>CM072998.1:245900225-248400225 GCA_037038555.1 Rhynchonycteris naso
ATAGATTGCTTTGGGTGTGTGGACACTTTAATGATATACATTCTTCCAATTAATGAATATGGCATATGTTTTCAGTTATTTCTTTTTTAATTTCTTTCTTCAGTGTCTTATAATTTTCCAAGTATAAGTCTTTTACCTCCTCGCTATATTTATTTATAGGTACCTTGTGGGTTTTTTTTACCACGGCAATAGTGAGTGGAATATTTTTCTTAATTTCTCTTTCTTATAGTTCATCATTGCTATATAAAAATGCCACTTAACACTGTATATTAATTTTGTGTTCTGCTACTTTACCATATTTATTTATTAGTTCTAGTAGTTTTTTGATAGACATTTTAGGGTTTTCTATGTACAGTATTTTATCATCTGCATATAATGACACTTCTACTTCCTCTTTTCCAATTTAAATGTCACTTGTTTCTTTTTCTTATCTGAATGATTTGGCTAGAACTTCCAGTACTATATTGAGTCAGAATAGTGATAGCAGACATTGCTGTCTTGTTCCTAATCTTAGAGAAAGTGCTTTATGTTTTTGCTTATTGAGTATAATGTTGGCTATAGGTTTGTCATATATGGCTTTTGTTATGCTGAAGTTATGATTCCTCTATTTCTTCTTTGCTGAGAGTTCTTATCATAAATGGGTGCTAGAATTTTTTAAATGTTTATTTTTAAATCTATTGATATAATCATGTGATTTTATCTTTCATTTAGTTCAGGTAATATATTTATTAATTTGTAAAGATTGTACCAATGTTTATCCCTAAAATAAATTACACTTGATCATGGTGTATGATCTTTTTATTGTATTGCTGAATCTGGTTTGGCAATATTTTGTTGAGAATTTTAACAATTATGTTCATTGAAAATATTGGTTTATAATTTTCTTTCTTACAAGTGTCTTTATTTGATTTTGGAATTAGAAACACTGGCCTCATACAATGAGCTCTTAAGTCTTCCATTCTCTTGAAGTTTTTGGAATGGTTTAAAATGTGTAGGCATTAATTCTTCTTTAAATGTTTGGCAAGATTTTCCTGTGAAGCCATCTGGTTCATGACTTTTGTTTTCTGGGAGTTTTATTATTATTATTATTATTGCTTCAATTTAAATAGTTGTAACCAGTCTATTAAGGTTTTCTAATTTTTCTTGATCATCTTTGAAAGAGTGTATTTCTAGAAACTTATACTTTTCACCCAGTTTGTCCTTGTCCAATTTGTTGGCATATAGTTTATATATTATCTTACAATCTTTTGCATTTTTGTGGTATCATTTGTTACTTGTCCTCTTTTATTTCTGATTTTATTTATTTGTGTACTCTTTTATTCTTCATAATTCTTGTTAAACGTTTGTCAACGTTGTTTATCTTTTCAAACAATCAGCTCTCATTTTTTATTATTTGTTTGTTTTAGGGTTTTATTTTTGTTATTGTCATTGTTGTTTAACTGAGAGGAAGGGGGATAGAAAGACAAACTCCTGCATGAGTCCTGACCAAGATTCATCCAGAAACCCCCATCTGGGGCTGATGCTCAGACCAATCGAGCTATCCTCAGCTACCCAGGGCTGGTGCTCAACCCAATCAAGCCACTGGCTACAGGAAAGGAAGAGAAAGAAAAGGGAAAGCGGAAGGGAAAGAGAAGCAGATGGTCACTTCTTCTGTGTTCCCTGAATGGGAATTAAACCTGGGAGGTTCATAAACTAGGCCAATGTTATATCCACTGAGCCAATTGGTGAGAACCAACCAGCTCTTGTTTATATTAGTCTTTTGTATCTTTTCAATGTCTATATCATTTTTTTTTTTTTGCTCTGATCTTTCTTATTTTCTTCCTCTACTCACTCTGGGCTTTGTCTGTTGTTTATTATCTAGATCAGTGGTTCTTAACCTTTTTTGAGGTACCGAACCCACCAGTTTCATATGCGCATTCACCGAACCCTTCTTTAGTGATAAATAAATTGTGATTTTTTTTCCAAATTCTAGACATAGGTATATGTTTTTTTACTGGTGCACAAAATGAGCCATGCATGAACATCACCTTGCTCAAAGAACAAAACCAACAAAGTGCATGAACTCACAACAAAGTACGGTATTACTTTATTCTGGCCTCCGTGGCAGAGGCTTCTCCAAACCCCTGAGACTGACTCATCGAACCCCTAGAGTTCGATAGAACCCAGGTTAAGAACCACTGATCTAGAACTTCGAGGTGTAGGGTTAGATTGCTTATTTGAGTTTTCTTCTGTTTTGTTTTTTGTTTTGTTTTTGCTTCTTGATATATGCCTGTAATGCCATTAATTTCCATCTTAGTATTGCTTTTGTTGTGTCCCAAAGATTTGGGGTTGTTGTATGTTTGTTTTTATTTGTCTCCAGGTGAATTGATATCCTTCTTAATTTTACTGTTAACCCATTTATTGTTAAATAACATGTTATTTAGCCTCCCTGTGTTTGAGTGTTTTTCAGTATTTTTCTAGTGATTGAATTTTAATTTTCTGCCGTTATATTCACAAAATTTGCTTGATGTGATTTTAATATTTTTTAAATTTATTGAGATTTGTTTTGTGTCCTAACATATGGTTTATCCTAGAAAATATTTTATGCGCACTTGAACAGAATACTGTATATATTCTACTGCTTGGAGTAAAATGTTCTGAAGGTATTAATTAAATCTATCTGATCTAGTGTGTCACTTAAAGCCACTCTTTTCTTGTTGATTTTCTGTTTGCAGGATCTCTCCATTGATGTTAATGGGTACTAAAATCCCCTACTATGACTGACTGTTGTTAATCTCTTCCTTAATGTTCACCAAGATTTTCTTTATACTTAGGCTCTCCTATGTTGGGTGCATATATGTTTACAAGGGTTATATCTTTTTATTATATTGATCTTTTTAATATTATATAATGTCTTTCTTGCCTCTTGTTACAAACTTTATTTTAAAATATATTTTGTTCAATATATCCCAGCTCTATTTTTGTTTTCACTTGCATGAAATTTTTTTTCAGCCTTTCACTTTATATCTGTGTTTATCTTTTGTTCTGATAGGTCTCTTGTAGACAGCATGTATATTTAGGTCATATTTTCTTAGCCATTCAGCTACCCTATGTATTTTAATTAGAACATTAATCTACTCACATTTAAATTTATGTGAGGCACTGGCTGGTTGGCTCAGTAGTAGAGCATCGGCCTGGTGTGTAGAAGTCTCAGGTTCAATTTCCAGCCAGGGCACACAGGAGAAGCACCCATCTGCTTCTCCACCCTTCCCTGCCTGTCTCTTCTCTATCTCTCTTTTCACCTCCTGCAGCCAAGGTTCCATTAAAGCACAGTTGTCTCAGGCACTGAGAATGGTTCCATGATCTCTGCCTCAGGTTCTAAAGTGGCTGCAGCCACAATGGATCAACGCCCCAGATGAGCAGAACATCACCCCCTCGTGGGCATGCTGGGTGGATCCCAGTCAGGCACATGTGGGAGTCTGTCTAACTGCCTCCCTACTTCTAACTTTGAAAAAATACAAAAATAAATAAATAAACTTAGTTGTGATAAGTACTTATGTATATCCATTTAATTCTGTACACTTCTATTCTCTCTATATATCTATTTTTTATCTTTCTTCTTAAAGCATGCCTTTTAACATTTCTTCCTATATGGATTTGGTGGCAACAAACACATTTAGCCTTTTTTTTTTTTTTTGGTCTGGGAACCTCTTGATTTTAAATTATTGTCTTGCTATATAAAGTAGTCTTGGTTGTAGGTACTTGCTTTTTTCTCACTTTGAATATTCTATGCCAATTCCTTCTGGCCTGAAGTGTGTCTGTTGAGAAATTGCTAATAGCCTTATGGGAGCTCCCTCATAGCAAACTTTTTCTTGCTGCTTTTAAAATTCTCTCTTTGTCTTTAACTTTTGCCATTTTACCATAATTCTCCATGTGTAAGACACACCTCTTTCTGAAAAATATGAAGTCTAAAAACTGGGTGCGTCTTATACAGTGGTTGTAGTTTTATTACTTGTGCTTGTTTTTTTAAAAAATTTTTTTTATTATTTATTTTAGAGAGGAGACACAGACTGAGAGAGAGAGAAAGGGGGAGGAGCTGGAAGCATCAACTCCCATATGTGCCTTGACCAGACCAGTGAAGGGTTTTGAACTGGTGACCTCAGTGTTCCCAGGTTGACGCTTTATCCAGTGCACCACCACAGGTTAGGCCATACTTGTGCTTGTTTTTGCGCTCATTGTTGAAGACAGTGATTCATCATCAGACACAGATGAGGACAAGTTAATGCATGGGAGTTTTTACAGTGATGAAGAGTTGTATGGATTTTATAATGAATAAAACTTGAGTTTAATAACTTTATGTAATTTTTTTTTTCAAATTCTGGGCCCCAAAATTAAGGTGTGTCTTAAACATGGGAATGTCTTATACCTGGGAAAATATGGTAATTATGATGTGTGTTGGTGTGGGTCTCATTTAATTCATCTTGATAGGGACTTCCTGTGGTTCGTGAACTTTGTGACTTTTCTTCATCAGATTAAGGAAGCTTTTAGTCATTATCTCCTCAAATAGGTTCTCAATTTTTTTTTTACTTCTTTCTTTCTCTGGTAGCCCTGTGATATGAATGTTGTTACACTTGATTTGTTCCCAGAGGTCCCATAGACTTTTTGGGGGGCTTTTATTTTCTTTTTTGGTTGTTGTTGCTCTAGGTACTTGCTGTTATTTTTTGTTCTAAATTGCCAATTTTATCCTTTCCTTTATCTTACCTATTGTTGAATCTTCTTAGTACATTGGTTGGCAAACTGCAGCTTGTGAGCCACATGTGGCTTTTTGGCCCCTTGAGTGTGGTTCTTCTAAAAATACTATGTGTGGACGCTACCTCAATAAGGAATGTACCTTCCTATATACAATGTGTCCGTAAAGTCATGGTGCACCTTTGATGGGTCACACGGTCAAAAGTGCACCATGACTTTATGGACACACTGTAGTTTAAGTTTAAAAAGTTTGTCTCTCAAAAGAAATTACAATTGTTGTACTATTGATATTTGGCTCTGTTGACTAATGCATTTGATGACCACTGTCCTAGTATACTTTTCATATCAGATATTGTAGTCTTCATTTCTGAGTAGTTATTTTTCATGGTTTCTATGTCAATTTTAATGCTACTATCTTAGTTTACATTCTTACTGAGATCCTCCTTTCTTTCTAGGGTCCTTGAGCATCATTATATCCATTATTTTAAACTATGCATCTTGTTTCTTGGTTACTTTCATTTCATTCAATTATTTGGGGGGAGATTTTTCTTGTTTTTTTATTTTGGGCATATTTTTTGTTTCTTCATTTCACTTGCCTTTTGGAGTTTGACTCTATGTATGAAACAGATATGTTATGACTTCCAAGCTTGCTATGAGTACTTTATGATGTAGTTGTTTTGTGGGTCTCAGAACCACAGTCTCCCAGATAGCCTGAGCTAGGTGCTCCAAAAATGTTTCTTGTGTGTCTCCTTCTATTGCAGATGAGTCTTGAATGCTCTCAGCCCATTCATGGGTAGAGTTAACTTTTAAGCTGCCTAATTATAAGGATATACCTCATTCCTTTTATATGAGTCATTGTTTGGAGGCTGCTTTTGTGGTGAAGTTGGTCCCAGCAGGATCTGGTGCCTGCCGGAGTTTCCTATTGTGTTCTACTTGTTGGTAAGTTGGGTCAAGCTCTGGTGTCATTTGAAGCCCACCACTGGTTGTGTTGGGTTGAGACTTTCTTGGCTGAGGTTCTGGTGCAGGTTGATGTCAGAGGTTTTGTGTAACCAGCCTTCAGCTACCTGTGTGGTGCTACAATGTTATCCCCTATTTGTGATTGTGTCTATGGGTTTGGGTGTGCATGGGAAAGGCCAGGCTGTGTAGGAGGATTGACTTCCTGCAGTTCTAAGCTAAGGGCAGGTCAATTAAAGGTCTAAGGCTTTCTAAGGTAAATAGCTCAGTCAGCTATTGTACTACAACCTGAGGTTGCCTGGACTTCTTCCAGAGTCTTATGAAAGAAAAGGCTATAGAGTAGACTGCATCCCACTTTCCCTTCCACGTGGCTCAAGCTCATTATATTGAAAAAAATAGAGATAGTGGGACCCCTATTTGAAGGCATTGTGGTTAGGCACTTAATGGAGAGAATATAGCCCCTATTCCAGAGCCATATTACTCAGTATCTGCTAGAATCTTCTACTCTAGTTCCCCAAGGAGGAGTACTCCACAGATTCAGTTTGGGTACAACCAGTTGTCTCTATTGCAAGAACAAGCTCAGCAAGGTGAGACTACCAGGACTTGGGCAAACAGATCTTAAAAGGTTTTGTTATGGATACCACTAGATGGGCCACAGGAGAGGGGTGAGTTGCACTTCTCCCCTTAGCTCTGTAGCCATGCTTGCTTGGGTTCCAGACTAGAGCTTCTAAGGGAAACATGTTCCAAATGTTCCAGCTCAGAGTGATGTTGCTTTCTCCTTGCAGAACTAAGCTCAGCAAGATACATCAGTGAGACTTAGGAAACAGATCAAGGGAATCTTCTGTTGTGGGTAGTGCCTGCCAAACCTGTAGGAAGGAGAAAAGATTGGCCACTGTTTCAAAGTCACACAGTTCATTGACTGTCTGAATGTCTGCCTATAGTTTCTCTAGAAAGAGCACAAGAACACACCACAGATCCCTGTTGGGTGAAACCAACAGTTGTTTCTGCCTGACTGGAGCTTGGCAGGGTAGTGTCACCAGTATTTGGAGGACTGGGTTAGTGTACTCCACAGGCTGATGCTGTAAGAATAGAAGTGTCCAATCCAGGAGATGATATGTGAAGGTGGTATGGGATGTTGATTCAATACTGGGACTTCAGTAACTAATCCTCCAGAGCTTTTTCTGGAGCTAGGCCACCCAGACATTTTCTTTATGCCTTCTGTATGCCTTGACTTGCTTTCCCTCTACCAGAACCCTGGGTGAATGTCTAAGAACAAGCCCCTGTGCTTTGGTCCTTTAAGAAAGTGATTTGGATTCCAGGGGCCTCCATTCTTTCCTTAGTGGATATAGTCCCTGCTGATTTTTGCTACCAGATGCTATACAGGTTCCTCTTCCTTATTCTGGGCTCTTGATTGGGAGTTTCAGGTTTCAGCATGTGGTGAGAACCCCATGCGCCTCAGAGGAAACTTTTGCAACTGAGATATCCTTCCAGCTTCTCAGCTGCCACACCTGGGTGCAAGGGCAAGCCCTTTCTTCATATTTGCCGTGTGTGTGTGTGTGTGTGTGTGTGTGTGTGTGTGTGTGTGTGTGTCTGACAGAGACAGACAGTGAGAGACAGAGAAAGAGACAGAGAAGGAAAGACAGACAAGAAAAGAGAGAGATGAGAAGTATCAATTCTTCATTGCGGCTTCTTAGTTGTCCATTGATTGCTTTCTTATATGTGCCTTAACCAGGGGGCTCCAACAGAGCATGGAATCTTTTGCTCAAGCCAGCTATGTAGGGTGAAGGAGAGGAAAAAAACCCAGAAAGACTATGATTGTATACTGGTACAGTGGTAACTTGAGATACGAGCAGACAAACATTTTTTTAATTTCTTTTTATTTATTCATTTTTTTTTAGAGAGGAGACACAGAGTGAGAGAGAGAGAGAGAGAGAGAGAGAGAAAGGGGGGAGGAGCTGGAAGCATCAACCCCCATACGTGCCTTGACCAGACCAGTGCAGGGTATTGAACTGGCAACCTCAGTGTTCCTAGGTCAACGCTTTATCCACTGCGCCACCACAGGTCAGGCGACAAACATGTTTTTTAAGATACGATCTGCAACTCTATTCGCATTTTTGTTGGAGATCTGAGAGAAATTCCAAGATATGAGTCATGATTTGGGAAGCTGCCACTAGTTGGCGCATTGGCGCATGGGTTCATATCGGCAGCACAACACTAGCATCTCATTTTTTCTCAAGTGTTACCCGCAGAATCAAGTCGAATCTCGTGTGCTATACTCGTTCTTGCATCATTTTTGCATTTTTTACTAATTTCTTTTTGTGTGCTATTATGGGGTGGAAGAAAGTGAGTGTAAAAAACAGTGGTGAGAAGAAGGGAATGATATCAATAGAGTAAAGCAAGAAATAATAGAAAAACATGAGCGTGGTGTACTAGTGATTCAATTGTAACAAAAAAAGGTTGTTTTTGAAACAAAATGCCCTAGAGGACTTTCACCCCTGCAGAGGAGAAGAAGCTGCCAGGTCATAAACCCATGAAGGACTGTCTGACCCTTGCATTTTGTGCAAATGTTAGCGGTGAATTTAAAGTAAAGCCACTGCTAGTGTATCATTCCGAAAATCCTCGAGCCTTTAAGACTCACAAGATTCTTATAAAAGACCTGCAGGTTATGTGGCGCGCCAATGCTAGGGCATGGGTTATGTAGCAGTTATTTTTGAATGGGTAAATCTCTTTGTTCCTGCAGTGCAGAAATATCTTCAAGAAAATAAACTCCCGATGAAAGCATTACTAATCCTTGAAAATGCTCTAGCCCACCAATGTGGTCTTGAAGATGACATTCTCGATGAGCTCAAATTCATAAAAGTTCTCTACCTCTCACCTAACACAACTTCAATCTTGCAACCTATAGATTAGCAGGTCATTTTCATATTTAAAAAGCTTTACACAAAGCACTTGTTCCACCACTGCTTTGAGGTGACTGAGAATATAAATCTAACCCTTCGAGAGTATTGGGAAGATCACTACAACATCGTGATATGTTTACACATTTACCTGGCATGGCAAGAGGTTACAAGAAGAACCTTGAACTCAGCATGGAAAAAAGTTATGGCCTGATGTTGTTGCAGACAAGGACTTCAAAGGATTCGAACCAGAGACCAAGACTGAGGTAGAAGTTTTGGAGGAGATTGTGTTCCTTAGAAAGTCAATGGGTCTGGAGGTAGATGAGGGTGATGTAAACGTGCTCATCGAGGAACATGAGGAGGAACTCTCAACTGAAGAGTTGAAGAAGCTACAGATGATGCAACATATGGAGCTTCTTCTGCAAGAGATTAGTAGTGAGGAGGAGGTAGAGTCAGAGGAAGTGATTTCTACAAGTGAAATTAAAGACATGCTGACAATGTGGGAGAAGCTTTCAGGTTTCACTGAAAAGAAACACCCAGAAAAAGTTTCAACTGGTCTGCTTCAGCACTTTTTAATGACAATTTGTCACATTTCTGTAACATTTTAAAAGGCAGGCAAAAGCAAACCTGTTTGGATAGATTTTTATTCAAAAGTCCTGCAAGTGAAAGTGCAGCCAAAAAGGCAAAAACAGATGATGGTTAAATGAAAAATACGTAATGTTAAGCTTAGGTTAAGTTTAAAATTAAGAAAGTACAGTATTTTACAATTAAGTTTTTGTGGTTTCATTTTAAGTAAAGAAAGTGCAGTTTTTGTTTTGTTTAAAGTAAAGAAAATGCTGTTTTAGTTTACATTTAGTGTTAAGAAAGTAAAGTTTTAGTTTACATGTCTACAGTGCCTGCATCTCTTCCTCCCTCCCTCCTCCTCTGTCTTTCACCTCCGTTAGCTGCACTTTTCTGTCTCCAAGGTAAGAATACAGTACTAAATAACACTTTTTTCTTTTATTTCATATATGTTGTTATGCCTTGGTAAAGTATACATGTGTGTTTCTTAATTAAAAACATGTTTTTTCATAATTTAGGATGGTTTGGGGATGTTTCACAAGGCTGAGACAGATTAAATCTATTTTAGTTATTATAAATTAAATAAATTTGTTTGATATACAAGTTGACTGACTTATGAGCTCGGTTACAGAACGAATTAAACTCATATCTTAAGGTATCACTGTATTAGGAACCTCTTGAGGAATATAAGAGAGGAAGTAAGAATAAGGGAGTTGAAAGGGGAAGATATCATTTGGAATGAAACAAATTTGGGGTGTCTGGACTAGTCTGGTACAAATGCCCACTAGACACTTGAACATCCATGAACCCATGTCAGAGGCATAAAAAAGAGGCCTGCATGGGGATATGGGCTCAGAGTGCATACATAAAGATGTATGTATATTAAGCTATCAGAATAAATGAAATAAGTCAGGAATAACTAAAGAAAATAATAGGCTGATGGAAGATTCATGATATCAATACAGCAGTCATCCTTCACTATATCACAGTTCACTTTTCATAATCTCACTGTATCACAGATTTTTAAATTATATATATCTAATTTTATATTGTGGATTTTTCGCTATATTGCAGGATTTTGTAGTATATAGACATTTTTATATATCTATTATCTTAATTATATTTGCAGTAAAATAAGCATTTTCTAACCTAAAAATTTGAAAACATAAAAATATTAATTAAAACATATTAAAAGAATATTAAATCAAAATAAAGCCTTAAATATATATAAATATTAAAATTAATATAAGATCGCTACTTTGTGGATTTTCACCTATCATGGAGGGGCGGGGAGTTCTGGAACCTAACCCCTGCAATAGATAAGGGACCACTGTATTTAAATAAATAATAATAATTAAGGAAGTTATGGAAAAAGAGATATCTAGAAAGAAGACAAAGAGAGGCACAGGAGCTCAATAAAAATATACAAAGAAAAGTTTAAGAAAGATAGTTAGGTCAGCAGTGGTAAATAGTTCAGGAAAACCAAGTAAGATGACTGAGAATGCTCATGGAAGTTGACTGTTAGGGGATCATTGGTGGTATTAAGAAGAGTTATAACAGACTGGAGAAAAACATCAACTTTCAGTAAGTTGAAAAGAAAGAAAACACAAGTTTAGGGGAAAAGAATTTGTACATTGGGTTATAGAAAAAAGCCACCTGGGAAAAAAAGAGGGATACTTTGAAGATTTAAGTAAGAAAGTGAGAGAACTCAATGCAACAAGATGCCAGAAAGGTACAAGGTAGAATGTAGAACACAGGGAAACATGCTTTCTTTGGGTACAAGGATGCATGCAGAAGAGCAGGAGAAATGTTCAGGTGTATGCAGAGATTGGCATTCCAAAGTGGGGAAACAGATTGGTGAGAAATTCATCACTGATGAACCTCTACTTACTCTGAGTAAGAAGCAGTGACTTATATGCTTATATATCTGGAGACCCAGGAAAGGTGGAGGACAGGATTAATTCACAGAGTCAAACAGGTTACCAATCATTGCTACCTAGAAGTTAGGAAGTCCAAACATTTTTGAGAGAAAGTGTGGGTACAAAAAGCCAGCTTCTACCACTTTTGTAAAATTTCAGCTTAGGTTCCACTTAGAGTAGTCCCAGTAGCTCTTTGGCTTCTTTGATATGTGGCCATCAGGTCCTTCACTACAAGGTTGCTACTGTGATTCCACCATGATGATGTGCCTCTATGGAGTTGCAACATCTTTAGTTTAAAAATTTATGTTTTAGAGAAATTAGTTGACAACTAGCTAAGGAGAGAAGAAGTAATCTGAGCACCAGGGAAGTTTGTGGGTGGCTAGGAAGCCAAAAGAGAGTAAACTGCATGGAAGTCCAGGTTTTCTTCCCTCACATGGAGACTTGTGCTGTTCTTAAGTATGGGGCTATGATCATACAGCTGTTGGCAACAAAAACCACAAAGCACTCATTTTTTTGTGTCTGTATAATGTCTATAAAAGTCAAGCCTATGAAAGGGAAAAGTAAACACTGTTTGTTATTTATGAAAAGATTTTATTTTTGTGACAGAGACAGAGAGAAAGACAGAAAGAGGGACAGATAGGGACAGACAGGAAGGAAGAGAGATGAAAAGCATCAATTCTTTGTTGCAGCACCTTATTTGTTCATTGATTACTTTTTCATATGTAACCTGAGCAGGGGGCTACAGCAGACCAAGTGACCCCTTGCTCAAGCCAGTGACCTTGGGTTCAAGCTGGTGATCCTTGCTCAAACCAGATGAGCCTGTGCTCAAGCTGGCAACCTCGGGGTTTCGAACTTAGGTCCGCGTCCTAGTCCAATACTATTTATTGTACCACTGCCTAACCACTCTATTTTTTTTTAAAAAAAGATATTTTTAACAATATCTTGAAAAATAAAGCAAGTGTGTGAGGGGAGATTTGTCTTTCTGAGAATAACCATTTTGAGAGAAATAGTACTATTGTTTTATTTGGGGGGGGGGTGTCAATTAGGAAAACAAGTTTTGGGAGGAGAGCATTCTCAGTAGAAATCTACTATAATGTTGAAGTCACTGGGAAGTAGTATTCTAATTAGGGGGTGATGAGCTTGTGGTTTGCAGTACAGCCCTATGGGAAAGTCCTGAATTAAAAAATCTTGGCAGAACCTTGGCCCTTTCATGTTTGAGCCCCTCAAATGCCCTAGAATAAACTCAGTAGATCAAGATTAACCGGAATGAGCAGGGAGAAGTCTCAGTGAACAGGTAGCTCGAAGAAGGTGTTTTTTCTCCCTCCCTCCCTCTCTCTCTCCCTCTCTCCCTCCCTTGCTTCTTCCCTCCCTCCCTCTCTTGTTCTTCTTTCTTTCTTTCTTTCTTTCTTTCTTTCTTTCTTTCTTTCTTTCTTTCTTTCTTTCTTTCTTTCTTTCTACCTTCCTTCTTCTTTTCTTTCTTCCTATACCCTGAGTGAGGTTTTGTTCATCCTTGATCGAGTTTCAACTTCAGCTCCTTGTGAAACTTTCCCCAATGCTCCTCCCATCTTCATCAGAATTCAGAGACCCTGTCTCTGGTTTTTTTAAATTATCAATACTGCCAATTTAGCAACTCATTCTAGTTGGCTGTGAATGTGTCCTCCCTCCTCACTGGACTCTAAACATCCAAAGACTGGCCTGTGATCTCCTCCTCAGCCTCTTTCCCATTCCCTAACAAAAGTGCCACACACCTAGAAGGAATAAAATAAGTGTTTGTCGAATAGAAATATGTATGGGAATTTGGCAAATCAAGAATTGTTTTATAACTTAAATTTCTTGGCTAATCAATGTAAAATTAAGAGACTTAATGCATAACAAACATTAAACTTGAACCTTCTTCAAAATGTATAACAATGTCCTGACCTGTGGTGACGAAGTGGATAAAGCCTGGGAACACTAAGGTCGCCAGTTCAAAACCCTGCACTTGTCTGGTCAAGGCACATATGGAAGTTGATGCTTCCAGCTCCTCCCCCCTTTCTCTCTCTCTCTCTCTCTCTCTCTCTCTCTCTCACACACACACACACACTCTATGTCTCCTCTCTAAAGTGGATAAAATAAAATAAATTAAAAAAATGTATAACAATGTGTGGAGCAGCAGGAATCTTTATTCTCTTCCTCTGAAAATATAATTATAGAACTAGAAAGGACTAGAAGAATTACTCCCTCTATTTCCTCCTGCCTCCAGGTAGGTTATAGTAAATTATTTTAGATAAAAATCATTTTTATTTCAAAATATTAGATTTTAATTCTTTCATTCTAGTGTAAAAAAGTACTCAGCTAAGTACCTAATCCTAATTCCGTCTCTAAAGTCTACATGGTACAGCTTAATTTGGGATAGAGCCAGCTGGATCAGATTCCTTTTGTTAAAATCTTACAAATAAAAGAGATAGAGATAGAGATAGATAGATTATAGATAGATGATAGATAGATAGATAGATAATAGATAAATGATAGATGATAAATAAATAGATAATAGATAGAGAAATTTGGCCTCCATTTAATTTGAACTGTCTGAATTGATTAAGTAGGTATTTTTTGTTTGTTTGTTAGTTTTTGTTTTATTTAATTTTTACCTGAAACATCACCTTTAAGAACTTAGTCTTGACCAAACTAAGTTTTATATGTGAAACATGCTAGTAAAAGAATGCAATAATGCAGCTCTTCAAGTCATTGTATATACAGTAGTCCCATCTAAATCATTCTTCCCTGTTCTTGAAATACTAGGATGTATGAAAGTAGCTACTTATTTCCTTTCTGTTATGAGAATTTTAGATCTAATTTGTAGACATCAGTAGTCATTTATACAAATAATTAGAAGAAAAATTTGGAAATTGGGAAAGGGAAAGAATGATCAAGTATGGATTAAGGTTGTTGTGGTAAAACTTAGAGAGTTTCAGGGGATAAGGAAAAGCCAAAGGTGGCTGCCCTAAATCAGTGGATGGAGAAGGAGTCAGATGTAATGTCATCAGGGCACACAGCCAGTTCTCTAGCCTAGGAGGGCTAGGAAGGAAGGGCTCTCTGAAAACCACCCACCAAGCTAGTCCAAGGTTAAGTACAGGTTCCCACTATCTCTCCCATGTTTTTATTTCTGGGACTACAGTCAGATTTTAGAAATGGATTTCTATAAACTTAGAAGCCAAACACAAATCAGAGTGGTACTGGATATTTAAAAAGAGGACCAAAAAGGGAAATTAATTATTTGTTCGGATAAAATAATAGTGTTAAAAGAATTTCCAGAATTCAATGAATTCAGACCCTCAGTTCTGCCATTTATTTGTGAATTGAAAAAATAATTTTTCCCTTTAAACTTTCCTTTCCTTGTTTATAATGAGAATAATAGTATGTTTCTTATAGTCTTACAATTATTAAATAAAATAATAAATAGCTGTAATATAACATGTGCTCAATTAATGGCATTATTATGTCATTTGTTTCAAAAAACACATTAGTATCTTATTAAAGCTTATAGAGGAGGGAGATATTATAAGAGGTAAATAATAAATTAATTGCAGAGTATATTATTACTGATTTAAGATCATGTAAAATAGCACTGATAACGTGTTTTTTTATATTGTAGTAAAAATAAAATATAGATAAAAGATTCCTTTTAACTTTGCCTGTAACCTTTATTTCTTGTTTTCTGCAAATGGGAATTCTACAGTGAGGTACAGTGAATGCAGTGGTGCTCACAAAGATCAAGCTTTGTAAGACCAAATGCTCATTTCCCCAGCTCTTGGCATATTGGCAGCTGAAGGCTCCCAGCTGCATCCCTCAGCAGGAGAGAGATGCCCTCAGTCACAGAGAGCTGCCTTACCCAAGGTCATGTCTCTCCACAGGACAGCAAGCCTATAGTACTGTTTGATGTCAGCTTACAAAGACCCAGCCTCCTTACTTCAATGTGGGACAACTCTGAAGGATTCCACATGGAGTCAGCTGAGGCCTTTGTCATGACCGCATTACTGAGAACTTCTCCATCTTCCTTATCTTGCTTCATTAATTTCCCCCAGGGGTTGATCCTGATTGCACTTACCAGGCTCAATCTCAGAATTTTGTTACCCGGGACACAACCTGCAACAAAGTGTTTCAGGAAAATAAATATCAGTATTGGAAAGAGACCAGCAGGACTCCAAAGAGGAAGGTGAGAGGAATTTGGGTACCGATGGGTGGCCAACTTGCTTCAAGGGTCACTGAATATAACTGCAAACTTTGTGAAGGAGTTGGAAGTTGGCCAAGAAGAAAGTGGCAAAAGATGAAATGCAGAGTGGCTTGGCATGAGTGTGGAATATCTCAGAATTTTAAAAGTTCCACAAAATAGGACAAATCTATGACAGAAATACAAACTAAGAGAGAGAGAGAGGCCAGAGTAAGCTCCACCTGGCATAGCCATATCAGTATGAGAAATACCGACAAATATAGGTTACCACTATTTAAACACATTATTTGACATTTGCCTTCTTTAAAAGGTTTTCCTCTCTGACCAGGCGGTGGCGCAGTGGATGGAGCATCGGACTGGGATACGGAAGACCCAGGTTTGGGACCCCGAGCTCGCCAGCTTGAGCGCGGGCCCATCTGACTTGAGCAGAAGCTCAACAGCTTGGACCCAGGGTTGCTGGCTCCAGCAAGGGGTTGCTCAGTCTATGAAGGCCGCTGCCAGGGCATATGTGTGAGGGCGGTCAATGAACAGCTATGGTGTCGCAACGGCAATGAGAAACTGGTGATTGAGGCTTCTCACCTCTCTCCGTTCCTGTCTGTCTATCCCTCTCTCTGACTCTCTCTCTGTCCCTGTAAAAAAAAAAAAAAAAAGGTTTTCCTCAACTCTATAGTACAAATTGAAGAGAAGATGAAATTTAACTGACCCAAGTTCTCCTTTTTTCTCCTGGGCTTAACATTGTTGTAATACTTAGTTTCCTTTCAGCTTTCTCTTCTTCAGACAAAATAGAACCTGTTTGTTTTCACCTCTACAGCTGGTCAAACTCTTCTTTTTATTCTAAACTTTTATATTATAGCAAAGAGTTGTAAAGAGTTTCTAAACTCTGTAAACTCTGGCATATGGCTTAAAGGGTAGAAATATGTTGTACCACCAATTCTGTTCTATTTAAAGGGGCAAATTTTATACTTACTGTAAAAATACTTGTCAGGTGTAATGTAAACATGAGAATTTGAGGGTTTCCTAGCCTGGCCTTTGTAATTTTTAGTTTATTGAGTATTTTATTATTTCTAGCTAATGGTAGAGTAGAGTTTCTGGTTGCACTTAGAGGTAATAGTGAGTTTAATAAAAACAGTTTATTTCCCCCTAGACATTGCTGAATAGGTCTTACCTGCAAGTTTTAGGGAGCCTACTACAAATGAATTGAATGAAAGCTTTTGTCCCCCTTTTGCATCAGATGAGACATATTTTCTTTCTTCTCCTTACCCCATCATAATGGCTTTTAAGTTATTAAGAAATCATCAACATGCATATTATTCAAGAGCTATGACAGATCATCCTTTCATCAATTAATGCCAGTAGAGTGAGTATTAGAAACCATTGAGGATGGAAGAGGAAGAAAAAGCAGTCTTCTTGGAAGCGTTGTTTGTATCTGAGAAGTAAAAAATCAGAGTGACCACATAGGTCACCTCCCCTCCTTGGTTCCATTGCCCTCCGGTCTACCTTATCCCAGGGTGTACCTCAGTCATGAAGCCCAGATATGAGTTCAAATGGCTGTTGTTCCATCTCAGAGACTTCAGGCCTGTATGGTCTGTACTGGATGGCTCCTTACACAAACCACAGTTACAGAAGAGAGAAGAATATATAGCTGGTCACCCAAGAGTAAGTCCCCACCTGCTGAAATGAGGGAGAGCATGTATATTAGTTTGCTGCAACAAAGTACCATAAACTGGGTGGCCTAGAACAACAGAAATTTATTCTTACACTAATGGAGGCCAGGAGTCTAAAATCAACAAGAAGGCAAGTCCATGTCCCTTCTGAAGGCACAAGTGGGAATCTTTCTAGACCTCTCCCCATGTATATAATTTGTAGCTTTGGCTTACAGTTATCTTCTTCCTGTGCTTTTTTACCTTGTCTTCCCTCTGTTTGTGTCTAAATTTCGCCTCTTAATGAAGATACCAATCATATTAACATAGGACCTGCACAAATGATCTCATTTAACTTGATAACCCCTGACAAGACCTTATTTCCATATAAGGTCACATTCTGAGGTTATTAGGAGTTAAAACTTCAACATATATTTTGGGGGAACTTGATTAAACCTACAACAGTATGTAAATGTTCTGACTTTCATAATTGGGTGCTTGGCCTTCCATGAAGAAAATCCATTTAATATTGAGATAAATTCAAGAGAATCTTCAAAGATTGCCTAGCAGAGTGGTTAAGAGCCAAATGTAGGCCCTAGGAAACAGATAAAACTGCCTGAGAATCACTTCTCCTCAACCTTGGTTGTGTCTCATGCACACTGGAACAAATTATGGTTTGCATTTTTCATAAAACTGTTGTAGTAAAGCTGAAGTGAGAAAATGTAAGTAAAGCATTCGTATAAAAGGCTAGGCACATGGTTTAGGTTCAATGAGCATATTAGCCCTTTCAAAATGTAAACGTTATCTCTTTTTATACAAAAAAAAAAGAAACTTCCAGTAACACAGCCTGCAGGTATTAAAGTACTGTTTAAAACCCATAATAGCTATCTAGTTATTCTTCCCAGCTCCCTGCAGAGACGCTGCAAACAATAGCAAGCAAGTTGGGTAGAACTGGCTCTTACCTTTCAGCCTATCTAGAGATCTATTGTTTCCAAGTTCTTCCATGCTTGTATTTTTCAAAGAGAGATAGGTTATTTTCTCTTCCTTTAATCAAAAAAGTCACTGCTTGAGTCAATATATTATGTTGGTCATGGAAGCAAATTGCAAAGCTAATACAATGGATCTGAGGAATTGCTAATGTAATCAGAGTTGAATAAGCTTTAGAGGCTCTGGCTGGTTGGCTCAGAGCTTTAGCCAGGCATGTGGAACTTCTGGGTTTGGTTCCCAGTTAGAGCACACAGGAGAAGTGACTATCTGCTTCTCTACCTCTCCTACTACTCTCTCTCTCTCTCTCCCTCCCTCTTTTCTCTCTTTCTCTTTCCCTCACTCAACCATAGCTCAAATGGTTTGAGCAAGCTGGCTCAGGTGTTGAGGATGGGTCCATGGCCTTGCCTCAAGCACTAAAAGAGCTCATTTGTCGAGCAATGGAGCAGCAGCCCCAGATGGGCATAGCATTACCCTATAGAGGGCTCACTAGGTGGATCCCAGTAAGGGCATATGCAGGAGTCTGTTTCTCTGCCTCCCTGCCTTTCACTTAAATAAATAAATAAATAAATAAATAAATAAATAAATAAATAAATAATGTAAGCAAGCTTTGGAAATGATCCCTATTTCACAATACTAACGGTATTTTTTTTTTAATTATTGGTTGCTTTCAACAACCTCATTATAAGACAAACTAAAAGCGAGGAAAGCAAATTCAGCAGCAACTCACCCTGTCAGGACAAAGAAAACTTCTTCACCAAGAAAGCTGTTGTCAGAGAAATATTCAATACCAAATAATCCTATTTGAATTTTGCCACTCCTAGATGTCTTAGAAAGAGGGACTTGTGAAAAAAAATAGCACAAGGAGGGGTGATAAAAAGTGGAAGGGAGACAAGCAGACAGTCTTCATTGCTACCTACCTAAATAAATAGAAAATATTTCTGGAGCTTTCATAGTAATAAAAATTATAAGATCTCACACCTCTTACTTTTTAATATTTGAACCTCTTATAATTAAATGTCACTAAAGACTTTACCTGCCTAACCAGTAAAAAAAGACAGTGTAGTATGGAAATCCCTAAGGTCTTAGTTAGCACATAATAAATACTCAGTTAAGGTTAACATTTTACCATTTAAGGTGTAAGGTGGTCCACATGTCCTAGTTGCCCTGGAATGTACCAGTTAACAAATTATAGCCTTAACAAAAATATTTGTAATTTCTGCTTTCACTCTCAAAAACGACCCAGTTTTGATAATGAATTATATGGTCTACCTCTATTGATAAGCAACCTTGGTAATTTCTACGAATATCTCACCACTTAGGTTTCTTCTTCTTTTTTGGAAAGGTATCTGAAATTGCATTTAGGAATTTATTTTTTTCGGGGAATAATTTTTCTTTGATATTAGATATAAACATCTTTCCTTATGCAATGTTAGACATGCATTTAGGGTTTGTTCAAATAAGTTAACTTTTCTAAGCAGTTCTATCAATCTGCTAATATTTACTGTTTACTATATGCAAAATAGTTTTACATCCAGTACCAGTCAATATTCAGAAACATACTTGAAATCTCTCTTCTGATTAAAAAGATATTCTTCTTCTGCTCACTGGGTTACTTTATAAGCCGTTTTTAATTTGGAAATATATAAAGACTTTAAATTAGTATGAAGATGAGGCAATCATCCAGACTGAAAAGGACACGAGGCTGGCCTTTGGAGACTTCAGCTCTCTGCCCAGCTGCTAATTAGCCATGGGATGCTAGAAAGGTTTTTTCACCTCACTGAGCCCCATTTTCTCATTCATAAAATGAGAGCTATATAAAATTATCTCTGAGACTCCTTTAAGCTATAAAATTCTAGTATCTGATGAAGTATTTCTTTTTAATTGATTAAAATGAGTGTTAAGAGATTTCCTAAAATAAACAAGCCAAGAATGATTTCAATTTGTTTTCTCATTTTTCTTTTCATTTAGTTTTCCATCTCATAGCATTTAGGGGGATGCAAAGTAAGTTTTTCTGAACTGTTATTTAGAAATGATCAATGAAATCTTCCACATTTAGAATGCCTAACACATTTTAAATTCATTTAGAGAAAAAAATTAACAGGAAAGTGTCTATACTAAAGTTGACTAAATTTTAGCCTTGTAGAGATTCAACAATCTTTTAGTTTGTTATCTTACAATTTATAATTTGGAAGACTACTAAAAAAATGGGGAATTGATAGAAAATTAAACCCTAGTATTCCCAAAACTAGGTAAGGAATAGATTGGCCCAAACCAGTTTAATGTAACTGGTGAGCTAGCCCTTTTGCGGAAGGTCACAGTCACTCAGCATCAAATGACCCCATTTGTTGACTAAGTGAGTTAAAAGAAGCATTCTGTTTCCCATGGTTGTGCTTCTATGTGATGTACTCTATAGGGATTACTGTAGCATAAGATTTCAACCCAGTGTAGCTTTCTGGTACAATTTTCATCAGGGCAATACTCATAGTCAATTTATGAAAAACCAAATATTAAAATCTTAAAGTTGTGTGGTAAATGAAAAAATAAGACTCAGTGATTCAGTTTTTTAAATAAGTTACATTTTTAAAAGTATTTTAATAACATTAAGAAAAAACCCTGCAACTCAAGACTTGATGAAATCAAAAAAGAATTCGTGGTGGTTTTTTGTTTTGTTTTGTTTGTTTATTTATTTATTTATTTCTGTTGTCATTTGCTTTTTAAGTACAGCTTGCTAGAAAAAGGGAGAAGAGGACAGGGGATAAAATAGTATTTATGATAAAATAATTATCTTAGTATAGAATTTTAAAATAAATGAGATATAGTGGATATCAGAATTAAAAATTTATATATTCTACAGGAAGTCGATATGGGAACAGAAGAAGGAGCAACAGTTCACCTTCAGTGGAAGAACCAAGTGAAAATATTCTCATAGACATTCATTAGAGTTGGTCTCTCATCAGCCCTTGTAATCTCAAGTTGAGAATTGAAGGCTCTTTTGAGAAAACTAACATGTGCCTATTATTTCTTAGGCATAACTGGCTACATAATTTAATGGTTCAGAGAAAAATAAAATTATATGGTCTCTTGTTCAATAATTATGAAGAATTTAAAGATAACAACAGTAGAGCATTAAATCAAGGATAGGACCCTGTGTAACTACACAGATTGCACACATAAACTTGACCCTGGTGCCAGGAGTATACACACCCACATTAACTTTGATTCTCTAACTGAATTGTGCAGCAACCCAGGAGGTGTGTACCATTATCTAGACTTAATAGATGAGACCATTGTACGTGAAATTTTCTCTGGTCAATAGCTTGTTAGAGTCTCAGGTTTCACCACTCCAGCCACACTCGGCCTCTTTACAATATACAGAGGCCAGTGTAACAATATTATACTTGAGTTTTTAGTCCTCTTTCAGACAGATAACACTCCTAATCACGCCCTACCTGTTCTATATGTGCTTTGCTCATGGATTTTTACCAGAGAATATTAGCTAAATGAAGAAGTAAATAATCATGGCATTCATTAAACTAAATTTTTGATATTATTAAAACTAATAATACTTTGATAAATCAGTTTATGTTTTTGAAAACCTATTTTGTTTTTTCTAAGGGTTGTTATTTCTGGATGTTTTAAGTTATTCTTTTTATTTGTCAATTCCTGGCAATCTGAGTCTGATAAAGGACAAAAGAAATATCTACACACATTCATTTCAAACTATTTGCTAAGTAAGCACTGTGCTAGCCACTGAAAATAAATACTTGTATATATGTTATGTGTATATGTGGCTGGGAGGGAAAAGAACCATGTCAGCATCAACCCCACAACTGCATGCCTAAATGCTCACTCGTAACCCCTGCTTTGGTAATGCTAGTCCCACCAGCCTCACAATGCAATTATAGGCACATAATCAGTCTTGCATGGTAAGGGATTTTCAGATCATGGAATATCCAGTCTCTTTGAAGCCAGAGTACCTTCTGTGGCAATTTTGTAGGCTTACTGATTTTCTAAGTTACCTTTTATGTACTTAATCAGTTTAACTCCTTACAATTTGACCTATTAGTTACTTCTTAACCTTAATTCCTCAATATCTTGCTATCACCAACCTACAGGGCTTTGTTCTAGGCAACCATATAGCCTCCTATCTGACCTCCAGCTTTAGTTCTCCTGTGCTTGAATTCACCCTGTGCCCAGCTGCCTGAATTACATACATAAAACACAAATCTGATAATTTTTTATTTCCTGCTTCAGATCTTCTTCATCTTCTACTTGATGAAGTCCAAGCTCATTGACATGGCATGTAAGCCACTCATAATTAGCTCTTCCCTACCTCCTGATACTTAATTACCTCCTTACCTCTCTGTCTCCATTCCTTGATGACATACTATTGTGATTTTTGCATACACTACATATTTCACCTTCCCATGTTTTTCTCATTGATTTCCTCTCCCTAAAATTAACTCTTAACATCATTTTCCTGGCTGATTCTACCTCATTCTTAAAGAGTTGATTTAATGCCCATTTCCTACAGAAATCTACCTTTACATTCCTAGCTCAGCAACAGTTAGCTCTCCTTTATGATCTCATAAATAGTCTTCACTTATATCTTCTTAAATTGCATTGCTACCATCATTTATATATCTATCTCTTTTGAACTATGAATTCTTTAGCTCTCTCATCATATTTTATTTATCCTAAGAGTTAAAAATATATCTTTACCCTCTTGTGTATATGTGTGTGTATATATCATGGCTTTTTAAATTGGGGTCCTAAATTAAAAAGGAAGAAACTAGGTAACATAAGTAGAAATAAATGTTAAATGACCATAAAGGGCCATAGAGGAAATAACTTCCTATTGTTTTTCCAAGCTGCTCAAATAGACCATTTAATTAATAAAGAATTTTTACAAAAATTCACAAGAAAAAAAGGTGATTCTTGCTCTACTTTAGGTTCCCTACAGAAGAGGGTTTCAAAGTTATCACCGTACCTCATAAAAATATAAAAGCATTAAGAGTTAGTTTTCCACTTTCCCTGGACAAAATAGGCCACATGAAAGATCTTTACTAAGACAAAATTGGCAGCTCTAATGCATTTTCCTTACTATACCTAATCAATTGTTCAAAGGCAACCGTCCATTCTGAGATGGTGAACAAGTCTCACATAAGGTGGTGAGATAGTCCGAAAGATAAAGATATTTTTTGAAAACTTTTAAAAGTATAGTTCAAAACTGATTTGAGGACAAGAAACAATTTCAGTGTCTGTAAATTTCAATCCACATTGCAACTCTTAGAAGCTACAGTTCAACACAGAAGTCAATTAAGGGAAGCCCAGGAAAGTCATTTTTTCAGTTCAGGTTCATGGTCTGTAGAGCTGAAGTAATTTCAAAGAAGAAAGAAAATACAAATAATTGTGGTCTGTTAATTTCTATAAGCCTAGGAAATAAAAAAGATTCCAATCTAAATATATAGTCAGATCTTCAATATTTCTAAATTAATAACTTTATTTTTTATAAACTTCCAGTACAAATTTCAGGCCTTTTGGTTTATTGGGAAAAGCTAAAAATACCAAAACATGGAGTAAAACACAAAATCCCACAGTTACATCCTTGTGTTTGATTTTCTTTTTCTGTTTATGGGATAAAATAAGTGAAAAAGAAATGAAAGTTTAATTACAAGAAATTAAATGTCAGCATTGAAGTTCAGAGTCAATTTCTATACTTGGAGTCATATAGCATGTTTTTATGATATGATTTCAGGTCTGTGCAATAAAATAATTTTAACAATAAAAACCACTAGTATGCAGGTGTTCTACAATTTTCTCAGAGTTTTTTAGGAGCTGGCATGCATTTGATAAATGCAGCACTAAACCACAAGCTTCCATGCAGAGACATGTGGCTTCACATGTAAAAATCATTTCCACACCTGCACTAATCAGGCAAAAACTAATGAAAGGCAAGGGGATTAGAAGACACACATTATTCTGTCTTTAGAAAAGTGTTTAAGTATTAATGAGGCCTCATATATAGAAGGCAATAATGTCATTTGCTGATTTTGCCCACCCACATATTTAGTAATTATTACTTTATAGATTCATAGGATGTCATCAGAATGATGTCAGCAATTGAGACATCCTTTATCCCTCCCCTTGAAACTTCAACAAATTAAAAAGCTATACCACAACAAAAGAACCCTCACTGGGCTTGCAGGCTTGCCTGAAAATATACAATTGTGGAATTGTCTAAATATGTGAAGGATTGAGGAGGGAGGCAGAAGAGAAGACGTACCTGCAGTCAAGAAACTCAGAGTGACTGGGTCTTCTGCTAGGAGGAGTGGAGAGATTGAGAGGCAGTAGGGGAGGTACTAAACCAAAGCGATGGCAGAACAAGGGGTCACTTCCAGTGTTCCTGTGCTCTGCTGGCAGCCTGTCTTACACAGAGACAAAGAAAAACAAAGTGTGAGCCCCAGTCTCCTAGATCCCACTTCCTTTTTCTTATAGGGTACTGAAAGTGGCAGAGACATACCCCACAGTTAGACCTACAGGACTACTCTGTCTCCTGAAAAACAGATGTGCTCTATGTCTGGTCCCCTAGTGTATTGATAGGTGGAAAGGATCACTGGAAGGACTGAGGTTACCATCCCTAAACCTGTAAAGCCCTCACTATTCAATCCACCCATCATCAAGACAGCAGCCTAGCAGCCCTGCCTGCTTGGCCCAGTAGTAGAGCATTGGCCAGCCAGTGTGTGGAAGTCCTGGGTTCAATTATTGGTCAGGGCAGAGTAGAAGCAACTATCTGCTTCTCCATTCTTCCCTCTTCTCACTCTATCTCTCTCCCCCCTTCCCACAGCCAAAATACATTTGAGCAAGTTGGCCCCAGGGTGCTGAGAATGGCAACATGGCCATGCCTCAGGCACTAAAATAGTTCAGTTGCTGAGCAATAAAATAATGGCCCCAGATGGGCAGAGCATTACCAATTAGGGAGCTTGCAGGGTGGATCCAGTTGGGGTGCATGCAGTAGTCTGTCTTTCTGCCTCCTCACCTCTATTTAATAATAATAATAATATAGCAGCCCAGCCTCCATCACTACAACACTAACATCTCAGTGGACATCATCCCAAGAATTTTAGAGAGCTAAAACGTAATCCAGCACTACTTACTAGAAAAAAAAGAAAAAAAAAACCTCTTATACCTGAAAATATTTTTGTTTCTCTCCTTCTCTCTTTTGAATTTTCTTGTTCTTTAATCTCTATTTTTTATTTTTATTTTTTGAGTGTCTTGTTTATTATGGATTATTGGTTTGGGGGTTTTATTCTTTGCGGTTTACTTTTTTACTTATTATGTCTATTTTTTTTATTTTTACTGCATTTTTTATTTATTACTTTTATAAAGTTGTTCTTTGTTTGCTTTCACAATGTAAAGTCAGTAGCCATGGCCACCATCACAGTCACCTGGCTCATGCAGGTTTGCATTAGATTCGGACAGATGGTAATGAAACAACAGAGCCAAGAACTGGTGGGCCATTAGCTTTAATTCTAGCTTGCACCCAGCAGGCAATTAAAAACACACACTGGGCTCCAAAACCCATTTATTCAGTGCTCACAAAGCCACTGACTTATTCAAGTTTTCTAGAATCAAAGGTTCCTAGCTCACCAGATTTATTCACCTCTGTTCCCCATCTCCTTTTGCCTGCAAAAGCTCTGCACAAACTGGCTTCTTCCTCAGCACTCCACCATCTTTGCTGCTTCTCCCAGCCTCCTCCATGTGGCCTTTCTCTGCTCTCCACTTTAATGCTAATCTCAGGAATTGAGAGAAAGCAAGCTCCCTGTCTGCCCCACTTTATAGTGTAGATATCAAAACCTTTAATCTAATATACAAACGAGGAAGTCTCTGATATAAAGCCACTTATTTGAGGTATAATGTGATTCCTCATGAGAGTGCACCACCCGACAACAAAAAGGGTGGGAAAGGCTTAGTCTTAAAACTAAGCCTTAGGCTAAAAGGATCCTGCCTGCTTACAACCTGTACCCCCAACACACATTAATATAATCATGCCCATCCCAAGAAAGAAGGTCAACCAATATCATCACTTGGGCAACGAGCCTTCACGTGGGCAGTGCCATCTTTACAAAATGAGCATAATATATTTTATCTGCCCAACAATTCACCCCTATGCTCACTTTACTACCCATAATCTACACCACCCACCACTGTCATCCTTGTGCAAAAAAATTAGGCACATTACACAAATTACAACAACATGACAAATCATACAATTTCAACAATTACAAAGATACACTTCACCAGTCTCTGATCACCTTGCCAAAAGTGCAAAATGTCCTTGGCCTTCTTTCTAGCCATGGGAAAAGCTTCCTGGGGCAGGGGAGTGCTTCCAGCAAAGCCGCCTCCCACCCCCATCAGGGTATTTTACATTGTCCAAAATCAAATATGATTTCTTCAATCAAGTTCTCTATCCCTTGTTCTTTCTCTTCTCCTTCAGGGACCCCTATGATGTGGATGTTGTTTCTCTACTTGTTGTCACAGAGCTCTCTTAGAGTTTCCTCAGACATTTTAAGTCTCTTTTCTTTTTGCTGCTCTGCTTCCATGCTTTTGTTTATCTTGTCCTCTAAATCACTGATTCAATCCTCAGGTTCATCGATTCTGTTTTTAATTTCTTCTAATGTGGTCTTCATTTCTCATATTATAGTTGTAATTTCTGACTGGTTTCTTTCTATGATTTCTATGTCCTTTATGATGCTTGTTATCTCTTTAATTAGGTGCTCATTATGTCTATATCTATTGTTGCTCTAAGATCTTTGAGCATCCTAACAATCATTATTTTAAAGTCTGCATCCAGTAATTTGGTTATTTTCATCTCATTCAGATCTTTTTCTGGGTATTTCTCTTGTTGATTCATTTGGGTTGCATTTCTCTGCCTTCCCATTTTGTCTGTGCGTGAACTCCTCCTTTTTTGTTTGTTTGTTTGTGTTTTGATTTTTGACAGAGACAAAGAGTCAGAGAGAGGGATATATAGGGACAGACAGACAGGAATGGAGAGAGATGAGAAGCATCAATTCTTTGTTGTGGCACTTTAGTTGTTTATTGATTGTTTTTCTCATATGTGCCTTAACCATGGGGCTACATCAGACCTAGTAACCCCTTGCTCAAGCCAGCAACCTTGGTTCCAAGCTGGTGAGCTTTGCTCAAACCAGATGAGCCCATGCTCAAGCTGGTGACCTTGGGGTGTCAAAACTGGGTCCTCCACATCCCAGTCCGACACTGTATCCACTGTGCCACCACCTGGTCAGTCTAGACTTCTCTTTTGGATGAGTCTTGGTGTAGCTTGCTAAGTCTCAAGTTTGTATTATCTGCCTTCAGTTTCTAGTTGTGTTGTTTCTAGAATTGTTTTGGGTTGGCATCAGCTGCTGTTTGTAAACTGCTGTGGGCTATTTGTCTGGTCACTGTTCTTTTTGCTATTTGTATCAGCATCTTCTATATCTTAACTGGGTCAGGTATGACAAGCCCTTACATAAGACATCATTCTAACAAGGGTTGTGAGGTCCTGAACTGATGCTTTTTATATCTGGTCTCTGGATATGCCCTTCCTGAAATTTCTGGCTGGAACCTGGCACAGACCAGTGGAGGTTGCCTATGACTGGCCCTTATCTACATTTTTGGAGCAACAGCCTATCCAAATCCTGTGGCTGCCTCTGCTGAGCCCTGGTGCCATTATTAATATCAACTTACGCTGGCTTTTATCTACTTTTGACCTGAAGGATGTTTGTTTAAATGTTCAGATTTCCCTGGGATCCGCTTTCTGCCACCTGTTATTGGTGG
The DNA here is from genome assembly GCA_037038555.1 of Rhynchonycteris naso. Taxonomy (NCBI): domain Eukaryota; kingdom Metazoa; phylum Chordata; class Mammalia; order Chiroptera; family Emballonuridae; genus Rhynchonycteris; species Rhynchonycteris naso. The sequence continues at coordinate 245,927,956 of CM072998.1, forward strand.
CTACTTGTTGGGCTCAGTACTATAAATCAAGGGTTAGGTAAAGTATTGGATGTGTCTTGTTCCTTAGCCTCAGGTGCCATTCTATCCAGACTTCTTTTTTTATTTTATTTTATATATTTCTTATTTTTTAGCCCTCAGAAGGGTGTGGCCACAGGAGTCCAATGGGTGTGGCCTCTGTGTTCCCAATGTGTGGTCTGTCCACAGGCCTGCCATCACTGCTGCTGCTGCTTTGGGTATTTGGGCACCGGCATTGCTGGCCTGTCCCCCCGCTGCTGTCGCTGTGGCTTCCACCTCACCTCCATGGGTGGGACTGCAGGCGCGTGCCCAGGCCTCTGCTATGGCAGGCCCTTGGCCTCTGCCCTGCCACCACGAGCAGGACTGCATTTGCACGCTCAGTACATGTCTTGGCCGGCCCCAGGTCTCTGCCCTGCCCTCGTGGACAGGACTGCGCTCACACACTGGAGCCACAAGCCTCAGCCAGTTCTTTGGTCTCCACCCAACCCCTGCTGGTGGGATTGTGCTTGCATGCTGGGCCACAAGCCTCTGCTGGCTTCCCAGCCTCCACCTCACCCCTGCCGGCTTGTGCCACCGGCCTGCAGTCACAGGCCAGACCACTTTTGCACACCCCATCTGCATTTGAGGCCTCTGCCCCATAGGCAGAACTGCGTTCACAGGCCTGGTTGCAAGCCTCAGCTGACTCCCGGCTTCCGCCCTGGCGGATGGGAGCTCCTGCTGCTGCCCAGCCTCTGGTGAGCACTCAGTAATGTGGAAGTGGCGATGTAGCTCAGACCTCAGCACTTAACACTATATCTTTGATGGCTCCCTGCTTCTACACAACTCTTTGCTCTGACTTCAGCAAGAGAGTTCCCGTTTGGCTTGTGACCTGCTTCCCTTTGCTGATATTGCTGGTTCCAGGAAATAATATCCACTTTAGATTTGGGGAGTGACTCAGCCCAGGAGTTATGGTGGCTGTCTCTCAAAGTGTTTCTCCCTGTGTCTCCTAGATTGCACTCTGTTTCTGCTACTCCATTCCTCTCTGCTCTCTTTATCCCCCGAGTCCTGGGTGAGTGGTTGCGGAAGAGGTTTTCTGCGTGGTCCCTTTAAGACAAATCCTGGCTCTGAGAAATTTGTCTCTTTCTCACAAACAGTATCCTGGCTTGGTTCTCAGCTAAATACTGTCTGAACTCCTCTTCTTGGCTTTGGGGCTGCAGGCTGGGACTTTGATCCTGGGGCACAGGACCCTCCCCTCTCCAGGAAACACCACACCACTGCCACATGAGTCCCTCTGGGCTGTTGCTCACTCCTTGGAGCCAGGCAAGCCTCTTCATGTTTCTGCTTTTCCTACCAGTCTCAATGTGGCTTCTTCGGTGATCTTTGGTTATAGATTCTTCTTGGTTTAACCCAAAGTTGGTTTTTCTAGATGACTGTTCTTAAAATTAAGTTGGAATCCACTTTGGTTCTGGGAAGTGGAAGTGGAACGTCCACCTACTCCATCATCATCTTGCCACTCCTCTAACTTTGTTGTTTTGATATTGAGGTATTGAGGGGACATTCAGCCAGTCAGTCAACTAACATTCACTTAAAAAGTGTCTTATGATGACCTCATGTACTGGGCTTAAAAAGTAAAGATGATGTGAACTAATATATAAAGATTACACTGAGTTCTCCAAGTCAGTGAAATTTTTATACAGGGTCTTTTTATGCATCACCCACATTTAAAGCCATTGAATCAAGACTGCCTGGTTGTAAATGGGGCAGAAGCCCTTGGCACAGCTCTGCAGACACCTGCTGCTCAGCCTGTGTGCATAGCCTGGTAACATGTTTTTGATCTCCAACAAGAGAAAAATCATTGTAAATGTTACATAAGTTCATGTAGGAAATTTTACATCTCCAGTTTTTAAATTTTAGCAGAATATCTTATTTATTTCCCTTTGCCTTTTGAGCCAGACTTGACTTGAGCCAACTGCCTCCAAGACCCTACAGCATGGTATATATAGTAGTTGACGTGAAATCAATCCCCATGAAGTAATTGCCCTCATATCAGCTGCCTCTTGCATCATGTATTATGGATCTTATAGAATAAGCAAGATGGATCTGGAAGGGACATCTCTTCTTTCAGAGTTTGAATAGCCCTTGGGAAAGAGGGTAAGAATATGTATTTAAAAGGGAATCCTCTTCTGTTTATATACTAGTCCAGCTTCAAGAATTTTCCCTTGAGGCAATTTCTCTGAGGTTCTCAGTAAATAATGCAGTTCCTTGTCAAAGTCCAGAGATATGAACAGAGCCTTCCTCATTAGTCCCTGTTCTATCTCATTTTCTCTTCCTGTTACCACTAGTGCCCATCGTTTTGTCTTCAAAACTATTGATAATATAAATTCCTCTCACTGGGGGAATCCTGACCATGTGATAAGTCTATGAGGAGCTAAAATTAGGTCAAGGCATACTATTTATGACAACTCTGAAAGAAGATACCCAAAGGTTGAGTCTAAGCCAACATATGTCCAAATTGCTATGAGTCCAAGCCAGGAAAACTTAATAATAATGCCAAGTTGAAAATAAAGAGTAGATTACAGAGGGGAAGTAAAATCAGAGGTCAGGATCCAGGAGGAAATAGGAACAGAACAGAATCAGATCGAGAAGCCATTAAGATGATTTCAGCCAATTGTTCTGACTTTCACTGACTTCAGTGACTCATCCACTTTAGTTCTTAGGCCCACTGATTGACATGGGTAGTGGCTGAAAGGTTCAGAGATGGAGCCAATAGTCTCTGCTTTCAAAAACTCTTGTTTTCTTTCTTTATTTTTTAAATTGTTAACTCTTTAAGTAATAGGTACTTCTTTACTCCCCATTGAGACTTCAACAGCAAAACAAAACAAACAAAAAAATTGTTTCCTCTTCCTTAAGACCAGTTAAAGGCCAAAACTCCTCCTCTATGGGGAAAATAAAAAGGTTAGAGGGAGTAGTGGACCCTATAATAAGCCTAAGCTACTCATAAATTTTTCTTCTAACATTCTTTTGTTTTCAAATTCTGTTTCTAGAGAAATAAGAGCTTCGGATGTATAAAAATTATTTATACAGCATCAATCTGAATCCAGATCTCAGATAAGTATTGTAGAAATCATTAAAGTTGAAAAGTACAATTAGTGCCCTAAAGATTTTCACAATCTTAGTAGAAAGACAGAATATTTATATATGAAGCTGCAAATGTAGGTATGTTTCAACTGTATTGTACTAGGTAACAAACCATGCCAAAACTTCATGGTTTAAAAAAATCATTTATTTGTTTATGATTCTGTGGATTTGTGATTTAAATTGGATTCAAATGAGACATTTTATCTCTGCCATACATAGTGTCTGATGAGCTTATTCTAATATCTAGGGCTTCAGTTGGGACAGCTGGCAAGTTTGTATTGGCTAGATGGTTTTTCTCCACAGGAACATTCCAAGAGGGTAAACAGAGAGAGAGGCTGTAATTTATTATACTGTTTCATTCTGATCGTCAAATGATGTCATGAGCTAGCCACAATTCAAGAGGTGGAGAAACCAACTTTATCTCTTTATAGGATAAGCCACAAAGAATTTTTGGCCATATTTATTCTATCAAAATAATTCACTGGTTATACTTATTTTTATTTCTCCTACATGTCAAGTGAATTCACTCTCTTTCAATATTGCCAATGTTATCATCAAACTCAAAGTCCAATATCTTAGGAACTATATCTGGTCCAGCTATAAATGAGGTCTTCTTTTATTAACTCTAACCATCTACTAGTAAAATTTTTACTTTTTAGCCTTACAATATTGGGCTCTGCTGGTTTTTAAGTTTTTATTTTTAAGAAGAAATGTATCCAAGAGCACACAAAAAATTAATAACTTCATTAAATTAGGAGACTGGCTATTTGGGCTCTTTATGTCAGTAAGCCAATAGTCAAAGAAAGGGGTTACTTTATTGATTGGGATGATAGATACTATCAAGAGAAATTTACTACTTGAGAAGGTTTTTATTCTTCCCATCATCCAATTATAATACCTTTTGAGTGTCCTGAAATCCAATTCTTCCACTGAGTTAGTGTCAGACTGCATAGCTTTAAGGGTTTAGCCCCACAAAACTGCTCTCATTTCAGGTGCCATTTCCAAGTATCCAAGTATTGGGTCCCGGGTTTCGCACACTTTTGTCCAACTTGGCTACAAAGTCAAGGGTTCCCACAATGCCCCCTCTCAGTTTTAATAATTTTCTAGAAAAAGTCACAGAACTCAGGAAAACATCAAACTTACTATAACAGTTTATTATAAAAATTAGCAGCCAGAGTAAAAGGCTCATATGGCAATGTTCAGAAGGATCCTGAATGCAAGAGTCTCTTTTCCCATGGAGTTAGAATGTCCCACTTTTCTGGCATATGCATGTATTCATTAACTCAAGACTTCGAAACTCAGTTGTTAAGGGGTTTTCATGGAGGTTTTATTGCATAGGCATGATTAATTAAGTTGTTAACCATTGGTAATTGACCTAATCTTCAACCCCCTTTTCCTTCCCCAGAGGTTGGGGTTGTGGGGAGGGGCTAAATGTTCCAACTTTCTAACCATATGGTTGCATCCTCTGGGAACTAGACCCCATCCTGGGGCCCCACCAAGTGGCTCTTCATTACAACAAAAGATACTCTTATCACCTTAATCACTCAGGAAATTTCAGGGGCTCCGGAGCTCTGTGCCAAACTGAGATAAAGACCAAATATTTTTTCTTATTATATTATACTACTACATGATGGAAGTGGAAGTTTTTTTTTAACATCCTCATGCTCGGTGATAAAAGTCAATAAAAAAAACTACAATAACCCAGTATAAGTGAAACTGCTAATAGTACAGACCCTTCAATAATGATGGATTATTCCCTGTTTCACCATCAGGCAAGAACTATGATGAGTTGAGGTACTTGCTTGGGGCAAAGAGATTATGACATGGCTACCAGAAGATGGAAATTCTAAATATTAGCTGTGACTATGTACCCAGTTGCAGAAAAGAGGATTGTAGTACTTATTAGTGCTTCTTCCTTAATTAATAAAAAATATATATCTTTACCTCTCTGGTTCTCATGCTATAAAACATGAGATATATTCATAATGGTTAACACATATCAATATTTAAGTTATAGGATATCAAAGGGTGAATATAATTGAGCATTGAGGGAAATAAACATCCTCCAAAAGGAAGAAATTGACACATGAGACCATAAATGCTCTTTGGAAAAATGGATTACAGTATTTTTAATTATGCTATGTTAAGCAGAAACATGACTTATCTCTTGTTATTTGGAAGTTAAACCTGGTTTAAAAAGTAATATATGGATGCCCAAGTTGTCAAGGTGTGGACTGTGCTGGACTGTTCCCTCCTCAACATAATTAGCTGAGAACTACTATTCTTGGAATACCCTCCCCTCTCTATGATACCAGGCTAGAGGTGGCCAAAAGAAGTGAAAGAGAAGCAGTATCCATTACTCTCAAAGGTTTTCATTGTTAAATGAGGTGACAGACAGATCAGGGGTTCTGAGAAGCCCCCACTTCTCCTCACTCTCCACTTTGGGTCTAGTTTTCTTTGACTGCTGGCAATGTTTCTCACAGAAGTACCAGGCTTCTACCAGACACTTGGCAATAGAACCATAAAGGTAGTAGCTACTCAAAGGCAAAAGCTTCCCAGAGGTTTCTCCATGCTCCTTTCCCTTCAAGTCCTACTTTGACAGCTGGATATTGCTGGGTTCTCAGATTTCCTTCTCAGATTATGTACCCAGTCCAGTGCTTCAGGATAAATGGTTACTGATACTTTGGTTGCCTAGATCTCCTTTGAAAACTTTAATTCCCCAGTAGCTCCCACAGCTGTGTAAGGCTTAATTTCTATAACAGATCTCTTATCTTTAATGAGTTTGGAATAAGGAGGTGAAACTGTACAGCTCTGTCTTGTCCTCCTTCTCTTGGGAGTGAGCCTGCCCACCAAAAGTACGCATTCTGCCACTCTGATGGGGAAATTTTTGCAGTGAGCCAGCTTTGCCTATGACAAAATGGGTATATTCTTCCAAATCTGGATTATGAAATCCACTTGCCACATTCCCCAGCCTTATCATAATAAAAAGTAGGTATTTTTTAGGATCTATCTGTCTTATTTCTACATAGTTCTCTACTGGTTTGGAACTCAGCAGGGGGAAAAAAAAGTTAAATTATTGGGATCTCCGGAACTCCAGAATGAATTACTAAGGAGAGCGGCCTAAGAAAGTTTTCTACCAACTCTTAAAAGATGTAATAAGAATTTTAAAAAGAGAGAAATGAGAAGGAAGAGAAACAGTTTGAACAAAAAAAAATTCGGTATACAGGATAAAGATTAGTATGAGAAAGAGAACAAAGTTTTCAAGTAAATGAGAAATAATGAAGGATAGAGTTTAACAAGGGACAGATTGGTGAGGCAGCTAATTAAAAACTTTGAAGACTAAATTTAAGTTTTTAACAACAGTTAATTTGATTTTGTGTCAATTATTATGTTTCTTTTTAATATTATATTTTATGATTATATTTAATTACAATTTAATAAAATATGCTATCTGCTCTGTTATTACTTATGTATACTTTCTAATAAGTAAAGCAGAAAATTAATTACCAATAGTTCTGATGGTCCCATGCACTAATTTATAAAGGTCTTATAAGGCCAGTAGACATGGCCACCATCAAAGCCACCTGGCCTGTGTGGGTTTGCATTTGATTCAGACAGACAGTAATGAAACAACAGAACCAAGAATTGGTGGGCCATTAGCTTTAATCCTAGCTTGCACCCAGCAGGCAAGAAATACACACAGTGGGAAAACACTTCCCTTTTCATTTAAGACTCCCAAAACCACTTACTTATCCAAGTTTTCTAGAATGAAAGTTATCTACTTCACCAGCCTTATTCACCTCTGTTCCCCATCTCCTTGTCTCTGCACAAACTCTGCACAAATTGGCTTCTCCTTCAGCACTCCGCCATCTTGGCTGCTTCTCATCTCCTCCATGTGGCCTTTCTCTGCCCTCCTCTCTAATGCTAATCTCAGGAACTGAGAGAGAGCAAGCACCCAGTCTGCCTCACTTTATAGTATAGAAATCAGAACCTTTAATTCAATATACAATCAAGGAAGTCTCCAATACAAATCCACTTATCTGAGGCATAACGGGATTTCTCATGAGAGTGCACTACGCCACATCAAAAAAGGTGGGAAAGGCTTAGTCTTAAAACTAAGCCTTAGACTATAAGGATCCTGCCTGCTTACAGCCTGTTCCTCACATAGAATGCAAACTATAAGCAAGACAACATATACATTATATTTGCAAACTTATTTGACTGACATTCCACCTCTTTTGCTTGCTTACAATCTAAAGCGCAGGTATTTCTGTACAAGGAAATTAAGCACATTACACAAATTAAAACAACAGCACAAATCATACAGTTTCAACAATTACAAAGGTACATTTCACCAGTCTCTGAGCACTTTGCCAAAAGTGAAAAATGTCCTCAAATTTCTTTCTAGCCATGGGAAATGCTTCCTGGGGCAGGGGAGTGCTTTCAGCAAAGCCACCCCCACACCCATCAGGGTATTTCACATTGTCCAAAATTTGTAAGTCCATCCAACAAAGGAGCCAGTGCCCACTCTGGTCATAGTCCAGGAATCAGTCCATGCACATGGGGCCTCAGCCACCTTCCTCATTCCTGCCATCCTGGCAGGTTTTATGCTGTCCCAAAGAGGAGCAGTCAGCATTTTCATCTTTGCTCTGGAGAGCATTATGGTATTCATTCCTATGTTCCAAAATCACAGACCTACAGGGGTGTAGTAAGTACTCCTTGCCGCTGGGTTCTTATCTTCTGGAGACTGCGGATTACAACTCCAGCCCAAATTCTTTTCATCCTCCAAAGAGGAACTGAAAACACCAGCTCTTTCTGCCAGGCTCAAGCCATGAGCTGCTGCCGCCTTCTACTCTGAAGGTCTTGCAGCCCCAGCTCCAACCTCCCAATGCTGCTGGCTCTCCACAACATACAGGGCAATCAGCAACTCATTAACCTGTGATTCCTTCTCCAGCAGCTGCTCCATTTCCAAGCAAATCTCACAAACCTGGTCGGCCTCCTCCGGTGCTTACTCGAGCTTCAGGGTCACCATTTTTACTTCCACATTTGCTCCAGCACCTTCCACTGCTCAGTTTTCAGGTCCCAGGCATCTTCTTTCACAGAACTCTTGGTTTCCTCACACATGGTTGTAAAAGTTGGCCAGCCTAAGGCCCACAATAGGACAGCCATGGGGAACCATTAGAGCAGCCAGTCTTCTTCTCCACAGCTCAAAGGTGGTGATGGCTCCATACCAATCCATATTGAATCCTGCCACAGACTATGCCAAATGTAAAGCGAGTAGCTGTGACCACCATTACAGCTGCCTGGCCTATGCAGGTTCACATTTGATTCTGACAGATGGTAATAAAACAATGGAGTCAAGAACTGGTAAACCATTAGCTTTAATCCTAGCTTGCACCCGATGTACAAGAAATACACACAGTGGGAAAACACTTTCCTTTCCATTCAGGGCACCCAAAGCCACTGACTTATTCAAGTTTCCTAGAATCAAAGGTTTTTACCTCACCAGCCTTATGCACCTCTGTTCCCTATCTCCTTCTATATCCAATGCAAACTATAGGTGAGCAAACACATACATAATATTTGCAAACTTATTTGACTGACTGGTCTCTTCCAACACAAACTCTGCACAAACAAGCTTCTCCTTCAGCACTCTGCCATCTTGGCTGCTACTCTTCTCCTCCACGTGGACTGTCTCTGCTCTCTCTGATGCTAATCTCAGGAACCGAGAGAGAGCAAGCTCCCGGTCTGCCTCACTTTATGGTATAAAAATCAAAACCTTTAATCTGCCTGAACAAGCGGTGGATAGAGCGTCGGACTGGGATGCGGAAGACCCAGCTTCGAGACCCCAAGGTCACCAGGTTGAGCACGGGCCCATCTGGCTTGAGCAAAAGCTCATCAGCTTGGACCCAAGGTCGCTGGTCTAGCAAGGGGTTGCTAGGTTTGCTGAAGGCCCATGGTCAAGGCACATGTGAGTAATCAATCAATGAACAACTAAAGTATTGCAACAGTAATGAAAAACTAATGATTGCTGCTTCTCACCTCTCTCCATTCCTGTCTGTCTGTCCCTGTCTATCACTCTCTCTGACTCTTTCTCTGTCCCTGTAAAAAAAAAAAATCTTTAATCCAATATACAAACAAGGACGTCTTTGATACACAGTCACTTATCTGAGTCATAATGGGATTCCTCATGAAAGTACAGCACCCCACATCAAAAAGGGTGGGGAAGGCTTAATCTTAAAACTAAGCCTTAGGGTATCAAGATCCTGCCTGCTTATAACCTGTCCCCCACATCCAATGCAAACTATAAGTGAGCAAACATATACATAATATTTGCAAACTTATTTGACTGACTGGTCTCTTCCAACACCCTTATGTTGACTTTACTTAGAATATTTTTTGCAGTCTTACAACATTAGAAATACATATGAAGAGTATAACCCCTCTATTATACTATAAGAAATTATTTCATGATGCTTTGCTAAGGAAGACAAAGGAAAGAGAGAATATGAAAGAAACATTATACCCAGGTTTAATATTTTTCAGCAATTAAATCAATGAATTGTATCTTAATGTCTGAGTTCATCTGTGTGTTATGAAGCACATTGCTGAAAAATGTACCAATATTTCCCTTTGGACCCATTTTCATCCTGCCTTTCCCACTTCCTACATTTTTAAAAAATATTTATTGGGCTGTGTCGATCAAATAAGTTTGCAAATATGATACATATGTTTGCTGGTTTATAGTTTGCATTGGGTGTGGGAGACAGGCTGTAAGCCAGCAGAGTCATTATAGCCTAAGTCTTAGTTTTAGGAGTAAGCCTTTCGCACCCTTTTAATACTAAGATCTTTTCAAAACTAAGTTTTCCCTACACCCTTGACTGTTGCATGATGTGGGGTGGTGCATGCTTATGATGAATCCCATTTATGCTTCAGATAACTGGCTTTGTATCAGAGACTTCCTTATTTGTATATTGGCTTCAAGATTTTGATTTGTACACTATAAAATGGGCAGATCGGGCTCTCTCTCTCTCTCTCTCTCTCTCTCTCTCGCTTTGTTCCTGAAATTAGCATTGCAGGAGAAAGGCAGCCAAGATGGCAGAGTGCTGAAGGAGAAAGCTGTTTGTGCAGAGTCTGCAGAGAGAAGGAGATAGGAAACAGAGATGAATAGGGCTGGTGAAGTACAAACCTTTGATTCTAGGAAAATCAAATAAGTCAGTGGGTTTGGGAGCCCTGAATGGAAAGGGAAGTGTTTTCCTACTGTGTGTATTTCTTGCCCACTGGGTGCAAGCTAGGATTAAAGCTAATGGCCCACCAGTTCTTGGCTTCGTTGTTTTATTACCGTCTGTCCAAATCAGATGCAAACCTGCACAGGCCAGGCGGCTGTGATGGTGACCATCGCAACTGGCCATACAGGCTGACATGGTTCACCAAGCCATACTGGTTTCAAGTGCACCACTCACTTGAACATTCTACATCATATCAAGCCTTCTCCCTCCCCTAATAAGCAAAGTTTCTTTCAGCCTATCTTTCCTACCCCTACCCTCGTTTGGACTCCTCCCCCTACCTCCATCCACCTTTTTCCTCTGGCTATTGCCACTCTGTTGTCTGTATCTCTGTGTTCTGTACATATGTTTTTTTGCTAATCCCTTTACCTTTTTTGATCCAGTTACCTCACCCTCCTCCCCTCTGATGACTTTCCACCTCTTTCTTGTGTCCAGGCCTTCGTTTTTATTTTGTTCATCAGTTTATTGTGTTCATTACATTCCACATATAAATGAGATCATATGGTATTTGTCTTTCTTTGTCTGGCTTATTTTGCCTAGCATAAAAATCTCAACATTCATGTCATCGCAAAAAGTAAGATATTCTTTTTTGTGGCTTTATTGTGTTCCACTGTGTAAATGTACCACAACTATATTAATCCACACAGCCACTGATGGCCACTTGGGTTGTTTCCAAATGTTGGCTATTGTAAATAATGCTGTAAAGAACAATGAGATACATATCTTCTTTGGAAGTAGAGTTTTGGAATTCTTAGAATATATTCCTACAACAGGAATAGCTGTGTCAAAAGCAGATCCACTTTTAATTTTTTGAAGAAGCTCCATACTGTTTTCTACAGTGGCTGTATGTGTTTGTATTTCTACCAGCAATACATACGGGTTCCCTTTTCTCCACATCCTTACCAGCACTTACTATTTGTTGATTTGTTGATGATAGCCATACTGACAGGTGTGAGGTTATATGTATCTCACTGTAAAGCCAGTAGCCTTTCCATTCAGAGTTCCCAAACCCACTGACTTATTTGAGTTTCCTAGAATCAAAGGTTTCTACCTCACCAGCCTTATTCACCTCTGTTCCCCATCTTCTCTCCGCACAAATTCTGTACAAACTGGCATCTCCTTCAGCACTCCACAATCTTGGCTGCTTCTCCTCCATTCCATGTGGCCTTTTTCTGCTCTCCTCCTGGAACGTAATCTCTCTTCCCCAGAACAATGTGATCTCTCCTTTTAAAAACCTTTTGGTGCAAAATCCCTCCCCCAACACACATTAATATAATCATGCCTATCCAAAGCAAGGAGGGCAACTAATATTATCACCTGGGCAATGAGCTTCCACATGGGCAGCGCCATCTTTAACAAAGTGAGCATAATATATTTATCTGTCCAACAATCCACCTTTATGCTCACTTTACCACCCACAATCTACACCACAGGCATCCTTGTGCAAGAAAATTAGGCACATTACATAAATTACAACAACATGACAAATTCTACAATTTCAAAAATTACAAAGTTACATTTCACCAGTCTCTGAGCACTTTGCCAAAAGTGAAAAATGTCCTCGGCCTTCTTTCTAGCCATGGGAAAGCCTTCTTGGGGCAGGGGAAGGGCCTCTACCAGAGCTGCCCCCCACCTCCATCAGAGTATTTCACATTGTCCAAAATCCATAAGTCCATCCAGCAATGAAGCCAGTGCCCACTCCGGTCATAGTCCAAGAATCAGTCCATGCACATGGGACCTCAGCCACCACCTTCATCCTTGCCATCCTGGAAGGTCTTACACTCTCCCAAAGAGGAGTATGTGGCAATGACAGTCAGCATTTCCATCTCTGCTCCAGAGAGCATGATGGCATCCACCCCTATGTCCCAAAATCACTGACCTAAAAGGGGCATAGTAGGTACTACTTGCTGCTGGGCTCTCACCTTCTGGAGACTGCAGATCACAACTCCAAACCAATTCTCCCCATTGTCCAAAGAGAAACTGAAAACACCAGCTCCTGATGCTGGGCTTGAATCTCTGGCCTCAGCCATCTTTACTTCTGTGGGTCCCCCAGCCTCAGTCCAGGCCTCCTGCCACTGCTGTCTCTCCACAACATCCAGGGAAATCTGCAACTCATGAAGCTGTGATTCCTTCTCCAGCAGCTGCTCCATTTCCAAGTGAATCTCACAAACCTGGTCAGCCTCCTCCAGTGCTTGATCCAGCTCCAGGGTCAGAATCTCTTTCTCCCACATTCTCTCCAGTTCCTTCCAGTGCTCAGTTTGCAGGTCCTGGACAGCTTCTTCCACAGAGCTCTTAGTTTCCTCACGCATGGCTGTAAAAGGCAGCCAGCTAATGGCCCCCAAAAGGACAGACATGTGGAACCATAATAGTAGCCAGTCCTCTACTCCACCGCTTAAAGATAGTGGTGGTTTCATACTGATCTGTATCAAATTCTGCCACAGACTACATCAAATGTAAAGCCAGTAGCCACAGCCACCATCACAGCCGCCTGGCTCATTCAGGTTTGCATCTGATTCGGACAGTTGATAATGAAACAACGAAGCCAATAATTGGTGGGCCATTATCTTTAATCCTAGCTTGCACCTGGCAGGCAAGTAAAAACACACTCTGGGCTCCAAATCCCAGTCATTCAGTGCTCGCAAAGCTACTAACTTATCCAAGTTTCCTAGAATCAAAGGTTTCTAGCTCACCAGCCTTATTAACCTCTGTTCTCCATCTCCTTCTCTCTGCACAAACTCTGCACAAGCTGGCTTCTCCTTCAGCACTCCGCCATCTTGGCTGCTTCTCCTCCCCTCCATGTGGTCTTTTTCTGCTCTCCTCCTGAAATGTAATTCCTCTTCCCCAGAACAATGTGATCTCTCCTTTTTATAACCTTTTGGTGCAAAAGCCCTCCCCTAACACACATTAATATAATCACGCTGATCCCAAGCAAGGAGAGCAACTAATATTATCACCTGGGTGACGGTCTTTCACATGGGCAGCACCATCTTTAACAAAGTGAGCATAATATATTTTATCTGTCCAACACTCATTGGAGTTTAATTTGTCTCTCTCTGATGATTAGTGACATTGAGGTTTTTTAAAATATGGTTTTTGGCTATATGTATATCCTCTTTGGAGAAGTGTCTATTCAGGTGTAGTGCCATTTTTAATTAGATTGCTTGTCTTTCTGGTTTTTGAGTTTTAAAAGTTGTTTATAGATTATGATTATTAACCCCTTACCAGATGTATCAGTGAACATGTTATTTTATACAGTGGGTTGTCTTTTCATTTTGCTGATTGTTTCTTTTGTTGTGCAAAAGCTTTTTATTTTGTTGTAGTCCCGTTGTTTATTTTTTTTATTTGTTTCATTTGAATAGGGAAATAGATCAGCAAATTATTACTGTAAAAGATGTCTGCAATTTTACTGTCAATGTTTTCTTCTGGGATTTTCATGTTTTTGTGACTTACATTTATGTATTTTGTTCATTTTTAATTTATTCTGTGTATGGTGTAAGTTTTTCTTGTTTCATTTTTTAGCATGTATCTATCCAATTTTCCCAACACCATTTATTAAAAGAAGTTCTTGACTCTAACCTTCTTTGTCAAATATTAATTGACCATAAAGATGTACATTTATTTACGGGTTCTCTCTTCTGTTCATTGATCTACATGCCTGTTTTTATGCCAATATTGGATATTTTGATTAAAATAGTCTTGTAGTATAGCTTGATGCCAGGAAGTGTGATACCTATTACTTTCTTCTTCATTTTCAAGATTGCTCAGACTATTTAGATTCTTTTATAGGTTCCATATAAATTTTTGGAATATTAGGTCTAGTCTGAGAAGTATGTCATTGGTATTTTAATAGGATTTACATTGAATATAGAATGTTTTTGGTAATATGAACATTTTAATAATGTTAATTCTTCTTATCTGTGTACCCAAGATATGCTTCAACTTCTTTAAATCTTCCTCAATTTCTTTTTTCAATGTTCTATAATTTTCTGAGTACAAATCTTTACTTCTTGGGTTGAATTTATTGCTAAGTATTTTAATTTTTGTTGTTGCAATAGATAATGTGTTTTTTCTTTGATTTCTCTTTCTGATAGTTTAATATTGATGTATAAAAATACCACTGACTTCTGAATATTAATTTTGTATCCTGCTACTTTGCCTGGGTAGAAGGCAAAGTAACTCCACTAACAGGCCTCTAGTTCCATTTTCTCCATTTTATGATATTCAGCCTGGGTTGACAATATTTTCTTTCTTTGTATAAACATTTTATTGACAGTGACATTTTATTCACCCCTGAATCTACATCTAAAATATCCATCACAAAAATTATCTCAGATACCTTGGACCACCAACTTTCTCAGGTGACCTTGCTTCAAGTTTATCTCTAAATGATGTCTTTCTTCCCATGAAAATGCTAATTTTATCTTACTAATACAATTTAAACAAAATATTCTCAAAATTAATTTATCTCAATGAAATCAATCTCTTTTTTGTTATTTGTAACTCATTGCTTTGATAAACAATCATTCACAATTGGAAAGGGGCAGAATCCAGTAAATCCTAATTGAATTCTGAAATCACTTGGAAAATATAATCATAGCTGTGAGAACACTAAGAAAATAACTTGTGTAGCAAGCACACTGTATATTGTATCTGGAGATTGGTGGACAAGGTTCATAACCGAAGCTACTCTTGGGTTACAAGTCATGAATATATTCCATTAAGAGTAAAACATATCTTCCATCTGAAAATTTTTTCAGGATGAAAGTACTGGGAGGAATAGCTCTCTGTTACCTCCTCAATACTCAACCAGAAAGACAATCAAAATTTAATGGGGGAAAAAAAAGCTGGATAGGAAATAATGGGGAAGATGGGATTCTTGATTCATTAAAAAATCTGTATTACATTGACTGCAACTAGCTGAAAAGGAAAGTTTGGGACTATTTCATACCACTTTCAAAAATCACCAATAGCACATATTACGTACAAATAATGTTTTATATTATTCTAAATATTTTATACATTCATTATTATTATTCCCTCTATAATTCTGGGAGGCAGTTGAATAGTACATTATTTTTGCAAGTAAGGTAGCTGAGAGAGAAAAATCCCTTGCCAAGTTTGACATAACTGGTTAGTGACAACATTGGATTGAAACCTGAATATGTTGAATACTGTCCAGAACACACAGCTCACATCAGCCTATTATACTTCATGCTGGTCATGATCTTCCGGGCATTCCTTAGAATCCATGAAAATTATATTTTTGATTGAGACCCTACTGATTAATTGTGCTTTGTGTTTGAGCCAAAGAATGCTACATTGAATTTTAATAAAATGGAGGTTTAAATGTAAATGGATCTAATGTCTTTCATTAAAGTCTCCAGCTTTGAATTTCTTACCAGACTTCTCTTTCAATGAGCTAAGGAAAGTCGGCAACTACTTGCTTATCCTCCCAACATGACTACAAAAGGTCCAGTGGGCAGTTTTAATTATTATATAGAAAAAGTGAAACACAGATGATGAAAAGGGAAACCGAGTAAGAAATTTTCCCCAAACCACTCCCTGTCTCAGACTGAGGACACTGTTTTTCCAGGCCTGCACAATCTCCTCTTGACTATATTTTTTAAGTAAGATGTATCAAATAACAGGTAATCATTAAAGACTCTGGTTTGTTTCAACTGCAATACACACATTTTTTGAGAAGTAGTAAAATAAAGAGTTCAAAGTGTGGTGTTGTTTTGAGGGGTAAATAATATGTATGCCAAGTGTTTGGCACAAAGTAACTGGCCAGTACTGTGAACAGAACAAATGGTAATAGGAATTAGTCTCTGCCTAAACAAATAAGGCTACCAATATAGATTCTCAAAAAATATCTATGGAAGAAAGGAAGGAGAAAAAGAAGTGAGAGAAAGAGAGAGAAACTCTCTAAATAGAAAATCTGGCTTACTATTCTTTTTCTGTGACTTGTTAGAGTCGCGTAAAATGGTTTCTCTTCTGAAACCTGGGGGTTTTGTGATTTAAATATCATTTAAAAATGTATACTTTGGCTGTAATGCTTTTTAAACATTGCCTTTAGTATAAGTCAGCTCCCATCTTACTGCATAGGCTTCCTTATTTGAATTGCCAATACGTACTTCAATCTAACCAATAAATTTTATGCAGACACATTCTATCTATTATGGCTTGTTATAACTTAGGTGTAAAAGAATGACAAAATTTTTTTAATTGATTAAATAAGTTTGATTATATTGCAATATATTGCAATATTCCCTGAGGTGGTCATCATAAAAGCAACCTTTTTCTATTTTTTAATTATTTTCTTGATTATCTCCAAAAAATCAAACATTGGTCTTGTTTATATGCCAACTGCAGCCAGATTCACTATGATGTATATAGTGTATGATTAAAACTTTCCTTGACAAATTGAAGGAAAGATGTTAGAAAAATTAATATAATTCATTGGTTATTTGGTTTTCCTTATAGCTAAATTCAACCTTTTACACTTTAATTCCAGTACAGAGTCCCTGACCACCAAGGAAGCCTTGAAATGGTTGTCTGTCTTCTGGTTTGTCAGACTCAGCTCAAGATGATACTATTAACTACATTTATATTAAAAAGCAATGAACAGACATGCTTTATTTCTTAGAAGGAGGAATTGCTAAATATGGAAAATTGAACTGCTTTTAACCTTGCCTAGGTAGTATATGCAACCATTCTTTTGATATTTAACATCATTATTTAATGTGTGGTAATAAATAAATAATGAGCTAACAAAAGTGGCTAATATAGCATCTTTTAATCTGCAGTTCCCAATACATTTAAAAATAATAATTTTGAAAGAAACATTTGAAAATATTTAATCTTAAAAATGTATATTTTGCTTATTCTTGTGTTTGTTGATTAGAAGGATTAGCGGTCAGCCCAGTAAATATTCAGTTTGCTTGGCACAAACTGTGCAGGAATCTAATAGAAAGCAATATTGTTGAAAATGGATATCAATTGAAAACAGAGAGCAGTGTCAACTATTCCCCACTGGGAACCGACAACAATAAAACCAGTCAAGCATTACACAGCCGAGCCTGCCAAATGTCATTAGAGTGGAGAAAAAAAGAAAGGAACATGGTAGGGAAAGAAGCATTTTGCTTTATTTTTTCCCCCCTGTAATTTAAAAAGGAAAAAAAGAAAGGAACTGGTGAGGGGTAGTAGGAGAACATTTGAAGAATAATGACAATAACATTATCCTAAAATTTTCCAAGCCAATGTCACCATTACATTAGGACTGCTATTACTTCTTTTGCTTACAAAAGTGACTAAATTATAAAGATTTTCAAGTAAATTTTCTGTCTTTTCAGTTAATCATCCCCACCCCTTCACGACTCTCTTAATCAGGTGCATTGATAATCACAAATCTCAATTTTAAACCAGCATTTTGATGTCTTTCGTGGCAATCATGTTTCTATCATTACTTAATTAATTGATCTGAGTTCAGTTTGATAAAAGTGGCTTTTGTAAATGTATGTGATTTTATTATTACCGCCAAGCTGTAGTGAAGAGCCTCTTACAGGGAATGGGCTGCAAAAAAGCTCTATTTTGGGGTGGGAAAAAAAATCTTACAGTAACTCTGAAATCTGTTAGTTGATGGGAACATACAAAATAATCACTGGGCAATGGGCAGAAGGGACAAACACATCACCACCACTATTTCACCTGAAGGTAGAAATGGAAGCCAGTGACTTAGCCCCAAAGTTTCTGCCATATCTGTGGCTTTTTCATGGATAATTTGTAAATTTTCAAACAAAGAAAAATTGTCTTTTACAGACAATGGCCAAGCCTCTGAACAGCCAGCCAAGAGCTCCCCCTAGTGAGGTTGCACACATCTGTGTGCATGAATGCACACACACACACACACACACACACACACTATCTTAGACTTGACTTTTTAGTGCAAAATATTGTGCATCCCATTTGCTTTTAAAACAACATGAAAATAAATTCCTCAAATTCTTCTGAATTTTTCTTCTTATTAAACTTTACACCCAGCACTAACCTAGTGAGGATTCCCTTAGAAGGCAAAACTCTCATTCTGATCATACCATTTTGAAATAGTAATAATCACATTTTGGCTCCAAATATGCATTCTGAAGTAGATTCTATCAACATAGAAAGTCCTCAGAGGAAGCATATTACCATGTAATTAGCATAATAACTTTGTTGTGTAAACAAAAGACAGACTCGAATATGAGAAATATATCTTCTGTTATACTGGTGTCTACAACTTCTACAGTAAAATCTATTTTTCTTAATCGATCTTTTATTTTTGTTGCAGCATTACTGTGATGAAACACCTACTAATGTTTGCAAGAAGCTTTCTATATAAGTGCACTGCAGTTGTATGCATGATTTCACATGACCATGTATTTCATTGCAGAACAATATACAGAACACTCATCCTACTCATATTTAACAGAACTAATTTATTATAACACCAGCACTGTGTCTCCCAGATCAACCCTAATTCTTTCTAATACATTTTGGCTTACTCCAAAAAAATATATTTTATTGGTTTTATGGGCCTTCATAGTGCTCTGAAGCTAGAATAGGCATTCTCTAGGGGGAAAGAAGGTAACAAATGCAGAAATAAGATGCAAAGATGAAAGGGGTTTAACGTCTTGCTAAAAAGTCTTTGAAAGCCATATCAAGATTTTTAACAAAACACAAATGACTGCCGTTTTATAATTAACAGTTGCTTGTGTTAATTATCTAGTTATCCCCAGCTCCTGATAATATATATTTTTCTTAAACTACTGATCCACAAGACAAGTGATAATAGCTCTGAGATGCTAAAAGTGACCTTTTTCTCTAGGAGTTTCAAAATCTAAATGCAGTTTGTGAGATGCTATACATCTATGCTCAAACCTTAAAACCCTTAGACATCAAAACAACACAGGATGGATTATTTTTTTATGGTGTGTTACTTTTGTCATCAAGCCCCTTTGAGTAAAAATTGTATGAATATTAAAAATTAAATTTAAGTAAATCCTTTGGCTTATAAATATCACGACTTACCTCTGAAGAGAATGGTGACAATTTATGCTAAAGTCTTTGCAAAGCTCTGGTGAAACACATCCTTATACATATAAACAATAAAAGTTTTGTATTATTACAATATTTTCTAGTTGATATTTCAGTAAGTTTATTTAATATACTCAGATCTTTGTTCTTTTCATTTCATGATTCTTACACCTCAACAAGACCAAAAAAAAAAAAAAAGAGGAAAAGAAAAAAAGAAGGTTGGTGTATTGGAATGAGTAACATAGCATCACTAAGCCACCCAATGAGATAAATGTATATGTCACCAATTTTAGCACCATTGGCTAAGTTATTAGTCCAGAAACTTTACCTTCATAAAACCCACACCAATGATGAACTCTTCTACATTTTATGATGAGACTGTGTGTGTATAACTCATCCTTCAGAGATTGATTTTCTTCCCTTACAAAGGGGAATTATAATCTTAACATCGCCCTGAATCAAAAGGAAGCCACTATATAAATAACTATAATTAGACCTATTAAGTTAATTAAAATTCTGCGGGCATCTCTGAGAATAATTTGAAGCAATGTGTTAAAAAATTATGAAAATTAGCTGATGAATATTACGTAGTCACTTCCCTAATATAAAATAACTCAACCATTTAAACTGCATGAATTCCAAAATGGTCTAATTTATATTACATTGTTGTTTGCTTATTTGTTTTAGACATGCTTAACCTAATAACATGGTGAGATTGTACTTTTTTTTAAAGAAAATTCCAATTTTTCATGAATTAATAAGAAATTTGCAAACTAAATTTTCATGATTTTGCCTACAACCTTCCTACATACTAACCTCTGACAGTATTTACTCTTGCTTAAATTCATTACTCAGAATTGGGTACTGTTGGTTTTCACTCAGTAAGGAGTCAGAAATCTCAGGTTTTTAACACTGTTGACAATTACCCACTATTTGACCTTGAGCAGCCACTGTGTTGTTGGACTCAGCTTCTTCATCTGTAAATTATGGCTAACAACATCTCCCTGCAGGTCTCAGTAGTAGCTGTGGAAATCAAATGATACAGCATGTGTAATGAGTGCTTTCAATATTAGAAAGTGCTAGAAAAATATATGCAGCGTTACTTTGAAAAGTAATATCTTAATCAATGACCGGTGTAATCATGTTTTAAGACTTTCTCCCGATGATTTCTCTAAGGTTCTTTTTTTCTTTTTTCCTTTTTCCGAGTAAGCCATAAATGTTGACTTGTTGATCTACACAGATTTATTTTTAAAAAGTCAATAAACAATCCTTGGTACCACTGAAATTTTGGTTTGGCATTTCCTTCAGTTTCAACCACTTTTCTTACATCAGAATTGTCTCTCAAATGGTATGAGAACACAGTGTGTGTGTGTGTGTGTGTGTGTGTGTGTGTGTATATATATATATATATAACCACCATGCTTGTTTGTTTTCATTGATTTGGGTTTTCCTAGACTAAAAGGTGTAGTCCCATGGGTTTTCATTGGTGAATTTGTGCAGAGATAGCCCCATTGCCACCAGATAGAGGCTCTGTCTGCCCTTGACTGCACCATAACAAAAATGGAAGGAATAGCCACCAATTTTTTCCTCTATTTTATAAGTGTAACCATATGGAATATTATTAACAATAAAAAGAAACTACTGATATGCACACAACAACATAAATAAATGTCAAATATACTTATACTAAATGATAGAACCCAAACTCACAAGGCTACATATTGGGCAATTCCATTGATAAGACATGAGAGAAAATGCAAAACAGAACAGCAGCTGGTATGGGCTTGGGTGAAAGAGCGGCAGTGGATACAAAGAGACAGGAGAAGAATTTGCAGGTAAGAGAACTGTGCCATATCTTGATTGTGTCAGTTACATGATTGCATGTGTTTGTCAAAGCTCTCACTCCAAAAGGGGAATTTTACTACATGTAAATTATATGTCTATAAACCTGACATTAAAAGAGAAAGAAGGGAATAGATGCTTATGTAGGGAGACTTGACTTGGGGTGGTGAACACACAATGTAATATACAGAAGGTATTATAAAATTGTACACATGACACCTAGATAATTTTATTAACCAATGCCACCCCAATACATTTCTTTTGTAGAGTTAAGAAATCAACATGAGTTTGTTTTTCTACACACTTCCATTTGAGTTTTTCCTTTAATATCAAGTTGTATTGTTTTCTGTCAAGATGGTCCTATTAAGCTCATCAGATACTTAATTAAATATGGTTAAACTTTGAAATAAAGTTTTCATATTTACTACATTCATTATTAATTCCTAGGCATCCATATACTATATTTGTCTAACAATTATTACCATTTCATTTTTATTGTTTCCTAAATGATACCAAAATATTTCAAGTCTTAAGCATAGTTATATACATTTTATGTCTCCTCCATTCTCATTTAGCCATTAGAGAACGGTTTGATAGGTGTTGCCCAAAGAAATGGGGAAAGTCCCAGTATATGGAGCTGTCAGTTAAAATTTCCCATTGGCTACAAAAAGTCATTTGAATTGAATTCTAAATAAAATATGTACCCAGAAATATTAGATCAAAGATGCAAAATAGAAAAAATAAAATAAATGAATTAAAAAAAAACAGATTTCTGCCCAAAACAGCACATTGGTACTGTAAAATATTAGTTACTAGAGATCTTCTTTCCTTTTAAAATTAGGGTGCAGCTTCCAGCTCAGTTCTTTTATTTTCTTATCAAAAAATTATATCTTATAAAACAGGCATAGGAATCAGCAGACAACTCCTTCCTGGGTTGTTGTTGCCAAAGGGCTTATGAGAAGGTGCATATTTGGAGTGCAGAGGGATTGTGAGGAGGGAGCACAGTATCACCTATTTCTAAATCCCTGTTATATTCTTTCTGTTGTAAATTGCCATATAAAACAATGCCTAAACACTATTTTGCTGGAAATACAATTATTTGCAGGTGTCTCAAAGTCATAGGCTCATTCACTCTTCTCATTGACATTAGTTTAATCTATGAAAATCAGATCACAATCATGCCAGACGTTTTACCTCATTAGTTTTCTATTGTCTGTTCTGAGGCATTGCATACGTTTCTACCTCCAGGCAAGACTGGTTCTTGTCTGCACTCTGTTTCTATCCCTTCCCTGTTGTAATTCTCATAAGTAAGAGACAATTTTAGTTTAATAATTTAGTTATTTCTGAAGCTAATTCAGAATTCTGAAAGGACTTCTTCAGACACTATTCTATACACATAGTAAATAAATTGCTAAAATTTCTTGTCAACTAATTATGTAATAAGAAAATGTGTCTCATATTTTGACTGCTATACTGTTTCTACATGATTTGTATACATAGGGGAGGCTTTGAAATGTAATTTTCTGATTTGGGGCTCAGGTTCAGTTATTATAGCTTTCAGAAATTGGGGTCAATAAAGAAAATTGCTGAGAGTTCTTTGAGTGACTACATATTTCAGGGTTAGCAATGCTATTAACTATTCAAGAAGTCAGTTATATTTATAGAATTCATGAACTGTTATATTCATTGTTTAGTTTCCTTATTAAATATCAGCAGAAATTATCTACCATAGCAAGAACATCAAACCTCTTGAATAAACAAGTGTTACTTCTTTTAAGAAAAAATATAGTAATAATAACCTTGATTGTACAGAACATTATAATCCATATTGTCATTTCTGATTCAGTCCAAGCAAAGAAAACAGGGTGATTTACATATGCTCTAATCAAATATTTGGGGGCTGGGAATTCTCACTGCATATCTCTAGATCAGAATTATGTGACATGCCTTGGATGCCAGCCAGGTTTGAGGCTCTTCATTTTTAAAACAATAACCACCTGCTAAAAGAAGAAAGAAAGCCATTTCCTTCTTGCCATTCATTAGCTTAGGATCAGCAGAATCTTCCTGCTGCTCAGATTGAAATGTAATAGCTGTAAGGTTGAAAACTGAAATCTTGCACTAAGCACTTCATTGCTGATGGCTTGTAATTTTTTTCTCTTCAAAAATTACATACACAAAGCAATTTTAGACTCTGTAATCAGATATTTTGCCTTGTACTACTGTGTGATTTGAAATGTTTTTCTTTTTCTTCTTTTAGAGAACTAGATCTGTACAATCAGTGCTTTCATAATGCATGCTACACATATGCTACACAGGACACTAGACCCTCACTGCTGCTATATGACATTTGCAGATCTTGACCTAGGTAAATGAGTAAGATAAACTCAGACCACTTAACTTTCATGGGGCCAAAAACCATCACCTCAGATTGAGTCAGAACTCATTTTCCTTTGCTTGCTGTTCAGCTGTTCAGCAATCAGTAGACACGTGTGGCAAGGAGAGAAGTCTTGGCAGGGGCAAGACAAGAAGCATGGAGAGGTCAAAAGAACAAAGGACCTGATCTCAGCTTCACGTAGGCTCAGACTTACAAGGTCATAAAATACATGCAGCTTAGCTTAAAAGGTGAATACAGAACACCTCTTCAACATACTGTGGTAATGCATTTCCATTTACAGAAATTTAAACTTACAAATTTTTCAAGTTCTTCAAAATGAAACTCTGTCTTTAAATATCTATATACTATGTACTTTTTGTGTGTGTGTGTGTGTGTGTGTGTGTGTGTGTGTGTGTGTGTGTGTGTATTTTAATTAGTTTTTTCTTAGATGACTCCTGACTTCAGGCTTAACTTGTCCAAAAAAACATTATCCATCCTTTAGTTCTCTGTCAGGGACCGAAAAGCCAAGAGGAATTTTAGAGTTTGGATATCTGGAGGACAGAGGTGCTGGGAGCTGACTGTGAGCTGACAGTCTGCCCAAACCCCCACCTCACCTGCCTGATTCAGTTGCAAAAGGCTGTGATGCTCCTCCTGCCTCCCATGTTCCCCAGAAGGACTGGAAGGAAGTTACTTCTTTGTGTAAGGTTGTGTATGTTAAGTATTGCTGTATGGGGGGGGGGGGTCTGCACCTGGTGGAGTTCTTGGGTTGCCTTGGAAACATCATTGATTTGCTAATTTCCACTTTGCCCTGTAAATAAAGAGGGGTGTAGTTTCTGGGGGTGGCCATGTTTTTGCAGTTCTGCCAAGGCAGGAGTTACTGCTGGCAGGGAGCTGTAAAGCCCTGCTGAAATCCATCTTTTATATGTCTTTAATTTTTTGTCTATTTTTCATTAAATTCGTACCATTCCCACTTGGGACCTTGGAATATACTCATCACGTGGATTGCAGCAGTTCTCAGCTTTCCACATTACACCTCATCTCTTTGCCCAAGATTAAACCCTGCAAATCATCAGAATTCTTCCCTCCTCTTTAGATAATATTAAAGAATAAAGGAAGTAATCAATAGAATTAGATCAGGAGATATTTATATATATTTTAACTATTTAGTTTAGAATGCTCAGAAAGCAACTAAATAGTAAAACTAACTAAAATGTGACCGAAAATCCATATTTCTAATAGTCTTCTCGAGAATTAGAAAAATTTTTTGGCTGCCTTTTTTGCCATATCTGATTGGAATGTCTCAGATTTTTCTTCTTTACCTTGAAATAGTGCTGAAGAAACTCTTGTAGTAGGAGCATAAAAATATCTGTTGTTCTATTTTCCTAGTTCATGTATGCTTGTATTATTATCATTTATTCCAAACCAATGTATTTTTCCAAAGGTCATCTGAAACCATTTTTCTGTTGTGTCAGGGTTGGTTTATCTACAATTAAATGATATTATCCATAAATATATTTATCTCAATGTGTTTATAGATAATTGCAAAGAGTCCAAATACATTAAAAGCCAATGGATGTTGGAACTGAGATCAAGTCTTTTGTTCCATTGTCTTCTCCATGTCCCCATGTTAAGTCTGGCAAGCCCTTTCCTTTGTGGAATGTCTCTTCTTCCCCATGAAACTTCAGGACTTATACATGAAATGTGATCATCAAATATGTGAATCCAGGGAAGGTGCTGGTTTCAATCTGCATATTAAACATTAGTGAAGCAGAACATTTTTTATATCTTCAGATTTAAAAGATCTATAAATAGAAATTCTAATATTTCTCATATTATCCCAATGCAATAGCCAAAATATCTCCTCTTACATAAAAACTTTCATTTAATATACCATATTTGAGATATTGCTACTGTATTAAGATTCTCAAGAGGAACATAACAAATAAGATAAAATATATCTTTCATTCACACTCTTGCTCTTGCTTTTGCTCTAGCTTTGGCTCTGGCTCTAGCTCTAGCTCTATTTATCTCCAGAAAGCTAACCTAAATATTAGAACTTCTATCTGTCCAGACAGATAGAGAGAAGATAAGATTGATTTTAAGGAAGTGGCTTGTGCAATTGTTGGGGCTGTTAAGTTCTAAATCTGTAGGGCAAGACAGCATACTAGTGAATCAGGTAAGATTTCACATTGGAGTCTTGAGCCTAAGGCTGGTAATTCAGATTTTTATGTTGCAGGCTGAAGGCAAAATTTCTTCTTTGGAAATCTCAGTCTTTTCTCTTAAGGACTTAAACTGATCAGATGAGGCCAACCCACATTATGTAAGGCAATATGCTTTACTTAAGGTCAACTAATTGTAACTGGGTTTTTTTATTATTTAATTTAGAAAATTAAATTTAACAGGGTGCTATTGATCAATAAGAGCACATAGTTAGTTTCAAGTAAATATTTCTTCTGTAGCATTTGAACTGTTGATTATGTTGTTATATCCATCACCCAAGTCAAATTATTTTCTGTCACCTTATATTTGTCCCTCTTTACACACTTCCTCCCATGCCCTCTCCCACATCCCCTTCTCCCCAATAACCACTTCACTTTTATCTATGCCCATGAGTCTCAGTTTTATATTCCACCTATGTGTGAAATTATACAGTTCTTAGCTTTTCTGATTTACTTATTTCACTCAATAAAATGTCCTAAAGGTCCATCCATGTCATCATAAGTGACACTATGCCATCATTTCTTATGGCTGTGCAGTATTCCATTGTATATATGAACCACAACTTCTTTATACAATCCTCTATCCAGGGACACTTTGGTTGTTTTCATGTTTTGGCCACTGTGAATAATGCAGCAATGAACATGGGGATGCATGTGTCTTTACATACCAATGTTTTTAAGTTATCATGGTAGATACCCAGTAGGGGAATTGCTGAGTCATATGATAATTCAATTCTTAATTTTTTGAGGAACAACCATACTTTTTTCTATAATGGTTGTACTAATTTGCATTTCTACCATCAGTGAATGAGGGTTCCTTTTATTCCCAACCTTTCCAATACTTCTATTACTTGTCTTATTGATAATAGCCAATCTAACAGCTGTGAGGTAGTATCTCATTTTAGGTTTGATTTGCATTTCATGAATAACTAGTTAAGATGAACATCTTTCTATATATCTGTTAGGTATTTGTATGTCCTCTTGAAAGAAGTGTTTGTTCAGGTCCTTTCCCCATTTTTTAATTGGATTGTTTATTTGTTTGTTGCTGAGCTTTGTGAGTTATTTATATATTTTGGATATTGACCCTTTATCTAAGCTGTTGTTTGCAATATCATCTCCCACTTAGTTGGCCACCTATTTTTTTTTGCTGTCAATTTCTTTTGCTGTGTAGAAGCTTTTTAATTTTATATAGTCCGATTCACTTATTTTTTCCTTCCCTTGTCTTTGGGGTCAAATTCATAAATTATTAACTACTGCAAAGGTCCGTGATTTTAGTACCTATGTTTTTTTATATAATTTATTGTTTCAGATCTTATATTTATGTCTTTGATCCATTTTGAACTAATTTCTATGCAGGGGAACAAACTGTAGTCAAGTTTCATTCTATTGCATGTCACTTTCCAATTCTCCCAGCACCATTTATGAAAGAGGTTTTCTTTTCTTCATCGTGTGTTATTGTTTTTATTGTCAGAGATTATTTTTCTATATACATGTGGTTTTATTTGTGGACTCATTATTTCATTCCATTGCTCTGTATGTCTGTTTTTCTGCCAGTATCATGCTATTTTGATTATCATGGGTCTGTAGTATAATTTGAAATCAGGTTGTGCTACCTCTGGCTTTGTTCTTTTTTCTCAGGATTGCTTTGGCTATCTGGAGTATTTTTATGGTTCCATACAAACCTTGTGATTTTTTGTTCTATTTCTTTTAAAAATGTCATTGGGATTTTAATGGGAATTTCATTGAATTAATATATTGTTTTGGGTAATATGGGCATTTGAACTATGTCAATTCTTCCAATCCATAAACATGGAATATTTTTCAATTTCATTGTGTCTTTTTCAATTTCTTTCAATAATGTCTTATAGTTTTCAGTATAAAGATCCTTCATATCCTTTGTTAAGTTTATTTCTAGGTATTTCGTTGTTGTTGCAATTACAAAAGGAATTCTTTTCTTTAGTTCATTTTCCAAAGATAATCATTGGAGTATAGGAAAGCAATGAACTTGTGTGTGTGTGTGTGTGTGTGTGTGTGTGTGTGTGTGTGTGTGACAGATAGAGAGAGACAGATAGAGAAACAGAAAGGGACAGACAGGCAGGAAGGGAGAGAGATGAGAAGCATCAATTCTTTGTTGTGGCTCCTTATTTGTTCATTGATTGCTTTCTCATATGTGCCTTCACCGGGGGACTAGAGCTGAGCAAGTGACCACTTGCTCAAGCCAGCGACCTTAAATTCAAGCCAGCAACCTTGGACTTCAGGCCAGTGACCTTTAGACTCAAGCCAGCAACCATGGGGTCATGTCTATAATCCCATGCTTAAGCCAGCAACCCTATGCTCAAGCAGGTGAGCCTCCCGCTCAAGCCAGATGAGTCCATGTTCAAGCCGGTGACCTCAGGGGTTTGAACCTGGGTCCTTCATGTCCCAGTCCAATGCTCTATCTACTGCTTCACTGCCTGGTCAAGCACAATAGATTTTTATATATTGATCTTGTATCCTGTAAATTTACTGTATTGGTTTATTATTTTTAATAGTTTTTTGATTGAGTAATTGGGGTTTTCAATATTCGGGATCATGTCCTATGCAAGAGTGATACCTTTTTTTGTTCCTTCTGCTAAAAGTGAAGCATATGATAAACTAAGTTACTGTGCTAAAAGCTTTTTGTCTTAAAAGAAGTTATTAGCTGCCTTTTACAGAAATCCTATATCATAACAAGCATTCTTCTACAAAAGCATTTTTCATGAAGTTAACACCAAAAACACCTACAAGGTAAGTACTATCTGCATTTTATAAATCAACAACATCACTGAGGTGAAGAGAGCTCACACAGATCATTAGAGACAGAGCCTTGCTTTTTCCCACATAGCTAACTGTAAGGTAATCAACTATTTTAAAATGAAGAGAAAGACAAAAATACATTGAAGAAAACAATATCATAAATAAAAGAAACATTTTATTCATTGCAACAATAATATACTATAATATAATAAATGTATGATAAAAACTTTTGTAATATTTTATTGTAATTATGCTTACATGCCTATTAATTTTTTAAAATAATTGTAAGATAAAAGTAGTCATTTAGATAATATTATCTTGAAAACAATTTTGGGAAGAAACAAATGTTAAATACAAAAAAACTTTTAGAATATTTGAAAGTTAGATGGCTTGCTCTAACACCTGCTATAATTATTTAGATAATATTATCTAAACGAGTACTTTTCCATTGAATGAATATTTTTTGTCAATGTATCATCTTGTAACAATATATTGAAAATATCTGAACAAGAAATATTCTTCATATTGTTTTACGACAAGTGCTGCAGCTAGAGTATCAACATTTAATCTCAATTTCTCACTTCTCCAAAAATTATTAGCAATTGAAAAAAACTCTTTTAACTGTTGCATTAATTTTAGGGCAGCACAATGTAAATTGAACAAGAATAAATAATTTTTCACATGGAATATGTTCATTTTTGAAATGGCTGAATATTTCTACTCATCTTTTATCAATTTCTATATATTCATTTTCTTATTATATTAATTTTTCAGAATTTAAATATACATTCAGTTTTCTAATTTCTTCAAAGAGACAATTACCATCTATTTTGATGTCTGGCATTTCTTTAGATAAAAATTCAAGACAAGATTCAATATCTGTCCAATATACTTGCAATGAAGTCAAAAAACACCATTGAAAACTGGTATATCCCGTGATGTTTGTTTTAGACCATTCTTTGAAACATGGCTAGTAAAAACTCTGCACTTCTTTGATGAACTTTTCTTTTATGCCTGGAGTTGATTCCTCTAAGTCTGACAATTTTTTTTTTATAATTAAAAGAAGAAGTTTTTCTTCAAAGTGAGATTTATATTGAAGGATAACGTCATTCAAAATAAGTACTTCCACAGCTGAAATGTGTTCACCTTCAATCTTTTGAATCGTTTTGTGAAAAATAGATGCTTATGTACAAAATACATTAATATCTTAGATATTTTATTATTGAAAAATGATTCTAGGATTTTAAGACATTTGTCTAAACTTTAAAAATATGAACGAAGAGGCTCACATAATTGTAGAACACACTCTATAGCAGGTGTTTGAGCAAGCCATCTAACTTTCAAATATCCTAAAAGTTTTTTGTATTCAACATTGGTATATTGCTCTCATATATTTGGTCCATTGCATTAAGTGGCACATGACTGTATTTTGGTGAAGTACAAGGCAAGGATCAAAGAAATAGGTAGTTTATGAGAATTATGAAATTTTTAAACTGCTATATAGGGATTGAAATTTTGAGCCACTCAGAGATGACTAAAAGATTTGCTAAGCATCAAGTCCCAAGTATGTCAACTATTAAAACAATTATGTAATTTTCTACACAAACCTCACTGAAGTGAGGAAGAGAGCTGACTAGTTCCTAATGCACACTAGGTGCTCAGTAAATGTTTATTGAATGATTGAAGACTCATGACAAGTGTGTATATGCTGTGCTACTCCATTAATTTTATGTCTCTCACTCAGAGTTTTGTCTCAGTTAAGTCTGCTAACTCTTTAGTCTCTCTTCATGTTACTGTAGCTCCAAAGTATGGAGATAGTTGGTCCACTTTTTCTTAATTTTTAGCTGGTCCTTTTATTCCTCTAGGTACTGCTGCAACCTTAAAACAGAGAGGGAGCACTTATAGCTAACCAACTCAAGACTTGAGGACAACATGCAGGAATCATAATTGGAAGAAACAAAATTAAAAGTCACTAACAAATTATCACCGAGGAACCCCATCTATATACTCCACACAGGGAATCCCCAGATGACTCTCTGTTCTTATCATTGGCTTGCCACAGTATTACTGGGAGGTCAGAATATTCTCCTTTTCCTATCTCCTTACCCAGGCCCATTTTACCAGCTTCCCTTGCCACGGTGAAGGAAATTAACAAACACAAAAACACACATATATATAAAAGGTAAGGTAACGATCTCTTGTTTCTAAAAAGATACTCATACAGTAAATCCTCACATCATTGATAGGTTCTGCTTCTTTAAGTGAAACAACATATAATACAGCAAATTTCACCATGGGTTAATTGATATGAACAAGAGTCAAGTTCCTAAGGTATCTAATCAATGTTATAACAAACCAATGTTAAATGAAACATTATTTGGAGTCTTGCTGTACTTAGTTATAAAAAGCAGCTTAGTTCCTCATGGTCCCACCGAGTGGTGTGATTCAGCCAATTTGCACCAATTCGGCAGAACCAATACCTAATTTTTTGTTGAGTTCAATGAGCTGGTTGTTAAAATGGCACTTGTAATCTGGGTTCTCTCTAAGGTGGGCGCCTGGGCAGCCTCCCAAAGTGGAAATCACAAATTTACATTCCTTACTCTTTTTTAACATTTATCTGTGTAACAGCATACTCTAAGCACCTGTAGTGATGTTCATTACAACCGTAAGTAAAAAAAAATGCAAGTGAGTACACCAATCAAGAAACAATATGGAAACATCTTAAATAACAGTTTTATTGATTTTTGTCAAGTATTATTTAATATTTTTCATTAATATTTTAAAACTCTTCCTTATAACAATCTAGTTTTGTGTACCTCTTTTACTGGCCTTATTGAAGTGTTAAATGCATGAAATAATAAACTACCTTTCAGTATATATTTTTAATACTTAAAATGGTCATTAGGGCAGAAAAACAATTGTTAAATTATTTGAATCCCACCCCTGGTCCCAACTCTCCCCTACAAAATATGCCTGGCCTTTGCATAATCAACAGCCCATTAAATTTTTCTCCTTCAAAGAGAAGCACCAACTTCTCCAAAGCTGAATTCAGTTGCCATCCTAAGGATATGGAAAGCAAACAGCTATGCAGAAAGACAACTTATTTTTGTCTCTGCCAGAAATACTATTGAGAAAGAGGGAGAAAAAAGTTTGCCAGATAGAAGAAATAGAAGTGCCTTACAAGAAAATATCCTCAGGTGTGAAAGTGCCCAGTGTGTTGTGGAAGGGTGAGAGTTCATTTTGCTTGGACTTTAGATTTATAGGGGTGAAATGTTAGGAGATGAGATGGTGGGAGAAGGCAGGGCCAGCATTTAAAGAGTCCTCTCTGCCACACTAAGAATCTATTAAGGAACAGCAGGGTTTTGCAATTGGAAAGATGTGTGCTGAGCTGTTTTCAAATGATTCACTCCATAACAGTAGGAAGGTAAAGGAAAACAAAGAAATGATGTGGTGAGGGCAGTAGGGAAAAAACATAGACAACAAAACTGGTGTGGCTTTAAGATACAAATTTTCCCTATCCTAAATCTCTGAACCTGACCAAGGGGCTGCACAGCAGATAGAGTGTCAGACTGGGACAGGGAGAACCCAGATTAAAAACCCCAAGGTCGCCGGTTTAAGCATGGGCTCATCCAATTTGAGTGCAGGCTCACTGGCTTGAGCTCAAAGGTCACTTGCTTGAAGTCTAAGGTCCCTGGCTTGAGCCCAAAGTTGCTCTGTTGGAGTCCCTGGTCAACTCACATATGAGAAAGTAATCACTGAACAACTAAGGAGCTGCAACAAAGAACTGATGCTTCTCATCTCTCTTCCTTCCTGTCTTTCCCTATCTGTCTCTCTCTCTTTCTCTCTCTCTCTCCCCTTCCCTCTGTCACACACAAACACACACACACACACACACACACACACACACACATCTTTGAATTTTAAATTTAGTTTAGAAAATTTTCTGTGTAGCTTGTTAAAAACACATTTTTCTAGGGACCACTCAGTAAGTGGCGAGGAGAAAGTTTCAGGAATTTAGATTTTAATTAAACAAGCTCTCTTGGGGAATGACTTTCATGCAAGTGATAATTTAAGGCATACTTAACTACATTACCCAGATCCTACCCTCATTCCAAGCACCACTGTTGTTCTCTATAAAGCCTTTCCTCACAACTTTAGTCTACACTCACAGCTAGCTTTCCCTGGTGCTCACTGTTTATATAAGAATTTCTTAAATTTTAATGCACAGATCTTATTAAAATACAGACTGCATTTCTAGTAAATTTCCAAGGAATGCTGATGCTGCTGATCCATGTTTCTCACTTGGAGGACTTAAGTCACTATATTATGGGTTAGCACCACATTATAATGATGATCTCTTAGTTGTTTATTGTGTCTTGCCTTCCAACTTTACTGTAAATTTCCAGCGACCAAGTTTGAATGCCTTTGAATTGAATAATTCAAATTAAAGCAGCAATAAACTTTTAGATTTCAGGTTGGAAATAAAGAATAAGTAGAGAACCCCAACCTTAATTCTTAATTATTATTGTTCTTGTCAGGCACTTTCATAAAGCCAATAGAACAGCCAGAAAAAAAGCATGCTTAATGGGATGTGCAAGACCAAAAACCTTAACTGTCTACATTAGAAATGCACAATGAACAAAGTATAGCTTTAATAACTCAGAAGAGAGCTATACTTTTCTAAAACTTTCTGGAGC
This sequence comes from Rhynchonycteris naso, assembly GCA_037038555.1. Lineage (NCBI taxonomy): Eukaryota > Metazoa > Chordata > Mammalia > Chiroptera > Emballonuridae > Rhynchonycteris > Rhynchonycteris naso. The sequence goes on from CM072998.1 coordinate 245,961,353, forward strand.
ATCCTCTCGAAAGTTTTATCAATACTGTAATTGTTGTCTACAATTTTAGGGCTCTCCACAATGTAAAGAAAGTACTGTGTTCAATGACATGCAAATCAGGTACCAGTCTCAGAATAAGTGTTTGTTTGTTTTTGTTTTCTTTACCTTTTAGAGCCAGAGAATTGTATAGACTTAAATGGAAACCTCAGACTTTTACATGTGGCTATGTACTGATTAAGTAATACACATGCCTGAACCTGCTTTACATTGCTGAGTTTTTAATATTTTTATTCAGACACAGGCATATATTTGAATAGTTAAGTAAATTGGGTAAAGCCTACTAAAGTCAAAACAACAAAGAACCAGAAGGACTTTACAAATAAGAAAATATGGAATACAGCTTCCTGAACAGAAGAGACACATTTTCACCACCCAAGAGTGCTCTGGCATCTTATCCAAATACCAGAACACAATTTATTATTTTAAATTATATGAGCATTAGCCAAGGCTATGTTGAGTACTTTGCATCATACCAAATTATTCCCTTCTTTGGGTGTTCTGCTAAGAAGACATCTTAGACATCAGAAGAGAAAATTAGAATATAATAACATGCTCTACTTTCAGAACACTACAAATGTCAAAATTCTAAATGCAAGAAGAGCTATATTTTGTTGTAAAAAAATTTTTATTGCTACCTGTGTATAAAAGAAAATGATTCAAATCTCTAGGAAAATATGCCAGATATTAGATACTCTAATACAACAAAATATTTTTAGGCAGGATATTTTAAAGCACAATTACTAGTTAAAGGATGATTTTAGTAACTGTTTATAGGATGTTGTGAGAAATTAACTCATTAATATGTAATAAAATACCTTGTTTTATAATATCAGTTTTGCAATTATGATTTGAAACAAGAATTTTCCCAGGGATATACATTTCTACATGACATTGTCATTTGTGTATATCATAATACAGCCATAACTGTGAAAATTATTGTTTTGTGCAAAACGTTTAAGTAATCCTTCTAGAAGAATATTAAAATATTATAATGTATATGCATGATTATGTGCAAGTATGTGTGAATGAGAGCCACTAATGCACTGATACTAAGCCTATTAGATTGGCTTGAAAATCTTGGAGGCTAGGTGATTTGTCATGAATGGGCCATCTTTAGAACAGTAGGGGTAGGAATGTAGGGAGCAAAGGAAAACTTAAAGGATCTAGAATCATATTTCTGCTTTTCACGTTAGAACTTTAAATGATGGCATCAAAATTAATATGCATTTATTTCTCCAATAGCTTAGTTTGGAAAATCAAATTATGCCATTTGTAGTTTTCCAGATATCTGGCGGCATTTCCGGCACCTTTCCATGCAGAAGGACAGCATGACAGAGATTGGAGGGAGGATTAACTACCATGTTTGTGTCCTGCCGATGGGATTGGAAGCTAAGGGCAAACAATGTATTTTCATCAATATTGTTAACAAATTCTAACATATTCATAGCAACGAGATTCAGTGTCTGTCTAAACAAAGTCACATATCACAAGTTAACATTGTGTTTCACCTAATCCAGAGAGCTTGAAATTTTAATATAACCAACCTTTTTCTTTTTTTAATGGTAATTATAGGGAGATATTTGGAAAGAATTTCTTAGAAGTTCTATTTATATGTATTTAAACAATTGAATATAATGTAGTTGCATACACTGCAAAACAAGCAAATTTTGTATATGGCACTTTTGATTGTATAGTTTTCCCTGAATGGAATGTTTTTAGGGCATTAGAAGGCTCCATCCATCCTAATCAACTTTGTGTAGACATGATTCAACATCCAGTGTTGGCTCTGATCAGCACAAGTGTCAGTCATTGAGCAGATTCTTGCCCACAGCCCTCTGTCCTAATTTTCTTGTGGCAGAATATGTGTGGTTCTTTCAGGACAATTCTCTTTCCCCTGCATTTTAATTGTACCTACCCCTGACAGGCTTGCCTGGTTGTGGCACTGACCATATGGCTAGGCTCAACTCTACCCTCTCTCTTAATAATTCCATTTCCTTTACTCATCTTATTTTTATGGAGTGCATTTATTTATAGAATCTCTTTCAAAATACCTATTCTCACAAATGTTTCCATAATTCCAGTTACATGAGCAGTCTCTTCACATTTACATACTAATTGGGATGTATATTGCTGACCATGACTTACATAGTTTATTTCGGAAGGGAATTAATTTAAAACTTATATAAGTACAGTTGTCTTAAATGTCACAGATTAAATTTTATTTCATTAATTTTTTATATTATAGAAGATAATTGCTTTGCACTCCAAATTCTCTAATGCCATTGATTTTGATTCTGCCACATGTTAAGTAATTTGGGCCTTTTTTCAATATCTTATTTTAAAGAAAATTTCAAACATTTTTCTTTTACTTGATATCTACTCTAACAAATACATAAATATACAATTATTTGAGAAAACAGAAGTCTATAAAAGGCTCCAGGAAGCCCTGAAATAAAGTTATTCACAACATTATTTACCACCCCCTACCCCAACATTTTCCAAACTAATTTTTAATAGACCTTTTTATCTAATACTTATCATCTTAGTCCATTTGAATTGCTGTAAGAAAATACCACAAACTGGCTAGCTTATACACAACAGAAATTTATATCTCATAGTTTTGGATTCTGAGAAGTTCAAGATCAATGTACCAGCATGATCAAGTTTTAGTGAGCCGCCTCTTCCTGACTCATATCTGGTGTCTTTTCTTGGTGTCCCCACATGGTAGAAGGGGCTAACAAGTTCCCTGGACTGTCTTTTATAAGGGAACTAATCCCATTTATGAAGCCTCCAACCTTATGATTTAAGTAACTTTCAAAGTCCCTACCTCTAATACTATCACATTATGCATTAAGATTTCACATACGAATTTAGAAGGACGCAAAAATTCAGATCAAAGCATCTGTTAGAAATGCACTGATTCATCAATGAAAAATCTTTAAAAATTATTTTCAAATACCCTGCTAATGGGAAATAAAATTCTCATATTCTGCTGGGCTCTTAACTCCCTGCTTTCAGGATGATTTGGTACAATACCAGCAGGCAGTGACACTATGAGCAGCTGTAATGAAATAACTATCAGCAGGAGAAACTAAATCCCATGAGCCCTTTTACCTCTCCGGATCTCCACATCTGGAGAGGCATAGCTGACACAGGTAGAAATTGTTAAAATGCAGTGTCATGAGAAAAAAAAAACAGAAAAGAAAGTGATACCTAGTCCCCCTGTGTATTCCTTACATATCCTATTTCTGCATGTTCTCCATGGAAGTTCAAGTATTTTGGCCAGATTACAATTACTCTTTTAGATTCATCTCAACATATTACTGAAGTAATAAATAAATCAGTAGTTTGAGAACAAACTAGCCCTTCGGTCACTGTGCTCTTTTTCAATTACCTTTCTTAGGATCTAAAGCAGGGGTAGTCAACCTTTTTATACCTACCTCCCACTTTTGTATCTCTGTTAGTAGTAAAATTTTCTAACTGCCTACTGGTTCCACAGTAATGGTGATTTATAAAGTAGGGAAGTAACTTTACTTTATAAAATTTCTAAAGCAGAGTTATAGCAAGTTAAAGCATATAATAATAATTACTTAGCAAGTACTTTATGTTGGATTTTCACTGTTTGACAGAATAAATCTTTATAAAACAACTTACTATAGTTAAATCTATCTTTTTATTTATACTTTGGTTGCTCTGCTACCACCCACCATGAAAGCTGGAACACCTACTTGTGGGCTGTAGGGACCAGGTTGACTACCACTAATAAAGCATGCCAAGCTCTCTCCTGCCTCAGAGACTTCACATACATTGTTCCCTCGGCCTAGAACTTATGTGCTTTGTTGCTGGTTTCTTCCAGTTAGATGTCACAGAGAGGCTTTCCTTGATCATCCCACATTTTTCTATTACTCCCTGCATCTGGCTCCTTTCCTTTATGACAGTTATCCCAATTTACAATTCTATGTTGACTTGTCTCTTGTTCTTTGCCTATCTTCCCTTTTAGACTCCAAGTCTAAAGAAAGCTCCACAGGGCAAAAGCCACATGTTTCTGTTATTCACCAGTATATATCTAACCCAGCAGAATACTTCATCCAAAGGCAATACTTTAAAAAATAACAGTTGGACAAATAAATAAAAAGTCTGACCCTTAGAGAAGAGCTAGAGTGTCATTTCTCATTCTTGCTTTGACCTCTCAGAGCCTTTATAAAATCATCACTTCATCAGATGGACCTCTTTTCTGCTGATCCCAGCTAGACCCTTCCAAAACCACATTCTCTAGGCTATCTCCTATTAACTATCATTATTAATTTGGGGGCTTTGCAGCCAGCTTATCCCATCAGTATTCTTTGCACAGTAGTGCTGGCTAAATGCATGCTAAGAATTTTCAACATTCTAAATGTTTGAAATTTCAAAAATGTTCATGTCATCCCATGCCGTTTCCTTAAGGAACAAGTCATTTACCTCTAATTCATGTAGCACACAGTCTTCTGTGTGAAAGCAAAAAAGCCGATAAGATTATATGAAACTATTTTTCTGTATAAGGAATTAGGTTATAAGACTTTTTTTCTATATTCTGTCATTTAATTAATCCTCACAACAATCATATGAGATGGGTAGTATCTCATTTTATGGATAAGAAAACTGAGGCCCATCAAAAGAAAAAACCCATAGACAGGAAGGGCTTATGATTTTTTCTGCTACAGCACAGGATGTAAAACAGAATGGACAAGGGAATATCAAAGACTTTGTGAGAGAAACAAAGACAAAGTCTTCAGGTAGGGTCACTTTCTTTGGATATTATTCTGGATATATCTGAGCAAAGTTTCAGACTTGATTAATCACATTTATGTGATTTAAATTTTTTATTATAGCTTTATACCTGAAAGCTGAAAGAGGTTCAATACATTAGTGTGTTTTGTCTCCCTAAAAATTATGAATTTGAAGATGTTACAATCCAAGGTGACTTGGAGTAAAGAAATATGGTTTAAAAGCTCCCATAACAATGCAAAGTAAAAGAGATCCACAATTTTTTTTCATCTTCCCTTACTCATATTTAAAATAAAAGTATTACCAACAGAGTATTTACTATATACCTAGATATAATACTGAGTAATTTTTAAAAATCATCTTATACTTAATATTATCATGATAATACTATAGAATGGCTTATTACAGAAGCACTTATTTTATAAAAGGTGAAACTGACACTCAGAAAGTTTCATTAATAAGCCCAAAGTCACACAACTATTAAATTTCAAAGATGGAATTCAAACACAGGTCCATCTAACACTGAGGTAATGTTCTTTTCTCTTTCTATCATCTATCTATCATTTATCTATCTATCTATCTATCTATCATCTATCTATCTATCATCTATCTCTTTTTTAAGTGGAAATAGGGAAGAGAGAGAGACTGACTCCCAAATGCACCCAACTAGAGTCCACATGGCAAGCCCTGCTTGGGGCCAATTCTCGAATCAATTGAGCTATCCTCAACGTCCAGGCCAACCAACACTCAAACCAATTGAGCCACTGGCTGTGAGAGTCGAAGAGAGAAAGAAGAAGGAGTGGGAGAGAAAGAGAAACCAATGGTCTCTTCTCATGTGTGCCCTGACCAGGGATTAAACCCAGGACTTCTGCAGGCTGGCTGAGATTTTATCCACTGCACAACTGGCCAGAGTCTGAGGTTATGTTCTTAATCACAATTATATCCTAGTTCCTAGTGCAGCAACACAGTGTTTGAGGCCTTCTACATTCACAGCAGGACACAGAGCAATAGTTGTTAAGTTTCTGTCTAACAAGCCATCCATTAGCATGATTAGTTCTATGGTCTGAAGTAAGTAAATAAAAAGAAAAAAAGAAATAGAGAAATAGCACACCATCCACAGAAGTGCAATTGTTCTCTAATAAGTAATGTCGGAGCAGCTGCAAACACCAGCATTACCAGAAAATATCATGGCAGAGGCGGTCAAATTGTCCTCCACAAAACACCAAGAAACACAAGATAGAAGAAAATTAGAGTCCCCTGAGGACTCAGGCACCTATTGCTTCAATCTTCTCTGGGGGTTTACTGTTGATGTTTATGCAGAAAGCATCTGGATACTCAGATGATGTCTCTACCTGTTCTTGCCAGGCCCTTCCAAGCTTATGCATCATCTAACTCTTATTCAACATAGTTCTGGAATTTTTAGCCAGAGCAATTAGGCAAGAGAAAGAAATAAGAGGCATCCATATTGGGAAAGAAGAAGTAAAGGTATCACTTTTTGTAGATGACATGATCCTGCATATAGAAATTCCAAAGAAGCTACTAAAAAGCTATTAGAAAAAATAAACCAATATAGTAAAGTAGCAGGATACAAAATCAATATACAAACTCTATTGCTTTTCTCTATGCTAATGATGTAACTTCAGAAAATGAACTAAAATAAAATAAAATGTCTAGCAATAAACTTAACAAGAATGTGAAGGACCTTTATACTGAAAACTACAAAGCATTATTGAAAGAAATTGAGAAAGACACAATGAAATAGAAACATTCATATTCATAGAATAGAAGAATCCACATAGTTAAAATGGCCATATTATCCAAAGAAATATACCAATTTAATGCAATTTCCATCAAAATCCCAATGACATTTTTTAAATAAATAGAACAAAAAATCACCAGGTTGTCTGGAACCATAAAAAAAAAATAGCCAAAGCAATCCTGAGAAAAAAGAATGAAGTCAGAGGTATTACACTACCTGATTCCAAATTATACTACAGAGCCACGATAATTAAAACAGTATGGTATTGGCAGTAAAACAGACATACAGACTGATGGAATGAAATCAAGAGCCCACAAATTAAGCCACATATATATGGACAAATAATATTTGACAAAAAAGCCAAAAACACAAAATGGAGAAAAGAAAGCCTCTTCAATAAATGGTGCTGGGAAAATTGAAAGGTCACACGCAACCTTCATTCACTGCTGGTGGGAATGTAAACTGCTACAGTCATTATACTCAAAAAATTGAGAATAGAACTATCATGTGACCCAGCGATTCTCCAACTGCCAGCTGTGTGATGTGAACAACCACTAATGCTATCATGTCCTCAGTTTTCTCATCTATAATATGTTAATTAATATTGGGTCCTATAAATATTAATATCACCAGTTATCACATTATTGTCACAAGGCTATTATGAGGAACTGATGAGATAATGGATCTGTGTACAATACCAGACACAGAGTGATGTTAAGTATACTGCTCACAAAAATTAGGGGATATTTCAAAATGAATATGAAGCGATAAAAAAAAGCATTTGATTTTTTTTATTAAACAAGAACATCAGAAAAGCAAACAATAAGTAAAATAAAGTTGTTTATGCAAACGAGATGCAAAACCAATTTTTATTTCATTGGTGAAAATGCACTATACAAAAAGCTGAAAGTACTGGAGTTTCTGCATTTTTCTTTTTTGTGAGCAGTATATTACAGATAAATAAATAGTCAAGAGAACTATCTAGCCATTCCATTCTACATTTAGTATTCTCCACTCATATATACAGTTGTCCTTATAAAGTCTTAAATTAAAAGAACCCTCTCATATGTTCAGAAGAGAAAGATGAAATGGACAGACCAAAATAGCATTTAAAATTGCTTTTCTGGAACCCAGATTGGCTACAACATATAAGTAATCCTCCTCCTAATCTTCTTCCTATTTGGGTTTGCCAACCTTAAACTTCTGAATGATATGTATTTGCTATTTATCTAGAGCAGAGGTCACAAAGTAATAAGCTTACAGTAATGCAAATGAGTCAAGTATAAGAAAAACATAAGAAAAATAAGTTAGTGTAAGAAATATGTATATAAGAAAAACAATAAAGTGAATACCAAAATGATTAGCAAATATACTAATCCTCAGAATCAAGGGACAATAGAAAGTGTCCTATCCCAGACTAGATGAAACTGGGAGCCTGGTCTCTCTCTAAGAAACTGCTTATTGCTAGCCCCAACTAATTATATTCTGTAGAATTATAGGTCCAGACTTTCTATTTTTCAAGTGAAAGCAGAAATCTAGATGTGCATGTGAAACCTTTTGATTTATAGCTATCAGTAAAAAAATTCAAGTTATTTTTTAAATTATCTGTAGGCCAAACAAAATAAGAGCAAGTAATACCTATATGTTTCTGATTTGCAAGTCTCACATGTGACCCAGGCAACTTCTGATCTGCGCAGAACTTTTTATTAACTCTGAATTGTTGACTTTTTTGTTCAGAAAGACGCTACTTGAGGCACTATTTATTTTCATTATCCTTTGTTAGTTTGTACATTCCTTTTGTGACCCAGAATAATCTAGAAAGAAAACAAATGAATTTAGGATTTCCTCATTTTGTTCTATGACAAAACTGAGAGCAGAAGCAACTTAACCAAAGGAGCCTCATGATGCCCAGTCTGTCACACTGCATGTGAGAACACACTGAGGATGTCATCCTACCCCTTGAGCAGTCCCCTCAGATGCATATTAAGAGAAAAAAAAATCCTGAATTTTCTTTCTTTTCTTCAAATTCACCAAGTAAATATGGGGGTTCACCAAGAAGGTATGGGGCAGACATAAAACTTCTGGAAGCATCCCTAAGGTAAAAGTGTAACATTGCCTCTGGCGTGAAGGTGGGCAGAGCATGGGAGTAGTGGGGATGCGATAGATGTGATCCTAATGGGTTGATGTCTCCAATTAGTTGGAGTGTTAAACATTTCCACCATGGGTATCAGATTCTAAACCAAAAATCTAAATTACTACCCATGTGTTGAATTAATCATGCTATTATTCTCTTCCACTAGCAACAAGTTTTGATTTTCCAAGGCATGGCTTACTTTCAAATTTATTACCAGCATTCACTTTAAGAGTCTGTCTTATTGACATCTGGGATAGTTACTATTAACAGCAGATGATCTGCCTAATTACACCTGTGTTGACTTCTCAGCTCTATTCCTTTGTGTGGGTAAACCATTTGAAGCACAAACACTTCATCAGCTCTTGGCCCAAATGATAAAAGAGAGAGAAAATCATTCTTCATCATTTTAAAAGAACCTGGAAACAGTTTCTAGATTCAGACCTCTCTCAACAGATGTATGAGTTTGGGCAAGTCATTTAACCCTTATTGTGCAAAGGAGATAATACTGGTACTCAACTAGCAGAGAGGGTAAGAGGATAAAGTAATCTAATATTCAAAGAAACATTAGTGATATTAAAGTAGTATTAAAGCACATATGTACATATCAGTTATTGAGGGCTTCCTATGTGCCTGACATGTAAACATTTTACACGTGTTATACTATTTAATCTTCACAAAAATCCTGTAAGCTTGGGATTACTGATTTCCTACTTAAGGAAAAGAGTTGAGGCTTGGAGAAATTTCCAGTTTAACCACGGTAACTCAAGGCTTAGCAAATCCCAGTGATCTGCCTGAAATTACACACCTAATAAATAGGAAAGTCAGCATTTGAACCCAGACAGCCCGACTCCAGTGTCCATGTGTCTCCATAAAGCTGGTGCATTCAGTAAGTACATAATAGAAGGGAAAATATCATTTTAGTTAGGAGGAGGTGCAGAAGTAACAGTTTTAAATGTTGAACCATGCAGTACACTGGAAGTGAAAAGGCACAGCACCCCGATGGAGACCAGGTAGTAAGAAATCAGGGGAAATGGGGTTGATGCCCAGGGGGAGGCCAGTGTTGGCAGATAGGCTCTAAAGGAGAGATTAGGTCACAAAGCTGAAAAATGATGAGCCCAGGAATGCTTACCAAGATGGGAAAGATTTCTAGGCTGATATTGAGAAGCTGGAGGACAGTGAGCAGTACAACATGACCAAAGGAAGAGTGTTCCAACTATGGCTGATTATAAAGAAATAAAGGTTGACCATGGGCACTCCCACTGCCATTTATATGATGTCTGTTTTCTGACATCAGGTGGCCAAAGACTGATATGTCCCTGGGAATAATAGACAATTTGGAAAGAGTCCCAGGGGACACTGTATCTCTCTTGTTGATCCAGTACATGTGTCTCAAATTAATTTCCTTGGTTAAGGCATGAGCTCTACACTGTTTCTTCCACACTAACTGAAAATCAATCCCTCACATCAGGAACATGAAGTTCCTCAAATACTTGCAAACACTTTAAACATGGGCAATCATTTTACATGAGGAGAGATCCCCTAGTTTAATATTAAATAAAGAATAATTGTTAGCAATTATTTATAAAGTTTCTCCTTTCATATGAGAGAAACGTGCCAGATCGTGCTAACATAGAAAATGGCACCAAATCCTGCTTGTTGATTTTTTTAAGGAAAGAAAGAGAAAACTAAATATAAAATATTATTTCAAAACCCTGCTTTACCTCTTTTAACTTAACACTTGAGTTAAGCAGGAGGCTGCAAGAGACCATATAATTTACTAAACTATGCTTTTATTTTTCCTTGATGTGCCTGATTGCACATATTGGGGTATTTGGTAAATGAACCCTAGCTCTTTGGATTCATTTACCAAATGAACCCTAAGCTTTGGTTATATTTTTATTACTAATTTCCCTAGCATTATCAAAAGTGAGGAGCAACTGTGATTCCCCTAGTTCCAGCATGCAGCTGAATGTTTAAAAGGCCTGTCTTTGCCTGGGCTGCATACTGTAGAATTGCATTCACTATTACATGAAAACTAAGGAAAAAATGTCAGAGCAAACCTAGGCTTCCAGTTGTGGAGGGTATGTTCTCTAAAACGTTTGAACTCATAATAGACTACTTAGTGATAAGCAAATGGAAAAGGCAGCTGATTGTGGCCATTTGAGCCTTGAACTCGTAACTGTCTCTTCAGTAAGTCACAGGGAAGACTTACTACCTTCCCACCCTCACTGCAAGATTTGTGCCTTCTCATTTATATTCTACTACTTGAAATGAGTTCCTCTGAACTGGCCTAGTGCTAATATATAGGTGGGAAGTACTAATGCATATGCTGATTGTTAAAAGATGGACATACTTATTGCAATTGATAATTCACCTCTTCCCTAAACCCCACTAGCATTTGTATGTTGCCCCAACTTTTTCTCCCAGAATGACCTGGAGCCCTCAACAATTCAGCACTAAGGGCACTGTGTCCCTGGCACCAATGAATGCCTCTAGTACTCTGCTCAGTGACAAGGCTACTTTCTCATTGCATGGTATCTGTGCCACCCAGGTTCATTAAACATTGTTATCATTACCTCTTCATTGCCCTGATTTAGTACTCTTTACTGGATGTCAAAACAAATGAACCTTTTCCCCAAATTTCTCTCAGTAGCAAGCAGAATTATAGAAAGATTCCTGTGTGTTTGAGTTTTCCATGGTATATTAATAATATATGCTCCAATATATAATGGGTTAAAAAAACATTTATTGGGCCCTGGCCTGTTGGCTCAGCGGCAAAGCATCAGCCTGGTATGTGGAAGTCCCGGGTTTGATTCCTGGTCAGGGCACACAGCAGAAGCACCCATCTTCTTTTACTCCCTTTCCCATGTCCTTTCTCTCTGTCTTTCTCTTCCCCTCCTGCAGCCAAGGCTCCATTGGAGCAAAGTTGACCCAGGTGCTGAGGACGGCTCCATGAACTCCACCTCAGGTACTAGAATGGCTCCTGCCACAACGGTGCAATTACCCAGATGGGCAGAGCATCGCCCCTGGTAGGCATGCCAGGTGGGTCCCCATCTGGCACATGCGGGAGTCTGTCTGACTGCATCCCCGCTTCTAACTTCAGAAAAATACCCCCCAAAAACCCAGAACAAACAAAAAAAACCTTATTATATTATAGTTTCTATGAGTTGGGAATTTAGCTGGATGTTCTAGCTCAGTTCTTCACAACACTGTAATCATGGTACCAGGTAGGGCTGCAGTCATCACAAAATACAACAGAAGACTGTTCTCAAGCTCACATTGTTGGCAGGATTCAGTTTTTCACAGGCTTTGGTTAGAGGGCCTCAGCTCCTTCCTGGCTTTTGGCCAGAGGGCACCCTCTGTTTCTTGCCATGTGAACCTCTCCATAAGATGACTCACACATGGCAGCTGACTTCCTCATCAGAGAGAGAGAAAAATGGGGAGAAGAAAGGGTAAGATAAGGGAGAGAGAAAGCAGAAAAGGAAGAGAGGGAGCAAAAGAGGGAGAGAGGTCATTTAGATCAAATCCACATATACCAACACTCCACTATAAAACAAATGATTTAATGTTCATAACAAAGACATCATATAGTGTTTCCTACAGAGTATATCCAACTTGCAGGTTAATCAGAATACAGATACAATAGCAAAAAATAAAAAATAATAAATAAAAAAACCCTTTAAATTCTATTAATCTATCCTGAAAATTGTCACTTTCCACTAGGTCAAAGACTTAAGTGTATTTTGCCTATTTAATTTAGAGCAGACAAGAAGCTGCCATCAAAGCTGGTAGTGGAGCCTGACCAGGCGGTGGCGCAGTGGATAGAGCATCGGACTGGGATGCGGAAGACCCAGGTTTGAGACCCCGAGGTAGCCAGCTTGAGCAAGGGCCCATCTGGCTTGAGCAAAAGCTCATCAGCTTGGACCCAAGGTCGCTGGCTCCAGCAAGGGGTTGCTCCATCTGCTGAAGGCCCGCAGTCAACGCACATGTGAGAAAGCAATCAATGAAAAACTATGGTGTCATAACGGCAATGAAAAACTAATGATTAATGCTTCTCACCTCTCTCCATTCCTGTCTGTCTGTCCCTATCTATTCCTCTCTCTGACTCTCTCTCTGTCCCTGTAAATAAAATTTAAAAAAAATAAAATAAATAAAATAAATGCTGGTAGTGGAAAAATGATGGGCCAGGTTTAGAACCACATTTGTTTCTGCTGCAAAGAGCTTATCATGGAATTATCTTTTTTGCTTTTTATTCCAACCCATCCTTTTTTTCCCCATTACTATGAGAACCCAAGCTCACATTATCCTCACATTATGCCCTTCCCCTTGCCATCCCAGGAATCCAGAAACTGGAAAAGAAATACAGTGTATATAGCTTGGTTTTAATCACTTGGAACACATGATGCAGAAGTGGCAAGTAAATACTATTTTGAATTTCCTTTATATGTTTTTTAAAATACAGGAACAACAATAAGATAATCTGGAGATGTTTTCATTGTACATATGTACCCTGATTTATTGGTGTCACCCCATTAGAATTAATAATAATAAAATATATATATAATAAATAAATAAATAAATAAATAAATAAATAAATAAATAAAAAATACAGGAACAACAAAAAAGTAAAGGGCTGTCAAATGTCAATGACAGTTCTGGCTTTGAATAGCCAGGCTTTACCATGTCTATACAAAACCTTAATGCTATTGAAACTATTTTCCACTTTTATTAATTAACATTTGGTGGACTAATGGCAAGAAGATATACAAAGAAACAAAGCAAACACATTTTTCTTCTTGGCTATGGGAGAATGGAAGGGAGCCCAGTAAATGCATGTGAGCCCAGCTCACCTGAGCTCTGCACTACAACAGGTAATTGCAATAAATCATCCCTTGCCCTGTGATCCCAGCCTAGTGAAGATTAATGGCAGTAGACACTAAAGCTGCCAACTTGGAAGATTTCAGTGGTGGTGGAGAGGAGGCTATGCGTAAGCGATGTATGATAAAATGCTTCACTGAGACCATAATAAACGGGCTGGAATAGAGCTGAGGTCCTCCTCTCTAATGCAGAGACATTAAGACCTGTCTGGTTGCGATGACAGACAGGTATTTGACTGAGCATACTGGCAGCTATAAACAACAACAACAACAAAACAACTAAAAGCTAATGTCAAGATGTAATGTAGGCCTGCCACCTGCCATCAGGAGTAATTATGACTCTGACCACTGGCTCATAAGGAGGACAGAGGTAACAATATTGTATCTGACTGCAAGAAATCACCTACATTTGATTTGTGGCCCTGATGACATGAGTGGCTCTACTGTCACCCTTTGTAATAAAGCAGCAGAGCCAGACACTGGCAATTGTCCTCGCTGGCTGGTATTGATAGCTGTCTTAGAAGGGGCCCTCTTTTCACTTGCTAGGCTCACCATAACAAAGTGCCACAGACTGTGTGGTTTAAGCAACAGAAATGTATTGGCTCACAGTTATGGAGACTAGAAGTCTGAAATCAAGGAGTTCACAGGTTTGGTCCTTCCAAAAGCTGTGAGAGAAGGATCTCTTCCACGCCTCTCTCCTCAGCTTGTAGAAGATCACCTTCATGTACACATGGTGTTCTTCTTGTATATGAGTCTATATCCAAATTCCCCCTTCTTTTAAATGATGTTAGTCATATTAGATAAGAGTTCACCCTAATGATCTCATTATAAGTTGATTATTTCTATAATGACTTTATCTCTAAATAAGATCACATTCTAAGGCATCAGGGATGAGCACTTAAGCATATGAATTTGGAGTGAAATACAGTCCAACTTCTAATAGGCCCTTTGAGGAATCCATCTGGCCAGTGTACAATGGCAATAAAATGTTCTCTCTATTCCAAAGAGAAATGGCCAGATATTGCTCCAGTGAAGGGAGATCAAGTTGGTAGAATCTAGTGTGAGGCAAAGCTTGCCAGATATGTCAAATGGATGTGGGAATAATGTCCACAGGCAAGACCAAGTGTGAATGGGCAAAAACCTCTAGCTTAGCTCAAATGAAAGCAGGTAACAAAATTAATAGTCACCAACTGGAAAGACAACTTTGGAGTCCCAGACAGCATCAAAAATAACTTACAGCTAGGTTCTGAAGTAATAGAGAAAGACACAAGAATCTTTTTAATTTTAATGTACTGTATTTCAGTTTCCCTCAGATCTTTTTCAGTCAAACCCTTATAGGAAGGGTTAGTCATAAACACCCAACGCTGCATTAGGGCAGCTCATCCTTATCTCTCCAGAATCCATAGGGTTTGTGCCTCTGGGGATTGGGCATTTTACTAGGAGCATTTGATCCTCCATGAACTAGATAAGAAGTTACTTCAAAATCTCCACAGTTCACTTTATGGAAATATTTGTTCTCTAGGCCTTAATGGGCAGAGAGCAGAAAACTAATATATGGATTCTTGACCAGTTTTTGACAGTACCATTATTAATTAAGGGTGACATTGCCATAAAAACATTTGGTATTCTTAATCTGGAGATAATTTAGAAACTTTATATTACAAGGGCAGGGGTGGGGGAGGGAAGGGAGATTGAGATAACAACTTTGCAATAAAGGAAAGATATTATGGTCACCTCATAAGATTTCCCCTTTCATTCTTAATAACTAAATTTTAATAATATAGTAGATTTTCAGTTATTTTGTCTGATACGTTGTCTTGATAACTCAATAAGAAAATGTAGATTTAACAGATATCTCACCTTCAAACTATGACTTCTCAACAACTGTTTTTTAGGTAAGTAAAACATGTCAAAGAAATTGTCTTCAAAAAATGAATGGTCCTATTTTTCATTAACTCATAACTTTTTTAAATGTCCTTTAGGAATTAAAAGTCTTTATTTCTTGCCAAAAGTGTTTGGGGAGTTTGAAGATGAGTTTTATGCTTAAATTATTTCAGTTATTATATACTAAAAAGAAATATACAATTTCGCTTTTGGTATAAAACTTTATTTTTAATAGCACAAATAACTAAAGTGTCTAAATTTGAAACCTGGAACCTTGCTTATCTATGGCACTCACTGAAAGAAATTCTAGTCCAGTTTGAAAGTATTATGAAAATATTATACAATCAATAACTGAGCATAGAAGTCAAGCATTTCCCTAAATTTCATGTATTTTTACCCAAAATAGATTTATGGCACACACTGGCCTGTAACAAGCTCTTATTTCTTTAAACAAGAGACTAAGAATCCTATTAATTTGCAAAAAAAAAAAAAAATCAAGAGAAAAAGTAAGATTATTTAGCAAAATAGTAGTCCCCACCAAAAAAAAAAAAAGACTCTTGATATAAGTTCCCTAATGACTTACTTTTTATGTATTAATAAAATTTACTACTACTACCTTTTAATATTGTTATTTATTAAGAAACTAATGTGGGCTTAATAAGCTTAGTAAGCATATTGAGAAGTTTAATAAACACTGTTATAAAACATAGTTTCAAGGGCTTTTTTACAAGAATCCTACATGGCACATAGTATATATTATTCCCAATTTGAAGTTATCACTGAGGTTTGGTGGGGGGGCTTATAGATGCATCCTGTGCAATCAGTCACACAGGAACCTACAATTAAAAAACAACAACAACAAAAAAAAAACCTTAGTTTCATGAGCTGATGCTACCATCTTAAAAGTCTTACTAAAAATAGCTCATTTTGCACTGGAACCCTCAAATTTTAGCTGGTCTTGACCAACATCCCACAGGTCTTTGGGGAGTGAAATCACAGTTCACAAACAAGTCAGAAATATGCCAGAGCACTCCACCATTTTGCTTTTATCTTACTAGATTACATATTCTTATCATTTTCACTCTAGGCAGATTTTGATAATGATAATGTGATTTTCTGGGAACAAAGACTTTATTTATATGTATAAAACTATTTGAGTACCAAGTTACAAGTGTTATGACAAGTTGTATTTTCCATAGACATCCACAACAACATTTTCCATTCCACGTGTTCTTCTGCAGTGTGACCTTGCCACTCTCCCTACGTGGTATGGAAGCTAATTTTCTTCCCCTTACACTTAGACTGGCCTTACTGACTTGCCTTTGACCAATATGATGCAGCAAAAGTGAGAGCTTGAGATTTAAGAATAAAAATAAGAAGGGACTTGCAGCACTGTGTCTTGAAATGCTGGATATGGGGATGCTTCTATTAGGAGTCCAACTCCCATGGCTATAACAAGCTCAAGAAACATGGAAAGGCTACTAGAATAGGTATAGGTTTTCCAGTCAACAATCCAAGCTACATGCCCAGCAAATGGCTACCATCAACATGGGTGAGTCAAACTGCTCAAGTCTTTAGATGGGAAAAACTCACCAGCAAATCATCTAGCTGAGCCCAGTCAACCAACAGAACACTAAAAAAATAATAATAATAGATTACCCTAATCCACTACATTTCAGAATGGTTGGTACAAAACATTAGATAACCAGAACAATTATTAAGACACTCAAACAAATTATTTGATTCCTGATTTTTTATTCTTGTTTTTGTTTACCACACTTTTTTTCCTTCTACTGACTCAAGAGTAGTCAGTCTGTGGACAACAAATCTGTTGATTGAACAATAGAAGAAGTTATTTTAGCTCTTTCAGGCTATTAACTTTTCTTTTAGATGTTATTAACTTAGTCTACATAAATGTGTTCACTACTACTAAACTATTATCTGAAAGCACTAACACACTTCTAAATACTCCTAACATACTCTTCAGCTAAAACAAGCTGGAAAGAGATGTTCTGTTAGTAAACTGACGTAAGCCCTAGTTCTCCAAAATGAACTTCCCAACATCACAAATCTAAGAGGTTACTAACTCTCACTATTTCATTTCTCTAAACGCATACTAAGAATTAAGATGTCTTTTCAAACAAGCAATGATGTACTTACGCACACAACTATATGCATGCATTTGCTCACCTTGAGTTGTTTCTAAACAAAAGCTAACAACAGAAAATTGACCAATGTATGATAGGGCACACAATCAATTATTGACCGTTAATATCATTTTTCAACTGTTTTTTTGGAGTTGTCACTTAGCAAATAACAAGTCTGTGAAAGATAATAAAATAACAAGTTCCCATCTATCCTCCTGACTACACAAATTACCATCTGCACCACACACACATGCACAAACTTGTAAACCTGAAAATAGTGCAAACGTGGTATCTGGGACAAAATCAGGCTTTATGAAATATGTATTAAATTTAAACACCCACAAAAATCATCAGTGCTTCAGAAAGTAAATTATCCTTAGAAGATAATTAGGTCATCTACTAAAATTGCTTACCTAATGTTCTATAACACAAAGTAAATGAAACCAAGCTGTGAATTCTGGTAAATTTTATCAATTTTACTATGTATTTATGTCTACCTACCCTGTTTTTATTAATTATCAAAAGTTATAAACTAGCCTGTTGGTAAAGTGTGCTGTGTTTTGGTTATACCATGTGACGTTGTTATGTTCTGTGCTAGGAAAACCACTAGAGCTCATCCTTCTAGCCTAACTTCCTTCCCAACATAGTCATCTTCATTAAAATATTTCAGCTTCTACCAACCTAAATTTATTTTCCATTATCTTTCTCTCTCTCTCTCTCTCTCTCTTGCACACACACACACACACACACACACACACACACTCCACAAATAAGCCTTTGTCAATGTAAGAAACTATCAGACCTATAGAGAATTTTTATGAGTTTATTAGAACCAAACTGACGGCATATGTGGGGGAGCAAAATCTCATATGCTCCGAAAAAAAACAGTTTTGCAGCTTCTTTTATGCATTTAAAATTAAGAAAGGAATGTAAGAAATTTTCAGGAAGGTGGAAGAAAGCAACATGAGGATTAGATTACAAAATAGTTAACAAGATTACGTGCTCTCTTGAGGGTGGTTGCAGCTTATTTCAGAGTGATTTAAACCTAGATGCAAAGAAACAATGAATAGAACTTGATTAAGGCAAAGATAAACCTTTTAATAAAAAGTGATATGCCTGGGACTTGACTACCCACCATGACCTGCCCAATTAGGAATTTATGGTCAGATCACCCCGTGAGCCTACTTTCCATAGAAACCCTTTTTCTCACTCACACTTTCAATGCATTTTTCTGTAAAATTCTAGGCTATTACTGTCAATGGGAATTTGTGTCTGGAATTAGGACCATTCACCATGAATTCACAAACAGTTTACAAGCTCTCTGAGTCAGTAACTATCAGATCTGTTGCAGAAATCCTACCATACATGATTTCTGGAGGACAGCCAAGAGGGCTAAGAATCTGTTGTGAGTTAGCCAGACTTTCCATTGAGCACATCTGAATCTGCACATTAAGATCATGTACACCCTAATGCAGAACTTTTGACTTACCAACAGGAAAAAATAGTAGAGCTCAGGCCCTGAGCCTGTGCCTGAGGATTATGGTTATGAACTGAATCAAATCATGGACTGAAGACTTTCCCTCCTATTAAAGCATAAAGATGATTCAGGATGATACAACTGAAAAATATGGAAATCATTAGCAATTTAAACTGTACACAACAACCAAAGTATTAGAAACTCTCAGTAAACAAAATGAGCAATGTTTCTGATCACCCCCCACCCCAGGTCCACAAACTGAGAAGCATGGCTGAGAGAATTTAGCCATTCCCTGATCCAACCCTTTTATTCTGCAGGTCAGGAGCAGAGTGCTCAAGATTACACAGTTATTTGTGACCAAGCAAAGACTGGATCTACGTGTCCTTCCCCCTTGCCCAGTGATTTCTCTATCACTGAATGCTGGTTCTTCTCTTTCTGCTGCTTCCCAAAGCACCATTTATTGGCCTTGTTTTCCCTGTTGTTTTGGGCCTTCCATGGGATTTATGTGGAAGATGGGATGGGGGTGGGGTGGAGAAGAAAGGATTGCTGTTTTTATGTCTTCTCTTTTTCCCTGACCGATTTTGTTCATGATGCCATCTTAGTATTAATAGGGGATGCAATGTTCATACCAGCTTTCTAACTAATTGGTTAGTAAGAAAATGAAGATTCATCAGTCCACTGATCTCTAGGGATTATTTGCTCATCTCCTTCGGCACCCCTCCCCAGAGGTAACCTTCAGGTGTGCATGGGGGCATTTCATTGTTTGCAACAATGACCAGAGCACAGTACAAGCATTTCATGGGTAAAACCAGAGATGCCACATACCTTGAAATGCCCAGGCAAGTTCCCAACAGCAAATCATCCCACCCAAAATGCCAATAGCATTCCACTGAAAAACATGGATAGAGCTGGCCAACTAAGGAAGAACCCCTTCTTCCTCTCTGTGTAAGTTTCCTACATAGCTCCTTCAATGATCACAGTGTTTCTAAGACTTCTTTTTTTCTTCATAAAATGAGGACAAAACTCTAATCCACTCTAATTTATAAAGTGACTGTTTAGGATAAAATGACAATGTATGTGAAATTGTTAAGCACCTATTAGTGTAGAAATGGAGAGGACTTTATTTACCATATTTCTGAAGAAAGAAAAACATAGAAGAAGATGATAAAAGAAGATGGGACTCAAACTGAACTTTTGAAGACTCAGGAATTGTGTGTGTATGATTTTGAGTGTTTGCAGCTAGGGAGCAGTGGAAGAAGAAAGTGAGTTTGAAGGCCAACCACCAGCAGGATATTAGCAAAATGTTAACTGTGCAATGTGACCTCCAAACTGTCAGGAAAAAGTACTAAAAAAAACATTATATTGTGAGACTAGATGTCATATGGAAACTTCTAGGGGGTAAATTCAAGTCACCTAGAAACAACTTTTGAGAAGGCACGAGAAGAAAGCTTGGAATAAAAAGAGATTTTGACCAGAACTTGGAGTTGGTGATTTCAACCTAGTTTATCTGAATTTCAAAGGTACAGAAATATGGCAGGTTATAGTTGGAATCAAGTAGGTACTTTCAAATTTGCATAAAAGTTCAACTCTCTCATTCTTCACCCTACTATACCACAGAGCCTTAAACTTAAAATTGACCAGTATTTATTGAGAACTTAACCATGAACAAAACATTGATGGGACTATAAAGCAGATAAAAATAAAATCATACCGTCAAGTGTAGTGGTTTAAACAATGGGCCTTGGGGTCAAATATACCCACATGCAATTCAACTCTATCTTTTTCTTGCAGCCTCAATTAGGCATGTCATTTTAACTTTTGATTTCCAATAACCTCATCTGTAAAAGGGCAACAAATATAGTATCTATCTATAGATAGAGCTATGTTGTGAGAAGGACATAAGACAATTCATGTAAATGAACTCTATTGTGTTCATGAGACATGTGACTCAATAAATGTCTGCTGAAGTAAACAGGGTGATTGGAGAAACCTGTGTTTGTCCCTGTTGAGTTACTGCAGTTGCATACTGCAATCATCTTATGATAGAATTAAGTCGGAACAGATCAGGAGACATGGAAGCCTGAATATCTAAGCCCATCGATTTCTTGATATTTTACTGCAGTGTCAACTCAGAATTTTTTGGAAATTAGAAACAGGATTTCATTAAAATAATTTTTTGCTATCATGTAAATTTACAGAACAGTACTTTTCTAAAGCAACTGAAAACAGCCTCTTGTCAGAAAATTGAGCCTGACCAGGCGGTGGCGCAGTGGATCAAGCATCGACTGGGACACAGAAGACCCAGGTTCAAAACCCTGAGGTCGTCAGCTTGAGTATGAGCTCATCTGGCTTGAGCACAGGCTTACCAGCTTGAGCACGCACGCGGTCACTGGCTTGAGCATGGGTTCATAGACAAGACCCCATGGTCGCTGGCTTGAGCTCAAAGGTTGCTGGCTTGAAGCCCAAGTTTGCTGGTTTGAGCAAGGGGTAACTCGCTCAGCTGTAGTCCCCTTACCCCCTGGTCAAGGCACATATGAGAAAGCAATCACTGAACAACTAAGGAGCCACAAGAAAGAATTGATGCTTCTCATCTCTCTCCCTCCCTGCCTGTCTGTCCTTATCTGTCCCTCTCTCTGTTTCTGTCACAAAAAGAAAAAGAAAAAGAAAATTGAGCAGACTCAATTCTTCCAAAATCCTTCCAGCATCTGGCATAACATGGTTACTTTAGTATTTGTATAATGGATACTCCAGCTATTGAGATAATCAATACTGATGAACCTGCTTCCCAATGCTTATATGCTGAAATGCTTCCATTCTATTTTAAAGCAAGAATGATAGAAAGTCTAGATAAAATGAGCTGATAGTTTTTGGGACCCAAATATGTAAAATATGACCTTACAAGCCTCCTCCTTCCTCTAATGGCTGGAATTGTGTCATTACATATGAATCCAGCTATTAAATTATTTCAAATAAGCACAGAAAACTCCTTTTGCATGATAAGAATAAAAAGAAACTTCAGCATATAATTCAGCATCTAATCAAAAAATATTGTCTCAGTTCATTTATACATGCCTGTAGGCTTCAGTGATCCTAAAGAGAACACAATTTCTGAAAAATGACCAATGTTCTGAAAACAAGGCACTATAACATTCCCAAGGTTGAGTGGCCAGGCAACAAATTTAGACTTTAAATCTCCATAAAGGTAGCTGTAGAATCTATTTTTTTCATTACTGATTGTCAGGGGCTGGCACAGTGTCTGGAAAGTAGGAGGTGTGCAGTAAGTTATTTTTGGAACAAATGCTGCCTGAACTCTAATCTAATTATTTTGAACAGCACCTAGGTGGGTGGCTTGGGTAGGGACATGGCCTCCTACCTGGGATTTAGGGGAACTACTGTCTAATGTCACTGTCAATGTGCTTAGTGTTTCAGCTTTCAGGAAAGGAAGAGCAAGAACCATTTTAAACCCCACCAGCAAGAACCCTTGACATATGTGGAAGGCATTTGCCAAGCAGCGAAAAGTCAGTAACAACGCCAGGCAGGTGCTAACCTTTCTGACCTGGATCTTCATGTAATTTGCCTCTGTTAAGACTGAGCAATTTGTGGAGAGAAACTTCATTCAGACTTTCAACTAAATTTCAAACTGAAAAGATTCTGCAGGCTAGTAAAGAGGCCTAATATGGACAGTTCTTAGAGAATCAACCTGTTTTGTGCTCTTTATTATTCAAAACATTTCCTGAAGGATATCAATGATAGTGTAAAAGAGTATTGACAGTGGATATTTGTAAAGCATTCTGCTACATCTTTCACATGTATTGTCTTACTTAATACTAAGACACCATGAGATAGACCCCATTCTTTCCATTTCAAAACGTATTCAAAGAGCGTAAATGTCTCCATGGTAGTCTCATATGTACTAAGTAATGGAATCAAATCTGCTTGATTTCAAAAGCTCTTGACAATTACATGAATTTCTAGTTAAATCATATCTTAAGATTTGTCTCTACTTTCTTTCTGCTGACTTGGGAGACAAATAAGAGCAATATAAATATTGCTATGCTTTATTCATTTCCACTACAAGTGTTAGCATGATGTAGATCATAAAGAGTTCCATCAACAACGACATACGAGGGCATGTCTTATACCAGGCCTCATGGTGGCTAGACCATAGTAGATTTAGAGTGTTAAAAATGTAGGAGAGTTTTTATTCATCTGTCATTTCCCAGAGTTTATAGAGCATTTATCATTAGAAGACTCGGGTAAGTTATTCCCCATTCTGAGTACCCTACATGGGAAAGAGCATCAGCTTTGGATTAGCACAGACAGATGGAAAGACTCCTGGGAATCTATCAGAAGTAAAGCCAGTAAGTTATAATTTTTTGACTATTCTACCTACTACAATGGAGTTATCAAATGTTTTCATATTGATTCATGTAGTACAGAGATGGTCTAAATCTTTGCTGCTCAAATATGGCTATTAGCAAAATATGGCTATTTAACTTTAAATTAAAAACAAATAAAAATTTCAATGAACAACTAAGATGCCACAATGAAGAATTGATGCTTCTCATCTCTATACTTTCCTGTCTGTCTGTTCCTACCTGTCCATCTCTCTGTCTCTCTGTCGATGTCACACACAAAAACAAGTAAACAAAATTTAAAATTCAGTTTCTCAGGTATACTAGCCACTTTTCAAGTGCTCAATAGCAAGGCATTTTTAAAAGTACTTTTTACTGAAACATAGGGATATATTTTTTTATATTTTTATTATTTATTTATTTGTTTGTTTGTTTATTTATTTTGTGAGAAGGACAGATAGGGACAGACAGACAGGAAGGGAGAGCAATGACAAGCATCAATTCTTTGTTGCAGCTCCTTAATTGTTAATTGATTACTTTCTCATACGTGCCTTGATCTGAGGGCTACAGTAGAGCAAGTGACTCCTTGCTCAAGCCAGTGATTGGTCTTCAAGCTAGTAACCTTTGGGCTCAAGCCAGTGACCATGGGCTCAAGTCTATGATCCCCTGCTCAATCCAGCAACCCTGCGCTAAAGCTGGTGAGCCTGTGCTCAATCTGGGGACCTTGGGGTTTCAAACCTGGGTCCTCTGAATCTCAGTCTGACAATTTATCCACTGCACCACCACCTGGTCAGGCCACAGGGGTATTTATTAAGTACTGCTATTCATCAAGACAGTTTACTGGCTACTGACCTAGCATAATAGGAGAAAAGGCATTATCATAACATATTTAAAGATAATAAGAGTCTAAACGTACCTGGTTTCAGTTTGGACTCTGATTTATGAGCTGTATGACCATGGGGACTCCAATCTTAATTTCTCTATGCCTTAATTCTTACATCTCAGATGGAGATAATAAAATCAAACTTTTGAGATTCATTTTGAGGATAAAGTGATAATCAATATAAAGTGGTTAGCACTAGCACCGTATAATATAAATAGTAAACACACTCTACATATTAACTATTGTTATCATAGGTATTAATCATTGAGGGTGGCCTTGGCCTGTTGGCTCAGTGGTAGAACGTCAGCCCAGCATGTGGAAGTCCCAGGTTCAAATCCTGGTCAGAGCACACAGGAGAAGCAACCATCTGCCTCTCTCTGTCTCTCTCTTTCCTCCTCCTCTTACTCCTCCTCCTATTCCTCCTCTTCCTCCCACAGCCATAATTCAAATGGTTCAAAGTTGGCCCCGGGCACTGAGAATGGCTCTATGGCTTCGCCTCAAGCGCTAAAATAGCTCAGTTGCCCAAGCAATGAAGCAGTGGCCCCCTATAGGCAGAGCATTGCCCTGGAGGGTGCTTGCTGGTTGGATTGATGTGCATGCAGGAGTCTGTCTGTCTGCCTCCCTGCCTCTCACTTAATAAAAAATAAAAATTAAAAAAATAAAAAACATTGAGGGCAACACAGGATAAATATCCAATGAGGAGTGAAAATACATTCTGTCCTAGGAATTAAGAAAGCAAGCAAACTCTGTGAACTGGTGTGTCTCAGGAGGAATTCAGAAAGAACAGAGGAAATGAGCTATTTGTAAGCATGGCTACCCAGGCAGAGGGAAGGAGGTCAAGTGTGTCTCACATTGGAGACCAAGAAACTCATGCCTGTGTCTCTGAAGCCCTATTTCTTCTAGAGGTTAGGAAGCAGGAACGGGGGTACCAGTGGGAGTTTTCTATAACTATTATCTGCAGACAAATTTGAGAGGCAGCATAATATTTGTTACCATTAATAAAAAGAACCTAACTAACTAAATTAGAAAAGTCAGGCATGTCTTCTCTGCCATTCTGGTACTGAGCTCCAGCACCGCTAGTGACTGATAGTGATGAGGTCTCCTCAAGGGGCAGCCTGAGCAGACTGGTAGGCATGTTTGTCTTCCAAATGCTTATCTGTCCAGGGGGGTGGGGGCCTCTGAACAGCTGCTGTGCTGCTTTGTAAACAAGCAGGGGACACACTTTTTAACCTGAAATCCTGCAGCTGAAAAATATGTTTACCTCTCCAAGGATTTGGTTGGAAATGCTTCAAAGATTTCTGCTTCTCCCAGCAAGCTGGAGCTCAGTATGAAGTGATATGCTTCATCTTTGAGAACAGTGCTCTCCTTGGGTGAGAAGAATATTTTCCAGCTTGACAGTAAATAACTTTCTGACTTGGACAAGAGCACAGAACCAGATTACCTCAGAGAAAGATGAAATGAAGTTTAGCTCATGTGCAAATTAAATGGGAAGAAAATGTTCCCATCCGAGGTGGGGACCAGCTCTGCACAGGAGAAAGGCACAGGGATAGTCATTTCCAGGGCATGTTGTGATTATTGGATCCTTTCCAGAGACCAGTGCCAAGGCAGGCCTCTGGGCAGCTGCAGGTTTAGTGAACTTTATTATCACCCCCCTCCCTCCCACCTCCCATCCCCAGCAAGCTCATGTGTGTGTGTTTGTGTGTGAGTCCATGCATGCACCAGCCAAAAACATTAATTAGCATGATTTTATGTATCAGATCTTAAAAGCCAACTGGGTAGCTGTTGTCTAGAAGCTAGGGAACTAAATTCAAGTCACATTTCTGTCATTTGGCCATAGGACTTCTGCCAGGTCATCTTACCCTGAGCTTCAGGTGTTTTATTTGTATATAAAGATGATACTGTCTGAACCAATTAACTTAAGGTTTTGATGAAGAGCCAAATTGAAATGAAATAATTATCGGAAAGTGCTCCTCAAACCCTAAAGCCCTGTTTTTCAAGGTGTAGACCACAGAATAGCAGCGCTGACTTTGCCTGTGAACTTGTTAGAACTGTTTCACAGTTTTCACCTCTAACCTACTGACTCAGAACCTGAATTTTAACATAATCTTCAAGATAATTAATATGCACCGTCAAGTTTGAGAAACACAGCTCCAAAGTACTAAAAAATATATGGATTTACAGACTAGTGACAAAACTGAATAAAACACATCTGATTCCCAGCTACCAAAACCACACAACTGACTTTCTTAGCCAGATCTACTTCCTCAGTGGATCAGACATTCTCAAAGTGGAGTGGATCAGACAGCAACACTGTCATTTATCAATTCATGGGAAAACCCAGAACAATATGAATGAGGCTTACCTTATAATAGCATGACCAGTAGCAGTCTTATGCAAGATTTATGAGTGTATAGCTTATACATTAAAAAAAAAAAAAAAACACGCTGGCTTGAAAAATTCTACAAGATGATCTGGCTTGCTGTCACTAACTGCATCTACTACTCACCACCTTCATTCCAACACAGCTGCCACGCCGGCTTCCTTGCTAGTCCTCACATATGCCAGGCAACTTCTGAAAAAAAAGACTTGGAATTGCTATTTCCTTTGCTTGGAAGGTTCTTCCCTTCAATAGCCACAGAATTTTTAGTCTCTAGTATCCTTGAAGTCTTCATTCAAATGTTACCTCGTGGATGACTTCTTCCTATTTAAAATTGCACCTCCTTTTACTCAGATGTAGTTTTCTCCATAGAACTTACCACTTTCTAGCACACTAGATACTTTATTTACGAGGCTTTATTATCTCACTCTTTGTTGCCCGAAAATATAATACAAGTTCATAAAAGCAGGAATGTTGTCTACTTTGTGCACTACTATACTTCCAGCTCTTGAAAAAGTCCTGGCATACAACTGCTTGACATCTATTGGATGCATGAATGCATGTTAAATGGTACAGTGCCCAGCATGTAGAAAATCGTTCCATATGTATTAGTTATCATTATTAAAACATAATTTTTATTAATATAATTAAGGATAAGCCTCATTCTTTCAAAAGAATGATTAAAAATTAACATTTATTTTAACAAATAATCATACTTTTAGAGAATATTTCACATCAGCAAAAACAAGACTAAGGACTATGACTCATTTCATAGCGGCCAATTCTCTTTGCATCAGTAAAAAAAGAAACAAAACAATGTTTTTCTTAAATTTCAAGTATGGACATATTTCACTTAAAGAATAAAGCTCGTTGTGTTCTTTTCAGGGGCAGGATAGGAAATATAGGTTCTTTATTATATTTTCATATAAAATACATGTCTAACATTAGACAAGTAAAAACTGGGGCTGGATATCAAGGAATCATTTTCAGTGTCATTAGACTATGAAACTAACCAGATGAGAAGTTAACTCTCTCAACCAATGAGTTACTTAAATATACAGGAAAAGGAACTGGAAACTATTTTCTACATGCTCAGAACCACTGCAAATATTTATAAAATAAATGGCAAGTTTCCCATAATAGTTATTCAAGGTATTTTTTAGCAGTAAGAATTAAATATAAATAGACTATACCTAATTCTATTGGCTCATTCTTTTAGCCTTGAACATTTGTTCCTTTATCTAGTAAAATAATTATTTGTGTGGGTAAATCACTTTAACTCTTGAAGCCTCAATTCTGTTTTCTTTCAAATGGGTAGTTGAATCAGGTAGCATTTAAGGTTCCTTCTGGCTCTAATAGAGACGCAATGACTTCGAGCATCTCATTCTCCTACAACCCTCACCTTGGCTCCATCCAATCCATCATTACGTCCTCCTGATCTGACTCTAAATTTTTTTTAATTGTCTACCTCTACAGTAACCACACTGATATGTGCTCACCTGGACTAACTCGGTGACTTTCTAATTGGCCCTTTATTCACCTTTCCAACCTATGCTCCCACAAATAATGTCAGAGGGGTTCTTTCATCCTTCCTTCCTTCCTTCCTCTTTCTTTCTTTCTCTTTCTCTCTTTCTTCTCTTTTTACTTTTTAAGTGAGAGGAGGGGAGATAGTAAGACATATTCCCACATGTGCCCTTACCAGGATCCACCCAGTAAGCCAATGCTGGAATCAACCAATCTATCTTTAACACCTGAGGCTGATTCACTCAAACCAACCGAATTTTCCTCAGTGCCCAGGGCCTATGCTTAAACCAATCAAGCCACTGGCTAAAAAAAGGGAAGAGAGAGAGAAGGTGGAGATGGAAGGGAAGAGAAGCCAGTGGTCACTTCTCTTGTGTGCCCTGACTGGAAATCAACCCTGGATGCCCCACACACTGGGCCAATGCTCTAAACACTTAGCAAACCAGCCAAGGCAACGTGATTCTTTCAAAACAAAAATTTGCTTCTATTTATTCTTCTGCTTAAAACTCTTCACTTAAAATAACATCTCAAATTCTTCATATGGACAATAGCATGATATACCATCTGGTAGGGCCCCTCCCTACCTCTTTCCTTTCCCTCATTTTTTTATATTAATTTTGATAGGGTGACATTAATAAGTCAGGGTACAAATGTTCAAAGAAAACATCTCCAGGTTATTTTGACATTTAATTATGTTGCATACCCATCACCCAAAGTCAAATTGTCTTCTGTCACCTTATATCTGGTTTTCTTTGTGCCCTTCCTCTCCCCCAACCCCTCCCTCATCTCCTTCTCCCCCTTTCTGGTAACCACCACACTCTTGTCCATATCTCTTAGTCTCATGTTTATGTCCCACCTATATATGGAATTATATAGTTCTTAGTTTTTTCTGATTTACTTATTTCACTCAATATAATGTTATCAAGGTCCATCCATTTTGTTGTCATCCACTGTTGGTGGGAATGTAAAGTAGTACAACCATTATAGAAGAAAGTATTGTGGTACCTCAAAAAACTAAAAATAGAACTACCACATGACCCAGAAATTCCTCTACTGGGTATATGCCCCCAAAACGTAAAAACATTGGTACGTAAAGACACATGCAGCCCCATGTTCATTGCAGCATTGTGAACAGTGGCCAAGACATGGAAACAACCACAAAACACTTCAATGAAGTGTGGTACAAATATACTATGGAATACTACTCAGCCATAAGAAATGATGACATAAGATCATTTACAACAACATGGATGGACCTTTCTCTCATTTTGTAACACTCTCCCCTCTTACAACCATCAGGCCATACCTCCTTCTTTACAGGTTCTCAGCTGCGTTGTGGTCATTCACAGGTATTAATTCATCTGCACAGCCAATCAACCTCTTACCTTCACTCCCACAACAAATGTATCTTTCTCAAAGAGGCTTTCTTAGCTTCTTCATCCTAACTTATCATAAACCGAAAATATTATCATAAGCTGAAAACATGCATCCCTTTATGTATCAGTTTGTTTATTTTGTTTGTTTTTTTGTTGTTGTTGATAAATTTTTTTATATATATATTTTATTATTATTAATTCTAATGGGGTGACACCAATAAATCAGGGTACATATGTACAATGAAAACATCTCCAGGTTATCTTATCATTCAATTGTGTTGCATACCCATTACCCAAAGTCAAATTGTCCTCTGTCACCTTCAATCTGGTTTTCCCTGTGTTCCTCCCCTCCTCCCTATCCCACTCTTCCCTCCCTCCACCCATCCCATAACCACCACTCTCTTGTCCATGTCTCATATTCTCACTTTTATGTCCCACCTATGCATGAAATCATGCTGTTCTCAGTTTTTCTTTTTTTCTGATTTACTTATTTCACTCCGTATAATGTTATCAAGGTACATCCATTTTGTTATAAATGATCCGATGTCATCGTTTTGTATGGCTAAGTAGTATTCCATAGTATATATGTACCATAGCTTTTTAATCCACTCGTCTTCTGACGGACACTTGGGCTGGTTCCAGATCTTCGCTATTGTGAACAATGCTGCCACGAACATGGGGGCGCATTTCTTCTTTTCGAAGAGTGCTATGGTGTTCTTAGGGTATATTCCTATAAGTGGGATAGCTGGGTCAAAAGGCAGTTCGATTTTTAATTTTCTGAGGAATCTCCAAACTGTTTTCCACATGGCTGCACCAGTCTGCATTCCCACCAGCATTGCAGAAGGGTTCCCTTTTCTCCACATCCTCGCCAGCACTTATTCTGTGTTGTTTTGCTGATAAGTGCCATTCTGACTGGTGTGAGGTGATATCTCATTGTGGTTTTAATTTGCATTTCTCTAATGATTAGTGATGTTGAGCATTTTTTCATATGCCTATTGGCCATCTGTATGTCCTCTTTGGAGAAATTTCTATTCATTACTTTTGCCCATTTTTTGATTGGGTTGTTTGTCTTCCTGGTGTTGAGTTTTATAAGTTCTTTATAAATTTTAGTTATTAACCCCTTATCAGATGTGCTGTCAAATATGTTCTCCCATTGTGTGGTTTGTCTTTTTATTCTGTTCTTATTGTCTTTAGCTGTGCAAAAACTTTTTAGTTTGATATAGTCCCATTTGTTTATCTTGCCGTTTATTTCAGTTGCCCATGGAGATAAATCGGCAAATATACTGCTGCTACAGATGTCGGAGAGCCTGCTGCCTATGTTTTCTTCTAAGATGCTTATGGTTTCACGGCTTACATTTATTTCTTTTATCCATTTTGAGTTTGTTTTTGTGAATGGTGTAAGTTGATGGTCTAGTTTCATTATTTTGCAGCTGGATGTCCAATTTTCCCAACACCATTTGTTAAAGAGGCTGTCTTTACTCCATTGTATGTTCTTTCCTCCTTTGTCAAATATCAGTTGTCCATAGAGCTGTGGGTTTATTTCAGGGTCCTCTGTTCTGTTCCATTGATCTATGTGCCTGTTCTTATGCCAGCACCAGGCTGTCTTGAGTATCATGGCCTTATAGGAAACCTTGATATCTGGAAGAGTGATACCTCCTGCTTTATTTTTTCCTTTTAAGATTGCTGAGGCTATTCGTATTCTTTTTTGGTTCCATATAAATTTTTGGAATATGTGTTCTATATCTTTGAAGTATGTCATTGGTATTTTAATTGGTATTGCATTGAATTTATAAATTGCTTTGGGTAATATAGACAGTTTAATGATGTTTATTCTTCCTAACCATGAGCACGGTATATGCTTCCACTTGTTTGTATCTTCCTTGATTTCTTTTATCAATGTTCTATAATTATCCGAGTACAAGTCCTTAACCTCCTTGGTTAAATTTACTCCTAGGTACTTTATTTTTTTGGCTGCAATAGTGAAGGGGATTGTTTCCTTAATTTCTTTTGCTGATATTTCATTGTTGGTGTATAGAAATGCCTCTGATTTCTGAGAATTAATTTTATATCCTGCCACCTTGCTGAATTCATTTATAAGGTCCAGTAGTTTTTTGACTGAGACTTTAGGGTTTTCAATATACAATATCATATCATCTGCAAATAGTGACAGTTTTACTTCTTCTTTTTCAATTTGGATGCCTTTTATTTCTTCTTCTTGTCTGATTGCTGTAGCTAGGACTTCCAGAACTATGTTGAATAAGAGCGGTGAAAGTGGGCAACCCTGCCTGGTTCCTGAACTTAAGGGGATTGCTTTTAATCTTTGTCCATTTAGTATGATGTTTGCTGCCGGTTTATCATAGATGGCCTTTATCATATTAAGGAATTTTCCCTGTATTCCCACTTTACTGAGAGTTTTGAGCATGAATTGGTGCTGGATTTTATCAAATGCCTTTTCTGCATCTATTGAAATGATCATGTGATTTTTGTCCTTCCTTTTGTTTATGTGATGAATCACATTGATTGATTTGCAAATATTGAACCAGCCTTGCCTCTCCAGAACAAATCCCACTTGATCGTGGTGTATGATTTTTTTCATATATTGCTGGATCTGGTTGGCTAATATTTTGTTGAGAATTTTAGCATCTAAATTCATCAGGGATATTGGCCTATAATTTTCTTTCTTTGTGTTGTCTTTGCCCGGTTTTGGGATCAGAATTATGCTCGCCTCCTAAAAGGAGTTTGGAAGTCTTCCTTCCTCTTGAATTTTTTGAAATAGCTTGAGAAGGATAGGAGTTAGTTCTTCTTTGAATTTTTGATAGAATTTACTTGTGAAGCCATTAGGCCCAGGACTTTTCTTTTTTGGGAGTTTTTTGATAACTGTTTCGATCTCATTTGTTGTAATTGGTCTGTTTAGGTGTTCCGATTCTTCCAGATTGATATTTGGAATTTATATGATTCAAGAAATTTGTTCATTTCACCAAGATTGTCTAATTTTTTGGCTTATAGTTCTTCATAGTATTTTCTTACAATACTTTGTATTTCTGTTATGTCAGTTGTTATTTCTCCACTGTCCTTTCTAATTTTATTTATTTGAGTCTTCTCTCTTTTTTTCTTGGTGAGTCTAGTTAAAGGTTCATCAATCTTGTTTACCTTTTCAAAGAACCAGCTTCTGGTTTCATTGATCCTCTGTATTGTTTCCTTAGCCTCTATGTCATTTATTTCTGCTCTGATCTTTATTATTTCCTTCCTTCTACTTGTCTTGGGTTTTATTTGTTGTTGTTTTTCTAGTTCTTTTAGATGCAGGGTCAGGTTGCTTATTTGAGCTTTTTCTAGCTTCTTATGATATGCCTGTAGTGCAATAAACTTCCCTCTCAGAACTGCTTTTGCTGTGTCCCATAAATTTTGAGTTGATGTATGCTCATTATCATTTGTTTCTATAAACTTTTTTATTTCTTCTATGATCTCATTGTTAATCCATTCATTATTTAATAACATGCTATTTAGTTTCCAAGTGTTTGAGTATTTTTCAGTTTTTCTTTTGTGGTTAATTTCTAGTTTCATGGCATTGTGATCAGAGAAAATGCTTGATATGATTTCAATCTTCTTAAATTTATTGAGACCATTTTTGTGTCCTAACATGTGGTCAACCTAGAAAACGTACCATGAGCGCTTGAGAAGAATGTATATTCTACTGCTTTCGGGTGAAAAGTTCTGAAGATATCTATTAAATCAAGTTGACCTAGTGTCTCCTTTAAGTCTGCTGTTTCTTTATTAATTTTCTTTCTTGAGGATCTATCCAGTGTTGTTAGTGGGGTATTGAAATCCCCTACTATGATAGTATTGCTGTTAATCTCGCCCTTTATATACATCAAAGTCCGCTTTATGTATGTCGGGGCTCCTATATTTGGTGCATAGATATTTACAATAGTTATATCTTCCTGTTGAATTGTTCCCTTTATCATTATGTAGTGTCCTCCTTTATCTCTTACTACAGCCTTTGCTTTTTTTTGTTTTTTTTTAATTTATTTATTTTTATTTATTCATTTTAGAGAGGAGACACAAAGTGAGAGAGGGAGAGACAGAAAGAGAGAAAGGGGGGAGGAGCTGGAAGAATCAACTACCATATGTGCCTTGACCGAACCAGTGCAGGGTTTTGAACTGGCGACCTCAGTGTTCCCAGGTCAACGCTTTATCAACTGCGCCACCACAGGTCAGGCACTACAGCCTTTGTTTTAAAGTTCATTTTGTCTGATATAAGTATTGCTACCCCTGCTTTTTTTTCATTTCCATTTGCATGAAATATTTTTTTCCATCCTTTTACCTTCAGTCTATGAACATCTTTTGTTTTAAGGTGTGTCTCTTGTAGACAGCATATGTATGGGTCCTATTTCTTGATCCATGCAGCTACCCTATGTCTTTTGATTGGATCATTTAATCCATTTACATTTAAGGTTATTATTGATATGTAGTTGTTTATTGCCATTTTATTCTTTAAAGCTGTATTCTTCTTTTGCTCTATTCATTCCTCCCTTTAAACTGTTCACAAGAGGCCCCTTAGTATCTCTTGCAGAATTGGTTTGGTTTTTATGAATTCCTTGAGGCTTTCTTTTTCTGGGAAGCTCTTTATTTCTCCTTCAATATTAAACGTTAGCCTTGCTGGATAGAGTAGTCTTGGTTGCAGGTTCTTGTTCTGCATTACTTTGATTATATCTTGCCATTCCCTTCTGGCCTCAAGTGTTTCTGTTGAGAAGTGCGATGTCATCCTTATGAGGGCTCCTTTGTAGGTGATAGCCTTTTTTTCTCTAGCAGCTTTTAAAATTTTTTCTTTATCCATTAGCTTTGGTATTTTAACTATGATGTGTCTTGGTGTAGATCTTTTTGGGTTTCTCTTTAATGGAGTTCTGTGTGCTTCTTGAATGTGTGGAGTGTTTCCCAGCCTTAATTTAGGAAAGTTTTCTGCTATGATTTGATTGAACAAAGTTTCCATTTTCTGTCCTCTCTCCTCTTCTTCATGCACCCCTATGATGTGAATGTTGTTTCTCTTCATGTTGTCACAAAGCTCCCTTAGAGTTTCCTCACATTTTTTAAGTCTCTTTTCCTTCTTCTTCTCTGCTTCTGTGCCTTTATTTATTGTGTCCTCTAACTCGCTGATTCGATCCTCAGCGTGATTCATCCTGCTTTTAATTCCTTTTATTGTGGTCTTCAGTTCTGATACTGTATTTGTCATTCTGTCTTATTCTTTTTTATTATTTTAATTTCATTTTTTATACTTGTTATCTCTTTATTTAGGTGTTCATAATGACTGTCCATTGTTGCTCTAATTTCTTTGAACATCCTATCTATCATTATTCTAAATTCTGCTTCTGGTAATTTGGTTATATCTGGTTCATTCAGGTCCTTCTCTGGGGATTTCTCTTGATTCATTTGGTTTGCATTCCTCTGCCTGCCCATTTTTTCTGTGTATAAGCAAGTTGTGGCCACTGGAGTCCAGTAGGTGTTGCCTTTGTGTTCTCTAGGTGTGGTCTGTCTCTAGGCCCCCATCCCCCTCTGCTGGTGCCTAGGGTGGTTGGGTATGAGCATTGCCAGCGCCGGCCCACTGTGGCTTTTGCTGTGATTTCTGCCTCTCCTCTGTGGGAGGGGCTGTCACTGAAGCCACAAGACTTAGCACCAAGGGTAGAGGTGAGCACCTTTGCTCAGCTGCGGACCCAGCCTATTTCCAGACTTCCGCCCAGAACCAGCAGTCGGAGTCTGCTCGCTACAGTTCCGCGGGTTAGGCGGGGCTTTTGACGTGCTCTCAGCTGTAAGCTTTTTCCTGTCTGGAGCTTTAGCCCCGCCCTTGAGGCCAGGGCCCTTCTGCGCAGGGTCGGAAACCAAGGTTTATTGCGGCGGGCGTGTTTGCCGGCTTCCGCTCAGCTGCGTACTTCCGCTCGTCCCGGACTCTACCCCACCCCCGCATTCAGAGCCCTCTAGTGCACGTATGAATGCAATCCGCTGTTCCGGTCGGGCGAGGATCGTAGCATGAGCTCAGCTGCGAGCTTCCACTTGTCTCGGGGTCTACCCCGTTCCTGCGCTCGGAGCCCGCTCACGCACGTATACTGGCCATCCGCGGTTTCTCCGGCCCGGGGGGCTGGGGGCTGGTAGCGTGAGCTCAGCCGTGAGCCCCTGCCCGTCCCTGGTCCTAGCCCATTCCCCGCGGTCAGGGCCGGCTTGCGCAGGGCCTGCCCGTTCCCGGCCTCCCGCTTTGTCCCCGTATGTCGGATTAAAGGCGGGCCCGCAGCTTCCGGACCGCTTTCGCGCGTCCCCTCCGACCCTCTGGGCTAGACCGATCTCCCACCGGCTTGGCCTCTCCCCACGCGGACAGTACCGCGTTTCAGCGTCCTGTCGCTCCGAACCCTTAAGCAGCCCTCAGCAGAGTAGAAAGGGACCTAATACTCCACACTGTAGGCCTGGGAGCTCCCTCACTTGTTTCACAGCTCAAAGCTGTCCAAACGCCTCTTCTAGGCTCTAGGACTGCAGGCTGGGGCTTGGTTCCTAGGACCCAGGTCCCTCCCTCTCCGCCAAACTCTCCTCCCGCCCCGCGGGTCTCTCCGGGCTGCCGTTTGCTCCGGGGAGCTGGGCAGCCCTCTTTGCGTTTTCGCTATTCCTATCAGTCTCAATGTGGCTTCTTCTGTGTTCCTTGGTTGAAGAGTCCACTTAGTTTAGTTCATCTATTTTTAATATATATTTTTTTTATTAATTCTAATGGGGTGACACCAATAAATCAGGGTACATATGTACAATGAAAACATCTCCAGGTTATTTTATCATTCAATTGTGTTGTATACCCGTCACCAAAAGTCAAATTGTCCTCTGTGTATTTCTTTGTTTTATGTCTGCATCTTGATATAATCTCTATGCTCCTCAAGTAAAAAGATAGTTTGATATGTTCATTACTATATACTGTACTCAGCCCTATTCCTGGCATACAGTTAGCAGTTCACAAATATTTGTGGACTAAATGAATGTGTGAATGAAGAGTATTATCAACTTCATCTAGAAGGCAAAACAAGAATATTGGTATTCTTTTCTTTACCATCTTATGAAGTCACTTGAAATTATATACACAAAGCCATATAAATTTATAAAGAAATATTTTTTTAAATCCAGGGCATTATTTTTGCCATTATATTCTTATAATAATAGATTAACTCATCAACTGGTTATACTGAAGAAAATATTCTAAAGCTCTGCTTACATTATTACAAAATAATAGATTTCTGAACCAAATAATAAAGAGTATAAATATATAGATTCATGTTTAATGACTCAAATACTATGATTACAGCATTATTGAACCTGTGCTTTAAAACAAGTCACTTAGTAAATAACTATGGGTTAATATTCATCTTGTAAATTTTGATAAATAGTGATTGAGGATATATTTTAAATGCTTATTTTCTGTTTAATTGGAGTTAACAACCTATAGAAGAGAGTAGGCTAGACTATGAATATACCAAATAAAATGAAAGGAAATCTGTCATTTCAGTAACTTTAAAGATCTTTTATGGGAGAGGAGTTAGCTAGCATTATAATTATCACTAAGGACTGAACTCAAATTTACTTTGCATAGTTTTTCTTTAACTTTTTATTCCCTTCTCTTAGGCTCTCTGAATTTCTGGGGCAATGAGTTAAACAATGAGTAAGTTAAAATTTTTTTTCTTATATAAAGTTGAGAATGTGGTATAACAAGTAAACAGAAAAGAAAACTAAGCAATACTTGGAGATTGAAGAAGGTGAGGAGAGAATAAGAGTCCAGTAGGAGGTAAGCCTGACTAAACATGAAGAAGCAGTCACAGGGTGTGGCATGGCAATGAGGTGAACAGATTGACACATTCCCAAACCCAGGCAGCTGAAAAATAGAGATAATAATCCCCAGTCCTAGCAACCAATGAGAAATACTGTGAGAATAAATTAGATGCAACTTTCCTTCAGGAAAAAAAGCACTATATAATTTATGATATGGGCCTGACAGGCAGTGGAGCAGTGGATAGAGTTCAGACTGGGATGCGGAAGACCCAGGTTCGAGTCCCAAGCTCGCCAGCTTGAGCAAGGGCCCATCTGGCTTGAGCAAAAGCTCGTCAACTTGGACCCAAGGTCACTGGTTCCAGCAAGAGTTGCTCGGTCTGCTGAAGGCCCGCGGTCAATGCACATGTGAGAAAGCAATCAATGAACAACTAAGGTGTTGCGATGGCAATGAAAAACTAATGTTTGATGCTTCTCACCTCTCTTTCTTCCTGTCTGTCTGTCCCTATCTGTCCCTCTCTCTGATTCTCTCTCTGTCCCTGTAAAAAAAAATAATAATAATTTATGATATTGTTATAATAATCATTAGTTATCTTTGCCTAGATTTATGGAGTGACTCTTCCTAAATTAAGCCTTTGAAAAAATGAGAAGAAAATTTATGAGACCTACAATGATTTTCTAGTCTCATAAAAGATTGTAGTACTTGATTCTTGAGATGTTGACTGTCTCTGCCTCTTAACAGAAGGCTACAGGGATCATCCTTTGACTCACTAGTTGATGGTTTTTAGGTCTTTATCCTCTTGCTCTGGAACTAATAATATAGCAAGCATTGTAACAGTCACCTGGCTTTCAATAAATCATTTTAATTTACCTTTAGAGTGTTTTCTATTTCTCTTTTCTTCCTAAGAGAATAACAATTATTCCTGATAGTTTCTATATATTTCTATATTCACTTTATTTTTTGAACACATAACATTCAAAGCAATGAGCTAGATGTAGAGCTATAAGGGGAATTAAGATACTGTTTATTCTCAAAGAGCTTGTAATCTAGGTGAAAGTTTTTTCTCATAGGATAAAATCTGAGTGATATTTTAAATAAAAAAATTTTAGATATAGGATTTGGTTTGATTCAAAGTATGAAAGTGAGGAGACAGTACAAGTTTTTCTCTCCTGGCAGATTAGATGGAGAATACTACTACTGACCATATAGAAAACAAATTTGGAGAAAAGATAGCTCTGTTTTAGATACATTGAGCTAAGGCTAAATAAGATATTCACCAAGAAGCTTGACCCACAGGTCTAGAGCACGGGACAGAGGCCAAGAATGGAGACTCAGATTTGAATTTCATCTAAAGGGAAATCCTGAGGATAAAATACTCTGCAAAAATATGAAACAAAAAGAAGTGATAGAGAGTCTAATGGTTAAAAGGGAAAGAAGGGAGGGGGAAGAAAGAGATGACTAAGCAATCTTTAGAAAAGATAAAGATTAGAAAAGCTAATACAAAGAAAATTAAGGAGAAGAAAGATAGAAAATGTGAGGAAGAGGAGGAAGAGCATGGATTGGAAGAATAACAATTAGAAACAAGCCTCCTTCTCTCTCATAAGAAGAAGGCAATAAAAATGAACAAGTAAAGATATTTTGAGACAGGGTATAGTAGATCTAAAAGAAAGAGAAGCTACTGATTGAAAATATAAAAAAGTGAATTCGACAAGGTTGTGATACTCAGAGAAAATGGGGGGGGGGAGCGCAAACTTTTTTCAAAAAATTCAAAAGAATTGACCAAACGTGGATTAAAATTTTAGCTCTTAAACTTATTGAGATCTTGACCAAGGATTTTTATAAAGTTGAGCCTTGGTGTGTCTTTTGCAGAAATGGTAAGTAACAAAGAAATATCCCGTATGGTTGTTTTGAATATTAAGAAAAAGCATGTGTGTGAAGTGTCTAGTTCTGGTCTGGGCTATGAAAATGCGGAATGAATGACCAAGATAATTTGGACTAAAAAACAGAACAAGAGTTGTCACACTTGAATATACATAAGAAATCAGTGGGAAGGCTCTTCCAAACACATATTTCTGGCCTCAACCAGAATCAGTTTCTGATTTAGTATGTCTGGAATGGGGTTTGAAAATGTGCATTTTTAACAAATTCTCAAGTAATGTTGATGCTAAAACTCTGGAAAGTGCAAGACTTTTGAGGTAGAGAAATCCTATGAGAGAAAAAATTCAAAGAAAGAGACATTTTTACACCAGAACAGAGGTTCCAGAAAAGGAGGGTTACATCTCTTTTTAGAGTTCATTTTCTCATTGATGCACTTCATCACTTTGTCCTAGAACCCTGGTCTTTGTCTCCTAAGAGCAAACTCTCTTTTAACCCAGAATCCCCCAAGCCAGAGCAGTATCTGAAATTTAACAAAAACTCATCCAGCTGAGTGGCTGGAGTGGTGGATGAAGAGAAAGGGTAACGTTGGTTTGGCTAAAGGGATAGATGAAGGAGAGGCTAGTGATCCCAAGGGTTTTGAGTAAGGGCCACAAGGAAGGTAGCAATATTGTGGGAACCAAGTTTTCTAAAAAGTGGAAACTGTCAATTTTTTTATATTATTTTAATTTTGCTCTGTGTTTTCATTATTGTATAGGCAAAGTTTTTAATATTTCATGTTTTTCTGTTTTTTCATATTGAGTTACTTTTTATCTTATTATTTTCCCTGGCCCAAAAGTACCTTTACTGCTAAAAATAGTGGTTTATAACCCTCTGCCATAGATCAGATTATCTTTGAGCACTCCCTTTTTCTTTATTGGGTCCTAATACCTTCTCATTGTATTATTCAGTCATTCTACTCTATTGTATCTATTATTCATATATATTTTTTCAAAAATAGATTCTGCAGAAATTGAACACTCCATTTTTCATTTCTTGATGGGTGGGAGTTACTTTGCAGAAACTAAACTATAAGTTATGACTCCTAACTCACTAGTGCTCTGCTGAATGCACATTGCCCAACATTTTTATAAGTCCTGCATATAAAGTCAAGTAAAACTCTATTTCTTTTTAAGATTTTTCTTTCCTATATTGTTTAAAAATATTGTTTAACCATCTCTCTTGCTTCTTAGTCTCTGACTCATATCCTGATGGCTGAATGCCCCATCATCCTTCCTACACTTACATTTTTAGTCAAGAGAAGAATGAAGTTAACAAGCTGTGTTCTGCAGCTGGGGTCTGGGGAACAACAGAGACAGAAGAATAACACTGGTGAAGACATTAGTCAGGCATCAACCCTTTCTCTTTTCTGCATACAGCTCCAACTACAAATCACCTGTGATCTCTTTCAACAAAATTTTGGAATTCTTTCCAGCTTCCTTAAACATATGGTGGTGCATAGTCTACCATTTTGTGCATGATTGACACTCAAAACCATGAACAGATGAATGACTGAATGACAAATAAATAAAACAAAGACTCATCACAGCCTGACCTTATTTACTTACTGCCTGATCATTATTGCCTTTCCTGGGGATATGTTATTCTGAACTCCTTCCAGTTCCCTAAGTGTACCATGCTTGCTCATCCCTCCACATCCTTGCATGGTTCATTCCCTTCTAACCCTGCTTTTTCTGACTAGCTTGGCATCCTTTCATTTTCTAGAAAATCATCGCTAAGCCTCTGACTGGGATGGACACCATGTATGTATGCTGAAAATGTCGGAGCTTCTTTGCTTTAAAGTACTACTTACATTGTGTATTTACTTGTACTTCTCCATAACTAAACTAAGAAAAACTAAAAAACAGGAACAATGTCTCATGCATAGTTGCAATCCCAATTTCTACTTTTATGCTCAAATAATGGTGTTTGGAATGAATGAGGATATGCCAATGTCCAGGTGAAAGGCATGGGGATTTCAGTATGCATAATTGCCATGGGCACAGAGAGGAGAAGAAAAGTGTGTTAGACTACAAAAAAAGTATCTGTCAGATGAAAAAGTTCATTAGATGCAGAACAATGAGAGGAAAGAATAAAACATGGAAACTAGAGAATTGTAAGGACACCTTCCCATCTGTCACAAATGATTTCATGTACCTGTTACTTTAACGGAGACCTAGAAATTAACATTTCTTTAACAAAACAATAGTAGCTTTACACCATACAGTCTATTCACTAGCATATTTTAAGAGTAAAAGATATTCTTTAAATCAACAAAACAATGAAGTGCTCAAATAACTTTTAAAAATTCCAATACAAAGCAATATACAGGTAGTTTAAAAAAAAAAGTCTTTGAAACAAAGAGGAAGGATCCATGAGGCTATTCACAATAAACTTAATTTCCTTATTTTCTCTTTTCTTTACCTTCTTTCTTACAAGTTGCAGTCCAGATAGGTACTCCTTTTCCAGGATTCTTTCTAGTTATTAAGCAGATGAAATTATATATGTTAAACACTAGTATAACATTTTCTCAAGCCTTCTAACAACAATGCAAAATCACAAGACTTCCTTTCTCCTGTTCAGAGCACTTAGCCCCTCATCGCCACCATCCTCTCATCTATCTCATGTTCCTCTTCCTTTCTCATTTTATATTTGTTTCTAACATCTGAGTTGCCTTCATGTCAATGGAAATGTATTATTTAGTAATGCTTCCCCAAGCAGTTCTAATTCTGACCTCTTCCCAATCTGTTTTGGAGAAAGACACTCATGACTGACTTAGCATTGGTTCTTAACTAAAACAACATCTAACAGAGGATGGAAATTTTTTAAATCTCTGCCTGTTTCATAATCCTTCATTCTCTGCATCTGGGTAAATCCTACTTTTCTTTCCAGATCTGGCATCAAATTCATGTCATTCCGCTAACAAATCCTCCTCTTCATTCTTAGAGAAAATAATTTTTGTAACTATAGAAAATAAATGCTTGTGTCTTATGCATTTTCTAAGGACAGTTTCTCAGAGCAGGCACAAGTCTTTCCCCAGGTATGTCTGGAAAGAGAGTACTCAATAGACTCAATAAATACTTATTATATTTAATAACCTGCCTCTGTTTCAAGCAGCAACTTCATCCCCTGTTTGGAATAAATTTTTGTTATGTTTCTGAAAGCCTTCCACAAGA
Source organism: Rhynchonycteris naso (assembly GCA_037038555.1). Taxonomy (NCBI): domain Eukaryota; kingdom Metazoa; phylum Chordata; class Mammalia; order Chiroptera; family Emballonuridae; genus Rhynchonycteris; species Rhynchonycteris naso. The sequence goes on from CM072998.1 coordinate 246,003,819, forward strand.
AATAGAAGTTAGTGCTACACATAAAAGGTGCTTCCTACTATGCGGTTTTAATTCAGTTTCTGTCCTTGCTTAGCTGGAGAGCTAAGCGATCTGTTTTCTCATCTTGCTCAGTAAGATAGCCCCATTACTCTTCATAGAAGAAGCCTTCATATACTCCCAAGAACCAGTATATTAGGAGGCAACATCACAGTGGTAAGGAAAGACTCAGTATCCAGACCTTCTTCCCAATCCTAACTGTACACTCCCATGTAGGAAGTAAATGGCCAAGCTTGTTGCTGAGCAGTGTGAGTGTCCAGAACTAGCAGCCTGAACTCAAGGTGGGGACCTGCTTACTGCCTCTGCCACTACTCACGCTGCTGCTGTTCTGGAGCCAAATACAAGTGCAGGAGAACCACTGTCTGGCAGAATGATTACCCTTATCCTGTAAGTCTCCCAACAATTTCAGCATATTCTATAGAATGTAGACTGCCAAGAAGGAACACTGTCAGCAGTGTCACTTTCAACGAGGAAAAAACAATATAAAGAAGCAGAAGAAAGACAAAAAAAACACCCAACAAGGCTGTACCCTAAATATCCTGGCATGAATATGCACCTTTTCTCCCCTCTTAACTCTTTATAGCAGTGAGATATCCCCAAGAGGCCTTGAATAAGCACTGATTGACACAGGAAACTAAGGATTAGAAAAAGTAGAAAGCATGTAATTGTCCACCCTTGAAAATCTAGATTGATGCTATACAGTTTCATCTACTTCCTGACTACCTTTTAAAAAAAACTTTGTGCAGAATTATCATAAATATATGAAAATTTATATATACATATAAATTCTAATATATATATAATTTATACATAACTATACATGAATAAAATTTTTCCAGAGTATTGTGTACCATGTTCAGTTATTATTTTTCTTTTTTGGTTTATTTGTTTTAATTCAACTACTTAATGGTATTTGGATGATAAAAACTTTATCTTTATAAAGAGATTTTCTAGGCTTTGCAAATATTTTGAGGTTTTGGAAATTATTTTTAATAAGTGATAATATAGTAATGATATGGTATATGTGCATGTGCATGCAAACATATATTGGTCATATATATATATATATATATATATATATATATATATATATATATTCACATATATATTGCATTATTTATTGGCATGTGGCATGTAACAAATAATAAAGCAAATGCATCCCATGGGATAGCTGCTTCCTCTGGAAGCTCTACTCAATGTTAGCTAACACCCTTCTATCCTGATCTTGCTCACTGAACACAACTCCCCTGCCTATCTTCATTGAAATCTGGCTCTCTCATTAGACTATTTTGTCCCTTGTTGCCTTTTCAGATAAGTGTGCTCATTATCCAACATCTCACATGCCTTAGAGCATGTCAGGAAGTGGGCTTTATGTCCTCTCCATTTCCCAATTGTCTTTCATTCTCAATCAGCAAAGCCATCCCATATAAGTAGCATCTATTTTCTGCTTGTGTTTCTGCTAATTCTCAGTCTCTAACAACTCTGTTATTCCAATTCTTGAATTTATGAACTTTGTTCTTCTTCCCAAAACATATTATTCTATTTTTGATCTTATAGTGCTGTTATGTTTATTCTAGTAACCAAAGCATGCCTCCCTCTTTAAAAAATGACACATTCATTGTATATGCAAATGTATGTTTCTTTTTTTTATTAACTTTAATGGGGTGACACCAATAAATCAGGATACATATGTACAATGAAAACATCTCCAGGTTATCTTATCATTCAATTATGTTGCATACCCATCACCCAAAGTCAAATTGTCTTCTGTCACCTTCTGTCTGCTTTTCCCTGTGCCCCTCCCCTCCTCCCTATCTCACCCACTCCTCCCTCCCCCCACCCCGTAACCACCACTCTCTTGTTCATGTCTCATAGTCTCACTTTTATGTCCCACCTATGTATGAAATCATGCTGTTCTCAGTTTTTTTCTGATTTACTTATTTCACTCTGTATAAGAACAATGCTGCCATGAACATGGGGGTGCATTTCTTCTTTTCGAACAGTACTATGGTGTTCTTAGGGTATATTCCTATAAGTGGGATAGCTGGGTCAAAAGGCAGGTCGATTTTTAATTTTTTGAGGAATCTCCATACTGTTTTTCACAGTGGCTGCACCAGTCTGCATTCCCACCAGCAGTGCAGGAGGGTTCCCTTTTCTCCACATCCTCACCAGCACTTGTTCTGTGTTGTTTTGCTGATGGGCGTCATTCTGACTAGTGTGAGGTGATATCTCATTGTGGTTTTAATTTGCATTTCTCTAATGATTAGTGATGTTGAGCATTTTTTCATAGGGAACATACAGGTGGCAAATGTATGTTTCTTATATACAGCATTCTGATTATTATTTTAATACAGTAAAAAAGAAATTAGTTTTTCTATACATACTTGATTTTTTTTGCATGCATGCTTCTGTCAATATTTTGACACAATACAGTGTGTCCATAAAGTCATGGTGCACTTTTGACCGGTCACATGATCAAAAGTTCACCATGACTTTATGGACACACTGTATATACTGAACTCCTTCATGTACACTTTAATTAATTAATTAAAGGGAAGATTCATTTCAAAATTTCCAACTGTTGGAATAGAGGCTAGGGAGTCATACACCAAAGAAGCTAGCATTTCTAGAGGAGGTATCAGAATTTTATGGTGAGTTTTACTTTTCAATCTGAGCTGTTATTCATTCTATAAACTATTTAGAATACTTTCTTTTCACTTAAAAATAAGTCTCCCTCTCTTTCTTTCTATTTCTTTCTCTCTCTTTTTTCTTCCCTTCTAGAGACCAAGGATAAAGAAATGCATGGCAAAAAGGAAAAAGAAGGAAAGGGAAAAAGTAAAGAGAAGAGAAGAAAAGAGAAGAGGAGAGGAGAGGAGGAGAAGGGAAAAGAAAATGCATGGCAAGACAGAAATTCCAGAAACATTTTATCAGCATTAAAAGGCACACCCAAGAAGTGCAATCCACTTGGTACAAGATCATGGTCAAGACATCTGAGGGAAAGAAAGCTAAAATAACTTCCATTTGCAAGCTCCTTGGGTCATGCAATATCATCATCTGAGTTTTGCCATTAATAGGAAATATGCTTGACCATGTGGAATTTCAGATCCATCCAGAAAAGTAGATTAAAGAAGCTTCCAATAAATATCAAAGATTTCAAGAAAAAGGGCTCAACCCATGGGCATAGTTAAAGATTGTTGCAAGGCAGCATGGGAAATAACAGCAGAGGTCAACTTCACAAGAGAAAAGGTTCAGAAGTCTAAAACTTTCTAATAAGTCATGGCATTGACAATTCCTAAAGGTATTCCCTAATCCTCTCATAAAAGCTAAAGTTAAAATTTCCTCCTAAACACTCCACCTTGCCAGGAACTCATAAATCTGGGCTGTGACCTAACCATGATGGAGAACTCAGCTAGGAGAACAGGTTACCCCCAAACCACTGCACATGCCACCAGGGGACACATCTGAGTCACAGCCTGTGAAAAGTTAAGGAACGTCTAGTCGAGCTCTTCTCCTGCCACCACCATGGGATCAACTCTGTGTCACTCATGTCTGTTTTAATGTACCTCTTTCTTCAACACAGCATCTTTGGAACATAAGAATGGTGCATAACTGAGTCGAATCCAAGAATCAAACCACACATCTGTAGAACTATGAGAAACCACATGTGGAAGAGGAAAAGAACCTTAACTTAAATATTATTTTTCTTCTCAAAGAAGTAAATGTGTTGAAGACCACATGAAATATTTGGTACAGACTGAGACAAGGTGAGAATGTGCTGTGCTTATACACTTCTGCACTAAAGAGACTTAGGGAATATTTTCAAACTAATCTTTTTTTAATTAATTTTAATGGGGTGACATTAATAAATCAGGGTACATATGTTAAAAGAAAACATCTCCAGGTTATCTCGTCATTCAATTATGTTGCATATCCATCTTAATAACTACCATTTATTGACTGACTCCTAAGTGTTGGACACTCAATAAACAGTATCTCTGATTATACAATATGGCAACAAAGTGGTCACTATTATGCTCATTTTTCTAATTAGCAAACTAACTGTTGAAATAATAAATGATTCAAGTTCCCACATTTGGTGAAGAGAAAAGGTAAGTTTGAACATAGTTGGGTTTTTTTTTTGTCTCCAAAAACTATGATCCTTCCACTCATTATAGGTTTTTCCCTATCCATCTACAAATGCTAGAAGTGACAGGTATTGGCTCCCTGTGTTTGCTCGCCTCCATTCAGTAGGCAGAATGTCGCCAGGAATATGTCAACGGATATATGCACCCCTCACAATAGCCCTGAGGAGGTAGGTAATATTATTATATTTAATAAAAAATATTATATGTAATACTTTATATGTATTTTATATGTATTTATACATATATATGAAGACAAAGAGAAAAATAGTAAAATACTAAAAAAAAGAAAGAGAGAGAGAATATCAGGTTAACAGACACAGAAAATGACGATTAGGCTAAAATTGACTGAGGAGTTGAAAACTGATGTTGAGAAAAGTCAAATCTGAATATGCCCATTCTTTCAAAGGAACAATGCACTATTAAAAACTGTTCATAATTATTAAGTCTCACTGGTATCAAAGCAAACTAGAGACATCAATATGGATTCTTTTTTTTCATGGAACTCATTGAGCCTCTACCACATTGTGTAAAAACTCATTAAACCTTTAGCAAGCATATGCTGTCCAAAATTTATCTGGATTTACTCTTATGGAGTCTACTAAGTTCTTTAAGAAAGTAAAGAAGCAATAGTATTATATAAACTTATAGCTAGCTCACAATAGTACTTGTCAATCAGATCTTTTCTGTTTCCCTTCTTCTTTTACACTTTGCTCCAACCCTCAAGGGCTCAAAAATCACAATGATGGCAACACCAGGGAAAAATAAATGAATACGCACTGGAAAGAGAAAGAGAGCCAGTCAAATTCTTGCTTCACCATAAACTTTGGATTTCCAGTCAGAAAGGGATCTAGGATCCAGTTCTACATTTTGAGGTAAAAAGATTAATGATAAATCAAGGTCAAAGGTTTATTATTATTATTATTATTATTGTTATTATACCAGACTGAATGAATCTATTTTATGTGTCTTTGGGGCTGAATGTAATTATGGAAATGTCTATTACCTAAAAGGGGCTAGAATCATACATACCAAAGTGAATCAAGTAGAACATGAACTCTCCACAAATGATTTGAGTGATTGGTCTCTGTTCCACATTTTAGCCAAGAGTTCTTAACCTAAGGTCCACAGCTCCTTTAAAAAAAATAAAAGCAACATTTTATGTACATGTATACATATACCCTTTTCTGGAGAAAGCATGAACAGTTTTTCTCAAAGTCACACACAAAGAAGTTATAATTATTCTCAAATCAGAAACTTCTGGAAACCAAGAAAAATTTTGAGTTTGGCTTTAGAAATGGTTTATATCTCCTACAGATGTAGCATTGGTCAGTACCCTGCTGATTCTACAATAGACCTATGAGGTAGTACACAGACTGCACTAAGCTCTAGAAAGCCCTTTAAACATGGTTCCAGGACATTTATGGTTTAGGTCTGGAGAAGATAGAAATTCGCTTGGCAATCTAAGATGCCATTTTGCAGGTCATAGAAACTTCCATCTTCTAAAACTTCGTAGTTCATTGAGGTAACCTCTGTTCTGATTACATTTTGACTCTTTCCAGTGAATTTTGATAAACATGTTTTCTAAACCTATGTTTTAAGAGAAAATAAATGTAATGCAAGTGATTTGATTTCTTAATGTTCAGTTTCTGGTTACTGGACTTCCAAGGTCTTGGCCTTTCTTTATTTTCCACAGTTGAATTAGGTGAGGCTTGTTCTAGCTGCTGCCTGAAAGGTAAAGGTAGCCCAAAGCATCAGGCCTTATCCAGGTTAGTAGACCTACCACCCCACTACTCAAATCATAGGAGCTTTTTGCCTCTAAAGAGGTTCTCTCAATTGTGTTCCTAGCCACTGCAGCAGCAGCCAGCTAAAGATCACAAAAGTGAAGCATTAGCATTTCAAGCTAGAATTTTAAAAATGTTTTGATAGAACATCATAGGAAAAGGCTAATTTGATACACAGCAAAATAATTAGAAAAACATTAACTGTTTTTTAAGAATCAAACACAAATAATAAAACAAATTGATCTGTGGAAGAGATCAATTATCTGCTAGAAATAATATTTTACAGTCAGTTCTCAACCATCTATGTTCATAAAAAGTGGCACAGATAACCAAACACAACAGCTACTTTAAAAATAACTAGTATTTAAACAATAATTAGTATTTGCTTTTAGAAACATTTATGTATTTATCTGCATCAAAGTTACCTTCTTTTTTATTATTATTAATTTTAATGGGGTGACACCATCAAAGTTACCTTCTTAATAATGTTTTACTTATACTAACATTTAAGTAAAAGTGCAGCTTTCTAGCAGCATCAACTAATTTACAGAGGGAAATAGCCTATATCCATACTAGGTAAAGATAAAAAGTCAAATGAGAGATTAAATTTTGATCCTGCATTAAATTTTCCCAACTCAAATCACTGAGAATGAGTGCTAATATTTTTTTAACATGACCTCTTCAGAAACTGCTTTTTGACCTTCTAATTCAACGCTGTAGGCATCTGTCAGTGTCGTGTAGTTCTGCACAACGCTTACACTACATGATTTTTGTTCAATCTCTGCTTTCCACTCTAAAGCATGAACTTCAAAGAGTAGTGACAGAGTCTTTATTGGCCTACATTTTATCCCCACACCTAGAAATTCCTTGGTACATAGTATATTCCAATAAATATTCATTTGTTGAATGAATAACATCTGCATCATTTTCTAAATTATCTGTGAACATGAAAAGGATTTATTTAACATTACACAGAATATTTTATCAGGCCCCCAAGAGAAAGCCTGAGGATGGAAGCTCCATGAACACAGGAAACCCATTGATCTTGTTCACTGCTGTGTCCCAGCTTAGAGCACAATGTTTCATATATTGTAGGCTGTCAGCAAATATTATCACCTATACTTTCCCTTCATCTAAATCATAAGTGCTTTTCCCCCCATATGAGAAGTCCTCTCAGTTGTATCCTTGGCTATTGCAACCTTAGCTAGCTAACAGTCACAGAAAGTGTTAAGGACAATGAAGAAGAATAACCAAGAAAAAAATCACAAGGGTCTGACTATGCAGTCTTTTCCACTAAATTTCAGAGAGACAAAATAGAGGTGTGACACAAAAACAGAGGTGTGATATTTTAATTTTAGAGATGGCTGGGAAGTCTGAGAGTTAGTGTAACTTGGCCCATCTGGGAACAGAATCTGGAGTTTCTGCCATTTATTTTTATGGCATTAGCCATTAGTTCATCCTATACTTCATCCTTCTTCCTTGGACACATGATGACTTTAGAATCTGTGCAGCCAATCTATCAAAGTATTTTTTAGTAGTTTGTTGTTGTTGTTGTTAATTATTCCACCCTTAATGTTTCCCTTATGTGATGTGTTCAGAATAGTAAGTTTTGCATTAGAATAAGCATGGTCAGTGGTATACATACATTTTCTCTGGCATTCAGAGATAGAGGAAACAGTGGGTACCTGAAACAAGTCAATACAGGCTCATAACGCAGCCTTACACAGCTAAATTAATGGGCATGAAACTTCCATTCAGCACATCCATGGAGATTACCCAGTGCAATGAGATCATCCTCATTTCACAGAAAAAGGAAAACTGAAGGCAAGAGGAGAAAAATAACTATAACACTCCTGGATTCACATGAGATCACAAGAGTCATCTGAGTAACAAAAAGAACTTTCTCTTTGTGGCTCTCTCTGCATCAGAGAATGACTCTTTCCCATCAGCGTATAAACAGGCAAATGCCTACCCGATATTGAAAAAGTAAAAGTCAGAAAGATGAAAACCTTGACCTAACTTCTGCCTCTAGCAATCATCTTATGTAGCCTTTCACAACCAAACTTCTAAAAATAGAATTTAGCACTTTCTGATTTTATTTCCACTCCCCCAATCCATGGCCCTATTTAGGATTGCTTTTCAGAATCTCTTTCCAACTCTTGTCCAGCTGCTAAAAGATTTACTCCAGATTCCAGCATTTAACTTACTCCCTCTCATTCAGGATATGTGGATTCACTTTTCCTCTTGGAAGGTTTTCAAAAGCCTAATGCCCTCTCAATTAAGTAAGATAATATTTACTACTTTTAACTTAAAGGACTCTTGTATCATTAGGAATACAATTTCACATCTGTGCAGATGGGGTCCAGCTGATGGTGGACTGAGCAGACTGGTGGAGTCTTGACAAAATTATCTTCTTTCTGATGTTTGAATGGCCTCATTCTTCTGCCATATGCAGCCAATAAAAGTCGAAGCTTGGTGCCTTAGTGATGAGCTGGCATGAGGATCTTAGGTTCTCATCCCCCTGCAAATAAACAATTTCTTTATTCAAGTAAATTTTTTAACTTTTGAAGAATAGGTAGGATGTCAGTCAAAATGAATCTTGACCAATTATTCATGTCTTTCAAATCACATGACATCCTTGCTCTATCATTTGCCATCAAGTTAGGAATGAGAAGACAGGTTAGCTATTAATTAGAAAAAGTCTGGGCTTTGATGTTGGTATTGCCATAGTCGCCATCATCCTAAGTGGACATACAAGATAAATAAATATCTCAGCCTGGGTTCCATTGAAAGCAGAGCCAGAGTAGGGGTGCTTTACTTGATAGGTGAAATCCTGAGGCAATGAAAATAGAAGTGTGCCAGGGAAGACTGAAAAGTCACAGCATGTCATTGCACTGACCACTGCTTTACCATAAGCATCAAAAAACCACAGCTGTTTGCTCATCAGGTATAGCCACTCAGCCACCTGGGATATCTCCAGATGGGCTCTTCAGGGAAGTTGCTTAAAGCAGTCCCTTTAAGGAGGAAGAAGAGAAATTTTTCTGCATAACTGTTTCCCATCTCCAGTGTCCCAGGTTCACCACACAGGGAGTTTCTTCCTCCAAATTCTAAGTATGTCATACAACTCTCTCGATAGCTGCTGAAGAAGCCCACCCCAGAGTCTTGCTGCATCCAAGCCTGGGTATGGCCGGAGGATTCAGAAATCCCAGGAATCGTCTGGCCAACTTCAGATAGCAAAATCACACAGGCCCACAGAAGACCAATCAGACTCATTAGCAGCTGCTGAAAGACATGCAGGTGAGGCTCTGAAAATCTGATGAGGTATATAAGATTATAGCATACAATGAGAGTTAGGATTAAAACTATAGCAAAAGCACAGAAAAATATCCCCCTTCTTCAACTTTTGCCATATTTGTCTTTGTGCCAAGAGTCCTCACTATGTTCCTACTGATCAAGTTATAGTAGACATGCTAATTTAGGCATTCCATAGTCTTAAATCAAATTTATATTATATATTTTCAAGTGGAAGAGTATTTGTGTTCATGTTAATCCTTTAGAAAAGACCTTGTAATCTATCTACCACAAAAGCCAACAATGAGCTCCTAAGTACCAAATCCAATAACTACTTTTCAATGTTTATTGAACTTGGCCACTTCATAATGTGAAATTTGAATTCCAAACATGGGACTTTCTTCTTAATCTCCTTTAATGGGTACTTTTTCTCTGTTAATCCTATAAAGGCAGGTCTTCCTTGAGTCTCCTTTCTCAATCTGATGCCCTTTTCAATCTACTTGTTTGTCCTGGGGACCTTCATATGCATCATTGTCTAAAACCATTCCTCTGTGGTGAGAATTCCCAAAGCTCCAGACTTGTAAGACTTGATTTTGGCCCTCTATGGGGAACAAGACAAAAATAAAATTAATTATTATGACAATGTATAGGTAATACATAATAGGAAGTGCTACAATAGTATTGGCATGTGGAAAACACTTAGCCTGAAAAATATGCTTAAATTGTGTCTGAAAGAATAAAAGGTTATTTGAAGGATGAAAAGAGGGAGATTATTCCAGGAGAAAAACTTTTGAATAACAGAATGCTAAGAGAGCATAGAATCAAAGAATAATTAATGAATATGAAGGGGGAGCATGAGCTATCTGTAGACACACAACTGGGGAGGCAGAAAGGAACAGGTTATAAAAAGCTATAAATGCCAGGCCACAATGTCTGGGTTTCATTCTATTAACAGGACCAAGAAATATTTTCATTTTATAAATTCCACTTTGTGAAGACTATAGTTTGGAGGAGAGGCCAGTGGAGACCAATTAAGAGGCCACTGCCACAACACAAACAGAACATCCTAAACCATTAAAAATTTGGCAATTATGTTCTCAGGTTTTTGCACTTAAAGTCACTTCCACTAGGAAGACCTTGAGCTAATTCCAGTATTTTTGTTTATATACTTTTGGAACTCATGAGTTTTTTTCTGAATTCTTAGATGTTTACTTAATTTTGGGGTATTCTAGGCAACTGTTCGTTGAAGATTCTCTAGCAACTGTGACAAATTAAAATTATTTTGTAAATATATTTTCTCTGGAAGCTCCTTATAATGTTTTATTTATTAAATAAGTAATGTTTATTGAACCTCTACAAGGATAAAACTTCCTAAATTATACAAAGATGACTGAGATATATGTGCCCAGAAAGTCATAGCCCAATGGGAAACAGAAAATGCATCAACTGTGGAACAAGGCGGATGAAATAAAGGGAAAGACAAAGGTTCCATCATTGTGATATACATGGCTGCAGAGGAAGAAGTAGACAACTATGTTTGGGAGGTTTGGGTTAGTCAAGGCCCTGAAATGACAAGGATTACAATTAGGCAGGAATGTTGAATGTTTGGGCTTGGGCAAAGTGGCAGGTATGCAGAGGAATATAGGATGGGAAAGAAAAATGGGGGAAACCATCAATAAAATAAAAAGACAAACCACTGAATGGGAGAACATATTCACCAATACATCTAATAAGGGTTTAATATCTAAAATATATAAAGAACTTATAAAACTTAACAGCAATAAGAAAACAATGGAATTTAAAAATGGGCAAAACCTGAAAGACACTTCTGTAGAGAAGACAAACAGAAGGCCAATAACACATGAAAATATGCCCAACATCACTAGTAATCATCAGCGAAATGCAAATTAAAACCACAATGAGATATTGTCTTACACCTGTCAAAAAGGCTATCATCAATAAAGCAACAAACAACAAGGGTTGGCAAGGGTGTGGAGAAAATGGAACCTTCATACACTGTTGGTGGGAATGCAGGTTGGTACAACCACTGTGGAAAGCAGTATGAAGTTTCCACAAAAAATTAGAAATTGAACTGCCTTTTGACCCACTTCTAAGAATATATCTGTAAAGCCAGTAGTCCAACCCACCATCACAGCCGCCTGGCCCGTGCAAGTTCGCATTAGATTCGGACAGACAATAATGAAACAACAGAGCCAAAAACTGGTGAGCCATCAGCTTTAATTCTAGCTTGCACCTGGCAGGCAAGCAAAAATACACAATGGGCTCCAAAACCCACTCATTCAGTGCTCACAAAGCTACTGATTTATCCAGTTTCCTAGCATCAAAGCTTTCTAGCTCACCAGACTTATTCACCTCTGTTTCCCATCTCCTTCTCTCTGCACAAACTCTGCACAAACTGGCTTCTCCCTCAGCACTCTGCCATCTTGGCTGCTTCTCTTCTCCTCCGCATGGCCTTAATCTGCTCTCCTTTCTAATGCTAACCTCAGGAACCAAGAGAGCGAGCAAGCTCCCGGCCTGCCCCACTTTATAGTGTAGAAATCCAAACCTTTAACCCAATCTACAAACAAGGAAGTTTCTGATACAAAGTCACTTATCTGAGGCATAATGGGAGGATTCCTCATGAGAGTGCACCACCCCATATCATCCCATCAGTCAAGGATGTGGGGAAAAGCTTACTCTTAAGACTTGCAGGTGGGCAGCGCCATCTTTAACAAAGTGAGCATAATATATTTTATCTGCCCGACAATATCCAAAGAATTTCAAAATACTACTTCAAAAGAATATGTGTACCCCTATGTTTATTGAGTGCTATTTACAATAGCTAAGATCTGGAAACAACCTAAGTGCCCATCACTAGATGAGTGGATTAAAAACCTGTGGTACATTTACTCAATGGAATACTATGTAGCCATAAAAATGAAATCTTACCTTATGTAACAGCTGGATGGACCTGAAGAGCATTATGCTAAGTAAAATAAGCCAGTCAGAGAAAAACAAGTACCACATGATTTCACTCATATGTGGAATCTAATGAACAAAATAAACTAACAAAGTAGAAATAGATTTATACTTATGAAGAACTGACAGCTGTAAGAGTGGATGCAGCTGAAGTGCTGGGTGAAAAAGGGTTAAGAGATTAAGTAGAGAAAAAATCTCATAGACAGACAACAATATGGTAATTGCAAGAGGGAAAGGGGGTGGCACGATGTAGAAGAGGGCAAAGGGGCAATAAATGGTGAAAGAAGAAGACTTGACTTGAGGTTGTGGACACACAATACAATATACACATGATGTATTATAAAACTGTATACCTGACTCCTATATAATTTCATTAATCAGTCCCCCCAATAAATTCAGTAAAAAGGACACATAACAATAAAAATAAAGCACTACAATGTCCATATAAATAGAATTAACTTTTATGATGGCTCCCAGAGCTCAGCTTCAGAGACTCAATCACTCTCCTAAGCCAACCAGTGCCCACAAATATTACCTTAGGTCTGAGTCAAAACACTAAACTGGTTAAATGTATTTCCAAGAAAAGCAAATGGTAGTCTGATCCTATTTGGGAATTTAGACAAAAGCTATGAAACATCTGATAAGCAATTCTTCCACCTGGGATTTAAAGGTACTTTATTTACATGCCATTTGGAAACTATTTTACTGTGCACAGACTACTGTTGTAAACTACTTTGAAACCAAATATGTTCCAAACAGTAACATTTTACCTTAGAAATGTCATAGAATCTTTTGCCTTCATGCACATTACATTCCAAAAGAAGATAAATATTATGCTGCCTTGTACCAAATCCCCATAAGATTTTTTTTTTTAACGTGTAATGTAAAACATCATTTCTCTGGCTCTAATTCAATTTCTCTGAGTTATATGTAAACCTTAAAATTGTTTACAGGTCTGTGTCAGTATCTATTACTTTTGAAATGACCCGTAGATTTCACATTTTGTATAATATTTTCCTTTTTTCTCTGGGATTTGCAGAAGATCTTTCCTAGACACTCTAATTGCTTGCGACACATGCAGTCCTGTTGAACACAGGCAATTTCTAAAAAAAAAAAAAATTAGTAAATACAGTGGTCCCTTGTCTATCGTGGAGATTAGGTTCCAGAACTCCCTGCGATAGGCAAAAATCCACAAAGTAGCGATCTTACATTTATTTTATTATTTATATATATTTTAAGGCTTTATAAACCCTCCCCACACTCTTATAAACCTTTCCCATACTGTTATTAATCTTTCCCACACTTGTTTTTTTTATTTTAACAAGAAAATAATTAAAATAATAAATATATAAAAATACCTATATTCCACAAAATCCCACGATATAGCGAAAAATCTGCGATACAAAATTATATATATACAATTTAAAAATCCGCGATACACCAATACTGAGAAAAGTGAAATGCAATATGGCGAGGGATGACTGTACTTTGTTATTTGAAGAGGACATTGTTGCAAAAACACCTTCCCTGAAACTCACTTTCTACTTAAACATTATAGTCACTCCGGGCTGAATTACAGCTTCACTGCTGCCCATACATATTGTATCCAGTATGCATTTGGCATTACAGTAACTTCAGAAACAATTCAGTCCATCAAAATACCAGTAATAATTTCTTTTGTGAATATATATATTTTTAATTTTTTAATTTAATTTAAAATTTTTTAATGTTTTATTAATTTTAATTTATTGTGTTAACATGAATTCAAGTGTCGCACTCAATATAACAACCTCTCACCCCCACCAGCTACTCCCCCACTGCCCCCCCTTTCCTTTGGGATTTACTGTCCCATTATCTGTATCTATGTGTTATGTATATATAATACCACTAATCTCTTCGCCTTCTCTTATCCCATGTCCTCATCCTCCTTCCCTCTGACAGCTGTAAAAAGAAAGTTAAGTTTAACAGGGTGACATTGATCAATAAGAGTACATAGGTCTCAGGTGAACATTTCTATAGCATTTGAATTGTTGATTTTTTTTTGTATACATGTCACCCAAAGTCAAATTATTTTCTGTCACCTTATATTTGTCTCTCTTTACATCCTTCCCCCCACCTCCTACCCCAACCCCCTCACCCACATCCCCTTCTCCCTGGTAACCACTTCATTTTTATCTATGTCTATGAGTCTCAGTTTTATATCCCACTGTATGTGTGAAATTATAGAGTTCTTATCTTTTTCTGATTTACTTATTTTAATCAGTATAATGTTCTCAAGGTCCATCTATATTGTCGTAAATGAAACTACATCATCATTTCGTAGGGCTGAGTAGTATTCCATTGTATATATGTACCACATCTTTTTTATCCAGTCTTTTATCAAGGGACACTTAGTTGTTTCGATATCTTGGCCACTGTAAATAATGCTGTGATGAACATGATGGTGCATGTGTCTTAACATACCAATGTTTTGAGTTATTGATTTACATAAGTTCACCATCCTTGTGCTCCTGGAATGAATCCCACTTGATTGTGATGTATTATATTTTTTAATGTGTTGTTGTATTAAATTTGCTAGTATTTTGTTGAGGATTTTTGAATCTGTATCAATTGGAGGTATTGGTCTATAGTTTGTTTTTTTTATGTTGTTCTTGCCAGGTTTTAGTATGAGGGTTATGTTGGGCTCATAAAATGTGTTGGGGAGCCCTGGCCAGCAGGCTCATTGGTAGAGCATAGGCCTGGCATGTTGAAGTCGCAGGTTCGATTCCTGGTCAGGGCACACAGGAGAAGCACCCAGCTGCTTCTTCACCCTCCTCCCCTCCTTTTTCTCTATCTCTCTCTTCCCCTCCCATATGCAAGGCTCCATTGGAGCAGAGTTTGTCCAGGCGCTGAGGATGGCTCCATGGCCTATGCCTCAGGCACTAGAATGGTTCCAGTTGCAGCAGAGCAACACCCCAGATGAGCAGAGCATCACCCTCTAGTGGCATGCCAGGTGGGTCGCAGTCCAGTGCATGCAGGAGTCTATCTCCCTGCCTCCACGCTTCTCACTTCAGAATAAAAAAAATGTGTTGTAGAGTATTGCTTCTCCTATTTATTGGAAGACTTGGAGAAAGAAAGGTACTAAATTTTTTCAAATGTTTGGTAAAATTCACTAGTATGCCTTTCTGGTCCTGGATTTTTGTTTTGGGGGAAGTTTTTGATAGATGTTTCTATTTCCTCTTTGCTTGTAGGTCTACTTAGGTTTTCCACTTCTTTGAGACTCAGTCTAGGAAGATTGTATAGTTTTCGGAATTTATTCATTTTTTCTAGGTTGTTAAATTTGGTGGCATATAAACTTTCATAATATTCTATTATGCTTCTTTGTATATCTATGATGTCTGTGGTAATTTCTCTCCTTTCATTTTGGATTTTGTTTATATGAGGCCGGTTCCTGGCCACCAGCTTTTCCCCCGCAGGTGGGGCTATAGGCGGGACCTCAGCTACCAGACCACTTTCGTAGTGTGCAACCCAAAATTGTGGGGGCTATACAAAGGCCCAGACAGGCTGAGTCTTATAGAGCCGGGCAACAGAACACAGCCCCTCCCGCGGAGGAGAGGCAGAAATCACAGAAACAGCTGTAGTGGGCCGGCGCTGGCAACACCCAGACACAACCGCCCTAGGCAGCAGCAGAGGGGGTGGCGGGCCTGTAGACAGACCACACCTAGAGAACACAAAGGCAACACCCATTGGACTCCAGTGGCCACAACCTTCTTATAAACAGATAAAAAGGGCAGGCAGAGAAATGCAACACAAATGAATCAAAACAAATCCCCAGAGAAGGACCTGAATGAACCAGATATAACCAAATTACCGATGCAGAATTTAAAATAATGATAATTAGGATGTTCAAAAAAGTTCAAATAAGCAACCTGACCCTGCATCTAAAAGAACCAGTAGAAGAAAGGAAATAATAAAGATCAGAGCAGAAATAAATGACATAGAGGCTAAGGAAATATTACAGAGGATCAATGAAACCAGGAGCTGGTTCTTTGAAAAGGTAAACAAGATCAATGAACCTTTAAATAGACTCACCAAAAAAAAGAGAAAGGACTCAAATAAATAAAATTAGAAAGGACAGTGGAGAAATAACAACTGACAAAGCAGAAATACAAAGCATTGTAAGAAAATACTATGAAGAACTATATGCCAAAAAATTAGACAATCTTGGTGAAATGGACAAATTTCTTGAATCATATAAACTTCCAAAAATCCATCTAGAAGAATCAAAACACCTAAACAGACCAATTACAACAAATGAGATCAAAACAGTTATCAAAAAACTCCCAAAAAAGAAAAGTCCTTAGCCTGATGGCTTCACAATTGAATTCTATCAAAAATTCAAAGAAGAACTAACTCCTATCCTCCTCAAGCTATTTCAAAAATTTCAAGAGGAAAGAAGACTTCCAAACTCCTTTAATGAGGCAAGCAAAATTCTGATCCCAAAACCGGGCAAAGACAACACAAAGAAAGAAAATTATAGGCCAATATCCCTGATGAATTTAGATGCTAAAATTCTCAACAAAATAGTAGCCAAATGGATCCAGCAATATATGAAAAAATCATACACCATGATCAAGTGGGATTTATTCTGGAGAGGCAAGGCTGGTTCAATATTCGCAAATCAATCAATGTGATTCATCACATAAACAAAAGGAAGGACAAAAATCACATGATAATTTTAATAGATGCAGAAAAGGCATTTGATAAAATCCAGCACACACTCATGATCAAAACTCTCAGTAAAGGGGGAATACAGGGAACATTCCTTAACATGATAAAGGCCATCTATGGCAAACCCACAGCAAACATCATACTAAATTGGCAAATATTAAAAGCAATCCCCTTATGACAGGAACCAGGCAGGGTTGCCCCCTTTCACCACTCTTATTAAACATATTCTCGAAGTCCTAGCTACAGCAATCAGACAAGAAGAAGAAATAAAAGGCATCCAAATTGGAAAAAAAGAAGTAAAACTGTCATTCTTTGCAGATGATATGATATTGTATATAGAAAACCCTAAAGCCTCAGTCAAAAAACTACTGGACCTGAAAAATGAATTCCACAAGGTGGCAGGATATAAAATTAATACTCAGAAATCAGAGGCATTTCTATATACCAACAATCAGCAACTGTCAGCAAAAGAAATTAAGGAAAAAATCCCCTTCACTATTGCAGCCAAAAAAATAAAGTACCTAGGAGTAAATTTAACCAAGGAGGTTAAGGACTTGTACTTGCAAAACTATAAAACATTGATAAAAGAAATCAAGAAAGATACAAACAAGTGGAAGCATATACCCTGTTCATGGTTAGGTAGAATAAACATCATTAAAATATGTAAATTACCCAAAGAAATCTATAAATTCAATGCAATACCAATTAAAATGCCAATGACATACTTCAAAGATATAGAACACATATTCCAAAAATTTATATGGAACCAAAAAAGAACACAAATAGCCTCAGCAATCTTAAAAAGAAAAAATAAAGCAGGAGGTACTACTCTTCCAGATATCAAGGTTTACTACAAGGCCATTGTACTCAAGACAGTCTGGTACTGGCATAAGAACAGGCACATAGATCATTGGAACAGAATAGAGAACCCAGAAATAAACCCACACCTTTATGGACAACTGATATTTGACAAAGGAGGAAAGAACATACAATGGAGTAAAGACAACCTCTTTAACAAATGGTGTTGGGAAAATTGGACATCTACCTGCAAAAAAATGAAACTAGACCATCAACTTACACCATTCACAAAAACAAACTCAAAATGGATAAAAGACTTAAACATAAGCCGTGAAACCATAAGCATCTTAGAAGAAAACATAGGCAGCAAGCTCTCCGACATCCGTAGCAGCAATATATTTGCCGATTTATCTCCACGGGCAAATGAAATAAAAGGCAAGATAAACAAATGGGACTATATCAAACTAAACAGTTTTTGCACACCTAAGGACAATAAGAATAGAATAAAAAGACAAACCACACAATGGGAGAACATATTCGACAACACATCTGATAAAGGGTTAATAACCAAAATTTATAAAGAAATTATAAAACTCAACACCAGGAAGACAAACAACCCAATCAAAAAATGGGCAAAAGAAATGAATAGAAATTTCTTCAGAGAGGACATACAGATGACCAATAGGCATATGAAAAAATGCTCAACATCACTAATCATTAGAGAAATGCAAATTAAAACCACAATGAGATATCACCTCACACCAGTCAGAATGGAGCCCATCAGCAAAACAACACAGAACAAGTGCTGGTGAGGATGTGGAGAAAAGGGAACCCTCCTGCACTGCTGGTGGGAATGCAAACTGGTGCAGCCACTGTGGAAAACAGTATGGAGATTCCTCAAAAAATTAAAAATCCAACTACCTTTTGACCCAGCTATCCCACTTATAGGAATATACCCTAAGAACACCATAGCACTGTTCGAAAAGAAGAAATGCGCCCCCATGTTTGTGGCAGCATTGTTCACAATAGCAAATATCTGGAAACAGCCCAATTGTCCGTCAGAGAATGAGTGCATTAAAAAGCTTTAGTACATATATACTATGGAATACTACTCAGCCATAAGAAATGATGACAGCGGATCATTTACAACAAAATAATAACATTATACGAAGAGAAATAAGTAAAACAGAAAGAAACTGAGAACAGCATGATTTCATACATAGGTGGACATAAAAGTGAGACTATGAGACATGGACAAGAGTGTGGTGGTTACAGGGTGGGGGGAAGGAGGAGAAGTAGGGTGGGCAAAGGGGATGGTCATAAATAAAACCAGATAGAAGGTGACAGAGGACAATTTAACTTTGGGTGATGGGTATGCAACATAATTGAATTATAAAATAACCTGGAGATGTTTTCTTTGAACATATGTACCCTGATTTATTACTGTCACCCCATTAAAATTAGTAAAAGAAAATAAATAAATAAATAAATAAAAATGAACAAAAGATAAAAACACAAAAATACAAATAGTATAAACAAAAGAATCAAAAATAAATAAAATGCTCTCATAAATTAAGAATAAAAATATAAAAATGAAATAAATGAAATTCAAAAGTAAAAGAAATTTTCAATTTTAAAAAGTTTATCTGTCTTCTTCCAGTAGGTGTCACAGTGTTACAAGTTTTGCTCTTTAAATTTCTGTGCTCACCTCCACAGAAGTGTTCCTGTCACAATGCTATAGGCAGGGCCACAGTCGTATTGGTGGATGGAGCATGTTGTGAGGGTTTTACAGCTTTATGACTTTATGGCTTTAGCAATGACAATCTCCAGCACCTGGGTGCTTCTTTCTGCATCTCAACAAACTAGGGGACCAAACATAGAGTACCTCTGTTCTTTAGGGGAGTTGGTCTCTGAAGAATTAGCTGTGGGTTCTGTCACTGCCACACTTTGTACCTCATGAAGTGATAGAGGCAGAATCAGGGATTCTGGGGGACTGAACTTGGGTTTCTCTGTCCGCACTGATTGTGGGTTGCAAGCAGACTGCAGATAAATTGGCCATAATCCCTTGTTCTGCCACTGTTTTGGCTTAGTATCTCCCCCTCTGCTTCTCAATTTCATTGCTCTTCTTGGCAGAAGGACAGCCAGTCACTCCAGACTTTTCTCCAGAGGCCTGGCAGAGAAAACCTATATAGTCTGAGCCTACCTTCTCTTAATCACCCTGGCAGAAAAGAAAACCCTAGACACTCTGGGCTTCCCTTCTCTCTGGAGCCACAGCAGATCAAATCCTGAACAGTCTGGACCTCTTCCTCTGCACAGCCAACAACCAGTATGTCTTATCTTTCACCCTCCTTTTCACCTTTAGTTTATTTGATGCATGGATCTTTCAGGCAAACTTATGAATCCAGCTGGGGTTACTTAGCTGCATTATAGTCAGTGGTAGGATTCAGACAGTTCACATAAATTCAGTAGAACCGATACCTAATTTTTTGTTGAGTTCAGTAAACTGGTTGTTAAACTGGCACTTGTAATCAAGGTTCTCTCTAAGGTGGGTTCCTGGGCAGCCACTCAGTGTGGAAATGACAAATTTACATTCTTTACTCTTTTTTAGCGTTCATCTGAGCAACAGCATATTTTAACCACCCGTAATAATGTTTATTCCATCTGTAAGTAAAGGAATGGGATTCTACTTCTACAGTGAAAAGATGGTTAAGGATAAGTCACACAGCTAATGATGCTTGAATAAAAGTGAAGAAAATTTTAACTGAGGATGCCAATCAAAAAACAATATGAAAATATCTTAAATAATAGTTTTATTGTCAAGTATTATTTAATATTTTTATTAATATTTTAAAACCCTTTCTTATAACAGAATCTAGTTTTGTGTGCTTCTTTTATTGTTCTTATTTAAGTACTAAATACATTAAATAATAACTACCTTTAGGTATATCATTTTGTATACTTAAAAGGGTTATTAGGGCAGAGAACCAATTGTTAAATGATATTTATTCCACCACTGGTTATAGCTGTTCAATTTGTTGAAATTTTAAGGAGATAGATCAGGAGTATCTCTTATGCTGCCATTACTCTGATGTCCTGAAATGACTTTTATATGTAGAATTTAATGACAGAATATAGGTAAACAATAGAAAATATCAATGAAAAGAATCAATAAAATTGACAAGCCTCCAGCAAGTTGTACACTTAAAACCTGTATGGTTTGACAAGACATGTCATCTTAATAAATTAAAAATAAATTTAAAAAAATTACATTAAAAGGATTACACACCATCATTAAGTGGGATTATAGACCTTGATTGAATGGTTCAACATCTGAAAAATAATTAATGTGATTCATTGTAGTCTTCCAGCCTGCTGGGAACTAACAGTGTCATGTTAAAAACTTCCTAAGACACAAACTGTTGTCAACAGAAGAGGGAGAGGCAGTCAAGAGAGACTAACCTCCCAAGTCTCCTTCTTCTCAAACTTTTATTGGACAAAATTGTGGGGGAGAGAGATTGGGTGATAAGGTGGGGAAATGACTAATTTACTTTTTGTTGATATTGAAAAAAGGGTAGTTTGAGTCAATATTTATTTTTCTTTTGCTAATTAACAAGCACAAAGGGAAGTGCAATCTATAATCTTCTCTAGGCTAATTTCCTAAAGCCCGTTCACATGCATTCTTTTGTGTTTGCACAAAGGTCACTCGCTCATACAGTTTATTGGTGTTTGCATCCAAGAAACCTATTTCCCTGTGTTTATAGAAGGGGATTACATTCACATCACCATTCACACTCAGGGCTTTTTAAATTTCTTAATCCAAGTTATGGAGGGTCCAAGATCAGATAGGCAATTCCCTACAACTCAGAAAATTAACAAATTCAGGACAAAAATCATATGATTATATTAATATATTCAGAAAAACTTATGCAACTTAATAACAACAACAAAATATCTTTATCAAAAATAGGCAGAGGAGTTCAATTGACACCTCTGCAGAGAAAACATACAAATTGCCAACAAACATATGAAAAGATTCTCAACATCACTAATTATCTGAAAATGCAAATCAAAATTACATGAGATGCCACCTCACATCTCTCAGAATGGATATTATCAAAAAGTCAACAGAGGAGCAAGATGGCAATGGAGTAGGCAGACGTACCAACTTCCAACTCCCAGAACCAAAGTGGATTATAACTCAATTTTAAGAACCATCATCTGGATAAACCAACTTTGAACTAAACTAAATGAACTCTTCAACCAAGGAACACAGAAGAAGCCACATTGAGACTGGTAGAAATAGCGAAAATGCGAAGAGGGCTGCCCAGCTCCCTGGAGCAAACAGCAGCCCAGAGAGACCCACGTGGCGGGAGAAGAGTTTGGCAGAGAGGGAGGGACCTGGGTCCCAGGAACCAAGCCCCAGCCTACAATCCCAGAGTCTAGAAGAGGCGTTTGGACAGTTTTGAGCTTGAAACAAGTGAGGGAGCTCCCAGGCCTACAGTGTGGAGTATTAGGACCCTTCCTACTCTGCCGAGGGTTGCTGAAGGGTATGGTGGTGGCAGGACGCTGAAAAGCGGATCTGTCGGCGTGGGTGGAGGCCAAGCTGGTATGAGCTCGGTCTAGCCCAGCAGGGGCAGAAGGATGCGCGAAAGCTGTCTGGAGGCTGCGGGCCTGCCTATAATCCCACCTGCGGGGACAAAGCAGGAGGCCAGGAATGGGCAGAGATCTGCTCTGCGACCCTGCACAGGCTGGCCTGGACCACTGGAACAGGGCTAGGACCAGGGACAGGTGCGGACTCGCGGCTGAACTCATGCTACCAGCCCCGCCAGGCCAGAGAGACCTTGGTTTGCCATCCTACGCGCACGAGCGAGCTCCGAACATGGGGGCGGGGTAGAGTCCGGGACTAGCGGAACCTCGCAGCTGAGCGGAAGCCAGCAAACACACCCAGCCCAATAAACCTTGGTTTGTGACCCTGTGCAGAAGGGCCCTGGCCTCGAGGGCGGGGTTAAAGCCCCGGACGGGCAAAGGCTCACAGCTGAGAGCACATCAAAAGCCCCACCCAACACACGAAACTGTGGCAAGCAGGCTCTGACTGCGGGTGCTGGGAGGAAGCCCGGAAACAGGCTGGGTCCTCAGCTGAGCAAAGGTGCTCACCTCTACCCTTGGTGCTGAGGCTTGTGGCTTGAGTGACAGCCCCTCCTGCGGAGGAGAGGCAGAAACCACAGCAAAAGCCACAGTGGGCCAGTGCTGGCAACACCCATACCCAACCGCCCTAGGCAGAGGCAGAGGGGGTGGCGGGCGTGCAGACAGAACACACCTAGAGAACACAAAGGCAACACCTACTAGACTCCAGAGAAGGACTTGAATGAGCCAGATATAACCAAATTACCAGAAGCAGAATTTAGAATAATGATAGTTAGGATGTTCAAAGAAATTAGAGCAACAATGGATAGTCATTATGAACACTTAAATAAAGAGATAACAAGTATAAAAAACAAAATTGAAATAATAAAAAAAAATCAGACTGAAATGACAAATACAGTATCAGAACTGAAGACCAAAATGGAAGGAATAAAAAGCAGGATGAACCATGCTGAGGATCAAATAAGCAAGTTAGAGGACACAATAAACAAAGGCACAGAATCAGAGAAGAAAAAGGAAAAGAGACCCAAAAAATGTGAGGAAACTCTAAGGGAGCTCTGTGACAACATGAAGAGAAACAACATTCGCATCATAGGGGTGCCTGAAAAAGAGGAGAGAGGACAGGAAATGGAAACTTTGTTCAATCAAATCATAGCAGAAAACTTCCCTAAATTAAGAATGGGAAACATTCCACACGTTCAAGAAGCACACAGAAATCCATTAAAGAGAAACTCAAAAAGATCTACACCAAGACACATCATAGTTAAAATATCAAAGCTAATGGATAAAGAAAAAATTTTAAAAGCTGCTGGAGAAAAAAAGGCTATCACCTACAAAGGAGCCCCCATAAGAATGACATTGGACTTCTCAACAGAAACACTTGAGGCCAGAAAGGAATGGCAAGATATAATCAAAGTAATGCAGAACAAGAACCTACAACCAAGACTACTCATCCAGCAAGGCTAACGTTTAATATTGAAGGAGAAATAAAGAGCTTCCCAGAAAAAGAAAACCTGAAGGAATTCATAAAAACCAAACCAATTCTGCAAGAGATACTAAGGGCCTGTTGTGAACAGTTTAAAGGGAGGAAAGAATAGAGCAAAAGAAGAATACAGCTTTAAAGAATAAAATGGCAATAAACAACTACATATCAATAATAACCTTAAATGTAAATGGATTAAATGATCCAATCAAAAGACATAGGGTAGCTGCATGGATAAAGAAACAGGACCCATATATATGCTGTCTACAAGAGACATACCTTCAAACAAAAGATGCACATAGACTGAAGGTAAAAGGATGGAAAAAAATATTTCATGCAAATGGAAATGAAAAAAAAGCAGGGGTAGCACTACTTATATCTGACAAAATAGACTTTAAAACAAAGCCTGTAGTAAAAGATAAAGGAGGACACTACATAATGATAAAGGGAACAATTCAACAGGAACATATAACTATTATAAATATCTATGCACCAAATACAGGAGCCCCGACATACATAAAGCAGACTTTGATGAATATAAAGGGCGAGATTAACAGTAATACTATCATAGTAGGGGATTTCAATACCCCTCTAACAACACTGGAGAGATCCTAAAGAAAGAAAATTAATAAAGAAACAGCAGACTTAAAGGACACACTAGATCAACTTGATTTAATAGATATCTTCAGAACTTTTCACCCTAAAGCAGTAGAATATACATTCTTATCAGGCGCTCATGGTACGTTTTCTAGGTTGACCACATGTTAGGACACAAAAATGGTCTCAATAAATTTAAGAAGATTGAAATCATATCAAGCATTTTCTCTGATCACAATGCCATGAAACTAGAAATTAACCACAAAAGGAAAAATGAAAAATACTCAAACACTTGGAAACTAAATAACATGATATTAAATAATGAAT
This sequence comes from Rhynchonycteris naso, assembly GCA_037038555.1. Lineage (NCBI taxonomy): Eukaryota > Metazoa > Chordata > Mammalia > Chiroptera > Emballonuridae > Rhynchonycteris > Rhynchonycteris naso. The sequence goes on from CM072998.1 coordinate 246,028,607, forward strand.
GGATTAACAATGAGATCAAAGAAGAAATAAAAAAGTTTCTGGAAACAAATGATAATGAGCATACATCAACTCAAAATTTATGGGACACAGCAAAAGCAGTTCTGAGAGGGAAGTTCATTGCACTACAGGCATATCATAAGAAGCTAGAAAAAGCTCAATTAAACAACCGGACCCTGCAGCTAAAAGAACTAGAAAAACAACAGCAAATAAAACCTAGGATACGTAGAAGAAAAGAAATATAAAGATCAGAGCAGAAATAAATGACATAGAGGCTAAGGAAACAATACAGAGGATCAATGAAACCAGAAGCTGGTTCTTTGAAAAGGTAAACAAGATTGATGAACCTTTAACTAGACTCACGAAGAAAAAAAGAGAGAGGACTCAAATAAATAAAATTAGAAAGGACAGTGGATAAATAACAACTGACACAACAGAAATACAAAGAATTGTAAGAAAATACTATGAAGAACTATATGCCAAAAAATTAGACAATCTTGGTGAAATGGACAAATTTCTTGAATCATATAACCTTCCAAAAATCAATCTGGAAGAATCAGAACACCTAAACAGACCAATTACAAAAAAAGAGATCGAAACAGTTATCAAAAAACTCACAAAAAGAAAAGTCATGGGCCTGATGGCTTCACAAGTGAATTCTATCAAAAATTCAAAGAAGAACTAACTGCTATCCTCCTCAAGCTATTTCAAAAAATTCAAGAGGAAGGAAGACTTCCAAACTCTTTTTATGAGGCGAGCATAATTCTGATCCCAAAACCGGGCAAAGACAACACAAAGAAAAAAAATTATAGGCCTATATCCCTGATGAATTTAGATGCTAAAATTCTCAACAAAATATTAGCCAACCGGATGCAGGAATACATGAAAAAAATCATATACCATGATCAAATGGGATTTATTCTGGAGAGGCAAGGCTGGTTCAATATTCGCAAATCAATCAATGTGATTCATCACATAAACAAAAGGAAGGACAAAAATCACATGATAATTTCAATAGATGCAGAAAAGGCATTTGATAAAATCCAGCACCCATTCATGCTCAAAACTCTCAGTAAAGTGGGAATACAGGGAACATTCCTTAATATGATAAAGGCCATCTATGACAAACCCACAGCAAACATCATACTAAATGTACAAAGTTAAAAGCAATCCCCTTAAGATCAGAAACCAGGCAGGGGTGCCCCCTTTCACCACTCTTATTCCACATAGTTCTGGAAGTCCTAGCTACCGCATTCAGACAAGAAGAAGAAATAAAAGGCATCCAAATTAGAAAAGAAGAAGTAAAACTGTCACTATTTGCAGATGATATGATATTGTATATTGAAAACCCTAAAGTCTCAGTCAAAAAACTACTGTACCTTATAAATGAATTCAGCAAGGTGGCAGGATATAAAATTAATACTCAGAAATCAGAGGCATTTAATATACCAACAATGAACTGTCAGCAAAAGAAATTAAGGAAACAATCCCCTTCACTATTGCAGCCAAAAAAATAAAATACCTAGGAGTAAATTTAACCAAGGAGGTTAAGGACTTGTACTCGGAAAATTATAAAACATTGATAAAAGAAATCAAGGAAGATACAAACAAGTGGAAGCATATACCGACTTATGGCTAGGAAGAATATACATCATTAAAATGTCTATATTACCCAAAGCAATTTATAAATTCAATGCAATACCAATTAATATACCAATGACACACTTCAAAGATATAGAACACATATTCCAAAAATTTATATGGAACCAAAAAAGAACACGAATAGCCTCAGCAATCTTAAAAAGAAAAAATAAAGCAGGAGGTATCACTCTTCCGGATATCAAGGTTTACTATAAGGCCATTATACTCAAGACAGCCTGGTACTGGCATAAGAACAGGCTCATAGATCAATGGAACAGAACAGAGGCCCCAGAAATAAACCTACAGCTTTATGGACAACTGATATTTGACAAAGGAGGAAAGAACATACAATGGAGTAAAGACAGCCTCTTTAACAAATGGTGTTGGGAAAATTGGACATCTACCTGCAAAAAAATGAAACTAGACCATCAACTTACACCGTTCACAAAAACAAACTCAAAATGGATAAAAGACTTAAACGTAAGCCGTGAAACCATAAGCATCTTAGAAGAAAACATAGGCAGCAAGCTCTCCGACATCTGTAGTAGCAATATATTTGCCGATTTATCTCCACTGGAAAATGAAATAAAAGGCAAGATAAACAAATGGGACTATATCAAACTAAAAAGGTTTTGCACAGCTAAAGACAATTAGAACAGAATAAAAAGACAAACCACACAATGGGAGAACATTTTCGACAGCACATCTGATAAGGGGTTAATAACTAAAATTTATAAAGAACTTATAAAACTCTACAACAGAAAGACAAACAATCCAATCAAAAAATGAGCAAAAGAAATGAATAGAAATTTCTCCAAAGAGGACATACAGATGACCAATAGGCATATGAAAAAATGCTCAACATCACTAATCATTAGAGAAATGCAAATTAAAACCACAATGAGATATCACCTCACACCAGTCAGAATGGCACTCATCAGCAAAACAACACAGAATAAGTGCTGGCGAGGATGTGGAGAAAAGGGAACCCTTCTGCACTGCTGGTGGGAATGCTGACTGGTGCAGCCACTGTGGAAAACAGTATGGAGATTCCTCAAAAAATTAAAAATCGAACTGCCTTTTGACCCAGCTATCCCACTTTTAGGAATATACCCTAAGAACACCATAGCACTGTTCGAAAAGAAGAAATGCGCCCCCATGTTTGTGGCAGCATTGTTCACAAAGCAAAGATCTGGAACCAGCCCAAGTGTCCGTCAGAAGACAAGTGGATTAAAAAGCTATGGTTCATATATACTATGGAATACTACTCAGCCATAAGAAATGATGACATTGGATCATTTATAACAAAATGGATGATCCTTGATAACATTATACGGAGTGAAATAAGTAAATCAGAAAAAAAGAAAAACTGAGAACAGCATGATTTCATACATAGATGGTACATAAAAGTGAGACTATGAGACATGGACAAGAGAGTGTTGGTTACGAGGTAGGGGGAGGGAGGAAATGGTAGGATAGGGAGAAGGGGTGGGACACAGGGAAAACCAGATTGAAGGTGACAGAGGACAATTTGACTTTGGGTGACGAGTATGCAACACAATTGAATGATAAGATAACCTGGAGATGTTTTCATTGTACATATGTACCCTGATTTATTGGTGTCACCCCATTAAAAGTAATAATAAAATATAAATAAATAAATAAATAAATAAAGTCTATAAAAAATAAAAGAAACAGTCAACAAATAAGTGTTTTCAAGGATGTGAAGAAAAGGGAAACCTTGTATATTGTTGGTGAGAGTGTAAATTGGAGCAACCACTATGGAAAACAGTATGAAGTGAGAGTTTTCTAAGAACTAAAATTTGAGCTATCATATGCCCCAGAAAGTTCACTTCTCAGTATTTATCTGAAGAAAATAAAAACACTACTTATAAAACATATATGCACCATTATGTTAACTGAAGCTTTATTTACAATAGCCAAGATATAGATGCAACCTAAGTGTCCATTACTGGATAAATAGATAAAGAAATGTGATAGATAGATGATAGGTAGATAGGATAGGTAGGTACATGTTGATATATGATATGTATATGTGATATATATGTTATAAAATGTGATAAACACACAATGGCATACTCCTCAGCTATAAAAGAAAGTTAATCATGCCATTTGCAACCACATAAATACAACTAGAGGGTATTATACAAATTAAATAAGTCAGAGAAAGACAAATACTGTATGATTTTATTTATATGTGAAATTAAAAAAAAAAAAAGAAAACAAATGAATAAATCAAAAGAAAAACAGACTCATAGAAACAGAGATCAAATTGATACTTTCCAGAGGGATGAGTGAAAGGTAAAGAGAAATATAAATAATATTGTGACAAGTTTGTGTTGTGACCAATGGTTACTAGACTTTGTATGGTGATGATATCATAAGGTATATAAATGTGAAATCACTGTATTGTGCACCTGAAACTATTATCATATTGTATGCCAATTCATTTGAAATATACTTTTTAAAACTAAGAGCTTTCTTCATCAAAAGATAAGATTAAGAGAATAAAAAGAAAAACCATAGATTGGAAAAATAAAATTTTATATATGTACATGTGTGTATGTGCATACCCTACAAAGCATAAAAATATAATAAATGCTCTGAGAACTTTTACAATTCAAAAGAATAAATGGGCAAGAGACTTTGACAGGTATTTCATAAATAAGAAATAAATCAGAAAACATACTTAACAATTTTAATAATTAGAAAAGATGCATTAAAACCCCCTTGATATACCAGTATGCAGTTATAAGAATGTTTTTAAAAAAAAGAAATAGCCTGACCTGTGGTGGCGCAGTGGATAAAGCGTCAACCTGGGAACACTGAGGTCGCCAGTTCAAAACCCTGCACTGGTCTGGTCAAGGCACATATGGGAGTTGATGCTTCCAGCTCCTCCCCCCTTTCTCTCTTTCTCTCTCTCTCTCACTCTGTGTCTCCTCTCTAAAATGAATAAAATAAAAATAAAATAAATTTTAAAAAAAATTTAAAAAAAAGAAATAGAGACATTATCAATTATTTGTAAGAATGTGGAGCAATGTAAATTTTTATACATGCTGAAATTAGCATTTATTTGGAAAACAATTTGGCATTATATATTCAAATTGAACATATATAAAACCCATGACCTAACAACTTGACTCTTAGAGTATATCCCCAATAATATGTGCATTGTAGCATTATTCACAATAGCCAAATTTGAAAAGAACCTAATGTCCACCATCAGCAGAATAAAAAATAATTTGTAGTATATTCATTTACTAAATAATATCCACAAATAAAACTGATCTATTTACAGTTACATGTAACAACATGGACAACCATCACAAACAATGATCAAAGAAGCCAGTGACAAAAATTACACACTGTGTTTTAGTCCATTCAGTGTGCTATAACAGAATACCATAGATTGGGTGGTTTAACCAACAAATATTGCTCAAGATCAAGGCACTGGCACATTCAGTGTCTGGTTATAGTCCTCTTTCTGGTTCACAGATGGTAGTCTTCTTGCTGTGTTCTTACATGGCCAAAGAGGTAAAGAAGCTTTCTGGGTCTCTTTTATAAGGCACTAGCACCAGTCATGAAGGCACTACCCTCATGAATAATCATCTCCTAATGCCATCACATTTCAACATATGAATTTGGGGAGAACACAAATATTTAGTCTATAGCACTGTATAAGTCAATTATATAGAGCTCAAAGGATAAAAAAAACTAAACTAAAGCATTAAAGTTAAGGAAATAAAGGAAGGACACAGATGAGAAATGGAAGGGGTCATAAGGGATCTTCTGAGACGATGACAAGAGTCTCCTTCTTGACCCAAGCAGTGCTTAATACTCATTCCATCAGTAATAATTTACTGAGAAGCACACATATTTTTGTGTCCCCTTCTTGAATGTATACTTTACATAAAAAGAAGTTAAAATTTGTTAGTAATAGTTTAAAAGTTTTATTTCTAGAATTTTATTTTTAGACATAATGTACATGTATATTAAAAATTAAGTTCAAGTATTGTTTATTAAAGTAAAAGACAGAAAAGAGCTTAAATTCCCATCAGTAAAGGAGAAGCTTAATAAGTTATAACAATAAATTTCCAGGACCACTATGGAAACTTAAAAAAGAATGAAGCATCTTCACATGTACTAATACTGAATGATCTCCAAGACATATTTAAGAAGCTATAGAAGTGTGTAGAATATACTATCATTTTATTTGTGTGTTAAGTGAGGAGGAGGATACATGTATGTGCATTTTATATATGCAGGTAATGTTTCTGAAGAATGTGTAAAAATAAAATCCAATAACACTGGCTGTCTCTGAAGTGGAGAATTGGAATACCAGATGTCATGGATAGGATGGAAACTTTCTTTTCAGTGTACCTTTGGCATCATGTGAACTTAATCACATATGTTACCTTTTCAAAATAATAAAAAAATGTTTGGGTAAATCAAGCAAATAAAGCATAAAACCCAGCATTTTACTGTTTGTAAGAGATATATCTATAACAAAATTATATAGATTGGAAGAAAATAAGGATATAAAAGTACATACCAGATAGATGTAGCAATGTTAATATTAATCTAAGTAAAATTCATGATCAAAGAGTATTAAATGGTACAAATATTTATGTAAAAATTTATAAACATAGCGGTGGCCTGTAGGCTCAGTGGATAGAGCATCAGGCGAACATTTGGATGTCCCAGGTTTGATTCCTGGTCAGGGCACTTAAGAGAAGTAACATCTGCTTCTCTTCCCTTCCTTCTCCCTCTTCTCTCCTTTTACCCTTCTGGCAGCCAGTGGGTCAATTGGTTCAAGCATTGGCCAAGGTGCTCCAGATAGCTCAGTTGATTCAAGCATTAGTACCAGATATGGGTTGCTGGGTGGAACCTGGTCATGGCGCATGCAGGAGTCTGTCTCACTATCTCCCCTCCTCTTTCTTAAAAAAAAAGAAAAAAGGCTGACCTGTGGTGGCACAGTGGATAAAGCGTTGACCTGGGAACATTGAGGTCGCCAGTTCAAAACCCTGCACATAGGGGATTTGATGGTCAAGGCACATATGGGAGTTGATGCTTTCAGCTCCTTCCCTCTTTCTCTCTCTCTCTCTCTCTCTCTCTCTGTGTGTGTGTGTGTGTGTGTGTGTGTGTGTGTGTGTCTCCTCTCTACAATGAATATATATATATATATTTAATATATATATATATATATATATATATATATATATATATATATATATTTTAAAAAAAGGTATAATTTTGTGAGCCCAGTTTACATTTTTGCTCTTTCTTTGGGGATCTGACATTGCCTAGGATGGAGGCTGGCAAATAAGTGTCCATGGGGTAACAACGGATGCTGAAAGACAAGAATCAAGCAGAGATGGGTTCAAAAAGCCAGGACAACTGCAGAAGGTCACCAGTCTAAACAGGGCCAGCCACCGGGATGATAAGACTAGAGAAGAAGGCAAGAAGCTCAGATCAGGGATACCAGACAAAAACAAATGCATAAAATGCAAAGGGCCTGCATAAGGGAGACTGCCCAGGAGAAACATGCTGGTGATATCCACTGCTTGCTCTCATAAGCCTGGCAATGCAGACAGAGTTGAGTGCTAAGGACAAGAAGACACCATGCTTTTACTCATGTATCTGTGTTGATCAAAAATACGATCAGCCCCAAAACAAAGTCTTTGTCTCCTCCACAATACATGTGTATACAATGGTTTTTAAAAGAGCTGTTGATTTACTGTGTTTTCTAAAACATAAAACCCTAACCTTTCTTCCAAGTGACTCAGAAGTTTTTATACCATCAGGTTGGTACTGGCTGATGGACAAATGAGTACATAAAAATATCCAGCTTTTGATTTTTTTTTTTTTGCTTTGTGTCCTGATCTTATCATTTTATTGAGGTTTCAGTCCCATATCTCACACTGTTTCTATTAAACAGATTTATCCTGTTAACAACCAACATGTCAACATTTGACCTTTAAATTTTGTTGAAAGGCAGTAGCTCTTGAAGACTATATTCTAGGTATCAGATGCCACACTAAGTGCTGTATTATATGGATATTAAGAACCCTACAGATTCCCACAAGAGCAGAAAAATATGTATGGGAAGCAAATAGAACACAGGGACAGTGATAAGGCCACAACACAAAGGAGATTCATTTTCCAACTTATCTTTTAGCCAACAGGGTCTTTTTGCCATTTAACAGATCTATAACTTATGCATAGTGATGCCAAGTTTATTCTCAGTGCAGTTTTTTAGTAAATCATGTCTAAAATATGATTTGGAAAAAAAAATTGCGCCTTCTTATGAGCCCACTGTGTACTTGAAAGACCCAGTGCACAAATCATTTGCACCTGTACCGTATCCATCTAGTTCCAAGCTAATTTTAAAAAGGTTCTGAAAGCCTGCCAACAGCACATGTGCACAGAAGAGAAAATGTAATAGCAATTAATCCAATCATCCCTGATTTAACATTAATTTAACCCAATGGATTATGCCTTGTTTTGTGTGCAACTGTGTTGATCCTGCTACATTTCAGAGAGCTCCCAAATCAATCAAGTCACAACCCCTAATTGCAGTCAAAACAGGGAATTCTACTCAGCAGGGCCCTTCTCTAGAGTATCTATTCCTCCCAAAGAAGAAAGAGAAGTCAAAGAAAGAGGCGTCTCTAATAGCAGGTTGCTAACATCACAGCTGATAGTGTCAGGACTAGCTACAAAGAGTGGCCTCATATTTGCTGGCATATTTAATTGCACTGAGGCTTCTTGCCAGAATGGAAAAGAAAGTGCCATTGGAGAAAAGCCAATACAAGCATACTTGTTGTTTAAACTAAAAACAAACAACAACAAAAATAAAATTCTGGGACCACAATGCTTTTCTTTTCCTTTATTTACAACATGGATTGAATGACTATAGCAGTTCAAGACCTGAATTAGGACAGCTGTAATTAAACATGCTACCCCCTGTAACTGTTTTTACTAGGGGAGAATGTAGCTCTGCATCCTTGGAACCAAGTCTGATTGTGAGAACATTTGTATTATTATGTGCAAGAAATAAAGTCTCAAGTTTCTAATTCCTTCTGTTTCAGTATTATTGAGAATTGCAATAAATAAAAAGTGTTACCTGGGCTTAGGGACAGCCCCAGAAGTTCAATTGTAGTTCAGCCTTAGTTAAGAATCAGTTAATAGATACTTCACATAATGCACTACCATGTTCTTTTTTATAATTTTTCTTTCCCCTCCTCCCTTCCTTTGCAGCTGAGAATAATTAACTGTTCTTGTGTGAGTGTCATTTGTTCTCAAGGAATTAAATGCCACCTATTTCCCAGAACAAGAATTCAACTGTCATAATTATAGCTTCATTTCAGAAGCAAAAAAAAAAAAAAAATCATAATTTATTACAGATTGTTCAGCATGTGGGTTAGGTTTAAATGTCATTGGAAGTAAATTGTGACATATCGTGAAGGAATGTTAGCCACCACTGTAATTGATTTATAATTTTACATTTGAAATGAGCAACATTTACCCATTGTACTCATATTATATAACCTTGACTGCAGTCCTTTGAGAATGAGGCATTCAACTTAGTCAACACACAATAATAATAACAATAATAATAATAACAATGATATGTCAATATTAAAGACAAGCAGTAAAATTAGCATAAGCAGTGAGAACATATATGTTAAAAATGGCAACTCAATCTCTTTAATACAGGTAAAAATCTATTTCAGAGGGAATGCATTTGGATATTAGCATTGAACTCCATAGAATTAAATTATTCTCAGGAGTTTTAATAAAATATATATAATTAAAGACCATCAGAATTCAGCTTTAACATATTCTTTACTCACAGTTAAAAAGAAAGATAAAATGGTCCTGGCTGGCTGGCTCAATGGTAGAGTGTTAGCCTAGTGTGTGGAAGTCCCAGGTTTGATTCCTGGCCAGAGCACACAGGAGTAGTGCCCACCTGCTTCTCTACCCTTAATGCTTCCTTTTTCTCTATTTCTCTCTTCCCCTCCCACAGCCAAGGCTCTATTGGAGCAAAGTTGGCAAGGGCACTGAGGACGGCTCCATGGCCCTTGCCTCAGGCACTAGAATGGCTCTGGTTGCAATGGAGCAATGCCCCAGATGGTTAGAGCAACACCCCCTAGCAGACTTGCCAGGTGAATCCCAGTGGAGCAATGCAGGAATCTGTCTCTCTGCCTCCCTGCTTCTCACTTCAGAAAAATACAAAAAAAAAAAAAAATACAATGATTGAAAAAGGTGTTGATTGAATTTATCTGTTTCTAATTATGAGCAGATTAAGAATCAATTCCGACAAAAGTACCTAAACCATCAGCATCATAGACGGCCTTGTAAGTAAGAAGAGAAGAAAGCTGCAGGTAGCAGAAGCACACATGTTCAGTTGACAAAATCCTCCCCAATGGCCTTATAAAGAGCATTTTCTCTGGCACCCAGAACTGCTTCATTGGCTCTCATACAGAGATGAACAGAGGTTTGCAACAACCGGGGCAGAGCATGGCAATGTGAGAAGTGCCAATGGGTGCAGTCAGACTAGGTTTGAATTCTACTTCTGGAACCTGTTATCAGGGCAGCCTCAGTTTATTTTTCTCATTAGATTCCAGATATAAGAGATGACGTTAGACTAATGGGGGCATGAAAGATATTCCTGATCTCTCCTCTTAAAATTTCAACAAACTGAACAACTATAATGCACAAAAGGACCCAGCTGGACTTGCAGATGTGCCTGAATAATCCATGCACCAAATGGACTAAAGTTGTTTTCGTTTGTTTGTTTGTTTTGTGACAGGGACAGACAGGAAGGAAGAGAGATGAGAACCATTAATTCCTTGTTGTGGCACCTCAGTTGTTCATTGATTGCTCTCATATGTGCTTTGACCAGCGGGCTACAGCAAACCAAGTGACCCCTTGCTCAAGCCAATGACCTTGGGCTCAAGCTGGTGAGCCTTGCTCAAACCAGATGAGCCCACGCTCAAGCTGACGACCTCAGGGTTTCGAACCTAGGGCCTCTGCATCTCAGTCCGATGCTCTATACACTACACCACTACCAGATCAGGCTGTTAGGGTTCTTAACAATACCACTCTCAAATTCATCCAGAAAGAAGTAATCAAATGCCATGGTTACACACACAAAAAAAAATGTAGTTCAGAAAGAAAATGAAAAGTCTTCAGAAAAATATCTCAATCACATGGAAACCTTGTTGTTAAATGATAGAAGATTCAAAATGGAAGTTTTGAAAATACTCAATGAGATGTGAGAAGGCATCAATAAGTAACTTAATGAGCTCTAAAAACAAATTAATGAACAACACGAATACCTCACCAAGGAGATTGAAACTTTAAAATCAGAGATGAAAAGCTCAATACATGAATTGAAGACTGAGGTAGCAAGTTTAGCTAATAAAACAAGCCAGAGAGAGGAAAAAATCAGTGACATCGAAGACAGGCAACTAAGAGATGCTACGGAGAGAAGAGGAGAGAGACTCACAAATTTAAAAAAAACTGAGACCCCTACAAGAATTGTCTGTCTCCATCAGAAAGAGCAGTATAAGAATAAAGGGTATATCAAAGGAAAGAGAGAGGGAGAAGGTAATGGAGAGCCTACTCAAACAAGTAATTGATGACAATTTCTCAAACAAGTAAATAATGAGAATTTCCCAAGCCTATGGAAAGAGAGCCTTGAACCCAAGAAGCAAACAATATGCTGAGTTGCCATAATCCCAATATACCTACTCCAAAGCACATGGTAATAAAATTGTCAAAAATTGATGACAAAGAAAAATTCTCAAGGCATCTAGGGAAAAGAAGAAGATAACTTATAAAGAAAAGCCCATTAAGTTATCATCAGAATTATCAGCAGAAACTCTACAATCCAGAAGAGAATAGACCCAAACATTTAAAGGACTGAAAGAGATGCCTGACCAGGCGGTGGCACAGTGGATAGAGCATCAGACTGGGATGCTGAAGACCCAGGTTCAAGACCCCGAGCTCGCCAGCTTGAGTGCGGGCCCATCTGGCTTGAGCAGAAGCTCCCCGGCTTGGACCCAAGGTCGCTGGCTCCAGCAAGGGGTGGCTCAGTCTGCTGAAGGCCTGTCAAGGCACATGTGAGAAAGCAATCAATGAACAACTATGGTGTCGCAACGGCAACGAGAAACTAATGATTGATGCTTCTCACCTCTCTCCATTCCTGTCTGTCTGTCCCTATCTATCCCTCTCTCTGACTCTCTCTCTGTTCCTGAAAAAATAAATAAATAAATAAAAATTAAAAATAAAATTAAAAAGGACTGAAAGAGAGGACATATCAGTTAAGAGTAGTAATATTTTTTAAAGTTATCACTTAAAAATGAAGGAGAAATAAAAACTTCCACAGACACATAGAAGCTGAGGAAATATATCATCAGAAAACTCCCAATGCAAAAAATATTCAAGAGGGTTATTTGACCAGATACAAGGAACAAAACAAATAAAAACTATAAGTTAAAGCTCCAACAAGATCACAGTAAAAACAAAGATAATTTGTGACAACAACAACATAAAAGGGGAGAGGATAAAGATCGGCAGTAGCAGAAGAGGATGGAGTGCAGAAGCACTCATAAGACAAAGGACTCATGTACATATGAACATTTTTCTCTTAAAAATCTAATGGTAACCACCCATGAAAAAGCCGCTACTGAAACATACAGCTTAAAAAAAAAAGAAGAAACAAGGGAAAAGAGTATGGAATGCTGCCAAACAAAAACAACTGACAGAACCAAAAAAGAGAAGAACCAAACAAGACACAGAGCTACCAAAAAACAAAACAAAATGGTCGTAGAAAACCCTTAAGTGTCGATAATTACCCTAAATGTAAATGGACTAAACTCAACAATAAAGAGGCACAGCATAGCAGATTGGATCAAAAAGCAAAACCCAACTGTATGCTGCCTTCAAGAGACACATCTAGGCTGCAAGGACAAAAGTAAACTCAAAGTGAAAAATTGGAAAACAATTCTCCGAGCAAATAATACCCAGAGAAAAGCAGGCATAGCCATACTCATATCTGACAATGCTGACTTCAAGACAACAAAGGTAAGCAGAGACAAAGGTGGACATTTCATGATAAAGGAGAGATTGTATCAAGAAGACATAACACTTTTTAATGTATGTTCACCAAACCAGGGAGCACCAAAATATATAATACATGTTGTTATTACCTGTCTTGATGATAATAGCCAACCTAACAGTGTGAGGTGGTTATCTCATTGTAGTTTTGATTTGCACTTCTAGAATAGCTAGTGAAGATGAACATCTTTTCATACACCTGTTGACCATTTGTAAATGGAAGAACCATATTCTTCCTTGGAGCAGTCTCCAGAAGAACAGAGCCCTGCTGACACCTTAATTTTAGCTGATAAAATTTATTTCAAACTCTGATCTCCAAAACTAAAAGAGAACAAATTTGTATTGTTTTAAGCAACTAAACTACTGTAATCTGTTAAAGTGCACACAGGAAAGAATTTGATTCACTAAAAATTTGTCCCACGAAGAGCTGAGGTTTACAAATCCATCAGGACCTGGACTTCTCCTTTGCTGGCATTCAGGCAGTTTCTGTAGTTGTCTCTGTTGAGACATAGTAATAAAAATATTGACAGCATTGACAATTTAAGAATGAAGTAACATTTTATTTAAGAGTTGCTTTTGGGAGGTTAAGTGTAGTTAGTGCTCTGAAAGGATCTGTGATATTATTTTTGGCTTATTAAAAAGAAATTACATTTATTTAAAAACGTTATATATTATAAGAGTTCCAAAATATATAGCTTGTGATTTTTCCAAGCAGTAATCTCTTGACCTGCTAAATAATTGCTTTGAAATATCCACTTAACATTCAATGAATGTTTATAGTATGTGAAAAGGTTAAAATGCAAATTTTAGACCCAGTTATTGAAATAATAACTTACTCAGTCTGACAAAATGAGAGGGAAAAAAATAAGATACTATAATAACACTGGGGAACAAAATTTTTGTTGCATTCACAAAAACACTTGTTCTTACCTAATTCGAGTGTGCTGATCTCAAATCTGACATTACTTTTTCTTTCTAAGCTATAGATTTTTGCAATTCAAGACTTTAGTTTTCATCTTATTGTAAAAAATTTCAACATTTAGTTTAACATAATGAAGTAAAATGTCTTCTTGGGCATTATCTTTGTGAAAATATAATAATTTATATAATGCAGTAAATACACTAATACACTAAAAGATATGATTGCATCAGAATTTATCTACAATTTCAAAATAGAACATTTTAAAACACTTATTTTAATTATAATATTTGTGCAAAACTTATTTAAATTCTATTCAGGCAAAAATTTACGTTTGTAGCTCTTGCGTTTGTGTACATGTTGAGGACAATCTTGTTTGATGCTCTAGCAGTAATCTGCCATCGTTTAGAGCTGTCAAGAAATAGCTGCCATTCTGTTGGACTGTATGTGGTAACACCTAGCTGACTGAGAAGACTATTGCTATCATGACATTAAACAAAGTGTTTGTCTTCGGAAAAAAAGCCCACAAAAATTTGTTCACGCTTCCTGAAATGGGATACTTGAACTGACCGGTGAAGTACATTCTTTTCTTGAAGCCTGGAGGCTAATAACTAAGCTGCTTTCTTTGATAGGCTTAAATCTCTTACTAAGTCATTCAATTCGGGTTGGCTAAACTGCTGAGGGGTTAATGACTGCTTGGCATCAGAAGAAGACCCTTCAGATTTTACAACTATTTGCTCATGCATCTTATCAAAATACACTTAATCACCATGTTCACTTTCTTTGTCCTTAGAAGAAATAAAACCATTGAAAACTGGAACCGGGAGTGTCTCACAGTGTGGAATAGCTTCTATTGCTGAAGGATATGCAATCATATGTTGTTTTTTCTTGCCAATGCCCTTTGTATGGATTAGACAGAAATAACAGTCATTGCTGTGGTCCTTAGGTTCATGCCAAACCTTGGGAATACCAAAAGGCATTTCTTTGTGGGGGTTTTTTGTCCAGTTATGAAGCATTTCCTCACAATTATGACATATAATATGAGGAGCCCAATTCTTGTTTTTATCACCAAGGGGAACTTGAAAATATATGCATGTGTCACAAATGATGAAATATTGTGCCTTTGACGTTGAAGTGTGTAACAGCCACATATCTAACAGGTATCAGTACTATTCTTACATTTACACCTATTCGGAGAAGCCATGATTTAATTTTAAAACAAAAGAAGAGGATGTTTTTATCAGATAATAATTTTTTACATTTAAAAACAACTACAATTATGTAAAAGTGATGTTTGTAAAACATTTATTGCCTTGTGGTTATGTTCAATCCAAGAGTCGTTGCCCTTTAACTCCAATTTAAAAACCAATGCATGCCATTAACTGTAACAAAAAGAAATTACAATTGCATAAAAACTAGAGCATGCACCAAAAAAACAGATTTCAGATTTGGAATCAGCGATGCTGAAATATATAGAAAAAGTTCTAAACCTTCATGCAACAAAAAGTGAAAAAAAAATTTTCCCCAAGGTAATCTGTTGGGATGATACATAAAATGGTTTTTCTGGGGTCTTCGGACAGCAATTTTCTATTGCAAACATGTCAGAATATTTCCTTCTACTTTCTTGTATCCTCTACCAAGGGACACTTCCAAATGCTTTTATAATTTTTTTCTTCTCTCTCCCCAACTTACCACTGGATTTTGGAAAGCCACCACTAGACCTAACTTATTACAAATCTAGGCAAGCTTGGCCTCAGGGAAAAGAAGAGAGACTTTATTGAGTATCATAATTTTACTGGAAGATAATCTTCATAATAATTTTTGAGCATTAATCTATTTATTCATTCACAAAGCAAATATCTACATTATACTTACTATGTGCAATGCCACTGAGTGAAATGGAAAGGTGAAGCAGAGAAATCCTATCTGGTAAATACATAACAATATTAGGCAATAACTACTAGTTATTAAGCACTCCTATGTCAAAGACAATGACAAATCACTTTACATAACTTATTTAATATATCCCATGAGACAATTTATTATCTTCTATTTACAAATGAGGTAACGAGATAAGAAATTCATCTAAGTTTTGAGGAGTTCAGTGGCAGACCCTAAGTTCAATTTCTGTACTAACTATATAAAGCCTGTGGTCTTAACCTCATTGACAAGATAAGACAAATTAATTGCCACAGGAATAATATAAAGAGAATGGAGTTTTGTTGCAAATAACCAATATTCAAGTTAATATCAAGCATTAAATAATTTATTGAAAACAGGAATAAGGGCTTTTAAATAATGAGTGTCACACAAACTGAAACATAAGAGATGACAAATGAGAGTGGTATCCCAAATAAATTTTTGTTATTTTCACAGCATGCCACTTCTGCTCTTTATTTCAGAAAATGAGTAATATGCTTTGGCAAATTTCAGGCTTGTGAATCAGAGAATACAAAAACTCCTAACATCCAGGACTGTAGAGTACAGTAGGGGGTGGACTACATTACTGTTCATAATATTTGCTGTCTTTGCCTCCAATGGAAGTACAACACATATTCACTTATGACTTGCATTGGCTAAATAAATCAGAAGCGATTTTTCGAGGCAAAAGCATCAAAGCCTGGTGTGATCTTACTTATATGCAGAATGTATTAAAAAAAAAAGAACTGATAACTACAGAGATCAGATTGGTGATTGAAATAGGCAAGGGGTAAAGAATGAGTTAACCACCCTGACATGTGAAGACAGAGTTTAACTTTTATTGCAAATCAGCACAAAATTTCTGGAAGAGCAGCACCAGTCCACAGGCCGGTGGTTAAAAAACAGTGATGTACAACATGGTAACTATAGATACCAATATGGTATTGTGTATTTAAAAGTTGCTAAGAGAGTGGATTTCAAAAGTTCTCATCATGAGAATAAGAAATTTGTAACTCTATGTGGTGATGAATAATAACTAAACTCATTCTGTAATATACACATATATTATGTTGTGTACCCAAAACTAATATAATGTTATATGTCAATTATATTTTAATAAAAAAGTCACATGTGTACTTTGTCATTATTTCCTTTTTCTCTTTTGTCATCAGCTCAGCAATATCAGAGAGAAATGTGGGTTATTCTCCATTAGTCTGGGTCCTAACTAGAAGCGGAGTTATGGCCAACTCAAGATGAAAATATAACATGAGCGATTTATCAACCTTTGTTATTGCAATCCAGTTAAATATTGACATTATTTGTTACGACAGTATAACAATGTAAACTGACTGATACAACAAACAAAGATGAGAGCATACATAACCACTGTGGTGGTAGATCAGGTCCATAAGAGAAATATGACGTTTTAAATGAGGAGAAGATCACTGATATCCAGACCACATCAGTAGCAGCCCAGACAAAAGAATTCTTCCTTCTTTCCAGGGCCTTTTTTCGGTTTGCTTGACTTTGCTTTAAATTTAGCAGTGAGTAAAACAATAACTTGACAACTAATCAGCTGAACTCAGCAGACCAACTATCCTTCCCTTATTCTCTACTTTACACTTGACCCTACACAGTTCAAGAACCAGATGAAGTTCTTCCAGGCAGTGAGTGATCCATTTGCTCAACACACATTTCTTGAGCACCTTCTATGTGCAGGTTTCATGAGCTTGAGAGACTCAGAAATGGAAAAAAGTGTCCCTGAAAGTGCTCAGCATGTGGTAAAAGCTCAGACCAGAGCTGCTCTATGACAGTAGAGTTTCCTGGGTACACTGGGCTACCACAGCGGACTTGGAGCATGAAAGAAAAATGTCTATAGGGACCTGTCCATGGGAGGGAGCAAGAGTAGTATCAGGAAACAATATCTGGTTGAAGTGTGTCAACATAAGAAACATCCAAACCTTTAGAGATATTTTAGCAAAATTTACTTGGCCAAACTGAGGAACAAGATCTCAATAGCTTCCGAGATGAATAATTTTGCAGCTTCTTTTATGTCTTTGAAATTAAGGAGAGGACAAAAGGAAGATTACGTGTTGGCAAGGATTGGATAGTTAAGATTACGTGCTTTCTTGGGAAATCAAAAAGGAGACATTTCAAAGCTACGTTAACTAAGTTGCACAGGAACAACGAACAGGGCTTTCATAAGGCAAAGATAAACATTTTACTAAAAATGTTGGCCTGACCAGGCAGTGGCACAATGAATAGAGCATCGGACTGGGATGCGGAAAACCCAGGTTCGAGACCCGGAGGTCGCCAGCTTAAGCGCGGGCTTATCTGGCTTGAGCAAAAAGCTCACCAGCTTGTACTCAAGGTCACTGGCTCGAGCAAGGGGTTACTCCATCTGCTGAAGGCCCACAATCAAGGCACATATGAGAAAGCAATACAAGAACAACTAAGGTGTGACAATGAAAAACTGATGATTGATGCTTCTCATCTCTCTCCGTTCCTGTCTGTCTGTCCCTATCTATCCCTCTCTCTGACTCTCTCTCTCTCTGTCCCTGTAAATAAATAAATAAATAAATAAATAAATAAATAAATAAATAAATAAAAATGTTGTATGCCCTCTTGCACGTGACTACCCACAATGCTCTGCCTATGATGAGATTACACTGTGAAATTACTTTCTGTATAACCCCTTTTTTCATCCACAAGTGAAAACTGAACTAAATGTTGAAGGAAGAAAACATGTTAATCAGAAAAAGGGAAGGAAAGGGCTATCACTTGCAAAAGTGCAGAGCAATAGGGCAGATTGGCTTTAGGAGAGCTGACGTGATTGGACAGAGAAAGTGAGACATGAGGGAGGAGTAACAGAGAAGGATAATATCAAGTAAGGCCTATAAGCCACACAAAGAAGTTTGAGTTTTATCCTAAAGGCAATCAGATCCTATTGAAACCTTTTAAAAAGAAACATGGCATGACCAAGTTTGCATTTTGGAAATATTTTCCTGGCAGCTTCAAGAAGGAAGACTCTGAGAGGGGCTGGCTGTTCTCAGATAAATGAAAGTTAGTTAGAAAGGTCTTCCCATAATCGAAGTGAGAAACTGTAAGAAAGTGAACTGAGATAGGGCCTGCTTCTGCTCTGAAATATGGGAGAAATAGAGCTTCTCAAAGACATATATTAAGGGAAGTAGGACACAGCTAGTGAATTGCAAAGCCATCAAGGAAGTACCAAAGCTTTTCTGATTCTGCTCTGCTTCATGAAAATGCTTTGAAATTTTTGCATTCATAATATAACTTTTGTAATTAATTTCAAGTTCATAACTTGGTTAGCTGTAAAATTACTCTTTTACTCTTTTCCTTTTTCTAGGCTATTTTCTTCATTCACACAGGCATGTAAATATATTTCTAACAAGTGTGTTCACTTATTCATTCATTTATTCATCCTACAAGTGTTTATTGAGTACCTGTTATGTAGTAAGCACCCTGCTAGGTTCAGGGTGTGTAAAAAGAACAAAACAGAGTCCATGCCTTGTGGACCTGGCAACCTGCTGGGGAGACACATAATAAATATCTAAACAAGTAAGCAATTACAAAATGCAAATATTGGTGAATAAACAGCAAAGTAATGCTGAACACTATACCAAGAGCTGTGCATATATACTCATATAAATGTCCTAGAAGGCTCACCCAAGGAATTATTAGATGAAATGGAAGAATTGATATATTTACATTGATTTATATCAGTATCATTCTAAAAAAGAAGTATTGGTTCATTTAGATTGTTATTATTACCAAAAAAACACTGCCATTTAAAACTCAAGGTCAAAATCTCCAAACATCAAGCAAAGACATACAATTACGGGGACAGGGAGTGGAAGGTTGGCAATGGGAAAATGTATTTCCATCTTTGTGCTTATTGAGGCCATAAAGCCCAGGAGATCTCTATAGGGCTTTATTGCAACAAATCAGTATTGATTCCATACCTCACGTAGGTCTTGCCTGAAGGCATGGTGACACTAAATTTAGTAGAGTTGATGACCTTAAAGCTGAGTTCTAAAGTTAGTTGAATTGCACACAGTTCATTTTCATGATATGGAAACAAAATCCTTATTAATGCTTTTTTTTAAAATGTCACCAGTTAAAGAGAAATTGAATTCTACATTAATTAAAAGTTCTCTTCTGATAGCTCAAAACCTGAAATCCCTAGATAACTCATGGCTCTTCCATGCCACTGTTTCATCTGTCATCAATTCCCCAGGCCCAATAATTTAATTAAAACAGATTTGATTAAGTGCAAGATTTATGAGGTTCTACCTTGAAATAAATAGTAATTCAATATAATCTCATTCTAGACAAAGGGCTAAAATATGAATCAAATTCTATTCTAAAATATCAAACACTACTGACCATTATTTTGTATATACCTACACACACACACATGTACACACACACATACCCACACATATTGTTTTGCAACTTGTCACTCAGACTAATGACAATTATTCACTTTGAGCATTTGGCAGATATAATGGAATGGTACTTTGGCAGAGATAAAAAATCATCTTCTTTTATGGTTCTTAATCAAAAATTTATTTCCCATTGACTAATCCCAGGAAAAGGTTATCACCTACTTCAGTCTGCACTTATTTCACTACTAACAAGAGATTCTTTTCTCTCCTATTCTTAGTAATGCAGAATTACTATTATTCCCAATATCTCTTTGGGTTCTTCGACCAGAAGAGGCATTTAGCTGTGTCATCCATGATATATTGCACATTTAATTGCACTATGCAGCTATTCAAAAAGCATTCAGAAGTAATCATTTAGCATTAATATCCCAGGGCAATCCAAGGTCACAGTACATTAAAAACTAATTCACAGTGGTTCAAGAATGCATTTTTCATATATAGAGTAACAATTCTTTTATGATGAAAATGATAGTGGTGTCACAAAATGATAAGATACAGATATTCTGAATATCCATCATTGGTCCTACTGTATGAATGGCAAAGTCAAACCCTTATTCTTCTCATAATTTAACACTCCACTAATCCATATCAAACACTACTGACCATGTTAACCTTTTATAAGACTGACCATGTTTTAAGGAGCAACAGCTCCTTATTTATTACCAGAGACAATATAAGCATTTAATACTTATTGTTATATAATTTCACTCTCAACTGTTATTATCTCTTATTTTCTATGGTCATTCTACTATCTAAAATGATAACATTTGTTATAATTGTATGAATAACCAGAGGCTTTTGAAAAAGTATACTTATCCATCAGTATGTGTGTGTGTGTGTATGTATCCCATCAACAATCTTGCAGGAATGCTATGGAATATAAGATTATTATAACTTGCATTAAGCATCTACCACACTACAATAATTCTGCCCTAAGTCAACAGGCCCTGTACACAATGTTGAATGCATAGGTTCCACCCTCCAGGACACAGCGTCTCTCACACCCTATGCCACTAGAAGTGCTGTGTCACAGTGTGTTGCCATTCATTAGTCAACATATCAGGAATAATTTCAGTGCTTCACAGGCTATATTATTCTTTGTTAATATGCTAAATTTTAAATTCAAAGGTACCAGATTACATTTTCAGCCCACTAAGAGCTTTCTAGTTTCCATTTTTTTGTATTTCACATCCCAAAATCTATCTTTCTAATCAGTCATATGGACTGAACAGAATCCAGAAGCTTTGTCCTGGCTGCAGGATCATTTAAAACCATAATTATTATCATAACCTTGTGTTAGGGCACTGTTTTAGATGTTTAGCATGAGTTGACATTGGGCACAGCCATATGGACACACTGTATTGAATCATAAAACACAAATAAAATACAAGATATAGCCAGTAATTACTGAAAACAGTATTACATGACTAATGGTCAATGAACAATGGAGATAGATGTTCAAGTACTGAGTTTAGAATTATTAACATCACTGGTCTCCATTTGTTTTTTCTCTCAGCCTTCAGGACAGCCATATTGTAGCTCCTGGAACATGTGCTCCTAGTTAACCACTTAAGCTATTCTTCTCCAGACCCCTAAGAAGTTATTTCCTCAACATTGGGAAAGAAAGGGAGAGTCCTGAGAATCAGATGAAATAAGAAATGTATGGAATCTGGGAAACTATTCCCTGTGAGCAAAGGGATTGATTATTTAAACTATTAGAAATCTCTATTTTCAAACAATTTTTAACAGGTCACCTTTGGGTGAAAAAGAAAACCAGTCATTTTGATTGCAAGTACTTTTAAATGGAAAGCTCTGTGCATTCATATAATTATCTATCAGTTTTCTTATCTACAGTCCCATCACAGGCCAACAGAACCTAGAGGGATTCTTCAAAGACATAGACAAGTTTTTTTTTCGCCTCTAAGTCTCCTGCTGATGAAGACTGAAGCATTTATCCCTCCCTCCCATTATTCTTTTCTTTTTCTCTCTTCTTTTTCTTATTCTTACTTGATTGTTTATACTATAAGGTTTTAAGGACTAAAAAGATTATATCAAATTCAGAAAGGAAGAAGTTAGATAAAATAAAATACAATTTGGCACCTAAAAAATCTCTCAAATCAGGCAGTGCTACATTAGATTTATCAAGTAGCCAGACTCTCTATCATAGATCCTTGAGAAAGCTAATAAGATTGACTAATAGAGAATCATATAAGTCTATGAGTAGAATTGATTGAAATCTGCATTTTAGCATTCCTCATTTAAAGAGTGTCTTAAATGTACATACTCTGGCCTTTTTCACCTTCTTGTCAACAAGCAGTCTTAGGCAAATCTTCCAGGCTCAGATGTATATATTGGACTCCTTCATAATAGAGCAAAGAAAGATTTTTTTATTATGACCTAATAATATGTTTCTTCTAAAATAAAGTAACATTTCTATAATTTCCTCATGGAAAATTTATTGTTATCCTCATCCTCATTAACAGCATTATCATCACCAGCATCTCCATATGTCTGTATCCATGGCAATAAATGATGCAAAGAGCTGAGAGAATAAAACTACATAAAATTGCCAATCCTGGGTTTTTGTTCACATTTCAGGTTCCTGATACTATACAAGTCATTTGAACACTCCAAACCTTGTGTTCATCATCTGAAAGATGGATAAACTCTACTGTATCTCTTTTAGATAATTATCTATATTTTTTACTCTAATTTAAAACATTATTCTTGGGCAAAACTACCACTGGACCAAGCTGATCATAAAAAAGTTGATGCAGACATAAACTCTAAAAGGATAAAAAAATATTTTAACACTCTTGTGTTAAAGGTGAAGAAACTGGACTTCTAAATGGTTAAATCACTTGCCCAAGGTCAATAATTAAATTTTTATATTTAATTATTGAACAGAGCCTATGGGATTAGATCTGGATTTTAATTTTGGTTTTACTACTTGCTGTGTTACCTCAAGCAAGTTGCATAAGCTCTCTGAGCATTGATTTTCTCATTAAAACAAATGGGAATAATATGTCACTTATAGTTTAAGATTGTTATGACTTAACACATGTGAAAAACACATTGATAAATAGTAGGAGTACAGAAAGGTTAGTTTATTTTCTTAGCTACTCCATGTTGCCCATGTTATATCAGAGGAAAGGTAAGTGTTAGGTCTAACAATGAGTAGTAGTCAGCAGCCATTTTTTGTGGTAGTGTCTGGTTGACAGAGATTCATCTCTGTGTCCTACTGCCCTCTTCTGGATATCAAACATCAGCTCTACTTGTGAATTCAGCTTATTGGTCCTATTTAATTGAGCAAGCCCTGGATGTGACTCAATAATACCTAGTGGAAGGAGACTTGACTTGGAGTGGTGAATGCATGTTGCCATGTACAAATAAATAATGTATTAGGAAATGGTAAACCCAAAATCTATGTAATTGTATTAATCAACATAATTCTAATAAATTCAATTTAAAAAAAATAATGTTTACTCCAGAGATGCAATGGAAGAAATTACTGGATACAAAAAGTGCATTTATATAGAACCAGGAGAGAAAATGATAAAGTGATCACTAATTAGCATACTTGGTAGGTCTAAGTTATGATGAAGTAGTTTAAAATACAATTCTCTTAACTGTACTTCATTGTGTGTTCCAGGTAGTCTAACCCTGTTTGACAGTTATAGGTTAGTCACTAACACTTGCTCAGCTTTGGATAAACAGATATGAGTAATCCAAAAATACTTTGAGATGGACTTGGAAGTGAATCCTAACCTAATTAGTCACACTTCCTAGACTATCTGTTCAGCTATTTGGTTATAAAGCATATTTTTCTCCAAGATTTTAAAATTTTAAATGTATTTATTCACAGAGATATAACCAATCTGTTTCTAATTAATTTATACCTTTTGCAACAAGCTGCTGTTTTGTACCATGCTGATGTTCATAAAGCCAAAGTCATCCTTATAACTATCCAGACATTTAGAAATTTTTATTAGGTAAGAATGGTAAAATGTATCAAATAAATTATAAAATATTTGAGGTCTAAGTGGTAGGCATATCAAAGAATAATTTATGGAGATTTGAAATATCAGAGAAAATCAATTATTTCAGGCAAAAAGTAAAATTCAAATTTCAACTTAAAAATTGACTGAAAAAGAATAATCTGTTGTGTTACCTGATGATTTACCAAAGGTATGCGTATATGGACAATCCCAATTTTATTTTTAAGCAAAACATAAAAACAAGTAAATAATATCTTGGACTTTTCAACTCTCAAGGTTAATTTTAGTTGGTTGCACTTAATATCATCACAATTTCAGGAAAAAAATAACTCTTGGACTTGGAATAGATGGATGGGTGATAGGGTGGTAAGATGGATGGATGAATGGTTAACCAAAAGGAACATACTTAGGATTTAAAACTTTTTATGTATTTTTCTAATTTCTTTTATGATTCATACATTCCAAGCATAAGTCAATTTTGCTTATTATTTCAAATATTTTTTTATAATCAATACAATCTAAATGGAGATAACATTCACTTTAAAAAACAAATACACTCTTCACAAAAATTAGGGGATATTTCAAAATGAATATGAAGCAATAAAAAAGAAGCATTTTTTTTAAATATATATTTTATTATTATTAATTCTAATGGGGTGACACCAATAAATCAGGGTACATATGTACAATGAAAACATCTCCAGGTTATCTTATCATTCAATTGTGTTGCATACCCATCACCAAAAGTCAAATTGTCCTCTGTCACCTTCAATCTGGTTTTCCCTGTGTCCCTCCCCTCCTCCCTATCCCACTCTTCCCTCCCTCCCCCCATCCCATAACCAACACTCTCTTGTCCATGTCTCATACCCTCACTTTCATGTCCCACCTATGTATGTAATCGTGCTGTTCTCAGTTTTTCTTTTTTTCTGATTTACTTATTTCACTCCGTATAATGTTATCAAGGTACATCCATTTTGTTATAAATGATCCAATGTCATCGTTTCTTATGGCTGAGTAGTATTCCATAGTATATATGTACCATAGCTCTTTAATCCACTCATCTTCGGACGGACACTTGGGCTGGTTCCAGATCTTCGCTATTGTGAACAATGCTGCCACGAACATGGGGGCGCATTTCTTCTTTTCAAACAGTGCTATGGTGTTCTTAGGGTATATTCCTAAAAGTGGGATAGCTGGGTCAAAAAGGCAAGTCGATTTTTAATTTTCTGAGGAATCTCCAAACTGTTTTCCACAGTGGCCGCACCAGTCTGCATTCCCACCAGCAGTGCAGAAGGGTTCCCTTTTCTCCACATCCTCGCCAGCACTTATTCTGTATTGTTTTGCTGATAAGTGCCATTCTGACTGGTGTGAGGTGATATCTCATTGTGGTTTTAATTTGCATTTCTCTAATGATTAGTGATGTTGAGCATTTTTTCATATGCCTATTGGCCATCTGTATGTCCCCTTTGGAGAAATTTCTATTCATTTCTTTTGCCCATTTTTTGATTGGGTTGTTTGTCTTCCTGGTGTTGCGTTTTATAAGTTCTTTATAAATTTTAGTTATTAACCCCTTATCAGATGTGCTGTCGAATATGTTCTCCCATTGTGTGGTTTGTCTTTTTATTCTGTTCCTATTGTCTTTAGTTGTGCAAAAACTTTTTAGTTTGATATAGTCCCATTTGTTTATCTTGCCTTTTATTTCAGTTGCCCGTGGAGATAAATCGGCAAATATACCGCTGCTACAGATGTCGGAGAGCTTGCTGCCTATGTTTTCTTCTAAGATGCTTATGGTTTCACGGCTTACATTTAAGTCTTTTATCCATTTTGAGTTTGTTTTTTGTGAATGGTGTAAGTTGATGGTCTAGTTTCATTTTTTTGCAGGTAGATGTCCAATTTTCCCAACACCATTTGTTAAAGAGGCTATCTTTACTCCATTGTATGTTCTTTCCTCCTTTGTCAAATATCAGTTGTCCATAAAGCTGTGGGTTTATTTCTGGGTCCTCTGTTCTGTTCCATTGATCTATGTGCCTGTTCTTATGCCAGTACCAGGCTGTCTTGAGTATAATGGCCTTATAGTAAACCTTGATATCAGGAAGCGTGATACCTCCTGCTTTATTTTTTCTTTTTAAGATTGCTGAGGCTATTCGTGTTCTTTTTTGGTTCCATATAAATTTTTGGAATATGTGATCTATATCTTTGAAGTGTATCATTGGTATTTTAATTGGTATTGCATTGAATTTATAAATTGCTTTAGGTAACATAGACATTTTAATGATGTTTATTCTTCCTAGCCATGAGCACGGTATATGCTTCCACCTGTTTGTATCTTCCTTGATTTCTTTTATCAATGTTCTATAATTTTCCGAGTACAAGTCCTTAACCTCCTTGGTTAAATTTACTCCTAGGTACTTTATTTTTTTGGCTGAAATAGTGAAGGGGATTGTTTCCTTAATTTCTTTTGCTGATATTTCATTGTTGGTGTATAGAAATGCCTCTGATTTCTGAGTATTAATTTTATATCCTGCCACCTTGCTGAAATCATTTATAAGGTCCAGTAGTTTTTTGACTGAGGCTTTAGGGTTTTCAATATACAATATCATATCATCTGTAAATAATGACAGTTTTACTTCTTCTTTTCCAATTTGGATGCCTTTTATTTCTTCTTCTTGTCTGATTGCTGTAGCTAGGACTTCCGAACTATGTTGAATAAGAGTGGTTAAAGTGGGCAACCCTGCCTGGTTCCTGATCTTAAGGTGATTGCTTTTAATCTTTGTCCATTTAGTATGATGTTTGCTGTCGGTTTATCGTAGATGGCCTTTATCATGTTAAGGAATGATCCCTGTATTCCCACTTTACTGAGAGTTTTGAGCATGAATAGGTGCTGGATTTTATCAAATGCCTTTTCTGCATCTATTGAAATTATCATGTGATTTTTGTCATTCCTTTTGTTTATGTGGTGAATCACATTGATTGATTTGCGAATATTGAACCAGCCTTGCCTCTCCAGAATAAATCCCACTTGATCGTGGTGTATGATTTTTTTCATATATTGCTGGATCCGGTTGGCTAATATTTTGTTGAGAATTTTAGCGTCTAAACTCATCAGGGATATAGGCCTATAATTTTCTTTCTTTGTGTTGTCTTTGCCCGGTTTTGGAATCAGAATTATGCTCGCCTCATGAAAGGAGTTTGGAAGTCTTCCTTCCTCTTGAATTTTTTGAAATAGTTTGAGGAGAATAGGAGTTAGTTCTTCTTTGAATTTTTGATAGAATTCACTTGTGAAGCCATCAGGCCCAGGACTTTTCTTTTTTGGGAGTTTTTTTTGATAACTGTTTCTATCTCATTTGTTGTAATTGGTCTGTTTAGGTGTTCTGATTCTTCCAGATTGATTTTTGGAAGGTTATATGATTCAAGAAATTTGTCCATTTCACCAAGATTGTCTAATTTTTTGGCTTATAGTTCTTCATAGTATTTTCTTACAATGCTTTGCATTTCTGTTGTGTCCGTTGTTATTTCTCCACTGTCCTTTCTAATTTTATTTATTTGAGTCCTCTCTCTTTTTTTCTTGGTGAGTCTAGTTAAAGGTTCATCAATCTTGATTACCTTTTCAAAGAACCAGCTTCTGGTTTCATTGATCCTCTGTATTGTTTCCTTAGCCTCTATGTCATTTATTTCTGCTCTGATCTTTATTATTTCCTTCCTTCTACTTGTCATGGGTTTTATTTGTTGTTGTTTTTCTAGTTCTTTTAGATGCAGGGTTAGGTTGCTTATTTGAGCTTTTTCTAGCTTCTTATGATATGCCTGTAGTGCAATAAACTTCCCTCTCAGAACTGCTTTTTCTGTGTTCCATAAATTTTGAGTTGATGTATGCTCATTATCATTTGTTTCTAGAAACTTTTTTATTTCTTCTTTGATCTCATTGTTAATCCATTCATTATTTAATAACATGCTATTTAGTTTCCAAGTGTTTGAGTATTTTTAATATTTTCTTTTCTGGTTAATTTCTAGTTTCATGGCATTGTGATCAGAGAAAATGCTTGATATGATTTCAATCTTCTTAAATTTATTGAGACCATTTTTGTGTCCTAACATGTGGTTTATCCTAGAAAACGTACCATGAGCGCTTGAGAAGAATGTATATTCTACTGCTTTAGGGTGAAAAGTTCTGAAGATATCTATTAAATCAAGTTGATCTAGTGTATCCTTTAAGTCTGCTGTTTCTTTATGAATTTTCTTTCTTGAGGATCTATCCAGTGTTGTTAGTGGGGTATTGAAATCCCCTACTATGATAGTATTGCTGTAAATCTCGCCCTTTATATCCATCAAAGTCTGCTTTATGTATGTCGGGGCTCCTATATTTGGTGCATAGATATTTACAATAGTTATATCTTCCTGTTGAATTGTTCCCTTTATCATTATGTAGTGTCCTCCTTTATCTCTTACTACAGCCTTTGTTTTAAAGTCCATTTTGTCTGATATAAGTATTGCTACCCCTGCTTTTTTTTCATTTCCATTTGCATAAAATATTTTTTTCCATCCTTTTACCTTCAGTTTATGAGCATCTTTTGTTTTAAGGTGTGTCTCTTGTAGACAGCATATGTATGGGTCCTGTTTCTTTATCCATGCAGCTACCCTATGTCTTTTGATTGGATCATTTAATCCATTTACATTTAAGGTTATTATTGATATGTAGTTGTTTATTGCCATTTTATTCTTTAAAGCTGTATTCTTCTGTTGCTCTATTCATTCCTCCCTTTAAACTGTTCACAAGAGGCCCCTTAGTATCTCTTGCAGAATTGGTTTGGTTTTTATGAATTCCTTGAGGCTTTCTTTTTCTGGGAAACTCTTTATTTGTCCTTCAATTTTAAACGTTAGCCTTGCTGGATAAAGTAGTCTTGGTTGTAGGTTCTTGTTCTGCATTACTTTGATTATTTCTTGCCATTCCCTTCTGGCCTCAAGTGTTTCTGTTGAGAAGTCCGATGTCATCCTTATGGGGGCTCCTTTGTAGGTGATAGCCTTTTTTTCTCTAGCAGCTTTAAAAATTTTTTCTTTATCCATTAGCTTTGGTATTTTAACTATGATGTGTCTTGGTGTAGATTTCTTTGGGTTTCTCTTTAATGGAGTTCTGTGTGCTTCTTGAATGTGTGGAGTGTTTCCCAGCCTTAATTTAGGAAAGTTTTCTGCTATGATTTGATTGAACAAAGTTTCCATTTCCTGTCCTCTCTCTTCTTCTTCAGGCATCCCTATGATGCGAATGTTATTTCTCTTCATGTTGTCACAAAGCTCCCTTAGAGTTTCCTCACATTTTTTAAGTCTCTTTTCCTTTTTCTTCTCTGCTTCTGTGCCTTTGTTTATTGTGTCCTCTAACTCGCTTATTCGATCCTCAGTGTCATCCATCCTGCTTTTAATTCCTTCCATTGTGGTCTTCAGTTCTGATACTGTATTTGTCATTTCTGTCTAATTCTTTTTTATTATTTCAATTTCATTTTTTATACTTGTTATCTCTTTATTTAGGTGTTCATAATGACTATCCATTGTTGCTCTAATTTCTTTGAACATCCTAACTATCATTATTCTAAATTCTGCTTCTGGTAATTTGGTTATATCTGGTTCATTCAGGTCCTTCTCTGAGGATTTCTCTTGATTCATTTGGTTTGCATTCCTCTGCCTGCCCATTTTTTCTGTGTATAAGCAAGTTGTGGCCACTGGAGTCCAGTAGGTGTTGCCTTTGTGTTCTCTAGGTGTGGTCTATCTGCAGGCCCCCCACCCCTGCTGCCGGTGCCTAGGGTGGTTGGGTATGAGTGTTGCCAGCACTGGCCCACTGTGGCTTTTGCTGTGATTTCTGCCTCTCCTCCGTGGGAGGGGCTGTCACTGAAGCCACAAGATTAGCACCAATGGTAGAGGTGAGCACCTTTCCTCAGCTGCGGACCCAGCCTATTTCCGGACTTCCGCCCAGAACCAGCAGTCGGAGCCTGCTCTCTACAGTTCCGCGGGTTAGGCGGGGCTTTTGACGTGCTCTCAGCTGTAAGCCTTTGCCCTTCCGGAGCTTTAGCCCCGCCCTCGAGGCCAGGGCCCTTTGCGCAGCGTCGGAAACCAAGGTTTATTGGGGCGGGCGTGTTTGCTGGCTTCCGCTTAGCTGCGTACTTCCGCTCATCCGGGACTCTACCCCGCCCCCGCGTTCGGAGCCCGCTCGTGCACGTATGAATGCTATCCGCGGTTTCTCCGGCCGGATGGGGATAATAGCGTGGGCTCAGCTGCGAGCCTCCACCCCTCTCGGGGTCCACCCCGTTCCCGCGCTCGGAGCCCGCTCGCGCACGTATACTGGCCAACCGCGGTTTCTCCGGCCTGGGGGCGGGGGGGGACTGGTAGCGTCAGCTCAGTCGCGAGCCCCGGCCAGTCCCTGGTCCTAGCCCGGTCCCCGCGGTCAGGGCCAGCTTGCGCAGGGCCTGCCCGTTTCTGGTCTCCCGCTTTGTCCCCGTAAGTGGGATTAAAGGCGGGCCCGCAGCTTCCGGACTGCTCTCGCGCTTCCTCTACGACCCTCTGGGCTAGACCGATCTCCCACCGGCTTGGCTTCTGCCCACGCCGACAGAACCGCCTTTCAGCGTCCTGCCGCCCCAAAACCCCAAGCAGCCCTCAGCAGAGTAGGAAGGGACCTAATACTCCACACTGTAGGCCTGGGAGCTCCCTCACTTGTTTCACAGCTCAAAACTGTCCAAACGCCTCTTCGAGGCTCTGGGACTGCAGGTTGGGGCTTGGTTCCTGGGACCCAGGTCCCTCCCTCTCCGCCAAACTTTCCTCCCACCACACGGGTCTCTCCGGGCTGCCGTTTGCTCCGGGGAGCTGGGCAGCCCTCTTCGCGTTTTTGCTATTCCTACCAGTCTCAATGTGGCTTCTTCTGTGTTCCTTGGTTGAAGAGTCCACTTAGTTTTGTTCAAAGTTGGTTTGTCCAGGTGATGGTTCTTAAAATTGAGTTGTAATCCACTTTGGTTCTGGGAGTTGGAAGTTGGTACGTCCGCCTACTCCGTCGCCATCTTGCTCCTCCAAGAAGCATTTTTTTTATTAAATAAGAACATCATAAAAACAAACAAGCCAAAGAAAGTTGTCAATTATGCAAATGATATGAAAACTCAATTATCGTGATTGAGTAGCAAGTGACATATTAGTGGGGGTGAATGTCAAACTGGATGAGAGTGCCACACATTAACTGTTCAGTGGGGTGTATAGTCACCCAAGATTGCGAAAACACACTGACAGTGATGGGGCATGGACAAGATCAGATTGTCCAGAAGTTCTTGTGGGGTCCTATGCCACTCTTGCTCCAGAGCAACTTCCAGCTCAAGAAGTGTTGTGGGAAGCATTGGACACTTTGCCAGACATCTTCCCAGTGCATTCTAAGCATGTTTAATGGGATTCAGGTCTGGAGAACATGAAGGCCAGTCTATACATTCAATTCCTGCCTCCTGAAGCATGTTGTTGATGAGATGAGCATGGTGGGGCCTTGCAGTATTGTCCATGAAAAGAAAGTTGTTTCCAACTGCTCCAGCATAGGGTACCACTATAGGGTGCAGGACCTCATCTTGATATCTGACAGCAGCCAGTGATCCGTTTCTAATGGAGGTCGGTACAACCACCAATGCTGATGCCAGCCCACACCATGATTCCACTACCACCGAAAGAGTCTCTTTCTCGCATAAAACGTGGATTCTCCCGCATTCCTCATTCATGCCAGATCAGGACACGATGTTGTCAGGCTTTAGACTGAACTATGATTCATCAGAGAAGAGGATAGTTGACCACTCATCACGGGGCCAATGACAGTGCTCATCAACCCACCTTCTATGGGTTCTATGGTGTTTAGCAGATAACAGAATGCATACCATTGGTCACCAGTTATGCAGCCCAACGCAATGAAGCCAATTTTGTATGGTCTGAGTGCATATTTGTTGTTTAGTGGTAGCAAGAAACTGTCCCCACAGATCTGTTGCATTGCTATGCCTGTTCCATCTTGCCAATAAGGTCAAGTAGCGGTCATCTCTTGCTGTTGTGCAAAATGGGCAACCCTGTCCTTTTCTTCATACTGTGCTAGTCTCTTGAAAGCAATTCCACAGTCTGCTAATCATGCTTTGGGGTGTTCCAAGTGCTGTTGTCACTGTCATCTGTGGTTGACCAGTTTCAAGATGTCCTATGGCTCTCCAGGCTTTGCATTTGGGCAAATCATATTGCAGGGGCATTGCAAGGGCTGGGAAATTGCAGGATGTGCACTTTCAAGATCAGGGAATGTGCAGATACTCCAGTACTTTCAACCTTTTATATAGTGTATTTTCACCAATGAAATAAAAATTGGTTTTATATATCACTTGCATAACTGAACAACTTTTTTTGACTTGTCATTAACTTTTCTGATGTTATTGTTTAAAAAAAACAATCAAATGCTCTTTTTTATCACTTCATATACATTTTGAAATATCCCCTAATTTTTGTGAGCAGAATTTAAGTAAAATTATGATTAAAATGTGCTAAAGAGAAGTTAACATTATGAAAATAAGTTTTTCTGTAAGGAGTAATTTAATGTACCGTGTAACAACCTCATTTGTATTTTATAAATCTCAAATACCACACACTGAAATTGTTAAAGCAGAATTTTCAAAGCCATATTATACATTAAAAATTACCAAGAACTTCTCTGGTTTAGACTTGAGGTTCGTAGATAAGAAATAATATTTTCAATATCATCTAGCAAAGAAGGGATAGAGTAAGAACCAATCTCAGAACTGAAAGTAATACACATCTGCTATATTTCCTTCAAAAGCACATGCACACTTTCAAGCACACATACATACACAGACACACACATAATTCAGATGCCCATGTACTCATTTAGTAAACATTAATGACCTATAATCAAGACCCAGTTCAAATATTATCTTGTTAGTCTGACTGGTGGTAGATCAGCAGAGTGTGAACCCAGAACACTTAAGTTTTCTGTTTGAAACCCCAAGGTCGATGGCTTGCACGCGGGATCATCAATGTAATCCTAAGGTAACTGACTCGAAGTCCAATATCACTGGCTTGAGACCAAGGTCACTGGCTTAAGCAAGGGGTCACTGGCTCAGCTTGAGCTCCTCAGTCAAGGAACGTATGAGAAGTAATCAATGAACAACTAAAGCGAAGCATCTATGACTTGTTGCTTCTCATCTCTCTCCTCCCTTTCTCTCTCTCAATAAATTATCTTCTTGATATTTCCCCAACATGCCCAACAGAATAACTAGCCTTCCTGCCTTTCCTCTGTTATCCTTCTCACTTGTTGATTTTTTATTATTGCCTTTATTACATTATAATTCATTTATATGTTTGTCACTTATCCAGACAATGAACTCTGCCAAAGTATGGTTTATATGTCTTATTCAGAATTTTATCCCCAGCTCTTAACTTGATGCTTAGAACATAGAACATGCTTCAATAAATGTGGTTGCAAAGATAAATAATTTGTTTGAAATCTTTTGGTTGTTTTGTCTGTGTGTTGAACACTAAATATCTCAGTCATTTGGCTTCTAAAACAATTCTCTGCCAAAAGACAAAAGCTATCTCCCAGTTAATTCAGTAGAAGTGGTAAGTTTTCAGTCACAAATGATATTCAGCCATAGACTGGCAAACAACTGGGTGGGAACTAAAACATAAAAGGGATATTTGAACTAGATAACCTTTAAGGTCCCTTCCAAACATAACCTCCTGTGATTTTAAATGTGGGCTGGTTTCTTTCTCATCTGCTCATTTA
The DNA here is from genome assembly GCA_037038555.1 of Rhynchonycteris naso. Lineage (NCBI taxonomy): Eukaryota > Metazoa > Chordata > Mammalia > Chiroptera > Emballonuridae > Rhynchonycteris > Rhynchonycteris naso. The sequence goes on from CM072998.1 coordinate 246,062,471, forward strand.
CCACTTTCTTTCTTTGAAACTAACTCTTGAGGAAATGACACTTGATTTCTAAATATCTGGGATGTTTTGAAATACTGAGGAAGCTAAAATATAGTAGGAAGAAGCTGATCTGTGGTGACACAGTAGATAAAGTGTTGATCTGGAATGCTCAGATTGCCAGTTTAAAACCTTAGACTTGCCTGGTCATGACACATACAAGAAAAGTTGATGCTTCCTGCTGTTCCCCACACCCTTTCACTCTCTCTCTCCTTCCCCTCTTTAAAATCAATAAACAAAATATTTTTTTAAATATATTAGTAAGGTGATCCTAGCCCTATAAATCTCCCAAGAAGTTTGGTTAAGCTGATTCTTTTCTCTCTCTCTCTCTCTCTCTCTCTCTCTCTCTCTCTCTCTCTCCTAAATACTAAGGTTGTGTATAATTTTCTACTAATTTTGACTCAGATTCCTTTTCATATTTTCCAGCTGAAGCTCACTTTCTCTCACTTATGTTGGTATTCCCTAGTCACTTTGTCCCACCAGTTTTAATCAAAGTGACATAGCACTACTTTGTATGTGGCATTACACTGGACACTTTATATTCATTATATCTTCATGCTCCTAAGAGGTAACTACACTGTGGTTTCCACATTAAAGGATAAAGACACTAAAAACTGAGACACTCCTACCACTAACAAGTAGTGGAGCTGCAATTTTAGCCCAGGGTCTTTCTACTCCAGAGTGTACATTTTTACCACCAAGTGAGTGCTTCTCTCATCTTACTGTGCATACAGATCATCTGAGAAACTTAATTAAAGGCAGATCCTAATTCATTAATTCTGGGTTAAAGTGAGAGATTCTGCATTCCTAATAAATTCCCAGAAGATGGATATGTTGGCCGTCTAATTACTTTTCGAGTAGCAAATGGCAATACTATCTGTCCTTCCTAAATGCTGCCTTGACTTTAGGCATTGAATAACTAGTTCTTCTTGGCTCTAACCCAGATGCAGAACCAAAAAAGAAGACAATATGAGAACACGGTGGGTGGCTCAACAATTTCTGGCATATGCACTATAGTCCATACAGCTACCTACCCATAAGGCTAAGAAGCACCATGACTGACCACACAGGTGTTATGCAAACATATTTAGTCCACTAAATAGTGGAAAGACCATCATATAACTCATTCTCTTCTAACCTAAACTCATAGGAACTTTAATTAAACTGTCAAAAGGAAATAAATAAATAAATAGATAGATAGATAGATAAATAAAGCATTGAACCATCACCCAGTCTATTATATAAAATAGGCACTTTTTAAAGCACTTGTTACTAAAATATAACTTTTTAATGCATCTTTATTTTTTTAGACTTTTTTTACTTATTGAGTTTTTGAGAGATGAGAGAAAGAGGGAAGAAGTAGGAAGCATCAATTTGTAGTAGTTGCTTCCTGTGTGTGCTTTGACTGGGCAAGCCCAGAACTTTGAACTGGTAGTCTCATAATTCCAGGTCGATGTTTGACCCACTGCGCCACCAGGTCAGTCTAAAATGTAACTTCTTTAAGCTAAAGAAGAATATCATCAACACTGAATGAAGATCAGGACAAGCAAATTTAATAACTTAATATTGCACGATATAAAATCATTCTGCTTGAGTAACTTTTAAGTCATTACAGTGCATATATGCCAATTATGCCAGATTTATTAAAGAAGTTCATCAGCATTGGATCCTGATATATAATACTGGTTGCCATGACACCTAGACTTTACAAGTACATTGTAAAGATCATGATGATAGTAGCAAGGTGATGTCTGACCTTCCATAAATTTAATGTTGCATTGTGGCATCAAAGAAAACAGCTCAGACACAGGGTATATGCATAAAGGTTTTACAAATATCCACGTCTTGTTTGGTTGGAGATAGTTTAAAAGCAGTCAGAAGGAAATCATGTCACTTAAAAACAAGATTGTGTGTGCACAGGTTTGTATATGTGCACATATACTTACACACTAACATATTCCTATACAATATGCACATATGTACATCTAATTAATTATTTAATTTGACATTATATTCAATTAAAGAATAAATTTGTGGGTAACAGGTGAAGTACAGTAATTTTTCAGGCTGTGAAAATATTCTGTATGATACTTAAATAATAGATATTTGACATCATGTATTTACCAAATTCTATAGAATTATACAAAAGTGAAGCTTAATTTAAACTATATGTTTTAGTTATTAATAATGCATCAATATCAGTGTAATATTTGTAACAAATATACAACACTACAAGATGTTAATAATTGAGGAATTCTTATGGAAAGCTGGGTTGGGGGTTGTGTGTGTGAATCTGTACTACTTGATCAATTTTTCTGTAAATTCAAAGCTGTTGTAAAAAATAAAGTTTATTAGTTTTAAGAATACACACACTCAAATTCTAGAAGAACCCCTAGAAATAAAGATTATACGTTAAGGTGGCATGAACAAAAAATACATGTATTGCCAGGTAAGAAATTTAAAAATTGTGAACCAACACGTTCAGTAGCCAACTATAGACTACATCAGAGCAGTATATCCAAAGGGAGACCTCATCAGAAACCAAACTCAGCTGAGGTGAATTTTGCTTTCTGGTGTTAACACCTTCACAGCAGCTCACACACATTTGACAGGGAAGATCTGCATAGTCAGCTGGCCCAAATCTTGGATATCCTGTCCCATGAAGGTGAGTTCCACAGGGGAAAAGGAGAGAGACTTAGAGCACAGGCATTCAGGCATAAGTTCTTGAGAACCTATTGTTGAGACCAGTTAAGGGGCTTAGCCACTTTCTGGGGGAACACAATCAGCACCAGTGGAAAATTCTCTCAATCTTCCTCCTTATTCTGGAGAGGCAACACTGGTACAATATTCACAAATCAATCAATGTGATTCAACACATAAACAAACAAACAAAAGGATAAAAATCACATGATCATATGAATAGATGCAGTAAAAAGCATTTGATAAATCCAGCACCAATTTAAGGTCAAACTTTTAGCAAAGTGAGAATAGAGAAAACATACCTCAACATAATAAAGATCATATATGACAGACTGACAGCCAACATCATACTCAATGGGAAAAATTAAAAGCAATTCCCTTAAGATCAGAAAGAAGACATGAGTGCCCATTTCACCACTCTTGCTCAACATAGTTCTGAAAGTCTTAGCCACAGCAATCAGACAACAAGAAGAAATAAAAGACATCCAAATTAAAAAAGAAGAAATATAACTCATTATTTGCTGATTACATGATATTATACATAGAAAACCTTAAACTCTCAGCCATAAAACGACAAGACCTGATATATAAATTTGGCAAGATGGCAGGATACAAAACTAATATTTAGAAATCAGTGGTATTTTTATACACCAATAATAAACTCTCAGATAAAGACATTAAAGAAACATTCCCATTCAAAAAACTGAGGAAGATAAAAACAAGTGAAAGCATACACCATGTTCATAGATAGAAAAAATTAACATCACTAAAATGTTCATACTACCCAAAGCAATATATAGATTTAAAGAAATTCTTATTAACTCACCAATCGCATACTTTACAGATCCAAAAATTTACATGGAACCAATAAAGAACTTGAATTGTCTCATGAGTCTTATAGTGAAGAACCAAGTGGGAGGTGTCACACTTTCTGATATCAAGCTATACTACAAGGCCATTGTAATCAAAACAGCTTGTTACTGGCATAAGAAGAGGCATACAGATCAATAAAAAAGAACAGAGAACCCAGAAATAAACCCACACCTTATGGTTCATTAATATTTGACAAAGGAGGCAAGAGCATACAATGAAGTAAAGACAGTCTCTTTAATAAATGATGTTGGGAAAATTGGATGGGTGGATGCAAAAAAATTAAACTAGACTACCAACATACACCAGTCACAAAAATAAATTCAAAATTAATAAAAGACTTAAATTAAGTCACAGAACCATAAAAATATTGGAAGAAAACATAGGTAGCAGACTCTCAGACATCTCTCATAGCAGTATTTTTGCCAATATATCTCCATGGGCAAGTGAAATAAAGAAAAAAATAAACAAATGGGACTATATCAAACTGAAAAGATTTGCACAGCAAAAGACACCATTAACAAAATAAAAAGACAACCCATTTTATGGAAGGACATATTTTCCTATATGTCTGATAAGGGGTTAATAACCAAAATTTATAAAGAACTTAAAAAACTCAACACCAGAAGGTAAACAATCTGATTAAAAAATGGGCAAAGCACCTAAACAGACAATTCTCCAAAGAGGACACACAGATGGCCAAATGACATATGTGAACATGTTCAATGTCACTGATGATTAGAGAAATGCAAATTCAAACCATAATAAGATGTCACCTCACACTTCCAGAATGACTTTTACTAACAAATAAACACACAACAAGTGCTGGCGAGGGTGTGGATAAAAGGGAACCCTCCTTCACTGCTGGTGGGAATGCAGACTGGTGCAGCCACTGTGGAAAATGGTATGGCGTTTCCTCAAAAAATTAAAAATGGAACTGCCTTGTGACCCAGCTATTCCACTTCTAGGACTACATCCTAAGAATCCCAGAACACTGATTCAAAAGAAAATATGCATTCCCATGTTCATTGCAACATTGTTTACACTATACAAGATCTGGAAAAACCCAAGCATCCATCAGTGAACCAGTGGATAAAAAAGCTATGGTACATTTATACAATAGAATACTTACTACACGATCATAAAAAAGAAAAAAAATCTTATCTTTTGTGATGGTATAGATGGACCTGGAGATTATTATCTTAAGTGAAATAATCCAGGCAGAGAAATACCAATACCATATGATCTCACTTTTATGTGGAATTTAATGAACACAATAAACTTTGGAACAAAACAGAAACAGAAGCAGGGACATAGGGAACAGCTACCTGAGGGAAGGGAGAAGAGGGAATGGGATCAAAGAAGGTAAAGAAATTAGCCAAATTTTATATATATATACACACACACACGCATGCACGCACACACACATGGATACCGCCAAAAGGTAAGCTATTCCCAGAGGGAAAGTGGAGATAAGGTGGGGTGGGTGGAGTGAGGCAAAAGGGGTGAAAAGCAAATGCAAAGAGACTTTGCATGGGGCATTGAGGACATGATAGTATGTGGAGGTGTTATATTGAGTGGGACACTTGAAACCATGTCAACACAATAAATTAAAAATAAAACTTACATATGAGACCTTTGGTTATTTTCCCCTGCACAGCTGACATTGGGAGATTACATAGAATAGGATAGAATAGATAGGTGTACTAAGGGCATAATCCACCCAAGTTAAAGGGAAAACAGCTACCATGTTTGTCAGGGAAGAAAAATGGCCCGTTTCAGAAACCAGCACAAATCATCATGATGTGGGTTATAGTGGATGGGTCAGGCTGAAAGAGTCTAAGGAGTTTTATGTAAAGCAGCTCCTGTTCTGCCCTAGACCTAATGATCTAGTTAGTACAAGCGATTGAGAGCAGTTATGTCACAGAATAGTCTTTCTTCTACACTAAAGAGATGTTATTGGCATGAAAAGGATCTTTCAGATATGAGAGCAAACCTGGAAAAGGAGTATTTTGCAGCATGTGAACCATATGATAGCTTCAAACCCACCACAAGCACCTCGGGAGCTGCTCTCTTTGCCTTTTAGTAAACAAAAAAACTCTATATCCTGCACCTAGCCTAGTACACATCAATAAAGACTGTCACATGAAGAAATCACAGCCATTTTACATATGAGTTTATTTCATTATGGTTATCCTGTGTTGGCCATTGTCAGTCCTCTACAATTTTTTCAAGACCAGCACATTCTCCTAGAAACAGTTCTGGTTTGGTCTCAGCCAAGGATAGTTACTGGGGTTGCTTCACTGGGGATACAGAAGCAGTAGAAGATTTGGTGCTGAAGAAGGAGAAGAAGAAAAATTAAGGTGGTAAATTGCAGCTCTTGATAAGTTAATGACTTGTTCAACATACTTTCTGTAAGTCCACCCTACCCTTTAAAAAATCTTTCTCTTGGATATTTTCTTTCTCTCCACATTTTCTTTCCCTTTGAGTCACCATCAACTATCTCTGTGCTTCAAATGCCACATCGGCCCCAGGTTGTACAGTACTATTTTATTCCAGGTCAGAGAGGAGCCTGGGAACTGAAATCCCTGAAAGAGTGATCTTCTATCTGCAATTATTGTTATAAATGTTCCTCTGGAACTCGTAAGTGGCCATACGGTTTTTAGTTTTATTTGAGAACATTCTTGGCTTGTTTTCTATTAACTGCAAGGCAAGCAGAGAGCATAGTAAATGAAAAGCTATTTCCATTCAGGTTCTGAGCAAGATTTACTTTTCAGTAAATAAAATACCCCTGGGAATAAACTGCTCATCCTTGGAGGTGTATTACTATAGTTCCTATCATATCTGTCAATTGAAGAAAGAAGACAATTTATTAAGCATTCTGTTTCCCTGGAAATTAATTCTTACATGAACTGCTTCAACCACTTTGTTCTTTTATGTCTTAGATCAAATATAGACCCTTGGCCTCCTCTTCATAGACACCCACCACTCCAGCTCCTCTGTCAGAGTCTCTTGCCCTCTCAGTGGGCTGTGCTGTAGCCAGCCCATCAGCTGCTTTCTGGCTTTCCTGGCTGTGCACATGACAGCCTCAGACTCATTGAAAATACCCACTGCCTTATCCATTAATAACTGATTCCATTTTAGAAGATGGCTAAAAGTGATTAAACCAAAATGGTTATTCTTTCCTGGAACACTCCACTAGCTCCTTTTTTTCTGCCTTAATAGCAAGCAGATTATTGTCCATTTTCTGACCTTGGAATAGTATTTATTTAAAATGACTAACAAAGAGATCTACTTGAACTATCAATTCCTACCTGCTCCAGTACTGGCCCTTAACAAGTAATGATATCAGCATATTTAGCCTTCCCTGGTGTCCAGTGTTAGGGTCTTAAGCAATTATCTTTCCCTTTCTGAGTTCTTAACCTTTTGAGAGCAGAAACAAGCAGCCAAAGGAGAATCAAAATTTTTTATCAATTTTGTTGTTTTGAAAGTTGGATTAGAGAATATGGCAAGGTTTCTGTCCTACCTCTGGAAATGGGGTCTTAACTGCCCCTAATGCTAGCAGCCTGTGGCCAAAGAGAGAAGCTGGGGCCAAGTGAGCAGAAACCTGGTTGGGCTTGATAGAGATCTATGCTTCTTGGTCTGTTTATTGCTGACTACTAGATTCACAGCCTTTCATGGTGCCTGGGCTCACCAGGTCCAGCAGAATAAAGCACACACACACAAAAAAGGGAGAGGCAGATGTCAACTGCTTCACCCATAACCTGACTTTATTCTAGAATCAATGCTGTGGTAATAAACAATTCCAAAATCTCAGGGACCTAAAAACACCAAGGTTTACTTCCTGTGCATGTTACATGGTCATGTTTGGTCACCTGCATCTCATCTACACACCATCTTTACTCTATATCCAGGCTAATTTACCTGGGACGTTGCCTGTCAAATGGCAGAGAAGAAAGAAATATAACAAGTCCCCACCCTGGTTTTAAAAGCTGCTGCACAATTGTGATCCTGATGTGCAGTAATGACTTTGGATTTTCCCAAAAAGAGATCTGGCCTTTGCCATTGGCTTCTGAAAGGTAATATATCCTACCTTTTCATATAGGGTACATGCTGTCTGCATGACCCTAGAAAGGGGATAACCACACTTGATAGTCTTAGGGTGGAGGCTGGCCATGTCACAAAGACAACCATGTGTCTTAGGATAGGTCACATGGGTCAACCACTTGGACAATTGATCAATTGATCATGTTTATGAAATGAAACCCTAATAAAAACAATGAACTCAAAACTCAGGTGAACTTTTCTGATTGGCAATATCGCATTAATATTGTCTCACATTGATTTGGTAGAGCAACATGCCCTAAGCACAATGAAAGGTTTGTATTTAGAACACTACCAGACTCTGCTCTATTCAAGTCTTCCTTTGACTGATTTTTTAATGTTTATTTTTTCTGTGACAAACTGTAACTATGAGTACAATAGCTTTCAATAACTTCCTTAAATCTTTCTAGCAAATACCAAAACTGAGAATGGTTTAGGGAACTACTGAACTTGCCATAGGTGTCAGAAGTGAGGATGGTCTTTTGTAGACTCCTCCCTCTGACTTTGTAGTTGAACACTAACTCTCTGGAGATAGTATCAGAAGTTTTAAGCAGAATAGGCAGTCTGGAGGACTGTGCTATCAAATTTTTCAGTTTGTCTAACTCTAAGTAACTTCCATTCACATTTGCTTAGGCAAAGTAAATCCTAAATCATGCTGTCTGAATTCATTGAGCAGGAATGTATAATTCTCCCAGAAAAGGGGTCATTATAGGGGAGGGAGTTATAGGGAAGAATTGTAAAGGCTTTAAATAATAATAAGATCTCTTATAGTCATTTAAGATGCATCAGAAGGATGATAGGGGAAACAATGGGACAGAAATAAACCAAAATCAAGATTAAATGTTTGATTAGATAAGAAAGTAATTAAAATTAAAAAAAATAAGAATCACTTATATTTCTAGGGAGTTGGTGATATTCACTGAAAGGAGCAAGACTTAAGAAAAGATTTAATGCTGAGCATGTTAAGTTTGAGGATCATCCAAGAAGAGGTGTTTGGTTAGATTATATTAATCTGGAACTCAACAAAGAAATAACACCTAGAGAGAAAGATTTAGAATTCTCTCTCTCTAGGTATAATTTCTAGAATATAAAATAAGGAAGGCTGAAAATTAGATCCCAGGGCAATGCTTTCTAGCCTTTTTTATGTCAGAACTCATAGACATTTGTGCAGTGTACTGGAGTAAACAGACAAGGCAGCTCAGGTCTGTGGGCAACGAGCCTGCAGTCTGGCCATAGCAAAGACTAAGAAGGTCACTATTTCATGCTGATTAGGAATCTCATAAATGCATTCTGGCAGTTAGGAAAGTAAGGGAACATAAGAAGTAGCCACAAAAGAAGGAAATCAGAGTAAGTGCCATCATGGAAGCCAGAAGAGGAAATAACTGTTAAAAGAAACTTCAGAGGGGTAGCATAAAATGAAAATGAAAGATATGATCCCGTTTTGTCAAAAAGTAAGTCTCTAGTTAACTGGAAAAAAAAAAAGATTTCGGAGAGAGACTGTATGGAATCCTGATCTTAGTGGAGTGAGAAACAAAAGTAATAGAAAATAGAGTATTAGAAGAGCCAAGTGTAGGTCAGGGCTGTGAAGGAGAAGAAAGAAATTGATAATAGCTAGAGTTTTCCATCAGGTTTAGGTAGAGCTCTGCAAAGATGAGCAAGACTTGAGCCTTTCTAAAAACTGAAGACAAAAAATCTTTGTAAAAGGAGAAGTTTATAATGAAGAGAGGTAATGATTTATAAACTAGGACACATAAACGATGAGACCCAAATTTCAGAGTGGCATCAGAAAGGATAAATATATCCTTAAGGAGGAATGAAAGAAGGACTCAAGAAACAAGTCTGGTTGGAGAAAGTCAGAGGGTATAAATTATCAGAAAATGAGGTCAGTGGGGTATCAGAAAGCCATTTCATGTAGACTTTATTGGAGAGCCTTGTAAGTCAATGCAGTATTTCTGAGATGGCACCTTTGGTAGGTTTTAAACAGTTTAATGTTTGGAATTTCCAAAAGGATGAAAAAGGATCACCCTGAATGCTGTCAATAGAATGGACCATAGGGGAGCAAGTAGGGAGACCAATTCAGAGAAAGACTGGTATAGTGATCTAGAGAATAAATGCTGGCTTGAATCAAATAACACAGTAGGAATAGATTTCTAAAAAATAGTGTTAAGATTCTAAATTTATTTTGAAGAAGGAACCAATAGGATTTGAAGGAAAGACCATGTCTATCTTTCTCTTCATGAAATTCCAAATTTCTAGTATATAATATGTAAACAATCCATCAAATCAGGAACCTCTCTAGGTAGTCTAGAATTTTGCATGGGATCAATGTCAGCCTTACCAGTCCACGTTGTTCATTTCTGGAGTTCTGCCATCTCCCCTATATTTTCTTTAATGTATCTTGGATTATTAGCAGCAAATCTGAGAAAATATCTAACACTATTGTCAAGAATTGATTTTCTTTTAAATACAGTTAATTTTATTATAGTTTTCTTATGTATCTTGAACTCATGTTAAATCTTGATATTTTTAACTTTCTCTATTTGGATTGAGAATAAAACCCATCTGCATTATCTATATTAACATAACCTTTACTACTCACATGTTTACATTAATATGACTATTATTCTATGAAAATTTTGCCAGGATGTTTTTCAAGAAAATACAGTTTTGTCATTTTTGTTTCAGGAACATTCTGAAAATCTATTTCTTCAAACAATGAACAACTGTATAATTCTCATCAGAGTTAATCCTTTCCCTCAGACAATAGGCCTCCCAACCAGACTCACTGAACAATTGTTTATCATTGGAAATTTACTGCCATCAATCCTAAACAATTAAATCATAAATTTTATATAGCCCTAATCAGGACCCCATATTAAAAGATTGATCTTCAATTTGACCCCTAAAAATCTTATAAATATTCCACTTCTGCCCTTTTTTTCTAAAATGATTGTTTTCCCTCACCGCTTTGTTTTATCAAAGGTGTCTCTTTATGAAATTTTAGAGTCAATGGATTTTTATTATTTTCTAGAGACTATTAAAGTCAAAAATGACTATAATATTTTTAATTTTTTTCTATCATTTTAACATTATATTCCCCAGTAATAAGCTTCTTTGTTTTCCATTTTGTTTCAAATATAGAAAAGAGTATTTTTTATTTTCTTTTAGCACTTTTTCTCCTAATCTTAGAACACTTAGGGCTTTTAAATCTTCCACATGTTATTTCTATTTTTCCCTCCAAGCCTTCATCTCCTCACCTTCCAGTCGTAAAGAATACTTCCTCCATCACAGGAAAGTGGATAGATGAGATGAAATAATATTTATTAATACATTTTGCTATATAAATATCATGGACAGAATCATCCCTCATTATTCCATAATTTTTTTGCATTTATCTCTGTTAGTACCTACATATGGCTCTCTTTCTTTCACCATCAACCTTGAAAAAGAATGGGTTGCTATCTTCTTATCTGTTCCAAAACTTTGCATCGTATTTAATCCAAAGTCTATTCTCTACAATACAGGGCAGAGGAAAAGGAGGTCACACAGGCAAAGGTGTGGCAGACCAACTAAACACCAGCATATAAGTGTCCAACAAGCTCTGACTAAAGTTGGAGATCTGTAGGCAAGTGGGCAGGTGCTAGATCAAAGTTAGAAGCAAAATTCAAGTCCACACACAAAGGCGCTACTGTCATGCATTGCAGAAGGTCATTCTAAGTCAACAGATCACACGTACATCAGTGGTCCCACGAGATTATAATCAAACTAAAAATTTACTACCACCTAGTGATGTTATAGCTAGTGTACTTCTTAGCACAACATGTTACTCACATGTTTGTGATGATGCTGGTGTAAATAAACCTACTGTGCTGCCAATTATATAAAAGTATAGTGCCTATAATTATGTGTAGTATGTAATACCTGATACTGATAATAACTAAATAACTATGTTCCTGGCTTATATACTATACTATACTTGTTATCATTACATTAGAGTGTACTCTATTGTTATTTCAGTTTAATGTAAAACAAAATGTCATGTTACTCTAGCAGCAGCTTCCTACATCTCTTGTTTACATCACTTGGTTGCATCATTTTCTTTTGTGCTGCTTTTAATCTACTGTTTTGTACGGTGAAATGCTGCACAGGCTTGCAGCCTAAGAGCAATACCATATAGCCTAAGTGTGGAGTTAGCTATATAACTTTGGTTTGTGTAAGTGCACTATGTTATGCTTACACAAAAACTAGACTACCTAATGATTCATTATTCAAAACATATCCTGTTGTTAAGGGGCACATGCCTATAATTGACTTTTGGTCAGAAATATTCTGATTTTATCTTAAAGGATCCATGTCCACTTAAAGGGCAGATGTGTTCTTGGAATGTCCTCCCATTATCATTGTTTATATTTCATTTTTTACAGCTTTCTTCTATAGTTTTTAGTTCAGGAACCATTATGTAAACTCTTAAATTTTCTCTTTCCAACTTTGTTATCACATTCAGCTCTATCCAATACTTTCTTTCTTTACTATTAGGAACTTCAAGAAAACAAAGTCACTTTCTCAGAATATTTTACAATAGGTAATTGCAAAAGAAATCACATTTATTCAGAGCCAATAAAGAGCAAAAGAACTGTGTCTAACAAGTATTTAATCAACAGGTATCTACAAAACTTAGCTAAGGGAATTCTTTACCCTGGCTGGTGTTAAAAATTTTCTGGACAGAAAAATGTTCTGCTCTTTCCCTAAGGGGCATTATAGCTCTCTCTGATCAAAAGAACAAATTCATGTAACCCCAATTTTTATATAAATTCATATATTAAACATTATTTTATATATATATAAAAGCCCTCTGGCTTTTATTTTTAGGCATAGTAAATAATAAGTGCAAGACTACATTAGAGTAAATAAAAGACTACATTATAAAATAATAAAAAGGATAGGAAGGAATTCTTTTTCACTACCAAACACAGAAATGTACTATAGAATTTACCTTAAGTTTTATTTTTATTTGGGATGCTTTATTTATTTATGTTATTTTAATCTGGAAACTAGCAGCAAAACTAATTATTTACCTATATATGTACACACACACACACACACACACGTTCCTTAAGACACCTTTCTAATGGATTTTCAACAGTGTTTCCAATCAAGGGCTATATATTCAAATGCCTCAGGGATGAATAAGCAGGTAAAATGTCAAGCAATAAGGAGTAGTAAAGACTATGGCAATCTGGGAATACATGCCCTGCCTAAAAATATTCAAATTTATTTTACCAATACTCTTTTTTGGAGTTGCAAGCTATCACTGGCCAAATTCAACTACAGGGCCAAATTCATCTAACCTTTGTCAAGACTCTGGTATCTCAATTGCTCTAAATGAACCATGGAAACATCTTGCTTTTCCTCTCACATTCAGGAAAACCTCATGGAGACACATCATCCCAACATAATTTCTAATCTTTAGTATGTTCTTCAGTTGTGCCACTAAGAGTCAGAAACAGTATTCTATTAGCTGACTTCTAAAACATTATCTGGAGACATACTCAAGTTAATCAAGTAAACAATAATAATAACAATAATAGGTACATTTTATTAAATGCTTATTATCTGCTAAACTTGAAGTTGTTGCTCTCCCCACACTTAATAAACAATAAATAGTTAAAGGCAAGAGCTGATGTTTAAGTCACAATTCAATTGACTTATATTATGAAACTACATACTGAATGGCATGGGCAACAATCAGTGCTGTCTATACAGTAGTCAGTTTGAACTTCAGCTGTTCAATGTGTGTGTGTGTGTGTGTGTGTGTGTGTGTGTGTGTGTGTGTGTGTGTGAGAGAGAGAGAGAGAGAATGATATAATCTCCATTTAATTTGATCTTTCAATTTGTGAATGCATTTGAACAAACGGCTGATTGGCATGTAGTTTTTACCCATACACATTCAGTCCTCATTATCACCCAAGATCTTTCAAGGTGCTTTGCAAGGTCATTAAAATCATACCATTTTGATCTTAACATGATATTTAAAATTTCTTTCTCAGCTTAATGTACTAACTAATGAAAGTCATTTTTTCCTTAATGAATGATTCTATGAGATAATATGTAGCCCTGGCAGAAGACTACTGTGTTAATACTGCCATGAAAAATTAGTCCAGGCTGCAATGTTCTTATCAATGAGGGTGAATTATTAGAAACAAACATGTTCAGTAACAGCCGATACCAATTGTGATCTCAGGCAGCTGTTATTACGGGCCTAGAATCCCATTAAAATTTCAGAAAGACATGGGAATATTAGTTTAATAATTCACTTTCTAGAGCAAGGGTGGAAAAATTTTACTGTAAAGGACAAACAAAATTTTAGATTTTCCAACTACTCTATTCTGCCAGTGTAGCAGGAAAGCAGCCAGTGACAATATGAATGGGCATGACTGTGTTCCAGTAAAACTTTAAGGACACTGATTTTATATAATTTTAATGTGTCACAAGATATTTTATTTTTATATTTTATAATATTTAAAAATATAAAAACAATCTTAGCTTATGGACTGTTCAAAAACATGCCAGGGGACAAATCTGGCCACAAGCCATATTTTCCTTTTTCATAAACCTTAAAACCTAATCTTAGAAAGGATGATTGAATAAGTTTTGCTGTGTAGTAAAAAATACAAGTAAGCATCAGTCAGGTAGCATAGCTTCTTGCCTTGACCACCCGGCATAATTTAATATTAACATTCCAGGATGACTGAAGGCATCTTCCTCCTCTCTACTCTGGGTACTTTCCCATAACCATTTGGACCCAGCAGGTACCTTCTCTGCACTGATCTTATTCACTATCTCCTTCCCTGTAGGGAGGACAGTCCTAGTTAGGCTTACTCACTTGTTTTCCAGCTGCAAGCACTTTGCATGATTAATGAGTGAGCACGTGGCAAAAAGCCAAATGTGTGTGTGTAGCCTATATAAGGCTATGTATATTTCCCCCCAGGAGTGGTTTTCCTGATCGCTCGCCTGTCACTGCAAAGGGCGATTTTTCCCTGTTCATTCACCTGCCTCTCTGAGAATTCAATAAACAGGGATGGATGGCCCGATGCCTTTTTAATTTTTTTTTTATTTTTATTGATTTTAATTTATTGTGTTTACATAGATTCAAGTGTCCCACTGAATATATCTCCCCCCACCTCATGTTCTCCTCGACATCCCCCTTGCCCCCTACCCCCAATTCCTTCTCCCCTTCCTTCCAGGACCCTTCCCTCCAGAATTTGCTGTCCTGCTCTCTATAACGCTGTGTTATGTATATATAATTTCACTAATCTCATTCCCTTCTCTGATTCCATCATCTCCTCCCCTTTCCCTCTGACAGCTTTCCCTCTAGTCTCTTTGATCCCGCCTCTGCCTCTATTCCATTCTTCAGTTCAACTGTTCACTAGATTCCTCAAATGATTGAGATCGCATGATATTTTTCTTTGTCTGGCTTATTTCACTTACCATAATAGTTTCCAGGTCCATTCATGTTGCCGCAAAAGGTAAGATTTCCTTTCTTTTCCCAATGCCTTTTAACTCCACAGTTCTTCTGTGGTCTGTCCAAATCCAATGTGAACCTTCCTAGCTTTGATTATTGGCATTACACCTGGCATAGGGGGCCAGATTTGATTTAGACTGGTATGGAGCCACCAACACCCTTGAAAGATGAGATAGAGGAATGGTCATTCTTGAGCATGTGGTTCCCCGTGGCTACCCTGTTGGGGCCATGGAGTGGGTGTATTTTCATAGCCCTACAAGCAGAAACTGAAAGCTCTCTGATATAGGCTGCCTGAGTCCAAGAGCTCCTGTTCAGCTGGAAGCTGAGTACAGGTAGTTGCAGGAACTGTAGTGGTTGCTGGAGAAGGAGCTACAAGTTCAAGAGCTCCAGTGTGAACTAGAGGCTGAGCAAGAATAGCGACAGTCTCTGGAGGACAACAAGTAGTTGCTAGAGAAAGGGACTGCCCAAGTTCAAGAACTCCAGTGCAAGCTGGAAGCTGGAGGCTGAGCGCAGAATGCACTGGAATGGCTACAAGAGGAGGAGCTAGAGGAGGTGCTGCATGTGTGCCAGTGGAGTGGCTCAGAGTTGGCTGTAGTAGGTGTTTCTGATTCTTCTTATTCTGGGGAGGAGGATATTCAGGTTAAAACTGCCTTTGGCTGACTTAAAGCCTGACTGGTAGTCACCCAGAAGGTGAAAACCCAGCAGCAGAGAGTCCCTCAGGGGCAGGCAAAGCCCCCTTCCCCTGCAGGTATTGGAGCATTCTATGTTCTGGCTCTACACCCAGACAGAGTTGTTGGAGTTAGGGGAAAGATTCAGGCAGAAAACCACCAAGTCTCTGGCAGCTTGGTTGCTGTGGTTGTGGAACATAGGGGTGGTTGGTGTTGTGCTCTCCAGAGAAGAGAGAGAAATTAGTCGTCATCACCAACCACTCCTCCTTAGGGCAACATCTTCGGAACTGCCATGACAACGTAGAAGTTCACACCCTATTAGAATGTGTGATGGCTGCCATTTATACAATCTGGTAGAATACTGAAGACTTACCAGGGGCAGTGAGTCAATAGCAGTTGTATACTGAGTTGCAACAGAAAACTGGTTATGAGGAATGCTTTTTTCAACCTGTGGTCCTGCGGGACAGATATGGAAGTATTTATGGCAAGCATGAGGGACCTTATTCTCCAGAGCACCCCAGTCACTGGTGGCTATATTGGGTCTATATGTAGGGCAACCCATCAGTGCTATTACGCAGAAAATCTCAGGTTTGGGGGAAGTAGACGCAGTGTGGTACAGTAAGGATGTGTGGGCTACTTCCCATGCTGCCCTCCCAAGAGAAACATGTCTCTATAAAGGTTACCTGAACACAGATGTGGGTAGATTTGATTGTGGCCATGGAAGATAAGGAGACATTAGTTGGCAAATCTAATAAACTCTTTCTAGAGCTTTGGCAGCAACTTAAACCTGAACAGAAATTTCAGCTGCTGAAAAAGCAGGGAAATAAGCAGCCCCGGCAGCTTCCAAAATAATGGTCAGCATTCATGTCACACAATGGCAAAGTTACACATAGGAGGAAGCTGCCAAGAAAATGGTTGGTGCCTGTGCCATATGACTACAAGATTACATGTTGGATCATGCAGCTGAGGGAGAAGAAGATCTCCAAGACCTGTTGTTCCAGTTTGAATAGGGGGAAGGTTGAGGGACCCATCGAATAGGATGGGCAAGGACCAGAGGCCCCTGTGTAATTGGCAATCCAGTGGTCCCCTTCTAATGTGCAGCAGATGTTGTCTTTAGTAGGTAGAGGTGCTTTTGCAGCAGCTAAGAGAGCTGTCAGGGTGATACAGGCCTTAAATGTGTTTGGCCCCATGAAACTCGACATTTATGTGACCTCTGAGGAGTTTGGATAGGCTTGTAGCAATGAACAGAGTGCTTATGAAAAGGTGTTGAAGTCTGTTATCAAAGAGCTGTGTAGATAGTTACCTGTAATAAACTTTCACCTTTGGTGACAGCTGGGCTGTCTGTAATGGACTCATCATTGAGCGGTATAATGGACTCTTGAAGCAGAGACTGTGACAAGAGGAGGGGACCAGCTCTCTTGCTGGATGGACATGCTGCTTGTAGACAGTACTCTGGATTTTGATCAAGAAACTCCAACAGGAGTGCCTGGCACCTGTAGAGGCCCTCTTGTACCAGGCATCTGCTCTCATCCAGTTGCAGATATGCACCAAAAACACTTTACTCAAGGTGGGCTTTGGGTAGCAGGACAACATGCTTCTGCCTGCCTAACAACCTTCCTAATGGCCAATGGCTTCAATGGGCATAGCCCTGAACTGTACAGCCCCACTTCCTACAATGGGTAGCCTTGTTGGCATCATGGGGTAGGGAACTAGAGGTGGGCCTCCAGGTAACTCCCTGGGCACCCTGCACCTGGCCACCTAAGGTAGAAGTGTTTTATTCCTTGAGTGCTCAGGGAGACATCATTGTGAAGGGCACCTTGGTAGTTATTGTCATTTTTGGTATAACTTGTGCCTTAGTAGTCTGTTGCTGTAGTCTCTACTATTTCTTTGAAATATGGATGTAATGTACCTCACTCCTCACACAGGAGTCATTGCCAAAGATACCTGTTGTATAGATTATGAGGTAAGCAACCCTAAAGGGGTGGGGTGTGGGAAAACAGCTCTGTTAGGCTGGCTCACTTCTTTTTGGCTGTAAGAACTTCGCATGATTAATGCATGAGCATGCAACAGAAAGCCACGTGTTTGTATAGCCTATATAAGGCTATGAGTACTTTCCTACAGAAGCAATTTTCCTGATCGCTTGCCTGCTGCCATGAGGAGCAATTTTCCCCTGTTCACTCACCCACTTCTGTAAGAATCCAATAAATGGAAATGGCCCAGTGCCTTTTGGATCCATGGTTCTTATGTGGTCTGCCTGAATCCAGTGTGAATCTGCCTGGCTTCAACTACTGTCATTACATTCCTCATATAAGAAGGTTAAAATATGACCTATGTATTATCCAGTTTAATTGTAAAGTTAGACAAGAGTTTGTGAGGCATAATTACTACTAGAGAAAAACAACAACACAAAAAACAGTATGTTAAATAAAGGGTCAGAAATCCACACCAAATAGATCCCAATCCTGGAAATAGAGTTACCTTTTATTGATTAATCTTGAAGGTGGCTTGGATTTTATCTAGATTGTTCTGTTTTTCCAAAGGCTCAGTCAATTACTTAAAAATAATACAATCCTAGTTGGTAGGTTCAGAGAATAAAGTGTCAGCCCAGTGTGCAGATGTACCAGTTCAATCCACAATCAGGGCACACATGAGAAGCAACCATCTGCTTCTCTTCCCTTCCCTCTCCTCCTTCTCTCTCTTTCCCTCTTGCTCTATTGGTTCAAGCATCCCGGGAGCTGAGGATAGCTCAGCTGATTCAAACATGGGCCCCAGACGGTGGTTGTTGGATAGATCATTGTCAGGGAACATGCAGGAGTCTATTTCCCCTTCCCTCACTTAAAAAAAAAGAATAAAATACATTATGTCCTCTGTTTCCTTTCTAAACATCATCTAAACCCTTGAAGATGATCTTCCTCCCATATGGAGTTTCCACTAATTCTGATTTGTATCTTCTGATCTTAAATCTCAAACCTTAATTTTCCTCTTCCACCTAAAAATAGAACCTCTAACAAGAGCCACTTTAAATAACACATTGTAGCTTTAAAGGCTGCTGGACTCTTCAGGGGATGTAAGGCCTTATTAAAGAGAGACTTTTAAAGTCACTTTATTCTTGTCTGTGAATGGCTTTATTGTTTGGCCAAGTTACATGATAATTAACACAGATCAACTAATTAAGCTAAAATTAGTGTCACCTGATGCTTACCCTGAATCCTGGCTTTTCTGTTTTGTGCAAATTAAAGCCTACTAATTAAATAAATTTGAATTCCAGTAGATAAAGCATGGAAAGAATTGATTCAAAAAATACTACATTCAATGGATTTGTTCCTGCTTTCTTCCTAAATTGATATAAACGCAAAAGGAAGGGGAGAGCATCAAATTTAGTCGCCTATATTATACAAACTTAGAGTATGTTAGAATTTGCAGAACTGAAATAAAAAGAAATAGCACACTCCACCAGTGAGTAAAAGGGCCCTAATCCCACAGTGACTTCTTAGTCAATATATTATAAACCAGACAGAGTTTAGATGCACTAGTTTAGTGCTTTTGCTATTAATTCATTTCATATGACAAGTGTTCTTGGGATCAGGTGTCAGATAACAGAGAGTCACAACATAAACTGTGACACTAGCATGATGAGCTAGTTTTCAACTTGTGACTAAAATTCAATTGATGTGCTTTAGATTAAGGGTTTAGAGCTCTGTGCTGATTTGTTTAGCCTGAGTTGAATGGACAAAAGGAAATTTGAACTCAAAGCCCTTTTATTCTCTCTCTTGTATTTATTCTCTCTTTCTCATATTAAAAACACCAATCTCCTGACTTCACTATAGACATTCTAGTTCCTTGGTCTCCATTACTTTGTTTTTTTTCTCTCCTCTCATCCAACCCCTGTATTACCAGCACAACACAGATTGTGTCACTTCCCTGCTCAGCTATCATTCATAAACTTCCCTCTGCCTAGCGGATAACTTTTTTTTTTTTTACTTTAAGGTCTTCACAATTGACCCTAACTTTTCCAGAATGGGTTTCTACTATTCTTTTATGAATAGCTGAAGCTTCAGTCTTTCCTAGAATATGTGAGCTTCCTTTCCATTCTCTTCTCTGTTGTGTTAACCAACAAAAACAACAATAATAATAATTGATGAACAGCCACCATCTATTGAGTGTTTACTATACCCACATAATTTCCTAACCTCTTTACATATACCATCTTATTTTAGTCTTATAACAATCATAATAAAATAGGTATTATATTCCATTTTATAGTTGAATCTTGGAGAAGTTAAGCAACTTGCCTACAATCACCTACACAATTTTAATTGGTAGAATTAGGCTTCAAATGCAAGCCTCTGAATCATATGCCAATCCCTTAATAATTTCATTATAGTTTCTCCTTCACCTTGCTCTATTCCAAATGTGCTCATCACCTACCTCCACATAAGCACACACATACATACACATATGGAGATTTTACACACACCAAATTCTAGATACCTCCTGCATGAAGTCTTTCCTGATCCCTAACTCCCTTAGGTTCTCCCCCTCTTCCATACTTCAAGAATATGTCCTTTCTTCCTAAGAATTTTATATTTCAATAGCTGGTGATCTCAATGTAAGATCATTCATTCTTTAATATTAAAATTATAATGATTCTGAATCCTGTCTTGTGAATTAACACAGAGTTGATTTTCTCTAAGGTTCCTTACATTTGTAACTTCTGGGAACCCCTTATAATATTTTACATGCTCCAAATCTATCTTGTGACCTCCCCCTATCACCCATGTTCTGAATTACTGCAATATGAATTCTTTTGGCATCCTGTCATGGTGTTCTCTCCTCCTGTAGTGACTTAGTTTACGATTAAACACTGGTACACTTTATTGACAATCACATTCCCCAAAATGACCACCAGAAAAAACTGTTCATTGATCAAAGCTAAGTTTATCAGACTTACTGCAATAATAGAGAACATCTTGACAACTTCTTAGTAGTATCTCATAAGAGACAGATCAGAAGGGGACATTTATAAATTCTGTCATCTGGTTTAAGGTGGAGTCTTTCAAGGTGAGAAATTAATTGAGATTAGACAAAGTTTATTATATAGTAAATTAGGATCAGTGAATATAACAACATTCATGTCTTAAAGTAAATAGTGATTTTAAAAAACTGTCTTATAAGTGGACTGTTGATTAAGTGAACAATCTATTATCCTGATAGACCTGTTTGCTTATGCAACCAAACCCTATGTAGATAAACTAATTTGCAATAATGTATTGAAGCAACTTGAAGAATTTCATAAAGATTTACAGTTTTACCTTACTGAGGAAGAATATCCTAGAACTATTAGGTCATGTTTACACAGATTGTCTCATTTCTGAATTTCTCATTATTTTCTGATTTACAGCCAGACCCAGGCTGTGATGTATACCAAACTTTTTTGAGTTCTTGTAGGCTAATAGAGAGAATGCATAGTGCCATTTTTGTTGTTGTTGTTGTTGTTTCTCCTAATAGTTATTCTCAGAACACACAGACCCTAAGGCCAATTTCAGAATTACTGTTTAACCCCCAAAATAAAACATTGAATGAAGAAAATGCAAAGGTGGAAACTGAAGAGTAATGAACAAGGTACCAGGTTAGAGGGAAACTAAAGAGAAATCATCCATTTTTAAGGCATCAATCATGGGTTGCCATATATTAGTTTGCTGAAGTTTTTATTATTGTTTTTGTAGTAAGCTCTTTGATGGCATTTCCCAAGTCTCTAGGATCACATTCATTTATGTGTAAAGCCCCAACAAACTGAAAGGGGATATTGAGGTCATGTGATCAAATCAATAGGTGATTTTAGAACATACTTCTTTTTATTGTGCTTCACAGATGTTTCACTTTTTATAAATTGAAGGCAGCAACCTCAACCAGCAAAAAGATTACTACTTGCTTTTTTTCAGTGGCCTGGAAACAAACCCACAATATTTCTGAGAGATACTTGTATGACTACTTCAGCGGGAGAGAAAAACTGTGTTTAAACTACAGTTTCTAAAAACTTCTTCCATGGTCATTAAGTTTGAGAGGCATAGCCTTATGTTTATAAATTTATTTGTTACTATGCTGAAAGGTTAAGATGATATTATTATAGTTTCAGACATATTGTTCCCTTAAGCGAAGTTTGTAAGAACTTGCTTTATGGAAGAATCTCCTCCATATATGGTTGATATTCAACATAAGCTTGTTTTTATTTTTCATTTTTACTTTACATTATCTCTCCCTGCCATAAACATAGGTGTGTACATTTGCATGCACATATAGACACACACACACATACACACACACACACACACACACACACACACACACACACCTTTCAGATTCTTTGGCCTCTGCAGAGCCAAGCAGACTGAAAATTCATCTAAATGAAACTTCCCCATGGAGCAGCACAAGCAAGCATCACTTTTTGTTTTCTTCTTTCCAACACATCATCAGCAGTACTCAGAGGTAAGTTGAGGATAAGAAATGGTTAGGCGGAGGAGAAAGGTAATCCCAGACCTCCTCTATTCATCTCTCAGAGACCCTCAAAAGTTCTCCAAACTGTTAAATCAGACTAAGTCTCATGTTTTCAGGGTGTAATAAAGGCTGCAAGAGCAATAGAAACATACCACTGTCTAAACTAGTCTGTTAATAGGAAAATTTGGGCAAGCATTCCAGAGCTCATATCTGTGAAGAAACTGGTTTTCTTTCCTCTTTAGAGAAAATAGAGCTGTTATTCTTAAGCAGAGAGATGCCTATTGTGTGGGTAATTATAAAGAGGCCTGGCTGACCTGGCAATGAGGTAGTGTATCTAAATACCTGAAGGCAAGGGAGCAACTGAAATGAAAGCAGAGGCCCCATCTGCCTGGCCCTAATGATTGTGCTATTTGGAGGCAGAAAGGTTTGTCTGGAGCAGCTGGTTTCTCTCCAAGTGACCTTTTAGCATTTCTGCTTTTGCTGTCTGACAGATGTGTCAACTCAATAATTTCAAAAGCCCCTGAGTAAATAACCAATTGTAAGGAAGGATGACCCAAAGTGATGACAAAATGGCTGCACACAGCACATTATAGAGCATAATACCCAGTGACGGGAACCAGGAACATTACCAGAAGCAAAAAACATTTTAGTCTTTATGTTTGACTAAATGGCTTTCTTACCCACACATCAGTTATTTTGAAGGGGTGAAGACAAAGGAAATGTAGATTGAACACAAGTGCTTTGTGGTGGCTTTGTCCTTGTAAGACTTACATTTTTAGCTGGGTGCAGGACTCAGATGCTCAAAATGAATTCTCTCACTGTCACCCTCATGCGGCTGGGAAGAAGGACTGAAGCCCAACAGCAATTGGAAATATGAATGATTGGGGGCTGAGAAGAGGCTACTGCAGTCAGATCTGGTCTGATAGCAAAGACAGCAATACAGGTGCTGTGTGCTGTTTTCATCAGGGGACTACAGGGGCAAGGGTTCAGAAGCCAAAGTGTAAAGTGTCAAATGCAGCACTGACTGAGCTTCAGGAGAATATGATTACCCATGATTCCTCTAGGGGCATATAAAACACTCTTGCATGAAAATCTCAGTTATTTAACATATTCATATTTTTCCCCAGGCTTTCTAAACCCTTACCTGTTTTTCTGGGAATCCCATGAAACTGAGGTGAGATGAGCTGCACTCAGCTATTAAACACTACAGGGCCACTCTGTCAGTGGAAGAGGCTTCTGGAATTGCATTTTCTAAGACATAGTATTCAAATGTTCTTTCAATTTTGAAGTGTTAGGAATTTTCTCCAACCCCATTCCTCATTTTTTAATGAGTTACATAAATTTAGGTTAAGTTGAATATTATTCCTCAAAGGCAAATCTTCCATGCCTTAATGCCAATCTTTCCATAGAGAAACTATTATTATGAGAGAATTAATATACAGAAGGTCCTTGAATAATGTCATTTAGTTCAACATCATTTTGTTATAACACTGATGAGATGCCAAAGGAACTTAACTCTTATTTATATTAATTAGCCTATGGTAAAATTGGTTCCATTATATGTGGCTTCACTTAAAGTTGCAGAATTTATCAACAACATTAAGTAAGAACTTAATGAAACTTCTTATTAAGTAAGTATTATTAAGTAAGAACTTAATGTAAACATAAGCAACTGTGTGCTGAAACCAGTTCATATCAGCTCCTAAGAGTCTATGTCAAACTTTCAGGAATTTTATAAACTAATTTTTAAATTGTCAGTAGTATGATATTGGTCATAGTGATAGCATTCACACCACAGATGTCATCAAACACTAAACATCCGGACTTTTTCCCCTAGAGAACTAGTTCTTTACACATTTACCAACAGACCATTGACACAGGTGAATCTGAGCATTAGAGAATAATTTGACCGTGAGATCCAGCTTCCTCTCTTTTTTTCCAAGTTTATATTTCAGATTCTACACTCAATTAATAGCAAAATTGAGATTGATCCAGAACAATGTATTGCTTATTTGGAAGAGGTTTGAGAAATTTTTAAGGATTATGGTTATGTTTTTTTTTACGAAAGTGTTGCCAATGCTTTAAAGTTAAAATGCCTCAAAATAGCATACAGAGTTCTCCATATTCAGACCTTACTTTCATAACCTTAGTCTGCCTGCTCCTCAGAATAAAGCCTGTGGTCATTTTTGGCTGATCTGTGTCATACACCAGCCAGAATAATCAAAATTCACTCCTGACAACTAGTCTTTGCTCATATATGTACTCCCTGTCTGAACCAAACATTCCTGTCCTAATACTGATCTAATCCTATGCATTCTTCAAAGTTCAATTTAAACCAACCTGCCCCAACTCTTCTCTCATAACCCTACAGCACACTTTGTTTCCTTATACCTGTAAGTTTCATGGTATTGGTGTTTTTTTTTTGCTTCTACCTCTCACTTTGTTTCTTAGTCATATGATATCTTACCTTGCATTTTTACTTTGCTATTTTCCATGAGAATGCCTTGTCTACCTCTCATAGAGCAATGACTTTATATTAGAAAAGATAGTATATATCTTCCTCACCCCTGGCACAGCACTATCTAAACACATAGTAAGTACTGAAGGCAGTGATTTTCAACTCTTTGAATATGGACTTTCAAATGGATCTTTTACTAAATACTGCCCCCTAGACCTCAGCTCTCAGAGATACTGATTGAGTTGGTTTGTTGTGTCTTAAAATTTCCAAATACTTACATATAACCTAGTTTATTGCTACCTTGTCCAGAACCCTTGGGTGATTCTTACGTACAGCTATGGTTGAGAACCATGACTTAAAAGATGGATGAAAGTAAAACTAAATCATATAAAATATTATAAGCAACTTTGTTTTATTTAGCAAGTTTGAAACACAGCTAATGAAACATCATGCTCTTTAGAACTCTTCACTTGACCATAAACTTTTTTTTTTTAATTTATTTTTATTTTATTCATTTTAGAGAGAAGACACAGAGTAGGAGAGAGAGAGAAAGAACGAAAGGGGGGAGGAGCTAGAAGCATCAACTCCCATATGTGCCTTGACCAGACCAGTGCAGGGATTTGAACTGGCGACCTCGGTGTTCCCAGGTCGACGCTTTATCCACTGCGCCACCACAGGTCAGGCGACCATAAACTTTTTAAGAATAGAGGTCTTGCAGCAAGATCTCCATCTATTGCAATATCTGTTACCAAGCTGGCCTTACATACATATGTATAATATATCTGTTCTCCTATCTACTTAAATTTTTTCTGCCCCACCCACCTGGTTGGTAAAACATTGCAGATCTCAATTTAGATGATACCAAAATAAGAGTGTGTTGTTATAGCTATGTTTTTAATAATAAAGAAAGAAATGGATATGTTAATTGCTTGATGGAGATGATGAAAGAAAAAAAGCAGGACAATTCTCTTCCTCCATGAAGGAGAATCATATTCAGGCTGCAGTGAATAGAACACAAATCTTGGTAAGAGCGGTAGTAAGGAAATGTATAGGAGCTTTAAAATGTGTTCCAGTCCAGATGCATTACATCTAAGACAATTAAAACTATTTGCAGCTGTTATCACAGCTGCTAGTATCCTGAGGGAGAAAAATCAGAGGCAATGGGAAAATTGCCAAAAGATCAGAGTTAAGTAAATGCCTCAGATTTCAAAACTGGATTTTTTGTAATCTAAAGTGAGATGAGTCTGACTTTCATACCCAGCAACATTCTAAAGTGTGTTCTTCACTAGATAATGTGTATACACTTAGTAAGAAAGGAGATGATTGCCAGAGGCCCGCATAAAGTTGCCAAAAATAACTCAGTGCAATCTTATATGGTTATTATATTAGAATGAGAATAAATGAAAACAATATCACATGACAAATTCATTCAAACACAAGTCAGAATTGATCCCAAAAAAATAACTGAGTCTCTACTATATACTAAGTACTATATAAGCCTTGAGAATAAAATGCCAAACAAGACACAATTGTTTCAGTCTAGGAGAGATAGACAGAAATCAAGGTCAGTCTTCATGGTCTCAAACACAGGTGTAATGGAAAGGAAATTCTTAGAAAAGGGAAAATAGTTTAAGAGATTGGCATCTTGGTAAGGATAGGAAGGACAAGAAGAAATGAGCCATGTCAAGAAAAGCTAGACATTAGGGACCAAGAACAAGCCAGATAAAGAAAACAAAAGGTGAAAGGCCTCAAGTTTATAAAGAGTACAATGGCTTAGGGAACTGCAGTAGTTCAGGAATATTGGAACATAGAATTCAAAGTTGAGAGAAATATAAGGAAACAGGCAATAGTAAGATCTGAAAGCCATGTTAAGAAGCTTGAACTATTCTGCAAGTACAGTGGTACCTTGAGATACGAGCAGACCAACATACAAGTTTTTAGATACGAGCTGTGACTCAGTCCGTATCTTTGTTCAAGATCCGAGAAAAATTCCGAGTCATGATTTGGGAAGCTGCTGCTAGTTGGCACGTTGGTGCATGTGTCCAGTATCAGCAGCACACCACCAGCATCTCATTCTATCTCACGTGTTACCCGCAGAATCAAGTCGAATCTAGTGCGCTGTACTCGTTCTTGCATCATTTTTACATTATTTACTAACTTCTTTTGTATGCTATCATGGGGCCAAAGTGAGTATAAAGGACAGTGGTGAGAAGAACAAGAGAATAATGTTGATAGAAGTAAAGCAAGAAATAATAGAAAAACATGAGCGTGGTGTACGAGTGATTGAACTGGCAAAGCTGTATGACCGCAATACAACTACAATTTGTACCATCCTTAAACAAAAGGATGCCATCAAAAGTGCAAATCCAGCAAAAGGAACTACAATTCTGTCCCAATTAAGGGCAAATATCCATGAAGAAATGGAGAAGCTTCTGCTGGTGTGGGTGAAAGAGAAAGAGCTGGCAGAAGATACGGTGACAGAGACTGTAATATGCAAAAAGGCATGTATTACTTATGGGACTTGAAGAAGAAAGAACCATCAACCTCAAAAGAGGCAGCAGAAGATATGTTTAAAGCAAGTCACAGCTGGTTTGAAAATTTCAAGAAGAGATCTGGCATTCACTCTGTGGTGAGGCATGGTGAAGCTGCGAGTGCTGACGTTAAGGCAGCTGAGGAGTGAGTACATCGCACGTTTTGCTGCACTTACCACAAAGGAAGACTACGTCTCCCAACAAGTGTTCACCTGAGACAAAACAGGATTGTTTTGGAAAAAAATACACCAGAGGACTTTCACCTCTGCAGAGAAGAAGCTGCCAGGCCATAAACCCATGAAGGACCATCTGACCCTTGCATTGTGTGCAAATGCTAGCAGTGACTGTAAAGTAAAGCCACTGCTGGTGTATCATTCTGAAAATCCTCGAGCCTTTAAGACTCACAAGATTCTTAAAGAAAAACTGCAGGTGATGTGGCTCACCAATGCTAGGGCATGGGTTATGTGGCAGTTTTTTATTTAATGGATAAATCTCATCTTTGGTCCTGCAGTGAAGAAATATCTTCAAGAAAATAAACTCCTGATGAAAGCATTACTTATCCATGAAAATGCTCCAGCCCACCCACCTGGTCTTAAAGATGACATTCTCGATGAGTTCAAATTTATGAAAGTTCTCTACCTCTCACCCAACATGACTTCAATCTTGCAACCTGTGGATCAGCAGGTCATTTCTTCCAACTTTAAAAAGCTTTACACAAAGTACTTGTTCAGCTGCTGCTTTGAGGTGACTGAGAATACAAATCTAACCCTTCAAGAGTTTTGGAAAGATCACTACAATATCGTGATATGTTTATGCATCATTGTCTTGTTACAGGAAGAACCTTGAACTCGACATGGAAAAAGTTATGGTCTGATGTTGTTTCAGACAGGAACTTCGAAGGATTTGAACCAGAGGCCAAGACCGAGGTAGAAGTTTTGGAGGAGATTGTGTCCCTTGGAAAGTCTATGGGTCTGGAGAGAAATGAGGGTGATGTAAACAAGCTCGTCGAGAAACATGAGGAGAAACTCTCAACTGAGGAGTTTAAGTAGCTGCAGATGATGCCACATACAGAGCTTCTGCAAGAGATTAGTGAGGAGGAGGTAGAGTTGGAGGGAGTGATTTCTACAAGTGAAATTAAAGACATACTGGCAATATGGGAGAAGCTTTCAAGTTTCATTTAAAAGAAACACCCAGAAAAAGTTTCAACTGGTCTGCTTCAGCACTTTTTAATGACACTTGTTTGTCACATTTCTGTAACATTTTAAAAGGCAGGCAAAAGCCTCTCTCCTCCCCCCAACCCGTAACCACCACACTCTTGTCCATGTCCCATAGTCTCACTTTTATGTCCCACCTATGTATGAAATCATGCTGTTCTCAGTTTTTTCTGTTTTACTTATTTCACTCCGTATAATGTTATCAAGGTACATCCATTTTGTTGTAAATGATCCGATGTCATCATTTCCTATGGCTGAGTAGTATTCCATAGTATATATATGTACCAATGCTTTTTAATCTACTCGTCCTCTGACGGACACTTGGGCTGGTTCCAGATCTTTGCTATTGTGAACAATGCTGCCACGAACATGGGGGCACATTTCTTCTTTTTGAACAGAGGGGGGAGGGGAGGAGTACAAAGAAAACCAGATAGAAGGTGACAGAGGACAATTTAACTTTGGGTGATGGGTATGCAACATAATTGAATGATAAGATAACCTGGAGATGTTTCCTTTGAACATATGTACCCTGATTTATTAATGTCACCCCATTAAAATTAATAAAAGAAAAGAAAGGCAGGCAAAAGCAAACCTCTTTGGATAGATTTTTATTCAAAAGTCCTGCAAGTGAAA
Organism: Rhynchonycteris naso; assembly: GCA_037038555.1. Classification (NCBI taxonomy): domain Eukaryota; kingdom Metazoa; phylum Chordata; class Mammalia; order Chiroptera; family Emballonuridae; genus Rhynchonycteris; species Rhynchonycteris naso. Next base: position 246,091,702 of record CM072998.1, read on the forward strand.
GTGCTGAAAGTGCAGCCAAAAAGGTAAAAACAGGTGATGATTAAATAAAAATTAGTAATGTTAAGCTTAGGTTAAGTTTAAAGTTAAGAAAGTGCAGTTTTTTACAATTAAGTTTTTGTGGTTTCATTTTAAGTAAAGAAAGTGCAGTTTTAGTTTCATTTAAAGTAAAGAAAATGCTGGTTTAGTTTACATTTAGTGTTAAAAAGTGCAGTTTTAGTTTACATGTCTACAGTGCCTGCATCCCTTCCTCCCTCCCTCCTCCTCTGCCATTCACCTCCGTTAGCTGCACTTGTCTGTCTCCAAGGTAAGAATACAGTACTAAATAACACTTTTTTCTTTTATTTCATATATTTTGTTACGCATTGGTAAAGTATACATGTGTGTTTCTTAATTAAAAACATATCTTTTTTATAATTTAGAATGGTTTGGGGATGTTTCACAGGGCTGGAAAGGATTAAATCTATTTCAGTTATTATAAATGGGAGAAATTTGTTTGATATACAAGTTGACTGACTTACGAGCTCCATTACAGAACGAATTAAATTCGTATCTCAAGGTACCACTGTAATGAAGAAACTTGGAAGATTTTGAGCCATTAAATGCATGTTGCTTTTACCAAGACATTTGCCAGCCTCTTACTATTATTGTGTATATAGTGGATAACTATGACCTGGGTAGTAATAAAGTAGATGAATTTAAAACTTTTTGGAAAATTGTCTATAGAATGTCAATGCACAAAATTGTTAGCCAGTAGAAATATATTGATTAGCATTTTTCTATACCATTCCTTTGATTCTCTTTTATTCAATGAATGTGTCAAGAACTGGGGCAAAATCTTTTTAGGGGTGACATAAACCTGGGAAGAATGCAGATGTATTGTTTAACATTATCAAGATTTCAGAAGCTCTCCACAGAATAGAATGAAGCACCTAAGACAGCAAGATAAAATATTAAACTACATTTATGTTTAAAAAAATAATCCATTATAGAAGAATAAAATAGGTAGTTCTTACTTTATAATGCTTTGTGTGAAAATATAAATTATAGGATCAATAAACAGTTACATTGGAGAGCCCTGTGACCCCATTGCTAAGAAACCCTGTTGGTAATATTATGTTTGGATCAACATAGACAGTGGTTCTACTAAACAGCACAATTCACACTTGGAAAACTGTGTCCAGTTGAAGATCTTAATACCTAATATCAAGGTATTTGAAAACTTGGAAGTAAATCTTTGTGATATAAAAAAAAAATGGTAGAAAGATGTGAAAAGAATAGAGGCCAGTAAATTTTTAAAAGAATAACTTCAGAGGATTAAAATAGAACCATAGAGTGAAATCTCTATATAAGGAAGACAATTTTAGAAAAAATAATTTTAGAGATTGGGAGGACACTGGATGACAAGGAATTAAAAATTTGTGAATGTAATGGACATCCTTAAAGACTGTAATCTTCACCTGACCAGGCAGTGATGCAGTGGATAGAGCATCGAACTAGGATAAAGAGGAAACAGATTCAAAACTCCGAGGTCGCTGGCTTGAGTGCAGGCTCACAAGCTTGTGTGTGAGGTTGCTGGCTTGAGCATGGAATCACAGACATAACCCCAAGGTTGCTTGCTTAAGCAAGGGGTCGCTCACTCTGCTGTAGCCTCCCCTCTCCCCCAGTCAAGGCACATATGAGAAAGCAATCATTGAACAACTAAGGTACCACAACAAAAAATTGATGCCTCTCATCTCTCTGCCTTCCTGCCTGTATGTCCCTCTCTCTGTCTCTGTCAAAAGAAAATGTAATCTTCCTACAACTAGAGATGTTTGTGCCATATCTCAGAGATGGTACCAAAGACAAACACATCTAGTAAGGACCCCAGGATACTGGAGATGTTTACCTAATTTCTTGGGAATATTTGAAAGAAAAATTTTTAATTGAAAGGTTGAATTATTTACACTTTAAGACTATTAACAACTCATCATAACCATACCTACCTCTATATCACTAAAGGAAGAAAGAAGAGCAACTTTGTCCCATGCCAATTTTGCCACTTTAGATTCATCTTTGAATTCTTTAATTCAGTGGTTATCCTACCATTTCAAGAATTGGTTATTCTTTCTATTGAACATTATCTTAAAGGGTCCTAAACATTTCTTCCTCACTTTTTATGTTTTCTTAAAACTCAGACATTTTTATTATCACAGATGTTGTGGTATGAATGAACAAGGGTACTAAAGCCTTTTTTTTTTTGTAAGAGATGGATAGACAAACAAGGACATACAGACAGAAAGAGAGAGAGAGATGAGAAGCACCAACTCAGAGCTGCATCACCTTAGTTGTTCATTGATTGCTTTCTCACATGTGCCTTGACCAGGGAGCTCCAGTTGAGCCAGTGACTCCTTGCTCAAGCCAGTGACCTTGAGTTCAAGTCAGTGACCTGGGCTTCAAGTCAGCGACCTTTGGGCTCAAACCAGCAACTATGGGGACATGTCTATGATCCAACACTCAAGCTGGTGACCTGGGTCCTCAGCATCCCAGACCAACGATTTATCCACTGTGCCACTGCCTTGTCAGGCTCAGAGCTTTTTGAATAGTGTCTCCTAAGGAATTCTGACATAAATTCTGACTAAAATGGACAAAGGGACCCAACAGTCCCTTTGTCCATTTTAGTCATGAACCATGAGCATCCCACTCTTCACAAGACCCATGCCATTATGTTATAACATTTTGAAACAAATTTCACATTAGCTCTCCAGTAACTTCTGATCTTTTACATAAAAGGCAAGTTCAAGCCCTACCTCTGGTCCTCCATACATTTGTCTAGGCCATCTATTTCTTACAACTCTACCCCCAGTATTTCAACTATACCTGTGCTACCTCTATATCCTGTTGCCTCCAGAGTCCTCTTTCTTTGAAAATTTTTTAGTGCTCAGGGTACTGACACATTTTACTTTATGTTCTGAAGATGATCATTTCATACCTATGACCTCGGAATTTCATTGTAATAGGAACTACAATCTTCAACCACTGTTTAAAAAAAAAAAACAACTTTACTCCATAACCTCAGTTCAACTTTCAGCCCCTTGCCTTCTTCTTCTTGTCTCCTTGTTTGCACTTCATGTTATTCCAAGAAAGTTTACTGAATGATACTGCATCTAATCTACTACTGCCATGTTCTGTCAAATTGTATTGTGTTGATAAAAACCCAAAACTGGTCCTAACACAGTTTATAACAGGATTCTTTTTTTAATCATTACAACATTTATAAATCCTATTTCTCCTTCAAATCTTAATTTACAACCTCTCCTGCATACATGTAATACTGTAACTAGAAAAACTAGTTTCTTTGAAAGGAGAATAGTTTTTGCTCTATTTGGTTTTTTTTCTGTTACTCCCCAGGGTATTGCAATCTGGGTTCCTGACACAACTGTTCCACTAAACTAACTCTCACAATGGTCAGTAACATCCTACTGGTTGACAAATACCGTGGACACATTCCAGTTCAATGATCTTATCTCTCTGTAGCATTTCTTCTGTTGAACATTCTCTTCTTTTTAAAATTCTCTTCTGCCTTAAATTTCAAAATGTTCCTCATGATTAACTGACTTTTTGAGTTTCCTTATATCTCTCTAACAGACTTTTAACAATTGATCTTTACCAAGATTTTACTCCCAACATTTTAGTTATCTCATTCCCATTCCTCACACTCTCCCTAAGGTGGTCTTATCACAAGAAACTTCAACCATTGCTTACAGATGATAACATTTGACCACTAGGCTCATATCTCTTTACATATGCTATATAAGCTTATGATTTCAAGCTGACCAAAACTAACTCCATCAGCTTCCTCATCCCCAACCCATTAAAAACAATTAAGGCAAAAAAGTCTTTTTAGAAACCTAAATTGTCTGGTTTTTTAATTTGGTTTCACCTTTCTGCCATTACTTATGACAATAGATGACTAAGATGAAAAATAATAGACTACTAAGAACACTTAGCAAATAAAGACTATAAACTCTGTTCTCAAAAAGTGAACAAAAACCACATTAGTGTTTTTTCAGATTTCTACAAAGAAATAAAATTAGAAGAGTAGCAATAATCACATGCAATTGCCAGTTCATAATTGCATTTTTTCAATGTGCAAAAACTGAGATTCCAAATTAGAATAGACACACAAAACTCTAGGAATTCAAATGTTTAGTTTAGTAAGATATTTTGCGAATGAGTCTTGTACACTGAAGCTCACTAAATTCCTCCTCCTATCTTGGCAGTTTACAGGACAAAATAATATATGTTGCTATGTTTCAAGAAAAAAAAATCTTTAAACTTCTTCTAATGCTTTTTCTGTAAACACAGATGTGAATTTATTGTCTGAGGTACTCTTCTTCCTTTCATGAGTGAGGCTAAATTCTTCACTAAGGTCAATGTCCTTTTTGCTATGAATCCTCAGACGGATGCTGCCACTACAAAAATGAAGTCATACAAAGGAAATCCCAGAACAAGACTGCATATGCCAACGTATCATGCATCTCAGCATATGTACAAAGGGCAAACCTATTATTCTACACCTGGTACTATGCCAATGCAGATTTCAGAAAAACAGAAATGGTTCTTTTAACAAAGCAGTATAATTGGTTGGCATGCAATAAATTTGTTTGAAATCTTTAACAACTTCCCTGTATAGAACATCCACCTATTTAACATTCTTTCTTTAGATGAAATCTTATAATAGCTCATTTGTAATTCTATTTTCTATTTTTATTTTTCCCCAAGAACACTATTTGCCTGTACTGTATAAAAACTACAGTGCATCTATCTCCATTAATGTTGTCATACTGGTTTTATAAAATCTTATTAGAAAATGTGGGTCAGTGATCACTGAGTCATGTAATTTATTGAGACAATACCCAGATGCACTGTTTGACATTCATTTTTCAGAGATGCAGTCTACTGATATAAATGACTCCGCAATTCCTACCATTCTTCAAAACAAAAGCTATATACAACTCAGGGGCTGGGGTGAGAAAACAATATTCAGTGTTCCATTGTCAAATATTTAATGTTCCAATGTTCTATAAGATAATATACATCAGTAAATTTTGATAACCCATCATCTTTTCATCTTGACCTATTAACTGTGTTCCCAAATTCGGAGTATTAGAACCAAAAAGGACATAGTCTCTCAGCCCAATACCCTGATTTTACTAAGAAGGGTACTGCAATACATGGTACAGGTACGTATATTTATTGAAGGACAATCAGCTCTTAGTGATGGTGATCATGTCTAGAACTAAAGAGTCACTGAACATAAATTCAGTAAATACCAAGTTTAGTTAATTATGAATTTTGCATGTTACATTTTTCTTTATATTATTCATCACACTGTTAAGATAAAATTTATTTCCTAATTCCTATATCACATTTAACTAAATCAACATTTTTTGGAGTAACTACTATATACCAGGCATCAAAATAGATATTGGAAATAATAGAGGTACTCTCTCCTATGCATCACCAAAGCAGGACTTTCAAGAGTGATGGAAGTTAAGAGGTGAATGTTACCCTCCTACCTGACAGTTTCCTCTCAGTCGTATTTCCTAGCACCTCTTTTTCTGTTGCACCTTTAAATTTGCTCCACCTCCCTATTTCTCTATGACAACACTCATTCTCTCTCATGATCTCATCCCTCACAAGATCTTGGCTATGACCTCAACCTTGATTACTCCAAAGTATGTTTTTTCTGAATCTTGTTCCTATATAACAAGGTGTTTACTGCATTTCTACTGGATGTCTTACAAGTTTCTTAAACTCAGCATGTCCACAGCTGAAGATATCATCTACAACTCTTTGTTAGAGTTCTTACTGGAAGTAACCATTACAAACTTTATTATGCAAGTGCCTTACATTCCTCATTAATCTGATGTCTATCTCCTCTATTAAAGTTCAAACTCTTTGAAGATAGATCCTATGTCTTTTATCTAGATATCTTCAGCATTTATTACTTTCCTTGGACCTTGTAGCTATATAATAAGCATTTATTGAATTAATAAAAACCTTGAGGCTAGAATAAAATGGCATTAAATATTCAAAGTAACACAGAACAAGAGCCTACAACCAAGGCTACTTTATCCAGAAAGGCTACCATTTAAAATTAAAGGAGAAATAAAAAGCTTCCCGGACAAAAGAAAACTCAATGAATTCATTACAATGAAACCAATGCTGCAAGAAATGTTAATGGGCCAGTTGTAAACAGATCAAAGTGGGAAAAGAATACAGCAAAAGAGGAATACACCATTACAATATAAAATGGTAATATAAAAAGGAGAAAAACCACATGATAATTTCAATAGACAGAGAAAAAAGCATTTGATAAAATCCAGCACCCATTTATGATCAAAACTCTTAGCAAAGTGGGAATACAGGGAACATACCACAACATGATAAAGGCCATTTATGACAAACCCAAAGCAAACATCATAATCAATGGACAAAAATTAAAAGCAATTCCCCTAAAATCAGGAACAAGACAGGGGTAACCCCTTTCACCACTCTTATACAACATAGTACTGGAAGTCTGAGCTACAGCAATCAGACAAGAAGAAGAAATAAAAGGCATCCAAATTGGAAAAGAAGAAGTAAAACTATCATTATTTGCAGATGATATGTTACTGTATATAGAAAACCCTAAAGTCTCAGCCAAGAAACTACTGGACCTAATAAATGAATTCAGCAAGGTGGCAGGATATAAAATTGACACACAGAAGTCACAGGCATTTCTATACACAAACAATGAAATGTCAGAAAGAGAAATGAAGGAAACAATCCCCTTCACTATTGCAACAAAAATAATAAAGTACCTAGGAGTAAATTTAACCAAGGAGGTTAAAGACTTGTACTCAGAAAATTATAGAACATTGATAAAAGAAATCAAGGAAGATACAAACAAGTGGAAGCACATACCATGTCCATGGTTTGGAAGAATAAACATCATTAAAATGTCGTTATTACCCAAAGCAATTTATAAATTCAATGCAATATCAATTAAGATACTAATGACATACTTCATATATATAGAACAAATATTCCAAAAATTTATATGGAACCCAAAAAGAACACAAAAAGCCTCAGCAATCTTGAAAAAGAAGAATAAAGTGGGAGGTATCACACTTCCTGATATCAAGTTATACTACAAGGCCATTGTACCCAAAATAGCTTGGTACTGACATAAGAACAGGCATATAGATCAATGGAACAGAACACAGAACCCAGAAGTAAACCCACATCTTTATGGACAATTGATATTTGACTAAGGAGGTAAGAGCATGCAGTGGAGTAAAGACAGTCTCTTTAACAAATGGTGTTGGGAAAAGTGGATAGCTACCTGCAAAAAAATGAAAATAGACCACCAACTTAACACCATGCACACAAATAAACTCAAAATAGATAAAGGACTTAAATGTAAGTGTGAAACCATAAGCATTCCAAATGAAAACATAGGCAGTAAACTCTCTGACATCTATCAAAGCAATATATTTGCTGATTCATCTCCATGTGCAAGTGAAATAAAAGACAGGCTAAACAAATGGGACTATATCAAACTAAAAAGCTTTTTTACTGCTAAAGACAATATGAACAGAATAAAAAAACAAACCACACAATGGGAGAACATATTCGACAACACATCTAATAAAGGGTTAATAACCAAAATTTATAAAAAAAACTTGTAAAACTCAACACCAGGAAGACAAACAATCCAATCAAAATATGGGCAAAAGAAATGAATAAAAATTTCTTCAGAGAGGACATACAGTTGGCCAATAGGCATATGAAAAAATGCTCAACATCACTAATCATTAGAGAAATGCAAATTAAAACCACAATGAGATATCACCTCACCCAAGTCAGAATGGCACTCATTAACAAAACAACACATTATAGGTGCTGGCGAGGATGTGGAGAATGGGGAACCGTCCTGCACTGCTGGTGGGAATGCAGACTGGTGCAGCCACTGTGGAAAACAGTATGGAGATTCCTCAAAAAATTAGAAATGGAACTGCGCTTTGACCCAGCTATCCCACTTATAGGAATATATCCCAAGGATACCATATCACCGACTGAAAAAAGGAAATGCACCCCCATGTTTATGGCAGCATTGTTCACAATAGCAAAGAGATGGAAACAGCCCAAGTGTCCATCAGTGGACGAGTGGATTAAGAAGCAATGGTACATATATACAATGGAATACTATGGCGCCATGAAAAAGAAGGAAATACTACGTTTTGCAACAATATGGAGGGGCCTGGAAACTATTATGTTGAGTTAAATAAGCCAGGCAGTAAAAGAAATATATGACCTCACTCATTCGAGGAATCCAAGGAACAATGAGAACTGAGGAATGGAATTGAGACAGAGTAGGGATCAAAGGTACCAGAGGAAAAGAGGACCAGGCTGTGGCACAGTGTATAGAGCACGGGTCTGGGATACAGAGGACCTAGGTTTGAAACCCCGAGGTCACCGGCTTGAGTGCAGGCTCATCAGCTTGCGTGTGGGGTTGCTGGCTTGAGTATGGGATCATAGACATGGCCCCATGGTCGCTGGCTTGAGCCCAAGGTAATTGGCTTGAACAAGGTGTCACTGGCTCAGCTGGAGCCCTTGGTCAAGGCACATATGAGAAAGCAATCAATGGACAACTAAGATGCCACAACAAAGAATTTATGCTTCTCATCTCTCTCCCTTCCTATTAATCTGTTTCTACCTACCCTGTCCTCTGTCTCTCTCTATCTCTCTGTCTCTGGCACTCTCGCTAAAAAAAATAAAAATAAATAAATAAAAGAAATTATGTTAAATTAGATTATAGTCCAATTTCAAGCTGAAGAATATAAACTACTTTTTAAGATACTTTCTGTGTTCTGCATGTGGACTTCAGAGTTTACAGACTTATGCAAACTAGAGGTTCAAAGCAGTGGTCTGAGCAGGATGGGTGCACTCTGCATTCATCATGTGGGATAAGGTCAATTTCCCAGGCTGACCCCCTTGCTTTGACTGATTCTCTTAAAATATTGGCATTCAAATCATCTAAGGTGGACTTCTAACCAGCACTGCAATCAATCACAAAAGTGAGTGTTTAAGCAAGATCTAAAGTAGATGTTTATTTGCTTATCTTGTGTGGGTACTTAAAGGTGTTTTCCCTCTGAGTTCAAAATTGTTCCATTTTGAGAGCTGGATAAACTCTATCTGTAATCTCTAGATGGCATCAACTGTGACCCCAAATCCTAAACGAGTAGTTTCATTAATGCATTATTTGTTATACTTGTTGGAATGTTCTATTAAACCCAAAGGTAAAAAGATAGTTTTGTTTTTTGTGGTCTTCTCTTCATCAGATAAAGAAAAGGGAAAATAAGAGGAAATATGAACAATATAAGAAGTAATTATATCTTTCATGTGTACCAAAATATAGACCCTTCAAGAAATGCACTCAACAGCTTTCAGATCAAGCCAAGCTACTGGCCCCAAACAAAATACTCAAACACTATGAAACATTTAGAAAGAGTATTCACTGGGGTATACCTTGTCCATCTCATAGACATATGCAAGAATGGCTCTCAAGCTTCAACTCTTTCTATGGCTCTTACTAAGATATTATTTTCTCAAGGGAAAAGCTGTTAGGTATGTGTAAAGTTTTTTTATTTCCTTCATCAAAAGTGTCACTGCTCCTCTCCTGAGAATGTATTACTTCTGCAGCATCTACTTTAGAGCTCTGCTTAGTCCTCTTGAATGCATCCTCTTGAGACATCAGCTTGGAGTATTACTCTGATACACAAACTCTTCACACCCAAATACACTGTCAGTGTATTTGAGTGCTTAAAACTATAATTCCAATGCCTACCACAGTTGTTAATATCTAAAACTACATAGAAATGTGTGTGGCTGAAACCCAAAAATAAAAATTAATATATCTTCTTGTTATGTTTCTTGAAACTGCAGTCAGGGAGGTAAAAAATATGCAGTCTGGATCTAGACATGTTTTCGCACATTCTTACAGATAAATGATATTAAAGACAAAGTCATTAAATAAAAGAAATATACTTGAGGGCAATTTTTAGGAATAAGGCTAAAGAACTTTCTCAGCATTGAGAAAACATATGAAAGTGTTGTTTATATTCAATCAGACTGCCACATCCAGACTGAATGTCCAGGACAGTGCTGGACTCAGCAGCATACAGGTGATCAGGTAGTTTACAGGCTGGTGGCAAAGATACATAATAAAACATGAGAATAGAGTAAAAGGTAACAAAAGTTATTAGGAAAAAGTGAAGAACTGTGCATCATGGGATCTAAGCTATAAAAGATCTTTCTGAAATGTTATAAGATCCAAATAATTTTAACTTAGGCCTTTTATGAGAGCTGCTTTTTGAAGTTTTGATGTGAATGAGTAGATGGATTGAAGTATTTATGTCTTCAACAGGAAAACATTTTTTAGAAGTTTTCAGCGACCAGAAAAGAAATTGAACATGGGGCCACAATATTCCAAAGGAGAAAATGTTCCGTCTTCACCCAGTTAATGTCAAAAATGGAAAGCAGCCTTTCTCCCCATACCCACTCTACAATACCACCAATACCATCTCCACTTCTAAGTAGCAGCCTCCTACATCCTCCTTAAATACTCTCTTTCTCTTTCACACACACACACGCACACACACACAATTACAATTAGTCATTGCTGTAAAATGATTGAAGACACTGGACATATGCATGCTACCAAAAAAACTACCATTCCCAATTCTCCACAGATGCTGGTTACTCCTGGTATAATCTCTCCATCTTCCTATTTCAGATCCTAATGGGAACAAACAAAGGTGGAGGTGCTCCATTGCTTTGGGAGATATTACTGACTTGAGCCAGTTGGCAATACAGAAAGCATTAATACCAACCCTTAACCAGAAGACACTCAACAGTAGCCTTCTTTGCTCATGTGTTCACAAAACCGAACTTTACAGTGTTCATTTGCTCATCTGCACAAGGGACTAGGATTTCAAGCCATTGGTAAATACATTATAGAACTTGAAGATTTACCTCTTATATATATTTAAATATTATTTTTTCTCATAGTAGTGGAATCAACATATTAAATTTTACTAAGCTACATAATTATTTAGAAAACTTCGTTGTAGAAATTACTGTTATTGCATGAACCCTACCAATCAGAGGAGAAAATCAGAGGTAAAATTCATTTAATATAAGAAAGGTAAAGTTACAATAGTTAGGAGAAATAAAACTATTTAAATCTGATAAAATCAGTGAGACTTTATCAAAGAAAACTCGTGAGAAGGCACAGTCAGAACTGTGAAAAATGTTTCATTTTTGCGACAACAAAGTTAAAGTAAGTCAATATCAGTGTTCAAGTCTGACCAAGTCTGAGAAGTGCCAACAAACTCTGAACACCTCTTGCCCCATTAAAGGTTCTCTCAGAAAGTGGGATCCTTTCCCATGCGAGAGAGATTATTACAATGAAAAGAATTATAAACATCAGAAGTAAACAGTAATTATAGCCAGAGCAAAACAGGTTACTGTGGTTTTCTCCATCTAAAGATAAGGTCCAAGGAGGAATTTTGGAAGGAATTTTATTATAAAGAATAATATCAACAAGGAAAAAAATTTAAGTTTCCTATTCCACAGCTTCTGAGCTAAGTGTGGATAATAAATCATGTAACTTCATAGGCATAAATTCTTGCTCACTGCCCTCTCCAACAGTATCGCTGCTAAGAAGGGATTATGGAAGAGTAGAGCATGACAAAAAACTCATTTCCCTTGTAAATATTTGTTTAATTTTTTAAAGCATCTTATTTGTTGATTTTAGAGAAAGAGTGAGGGATAAAGAAAAAGGGAGACATCAATATGTTGTTTCACTTATTTATGCAGTCATTGGTTGATTCTTATATGTGCCCTGACTGAGGATTGAATCCACAACCTTGGCATATGGGAACGATGCTATAACCAACTGAGTTATCTAGCCAGAGTTAAACATTAGTTTAAAATAGGAACCATCCTAGTGATCTTCAGCTTAGCTTGTTCTCCCTCCTCCTTGATACTGTCAACTGCTGCTGTTACCTTGGAAGCTTTCTTTTACTAAGCACTTACTATGTGTCAAAAGATAGGTTTTATCATTTCCATTTTCAGATAAGAAAATTGAAATTGAGTAACTCTACCAAAGCACCACAAAAAGCAGTAAGTGAAAGAACAGGATTGAGACTCAAACTGGCTGGCCATTAAGCCCATATTCTCAAACGTCTGTACTATAAACACTTTCCTATTAATGTAGCTGTCTCAATTCCCTTATGTCTTATAATACCTACATTGCTGATCTCCAAAGTCCGAGGCAAGACTATCCAAGTTCTAACAAAATATAATATTAGAACTTCTTTAGAAAATATAAGGCATCTTTTTCTATTCATTTTCAATTTTAAAAAATTGCCACGCCAATATTTAATATACAGGTTGACCCCAGTGCAAGGCTTAGTCAGTTTCCTGGGCACTCTAATACAACATGTGAGCATCCTGAAGGAAAAAAGGAATTCACCCACTTGAGCAGTTCACCATGGAGTTTCCTTGTTCTTTTACTTTGATATACATATTGTAGTACATTGAACTTGATTGTCCTGTCTGTGAGTTGGGAAGGATGGGAGTCTTAGGAAATCATTAGGGTGAAACTAGTGGAGCTCACTAGGTTAATGCAGATTCAGATTTGGCCCCGTGGGAGAGGGCTCAACACAAGAAAATGAAGCCTGTTGGTTGTGTAAAAGAAAAGCTCAATACAAGGACAATGGTGGGTATTTCTCCAGCCCTTGACCCAAAGTCATACAACTGAGTTTCTCCCTATATGTCTCTGGTGCCCCTTAAGCCACTGTCTTTCTTCTGAGCCCAAAGTGAGTGCCTGTGAGCAACAGCTTGTGCTTTGGCCCTTTAAGAGGATGTGTGGGTGGTTTCCAGTAGCCTTCTGTTTCACTGAGATGAATGGAATCTCCACTGATTTTCAAAGTCAGTTATTATGTGGGCCCCTCTTCTGAGCACTCATCTTTTATGCTGGGGACCTCAGTATGAGGTTGAGATGCCTTGCTCCTAAAGATTCTCAAACACCAAACATGGGTGTGGAGCCAGATACAATTGGCAAGGTGTTTCCACCCTTCCTACCAGTCTCAGTGTGACTTCATCTTTATATTCTTAGTTATAGGATTTATGTTCAGCTATTCTTCAGATGGTAATCAAATTTGATTGTTCTGTAATGTAGTAATTTTGACGTAATCATGGGAGAAATTGAGTGCAGCATCTACTTATTCTGCCATCTTCTTTTTTTTAATTACACTTTTCATTCAATATTATCCTGAATTAGTTTCAGATGTACAGCATAGTTGTGGAAGGAGGGGTAGGCCCCATCTTTCCTGAGAAAGAAGAAATGAAAAGAATACAAGGAGAAGGAGCCAGCTGGGGTAACCAAGTCAGCTGGTGATAAATTATCTGTATCTCATAGTTATAATACAAAACAAAAACAGCAAGATCTGTATGTAACTATGGCCAGTGATCTGGATACCCCTTCTCCCTTGTTTACTCCACCGAAACTTTCCCTCCCCTCTCCTTGAGTCCTTGGAAACCTTAAACAAAGAAATCACATGCACATTGCTTAGATACTGTAAAGGTATATAACCTGTAAGAAAATCAACTTCGGAGGGGCTGTGTTTTGGAGCTACAAACCCCACATGCTCTGCCGGCTTAATAAATTCTCCTTCCTTTATTGATTGAATTATCTGAGTGTCTATCCTCCATCGAGTCACTTCCTACAGCATAGTAATTATAAAATCAGGTTCTTTACAGAGTGGTCCCTGAATGTTTTAAATACATTCCCTATACTGTAATCTACATTTCTGCGACTATTCTGTAAGTACCAATTTTTACTTCTTAATCCCTTCACCTTTTTCACTCAGCTTCCCCTGTTTTCTGTATCTAAGAGTCTGTTTCTATTTTGTTTGTTTTTATTTTGTTCTTTAGAAACCATACATAAGAGTAATTATATGGTATTTGTCTTTCTCTGCCTGACTTTATCACTTAGCATAATGCCCTCAGGTTCATCCAGGCTGTAACAAAAGGTAAGGTTTAATTCTTTTTATGGCCAAGTAGTATTCCATTGTGTGAACATGGAACACAGCTTTTTTATACACTTATTTATTTGATGGGCACTTGGGTGCATCCATGTATTGGTTATTGTAAATAATATTGCAATGAACATAGAGGTGCATATATTTTTCAAATTAATGTTTCATGTTGGTCAGATATATTTCCAGAAGCAAAATCACTGGTCATACTTGACCACCTTGCCAGAACTTCCTTTGGTGATTCTGAAACAGTCCTTAATAAACAAAGTACTCACTTCACCAACCCAGTACTGTGTTCCCCCAAAACAGAGCCACCTTGTACATGTTTTCTGTCTTTGTATGTAAATATATATATGGAATTATTTACTTCACTGACTGTCTTTTTTTTTCAGAATAACTCAATTGAAAATTTTAAGTTTCTTTAGGATCTCAAATAAAAATAGTTACCATTGAATAATAAATAAAATAACATTGTTCAATAAAGTGTACTGATAAACACATTTTAAAAAAATATTGGAGGTATTGTTACTCTTTACCTTTTGTTAAAATACTAATTTAACTAATATATTATTTTTCTTGTATATTCTGTATATCTCTTTATTGTATTACACTCTTCCAGATTCCTTTTAAGAATAAATCATTCTCTCTCTCTTTTTTTATTCAGTGAGAGGTGGGGTGGCAGAGTGACAGAATCCCACATGCACCCAAGCGGAACCCACCCAGCAATGCTCTGCCCATCTAGGGCCTTTGTTCCATTGCTCGGCAAACGAGCTGTTTTAGTGCCTGAGGTGAGGCCATGAAGCCATCTTCAGTACCCAGGGCTAACTTGCTTCAACCAATTGAGCCATGGCTGTGGAAGGGGAAGAGAGAGAGAGAAGGAAGGAAGAGGGGAAGGGGTGGGGAAGCAGATGGTCACTTTTTCTGT
Organism: Rhynchonycteris naso; assembly: GCA_037038555.1. Lineage (NCBI taxonomy): Eukaryota > Metazoa > Chordata > Mammalia > Chiroptera > Emballonuridae > Rhynchonycteris > Rhynchonycteris naso. The sequence continues at coordinate 246,106,759 of CM072998.1, forward strand.
GTGTCCTGACCAGGAATCAAACCAGGACATCCACATGCCAGGCCAACACTGTACTACTGAGCCAATAAGCCAAGGCCAATCATTCTCTTTCAAAATCATCCAATACTGATCTTATTTCAAGTCAAATATTCACATATATAAAAAAAAAGTTTTTACTTTGTGGTTTGGGACTAATAATAACTCATACACAGCTGGGTTAAAAATGAGGCAATTATTTTTAAAGTAAGTGTGTATTTTTTTAAATTTTAAGATCCAAATAAATATCAGAGAAGAAAATTCTTACTTCTTACTACAGAAGAAGTAGGTCTGCTCCTTAATAAGACAGACTTAGCATACCTTAAGTACATATATTACACAAACTACATTTACAGGCATAACTGATTTTATTGTACTTCACAGATATTGGGGGGGGGTTGTTCCTTTTTTTCTTTCTTCAGATTAAAGGTTTGTGGCCACCTTGCATTAATAAATGTGTGTGTTTTGACTGCACTGGGAAACTAAAAATGGCTTGCTTAGTTGTGATATTTACTTTATTTCAGTGATCTGGGACTGAATCTACAATATCTCCGAGGTATGCTTTCATGCACATGAAATACATTGCCTCAACTTATAGTTATTTACATCATACACATTTGTTTTATTTTTTAAATAATATACTATCACAAGAGACCTGAATATAAGGATGTGCAATCATTTTTCCTAATGGAATTTATGGAAGACCTGAGCTAGATTACTATGACTCTAGGAAAAACTATGCAATTAAAAAGACCAGAATTAAAGAAAATAATTTATAATGATAATTCATTTTAGTAGAACCTTAATTTTGACAAATATAACATTGTTTTCAGCACATCTGAGTGACCCTAAAGTTCCAATATATGACATCATTTATAACATTGGTTTATATGTTCATTTGAATTGCACTTATTATCACTTCTTGGCCTTTTGCCTAAGATCAAGTATGGACTGCACTTATTGTAACACGGTCATACCTAATAGCAGGAGGAAAGGGGTAAGGAAACAGAGGGCAGGAGAAGAGCTCTGATGGAGCATGAAGCACTGAGCTTTATTGCCCTCTTATCATTGAACGTGAACAGATCATTTAATTTTGAATTATACTTTATTACATTTTATGAGGGAAAATATTCCGAAGCAGTATTAATGAGGTTATGTCATTTTAAAATGTCAACAATCTATTTTTAAGTAGCAATCTGAGAATCTTCTCTTACATTTCTGATCAAGAAACCTCATATTTGTATTGTCCCCAACGTGACACTTTAAATGCACTTTCAGTAGGCCAACCCATTCTTCTGTGTTAGACTGATAATTTCTGGATGTTGCAGTATGTGATCCCACCAGTAAATTTCATAAAAATAGGCCCATTCTCTTTTTCCTTGATTGTACAAATGCTACGGATTAGTTTAGCTTTCAGATAATGGTTCTGACTCAGGTTCTGTGGGGAAAAAATGCAAACTCCTATCAGGAATGGGGGTTTCTTTCTGTAAAAGCAAATCCTTGGCTATTCCAGGATGTAAAAAGTTCAAAGTAGTGAAGTTGCCACCAATAACTGGTTGGTCTCAATTACTTGTTAGGAATGGTATTATATCAGGGGCTCATCTTTGAGATGTTTTTGTTGGCAGTTTGGACACTTAGAACTGACAATAGCAATATTTGTCTTCATAAGAGGGAACCCACGCTCTTAGGCCCATATGTACCTTTCATCTTTGTTTCATCCATGTGCTCAGTGTGCAATTCTGAAGTGTTCAATGACAAAGGCTAGCTAATGTAAAATGAGTCACTTTGTCTTCTTGTTTTAATCCCACTTCAATGGTATATGCTTCTGGTAAGCATTGATTAAGACATGATACAAAAATTGTATTTCATACCAATTTCCATATGTATATACACATACCTCAGACCTCATCTCTGATCTTTCAGTCTTTCCTTACCAACTGGTCAGGCCTTTCACCGTAGGTCAGAACTTTGTATATAATCTCACCTCTGGCCATTTCTTCTTACTCATAATATGTATGATCAGGTATACTGCTCAAAATGCTACTGTGGGAAGATATTTTTACCCCTTGCCATTATCTTCCAAGTTCACCCCTGCATATGGCTATAGTGCTTTTGCCATCTATTTTCAGCTGGCACCCATATACCAAGTCAACCCATCCATAAACCAACTAACCTCAGGGTTTTTTCACCTCCTGCAACTAGTTGTATACACTTCCTTCTTATCTTATCCTCTTGCCAGGTTTGAGCTTAGATATATAGGGACTAATGTAACCATTTTGGATGATATGAGAGTCTGCGCTACTTGTGCCTACTAGTTCTCGATCTTGAATATACCATCTTACAATGGATAGCTGTTGAATCCAACAGACTTTATGACTTGATGGGTCCAAAAAAATAAAAATCCCAACTTACAATAGACAGTTCTAAATGCATTGTCATTTACATCTGTTGGATTATATGTCCCAAATGACAGAGCTCTTTGTATCACAGTATAAGCCTGCTGCAGAACCCTTTCTTGCTTTATATTCCTCTGAAAACTGACAGCCTCTTGGGTCACATAATATATGGTTAATTCAGTGCTTCTACATATGAAATGTGTTCTTCTAGTACCTGAAAAGGCCTAGTAGGCATTGCGCTGCCTTCTTTATCATAGTAGATAAAAGATAAAGCAAGTGGTCATATAAATTTGAAGGAGATGTTCCAGCACCATCCTATGACCACTGAATCCCTGAAAACTTTACCAAAGTGGCAGATCCTAAAGTCTCTGTAGAGTTTATTTCCTATACTGTGGACTAAGCATCGAGGTATCTAGCAAACTAATTCCTCTTGCACTTCCTGCCTGGTCAGCATGATGTTATCAATGTAATAAATCAGTTGATATTCTGCAGGAGGTTCCAACCATCTGAATATTTTCAGATTATATTATGGCAGAGGGTAAGAGATCTAACACAGTCCTGGACCAAAGCTATAAATATACAAATGTACATATATTGTTTTTCACCCTGTGATTGCAAACTTTTTGCAACTTCCCTCATAGGATAAGAAAAGAGCTCTATTACCAAACCAATGGCTGAATATCATGTAACCAATGCATTAATCTGCTTAGCAAACTAGATCTGCTCTACTGCAGTCACTGCAATCAAGGCCAGTCCTACTTGATTAAGCTTGTGGTAGTCCACAGTGATTCTCCAAGATCCCTCTAATTTCTTCAGGGACCAGACTGGTAAATTAAATGGAGATATAATGGCGACCACCTGTTCTAAACCCCTGAGATCTTAAGGCTTACATTAATCTTTAACACCTCTCCCATAATGCGATACTACTTTTTATTTACTATCTTGGCTAAAGCTATAGGTAGATACTTTCAAAGACTTTCTCTTGGCCCTCCTTGCTGCCATAGCTCTTACCCCATAGGTTAAGAACACAGCTTCTAAGTTTTTTAATTCCAATATATATTCAAGAAATGAGAGAAAGACCACCAGGTGAGTCCACAGATCTAGCAGATTCATTGCAAACTTGACTTTGGCTAGGATTTCATTTATTACATGTTCTTATTGCACCCCAGCTCTAACAGTGGGACCATAATGATGCTTCATATCTTCAAGTACAACCAGATCCTATGTCCAACAGTCCCCAAAATGTCCTCATATTTCCCTTTACACATTTTCCAACCACGCAAATAAGTAGACATATGTCCCATTGCTGAAGGGCTAGAGAAATCATAACCATATATATTTGGCATGGTGATGTAGAATCCTTCCCACTGATTCAGCCACCTCTTTAGGCACTGGGTACAGGGTTTGAAAACTAGCTCAGGTCTAACAACTGAGAATGAGATTGTAACTTTTTATTGAGTTTAGCACCTCAGTTTCCTACTCTTCTATGATTGTTTTCTTTGATTAAATATATGTATTAAGCAATACCTTCTTTGACTTTGTTTTTTACCCCTAGCACTGTTATTTATATTCTGTTATCTATCTCTCCACACTCTCTGCAGGTTGTCTCCTTGACTCTTTCACAAATTACGCCCCCCCCCCAGGCGGCTTCTGGCAGTTAAGTGTCATCACCTGGCCTCTCTAAATTTAGAGCTCCATAATCCTCATCAGTATCAATGAGCCAAGCTCTGTAACAGCCCCTCCTACCATCAGTTTTTGCCTAAAAAGGAAAACCATATGGAAATAATGTGAGACTATTCAAATGATAAGAAAAAGAAGCTGTTTACTGAGAACTATAGCAAGAAAGTCAACCACCATCACTCATGTTTGGCATAGACTCAGGCAGGCAGGGGAGTGGAAAATTTTATAATAAAAAATAATGGAATGCTTCAGGTTATTTTAATTGCAGCTTTTATGGCATGGAAAAGCTGGAAGCAGGCTACCTAGAAGGAAAAAATCTTATGAAAATGATTTGGGGACCCTATTTGGTTTTCTCTGGTTGATCCTGGGTTGGAATCAAAGGAAAAGTAAAGAGGCTCCCCATTCAGTAATGTCCTGACCATTCTGAACAAACTGCTGAAGAAATTGTGGTTTTGATTTCCAGATTGTTTGTAGCAGAAGTTGTGGGTGTAGATATTTGTTTATAGGTATACATTTCCTCAGCCACCACTGAACTCCCCAGTGATGTTGGTATCCCTCTCACTTTCCTATGGAACATACTCATCAGATAAGTTTTAAGGCTTTGGATCATTTATCTACTCCGGAATGTCCACTTCCCTGAGCCTTCCCTCCTTCCATTATCTGATGCAGTAATTCAGGCATTTTAACTGTAGACCACTGGGTTTTTTTTTAGTTTTTAGGGTCTTTACAAGAATGTTAAATCATATATCTTGAGAAAATGTCTTCAAGTTTATAAACCAACTCGTCTCTAGTTTAATGTTCCAGACCTTTTTGACCAAGTGCCTAGTTCCAGTCCCCAGGTGTAATGCTGGTAGTTGAGGCCACGCAGGTTCTGGACGGTAGAGGAACTACGGAGCCAGAAAGCGTCGGGCCATACCCATTTATTGGAGGATTGCAAGGACAGGTGAGTGAATAAACAAAAAAAAATGTGCTTTTCACAGTGAAAGACAAGAAATCAGGAAAACCACACCTCACGGTTATGGGAGAGTGACCTTTGAGAATCATCCCCAAGGGAAAGCACCCATAGCCTTTCATACAGAAACACGTGGTTTTCTGCCATGTGCTCACACACTGATCAGGCAAAGTGCTTGCAGCCAGTAAACCAGCAAGCAAGCCTAACAGCTGTTTTTCCCACATTCCACCCCTTTGGGGTTGCTTGCCTCCCAATCTACATGACAGGTATCTTCCACAGTGGTCCCTGTGCAAGGGGTGAGGTATATTACATGACCATAAACAGTACAGACTACAGAATTACAAAAGTACAAGCTATGGGCAAAATGAGAGAGTGGTTAGCAGCACAAAGAGAGGCAAATCTTTCCCTTCTGACAGAATACAGGCCAGAGGTTTGTCCACAGACAGCACAGTAGCTGGTATCAGAGGCCACCCCAGGCATACCAAAACTTGTTGGCCTATACACCAGGATCTTCTGGTTCTATGTATAATAAAATGGGAGAACTCATTATTAGCCATAAAGAAATTACAAGGTGACCTTCATAATGCTGTCTCCCTGAGTACTCAAGGGATAATACACTTCTGTTTTAGGCAGCCAGAAGCTGGTTGTCCAGGGAGTTAACTGGGAGTCCACCTCTAGCTCCTTACACCATGGCACCAACAAAGCCACCCATCATAGCTAGGGGCCCTGTAAACTCCAGGACCATGTCCACTGAAGCCATTGACCTTTAAAGAGGGCTTTTGGGACCAGTAGAATCATGTTGCTCTGCTGTCCAAAACCTGGCTTAAATATAGTGTCCTTTGTATGTATCTGAAACTGGATGGGAACAGCTGCCCAGTCCAAGAGGGCCCCCACTGGCACTCCCCTCACCTCCACCATTGAGGTCTCCCATTCCAAATTTGGAGTACCATCCACAAGTGGTGTGTTTATCCAGTAAGAAAGCTGGTGCCCCCCTCCTGTCACAGTCCCTGCTTTAAGAGCCCATTATACTGCTCAATGATACCAGTAGCCTGTGGGTGGTAGGGAACATGGTACTTCCAGTCCACCCCCTAGGTCTTGAGCCCATTGCTTCACCACAGAATGAGTAAAATGGGTACCATTGTCACTCTCAAGGACCAGTGGCTGCCTGTACACAGAACTCAGGCAGTCCAGAGCCTGTATGACTGCCCTCTGGTCTGGGTTATATGTGGGGTAAATAGCAAGCAAACTGGTGGCAGTATTTTCACAGGTGACTGCATACTGGTACCTGTCCAACTCTGGTAAGTGCCCAATAATGTCTCTCTGCCACCATGTCACAGTAACATGACCTCTCTGGATCAGTCCAGGTGATGACAGTTGTCTCTGAGGTTGCTTCTTGGAACACACTGCACATTGATCACAAGCTACTAGTTCCTCTTCATAGGACATAGGTAAGTTCCATACCTTAACCATAGCCCACATAGTTTTCTGTCCCACATGGAGCAGATGCCAGTGGAGCCACTGTGCTACATCACCTGTGGGCACAGTCTCTAAGAGCTGCATTCTTGCCGAGGTGTCTGCTTCATCATTCCCAGGATGGGCTAAAGGGACATGACCCATGACATGATATACTGTCACCTGTTACTGATGTCCTATTCTCATAAGTCCTGCCAAATGACCTGACCCCATTGTGGATGGTGCATTTCCACCCACTGTTCAATTTACCTAGTAGTGATCCAAAGGGTCAGTCCACAATAGGCAACCAAGCTGCCAGTGAAAATCACCAGAGGTAAAGTTTCATTACAGGCAACTAGCCATATAACTCTTAATTTTGCTCATTGACTGCTTTCGCCTGTACCTGTGTCCATCCAAATAGTCTTAGTGGCTAGATGGAAGGCTATGGCCATCCACTGGCAGGTTGACCCCTGCTAGAAACATCAGTATACCAGGCATCCTTGGGGATGGGCATCCACCCTTCCTGCTAGGACTGACTTTAGTTTCTACCTCCTGAGCCCCATCTGCATCTGATTTTAAGGTTGCATAAGTGACTGGACCCAAGACTTCCTTCAATTTTGCCCTCAATAGGCTGCTGCTAAGATCACAGTTTTATTGCAACTATGCACACTACTTAACCAGGGTGGAGGTTTAGGCTGTATCACTACCTTGTTTCATTGCCCACTCTCTCACCCATCCGGCAATAGGATATGTTGTCTTGACTGTAACTGGCATTGTGGTTGTAATATTCTCAGCAGCTAGGAGGGCAGTATACACAGCTGCCAACTGTTTCTCCACTAATGAGTAATAGACTTTAGCACCTTTCTACAATTGAGACCAAAACCCAATAGGTTGCCATAAGTACTCTGTGCATTGCCACAACCCCCATCCAAACCCCTTAGATGTTACATGGACATAAAACTCATAGGGCCTGGAAAGATCAAACACATTCAAGTCCTGTGCCACCTTCACAGCTCTCTTCACTGCTGCTAACACACTTTGTGCCTGCTTAGTGCAAACCCAGCAAATCCCCTTCCAAATAAGGTTATATTGACATAAGGGGCATAGTAACTGAGCTAAATGGGGTATGAAAGCTTGCCAATACCCCAACAGACCTAGGAATTCCTGTAACTGCTTTACTATAGTGGGCTTGGGGAATGCTTGTACCTATCCATAATAGCATCAGAGATAGCTTTTGTCTTGCCCAATCAGACAACCCCCAAGAATTTCACAGATAATTTAGGTCCTTGTAATTTGCCCTCATTGACCATCCAGCCACACGTTTTCTAATGAGATAGCAGAATAGGAATTCTTTACTCCAATTCTGAAGAGTCACTAGTTACCATAATATCATTGATATAATGATACATACAAACCGCCTCTGGCTGTTTCCACTTAGCCAGGTCAGCAGCCATCAGCCCATGATACAAGGTGGGGCTATGCAAATAACCCTGTGGTGATACTATAAGGTCTATTGCCACCTTTCCCAAGTGAAAGTAAATTGGTCTTTAATCTCTATAGCTATATCAGTAGAGAAAAAGGTGTTAGTCAAATCTGCCACAAAGTGGTATGTCCCAACTCATGGCTGAGCCAATACATCAGGTTTGCTATCAACGGAAGAACAGCATGCAAAGAGAGAACAGCTTTATTAGGGTCTCTGTAATCTACTGTCATTCACCAGGTCCCCTCTGGTTTGCACACAAGCAACTGTGTGGTTTGTAACTGCGTTGATGGGCTGCCTGACATAGGGGCTCAAGATAGCCACTAGTACTCAAAAAATGTTGTTGGGGCATTGCAGAGGATAAGATCCCTCATCTGTGCCAGAAACACTTTCTCATCTGGCGCATGGCACCTTGGGCTAGAAGCTGCATTTTTATACCTAGGTCCTGAAGGACCTGGGGCAGCTTACTATAAGACTGTTACCAACTCACTAACTGCCCCCAGCAAGTCTCTAGCATTCTACCAGACATATGAATGGCAGCCATTACCCATTCTAATAGGGTATAATTGCCTGGGTTGTCATCACAGTTCAGAAGATGCTCCCTCAGGGAGAAGTGCATGGCCATTCAACCCTGTGTCCCACAACCACAGCAACCAGGCTGCCAGGGGCTTGGTACATTTTGCCTGAATTCTGCCCCCAATTCCATCTCTGCTTCAGTGTAGTGCCAAACCACAGAGTGGTTCACTACCTGTGGAAGGGGTTGTGCCTTCCCCTGAGGCACTCTTGGCTGCTGAGTTTTTACCACTGGCCAACCACCAGCTGGACTCTAAATCTCCAGATGGCAGTTTCAGCCCAAACCTCCCCTCAGAAAAGGAGGAGTTGGGAATACCTGCTCCCGCCAAGTCAGAGCCCCTCAGCCAGCGTGAATGCTGCTCCTTCTTTGGTGATTGTTTTGGCTCCTGTGGCTTCTGGCTCTCAGCTTGAAGCTGAAGTTCAAGCTTTGAAACCTACAGTTGTTTCTCTAGCAACTGCCTTTGCCAGTGTTCATCTTCCAGGGCAAATTGTAGCTCACAACCCCATAATTCCTTCTTCAGAGATGATTCCAGTTCCAGGCACCATTGATGCTCAGCCTGTATCTCACACTGCAGCTCTCAAGAGTGGTCAGCCTCCTTCTGCAGCACTTGTTCCAGTTCACCCCATCTCTGGTTCTCAACTTGGCCTGCAGTTTTCAAATCTGCGACTCTTTCTTCAGTAATCATTCCAGCTCATGCCATTGTTGCTGCTTAGTCTGCAACTCATCCTGGTCCTTTTGACCTCAGGCAGCTTCTTGCACAGATCTTTTGGTTTCTTCTCACAGGGCTATAAATAATGCCCAGCACATGGCTCCCAAAAGAACAGCCACAGGGAACCATATGCTGGAGAACAACAACCACTCCTCTATCCCACCCTTCAAGGGTGTTGGTGGCTCCATACTGATCTGATCCAAATCCTGCCCACTACGCCAGATGTAATACTGGTGGTTGAGGTCAGGCAGATTTTCTTTTAATTCAGGCAGACAGTAGAGGAACTGTGGAGCCAGAAAGTGTAGGGCCATACCCATGTATTAGAGAATTGCAAAGACTGATGAGTGAATAAACAAAGGAAAACATGCTTTTTGCAGTGAAGGGCAAGGGATCAGGAAAACCGCACCTCAGGGTGGTGGGAGAGTGATCTGGGAAAATCACCCCCAAGGAAAAGAACCTGCAACCTTGGCCTTTCACAGAGACACACACATGGCTTTCTGCCATGGGTTCATGCACTAATCAGGCAAAGTGCTTAAAGCTGGTAAACCAGCCACCAAGCCCAACACAGCTGTTTTCCCCACACCAGGGTACTCCCACAGCTCCTACCAGTTAATGCTGGCTAATTCTTTCAGCTCCCTTTTCTTTCTTATCAGGCCAAGCATGTCTCTAGCTGGGTTTTGCAGCAACTTAACCCTAGATATCAACCCAGTGATCAGGAGAGGAAGTGAAGGCAAATCCTAAACAGAAGGCCTATTACCTTGCAATAAAATACATATTCACAGTATGTCCACACCAGAGGAGAGTGCTATCTCTTAATAGAAATGGGTAGGCCATGTCTGCAACTCTGAGGGTTCAATGGAATCTGGAGAACAGTCTTTGAGAGCATCAATCCAAATGTTTTCATCTTATCTGTCAGGGCCCAATTTTTTTGCAACCAAGACACTTGTCTTGACATAAAAGACCTTTCAGTGATCATTCAACTATTTTAGTAGCTTGGCAACTCTATTGAATCCTGAGTTTATTCTTAAGCTTGTTCTAGTCCTGCCCTGCAGGAAATAAGGGACTTTACAAATTACAAAGAGGCTTTCTGTCAATATTTAATTGTTAACTCTTCTCAACTTTTCAGTATGTCTCTAGTAACAACTAGGTAATTTCACTAGTTTTAACAATTGGGCTGCCACATTGTGCCAAAGTATCTGTGCCCCATGTCTCATTAGATCCAGTCCTCAAATAGGACAAGGAGTCCTGCTTTCCTGAACTACTCTAGCTACCAAGAATGTCAGTTGGGTCTTCTGGGAAGCAGATGTGCTGATGGAATTAAGACTGCAGGAAGTATACAGAGGTAAATGGATGAAATAAAAGAGGAAGGAAGAAAAAGTGAACATGGAAAACTATGTTGCAGAACTGACAAACTCTAAGCCAACCCAATTAAAATTTCAGGGAAGGGAGCAATAACATTTAGAGAAACCTAACCTTGGGCAGACATGACCAGTCGTTGGTTGGGGACTGCCTGGGAAATCTGCAATTGCCAAGGGTTAAAGATTGTTAGCTAATGCACTTTTTGCAGCTGAGCAAGTTCTATCCTGAGAGTGATCCAAACAGCCTAACTCCATGCTGCCACATCATCTCAGTCCTGATATTTTTATTTTTATTGATTTAATTTGTTGAGTATAACTTCCAGACAAATGCTAATTAATAACAAATATCTTTCCCTGACTTTATTTATTGATTTTTAGAGAGAGAGCAAGGGAGAGAGACAGAGACAGATTAAGAGAAAGAAAAAAATCATCAATTTGTTGATTCACTTATTTATAGCATCATTGGTTGATTCTTGTATGTGTCCTGACTGGAGATTGAACCTGAGATCTCGACCTTGTTGGGACAATACTCTAACCAACTCAGCTACCCAGCCAGGGCTTTTCCTTGACTTTTTAATTTGATGGGACTACTTCAAGTGTTTCATTTTTAAATATAAGCTTTGCTATTAATTTCAGATACTCTTTATCATGTTAAAAAATTATAAACTAGTTAAAGTTTAACTAAAAATAGTTATTAGAAAAGCTGCTCAGCATTTATTAAGATTTTTTTAAGCTGTTTATGTAATAATAATAAAGTTCTTAGCTATCTGGTTTTTAGTTCTTGCTTTTTAGTTTCTCTGATTTACCCTGAGTATCGCTTTCTCTCTCTCCCTCTCTCTGTCCCTTATCCTATCCCTAGTCAGGTTACCCTTCTCTATCCCACAGCACATAAAGCTCAGTACCAGCCTGGCCATACTCCTGTCATTAAAGAAATTAAGTAGTTGGGGTTATTTTTTTAGAAATTTTACATTCACCCCATTCATTAAAAACCCTAGGATTATCTTTAACTCAAGTCCAGTGACCCTACTCAGTAGACTTTATTTAAATAATGACTTTACATCAAACTATGCAGCAAAGTTTTTCCACAACAAATCTTATTCCACATTGCAGGTGTCAATCAATAAAAAATTAATAACAATCACTTACATTATAACTTTTGCAAAATAGACCAAAAGAATAGCCTGTTGTTTGTGGGGTAAAATAGAGGCAGCCTTCTATCTTTTCTTACCACTCAAAAATCTCTAGAATATTCTTTCAAAAATCAATATGACCTTGATCTTCCACACTGGATGTTTCAATATAATATCCTACAGGAAGAGCACAAATGCTTCAGAAATAGCTTTTCTATTATGGACTATTACTACACTATTTCTTCTATTAGAGAAAATGGTTAAAAAATAATGTGATACTTGTGGCATTATTACTCTATTGTTAGCCTCTGATTTTATAGACAGAAACTATTTATGAGCCAAGTTACATGATCTCAATATCGATTCCTGGCTTTTAATGGTCCTTCAGCACCTTTACTGTAATACCAAAAAGGATCAAAGTAGATGAGTAATGAGCTCTTAATAGAGCTAGTTACAGACCCAAATGGTACAAATGTCCTATCCCACCTACTCTTTAATTGTAACCCCAAACCATTTGATGCATTTTTTGATAACCTGGGTACATAAATCTCGGTCTTAGCATTCTACTATAAGCTGATGACATAATCCTATTATCATTCTGAGAGTGGCCTCAAGGAGCCACTGAGCTTATTGACCAATTACTTCCATGAGTAACAGCTCAATATCAATTAGACCAATATTAGGATTGTTGCTCTTTGCAAACACTCCAGCATTTTGATAGAAAATACAGAGCAACCTATATAACAATTAGTTCATTTCATTATTTAATGACACATTATGCAGCTAACTCATCTAAACAGGCTCATTGGAATGCAATCCAACACAAGAATAAATATTCTACAAAGTCTACTATACTAGAGATCAACTACTTAGAAGGCTAGTTTTCAAGTCTCCTCTCAGGACCTACTATAAAAATTGGAGACTGGCACCAAGGCCAGAATGACAAAGGTGCTGGTGATAGAACTATTTAATTCCTCACCCAGATCCCCTCACAACCTTCCCACAATTACTGAATATCTTTTCACTGCATCTGTGTGTTCTCATGCCCAATATGTAGCACTGATATGTGTTCTTTAGAGGACAATCTTCAAGGCATGAGAATGGCTTTGCCCTGCAGGGGCAGAGAAGCAGAAGTGCCTGGAAATTTATATACCAACTCCCAGTCACAAAACAAGGAGTCATTCTCAATCAATCTAAATACTTTATACAAGAGTATAAAAGACCAACTCTTCTGCCTTGGGTGGGGAAATTCTGAGGTATAAGTTACACTAAAGTATAAGTTCTTTTGTGGATCAAGCAAAAATACTCATGTTAGTTAGTGTTCTCCATAGAAACAAAATCAGTAGTATAAAAGATAGATATAGAGATAATATATCAATGATAAGTAGATAAGTGATAGTTTAGATAGATAGATATTAATAGATTAATTGATTAATTAAATGAGGAATTGACTCATGGAATTTATGGAAGTTTCAAAGTCCTACAATCTGTCATCTATAAACTGACCCAGGAAAGTGAGTAGTATATTTCAGTCTGAATCTAGAGCAGTGGTTCTTAACCTGGGTTCTATCGAACCCTAGGGGTTCGATTAGTCGGTCTCAGGGGTTCAGAGAAGCCTCTGCCATGGAGGCCAGAATAAAGTAATACCATAATTTGTTGTGAGTTCATGCACTTTGTTGGTTTTGTTCTTTGAGCAAGGTGATGTTCATGCACGGCTTATTTTGTGCACCAGTAAAAAAACATATACCTATGTCTTGAATTTGGAAAAAAAATCATATTTTATTTATCACTAAAGAAGGGTTCGGTGAATGCACATATGAAACTGGTGGGTTTGGTACCTCAAAAAAGGTTAAGAACCACTGATCTAGAGGCTTGAGAACCTGGGAAGCTGATGGTTGTAAATCCCAGTCTGATAGCAAAGAAGATGAGATGATCTGTCACAGTGAAGCAGGAAAAAGGGGACAAATTTCTCTTACTATCAGACCCTCAGTGTATTGAAAGTTGCATCTTGGGGAGGGCACTCTAAAGTCCACTGATTCAAGTGCTTATCTCATCAAGGAACACTCTCACGGGCACATCTAGAAATAATGTTTAATCTGAGCTCCTCTGGAAAGTTAAGTAGCAACATAAAATTACCCATCACACTACCTCTAAAGGACTCTATGTGAGATGGCAGTCTTGTTTGGCTTCCTTCCCTGCCCTACCCTGCTTCTCCTTTCTATCTTTTTTTCGAGAATACTTCTTTAATAAAGCCTCTATACACAAACCCTCACATTAGGGCCTGTTTTAAGAAAACATGATTAAGTCAAATGGTTAAGAGTTTTCCACTTAGTCTGACCAGGTGGTGGCACAGTGGATAGAGAATCAAACTGGGATGCAGAGGACCCAGGTTCAAAGCCCCAAGGTCACCAGCTTGAGTGCAGGCTCACCAGCTTGAACATGGAGTCACTGTCTTGAGCATGGGATCATACACATGACCCCATGATCACTGACTTGAGCCCAAAGGTCAATGGCTTGTAGGCCAAAGTCACTGGCTTGAGTCCAGGGTCACTAGCTTGAGCAAGGGGTCACTTGCTCTGCTAAGCCCTCTGTCAAGGCACATATGAGAAAGCAATCAATGAACAAATAAGGTGCCACACCAAAGAATTGATGCTTCTCATCTCTCTCCTTTCCTGCCTGTCTGTCCTTCTCTCTATCTATCTACTCTCCCTTGCATGTGCGTGCATGTGCATGCTAAAAGAAAAATTCAATTAGAATTAGTTTGCCACTGGGAAGTGGCAGACTGAGCTCACAAGTATTGGTCACAAAGTACCAGCTGTGGGGAGAAAAAAGGAGAAAGGAGTTGGGAACTGGAATGAGCCTAATGTCTAATAAAAAATCAAGAACAGGCCTGACCTGTGGTGGCGCAGTGGATAAAGCGTCGACCTGGGAACACTGAGGTCGCCAGTTCAAAACCCTGCACTGGTCTGGTCAAAGCACACATGGGAGTTGATGCTTCCAGCTCCTCCCCCATTTCTCTCTCTCTCTCTCTCTCTCTCTCTCTCTCTTTCTCTCTCTCTCTGTGTGTGTGTGTGTGTGTGTGTGTCTCCTCTCTAAAATGAATAAAATAAAAACAAAATTTTAAAAAAAAGCTAAATTTAAAAAAAAATCAAGAACAGTGTGTTGGTTTTGAAAACGAACATTAACCTCATCTTCTGGAAGGAAAAAATTAATATATTTCATTATCTTATGTTTTTAAAAGGCCCATGATTTTAAAATAAGCAGTTTAAAAAGCATGTAAAAATCTTTCCAGATGGCAGACTGGAAACATGTACTCACATCTCCTCTGGTAGTTTTGACTCTCTAGGAAGCAGACTCTGGATGAAGGTTAACATAGAGAAGTTTTATTAGGAAGGACTCTTGGAGTCAATACCTATAGAAGAAAAGAAAAGAAAACAACAAAAAATAGAAGAAAAGGCTGGGCTGGATGGATTAGCTAGAGATTCACAGGAATCTCTGAAGCTTGGTTGTCCTTCCCAACTGTAGCAAGTTGGGTGAGATGGTTAGCCTGAGTCAATGAGTCATCAGATGAAGGCTCTCTCAGGAAGGGCAGCAACCTTATGAGGCTGTAGGAGTAAGCCCTTCAGTGCTGAATGAGATCTCTACAGTACATACAACATCCTCTACATGCTCCCTCATGAAATCCTATTAAAATAACAGGCAAAATATAAAAATAAAAGTGAATTTGAAGATCCCTTAGGATATCTGAAGGAGTGTCTCTAGCAAAACTGAAAAAGGAAGTCTTTCTGAAATAAATTGATAAGAAAAGATTTATTAAAATGCCCAGCAGAGACAAAGCAACTAACATGATACTCAGGTGTCAGAGAAATATCTCAAACAAGTTCCAAAATATCCCAGGTAGAGCCCCAAATAATCCCAGAATCAGAAGCAGCAGAGGCTGAATGAGGATACATGCCACAGGTATTGGGCTAATTGTAGAGTGTAGCAACTGAACCAGTCCCCACAATTTTGGAGAACCTAACTTCAGCCTTTGTTGAAAAGAATATCAGGACAGTTTGGTGTCAGAGAAATTAAGTAAAGAATGCATTTCCAAAAACAAATCAGTGAGAGTGGGGTCCGGGACAGGGAGTAGTGTAAAGGAGTGAGTGATAAACTGAGTCAAATGATGCCAGAGTTTAAATAAAGATAAAAAATTCACCACCCCATTTTACAGATAAGAAAAATGAAACAAGAAGGGATCCAGCTTCTTTTATTTAACAGCTTTATTGAGGAATGTTTTACACATCATAAAATTTCTTCATTTCATGTGAACAATTAAAATAATTGTTAGTAATTCTGCCAAATGGTTGCTACCACTACCAAAAATTAGTTTAAAGGTTTCTTTATCTCAATAAGATCTCTCATAACTATTCACAGTTAATATATCTCACCCCCAACATCAAGCAACCACTAATCTACCTTCTTCTTCTATAAACTTGCATTTTCTGGACAGTTCTTCTAAGTGGAATCATACAGTATGTGGTCTTTTGTGTTTGACTCCTTTCACTCAGCATAATGTTTTTTAGGTTCATCCATGAGGTACCTAGCAGGTGACAGTAGCTTTTTCTATTTATTGCTTAATAGTATTCAGTGGAATGATTATCAATTTTGTCTGTTTACCAGTTGTTGAACATTTAGGTTGTTCCTAAAGTTCTCTACTATGAATAATGCTGTTATGAACATTTATGAGTTATATGCCTTGTAATTGGCATTACTGGAAATCAAACCAAGACAAGATAAAAAAAATGCACATTTCATCCTTATGCAGATTGTAGAAAAGCAGCTTTCTCTGATTTATTTCCAAAGCTATCTTCTGGATCTCAGTTACCAGCCCATGAGTATTGGGCCATGCTCAAATTCACCCCTAGCAGACCTATGCCACTTGGCCTTCATCAGTAACAGGACAGAAGTGAATTCCAGTGTTCATTATATTTTCAAATTAAAAATCCCTGGAGGCAAGATGAATGGGATTGGTGTAGGTAAATTCCATAAAACAATACCTGGACCATATATAGTACTCAATAAATACTTGTTATTGTGATTAGTATCCATAAAATTATGACTGACCTAATTCAGTTTTAGTTTTTGAAATGATAGCAAATGTATTATTAAATTTCCCTCAGGCAAGAAAGATGTTTCTAATTTATGAAATTATAACAGTGAATAATTAACTGTAAATCACAGTAAGTATAAAATCTATGGATAACATTTTAACCTGCTACAGAAAAATTTAATAATAATATGTGGTTATAACTTTAGACTAGCAAAAAGTAAAACTGCTTACCACATTTCTTCTGAACCTTGTTCTTCTCCTGGATCCTCTATCAATATTTAGTGTTTCCATCCACCCAACCATCAAGCTAGAAGTCTGAGAGCCATCCTATACTTTCTCCATCTCTCTCATTCTCCCTATCCATCCACTCACTCATCACATCTTCCCTCTCTTCCCTTCTTCCCACCCTGCTGCACCTGCCATGTCCAGTCCAGTTTTCCTGGACCACTGCACAGATTTAAACATCATCAACTGACATCATCTACCTTATAGATTCTAAAAGATCAGTCATGATCTGGCCCTACCCCACCTCTCCAGGCTCATCCCCCACAGCTCCGTGCCTCCCGTGTGATGTTTCAGAAACACCAAAGCACCTGCAGTTTCTAACACTGTTTTCAAAAGTTATCCCTTCTGTCTGAAATATCTAATATTATCTCAACCTGCTATTTCAGATGCTCAGTTTAATGTTAAACTAAAGAACCATTTTCTCCAAAATGCTTTCCTGAGCTCCCACTCATGATCAAATCCCTCTTTTGTAATTCTTCACTCCCCAGGCATGCCTCTATCAATGTGTTTATCATTTTCATGAAAAGTTCCAGAGTGAGATAATCCTGAATTCAAATTTTTCTCTATTACGTACTAGGTATGTGATCTTGAGCAAGTTCCTTAAAGTCTCAGAGTGTGTTTCCTAATCTAAAAAACGGGGTCATAAAGAAAATTAAATCATATACATATATATATACACATGCATGCAAAGGACTTAGTAATGATGTATGGGAAATTTCAAACATCAAAATTAAAGTTCTCATTATTATAAATATCTTTCTTTGGTAGACTTATTCCAGTGTACATACAGAGAGAAGCTCATCAAGTACATATTGATTCAGGGATCTGTGAACAGATGAATGAGTAAATGGATGAATGAGAGTACCAGCCACTCTTTTATTGATTATACTGGTGATCTTGGGGTGGTACCCAGAGGTTTAAAGATTATTTACTTGTTTCTTAGGCACATCACGTGTATCTCTCTGTAACTACCTGAGCCATCTTCCTACCTCCCTGACGCTCACAATGCATACATCTTTGGCAGCCTCTCTAAGTGCTAGGCAGGAGTGGGGCACACTGCACCGCTGCACACAGCACTCAGCTACATTTGTGAACAGATTTTTGAATGTAAAGAACTTCTTAGAAAAATAACAATCTTAGTGCTTTGTTTTTGTTTTATTCCTGAAACAAAGAACAGGAAACATAAATAATAGAGATTAGGGAGAAAGAAACCATCTTTTTATTTTAGAGTTGAAAAGGACACATGATTACAAAGTAAGGACATTCAAACCCCATCTGAGAAATAAAAATAAGAGACAAGGCCATTAGGACCAGAGCTGTCACCTGTGTCCCTCCCCTCTCCACCTGCTTCTGGATAAGAAGGAGCTCAGAGAGAGCAGAATGATTCCCCCCTCCCTGCTGAATGAAAGAACCCTTCTGCTGTTGTTTTGGTCCATTTTTTCTTAGTCCCTATCATCTGATAGTGGCTCTGCCATGAGAAGGACGGATATTCACTCAAGCTCTATTAGCATTACATATTTATATTTTTGTTTCAAATATAAAATAAAAGTAAACAATACCAAAAATTTCCATACTAATCTACATTCTTAACAAACATTTTTTGATAAGATAAAATAAATCCCAACATTTACTGAATTTGTATTTTCCTTTACAAGTGATTTTCTTGGCCCATATTATATAAAGCATCAGAATCCCTCTCCCATTAGGATTTCTGGTGAGGTCTAAGTGTAATATAAAATATTGTCACTAAGCTGTATACAACATACTATAAAAATGGGCATGCCTGACCTGTGGTGGCGCAGTGGATAAAGCGTCGACCTGGGAACACTGAGGTCGCCAGTTCAAAACCCTGCACTGGTCTGGTCAAGGCACATATGGGAGTTGATGCTTCCAGATCCTCCCCCCATTCTCTCTCTCTCTCTCTCTCTCTCTCTCTCTCTCTAGCCTCCTCTCTAAAATGAATAAAATAAAATAAATATTTTTTAAAAAATGGGCAGATGTTTCCCAGTAAGTAATGAGTATCATTTCTCTCCAGTTTTTCCTAACAGGATGAGACTAAAAACAAACACATATCTACACATAAACTAGATTTATCTCAATGAAATAATGTAACTGACATTCCAAAATTTTAGAGGTCAATAAACAGACTACCTTTCTTTTTTTATGGTCTTTTTTAAAAATAAATCCAAATTCTTCCTCTAAGGTGCTTAACATTATTACTAAAATTTCAAACTATTGTAGAATATGTACCTACACATATCTATGTACATATTTGTGTATACATGTATATGCATATGTGCATATGTATGTATACAAACATATGATTTTTGAGGAAAGTTATTCATTTTATTAAATAGCTTTGTACAAGACAGGTAAATTGAAGAAAAGGGGAAAAGCTGAGACATTTTGATCCTGCCTTACATTTTTGCCCCATGCTTGAAATGGGGCTTCAGAGAACTACAGAATGCTGGAGTCAGAAGTTCCTTCAAGTTCAAAGGGCAAACTGTTTTCATCACTGAGGAAACCAGGGCCCAGAGAAGTGAAGTGATTTTCCAAAACCACACAGCCAGATTTCAGAAGAGCTGTAAAACTCACTCATATATTCTGATAAGACAATTCCTGGAAGATGTGGGCTTATGATATACTGGATAATGGTAGGGAAAGATATCAATCAGTCTCTCTCTTGGAAGACAATTCCTTAAAACCACCAAGACAGAAAGTTCTAAATACAATACTCTTTGAGCCTGGCCATGACATAGCAAGTGATACCAGCAATAATGCTGGTAGGAGTCAATAAGCAATGTGTGTGATGTATGTTCTATGTTCTATGTTGTGTGTATGTGCATGTGCTGGCACAGGTATGCAAATGTGGGAGTGGGTCATAAATGTGGTCATGAAGGACATGCATTACCAAAGTTTTTTCTGTATCTTGTAAAGTTTTTCTCTCGCCACTAGTTTTCTTTTTTCTTCTCCTCTTATCCTACTGTTTATCTAAACTGCTCTATGCTCCTTGTCTGCACATGGCCAGTCACAATCTAGTGATTTATTTCGGTAACTCCAGCAACTAAATCATATCAATATTTCAGCTATATAACTCATGAAATAATGGCCTAATGTTTAATGATAGCCTCTTCAGTCTCAAAAAAAAAATGTTGGGGAGGGAAGGATCACTACATCACATTATATAATATTGTACAGTTAATCAGCAATAATTTTTGAGAATTCACTGTAATAGGGTATCCTCATCAATTGTAGAAAACAGCAAGTGGCAAGAAGCCACAGGAGACATATGGCTCACACTTGCTCCTAGAGTTACATTCTGGAGTTTACAGAGAGCTCTGATGGGGTCCAGAGGGGAGCAGGGAAGAGCTGCATCGCACATAAGTGACAAGTGAGCTTTATATGTGCAACCCCAATATCAATCTGAAGAAAGACCAGGAGTAAAACAGCACAATAAATCCCTCCTCCTCATAAAAGCACTGCTTATTATACACATGCAGTTTAAAAAAAGCATTTAAATGTGTTTAATGTATAAAGTTGTTCAGTCACAAAATTTCAATATTTTCTGTTATTACAGTAACTTTAAAAGTAGATTAAATAGATTGCAATTTTTTAAAAAATGTTAAATTTTGTCACTAGCTTACAAAAATTTTCAGAGAAAAAAGATGCCTCTCAAAACCAATCATACTTATATGTTTGATTATTGAATCTGTACATTGTGCATATATACTCCTATGTTACTATTTCTGCATTCAATATGTTTTTCACTTTAGTCCAGAAATTGTCATTAGGTCATTAAATTTTACTTATTTATGGCTACATACATAATTTTTGGTGTGAAAGGGAGGCAAAGAACAGATTTTTATTAAATGAAAAGGTGAACTAAATGTTATTATTTCAAAAAATAGTTGTTAAGCATATTGCAAAACCCTCAGATCTCTGATCTAAATTACATTAATTTCAAACTTTGTTATAAGAACTTGATAAACAAAGGTATTGAAGTTATTGTTCTCTTAAATTATTTCATAAGAAATATTCTAAACAACTAAACTTTAAATAATAAATGTTTCTCTTTTTTATTTTATACTGAAGAGAAGGGGAAAGAAGTCTAACATTCTTTGACATCTACTTGGTACCTGGTATTAAATACTTTACTATCATTATTTATTTGATTTGAAAGGAGTTTCTATTAAAATCCAAATTAGAATCATTTTGCAATATCTTTAAATTACTGTTCAAATTATGGCAAACATTGGAATTAGAAACCAACATTAGTGATTAGATATTGCAAAAGGAAAATATATATCATTCCCTGACCTACTACCCTTGATGTTGTTCATATCACTAGAAAATACCAAAATACTGGAAGATTTTAATCCACTTTATATCACATTACAGGCAATCACATTGAACAATAAATTATCTGTATCAAAAACAGGATGGAATTTTCTTGCCGGTGATAGGGAGGAAATTGACTTCTTTTATCTTCTTTTTATTAAATATTTTTTAAGTAATAAAAACCCATTAAAGTGACACATTTCAATGCGAAAAGTGCAGACTGTGTAAAGCTTAAGGTTCTCACTGTACTAACAACAGACCCACATTACACAGATGGAGCACCCTGCCATATTTGCCTCATAAATGTTAAGAGTAGCACACACAGCTTTTTCGCTGTAGATGAACACTTGGTAAACACTACAATTGAGACCTTTAACGTGAGTGTTCCTCTAGGCTTGGTGTGACTAAATTTGTAACCTCAATGTAACGAGAGTAAAGATTTTTCACTGAATTCATATATCCCTATAATTGTGGCACATTCTCGGTGGTTGTTCTCAGCACATGGTAGTTGTTAGTTTTTCGTTTCTTCCTTTTTTCCTTTCTGTTTTAATTTCGAGAAAAACTAATGAGTTTCCAGAAACAGTGTGAGTGCTTTAGGGCTGATTGTGATTTAAAACCAGCAGTAAAAGAAGACCAAGAAGGTATCTGGTTAATTGACCTTTATTGTGCCTTCTGGTTCATTTAGAAATGGAAATTAAATTAACATGATAATTCAGTCCTACTGTGTTAAGATTGCTATGAACCCATTAAATTTTATGGCCATTGATTTAGCATTTTTTTCTATTAACTGGGTTTAATTTTCAAAATTGTCATGCAGATTCTAAAAAGTGGTTCATCCACTCTGGTTCTTCCAAGTTACTAATGTGTAGCCTTTTAGTACTCAATTATTCAAGTGCAGATGGCCCAACTGCCCCCAAATGCCTTGATTAATTTAGAAATTAAACCCTTTGAAAGTCTTTATAGAAGCAAGGAGAGCTCAGGAATGAAAAAAGTCAGTGAAATTTCCTAAGGCATACATCAAATTTCTTAAAGATTAAACCCTAAAACTAAGCCTGACAAAAGGGTATATTTTGGATTTTTTGTGTGTGTGAGATGAAGAGACCCACAAAATCTTTGTGTTGTTGTTCCACTTATTACAAGTTCTTGATGACATGAAAAAAAAACTTTAAATGTGTTATTTCTTATATTTCAGATTTCCAAACATCTTTTTAGCAACTAATGTGGAAATACAAGTCAAAATTTTTCTTTCTGACCTATTAAAAGGTATCAGATTTTATATGATTTTAAAAGCTATTTTGTTGATTATCTCTTTAGCAGTTATAGGTCCTAAGTCTATAGCTGTTAATGTAGCTTTGAACACATATTTAGTTGCAAAGTAAAATAGTACAGTTTTATTTTAAAATTTATTGACACAAAAGGTTTAAGTAAGTTTTTTAAAACTTCTCTAATTTAACCTCATATTATTTCTGATAATTAGAAATGTGGCAGTTTGTAAAGCCAGTGGCCAAGGCCACCATCACAACAGCCTGGCCAATGCAGGTTCACATTTGATTTGGACAGTCGGTAATGAAACAACAGAGCCAAGAACTGGTGAGCCATCAGCTTTAATTCTAGCTTGCACCCCCTGGCAAGTAAAAACACACACTGGGCTCCAAAACCCACTTATTCAGGGCTCACAAAGCTACTGACTTATCCTAGTTTCCTATCATCAAAGCTTTCTAGCTCACCAGACTTATTCACCTCTGTTTCCCATCTCCTTCCCTCTGCACAAACTCTGCACAAACTGGCTTCTTCCTCAGCACTCTGCCATCTTGGCTGCTTCTCCTCTCCTTCACATGGCCTTAATTTGCTCTCCTCTCTAATGCTAACCTCAGCAAGCTCTTGGTCTGCCCCACTTTATAGTGTAGAAATCCCAACCTTTAAGCCAATCTACAAACAAGGAAGCCTCTGATACAAAGTCACTTATCTGAGGCATAATGGGAGGATTCCTCATGAGAGGGCACCACTCCACATCATCCAATCAGTCAAGGGTGTGGGGAAAAGCTTACTCTTAAAACTTGCACGCGGGCAGCGCCATCTTAAACAAAGTGAGCATAATATATTTTATCTGCCCAACACAGTTCTACCTTTTTTGATTTTAACAACTGAAGAAAGAGCGGTAATTAATGGGTTCATAGACCCTCAGCTAGAACACAACTCTTGTCAACAGTCCTTGACTTACAACCCCAGTTTATAAATTCAAAATGTAAAAAATGAGTATTCTTTTTTGACTGAATTGTTAATATTTTTTATTATTTTCTAGTGGTATGTTCAATTAAAATATCTCATTTTTAAAAATGCTATATTATGGTTTATTTATATTAGAGTCTAAATGTGTTTTTACATGTGCTTTTTATAGTCTTATTTAATAATTAGCAATTATAATGAAAGACTCTCAAAGCATCTGATGATATTGCTAACAGAAAATGGCATATAAATATTTAATTTCCTCTGGGCAAAGTAAACCAGGTAGTTCTTTTTTTAATTTTTAATTAAATTTTTAATTTATTGTATTAACATGCATTCAAGTGTCCCACTCAATATAACACCCTCAACTCCACACAACATGTTCCCTATTACAACCCGTTTCTCCCAACTGTTACCTCCCTCCCCTCCTTCTCTCTGGGACTTCCTGTACTGTTATCTGTATCTACATGTTATGTATATATAATTTGGGTAATCCTTTTACCTTCTCTAATCTCATCACCTCATTTGCATTTTCCTGATGATTATTGATGTTTAAGAATTTTTCATATGCCTAATGGCCTGGACGAAGGTCAGTAAAAGACTCAGGTTTCCTTGAGAACCCGCCTCCTACAGCCTCTGTCAATGACTGCTTATTGGGCTCAGTCACTGAAAAAAACCCTCTGGTTGAGACTGGAGCCTGGGGCAATTCAGATTAGAATGGGTGGTGAATGTGCTTCCACCCCTCCACCCCAGGTATTAGTCTTTCCAGACTTTTTTCGCAGACATCAGTAGGTTGTGGTCATTTGGAGTCCAGTGGGTATAACCTGTAAGACCCAGAGATTTGGTCTGACTACAGTCCTGACAGTTTTTACTGAATCTCTCATGAGACAGAAGGACCAGTCATATTCCAGGGAAAGTGTGGGAAAAAGTTCTGACCTCATGCCAGAAAACTGAGTCACTGATGAATACCCTGCTTCTTGGCTTCCTTCTCAGAATATCTCAGAGTCCATAGGGTTGGGCAAGAGAGATGCCTGAGAGTGGGTGTTGAGTAAACAGGTGTGAAATGTGTGTAAGGTTTGCTCACTTGTATTTTGCCTGAATCGTGCATTGGAATTGGGCAGCGCCATGTGTATGTAGTCTGGAAGACTGTGAGTGCTTGCCCTTAGGGCAGCAGACTGCAGAATGCCTGCCTCCATGAAGAGGGGCGATTGTTTGTTATTGTTTGCCAGAGAGGGGGTATTTCTGCCCAGCATGTTTTACTGGAGAGTACTGAGAGGCTTGGGAGCCCTGCTGAGGCTAGTATGAGCCTGTGAGTCTGGAGGGTGAGTCTGGAGAAGGAGTCTGGGTTGTGGAACCAAAGACCAAGTTGAGTCTTGGGAGCCCTGAGGAGAGGGAAGCAGTTTTCCTGCCTGTTTGTTCATCCACTATTACAAGACTTTAATAAATGGAACGGCCCACCATTTTCTGGCTTCACAGTTTCTTTACTGTCTTCCCAAATCCAATGGGAACCTGCATGGCCACTGTGGCAGCGATTGACCTTATAGTGAGGCAATTGTTTTCCCCAGGCTGATGCCACAGAGAGGGGACTTCTCCATCCAGGAAAGATGGTGACTTCTGTACTAGATAATGACTCAGCACAGGGGTTCCAATGACCATCCCCCACAGTGTCTCTCCATGGGCCAACAACTTCACACTCTCCTAATGCAACTCTAATCCTCTCAGCCTTCCCTGCACTAGAGCACCAGGTAAGTGACTATTAATGAGATTTTCTGTGTGGGCCCTTTAAGATAGTACCTGCATCTCTGAGAGCTTTCATCTATTTCTCACAGACAGAAATCTTAGCTCTTTTCAACACCAAATGCTATGTGGGAACCTAGCATTCTAGAATTCTAGGTTCTGGTGCTCTAAACTGAGGCACCCTGTCTAGGGTTTAGGACTCACACCTCTCAGGGAAAACCTCCCCACAGCTCAGAGTCCCTCTGGACCCTCAGACACTGCTTGCTTCTGGAAGTGGGACAGCCTTTTTTGCACCTCCGCCCTTCCTACCATTATTAATGGGACTTCTATGACTCCTTGGTTATATACTCCTGTTCATTTAGTAAAAAGTTGGTTTTTCAAGATGATTGTTCTTAAATTTAGTTGTAATTCAGTTTGTTTCTAGGAGGTGGCAGTTGAAACATCCACCTACTCTGTTCTTATCTTGAAATCCTCTGAAAGGGGTAGTTCTTTATCCAAACACTATTGCCTTAGATAATGTTTCTACTCCAAGTTAATGTTTTCACGGTTACATATATTTCCTAGTTTTTGAACAATCATATGTGATAGCTAATAAAAAACAGTAGCCTGTAGGAAAAAGTATATGGAGAAAAAATACATTATTGCCTGAAATAGACAACCAAAAATATATTATTAAAATTGTATCAGATTTGGGAAAAGTTAGAAGTACTTGCTGATAAAGACTGAAGGAAGAATGATACCTGAAAGATCTTCTGTATTTCCCAGAACTCAGTAGAGCATCTTGTACATAGAAGAGGATCAATATATAAATATAGCAATTGTCAACACTTAATTATATAGCATTTACTATGTGCTCAGCACTGATTTATGGGCTAGATACATTAACTCACATAATCCTGACATAAGTACCATGTCCATGATAAAAACATAGGTGGGTACTAAGCTCTCCCCTCCCAAGAACACATTTAATATACACCTATATTTACAGCTATTTCTTCTGATATACAACTGAGAGCCAGTTGAACAGCTTCTACACAACAAGCAAGAAACAAAAATACCATATTAAAAAAGTTGGAAATTGAGATCTCTGTAAATTGGGGGAATAAGCCTGGACATAAAGTTCCAGTGAGTGTTATTATTTATGTCTCCTCTGCACTTGGATAGTGATAAAAAGCTCTATTCAGGTTCTCTGGCAAACTTTCAACATGGTGTAGTATGTCCCTAACCACCCCTCCTGGTGCTAGATCTTGCAGAAACAGGTAGGTGTCATAGCATGCATACATAGGGCCCCTCTACACCAATTATATAGCCAGTACAGGAAAGTGCTGTTACACACACACACACACATGATTGTTTGCACATGCACATGAAGTTTCCCCACCTAAAGTGTGCAGAACTAGTAAAATAATGTGTTACCCACATGCAGTGCTGCCTCTCCCAGATAAAGTGGTAAGATAGATGGGCACTCCTGCAGGCATATGTAGGGTCACCCCATCCAGAAGGATTGCAGAGCCAGCAGTGCCTTGATGTATCCACACAAAGAGCTGCCCCATGTGAAATGAATGAGCTGTTACCTCACTCAAATATAAAGCTGTCTTGCCCAGAGAGGTTGCTGAGCTATTAGGGCTAGGTAACACTTGCATGCAGAGCAGCCACACCCAGAACCAACTTAAGCAATAGACAATTAAAGCTACAAGACATACAGCATGTAAACCAGACAGCCGTGTTCAGCAGGGCAGCACTGCTCAGATCAGAAAAGCAAGGAAGGACACACATGTCAGGCTGCCAACAGAAATCCACTTCTTCTGACCAGGCAGCACACCAAACATCAAACACAGACACCCCAATTATAGCTAGCCTGCCAAAACCACTCAGCACACAGTCTACACAGCGGCCACTATTTTGAGACTGGGATACAGAGCTATTTTATTTAATTCATAAGAATAAAGATAGAAAGTTAAGCAAAAGAGGGAGGCAAAAAAAATATGCCTAAAATAAAAAATTATTAAAATAAACAAGAAAAAACTAGTAAAACAGAGATAAGTAATTTGATAAAGAAAGAAACCCTCATAATAATGCTCAACAGGTTTGAGAATAGAACAATGTTTTTCTCTTTTTAAATTTATTTTTTACTTCTTTTTCCAAATGAGAAGAGAAAAGACAGAGAAACAGACTCCCACATGTGCTCTGACCAGGATCTGCCCAGCAACCCCTCATCTGAGGTCAATGCTCTGTCCATCTGGGGCCATGCTCACAACTGAGCTACTTTTTGCACTTGAGATTAAAGCTTTCCAGAGCTACCCTCAGCACCTGGGGCCAACGGGCTTGAATCAATTGAGCCATGGCTACAGGAGGGGAAAAGAGAGAGAAGGGAGAGAGTGAGTGGTGGAGAAGCAAATGGTGGCTTATCTTGTGTGCCCTGATGAGGAATCAAGCTCAGGACATCCACATGCCAGGTCAACAGTCTAGCACTGAGCAAACCAGCCAGGGTTGAGCAGTGGTTTTCAGCCATTGTTCTGCAGACCAGTGCCAGTCTTCCAGAAATTTTGTGCCAGTCTGCAAAAGAGTCAATCTCCTTAATGTTGTATGAAGATTTCAGAGTTTATAATCATTGGGTCTATAGAAACCACTTGCATAGAGAAACTCAGAGAATATTTCAACAAAAAGTTAGAAATGTAATAAAAATAAATCAGAGACTAAGAATACAATAATTAAAATGAAGAATGGCCCTGGTTGCTGGTTCAGTGGATAGAGCATCAGCTCAATACCAATAGTTCCAAACAAGAATAATCCAAAAAGTCAACACCAAAACATATTGTATTAACATAGAAGATGTTAAGGGTATAGAGAATGTAAAGAGAATACCTTGGAAGAATAAGAAGTAAACAACAAGTCATGTATAGGGGAGATCCCTAAGGCTATCAGGTAGTTTTTAGCAGCAACTTTATATGCCACAAGAAAGTGGCAGGAAGTACTTAAAGTGTTGAAAGAAAGAAAACTACAACCCAGAATACTATATCTGTCAAGGTAATTATTCATAATTGAAGAAAAGATAAAGTTTCCCAGACAAGCAATAAATAAAATCACCACTTAACCATCTTTACAAGAAATATTAAAGGGTCTTCTTTATGTAGAAAAAAGATGATATAACCAGAAAAAAGAAAATAGGGGTGGGGAAACATCACTAGTAAAGGCAAAGTAAAAAAATTGACTCTAACTACTCAAAAGACACACAAAACAAATAAATATAAAATATGATGTCAAAACCATAAATAGTAAAGAAAGAAATAAAAATGTATTGCTTTTAGAATGCATTTAAAATTAATCTCCTATCAGTTTAAAATAAATTCTATACATATAGATGGATATATATATATAAACCTCATTATAACCACAAACCAAAACCAATAAAAATATAAAAAAGAGAAAAAACCAATCAACACAGAAAAAAACAGCAAATAAAAAGAAGTAACTAAAAAAAGAATAAATGAATAAAAAATTAAATATATATATATATAATTAACAAAGTGGAAATAAGCACATACCTACTAATAATTATTTTAAATGTGAATGCAGTAAATGATCCAATCATTAGACATAGTGTGGGAGATCTAAGTTGGCAATGGAGTAGATGGAAGGTACACTCACCTTCTCCCAGGATCAAAATGGAATTAAAACTAAAACAGAGAACAATCATCCTGAATAGCCAACTGAAGACTAGCTAAATAGAATTCTTATAACCAAGGATTTACAGAAGAATCCCAACCAAGGCCGACAGAAAGGATGGAAATGCCACTGTGATTCTGGAGTGAGAGCTAAGCTGCAAAGTTTTCTCCTAAGGAGTGTGGAGTTCCACTTCCATGCCAAGCTCCCCAGCCCAGAGCACCAAAGTCAGGAATAGTCACCCACATAACGTTATGCAGTGAAAATCAATGAGAATTTTGTCCACCAAGGAGAAATTGTAGTCTTCCTGTGACATGGGTGTCCACTTAAAGAACCAATACACAGAATCTCGTTCTCAGCCACTTACTTTGGCTCTGGCAGAGGGAGGATTGAGCAGACTAGAACCATGTAAGAAAAGACTGGCATTTGTGGCTCTGGAGAGAGAGCTAAAGAGACAGCCACCAGGATTCCAGTGCTGAGTCATTCTTCCATACAGCAGATGTCATCTTTCTTGGGTGGAACACTTCTTTTCTTATGGCACCAGGCTAGGGGAAAGAAATGTTCTCAAACTCTGGGCTCCCTCTCATTCCACCCTGTGGAGTTTATATTCTGCTGAGGAGTCAGCTGCTTTGACCAGCATGTAGAAATCTGTGCAGACTCAAGATGTGTCAGTGACTGAGTTCTGTGGTTCTGGGTAGGAGGCATTCCCCTTACACACACACACTTTCCCATGAACCTGACAAGCACTTTCTCCTCATGGGATATTTGCTAGCCCCATCATTGGACCCCTGGCAGCCCCATCCTTCTGACTTCCAATAGCCTACCCTCCTGAGATCTTGCCCCAGGCAGAATCTGAAAAAGACTGAGTTGTATGGCTCTAAGATAGGTACCATTTTTCCCTTCTACACCTGAACAGTGCAAAACCCTCTTTACATGCAGTCAAATATTGGTTGGTTTGGGCCTGGTGAACTCTGCTAACCTCACCACAATAATGCCCTGAGACCCCACCCCACCACAAAGGTCTATGGACACTTGGAAAGAAACATATAGACTCAGTATACCCTAAGATGTTCGTTGAGTAACCTCAAACCAAGCAATGGCACTGAGTTTGAAGTTGTATCAACATAGTTAATACTACTCACCCCTGGTGACTCACTGAAAGCCTACTTCTTGCAATTTGAGTACCACCAAAGGCTATTCCCATAACTGAGCCTAACAGGCAGATGGCAGCTGAAAGTGAATCTTGGGGTTTTTTTGGCCTTTTGCTGTCCAGAAATTGGACCCAGTGCTGGTGGAAATCAGCCTTGGTACATAGCTTGGTCCTTCCCACACACACCAAGGCCTAGCAGAAGGAGTCACAAAGTGTGGATTGCTCTGTAGTTGAAACTGGGTTGCTAAGGGCATGTCAAAGACAGTGTTCAATATTGACCTGCACCACAGTCCTTCCCAAGAGGACCCCAAAAGGCACATGCAGTGGTCAGCTTCAGATAACATCAGAGTAGGATCCAATTACTTTCACAAACAGTATATCCAGAGGAAGATCTCTGTAAGCAACAGAACCTGAATTCCACTTAATGTGGTCAGCACCTGCACAGCAGCCCATACACTGTGGTTGCAGGTTGAGCCTCACAGACAGCCTAAGGGTCCTCCCCACACACAAGAAAGCCAGTAGCAATCAACACTTGACTATAATAAGAGGGCTCACATAACCCACACAAGGAACATTTCTGGAGCACACAGCTCAAGTGGTCAAGGATACTGCACCACTGGGTCTCACAGAACATCTACTAAATAATGCCACCTTACCAAAATTGAATGAAAGAGATCTACTTAATACATAGAAACAAAAAAAAGTGCAAAATATGTACATAAAGAAACATGCCCCAAATAAAAGAACAGAAAAAGTCTCCAGATAAAAACGCTAAATGAAATGGAGGCAATTTATCAGATATAGAGTTAAGGAAAAAGGCTATAAGGAAATTAATGAGAACATCAAGTAACTTAGAGAGAATCTAAAGAGTGTGAAAAAGAGGCACAGAAACCATGAATAAACACTAATCAGAAATGAAGAATATTAGATCTGAAATAAAGAATACACTAGGAAAAAGAAACAGAAAACAGTAGATAGAGTGAAGAAGATCAAATAGTAATTTGAAAGATAAAGTAGCAGAAAACACCCAATCAAAGCAGCAAAACAAAACATAAATATTGTTAATGAGGATAGTTTAAGAGACCTTTTGTACAATATGAAGCATAACAACATTTGTATCATAGAAGTACAAGAAGAACTAGAGAGAAAACAAGAGATCAAGAAACTATTAGAAGAAATAATAGCTGAAAACTTCCCTAACAGAGTGAAGGGAAAAAACACACAGGTTCAGAAAGTACAGAGTCCTAAGCAAAATAGCCCAGAGTCCACACCAAGACCTCATAATTAAAATGGCAAAGATTAAAGACAAAGAGAGAATTTTAAAAGCAGCAAGGGAAACACAGATTACCCACTTTCTCTCTCTTTCTCTGTCTCTCTCTCTTCCTTCTTCTTTCTCTAAAATTAACAAATAAAAACAAGTATAAACCTATCATTAATCACAAAATATAAATGGCTTAAATGCTCCAATCAAAACTACAGAGAGTAGCTTAATGGATAAGAAAATAACACCTATATAAATGCTGTATAAAAGAGACCCCTTTCACTATGGAAAATACAAAAAGATTAAAAGTAGAGGAATGATAAAAGATATTTCATGCAAATAAAAATTGGGGATAAACTTGGTAGCAATACTTATATCTGACAAAATAGACTTTAAAGCAAAGGCTATAGTAGGAGACAAAGAAGGACACTGCATAATGATAAAGGAATCAACTAAACAAGAAGATATAAGCATTTAGGCACCCAAATAAAAGCATCTAAATATATAAGTCAAATCATAATGGACATGCCTGACGTGGCGGTGGCGCAGTAGATAGAGTCTTGGACTAGGATGTGGAAAACCCAGGTTCGAGACCCCGAGCTCGCCAGCTTGAGCGTGGGGCCATCTGGCTTGAGCAAAAGCTCATCAGCTTGGACCCAAGGTTGCTGGCTCCAGCAAGGGATGGCTCAGTATGCTAAAGGCCTGCGGTCAAGGCACATGTGAGAAGGCAATCAATGAACAACTAAGGTGTCGCAACTGCAACAAAAAACTAATGATTGATGCTTCTCACCTCTCTTTGTTCCTGTCTGTCTGTCCCTTTCTCTCCCTCTCTCTGACTCTCTCTCTGTCCCTGTAAAAATAAAAATAAAAGAATACTTTAAAAAAAAAGACCATAAAAAAATCATGATGGACATAAAAGGGAAGTTTGATAATAATAGAGCCATGGTAGTGGATTTTAACATTCCATTGACATTAAAAAATAAATACTCCAGACAAAAAATCAAATAGAAACAGCCATCTTAAATGACACACTATGACAGAAATATCTAATTGATATCTTCAGAGCATTTCATCCCAAAGCAACAGAATACACATATTTTTCAAGTGCATATGAAACATTTTTTAGAATACATCACATGTTAGGACACAAAAAAGCCTCAAAAATTGTAAGAATGTTGAAATTATATCAAGCATTTTATCTGACCATAAAGGTGTAAAACTAAATCAATCACAAGAAAAAAACTGAAAACACACAAACATATGAAGACTAAATACTATAATGTGTTACTAACAATGAGATCAAGAAATAAAAAGATGTCTGAAGACAAATGAAAATGAGAATACAACAACCAAAATTCTATAAAAAACAGCAAAAGAAGTTTCCCATAGAAAAAGAAGGAAATTATAGCATTACAGGCCTATCTCAAGAAACAAAAAGAAATCTCAAATAAACAATCTAACTTTACACAGAAAAAGAACAACAAACAAAGTCCAAGGTGTAATAGAAAACAAATCATAAAAATCAAATATAAATAAATTGAGCCTAATTAAACCACAAAACTATCAAGAAAAACAAGAGCTGAACCTTTTAAATGTAAACAACATTGAAAAACCTTTAAGCAGAATCATCAAGAATAAAAGAGGGAAGACCCAAATAAATAAAATCAAAAGTGAAAGAGAAGACAGCAATCTTAAAAAGAAAAAATAAAGCAGGAGGAATCACTCTTCCAGATATCAAGGTTTACTACAAGGCCATTGTACTCAAGACAACCAGGTACTGGCATAAGAACAAGCATATTGATCAATGGAACAGAACAGAGAACCCAGAAATAAACCCACACCTTTATGGACAACTGATATTTGACAAAGGAGGAAAGAGCATACAATGGAGTAAAGACAGCCTCTTTAACAAATGGTGTTGGGAAAATTGGACATCTACCTGCAAAAAAATGAAACTAGACCATCAACTTACACTATTCACAGAAACAAACTCAAAATGGATAAAAGACTTAAATGTAAGCCATGAAATCATAAGCATCTTAGAAGAAAACATAGGCAGCAAGCTCTCCTACATCTGTCGCAGCAATATATTTACCGATTTATCTCCACGGGCAAATGAAATAAAAGGCAAGATAAACAAATGGGACTATATCAAACTAAAAAGCTTTTGCACAGCTAAAGAAAATAAGAACAGAATAAAAAGACAAACCACACAATGGGAGAACATATTTGACAGCACATCTGATAAGAGGTTAATAACCAAAATTTATAAAGAACTTATAAAACTCAACACCAGGCGCCTGACCTGTGGTGGCACAGTGGATAAAGCGTCGACCTGGAATGCTGAGGTTGCCGGTTCAAAACCCTGGGCTTTCCCGGTAAGGCACATATGAGAGTTGAAGCTTCCTGCTCCTCCCCTCCTTCTCTCTCTCTCTTTCTCTCTTTCTCTTTCCTCTAAAATGAATAAATAAAAATAAAAATTATTTAAAAAAAGAAAAACTCAACACCAGGAAGACAAACAACCCAACCAAAAAATGGGCAAAAGAAATGAATAGAAATTTCTCCAAAGAGGACATACAGATGGCCAATAGGCAGATGAAAAAATGCTCAACATCACTAATTATTAGAGAAATGCAGATTAAAACCACAATGAGATATCACCTCACACCAGTCAGAATGGCGCTCATCAGCAAAAGAACACAGAATAAGTACTGGCGAGGATGTGGAGAAGAGGGAACTCTCCTGCACTATTGGTGGGAATGCAGACTGGTGCAGCCACTGTGGAAAACAGATTGGAGATTCCTCAAAAAATTAAAAATCAAACTGCCTTTTGACCCAGCTATCCCATGTTTAGGAATATACCCTAAGAACACCATGGCACTGTTTGAAAAGAAGAAATGCGCCCCCATGTTCATGGCAGCATTGTTCACAATAGCGAAGATCTGGAAACAGCCCAAGTGTTCGTCTGAGGACGAGTGGATTAAAAAGCTTTGGTACATATATACTATGGAATACTACTCAGTCATAAGAAATGATGACATTGGATCATTTACAACAAAATGGATGCACCTTGATAACATTATATGGAGTGAAATAAGTAAAACAGAAAAAAACTGAGAACAGCATGATTTCATACATAGGTCGGACATAAAAGCGATACTATGAGACATGACAAGAGTGTGGTGGTTATGGGGTGGGGGGATGGAGCTGAAGGAGGGAGAGGTGAGAGGGGAGGGGCACAAAGAAAACAAGACAGAAGGTGACAGAGGACAATTTGACTTTGGGTGATGGGTATACAACATAATTGAATGATAAGATAACCTGGAGATGTTTTCTTTGAACATATGTACCCTGATTTATTAATGTCACCCCATTAAATTAATTAAAATATTAAATAAAAAGTGAAAGAGAAGAAAAAACTGACACCACAGAAATACAAAAAATTGTAAGAATATATTGTAAAGAACTGTATGTCAACAAATTGGACAGACAATCTGAACAAAATGGATAAATTCATAAAAACATACTATCTTTTTAAACTAATTTGGAAGAATTATAAAGTTTGAATAGACTTATTACAACTAATTAAATCAAAGCAGTAATCAGAGACTTGCAACAAACAGAAGTCCTAGACCATATGACTTCACAGGTGAATTTTGCCAAACATTCAAAAATTAACAACTATCCTTCTCAAACTATTCCAAAAAAATTGAAGAGGAGGGAAGACTCCTAGATTATTTTAAAGGGCTAGCATTATTCTAATTTTAAAACTAGATAAAGACACTACAAAGAAATATAAACCAATATCCCTGTAGAATATGGATGCCAAAATCCTCAGCAAAATATTAGCAACTGGATCCAACAATATATTAAAAATATCATACACCATGATCAAGGGAGATTTACTTCAGGGTTGCAATGTGAGTATGATATCTGCAGATCAATGAAAATTATATACCTCATAAACAATATGAAAGATAAAAATCACATGATAATATCAACAGATGCAGAAAACAAATTTGATAAAATTTCTAGCACCCCTTTATCATTTAAAAAATAAACTCTCAGCAAAAGTGCAAATAGAGGGTATATACTTCAACATAATAAAAGGCACATATGACAAATCTCCACCAACATCATGGTTAATAGGCAAAAACTAAAAGTGATTCTCTTAAGATCAAGAACAAGACAAGAATGTCTGCTTTCACCACTCTTACCCAACAAAGTAATGAAATTCTTAGCTTTGGAAATCAGACAAAAAGAAAAAATAACAGTCATCCAAATTGAAGAGAAAAGAGTAAAATTGTCATTTGCAGATGACATAATACCATATACAGAGAACCCTAAATATCCCACCAAAAAATTTACTAATGTAGCAAAAATACAAAAGAAATATTCAGAATTCCGTTGCATTTTATACACCAAAAATGAACTATCAGAACGGGAAACTAAGAAACAATTTCATTTACAATTGCATAAAAAAAAAAAACAATAAAATACCTAGGAATAAATTTAACCAAGGATGTAAAAGACCTCAAGTCAGAAAATTATAAAACATTGAAAAAAGAAACTGAAAAAGATACAAATAAGTGAAAGCATGTGCTGTGCTTCATGGACAGGGAGAATTAACATTGTTAAAATGTCCATATTACCCAAAGCAATCTATATATTCAGATCAATTCCTAATAGAATACCAATGGTGTATTTCACAGAACCACAACAATATTTCAAAAATTTATATGAAACCTCAAAAGATTCTGGACAGCCACAGAAAATTTGAGAAAGAACAAAGTCAGTAGAATTACATACTACAAGGTCATAGAATCAACCAACATAAATCTGACATTCAAGCAGATATATAGATCAATGCAACAGACTAACCGAAAAGGAACCAATTTTGGTCATTTTTTACGATCGATTAATATTTGACAAAGGAGGCAAAAATATACAATGTGGTAAAGACAATTTATTCAATAAATGATGTTAGGGAAATTAGACATGTAAAATAAAAAATGAGACCACCTTCTCACACCATACACAATAATACACTCAAAATAAAGTAGAGATCTAAATGTTAGACTTGAAACAGTGGTTCTTAATCTTTTTTGAGGTACCAAACCACCAGTTTCATATGTGCATTCACCGAACCTTCTTTAGCGATAAATAAAATATGATTTTTTTTCCAAATTCAAGACATAGGTATATGTTTTTTTACTGGTGCACAAAATGAGCCGTGCATGAACATCACCTTGCTCAAAGAACAAAACCAACAAAGTGCATGAACTCACAACAAAGTATGGTATTACTTTATTCTGGCCTCCGTGGCAGAGGCTTCTCCAAACCCCTGAGACCGAACCCAGATTAAGAACCACTGACTTGAAATCATAAAAATTCTAGAAGAAAACATCGGCAGTAAAATCTCTGGCATTTCTTGTAGCAATGTTTTTTTCTGATGTGTCTCCCTGGGCAAGGGAAACAAAACAAAATTTTACAAATTGAACCACATCAAACTAAAAGGTTTTTGCACAACAAAAGTGGACATCAACAAAATGAAAAGACAACCCATTGAATGCAAGAGTAAGTTTGCCAATGATAGATACATCTGATGGAAGGTTAAAATATAAAATCTGTACAGGATGTATAAAACTCAACACACACATCAAAAAATAAAATATACTATTTTAAAAATTGGCAAAGGACCTGAGTAGAAAATTTTCCAAAGATGACATACAAATGGCTAATAGATATATAAAAAGATGCTCAATGTCACTAATTATCAGAGAAATGCAAATTAAAACCACAATGATATATCACATCAAACCTGTCAGAATGGTTATTATCAATAATTCAACAAACAGCATGTGTTGACAAGGGTGTGTAGAAAATGAAGCCTCTTATATTGCTGGTGGAATACAGGTTGGTACACCACTGTGGAAGCAGTATGGAGTTTATTTAAAAATTAAAAATACAGATTTCAAGATGGTGATAGAGTAGGCAGCTGTTCCAACAGCCCCCTCCCAGGATCAAATTAGATTACAACTAAATTTAAGAATAATCATCTTGAAAAACCAACTTCAGACTAAATGAAGAGGAGTACATAAATCAAGGAATCCCAGAAGAAGCCACATCAAGACTGGTAAGAAGGGTGGACATGTGTAAAGGGCTGCCCCGCTCTGAAGAACAAACAGCAGCTGAAGGTCCAAAGGGACCCTCAGCTACAGGGAGGTTTGCACTAAGAAGCAGGGGACCTAAGCCCTAGGCCAGAAGACTCAGCCTATAGCACCAGATCCTAAAAGATGTGCCCACAAAGTATCTGGTGATGAAAAGAGCTGAGATTTCTATATGCAAAAAAAGAGATGGGAGCTCTCAGAGGTGAAGGCACTTTTTAAAGGACCCACACAGAAAATCTCATTCACAGCCACTTACCCAAGGTTCTGGTGAAAGGAGGGCTAAAAGAACTAGAGTTGTGTGAGAAAAATGTGAAGTTGGTGGCTCAGGGAGAGACATTATGGAGGATGGCCAAAAGATCCTTGTGCTGAGTAATTCTCTAATACTGCAGTAACCACTTTCTTGTGTGGAGCAGTTCCTGGTATCAACTTGGGGAAAAGCAACTGCCCCACCCTCAAGAATCCATCTTGTGTCAACATATAGAGATTGGGACATTCTGAGGTTGAGAAGCCTTGGCCAGGAAACAGGAGGTGCAACAGTGACTCAATTTTCTAGCATTGAAGCTGGAGCTTTTTTCCACACTCCCTCAAGAATATGACTGATGCTTTTGCCTCACAAGAAGTTCAGTAGTAACTGTCCAGACTGTGAGCAGATCACATCTCTGAGTTTCAGAGGCCACACTCACTGGACTCCTGGTGGCCACACCCTACTAAGGTCTGTAAAAAAGGTCAGGTCAGACTGATATCTGGGGCTGAGGAATGGGAGCACACCCACCACCCTGCCTAATTCATGAATTGCCCCAGGATCCAGTCTCTACCAGAGGTTTTTTTGGTTTTTTTCCAGTGGCAGAGCCCAAGAAGTAGTCACCAGACAAAGGCAGAAGGAAGCATATCTCAGGGAATCGTGGGCCTTTTGATGACTTTCCCCCAGGCCCAGTGTGGGTAAAAGCCAGCCAAGTTTTGCAGCTTGGTCCTCAGCTTGTGATACAGTTCTGTTTCTACTACAGCGATGTAACCCAAATTTTGATTTAAGTTGAAAAATATCCTCGCCTAACACAAATGGAAGATTTGTGCTTTAAACAGTCCAAAATGGCTTAGGTAAACATACTTGGGGATGCTAATTTTATCACTCAAACACCTCATTATTGAATATTCTTCTGTTGCATGCAAACTAGTTTGCCCAAGTAGTCTGTAAGTACAACACTAACAGCATAAGCTGAAATTCTTACTTCTCAACTATTTAATTTTTATGGGAGTGAGCATAATAAACTCAAAATGTCATATACTAAGACTGTCAAAACCCAAGGAACCCCTGTATATACATGTTTCCCTAGGGCCAGCAAAGGCAACCACAAACTCTGGTTTGTGTGTAGCTCCAAGAAGATTGCTGAGGGCAAGTCATGGATAGGGTCCAGCATTTTTCTGCATCATGCTCCAGGGAGCCAGCATATCCAGTGGCCAACTATGGAAAGCATCAGATCAGGACCTAACAGCAACCCTTGTTTGTGGTGTGTCCAAAAGGAGGGTTCATTGGACATGAAACACAGCTGACAATCTTCACTTTCTGTGGTCAGCACCTGCACAGTGGTTCACACACAGTGGACAGGGTGGAACTTCACAGTCAGCCAGCCTGGGACTTGGATATCCTACCCTACTGGGTTAGGCTCCATAGGGGAGTGAGAGAGGCTTGAAGAATGGACATTCAAGATGTGGGTTCCCTGGAACCTATCATTGGTACTGATCAAGGGGCTTAGCTACTTGCAGAGGAACACAGTCAACCCTGAGAGAGGTCTTTCTTGGTCTTCCTCCCTGAGACCAGGTACTCCCCAACTGGAAAACTTCTGCAGAAGAGATTGTTGCACCCACCCAATCTAAACCTGCTGCTGACCTCACTGGGGAGAAATAGAATTGGAGTATCCAGTAGAGGCTGAGGGATCAGGCTCCAAAGTAAGGGCCACTTTCCTCATACTGAGCTCCTGAGCAAGAGAGCCCTGAAGTAGAGGGTTCCACTAACTTTGTGTTGCCAGTCTAAGCTGCCATAACCCACCCTGCTTGCATCCTGCAGAGGAGTTAGTGGAGTGAGGCCAGTCTAATCTCACACTACAATCTTTCTACAGAAGACTCTGTAGGAAAACCAGGAAGATGCAAAAGGAGGTGGAGCAACTAAAAGGTGGAGCCAAATATTACAAAGCTTGGATTCTTTTATGGAGCTACTGTCAGCTTTAAGCAATATAGAGCTAATCCTTATACACAGGTTGCCACTCCTACACTAACCAGGCACAAAAAAAAAATCAAAATAACAACAAACAGAGCAGTATCTCTAGGCAGGTTGCCTATGGCAGGTTATAAACAACTGCTGACACCAAGGCATACCTGAAACCTTCCCAAGAGCACCCAGAAACAACACAACCAGTAGCAGGTGGAAGTTTACATTGACACTACATTCAGCTAGCTAGACAAGTGGTATGCCCAAAAGAAAAGTCCAGCAGGAACTAGGCACTGCAGAAAATAAATATGCCTAACAGTACTGATACTGCACAATGTCTAATACACGTGATCAAGGTTGATTCAGAGCTACCTATCTTGAAAAGATAACCCCACCCATAGAAGGACCAACTACATTTATAATACACACACAACGGGAGGTTAGTATAACCCTCAAGAAACATTCCTAGAGCAAGTAACCCAGGTCACCAAGAGGTCAGTAACACTGAACTATATTCTTCATAAAATGCCACAATAAATTTGAAAACACACAGCAACCTAATACACAGACAAAATGGGCAGACAAAAGAAATATTATCCAAATGAATCAACAAATATCCAGAAAAAAAACTAAATAAAATGGAAGTAAACAAACTACCAGATGTAAAATTCAAAATAATGGTTTTAAAATGCTCAAAGATCTTAGAGCAGCAATAAATGATCACAATATCTTACACAAAGAGATAGTAAGCATTAAAAAAGACATTAAAATCATAAAAATGGAACCAGTCAGGAAAGAAAAATACAGCATCAAAAATGAAAACTGCTCAAGAAGGAATCAACAGCAGGCTGGATGAAGTGGAGGATGGAACCTGTGATTTAGAGGACAATATAAATGTAAGCACTGAAGCAGAGCAGCAAAAATAAAAGAGGCCCACAAATACTGAGGAAACTCTAAGAAACCTCTGTGACAACATGATGAGAAACAGCATCTACATCATAAGGGTTTGTGAAGGAAAAAGAACTAACAAAGGATAGAGAACTTGTTTGAAGAAATTATAGCTGAAAACTTTCCTAAACCGATGAAAGAAAGTCACACAAGTTCAAGAGGCACAGAGGATTCCATTGAAGATGAATCCAAGTAGCCCACACAAAAGACACATCATAATTAAAATGTCAAATATAAGACACCAAAAAGAATACTAAAAGCTAAAATACAAAAACAATTTATTATCTACAGAGAAAATCGCACAGAGATGATATATGACTTCTCAACAAAAACACTTGAGGCCAGAAGGAATTGGCAAAAAATATTCAGTGATGCCATACACTTGGCACCTACCACTAAGACTACTCTATGCACCAAATCTACTATTTAAAATGAAGGAGAAATAAACAGTGACCAGACCAATATAAAGGCTCAATGAGTTTCTTACAACTAATCAGTATAGCAAGAAATGTTAAAGGACCTGCTATAAAAGACAGAAAGAAGAAAGAAATTGAGAGAAACAGGATTATAAGTTTAAAGAATAAAATGGCAATAAATGAATAAATATCAATAATAATTTTGAATAGAACTGGATTAAAAAAGACATAGGGTAGCTGTGTGAATAAGAAAACAAGACCTGTATATATGCTGTTTACAAGAGACCCACCTCAGACAAACAAAAGATACACAAAGAATGAAAGTAAAAAAGAGATGGAGGAGGGAGCAAGATGGCGACGGAGTAGGCGGACGTACCAACTTCCAACTCCCAGAACCAAAGTGGATTACAACTCAATTTTAAGAACCATCACCTGGATAAACCAACTTTGAACAAAACTAAGTGGACTCTTCAACCAAGGAACACAGAAGAAGCCACATTGAGACTGGTAAGAATAGCGAAGAGGGCTGCCCAGCTCCCCGGAGCAAACGGCAGCCCGGAGAGACCCGCGGGGCGGGAGGAAAGTTTGGCGGACAGGGAGGGACCTGGGTCCCAGGAACCAAGCACTAGCCTGCAGTACCAGAGCCTAGAAGAGGCGTTTGGACAGTTTTGAGCTGTGAAACAAGTGAGGGAGCTCCCAGGCCTACAGTGTGGAGTATTAGGTCCCTTCCTACTCTGCAGAGGGCTGCTTAAGGTTTTGGGGTGGCAGGACACTGAAAGGCGGTTCTGTAGGCGTGGGCAGAGGCCAACCCGGTGGGAGATCGGTCTAGCCCAGAGGGTCGGAGGGGAAGCGCGAGAGCGGTCCGGAAGCTGCGGGCCCGCCTTTAATCCCACTTACGGGGACAAAGCGGGAGGCCAGGAACAGGCAGGCCCTGCGCAAGCCGGCCCTGACTGCAGGGACCAAGCTAGGACCAGGGACGTGCAGGGGCTCGTGGCTGAGCTGATGCTACCAGTCCCCCCACCCCCGCCGGAGAAACCGCAGTTGGCCAGTATACGTGCGCGAGCGGGCTCCGATTGCAGGAACGGGGTGGACCCCGAGACAAGTGGAGGCTCGCAGCTGAGCCCACGCTATTATCCCCATCCAGCTGGAGAAACCGTGGATAGCATTCATACGTGCACGAGCAGGCTCCGAACGCGGAGACGAGGTAGAGTCCGGGATGAGCGGAAGTACGCAGCTAAGCGGAAGCCAGCAAACACGCCCGCCCCAATAAACCTTGGTTTCCGACCCTGCGCAAAGGGCCCTGGCCTCGAGGGCGGGGCTAAAGCTCCGGACGGGCAAAAGCTTACAGCATAGAGCACGTCAAAAAGCCCTGCCTAACCCGCGGAACTGTAGCGAGCAGACTCCGACTGCTGGTTCTGGGCAGAAGTCCGGAAATAGGCTGGGTCCGCAGCTGAGGAAAAGTGCTCACCTCTACCCTTGGTGCTAATCTTGTGGCTTCAGTGACAGCCCCTCCAATGGAGGAGAGGCAGAAATCACAGCAAAAGCCACAGTGGGCCGGCGCTGGCAACGCTCATAACCAACCACCCTAGGCACCGGCAGAGGGGGTGGGGGGCCTGCAGATAGACCACACCTAGAGAACAAAAGGCAACACCTACTGGACACCAGTGGCCACAACCTCCTTATACACAGAAAAAATGGGCAGGCAGAGGAATGCAAACCAAATAAATCAAGAGAAATCCCCAGAGAAGGACCTGAATGAACCAGATATAACCAAATTACCAGAAGCAGAATTTAGAATAATGATAGTTAGGATGTTCAAAGAAATTAGAGCAACAATGGATAGTCATTATGAACACCTAAATAAAGAGATAACAAGTATAAAAAACGAAATTGAAATAATAAAAAAGAATCAGACAGAAATGACAAATACAGTATCAGAACTGAAGACCACAATGGAAGAAATTAAAAGCAGGATAGATGATGCTGAGGATCGAATAAGCGAGTTAGAGAACACAATAAACAAAGGCACAGAAGCAGAGAAGAAAAAGGAAAAGAGACTTAAAAAATGTGAGGAAACTTTAAGGGAGCTCTGTGACAACATGAAGAGAAACAACATTAGCATCATAGGGGTGCCTGAAGAAGAGGAGAGAGGACAGGAAATGGAAACTTTGTTCAATCAAATCATAGCAGAAAACTATCCTAAATTAAGGCTGGGAAACACTCCACACATTCAAGAAGCACACAGAATTCCATTAAAGAGAAACCCAAAAAGATCTACACCAAGACACATCATAGTTAAAATACCAAAGCTAATGGATAAAGAAAAAATTTTAAAAGCTGCTAGAGAAAAAAAGGCTATCACCTACAAAGGAGCCCCCATAAGGATGACATCGGACTTCTCAACAGAAACACTTAAGGCCAAAAGGGAATGGCAAGAAATAATCAAAGTAATGCAGAACAAGAACCTGCAACCAAGACTACTTTACCCAGCAAGGCTAACGTTTAAAATTGAAGGAGAAATAAAGAGCTTCCCAGAAAAAGAAAGCTGAAGGAATTCATAAAAACCAAACCAATTCTGCAAGAGATACTAAGGGGCCTCTTGTGAACAGTTTAAAGGGAGGAATGAATAGAGCAAAAGAAGAATACAGCTTTAAAGAATAAAATGGCAATAACAACTACATATCAATAATAACCTTAAATGTAAATGGATTAAATGATCCAATCAAAAGACATAGGGTAGCTGCATGGATAAAGAAACAGGACCCATACATATGCTGTCTACAAGAGACACACCTTAAAACAAAAGATGCTCATAGACTGAAGGTAAAAAGATGGAAAAAAATATTTCATGCAAATGGAAATGAAAAAAAAGCAGGGGTAGCAATACTTATATCAGACAAAATGGACTTTAAAACAAAGGCTGTAGTAAAAGATAAAGGAGGACACTACATAATGATAAAGGGAACAATTCAACAGGAAGATATAACTATTGTAAATATCTATGCACCAAATATAGGAGCCCTGACATACATAAAGCACACTTTATTGGATA
The DNA here is from genome assembly GCA_037038555.1 of Rhynchonycteris naso. Taxonomy (NCBI): domain Eukaryota; kingdom Metazoa; phylum Chordata; class Mammalia; order Chiroptera; family Emballonuridae; genus Rhynchonycteris; species Rhynchonycteris naso. Next base: position 246,151,046 of record CM072998.1, read on the forward strand.
TAAATGGCGAGATTAACCGCAATACTATCATAGTAGGGGATTTCAATACCCCTCTAAAAACACTGGATAGATCCTAAGAAAGAAAATTAATAAAAAAACAGCAGACTTAAAGGATACACTAGATCAACTTGATTTAATAGATATCTTCAGAACTTTTCACCCTAAAGCAGTAGAATATACATTCTTCTCAAGCGCTCATGGTACGTTTTCTAGGATAGACCACATGTTAGGACACAAAAATAGTCTCAATAAATTTAAGAAGATTGAAATCATATCAAGCATTTTCTCTGATCACAATGCCATGAAACTAGAAATTAATTACCAAAGAAAAACTGAAAAATACTCAAACACTTGGAAACTAAATAGCATGTTATTAAATAATAAATGGATTAACAATGAGATCAAAGAAGAAATAAAAAAGTTTCTAGAAACAAATGATAATGAGCATACATCAACTCAAAATTTATGGGACACAGCAAAAGCAGTTCTGAGAGGAAAGTTTATTGCACTATAGGCATATCACAAGAAGCTAGAAAAAGCTCAAATAAGCAACCTAACCCTGCATCTAAAAGAACTAGAAAAACAACAGCAAATAAAACCCAGGACAAGTAGAAGGAAGGAATAATAAAGATCAGAGCAGAAATAAATGACATAGAGGCTAAGGAAACAATACAGAGAATCAATAAAACAAGAAGCTGGTTCTTTGAAAAGGTAAACAAGATTGATGAACCTTTAACTAGACTCACCAAGAAAAAAAGAGAGAGGACTCAAATAAATAAAATTAGAAAGGGCAGTGGAGAAATAACAACTGACACAACAGAAATACAAAGCATTGTAAGAAAATACTATGAAGAACTATATGCCAAAAAATTAGACAATCTTGGTGAAATGGACAAATTTCTTGAATCATATAACCTTCCAAAAATCAATCTGGAAGAATCAGAACACCTAAACAGACCAACTACAACAAATGAGATCGAAACACTTATCAAAAGACTCCCAAAAAAGAAAAGTGCTGGGCATGATGGCTTCACAAGTGAATTCTATCAAAAATTCAAAGAAGAACTAACTCCTATTCCCCTCAAGCTATTTCAAAAAACTCAAGAGGAAGGAAGACTTCCAAACTCCTTTTATGAGGCGAGCATAATTCTGATCCCAAAACCGGGCAAAGACAACACAAAGAAAGAAAATTATAGGCCTATATCCCTGATGAATTTAGACGCTAAAATTCTCAACAAAATATTAGCCAACCGGATCCAGCAATATATGAAAAAAATCATACACCACGATCAAGTGGGATTTATTCTGGAGAGGCAAGGCTGGTTCAATATTCGCAAATCAATCAATGTGATTCACCACATAAACAAAAGGAAGGACAAAAATCACATGATAATTTCAATAGATGCAGAAAAGACATTTGATAAAATCCAGCACCCATTCATGCTCAAAACTCTCAGTAAAGTGGGAATACAGGGATCATTCCTTAACATGATAAAGGCCATATATGATAAACCGACAGCAAACATTATACTAAATGGACAGAGATTAAAAGCAATCCCCTTAAGATCAGGAACCAGGCAGGGTTGCCCACTTTCACCACTCTTATTCAACATAGTTCTGGAAGTCCTAGCTACAGCAATCAGACAAGAAGAAGAAATAAAAGGCATCCAAATTGGAAAAAAAAGAAGTAAAACTGTCATTATTTGCAGATGATATGATATTGTATATTGAAAACCCTAAAGTCTCAGTCAAAAAACTACTGGGCCTTATAAATGATTTCAGCAAGGTGGCAGGATATAAAATTAATACTCAGAAATCAGAGGCATTTCTATACACCAACAATGAAATATCAGCAAAAGATATTAAGGATACAATCCCCTTCACTATTGCAGCCAAAAAAATAAAGTACTTAGGAGTAAATATAACCAAGGAGGTTAAGGACTTGTACTCGGAAAATTATAGAACATTGATAAAAGAAATCAAGGAAGATACAAGCAAGTGGAAGCATATACTGTGCTCATTGCTAGGAAGAATAAACATCATTAAAATGTTTATATTACCTAAAGCAATTTATAAATTCAATGCAATACCAATTAAAATACCAATGACATACTTCAAAGATATAGAACACATATTCCAAAAATTTATATGGAACCAAAAAAGAACACGAATAGCCTCAGCAGTCTTAAAAAGAAAAAATAAAGCAGGAGGTATCACTCTTCCTGATATCAAGGTTTACTATAAGGCCATTATACTCAAGACAGCCTGGTACTGGCATAAGAACAGGCACATAGATCAATGGAACAGAACAGAGAACCCAGAAATAAACCCACAGCTTTATGGACAACTGATATTTGACAAAGGAGGAAAGAACATACAATGGAGTAAAGACAGCCTCTTTAACAAATGGTGTTGGGAAAATTGGACATCTACCTGCAAAAAAAATGACCATCAACTTACACCATGCACAAAAACAAACTCAAAATGGATAAAAGACTTAAATGTAAGCCGTGAAACCATAAGCATCTTAGAAGAAAACATAGGCAGCAAGCTCTCCGACATCTGTAGCAGCGGAATATTTGCCGATTTATCTCCACGGGCAACTGAAATAAAAGGCAAGATAAACAAATGGGACTATATCAAACTAAAAAGTTTTTGCACAACTAAAGACAATAGGAACAGAATAAAAAGACAAACCACACAATGGGAGAACATATTCGACAGCACATCTGATAAGGGGTTCATAACTAAAATTTATAAAGAACTTATAAAACGCAACACCAGGAAGACAAACAACCCAATCAAAAAATGGGCAAAAGAAATGAATAGAAATTTCTCCAAAGAGGACATACAGATGTCCAATAGGGATATGAAAAAAGGCTCAATATCACTAATCATTAGAGAAATGCAAATTAAAACCACAATGAGATATCACCTCACACCAGTCAGAATGGCACTTATCAGCAAAACAACACAGAATAAGTGCTGGCGAGGATGTGGAGAAAAGGGAACCCTTCTGCACTGCTGGTGGGAATGCAGACTGGTGCAGCCACTGTGGAAAACAGTTTGGAGATTCCTCAGAAAATTAAAAATCGAACTGCCTTTTGACCCAGCTATCCCACTTTTAGGAATATACCCTAAGAACACCATAGCACTGTTCGAAAAGAAGAAATGCGCCCCCATGTTTCTGGCAGCATTGTTCACAATAGCGAAGATCTGGAACCAGCCCAAGTGTCCGTCAGAAGACGAGTGGATTAAAAAGCTATGGTACATATATACTATGGAATACTACTCAGCCATAAGAAACGATGACATCGGATCATTTATAACAAAATGGATGGACCTTGATAACATTATACGGAGTGAAATAAGTAAATCAGAAAAAAAGAAAAACTGAGAACAGCACGACTACATACATAGGTGGGACATGAAAGTGAGGGTATGAGACAAGGACAAGAGAGTGGTGGTTATGGGATGGGGGGAGGGAGGGAAGAGTGGGATAGGGAGGAGGGGAGGGACACAGGGAAAACCAGATTGAAGGTGACAGAGGACAATTTGACTTTTGGTGATGGGTATGCAACACAATTGAATGATAAGATAACCTGGAGATGTTTTCATTGTACATATGTACCCTGATTTATTGGTGTCACCCCATTAGAATTAACAATAATAAAATATATATTTAAAAAAAAAAGAGATGGAAAAAATATACTATGCAGATGGAAATTTAAAAATGTGGGGTGGTAGAGACACAAGATGCCAGGGAGATGCACAGACTCCCAGCTCACACCACCAAACTGGATTAAAAATTAATTTAGAAATATTCAGTGTAAAAAAAACAACTCTGGATTACAACAACTGCTCTCAAAAACCAAGGAGCAAAAAAAGAAGCCACACCAAGTCTGGTGAGGAAGGCCGAGGAGCGGTGAGCCTCCCCTGCTTACAGGAACAAAGGAGAGGTTAGGCTGAGAGCTCGAAAAGGCTCTTGATCCAAGGAAAACAGTAGGAAATATCACTCACAGCCACTTGCCTGAGGACCTGGAAATGAGGTGTGTTGAAAGAACTGGCTTGTTTTCCAAAAGGAAAGGGGAGAGAGAGACAGTTGGTGACAAACAGAAGAATGCATGAGAGGACCTGAACAGTGGAATAATTCAGTGCCATACCTGGGGGAGGTGCTGAAGGCAGACATAGCTGGGGGAGGGGTTGATCCTTCCACATAACAGAAGACTAAGGTGGTTCCGGGTCAACGATCTAAAGATATGTCTCCAGCTCCAATCAGCACAACAAGACACAGCTAAAAACAAGAAGTGGGGAGGAAGGGCAGTAACTCAGGTCTCCATGGAGATCTGAGATACACCTCACCCTACTGAAGCTGAGAAAGCACCCCACCCCCAGAGAGAGTAACTGGCAGATCAGGTCTTCAGAGTCTCAGGTTACACCCACCACATTCCTGGATACAGTTTTAAATAAGCCACCTGCTGAGATCAGTAAACAAGACTACCACTGAGTTAAGAGAACAAACAAATCAAGACTTTAAAGGGGCTCTATTAGAAAAGGTAATTCCACAGTGGATTACAAAAAACAGCTGCAGTCAACCCAAGAAGACCTAGAAATAACACAACTGAAAATTAGAGGCACACAACACCAAGCCTAGACTCAACCAGCTCTACAAACAACACACCCAAACACACAGACATAATGAGAAGACAGAAAAGTGCAATCCAAATAAAACCACAAGAGAATCCTCCAGAAAATGAACTAAGCAATATATAAATAACCAAACTTCCAGATGCAGAGTTTAGAATAATGATTGTTAGGATGCTTAGGGATCTTAGAACAACAATGGATGGTCATTATAACACCTAAATAAAGAAATAGCAAGTATAAAAAAGCACGTTGAAATATTAAAAAAGAATCAGTCAGAGATTACAAATACAATATCACCAATGAAGACCACAATGGGAGGAATTAAAAGTAGGATGGATGAAGCTGAGGATCAAATCAGCTAGTTGGAAGACAAGATGAACAAAGGCTTGAAAGCAGAGCAGAAAAGAGACTCAAAAAGTCTGAGGAAACTCTAAGAGAGCTCAGTGACAACATGAAGAGAAATAACATCCACATAATAGGGGTTCCTGAAGAGGAAGAGAAAGAAAAAGGGATAGAAAGAAACTTTATTCAATCCAATCATAGCTGAAAACTTCCCTAAATTGATGCAAGGAAGGGTCTCACAAGTTCAAGAAGCACAGAGATATCCATTAAAGAGAAACCCAAAGAAACCTACACCAACACATCATAATTAAAATACCAAAGCTAAGTGATAAAGAGAAAATACTAAAAGCTTCTAAAGAAAAAAAGGCTATCACCTAAAAGGAGCACACATAAAGATGACATCTGACTTCTCAACAAAAACACTTGAGGCCAGACGGAATGGCAAGAAATATTCTAACTGAAGCAGAACAAGAGCCTACAACCAAGACTACTCTATCCAGCAAGGCTATCATTTAAAATTGAAGGAGAAATAAAAAGCTTCCCAGAAAAAAACAAACCTCAAGGAATTCATTAAAATGAAACCTATGCTACAGAAAATGTTAAGGAGTCTGTTGGAAACAGATCAAAGTGGGAAAAGAATATAGCAAAAGAGGAATACACCTTTAAAATATAAAATGGCAATAAACAACTACATATCAATAATAACCTTAAATTAAATGGATTAAATGGTCTAACCAAAAGACATAGGGTAGCTGCATGGATTAAAAGACGAGGACTCATGCATATGCTGTCTACAAAGAAACACACCTTAAAACAAAAGATGCACATAGACTGAAGATAAAAGGATGGAAAAAATATTTCATGCAAATGGAAATAAAAAAAAGCTGAGGTAGCAATACTTATATCTGACAAAATGGACAATAAAACAAAGGCTATATTGTAAGAGATAAAGAGGGACGCTACATAATGATAAAGGGAGCAATCCAACAGGAAGATATAACCATCATAAATATTTACACACCTAATATAGGAGATCCTAAATATATAAAGCAGACTTTGATGGATATAAAGGGCAAGATCAACAGCAATACTATAATAGTAGGAGATTTCAATACACCACTTACATCACTGGATATATCCTCAAGAAAGAAAATTAACAAAGAAACACCAGACTTAAAGGACATACTAGATCAACTGAATTTAATAGATATCTTCAAAACCTTTCACCCTAAAGTAGAAGAATATACATTCTTTTCAAGTGCTCATGGTACATTCTTTAGGATAGATCACATGTTAGAAGACAAAAGCAGTCTCAACAAATTTAAGAAGATTGAAATCATATCAAGCATTTTCTCTGATCACAATGGCATGAAACTAGAAATCAACCACAACAGAAAAATGAAAAAAATACTCAAACACATGGAAACTAAATAGCATATTATTAAATAACAAATGGGTTAACAATAAAATCAAAGAAGAAATAAAAAAAATTCCTCGAAACGAATGATAATGAACATACAACAAATCAAAATTTATGGGACACAGCTAAAGCAGTCCTGAGAGGGAAGTTTATAGCACTACAGGCTTTCCTTAAGAAGCTTAAAAAAACTCAAAAAAACAACCTAACCCTTCATCTAAAAAGACTTGCAAAAGAACAGCAAGTAAGGCCCAGAGGTAGTAGAAGGAAGGAAATAATAAAGATCGAAGTGGAAATAAATGACATAGAGGTTAAAGAAACAATACAGAGGATCAATGAAACCAAGAGCTGGTTCTTTGAAAGGGTAAACAAGATTGATGAACCTTTAACAAGACTCACCAAGAAAAGAAGAGAGAGGAATCAAATAAATAAAATTAGAAATGAGAGAGGAGAAATAACAACCGACACAACAGAAAAACAAAATATTGTAAGAAAATACTATGAAGAACTGTATACCAAAAAATTAAACAACCTAGGTGAAATGGACAAATTTCTTGAAACATATAATCTTCTAAAAATCAATCTGGAAGAATCAGAAAACCTAAACAGACTGATTATAACAAAAGAGATTAAAACAGTTATTAAAAAGCTCCCAAAAAACAAAACCCCTGGGCCAGATAGATTCACTGGTGAATTCTATCAAATATTCAAAGAAGAACTAACTCGGATCCTTCTCAAGCATTTTAAAAAATGCAAGAGCAAGGAAGACTACAAAGTTTCTTTTATGAGGTGAACATAATTCTGATTCCAAAACCAGGCAAAGACAACACAAAGAAAGAAAATTACAAGCCAATATACCTGATGAATTTAGATGCTAAAATCCTTAACAAAATGTTAGAAAACCGGATCCAGCAATACTTGAAAAAAATCATACATCTTAATGAAGTGGGAATAATTCAGGGGAGGCAAGGATGGCACAATGTTCATAAATCAATTAATGTGATTCACCACATAAACAAAAGGAAGAAGAAAAACCACATGATAATTTCAATAGATGCAGAAAAAGCATTTGATAAAATCCAGCACCCATTTATGATCAAAACTCTTAGCAAAGTGAGAATACAGGGAACATACCTCAACATGATAAAGGCCATCTATGACAAACCCACTGCCAACATCATAATTAATGGACAAAAATTAAAAGCAATTCCCTTAAAATCAGGAACAAGGCAGAGATGCCCCCTCTCACCACTTTTATTCAACATAATACTGAAAGTCCTAGCTACAGCAATCAGACAAGAAGAAGAAATAAAAGACATCCAAATTGGAAAAGAAGAAGTAAAACTATCATTATTTGCAGATCATATGATACTGTATATAGAAAACCCTAAAGTCTCAGTCAAAAAACTACTGGACCTAATAAATGAATTCAGCAAGGTGGCAGGATATAAAATTAACACACAGAAATCACAGGCATTTCTATACATGAACAATGAAATGTCAGAAAGAGAAATGAAGGAAACAATCCCCTTCACTATTGCAACAAAAATAATAAAGTACCTTGGAGTAAATTTAACCAAGGAGGTTAAAGACTTGTACTCAGAAAATTATAAAACATTGATAAAAGAAATCAAGGAAGACACAAACAAGTGGAAGCATATACCATGTTCATGGTTAGGAAAAATAAACATCATTAAAATGTCTATATTACCCAAAGCAATTTATAAATTCAATGCAATAGCAATTAAAAAATCAATGACATACTTCAAAGATATAGAACAAATATTCCAAAAATTTATATGGAATCTAAAAAGAACACGAATAGCTTCAGCAATCTTGTAAAAGAATAATAAAGTGGGAGGTATCATACTTCCTGATATCAAGGTATACTACAAACCTATTGTACTCAAAACAGCTTGGAACTGGCATAAGCACAAGCATATAGATCAATGGAATAGAACAGAGAACCTAGGAATAAACCCACATCTTTATGGACAATTGATATTTGACAAAGGAGGTAAGAGCATTCAGTGGAGTAAAGACAGTCTCTTTAACAAATGGTGTTGGAAAAACTGAACAGCTACGTGCAAAAAATAAAACTAGACCACCAACTTACACCATGCACACAAATAAACTCAAAATGGAAAAAGGACTTAAATGTAAGCCGTGAAACCATAAGCATTCTAGAAGAAAACATAGGCAATATACACTCCGACATCTATCAAAGCAATATATTTGCTGATTTATCGCCACAGGCAAATGAAATAAAAGGCAAGATAAACAAATGAAACTATATCAAACTAAAAAGCTTTTGCACTACTAAAGACAATATGAACAGAATAAAAAGACAAACCACACAATGTGAGAACATATTCAACAACACGTCTGATAAGGCGTTAATAACCAAAATTTATAAAGAACTTGTAAAACTCAACACCAGGAAGACAAACAATCCAATCAAAAAACGGGCACAAGAAATGAATAGAAATTTCTACAAAGAGGACATACAGGTGGCCAATAGGCAGATGAAAAAATGCTCAACATCACTAATCATTAGAGAAATGCAAATTAAAACCACAATGAGATACCACCTTACACCAGTGAGAATGGCACTCATTAACAAAACAAGGTGTTATAGGTGCTGGCGAGGACGTGGAGAAAGGGGAACCCTCCTGCACTGCTGGTGGGAATGCAGACTGGTGCAGCCACTGTGGAAGGCAGTATGGACATTCCTCAAAAAATTAGAAATGGAACTGCCTTTTGACCCAGCTATCCCACTTATAGGAATATATCTCAGGGACACCATATCACCGACTGAAAAATAGAAATGCACCCCCATGTTTATGGCAGCATTGTTCACAATAGCGAAGATCTGGAAACAGCCCAAGTTTCTGTCAGTGGACAAGTGGATTAAAAAGCAGTGGTAAATATATACAGTGGAATACTATGGGGCCATGAAAAAGAAGGAAATATTACCTTTTGCAACAATATGGAGAGACCTGGAAACTATTATGTTGAATGAAATAAGCCCGGCAGAAAAAGAAAAATATTATATGACCTCACTCATTTGAGGAATCCAAGGAACATTGAGAACTGAGGAAAGGGATTGAGACAGAGTAGGGTTCAAAAGGACCAGAGAAAAAGAGGACAGAGGGAAAGGGGAGGATAGGATGGGATAAATTGGAATGGAAGGGGGGAAGGCACTACCGGGAGGGGGCAAGGAAGATGTGGAGGGGAATGTGGGGGAGGGCGGGTGCAGTCGGGGTTACCCTAGAATCTATGTAAACACAATTAATTTAAAAAATAAATAATTGATTAAATAAATAAAATAAAAAGGTGGGTAGCAATACTTATATCTAAGAAAATAGCTTATAAAACAGAGGCTATAGTAAGAAACAAAGACAGTCATTACCTGATATATAAAGAAGATTTGGATAAACAAAAAAGTTTAGATCAACAATAATATTGTAACAGTAGGGGATTTTAATACCCTGTTAACATCAAGGGATAGATCCTCCAGACAGAAAATTAACAAAGAAACAGTGGCCTTAAATGACACATTCAATCAACTGGATTTAATTAATCTCTTCAGAACATTTCACCCCAAAGCAGAAGAATATACATTCTCTTCAAGTGCTCATGGTACATTTTTTAGGATAGACCACATGTTTGAACACAAAACAAGTCTCAATAAACTTAAGAAGACTGAAATCATATCAAGCATCTTCTCTGACCACAAAGGCATAAAACTAGAAATCAACTACAGTAAAAAACTGAAAAATATTCAAGCACTTGGAGACTAAATAGCATGTTATTAAATAATAAATGGGTTTACAATGAGAACAAGGAAGAATTAAAATATTTCCTTGAAACAAATGAAAGCAAACATACAACAACCCAAAATTTATGGAACACAATAAGAGCAGTCCTGAGAGAGAAGTTCATAGCACTACAAGCATACCTGAAGAAGCAAGGAAAAGCTCAAATAATCAACCTAACCCTGTATTTGAAAGAATTATTAAAGGAATGACAAATGAGGGATGACATCAGCATAATGGAGACATGAGAGATACTCCTGATATGTTCCCTTGAAATTTCAACAAACTGAACAACTATAAGGAAGCGAATGCACCCCAAATGAACTCACAGAGGTGCCTGAAAGATTCACACACCAAACTGACTAAAGGTGGGATGGAGAAAATAGGGGAGCAGAAGTTAAAACACATTTGCAGTGTTGAGCTCTGGAGAAGAAACAAACCTGGCATAATGTTTTCTCTCTCTCTCTCCTGAACTTTGGGGAGGAAGGAAGCTCAGGCTCTTTGGATTTTGTTTGAGGAGTATGAAGAGAGAAACTCAGAGTGACTGCATTTTCTTCTGCCAGGAGAAGCAGTGAGATAGAGGGGCAAAGGGTAGGATAAACAAAAGTGGTCAAAGTGCAGGGTCACAACCAGTGTTCCCACGGTCTTCCAGCAGCCTGCATTCAGCTGAGACATAAAGAATTAATTGTTCTTCCCAGCCTCCTGAGCCTGCCTCCCTCACCTCATGGTACAGAGTGGCAGAGACAAACCCCACAGCTAGCTCTCCAGAGCCACTCTCTTCCCTGATGATCAGAGGTGCTGCATGTCTAGTCTTTAGAACAGTTGAGACCTAGAAAAACTGAGGAAATTTGCAAGCATACAGAAGCTGATGGAATTTATCACCAGAAAAGCCCAACTTTAGGAAATACTGAAGGGGTTATTTGACCATATATAAATAACAAAATAAATCAAAACTACAAGTAAATACTCCAGCAAGGTCACAATAAAAACAAGAATAATCTGTGACAACAATAACATAATAGGGGACAGGATAAATACCTGCAGTAGCAAAGGAGGATGGAGTGCAGAAGCACTCACAAAGGACTCTTTTACATATGAAAATTTTTCCTGCTTAGAAATAACAGCAGTTTCATAAAAGCCCCAGGTTTTGTAAGCTTTGCCTCCACTTTTCAGTTGCTCCAACTCCTCTTGCAACTGCCTGGTCTTCCCACAGGGTTTTCTGTAGAAAGACTGTAGTGTGAGCTCAGACTGGCCTCACCAAACCAACCCCTCTACAGTTTGAAGGATTGGTGGATTAGGGAAGCTAAGGTTAGGAATACAACATTAGTGGGACCCCCTACTTCAAGGGTCTCTTGGTCAGGAGCTCAGTATAGAAAAAGTAGCCACTAGTCCAGAGGCTAATCCCTCAACAACTGCCAGATACTCAAATTTTATTTCTCTTTAGCAAGGAGAGCAGCAGCTGGTTTAGATTGAATAGAGCCAACTGTCTCCTCTGCAGAAGGTCTTAAAGCTGGTGAGATCCTGATCTCAGGGAGGAAGACTGAGAGAGTCCTCCCCTGGCCTGACTGTCTTCCCCCAGAAAGTGGCTAAACCTCTCAAGCAGACACAGCAATAGGCTCTCAGGGACCCACACTTTAAATGTCCATGCTCCAAGCCTCTCTCCCTTCCCCCTGTGGAATTTAGCCCAGTGGGGCAGGTTATCCAGCACCCATGCTGGCTGACTGTGAACTTTCACCCTATTCAATGTACATGAGTGGCTGTGCAGGTGTTGATCACAGAGAGCAGAACTCACCTCAGCTGGACGAGCCATCCCTTAGGACATGCCACCAGCAAGGATCATTAGTTCTGGAACCAATGCTTTTCGCAGCTGACCACTGGATGTGCCAGCCCTGAGCCTCCCTGGAGGGCACCCGATACAGACAAGTGGGAGACCCTGCCTGTGACGGGCCCTCAGTCATTATTTTGGCGCTACAAGCAATCCAATGTTTGTGGCTGCCTTTGCTGGGCCCAGGTGCACATGGAAATACCAAGCCATACACCTAAGCTGGCTTTTACCCACACTGGGCCCAGGGGAAGGTCCGCAATAAGTCAATATTCGCTGTGTCCTGCCTCCTGCAGCCTTTGTCTACTGGCTGATTGTTGGGCTTGGCCACATCTGCAAACCTCCCACAGTGAGAGTCCCTCTGGACCCTCTGCTGCCACTCACTCCTGGGAGCAGGGCAGCCCTTCCAGCATCTCCACCCTTCCTACCAGTCTCAGTATAGGTTCTTCTGTGATCCTTGGTTATAGATTCCTCTTCATTTTGTCCAAAATTGATTTTTTAAGATGATTGTTCTTAAATTAAGTTGTAACCCAATTTGGCCCTAGAAGGCTGCTTTTGGAATGTCTGCCTAATCCATCACCATCTTGGAATCCCCTTATAAAATTTATAGGATGAACTAAAAGCAGTTTTAAAAGGAAAGTTTATAGCTATACAAACCTACCTCAAGAAGCAGAAAAATCTCAAATAAATCTAAATTTTCACCTGAAGAAACTTAAAAAGAGAAACAAATAAAATCCAAAGTAAGTAGGAAGAAGACAATAGGAATAAATTATATAGAAAAATAATAAGAAAGATTAATAGAAGGTAGAGCTTATTCTTTGAAAGGATAAATAAAATTGGTGATCTTCTAGCAAGACCTATTAAGGAAAAAGAGTGAGAACTCAAGTAAAGAAAATCAGAAGTGAAAGATATTACAACATCACAGAAACACAATCTTTGAGGAATACAATGAACAATTATATGCCAACAAATTGAACAATCTAAAAGAATGAATGCATACCCAGGATCTTCTTAAAACTGGTGTTTTCAAACAATAGGAGGCTCTTTTTTATGGTTTGCTTTCTACATGGAAGACTAAGCACATACTTACAGTTAAAGCTTGTGTTTGCCAGTTAAATTTAAAATACAGCATTTTAGGAATTTACATATCAATGTTTCTACAGTATTGTTTGCTAATATTTTAATATAATAATGATCCATGTGCAAAAAAGAAAGAAGAAGAAAAAGAAGCCTTACCTTCCACAGATTTTTGCATATGACCTAAACTGGCCAATCAGAATACCCCAAAGCCTTGTGCACAATGATTGGTTCAAGGATGAGTATGAAATCCAACTAGAGCCGAGCGTACTCATCTTAAGTGGATTGGTGTAAGTACCCAGTATCCTTCTGAAATTCTGTTCTGTATTGAACTATGTAAGCTTAGGCAGTGGTTCTTAACCTGGGTTCTATTGAACCCTAGGGGTTCGATGAGTCAGTATCAGGGGTTCGGAGAAACCTCTGCCACGGAGGCCAGAATAAAGTAATATCGTAATTTGTTGTGAGTTCATGCACTTTGTTGGTTTTGTTCTTTGAGCAAGGTGATGTTCATGCATGGCTCATTTTGTGCACCAGTAAAAAAAAAACCATATACCTATGTCTTGAATTTGGAAAATATAATCATATTTTATTTATCACTAAAGAAGGGTTCAGTGAATGCGCATATGAAACTGGTGGGTTCGGTATCTCAAAAAAGGTTAAGAACCACTGGCTTAGAGCTATAAAAACAATCTTTTCCAGTCACATGGAGGGAGCTTTCTGGATAAAACACTCCAGAGGAAAAAAGAAATAGATATGGAGAGAGATTTCTCATGGTATCATCTGAAACCTGGATCCAATATGCCCATATTTAGCACCACTCCTAAGAATTCAATTATTTGGGTGGACTGGTAAATTCTTTTTCTTTTAATGATTTTGAATTGCAATTCTGTTACAATAAAAAAAATCCTGATTCACAAAAGCAGTTCAAGATTGCATAGTAAATACTTAATTGATATGTCATTTGTTTATCCATTTTAGTTATTTGTATATTGAAGTACTCAACATTTATGGAGTACCTACTATTTCCCAAAGGTTGTACTTGATCTTGGAAGTACAAGGATATAAGAATTAATCTTTTCCTCAAGAATGTACAGTCTACAAGAAAGGCCAATGACTAAACAACACAATATGATTAACACTGATAAATGTATTATGTACACAGTGTACCTTAAAAGATGGGCACTCAATACAGACTGATGGCATCCTGAGGAAGACAACTGAACTAGGTTTAGAAGAAAGAGTTAGAAGAGTAAACCAAACTAAGTCAAGGGTTGGCGGACAGTGTCAGGATGGGAACAGGCAGGTATCAAGCAGTAAGAGCAGTCCATATGTCGTACAGGTTTGGGGAACTGCAAGTAGTTCATCAAGGTGGATCTGTGGATACAAGGAAGGAAGTGGCAAGAGGTGAGACCAGAGATATACACAGAGACAGATTGTGAGTTTGAATTGTAGCCTACAGACAAATAAGGGCTACAGAAAACAATTATGTTCTGACAATTATTTCTATCAGTGTGTATAAATGATATATATTTTTAAATGTTACACACACACACACAAACACACACACCCTTTTACCTGCAAATTACTCATGCTCTTTTACAAGTTTAGTCCTAACCGGCTTCGTTAAATATTCAAGCTGGTTGCCCAGGACACAGCAAGGTACCAAGGCAAACATGGTTCTAGTTGTAGCAAATAAACTGTTAATGAATGACTTGGAGCTGATATTCATTCTTGCGCATCTGATTAGCACAAATAAATTTTTGTATCATCCTTGACTTCAAATTCCCAAAACTAATTTCTATAAAAATTTTTCTTGGACTGAGAAAGATAGGTTTTCATCATTGTCTTTTTCTCCCATGGAAAATGTGCACAAGCCTAGCAAAGTCTTCCTATGTAAGTGAATGGAGAACATGTTACCATGGGTTCATGAATTTAAATCAGAATTTACTAACAAGAATTGTGGCATCCAAGGACCAATTTTTTTTTAATGTAGATCTTGTTGAATCCAACAAATACTCATTAAATTTCTATCCTTGTGAAAGCTACTACTCTGGAGGCCCTGGGGGTACAAACTAAATTCCCCATGCAAAAGCAAATTTTCTCAATCATGCTCTGAAGGGCTCTTTTTATATCAAAGTTGGCAGGAAATAGAGGACTAAAATTCACAAACTGTTGGCAGTAAGCTCTGTCTGTGTTAATTACTCTCTATATTTGATGTTCATCACTCAGTCAACACTCAACACATTGTAGTATTTCTGTGATTGACTAAATACCAAATTACTGTGTGCAGCTTTTTGGGTTTCAAAGTATATCTAATTTATATCATTCTCAGATTTAATGATCTAATAGTTTAGAGGTTTTTCCAACTCTTAACTCCTTTGATAAACATTAATCAATGAAAATCTTGGGTCCAAATACAGACACACTCATGAAGAAGGACTTAAAAAGTTTAAAAGCCTTTGGAAATACAGATTTTTAAGGTAGCTTTCTGAAATTTAAATTCAAAAGCATAGATAGCTTCAGAAGAACAAAATTATAGCATACTTTATTATTGTCTAGTTAAACATTATTAAATAATGTTTAGAGACAACATCAAAATATTTTAACATAATTTGGGCATATATGTTCTTATTTCACATAAAGGTAGTGAAAGAGAGTGAGCTAGTAAAACTAATTTAAGTTAAAAACCATAATTAATAGGTATCAAATAGAAAACATAGATGTTGTATTGCTTAGTTTTAGGTTCAATTTTCATTTCTCAAGGTCCGTGATATAATAGGCATTTTAACATGAAAGAGACCAGTTACTCCATAGGCTGCTTATATTCACAGGTGTGCTGGAGCCAGCTTATACCAACTTGCATAGGCCAGTTTTGTGCATCTTTTCTCAACTTCAAATTCAGCAGCTTACCATGTATAATTTGAAATTGGCTATGGCGGAAGCAGTTATACCACAAAAATTGGCAAATTCTGTAAATCTGAGCTTCTTTTCCCCTAAATGAATGATTGGTAAACATTTACCAAAACACAACTCTGTGTGTGTGTGTGTGTGTGTGTGTGTGTGTGTGTGTGTGTGTGTGAATAGAAGGCTAGACCAAAATATAATGTAAAGATTGTTTTGTTTTATTTTTGTGCCCTCACACTGGACCTTAGACAGCTTTTCTGTTTAGTAACGATAGATATATAGATAGATGGTAAATAGATGCCAGAAAATGAGGGGTGAATGACTAAATAATAAAATTATTACTATAAAAAATAGGAACAAAATTTAAATTAAATGACATAGTGGTTAATAATTGTAAGAAAAATGAAATGGTTTCAATAATAAAAAAGAGAGAAAAATTCTAAAGCATTTTATAAACTTCTTAAAACTAAGAAGATACCAGTGGGAAGACGGCAACGAAGTAGGCGGACGTACCAACTTCCAACTCCCAGAACCAAAGTGGATTATAACTCAATTTTAAGAACCATCACCTGGATAAACTAACTTTGAACTAAACTAAGTGACTCTTCAACCAAGAAACACTGCAGAAGCCACATTGAGACTGGTAGGAATAGCAAAAACGCGAAGAGGGCTGGCCAGCTCCTCAGAGCAATCGGTAGCCCGGAGAGACCTGCGTGGAGGGAGGAGAGTTTGGAGGAGAGGGAGAGACCTGGGTCCCAGGAACCAAGCCCCAGCCTGCAGTCCCAGAGCCTAAAAGAGGCGTTTGGACAGTATTGAGCTGTGAAACAAGTGAGGATACTGTTTGTGAGAAAGAGACAGCTTTCTCAGACCCAATATTCTTTTTAAAGGAACAGCGGAAGAAAACCTCTCTCACAACCACACACCCGGGGCTCCAGGGAACGGGAACAGAGGAGAGGACCAGAGCAGTGGGAACAGAGTGTGGACTGAAGGCACAGGGACACTCTGAGGGACAGCCACCCTAACCCCTGGGCTAAGTCATTTCCCTAATCGAAAATGAATATTTCCCCTAGAACTAGCAATACCAGCAAAGAGAGACAAGACACCAGCCAAACAAGCTCTCCCGCGGGACTTAGAGCAGAGCTGCTTAGAGGAAAGGAGCTCCCAGGCCCACAGTATGGAGACTTAGGGCACTTCCATCTCTACTGAGGGTTGCTGAAGGGTATGGTGGCGGCAGGACGCTGAAACGTAGTTCTGTCGGCATGGACAGAGGCCAAGCCGGTGTGAGCTCGGTCTAGCCCAGCAGGGGCAGAGGGGATGCTCAAAAGCGGTCCAGAAGCTGCGGGCCCACCTGTAATTCCACCTTCGGGTAAAAAGTGGGAGGCAAGGAACGGGCAGAGATCTGCTCTGCGACCCTGCGCAAGCTGGCCCTGACCGCAGGAACGGGGCTAGGACCAGGGAAGGGTGGGGGGCTCGTGGCTGAGCTCACGCTACCAACCCCGCCCAGCTAAGAAACCGCGGTTTGCCACTCTACATGCGCGAGCAGGCTCCAAGTGCAGGGACAAGGTAGACCACGAGACAAGTGGAAGCTCGCGGCTGAGCTCACGCTACTAGCCCCGCCCGGCAGGAGAAACCGCGGTTTGCCATCCTGCGTGCGCAAGCTGGCTCAGAATGCGGGGGCAGGGTAGAGTCTGGGATGAGCAGAAGCTCGCAGCTGAGCGGAAGCCAGCAAACATGCCCGGCCCAATAAACTGCAGTTTGCGACCCTGCGCAAGAGGGCCCTGGCCTCGAGGGCGGGGTTAAAGCTCTGGACGGGCAAAAGCTCACAGCTGAGAGCATGTCAAAAGTCCCGCCCAAACCGCAAAACTGTGGCGAGCAGGCTCTGACTGCGAGTGCTGGGCGTAAGCCCGGAAACAGGCTGGGTAGGCAACTGAGCAAAGCTGCTCACCACTGCCCTTGGTGCTGAGGCTTGTGGCTTGAGTGACAGCCCCTCCCGCAAAGAAGAGGCGGAAATCAAAGCAACAGCCTCAGTAGGCTGGCGTTGGCAATGCCCATACCTAACCGCCCTAGGCAGCATCAGAGGGGTGGAAGGCCTTCAGACAGACCATGCCTAGAGAACACAAAGGCAACACCTACTGGAATCCAATGGCCACAACTTGCTTATACACAGACAAAATGGGCAGGCAGAGGAATGCAAACCAAATGAATCAAGACAAATCCCCACAGAAGGACCTGAATGAACCAGATATAACCAAACTACCAGAAACAGAATTTAGAATAATGATAGTTAGGATGCTCAAAGAAATTAGAGCAACAATGAATAGTCACTATGAACACCTAAATAAAGAGATAACAAGTATAAAAAACAAAATTGAAATAATAAAAAAGAATCAGACAGAAATGACAAATACAGTGTCAGAACTGAAGACCACAATGGAAGGAATTAAAAGCAGGATGAATCACGCTGAGGATCGAATCAGCGAGATAGAGGACACAATAAACAAAGGAACAGAAGCAGAGAAGAAAAAAAAAAGAGACTCAAAAAATGTGAGGAAACACTAAGAGAGCTCTGTGATAACATGAAGAGAAACAACATTCACATCATAGGGGTGCATAAAGAAGAGAAAGAGGACAGAAAACAAAAACTTTGTTCAATCAAATCATAGCAGAATACTTCTCTAAATTAAGACTGAGAAACATTCCATATGTTCAAGAAGCACACAGAACTTTATTAAAGAGAAACCCAAAAAGATCTACACCAAGACACATTATAGTTAAAATACCAAAGCTAATGGGTAAAGAAAATATTTTAAAAGCTGCTAGAGAATAAAAGGCTATCACCTACAAAGGATCCCCCATAAGGATGATTCGAAATTCTCAACAGAAACACTTGAGGCCAGAAGGGAATGGCAAGATATAATCAAAGTAATGCAGAACAAGAACCTAAAACCAAGACTACTCTATCCAGCAAGGCTAATGTTTAAAATTGAAGGAGAAATAAAGAACTTCCCAGTAAAAGAAAGCCTCAAGGAATTCATAAAAACCAAACCAATTCTACAAGAGATACTAAGGGGTCTGTTGTGAACAGTTCAAAGGGAGGAAAGAATATAGCAAAAAAATATATACAGCATTAAAGAATAAAATGGCAATAAACCATTACATATCAATAATAACCTTAAATGTAAATGGATTAAATGATCCAAACAAAAGAAATAGGGTAGCTGCATGGATAAAGAAACAGGACCCATACATATGCTGTCTACAAGAGACACACCTTAAAACAAAAGATGCACATAGACTGAAGGTAAAAAGAATGGAAAAAATATTTCATGCAAATGGAAATGAAAAATAAGCCGGGGTAGCAGTACTTATATCTGACAAAATAGACTTTAAAACAAAGGCTGTAGTAAGAGATAAAGAAGGACACTACATAATGATAAAGGGAACAATTCAACAGAAAGATATAACTATTATTAATATCTATGCACCAAATATAGGAGCCCCGACATACATAAAGCAGACTTTGATGGATATAAAGGGCGAGATTAACAGCAATACTATCATAGTAGGGGATCTCAATACCCCACTAACAACACTGGATAGATCCTCAAGAAAGAAAATTAATAAAGAAACAGCAGACTTAAAGGATACACTAGATCAACCTGATTTAATAGATATCTTCAGAATTTTTTACAAAAGCAGTAGAATATACATTCTTCTCAAGCGCTCATGGTACGTTTTCTAGGATAGAACACATGTTAGGACACAAAAATGGTCTCAAGAAATTTAAGAAGATTGAAATCATATCAAGCATTTTCTCTGATCCCAATACCATGAAACTAGAAATTAACCACAAAAGAAAAACTGAAAAATACTCAAACACTTGGAAACTAAATAGCATGATATTAAATAATGAATGGATTAACAATGAGATCAAAGAACAAATAAAAGAGTTTCTAGAAACAAATTATAATGAGCATACATTAACTCAACATTTATGGGACACAGCAAAAGCAGTACTGAGAGGGAAGTTCATTGCACTACAGGCATATCATAAGAAGCTAGAGAAAGCTCAAATAAGCAACCTGACCCTGCATCTAAAAGAACTAGAAAAACAACAGCAAATAAAACCCAGGACAAGAGGAAGGAAGGAAATAATAAAGATCAGAGCAGAAATAAATGACATAGAGGCTAAGGAAACAATACAGAGGATCAATGAAACCAGAAGCTGGTTCTTTGAAAAGGTAAACAAGATTGATGAAACTTTAACTAGACTCACCAAGAAAAAAAGAAAGAGGACTCAAATAAATAAAATTAAAAAGGACAGTGGAGAAATAACAACTGACACAGCAGAAATACAAAGCATTGTAAGAAAATACTATGAAGAACTATAAGCCAAAAAATTAGACAACCTAGGTGAAAAGGACAAATTTCTTGAATCATATAAACTTCCAAAAATCAATCTGGAAGAATCAGAATACCTAAACAGACCAATTACAACAAATGAGATCAAAACAGTTATCAAAAAACTTCCAAAAAAGAAATGTCCTGGGCCTGATGGCTTCACAAATGAATTCTATCAAAAATTCAAAGAAGAACTAACTCCTATCCTCCTCAAGCTATTTCAAAAAATTCAAGAGGAAGGAAGACTACCGAACTTCTTTTATAAGGCGAGCATAATTCTGATCCCAAAACCAGGCAAAGACAACAAAAAGAAAGAAAATTATAGGCCTATATCCTTGATGAATTTAGATGCTAAAATTCTCAACAAAATATTAGCCATCCAGATCCAGCAATATATGAAAAAAATCATACACCATGATCAAGTGGGATTGATTCTGGAGAGGTCAGGCTGGTTCAATATTCGCAAATCAATCAATGTGATTCACCACATAAACAAAAGGAAGGACAAAAATCACATGATAATTTCAATAGGTGCAGAAAAGGCATTTGATAAAATCCAGCACCTATTCATGCTCAAAACTCTCAGTAAAGTGAGAATACAGAGAACATTCCTTAACATGATAAAGGCCATCTACGACAAACCAACAAAAACCATCATACTAAATGGCCAAAAATTAAAAGCAATCCCCTTAAGATCAGTATCCAGGCAGGGGTGCCCACTTTCACCACTTTTATTTAACATAGTTCTGGAAGTCCTAGCTACAGAAATCAGACAAGAAGAAGAAATAAAAGGCATTCAAATTGGAAAAGAAGAAGTAAAACTGTCACTATTTGCAGATGATATGATATTGTATTTAGAAAACCCTAAAGTCTCAGTCAAAAAACTACTGGACCTGTTAAATGAATTCAGCAAGGTGGCAGGATATAAAATTAATACTCAGAAATCAGAGGCATTTCTATATACCAACAATGAACTGTCAGCAAAAGAAATTAAGGAAACAATCCCCTTTACTATTGCAGCCAAAAATATAAAGTACCTAGGAGTAAATTTAACCAAGGAGGTTAAGGACTTGTACTCAGAAAATTATAAATCACTGATAAAAGAAATCAAGGAAGATACAAACAAGTGGAAGCATATACCGTGCTCATGGCTAGGAAGAATAAACATCATTAAAATGTCTATATTACCCAAAGCAATTTATAAATTCAATGCAATACCAATTAAAATACCAATGACATACTTCAAAAATATAGAAAACATATTCCAAAAATTTATATGGAACCAAAAAAGAACACGAATAGCCTCAGCAGTCTTAAAAAGAAAATATAAAGCAGGAGGTATCACTCTTCTGGATATCAAGGTTTACTACAAAGCCATTATACTCAAGGCAGCCTGGTACTGGCATAAGAACAGGCACATAGATCAATGGAACAGAACAGAGAACCCAGAAATAAACCCACACCTATATGGACAACTGATATTTGACAAAGCGGGAAGGAACATACAATGGAGTAAAGACAGCCTCTTTAACAAATGGTGTTGGGAAAATTGGACATCTACCTGCAAAAAAATGAAACTAGACCATCAACTTACACCATTCACAAAAACAAATTCAAAATGGATAAAAGACTTAAACGTAAGCCGTGAAACCATAAGCATCTTAGACGAAAACATAGGCAGCAAGCTTTCCGACATCTGTAGCAGCGGTATATTTGCCGATTTATCTCCACGGGCAAATGAAATAAAAGGCAAGATAAACAAATGGGACTATATCAAACTAAAAAGTTTTTGCACAGCTAAAGACAATAAGAACAGAATAAAAAGACAAACCACACAATGGGAGAACATATTCGACAGCACATCTGATAAGGGTTTAATAACCAAAATTTATAAAAAACTTATAAAACTCAACACCAGGTAGGCAAATAATCCAATCAAAAAATGGGCTAAAGAAATGAATTAAAATTTCTTCAGAGAGGACATACAGATGGCCAAAAGGCATATGAAAAAATGCTCAACATCACTAATCATTAGAGAAATGCAAATTAAAACCACAATGAGATATCACCTCACACCAGTCAGAATGGCACTCATCAGCAAAACAATACAGAATAAGTGCTGGCAAGGATGTGGAGAAAAGGGAACCCTTCTGCACTGTTGATGGGAATGCAGACTGGTGCAGCCACTGTGGAAAACAGTTTGGAGATTCCTCAGAAAATTAAAAGTCGAACTGTCTTTTGACCCGGCTATTCCACTTTTAGGGATATACCCTAAGAACACCATAGCACTGTTTGAAAAGAAGAAATGCGCCCCCATGTTCGTGGCAGCATTGTTCACAATAGCGAAGATCTGGAAACAGCCCAAGTGTCCATCAGAAGACGAGTGGATTAAAAAGCTATGGTACATATATACTATGGAATACTACTCAGCCATAAGAAATGATGACATTGGATCATTTATAACAAAATGGATGTACCTTGATAACATTATACGGAGTGAAATAAGTAAATCAGGAAAAAAAAACTGAGAACAGCATGATTTCATACATAGGTGGGACATAAAAATGAGACTATGAGATATGGACAAGAAAGTGGTTGGTGGTTACAAGGTGGGGAGAGGGAGGGGAGGGTGGGATAGGGAGAAGGGGAGGGGCACAGGGAAAACTAGATAGAAGGTGACAGAGGACAATTTGACTTTGGGTGATGGGTATGCAACACAATGAATGATAAAATAATCTGGATATGTTTTCATTGTACATATGTACCCTGATTTATTGGTGTCTCCCCATTAAAATTAATTTTAAAAAACTAAGAAGATAATTTAGTCTACATCTACCTAATCACACATTTCACCTATAAGGAGGCTGAAGCACAGACCATTTAAGTGGCTTGGTCTTAATTATAAAACTAGGCAAGTGACAAAGCCAGAATGAGACTCCAGTTTTCTCACTCAAGTTTTTAATGGGTCCATTAGACCTCTTGTGTTCCATATTGTGATATCTTAACAGAAATTGCCAAAACAAGAATTAACTTTTCCAGCAAATGCTTTTCATTGCTAAAGCAAAATACTACTTAAGAAGGCAAGCAGAAATATACTACAGATGTTTCTTTTCTTTTTTTTTTCTTTTTTTTTAATTTTATTGATTTTCATTTATTGTGTTTACATAGACTCTAGTGTTGTCCCGAATGCATCCCCCTTCCCTCGTATCAGGTGATTCTTTAAACCAACCATTCACAGATTCTTCCAAGTCCTGACTAGAGTCACCACTATCTTCTATATAGTAGGATTAAATCACAAAATTTTAGATGTTAGGGTGATTTAAGTGTTTTTTAATAAAATTTCTCTTAATAATTGGTCATTTTCTTTACCATTTAATGCAAAAAAAAAGCAGAGATGGTTTTCTTCATCTCTAGATTTTAAACTTTTAGGAGATAAGAACCTGTCCAGTACTATTGTAAGATATGAAATTGTTAAGGTACTAATAAAAGAAATCTGCCAGATTTATGGCTAACATCAAGGGAATGCTTATGCATGGACAGTTTATACTTCTTAAGCAGTTAGATTGCTAGAAACATTCCTGGGAACAGAAGAAAGCTAATTTCCATCTCCCTTCCAGTTGTAAACCCCTCTTAACAATCATCTCTGATGGCACCTCTTTCTATCTTCTATGTAAACTAAAACATCCAGTCATTCACTAAAAATAAGTTGAGGACATCATGCAGGCATAGATTTTAGGTTTAGATCCAGATATTCAGGTTCAAATCCAATTCAGATGCTTCCTAACTGTGTAACCTTCAAAAAGTTACTTAACCACTCTGAGCCTCAATTTTCTTATTAGTAAATGCCTAGAATGATAATGCTTAGAATGATTTTTATTTGTTAAGATTAAAGAAATAACATTTCTACAGCATTTGATACAATATTTGGTATTAAGTGGATATTCAACAAAAGTTAATTCTTTCCCTCCACTGGCTAGGTTTGGAAGTTATAAAAATTAATAAACCATAATCCTGCATTCTAAGTATTTGTAATACAACAGAATAAAAGCTTTCTAAATGACTAATTTTCACACAGTGTAGCTCTGCGTATCAATTAACATCTCATCGGGAAACAGATGGTACCACAAATTGGATAATTTGAGGAGGGTCTCATTTTCAAAGGTATGGGTGTGGTGAAATAAACAACATGAGATAGTGCAGCATTCCAGGGGTAAAAACAAATGTGGCTCAACCCTCCCCCCTAAAGGGCTAGGAAAAAAAGCAGATATAATTACCTGGAAAGAAAGAATGGAACGGTTGGGAGCTGGAGCTGGCTTATGATAGCTTGAGAGAACAGAGAGTGTACATCTCTTTCCAAGTACACATTGAATGACATCACATTGATAGCTTGAAATTGGCCATAGTAGAAGTATTTATACTGAAGAAAAGGGCAAACACTACAAATTAGGGCTTCCTCAAATCCTGTTAACCAGCACAGTACTAGGTATCCTTTTTTCTGTAAGAAATAACCCAACCCAGCGTAACCTCACAGAAAGAAAACTAGGAAATTAAATATTATTTTAATTTTTTTTAATTGTATTTAAAAAATTAACTTTAACAGAGTGTTATTGATCAATAAGAGTACATAGTTTTCAGGTGAACATTTCTATAGCATTTGAACTGTTGATTATGTTGTATACCCATCACCCAAAGTCAAATCATTTTCCTTCACCTCATATTTGTCCTTCTTTACACCCTTCCTCCGATTCCTCCCCCCTCTTTATTCACTCAAGTCCCATTCCCCGTCCCCCATGTTCCCTTCCTTCTGGTAAACACTTAACTTTTATCTATGTCCATAAATCTCAGTTTTATATCCCACCTATGTGGGAAATTATACCCTTCTTAGCTTTTTCTGATTTACATCTTTCATTCAGTATAAGGTTCTCAAGATTCATCTGTATTGTCATACATGTTACTATGTCATCATTTCCTATGGCTGAGTAGTATTCCATTGTATATATGTACCACATCTTCTTTATCCAATCCTCTATCAAAGGATACATTGGTTGTTTCTATGTCTTGGCCACTGTGAATGATACTGCAATGAACAGGGCAGTGCATGTGTCTTTACATGCCAATGTTTTCGAGTTTTGGGGGTAGATACCCAGTAGAGGAATTGCTGGGTCATATCGCAGTATTATTCTTAACTTTTTGATGAACCACCATACTTTCTTCCATAATGGTTGTACTAATTTGCATTCCCATCAGCAGTGAATGAGGGTTTCTTTCTCTCCACAGCCTCTCCAACACCTGTTATTTCCTGTCTTGTTGATAAAAGCCAATCTAACAAGTGTGAGGTGGTATCTCATTGTAGTTTTGATTTGCATTTCTCAAATAGCTAGAGAAGATGAGCATCTTTTCATATACCTATTAGCCATTTATGTATCCTCTTGGAAGAAGTGTCTGTTCATGTCCTCTCCCCATTTTTTAATTGGATAGTTTGCTTGTTTGTTGCTGAGCTTCGTGAGTTCTTTATATATGTTGGACATTTAACCCCTTATCAGAGCTGCTGTTTGCAAATATCATCTTCCATTTAGTTGGCTGCTTACCTGTTTTGTTGTCAGTTTATTTTGCTGTGCAAAAAGTCTTTTAGTCTGATATAGTCCCATTCAATGATTTTTGCCTTTACTTCCCTTCCCTTTGGGGTCAAATTCATAAATTGTTCTCTTCTATGTAATTTACAGTTTCCAGACTTTAGGTCTTTGTTCCATTTTGAATTAATTTTTGTGCAGGGGACAAACTGTAATCAAGTTTCATTCTTTTGCATGTGGTTTTCCAATTTTCCCAGCACTAGTTATTGAAGAGGCTTTCTTTTATCCATTGTGTGTTTTTGGTTCCTTTGACGATAATGATTTGTCCATATATATCTGGTTTTATTTCTGGGCTCTCAATTCTGTTCCATTGGTCTGTATGCCTGTTTTTCTGCCAATACCATGCTGTTTTTATTATTGTGGCTCTAGAGTATAATTTGAAGTCAGATTGTGTGATATCTCTGGCTTCATTCTTTTTCCTCAGAATTGCTTTGACTAATTGGGGTTTATTATGGTTCCATACAAACCTCATGAGTTTTTGCTCTATTTCTTTAAAAAATGACATTGAGATTTTGATGGGGATTGCATTAAATTTGTATATTGTTTTAGGCAAAATAGCAATTTTAACTATGTTAATTCTTCCAATTTATGAACATGAAAGAGTTTTTCATTTTATTGTGTCTTTTTCAGTTTCTTTCAATAATGTTTTGTAGATTTCAATATTTAGGTCCTTCACATTCTTTGTTAAGTTTATTTCTAGATACTTTATGTCTTTTCACTGCAATTATAAAAGGAATTATTGTTGTTTTTTAGTTCATTTTCCAAAGTTTCATTGTTGACATATAAAAAAGCAGTAGACTTTTGTATATTGATTTTGCATCCTGCAACTTTACTTGTATTGTTTTATTGTTCTAATAGTTTTTTGGTGGTTGTTGGGTTTTCTATATATAGGATCTATCACCTTCAAAAAGTGATATCTTTACTTCTTTCCTGAATGAATGCCTTTTATTTCTTTCTCTTGCTGGATTGCTCTGGCTAAAACTTTCATAACTATGTTGAATAAGAGTGGAGAGAGTGGGCAACCTTGTCTCATTCCTGACTTTAGAGGAAAAGCCTTGATTTTTACACCATATAGTATGCTATTAGCTGATAGTTTATCATATATGGCCTTCATTATGTTTAGGTACTTTTTTTCTATTCCAATTTTATTGAGTGTTTTAAAGATAAAGGGATGTTATATCTTATTGAAAGCATTTCTGCATCTATTGATAGAATCATATGGTTTTTGTTGATATGGTATATTAGGTTGAATGATTTCTGTATGTTCAACCACCCTTGTGCTCCTGGAATAAATCCCACTTGGTCATGTTGTATTTTTTTTAATTAATTTTAATGGGGTGACATTAATAAATCAGGCTACATATGTTCAAAGAAAACATCTCCAGGTTATCTTATCATTCAATTATGTTGCATACCCATCACCCAAAGTTAAATTGTCCTCTGTCACCTTCTATCTGGTTTTCTTTGTGCCCCGCCCCTCCCCCCTCTCCCACCCTTTCCTCCCTTCCCCCACCCCGTAACCACCACACTCTTGTCTATGTCTCATAGTCTCACTCTTATTTTTAAAAGTGTTATTGTATTTGATTTGCTAGTATTTTGTTTAAGATTTTTGCATTTGTATTTATTAGAGATATTGGTCTGTAGTTTTCTACTTCTGTGTTAGTTTTGCCAGGTTTTAGCATGAGGATTATGTTGGCCTCATAAAATGTGTTGGGAAGTATTGCTTCTTTTATTTTCTGGAAGACTTTGAGAAAGATATGTACCAAATCTCCTTTGAATGTTTGGTAGTATTCACTAGTGTAACCATCTGGTTCTGGATTTTTGTTTTTAAGGAGGTTTTTGACAATTAGTTCTATTTCCTCCCTGCTTATAGGTCTATTTAGATTTTTCACTTCTTTGTGACTCAGTCTAGGAAATCTTAGTTCATTTCCTCTAGGTTTTTTAATTTGGTGGCATATAATCTTTCATAACATTTTACTATGATCTTTTGTATATCTATGATGTCTGTGGTGATTTCTCCTCTTTCATTTTTGATTTTGTTTGTATAAATTCTTCCTCTTTTTTTCTTAGAGAGTCTAGCCAGCGGTTTGACAATTTTATTGGTCTTTTCAAAGAACCAACTCTTTGTTATATTAATTTTCTCTATAGTTTTTTTGTTCTCTAATTTATTTAGTTCTGCTCTACTTTTTACTATTTCTTATCTTTTGCTGACATTGGGTTGCCTTTGTTCTTCTATTTCTAGTTCCTTAAGGTGTGATGCTAAGTTGTTTACTTGGGAGTTTTCTTATTTCTTGATATAAGCCTGTAATGATAAAAACTTCTCTCTCATTACTGCTCTTGCTGCATCCCAGAAATTTTGATATGTCATGTTGTCATTTTCTTTTATCTGTATATATCTTTTAATCTCTGCTTTTATTTCTTCTTTGACCCAGTCATTTTTTAGTAGTATGTTGTTTAATTTCCACATTTTTGTGGCTTTCTTTACTTCTTTCTTACTGTTGAATTCTTATTTCAAAGCCTTATGATCAGAAAATATGTTTGGTATAATTACAATCATCCTGAATTTGATTATGTTAGTTTTGTGGCCTAACATATGGTCTATCCTTGAGAATGTTCCATGCACACTGCGGAAGAATGTATAATCTGATGTTTTGGGATAAAATACCCTATAAATATTTATTATGTCCAGTGTGTCATTTAAGACTGTTATTTCTTTATTGATTTTCTGTTTGAATGATCTATCTAAAGTTGTCAATGGTGTATTGAAATCTTCACGTATGACTGTGTTTTTGTTTATACTTTTAAATCAACTATATTATGGTTGATGTGTTTTAGATTTTGCTGCTCAATGGTTTGCTGCATATATATTAAGAAGTATTATGTCTTCTTGACACAATGTCCCCTTAATTGTTATGATGTCCATTTTTGTCTCTGGTTATCTTTGTTGGCTTCAATTCAGCATTGTCAGATATGAGTATAACTACACCTGCTTTTCTTTGGACATGATTTGCTTGAAGAATCATTTTTCAACCTCTCAGTTTGAAGCTACTTTTGTCTTTGCAACTTAGATGTGTCTTTTGAAGGCAGCATATGTTTGAGTTTTGCTTTTTGATCCAATCTGCTATTCTGTGCCACTGGTGAGTTTAGTCCACTTACTTTTAGCATAATTATTGACACTTGAAGATTTTCTATAGCTGTTTTGTTTTGTTTTCTGGTAGCTCTTTCCTATTTGGTTCTTCTCTTTGTGTTTCTGTCTGCTGCTTTTGTTCAGTGGTATTCCATACTTATTTCCTTGTTTCTTCTTTTTTAAGCTGCGTGTTTCAATAGTGGCTTTTTTATGGTTGGTTACCATTAGGTTAAGAAAAAAAATGTTCATATGTACAAGAGTTCTTTGTCATATGAGTGGTTCTGCACTCCATCCTCCTTTGCTACTGCTGATCTTTTTTTATAATTTTTATTAATTTTAATTTATTGTGTTTACATGGATTCAATTGTCCTACTGAATATAACTCCCTCACTCCCCACTGCTGTGTCCCTTTTTATACCCCCTTACCACCCTTCTAACTCCCTCCCCTCTTCCCTCTAGGATTTCCTGTCCTGTTATCTATATCTCAGTGTTATATATATATAGTTATCCTCTCCCCTTTATATTATTGTTGTCACAGACTATCCTTGTTTTTATTGTGACCTTGTTGGAACCCTTACTTGTAGGTTTGATTAAGATTGGTCTTTGTGTCTGGTCAAATAACCCCCATGAATATTTACTGCAGTGGGTTTTTCTGGTGATAAATTTCCTCAGCTTCTGTATGTTTGTAAAAATTTTTATTTCTCCTTCATATATGAAGAATAACTTTGATGGATATAGTATTATTGACTGGTAATTTCTTTTTCAGTACTTTGAATGTTTGGGTCCACTCTTCTGCCTTGTAGAGTTTCTACAGAGAAGTTTGATGATAAGCTAATGCACTTTCCTTTATATGTCATGGTCTTCTTTTTCTTAGTTATTTTGAGGATTCTTTCTTTGTCATTGGTTTGACAATTTTATTATGATGTGCCTGTTTGGGTTGCAATAACTTGGCATTCTGTTTGCTTCTTGAATTCAAGGCTATAATTCTTTTCATAGGTTTGGGAAATTCTCAACAATTATATGTTTAAATAGGCTCTTAATTCCCTTCTCCCTCTCTTCTTCTTCTGATATATCCATTATTCCTATATTGGTCTTTCTGATGGAGTCAGATAAATCTTGAAAAGCTCTCTTAGTTTTTCTTAATTCATGAGTCATTCTCTTCTTCTCTTTTTAGCATCTCTAGTTACCTCTTTTTTGATGTCACTGTTTCTTTCCTCTATCTGGCTTGTTCTATTAGCTAAATTTGTTACCTCAATCTTCAACTCATGTATTGAGTTTTTCATCTCTGTTTTAAAAGTTTCAACTTTGGTAAGATATTTGTTTTGTTCATTAATTTGTTTTCTGATCTCATTAACTTGCCAACTGGTGTCTTCTCACATCTCTGAGTATTTTCAAAACTTCAATTTTGATTTCTCTATCATTTAATTACAACATTTCCATATTATTAAGACTTTTTCTGAAGATTATTTTTCTTTCTGAACTATGTATCTGTCCTGTGTAGCCATGGTATTTGATTTTTTTCTTCCTTCATGGCATTTGATAGTGGTATTGTTAAGAGCCCTAACAAAAAGTCACCTAAAACATTGAAAAGTTAAAAAACGTACAATAAGAAATATGAAATTTTTTTAATTATGATGAATAAAGAAGAAAAACCACTGGAAAGACAATAAAAAGCAATAAAAAATAAAAAAAAACAAATAACCTGCAAAAAATAAGAATAAAAATATTAAAATTAAACATAATGAAATTTGAAAATAAAAAAGAGAAAAAGGAAAAAGAAGAAAAAAGTAGGAAAAAGAAAAAATAAATTTTGGTTTTGAGAGGTTTCTTCCAGTAAGTGTCGCTGTATTACAACTTTTAGCTCTGGAAATTTCTGGGTTGTCCACTGAGATGTTACCTTCTTAATGATGTAGGCAGTGTTGCAGTCACACTGGTTGATGGGACACAATGTGAGAGCTTTACAGGTCTAGCAATGGTGATCTCAGGCTCTGGGCACTCCTTGTCATTCTAATTTTAGAGGAAAAGCCTTCATTTTTTCAATATTTTATATGATATTAGCTGATGGTTTGTCATATATAGTCTTTATTATATTGAGGCACTTTCTTTCTCTTCAAATTTTATTGTTTAAAACATAAAGCGATGTTGTATCTTATCAAATGCCTTTTCTGCATCTATTGTTAGGATCATATTTTTGTTTGTTTGTTTTGATGATGTGATGGATTATGTTGATCAATTTCTGTATGTTGAACCATCCTTATGCTCCTGGAATAAATCACATTCAATCACAATGTATTATTTTTTAATGTGTTATTGTGTTTGATTTCCTAGTATTTTGTTTAGGATTTTTGCATTTGTATTTATTAGAAATATTGGTCTGTAGTTTTCTTATTTTGTGTTGTCCTTGCAGGTTTAGGTATCAGGATTATGTTGGCCTCATAAAATGTGCTGAAAAGTATTGCTTCTTCTTCTGTTTTTTTTGGAAGACTTTGAGAAGGATAGGTACCAAATCTTCTTTGAATGTTTGGTAGAATTCACTAGTGTGGCCATGTGGTCCTGAAATTTAGTTTTCTCGGAGGATTTTTAAAGTTGTGTAAGCTTCATTTCTTTATCTGTGAAAAGGGATAACAATGAAGTATAAATGTGCACTTAATTAATGTGTATTTAACTCTAAGATCTTGGCCAAAGAGAAAGAATAAGAGTAAGCATGAACACAAGAGAAAATATTATTTAAATTATGTATGCATAATTTAAACTATTTCACTCAATAAGCATTACTAATTTACTCAATAATTTAAACTATTCACAAAATAAAGAATAGAAAAATCTGCAATTTGGTTCCCACATGTCTCCTACACTGAGATGTTACCTTCTTAATGATGTAAGCAGTGCTGCAGTCACACTGGTTGGTGGGACACAATGTGAAAGTTTTAAAGGTTAAACGTAGTTTTTCTCATATGGTATGGCCCTAAATAAAATCCAGTATAACTAGGACCAATCATTGGTAAGTTGATCAAGATGCCATTAGAGCAAAAAAAAATTTTAATTGAACTATATATATACTTTAATTATTTGTTTTCATTTAAAACATATACATATAAATTTATTATTCTGTTTTGATAAAGAGCCAGGACAAAAAATATTGTTTTTGTTTTCTTAGTATAGATCCACTGACTGGAGTTCTACACCATATTTCTGGAATAAACTTTAATATTTTTAGTTTACAGTAACAATATAACTTCGTGAGTCAAAACTAACAAGGTTGAGACCAAAGAAATAAATGAGGTGATATCATATTTCAGATATGTGAGTTTAAAAGACATTGTTTTTATTAGTTACAGTCTATGGTCTCTCTTTTTAGAATGACATCTCATATTTCTTAAAGTATGTTTTGTGCCTGCACACCTCTTTTGCTAGTTTCAGTCCCAACTGGCAGAGCCCTTCCCTCAGTTCAAACATGCTATATTAGTTTAACTGTTGGATCGATGACATTTTACCATATATGTCTCATTCTATTTTGTCCCCTCTAGATCAAAACTCAACATTGAAATAAGCAACTAAATCACCTAAATTGCCTCCCCAAAAGAAGCATATTATATGGTTTCAAGTTATCAGGTAAACAGAATACTCAGGAAGGATCATTAAGGACACCAAACAGAGTATTGTCTTGCCTCTGCAAAGAGTCAGAGCAACTTCTTGCTGCCAGCCAAAAGGAAAGTCAGACACTAAGAAAGACAAGTGTAGGTATGGAGTCAAAGACCTCTGGGTTGACATGTTCTGAGTTGACAAGAGTTACCATTGGACCTCAGGCAGCAAATGAAGCCATTTAGCCAAGGCCTAGTGAGCCCTTTGGCCCATCTATTGAGCTGTACATTAGTAGTTAATATTTATGCCTTTCCTTTTCCACCTACCATTCTCCATAGTGCCCATTCTCTCCCTTTCTCTCTCATTCTTACTGAGTTAACTCTGTTTCTTATTCTGGGGTTCAGTATAAAAGGGGGTGTTATCAATTATCTAAACTCTCTAGTACAAGTTGTTCTCAGAATGTAGTTTCTGTCCTGGTTTACATGTTGTTTGACTGCATCTTCTTATGAACTCTCACCTTGGTGTTCATTGACAAGCTGACAGCACTCCAAATTTTATCCTCTGTATTTCCACAGCCACTTCTTTCCTCCAAGTCGCATTATCTTAAGCAACAGCTTCTTAAATGGGTTTCTGGCTTTTTACTTTTTTTCCACATTATCACTCAAGTTGAGGTTCTAATTCATTATATCAAGTTCCTTTCTCCAAAATCTTCAGTGGTTCCATTGCTTGGAATAAAGTTCTAGTTTTCTAACAAGACATACCAGTCTGTCCCAGAATACACGTCCCACCTCATCTGCAGCTACTCTCCCTCCCCAATACTCCACACATGATCCTCAATCACATATCAATTCATCCCAACCAACCCTTTATTCAGCTTGTTCATCTTATTTCTTTCTTTCTGTAATGACCTTTTCCCCAACTTGAAGATAAACACATTCATCAAGACCCAGGTTAAGTGTACCTTCCTGGGTTCATTTATTCAATCATTCACTCATTCACTGACCCCCAGCCATGTGCCAATCACTGTCCTAAGCCTGGTGATGCAGTCATAATTAGAACTAGCATGCAGAATTCATAACACAGTGAGAGTCACATATCTCAAATAATAATCATACAGACAAGTATAAGATTAAAACTGTGACTAGTCTAAAAAAAGAAGTACTTCAGGCAGAGCAAACATCACTTACAAAAGCTTTGGTTAGGGATTGCCAGAGAGAGTCCAGCAAACAGGAGAGAGTAAGAAAAACCCACGGTGGGGAGAAGAGAGTGCTATAGTGAGTATGAGTGAAGCTGATAGAAGCCAGGTCACATGAGGCCTTGATATTTGTGGAAAAAAAATTTTTTTAATTTATTTTGAAAAGAGTAGGAAGATACCAGTTTTCAATGGAAGGATGACTGGGTCAGTTCTGCTTTCTGAAAAAATTCTTTTGGCTGCCATCTAGATAATGGATGGAGAAGAAGCAAGGTGAAGAGTCACTAAAGAGGGAATTAAATGTAATTATTCTACCAAACACCCACTGATACTATACTGCTCACAAAAATTAAAGGATATTTTATCACTTCACATTTATTTTGAAATATCCCCTAATTTTTGTGAGCAGTATATTAAAAAGAAGCCTAATCTATGTATCAAAAGCCATCTTAGAATTTTATATTTGCCATGGATAATCCACAAGTTACATAAACTAGGTAAAATAAAGATGAAATCCTTCCTGCTTGTCATCTGGTTCTGACCCCGGCATGGTTGTGCACACTCACCCCAGCTCCAGTATCATCTGGCCTAGAATTAGAGAAAGATGTCTGTCTTTCTTTCAGTTTCTCTAAACCAAGAAATACATTTAAAATTTTATATACACTTAATCATTATATATTTCTGTTTGGATATAGCCATGAATACTTTCTTCAAAGGAAGAAAAATGTTATGTTGATCCTTTCTTATATATGGTTCTTGAGATGACATCATATTTAATATTTCTAAATATTTATCTGTTTGGCATCATTAATATTACAAAAAAATTATTACTTGAGAATTTTTTTGTATAAATACTTTGGTTATGTTAACTAGAAAATATACAAATACATACACAAACACATAATAGGAATAAACATAAAGTATTTGTGACACAATAATAATTTGAAACATTAAGCAGCATGCAGTATTCATACACCCTGCAACATCTGCATTCAGAGTAGGAGACACTGAGTTACCATTTGCCATGAGGAAGTAGTTGTACCCATCATCAACCCAACATCAACCAAGGAAGGGAATGAAAAGTTGAATTTTTAAATTCTAAATCTGGAAATACATAGTTAATATATTATACACAAGAAGCAGAAAAAAGAAAAGCTCAAGTCTTGAGTTTGGAATAAAAGATACCTCATGTAAGGAAAAGAATACTACATATTTTCTGTTTTATTTAGATTTTTTTCATTTTGAGAGAGAGGAGAGAGAGAGAGAAGGGGGAAGGAACAAGAAACATCAACTCCTATATGTTCCTTAACCAGGGTTTTGGAATGGCAACTTAGCGTTCTTGTTCAATGCTTTATCCACTGTGCCACCACAGGTCAGGCTCTACTACATATTTTCAAAGCAGGGGAGCTTATCTCCATCCTACTTTCTCACTTTCAACACCATCCCTTGCTCTTGAGCATGTAAGAAGAGGATAGATAACAGAATCCAACTAAAATTGGAAGAGATAAAGAATGAGCAGTTGGAAATTTTTTACTCTATTCTACCTCTGGCCAAACTCGGGGTTTGAGGGTATCAAGCCATTTCCTGTGATGTCTGAATCAACTGAAAAAAAAGAAAAAGAAAAATGTGCTAATACATTTCCAAAGTACAGTTGGAGAGTAACCAGTTTTTGTAAATTTATCAAGTTTCATAAAACTTTAAAACAAGAGTGTGATGTCATTGAGCACATAGATATGAAAGGTGACCCACCACCATTATCGACTAGAAGGGGGGCATGGAGATCTGCAGGAATCTCATTAACCCAAAGTGAAGAAAAACCAATGAGCAATTCTAATAGCCTACCTGGGGAGGAAGACCTAATGGGAGGAGGAGTAAAATGTAACCATCTGTGTGATTCCTTCATGTGTCAGCCAAAGCAGGATAATAAACTACAGGAACATCAGCAGAGAGAAAATGGATGTGACTTCTTTCTTCCTTCAGCATTGTAAGGCTAACTTCCCCCAGCCCTTAGTATAATTTAGATGGTATAGCAGGAAAAAGTGAGAGACAGAAAATTAGCAAGAGAAAACAATCTTGATGCAGTTGAACATTGAACTTAAACTCTGGTCATTTTATAGATTTTGACCAAGAACTTAGTGCATTGCATGGGTTTAATTTGAAAACCAGCTAAAGACTCAGAGGCAGAAATTAAAGTTAGTCTATAAATAAGGTTTTTTTAA
Source organism: Rhynchonycteris naso (assembly GCA_037038555.1). NCBI lineage: Eukaryota > Metazoa > Chordata > Mammalia > Chiroptera > Emballonuridae > Rhynchonycteris > Rhynchonycteris naso. Next base: position 246,187,224 of record CM072998.1, read on the forward strand.
AACAAAAATGTATGACCATACAATTAATACCAATTACATGCACATATCACACACTACAAAATAATATAGTAGTTTCCTAGGTAAACAACTTTTGGCCTTACTCATTTAAAGGTAAGAGAATGAAATCTGAGCATGGTAAAATAAAAAAGGAGTGTTCAAAGGGACCATTTTCTAAAGAACATAAGCACAGTCTAATGGCAGCAATTGATTTGCCAAGAGAAGCCAAAAGCCAGATAATTTAAGAGTTTTAAGTGCCATTATGTTGAAAAGCAACTTCTCCTTATGCAGAAGCAACCCATTGGGGGGATTTAAAAGTTGATTTTTACTCTAAATATGAGAACAAATATAGTTGATTTATTGGTGTAAGACATCTTCCTCTCAACTGAATCTTGACTCCTCCATAGAATCCACTTTAATTGTTAGCAAAAGTACCACTTGAGAAAATTACAGTAATCTAATCTGGCTGAACACAAAGCTGACAACCCTGCACCCAACCCATTGGAGCCAACCAGCATTTCTTTCCTTCTACATTTTGAAGATGATAACATGTAAGTTAATTATATTTAAACTATTCCTTTTAAAGCTACCAAGAAAAAAAAAGCTGCAACTCTCCCATTTTACCCCCTCATGAGAAAGACAAAGAAAGGCACCTAAATCAAAGATTTTTTTACTAAAATCTTCAAAAAGTCAGTTTGTTCAGTTGTTTTTACCGCCAAAAATCAAGTAACTGTCCTATTCCACCTGTTTATTTCCATCAGTGTTGGCTTTCATCCACTGGAAATGCTGCGGGATTCAGCACTAACAAACAGGGTGTAAATGAAAAGGTTTTGAAGTGAGGAAAGAACAGAGGAAGAATGAACCTGGTTGGGTCAAATCAAAACATTTATAAAGGTGAGCATCATCTGCAAACCAAAGTAGTACTTCTCAGGAAAGGCTCCTAAGGGCAGGGTACAAATAGCAAACAATAAAGAAGTAACAGGTGCAGAGAGTTGAGCATCTGCACATCAAGGTGAAATCAGCCACTTGGATAGTCTTTAAAGAAATTTAATACACTGCTTGAAAGAACCCATGCAGCTCTTGAAGTGAGAAATACTCCTGTATTGTTATTCTTTATCTGGATCCCCCAAGTGTACACCAAACTCTATAATTGGTAGCATGTACCAAAACAAAGAACAGAGAACTTGACCCAGAGTTTGCCATCTAAGGCCACATTTGGGTACAGTTGCACTGCACAAATCAGAAAATCAGAAAACTAATACTGTACAGCACAGATAGACACTGAAAAACCGATCTTTGCTGAATGTATGTATCCAATCTTTCAGAAATAAGGAGGATTTTAGAAAAGTTGAGGTGGGTTTTTTTTGAGGTTATATTGTATTAAAAAATAAAGAAATAGAAAAGAAGAATTTCTGTTAATAAGGACTTAAGATATCTTAACAGGCCAAAGTCATAGGCTAAACATAAAAGAATGACTTTCAATAAGATACTTAATGTAATGATCTACATTTGGGTACAAAATAAAAAAACAGTTTATAAACAATACAGGTTAATACATTAACACTGTGTTATATTTGAAATCCCAAAAACAAAATGTTGATCTCAAAATGAGTCAATAAAAGAACTGTCTAGAATAAGCAAGGTAATGGTTTGGCTCAGGACAGCCTCAGAGCAGGGCTGATTCAGATGTGACATCCAGATCTGATCACTCAGATGCAGTATGACATGGTAGTTAAGTGATCAGGCTCTGGACTCAAATTAACAGTTTGAAGATCTGCTCTCTTCATGCCACTAACTTGGGTAAGTTAGTTTACTTCTCTGTGTTACAGTTTTCTCACTTATTATTTAAAAATAAAAATATAAAAAGGTGGGAAGGAAGAGATAGAGTGAAGGAAGGAAGGGATGGAATGAAAAAAGAAAGGAGAGGAAAAACAGAACAGAAAATACTCTAATAGCACTAATTTTATGGTGAAATTCTTATAGTATTAGTACGTGTCTGGCATAGAGTAAATAATTATTACAGCTGAGCCTCCCCTTCAACATCTATTGAAAACCTGCCTGTAATGGGTCTCTGATAACCTGCCCTGGTTGCCTTCAGAGTGAAAAGCAAGCTTAATGTAGTTGTGGCAAAGCAATCCATGAAATGCCCCTTCCCGGTTCTTTTTAGTTCTTAATTTTTAGGTTGGTAAAAATTCTCCCATATTTACAATTCTTCAGGAAGAAACAGAACCAAAATCTTTGTTTCATAATTTACATCATTGATTCCATGTGCTATCATAGTTTATGCCTAATTAGCTCTCAACAGTTTCAAAAATGTTTTTCTCTGAAACTTTGAGACACTGAGAGTGGGTACTCTGCAGTAGAAATGGGAACACAACTTGTGTCCTACCATTCTGGCCTTTGCCTACCAATGGGTGTCCTATCCTGTCCTAGCCACTCTTCCTTTTGGGGCCAAAGCCACTTCCATTTCTTGGCACACTTCCCTACTATTCTGGAATCCTTTCTGACATATTTTCAGCTTAAACTGGAGCCTGCAAATTGAGCCATGACCTGCCATTAGTAGATTGCTCCACCATTTCTCAAGTTACCTAACCTCAGCTCATCAATGTCCCAAAGTTTTTACTTCCCTCAGTGGACACTTGTCTGGTTGAAGGAGAGAGCGTGCCCCAGCAAGACAGCCCACTCTCCTTTTCAATCCTGGATCGCACATTACCTATGACATTCTTTTGCTGCCTATTGGCTACCAAAAGGAAGAGAATACTGTTATCAACAAAAGACAAAATTCAACTCCATTTTCTTACTGATTGCTACATGTTGATTCCAGTGTTATTAAAAGACATTGGTGTTGACTAAGGAGTACTATACAACATTTCATTGGTATTTTCTACTCTTCCCAGTAACTGTGCCATTCCAGCCTGATCAAAGTCCTAACATCACAACTTGTTCAAGCATTCCACATGCCATCTTCCACCTTTCTCATAATGGGTGACTTTTCACTTGGCCTGTTCAGCAGACCAGTCCCTCAGAATATGCCATCTGGAGAAATGAAGAATGGAAAACTGCTTTAATTTAAAAAGCAAAAAATAAATAAAGAGAAAGAGACTTTTCATCACCCTGAATTAGACCCAATTTTTCCACTCTGTCACCACCCTCAGCGGAACTGGCACACTCTTCAGAAGCTGTCCCTATGTCTTCTAACTATGACAGAAGTGGGAGCAGAAAGACAGAGAGAGGGGGGATCCAATGCATTAGATAGAGTTGGCTAGATTGATGTCATTGCTCATTAAGAAAACAAGCAATCTACTTCTTGTTCTCATTGGAGAAAATAAATCAGCACAGAGCCCGGCCAAATAATGTGTAGCAAATGATCAATGTTAGCTGAGGGAGATGATTGATCCTTTATTTCTTACACCCTCTCATGCATAATACATAAAATCCAGGATGTTCTCAGCTTGCCTCAGGACCTAGCAATAATGTACCTCATTACTATGCAGAACACTCATTCTGAATTTCTAGTGACAGTCTCTATATCCCTGAGCAAGTGGGAGCCAGGAATCCTTCAGAATTTAAGAGTCCCTGATAGTGGCATGATGGATTTTTGAATCCCTTCCAGGCCTTTTACAGAGATATGCATGACTCAGGGAAAGTCTCAAAGAGACTTAAAGCTTCAACACCCCTTAATGCAAAACAGAATTGGCAATATTGGCTTCTTTAAGAATATAAGATAAAATATGGGAATCTTTTGAAGAACCAAAAATGAGACTGATGGCTAAAGAAGAAAATAAACTGAATTTACTTTTCACAACAAGGATTAAGTTTCTCCAATACCAGGTTAACAATTCTTTTTTATTATTATTAAATGTTTTAATTATTGTGTTAACACTAGCAATTCACGTGTCACACTAACAATTCTTAATATTAAATTTTCTCTATTACTACAACTAGTATGATTGCTGCCTCCTAACTGGAAATCACAGAATACACCTTCAATTTGGAGATGAGAATAAGTTGCTCACATTCACTACTAAGTTGACTAGAATGATTGAGGTAGAATCCAATGCCAGGTCTGTCTGGGTCTCTAATTCCCCCATGATGCTTCCCCAAACAAGGCACTGGTATCTACTTTGCTTATGTTGAATAAAAGGAGACATATGAACAATATACAACATTTTGCAAACTAAAGCCTAGTAAATATCTAGATATTGTGTAAAATGATGAAATTGCATGCGTTGTAATTCCTTGTCCATATTATAACAATAATAATGACTATTACGTGTACAAATTTTAGTTGCATTGAATTGAACTGCTCTGTCCAATGAGTCAGCCTTCTGTGTTTAATACTTCTTGGTGTCCAAGAAAATGTCATTCAACCCTCTACCTATTATGTCCAGTGTTCACACACCAAAATAGGTTCTAGCTCTGCTAAGAAACTTTGGGAAGAGAATAAGAAATGAGTTATACAGTTGTCCCTTGCCAAATTGAGGTTCGTTTTTCGCGGTCTCACTGTATCACAAATTTTTAAATTGTATATATCTAATTTTGTATCGCAGATTGTTTCGCTGTATCACAGGATTTTGCAGTATATAAATATTTTTATATATTTATTATTTTAATTATTTTTGCAGTAAAATAAGCAAAATACATTTGGGAAAGGTTAATAACAGTGTGGGAAAGCTTTATAAGAGTGTGGGGAGAGTTTATAAAGCCTTAAAATATATATAAATAATAAAATAAATATAAGGTAGCTTCTTCACAGATTTTCGCCCATTGCGGGGGGTTCTGGAACCTAATCCCTGCAATAGACAAGGGACCACTGTAAATCAAGCCATCATCATTCTCATAATAAAAGAGGCACCCAAAACTTCCAAAAAGATCTTGGTAGATTTGTCACTTGTAAGAACCTAGCAAGATTTCATAATATAAAGACAGAACCCCCAAGAACCAAGATAGTAGGACCAAAGAGCATATCATGTATGCCAAAATGGACAGATACTCAAACTATTATTACTATAGCTACATCTACACTGTAAGATATAAGATGTTGATAAATCCAAAAACTAAGGAAATTGAAAGTTTTCCTGATCAGAAGAAGCCAAGAAGTCAGAAACTACTCTCAGAAGAGATTATTGAGGCATCACTCAGGATACAATGTGTTATAAGGTAACCTAGATTTATTTGGGAAAAAAGCCCTAGATATATTTACAATTTTCATGTTAAATTAACCCAGGTCCAAAGAATACATGTTAAAATGCAAGTTCTTAGGACATGAGATTGAGATACACTCATACACATACACGTAATTTTTTTTTTCTTCTTTCTCAGAAAACTTTGCTCTTTTCCAAATTACTGGTTATGGTACTAGTATTTCTTCTTTTTTATTGTGTGTTAAAGTGTAAATATAATGGGAAATACTATTTTCTCTGTTATTTTTGCAAATTTACCCAAAAGCTATATTACATTGAGCTCATCTAAAACACATGAAAAATATACTCATACATCTAGGAAATCCTAAAAGAGTCCTTGGGACATAATGAGTAATTTTACCAATCTGGTGACCTAATTCAAAGTGAAAGGTAGAATAGTAAAAAGCAAAAAAAAAAAAAAATGTCACCCTCCTTTCTTGTAATGTTTCATTCTAAATAAGTGCCCTTGGCAGCACCTAGCACAATATCACACATCCAGCAGATACCTAGTAAATACTGGTTGCCTCTGATAACACTGACATAATACAAAGGCATTATAATGAATAGTGCATGATATATATATGTGTGTGTGTGTGTGTGTGTGTGTGTGTGTGTGTGTGTAATGGTTTAGCAGTGGTTGTGTCTTTCAACCGCAGTTAGAACAATAAAGCCTGCTACTACCTTGTAGAGAGATAACATTAGAAGTAAAAATTATAACTCCCTTGTCTTGTGTCACCCAAGGAAAATGTAACTAGAATAAGTATACAAGTTTTTGGGGTTTTTTTAGTAGCATAAAAGAAAGCATTGTTTACTTGGGGGCTATACATAAGAATACAGGAGAAACTAAACCAAGGGAAAGAAGAGTTCAGCTTTCGTGGTCCCCCTCATTGAAATGACTATAGGAAACCAAGTTGCCTGGCCTAGTGCGGCTGGGGATTGTTTGCTTTAGTCCGAGGTAGGAGAAACTGGAATTCTTTGAAAATGGAGTTTATGGAGAGGAGAAAAATGGCAGTGGAGTAGGCAGATGTTCCAACTACCACCTCCCAGAACTAAATTAAATTACAACTTAATTTAAAAACAATCATCTTGAAAAACCAACTTTGGACTAAACTAAGAGAAATCTATAATCAAGGATCACCAAAGAAGCCACACTGAGACTGGTAGGAAGGGTGGAGATGTGGAAAGGGCTGCCCCATTCCCAGGAGTGAGTGGCGGCCCAGAAGGACTCTCCCAGAAACAGAGGTGGGGGGGGGGTGGTGCCCTGAGAGGTGTGGGTCCTTAGCCCCAGGCCCAGAGCCCCAGCCTAGAAGAGGCACCCAGACAGCATTTAACTGTGAAAAGAGCTGGGTTTTTGTCCACAAGAGACACACCTCTCAGACACCAACTCTGTTTTAAAGGGCCCTCACAGAAAACTTTGTTCACAGCCACTTACCCAGGTCTCTGGTGGGGGAGAGCTGAGAGGACTGGAGTTGTGTTAGGAGAGTGTAAAGTTGGAGGCCCAGGGAGAGATGCTGTTGGAGACAGCCACTAGAACCCCATGGCTGAATCATTCTCCAGTACTGTAGTCACCATTTTTCTTGGGCAGAGCATCCCCTTTGTGCAGCATTAGCCTGGAGAAAAGCAGCTGCTCCACCAGAGGGAGTCTCTCCTTCCCTAGGGATAGCGATGGGTCATTCTGAGAGGCAAGGAAGCAGGGTGCACATCAGTGACTCAGTTTTCTGGTGTTGAGACAGAAGCTCCCACACACAAACACTCTCCCAAGTCTATGACTGGTGCTTCCACCTCAGAAGGGACTCAGCTGAAACTGTTCAGAGAGGGAGCAAACCACACCTCTGGGTCTCAGAGGCCACACCCATTAGACTTATGGGGCTACACACTACTGAAGTCTGTGAAAAAGTCTAGACAGACTAATACCTGGCACCAAGGGGCAGAGCCACACCCACCACCCTTCCTCATTGCTGAATTGTCTCAGGCTCTAGAGTGGGCGGTTTTTATAAAAAGGTTGACTACCCCTGCTCTAGACTCTAGCAGAGGTTTATTCAGTGGCTGAGCCCAAGAAGCAGCCAGCAGACAGGCTGCAGGAGATGAGACTTAGGGAAACTTGGCCGTTTGAGCGGACTGTCCTCCAGGACCAGAGTGAATAAAAACCAGCTTAGGAGTGCAGCTTGGTATTTCCATGTACACCTGGATCCAGCAGACACAGCCACAAACTCTGAATTGCTTGTAGCTCCCAGAAGGTTGCTGAGGGCCAGTCACAGGCAGTGTCTCCCACTGGTCTGTGGCGGGTTCCTGCTTGGGAGGCCCAGGGCTGGCACATCCAGAGGCCAGCTGTGAAAAGCACTAGTTCAGGACCTAACAACCCTTAATATATTGGTATCCTAAGGAAAAGTTCCTCATTCCAGGTCCAGCTGAGGCAAATTCTACTCTCTGATCAACACCAGTATAGTGGCTTATGTGCGTTGGGTAGGGTGTAGCTTCACAGTCAGCTGGTCTGGGCACTAGATATTCTGTCCTGCTAGGCTAGATCCCACATGAGGAAGGGAGAGAGGCTTGGAGCATGAATATTTAAAGTGTGGGTCCCTGTGAGTTTATTGTTGGATCTGGTTGAGGGGCTTAGCCACCTTCGGGAAGGGCACAGTCAGCCCCAGGAGATGACTCTCTCAGTCTTCTTCCCTGAGACTGGGGTCTCAACACAGAAAGAACTCTACAAAGGGGACTGTCAGCCACACTTAGTCTAAACCTGTGGCTCACCTTGCTGGGGAGAAGCAAAATTTGAGTGTCCAGCAGTGGCTGAGGAATCAAGCTCTGGAGTAGAGGTCACATTCCCTGTACTGAGCTCCTATCCAAGAGACTCCTGACGTAGGAGGTCCCACAAATGTTGTATTCACAACCTCAGCAGCCCTGACCCACCAAACTTGCAAACTGTAGAAGGGTAGGTTGAGTGAGGCCAACCTGAGCCCACACTACAGTCTTACTACAAAAGACTATGTGAGAAGAGCAGGCAACTGCAAAAGGAGGAGATGCAGCTGAAAACTGGAGACAAATTTTACAGAACTTGGGGTTTTTGTGGAGCTCTTATGATCTCTAAGCAGGAGGAAGCTTATCCTTATACAAAGATTGACCCCTCCCAAAGTACCCAGACACAGAAAATGCAGACACAAACAGCAAAAAGTGCAGTAGCTACAGACTGGTAGCCCACAACAGAATACAAACAACAGCTGATGCCAACCCAGGAAGAACTAGAGCCAAAACTATGGGCAGTGGGTGGCAGACAACACCAACCCAACAATCAACTACCTATACAAGCAGCACACCCAAAAGTGGAGTCTAGCAGATACCAGACATTGTAAAGAGTAAATACGCCCAACAGGACAGATATTACACAGTGTGTGATACACATAATCAAGGTTGACTCTTAAAGCCAGTCAGCCTGACATGATAAACACACTCATGAAAAGACCAACTGCATCTAATACATACAACAAGAGGGAAAATAGTACCCTCAAGAAGCATTCCTAGAACAAGAAAAACAAGTGGCCTGGAGGACAGTACCACCAAGCCCATCTTCTGCATAAAGACCACACTAAAGTTTCAAAGTCAGACAGTGCTACCTAATACAAAGACAAAATAGACAGACAGATATTTGTGATACAAATGAATAAAAAAGAAATTCCCAAAAAAGAACTGAATGAGATGGAAGTAGCCCAAATACCAGATGCAGAGTTTAAAACAATGATTTTTAGGATGCTCAAGGATCTTAGAGCAACAATGGATGGACATAATGAACACCTAAATAAAGAGACAGCAAGCATCAAAAAGGACATGGAAATCATAAAAAAGAATCAGTCAGAAATGACAAATAAAATATCAGAAATGAAGACTGCATTAGAAGAAATTAAGAGCAGGCTGGATGATGCAGAGGATTGAATTAGCAATTTAGAGGACAAGATAAACAAAAGCACAGAAGCAGAGCAGCAAAAAGAAAAGAGGCTCAAAAAGTCTGAGGAAACTCTAAGAGCTCTGTGACAACATTAAAAGAAACAACATCCACATCATAGGGGTTCCTGAAGGAGAAGAGAGTGAACAAGGGATAGAAAATCCTTTTTAAAAAAATTATAGCTGAGAATTTTCTTAAATTGAAGAAGGAAAAAGTTATACAAGTTCAAGTACCAGTGAGTTCTATTAAAGAGGAACCCAAGGAGGCCTACAGCAAGACACATCATAATTAAAGTGTCAAAGTTAAGAAACAAAGAAATAATACTAAAAGCTGCAAGAGAAAAACCATTAATTATTTAAAGAGAAGCTCCCATAAGGATGACATCTGACTTCTCAACAGAAACACTTGAGGCTAGAAGAGATTGTCAAGAAATATTCAAAGTGATACAAAGCAAGAACCTACAACAAACAATTCTTTATCCAGCAAGGGAATTGTCTAAATTGAAGGGGAAATAAAAAGCTTTTTAGACAAAAAAAGAAAACTAAAGTAATTCATTACAACCAAACCAATTCTGGAAGAAATTTTAAGAGACCTGCTGTTAAAAGAGAAAAGGAAAAAAAATCGAGAAAAAGAGGATTGTAGATTAAAAGAATAAAATGGCAATAAACAACTACATATCAATAACAACTTCAAATGTAAATGAATTAAATGTTTCAATCAAAAGACATAGGGGGCCTGACCTGTGGTGGCGCAGTGGATAAAGCGTCGACCTGGGAACACTGAGGTCGCCAGTTCAAAACCCTGCACTGGTCTGGTCAAGGCACATATGGGAGTTGCTGCTTCCAGCTCTTTCCCCCTTTCTCTCTCTTTCTCTCTCTCTCTCTCTCTCTCTCTCTCTCTCTCTCCCTCACTCTGTGTCTCCTCTCTAAAATGAATAAAAAATAAAAAAATAAAAAAAAGACATAGGGCAGCTGCAAGGATAAGAAAACAGGACCCATACATTTACTGCCTAAAAGAGACCTATGTCACAATAAAAGATACACATAGACTAAAAGTGAAGGGATTGAAAAAGTATTTCACACAAATGTAAATGAAAAAAAAGCAGGGGTAGCAATACTTATATCTGAAAAACTAGACTTTAAAACAAAGGCTATAGTAAAGGATAAATAAGGTCGCTACAGAATGATAAAAAAAGCAATACAACAGAAGGATATAACCATTGTAAATATCTACGTGTCTAATATAGGAGCACCTAAGTATATAAAACAAATTTTAATGAACATAAAGGATGAGATCAACAGCAATACTATATAGTAGGGATTTCTTTCCTTTTTCTTTTTATTAATTTTAATGGGGTGACATTAATAAATCAGAGTACATATGTTCAAAGAAAACATCTCCAGGTTATCTTGTCATTCAATTATGTTGCATACCCATTATCCAAAGTCAAATTGTCCTCTGTCGCCTTCTATCTGGTTATCTTTCTGCCCTCCCCAGCCCCCTCACCCTCTATCTCCTTCCTTTCTCGCCCCCCCTTGACCACTACACTCATGTCCATGTCTCTTAGTCTCGTTTTTATGTCCCACCTATGTATGGAATCATGCAGTTCTGAGTTATTTCTGATTTACTTATTTCACTTTGTATAATGTTATCAAGATCCATCCATTTTGTTGCAAATGATCCGATGTCATCATTTCTTATGGCTGCGTAGTATTCCATAGTATATATGTACCACATCTTCTTTATCCAGTCATCTATTGAAGGGCTTTTTGGTTGTTTCCATGTCTTGGCCACTGTGAACAATGCTGCAATGAACATGGGATTGCATGTGTCTTTATGTACCAATGTTTTTGAGCTTTGGAGGTATATACCCAGTAGAAGAATTGCTGGGTCATATGGTAGTTCTACTTTTAGTTTTTTGAGGAACCACCATACTTTCTTCCATAATGGTTGCATTACTTTGCATTCCCACCAACCCAGTGGATGAGGGTTCCTTTTTCTCCACAGCCTCTTTAACACTTGTTATTACCTGTCTTGTTGATAATAGCTAATCTCACAGGTGTAAGGTGGTATCTCATTGTAGTTTTGATTTGCATTTTTCTAATAGCTAATGAAGATGAGAATCTTTTCATATATATGTTGGCCATTTGTATTTCTTCTTGGGAGAAGTGTTTTTTATTAGATTGTTTATTTGTTTGTTGTTGAGTTTTATGAGTTCTTTGTATATTTTGGATATTAGCCCCTTATCTGAGCTGTTGTTTGAAAATATCATCTCCCATTTAGTTGGCTGTCTGTTTATTTTGTTGTCAGTTTCTCTTGCTGTGCAAAAACTTCTTAGTCTGATGTGGTCCCATTCATTTATCTTTGCGTTCACTTCCCTTGCCTTTGGAGTCAAATTCATAAAAAGCTCTTTAAAACCAAGGTCCATGAGTTTAGTACCTATGTTTTCTTCTATAAACTTTATTGTTTCAGGTCTTATATTTAGGTCTTTGATCCATTTTGAATTAATTTTAGTACAAGGGGAAAAACTTTAGTCGAGTTTCATTCTTTAGCATATGGCTTTCCAGTTTTCCCAGCACCATTTGTTGAAGAGGCTTTCTTTTCTCCATTGTGGGTTGTTGGCCCCTTTATCAAAAATTATTTGGCCATATATATGTGATTTTATTTCTGGGCTTTCTATTCAATTCCATTGGTCCAAGTCTATTTTTCTGTCGATAGCATGCTGTTTTGATTGTTTGGCTCTATAATATAATTTGAAGTCAGGTATTGTAATGCCCCCAGCTTCATTCTTTTTCCTTAGGATTGCTTTGGCTATTCGAGGTTTTTTATAGTTCCATATAAATCTGATAATTTTTTGTTCCATTTCTTTAAAAAATGTCATTGGAATTTTGATGGAAATTGCATTAAACTTGTATATTGCTTTGGGTAATAGGGTCATTTTGATTATATTTATTCTTCTCATCCAAGAACAAGGAATATTTTTCCATTTCATTGTATCTTTTTTTTTATTTCCCTTAACAATGCTTTGTAATTTTTGTTATATAGGTCCTTTACATTTTTTGTTATGTTTATTCCTAGGTATTTTTTTGTTGTTGCAACCGTGAAGGAGATTTTTTTTTTTTTAGTTCGTTTTCAAATGTTTCATTGTTGGCATATAGAAAGGCTATGAACTTTTGTATATTAATTTTGTATCCTGTGACCTTACTGTATTGGTTTATTGTTTCTAGTAATCTTTTTGTGGAGTCTTTGGGGTTTTTGATGTATAGGATCATATCATCAGCAAAAAGCGAAACCTTTACTTCTTCTTTTCTGATAGAAATGCCTTTTATTTCTTTATTATCTCTGATTGCTCTGCTTACAACTTTTAGCACCACGTTAAATAAGAGTGGAGAGAGTGGACATCCCTGTCTTTTTCCTGATTTAAGGGGAAAAGTCCTCAGTTTTATGCCACATAATAAGATGTTAGCTGATGGTTTATCATAAATGGCCTTTATTATGTTGAGATATTTTTCTTCTATACCCATTTTGTTGAGTGTTTTAAACATAAAATTGTGTTGTATTTTATACTTCTAATGCCTTTTCTGTATCTATTGATAAGGTCATGTGCTTTTTGTTCTTTGTTTTGTTTATATGGGGCATTACATTAAATGTTTTACATATGTTGAACCATCCTTGATATTCTCGGATGAATCCCACTTGATCATGATGTATTAATTTTTTAATATACTGCTGTATTTGATTTGCTAGTATTTTGTTTAGTATTTTAGCATCTGCATTCATTAGAGATACTGGTCTGTAGTTTTCTTTTTTTGTGCTGTCCTTCCCAGGTTTTGGTATGAGGGTTATGTTGGCCTCATAAAATGTGTTTGGCAGTATTGTTTCTTCTTCAATTTTTTGGAAGACTTTGAGTAGAATAGAAACCAAATCTTCTTTGAAAGTTTGATATAATTCACTAGTGGAACCCTTCTGCACTGTTGGTGGGAATGCAGACTGGTGCAGCCACTGTGGAAAACAGTATGGAGATTCCTCAAAAAATTAAAAATCAAACTGCCTTTTGACCCAGCTATCCCACTTATAGGAATATACCCTAAGAACACCATAGCACTGTTCGAAAAGAAGAAATGCGCCCCCATGTTTGTGGCAGCATTGTTCACAGTAGTGAAGATCTGGAAACAGCCCAAGTGTCCATCAGAGGACGAGTGGATTAAAAAGCTTTGGTACATATATACTATGGAATACTACTCAGCCATAAGAAATGATGAGATAGGATCATTTACAACAAAATGGATGAACATTGATAACATTAAACTGAGTGAAATAAGTAAATCAGAAAAAAACTAAGAACAGCATAATTTCATACATAGATGGGACATAAAAGTGAGACTATGAGACATGGACAAGAGAGTGGTGGTTACGGGGTGGAGGGAGGGAGGAAAGGGTGGGATAGGGAGAAGGGGAGGGGCACAGGGAAAACTAGATAGAAGGTGACAGAGGACAATTTGAGTTTGGGTGATGGGTATGCAACATAATTGAATGATAAGATAACCTGGAGATGTTTTTGTTGTACATATGTACCCTGATTTATTGGTGTCACCCCATTAAAATTAATAAAAAAAAATTCACTAGTATAGCTGTCTGGGCCGTCGACTTTTATTTTTGGGGAGGTTTTTAATAGTTTTTTCTATTTCCTCCCTGCTTATTGATCTTTTTAGGCTTTCTGCTTATTCACGACTCAGTCTAGGAAGGTTGTATTGTTCTAGAAATTTATCCATTTCTTCTAGATTGTTGTATTTGGTAGCATATAGTTTTTCATAGTATTCTACAATAATTCTTTGTATATCTATAATATCTGTGGTGATTACTCCTCTTTCATTTTCGATTTTGTTTATATGAGTCCTTTCTCTTTTTTCCTTGGTGAGTCTTGCCAAGGGTTTGTCAATTTTGTTGATCTTCTCAAAGAACAAGCTCCTTGTTTTATTAATTTTTTAAGTTTTTCTGTTCTCTATTTTATTTATTTCTGCTCTGATTTTTATTATTTTCTTTCTTCAGCTGGTTTTGGGTTGCCTTTGTTCTTCTTTTTCTAGTTTCTTAAGGTGAGAAGTTAAGTGGTTTACGTGGGCTCTCTCTTGTTTGTTCATATAAGCCTGAAGTGATATGACTCCCCTCTTATTACTGCTTTTGCTGCATCCTAGAGATTCTGATATGTCGTATTGTCATTTTCATTTGTATGTATCTTTTGATCTCTGCACTTATTTCTTCTTTCACTCACTCATTTTTCAAAAGTATGTTATTTAGTTTCCACAGTTTTGTGGTGTTTTTTTAACCTTTTCTTTGCAGTTGAATTCTAGTTTCAAGGCTTTATGATCAGAAAATATGCTAGGTACAATTTCAATTTTTCTGAATTTGCTGATTTTTGTGGCCCAACATATGGTCAATTCTTGAGAATGTTCCATGTACACTAGAGAAAAATGTATACTCTGTCACTTTGGGATGAAATGTCCTGTAAATGTCTATTATATCCAATTGCTCTAGTGTTTCATTTAAGACCAATATTTCTTTATTGAATTTTTTTTGGATAAATGATCTAGAGTCATCAGTGGTGTATTGAGGTCTCCAAGTATGATTGTATTTTTGTCAGGTTTTTTTTTTTAGGTCATTCAGTAGCTGTCTTATATATTTTGGTGCTCCTTGGTTTGGTGCATATAAGTGTTATGTCTTCTTGATTCAGTGTCCCCTTAATCATTATGAAATGACCATTTTTGTCTCTGATTACTTTTGCTGTCTTATAGTCAGCATTGTTAGATATGCATATTGCTACACCTCCCTTTTTTCAGATGTTATTTGCTTGGAGTATTGTTTCCCAGCCTTTCAGTTTAAATTTGCTTTTATCCTTGTTGCTTAGATGTGTTTCTTGTAGGCAGCATACAGTTGGATATTCTTTTTTAATCCATTCTCCTACTGTTTGCCTTTTTATTGGTGAGTTCAATCCATTTACATTTAGTGTAATTATTGACACTGAGGGTTTTCTGTTGCTATTTTATATATTGTTTTCTGTCAGTTTTGTATCTTGTTTAATAATTCTTTTTTGTTTTTCTATCATTTGTATTTGTTTTGTTATAATCCATACTTCTTTCCTCTCTTACCTCCTTTTTCAAGTCATGTGCTTCTGTGGTGGTTTTTTCAGGGGTGGTTTCATTAAGTAATGAAAAGGGTACCTACCATGTTTATTGTAGTACACTATCTTATGAGTGCTTCTGCACTTCATCGTCCTTTGCTACTGTTAATCTTTGTCCTCTTCCCTTTATTGTTTTTGTTGTCACAGTTAAAATTTGGTTTTATTGTGTTTTTAGTGGAGTTTTATTTGTGGTTTTGTTTTGTTTTGTTCTTTGTATCTGGTTGGAAAACCTCCTTTAGTATACCATGAAGTGAGGGTTTTCTGATGATAAATTCCCTCATCTTTTTTGTATCTGTGAATGTTTTTATTTCTCCTTCATATTTGAAGAATAGCTTTAATGGGTATATTATTCTTGGTTGGAAGTTCTTCTCTTTCAGAACTTTAAATATTGGGGTCCACTCTCTTCCAGCTTGTAGAGATCTGATGATAATCTAATAGGCCTTGATATGTTGTAATCTTCTTTTCCCTGGCTGCCTTGAGAATTTTTTCTCTGTTTTTGGTTTGTGCCAATTTCATTATAATGTGGCTTGGAGTAGGTTTGTTGGGGTTAAGATAACTCGGTGTTCTGTTTGCTTCTTGAATTTGAGGCTTTATTTCTTTCCACAGGCTTTGGAAGTTCTTGTCTATTGTTTGTTTGAATATGTTCTCCATTCCATTTTCTCTCTCTTCTCCTTCTGATATACCTATTATTCTTATGTTACTCTTTTTGATGGAGTCACACAATTCCTGTAAGGCTTTCTCATGTTTTTTAATTCTTGAGACTCTCCCTTCTTCTCTCTGTTGTGCCTCAAGTTGTCTGTCTTCTATGTCACTAATCCTCTCTTCTATCTGGCCTTTTCTATTAGCTAAGCTTGTTACCTCATTTATCAGTACATGAATTGAATTTTTTTCATCCTGTTGGATTTGTTTTCATAGCTTCAATTTCCTTGGTAATATATTTTTTGTGTTCATTGAGTTGTTTTCTGAGTTCCCTAAATTGCCTTTTTGTGTTTTCTTGTATATCTCTGAGTATTTTTAGGATTTCTATTTTAAATTCTCTGTCATTTAACTCCAAGGTTTCCAATCAATTAAATTTTTTAATAGATTTTTCCTCATCTATCTGTGCTACATCTCTGTCTTTTGTATCCATGATATTTGATTTTCTTTTCCTTAATGGCATCTGAGGGTGGTTTTGTTAATAACACTAATAAGAATTTTAAAAAATCAAAAGTAATAAAATAGACAATTAAAAAATGACACAAAAATTGTTATTATTTCTTTTTTTCCTTTCTTCTTTGAGAAAATACCATGAAAAACTGAGAATTATATTGTGCTAAATGGAACAAAAACTACCTATAATGGAGGGCCTGAGTTGGGGAAAAGGGATAAAGGAGCAAGAAAAAAGGTAGGGACCCACAAAATGAAAAAAAAAAAGAATTTGGATCAAGAATAAAATAATTTGTTTGTAAATGATGGTCAAATGAGAGATATAGTGAAAGGGGTAAGAAGAAAACAAGAATAAGAAAAAAATACTATTGTATTAAGTGGAACAAAAACTACATAGAATGGAGAACCGGGGTTGGCCGGAATGCTAATGAGTTATAAAACAAAATAAAAAGCACACAAAATGCCACAAAGAAAACATTTGAATTCAAAATGAAATAATTTGTTCATGAGTGAGGATCAAATGAGAGGAAACATAAAAGAGAAAAGAAACTGAGAGAGAGGGAGAAAAAGAAAAAAGAGATAGAGAGCTAAGGGTTTTGGAGTGTAACCCTCATAGAAAGAGAAAAGGAAAGAAAAAAAAAGGGAAATGTAACACTTATGGTGTTGGGCCGATAAAATATATTATGCTCACTTTGTTAAAGATGGTGCTGCCCACATGGAAGTTCCTTGATATTAATGTATGCTTGGGGAAACGCTGTAATGTAAGCAGGCCGGGTCGTTATGGCCTAAGGCTTGGTTTTAAGAGTAAGTTCTTCTCCACACCCTTGACTGATTGGATGATGTAGGGTGGTGCACTCTCCTGAGGAATCCCATTATACAGAAATTTTCTTGTTTGTATAATTGGATTAAAGGTTCTGATTCTACGATATAAAGTGGGAGAGACCAGTAGCTTGATCTCTGTCATGGTTCCTGAGGTATTAGAGAGGAGAACAGATTAAGGCCACGTGAAGGCCGGGAGAAGCAGCCAAGATGGCAGAGTGCTGAGGGAGAAGCCAGTTTGTTAAGAGTTTGTGCTGGAGGAGATGGGGAACAGAGGTGAATAAGTCTGGTGAGCTAGAAACCTTTGATTCTAGAAAACTCGGATAAGTCAGTAGCTTTGTGAGCACTGAATGTATGGGTTTTGGAGCCCAATGTGTGTTTTTGCTTGCCTGCCAGGTGCAAGCTAGAATTAAAGCTGATGGCTCACCAGTTCTTGGCTCCAGTGTTTCATTGCCATCTGTCCGAATCTAATGCGAACCTGCACTGGCCAGGCAGCTGTGATGGTGGCCCTGGCTATTGGCCTTACATATGGGTAATGTAGTTCAAGATGAAGAGAAAAGAATAAGACGAGCAGAGGATAAAAAGACAAAGGTGGAAGAAAAAATAAAGATAAGAAGATGTAAGAAACAAAAAAAAAGTGGATTTTTCTTGATTTTGAGAGGTTATCTTCTTTCTTTTTCCTTCCTCTCCCTCTTCCTGGTTGGTGGCACTGTACCCCAGGCTTCATCCCTGTGGCACACTTAGGTAGAGATTTGCAGTTCATATGTCACTATGGTGATGTCATATATTAGGCCTCTGTCTCATTGGTAGTCCGATCTTGTTAGCATTTGCTAGCTCCAACAATGGGAGAGTCCGTTTTCCCATAGCCTCTCCTAGTCTCTCCTTCCTGAATTAGCAGCCTGATGATCCAGCTATGAGGTTGCTGCTGCCACTGCATGGAGAGTAAGAGGCTCAAAGAACTGGCATATTGCCACTCTATCCTCACTCAGCGCAGGGCTCTGGGTAAAGCTCTGTCAGTCAGAGCCACCAGCATAATCAGGCAGGGCTGGGAGCCAATTGCTCTTAAAGTGTCTTCTTATGAGCCCCCAGGTGTGTCCAGTATGGCTCAGCACTCTGTGGGATCACTCTCCCCAGGCTTTTTGCATTTTGTAACCTGTCTTGGCTGGGAAGAAGATGCCCTAGTCGCTGCCTGCAGAACAGGAGGTATTAAAGCTACCAAGTCACTCTTTTTAGCACACAGCCCTGAGTATAAAAGCTCTGCTAATCAGAACCACCAGTTTAAGCAGGTAGGGGGGCATGTTTATTTCTGTTCAAGCTCCTTTCTAATGTACCCCAGGTATATCTAGTTAAATTTGCCTTAGCATTCCATGGGATTGCTCTCTGCAGGCTTCTTCCTTGTTAAAAAGCCTACAGCCTAGCCTGTCTAACTTCTTCAGTGTTCTCTGAGGTTTGTTCCATAGGAATGTGTTTTTCAACCTGTATCAGCTGAAAGGAAGTTGCTCCAGCCCCTACGTGCAGAGCAAGAGGCACTAAAAAATATCACGCCTCTTGTCTTAGATTGCTGAGTTAAGAGAGACCTTGTCAGCCAGAACCACGTAAGCCAGTTTGGCAATGAGCAGACTGTGAGTTAAGCTAATTTCAGTGATTGGATCCGCAGATCTGCTCCAGAGACTGTCTGCAAGCTGCCTGCGTGCCCTTCCCCCCAGTGCTTCTGTATTTTTCTTCCCCGGGATGTTAGCCTGAATGGACGGAGGTGCCCCACCCACCCGGAGGAGTCCATGTATAGGGAAGTTTGCTTTCGCACTCCCCACGCATTGTTGTTGGGGGAGCAGGGTTTACACCGACACTCTGGTTGCAGACCACGGAGAAGTCTCTGACCCTGCCCCTCTGTCTGGGAACATTGGCGCCAATCCTTGGGGACCTAAGAGGAACATCTTGCACACTGTCCATGCTCGCTGACCAGAATAACAGGGGTAATGGAGGCCACCGCTCACCCGCCTTTGCCGAGGTCTGGCGCCGGTGTTAGTTTATGTGAGCTGAGTCACCACGGACACACTATTTCCTCGGCGTGCATGTCTGTGCCCCAGCTCAGCTCTTCCACACCCCCAGCTCTCACTCTCTCTCAGTTCCAAGTGAAAGCAGCCCTTGCTCAGGTTAGTGAGAAAGGCAGAGTGTTCCATTCTCCATCCTATTTCCTTCAGGTTTGCTTATATATTTAGCCACTTTTTAACCCGATCATACCTTTTTGTTCAGTGCGTGGGACTTACAAACACTCCAGGGATCAATTTTTCTGTCTCTGGTAGTAGAAGTTGTTGAAATTTTGGGGAGAGGTATCGGGAGCACTCCTCATGGCACCATTTCTCTGATGTCACTCCATAGTAGGAAATTTTAATACCCCACTAACATCAATGAATAGATCTCCCAGACAAAAAATTAAAAAAGAAACAGCAACCTTAAATGACATACTAAATCAACTGGATTTAATAGATATCTTCTAAACCTTTCACCCAAAAGCAGAAGAATATACATTTTTCTCAAGTGCTCATTGTACATTCTCTAGGACAAACCACATGTTAGGACACAAAATGAGTCTCAAAAAATTTAAAATTAAAGTTATACTGTCTTCTCTGATCACAATGGCATGAAACTAGAAATCAACTACAATAGAAAAACTAAAAAACATTCAAACACTTAGAGGCTAAATAACATGTTATTAAATAATAAATGGGTTAACAATGAGACCAAGTAAAAAATAAAAAATTTCCTTGGAACAAATGAAAATGAATATACAACAAATCAAAATTTGTGGGACACAGCAAAAGCAGTCCTGAGAATGAAGTGTATAGCATTACAGGCATACCTTAAGGAGCAAGAAAAAGCTCAAATAAACAACTTAACCCTGCATCTAAAAGAACTAGAAAAAGAACAAAAATAAAGCCCATAGGAAGTAAAAGAAAGGAAATAATAAAGATCAGAGTGGAAATAAATGACATAGAAGCTAAATAAACAATACAGAAGATCAATGAACCCCAGAGCTGGTTCTTTGAAAAGGTAAACAAGATTGATGAACATTTAACTAGACTCATCAAGAAAAAAAGAGAGAGGAAGAACCTACATGGCAATGGAATAGGCAGGCACACATACTTCCAGCTCACACCACCAAACTGGATTGCAAATTAATTTAGGAACAATCAGTATGAGAAACCAACTTTGGATTAAAAGAACAGGTCTCAAAAACTAAGGAGCAAAGAAGCCACACTGAGCCTGGCAGGGAGCTCCAAGGCACAGTAGGGAGGGGCTCCCCTGCTTCCAGAAGTGAAGGTAGGGTGAGACTGAGAGCCCAGAAGGGGTTATTACAAAAAAAAGAGCAGAAAATATGGCTCACAGCCACTTTCTGAGGACCTGGGAATGAGGTGTGCTGAGAGGGCTGGCTTGTTTTTCAAAAGGAAAGTGGGGAGAGAGAGACAGATGGTGATGGGCAGAGGAATGCATGGGATGAACTGAGAAGCTGACTCATCCAGTGTGGAGGCACCCATAGCTAAGGGTGAGGTTGAACCCTCAACAAACCACAAGCCTAAAGTTGTTCCAGGTGACCCTCCTCCAGAAATCTCTCCAGCTTCAATCAGAGCAACAAGACACAGCTGAAAAAAGAAAGTGGAGAGGAGGGGCAGTAACTCAGGTCTCCATAAAGATCTGAGATACTCCTCTCAATACTGAAACAGAGAAAGCACCCTGACCCTGAAGAGAAGCTAGCAGATTGCCCTTAAGAGCCTCAGGTTACACCCACCGTATTGCTGGCTTCAAATAAGCTCTCTGCTGAGATAAGTAAACAAGACTACCACTGAGTTAAGAAAACTGAGAAGAAAACAAACAAATCAAGACTTCAAAGAGACTCTACTATGTAAGAAGATCGAAATTGGAAGAAGCCTACAAGTCATAGAGAAAAATGAGTAAGCAGAGAAACATGCGTCATATACTTCAACAAGATAAATCCTCTGATAAAGTCTTGCACAAATCAGACATAATCAACTTACCATATGCAGAGTATAAAATGATAATTTGGGGGATGCTTAAAGATCTCAATGCTATGGAGACAGAAAGATGACGATGGAGTAGGCGGATGTACCAACTTCCAACTCCCAGAACCAAAGTGGATTATAACTTAAGTTTAAGAACCATCATTTGGATAAACCAACTTTGAACTAAACTAAGTGGACTCTTCAACCAAGGAACACTGAAGAAGCCACATTGAGACTGGTAGAAAAAGCAAAAATGTGAAGAGGGTTGCCCACCTCCTCGGAGCAAACAGCACCCTTGAGAGACCCGCGTGGTGGGAGGAGAGTTTGGCGAAGAGGGAGGGACCTAGATCCCAGGAACAAAGCCCCAGCCTGCAGTCCCAGAGCCTAGAAGAGGCGTTTGGACAGTATTGAGCTGTGAAGCAAGTGAGGATACTGTTTGTGAGAAAGAGACAATTTTCTCAGACCCAAGATTCTTCTTAAAGGGACAGCGCAGAAAATCTCTCTCACAACCACTCACCCAGGGCTCCGGGGAACAGGGACAGAGGAGAAGACCAGAGCAGCAGGAACAGAGTATAAACTGGAAGGCACAGGGAGAAACACGATGAGGGACAGCCACCCTAACCCCTGGGCTAAGTCACTTTTCTAATAAAAAATGAACATTTCCCCTGGAACTAGCAATACCAGCAAAGGGAGACAGGACACCAGCCAAACAAGCTCTCCTGCGGCACTTAGAGCAGAGCTGCTTAGACGAAGGGAGCTTCCAGGACTACAGTATGGAGTGTTAGGGTCTAAGATGAAGTGCCCCTACCCACACTGCTGAGGGCTTGCTGGAGGGACGGTGGTGGCAGAATGCTGAAACGCAGTAGTGTCAAAGGGGGAGAGGCCCAGCCGGTGTGAGCTCGGTCTACCCAGCAGGGGTGGTGGGGACATGTGAAAGCGGTCTGGCAGCTGCGTGCCCACCTGCAGTCCCACCTGCGGGGGGGAAAGCGGGAGGTCAGGAACAAGCAGAGATCTGCCCTGCGAACCTGGACCCTGCACAAGCTGGCTCTGACCGCGGGAGCAGGGCTAGGACCAGAGACAAGCACAGGCTCGTGGCTGAACACATGCCAACAACTCTGCCCGGCCCGATAAACTACGGTTTGCCATCCTGCGTGCATGAGTTGGCTCTGAACGTGGGAGCAGGGCTAGAGCCTCGGATGAGTGGAGACTCACAGCTGAGCTCATGCCAGCAGCCTCGCGGGCCCGATGAACTGTGGTAAGCGATCTTGCACAGACGGGCCCTGGACTAGGGAACAGGGCTAAAGCTCCCAAGCTCCTGGAAGGGAGAAGGCTCACAACTGAGTGCACATCAGCAGCCCTGTCCGCCCCGAGAAATTGTGGCAAGCAGGCTCTGACTGCAGCGGCTGGGAGGAAGCCGGTAACAGGGTGGGTCCGCAGCTGAGCAAAGGTGCTCACCTCTACCCTTGATACTGAGGCTTGTGGCTTGAGTGCAGTGCGCAACCCAACCTGTGGGGGCGACGTGAAGGCCCAGGCAGGCTGAGGCTTGTAGAGCCAGGCACCAGAACAAAGCCACTTATGTAGAGGAGAGGCAGAAATCACAGCACGGCCGCACTGGGCCGGCGCTGGCAATGCCCATACTCAACATTCCTAAGCAGCGGCAGAGGGGGTAGCTGGCCTGCAGACAGACTACACCTAGAGAACACAAAGGCAACACCCATTGGACTCCAGTGGCCACAACAGTCTTATACACAGACAAAAATGGGCAGGCAGAGAAATGCAACCCAAATGAATCAAAAGAAATCCCCAGAGAAGGAACTGAATGAACCAGATATAACCAAATTACCAGATGCAGAATTTAAAATAATGATAGTTAGGATGTTCAAAGAAATTAGAGCAACAATGAATAATCACTATGAATACCTAAATAAAGAGATAACAAGTATAAAAAACAAAATTGAAATAATAAAAAAGGATCAGACAGAAATGACAAATACAGTATCAGAACTGAAGACCACAATGGAAAAAATTAAAAGCAGAATGGATGACGCTGAAGATCGAATCAGCAAGTTAGATGACACAATAAACAACGGAACAGAAGCAGAGCAGAAAAAAGAAAAGAGACTCAAAAAATGTGAGAAAACTTTAAGGGAGCTCTGTAAAAACATGAAGAGAAATAACATTCACATCATAGGGGTTCCTGAAGAAGAGGAGAGAGAACAAAAAATACAAACTTTGTTCAATCAAATCATAGCAGAAAACTTCCCTAAATTAAGGCTGGAAAACATTTCACATGTTCAAGAAGCACACAGAACTCCATTAAAGAGAAACCCAAAGAAATCTACACCAAGACACATCATAGTTAAAATACCAAAGCAAAGGAATAAACAGAAAATTTTAAAAGCTGCTAGAGAAAAAAAGGCTATCACCTACAAAGGAGCCCAAATAAGGATGACATCCGACTTCTCAACAGAAACACTTGAAGCCAGAAGGGAATGGCAAGATATATTCAAAGTAAAGCAGAACAAGAACCTACAACCAAGACGACTCTATCCAGCAAGGCTAACATTTAAAATTGAAGGAGAAATAAAGAGCTTCCCAGACATAGAAAGTCTCAAGGAATTCATTAAAACCAAACCAATTCTGCAAGAGATACTAAGGGGTCTGTTGTGAACAGTTCAAAGGGAGGAAAGAATATAGCAAAAGAAAAATACAGCTTTAAAGAATAAAATGGCAATAAACAACTACATATCAATAATAACCGTGAATGTAAATGGATTAAATGATCCAATCTAAAGACATAGGGTAGCTGCGTGCATAAAGAAACAGAACGCATAAATATGCTGTCTACAAGAGACACACCTTAAAACAAAAGATGCACATAGACTGAAGGGAAAAGAATGAAAAAAAATATTTCATGCAAATAAAAATGAAAGAAAAGCTGAGGTAGCAGTACTTATATCTGACAAAATGGACTTTAAAACAAAGGCTGTAGGAAGAGATAAAGAAGGACACTACATAATGATAAAGGGAACAATTCAACAGGAAGACATAACTATTATAAATATCTACGCACCAAATATAGGAGCCCCCACATACATAAAGCAGACTTTGATGGATATAAAGGGCGAGATTAACAGCAATACTATAATAGTAGGGGATTTCAATACCCCACTAACAACACTGGATAGATCCTCAAGAAAGAAAATTAATAAAGAAACAGCAGACTTAAAGGATACACTAGACCAACTCGATTTAATAGATATCTTCAGAAATTTTCACCCTAAAGGAGTAGAATATCCATTCTTCTGAAGCACTCATGGTACATTTTCTAGAATAGACCACATGTTACGACACAAAAATGGTCTCAACAAATTTAAGAAGATTGAAATCATATCAAGCATTTTCTCTGATCACAATGCCATGAAACTAGAAATTAACCACAAAAAAGTGAAAAATACTCAAACACTTGGAAACTAAATAGCATGTTATTAAATAATGAATGGATTAAAAATGAGATCAAAGAAGATATAAAAATGTTCCTAGAAATGAGTGATAATGAGCATATATCAACTCAAAATTTATGGGACACAGCAAAAGCAGTACTGAGAGGGAAGTTCATTGCACTATAGGCATACCAGGAGAAGCTAGAAAAAGCTCAAATAAGCAACCTGACCCTGCATCTAAAAGAACTAGAAAAACAACAGCAAATAAAGCTCAAGACAAATAGAAGAAAGGAAATAATAAAGATTAGAGAAGAAATAAATGACATAAAGTCTAAGGAAACAATACAGAGAATCAATGAAACCAGGAGCTGGTTCTCTGAAAAGGTAAACAACATTGACGAACCTTTAACTAGACTCACCAAGAAAAAAAGAGAGGGGTATCAAATAAATAAAATTAGAAAGGACAGTGGAGAAATAACAACTGACACAACAGAAATACAAAGCATTGTAAAAAAATACTATGAAGAACTATATGCCAAAATATTAGACAACCTAGGTGAAATGGACAAATTTCTTGAATCATATAATCTTCCAAAAATCAATCTGGAAGAATCAAAACACCTAAACAGACCAATTACAACAAATATGATCGAAATGGTTATCAAAAAACTCCCCGAAAGAAAAAGTCCTGGGGTGATGGCTTCACAAGTGAATTCTACCAAAAGTTAAAAGAAGAACTAACTCCTATCCACCTCAAACTATTTCTAAAAATTCAAGAGGAAGAAAGACTTCCAAACTCCTTTTATGAGGCGAGCATAATTTTGATCCCAAAACCGGGCAAAGACGACACAAAGAAAGAAAATTATATGCCAATATCCCTGATGAATTTAGATGCTAAAATTCTCAACAAAATAGTAGCCAACCGGATCCAGCAATATATGAAAAAAATCATACACCATGATCAAGTGGGATTTATTCTGGAGAGGCAAGGCTGGTTCAATATTTGCAAATCAATCAATGTGATTCATTACATAAACAAAAGGAAGGACAAAAATCACATGATAATTTCAATAGATGCAGAAAAGGCATTTGACAAAATACAGCACCCATTAATGCTCAAACTCAGTAAAGTGGGAATACAAAAAACATTCCTTAACATGATAAAGGCCATCTACAACAAACCCAGAGGAAACATCATACTAAATGGACAAAAATTAAAAGGTATCCCCTTAAGATCAGGAACCAGGCAGGGGTGCCCCCTTTCACCACTCTTATTAAACATAGTTCTGGAAGTCCTAGCTACAGCAATCAGATAAGAAGAAGAAATAAAAGGCATCCATGTTGGAAAAGAAGAAGTAAAACTGTCACTATTTGCAGATGATATGATATTTTATGTAGAAAACCCTAAAGTCTCAGTCAAAAAGTACTGGACCTGATAAATGAATTGAGCAAGATGGCAGGATATAAAATTAATACTCAGAAATCAGAGGCATTTTTATATACCTAAAATGAACTATCAGCAAAAGAAATTAAGGAAACAATCAATCCCCTTCATTATTGCAACCAAAAAAATAAAGTACCTAGGAGTAAATTTAACCAAGTAGGTTAAGGACTTGTACTCAGAAAATTATAAAACATTGATAAAAGAAATCAAGGAAGATAAAAACAAGTGGGAGCATATACCATGCTAATGGTTAGGAAGAATAAACATCATTAAAATGTCTATATTACCGCCTGACCTGTGGTGGCGAAGTGGATAAAGCGTCGACCTGGGAACACTGAGTTCGCCAGTTCAAAACCCTGCACTGGTCTGGTCAAGGCACATATGGGAGTTGATGCTTCCAGCTCCTCCCCTCTTTCTCTCTTTCTCTCTAAATATTTGTCTCCTCTCTATAATGAATAAAAGAAAAAAAAAAAGGATTAAAATGTCTATATTACCCAAAGCAATTTATAAATTCAATGCAATATCACCTAAAATACCAATGACATACTTCAAAGATATAGAACACATATTACAAAAATTTATATGAAACCAAAAAAGAACACGAATAGCCTCAGCAATCTTAAAAAGAAAAAATAAAGAAGGAGGTATCACTCTTCTGGATATCAAGGTGTACTACAAGGCCATGGTACTCAAGACAGCTTGGTACTGGCATAAGAACAGGCACATAGATCAATGGAACAGAACAGAGAACCCAGAAATAAACCCAGACCTTTATGGACAACTGATATTTGACAAAGAAGGAAAGAATATACAATGGAGTAAAGACAGCCTCTTTAACAAATGGTGTTGGGAAAATTGGACATCTACCTGCAAAAAAATGAAACTAGACCATCAACTTACACCATTCACAAAAACAAACTCAAAATGGATAAAAGACTTAAATGTAAGCCATGAAACCATAAGCATCTTAGAAGAAAACATAGGCAGATTGCTCTCTGACATCTGTTGCAGTAATATATTTGCCGATTTATCTCCATGGGCAAATGAAATAAAACGTAGGATAAACAAATGAAACTATATCAAAGTAAAAAGGTTTTGCACAGCTAAAGACAATAAGAACTGAATAAAAAGACAAACCACACAATGGGAGAACATATTCGACAATACGTCTGATGAAGGGTTAATAACCAAAATTTATAAAGAACTTATAAAACTCAACACCAGGAAGACAAAAAATCCAATCAAAAAATGGGCAAATAGAAATTTCTCCAAAGAGGACAAATACATGGCCAATAGGCATATGAAAAAATGCTCAACATCACTAATCATTAGAGAAATGCAAATTAAAACCACAATGAGATATCACCTCACACCAGTCAGAATGGCGTTCATCAGCAAAATAACACAGAACAAGTGCTGGCGAGGATGTGGAGAAAAGGGAACCCTCCTGCACTGCTGGTGGGAATGCAGACTGGTGCAGCCACTGTGGAAAACAGTATGGAGATTCCTCAAAAAATTAAAAATCGAACTGCCTTTTGACCCAGCTATCCCACTTATAGGAATATACCCTAAGAACACCATAGCACTGTTCGAAAAGAAGAAATGCGCCCCCATGTTCATGGCAGCATTGTTCACAATAGCGAAGATCTAGCAACAGCCTAAGTGTCCGTTAGAAGATGAGTGGATTAAAAAGCTTGGTACATATATGCTATGGAATACTACTCAGCCATAAGAAATGATGACATCGGATCATTTACAACAAAATGGATGGACCTTGATAACATTATACGGAGTGAAATAAATAAAACAGAAAAAATCTGAGAACAGCATGATTTCATACATAGGTGGGACATAAAAGCGAGACTATGAGACATGGACAAGAGTGTGGTGGTTATGGGGTGGGGGGTGAGAGGAGAGGGAGGAAGTGGGGGGAGAGGACGGGCACAAAGAAACCCAGATAGAAGGTGACAGAGGACAATTTGACTTTGAGTGATGGGTATGCAACATAATTGAATGATAAGGTAGCCTGGAGATGTTTTCTTTGAACATATGTAGCCTGATTTATTAATGTCACCCCATTAAAATTAATAGATAAAAGGAAAACAAATGTTAATTTTCTAACCCATGTTAGATTTAAGATTCAGATAGAAATAAATAAGTAATAAAAAGCGCTGGAAAAAATTATAAATGAAATTGCTATAAGCTAGGGCTAAGAATTACACCATAGATAGACATTATCATGAAGGCAAGAGATGGATGCATTTCATTTCTAAAGTTTCTGTTTGACCCATAATACCATTAACACAGTTTTTAAAAGTCAATTAACAAATAGGAGTTAAGTGGTAATCTATGGCAAAATAATGAATATGCTAAATACATAACAAACTTAAAAATCAATAAGAAAAATATTACCACTTAATAAAACAAAGAGCAAAAGTTATGAAGAATATCATAAAAGAAAGAATACATATGGCTTACAAGCAGATAAAAGAGACTCTATCTTAGAGAGTAAGAGAATAAGAAAGAAAAAGAGAACTACAAAAACAATCAGAAAATAATTAATAAAATGGCAATAACTACTTATCTATAAATGATTATGTTAAGTGTAAATAAATTAAATGCTTCAATCAAATATTTTTAAAAAGAGAATATTTTTTAAAAAGTAGAAAAAGGTATGGTACATTTATACGGTGGAATAGTCCTCAGTAATACAAAAGAATGAAGTCTTAGCATCTGTGACAACATGATGGACCTAGGGGTATTACACTAAGTAAAATATGTCAAACAAAGAAAGACAGATACTATATTTCACTTATATGTGGAATCTAAAAACCAAAATAAATAAGTAAGCAAGACAGAAGCAAAATCATAGGTACAGAGAACAAACAAATGATTGTTGTATGAGAGGGTAGATGTGGGAAGGTTGGAAGAAAATGTGAAGAGATTAAAAAGTACAAATTGATAGTTACAAAATAGTCACATAGATGTCAAGTACAAGATAGGGAGTACAGACAATAACATTATAATAACTATAACAGTGTCAGGTAGGTGCAAGACTTATCCAGAACACTTTGTAATATATATAATTGTCTAACCACTATGCTGTACACCTAAAACTAGTACAATGTTAAATGTCAACTATAATTTAATATTTTTTAATTTTTTAAAAGATGCTCTATATTAATAGAAATAAAATAAATACAAATCAGGACAACACACTGATAATATTTTTAATTTGACAAATTAATCTAGATTTTAAAAAAACAATATTTGTAAGGATTTGAAGGAACACTGGCATTCTCTATTAGCAAAACATAAATTGGTTTAACATCATTAGGTAATAGTTTGGCTATAGCTATCACTTTCCAGAAATTTTATTTCTTAACATAACATTAAATGTGGGGGAATAAAGGACTGCAAAAGTATTTATCATAGTTTGTAATAATAGTAGAATAGTGGAAAGAAATGAAATGTCTATCTGTAAAGATAGCTTAATAATTAACAACAAAGCCATACAATTAATTACTATGTGACTATTAAAAAATGTTCCGTAAGCTTGATGTATTGACACACAGTAATGACCATGGTATTATCAATTGAAAAATACATATTATTAAAGAATATTAATGCAATGATTCTATTATTAAGTAAAAAAAATTAAGTGTATGTAAAAGGGGTAGTTTACACATGCATAAGAAACAGTATAAAAAAACTACACCAAGATGTTAGAAATAGTTACTATTGGTGATGGGATTACAATTTAGAGGTACTTTATTTCTCTTTCATGTTTTTCCTTCTTTTTTTTTTTAAGTGAGAGGAGGGAAGATACTCCCACATGCCTCCTCCCACATGCCTCCTCACTGAGATTTGCCCAGCAACCCCAGTCTGGAGCCAGTGTTCAGTCAGTTTTTAGTGCCTGAGGCAGAGGCTCCACAGAACCATCCTCAGTAACCATTACCCAGGGCCAATATGCTGGAATCAATTAAGCCAGAGCTATGGGAGGGGAAGACAGAGAAAGGGAAGAGGGAGGGTAAGGGATGGAGAAGCAGATAGTCACTTCTCCTGTGTGCCCTGACCGGGAATCAATCCTGGGATTTCCACATGCTGAGTCAATGCTCTACCATTGAGCCAACATGCCAGGACCTTTTCCTTATTTGTTAATGAGCATATCTTACTTTTATCATTAAAAAGACAGGAAAAGTGACAGTATTTTACAAAAAAAAACTTTTTTATTCTCTAAGGTGCTTTCAATAAGAGCTCTTATTACACTAATATGTGATTTGTTTGCCCACCAATGTGCAAAAAGTGTCATTGGAAAGGATCAATCCCTGCCTTTGCATGGCTGGGAGCCTCTGCCATCTGCTAGATCAAGAGTAGAATTACACTTCTGAGCAGAAGTTTATGGACACTGTCTGGAGGGATCATTTGAGTGCACTCTCTCTCTTGCTCTCTGCTCAGAAAACTCTATGATCCTCATTTTCTATTTGGTGTCTGCTGTTGATTATCATGTGGATTAGTGGTAAATATTGAACTGGACAAGAAACATCAAAGACTGAACTCTTAGGGCTATTTTAATGGGATAAGCATCTTAAATTTGGAAGACAAAGAGAAAGATAATAAATCATTTTTTACCCTAAAATCTGTTACCTGGCACCTATATACTTGTTAACCTATATACCAGGGTCCCAAAACTTTTTACACAGGGGGCCAGTTCACTGTCCCTCAGATCACTGGAGGGCTGCCACATACAGTACTCCATACACTGACCACCAATGAAAGAGAAGCCCCTTCCGGAAGTGTGGCGGAGGCTGGATAAATGGCCTCAGGTGGCAGCAATTTGGCCCGCAGGCCATAGTTTGGGGACCTCTGCTATATACAATATATATCCATGAGCATCATTATTCTCACTTCTTGGACAGCTCAGGAGGAAAAGCCAGAGATGTCAAAGAGAATCTCTTTGGGGTATAATATGTGTCTCTCACTTGAGCAATTTCAGCCTTGTGTTGCTTCGGACCATACTCTTAAGTTCTTTATTTAAACTATTTATGTACTTCACTCCCTTACTGTAGCGTGGTAAGAGATAGATTCTCACAATGTCTAACAGTTTTATTATTCCCTCTAGAAACTGTGAGAACACCAAGGAAAAACCCCCAACTGTGAAGCAAGGATTATTGAAGCACCCTGGGCTCCCCATTAAAAGCAAGAAAATTACAACTCAGATTTTTTTTCTCTATGCTTTACACAGAGGCCCATCACCATCACTAACTCCTGGATAAAACTGTTAAGGTTTAATAAATTATTATCATATTCCTGTAGAAGATTATAACTTAGAACTTTATTGTTTGTTTTTAACTAAACGGTCTATGTACTGGCTGGCAATTTTTCTACCAATGCATATATATACATATATGCATCTTTATATATATAACCCTAATCATTGTATTCTTCAGCATATGTCAGTTAGATTTCAGACAAGTAACATTACAATTTGGTCTTGTATCAACAATTGTTGCATCAAAAAGAAAACACAGAGATATAACTATGTAAATTGCATACAGAAAATCAGTTGGACAAAAGAGATGACTTTCATTTGCACATTTATATAACTCAGGAAACTACTAAAGGTATATAAGAAAAGAAATATGAACACTTGTTTATTCATGGGTTTTATTCATTTGTTAGAAAATGTCCATTAAAAATATTTTAAAGCATAAATAAGTGGCTGGAGATATAGTGAATTATTCAGTCTAACTGGGCCATTCCAAGTCACAAGACAGGAGACTTCTTATAATCTTATATATAATAGAGATCTAGGATGACAGAAGGTCTGTTAAATCAACTCATACTGCATTCAATTCTTCAGAATACAGCATTGATAAAGCATTAGAAGACCCAAGAAACATCTGAAATGAATTATATCAGAGAAAATTATGTTAAAAAAGACTGTTTTTTTAAAACAGTTTGTTCGAAAAGCCAGAAAAAGAGTAAATATTATAGAAGATTCTGTTTCTATGCCACCACATGACTGTAATAACAAGCAAAACAGCATGTTTTTAGGATGAAAAAGATAAAAACCAAGTCTATGACTGGTTTCTTAGAATATTTTAAATGATTATAGAAATATTATATATGCATAGAGATAATATTGAAAAGTATAGAGAAGCCAAATAAAAAAATTATCTCTCCTCTTACTACTCAGAAATAAAAACAATCAACACTTGGTATAAATTCTTTCGGTCTATTTTTTGTAGAGATATATGTATATGATGGTTATGATCATCTAAAACATACATATTATATATATATAAAACATATATATAATATATATTATATATAAAACATATATATAATATATAGTGTGTGTGTGTGTATATATATATATATATATATATATATATATATATATATATATATATAAAACTCTGCTCAGAATTGAACTTATATGTGGTATTTAAAATCTACTTCTATTCATTGAACATTCTTGAATATTTGGATTATAGTGTTACGATGTTTCAAATTTAGCATTACCATCCAAAATGGTTTTAGGAACCAATGTACATAGTCTATAAATTTTTTTTAAAACCCTTGATATAAGATTAAACAATTTCCTGACATTAAGACATGTATACCTAATCCTAGTTTTTCAATATCCCACGGTATTTCATGAATTGACTGGGGAAAAAACACAAGTTGCATAACCTCTTTAAGCTTCAGTTTCCTCACCAATAAAATACAATAGTATTGTTGCAGGTTTCTTATCCTGCATAATTTAACCCTCAAATTAGTTATATAAGCAAAACTATCAGTTACAAGAGAAGTCCTAAAATGATACAAACACACCTTAAATGTTTTACAGTAACTTAAAACATATAAATGAATACTTATCAAGGTTATGAAATAGTAACAAGGCCTGTTTTTTTATTTCATAAACTATACCCATAATGTATCCCAATTTTCCAGTTTTACTCTCCTTGAAGAGTAACATAGCATACAGATACTTATAAAATAGTCTAAGTGCAAAATTTTTCTAGATATTATTTCCTACATTATATGTAACAGTAACTTATTTAGTGATTTTTACTGCCTTTCTAAACAAATTTAGTTTTCACAAAAATAAAAACAATAGTCTTTCATTTCCATCTACAGATCCTCATTTTACATAATATTTAATCAATTTATATAAGTTCAACAACAAGCACATATAAAACACAGGCTTGGGAACAAATTAAACTGATCCTTTCAAACATCTTAGCACAGTAAGAATAACCCACAGGCCTTGAGCACCTAGTGTGCATGAAAACCAGTCAATATATGTCCCAGGGAAGGAAAGCTTCTGATAAGACAGCCATGGGCCTATGGTTGCTATGACATAAAATGAGGCAATGAATGCAAAATTCCCAACACAATGCTTGCCACGTACTTAGCTCTTGAAAAACATAGCTGAAAAGAGAGAGAAGAAAATGGAATAAACCCTTTGTTTGTTTACAATCATTGAAATTTAGCTAAAGTTTAACCAAGACCAAGCAAGCAGAGAGCCTACGTGCTGAAGACTTGATGTCAGTCTGAAATCAGAGCTTAACAATGAGAATCTAGTGTAAATCAAATCCAACAAACTGAAAGTACTTTCCAAATCCCAATATGTCTGGCTCTGGTGACAAGTCATCATTAGGTACCATAGGATACATCCCAGAGTCAGACAAAACAATATAGATTTACAAGCTGGAAAAATGTTGGATCAAAGAGACTGATGATCAGGAAAAAGAGACTGACTAAGATCACTGGGTCACCTTTTAAGGTCCCAACTATCTGCTTCAATATCTCTTGAATTCCTAATGATTATACTTATGAATACCTATTTAGGGTTTATTTTTCACTTCAAGCCAAGTACTAGTGAATGAAGCACCAGTGAAAACTTACCTTTAGAAAAATGCTAAACTTGTGTCATCCTGGCTTTAATCAATTTTTATCATTATCTTTCTCATCTTAAAAAATTCAAATCTTAACCACCAGCTTAAGCTGAATTGTTTTCTTTTAAATTTCTCCTGCAGTAAAAAAAAAAAAAAAAAAAAGATAGTTAAAAGAGCTGCACCTTGAGCACACAAGGAATGCAGTCAAGAGTAAGTAGAAAAAAACTTAACTTTCTATGAAACACAGAATTAACAGAGCAGGCACTAACAATTAGTGAATGAGTGTCAATGATGTTAAAAAGAAAGAATAGTAATACAATGCAGTCAAAATTGTACAGCTGCCTGACCTGTGGTGGCGCAGTGGATAAAGCGTCGACCTGGGAACACTGAGGTCGCCAGTTCAAAACCCTGCACTGGTCTGGTCAAGGCACATATGGGAGTTGATGCTTCCAGCTCCTCCCCCCTTTCTCTCTTTCTCTCTCTCTCTCTCACTCTGTGTCTCCTCTCTAAAATGAATAAAATAAAAATAAAATAAAATAAAAATAAGTACAGCTTAGGGAATATAGTGAATAATATTGTAATAACTATACATTGTGTCAGGTGGGAGTGAGAATTAGGAGGGGATCACTTTGAAAGTTATATAAATGTCTAACCACTATGCTGTACACCTGAAACTAATACAATATTAAATGTCAACGGTAATTATTTTTTTTTTACTTTTTTAAAAAATATTTTAGATGAATAGAAGTTAGGGAAATCTTTGCACTAGAATTTTGACTAAGAAAATGTCATCAAAAAGTTGTTGCTGAAGTTTTGGTGAATAGTGCCTATGAGTAGCAGAAGGAAGAATGAGAAAAGAGAAGTTTCCTTGCAAGGCAATTTGGAGCAAATAACATGTCATGTCAGTTTGGTTCAACCTTCTTTGGGTCAGAGCTCCCATCTGTGTAAAAGCTACGGGTCTCAAAATAGCTTTGCAGTGTCTTGTAAAATTATATGCATGTTGGTCAATTAAGTTTGTAAAATATGATTTTTATGTTTGCTCACTTATAGTTTGCATTGGTGGCTGGGCAGCGCCAAGTATATGTGGGTCTGTGAAATTGCTAATTACCTTCCTTCTTGGGGCAGGGCCATTGTTTTGATAATGTTTGCTGGAGCAGAGGTTTTCATCAGAAAGTTTTGGAAAGAGGAGAAAGAAAAAGAAGAGGCAGAGAAAAGTCATGTTTTGCAGGGAGAGCAAAGAAAATGCAGAGTGATGAAGAAAAAGCCATGTTAGCAGAGAAGGAAGAAGGTGTGTGTATGACAAGTAGCCGCAGCCACCATCACAGCCACCTTCGTGCAGGTTTGCATTTGAATCGGACAGACGGTAATGAAACAACGGAGCAAAGAACTGGTAGGCCATTAGCTGTAATCCTAGCTTGCACCCTGTGGGCAAGAAATACACACAGTGGGCAAACACTTTCCTTTCTATTTAGGGCTCCCAAAGCCCTAACTTATTCGAATTTCCTAGAATCAAAGGTTTCTAGCTCACCAGCCTTATTCACCTTTGTTCCCCATCTCCTCTCTGCACAAACTCTGCACAAACTGGCTTCTTCTTCAGCACTCCACCATTTGGCTGCTTCTCCTCTCCTCCACGTGGCTTTTCTCTGCTCTCTTTCAGCATGGGCTCCTCTGCCCCATTTTATAGTGTAGAAATCAGAACCTTTAATCCAATATACAAATAAGGAAGTCCCTGATACAAAGCCACTTATCTGAAGCATAATGGGATTCCTCATGAGAGTGCACCACCCCACATCATGCAACAGTCAAGGGTGTGGGGAAAAGCTTAGTGTTGAGAAGATCTTAGTATTAAAAGGGTGGAATAGCCTTAAAACTAAGCCTTAGGCAATAATGACCCTGCCTGCTTACAGCCTGTACCCCAAACCCAATGCAAACTATAAGCAAGCAAACATATATATTATATTTACAAACTTATTTGACCAACAACTGGCCATACAATGTACTTATCATATGATCCAGCAATTGCACTATGGCACACTTATCCCAAAGAAATAAAAAACTTTCATTCACACAAATGCCTGTACACTAATATTCATAGCAGTTTAATTTATAATAGTCAAAAATGGAAACAACTTAGAAGACCTTCAGTAAGCAATGGCTAAACAACTTGCGGTACAGTAGTTTGGAATATTGCTCAGCAATCAAAAGCAGTGAACTATTAATCTACTCAACAACTTAGCTAACTCTGAGGACTTACATTGAGTGGGGAAAAAAAACAAATCTCAAAAGACCACAAACTGTATGATTCTATTTACATAACATTCTTGAAATATTATAGAGCTAAAGAACTGAATAGCAGGAAAACAAGGAGAGAGGTGTATGTGTCTATAAATAGATTGCTAGAAGGATCCTTACAGTTATAGATACTTCTATACTTTAATTTTAGTAATGATGACATGAATCTACACATGATAAATGCACATACATGGCTACATGTAAAACTGGTAAAATATCATAACTCGGCAGGTTGTACCAATGTCAGTTGCTTTGTTTCGATATTGTACTAAAGTTATGCAATATGTTACCCTTCAGGGAAACACAAGACCTCTCTATACTCTATATGCATTATTTTTACAACTTCCTGTAAACTTATAGTTATTTCAAAACAAACCATTAAAAATGGTATCTATGTATGCACTGACATTGAAATATGACTTTATTAAAGTCTGTTGCCAAATAGAATTATGGGATGATTACCTTATGAGGAAAAAGATTGAGAATATAAAAAGTTAAAACAAGAAAAATAAATTCCAATTTTTCAATTAATATACTTTTACGTTGCTTGGATATTTTTACTCTCTATTCCTCTGTACAGTTTGATTTTTTACAATGTGAACACTTTACTTTTATTATTTAAAACACAAATAAGAATTATATAAAAATAACTTATTTTTCTAAAAATATCTGTAGAACCTCTTTCTCCAAAAATGTATATACTATTATGTATACAATTTTAGCAATCTTATGGATTCCAAACCCCACCCATGGATCTTAAAAATGAATGCCTGCATGAGTGGAGAGAAGTAGAGTTAAGGGACCTTTTAAATATATTCTGTGATGACCCTGGGTTCTATTTGTGTGACCCCGATCCATCCTCAAATGAGAAAATAATATTCATTTCTTTGTTTCTTGGAAAATGATTAGATGTGGAACTCTGAATTGCAACTTTAAGAACCACACCAAGGATGATCATAACAAGCATGAAGGAATAAATTAACATATAAATAACTTATTACTAGGAGTACTTAGAACAACATGAGGAAATAGAATGGTTCTTTTAGCATTTGTTTACTAGCCATATTCTAGGCAATATGCTAAGCACTGGCAATAAGGCAGTGAGAAAGACAAGCTTGTTTTCTACCTATAAACTACTGGATACCTACAGGCATGGTAATGTTTTTGGTCGGCTTAATGCAAAATTTCTCATCTTGTTGAAAATCTTCAATACATAAACAACATGTATAGAGGATATTTAAGAGTTATGGGACCAAAGTGTAAATATTTATATCAGTCTCTAAAAGAAATATAATAAGCAAATATATGAAAATATATCTGATGTAAGCATACAAATTGAGAAACACACATACACCGAGATTTTGCTATCAAATAGCTGTTAATCCAGAATACTTCCAGCAAACGATGGTTTCGACCTTTTGATTTAAACGTGACAAGAAAAAGAAAAAAGGGCTAAATGATTCAATAATCCAGACTAATGACATCTTGGATTGGGGGGAGTTTTTTTACAAAATGGAATGCTTCGTAGAGAACTGCAACAGCACATTAACAAGAATAAATCCAATGAAAACACATGAAATAATAAAATCTTTGAGGTTTAGAAGCATCATGGTATACAACAAATGTGATTAATAATATATATCCTATAACCAGAATTTCTGGGTTGAAATCCCACATCTACCATTTAACAGCTCTGTGACAAAGGGAAATACCTTACACTCTATGCCTCATCTTCCCCATCTATAGAATGGGTGCATGATAGATCCATAATAAAGACTAAATGGATTAGAGTACTATACATGTATCTGTCAAATAAACTTTTCAGCAAACACTTATTAGACTAAAATCAAATGCTATGAGTGTTTAAAGGGAAACAATTCCTGGGAGAGGATTACAGTATTTAAACAGATAAGAACATACCCGCTGATGATGTGAAGAGGTACCCTTCCAGGTGGAATCTTGCAAGGCTGAGGCAGGAATGTGAGAGCAGATTTGAAGGAAATAAGTCCCAAAGATGCGCCATAAGAAGAGGAAGATTAGAGACTCAGCAAAAAAAGATACTTCCTGCCAGTATTGGAATTCAAATGCTTTAACCAGTTCTCTGACATGATCACTGTTTTAAATATATATTAAAAAATATATACCAAGTGAAATGGTTACCAAGGGGAGGGAGATGTAGGGGAAAGGAGTTGGGGTCAGAGGGGAAAAGGTGTAAAGAAGGACAAAAATAAGGTGATAGAAAATTATTTGATTTTGGGTGATGGGTATAAAACATAATCAACAGTTCAAATGCTATAGAAATGTTTACCTGAAACCTGTGTATTCTTATTGATCAATGTCACCCATTAAATTTAATTTTCTAAATAAAGTTTTTTAAATTAATAAAAAGGTACTTTATTATTTCATGCATTTAATAATTAATAAGAACAATATGCTTAACCAAGCGGTGGCACAGTGAATAGAGCATCAGACTGGGATGCAGAGAAACCAGGTTCAAAACCTTAAGGTTGCTGATTTAAGCACGAGCTCATCCTGCTTGAGCATGGGCTCACCAGCTTGAGCACAGAGTCGCTGGCTTGAGTGTGGAATCATAAACATGACCCCATGGTCGCTGGCTTGAGCCCAAGGTCGCTGGCTTGAGCAAGGAGTCACTTGCTCTTCTGGAACCTCCCAGTCAAGGCACATATGAAAAAGCAATCAATGAACACTAAGGTACCACAACAAAGAATTGATGATTCTCATCTCTCTCCCTTTCTATCTGTCCCTGTCTAACGCTCTCGCTGTCTCTGTCAAACACACACACACACACACACACACACACACACACACACACCTAGATTATGTTATATGAAAGTTTTAAAATATTTTTTAAAATATATTAAATAATACCTGAGGAAAAACAGTAACACTGTTATTTAAGATATTTCTATATTGCTTCTTGATTGGCATCCTCATTTGCAATTTTTTTTTCACCTATGGACAGAATAAACATTACTTTGGGCACTTAGAATACACTGTTGCACAGATGAACGTTAAAAAAGAGTAAGGAATGTTTAAGTTTGTTATTTCCACATTGGGCAACTTTTCAGCTGCCCTCTTTAGAGGGAAGCCTGATTATAAGTGTCATTTTAACAACCGGTTCGTTGAACTCAAAAATAATTAGGTATCGGTTCTGCCAAACTGGTGCAAATTGGTTGAATCCCGCCACTACTGCCTACCAACTAATGCTTTGGGTTTTATGCTTTAGGAAAATCAAGCTGTGCCATGGCCTTAGATGAGGAAATAGGACAACCAATTAGGAAACCACTGTATGACAAAAGACCAGGAGAAGTATAATCAAGGCCAGCGCAGAATAGTGATAATGAATATAACTAAGAAACAGAAATGAACATAAATGAGTAACAAGATGAAAACATTAGAAAAATTGCCAAGCCAGCAAAAGGAATAGAAATTATAAAAATAGATATGAGTAATTGCTACATTCCCAACATACTAGGCATTTTCCCATAAGTTTTCATACTTAATATACCAAACAATCATATGGAAACAACTGTGGAAACTGGTAAAACTATTCCTTTCTTTGCCTATAAGAAACTAGGGCCCAGAAAAGTAAAATTGTTTGTTTAGATCATGTGGTCAGTTTGAGGCAGAGCTCAAATTCAAACCTAAAAGTTCCTAAGCCCAAAAGTTCCTACATACTCCATTCCACTATTACATGCTAGTGTCAGGGGGAAGATGTCAACTTCATTTTTTACCACATTGTGTGACTTTCAATAAAGATTTTAACAGGCACCTGGAAAGATATGAGGAAGTCTAAGGGGGGAAATCAGGGGTAAAGACTAGAATTTAGAAGTTTCATATAAGTTTTGTAATGACTAGTGAATTCACTGTTAATTGATAACAGATTATTTATAATTATTAACGTGTACTTTTAAATGCTTGGATGTAATCATGTTTGTCTGCAGAGCCCACACAGCAGTTTTAAAAGGATTCGCAAACAGAAGAAAGCTGCTGTTTTCTCCAGTAAGCAATATTTTAGTGGCAAAATACCCTGTGAATGGTTTGTGAGTACAAAGCAGCAAGCATGTGAATAGCTTTTTGCAATGTCACGTTCTCTCCTTCCACTTGAGAAGGGAGCACAATGCTACCATAAGCAGATACTAACAGCACAGATGCTGGTGCTGATTTGAGCATAAATGCTATCCCACAAAAAAAAAAAAAAAAAAATCCAAGTACCATACCTGCATAAATCTTACATTTTTATGAATCATTGCCATTATGGCAACAACATGGTGGAAATTTGTGTCTTCGGATGTGAATGGATCTTTCTAAGTAGTATAACTTACATCAGACTCCTCATAATTTATACTTGTCCATGTATCATACTCAAACAGGACTTTACTTCCTAGATTATTCGAGTAGCAGCCGGTACCCTGTATGGCTAAAGTTGGAAGATATAGTTTAGTTGTAATCGAGAGGAGCAAAATCATTCTGATGCCTGTGTTGCCATGTTGTCGACATCTGACCACAGAGTCAACATTAATATTTCCATTTCTTATCAACAGCAGTTTTCTAGAATCAACACATATATTTTACCATACAATTTTATGCTTTGTAAAAGGTGACCTATACTTTCTTGTCAAATGTAGTTTCTTTAATGAAAATATTGTAATGTAAGGCCATGCAAAGCAAATGCATATTAATATGCGTTTACATCTGTCTCATATTAATATTCATGCCTGAATCCACATCCCTACACAAAGCCAATTTTCTGACCATCTGTGTGATGGCTGGTGGATGCAATGAATAAATTTTATTTGTGAGGGGAGTGATAAATCATGTATCTTCAGTTTTCCCCCCACACAATCTTTCCTTTTAGGTGCAAAAATGTTTTCTTTGTGGCTTGGAATATTTAAGTAAATGAAAAGAATTAACCCTTTAATATTCTTATATGCTGGCAATTTCATAAAGACCATGAAAATTCAATCTGAACACCCCTAATCAAAAACAAGGCGAAGGAACTATAGAATTGTTTAGTTGGATTTGACATTTCTGCTTCCTATGTGAGTTCCAGTCTTTTCAAATAATTCTCTGTATTGTTTAAAATACACTCTAGTTGTTGAATAGTTTCACAGAAGAAGACAAGGTCTCTGCAAAGTGTCTATTTCTGAAGAAAGCCCTTACAAACATCAAGTACCTTAAAAGTCATATGAATTTTAACCATAAACAATGAAAAGATTTCAGAGAAAGTATATTAATAGTATTTATATAATTATCTCTGTCCTTTCAATTATACCCAAGTGAAATATCAAGATCTCAGTGCTAACACCTTGTTTGTAAATTTGGTGACCTGTTAGTGAATATTGCATTCAAATGTTAACTTTTAGAATAGGAGAAAAATGTAGTTAACTACACGGCAAACAGAACCCAAAAAGAAGTATTAAATTGAAAAGCAATCATGGCTCTGGCATGGTAGAGACCCAGCGTGTAGATGCCCTGGGTTTAATTCCCGGTCATAGTACACAGAAGAAATGACCATCTGCTTTTCCACCTCTCCCCTTTCCCATTCTCTCTCTCTCTCTCTCTTTCTCTCTTTCTCTCTCTCTCTTCCTCCTCCACAGCATGGCTCAATTAGTTCAACTGCATGGCTCCAGGCAGTGAGAATGGCTCCATGAAGCCTCAACCTCGGGTGCTAAAAATAACTCAAGTTGTGACCATGGCCCCAGAAGGGCAAAGCATCTGCCCCAGATGGGGGTTGTGGGGTGGATATCGGTCAGGGGGCATGCGGGAGTCTTTCTCTCTATCTCTCCTCCTCTCACTTGGAAAAGAAGAAAAAAACAAATGAAAGGAAAAGTAATCATATCACGGTAGGGAGCGCCTGAAAATATCATACATTAAAGAAAGAAGTGTGATCAAATAGCCTGCCTAATGGACATCTTGTCAGATTAAGTGATTTCCCTGCCGTATGGCTTCTTAGACTACTGGATTCTATAATTGTTCTAAAAATTGATTACAGTCTTGAACAAACATTTACTCCTAAAATGTTTATTTCAGAACTCTGAAAGTAAGAAAATCCTATATCATTGTTTTAATCAATAAAATAAATTAATAAAAAATAAATAAAATAAGTTAATTAAAAATTTATTTTATTGATTAAAATTTTTTACTTTATTGTGTTAATATGGATTCAGTGTCTCCCTCAATATCACACCCTCATCTACCCACTACTCCCCCTTGATCCCCCTCCTGCTAACTCCCTCCCCCCCTTTCCTCTGGGATTTGCTCTCCTGTTATCTGTATCTATGTGTTATGTATATATAATTTCACTAATCCCTTCACCCTCTCTGATTTTATCTTTTTATTCCCCTTCCCTCTGACAGCTGTTCCTCTGCGCCCCATTACCCTTCCTCTGCCTCTATTTTGTTCTTCAGTTCATCTTGTTCATTAGATTGCACATATAAGTGAGATCATATAACATTTTTCTTTCTCTGCCTGGCTTATTTCACTTAACATAATAATCTCCAGGTCCATCCATGCCATTGCAAAAGGTAAGATTTCCTTCTTTTTCACAGCCACGTAGTATTCCATTGTGTATATGTACCACAGCTTTTTAATTCACACGTCCACTGACGGACACTAGGGCTATTTCCCGATCTTGGCTATATTAAACAATGCTGCAATAAACATGGGGGTGCATATCTTCTTTTGAATCACTGTTTTGGTATTCTTAGGATATATTCCTAAAAGTGGAATAGCTGGGTAAAAGGACAGTTCCATTTTTAATTATTTGAGGAAACACCTTACTGTTTTCCACAGTGGCTGCACCAGTCTGTATTCCTACCAGCACTGCAGGAGGGTTCCCTTTTCTCCACATCCTCAACAGCACTTACTGTGTGTTGATTTGTTAATGAGCACCATTCTGACAGTGGTGAGGTGGTATCTCATTGTAGTGTTAATTTGCTTTACTCTGATGATTAGTGACTGAAGCATTTTTTCATATACCTATTGGCCATCTGTATGTCTTCTTTGGAGAAGTGTCTATTCAGTTCCCTTGCTCATTTTTAATTGGGTCGTTTAGCTTCCTGGCATTAAGATTTAGAAGTTCTTTATAAATTTTGGTTACTAAACCCTTATCAGACATATTGGCACATATTGGAGAGATATCAGAGAGTTTAATGCCTATGTTTTCTGCCAAGACGTTTATGGTTTCATAACTTACATTTAAG
Organism: Rhynchonycteris naso; assembly: GCA_037038555.1. NCBI lineage: Eukaryota > Metazoa > Chordata > Mammalia > Chiroptera > Emballonuridae > Rhynchonycteris > Rhynchonycteris naso. The sequence goes on from CM072998.1 coordinate 246,230,812, forward strand.
TCTTTCATTCATTTTGAGTTTATTTTTGTGAATGGTGTACATTAGTGGTCCAGTTTCATTTTTTTTGCATGTACCTGTTTGTAAAGCCAGTAGCCAGGGCCACCATCACAGCCGCCTGGCCCATGCAGGTTTGCATTAGATTCAGACAGTCAGTAATGAAACAATGGAGCCAAGAACTGATGAGCCATCAGCTTTAATTCTAGCTTGCACCCCCTGGCAAGTAAAAACACACACTGGGCTCCAAAACCCACTTATTCAGGGCTCACAAAGCTACTGACTTATCCGAGTTTCCTAGAATCAAAGGTTTCTAGCTCACCAGACTTATTCACCTCTGTTCCCCATCTCCTCCTGCACAAACTCTGCACAAACTGGCTTCTTCCTCAGCACTCTGCCATCTTGGCTGCTTCTCCTCTCCTCCATGTGGCCTTAATCTGCTCTCCTCTTTAATACTAACCTCAGGAACCAAGAGAGCAAGCTCCTGGTCTGCCCCACTTTTATAGTGTAGAAATCCAAACCTTTAATCTAATCTACAAACAAGAAAGTCTCTGATACAAAGTCACTTATCTGAGACATACTGGGAGGATTCCTCATGAGAGTGCACCACCCCACATCATTCAATCTGTCAAGGGTGTGGGGAAAAGCTTACTCTTAAAACTTGCACATGGGCAGCACCATCTTTAACAAAGTGATTATAATATATTTTATCTGTCCAACACTGTTTAATTTTCCCAAGACCATTTATTAAAGAGACTGTCTTTACTCCATTGTATACTCTTACTTTCTTTGTCAAATATCAATTGCTCATAAAGGCGTGGTATTATTTCTGGGTTCTCTGTTCTGTTCCATTGATCTGTATGCCTGTTCTTATGCCAGTACCAAGCTGTATTGAATACAATGGTTTTTTAGTATAACTTGATATCAGGAAGTGTAATACATCCCACCTTATTCTTTATTTTCAAGATTGCTGATGCTATTTGGGCTCTTTTTTGGTTTCCAGTAAATGTTTGGAATATGTGTTCTATATCTTTTCCCATTTGCTTGCCTTTTATTTCTTCCTCTTGTCTGACTGCTGTGGCTAGGACTTCCAAACTACATTCAATACGAGTGGTAAAGGAAGCGCTCCTGCCTTGTTCCTGATCTTAAAGGGATTGCTCTTAAATTTTCCCATTGAGTATGATGTTGGTTGTTGGTTTGTCATAGATGGCCTTTATTATGTTGAGGTTTGTTCTCTGTATTCCCACTTTGCTGAATCTTTTAATCATAAATAAGTGCTGAAGTTTATCAAATGCTTTTTTGTATCTATTGATATAATCATGTGATTTTTATCCTTTCTTTTGTTTATGTGATGAATCACATTGATTGATTTACAAATGTTGTATCAGCCTTGCCTTCTGGAATAAATCCCACTTGATCATGATGTATGATTTTTTTAATGTGTTGCTGAGTTTGGTTTACTAATACTTTGTTGAGAATTTTAGCATCTATGTTCATCAGAGATATTGGCCTATAGTTTTCTTTCTTTGTAGTGTTTTTATTTGGTTTTGGAATGAGGATAATGCTTCCCTCATAAAATGAGTTTGGAAGTCCTTCCTCTTGAATTTTTAGGAATAGTTTGAGATGGGTAGGTGTTAATTCTTCTTTGAATGTTTGGTAAAATTCGCCTGTGAAGCCTTCCAATCTGGAACTTTTGATTGCTGGGAGTTTTTTTGATCTGTTTCAATTTCATTTGTTATAATCAGTCTGTTTAGGTTTCCTGATTCTTCCAGATTGAGTTTTGGAAGATTGTGTATTTCTCAGAATTTATTCATTTTTCCTAGGTTGTCTAATTTGGGGGCATATAGATCTTCATAGTATTTTCTAACAATCTTTTTTATTTCTGTGGTATCAGTTGTTACATCTCCATTTTCATTTTTTTCTTCTTTTTTTTATGAGTCTGGTTGAAGAAGGTTCATCAGTCTTGTTTACCTTTTCAAAGAACCAGCTCTAGGTTTCATTGATCTATTATATTGTTTTTTTAGCCTTTGTGTCATGTATTTCCACTCTGATTTTAATTATTTCCCTCCTTCTACTTTCTTTGGGCTTTATTTATTCTTCTCTGTCTAGTTCTTTTAGATGCAGAGTTAGGTTGTTTATTTGAGCTTTTTCTTGATTCTTAAGGTATGCCTGTAATTCTATGAACTTCCCTCTCAGGACTGCTTTTGCTGTGTCCCGTAGATTTGGGGTTGTTATATGTTTATTTTCATTTGTTTCAAGGAAATTTTTGATTCCCTCTTTAATATCATTGTTAATCCATTTCTTATTCAATCACATGCTATTTATTCTCCAAGTGTATAAATGTTTTTCCATTTTTCTATTGTAGTTGATTTCTAATTTCATGATATTTTGATCAGAAAAGATGCTTGATATGGTTTCAATTATCTTAAATTTATTGAAACTTGTTTTGTGTCCAAACATGTGGTCTATCCTAGAAAATGTACCATAAGCACTTGAAAAGAATGTATATTCTACTGCTTTGGGGTGAAAGGTTCTGAAAATATCAATTAAATCCAGTTGCTCTAGTGCAGGTGACGGGAACCTTTTTTCCTGAGAGAGTCATGAATACCACATATTTTAAAATGTAACTTTATTAGAGCCATACAATATGTTTAACACTAAATACAAGTGAATGTGTGCATTTTATGTAAGACCAACACTTTTAAAATACAATAAGTCTCTGAATTCTTTTTAATAACTTTGTTATGCTGTTGCTAATGAATGATAAATAAAGTACTTCTTACCATTAATGCGACTTCTGGTGCTGCATGGTTTTGCTGATGGCTTTGTAGTCTGGTTGATATGTGGTGAGGTTAAGCTTCATGCAGGCATTGAGACTTCCATTTGTTAAACGTGATCCTAGGTTGGTCTTAACGTTCTTTAGAAGTGAGAAAGACTGCTCACATGCGTGCATAGAGCCAAACATTGTCAGTACAGCAATGCTCACATGCTGCAGTGTGTGGTATGTGACAGGAAGCACATTTCAAGTTTTGACAATCAGCTGGTCTGCAGGTTAAAGTTTTTTCATTTCTCCCCACCTGTGTTTGCTTGCCAACTCTGCTTGCTGTCATGCAAGTGTTTCCAAATCTTCATTCAGTGACTTGAACTTATTCACCATGTCTGAGGCCTTCAGGTCAGCAGCTTGTAGCTCAAAATCTCTGACGGAGACACCAGGGATGTAACTCAGGTTGGCACTGTCCACTGTACACTTGTGTGGATGGGTGATGAACTTAAAAAGACGAGTGTGCTCACGAAATTCTCCAAAGCATGCTTTGAATGACTGCAGGAGATTAAATGTGAAGCCCACTAGCTGCTGGAGATCAAGATGTTGAGTAGGGTCACTTGCTTGCATGCATCTTTAAATTCTCCCAGTTTTTCAAAGTGTTGTAAACGACTTGTTTCAATGTTGGCAATGAAGAGTTCTAGCTTGTTTTCAAATGCAGACACTGCTTGTCGAAGGGATAAGACTGTATTTCCAACACCTTACATTTTCACATTGAGCTGGTTCAGATGTTCAGTCATGTCCACGATATAGTAGAACTTCAGGAGCCACTCAGTGTTAGCTAACTCAGGATGCTCGACATTTTTCATTTCAAGAAAAGTCTGGATTTCGCTCAGACAAGCCATGAAATGGCTGAGCACCTTCCCTCTTGACAACCAATGCACATTTTTGTGCAGAAGCAGACCAGGATAATTATTCCCAACTTCATCCAGCAGTGTTTTAAACTGGCAATCATTTAAAGCTCTGGCAACAATAAAGTTGACCACCCAAATGACCAGTGACATCACAGCACACAGTGCCTTCTGATGTAGGATGCAGTGAAAACTTAGGATGGGTCTCTTTTCATGTTCACAAAGAAGTGCTATAAATCCTCTGTTTTTCCACACCATGCACGGAGTACCATCATTACACACCGAAATAAGTTTACCCATCGGTAGATTTTTTTCTTTAGCGAACTCAGTGAAAGACTTGAATAAATCCTCCCCTCTTGCTGTCTCTTTCATAGGCAAAAACAGCAAGACTTTCTTCACATAGCGTGTCACCGACAGCATACCTTGCAATCATGCTGACTGGGATCAATGGCTTACGTCTGTTGACTCATTCAAAGCGAGAGAAAAAAATGGTGCTGCATTTATGTCCTTCACTTGCCTCAATTTGATTTACCATCATGATGGTACGATTGTGAACAGTTCTTGCCTACAGAGGCATGTCTTTTATTCATTTGATTATCTTGTCTTTATCCAAAAAGTCATCAAAAAGTTCATTGGCAACCTCAAGCATGAATGTTTTGGCATACTCCCCATCTGTGAATGGCTTTCCATTTCTCATAATTGCTAAAGCACCAACAAAGCTAGCCAAATTCCAGTCACCTTGTTGGGTCCAAACACAAAGTTGCTGCTGACTAGCTTGCACTCTGCACAGTAGTGTGTCGAAGTGTCGCTTTATATTTGACCATTTCATTGATGCAATTTTATCATTGCATATTAGACACACTGCAGAACCTGCTCTCTCCACAAAGGCAAATTCGTCTGTCCATTCCTGCTAAAAAGTACAATACTCCTCATCTTTTTTTCTTTTAGCCATCTTATTCGTCAAAAGGGTTTCTGCAATTAGCTAGAATTGATTAAAAGGAGGGAAGTTTACTTTCTGACCTCACAATGACCCATGTACAATACGCATTATCCAAAAAAATTTGGTGTTTTCCCAGAGGACAGCTGTGATTGGCTCCAGCTACCTGCAACCATGAACATAAGTGGTAGGAAATGAATAGATTGTAATACATGAGAATGTTTTATATTTTTAATATTATTTTTTTTATTAAAGATTTGTCTGCAAGACAGATGCAACCATCAAAAGAGCCACATCTGGCTCGCAAGCCATAGGTTCCCAAACCTTGCTCTAGTGTGTCATTTAAAGCCGGTATTTCTTTGTTAATTTTCTTTCTGGAGGATGTATCCATTGATGTTAGTGGAATATTAAAATTCCTTACACTTATACTATTGGTATTGATCTCACCCTCCATATCCATCAAAATCTGCTGTATATATTGATGTGCTTCTATATTAGGCACATAACTATTTACAATAGTTATATTCTCCTGTTGGATTGCTCCCTTTACAATTATGTAGGGACCTTCTTTATCCCTTACTACAGCCTTTGTTTTTAAGGGTTTTTCATCAGATATGAAGATTGCTACCCCATATTTTTTTTCATTTGCATGAAATACTTTTTTCCATCCCTTTACTTTTGTCTATGTATATCTTTTGTTCTGAGATGGGTCTCTTGTAGACAGTGTACATACAAGTTCTATTTTTATATTCATTCAGCTACCCTATGTCTCTTGATTGGAACATTTAATCCATTTACATTTAAGTTTATTATTGATATGTACTTATTAATGCCATTTTACTCTTTAAATCTACATTCCCCTTTCTCTCTATTTCTTTTTTCCTTTGCTCTTTTTACAGCAGGCCCCTTAACATTTCTTGCAGTACCAATTTGGTTGCAATGAATATTTTGAATTCTTTTTTGTCCAGGAAGCTTTTTATTTCTCCTTCAATTTTAAATGATATCCACGCTGGATAAAATAATCTTGGTTGTAGGTTCTTGTTTTGCATCTCTTTGAATATTTCTTGCCAATCTCTTCTGGCCTCAAGTGTTTTTTTGAGAACTCAGATGTCCTCCGTATGGGGGCTCCTCTATAGATAATTAACTGCTTTTCTCTTGCAGCTTTTAGTATTATTTATTTGTCTCTAAACTTTGGCATTTTAATTATAATATGTCTTGGTGTAGGCCTTCTTGGCTTCCTCTTTAGTGGGACCCTCTGTGTTTCTTGAACTTCTGTGAGTTTTTCCTTCATTGATTTAGAGAACTTTTCAGCCATGATCTCTTCAAACAGGTTCTCTATCCCTTGTTCATTCTCTTCTCCTTCAGGAAATCTTATGATAAGGATGTTGTTTTTCTTCATGCTATCACAGAGTTCTCTTAGACTATTTTCAGTCTTTTTAAGCCTGTTTTCTTTTGCTGCTCTGCTTTTGTGCTTTTGTTTATCTTGTCTTCTAAATCAATAATTCGATTCTCTCCTTCATCCAGCCTGCTGTAGATTCCTTTCAATGCAGGCTTCATTTCTGATACTGTATTTGTCATTTCTGACTAGTTCTTTTCATGATATCAGTGTCCTTTTTGATGCTTGCTCTTTGTTTAAGTTCCCATTGTGACCATCCATTGTTGCTCTATGATCTTTGATAATCCTAAAAATCATTATTTTAAACTCAATATTGGGTAATTGGTTACTTTCATTTCATTTAGTGCTTTTTCTGGGGATTTCTCTTGTTGATTTGTTTGGGTCATATTTCTTTGTCTTATTTTGTCTGTGTATTAGGTAGTGCTGACTGACTTTGAAATTTTTTGTGGAATCTTTATAAAAAAGATGAGCTCTGTGGTACTGACCCTCCAGCCCACCTGATTTCTTTGCTCTAGGGATGCTTCTTGAGGGTAGTATTTACACTCCTGTTGTATGTGAGTATTAAATGCAATTGATTTTTTTGTGGATGCAGTTATTCCTTCAGGGTGGCTGGCTATAAGGATCAATGTTGATCATGTGTATTAGACACTTGGCAGTGTCTGTCCTGTTGGATTTATATATTATTTGTAGTGTCTTGTGCCTGCGGGAATCCTCCTTTGGGTGTGCTGCTTATATAACTAGCTGAGTCTAACATTGGTGCTGTCTGCCACTCACTAGCAGTTGTGTTAGTTCTCTATTATCTTGTGTTGGCCTCAACCATTTTTTTAATCTGCTGTGGGCTACCTCTCTGGAGTTACTGCTCTGTTTGCTGTTTGCGTCTGTCTTCTGTACCTTGGTAGTAGGGGAGGGGCCAACCTGTGTATAAGGATCAGCTTCCTCCTTCTTAGAGATGATAGGAACTCTGCAAAGGCCCCAAGCTCTGTAAGACTTGCCTCCACTTTTAAGCTGTACCACCTTCTCTTGAATCTGTTTGGTTTTTCCACAAAGTCCTCTGTAGAAAGACTGTAGTATAGACTCAGACTAGCCTCACACCCAGCCAACTTCTCTTTATGTTGCAAGGTTGGTGGGATAGGGAAGATGTCTCCTACTTCAGAGACTAATCACTTAGCCCACTGCTAGATACTCAAATTTTATTTCTCCTCAGCAAGGTGAGCTTCAGGTTCAGATTGGGTGGGGCCAACAGTCCCCTCTGCAGAAGTTCTGTCAGCTGGTCAGACCCTGGTCTCAGGGAGGAATACTGAGAGAGTCCTGCCATGAATCTGACACAGTCTGGAGGGCACACCCCTCCAGAAAGTGACTAAGCCTCTTGACCAGACCCAACAATAGGCTCATAGGGACCCACACTTTAAATGTCTATGTTCTAAGTCTCTCTCCCTCTCTCCTGAGGAACCTAGTCCAGTGGGGAAGAATATCCAGCACTCAGGCTAGCTGCTTTTGAAGTTTCATCCTATCTAGTGCACATGAGCCACTGAGCCAGTGCTGAAACTGAAACTCACCAGCTGGGCCAGGTGTGAGGAACCCTGTTTTAAGACATGACACCAGCAAGGGTTGTTAGGTTCTAAACCAATCTTTTCTATAGCTGGCTCTGGGCCTCCCTGGAAGGAACTTGGTGCAGACCACTGGGAGACACTGATTGTGACTGGCCCTCAGAAACCTTCTTAGAGCTACAAACAATCCAGAGTGTGTGACTGCCTCTGCTGGGCACAGGTGCATATGGAAATACCACGCTGCACACCTAGACTGGCTTTTACCTGCACTGGGCCTGGGGAAATGTCCACAAAGGGCCAAGGTTCTCTCAGCCAAACAAGCAGCTAGCAGCCACTGTCTGCTAGCTGCTTGTTGGGCTCCACCACTGAATAAATATCTGGTATATACTAGAGACTGGGGCAATTCAGAGAATTCAGAGATTAGGAAGGGTGGTTGGGTTTGTCTCCCGCTCTTGGCCCCAGATGTCAGTCTGTCCAGACTTTTTTCACAGACCTCAGTAAGGTATGGTTCCAGAAATCTGGGAGCATGGCCTCTGAGATCCAGAGGTATGGTCTGCCCATAGTCTGGATAGTTTCTACTGAATTTCCTGTGAGGTGGAAGAACTAGTCACAGCTTCAAGAAAGTGGGGGTAAGGGGAGGAAGCTTGGGCCTCAACACCAGAAAACTGAGTCACTGACGCACCTCTGCTTCCTGGCTAAGTTCTTAGTGAGGAAGGAGGGTAGGTCCCCTCTTCCCTGAGAAGAAACAAAAAGAATACAAGAGAAAGAAGCCAGGAAGGGTAACCAAGTCAGCCAGTAATAATTTAACTATATTCCATAGTTACAATACAAAGCAAGAATTTCAAAATCTGTATGTAACTATAGCCAGTGATCTAGAAACTCCTTCCTCCTTGCTGGCCCCACCAAAACTTTCCTCTCCTCTCCTTGAATCCTGGGAAACCTTAAACAAAGAAATCACATGCCCACTGCATAGATACTTTAAAGGTATATAACCTGTATGAACATTAACTTTGGGGAACCTATGTTTTGGAGCTACAAGGTCCACGTGCTCCACTGGCTTTAATAAATCCGACTTCCTTCATCAAGTTGTTTGGCTGTTTTGTCTTCCTTTGATACCTGCAATATATGGTGCATTGGCTGGGAACCAAGAATGAATGATTCCCCCAATGGCGGACTTCAGGCACCTCATTGGGGAGCCCCCAAACTGCCCTGCAGAAGCACCTGCTAAGGGAACACTGGGGATTTCCCCATGTGGACACCTCTGTAGAACAAAGGAGGAGATCCCCTTCACCAGTCCCAGAAAGAACCAGACAATGAAGGAACAAGAAAACAAGGGTGCGTCAGAGTCACGGTAAAGAAAACTGGGCAAAGAAAGTTAGCTAGGGTCTGCCCCACTGGGCAGAAGGGAGGCCTGATCACCCTCCAGAGAATCACTATTGCCCTCCATAAGTTAGGAGCGGTGACTGTGCACTCTTCACAGATGTGGGGAGTAGTCCCCAGAGGAGTGTTGACTCACTATCCTCCACAGGTTGTAGGGAATGGGCCCCACATGATTAGGAGTGGTGACTCATCACCCTCCACTGGTGTGAGGGAGGTTCTGTGAAAGAGAGTGAGTGTGGAGTGAACGAGATGGACACTGGGAGAGGGTTCCGACTCTCTCCCACAGAGCTTAAGCAAGTGTTGGGTCCCGAACCACAGTTTCTTGGGGCACCCCATACTACTAAGAGGCACAATTGCATACTGATGGTTTATATCGGCCTGCCATAAACCAAGTGAGCCCACCGTCTCCATAAGGGGAGTGACCAGTGACAGGCTGAGCAAGTGGCATCCCCTTCAACTTTCCTCTCCCCTTCCCCCATTCCTTCTTGTGGCGTGACAGTTGTCTGTCTTGGAAGATATGGGAGATTCACAGGGAAAACCCACTCCTTTAGCCATGATAGTCAAGAATTTTAAGAAAAAGTTCTCAGGGGATTACAGGGTTACTATGTCCCCAGAGAAATTGAGGAATAGCCCATTTTAGGGTAGAATGGCCAACAGAAGGAAGCTTAGATAAGTCTGTTGTACAGAAGGTGTGGCAGGTAGTCACTAGAAATCCAGGTCACCCTAACCAGTTTCCCTACATAGATACTTGGCTTACACTAGTTTTGCACCCACTCACTTGGCTTAGAGGTCCGGCTTCTACAGTATTGGTAGCTAAGGCAGGGAAGTGTTACACCAGACCCAGAGAGCCACTGCAGCAGCCAAAGCCATAAATTTTAACCCTTAGTGAACCAGAAGAAGCAGAAACTCTAGTTCCTCCACCTTACCTGCTGGTGAGGCTCTACCTATCCATACCTACCTCTCTGTTCACCCGAGAGGCTGCCACTGACTCAGGCCCATCATCACCAGATTTATCAGGTTCCAGCATAAACTCACCTGAGCTGGAGGAGACGCCCACTGCATCGCCAGAATCAGGTCCAGGCTCTTCTCCCCTAGCTGGGAGGTTACAACAGGTGCCTAAACCCAGGCTTGTTCTAACTCTAACCATCCCTAGAGAGGAGGAGTAGAGGATTTTTGCTGCTGTGTCTGGAAAGCCTCCAAGCCAAAAACTGATTCAAAAGTACCATGAAGTCTAGACTGAAGAACCCCCCACCCCGGACTGGCAATAAACCAAGTTCCAATGTGAATAACGTTAAAACCTGGGGCACAGCCCATTAGGCAGATACAATACCTGATTCCTAGGGATGCCTTGGAAGGAATCCAATTGCATTTACAAAGGCTCAAAGAATATGGCATTATTATCCTATGCAGTCACCCTGGAATACTCCTTTGTTCCCTGTCAGAAAACCAGGGACCAATGATTATCAGCCAGTACAGGACTTGAGGGTCATAAATGAGGCAGCAGTGACTCTGCATTTGAGAGTACCAAATCCTTATATGCTCCTAAGCCTCCTCCCTGCTCAAGTCTCATGCTTCACTTGCTTAAACTTAAAAGATGCCTTCTTTAGTATAAAACTGGCTCCTGAAAGCTGGAAACTGTTTGCCTTTTAATGGGAGGACCTGGCTACCAGGGCAAAGGTGCAGTATACCTGGACTAGGTTTCCACAAGGGTTCAAGAACTCCCCTACCATCTTTAGGGAGGACCTTGCTAGGGACCTCCAGAAGTTTTCTGCACAGAACATTAGGTGTATCCTCCTTCAGTACATAGATGACCTGTTGCTAGGTCATGAGACTTTCCAAGGATGTACTTGGGGAATGGATGAGCTTCTACACCATCTAGAGAAGAATGGAGAGAATGTCTCAAAGACGAATGTCCAGATCTTCCAAAGGAGACCAGGTGTGGGTCAAGGATTAGAATCCAGCTTCCCTCTAATCCAGGTGGAAGGAACCCTACACCATGATCCTGACCATTCCCACTGCTGCCAAGGTAAAAGGCATACCGGCCTGGATTCATCACAGCTGGATGAAGCCTGCGGCCCCAGTGGAGACACATTCATGGACAGCAGAGACTGACCCTGCCAACCCTTGTAAGTTGACCCTGAGAAGGACAACATGCCCTGCTCCAGCCACAAACTGGGAGCTGGCTATCCATGTATGACCAAAGCCTGAGGAACCTTGCCATGGGACTCCTTATAATTGGACTCAGGGGAGGGAGGAGAACTAGGGCAGAGGACTGTGAACTGTGTATCCATGTCACCAAAGAAAACCAAAATATCGCCACCACCTTGCTTTTCTATAGCTTCTGTTAGTGTAAGGGAACTCAGAAAGGGACCTGTACCTCTAGTCAGACTCAATATTCAGTGTATGACCTAGAGGATAACCAGCCCTATGTCTGTTATAATCCTACATACCCTCTTACTACAATAATATTTAAAATAAAATAGCAGCAGGAGAATGGGAAAAATGGATAGAAGGACCAACAATAGCCCAGACCAAAGTTAATGGAAACCCCATTAGCCTTTTTAAGGGATGGTTCTCAGCCTTCAGTAGGTTTAAAACCCTAATAGGAGAAGTTTTAACACTCCTAGGAATTTGTTTAATAGTTCAATGTTTGTTGCCATTATTAATAAACAGCATAAAGAACATGTTAGAGGTCACAGTACAGCAACAAACAACAGCCCATGTATACTTTACCCCCCACTATCAGGCCTTCCCCTTAGGATCAGATAAAGAATATGAGAATCCAGTGTAAAAGAAATTCTGGCCTGACCAGGCGGTGGCGCAGTGGATAGAGTGTCGGATTGGGATGCGAAGACCCAGGTCCGAGACCCCGAGGTCGCCAGCTTGAGCGCGACTCATCTGGTTTGAGCAAAGCTCACCAGTTTGGACTCAAGGTCGCTGGCTCAAGCAAGGGGTTACTCAGTCTGCTGAAGGCCCATGGTAAGGCACATATGAGAAAGCAATCAAGGAACAACTAAGGTGTCACAACGAAAAACTGATGATTGATGCTTCTCATCTCTCTCTGTTCCTGACTGTCTGTCCCTATCTATCCCTCTCTCTAACTCTCTCTCTGTCTCTGTAAAAAAAAAAAAAAAAAAAAAAAAAAAAAGAATTCTGAAGTCTCAAATGGGGGAGTGAGGAAGGAGGAGCAGGCCCCCTCTTCCCTGAGAAGGAAGAAAGAAAAAGAATACAAGGGAAAAGAGCCAGCAGGGGTAACCAAGTCAGCCAGTAATAAATTAACAATATCCTATAGTTACAATACAAAGCAAGAATAGCAGGATCTGTATGTAACTATGGCCAGTGATCTAGAAACTCCTTCCCCCTTACTGGCCCCACCAAAACTTTCCTCCCCTCTCCTTGAGTCCTGAGAAACCTTAAACAAAGAAATCACATGCCCATTGCTTAGATACTGTAAAGATATATAACCTGTAAGAAAATCATCTTCAAGGAGCCCATGTTTTGAAGCTACAAACTTTATGTGCTCCGCTGGCTTTAATAAATCCTACTTCCTTAATCAAGTTGTCTGGCCGTTTTTGTCCTCCTTTGATTTTTGCAATATTAGTATGGCCTGGTGTCCATGTAGTGGGGCAGAAGAGATTCCCAAGGGTGGGGCCATTGTTTCCCTCAGGCTGATGCAGCACAGAGGGGCTGCTCCACACAAGAAAAATAGCAACTGCAACATTAGAGGATGACTCAGCACAGGGGTTTCAGTGGCTGTCTTCCACAGTGTCTCTCCCTGGGCTTCCAATCTCACACTTTCCTTATGCAACTTTAGTCTTCTTTGCCCTCCCTTTACCAGAGCCTTAAGTAGCTGTGAATAAGGTTTTTTTGTGCTGCCCCTTTAAGATGGAGCCTGTCTGCTAGAGCTTCATCCCTTTCTTGCAGACAGAAACCTTGGTTCTTTTCACTACCAAATGTTATATGGTCACCTCTTCTAGTCTCTGGGGTTCTAGGCTGGGGCACCCAGCCTGGGACTGAGGACCTTCCCCTCCCAGGGCAAACCTCCTCACAGTGAGAGTCCCTCCAGACCTTCCACCACAGCTTACTCCTGGGAGCAAGGCAGCCCTTTCTGCATCTCTGCCTTTTCTACCAGTTTCATGGCTTCCTTTGTGATCCTTGGTTATAGACTCCTCTTTGTTGAGTCCAAAGTTGGTTTTTCAAAGTGATCGTTCTTAAGTTCTAATCCAATTTGGTCCCAGGAGGTGGCAGTTGGGATGTCTGCCTACTCAGTCACCAACTTGAAATCCAAAAATTCTGTTTTTTATAAAATATTTAAAAGTAAGGGATATGTTCATGATATGGTATTAGGTTAAAAAGCAGAATCCACAACTACTGCTTAATATAATTTAAATTTAAATAGATGTAGAGAGAAATACACAAAGTAGCCTAGTCAGGCAGTGGCACAGTGGATAGAGCGTTGAACTGGGACATGGAGGACACAGGTTTGAAACTCCGAGGTCACCAGCTTGAGCACAGGCTCATCTGGTTTGAGCAAAGCTCACCATCTTGAGCCCAAAGTCAATGGATTGAGCAAAGGGTCACTTGGTCTGCTGTAGCCCCTCACTCAAGGCATATATAAGAAAGCAATCAGTGAACAACTAAGGTGCTGCAGCAAAAAATTGATGCTTCTCATCTTTCCCTTTCTGTCTGTCTGTCTCTGTTTGTCTCTATCTCTATCTTTCTCTGTCTCTGTCACCTAGAAATAGAAAGAAGTACATAAAGTACCATGTGTAAATAACCAATTAATTATAATCTTGTCTTTTCTTCTACTAACTGAACATTAGCAAGAGAATGGAAATGTAATTTTTCCTCCCTTCTTTCACTGTAGAACAAGGCCCGTGAGGTTGGAGACTGTTTTGCTCCACAAAAGAAGCTAATGTTTTTCGTATTTCAGTCATAACAGGAGACCAAGCTAAACCTTTATGATGTAAGGACAATTTATGAGCAATGGATGTTCAAAGCCCAGACCCAGGAACAGAATTAGATTTCTTAAGACCTGGAGAAGTAGGAGCCAAGTGATCTGCTTCTGCTCCCTGACTCTATTCTATATGACCCACAAATGGCCAAGACTCTTGGATATCTGAGCCTGAACAGCAGTCCCTTGTGAGTCTTAACTGCAGGGAGTCTCCACCACTAAATAGTCCATCAGGGTTGGGAAAACTGTAGGCTAAAGATCAGAAACCTTTCCAATTTTCCCAGTATATGCAAGCCTTTGGGGGTTTTTATTACCTCAAGAGAGATATTTGGGAACCCCAGACCTGTTAGGTTAGAGACAAAATCAGATTAAATGGTATGTGGGGGGAAAAAACTTTTTCTAATGGGATTTTTTTCTTGCATTAAAGTAATATAGGACAGTACACATACGCACATACATGAAACTGGGAGGAAATACTCCAAAACACTAATAGTAGTTAATATTTGAGGTTGGTCTATAGATTATTTATTTTTATTTATACATTTCTATATGTTTTTAAATTTCTGAAAAAAACACCTAAGTTGCTTTTAAAATTAAGGACAGAAAATACAAGAAATGTCATTCTTTAAAATCAAGCATGGTAGTTTTGACTTGCATTTCTCTAATAGCTAGAGAAGAGGAGCATCTTTTCATATCTCTGTTGGCCATTTGTATGTCTCCTTGGAAAATGAATAAATAAAAATAAAATAAAGCACATATCTTATTCACCTTTTTATACACAGCACTACCACAGTTCTGGCATATACAGCAAGCACTCAAAAATATAACTAAATTAAATTAAATCATTCAAACTCCATGCCATAATAGTATATTAATATGATCACCCTGGTGTGCAAAAAGTAGTCTTTGCACATATAAAAGCAAATGTTATTCTGGGAATAGCTATTCAGAGAATATTTTAGATAAGACTATTAAAAATTATTGTGAATAAAGTATTACATAAGCATTAAACAAAGGCAATCTAGGCTCAGGGACAGTGTCCTTGAATTAGAGGCAAAGGACTTTTAGGTCCCCATGTTATCCACTAGTTGTATCCCTTTCGTTTTCTTTTTTAACGTTATTTTTTTTATTAATTTTAATGAGGTGACACCAATAAATCAGGGTACATATGTACAACAAAAACATCTCCAGGTTATCTTATCATTCAATTATGTTGCATACCCATCACCCAAAGTCAAATTGTCCTCTGTCAACTTCTATCTGGTTTTCCCTGTGCCCCTCCCCCCCCTCCCTCCCTCTCCTCCCTCCCCCCACCCCCTAACCACCACTCTCTTGTCCATGTCTCATAGTCTCACTTTTATGTCCCACCTATGTATGAAATCATGCTGTTCTCAGTTTTTTTCTGATTTACTTATTTCACTCCTTTAGTTTTTACTGACCTTTCCAAACCTTCGATATCTCATCTGTAAACCTAAGTTCTGTCAACATGGCATTGTTAAGATCAAATGAAGTGTAAAATATGAAAGCTATTTTGAGACTATAATGTACTATACTAGACTATTTTAATTATTTAAGAATGATTTTGACAGAATGTGAAAGACAAACTACTATATGTAATCCTTATAATTCATTTATCTGGTAAAAATCTACTCCATGCCTTTTTGTCCAGACAGTTATCTAATAATTCAATTCTTTTTTTTTAATAAAATTTTATTTGGTGACGTGAACACACAATTCAGTGTACAGAGATGTGTTGTAGAATTGGGCACCTGAAATTTATATAATTATGTTAAATAGTGTTTTCCTTAATAAATGTAATTAAAAAATTTTATCCATGTTCATTTATTCACCCACTGTCTAAAGCTATCCTCCTGATACAGAGTTGAACAGTTGCAACAGAGACCATTTGGCCCACAAAGCCAAAAATATTTACTAACACGCTCTGCTTCTTTGTTGAATTGTTTGTCTTGTTTATTAGATTCCACATATGAGTGAAATCATATGGTACTTGTCTTTCTCTGAATGGCTTATTTCACTAAGCATAATGTTCTCCAGTTCTAACTGGTTCTTTACTGAAAAAGTCTGTCAACTTGTTTCAGGCCTTTAAAAAATACCTTAAAAATTGTTTGCAATTAATTTTGGTGGTTTTAAAATCCATTCGTAAATTCTTTGATACACCTTCCCTTAAAATATAAAGTTTAATAAGTCAATTCTTAATTTAATTACAAACTAATGCAATAAAAATAAATTTAGAATAAATGGAGGTTGGTTAATAATTTCCTATACTTTACAATGTGGTTCACTCACATATTTATTTTTTTCAACAATATTTATTGTTTCAGGTAATCTTCTAGGGACTGTACCATCAGGAGGGAGCCAGATGAGTATCTCTGCTCTAATACATTTCATTCTAGTGAGAAAGAGATAAACCATTAATAAGTAAATAAATAGACAAGATAATCCAAAGTTGAAATAAGTTCTATAAAGTAAGTAAGCAGAACCACAGTCACCTGAGCCTTCAAGATGGTCCCCAATGATCCCACCTCCTGATATTCACATTTCTATAGAGTTACCTCCTACATTGTATAGGTTGGCCTCACTGACCAATAGAATATGAAAAAAGTGATAGTATGTCACCTTTAAGATTATGTTATGAAAGATACTGTGGCTTTTCTTTCTTTTTTTTCTTTTAGTTTTATTTTTTGGATATAATTAATATGTAATATTGTATAAATTTCACCATTTATCTCCACTGTTTCCTCATCCACCTTCACCTTCAACCTGCAAACACCACACTATTACCCATGGCCATGAATTTTTGTGCTCCTTTTTTTCCCTTTTATGCTTAGTCCATCCACCCTCTTCTTAACCCAACCCCAACAGCGGTCAATCTACTTTCTCTATGAATCTGTTTCTATTTTGCTTATTAATTCACTTAGTTCATTAGATTCCACATATGAGTAAAATCATATGGTACTTTTCTTTCTCTGACTGGATTATTTCACTTAGCTAATGCTCTCTAGGTTCATCCATGCTGTTGCAATGAGTAGGATTACCTTCTTTTTTATAGCCATATAGTTTTCCATTATGTAACTGTACCACAGCTTTTTCTATTCACTCATCTACTGATGGGAACTTGGGCTGCTTCCACATCAAGGTTATTGTAAATAACCCTGCAATGAGCACAAGGGTACATATTTTCTTTCTAATTAGAGTTTCAGCTTTCTTCAGATAAATTTCCGGAAGTGGAATTACTGAGTCATTAGGCAGTTCCATTTTTAATTTTTGAGGTAACTCCATACTTCTTTCCAAAATTGCTATACCAATCTGCACTTCTACCGACAATACACAAGAGTTCCCTTTTTTCCACATCCTTGCCAACACTTGTTTGTTGATTTATTAATGATAGCCATTCTGGCAATTGTGAGGTTATTGTATTGTCATTTTAATTTGTATTTCTCTGATGATTAGTGGTGTTGACTACCTTTTCATTTATCTATTGGCCATCTGTGTGTCCTCTTTGGAGAAGTCTCTATTCAGGTCCCTTGCCCATTTTTTATTAAATTGGGAAGGGGTGTTGAGTTTTATAAGTTCTTTATTGATTTTGGACATTAACCCCTTATCAGAGATACCACTGTACCACTGGCTAATATGTCTGGCTAATATGTTCTCCCATTCAATGAGTTTCATTTTGTTAATGTTTTTTTTTTTTCGCTAAGCAAAAGCTGTTTAATTTGATGTAATCCCATTTGTTTTTTGTTTGTTTCTCTTGCCCAAGGAGATGCATCAGAAAAAAATCCTTGCTACAAGAAATGCCATAGATTTTATTGCCTATGTTTTCTAGGACTATTATGGTTTTTAAGTCTTTAATTCAGTTTTAGTTTATTCTTATAAATAGCATAAGAAGGTGGTCTAGTTTATTTATTTTTTGCATGTATCTGTTCAGTTTTCCTAACCTCATTTATTGAAAAGACTGACTTTATCCATTGTAAGTTCTTGCCTGCTTGTGAAATATTAATTGACCATATGGGCATGGGTTGATTTCTAGAGTCTCTATTCTGTTCCATTGATCTACATGTCTGTTTTCTTGTTTTCTCTAAGTCTATTTTTTGTTTGTTCTCTCTAAATCCATTTTTATGCCAGCCCCATGCTGTTTTAATTATTATGGCATTGTAGTATAGTTTGAAAGTATAGTTTGTAGTATAGTTTGGAGAACAGCATGAGTTCTCCAAATTTGTTTTTTCTTTCTCCATATTGCTGTGGCTATTCAGGGTCTTTTGTACTTCCATATAAATATTTTGAATATTTGTTCTAATTCTCTAAAATACACCATTGGTATCTTCATAGAAATTGTATTAAATCTATAGATTGCTTTGGGTAATGTGGACATTTTTATGAGTTAATTCTTCCCATCCATGAACACAGTTTATGTTTCTACTTATTTGTATTTTCTTCAGTTTCTTTCTTCAATGTCTTATTTTTTGAGTACAGATTTTTTATATCTTTGGATAAATTTATTCCTAGATATTTTATTCTCTTTTTTGTTGTTTTTTAACCATTACTTACTTTTTATTTTCTTTTTTCAAAGGGTAAGGAATCTGTTTGACATATACTATTTGTAAATACTTTTGGAACTGATGATAATCCCCGAGCTAAATGGTTAGCAACCAATATTAACAGATTATGACGATAATTATGATTTTGTTGATAAGAATAAATGGACATTTAAGATGCAGTAGCCTTCTATTTTTATAAGAAGTAAAATTTCAAAAGTAGATAACTGTATTCAAGTATTTATTATTTCTTACATAATGAGTACAGATAGAGATCTGGAGCTTATGTTAAAAATATAAAACTAACAAAGCTCAAAATAAATATGTTCAGAAGGGAACAATGGCTCCTTACCCTTGAGTTGTAACTGATTGGCCTCCTAGGCCCTGGTAAAGAAGTGGCCAGAAGGGAGGGTCAACAAGTAATAAGGGGGTTGGAGGCAGCTGAAGTATCACTTCATAAGTTTATATCTTCAGTTTGATTTGGTAACGGAGAGGTCCCCCCCCTCCTCCTTTGTTAAGGGCTTGCTTACTTAGCACTGGGGAAGTGATCAGTTGAAGTTGAGAGGACCAGGCCTTCATAGTGTCAAATGCCAGAAAAAAAGCAGTAGGGATGGGAACCCAGGATTAGAGACGAGAGAATAAAAAGTTCAAAGTCTTAAGGATTCTAGTATGTTAAGTGAGACAACCAGATAGCATAATCAAACAAGGATAAGCCTCATAGGTAGGCATAAGGTAATAGCAATAAGAAGGCACAGCTTTGGGAGATAGAAATCTTGTTCAAGATTTTAATTTTTAGAAGAAACAAGTAGTATATATTATATAACAAATAACCCAAAGATTTCTCTACTGGATAATTAAAACAAAATTTGGTCTCTAGAAGTTTTAACTTTTAATAACAGATTAAAAGCTAAAAATACAATGTCATAACATATTTGCAAATATTCATGCAAAAATTTCTCAAGCTATCATAGGTATGAATTATACAAAAGATCGATCTATCGGAGGAAGCAAGATGGCGACGGAGTAGGCGGACGTACCAACTTCCAACTCCCAGAACCAAAGTGGATTATAACTCAATTTAAAGAACCATCATCTGGATAAACCAACTATGAACTGAACTAAGTGGACTCTATAACCAAGGAAAACAGAAGAAGCAACATTGAGACTGGTAGGAATAGTGAAAACGCGAAGAGGGCTGCCCAGCTCCCCAGAGCAATCAGCAGCCTGGAGAGACCCACGTGGCGGGAGGAGAGTTTGGCGGAGAGGGAGGGACCTGGGTCCCAGAAACCAAGCCCCAGCCTGCAGTCCCAGAGCCTAGAAGAGGCGTTTGGACAGTTTTGAGCTGTGAAACAAGTGAGGGAGCTCCCAGGCCTCCAGTGTGGAGTATTAGGTCCCTTCCTACTCTGCTGATAGTTGCTGAAGGGTTTGGGGCGGCAGGACGCTAAAACGCGGTTCTGTCAGCGTGGGCAGAGGCCAAGCCGGGGGGAGCTCAGTCTACCCCAGCAGGGTCAGAGGGGATGCACAAAAAGGTCCGGAAGCTGCGGGCCCGCCTTTAATCCCACTTACGGGGACAAAGCGGGAGGCCAGGAACGGGCAGAAATCTGCTCTGCAACACTGCGCAAGCCGGCCCTGACCGCGGGGACCGGGCTAGGACCAGGGATGGACAGGGGCTCGCGGCTGAGCACACGCTACTAGCCCCGCCCGGCCGGAGAAACCGCGATTTGCAATTATACGTACACGAGCGGACTCCGAACGCGGGGGCAGGGTAGAGTCTGGGACGAGCGGAGTACGCAGCTAAGCGGAAGCCAGCAAACACGCCCGGCCCAATAAACCTGGGTTTGCGACCCTGCGCAGAAGGGCCCTGGCCTCGAGGGCGGGGCTAAAGCTCTGGACATGCAAAGGCTCACAGCTGAGAGCACGTCAAAAGCCCCGCCCAACACGCGAAACTCTGGCGAGCAAGCTCTAACTGCCGGTTCTGGGCGAAAGTCTGGAAATAGGCTGGGTCCGCAGCTGAGCAAAGGTACTCACCTCTACCCTTGGTGCTAAGACTTGTGGCTTGTTTGACAGCCCCTCCCGCGGAGGAGAGGCAAAAATCACAGCAAAAGCCACAGTGGGCCGGGGCTGGCAACGCTCATACCCAACCACCCTAGGAAGCGGCAGAGGGGGTGGGGGACCTGCAGACAGACCACACCTAGAGAACACAAAGGCAACACCTACTGGACTCCAGTGGCCACAACTTGCTTATACACAGAAAAAATGGGTAGGCAGAGGAATGCAAACCAAACGAATCAAGAGAAATCCCCAGAGAAGGACCTGAATGAACCAGATATAACCAAATTACCAGAAGCAGAATTTAGAATAATGATAGTTAGGATGTGCAAAGAAATTAGAGAAACAATGGATAGTCATTATGAACACCTAAATAAAGAGATAACAAGTATAAAAAATGAAATTGAAATAATAAAAAAGAATCAGACAGAAATGACAAATACAGTATCAGAACTGAAGACCACAATGGAAGGAATTAAAAGCAGGATAAATCACGCTGAAGATAGAATCAGCAAGTTAGAGGACACAATAAACAAAGGAACAGAAACAAAGAAGAAAAAGGAAAATAGACTCAAAAAATGTGAGGAAACTCTAAGGGAGCTCTGTGACAACATGAAGAGAAACAACATTCACATCATAGGGGTGCCTGAAGAAGAGGAGAGAGGACAGGAAATGGAAACTTTGTTCAATCAAATCATAGCAGAAAACTTTCCTAAATTAAGGCTGGGAAAAACTCCACACGTTCAAGAGGCACACAGAACTCCATTAAAGAGAAACCCAAAAAGATCTACAACAAGACACATCATAGGTAAAATACCAAAGCTAATGGATAAAGAAAAAATTTTTAAAGCTGCTAGGGAAAAAAAGGCTATCACCTACAAAAAAGCCCCCATAAGGATGACATCGGACTTCTCAACAGAAACTTGAGGCCAGAAGGGAATGGCAAGATATAATCAAAGTAATGCAGAACAAGAACCTACAACCAAGACTACTTTATCCAGCAAGGCTAACGTTTAAAATTGAAGGAGAAATAAAGAGCTTCCCAGAAAAAGAAAGCCTGAAGGAATTCATGAAAACCAAACCAATTCTGCAAGAGATTCTAAGGGGCCTGTTGTGAACAGTTTAAAGGAAGGAAAGAATAGAGCAAACGAAGAATACAGCTTTAAAGAAGAAAATGGCAATAAACAACTACATATCAATAATAACCTTAAATGTAAATGGATTAAGTGATCCAATCAAAAGACATAGGGCTGCTGCATGGATAAAGAAACAGGACCCATGCATATGCTGTCTACAAGAGACACACCTTAAAACAAAAGATGATAGACTGAAGGAAAAAGGATGGGAAAAAATACTTCATGCAAATGGAAATGAAAAAAAAGCAGGGGTAGCAATACTTATATCAGACAAAATGGACTTTAAAACAAAGGCTGTAGTAAGAGATAAAGAAGAACACTACATAATGATAAAGGGAACAATTCAAGAGGAAGATATAACTATTATAAACATCTATGCACCAAATATAGGAGCCCCGACATACATAAAGCAGACTTTGATGGATATAAAGGGCGAGATTAACAGCAATACTATCATAGTAGGGGATTTCAATACCCCTCAAACAACACTGGATAGATCCTCAAGAAAGAAAATTAATAAAGAAACAGCAGACTTAAAGGATACACTAGATCAACTTGATTTAATAGATATCTTCAGAACTTTTCACCCTAATGCAGTAGAATATACATTCTTCTCAAGCGCTCATGGTACATTTTCTAGGATAGACCACATGTTAGGACACAAAAATGGTCTCAATAAATTAAAGAATATTGAAATCATATCAAGCATTTTCTCTGATCACAATGGCATGAAACTAGAAATTAACCACAGAAGAAAAACTGAAAAATACTCAAACACTTGGAAACTAAAAAGCGTGTCATTAAATAATGAATGGATTACAATGAGATCAAAGAAGAAATAATAAAGTTTCTAGAAACAAATGATAATGAGCATACATCAACTCAATATTTATGGGACACAGCAAAAGCAGTTCTGAGAGGGAAGTTTATTGCACTACAGGCATATCATAAGAAGCTAGAAAAAGCTCAAATAAGCAACCTGACCCTGCATATAAAAGAACTAGAAAAACAACAGCAAATAAAACCTAGGACAAGTAGAAGGAAGGAAATAATAAAGATGGGAGGAGAAATAAATAACATAGAGGCTAAGGAAACAATACAGAGGATCAATGAAACCAGAAGCTGGTTCTTTGAAAAGGTAAACAAGATTGATGAACCTTTAACTAGACTCACCAAGAAAAAAAGAGAGAGGACTCAAATAAATAAAATTAAAAATGAGAGTGGAGAAATAACAACTGACACAACAGAAATACAAAGCATTGTAAGAAAATACTATGAAGAACTATATGTGAAAAAATTAGACAATCTTGGTGAAATGGACAAATTTCTTGAATCATATAATCTTCCAAAAATCAATCTGGAAGAATCAGAACACCTAAACAGACCAATTACAACAAATGAGATCGAAACAGTTATCAAAAAACTCCCAAAAAAGAAAAGTCCTGGGCCTGATGGCTTCACAAGTGAATTCTATCAAAAATTCAAAGAAGAACTAACTCCTATCCTCCTCAAGCTATTTCAAAAAATTCAAGAGGAAGGAAGATTTCCAAACTCCTTTTATGAGGCGAGCATAATTCTGATCCCAAAACCGGGCAAAGACAACACAAAGAAAGAAAATTATAGGCCTATATCCCTGATGAATTTAGACGCTAAAATTCTCAACAAAATATTAGCCAACCAGATCCAGCAATATATGAAAAAAATCATACACCATGATCAAGTGGGATTTATTCTGGAGAGGCAAGGCTGGTTCAATATTCGCAAATAAATCAATGTGATTCATCACATAAACAAAAGGAAGGACAAAAATCACATGATAATTTCAATACATGCAGAAAAGGCATTTGATAAAATCCAGCACCCATTCATGCTCACAACTCTCAGTAAAGTGGGAATACAGGGATTTTTCCTTAACATGATAAAGGCCATCTACGATAAACCAACAGCAAACATCATACTAAATGGACAAAAATTAAAAGCAATCCCCTTAAGATCAGGAACCAGGCAGGGATGCCCCCTTTCACCACTCTTATTCACCATAGTTCTGGAAGTCCTAGCTACAGCAATCGGACAAGAAGAAGAAATAAAAGGCATCCAAATTGGAAAAGAAGAAGTAAAACTGTCACTATTTGCAGATGATATGATATTGTATATTGAAAACCCTAAAGTCTCAGTCAAAAAACTACTGGACCTTATAAATGAATTCAGCAAGGTGGCAGGATACAAAATTAATACTCAGAAGTCAGAGGCATTTCTATATACCAACAATGAACTGTCAGCTAAAGAAATTAAGGAAACAGTCCCCTTCACTATTGCAGCCATAAAAATAAAGTACCTAGGAGTAAATTTAACCAAGGAGGTTAAGGACTTGTACTCGGAAAATTATAGAACATTGATAAAAAAAATCAAGGAAGATACAAACAAGTGGAAGCATATACCATGCTCATGGCTAGGAAGAATAAAAAGCATTAAAATGTCTATATTACCCAAAGTAATTTATAAATTCAATGCAATACCAATTAAAATACCAATGACATACTTCAAAGATATAGAACACATATTCCAAAAATTTATATGGAACCAAAAAAGAACACGAATAGCCTCAGCAATCTTTAAAAGAAAAAATTAAGCAGGAGGTATCACTCTTCCAGATATCAAGGATTACTATAAGGCCATTATACTCAAGACAGCCTGGTACTGGCATAAGAACAGGCACATAGATCAATGGAACAGAACAGAGGACCCAGAAATAAACCCACAGCTTTATGGACAACTGATATTTGACATAGGAGGAAAGAGCATACAATGGAGTAAAGACAGCCTCTTTAACAAATGGTGTTGGGAAAATTGGACATCTACCTGCAAAAAAATGAAACTAGACCATCAACTTACACCATTCACAAAAACAAACTCAAAATGGATAAAAGACTTAAATGTAAGCCATGAAACCGTAAGCATCTTAGAAGAAAACATAGGCAGCAAGCTCTCCCACATCTGTAGCAGCAGTATATTTGCCGATTTATCTCCACAGGCAAATGAAATAAAAGGCAAGATAAACAAATGGAACTATATCAAACTAAAAAGTTTTTGCACAGCTAAAGACAATAAGAACAGAATAAAAAGACAAACCACACAATGGGAGAACATATTCGACATCTGATAAGGGGTTAATAACTAAAATTTATAAAGAACTTATAAAACTCAACACCAGGAAGACAAACAACCCAATCAAATATTGGGCAAAAGAAATGAATAGAAATTTCTCCAAAGAGGACATACAAATGGCCAATAGGCATATGAAAAAATGCTCAACATCACTAATCATTAGAGAAATGCAAATTAAAACCACAATGAGATATCACCTCACACCAGTCAGAATGGCACTCATCAGCATAACAACACAGAATAAGTGCTGGCGAGGATGTGGAGAAAAGGGAACCCTTCTGCACTGCTGGTGGGAATGCAGACTGGTGCAGCCACTGTGGAAAACAGTTTGGAGATTCCTCAGAAAATTAAAAATCGAACTGCCTTTTGACCCAGCTATCCCACTTTTAGGAATATACCCTAAGAACACCATAGCACTGTTCGAAAAGAAGAAATGTGTCCCCATGTTCGTGGCAGCATTGTTCACAATAGCGAAGATCTGGAACCAGCCCTAGTGTCCGTCAGAAGACGAGTGGATTAAAAAGCTTTGGTACATATATACTATGGAATACTACTCAGCCATAAGAAACGATGACATCGGATCATTTATAACAAAATGGATGTACCTTGATAACATTATACGGAGTGAAATAAGTAAATCAGAAAAAAAGAAAAACTGAGAACAGCATGATTTCATACATAGGTGGGACATAAAAGTGAGAATATGAGACATGGACAAGAGTGTGGTGGTTACGGGAGGTGGGGAGCGAGGGAAGAGTGGGATAGGGAGGAGGGGAGGGGCACAGGGAAAACCAGATAGAAGGTGACAGAGGACAACTTGACTTTTGGTGATGGGTAAGCAACATAATTGAATGATAAGATAACTTGGAGATATTTTCATTTTACATATGTACCCTGATTTATGGGTGTCACCCCATTAGAATTAATAATAATAAAATATATATTAAAAAAAAGATCGATCTATCTATATATCTATTTGTCATCTATCTGTATCTATAATGCAAAATTAGTTTGATTCCTTCCTGATTGTGTACTTTTATTTTTGGCTTGCTGTTCGCAATGACTCAGAAACGGAAGTGAAAAATCATTTTACAGTTTAGAGATTTTTTTCTGTTAAAGTTGTAATTCTTACATAATACAAACACAAACCTCTGAATGTTTGTTAGATGTCTAGTGCTATGTTTCTGTGTAAGATAACAATACCAGTGCCTTAACTTCCATGCTTCTCTAATTATGCGTAAACTTGTTTAAGATCATCAAGTGCAATGATTCATCACTCCAAGGTGCTCTGCAAACGGCTACATTGTTATAAGGCCATTATTCTCTTTAAAGCAATTGTGAATGAAATGTTTTCTTAGTTTCTTTTTCTGATAGTTTGTTATTGGTGTATAAAAATTCAACTGATTTCTGGATATTTTGTATCAGCTACTTTACCAAATTTATGTATCAGTACTACTAGTTTTTTTTGGGGGGGTGGGGAGATGTGGGCTCCAGCCCAACCCTTTGCTCAAGCCAGCAACCTTTGGGCTTAATGCAGTCACCATGGGGTCATGTCTATAATCCCACACTCAAGCTGGTAAACCCATGCTCAAGATGGCAACCTCAGGGTTTCCAACCTGGATCCTCAGCATTCCAGGCTGTTGTTCTACCTACTTCACCACTGCCTTGTCAGGTAGTTCTACTAGTTTCTTGGTGAAATCTTTAGAGTTCTTTATATACAGTATCTTGTCATATGTAAATAATGACAGCATTACTTCTTTCTTTCCAAGTTTTTGTCTTTTATTTATTCTTCTTATCTGATTGCTATGGCTAGAACTTCCAGTAGTACATTGAATAAGAGTGGTGATAGCAGACATTCCTGTCTTTTCCTGATCTTAAGGAAAATGCTTATAGTTTTGCCTTTTAAATATGTTGTTGACTGTGTGTTTGCCATATATAGCCTTTATTACAATAAGGGAGTTTCACTTTGATGAGAGTTTTTATCGTGATGAGTGCTGAATTTTATCAAATGTTTTTTTTTTCATCTCTTGGTATAATCGTGTTATTTTTATTTTTCATTTTGTTTATGTGATGTATCACATTTATTGATCTGTAAATGTTGTAAAAACCTTGCAATCCTAGAATAAATCTCACTTGATCATGGTGTATGACTTTTTTAAAAGTATTGTTGGGATTTGGTTTGCTAATATTTTGTTGAGAATGTTAGCATTTATGTTTATTGTGAATATTGACCTATAATTTTTTTCCTTTGTAAAGTTTTTACTGGTTTGGAAATTAGAATAAATCTAGCCTGACCAAATGAGCCAGAGACTCTTCCTTCCTCTTGAACATTTTGGATTGGTTCAGAATGTTAGGTGTTAGTTTTTCTTTGAGTGTTTGGTGAAATTCATCCATAAAGTCATCTGGGTCATGACTTTTGTTTGTTGGGAGTTTTTTTTTTATTACTGCTTCAGCTTCACTGTTCAGATTCTCTAATTCTTCTTAATTAAGTTTTTGCACATTTTATGTTTCTAGGAATTCATCCATTTTTATCCAGATTGTACCACTTGTTGGTATTTAGTTGTTTAGTATTTTTATAGACTCCTAGTATTTTCTTGGTTTTATTTGTTGCTTCTCCTCTTTCATTTTTTATTTTATTTATTTAGGTCTTTGTTTCATGAGTCTGATTAAAGGTTTGTTGTTCTTGTTTATCTTTTCAATGAAACAGCTCTTTGTTTTATTAATTTTTGCCTTGCTTTTTGAAAATCTATTTTGTTTATTTCTTCTCTAGTATTTTTTTCTTTCCTTCTACTCATGCTGGGCTTTGTTTGTTGTTCTTTTACAAGTTCTTATAAATGTAAACTCAGATTGTTCATTTGAAATTTTCCTTGTTTCTTGACTTATGTCTGTAATTCTATAAATTTTCCTCTTAGGAGTCCTTTCACTGTGTCTCATAGATTTTGAGTTGTTATGTTCTCATTTTTATTTCTTTTAAGGTATATTTTAAATTTTTTCTTTGATTTCATTGTAAACCAATTCACTGTTCAATAACAAGTTATTTAGCTTCCATGTCTTTGTGTGTTGTTGTATTTGTTATTGATTTCTATTTCATACCATTGTGGACAAAGAAGATACTTGATATAATTTTAATTTTCTTAAATTTATTGAGATTCATTTTGTGTTATAACATGTGGTCTATTCCAGATAATGTTCCATGTGCCCTTGAAAAGAATGCATATTCTGCCTGACCTGTGGTGGCGCAGTGGATAAAGCGTCGACCTGGGAACACTGAGGTCGCCAGTTCAAAACCCTGTACTGGTCTGGTCAAGGCACATATGGAAGTTGATGCTTCCAGCTCCTCCCCCCTTTCTCTATTTCTCTCTCTCTCTCTCTCTCTCTCTCTCTCTCTCTCTCTCTCTCTGTGTGTGTGTGTGTGTGTGTGTCTGTCCTCTCTAAAATGAATAAAATTAAAAAAAAGAAAGAATGCATATTCTGCTGCTTTGGGGTGAAATGCTCTGTAGTTATCTATTAAATCTACCTGATTTAGTTCATTATTTAAGACCACCATTTCCTCATTGATTTTATATCTAGGAAATTTATCCATTGAGGTCAAGGGGGTATGAAATCTACTACTATAACTAACTATATTACTGTGTATCTCACCCTTTAAGTTCATCAAGATTTGTTTCACATATTTAGGTGCTCCTACATTGAGTGCATAAATGTTTACAAGGGTTACATCTTCTTGTTGGATTGCTCCCTTTATCATTATGTAGGGTCCCTTTGGGGGCTCTTAATACAACCTTTGATTTAAAGTTTATTTTGTTTACCCTAAATTTTTTTCCCATTTTCATTGGCATAAAATATATATTTCCATCCTTTTACTTTTAGTCTGTGTGCATCTTTCATTTCAGGTGGGTCTCTTGTCAACAACATATTCATGGATCCTGCTTTTTTTATTCACTCAGCTAACCTGTCTTTTGATTGGAGCATTTAAACCATTAAGGTTTGAAGAGATTATTGACAGGTATGTATTTGTTGTCATTTAATTATTTTAACTATGTTCTCTGTTTTTTTTCCTTCTTCTCCTCCTTATTCTAGGAGGTTTCTTTACATTTTTTCTGTACTGGTTTGGTGGTAACAAACTCCTTTAGTGTTTTCTTGCCTGTGAAGTCTCCTTCAATTTTAATTGATAGCCTTGCTTAATCTTGGTTGTAGTTTCTTGCTATTCATCACTTTGAATATTTCATGCCAATTTCTCTAGCCTATAAGGCTTCTGTTGAGAAATAAGCTGACAGTTTTATGGGAGCTCTTTTGTAGGTAACTAACTACCTTTTTTTTTTGCTGTTTTTAAGATTCTCTCTGTCTTTAACCTTTGAAATTTTGATTACGATGTGTTTTGGTGTCAGCCTCTTTGGGTCCATCTTATGTGGGACTATCTGTGCTTCTTGGATTTGTGTGTCTTTTTCTTTCACCAGGTTAAGAAAATTTCTGGTAATTATTTCTTCAAATAGGTTCTTGATCTTTGAGCTCTCTCTTCTCCTTCTGGTATCCATATTATCTGTATGTTGTCATGCTTCATGTTGTCCCAAAGATCCTTTAAATTATTGTTCTTTTTTTTTCTGTTCTGATTTGGTATTTTGTTCTACCTTGTATTCTGAATTAAGAATTTGATCTTCTGTTTTATCCAACCTGTTTATACTATTTTAAAAATGTTTTTATTTATTCATTTTAAAGAGGAGAGAGAGAGAGAGAAAGGGGAGGAGCAGGAAGCATCAACTCCCATATGTGCCTTGATCAGACAAGTGCAGGATTTTGAACCAGCGACCTCAGTGTTCCAGGTCTATGCTTTATCCACTGTGCCACCACAGGTCAGGCCCAACCTGTTTATTCTTTTCAGTGCATTCTGACTGGTTTCTTTTTATGGGTTTTATGTCCTTTTTTATGCTTGTTATTTCTTTGTTGAAGTTCTTACACTTTTCCTTGAGTGTCCTTGTCACTATTATGTTTGAACTCTGTATCTTAAAAATTGTTAAAATTTATTTTATTTACTTCCTTTTCTGGAAATGTCTCCTGTTCTGTCATTTGGGGCCTGTTTATTTCTTTCTTCCCATGTTGGTTGCCTCTTTGCATTTGTTTCTATGTATTAGATAGATCTGCTATGACTCCAGTCTTCATAGTATGGCATTATGTAGTAGGTGTTTTGTGGGTCCAGTGATGCAGTGTCCTTGATCATATAAATTGTGTGCTCCAGTAATATTTCTTGTGTGAGTTATGTGGGTCCTCCTGTTATAGTCGTGTCCTGATTGCTATTGACCCATTGTGCATGGGTTTGATCTTCAGGCTGGCTGACTATAAGGCTCTACCCTACCAAAGCATGCAAGCTACTGTGCAGGTGCTGACCACAGGAAGTAAAATTCAGCTTGACTGGGTTTAGTACCTGATGATATCTCCCTTTGGATATACTGCTTTTTAAGCTAATTGGATCCTGCTCTGATGTTGTCTAAAGTTGGCCACTGGGTTTTTGGTTCTAGGCCTCTTGGGAGGGACTCCAGTGCAGGCCAATGTAAGACACTGATTGTGACTGGCCCTCAGCAACATATTTGAAGCTACAAATGTTCCACAGTTTGTGCCTGCCTCTTCAGGGCCTGGGTGCAAGCAGGAAGAACCAAGCTGCACACCAAGTCTGGCATTTACCAGCATTGAGCCCTAGGGCAGGTCATCAAAAGGCCCAAAGCCCCCCAAGATCCTATGCCTGCCTCCACCTGCTGACTGCCTATTAGGCTCAGTCACTGAAACAACCTCTGGTGAAGTCGGGAGAATAGGGCTAATGTATGTATGTTCCTGAAAGGGGAGTTGCCAGTCAGGTTTCAGGGAAGATGATGGGTATAGTACACAACTCAGAGTCACGTGACTCTGACTGACTCAGATATTGCCCAACCTCTGCAGGGCAACACCACTAAGAATTGGGTGAGTCTAAGAGTCCAGTGGGTGGGTCCGATGGAAACTGAAAGGATGGTTTTATGAGATATCCCATAAAGGAGAAGAACCAATCAGGTTCACAGGAAAGTAAAGGATATGGCCCCTGTCCCAAAGTCAGACATAAGGTGTCATGGGAAGTCTCTGACACCCCATGAGTCTGCCCAGACTATGTATTAGGTGTAATCAGTTTGGTCTTGGGAGGAGGTGAATGTGTGTGGCTTCTTTATTGATTACCACCTCATGTTCTGTCTCTTTCTGGAGGAGAAACCAACTGTCATGTATTGAGAACATTCAGAGAGTCTATGCAGAGTCCCATGTGGCAAACAGCCAGCAAAGTGTTGAGGTTGGGCAATAATGGTATAAATTGCCTTAGAAGTGAATCCTTCCACTCTTTAGATGACCACAGCCCTAGCCAACAGTTTAACTACAACTTCATGATTGATCTTGAGCCAGACCGCTAACTTCTAAATTCCTGATACAGAGAAACAAAGTGAGACAAACAGTAAGTCTTGTTGTTTTAAGCTGCTGAGTTTGGGGGTAATTTGTTACACAATCATAGATTACTAATACAAAGGAGTAAAATAAACTGGACAATGGTTTCAAAAGACTTACTTGAGGAGATTACATTTGCCCTCAGACCTGAAGGACAGAATGAGCAAAGAAAGTCAGGTTAAGAGAACTAACAAGCCAATGTAAAAAGGACTTGAAAAGTTTGGAAAGCAAACAAACTTTTCTCCCCAGCCTGAGTCTGTGTATTGATTAGACAAATTTCCATTCTGCTCCTCATATACATCCTACTGCTGGTAATTCCTATTTCTCATTGCTTCCTCTACTATATTCATTCTCTTTCCCACTAATGTTTCTCAATAGAGGAATTGTCAGCATTAGAGCCTATACTTTGTAGTACAGGACTGCCCACATACTGCAGAATGTTTTTTAGCCCTGACCTGTCCCACTAAATTCTGAGAGAGCCTCCAGTACCTGTGATAGACCCAAACTTCCCCCAATATACACACTTTTCAAAATAACCTCCAGGAAGACAATATTGCTCCCAATTTTAAACCACACAGTGGAGATTACAGAGTGTAGTGAGTAAAAACATTCTCTGGTATCAAAGTTTTTTAGATATGAAACAGTCTCACCACATATCAGATAACAAACTATGTGTCTAAATCTTATCTTGCTCATTTGTTAAATAAGCATCCAAAGATTAAATTACATATGTAAAATAGCACATGCCTGGCACATAGGAAATAGAGATGGGAACTATCATTAAAGTATTTTTCTCCTCTACCTAGCCAAATCCCCCCCCCCGACTCTCTCTCTCTCTCTTTAGAATCAAATTGAAACCAGATCTCTTCTAAGCAGTTTCAAGGCTCCATTTACTCTCATCATTAAAATTATAGTACATGCATTATTAATTGATCATTTTCTTGAGGAAAGTGTCACATGAGGCTATTGCTCTCTGAAAACTGCAAGAGTATCCAAGACAATTTCTTAAGCTACATGGGCATGCCTCCTTTTCTTCTTCACTGCAAGTCACAATGATGAAAGTTCTGCTCATCTTCCTGCTCTTGTATATCTTCTTGAGCTTTTTCTCCCTATTAGGGTTGGTTGTGGAGTCAACAGGCTCTCTACAGTACTCACCCCTTCCTCGTTGCCACAAAGGAAAACACAGGGGCCTTTATAACTCAAATGTTAGCTGTTCGGATGTATCCATAAAATTTTCTGTCACTGAGGGAGCAAAGATGTTGGGCAGCATCAATTTACAAAATCCTCAAGCATGAATTAGCATCGCCCCAGTATCTCAAGCCTCTCAAAAGAATTCTATTTCCTAAGTCTCCCCTTACTTAGGTTGTCTGCTTTCAGTGAGTTCTCTCTAATTCTGTTTTGTGTCTTTCCTCTTTCAGTCTCTCTCTTCTCTCCGGCCCACATCCAGACCAATGTCAGATGTTTCTGCTTTTTCTTTTTCACTCTCCCACAAATGATTACCACAGTAAAAAGGTATAGGCAAAGCTTTGAGAATAACAGTAATTTCACTACAACCAGCACAGTAAACAGCTGAACACTTATCATTGCAATTCCTTTTACTCGCAGTCCACCAGCTCCAATCTCCTAAAATGAGTTTTCCTTTCTCAAAACACCTGATAATCAACATGGAGGGGAAAAAAATAGAACACAGTCAAGTTTAAAGGGTAAGAAACATTCCAAATTTCTTAGCATGGATCTCAGACTTACTATTCTTTTTTTAAAGTTCTTTTTAAAATTTTACTTATTGATTTGAGAGAGAGAGAGAGAGGAAGGCAGAGAGAGAAAGAAAGAGAGAGTGAGAGAAAGATGGATTTGTTGTTCTACTTATCTACGCATTCATTGGTTGATTCTTGTATGTGCCCTGATTGGGAATCGAACCCGCATCATTAGCATATCATCAATGTTCTCTTTTTTGTTTTTTTGGTTTTTTACAGGGAAAAAGAGAGAGTCAGAGAGAGGGATAGACAGGGACAGACAGACAGGAATAGAGAGAGATGAGAAGCATTAATCATTAGTTTTTTATTGCCATTGCGACACCTTAGTTGTTCATTGATTGCTTTTTCACATGTGCCTTGACTGCGGGCCTTCAGCTGACCGAGCAACCCCTTGCTGGAGCCAGCAACCTTGGGTCCAAGCTGGTGAGCTTTTGCTCAAGCCAGATGGACCTGTGCTCAAGCTGGCAACCTCAGGGTCTCGAACCTGGGTCTTCCGCATCCCAGCCCGATGCTCTATCCACTACGCCACCACCTGATCAGGCCAGGACGATGTTCTAACCAACTGATCTACTTGGCCAGGGCTTAGACCTATCATTCTACTCTTTTTCTCAATTGGAATAAAAGCTTAGTTAATTAGCCTGATTGGTGTTGGCAGAGTGGATAAAGCATTGACCTGGAATTTGAGGTCTGGGTTCAGAACCCAGTTAGAACCCTCCCCACATCAAGGCATATGGAAAAGCAATCAATGAACAACTAAAGTGCTTCAACTACAAACTGATGCTTCTCATATCTCTCCCTTGCTCTTTCTCTTGTGCACGCACTCACGCTTAGAAAAAAAAAGCTCAAAGATTTGCTTTCTTTTACTTATTGCTTTTGTTGTTTTACCAAAAGATTGCTTCCATAACCATCTACCTGACATTGGATAAAACCCTTTAATGTAAAAAAATAAAACTTCAACCCTAAAATGAAGATGCAAATCAGAGATATGAATTATTACCTTTATATGTGCCTTCCTCCAGTATGCAGTTTACATGTCTAAGCAACTCCACATTGGAGGATCCCACTTCCAAAGATTGTATACTCTCAGTCACCCTAATTAACTCCTATAACTTAGCCTTTCTTTATAATTGAGCCATGTACCCATAGCAAAGGCACCATATGTTAGTTCTTATGTAGGACTAAATAAAGAAAATAAATTCAGAAAGAACTTCACACATCATCTGTGTAATTATCCTGTATTTATAATAAAGAAGATTAATGTTCCTGCATTAATAAATGACTGAAATGTTGCTACAAAGGCTGAGCATAATTATATGAGCTTATTACTTAACCCACTCTATTAAAATAAGAATGCTAAAATAGTTGTTTCTCTTGTGTGCCCTGACTGGGAATTGAACCTGGAACGTCCACACACCGGGCCAACGCTCTACCACTGAGCCAACCAGTCAGGGCTAAATTATAACTAAATTTAAGAACAATCATCCTGAAAAAACAACTTAGAACTAAATGAAGAGAAGTCTATAACCAAGCAACCTCAGAAGAAGCCGCAGCAAGACTGGTAGGAAGGGCAGAGAAGCAAAAAAGTCTGCTCTGCTCCAAACAGAGAGCAGCAGCTGAAGGTCTGAAGAGACTCTCAACTGTGAGGAGGCTTTTGGGGTTTTTTTTGAGAGATTTTCCCTGGGAGGTATGGGTCCTAAGCCCCAGGCTCGCCACCTTAGCCTAGAGTACCACAGATTAGAAGAAGTTTCCACATAGCATTTGGCAGTGAAAAGAGGAGAGGTTTAGGTCTGCAAGAAAGAGATAGGACATTTCAGAGACTCACTCACCCTCTAAAGATCCAACACAGAAAATCTCATTCACAGCCACTTATCATGGGCTCCAGTGGAGAAAATTTTGAGAAGACTATTATCACATGAGGAAAATATGAAATTAGAGGAACCAGAGAAAAACATGGTGAAAGACGACCACCAGAAACCCTATGTTGAATCATTCTCCAATACTGTGGTCACCATCTTTCTGGGGGAAACAATCCTCTCCATGTGGCATTAGCCTAGAGAAAAGCAACTCCCCACCCTCAGAAATCTCTCTTGCCTCACCCTATGCAGATTGGGTCTTGCTGAGAAATAAACAGCCTTGGCCATAATTTAAAAGAAGGTATGTACCCCCATGTTTATTGCTGCATTGTTTACAATAATTAAGATCTGGAAACAGCCAAGTGTCCATCAATTGAGGAGTGGATAAAAAGCTGTGGTACATATACACAATGAAATGCTACATGTCTGTGAAAAAGAAGAAAATCTTACCTTTTGTGACAACATGGATAGAACTGGAGATTATTATGCTATGTGAAATAAACCAGGCAGAGAAAGAAAAATATCATATGACCTCACTTATGTGTGGAATCTAATGAACACAATAAACTGAGGAACAAAACAGAAACAGAGGCAGGGTCACAGGAAACAGATGAACAGCTGTCAGAGGGAAGGGGTAAGAGAACACTGGACCAAAGAAGGTAAAGGGATTAGCCAAATTATATATACATATTATATTTACATAACACGTAGGCACAGACACCAGGGTAGCAATTTCTAGAGGGAAAGAGGAAATGGAGGCAGGAGGAGGAAAGGTAAGGGGATAAAACAAGGGTGGGAAAAGAATTTTCAAGGGCATATGGTGGAACCTTGTGTAGAGGGTGTTGTATTGAATGGGACACTTGAAACCATGTCAACATAGTAAATTAAAAATAAAAGTTTTTAAATAATAAAGAAATAAATGATCTTATGCAACAGTAACCACTCAGTGTGGTTAATTATGCTTCTGCTAATTTTTCTACCAGTAGCATCTCTTAATCTCCTTTTCATCTTTGGCTTTAGACATAGGTAGAAAATATTTTTATTGGTCTCTCCTTCAATATTATTGAGCTAATAGGAAAGAAACTATCTTAGCTTTCTTTCAGCTCATCAAATTAAAAAGAACGTTATCTGAATTATCACCACACACACACACAAAAAAAATAAAATATACATAATGATTACACTAATTAACGCCCTCCATCTTAGCCTACCTGTATGTCCTCTTACCTGGTTGACCCTAGCAAAAAGGTTTGGGAAAATGAGCTGAAAGGAAGTAAAACCAATTGCATTTTTGAAATTCAATTTTAAATTTTCTTAGCAGTGTTTGGGTTTTGCCTTATTTACATGCAATTAGATCAACATTGATATCCTTTACCCACTGATTTTACTGAAGTATTTACTTCAGTTAACATAACTGCATGGCAAGATCTCCTGTCGGTGCCACCTCGTCTGTTCTCCCAATTTTAAATAAATTCTCTACTCTCTTAGTCTGCGAAAAACCTTAATTTCTCATTTCTCAGTGCCTAAGACTATATGCACGAGGGTATGCAGTACGCATGGTGCCACATAAAGGCTATCAATCAAGAACAATGTGCTGAGAGCCTGCCATGTGCTGCCACTGTGCTAAGCTCTGGGGATGCCGTGGTGAGGGAATAAAATATATATAAGCGCTTCCTTCCTGTCTAGAGAAAAGGACAGACATTAAACAAGTAATTTCAGTTATGGTGTGAGTGAATTAGAAAAAAAAAAAAAGGTACAGTGCCTGATCTTGACATTGAGGTGACCAGCTTGAGCATAGGCTCATCCCATAGGCTTTCCAGCTTGAGTGTGAGATAATCAAAATGATCCTACGGTTGCTGACGTGAGCCCAAAGGTCACACTGGCTTGAGCACAGAAACACTGGCTTGGCTTGAGCCCTTCCACTCCTGGTAAAGGCGTGTATTAAAAGCAATCAATGAACAATTAAATTGACACAACTATGAGTTGATGCTTTTTATCTTTGTCCCTTCCTGTCCTCTCTGTCTCTCTCTATATCTCTCTTGCTTAAAAAAAAGAAAGAAAGAAAGAAAAAGAGGTACAGAAGGGTTATGGGAGAGAACAACTAGGGGTTCTGCCATGTCTGGGCCCCCATGAGGAAGTCACAGTTAGGAATGAGTAGTTATTAGCTGGGCAAGGAAGGGTGAGAAGAATTCCCCAAATAAAGACACTATGTAAAGAAGTCAAGAGTGCAGCCTCTGTTCATTTTCTTTTATAGTCGTAGTAAAGCATTTAGACTCAAGTTCTGAAGTACAACTACCTAGGTCAGCATGCAGATGCCACCATTGCAAATCCCCATGATTTGGGGCAAGTCACAAATTTGCCTCATTCTCGCTTTTGTAAAATAGGAATAATAATCTTACTTATGATAGATTTGCTATTAGGACTAAATAAGATTATCTATTTAATGGGCCTAGTACATAGTCTGGCACATAGTAAGTGCTCTGTAAATATTACCTTATTATTTTTTGTTATTATTATTCAACAAATTCATTTGTCAATAAATGCCAAACTTATTTTCTTTCCTCTCCTGCTCTGATTTATTACTTAATAAAAGTGTCTTATCTTGTTTACTGCTTTTTCAAAAGTGGGACTAGAAAAGTAGATAGGTCCTTAAATGGTGTGTTCTGCAATCTTTTTTTTTTCTTTTTTTGAGAGAAGCAGGAAAGAGACAAGAATATCAAGCTGCTCCTATCTATGCCCTGACCAGGGAACCAGGGAATCAAACTAGCAACCTCTGTGTTCTTGGATGATGGTCCAACAAATCAAGCTACCCAGCCAGAGCTTCTTCTTTTTTTTTTTTTAGAGACAGAGAAAGGAAGGGAGAAGAGGACAGGGGGATGGAAAGCATTCATTTGTTGTTCCCCTTGGGTCAATCATTCATTGGTTGCTTCCGATGTGTGTCCTGACCAGGGAATCAAAATGCAAACTTACCATTTCGGGAAGGCTCTAAACCAACTGACCTAACCAGCCACAGCCTCTACAATATGAAAATAAAAAAAAATAATGGGCCTGTGATCCCAGTCCAAGTACTCAAAAAAGTATGCTTGTCATAAAAAATTTATATATCAAAATTGGCCAACAAATCATGTGGTGTCTTGGAGTCATTTAACTATAGTTAACTTATAATACTATTTGTTACAAACAGATTTTTCCATCCCTATCCCTGGCCAGACCTATTAAGTCAGAATGTCCATAGGTGAAACATGGGAACCAGTTTCAACATGCTGCCCAAGTGACACCTATTATGAAAGATAAGCTTGAGAAATATTAGCTTGTCTCAGTAACTGAACACCCCAAAACAAAGTGGTGTAAAATACAAATTTATTAATCCCATGGATGATGGAAATCAAAGATTTGGAGAAGGAAAAGAAAGCACAGCTTGTCCCTGCTCCTCAGTGCCTGTGAGGACTTGAGGTACTGCCATCTGAAGGCTCAATATGCCTGTCAACCAGAGTACCCACAGGCAACTTCTCCGGCATGGCAGTCTTGGGTAGAGGGATTTCTA
The DNA here is from genome assembly GCA_037038555.1 of Rhynchonycteris naso. Lineage (NCBI taxonomy): Eukaryota > Metazoa > Chordata > Mammalia > Chiroptera > Emballonuridae > Rhynchonycteris > Rhynchonycteris naso. The sequence goes on from CM072998.1 coordinate 246,269,199, forward strand.
TACATGTTGGCTGGCTTCTCCCAGAGTAAGCATCCAAGAGAACAGAGTGAACACTGCATGGCCTTCTCTGGCTGAGTGTCAGAATCACATGGCATCACTCACTGCATTCTATGGTTTGAAGAAATCACAGCCCATCTAGATTCAAAAGGAAGGGACATGAGCCTGCCTCTCAATGAAAAGAGTATCATAGAAGTGAACATATTGCCAACTGCCATATGTCTTGTTTCAATCCTTTATGTGTACCCACAACTTTCTTTCTCTCTAGACATTCCTCACATTTGTTGACAAATACCAGAGCAAGGAAGGCTAGAGGTTACTTATGTCTTGAAACCCATCAACTGTCCTCAGTGATGCCTGCAACTGCTTAGAGAATATTCTGCTTTGTAAAATTTGTTCCTAAAGTCTTTAATTCAGAAGAAATCCTAATTAATCCTGTCATTAAATTTATCACCACTAATCCATCCTCTTTTCAAAGAGGTTTAAAAACACTAATGATGTTTTACTCATTTTTTTGGTTCACATAAAACTAAGGATTAAAATCTTTGTAGTACACAGATTATAATTATGCTTTTTCCCCTAGTTATTTCCTATAAAGTATTCAGTCTTATATAAAATATTGTAATACAAAGTTAGAAGAGATTAAAGACAAATTTTCATTCTAATTCATGAGTCACATATACAATCCTTTTGGCTGGTACCTGCCTTATTTATGCATTTGAACATGTTTTATTAATGTTCTTATATATAATTGACCACACTTACATCACACAATTCATTTAAATGCCTAAACATTATAAATACACATAAAATTTTATACTACTTGAAATTGCATACATATTAGATGTGTTGAGTTTTTGTGTATTTTGATGATATGACACTAAGATAGTTGAGTCCATAATTTCAAAATGTAAGCATATTAATCACTTTGTTATAGTAAAATGCACAGATGCAGGAGAATAACAGCAGTCTGTGATTACTCTAGCAATGACTGTATTTTTTCCCACAAAGCTGCCTTTATTCTTTTTCCTTCCATGTAAAATTGATTCTGGGGAGAAAAAAAAGATTCAAATCCATATTGGCATTTTCAGGGAATCACACTAATGTGAGCTATCTTATCACATTAGTAATCATAGTCAGAGACAAAGTTCTTTTGAACATGTGAAATTTCAATTCAGCTCAGTGGCTATAGAACTAAATCAGTGCACTGTTGCAATCATAACCACATAGGCCCAATCACACAATAATAATCTTTCCACACAACTCTTCTAATTTGATATCACTGCCTACTCTAAATTACCATTGAATTTTAAAGAATATTGTCTGTTGTTTTTGAATACACAATGTATTTTCTTCTAATTATATTCTGATCACATTTTACAGAGGATAATACATCTGGCTTATCAATGGCATTAAATGGGTATTTCCTCAGGGGTGTGTAAAGTGTATATAAATTTCAGCTTCTGCCTAAGATTTGCAGAGATGCTAATACAGAGATCACTTGTGTGCTGATTTTTCTTTGTGATTGGGGAGCAATGCTCACAAGCTCTGTGTTATGTAATGAGATCATGGGCAGTTTGGCTACATGAATAAAGATTTTACTCTTTTGCAAGTAGTCCCTCTGCCCCTGAACATTAGGTTCCTATATTGCCTTAAGGTACCAGCCTCTCATCTACATTTATTTGGGAAACAAATAAAAGCAGTGTTTGCTTTAGACTATTCAACCTAAAAGAAAAAAGTTCATATATATGCATAGTTATATACTACATGAATGATATTAAATAAATACATTACAGCAGCTTTCATTTTTAATGGCTTGATATTTTTCCTTAGATTGCCTTAACCAATAAAAGTGTAGTCTGTAGAAAAGCACCTCTGGATAATCCATTGTCTCATCTTAACTCATTTTAATCAAGGAATTCCCCCTGTAGCAATCTCCACTGCCAGCCATTATCTGTGCACATCTGCCCACAGTAATGACCACTCCTGTGTACATACCTGACTGCCATCCAATTTAGACCTCACCCATAGGAGAGTAATGCGGTCTCCAGAGCCAGCTAAATATTATACTGTTGACACATTATAGCTATCACTTCATTTGGTCTTTGTAAGTGAATTAAGAGTACCTAAAGTTGAAAATAAGTCAAATGCTTATGCCGGGGGCCTCATCTTAGCTATGTCCAGTCTCATATATGTTCTGACAAACTATATGTCACATCATAGCCATTAGAACTTTATTCAGTTGTGGCCAAAATAAATGACTTTTGATCCAGCCCCTTTCTCTACACAAGCACAAAATATATATGTGTTAGCATTATCACAAAGAAAGAATATATTTTGTGTCAATAAATAAACCATATATTGAAATATCTTCTATTTGAATTTTATTTCTCTTGGATCTGTTTTCTTCTGTGAATATGTCCCAATTTAAAGAGATAATTTATTTAAAACAGGAGAAATTAAATTAATATTTTCAAAGTTCTTATAAAATACATCCATATCTTATCTCCAGAGCCTGACCCTTTCATCTACTGTAAGGGACCAGAAGGCAGGGGCCAAAGGAGAACATTATATTCTATAAGAAAATGGAGGAACTATTAAAAGACATGAGTAAGGACAGCCCAAAGATGACACTAATGGATTTACTAAACAAGTATGTACATTACTGGAGATGAGAATGGTCAAGTGACTACCACAGTGATCCAGACAAGAAATCATAATGTTATCATTAAAGCTGAGGATGTTTCAAGAGATATTTTGGAAATAGAAGTAATAGGACTTACGTTATCATTGCCTTCTTTATAACAACAAAAAAAAAGCTGACTAAAACTGAAAATCAGTTTCTTTGCTTGGACCTAACACAGAACTGATGTCTCAGGGAAAACCATCTCCCTGAAATTTAGAGACAGGGACATCCCAAGAGATACAACAATCAAGATCTGTTTCCCTGGAATAGAAGCTGCATGAGCCACAAACTGATAGGAAAACTTAACTGGCAATTTTCACATATTTCTGGAGCCTTAATGAGAAATTCCTGGGGACAACAATCTGGAAAGGAAGGTCCATTCCTGATCTTTCCTTCCAGGGGCCCTACCAGATTCTCACACTGAAGATCCAAGAAAGATCCACTCGCCCTCTGAGTCCGCAGTGGGAAGGGAAGAGTAAGCATTGTGAAACACACCCAGAGCAGTCTCCGTAACAAAGGCCTATTCTCCAGGGGAAAAGACACTTGAGCATCATTTTGAAACCTATCTCAACTAGAGAAGAATTCTTCCCCCTTCCAGCCTCCTCCTGCCTTCTTGTCACACCTAAAATGGAAAATAATTCACAGTCATCAAGGGACTGGGATTCAAAAAAATAGATTTGGAAAGCTGCAGCGTAGGAATGGAGTGCAGGGGGTCCTTGTCCAGCACAGTTCTATTCCTACCACAGTGACTATTGGGTAAACAAGTGTTTTTTAGGTTTGCTCACTTGTATTGGGGCAGCGCCAGGTGTGTATGTATAGTCTATGGAAGGCTTCAGGTGCTTCACTCAGGGCGACAGACTGCAAATTGCAGACTGCTTGCTGCTGTAGGGAGGGGTAATTGTCTGCTATTGTTTGCTGGAGAAGGGGTTTTCTCCCCCAGCCTGTTTTTCTGAAAAGTGTAGACTGGTAGGAGCTTGTGAGTCCAGATTGTGGAACTGGAGACCTAGTCAGGAATTTGGGAGCCCTGAGGAAAGAAAAACAGTTTTCCCTGCCTGTTTGTTTGTTCGTCCATGGTTAAGAGACTTTAATAAATGGAATGGCCCACCATTTTCTGGCTCCACAGTTACTTTACCTTCTGCCTGAATCCAGTGAGAGTCTGCATGACTAAAGTGAAGGCGCCCTTCCTTACAGTGAGGTAACCCGAATTTTGGGATAAGTCGAAACACTCCCTAGCCTAAGTTACTTACCTATCCTAACACAGTTGTAAAATCATAATCTAGAACATAAAGACATAAACATGCCCCATTATTGTGTATTCTTCCTCCACACACAACCAAACTAGTTTGCCCACATAGCTCATAAGTACAATGCTAATGGTGTAAGCCAAAACACGTCTCAACTTTTTAAAATTTTTATGGGAATAAGCCAAGGACTCCCTATATGGGGCAAGTGGGAAAAGGGCTATACCACTGGAGGAGGAACAGAAACCTTGTGAAGGCCACAGCCTTGAGACATAGGCTCCCTATAGGCCCAGGACTGAGACTGAAACAGATCATAAAACATTAGCCCACCTCAATAGGTTCAGGATAGAGAGTATTTCTTAAGATGGAAAATATGTGAAACTATTCTTAAATTGGGCAGAAAAAGGTTAAATATGTGAATAAGGGACAGAGAACAGATTATAGAGTAAAGATTCTAAATTAATTGGCAGAATGGGACTCTGAATGAAGGAGTAGGAACCACCTTCAAAAAGAAGGCCATTCCTTCCTTTGAAAGATATCTCTTCCATGGCGAAAGAAGTGAAAGGGGAAATGAGGCTATGGATACAAATAAGTGTGAAAATGACATTAAAGACAGAAATTGAAAAAATTCATAGAGACTGCTTAATGAAGCTGTATTATTCTATAGACTGGTCATTTCCAAACATTTCTTATTTCATACTTGATTGGAGCACATGCTTAAATATATATGTATGTATTTATGTGTCACACAAATGCTGCTGTTAACTTTTATTTAACTAAAGTTTTATATTTTTCTGTATTAGATAAAAAGATATTATATACTATATATATCACCTACTCTAAGATTGTCATGCTCCCTCCTTAGAGTATTTTTTGTTTCTAAGGTCTAGTGCTGTGGCAGATATTTTTAATTGTATAAAAAAAAGGACTCCGCCACCAAACACCTAAATTCCTCCACTTTAGTTTCTCAAGAAACCTAATCCCCACACAGACCTCAGTGCATCTCCATTTTTAACACTCATGTCCACCTACCTTGGAAACCAACTTTTGGTCTTTCAGCATCTAAAGCAATGTTTGCCTGGTTTCCTAGCCCAGCTTCCTCCCCAGGCAGAGCTCTTTGACTTGGCAAATTCATGAATAACTTTTAGCGACTCACATCCTCCTAGTTGAAGACATTTCCTTCAGTGTTCCCTTCCTGTGTGTCCAGCCTAAAGGCAGTTCTCACTGTGTCTGTCCTGGACTTGCAGACAAAACCTGACAATTCTGTGCAAGTCTGCAGCACTCCTCCATTGCTGGTTAAGCTTTGCTGTCACCTTTCTTGCTGTCAGCTGTCATTTCACTCTCTCATTAGTATGACTTTGACTTGCAACCTCCTCTGCCATCTTCCAGGTTGCTGCTTCCTAGCTGCTGAGACTAGAATGCTAAATTGGAATCAAGAATAGAAGTGCTAAGGAGTCTGACTTTCATGCAGGGACATGACTCTGATGCTTTATATCTTCACAGGCCTTTTCCACTAACTCTTTCAAATCAAAGCTGTGTTCCAGACTGACCTCTATATACATAATATACCATCAGATATATCTTGAGTTTTCTTAAAGTAAAATATAAATACCAGTCTTTTTTTTTTATTCCAGCATCATAATCAAGCTACAGTAAAAGAAACATTTTATTGCCTCCTAAGAAGTAGGTAGAGGAAAGTTGCTTGAACATAAAGTATTTTTTTATCCCATTTTAGCAAAGTATATTCCTAAAATCAGTATAAATTGTCACAACTTATATACTTAGGATTTCTTTTTCTTCCATCTGTTTTCACACTGTACCAATCCACAGAACTGATGATCACCTTCCGAGTGACCCCAATATGATAAAGCTGGTAAGAGTTAAGGAAGCAAGTACCGATTAGGCTGATTCCTCAAGAGTACTCTAGCTACAAGACAGAGAAAGGTGTCTAGTAACTGTTGCCTCTGTACCAGCTATCTTCATTTTCAGTATAAGCCGCAAATGGCAAAATCAATGACCAGAGATGAAAATGGAATATAAAGAGGTTTAAAATGACTGCAAATCACTGCTTTACCCTGGGAAGCCTGGGCAGAAATTCCCTGGAGATTTTATGAGAGAAAGGCTCTGCTATTCAGCTAAGCACTAAGCTTCTTTTAAGGAACTTACTCTCAGTGGACAAATAGGCTCTTGGTACCTCACTAACCATCCAGGAAGGTTTTAGCATCTTGTGCATCACATTCTGTAGACCCACTTCCAGCACGACCCTCACCACAGAAGAAGAGAGAAAAGCACAGCTGCTCTGCCTTGTGAAGGAAAAGTAGGTGCCCTTCCGTAGGCCTCCAACAGGCAGGATGAGTGACTCCATGGATAGTCAACAGGTGTATAAAACAGAGAGTGACAGGGAGGGCTCCCTCAGCTCAGGCTCACTTTGCTGCCTCAGTAGTTAAATTTCCCTTGTCATCAAGTGGGGAGACTCACCCTTAGGTAGATTGTCTTCTGAATCCCTTGTGCAGCAGAAATATTTTTGGAAATACCCAACTCTCTTTTCTCCAATATTTATTTTTTAGTTATTCAATAACTCATTCATTAATTTCAAATATTTAATAAATTCTTGATTATGTGCCAGATATTTTTCCAGGGGCTAAATCCCTGAATATCCTAAAGAGAAAACAGAAAAGCAAATAAATATATAATAAAAAAATGTCAGTATGGAGATTACCAGAGAGAAAGGGGTGGAGGTGGGGACAATAAAAAGTAAAGGGTTTTAAATACATGGTGACAGAGATTTGACTTTGGGTGGTAAAAACAATGCAGTATACAGAGCAGGTATCATAGAATTGTACACTTGAAACTTACATAATTTTGTTCATTAATGTCACTTGAATAAACTTATAAAAAGAAACACTAAGTCAAGTACCATGAAGGAAAATAGACAGGATTAGAAAAGAGCAAGCAATGGAGAAAAGACATCTCTGAGGAAATAAAGTTTGAACAGAGATATAGAGAATAAGAAGAAACAGCCGAGGGAAGAACTAAGAAAATAATGCCCCAAAGGAGAACACAAAGTGAATATAGGGGCTACTTGGAGTGCTCCTAGAGCAGAATGAAGAATGCCAGTGGACCTGGGAGCAGCATACAGTGGAAAAAGATAATGGAAACAAAAGACAAAGAAACAGCTACAAAAGGCACTGTGAGGGACATGGTTAGACATTGAATTGTGTTTTGAATGTGACAGAAAGCTGTTGAAAGTGAGTACAGAGGAGTGGCATGATCATTTTGACTGATTGTGGAGAGTATACTAGAAGGGACAAGAGAGAAAATGAGGCCAGGAGGAGGGTCTTGCAGTGGTCCAGGCAAGAAGCAATAGTGTCCAGGATAAATGTGACAATGGTAGAGGAGGAGTGTTTAGATTCACAATTGGATTATATAGGTAGAACAGACAGGATCTACTGAGGAATGGGAGCAAGAAAGGAGCAGAGGAAAACTCCATGGAGATATAGACCTGAATACATGGATATATGGTGGTCCTCCCAACAAAGACTGGGAAGAGTGAATGCATAGATAAATGGTGACCCTCTCTATACAGATAGAAAAACCTGAACACAAAGATGATGGGTCATCCTCCCAACAGAGATGAGAAAGACTTGTAAAAGCACAGATGTGCGAGAGGTCAATGAAAACTATGTTAGGCCTTTTGATTAATTTTCATCATTTTCTACCATCAAGTCAATTGTGGTTATTTCAATTTTCCCACATTCAAGTACATTCATAATATAATATTACAAACACTGAGAACTCACTGAGTAAAGAACAGAGAATAATGAATTCTAGGCTCACTATGCTTATACAAAGACATAAAAATGACCAGAAAGACAAAGCAAAAGGGAGCAATAAGATGAGGTTGTGAGTGAAGCAGGAGCCACATCATGAAGGCTTACTAGCAGTGTTATAGCAAATAGTTATTTAACCTTTCTGGGCTTCAGTTTTATCATCTGCAAAATGGGATGATAATAATAGTAACTAACCCAAAGGCTATAATGAGCTAAGACTTGTAAAGTTCTTGGAACAGGGCCTAATATACAATTAGTATTTTGGAAATGTTAAATTTAACAAATAAGTACAATTTTGTTCTTTTGTCTAAGCAATGGGAAGAAGTTAGAAGGGAATGACATGATTGGATTCTACAAATGAGAGGAAAAGAAATAGCTTTAAATATACTTTTTGATGGTAGACAAAACAAAGATGAAGATTATGATGTCTACATTTTAGAAGTCACAACGATACCTATTAATATGTTCCTTTTAAGTGCATCAAATTATAGCCTAAAAGATCTCAGGCTTACAATCGTGTATTTGAAAACCAAAACTTATATACATGCCATCTCCCAGAGAATATTTCCAGAGCCTTCCTAGTATTTCTGCAAATTCTCAAGGGCTTGTTTTTGCTCCTCTTGTATGTACTTTGATGGAAGAGTTAGCAACAACAAAATGTTTAAAGCAGTGGTTCTTAACCTTTCTTGAGGTACCAAACCCACCAGTTTCATATGTGCATTCACCGAACCCTTCTTTAGTGATAAATAAAATAGGATTTTTTTTCCAAATTCAAGACATAGATATATGTTTTTTTACTGGTGCACAAAATGAGCCGTGCATAAACATCACCTTGCTCAAAGAACAAAACCAACAAAGTGCATGAACTCACAACAAATTACTGTATTCTGGCCTCTGCGGCAGAGGCTTCTCCGAACCCCTGAGACCGACTCATCGAACCCCTAGGGTTCGATAGAACCCAGGTTAAGAACCACTGGTTAAAAGGGTGAAAAGTAGAAAGGAAGGAGAAAATTAATGATCCTAAAAAAGTTGCAGTTATTCTAAGCAAGACCAATATTGGGGTCTCCCTTACCAAACCCAGTCATTCCCATCACACTCATGTACTCCAGAGATAGCACAAGGTTATTGCAGCCAAGTGCATATCTTGTTCCTGTCCAGGATGTGACAATGGAAAGGGCAGATTAAACATTGCCTTGCTAAAAGTAGTATAAAGTTAAAAAGAGGTTTGCATGAGGAAGCAACATGTTGGCTTATGCTTTCGACAGATAACCAGAGGCAGTGTGGAAACTTGACGATGGGAAGATGGGTTAAGAGGCTGTGCCTAAAATCCAAGTCTGCTAATGAGAATCTGACCTAAATCCTTAGTCATAAGGAAACAGAGGGGAAGATCAACCTATTGACTTCATAGAGGTAGACTCAACAAAGCTCTGCAGTTGTTTGAATACAGGTATGAAGCCTTCAATCTAGGATACTTGGAGAATAGCAAAGTCACAAAGAGAGGTTCAGAGAACAGGAAGACAGGCAGATTAGAATATCAGGAAAGGAACTCATGGTAGAAGCTTGAGACATGGTGCATTTGAACTCCACGTAGGTCAAGTTGTGCTGCAGGCAGTGAAACATATCATCTCCCATGTGTATTAACATCTGGGCTTCAGAACCACTCAAACCAGGTGTGCATTGAAGTTCAACAAAGACTTGTTAAGCACCTGCTGTGTCCTGTGCCTGAAACGTTATATTATAGTCATTATTTCATTTAATTCTCACAGCAGCTTTATTCAATAATTATTGTCTACTCCATGTTGATATCTGAGAAAACTGGCTCAGAAAGCTTAAATAATTTTTCCAAAGTCAGAGAGATCTTTATGCTGTGCTTTTCCCCTTACTTCCTTCCATGGCAACACTGGACACCTCATTCTGGGTTCTCCCATTTGGGTTCCATGATCCTAGTTCTTCGGAAATGGTGGTTCTTATTCTTGGTGGGTTAGAAGTTTAAGAAATACTTATGTTTGAAGGACTCAGGAAAAGAGCCTTTCTAAGCCAGCCTCATTTAGCACATCTTCTCTTTCTAGGCACAGCTCTTCGACTGTGGAGAATCAACAGAGTATAGTAGTGAGGGGCACAGACTTGGAAGCCAGCTTGCCGGGTTTGTGTTCCTGCCCTGGCAATTAATAGCTGTGTAACCTGGGAGAGGTTATTTAACCTCTCTGTGCCTTGCTTTACCCATTTGTAGTAAGGAAAAAATGTTAATACAAAACCAATATCATTGAGAACATTAAATGAATTAATAAATAGAAAGTACTTAGAACAATATCTGACACATGATACATGTAGTTATATTAGCCTGACAATCCTGTCTTTAGACACATCCATTTAACGGGTAGCCCCTTATGTCTTGTGGTCTAAAGGAAGGTTCCAAGCTACCTGAACCCTGATAATAAATGAGATGTCACGATAATCTTTCTTGTTAATGTTTTTTGGGGGGGTATTTGTTTTATGTTTGTTTAGTTGTTTTCTTTTTTTTTCTTTTATTAATTTTAATGGGGTGACATTAATAAATCAGGGTACATATGTTCAAAGAAAACATCTCCAGGTTATCTTATCATTCAATTAGTTGCATATCCATCACCCAAAGTTAAATTGTCCTCTGTCACCTTCTATCTGGTTTTCTTTGTGCCCCTTCCCTCCCCCCCTCCCCTCTCTCCCTCCCTCCACCCCGTAACCACCACACTCTTGCCCATTGTTTTATGTCCCACTTATGTATGAAATCATGCTGTTCTCAGTTTTTTTCTGTTTTACTTATTTCACTCCATATAATGTTATCAAGGTCCATCCATTTTGTTGTAAATGATCCAATGTCATCATTTCTTTAGTTGTTTTCTTTAGCTGACAAGTTTTACAAAATAATATTTAGTCTTATGAGTAGTAATATACTAAGTTTTGTTTTATTTCTTAGGTTTTTATTGAGGTAAAATTTACATAACATAAAATTTATTATTTTGGACATTTTAAAGTATCCAATTTAGTTACTTTTTGTAGATCACTATGCTATTCAAACATTATCACATTTTCTTTAATTTTTATTGATTTTAATTTATTGTGTTTACATAGATTCAAGCGTCCCACTGAATATATCTCCCCCCACCTTTGTGTTCCCCTTGATACCCCCTCCACCTCCTCTCCCCAATGTTTTTCCCCCCAGGATTTGCTGTCCTGCTCTCTATAACGCTGTGTTATGTATATATAATTTCACTAATCTCTTTCCCTTCTCTGATCCCATAGTCTCATCCCCTTTCCCTCTGACTGCTTTCCCTCTGGTCCCTTTGATCCCACCTCTGCCTCTATTCCATTCCTCAGATCACATTGTTCATTAGATTCCTCCTATAAGTGAGATCATATGATATTTTTCTTTCTCTGCTTGGCTTATTTCACTTAGCATAATAGTCTCCAAGTCCATCCATGTTGCTGCAAAAGATAAGAATTCCTTCTTTTTCACGGCCGTGTACTATTCCATTGTGTATATGTACAACAGCTTTTTAATCCACTCATCCACTGATGGACACTTGGGCTGTTTCCAGATTGTGGCTATTGTAAACAATGCTGCCATAAACATGCGGGTGCATTTCTTCTTTTGGATCAGTGATTTGGTATTCTTAGGAGATATTCCTAAAAGTGGGATAGATGGGTCATAATTTTTAATTTTTTGAGGAATCTCCGTACTGTTTTCCACAGTGGCTACAACACTCTGCATTCCCACCAGCAATGTAAGAGGGTTCCCTTTTCTCCACACCCTAGCTAGAACTTATTATGTGTTGTTTTTTTAATGAGTGCCATTCTGACAGGTGTGAAGTGGTATCTCATTGTGGTTTTATTTGCATTTCTCTAATGATTAGTGATGTTGAACATTTTTTCATATGCCTATTGGCCATCTATATGTCTTCTTTGTAGAAGTCTCTATTCACTTCTTTTGCCCATTTATTGATTAAATTGTTTGTCTTCCTGGTGTTGAGTTTTACAAGTTCTTTATAAATTTTCGTTATTAATCCCAATTAGATGTATTGTCAAATATGTTCTCCCATTGTATGGTTTGTCTATTTATTTTGTTCATTTTGTCCTTAGCTGTGCAAAAGCTTTTTATTTATATATAGTCCCATTTGTTCATCCTGCCCTTTATTTCACTTGCCTGTGGAGATAAATCAGCAAATATATTGCTGCGAGATATGTCGGAGAGCTTATTGACTATGTTTTTTTCCAAGATGATTATGGTTTCACACTTTACATTTAAGTCTATTATCCATTTTCAGTTTATTTTTGAAAATGGTGTAAGTTGGTGGTATAGTTTCATTTTTTTATAAGTACCTGTCCCATTTCCCCAACACCATTCATTAATGTGACTGTCTTTACTCCATTGTATGCTCTTATGTCCTCTGTCAAATATCAATTGACAATAAAGGGTGGTTTTATTTCTGGGTTCTCTGTTCTGTTCCATTGATGTGTATGCCGGTTCTTATGCCAGTCCAAGTTGTTTTGAGTACAATGGCCTTGTAGTATAACTTGATATCAGGAAGTGTGATGAATACCTCCCACTTTATTCTTCATTTTTAAGATTGCTGTGGCTATTTGTAGGTTTTTCTTTTGGTTCCATATAATTTTTTGGAATATATGTTCTATATCTTTGAAGTATGCCATTGCTATTTTAATAGAAATTGCATTGAATTTATAGATTGCTTTGTGTAATATAAACATTTTAATGATGTTTATTCTTATTCATGAACACGATATATGCTTCCACTTGTTTGTATTTTTTATTTCTTTTTTTTAATTATTTTTATTATTTATTCATTTCAGAGAGGAGCGAGGGAGAGGGGGAGAGAGAGAGAGAGAGAGAGAGAGAGAAGGAAGCATCAACTCCCATATGTGCCTTGACCAGGCAAGTCCAGGGTTTCAAACCAGCGATCTCAGAATTGTAGGTCGAGGCTTTAATCCACTGCGCCACCACAGGTCAGGCTATTTTTTATTTCTTTTATCAATGTTTTATAATTTTTCGAGTACAAGTTCTTTACCTCTTTGATTAAATTTACTCCTAAGTACTTTATTTTTTTGTTGTTGTTGCAATAGTGAAGGGGATTGTTTCCTTAATTTCTCTTTCAGACAGCTTATTGTTGGTGCATAAAAATGCCACTGATTTCTGAATATTAATTTTATATCATGACACCTTGCCAAATTCATTTATCAGGTCTCAGTTTTTTGACTGACACTTTAGGGTTTTCTCTGTACAGTATCATGTTATCAGCAAATAATGATAGTTTTACTTCTTCTTTTCCAATTTGAATGCCTTTTATTTCTTCTTCTTGTCTGATTGCTTTGGCTAGGACTTCCAGAACTATGTTGCATAAGAGTGGTGAAAGCAGGCACACCTGCCTTGTTCCTGATCTTAGGGGGATTGCTTTTAATTTTTGCCCATTGAGTACTTTGTTGGTTGTGGGTTTGTCATAGATGGCCTTTATCATGTTGAGGTATGTTCCCTGTATTCCCACTTTGCTGAGAGTTTTGATCATAAATGGATGCTGGATTTTATCAAATGTTGCTTTTTGCATCTATTAATATTGTCATGTGATTTTTCTCCTTTCTTTTGTTTATGTGATTAATTGCATTGGTTGATTTGCAAATATTGTACCAGCCATGCCTCCTCAGAATGAATCTCACTTGATCATAAAATATGATATCTTTTATGTATTGCTGGATCCAGTTTACTAATATTTTGTTAATAACTTTAGCATCTAAGTTCATCTGGAATATTGGCTTATAGGTTTTTTCTTTTAGTATCTTTGCCTGGTTTTGGAATGGGCATTATGCTCACTTCATAAAACAAGCTTGGAAGTCTTCCCTCCTCTTGAATTTTTTGATATAGCTTAAGAAGGATAGGAGTTATTTCTTTTTTTAATATTTGGTAAATTTCACCTGTGAAGCCATCTGGTCCAGGACTTTTGTTTGTTGGAAGTTTTTTGATAATGGTTTCTATCTCATTTGTGGTAATTGCTCTGTTTAGGTTTTCTGATTCTTCCAGATTGATTTTTTTTTCATTTTCTGTTGCATGAGGGGTTTTTTGGTTTGTTCTTTTGTTTTTTATTAATTTTAATGGGGTGACATTAATAAATCAGGGTACATATGTTCAAAGATTTTTGAAAGATTATATGTTTCAAGAAATTTTTCCATTTCACCTAGGTTGTCTAATATTTTGGCATACATTTTTTCATAGTATTTTCTTACAATCCTTTGTATTTCTGCTGTGTCAGTAGATACTTTTCCACTCTCATTTCTAATTTTATTTATTTGAGTCCTCTCTCTTTTTTTCTTGGTGAGTCTGGTTAAAGGTTCATCAATCTTGTTTACCTTCTCAAAAAACCAGCTCTTGATTTCATTGATCTTCTGTATTATATTTTTAGCTTCTATGTCATTTTTTTCACTCTGATTTTTATTTATTTTTTCTTCTACTTCCTCTGGGCTTTACTTGCTGCTCTTTTCCTAGTTCTTTTAAATGCAGGGTTAAGTTGTCTTTTTGAGCTTTTTCTTGCTTCTGAGGATATGCTCATAGTGCTATGAACTTCCCTCTCAGGACTGCTTTTGCTGTGTCCAATAACTTTTGAGTTGTTGTATGTTCATTTTCATTTGTTTCAAAGAAATCTTTTATTTCTTTCTTGATCTCATTGTTAGCCCATTTGTTATTTAATAACATGCTATTTAGTCTCCAAGTGCTTGAATGTTTTTCGGTTTTTCTATTTTAGTAGATTTCTAGTTTCATACCATTGTGATCAGAGAAGATACTTGATATGATTTCAATCTTCTTAAATTTTTTGAGACTCGTTTTACGTCCTAACATGTGGGCTATCCTAGAGAATGTACCATGAGCACTTGAAAAGAATGTATATTCTGCTGCTTTAGGGTGAAATGTTCTGAAGATATCTATTAAATACAGTCGATCTGGTATGTGCTTTAGGTCTGCTGTTTCTTTGTTAATTTTCTGTCTTGAGGATCTATCCATTGATGTTAGTGGGGTATTAAAATCCCCTAGTATTATAGTGTTGCTGCTGATCTCATCCTTTATGTCCATTACAATTACTTTATATATTTTGGTGCTTCTATATTAGGTGCATAGATATTTATAATGGTTATATCTTCCTGTTGGATCATTCCCTTTATCATTATGTAGTGACCTCCTTTATTTCTTACTATAGCCTTTGTTTTAAAGTCTATTTTGTCATATATAAGTATTGCTACCCCAGATTTTTTTTCATTTGCATGAAATACTTTTTTCCATCCTTTCATTCTCAGTCTGTGTGTATCTTTTCTTCTGAGGTGAGTCTCTTGTAAGGTAGCATATGAATGGGTCCTGTAACTACCCTATGTCTTTTGATTGGAGCATTTAATCAATTTACATTTAAGGTTATTATTGATATGTAGTTATTTATTGCTATTTTATTCTTTAAATGTACAATCCTCATTTTCTCGATTTTTTTTTCTTTGCTCTTTTTACATTACAGCAGGCCCCTTAACATTTCTTGCAGTATTGGTTTAGTTGCAATTAATTCCTCTTTTTTTTTTTTTTTGTCTGGGAAACTTTTTATTTCTCCTTCAATTTTAAATGATAACCTTGCTGGATAATGAAGTCTTGGTTGTAGGCTCTTGTTTTGCATTACTTTGAATATTTATTGCCATTCCCTTCTGGCCTCAAGTGTTTCTGTTGAAAAGTTGGATGTCATCTTTATGAGTGCTCCTCTGTAAGTAATTGACTTCTTTTCTCTTGTTCCTTTTAGTATTTTTTCTTTATCTCTTAACTGGTATTTTAATTATGATGTGTCTTGGTGTATGCCTCCTTGGGTTCCTCTTTAATGGGACTCTGTTATTTTTGAACTTGAGTGATTTTTTCCTTCCTCACTTTAGGGAAGTTTTCAGCTATGATTTCTTCAATCATGTTCTCTATCCCTTTTTCTTTCTATTCTCCTTCAGGAACCCCTATTATGCAGATGTTGTTTCTCCTCATGTTGTCACAGAGCTCTCTTAGAGTTTTCTCTGACTTTTTGAGCCTCTTTTCTTTTTGCTGTTCTCCTTCCATGCTTTCGTTTATCTTGTCCTTTAAATTGTTGATTCAATCCTCTGCTTCATCCACCCTACTTTTAATTCCTTCTAGTGTTGTCTTCATTTCTGATAATATATATGTCGTTTCTGACTGGTTCTTTTTTTATGATTTTAATGTCCTTTTTGATGCTTACTATCTCTTTATTTAGGTGTTCATTATGTCTATCCATTGTTGCTCTAAGATCCTTGAGCATCCTAACAATCATTATTTTAAACTCTGCATCTGATTATTTGGTTTTTTCCATCTCATTCAGTTTTTTTCCTGGCGATTTCTCTTGTTGATTCATTTGGATTGCATTTCTCTGTCTTCCCATTTTTTTCTGTGTATAGACTCTTCCTTAGGGTGTGCTGCTTGAAAAGCTAGCTGAGTCTACAGTTTAAGTTGTCTGCCTCCAGCTATCAGTTGTGTTGGTTCTAGATCTTCTTGGGTTGGCATCATCTGTTATTTTGATCCACTTGGGCTACTTGTCATCAGCTACTGCTCTTTTTGCTGTTTGTGTCAGTGATTTCTCTGTCTGGATAGTGTGGGAGGGGCCAACCTGTCTATAAGGATCAGCTTCCTCCTGCTTAGAGCTATCAGCAGCTCCATAAAAACTGCAAGCTCTGAAAGATTTGCCTTCACTTTTCAGTATTTCCACATCCTCTTGCAGCTGCCTCATCTTTCTAGAGTCTTCTGTTGAAAGACTCTAGTGTGGGCCCAACTGACCTCACCTAACTAACCCCTGTACTGATTACAAACTTGTTGGGTTAGGGCAGCTGAGGTTGGAAATATAACATTAGTGGGACCCATTACTTCAGGGGTCTTTTGGGCAGTAGCTCAGTACAGGGATTGTGGCCCCTACACCAGGATCTAATTCCTCAGCTTCCACTGGAAACTCACATTTTATTACTCCCCAAAAAGGTGAGCCACAGAAAAGTCTGAATTTCCTTAAGTTTCTCTTTCTGCTGCTTCTGAATGCTGGCATTTGCTGGGCCCCGCAGGGATCCAGGAATTAGTAAGGGTAGTGGGAGTGGGTTGCTCCATGGCTCCAGTTGTCACTCTACCTAGACATTTTTTACAAACTTTCATAGGGTGTGGTCATAAGAGTGCACTGGGTGTGGCCTCTGAGGACCTGAAGCGTGGTCTGCCTGACAGCTCTCTGGGGCCAGGGTGCATTCTCAGCAGTGGAGGGGAGAGGTGTAGCTCGGATCTCACCAGAAACCTGAGTCACTGATCTGCCTCCTGCTTCTTCGCCTTTCAGAACAACCCTTCACCCTAGCTGGAGCTGGAGAGGTTTCTGGGGTTGGGGCAGCTGCCTTTCCCTTGGCTAGTGCAGGACTAAGTGAGTGCCCCTCCCACAAAAATGATCACCTCAGTATTAGAGAATGACTCACCACAGGTGTTCCAGTCACCATCACTCTGTCTGTCCCTGTGCCTCGAACTCTTCTCACACAACTACATTCTTCAGCTCTCCCACCCCAGAGCCCTAGTTAAGTGGTTGTGCATTAGATTTTCTGCACTGGCCCTTTAAAACAAAGCAAGCATCTGAGAGCTCTGTCTCTTTCTTGCAGACAGAAACGCAACTCTTAACTGCTAAATGCTATCTGAGCGCCTCTTCTAGGCTCTGGGGCTCTGGACCTGGGGCTGAGGGTCCCCACCTCTCAAGGTACCTCTCCCACAGTGAGAGTCCTTCTGTATACTCAGTCACCCCTGGCTCCTGGGAGTGGGGCAACCCCTGTCACATCTCCGCACTTCCTACCAGACTTGGTATGACTTCTTCTGTGCTTCTTGGTTATAGAGTCCTCTTTGTTTGGTCCAAAGGTGGTTTTTCACAATGATTGTTCTTAATTTAAGTTGTAATCCAATTTGGTCCTGGGAGGTGGCAGTTGGAATGTCTGCCTAGTCTGCTGCCATCTTGGAATCCCTTTTTAATGCTTTTTAACCTTAACATTTTTATTTTACCAACTTAAGTCAACCCATTAAATTCACAAAATATTAATATTCTGGTACAAACCACCATATTAGATGTTTGCAAGACTTAAAAAAATGAATCCAAAAAATATCTGCTCAGAAGTAGCTTACTGTATTAAGTCAATTCAGTCAAATACAGTGATCAGTTAGTCGAAATAAAAAGCCAACTCAGTACGACCTGTTTTTTGTCTATGCATTTTAATCAAAACAAAGACATGGTTCAGAGATGGTAGTTACTGCTTTGGACATCAATGTGGCATCATATTCTCAGAAAAAAGATCAGGAAGCATCAAGGATCTTTACTTCAGGCTTCATTTAGGAAATGTAAGCTGAAGGTATAGAGTGGCTTAGCCAAAGTCACTGAGCTAATTACCATCATAGTTGATGGCTCCAACTCCAAATACAGTGAGCTTTCAACTAGAATATGCTGAATCTACATTCTGCTCTCCTTTCCACTAAGTCATTATTCAGTGTGCCTTTTGATCATGCAATCCTATCATTATAAAACAGTTGAACCAGCAACACAATATATGCAAGTCATCACTATTTTGCTATACTAATACTAGTACATTTATTATATTATAAAATTTACACAAAACTATAAGTCTAAACCTTCAGGGTTTTTTCTTTACCTAAATGTGCACATCTGGAGAAGATGGTTCTCCCACCCCTGGAAGCCACAATACTGGGTGCTGTCCTGGGCAGCCGGTGGAAACTGGAATTTGGGATCACTTTAAGTACCACTGAATAGTTTGCAACATTTGTATTCTATTGCCACAGATGACCACAATTTGTGTAACAGATTACCACAAACTGAGCAGCTTTAAAAAAAGCAAATTTCTTATCTCACAATCTTTATGAAACTGGAAGGAGTCCAGGCATAGCATGGCTTAGCCAGTTCTTTGCTAAGTATTTCAGAAGGAAGGAATAAGGTGTCAGCAAGGCTATGTTCCTTTCTGGAGACACTAAGGGAGAATACACTTCCAGGTGTATTCAGGTTGTTGACAGAATTCACATCCATGAGGTTGTAAGTCTAAGGTCCCTATTTCCTTACCAACTGTTAGTTGAGGTAGTTCTCAACTTCTAGAGGCTACCCATTTTCCCTGATTTTTGGCCCCTTACATTTTAAAGCCAGCAATGGTGGGGTTGAGTTCTCCCCACATTTCTAACCTCCCTGACTTTCCTTCTGCCTCATCTCTCCAACAATCAAATTAATTCTTGGCCTTAGCTCAGTGATAGAGTGTTAGCCCAGTGTGTGGATATCCCAGGTTCGATTTTCAGTCAGGGCACACAGGAGAAGCAACCATCTGCTTCTCCATTCCTCCCCCTCCCTTTTCTTTCACTCTCTCTCCCTCTTCCCCTCCTGCAGCCATGGTTCAATTTATTTAAGCACATTGGCTCCAGGGACTAAAGATGTCTTTGTGGAGCCTCACCTCAGACACTAAAAATAGCTAAATTGTGAGCATGGCCCGAGGGGAGCAAAGCATAGACCCCAATGGGGATGGCCAAGTAGATCCCGGTCAGGGAGCATGTGGGAGTCTGTCTCTATATCTCCTTTCCTCTCATTTGTAAAAGAAAGAAAAAATCAATTCTTTAACTCTCAATTTCCTCAAAAGCAAAGTAAGAAAATTTACATGTACCTCAGATTACTGATTTGAGGGTGATAAATATGAGATTATTTTGAGCACTGTAAAGCAATTAATGTAGGAAAATGTGGGAGTTGGGTGTGGGAAATTAAAAGGGAAAAGGAGAAACAGGGAAGCTTTTCTCTACATTTAAGAATATTAGTATGGCTGAAATAGAATAAGTTGAGTGTCCACAGAACACTAAAGTTAAGGGAGATAGATATTTATAAAAGCATTGTTTTAAATGCTGTAATGGTAGGTGAGTGTTGAGAATTTTTATAAAATATCATATGCCAAATGAGGCACAAATTAACCTTCAGACTTACTATGATTCAGTCTGTACCCCCCAAAAAATCATAATTTAAAATACTGAACATAAGCCAATACAATACCATAGAGCCTGTAAACCTGCCAATACCATTTGGTGTTAATAACCAATATCTGTATGCCCTAGGCATACAAATATTGCCTTTTCTCAGCAACAAAATGGAAATAATAATAATAGTACCTACCTTAATGTTGTTGTAAAGATTAAAGAATGCATGTAGAATAGTCACCAAGATGTCAGGCTATAAATATCATCTATTTTTTTATTATTGAATTCAAAAGAATAAGAGTATAATCAATGGTTCATTAAGCCAATAATATGGTAAGCAATAATTTATTGCTAGCTCACAGCCTTTACTAAGACAATAAAGAGAAATATATTTCTCAAAAAAATAATATGCAAGAGAAAAAAATATATAAAAATACCTTGTAGGTGATATTAAGTAATAGGTATTTCACCCATTATGTTCTCTAACCTGATTTTATGTTTTTGTAGCTTTCAGGACTTAGAGCAATAATTTATCTAAAAGCAAAAGGTTAAGTAAATCTGAAGTTTCAGCAACTAGCAGGTCTGGAAGATGCTTTCTGCAGGTGCACATTCATCTTGAGATTTAGCTGGGGCATGGTTGCCTAGATTGTTGATAACTGGTGGTTTTTATAGCACATTCTCAATTAAGAGCAATAGTAAAGAGAGAGCCAAGTCTAGATAGAAGCATCATACTCTGGGCACGGGTGAGCATGCATTAGCCAGTCACACTGCACACAATCAAGTATTAGACACACTGCTGCAACTGTGCCACATCTCTGGCAGAAGTTCAGGATGCTCTGGCCTTGTTTGCCCCTTAGAGACCTCTTGGGAAACCAAAAGAAAGTAAAAAGAGAGATTTAAAACATCAACTGCCTATGACCTGATGTGTTACTGTTTAACAAATGTAATTTAAAATGAAAATCCAACAACTTTTTTCTTCAATATGAGAGGCTCTAGGAAAACTCTTAAAATACAAAAATATGAAGCAAATCCAAGTAAAGATTCTATGAAAATATATATATTTTAATACTAAAGGGAAAGTCAGCAAAAAGAAAAAGAAACTCTACAGGAACAATGAGATTGTAGAACAGATGTAAATTAGGAGAAAAACAACTATTTGAAAAATCTTGTTTATTTCTTTATACAGTAAACATTAACTTTTCCATACAGCACCTACTGCTGACCTGGCTAAATGAAAACAGCCAGAAGCAATTCATAAGTACCATTATATTGATGATATTATGCTAACTAGTGACTCTCATCTAGAATTGGAGCAAGCAGTCCCTACCCTTCTGTCCCATTTAAAAGCATGTTGGCTGGGTGGTCAACAAGGGTAAATTATAAAGACCTGGATTTTCTGTTAAATTCTTGGAGGTTGTTCAGTTAAGTAAGAAAAGTTATCCCTGATGCAGTTATAGATAAGATTCAGGTGTTCCTCATGCCCACTACTGAAAAACAGTTATAGGAATTCCTAGGTCTATTGGGATATTGGCAAGCATTCACACCCCATTTGGCTCAGTTACTGGGTGCTTCAAATACCCTTCTTCGGAAAGGGGCTCGCTAGGATTGGATGGAGCGGGCACAGGTACTTTTGCAGCAGTTAAGAGAGCTGACAAGGCAGCACAGGTCTTGAATGTGTTTGATCCCAACAGGCCCTGTGAGCCTGACATCTATGTAACCTCTAAGGGGTTTTGGTTGGGGCTTGTGGCAATGCACAAAGTACTTATGGCCCCCTCTTAGGTTTTGGTTCCAATTGTGGAAATGCTCTGAAGTTCATTACTCATTAGTAGAGAAACAGTTGGCAACTGTGTATGCCACCCTCCTGGCCACTAAAAATATTATGACCACACCTCCAGGTACAGTCAAGACAATGTACCCCCTTGTGAGATGGGTGAGAGATTGGGCAACAGAACCATATAATGATGCAGCCCAAACCTCTGTCCTGGCCAAGTGGTATGCATCCTTGCAACAATGCTGTGCTCTTAGCACCAGCCCACAAAGGGCAGAACTGCAGGACGTCTTGGGTCCAGTCACCTATGGAACCCTAGAGTTAGGTGCAGCTGAGGTTCAGAAGGCAGAACATAAAATCAGTCCCTACAAGGAGGGGTGGATGCCCATCTTGGACAAGGATGCCTGGTCTACTGATGATTTTAGCAGGGCTCAATCTGCCAAGTGGACAGCTATAGCTTCCATCTGGGCCACTGAGGCTACTTAGATGAACACAGGTATGGGACAAAACAGCCAATGGGCAGGATTAAGAGCTGTGTGGCTAGTTGCCCATAATGAGCCTTCACTTCTGGGGATTTGTGCCAACAAATGGGCTGTCTATTGTGGACTGACCCTTAGCTACTTGACACAATAACCAGTGGATGGCAATGCACCATCTGCTATGGGGTCAGGCCTGTGACAGGACTTATGAGAAACAGGACACCAGAAGCAGGTGACAGTATATCATGTCATGGAGCATTCTCCTCTAGCTCATTCTGAGAATGATGAGGCAGACACCTTGGCAAGGGTGTGATGGCTAGAGACTGCACCCACAGGTGATGTGGCACTGGCATCTGTTCCGTGTGGGGCAGAAAACTAAGTGGGCTACAGTTAAGGCATGGAACTTGTCTTTGTCCTATGCAGAGGTACTTGTAGCTTGTGATCAGGTGCAAAGTATTTCAAGGAGCAGCTGCAGAGACAGCTAGTGTCACCTGGGCAGATCCAGAGAGTATGAGTTCAACTGACATGGTGGGAGATAAACATCATTAGACCCTTACCAAAATTAGACAAGTACTAGTTAGTATACAGTCACCTATATAGATACTGCCATCAGTCTGCTTGCTGCTTACCCCGCTTATAAACCAGACCAGAAGGTAGTCATACAATATCTGAACTATCTGAATGCTGCCTATGGGCAGCTGCTGGTTCTTGAGAGTGACAATGGTACCCATTTCACTGGTTCTATGGTGAAGCAGTGGGCTCAGGACCTGGGGTTGACTGGAAGTACCATGTTCCCTACCACCCACAGGTCACTGGTATCACTGAGCTGTATAACGGACTCTTAAAGCAGGGGCTGCAACAAGAGCAGGGTACTAGCTCTCTCACTGGATGGACACACTGCTTGTAGATGGTACTCAGATTTTGAAGGAGAGACTTCGATGGGGGTGCCTAGCTCTGGTAGACACCCTCCTGCACTGGCCAACTTCTCCCATCCAGTTCCAAATACATTCTAAGGACAGTTTACTCAAGCAGGGCTTTCGGCGGCAGGGCAATGTGCTCTTGCCTACCCCAACAGCCCTCCTTAAAAGGCCAATGGCTTCAATGGACATGGACATGGACTGTCCAGGGCCCCTACCTATGATGTCTGGCACCATGGAGTAGGGAGCTAGAAGTGGGCCTCCACTTATCTCCCTGGGCAACCAGCACCTGGCCACCTAAGACAGAAGTGAATTATCCCTTTAGTGTTCAGGGGGACAACATTATGAAGGGCACCTTTTTAATTTCCCAATGGCTTATAATTAGTTCTCTCATTTTGTTGCACATAGAACCAGAAAACCCTGGTGTAAAGGCCAATAAGGTTTTGTATGCCCATCCAGGGTGACCTCTGGTACCTGCTACTGTGCTGTCTATGGACAAAACTCTGGCCTGTATTCTACCAGAAGGGAAAGATTTACCTCTCTTGGTACTACTAAAAACACTCTCTTTTTTTGCCCATAAGTTACTGGACAATGTAAGCCAGGCCTTGCATGATCTGGAGAAGAAAACCCAGAAGAAAGAACACCAAACATGGGACTCCCTCCAAGAATGGTAGATGTCTTTAGCAGCAGGCTGGTGCACCATCTTTATTGTGATATAGCTTGTGCTTTTGTAATTCTGTTGCTGTAGTCTGTACTATTTCTGTTTATCTAATGTACCTCACTCCTCACACAGGCACCATTCTGAAAGATACTTGTCATATAGATTGAGAGGTGAGCAACCCTAAAGGGGTATAATGTAGGGGAAATAGCTGTGGTATGCTTACTTGCTGGTTTCCTGGCTGCAAGCATTTTGCATGATTAGTACAGCAGCATGTGGCAGAAAGCCACATGTTTGTCCCTGTGAAAAGCTATGGGTGCTTTCCCTCAGCAGCAATTCTACCAAATTGCTCTCCCACCACTGTGAAGTGCAGTTCCCTGATTCCCTCAGACACCACTGTGAGGGGCAGTTTTCCTGATTCTTTGTCATCCACTTCAAAAAGTGGTTTTTTGTTTTGTTTTGTTTTTTATTTACTCACCCGTCTCTGCAAGCCTCCAGTAAATGGATAATGGCCCAATGCTTTCCAGCTTTACAGTTACTCTATCATCTCCCCAAATTCAATGTGAACCTGCCTGGTTTCGACCACTGGCATTACATCTAAGTACAGTGTGTCCGTAAAGTCATGGTGCATTTTTGACCAGTGCAAAATATAAAGTGCACCATGACTTTATGGACACACTGTATCTGGGAAAATTAGTACATGAACTCAAGCAATCTAACAACACAGTTCATATTGTTTACCACTGCACACACAGCCTCTCACTTGGACAAAGGGAGGACTAAAGCAGCTACTCTTTTGTCTATTTTATCTGTTGGCTTCTACATATAGTTTTCATTAGTAAAGGGATCTGTGTATTTTGAACATTTAAAAGCCACTAAACTCAATCCACTTTAGTTACTTCAACATTCTAAAATCTAGTTTAGCAAGAGCTGTTCTAAAGAAAAGAAATAATAAAATTGTAACCTCAATCCCTGACCTTTCTTCTTCTTTTCACATGTGGGGCTCCAAAAGACATCCTTGAGGACTCACCCTCAACTGCAAGAAATGGAGATGACTCACTGCTTCTCAAAGAAAAAATAACTCAAAATCATTTGTAACTTTTATGTCCATTGTACTTTCCAAAAAAATGTAAGGAAGAAATTGATTCAAAGATAATCAGAATCTAATTAAACTTTTAATTGCTTCCTTTATTGTAAAAGCTTAGAGAAAAATAAGGAAAGGTGCACAACAGTCCAGAATCTTAAAGACTGAACCTGAAGCTGGTAGGACCATGAGTGTCATGTAGTTTTACTCCAGATTCCAAAGCTATTGCTCCTGGCCCTGAACTTCTCATTTTTCCACATGTTTCCAACACACAAACATCAATGAGTTAGACCAAGGATAATATCTAGGTCATTAATTAAACTCTATGTACAGGCATGCACATGATTTCATCATACGTAGCATATGGAACTATAAACACTACATGGAACTAGCAACTATAAATTATAAGCATATAATTCCCTTGAGTTTTGTAAACCATAAAAATGAAGCTCAAGTGGTTTGTGTAGTCATTTGAATCTCAAAAGGAAATATAGCACCACTATTCAAAAGTGCTTATTGTTTATTTTTATATAATGAATGGATCCTACTTCTCAATTCACACATACCCTCTTCCCACTGGGGCCATTCATTCTATGCTGACTCTTCTTTTCAGCCATCCCCTATCAGCCTGGCTTCCCCCCATTCTCTCCCTTATTTACAGAAAAGGCGCCTCCATGGCAACAGCCTTATGGGAGTGTGGGGTTGCACTTCAACTCATTAACAACACATTTTAATAATTCACAAGAATGCATAACTCTTATGAATAACTCTTTTGTCCCCAATGGAATGCAGCATATGTAATACTGCCATATCACATATAATAATATACTTATAGATTACAAATATACAAAAGAAAAATAGTAGTTATTTAGCATTAATTTGGGGGGAAAGTATGGTTTTAAATGGTTTATTACCATTCCCTTGAACTCAAAAACCTCAAGTTTCCACTCAAGACTATTGTGTTCTTTTCTTGAATCCTATACATTCATCCGCTTGTTGACCTAACAATAAGAAATCAAATATTTATTTATCTCTGACCTAATGTGCTTAAAAATATCCAGTAATCAGGAGGATTCATTTTTCCTTCAAGAATGTGCAATCTGGGGAGATGATATCAGAGTAATGGCTGTGTGAGAGATACTCCTGATATTTCCCCTTGAAATTTCAAAATATTGAATAGCTATAACACAGTGAAGGTATCCCAGCTGGGCTCACAGTAATGCCTTAAAATCCATACACCAAATGGATTAAAGTTGGGAAGGGTTGAAAAGAGGGACAGAAGATAAAACACACTCATGGTCTGCCCAGCAGAAATGCCTGGAGTGAATACATTCCTTTTTTCTTCTGGGAGTGTGGGGGGGAAGAAAACTCAGGCTATGGGTTTTGTCTGCCAGGGCTACAGAGAAAGAAGCCTGGAGTAACTGAGCCTCCTTCTCTGGAAAATAGCAGACAGATTGAGGAACAGAGAGGGTGATGCTAAACCAAAGTGGAAGCAAAAGAAGGGGTCACAACCAGTGCTCCCATGGTCTGCCCACAGCATACACTCAATGCAGAGACAGAGAAAATCAAAGTGCAACCCAACAGCCTCCCAGATTCTGCCTCCATCACCTTATGGGATACTGAGAGTGGCAGTGACAGACTCCACAGCTAAGTCTCCAGAGCCACTCTCTCCCCTGAAGAACAGAGGTGCTCTCTGTCCCCTGGTCTGTTGGAACATGGGGAAAAGTGCCTGGAGGGCTAATAATATCACCATTGCTAAAGCTGTAAAGCCAAAAAACCCTCACAACACACCCTACCCACCAACAGGACTGCAGTCCTTCATATATCAATGCAACAGCAACATCTCAGTAGAGGGCAGCCCAAGAATTTTACAGAGCTTGTAATACAGCCACACCTACAAAAAAGAAACAGTAACTACCCAAAACTGAATATTCTTTCTTTTTTCCTTTATTTCTGTTTTTTTCTCATTTTATTTTTTCTCTTTTAAATTTTATTTTTATAATTTTTATATTCCTTATTCTTATTTTTTGTAGGTGTTTTATATTGCTTTTTATTTTCTTTTTGGTTTTTGTTCTGTTTTCTGTGGTTTTCCTTTTTTACTTGTCATAATTTTTAAATATTTTATATTCTTATTGTATTTTTGAATATATATTTTTTCACTTTTTTAGCTCTTTGTTGTTAGAGTTTTTAACAATACCATTCTCAAATGCCATCATGAAAGAAGAAATTGAATACCATGGCTATGCAAGACAGACATAGTACAGAAAAAAAATTAAAAATCTCCAGAACAAAAACCTAATCACATGGAACCTTGGAGTTAAATGACAGAGAATTTAAAAATGAAGTTCTGAAAATATTCAATGAGATATGTGAAAAAAACACCAATAGGTGACTTAATGAGCTCAGAAAACAAAATGAATACATTAAAAGAAGATTAAAACTTTAAAAAGAGAGTTGAAAAACTTAAAACATGAATTAAAGACTGAGGTTACAAGTTTAGCTAATAGAACAGGTCAAATAGAGGGAAAAATCAGTGACACTGAAAGCAGGCAACTAGAGATGCTAAAGAGAGAAGAAAAGAGGGATTCATGAATTAAAAATATGAGAGAACTCTACAAGAATTGTCTGACTCCATCAGAAAGAGCAATATAAGAATAATGGGTGTATAAGAAGAAAATGAGACAAAGAAGGGAATGGAGAGCCTATTCAAACAAATAATTGATGAGAACTTCCTAAGCTTATGGAAAGAGTTAGAGCCTCAAATCCAAGAAGCAAACAGAATGCTGAGTTACCTCAAGCCAAATAAACATCTTCCAAGGCACATCATAACAAAATTGTCAAAACTCAATGACAAAGAAAGAATCTGCAAGGCAGCTAGGGAAAATAAGAACATAACATATGAAGGAAGGTTTTTTAGCTTATTATCAGATTTCTCAGCAGAAACTATACAAGCAGAAGACAGTGGAGCCCAACAAAGTACTGAAAAAAGAGAATTACCAGCCAAGAATACTATATCCATTAAACTTATCTTTCAAATATTGAAGGGAAATAAAAATTTTTGCAAACATACAGAAGCTGAGGAAATGTATCACCAGGAAAGCCCCACTGCAGGAAATATTCAAAGTGGTTATTCAACCAGATACAAAAAACAAAAATCAAAACTACAAGTAAAATATCCAAAAGGTCACAAAAATCAAAGATGATCTGTGACAACAGTAACATAAAAGGGCAGAGGATAAAGCTCAGCAGTTGCAAAAGATGGAGTACAGAAGCACTCATAAGACAAAGGACTCTTGAACAATAATAATCACCCACAAAAAAAAGCCACTACTGAAATACAAAGCTTAAAAAAAGAGAAATGAGGGAAAGAAGTATGAAATACCACCAAACAAAAACAAATGACAGAAACACAAAAGAGAAGAACCAAATGAGATACAGTGCTACCAGAAAACAAAACATAAAATGACTATAGGAAATCCTCAATGTCAATAATTACCCTAAATGTAAAGGGACTGAACTCACCAATAAAAAGGCATAGAGTAACAGATTGAATAAAAAAGCAAAACCCAAATGTATGCTGTCTTTAAGAGACCCATCTGAGCTGCAAGGACAAAAGTAGGCTCAAAGTGAAAAATTATTTTTCAAACAAATAATACCCTAAGAAAAGCAAATGTAACCATACTCATATCTGACAATGATGACTTCAAGACAACAAAGGTAACCAAAGACAAAGATAGACATTTCATAATGAAAAAGGGGAACACTTTATCAAGAAGTCATAACACTTCTTAATATGCATGCACCAAACCAAGAGCACCAAAATATATAAGACATATATTAACTGATCTAAAAATAAAAACAAAAAAACTTATTACACTTGTAGATCTCAACACATCATTGATGGCTTTAGATAGATCATTCAAACAGAAAATCAATAAAGAAATATTGTCCTTAGAAGACACACCACACCAAATGGACATAAAAGACATCTATAGGACATTTTATCCCAGAACATCAGATTATACATTTTTTCCAGCATGTATGTAACATTCCTAAGGATAGACCATATGTTGGGCCACAAATAAAACATTAAAGTATTCTGGAGAACTGAAATTATACCAAGCATATTTTCTGACCATAAGGCTTTGAAATAAGAATTCAACAGCAAAAAGGAAGTAAAGAAACCCACAAAAATGTGGAAATTAAACAACATACTTCTAAAAAATTACTGGGCCCAACAAGAAATAAAAGCAGAGATCAAAAGATATATACAGACCAATGAGGATGACAACACATCAAAATTTCTGGGATGCAGTGAAAGCAGTAATAAGAGGGAAGTTTATATCATTACAGGCTTATATCAAGAAACAAGAGAGATCCCAAGTTAACAACTTAACATAACATCTTAAAGACCTAGAAAAGGAAGAACAAAGGCAACCCAGAGTAAGCAGAAAAAAGAAAATAGTAAAAATTAGAGAACTAAATGAAATAGCAAACAGCAAAACTATAAAAAATATTATTAGAACAAAGAGCTGGTTTTTTAAAACATCAATAAAATTGACGAATCCCTGGCTAGACTCACTAAGGAAAAAGAGAAAAGACTCATATAAACAAAATCTGAAATGAAGCAGGAGAAATTACCACAGGCATTGTGGATCATAGTAGAATAATATAAAAGATATACCACCACATTGAATAATCTAAAAGAAAAGGATAAATTTCTTGAACTATGCAATCTTTCTAGACTGAGTCACAAAGTAGAAAATTTAAACAGACCCATAAGCAGAGAGAAAATAGAAACAACTATCAAAAACCTCCCCAAAAATATAAGTACAGAACCAGTTGGCTAGATTAGTTAATTATACAAACATTCAAAGATTTGGTACGTAACCTCAAAGACTTCCAAATAATAGAAGATGAAGTGATACTTCCTAACACATGTTATGAGGCCAATGTAACTCTGATATCAAAATTGGGCAAGGACAACACATACACACACACAAAAAAAAAGAAACTACAGACCAATATCTCTAATTAATGCAGATACAAAACTTCTAAACAAAACACTAGCAAATTAAATACAAGAACACACTTAAGAAATAATATATCATGATCAAGTGAGATTCATTCTAGGAGCACAAGGATGATTCAACATACAGAAATTGATCAACATTATACACCACATCAACAAAACAAAGAACAGAAATTATATGATCCTATCAATAGATGCAGAAAAAGCATTTGATTCGATACAAGATTCCTTTATGTTTAAAACATTCAATTAAATCAGTACAGAAAGTACCTCAACATTCTAAAGGCCATATATGACAAACCATCAGGTAATATCATATTAAATAGTGAAAAAATGAAGGCTTCTGCTCTAAAATCAAGACATGACAAGGCTATTCACTCTCTCTACTCTTATTCAACATAGTTCTGGAAGTTTTAGTCAGAGCAATCAGGCAACAGAAAGAAATAAAAGATACACATATCAGTAAAGAAGTAAAGGTATCACTTTTGCAGATGACATGATCCTGTATATAGAAAACCCCAAAGACTCCAAAAATATCTATAGAAACAATAAACCAATACAATAAAGTCACATAATGCAACATCAATGTACAAGTCTATTGCTTTTCTATACACCAATGACAAAACTTCAGAAAATAAATTCAAAAAAGCAATTTCTTTTACAATTGCAACAAATATAAATAATATACTTAGACATACACTTAACAAAGATGTGAAGGACCTATATACTGAAAACTATAAAGCATTTTTGAAAAATATTAAAAATACACAATGAAATGGGAAAATATTCCATGTGCATGGGTTGAAAGAATCAACATAGTTAACATAGCTATATTACCAAAAGAAATATACAAATTTAATGCAATCCCCATTAAAATCTCAAGTCAATTTTTAAAGAAATAAAACAAAATATCACCAGGTTTGTATAGAATCATAAAAAATCTCAAATAGGTGGACGGCAAGATGGCGATGGAGTAGGCAGACATACCAACTTCCAACTCCTGGAACCAAAGTGGATTATAACTTAATTTTAAGAACCATCATCTGGATAAACCAACTTTGAACTAAACTAAGTGGACTCTTTGAACTCAACCAAGGAACACTGAAGAAGCCACATTGAGGCTGGTAGGAAAGTGAAAACGTGGAAAGGGCTGCCCAGCTCCCTGGAACGAATGGCAGACCCGCATGGTGGGAAGAGAGTTTAGGGGAGAGGGAGGGGACCTGGGTCCCAGGAACAAAGCTCCAGCCTGCAGCTCCAGAGCCTAGAAGAGGCGTTTGGACAGTATTGAGTTGTAAAACAAGTAAGGATACTGTTTGTGAAAAAGAGACAGTTTTTTTGAGCAAGGATTCTTATTAAAGAGCGCAGAAAACCTCTCTCACAACCACTCACCCAGAGCTTCGAGGAATGGGGACAGAGGAGAGGACCAGAGCAGCAGAAAGAGAGTGTGGACTGTAAGGCACAGGGAGAAACACTCTGAAGGACAGCCACCCTAACCCCTGGGCTGAGTCACTTCCCTAATCGAAAACAAATATTTCACCTGAAACTGGCAATACCAGCAAAGGGAGACAGGACACCAGCCAAACAAGCTCTCCTGTGGCACTTAGAGCAGAGCTGCTTAGATGGAGGGAGCTTCCAGGACTACAGTATGGAGTGTTAGGGTCTGAGCTGCAGTGCCCCTACCCACACTGCTAAGAGCTTGGTGGAGGGGCGGTGACGGAGGGATGCTGAAATGGGTTTTGTCAGTGGAGGTGGAGGCCCAGCTGGCATGAGCTCGGCCTAGCCCGGCAGGGGCAGAGGGGATGCATGAAAGCAATCCAGCAGCTGCGGGGCCACCTGGAGCCCTACCTGCAGGGGAAAAGCGAGAGGCCAGGAAAGAGCAGAGATCTGCTGCTGAGCAGGGGGCATGGGCATGCAGCATCACCTGGCGTCCGAGGTTTGCGACCCCGCGAGAGCCGGCCATGACTACAGGGGCAGGGCTAAAGCCCAGGACAGGCAGAGCCTCGCAACTGAGCACATGCCAGCAACCCAGTCAGAAACAGTGGTTTGTGATCCTGCGCGAGCCAGGTCTGACTGCAGGGCCTGGGCGGAGGCCTGGGAAGAGGCGGGGTCTGCAGCTGAGCAAAAGTGCTCACCCCTACCCTTGGTGCTGAGGCTTGTGGCTTGAATACGGTGCGCAACCCACCTGCGGGGGCAAGGCAAAGGCCCAGACAAGCTGAAGTTTGTAGAGCCAGGCATAAGAACACAGCCCATCCCACGGAGGAGAGGGGGAAATCACAGCAACAGCTGCAGTGGGCCAGCGCTGGCAACGCCCATACCCAACCGCCCTAGGCAGCGGCAGAGGGGGTGGTGGGCCTGGAGACAACCAAACCTAGGGAAAACAGAGGCAACACCCATTGGACTCCAGTAACCACACCATTCTTATACACAGACAAATGGGCAGGCAGAGAAATGCAACCCAAATGAATCAAGAGAAATCCCCAGAGAAGGACCTGAATAAACCAGATATAACAAAAATACCAGATTCAGAGTTTAAAATAATGATAGTTAGGATGTTCAAAGAGCTTAGAGCAACAATGGATAGTCATTACAAACACCTAAATAAAGAGATAACAAGTATAAATAAAGAAATTGAAAAATAAATAGAGAAAGAAAGAAATTAAAATAACAAAAAAGAATCAGACAGAAATGACAAATACAGTATCAGAACTAAAGACCACAATGGAAGGAATTAAAAGCAGGATGGTGAAGCTGAGAATTGAATCAGTGAGTTAGAGGACAGAATAAACAAAGGCACAGAAGCAGAGCAGAAAAAAGAAAAGACACTCAAAAAATCTGAGGAAAATCTAAGAGAGCTCTGTGACAACGTAAAGAGAAATAACATCCGCATCACAGAAGTTCCCGAAGATTAAGAGAAAGAACAAGGAATAGAAACTTTGTTCAATCAAATCATGTCTGAAAATTTCCCTAAATTAAGACTGAAAAACGTTTCACACATTCAAGAAGCACAGAGAACTCCATTAAAGAGAAACCCAAAGAAATCTACACCAACACACATCATAGTTAAAATACCAAAGCTAAGTGATAAAGTGAACATTTTAAAAGCTGCTAGAGAAAAAAGCTATCACCTACAAAGAAGCCCCCATAAGAATGACATCCGACTTCTCAACAGAAACACTTGAGGCCAGAAGGGAATGGCAAGATATATACAAAGTAATGCAGAACAAGAACCTACAACCAAGACTACTCTATTCAGCAAGGCTAACGTTTAAAATTGAAGGAGAAATAAAGAGCTTCCCAGACAATAAAACCTCAAGGAATTCATTAAAACCAAACCAATTCTACAAGAGATACTAAGGAGCCTGTTGTGAACAGTTCAAAGGGGAAAAAGAATATAGCAAAAGAAGAACACAGCCTAAAGAATAAAACGGCAATAAAAAACTACATATCAATAATAACCTTAAATGTAAATGGATTAAATGATCCAATCTAAAGACATAGGGTAGCTGCATGCATAAAGAAACAGGACCCATACATATGCTGTCTACAAGAGACACACCTTAAAACAAAAGATGCATATAGACTAAAGGTAAAAGGATAGAAAAATATATTTCATGCAAATGGAAATGGGAAAAAAAGCCGAGGTAGCAATACTTATATCTGACAAAATGGACTTTAAAACAAAGACTGTAGGAGGAGCAAGATGGCAACGAAGTAGGCGGATGTACAAACTTCCAACTCCCAGAACCAAAGTGGATTATAACTCAATTTTAAGAACCATCATCTGGATAAACCAACTTTGAACTAAACTAAGTGGACTCCTCAACCAAGGAACACAGAAGAAGCCACATTGAGTCTGGTAGGAATAGCGAAAACGTAAAGTGGGCTGCCCAGGTCCCCAGAGCAAACGGCAGCCCCGAGAGACCCGCGTGGCGGGAGGAGAGTTTGGCGGAGAGGGAGGGACACAGGAACCAAGCCCCAGGCTACAGTCCCAGAGCCTAGAAGAGGCGTTTGGACAGTTTTAAGCTGTGAAACAAGTGAGGGAGCTTCCAGGCCTACAATGTAGAGTATTAGATCCCTTCCTACTCTGCTGAGGGTTGCTGAAGGGTATGGTGGCAGCAGGTCGCTGAAACGCGGTTCTGTCGGCGTGGGCAGAGGCCAAGCCTGTGTGAGCTCAGTCTAGCCCAGCAGGGGCGGAGGGGACGCGCGAAAGTGGTCCGGAAGCTGTGGGCCCACCTATAATCTCACCTGCGGGGAAAAAGCGGGAGGCCAGGAACGGGCAGAGATCTATTCTGCGACCCTGGGCAAGCTGGTCCTGACCGCGGAGACGGGGCTAGGACCAGGGACAAATGGGGCTCGAAGCTGAGCTCACACTACTATCTCCGCCCGGCCGGAGACACCGCGGATTGCCATCCTTCGTGCACGAGTGGGCTCCAAACACGGGGGCGAGGCAGAGTCTGGGACGAGCAGAAGTCTGGGACGAGCGTAATTCCACAGCTGAGCGTAAGCCAGCAAACACACTCGGCCCAATAAACCTTGGTTTGTGACCCTGCGCAGAAGGGCCAGGGCCTCAAGGTGGGGCTAAAGCTCTGGACAGGCAAAGGCTCACAGCTGAGAGCACGTCAAAAGCCCTGCCCAACTCGCAAAACTGTGGCGAGCAGGCTCTGATTGTGGGTTCTGGGAAGAAGTCCGGAAACAGGCGGGGTCTGCAGCTGAGCAAAGGTGCTCACCTCTTCCCTTGGTGCTGAGGCTTATGGCTTGAGTGAAAGCCCCTCCCGCAGAGGAGAGGTGGAAATCACACCAAAAGCCAAGTGGGCCGACGCTGGCAACACCCATACCCAACCGCCCTAGGCATCAGCAGAGGGGGTGGCGGGCCTGCAGACAGACCACACCTAGAAAACACGAAGGCAACACCTACTGGACTCCAGTGGCCACAACTTGCTTAAACAGAGAAAAAATGGGCAGGCAGAGGAATGCAAACCAAAAGAATCAAGAGAAATCCCCAAAAAAAGACCTGAATGAACCAGATATAACCAAATTACCAGAAGCAGAATTTAGAATAATGATTGTTAGGATGTTCAAAGAAATTAGAGCAACAATGGATAGTCATTATGAACACCTAAATAAAGAGATAACAAGTATAGAAAACAAAATTGAAACAATAAAAAAGAATCAGAAAGAAATGACAAATACAGTATCAGAACTAAAGACCACAATGGAAGGAAATAAAAGCAGGATGAATCACGCTGAGGATCGAATAAGCGAGTTACAGGACACAATAAACAAAGTTACAGAAGAAGAGAAGAAAAAGGAAAAGAGACTTAAAAAATGTGAGGAAACTCTAAGGGAGCTCTGTGACAACATGAAGAGAAACAACATTCACATCATAGGGGTGCCTGAAGAACAGGAGAGAGGACAGGAAATGGAAACTTTGTTCAATCAAATCATAGCAGAAAACATTTCTAAATTAAGGCTGGGAAACACTCCACACATTCAAGAAGGACACAGAACTCCATTAAAGAGAAACCCAAAAAGATCTACACCAAGACATATCATAGTTAAAATACCAAAGCTAATGGATAAAGAAAAAATATTAAAAGTTACTAGGGAAAAAAAGGCTATCACCTACAAAGGAGCCCCCATAAGGATGACATCGGACTTCTCAACAGAAACACTTGTAGCCAGAAGGGAATGGCAAGATATAATCAAAGTAATGCAGAACAAGAACTTACAACCAAGACTACTTCATCCAGCAAGGTTAACATTTAAAATTGAAGGAGAAATAAAGAGCTTCCCAGAAAAAGAAAGCCTCAAGGAATTCATAAAAACCAAACCAATTCTGCAAGAGATACTAAGGGGCCTCTTTTGAACAGTTTAAAGGGAGGAAAGAAAATAGCAAAAGAAGAATACAGCTTTAAAGAAGAAAATGGCAATAAACAACTACATATCAATAATAACCTTAAATGTAAATGGATTAAATAATCCAATCAAAAGACATAGGGTAGCTGCGTGGATAAAGAAACAGGATCCATACATATGCTGTCTACAAGAGACACACCTTAAAACAAAATATGCACATAGACTGAAAGTAAAAGGATGGAAAAAAATATTTCATGCAATTGGAAATGAAAAAAAAGCCGGGGTAGCAGTACTTATATCTGACAAAATGGACTTTAAAACAAAGGCTGTAGTAAGAGATAAAGAAGGACACTACATAATGATAAAGGAAACAATTTAACAGGAAGATATAACTATTATAAATATCTATGCACCAAATATAGGAGCCCCGACATACATAAAGCAGACTTTGATGGATATAAAGGGCGAGATTAACAGCAATACTATCATAGTAGGAGATTTCAATACCCCTCTAACAACACTGGATAGATTCGCAAGAAAAAAAAATAATAAAGAAACAGCAAACTTAAAGGATACACTAGATCAACATGATTTAATAGATATCTTCAGAACTTTTCACCCTATAGCGGTAGAATATACATTCTTCTCAAGAGCTCATGTACGTTTTCTAGGATAGACCACATGTTAGAACACAAAAGTGGTCTCAATAAATTTAAGAAGATTGAAATCATATCAAGCATCTTCTCTGATCACAATGCCATGAAACTAGAAATTAACAACAAAAGAAAAACTGAAAAATACATAAACACTTGGAAACTAAATAGCATGATATTAAATAATGAATGGATTAACAATGAGATCAAAGAAGAAATTAAAAAGTATCTAGAAAAGAATGATAATGAGCATACATCAACTCAAAATTTATGGGACACAGCAAAAGCAGTTCGAAGAGGGAAGTTCATTACACTACAGGCATATCATAAGAAGCTAGAAAAAGCTTAACTAAGAAACCTGACTCTGCATCTAAAAGAAATAGAAAAACAACAGCAAATAAAACCCAGGACAAGTAGAAGGAAGGAAATAATAAAGATAGAGCATAAATAAATGACATAGAGGAGAAGGAAACAATACAGAGGATCAATGAAACCAGAAGCTGGTTCTTTGAAAAGATAAACAAGATTGATGAACCTTTAACAGACTCACCAAGAAAAAAAGAGAGAGGACTCAAATAAATAAAATTAGAAATGAGAGTAGAGAAATAACAACTGACACAGCAGAAATACAAAGCATTGTAAGAAAATGCTATGAAGAACTATATGCCAAAAAATTAGACAATCTTGGTGAAATGGACAAATTTCTTGAATCATATAACCTTCCAAAAATCAATATGGAAGAATCAGAACACCTAAACAAACCAATTAAAACAAATGAGATCGAAACAGTTATCAAAAAACCCCCAAAAAAGAAAAGTCCTGGGCCTGATGGCTTCACAAGTGAATTCTATCAAAACTTCAAAGAAGAACTAACTCCTATCCTCCTCAAGATATTTCAAAAAATCCAAGAGGAAGGAAGACTTCCAAACTCCTTTTATGAGGCGAGCATAATTCTGACCCCAAACCCGGGCAAAGGCAACACAAAGAAAGAAAATAATAGGCCTATATCCCTGATGAATTTAGACTCTAAAATCTCAACAAAATATTAGCTAACCAGATCCAGCAATATATTAATAAAATCATACACCATGATCAAGTGGGATTTATTCTGGAGAGGCAAGGCTGGTTCAATATTTGCAAATCAATGTGATTCATCACATAAACAAAAGGAAGGACAAAAATCACATGATCATTTCAATAGATGCAGAAAAGGCATTTGATAAAATCCAGCACCCATTCACGCTCAAGACTCTCAGTAAAGTGGGAATACAGAAATCATTCCTTAACATGATAAAGGCCATCTACGACAAACCCACAGCAAACATCATACTAAATAGACAAAGATTAAAAGCAATCCCCTTAAGATCAGAAACCAGGCAGGGATGCCCCCTTTCACCACTCTTATTCAACATAGTTCTGGAAGTCCTAGCTACAGCAATCAGACAAGAAGAAGAAATAAAAGGCATACAAATTGGAAAAGAAGAAGTAAAACTGTCACTATTTGCAGATGATATGATATTGTATATTGAAAACCCTAAAGTCTCAGTCAAAAAACTACTGGACCTTATAAATGAATTCAGCAAGGTGGCAGGATATAAAATTAATACTCAGAAATCAGAGGCATTTCTATATACCAACAATGAACTGTCAGCAAAAGAAATTAAGGAAACAATCCCCTTCACTATTGCAGCCATAAAAATAAAGTACCTAGGAGTAAATTTAACCAAGGAGGTTAAGGACTTGTACTCGGAAAATTATAAAACATTGATAAAAGAAATCAAGGAATATACAAACAAGTGGAAGCATATACCGTGCTCATGGCTAGGAAGAATAAACATCATTAAAATGTCTATATTACCTAAAGCAATTTACAAATTCAATGCAATACCAATTAAAATACCAATGACATACTTCAAAGATATAGAACACATATTCCAAAAATTTATATGGAACCAAAAAAGAACACGAATAGCTTCAGCAATCTTAAAAAGAAAATATAAAGCAGGTGGTATCACTCTTCCGGATATCAAGTTATACTACAAGGCCATTGTACTCAAGACAGTCTGGTACTGGTATAAGAACAGAATAGATCAGTGGAACAGAACAGAGAACCCAGAAATAAACCCTCAGCTTTATGGACAACTGATATTTGACAAAGGAGGAAAGAACATACAATGGAGTAAAGACAGCCTCTTTAACAAATGGTGTTGGGAAAATTGGACATCTACCTGCAAAAATATAAAACTAGACCATGAACTTATACCATTCACAAAAACAAACTCAAAATGGATAAAAGACTTAAATGTAAGCCGTGAAACCATAAGCATCTTAGAAGAAAACATAGGCAGTAAGCTCTCCGACATCTGTCACAGCAATATATTTGCCTATTTATCTCCAAGGGCAAATGTAATAAAAGGCAAGATAAACAAATGAAACTATATCAAAGTAAAATGTTTTTGCACAGCTAAAGACAATAAGAATAGAATAAAAAGACAAACCACACAATGGGAGAACATATTCGACAACACGTCTGATAAGGGGTTAATAACCAAAATTTATAAAGAACTTATAAAACTCAACAACAGGAATTCAAACAATCCAATCAAAAATGGGCAAAAGAAATGAATAGAAATTTCTCCAAAGAAGACATACACATGGCCAATAGGCATATGAAAAAATGCTCAACATCACTAATCATTAGAGAAATGCAATTGAAAACTACAATGAGATATCACCTCACACCAGTCAGAATGGCGCTCATCAGCAAAACAGCACAGAATAAGTGCTGGCGAGGATGTGGAGAAAAGGGAACCCTCCTGCACTGCTGGTGGGAATGCAGACTGGTGCAGCCATTGTGGAAAACAGTATGTATATTACTCAAAAAATTAAAAATCAAACTGCCTTATGACCCAGCTATACCACTTTTAGGAATATACCCTAAGAACACCATACCACTGTTCGAAAAGAAGAAATGTGCCCCCATGTTCGTGGCAGCATTGTTCACAATAGCGAAGATCTGGAATCAGCCCAAGTGTCCGTCAGAAGACAAGTGGATTAAAAAGCTATGGTACATATATACTATGGAATACTACTCAGCCATAAGAAATGATGACATCGGATCATTTACAACAAAATAGATGGACCTTGATAACATTATATGATGTGAAAGAAGGTAAACAGAAAATAACTGAGAACAGCTTGATTTCATACATAGGTGGGTCATAAAAGTGAGACTATGAGACATGGACAAGAGAGTGGTGGTTACAGGGTGGGGGGAGGGAGGAAAGTGAGCTAGAGGTGGGAGGGGAGGGGCACAAAAAAAACAGATAGAAGGTGACAGAGGATAATTTGACTTTGCTAATGGGTATGCAACATAATTGAATGATAAGATAACCTGGAGATGTTTTGCTTTGAACATATGTGCCCTGATTTATTAATGTCACCCCATTAAAGTTAATATTTAAAAAATTCCAAATAGCCAAAGCAAATCTTAGGAAAAAGAACAAAGCCAGAGGTATCACTCTACCTGACTTCAAATTAAACTGGAGAACCACGATAATCAAAACAGCATGGTATTGGTAGAAAAACAGACATAACAACCAATGGTACAGAATCTAGAGCCCAGAAATAAAACCACAAATAAATAAACAAATAATCTTTGACAAAGGGTCCAAAAACACATAACAAAAGAAAGACAGCCTCTTCAATAAATGGTGCTGGGAAAATGAAAAACCACATCTAAAGAATGAAACTTGACTAAAACTTGTCCCTCTGCACAAAAATTCATTTAAAATGGATCAAAGACCTAAATATAAGGTCTGAAACAATAAATTACATAAAAGAAAACATAGGTACTAAACTCATGGACCTTGGCCATAGAGAAAAATTTAAGAATTTGACCCCAAACACAAAGAAAGTAAAGGCAACCATAAATAAATGAAACTATATCAAAATAAGAAAAGCTTCTGCATAGCAAAAGAAACTGACAACAAGACAAAAAAGTCAACCAACGAAATGGGAGGTGAATTTTATAAACAACAGCTCTGATAAGAGGTTAATATACAAAATATATAAGGAACTCAAAAAGCTCAGCAACAAATCAGCAAACAATCCAACTAAAAAGTGAGGAGAGGACCTGAACACACAGACACTTGTCTTAAGAAGAAATACAAATGGCTAACAGATATATTAAAAAATGCTCATCTTCACTAGTTATTAGAGAAATGCAAATCAAAACTATAGTGAGATACCATCTCAGACCTGTTAAATTGGCTACTATCAACAAGATAGGTAGTAACAAGGGTTGGAGAGGCTGTCTAGAAAAAGGAACCCGCATTCACAATTGGTAGGAATGTAAAGTATTATAACCATTATGGAACAAAATATTGTGGTTCCTCAAAAAATTAAGAATAGAACTACCTTATGACCCAGCAATCCCTGTACTGGGTATCTACCAAAAAAACTCAAAAACACTGGTACATAAAGGCAAATGCATCCCTTGTTCATCAGAGAATACTCACAGAAGCTAAGACGTAGAAACAATCAAAGTATTCTTTGATAGAGATCAAAGTATTTTTTGATAGAGGATTGGATAAAGAAGATGTGGTACATATATACAATGGAATACTACTCAACCATAAGAAATGATGACATAGTGACATTTAAGACAACATGAATGGACCTTGAGAACACTATAGTGAGTGAAGTAGGTGAATCAGAGAAAACTAAGAACTATATGATTCCTCACACTGGTGGAATATAAAACTGAGATCACTGGACATAGATAAAAGTGAAGGAGGATGACTGACCAGGCGGTGGCGCAGTGAATAGAGCATCGGACTGGAATGCGGAAGACTTAGGTTCAAGAACCCGAGCTCGCCAGCTTGAGCACGGGCCCCTTTGGCTTGAGCAAAAAGCTCATCCGCTTGGACCCAAGGTCGCCGGCTCCAGCAAAGGGTTGCTCGGTCTGCTGAAGGCCCGTGGTCAAGGCACATGTGAGAAAGCAATCAATGAACAACTAAGGTGTTGCGACGGCAACGAAAAACTAATGATTGATGCTTCTCATTTCTCTCCGTTCCTGTCTGTCTGTCCCTATCTATCCCTCTCTCTGACTCTCTCTCTGTCCCTGTAAAAATAAATAAATAAATAAATAAAACCTTAAAGAAAAGGTGAAGGAGGGAGGACGATGAGAGTAAGTGGGTTGGGGAAAAGGGAGTAAAGAGGAACAAGTATACAGTGACAGAAAATGATGTGACTTTGGGTGATGTGTATACAACATAATCAACAGTTCAAATGCTATAGAAATGTTCACCTGAAACCTATATACTCTTATTGATGAATGTCACCCCTTTAAATTTAACTTTCTAAATAAAGATTTTAAAAAGGAATGTACAATCTGGTTAAAGAATAAATTGAATTAAATATAAAATAAAATACACTGCAGTGGAAAGAGCATGAAAATTGAAGTCAGGTAAAACAAGGTTACATTTAAACTCTGCTGGTCCTTAAAAGTGTGCTATTAGATATGTAGCTTAATTTATTAGAACAATAATTTTCTCATCTGAATAAAGATTATAATATCTGCCTTTTGAAGTTTCTGTAAGAGTTAATAATAAATACCATTTACTTGCATAAGTTTCATAACTGCTCAATGCCTCCATTGTTCCACCTGTGAAGTACATTTAAGTGTTCTTCCCCTGAGGTTATTCTGAGGATTGAACATGTTGCTAGAAAGAAAGCATGCAGAAAAGTGCCTGGTACAGTGCTCAGTAAATGTTAATGGCTATGGTTGTTATTCATGAAGCCCCTATTCTCTAATACCACTCAGTAGATGTTCAAAAGTATTACAAAATATATCAGCAATAAATTAGACAATAATTTTTATTTTAATAGTATAACATAGGGTAAATTGTCTTTTAAAAATAGAGAAGAAGCACCATAAAAAAAGTGAACACAAGAACTGAACAGGCATTTGTATACCCATTTTTATAGCAGCATTAGTCACAATAGTCTAAAGGTGTGTGCAATATAAGTGTCCGTTAATGGATTAATGAATAAAGAAAACATGATAATATACAAACAATGGAATATTATTCAGCCTTTAAAAAGAAGGAAATCCTGAGAAGCAAGATGGCGACGGAGTAGACGGACGTACCAACTTCCAACTCCCAGAAGAAAAGTGGATTATAACTCAATTTAAAGAAACATCATCTGGATAAACCAACTATGAACTAAACTAAGTGGACTCTTCAACCAAGGAACACAGAAGAAGCCACATTGAGACTGGTAGGAATAGCGAAAACGCGAAGAGGGCTGCCCAGCTCCCCGGAGCAAGCGGCAGCCCGGAGAAACCCGCGGGGCGGGAGGAAAGTTTGGCGGAGAGGGAGGGACCTGGGTCCCAGGAACCAAGCCCCAGCCTGCAGTCCTAGAGCCTGCAAGAGGCGTTTGGACAGTTTTGAGCTGTGAAACAAGTGAGGGAGCTCCCAGGACTAGAGTGTAGAGTATTAGGTCCCTTCCTATTCTGCTGAGGGCTGCTTAAGGGTTTGGGGCGACAGGACGCTGAGGTGCGGTTCTGTTGGCGTGGGCAGAGGCCAGGCCGGTGGGAGATTGGTCTACCCAGAGGGTCAAAGGGGACCGCGAAAGCGGTCCGGAAGCTGCGGGCCCGCATTTAATCCCACTTACGGGGAAAAGCGGGAGGCCAGGAACGGGCAGGCCCTGCGCAAGCCGGCCCTGACCGCGGGGACAGGGCTAGGACCAGGGACGGGCAGGGGCTCGTGGCTGAGCTGACGCCACCAGCCCCCTACCCCCAGCCGGAGAAACCGCGGATTGCATCCATACCTGCACGCACAGACTCTGAACGCGGGGGCGGGGTAGAGTCCGGGACGAGCGAAAGTACGTAGCTGAGCAGAAGCCAGCAAACACGCCGGCCCCAATAAACCTTGGTTTCCGACCCTGCGAAGAAGGGCCCTGGCCTCGAGGGTGGGGCTAAAGCTCCGGACGGGCAAAAGCTTACAGCTGAGAGCAAGTCAAAAGCCCCGCCTAACACGCGGAACTGTAGCGAGCAGGCTCCGACTGCTGGTTCTGGGTGGAAGTCTAGAAATAGGCTGGGTCCGCAGCTAAGCAAAGGTGCTCACCTCTACCCTTGGTGCTAAGTCTTGTGGCTTCAGTGACAGCCCCTCCCACGGAGGAGAGGCAGAAATCACAGCAAAAGCCACAGTGGGCCGACACTGGCAACGCTCATACCAAACCACCCTAGGCACCAGCAGAGGGAGGTGGGGGGCCTGCAGACAGACCACACCTAGAGAACACAAAGGCAACACCTACTGGACTCCAGTGGCCACAACTTGCTTATACACAGAAAAAATGGGCAGGCAGAGGAATGCAAACCAAATGAATCAAGAGAAATCCCCAGAGAAGGACCTGAATGAACCAGATATAACCAAATTACCAGAAGCAGAATTTAGAATAATGAGAGTTAGGATGTTCAAAGAAATTAGAGCAACAATGGATAGTCATTATGAACACCTAAATAAAAAGATAACAAGTATAAAAAATGAAATTGAAATAATAA
Organism: Rhynchonycteris naso; assembly: GCA_037038555.1. Lineage (NCBI taxonomy): Eukaryota > Metazoa > Chordata > Mammalia > Chiroptera > Emballonuridae > Rhynchonycteris > Rhynchonycteris naso. The sequence goes on from CM072998.1 coordinate 246,312,995, forward strand.
AAATGAATCAGACAGAAATGACAAATACAGTATCAGAACTGAAGACCACAATGGAAGGAATTAAAAGCAGGATGGATGACGCTGAGGATCGAATAAGCGAGTTAGAGGACACAATAAACAAAGGCACAGAAGCAGAGAAGAAAAAGGAAAAGAGACTTAAAAAATGTGAGGAAACTCTAAGAGAGCTTTGTGACAACATGAAGAGAAACAACATTCGCATCATAGGGGTGCCTGAAGAAGAGGAGAGAGGACAGGAAATGGAAACTTTGTTCAATCAAATCATAGCAGAAAACTTCCCTAAATTAAGGCTGGGAAACACTCCACACATTCAAGAAGGACACAGAACTCCATTAAGGAGAAACCCCAAAAAATCTACACCAAGACACATCATAGGTAAAATACCAAAGCTAATGGATAAAGAAAAAATTCTAAAAGCTGCTAGAGAAAAAAAGACTATCACCTACAAAGGAGCCCCCATAAGGATGACATCGGACTTCTCAACAGAAACACTTGAGGCCAGAAGGGAATGGCAAGAAATAATCAAAGTAATGCAGAACAAGAACCTACAACCAAGACTACTTTATCCAGCAAGGCTAACATTTAAAATTGAAGGAGAAATAAAGAGCTTCCCAGAAAAAGAAAGCCTCAAGGAATTCATAAAAACCAAACCAATTCTGCAAGAGATACTAAGGGGCCTCTTGTGAACAGTTTAAAGGGAGGAATGAATAGAGCAAAAGAAGAATACAGCTTTAAAGAATAAAATGGCAATAAACAACTACATATCAATAATAACCTTAAATGTAAATGGATTAAATGATCCAATCAAAAGACATAGGGTAGCTGCATGGATAAAGAAACAGGACCCATACATATGCTGTCTACAAGAGACACACCTTAAAACAAAAGATGCTCATAGACTGAAGGTAAAAGGATGGAAAAAAATATTTCATGCAAATGGAAATGAAAAAAAAGCAGGGGTAGCAATACTTATATCAGACAAAATGGACTTTAAAACAAAGGCTGTAGTAAGAGATAAAGGAGGGCACTACATAATGATAAAGGGAACAATTCAACAGGAAGATATAACTATTGTAAATATCTATGCACCAAATATAGGAGCCCCGACATACATAAAGCAGACTTTGATGGATATAAAGGGCGAGATTAACAGCAATACTATCATAGTAGGGGATTTCAATACCCCTCTAACAACACTGGATACATCCTCAAGAAAGAAAATTAATAAAGAAACAGCAGACTTAAAGGATACACTAGATCAACTTGATTTAATAGATATCTTCAGAACTTTTCACCCTAAAGCAGTAGAATATACATTCTTCTCAAGCGCTCATGGTACGTTTTCTAGGAGAGACCACATGTTAGGACACAAAAATGGTCTCAATAAATTTAAGAAGATTGAAATCATATCAAGCATTTTCTCTGATCACAATGCCATGAAACTAGAAATTAACCACAAAAGAAAAAATGAAAAATACTCAAACACTTGGAAACCAAATAGCATGTTATTAAATAATGAATGGATTAACAATGAGATCAAAGAAGAAATAAAAAAGTTTCTAGAAACAAATGATAATGAGCATAAATCAACTCAAAATTTATGGGACACAGCAAAAGCAGTTCTGAGAGGGAAGTCTATTGCACTACAGGCATATCATAAGAAGCTAGAAAAAGCTCAAATAAGCAACCTGACCCTGCATTTAAAAGAACTAGAAAAACAACAACAAATAAAACCCAAGACAAGTAGAAGGAAGGAATAATAAAGGTCAGATCAGAAATAAATGACATAGAGGCTAAGGAAACAATATAGAGGATCAATGAAACCAGAAGCTGGTTCTTTGAAAAGGTAAACAAGATTGATGAACCTTTAACTAGACTCACCAAGAAAAAAAGAGAGAGGACTCAAATAAATAAAATTAGAAAGGACAGTGGAGAAATAACAACTGACACAACAGAAATACAAAGCATTGTAAGAAAATACTATGAAGAACTATATGCCAAAAAATTAGACAATCTTGGTGAAATGGACAAATTTCTTGAATCATATAACCTTCCAAAAATCAATCTGGAAGAATCAGAACACCTAAACAGACCAATTACAGCAAATGAGATCGAAACAGTTATCAAAAAACTCCCAAAAAAGAAAAGTCCTGGGCCTGATGGCTTCACAAGTGAATTCTATCAAAAATTCAAAGAAGAACTAACTCCTATTCTCCTCAAGCTATTTCAAAAAATTCAAGAGGAAGGAAGACTTCCAAACTCCTTTTATGAGGCGAGCATAATTCTGATCCCAAAACCGGGCAAAGACAACACAAAGAAAGAAAATTATAGGCCTATATCCCTGATGAATTTAGACGCTAAAATACTCAACAAAATATTGGCCAACCGGATCCAGCAATATATGAAAAAAATCATACACCACGATCAAGTGGGATTTATTCTGGAGAGGCAAGGCTGGTTCAATATTCGCAAATCAATCAATGTGATTCATCACATAAACAAAAGGAAGGACAAAACTCACATGATAATTTCAATAGATGCAGAAAAGGCATTTGATAAAATCCAGCACCCATTCATGCTCAAAACTCTCAGTAAAGTGGGAATACAGGGATCATTCCTTAACATGATAAAGGCCATCTACGATAAACCAACAGCAAACATCATATTAATTGGACAAAGATTAAAAGCAAACCCCTTAAGATCAGGAACCAGGCAGGGTTGCCCCTTTTCACCACTCTTATTCAACATAGTTCTGAAAGTCCTAGCTACAGCAATCAGACAAGAAGATATAAAAGGCATACAAATTGGAAAAGAAGAAGTAAAACTGTCATTATTTGCAGATGATATGATATTATATATTGAAAACCCTAAAGTCTCAGTCAGAAAACTACTGGACCTTATAAATGAATTCAGCAAGGTGGCAGGATATAAAATTAATACTCAGAAATCAGAGGCATTTCTATATACCAACAATGAAATATCAGCAAAAGAAATTAAGGAAACAATCCCCTTCACTATTGCAGCCAAAAAAATGAAATACCTAGGAGTAAATTTAACCAAGGAGGTTAAGGACTTGTACTCGAAAAATTATAGAACATTGATAAAAGAAATCAAGGAAGATACAAACAAGTGGAAGCACATACCGTGCTCATGGCTAGGAAGAATAAACATCATTAAAATGTCTATATTACCTAAAGCAATTTATAAATTCAATGCAATACCAATTAAAATACCAATGACATACTTCAAAGATATAGAACACATATTCCAAAAATTTATATGGAACCAAAAAAGAACACGAATAGCCTCAGCAATCTTAAAAAGAAAAAATAAAGCAGGAGGTATCACGCTTCCTGATATCAAGGTTTACTACAAGGCCATTATACTCAAGACAGCCTGGTACTGGCATAAGAACAGGCACATAGATCAATGGAACAGAACAGAGAACCCAGAAATAAACCCACAGCTTTATGGACAACTGATATTTGAAAAAGGAGGAAAGAACATACAATGGAGTAAAGACAGCCTCTTTAACAAATGGTGTTGAGAAAATTGGACATCTACCTGCAAAAAAATGAAACTAGACCATCAACTTACACCATTCACAAAAACAATCTCAAAATGGATAAAAGACTTAAATGTAAGCCGTGAAACCATAAGCATCTTAGAAGAAAACATAGGCAGCAAGCTCTCCGACATCTGTAGCAGCAGTATATTTGCCGATTTATCTCCACGGGCAACTGAAATAAAAGGCAAGATAAACAAATGGGACTATATCAAACTAAAAAGTTTTTGCACAGCTAAAGACAATAGGAACAGAATAAAAAGACAAACCACACAATGGGAGAACATATTCGACAGCACATCTGATAAGGGGTTAATAACTAAAATTTATAAAGAACTTATAAAACGCAACACCAGGAAGACAAACAACCCTATCAAAAAATGGGCAAAATAAATGAATAGAAATTTCTCCAAAGAGGACATACAGATGGCCAATAGGCATATGAAAAAATGCTCAACATCATTATTCATTAGAGAAATGCAAATTAAAACCACAATGAGATATCACCTCACACCAGTCAGAATGGCACTTAACAGCAAAACAACACAGAATAAGTGCTGGCGAGGATGTGGAGAAAAGGGAACCCTTCTGCACTGCTGGTGGGAATGCAGACTGGTGCAGCCACTGTGGAAAACAGTTTGGAGATTCCTCAGAAAATTAAAAATTGAACTGCCTTTTGACCCTGCTATCCCACTTTTAGGAATATACCCTAAGAACACCATACTACTGTTCGAAAAGAAGAAATGCGCCCCTATGTTCGTGGCAGCATTGTTCACAATAGCGAAGATCTGGAACCAGCCCAAGTGTCCGTCAGAAGACGAGTGGATTAAAAAGCTATGGTACATATATACTATGGAATACTACTAAGCCATAAGAAATGATGACATTGGATCATTTATAACAAAATGGATGTACCTTGATAACATTATACGGAGTGAAATAAGTAAATCAGAAAAAAAGAAAAACTGTGAACAGCACGATTACATATATAGGTGGGACATGAAAGTGAGGGTATGAGACATGGACAAGAGAGTGTTGGTTATGGGATGGGGGGAGGGAGGGAAGAGTGGGATAGGGAGGAGGGGAGGGACACCGGGAAAACCAGATTGAAGGTGACAGAGGACAATTTGACTTTTGGTGATGGGTATGCAACACAATTGAATGATAAGATAACCTGGAGATGTTTTCATTGTACATATGTACCCTGATTTATTGGTGTCACCCCATTAGAATTAATAATAATAAAATATATATATATATATATATATATATATATATATATATATATATATATAAAAGAAGGAAATCCTGAGATATGCTATAGCATGAATGAAACCTGAAGACATTATACTAAATTAAAAAAAAAAAAAGTCAAAAAGGAAAAATATTGTCTTACTCCCCTTTTATATGAGATACCTAAAATAGTCAAATTCATAGTGACAGAAAGTAGACTGATGGCTTCCAGGAGTTACAGGTATAAAGGTTTAGAGAATTAGTGTTAAGGGGTATGGAGTTTCAGTTCGGGAAGATTTTTAAAAGTTCAGGGTGGGGGTGATGGTTGCACAAAAATGTGAATTTATTTAATGCCACAGAATCATACACTTAAAAATGGTTAAAATGGCTAAGGCCTCTACCCCTCCAGTTCCATCAAAGGTGGGCTTTTATCGTGGTTTTTTTTTTATACATATTTTATTATTATTAATTCTAATGGGGTGACATCAATAAATCAGGGTACATATGTACAATGAAAACATCTCCAGGTTATCTTATGATTCAATTCTGTTGCATACCCATCACCAAAAGTCAAATTGTCCTCTGTCACCTTCAATCTGGTTTTCCCTGCGTCCCTCCCCTCCTCCCTATCCCACTCTTCCCTCCCTCCCCCCATCCCATAACCACCACTCTCTTGTCCATGTCTCATACCCTCACTTTCATGTCCCACCTATATATGTAATCGTGCTGTTCTCAGTTTTTCTTTTTTTCTGATTTACTTATTTCACTCCGTATAATGTTATCAAGGTACATCCATTTTGTTATAAATGATCAGATGTCATCGTTTCTTATGGCTGAGTAGTATTCCATAGTATATATGTACCAAAGCTTTTTAATCCACTCGTCTTCTGACGGACACTTGGGCTGTTTCCAGATCTTCCCTATTGTGAACAATGCTGCCACGAACATGGGAGGGGCGCATTTCTTCTTTTCGAACAGTGCTATGGTGTTCTTAGGGTATATTCCTAAAAGTGGGATAGCTGGGTCAAAAGGCAGTTCGATTTTTAATTTTCTGAGGAATCTCCAAACTGTTTTTTACAGTGGCTGCACCAGTCTGCATTCCCACCAGCAGTGCAGAAGGGTTCCCTTTTCTCCACATTCTCGCCAGCACTTATTCTGTGTTGTTTTGCTGTTAAGTGCCATTCTGACTGGTGTGAGGTGATATCTCATTGTGGTTTTAATTTGCATTTCTCTAATGATTAGTGATGTTGAGCATTTTTTCATATGCCTATTGACCATCTGTATGTCGTCTTTGGAAAAATTTCTATTCATATCTTTTGCCCATTTTTTGATTGGGTTGTTTGTCTTCCTGGTGTTGAGTTTTATAAGTTCTTTATAAATTTTAGTTATTAACCCCTTATCAGATGTGCTGTCGAATATGTTCTCCCATTGTGTGGTTTGTCTTTTTATTCTGTTCCTGTTGTCTTTAGCTGTGCAAAAATTTTTAGTTTGATATAGTCCCATTTGTTTATCTTGCCTTTTATTTCAGTTGCCCATGAAGATAAATCGGCAAATATACCGCTGCTAAAGATGTCAGAGAGCTTGCTGCCTTTGTTTTCTTCTAAGATGCTTATGGTTTCACGGCTTACATTTAAGTCTTTTATCCATTTTGGGTTTGTTTTTGTGAATGGTGTAAGTTGATGGTCTAGTTTCATTTTTTTGCAGGTAGATGTCCAATTTTCCCAACACCATTTGTTAAAGAGGTTGTCTTTACTCCATTGTATGTTCTTTCCTCCTTTGTCAAATATCAGTTGTCCATAAAGCTGTGGGTTTATTTCTGGGTCCTCTGTTCTGTTCCATTGATATATGTGCCTGTTCTTATGCCAGTACCAGGCTGTCTTGAATATAATGGCCTTGTAGTAAACCTTGATATCAGGAAGCGTGATACCTCCTGCTTTATTTTTTCTTTTTAAGATTGCTGAGGCTATTCGTGTTCTTTTTTGGTTCCATATAAATTTTTGGAATATGTGTTCTATATCTTTGAAGTATGTCATTGGTATTTTAATTGGTATTGCATTGAATTTATAAATTGCTTTGGGTAATATAGACATTTTAATGATGTTTATTCTTCCTAGCCATGAGCACGGTATGTGCTTCCACTTGTTCGTATCTTCCTTGATTTCTTTTATCAATGTTCTATAATTTTCCGAGTACAAGTCCTTAACCTCCTTGGTTAAATTTACTCCTAGGTACTTTATTTTTTTGGCTGCAATAGTGAAGGGGATTGTTTCCTTAATTTCTTTTGCTGATATTTCATTGTTGGTGTATAGAAATGCCTCTGATTTCTGAGTATTAATTTTATATCCTGCCACCTTGCCGAAATCATTTATAAGGTCCAGTAGTTTTTTGACTGAGACTTTAGGGTTTTCAATATACAATATCATATCATCTGCAAATAATGACAGTTTTACTTCTTCTTTTCCAATTTGTATGCCTTTTATATCTTCTTGTCTGATTGCTGTAGCTAGGACTTCCAGAACTATGTTGAATAAGAGTGGTGAAAGGGGGCAACCCTGCCTGGTTCCTGATCTTAAGGGGATTGCTTTTAATCTTTGTCCATTTAGTATGATGTTTGCTGTTGGTTTATCGTAGATGGCCTTTATCATGTTAAGGAATGATCCCTGTATTCCCACTTTACTGAGAGTTTTGAGCATGAATGGGTGCTGGATTTTATCAAATGCCTTTTCTGCATCTATTGAAATTATCATGTGAGTTTTGTCCTTCCTTTTGTTTATGTGATGAATCACATTGATTGATTTACAAATATTGATCCAGCCTTGCCTCTCCAGAATAAATCCCACTTGATCGTGGTGTATGATTTTTTTCATATATTGCTGGATCCGGTTGGCCAATATTTTGTTGAGTATTTTAGCGTCTAAATTCATCAGGGATATAGGCCTATAATTTTCTTTCTTTGTGTTGTCTTTGCCCGGTTTTGGGATCAGAATTATGCTTGCCTCATAAAAGGAGTTTGGAAGTCTTCCTTCCTCTTGAATTTTTTGAAATAGCTTCAGGAGAATAGGAGTTAGTTCTTCTTTGAATTTTTGATAGAATTCACTTGTGAAGCCATCAGGCCCAGGACTTTTCTTTTTTGGGAGTTTTTTGATAACTGTTTCGATCTCATTTGCTGTAATTGGTCTGTTTAGGTGTTCTGATTCTTCCAGATTGATTTTTGGAAGGTTATATGATTCAAGAAATTTGTCCATTTCACCAAGATTGTCTAATTTTTTGGCATATAGTTCCTCATAGTATTTTCTTACAATGCTTTGTATTTCTGTTGTGTCAGTTGTTATTTCTCCACTGTCCTTTCTAATTTAATTTATTTGAGTCCTCTCTCTTTTTTTCTTGGTGAGTCTAGTTAAAGGTTCATCAATCTTGTTTACCTTTTCAAAGAACCAGCTTCTGGTTTCATTGATCCTCTGTATTGTTTCCTTAGCCTCTATGTCATTTATTTCTGCTCTGACCTTTATTTTTCCTTCCTTCTACTTGTCTTGGGTTTTATTTGTTGTTGTTTTTCTAGTTCTTTTAAATGCAGGGTCAGGTTGCTTATTTGAGCTTTTTGTAGCTTCTTATGATATGCCTGTAGTGCAATAAACTTCCCTCTCAGAACTGCTTTTGCTGTGTCCCATAAATTTTGAGTTGATGTATGCTCATTATCATTTGTTTCTAGAAACTTTTTTATTTCTTCTTTGATCTCATTGTTAATCCATTCATTATTTAATAACAAGCTATTTAGTTTCCAAGTGTTTGAGTATTTTTCAGTTTTTCTTTTGTGGTTAATTTCTAGTTTCATGGCATTGTGATCAGAGAAAATGCTTGATATGATTTCAATCTTCTTAAATTTATTGAGACCATTTTTGTGTCCTAACATGTGGTCTCTCCTAGAAAACGTACCATGAGCGCTTGAGAAGAATGTATATTCTACTGCTTTAGGGTGAAAAGTTCTGAAGATATCTATTAAATCAAGTTGATCTAGTGTATCCTTTAAGTCTGCTGTTTCTTTATTAATTTTCTTTCTTGAGGATGTATCCAGTGTTGTTAGAGGGGTATTGAAATCCCCTACTATGATAGTATTGCTGTTAATCTCGCCCTTTATATCCATCAAAGTCTGCTTTATGTATGTCGGGGCTCCTATATTTGGTGCATAGATATTTACAATAGTTATATCTTCCTGTTGAATTGTTCCCTTTATCATTATGTAGTGCCCTCCTTTATCTCTTACTACAGCCTTTGTTTTAAAGTCCATTTTGTCTGATATAAGTATTGCTACCCCTGCTTTTTTTTCATTTCCATTTGCATGAAATATTTTTTTCCATCCTTTTACCTTCAGTCTATGAGCATCTTTTGTTTTAAGGTGTGTCTCTTGTAGACAGCATATGTATGGGTCCTGTTTCTTTATCCATGCAGCTACCCTATGTCTTTTGATTGGATCATTTAATCCATTTACATTTAAGGTTATTATTGATATGTAGTTGTTTATTGCCATTTTATTCTTTAAAGCTGTATTCTTCTTTTGCTCTATTCATTCCTCCCTTTAAACTGTTCACAAGAGGCCCCTTAGTATCTCTTGCAGAATTGGTTTGGTTTTTATGAATTCCTTGAGGCTTTCTTTTTCTGGGAAGCTCTTTATTTCTCCTTCAATTTTAAATGTTAGCCTTGCTGGATAAAGTAGTCTTGGTTGTAGGTTCTTGTTCTGCATTACTTTGATTATTTCTTGCCATTCCCTTCTGGCCTCAAGTGTTTCTGTTGAGAAGTCCGATGTCATCCTTATGGGGGCTCCTTTGTAGGTGATAGTCTTTTTTTCTCTAGCAGCTTTTAGAATTTTTTCTTTATCCATTAGCTTTGGTATTTTACCTATGATGTGTCTTGGTGTAGATTTTTTGGGGTTTCTCCTTAATGGAGTTCTGTGTCCTTCTTGAATGTGTGGAGTGTTTCCCAGCCTTAATTTAGGGAAGTTTTCTGCTATGATTTGATTGAACAAAGTTTCCATTTCCTGTCCTCTCTCCTCTTCTTCAGGCACCCCTATGATGCGAATGTTGTTTCTCTTCATGTTGTCACAAAGCTCTCTTAGAGTTTCCTCACATTTTTTAAGTCTCTTTTCCTTTTTCTTCTCTGCTTCTGTGCCTTTGTTTATTGTGTCCTCTAACTCGCTTATTCGATCCTCAGCGTCATCCATCCTGCTTTTAATTCCTTCCATTGTGGTCTTCAGTTCTGATACTGTATTTGTCATTTCTGTCTGATTCTTTTTTATTATTTCAATTTCATTTTTTATACTTGTTATCTTTTTATTTAGGTGTTCATAATGACTATCCATTGTTGCTCTAATTTCTATGAACATCCTAACTATCATTATTCTAAATTCTGCTTCTGGTAATTTGGTTATATCTGGTTCATTCAGGTCCTTCTCTGGGGATTTCTCTTGATTCATTTGGTTTGCATTCCTCTGCCTGCCCATTTTTTCTGTGTATAAGCAAGTTGTGGCCACTGGAGTCCAGTAGGTGTTGCCTTTGTGTTCTCTAGGTGTGGTCTGTCTGCAGGCCCCCCACCTCCCTCTGCCGGTGCCTAGGGTGGTTTGGTATGAGCGTTGCCAGCGCCGGCCCACTGTGGCTTTTGCTATGATTTCTGGCTCACCTTCGTGGGAGGGGCTGTCACTGAAGCCACAAGATTAGCACCAAGGGTAGAGGTGAGCACCTTTCCTCAGCTGCTGACCCAGCCTATTTCCGGACTTCCACCCAGAACCAGCAGTCGGAGCCTGCTCGCTACAGTTCCACGGGTTAGGCGGGGCTTTTGACGTGCTCTCAGCTGTAAGCTTTTGCCCGTCCGGAGCTTTAGCCCCGCCCTCAAGGCCAGGGCCCTTCTGCGCAGGGTCGGAAACCAAGGTTTATTGGGGCGGGCGTGTTTGCTGGCTTCCGCTGAGCTGCGTACTTCCGCTCCTCCCGGACTCTACCCTGCCCCCGCGTTCGGAGCCCTCTCGTGCACGTGTGAATGCTATCTGTGGTTTCTCCGGCCGGATGGGGATAGTAGTGTGGGCTCAGCTGCGAGCCTCCACTTGTCTCGGGTTCTTCCCCGTTCCCGCGCTCGGAGCCTGCTCGCGCACGTATACTGGCCAACCGCGGTTTCTCCAGCCCGGGGGTGGGGGGGTAGGGGTGGTAGGGGGACTGGTAGCGTCAGCTCTGCCACAGCCCCTGCCCGTTCCTGGTTCTAGCCCGGTCCCCACTGTCAGGGCCGGCTTGCCCAGGGCCTGCCCGTTCCTGGCCTCCCGATTTGTCCCCGTAAGTGGGATTAAAGGCGGGCCCGCAGCTTCCGTACCGCTTTCGCGGTCCCCTCTGACCCTCTGGGCTAGACCGATCTCCCACCGGCCTGGCCTCCGCCCACGCCGACAGAACCACGCTTCAGCGTCCTGTCGCCCCAAACCCCAAGCAGCCCTCAGCAGAGTAGGAAGGGACCTAATACTCCACACTGTAGGCCTGGGAGCTCCCTCACTTGTTTCACAGCTCAATACTGTCCAAACGCCTCTTCTAGGCTCTAGGACTGGAGGCTGGGGCTTGGTTCCTGGGACCCTGGGACCCAGGTCCCTCCCTCTCCGCCAAACTTTCCTCCCGCCCCACGGGTCTCTCCGGGCTGCCGTTTGCTCCGGGGAGCTGGGCAGCCCTCTTTGCGTTTTCGCTATTCCTACCAGTCTCAATGTGGCTTCTTCTGTGTTCCTTGGTTGAAGAGCCCACTTAGTTTTGTTCAAAGTTGGTTTATCCAGGTGGTGGTTCTTAAAATTGAGTTGTAATCCACTTTGGTTCTGGGAGTTGGAAGTTGGTACATCCGCCTACTCCGTCGCCATCTTGCTCCTCTCGTCTATCGTGTTTTTATGCCCAGGCCTTAGCACCATGACTGACGTATTACTGATGCTCAATAAATGCATGTAAGGTAGTTGAATCTGGAAAAGCTCAAATACTAGAGTTGAGACTTATGCACTGGACACTGGTTAAGCGAAGGAGAAGGGTAAAATGGGATTGAGCAAAGATAAGTCCACAAACAAGTACACAGAATGGACTGGAAAAGCTAAAGGGCGGTTTGAGGAAGCAATTTAGGAGGACCATGCTGGAGCCCAGGCACAAAGTTATAGGAACGTGGGTTAAATAATTATACTGAAAATGGAGAGAAACATTTGAGAGGAAAACTCCTTCACTTAGTAATGGATTAAATGTGAAAAGTCAAAAATAGTAAAAAAAAATTCAAAGGGTTTAAATTTTAAAGGTTTAAACATTTTTAAGGTTGAAATTATGTGGTTTCATCAATAAGAACTAGAGATTGGCAGTTTGAAGATGTTTAAGGGATAGTTTGGCTTTCAAGTGAAACTAAGCCTCTGTGTAGGAAGAAACATAAGAGAGCCAAGGTTGGAAGTCTAACTGAACAAACTCACACAGTTTTCAGGCTGCTACCTTTCAATCTATTATAGACTACTTTCCTTTGTTTGGTTTGTTTGTTTTCATTTTTAAAGGGCCTTGACTTCACAAAACAAAGAAATTATTTTTCAAGTTACTTCATTACCAGGACAGTAACTTTTTTAAAAGATAGTAAGTTTATTTACATACAACCTTCAGTTAGAGATGAGCAGAATGAAATCCATTTAATGAACTTAACAACCCTCTTTAAGAGAAAAGTAACCTGATACAAACATAGAGTACTGTCTTTTAAGGTCCCTGTGTGACTTTAAACAATGAGAGACATGTCCCTCAGTCACCCTCTCCCCACCGTGGTGTGCCTTGGGCCAAAACTAACTTTGGCCTCCTGCCTACCAAAACTGACTAGCCAGAAGGGCTGTTGATGATTATACCATTATACAGACTGTAACCCTGGCACAGAAATGACTTCAGGTAGTAGGAAACACACTTCAAATATACATTAGTAGAAAACCCAATTACATTAGGGAACTATGATAAGAGAGAAGGAAGCTTTTATCTCTGCCACCAGGAGATGAATTTCTGGTTGTTTTCATCCTTCCAAACACAAAAAGGAAAACCCCTAAAAGCAGGTTTTCGCACTCAAGTGTGGACTGTCTGACAAGGACAATGCTGGGGAGTGCCCTGAGAACACCAGAAGGCTACACATGGTCAAAAGGCTCTCGAAAAATAAGCAAAATTTTTTAACAATTAAGTCAGTGCTATGTCAATGCAGGACTTCCTTGGGGAAAAATTATTTCCAGACAATCAACAAATAATTCAATATTGGTAGACTACCCACTGACTGGTAATGGAGATTTTCACAAAATTCAAGTCATAAAACTCTAGGAAATGAAATAAAAAAGCACGGTATATCACCATCAGTTTATTTATTTACCCCATTTTAATTGTAAACCTCGATCTAAAGATGATAATCCCAACAAAGTTATGAAGGTTGCTTCTCAGTGCTTCCTACTGTTTCCAAAGATACACGTGCTCATCATGCAAGCATTCCCTTCATTCACACAGAGCAGCTCAGCTCGGATCCCAAGAAGATAGCAAAGAGTTGTTCCTGCCTCCTCCAGACCTTGCGTTACCAGTATCACAAAACATTAGGCTTGGGATTTTAAACAAACCTAAGAGAGCACTCATCTAACAGTTCCATCACAGAAAATACAAACAAGAATTATAGAACAAATTCTGGAAAGGACTCACTGGTTGCTAAATGGGAGTCCTATACTATAGACACAAAGAGCAGACTTGTGATTACCAGAGGGCAAGGCTGTTGGGGCTCTGGATGAAGAGGTGAAAGGATTAAGAAGTACCAACTGGCAGTTACAAAATAGTCACGGAGATGTAAAGTACAGCATAGAGAATATAGTCAATAATTGAAATATCAGGAGGAACACTTTGTAAAGTGTATGATTGTCTAAATATTATACTGTACACTTGAAACTAAAACAAAATAATAACACAAAAAATAAATAAAGAAGTCAAGGCTACAGTAAATAAATGAATGCCAGTCCTAAAACTCGTAACATAAGAGATGACTGTCTTACCAGTCCAAAGAAAACCAAAAAAATAAATAAATAAATAAAGACAAGAGGATTCATTTTCCAAAAGATAAAGATAAAATTGTTGAATTTAAAGAACTATTTTTTTTCTGATAATACAAACTCCCTATATTTCACATATTGGAATGTTATTTTATTTATAAAACGAAGGTACACCAGAAATTTTGCATTCTTACATTGAGTTGTCAATTCCCAAACATTGTTTTGAAATATTGTTACTTAATGAGATTAGACAGATTTGGAACTGTTCACTTGGTCCAATTTTAGGTGCCATGGGCTCAGAGTTGAGTTAATAACACTCCTCATTTTATGGTGCTCTATTGTCATTAGTGCATATCCTGCACTATCTCTCCTTTCATTCCTGCTTCACATTCCTACTCTCTTCCATACGAGCATCTACTTCATAGTGATGAGTGAATAAATAAGGAATGGCCACAAGCAGCATCACATATTTTATAAATATCCATACAAAACAAAACTTGTATCACTCCCTTCATTTTACAACCGAAGTAATTGAAGGCTAGAGAAGTGAAGTGACTTGCCCATAGTCACAAGATGGAATAAAACTGAAACTCACGGATATAGATAAAAGTGAAGTGGTTACCAGAGGGAGGGGATGTGAGGAAGCAGTGGGGGAAAGGGAGTAAAGAAGGACAAATATACAGTGATGGTAAATGATTTGACTCTGAGTAATGGGTACACAGCCTAGTCAACAGTTCAAATGCTATAGAAATGTTTACCTGAAACCTATGTACTCTTATAGATCAATGTCACCTCTTTAAATTTAACTTTCTAAATAAGATTTTTTTTGACAGAGAGAGTCAGAAAAAGGAACAGACATAGACAGACAAGAAGGGAGAGAGATGAGAAGCATCAACTCTTTGTTGGGGCATCTTAATTAATTGATTGTTCACTTATTGCTTTCTCATATGTGCCTTGAAGAGGGGGGGTGCTACAGCAGAGAGAGTGACCCTTTGCTCAAGCCATCAACCTTGGGCTTCAAGCCAGTGACCTTTGGGCTCAAGCCAATGACCTCACGCTCAAGCTGGTGAGTCTATGCTCAGGCCGGATGAGCCTGCGCTCAAGACCCGATCTTGGAGTTTCTAACCTGGGTCTTCCACATCCCAGTATGATGCTCTATCCACTGCACCCCTGCCTGGTCAGGCTAAATAAAATTAGTTTAAAAAAGAACAAAAATAGAAGGGTCTTTTAGACTTGGTTCATCTAGGATATCACAAGTTGGAAAAACATTTATTAGCAATTTTCTTATTGCAATATAATTGCTAAACATTATATTAGTTTTAGGTGTACAACATAATTATTTGATTTATGTATATATTACACAAAATGCCAAAATTAACTGAGTTAACATCAATCACAGCACATTTTTTTTGTAATAAGAACCTCTAAGATCTACTCTCTTGATAATTTTTAAATAGGTAATACAGTATTGAACTACAGTTACCATGCTATACACTTAAAAATAGGTATTGTACATAAATTTCCCTAGGAATCCTGCAGAGCACTTTTGAAAAAAAAAGTGTGGGGAGCATATTAATAACATCAATCTAGAAACTTTTCTGAGATGCCTCTGAGATCTTCCCTCCAAGCCTCAGATTCTATTTTCCCTGGCAGCTCCGTTCCAAAAGGAGAAAGCAGTTTTCTCAAGTCACATCACACTTGCATTTTTTTGTTTGTTTGTTTCTTTTGTTTTCAAGGGTGGCATTAAAAAAAATGTCTCCTTCAGCTACAGCAGTGTCTGTCAGACTTGCCTTGTGAACAGGTCTTGTGGAAGTCACAGGCTGGGGCATTGCACAGATTTTTTTCACATTCTTACTAGAATTCATGAAGTGACTGATTATAGTACATGCCCAAAATATTTAATTTTTTATTCCCAAGTATAAATCATAGCATAATTTTATCTAACTATTTAGAAAATACTATATATCTTATTGTCACATGCATCTTATCCACAAGCAACATTGCCTTCAGTGACTTGTTTTGTGCCCCATAGGTTCTGACAAAGGAGATTGATTCATTGAAGACTTATAATGAACAGCAGAATCAGGTTCCCACACTCGGCTTAGAGATTCCAAATTTAAACTGAAATCCCTCCAAAAGCCAGAAACAAATTCTATTACCTAAAGGAGCCCAGCAATATATCACTGTAAGTCATAAAGCCAAAGGCAACCTTGAACATTCACACTATCTCAAAAGCTTCAGTATTTCTTGGTTGTGAGATGTCCCAAGAATTAGATTCCCTAATTACCAACCTGAGACTGACATTGTACAGTTTTATTCAGCAGAAGTGATGATATTTGCACTGCTTTCACTGCTGTATAAAATAAGACTTCCTTGCTTTAACCATTTGCATCCAGCACTAATTATAGCCGTCCTACTTCTTTCTATGAACATTCTCTGATCAGTGGGACTATTCATCTATTAAAATGATTACTGGTTACATGCCTTCTTCAGCTTTATTTAGACCTCACTCTAATGAAGTGTGCTTTAGTGTCTGACACATTGCTTCTACTGTATTTGTATAAGATAAATTTTCAAATACAGTACTCTATGTTTTAAAATACAGTGCTAAACTGAACATTCTTCACAACTTTCTCATAGAATTTAATTAGTTTACTACAACTACATAATCACTAATCTGCTGTATATACCACTTAGAAAAGACTGTCTTCGTATGTGCCCAATTAGACTATGTATAGAAATGAAGAGAGGGAGAGATGAAAGGAAGGAGAGAGGAAGAGATATAGTGAGGGAGAGTAAAGAAACTTGCTCGCATAAAGTCATTTCTCAGGAAAAGGCAATGCATCACAAAAGAGAAAAGTCAAACTCAAAGAATAGAAAAAAATAATAACTCTCTTGAATTTCAAATTATTTATTATTTGATAGAATTAAATATATCAACCAAAATTAATTACCAGTTTCTTTTTCTCTAGTTTATCCCATAATAGAATACCTGTACACAGAATGTGTATGTGTGTGTGCGTACATTTGCGCACGCACACACACACAAATCCCAATATGCTGGCTATAGTAGAGGCACAATCAAAAGCAAGGCTTGAAATCACCATTCATATTTCATACACACTGAGATATACTAGCTTTGTGACCTTGAGTAAGTTACTTGTGACCTTAACAGTAAGTTAATATCTCTAAGCCTCAGTTTCCTCAGATATTAGAAAGGGATTTGATTATTCTTAGCTCAGATAGTTGCTGTCAGAATCATATGAGAAATTGCTTGTAAATAATTGAGCCCAATGCTGACAAATAATAAGGAATATAGGTGCTACCCACTATCCTCTTCATTACTATATCTTCATCACTCTATCATCCACACCAAAGTACAGTCTGAACCTGGACTGACAAAGGGGGTGGGATGTCTAAGAAAAATCTTCCACAGAAATTTCTCTTCATGACTTTCTGCTCCCTGTTAGCCTCTCTTGAGGCGGGTAAATTCTCCAAGTATATGGCTTGGTTCCAATTTCAAGAGAAGTGCTGAATTCTTTAGAGAATGTCTGTAGATATTGCACAGTGGTTTACGTAGAGCTCCCTATGCGTATCACTAGAAAAGCTACTGAATTTAAAAAGTCAACAAATCATTCCAGTTATCAGTAAACAAATCTCTTAAGTGTGGCTCATGTACAACTCACCGCACTCAATTCAATAACCTACACCAAAAAAGACAAGTTATGTGCTATGATCTCAAAGACAAAGATTTAGAAACTACTTGGACTAGTTAACAACTAATGATATACACTTAACTAGTAGTATATAGCAACATTTAATACATGCATACATAGTTTGGGCTTGAGTAGTCAGCGAGGACTTTCCAAAGTAGATGAAACTCAGGATTAACTTTGAAGGAGGCAGGGAAGGGTCCTGACAAGAGCTTCACAATTATTATCTCATTTAATCCTCACAGTAAGATTGAGAAAATGATCACAGTAAGATTGAGAAAATGATATGATTATCCACATTTTACAAATGAAGAAACTGAAGAGCAGAGACATAAAGTAACCTGCCTGCAAAGACACTAACAACAAGTGAAGTTGTGATTTTCAACTAGGGTTTTTACCCAAGCCTACACTTAGGTAGTCAACACCTCAGGTGAATTACACCAATGTCTAATGATGAAAATTACAGTTTTCACATGGGCTCTATTTCCTTCCTAAATGGGTTATTGTCTTTTGAAAATTCAGATAACATAACCATTGGCCACAGTGATGAAAAGTATCAAAAAGATAAATAAAGTAAATGTTATGAGGCCATCTGATTTCTTTGTCCAGAAAGTACTATAGTTGGGAAATGGTTTGCTATAATTGACATCCCTTTTATACATTCTTCCTAAGACCAGCCTGCCTTTTTCCTCATTGGGTTCCTGGGGTGAGTGAAATACTTCTCCATAGGGTGGGTGAGCTACCCACCACCCTTTCCAATCTTTTAATTTTCCCCCATACTCAATTTAACATCTTTAAACCAGTAAGGAAATCAGGGGTCCAATGCCAATTTAGCTTTAAAGGCAGGATGTGTGTACCTTACCTGTGTACTTTTCTTACATTTCCCCTCTGGTAGAAGCCCAGGGTTGTGTACAAAAATTGTTGATCATTTTTTAAATCCAATTTTCCACCATTCTGAATAACTTTAAACTAGGTTGCTCATAGGACAATAAGCAGAGGCACCTGGTGGTCTAGAGAAGTCCACAGTGCCATGATTCCTGACTTGACTTCTGCATCTACAGTTTTTTCAACATTCACTAGCCACGTGAATTAAGAGCTACATTGCAACCACAGGCAAAGCTGCAAGAGCAGCAGTTGTCCGTCTCTCCCAGGCTTCTGCCAGGCTTAAGAATCAGTGAGTGAAATGGAAGAGAATGAAACAGAACAGAATGGAATGGACCAGAACAGGATAGAATAAAACAGGATAGGACAAGACAGGACGGGAAAGGACAGGACAGTACAGGATGGAATAGGACAGGACAGTACAGGATGGAATAGGACAGGACAGTACAGGATAGAATAGGACACAATAAACTCTTCATCTTTCCACAAGATATAATCCACTTTAAGTAGAAGTAAAGTCTACTAAAACAGTGCCTCATAATCTTACCACACAGACTCATGTTTTTTCTTGTCATTCAGCATGGATACCTTTAGCTTAAAATGACACGTGACTTGAGAGTAAGTAAAAAAACTACACAATTCTCCCTAAGATAAATCATTGTGAAAATAGGTAGGTGTGGACCTTGATAACATTATACGGAGTGAAATAAGTAAAACAGAAAAAAATTGAGAACTGCATGATTTCATACATAGGTGGGACATAAAAGTGAGACTATGAGACATGGACAAGAGTGTGGTTGTTATGGGATGAGGGGAGGAAGGAGAAGGAGGGAGAGAGGGGAGGGGAGGGACACAAAGAAAACCAGATAGAAGGTGACAGACGACAAGTTGACTTTGGGTGATGGGTATGCAACATAATTGAATGATAAGATAACCTGGAGATGTTTTATTTGAACATATGTACCCTGATTTATTAATGTCACCCCATTAAAATTAATAAAAATAAAAAAGAAAGAAAGAAAGAAAATAGGTAGGTGTGGATGCAGAGAGAAGATAATTTTAATCCTTTTAAACAAGAGAGGGAGAAGAGAGAAAGGAACATTGCTGGAGTCCTCAGTGACCCACATATATCAAATTATACAGCACAAGGTAATATGATTGTCCATTCTCAAATCAGCCAGCGGATGTACCACCACATTTTGCACAGGCAGCAAGTGACAGAGAAGCCCTGCTGGAAGCCCAACTGAAAGAGAATTACAGAAACCAAGCCTGTGCTCCATCAAGGCATGTGTCACTGCAGCAAAATTAAATACAGAAGCATAACCTGCCTAAGGTCTAAAAGGAGCACCATTGTCTTAACTTTCCAAACACTGCTCATTGAAAGAATGGGAGTAGTTTTTAAAAACTGAGATTGAGCCTGACCGGGCGGTGGCGCAATAGATAGAGCATCGGTTTGAGACCTCGAGGTCGCCAGCTTGAGCTCGGGCCCATCTGGCTCGAGCAAAAGCTCGCCAGCTTGGACCCAAGGTCGCTGGCTCAAGCAAGGGGTTACTCGGTCTGCTGAAGACCCGCGGTCAAGGCACATATGAGAAAGCAATCAATGAACAACTAAGATGTCGCAACGAAAAACTGATGATTGATGCTTCTTATCTCCGTTCCTGTCTGTCCCTGTCTATCCCTCTCTCTGACTCTCTCTCTGTCCCTGTAAAAAAAAAATTAAAAAATAAATAAAAACTAAGATTGAGCACAGCAACATGACTTTGTTTGATTTCTTATGATGCCATTAAATCATTGACTCAGTTCATCTTTCTTAATCCTGATGGCCTTTTCTCTTGATTATGTTGTTCTCAGTTTTAAAATTATTTTCTCCAAAGAACACTTTAAATAAAACATGTTTGGTAAACAGTTTTATAGACCTCAATAAATATACTCACATCATCAAAAACTGTCTTGTAACTTTTGAATACAACAAACTAGAATCTTAGCTTTAAAACTATAGATTGATCTATAGAACTAGGTAATCTGGTTGGTTCAGTCAAATAATTATTATGTGTCCAAAAATGTCAATCACACTCATTTTTTACACTGTAATTTTACAGACAGTGTTTCTGGAGCCACAGGGCTCCAGAGGTCAAGCTGAGACCCGCTCTCACATTCAGCCATGCTGCCTCTACTTGTGCAGTCGTCCCCATCTCCATCGTTCACCTTTGTCACTACTAGATACAAGCTGGTGTCCTATCATCCAGACCAGTGCAGGAGCCTCTTTGCTCCCTCTCCAGCCCATTTCCAAATACTCTTCACACAGCAGGCTCAGCACTCTTCTATAAGACAAACTAGTTCATATTTCTCCCCTGCCTATGCTGTTTTAATGGTTTTGCATTTCATTTCAAAGAACTTCCAAGCTCCTTTCCTTGCCTTAAAAGGTTTTGCATAACCTAGTATGCACCTACCCATCCTCTTAGTTTGTGCCATTCTCTCTCTTTCTCACAAAGCTCCAGCTGTATAAGAAAACAGCAGTTTTCTTTCTGTTTCTTGAAAATACTAAGCTTTTTGCACCTCAGGGAATGCAAACTTCAAGGCCTTTGCATATGCTATTCCCTCTGCTTGGAATGCTCCTACTTTCTCTGCATAACTGACCCATCTTTATCTACAGTTTGACCTTCTGTGTCCTCTTCTAAAAGACACTGTCCCTGACTACCCCATCTAAGTACTTTTCTCTGCAGCATTGTTCTTTCATTGTGTCCTGATCATTTCTTTCACAACCACCATCACCATGTTTATTTCTTTCACAATAGCCATCCTGTTCATTTCCTTCAAATCAAATTATTTATTCAGTTTATTAGCTTATTGACTATATCTTCAACTAGACTGAGTTTCGTGAATGGTGGACATTAATGCCCACTCACAGGTTCCTTGTGCTTGCATCCTTGTGTTATGTCACCATTAGCTCCTAGCAAAAGTATAATTAATGTTTGATAGATAAATAAAGGAAGGAAAAAATGAGGAAATCTATAAACAAATCAGTCCATTTTTAATAAATGATAGAGGTAGAGCATCGTAATGGCATGTGGAAGTCCTGGGTTCGCTTCCCAGTCGAGGCACACAGGAGAAGTGACCATCTGCTTCTCAACCCTTCCTCCTCCCTTCTCTCTCTCTCTTTTCCCTTCTTACAGCCATGGCTCTATTAGTTCAAGCACATCAGCCTGAGCGCTGAGGATGGCTCCCTAGAGCCTCTACTTCAAGACACTAAAAATAGTTTGGTTTCAGGTATGACCCTAGATGGGCAGAGCATTGGTTCCAGACGTGGGTTGCCAGGTGGATCCCAGCTAGGGTGCATATGGGAGTCTGTCTTCCTATCTCTACTCCTCTCACTTGGTAAAGAAGAAAAATAAATAAATAAAAACTGGAAAATAAATAAATGATGAAAAGGAGAGCATATGTAATCAGAAGGTTTAACCATTACAGTCATATCATTATGGCCTAAAATTTAAATTGAAGTGAACTCTGCATGATTTGAACTTTTTCCTTACATGCCTTTTCCTCCCATGTCTAACGAGAAAAGGATGAGGAAAGGAATAGAAGTAAGTTTGGATCTGGTTCTCCCCACCCAACTGGTCTTGCCTCCTATTTGATGGGGGCAAACTAAAGAAAGCATCTGTGTGCTCCTCAGCCTTCTCTTACAGCAGCTCTTGGCATGCTTGATTTATGCAGCAATACTTCCTTATTGGCCTATGGTCCTCCTTGTGTATGGCTCAGGCAGCAAGCTCCGTACTTCCTACCCAATTCTGTAAGGTATCCTGGAGCACATATAACATCTGGCAGCATCCTGAAATCACACATCTGGATGCTGCAAAGGTTTCTCCATATATTACCTTCCTACTCTGCAGGGAGAAATATTATTTTTGTTTGAAATCACTTTTTCATTTATCCCAGGTCAAAGCAAGTTCATTCTCTCCATTGTTCAATTTTCCTCTGAGTAAAATTTTTAAAGTTTGTCTCATTTTAAATAAACCATTTTTAAATGTACTATTTTATATAGATATACAGCTAAAAGCAAAAGAGGGAGATTGGCTAATTCACAAGAATAAATACATAAATGAAAATTAAGCCTTATTTTCAACAGTAGGTCACCATGCCATGTTAATGATTTCTACCCAACCATTAATCACACAATTTATCAATACACTTACCATTTTTTCAATTTCAAAAAGATTGTTAATTCAAGTCTGGCTTTATACTGGTAAGAAGTTCACGTACCAGAAAACTTTAATTCAGTACCAAAAGAGAAAAGATTCGATTTACAGTAAAAATTCTAGAAGCAAGTGATTTAACAACTTTCACAAATGATGTTTATTTTAAAATTAAATGTGTAAGTTCAGAGTTTACAGACAAAATTCTAAAGTACTCTGTCACCTCTAACTGCTAACCAAGTTATAAAGCAATGTTCACACTGGAAGAAATACATGTTTTTCCATGTCTGCGAATAATGGGAAAATTTTTGAACTTAAAGATTCATCAAAAATTAGTTAATAGCTTTCCCTCAACAATAGCCACATTATTAAATGATAATGTTCTAAGTCATTCAATATTTGAAAATACTGGTGTTTGGAAGGCCAACAAATATGAAAATGACTGATAATGGATACAAGTTTTCTTTTAGAGGTGATAAAAAATATTCTACATTTAGACTGTGCTGGAGGTTACACAACTATGTAGATATGCTAAAATTCATTGGTTTTTACACTTAAAACAGGTGCACCTTATGGTATGTAAATTATATTTCAATAAAGCTGTTTTTAAAAGCCAATCAGTAGAAGCTGTGTATCAAATCATACATCAATCCTCTCCCTTTTTCTCTGAAGAAGGGAGGGATTTCCAAGTAAAGATCACTTAGAGAAGCAGTCGTCAGAATCCTGAATGAGACAATAAATGCCATCAACAACAACAGTAATTACAAAATATGGTGGGTAATTTAAAAAATAATCAATATTCTCCACCTGGGGAGTTTGGAATATTCTTGGATATGTAGCCATGGTCACATGAGGCCATAGTAAAAACACAAGGAAAGTCACAAGATGTACATTAGAAATCCCAGCAAAGAACTTCCAGCAGGGAGAGGGCCACATGGCACTCTTTGTGGAAACAATGCAGCCTCTGGGAGCTGCTCCTGACTTCAAAGGAAGAATATGTTGAACTTGAGTAGGAAAAACAAAGCTGGGACAGTGATGGCATGAACAAAGGTCAAGAGATAGAATGATCATGGAAAGTGATAAAAACCTAGTGAAGGAGGTGTTGTCCCAGAAACAGTGCTGTCATTGTGGGAGAAGTAGTAAGGGTCACACTAGTTGGGTCACATTCCTTAAAAATCTGACAGCAAATCTGTATTTGGTCTTACCAGCAATAGAGTATAAACTCTAAGTTATGGGGAAAATGAGGGGTAAAAACATAAAGAAATGCTGTAAACAGACTAATTTAAATTTTGACCCCAAATGCTATAGAAATGTTTACCTGAAATCTATGTACTCTTATTGATCAATGTCACTCCATTAAATTTAATTTCTAAATTTAAAAAAAATTTTTTGACCTGTCAATTCAGATGTTAAAGAAAGAATAAAAGGCATTTATTTTAATAATCCAAAAGAGGAAACATTTCGGAGGAAAACTCAATGATTATAAGGGTTTAGAGCAGGGGTCCCCAAACATTTTACACAGGGGGGAAGTTCACTGTCCCTCAGACCGTTGGAGGGCCGGACTATAAAAAAAACTATGAACAAATCCCTATGCACACTGCACATATCTTATTTTAAAGTAAAAAAAACAAAACAGGAACAAATACAATATTTAAAATAAAGAACAAGTAAAAGTATTTCAATGGGAACTATGGGTGCGGATGCATCCTGTGCTCCTCTCACTGACCACCAATGAAAGAGGTGCCCCTTCCGGAAGTGCGGCGGGGCCGGATAAATGGCCTCAGGAGGCCGCATGTGCCCGCAGCCATAGTTTGGGGACCCCTGGTTTAGAGAGAAACAAGAGAGAGAGAAGAGTCCAAAGGCCATTGGATTTTTTAACCTAAAGGAGGAGACATAAATAAGGAGATTAAAAAATACTACAGTTTGAAAGAGAAAAGTTGGTTTATGTCTGGGATATTGAACTTGAAAACAGAACATCTGAGGAAAACTGTTTTATCAAATCACTGGTTATGAGAAACATAAAGAGGAAGGGAGAAAGAGAAAAGATTAACCTGCATCATGACCTTTTTCTTTACTCCTTAGGTATAAAATAATGGAGCTGGATCCAAGAAAATTTTTCTGAGTCTTCAGAACGTCAGCCTTTGAAGATATTTGGTTTCCTCAAGTATATTTAGTTATAAAATAAACTATGAATTAACAAGAATTCCAATGTCTTGAAAATATAATTCAACAACTATATATTATTGCTAGTTAAAGAAATTTTCAAGGCATGTACTGTATTTGTTTTATAAAAACATCTGCTTCATGTGTTTTTCTTCTAGAAAATTAATAATTTTGGCAATGTGTTTGTGATGTTCTTTCTAACACGAATTGTAGAGGATATTGTTGCAACTGCTGCTTTGTGTATTCTGGCTCTGGAAGATGATTTCTCACTAAGTTTGAATATTAAATTGTGGGTTTGCCTGTGGTTGTTGCAAAACAGCAGTATTTCAGAGTTAGGATAAAGTTAGGAAATTTTTCTTATAATTTTGGATTTCTAACTTTATTTAAAAATCCTTACATAATCTCAGAATTATAAGCATGTGAGGTATAGGCCAATATTTTCCTTGAGGTGAACAGTTTTTGCTAGTTGAGAGATCTGCAGGGCATATGCTATAAAAACAACTCATACCCAAACTAAGCAATAAATCTAGAATTGATAGCTACACAAATCCATCAGCAAGGCAGAGAGGTCTTGTGTTCTGTATGTGGGTGTTCAGGTAACTGAAGAATAAGATGACAATGGTAAAATGACAGGACCCTACTGTTCGAAGAGATTTCAGATATTTTTAGATTATAATTTGTTCAAAATCACTAGATTTGAGAGTATACGGGAGCTCTCTAAGTATTTTAATGCCAATCACAGAGCTCATCAAAAATTTAACTTATCTCCTCAGATATGTTTAGATCACCCTCTTAAACAATAGCACCATGAATTAATATTTTAAATTAAAAAGATATTTTCCAGAAAAAGCCAATAAAATTCAGGGTTTTGTGAAAACCTGAGTTTTAAAGATTTTTTCAGGAAAATTAAAACCCTCTTTATTTTCATTTATAAATTTAAGATTTGGGTTTTATTTAGGCATTTGGTCAAATACCAAGGGAAAGACAGGAAATAAAAACTTTTAAAACATACATTCAGTGAAATGATGGAATTGTATACTGGGAACATAAGTTACTAGAGATTTTAAAATTATAAATTTATTAACAATAAGATAAATTTTTTCAAATTCTACATAATTTTGTTTTCTGTGAAAATTCTTAAAATATTTCCCACAAAAGTATCTTTGAAATTTTAAGCAGAGCTTTATGATGGCAGTATACTTTGTCTATCATGGAGATGTGTATGTATATCTGTTCTTAAATGCTCCCTTTGGCTTATCGGCACACAGCATTAGAGAGAAAATGGCAACGTTTCCAGAAAAGTGATTGTCAGTTTTATCCTTTAAGACTTGACCAAGTGGTGGCACAATGGATAGAGTGTTGTTCTGGGATGCTGAAGACCCAGGCTCAAAACCCCCAAGTCACCTGCTTGAGTACATGCTCTTGTCCAATTTGAGCGCAAGCTCACCAGCTTAAATGTAGAATCATAGATGTGACCCCATGGTTGCTGTCTCAAAGCCCAAGGTCACTGGCTTCAGCAAGAGGTCACTGGCTCAGCTGGAACCCCACCCCTTATCAAGGCACATATGAGAAAGCAATCAATGAACAACTGAGGTGCCACAACTATGAATTGATGCTTCTCATTTCTCTTCCTTCCTGTCTGTCTGACCCTGGGTATCTCTCTTGCTCCTTTAAAAAAAAAGAAAAGAGGAAAGGAAATATGTAAAGGCATAAAATTAAATGAGGCCTTGGCCAGTTGGCTCAGTGGATAGAGCATCAGCC
This sequence comes from Rhynchonycteris naso, assembly GCA_037038555.1. NCBI lineage: Eukaryota > Metazoa > Chordata > Mammalia > Chiroptera > Emballonuridae > Rhynchonycteris > Rhynchonycteris naso. Next base: position 246,339,548 of record CM072998.1, read on the forward strand.
CAGCTATGAACGTCCCAGGTTTGATTCTGGTCAGGGCACACAAGAGAAGCAACCATCTTCTTCTCTCCTCCTCCTTCACCACCTTCTTTCCCTCTTCCCCTCCTGCAGCCAGTGGCTCAATTGGTTCGAGCATTGGCCCTAGGTGCTGAGGATAGCTCGGTTGATCTGAGTGTGACAGCCTCGGGTGCTAACAATAGTTCACTTGAGTATCGCATGGGCCCCAGACAAGGCACATGCGGGAGTCTATCTCCCCTCCTCTCACTTAAAAAAAAAATGGGTGAAAACAATTTGAAAGTTTCATTGAAAAATTAGAACTAGAACTTCAAGATTTAGCTGGACGATATTGTCAATTACACAAGTTTTTTTTTTAATTCTTCACCAAAAGGCACAATTTCAATACCTCATGGGGGTGAGGGACATAGTTTACTGAAGTTCTCAAAGACAGGGAGCAAGTTTTCCTCACCTATTTACATCACAATGAAAAAATAATTCTCCTACAGAAATGTCTAAAACGAGGAAGCACTGTTTGTGTATTTTACATAAATTTGTGAAATTACTGCCTAGAAGATATGATTGCAAACAAATGAAAATCAGACATTACTAACTCCAAGGTGGTTCAATATAGAACTTGCTATAGGAGACCTGGGATCACAGATGACGATCAGAAAGACATTTTTAATAGTGTACCAGCGCCATCTACTGTCTGGAAACAACAGCGAAGTAATTTCATAAGTACCACGTGGAGGGCTCTAGGAAAAAGTGGGAGCCTGGAAACCAGGATGAACCTTGGCTGTTAAGAGTGAGTATTCTGCAGAAACTGAGGAGAAAGAGAAAAATCAGAGAGGCAGTTGCCGTGGCATAAGTGGTGACCCTATAACAATATCCAGCCAATATGAGCCTCTGTAAGAGATAAAAAGAAATGTAGGATCCTGGAGAGAGTGTCACCAGCAAGAATTACATTTTCCCTGAGCACTTAGCTCTTTTCAGAGAAAATTTCTCTCCTATGATGTTTACTTTATATAACTTTCTTTTTTTCTTCTTCTTCCCCACCCACCTCCTTAATGGCACCTTCTACAGAACTTTTAGATCTGGAAATCTTTTGATGATCCACAACTTTTAAAGAGCTTCATAAATTAAGACATTTCTGGCTCTAAGACAATATAATACATTTTTAAACTAGACAGATCCTTATAGACATTCTACTCTGCATTTAACAGATGAGGAAACTAAAGCTAAGAAAATGTAGGTGACCTCAGAGTCATCCAGCTAGAGACAGAACTCAAACTGGATATGAGTTTTCCTCATGGATTTAGCCCAATAAGAATAATTATTTCTGCAATATAGCCACACCTACAAAATCTTCCTTAAAAGTTTCCCCCCTGCAACCTGTTTTATTTTGCATATCTATGGAATGTCAGAGGCTTAATTTTAAAACTTTTACCTTTTTTTGTATACATTTTTCTCATTATTAATTATCTTTGAGTTACCATATTTCCCAATGTATAAGACACTCCCATGTATAAAACTCACCTTAATTTGGGGGCCTGAAATTTGAAAAAAGTGTATTACATAAAATTATTAACCTCAAGTTTTATTAATCATAAAATTCATACTAACTCCTCCTCACTGTCAAAACTCCTATCCATTAGCTTGTCCTCACCTGTGTCTGATGACGAATCACTGTCTTCATATATTACCTCGTCCTCAGTTCCATCTATGACATTTGAAATGCCACAACCACCATAGCAGGCGCACCGTTTTTTGACCCCAAATTTTTCGAAAAAGGGTGCATCTTATATATAAGGCAATACAGTATTTTAAGAAAAGTAATAATCTAATATAAATATAGCTACAAGAGAAAATAAAATTGGCAGTCATCTCTAAGTTGTATACATTGCTGAAAAGAATAAACTGATTTAACTCTGAATTTCATGCTTGTATAGTCTTTTCTAACACAATACGACAAATAAAACATCTAGCTTTTATCTCTAATTTCTTTTACCTTTAAAAACCATTCTGTCATAATGATGCCATTCATTATAAAACAAAATTTCTTCAAGTGTCAAGATATAATCTTTATTTTATTTCTTTTTTTGTAAACCAAGTAGCTTCAGGTAACCTGGGTATTTATCTTTATGACAAAGTTTCTAAATATTAATTTTGATTAATCAATGTTTTAAAGATAATTTTCTCCTATAAATCTCCTTCACAATTAAATATTCAAAGCCTCTGCCAGTCAGCTACCATATAAACCAGAAAAGCCACATCTTTTCATATCTGCCAGAATACAGTTCCAAAGATGCCTTTTTTAAAATAAAATGTTTTATATATTCACCTTTTACTTTATCAGGAACACCTGGAGAGGAAATGTCCAATGTTAAAAAAAGAAAAGCAACCATCCAATTGTTTTTATTGTTCCTTTATAAAGAAGACTGAACAGCCCTAGCCAGTTGACTCAGTGGTACAGCGTCAGCCCAGCGTGTGCCTGTCGATTCCAGGTAAGGGCACACAGGAGAAGCGACCATCTGCTTCTCCACCTCTCCCCCTCCCTCTTCTCTCTCTCTCTTTCTTCCTATCCTATAGTCATGGTTTGATTGATTCAAGTGTATTGACCCTAGGCACTGAGGATGCCTCCATGGAGTCTTGGTTTCAGGTGCTAAAAATAGCTTGGTTGCCAGCAGCCCCAGGTGGCAGAGCATTGGCCCAAAAAGGCAGTTGCCAGGTGGATCCTGGTCAGGGTGCATGTGGGAGTCTGTCTTTCTATCTCCCCTCCTCTCCGTTGGAAAAGAAGGGAAAAGAAGGGAAGATAGAACAAGGCCTGAATGAAATTTAAAAATTCATTTTAAGTATAGAAGCTGACAATGTCGAATTTTACTTGAGCCCTGTGTTCCTGTAAAACAGTGAAGGATAAAGTAATTCTCTCACCTTTTCATATCTGGAAAATGGCTTACTGCAAAGAACCAACTTTCCCCTATGACTCAGATAAAATACGTGAATGTTCCTCTTGCTTACCTATGACAAGGCTAGCCTTTGCCTCATTAATCATTAGCTAACCTTGTGTCCCATTAATCAATCAGAACAAAATGCTTATTTACCCAACTTTGGCTAAGTTTACCTTCTTCTTTTAGGTCTCTGAACCTGAGCTTCTTCTCAGCTTGAGACAGTATACATACCCTATTGATGGATCCCACGAAAAACAGGCTGGTATCAAGGTAAAACATTATCTGATCTCTTCTGTAAGCATCTTTTTATCCCACAGCCAGGTCTTGCTAGCCTTGTTCTCTCCTCTTGTAAAAGAAACGCCCTTTCTGCCTAACTCTTGAGACACTTATACATCTCATGATCACAGTGTTCTCCCTACTGCAATAGCCCCTCACAACATTGCAATAGTCCCTTTTCCACCTTGCAGTACCGCTCTCAAATAAAGTGTCTCCTTACTCAGTCTGGATTTGTTTTTTGTTTGACAAAACCAAGAACTCTCATTAAAGCTGAAATAATTAACTAAATAAAACAGATCAAGATTATAAGATAAAGTCTTCTTGTTCTAGAAGTAAATCATATAATGTTCATTAAAGTATTTATATTTATCATATTTTTTCCTCCAATTCAAGATAACATTTCAGAACTTTTCAAGTGCCATGACTTCTGGAAAATACTTGCATTCAAGTGAATAGTGATTTTTTTTTCTTTTACAAATTCTGCTACAAGTCTCAGTATATTTCCAAGTTTCTGGTGTATCAAGTTCCCCAAGTTTCCCCAGATCCAAGCTTACCTTCAATTAGTGAAAGAACTACTTATTTACTACTAGCTCACTAAACTTTATAGTAGAGTGAGAAATTTAAATATCTTTATTCAAAATTCCTGTCCATATGCTCAGTACTCACTTGTTTACTAAAATAGAAATCTAATTTTTCAATGAAAAAACCATACATCATAAGGCCCAGTGCTACTGGAAATCTTCAGGACATTTCTATGGTCAGAACTGACCAATACCATATGCCATATTATGTAAACAAATATGTACCAATGGGCTCAATTGTATAAGCCACAAGGGGAAACAAATATGATGAGCTGAACAGATGTCTTAGAAGCATAATCATTACTCTGGCAATCCAGGAGACAAAGACCTATGTTTCCATTTTGTCTCTGTAAATAGGTTGAAAATATATACCCACTCTTTATTTATATATATACACACACACACACACACACACACACACACACACACACACATAGTAAAAATTAATAAAACAATTACTTGGCTTTTCATAAACTTAAAAGATCCTGGTAAAAGTGAATTAATTTAGTTAGTGCCTCTTTACACATGTTGGAAAATATTATTCATTTCCCTCGACATTAGTTCTAGGCTCAGATCCAATGTCTATATACTCTGATTCATTTCTACAGTATTTATTTTATGATACCATTTATTTATTTTTTTATTTGTTAGATATTTATTGGACACTTACTATGTGCTCAATATTTGGACAAAATAAATAAAAATCTCTGTCTTTGTGGAACTTGTAATTTAGACAGCAAATGAACCAGAGAAATGAGTAAAATATATAGAATGCTAAATGTACTAAAAATAAAACAAGAAAAAGAACACAAAATACCGTAGGACAAGAGGATTTTAGGCACTGATTAAAATTCTTTGAGTCAAAGAAATGAAGAAGTTTATCATGCAGATATCTGGGGCAAAGGAAGCAGCAAGTACAAACGCTTAGGAACACCTACATTAGTGCTAAGCACTGGAGAGCACATAAGGATGAATAAACTCAAAGAGCTTAAAATCTAGTAAGAAAGCCTAGAATACAGTACAAATGTACTAAAACTGATAATCAAGTAGACTGTTCCAAGAGTTGAATAAGACATACAAACATGATTCCAGAGCAGTTCAGATTGCACAGCAATAATATAGTTGAAAAAGTTCAATAGGCTGGGTGAGGGGGGTTTGATTTTGGGGGGGAGGGGGAATGAGGAGTCCATGGAGGAGCTCAAATCTAAGAGGAATCTGTACAAAACATGTGGGCCAGTAAAGCAACACCCATAGTGCCAATTAGCATTAGTTCCAAAATATAAATATTAAATATTATATAGATATATATCATGTAAATTTATCAATATAAATATTGCATATTTATATTATATGTAAATTAAGTCTGGACATATACTAAATATACCACATTTCCCTGTGCATTGAATCTTCCTTAAATAAGTTCTTCAAATGTATACATGGAAAGAGCCTTTCTTTTATTTGTTATTTGAGAAAAGAAAGTGGAAAGTTCTTTGTCAAATATAAATCTCTGTCAATGGAGATGAGAGGAGGGATAGGAAATAGCATCCAGCTGATAATTTAGAGTCCAAAAGAGTTCATATCATTGTTTTCTCTCTCCTTAGCAAAAAGACAAAACCACGTAGCAAATATTCAATTTATACTTTTTTCGGCTCCCTACCCTTCGAATGTAGGCCTACGTCTCTCTTCCTCCTGACTCCCAACCCAACTCCTGTTTATTCAGTCACTCAGTGTGTGCCAAGCATGTGTTAAGGTCCAGAGATCTTCAGACATGAACAACATAGGGTCCTTGGCCTCAGTGTGGAGACAGACAATAAACAGGCGATTTTGATCCAATGTGACCATAGCTACAATAATGACCCACTAGGCTGCGGGGACAGACAAGAGGAGTCAGGGAGGCCCCAGGAGGAAGGGGTTGACAAAAGAAGACCTCGAGGATGAGCACTGAGAGTAAACTAAATCCATTCCCTATTCTGAAGAAACTTAGTCAAGGAAATTGACTATTCAAATGTGTTAATAATCTAAGTGTTATAAAGTGTTTTCCTTCTATCATTATTTTACTATTTTTTTCTTTTTTACTATTTTACTATTTTTAAAGAGGTCATTCTAAATAAAAGAAACAGACCTTGGGTGGTGGCTTCCTGAGAGGAGACCCTTTGAAGCAGGGTCTTTGAAGAGGCTCCTAGCAGAAAGGCTAGCTAGTTGAGGCCTGTGTGGCAAATGACCCAGCACCAGGAAGAGGATTTCCCCACACACACACATTTAGCAGTCTAGGGTATAAAACTCACCTAACATGCTGCCCCTGCCTTCCCCTTGGCACTGGCCAACCTGCCTCACTTCTTTTCCTCCCAGTCATTCCTTACTTTGGATAAGTGTTGCAGAAAGAATTGTGAATTCCCTCAGTTTTAAATTTAATGTTCATCAGAATCTTATGGACCCTGTGTCCCAATTTCAACTCTTTCTATTTGATTTGGGCAAATAAAATTTAAGTCTGTCTTCCCATTAGGCTATTAATGAATTATTGAGTTGCTGTTTATTAATATTCTTGAAAGACCAAATGCTCCGTTCGGCTATTCTATGTTTTGTCTCTTTAAAAAGCTCTAAAAGTAACCTCAAAATTTTTTCCATTCATTTGAGAGAGAGAGGAAGGGGGTGAGAGAGAAGGATCAACTCATTGTTTTACTTAGTTGTTCCACCTAGTGTGTAATCATTGATCGCTTTTCCTATGAGCACTGATGGGGTCCAACTGTGACCTATTGTGTGCAGGGACAACATTTATCCACTAATGCTCCCAGTCAGGGCTAACACCAAATCTTCATTTACATTCATTTCATTCTAGCAAATATACTCATTACAAATCAGAAAACCTAAATTAATATTTAAGTTGGTGATCATTTTTCCACACTGCTTTCTTCCTTTTTCAACCTTTACAAAATATTTTATATACATAAATTTTAAATTCTATTTCTAAATAAGAATATATAAGGATAAATACCCATTTTATTCCATTGTCTACTTTTGAAAACAGCAAATAATATTTGTAAAGTATACACACATTCTGGCATCTTAAAATATAAAATCAAAGTGGAAAAATAGAGATGCTGATATTTTGATCAATTCAGATCAAGATGATATTCTTTTTCCATATGTATTAATGTAATATTTTTAAATGTTACTTTTAGCATGAAAGTAATTAATTTTACTCTAAAAGAATAAAGAAAAAACAGGGAAAACTTCCATTTTTTTTATTTTGTGGCTTATTAAACTACAATTAAACAGTTTAAAAAGTGATCCACATTTTTTTCATTGCCCTATACATAGTTCAAAAGCAATAGTTTGCTGCCCCCTGCCTGTACAAAGATTTCATATCTTTCAATAAAACTACTGTCTTTATAAGAATTCTTGTATATTGAAAAAATGACATTTAGAACTTAAGAAATGCATTGCTTTCTATAGATATCAGGGTACTAATTAATACTGATTGAATTGTGAACTTTTAGATCAGATTGTATGGGTTTAAATTTCAGCTTTTCTGTGTACTAGTTGTGTGGCCTTAGTCAGTTTCCTGAATCTCTCTTTTCATTTCCTAATTTGTATTAATAAAAGATAGTAAACATAATAATGCCTACCTTATAGAAGTAGTACAAGAACTAAATGAGCTCATACAGTGCTGCAACTATTTGGTTCATGTTGGATATTAGTAGATGACATGATATACTTAACAGCAACAGAGAGGGATGGGATTTTGTCTACCATGGCACCAGCACTACTAATCTCTCTGACCCTACTCTACTTTTTTATTTTGTTGTAGCATTTATCACCTAACATGCAATATACTTGGATTATTTATGCTGTCTGGTATTCTTTGCCTGCATCATATCACCTGGCAAACTCCAAGGACACAGAGATCTGTGTTTTGTTCTCTGATGCGTGCCAAGCACCATGGCAGAGGCTGACACATAGTATGTATTAAAATATTTGCTATTGAATGAATTTGCTGCCATAATCTCATCAACATTCATATAATCTTGGATTGTTAAAGTTGCAAAGAGTTTCAAGAACAGTAAATTCATTCACCAACCTTTGTAGACTTATTCTGTGGCAGATGTTGTTCAACGGGCATGGTATAAAAAATAACTACTGCACAATTTGAGATCAAGGGTCAAGTAAGCACAAAAACAAATAATTCCAATACAGTAACAGAGATAAGAATAAAATGTTGAGGATTGATGGCCAGGGCGCACAGGAGAAGCGCCCATTTGCTTCTCCACCTTTTCCCTTCTCCTTTCTCTCTGTCTCTTTCTTTCCCTCCCGCAGCCAAGGCTCCATTGGAACAAAGTTGGCCCAGGCGCTGAGAATGGCTCCATGGCCTCCGCCTCGATGCTGGAATGGCTGCAGTTGCAACAGAACAATGCCCCAGATGGGCAGAGCCTTGCCCCCTAGTGGGCATTCCAGATGGATCCCAGTCAGGCACATGCAAGAGTCTGTCTCTCTGTCTCCCCGATTCTCATTTCAGAGAAAAACAAAAAAAATGTTGAGGATTGAAAACAAAAGAGTCTAAGTCTCAACATGGGAGATGGCTAAACTGGAATGGGAGGTGTTCTATGGGCAGCACAGAGTATATTCTAGCACTGGAACAGCTTGAAATAGAACCATAGAAGAGCACACTGTATCTGGGGGACTTATAGAAGCATACGGTGCTATGGTGGGAAAGGCGATGTATTGCTATAATTATTGGCTGAGATACCCTCAGGTGCACAAGGGCTATATCTGTGATTATAGGTGATAACAGTTTCTGGTTTGGTTAGTTTGGTCTGACTGAAGCAAGACTACAAGCTAAGAGGAAAGTTGCCAATGAAGGGCAGGGACCTTGCCTGACCAGACAGTGAAGCAATGGATAGAGCTTTGGCCTGGGATGCTGAGGATTCAGGTTTAAAACCCCAAGGTTGAGCACAGGGTCACTGGCTTGAAGCCCAAGTTCACTGGCTTGAGCAAGATGTCACTGGCTTGGCTGTAGCCCCCTGATCAAGGCATATATGAGAAAGCAATCAATGAACAACTAAGGTACCACAATTATGAGTTGATGCTTCTCATCTCTCTTCATTCTTTTCTGTCTGTCCATGTCAGTTCCTCTCTCTCTGTCTGAAAAAAAAAAAAAAAAGGGCAGAGACCGCAGGATAGCTGAGTTGTTATAATGAGTTTCCAGAGGGGGGAAAAAAAAACAAACTTCAAATCAGTTAGAGTACTCTGTAAACAAAATGATGAATTGGTTGATTGATAAAATTTTCCACCTTTTCAATTATTCTTCTTGGCACACAAAGAAGTGGAATTTTCTTCCACAAATTGATCATATTTACAATCATGTAGAAATGCATCCTTGATTATTTGTATTAGAGCCTACTGAAAGGCAGAGAATTTCAACAAACATGCCATTGCGAATATTTTCAGATTTCCATTTGTGAAATGGTATTTGTGTTGGAGGTGGGGTCATTTCCAATAATTTTATGTCTTTTTTTTAATTAGTAAAAGTTTATAACACAGATAGTAGCAAATAGGGCTCAGCAAGATTTTTTTCTAAAGAATAAATAGTAAATATTTTCTGATTTTCAGTCCAAATACTCTCTGCAGCAACTGCTCAACTCTGCCGTTGTAGCACAAAAGCAGTTATAGACAAAATGTAAAAAAATGGAAGAAGCTATGTTAAAATAAATCTTTACTTACAAAAACCAGCAGCAAGTTGGTTTGTGAGCCCTGATATATATATATTGTTCTATGTCCTGTTTTTCTCTTTCCCATATATCTAAGAGTGAATTTTACATCACGACAGTAAAGTGATCTCATTTTTAAAAGCATATTTAACAAGCTAATATATAGATGTATCACAATTTATCCAATCCTATATTAATAGACATTTTGATTGGTTTTTAATTTTTTGCTACTATAAATAATTGTTACAGTGAATTGCATTTTACATACTTCTTTGTGCACATGTATGAATATATATGTTGGATAAATTCCTGAAGGTGAAAATATACAATATAAACTAAGATTGTTAAATTACCTTCCAATTTTGCATTCTACCAACAACATACGAGACAAAATGTCTTAGTTCCACATGGCATTATATCAGTATATTATTTCACACTTCTACAGATTTGTGCTCAGTGTCCCAAAATAATTTGTTGCGTACATTATTTTTATCCAATAATTTAAAGCGTTATCTTATTAAAATCTTCTGCCTTTAATAGCAGCAGCCAAGAAAACTGTTCTCTATCAAGATATGAAATGAAGAATTTTAAATCTGAATGTCATTTTCATCAAAGCTACCCTCTCTTTCTTCAAATTTGGAAAAGCAATTTTATCTTGACACTCTGAAGTATCAGTCTATAAAAAGGAACACAGAGATCAACTTAGGTAAAGACATTATTCATAATCTAATTCTGAAAACAGCACAAATAGTTGTTGATAGATAAGCATGAGAAGGAAGTGATTGTGTATATTTTTATTAAAGTATTACTATACTGTCTAATCTTTCCCTAAAATTCTGCAATTCTGTGAAGCAATTGTATAAAGACATGCACTCACAACCCTAAGATTGCATAAAAAGTCAATCTGGAGAGAGAAGAAACCCTTCTTTGGGACTATTGTCCTTTAGCATCTGGCACTAAGCAGTGAGTACAAAGCATAAAGATAGATTACCAGGGGTCATTCAAGACTTGCACTGTCCAATACAAACAATATATTGTGAGTATTGGACCATATAATAACCACAAACCACATGTGACTTGTAAGCACTTTAAAATATAGATAGCCAAAATGAGATGGGCTGGAAAATACACAATGGATTTCTAAGAAATTAAAATGAAAGAATTCAAAATATCAATAATTTTCATATTGTTTACACATTGAAATGGTAAAATTTTAGATATATTCATTAAATAATATATTATGAAAATCACCTTCATTCTTTCTTTTTACTTTTTTAATGTAGCTACTACAACATTTGTAATTACAAACATGGATCATATTATATATCTATTAGGCAGTGATATTAGTTCACCAGCTCTAAGAGATTTACTCTGAAGACCTGACATACGACTATTACTATAATCAATAAGTAGGAAATTGACAACATGTGCCCCAGATGTGATATCCTAATAGGGACACATTATCAACTACGTAGTATTTTTGCCAAGAATGTATAGCCTTAGTTTATTTTGAGGAAATATCAGATAAACATAAAATGATGAACATTCTACTAAGAAAGTGGGGCATGAGGGATTACGTTCTTACAAAATTTCAATGTAATAAAAGACAAAGAATGGCTGTGAAAATGTTCCATATTAAAGAAAATTGAAAACACATAATAATTAAATGCAATACTTTACCCTAGATTGGATTTTTTACCGGAGTGGGAAAGAAATGTCTTCAAGGACATTATTAGGTCAATGGACAAAATTAGAATATTAATGACAGACTGAGTATTGTATCAGTATTAATTTGTAAATTGATAATGGCATTATTGTTATGTAAAAACACATACCTATTATAAGGAAATATGCATGGGAATATTTAAGAATAAAATACTATATTACATGTTACCTTCAAATAGTTCAGTAAAAAAAATTGTGTTCACACACACACTAACACACACCCATGCAGACATAAACAAAGAGGGCAAATGATAAAAACAAATGAAGTAAAATGTTAGTAATAGACAACCTGAGTAAAGGGTACACATACAATCTTTGCACTGTTTCTATATTTGAAGCTTTAAAATTATTGATAAATGAAAATTTTTTTAAAAGATAAAAATTGCCTTGGCTGGATAGCTTGGCTTGTTAGAGCATCATCCCAAAGAACAGAGGTTGCTGGTTCAATTCCCTCATCAGGGCACATGCAGGAACAGATTGATGTTCCTGTCTCTCTCTCTCTCTCTATGCCTTCCTGTGTCTCTCAAATAAATAAATAAATAAATTTTAAGATAAATAAATAAATAAAAAGACAAAAATGTATGTATTTGAAAAGATGCTTGCCTAACTAGGCAGTGGCACAATGAATAGAGCATTGACCTGAGACACTAAGGACCCAGGTTCAATACCTTGAGATCACCAACTTGAGCACAGGATTATCTGGCTTAAGCACAGGGTCCCCAGTTTGAGCATGGGCTCATCCAGATTGAGTGCAAGCTCAACAGCTTGAGCATGAGGTCACTGGCTTGAGCATGGGATCATAGACATGACTTCATGGTCACTGGCTTGAGCCCAAAGGTCACTGGCTTGAAGCCCAAGGTCACTGGCATGAACCCAAGGTCTCTGGCTTGAGCAAGGGGCCACTGGCTTGTCTGGAGTTCCTTTCCCCTTCTGCAAGGCACAATGCAAAGCAATCAATGACCAACTAAAGTGCTGTAACAATGAGTTGATGTCTCTCATCTCTCTTCCTGTCTGTTTCTGTTTCTCTCTCACACACACACACACACAAAAAAAAGAGAGAGAGAGAGAGAGACTTAACTTCACTACTGTTAAAAGAAATACAAATTAAAACAATGAGAAAGCATTATTCACTATTGACAAAAATTTAAAGGATGAACAATATTCAGTAAAGACAAGAGAAATTAATAATGTTTCTCAAATGTTATTGAATAGAATAGAAACTGAAAAATCCTTTCTGAAAGATAGTTTAGCACTATCAATCTACACTTTAAACCTTTTTACTCAGCAGTTCAACTTCTAGGGATTTTTCTTACAGATTGCACACACTTGTGTCCATTGACAAGGTATAAGATATTTACTTAAGTATTGTTTGTAATAGCAATAGTAAACAACCTAAATATCCAACAAGTTAATGGTTAATACATAATAAGACATTCATGTATAAGCTTACAAAGAATGAGTTAGAAATAACTATTCTGTTATGGAAATAATTCCAAGACACATTGTCAGTATTTTTTAAATAATTTACTAAAAAGCTTACATAGTACCATTGCATTAAAAAAATTAACTTATGCCATTGTATGTCTTTATAGTAATAAAAAATATTTTCTCCTAAGAAATATATACTGAAAGAAAATTTTGAGAATAAATGAGAGAAATGACCCTGATGCCACAGTGGCTGGTAGAGTACCCAAGTTGTACAGTTTAGCAGACTGTCATTTGAGGAGCCAGGATATTACACAGAAGATGGACTTAACAGGGCAGACCAAGAAATAAAAGCTGGTAAGCCACAGCAGTGGAATAACAGACAGTGATGTTATCAAGGCTATGAGATCCAGAAGATTAAGGTGAAGCTTGGACAACTTTGAGGGAACCAAGTAGAGAACTACTCAATATTGTGGAAAGGAGATGTGATGATGACATAATTCATTGCCTGCTGATATTCAAAATGTCCTCAAAGACCTCCATCAGGCTTTTTGTTGACCAATGGAATTGATGTCCATGTTAAGAAGAGTTCATAGAAACAAAAATTCAGAATCCACCAATGTGTAACACAGAAATAGAAAGGTGTATTATTTCCCTATATGACTTCTGTCATCAGCTCTACTATCTAATAATGATAAGAAAGCCAGAGACTGCATTCTTAAGTGTCTGATCCTGCATCTATATAAGGAAGACCCTTGGATGTTTTGTCCCCAAGAAAGGGTATAAAGCAGAGGTCCCCAAACTACGGCCCGCAGGCCAAATTGCGGCCACCTGAGGCCATTTATCTGGCCCCCGCCGCACTTCCGGAAGGGGCACCTCTTTCATTGGTGGTCAGTGTATGAAGTACTGTATGTGGCGGCCCTCCAACGGTCTGAGGGACAGTGAACTGGCCCCCTGTGTAAAACTTTTGGAGACCCTTGGTATAAAGAATCCTACAACTTCTTAGCTGAGAGTAGATTTGCTGATTTCTTATACTTTTCTGTGCCTCCATTACACATGATATGTGCCCCCATCATGGCACTTACCACACTTCTATGTAATTATTTATGTTTGCAGCCCCAGTAGTCTAGATACTACAAAACAACTAACATAGTTGTCTTGTTATCATTGTGTATCTACAGTGCCCAAGTCAGTGCATAAGACATTAAGCCTTCAATAAATGTATTGAAAAAATTAGTATATACCGACAGGAAAAGTACACCTAGTCAACTGTAGAGATTCTCAAATCTCTAGGAACCAGTTTGAAAACATCCAATTTACTCAACTCCTTGGCTAACCAATAAGGATTTCAACACTCATCTAGAAGAATTTTAATACTCATCTTTCCAAGAGTTAATAACCATTAAAGGAGAATGGAAAGAGTTCATCTATAAAGGAGTTTGAAATAGCAATCTAAAAACTATAGTGGGTATCCACTCAATTGACACTACAAGTTAGAAGAACTGAAATAGTTAAATAGTGGTGCATTAGCAGCCTAACTTTAGGAAAGAATCCCTCCAGAAAAATTCAGCAGGGGGACAAGTTGAATACTATAGGCAAATGCTCCCTTGGTAACAGAGAAGATACATGCAGAGATGCTCAAAAACATGGGAAAGAAAAATTATATCTCACTTCTAAAACAGAGATACAAGTGAGAATTTACTCATTGCCTCAAACTCAGGAGGGAGAAGTCTTCCCCAAGGGTTTTCTCAATTGCAGGAGGAGAAAAGAAACTAAAACTTTTCTTACCTCATTGACAAGATAGCAATAAGAAGAGTCGAAACTGAGTCAAAGGATATATCGATTTAGATAAGTCAACTGACCATGCTTTAGGTTAGTTAGATATCTAGTCTTGGGCTGAAGACAGAGGCTTAATTCTGCAATAGTACCAACAGCCAACTGCACCTAGTGAGTAATGTTTCCATGAGTTTATCTTACCTACCTGGGATGAACGGGAGAGACCAAAGTCATAGAGTCATAGTAAATAATGTAAAGGAACTTTTTCCTGATACCACTGAAAAATAATTCTGGGTAAATGCAAAACCTTTGCACAGTAAAGCAGTCTATAAAGAGGGATCATGTCCATTGAATAGACATGGCAGATCCTGCCATAGTTCACACCAGACTCATTCTCCCCTCCTTTATTAACAGAACCCCAATTTGATTCAGATAAGCAATGTTCTGCTAAACAACCACATTTACTAGCTTCCTTCCAGCCAAGTTGAGTCCTATGGTTTGACCTTAGGCCAAACATACATAAGCCAAAATTGTTGTGCAAAACTCTTAAAAGACTCCTTAAGAAGAAAGCTTATTTTGACCTTCAGTCTTTCTAAAAACTGTTGCAAAATCTATATGTAATTGCTAGACTGCTATCTTGTTTCAAAGAAATAAAGAAGACTGCATTCCAGAGAACTTTGTGAATCCTCTATACAAGCTATGGAGTGCTTACTTCAGTAAATGTTTTCTGAAGAGAACAATAAATGTCTATCTCATCTAAGCCACTCTCACTTCTGTTGCCTACTGCTTTAATGCAATTCTCAAATCAGAACACCAGAATATTATTTACTAAAAAACACTGAAACTGTTTTGTTAGAACAGACTTGGCAACAAAGAGCTAGCTGGGAGTTCAAACTTAGCCAAAAGCTCGATGCTTGTTCTCACTGTTCTCGGCAAATTCAATGTTCTTGGAGCAAAATGTGCAAAGGTGAAGGTAGGGTCAAGAACACATTTATGCTTTAGGATTCAGGTCCCATTTCTGGGCACATGTTTTAGAGATGCTTACTTGAGACAAATAAAAGAAAAAGAAATATATAGGGCTTCAAATTACCAAGGAAGGTATGTATTTTTAAGTCAATGGTTCTAGGGGAAAATAACTAATAAGGCTTACTGGTCATATAACACTGTTTCTTCACAATTTAGAAAGAAATAAATTTTAGAAAAATTTAAAAGTTAATTACATAAAATGAAAACTTATAAAAGCTATGGGGAGAAAAGGAATATTTCGTTGATCCCAAGTAGAAAAGAGATTTGAAAACATAAAAGCATTGAATCCAAGATGGCAGCAAAGTAGGTGGAAGCTACACTCACCTCCTCCCAGACCAAACTGGAATTACAGCTAAATTATAGAACAGAAATCATCCTGAATAACCAACGAAAGCTAGATGAAGAGAAGTCTGATAACCAAGGATTTACAGAAAAAGCAACACCGAGACTAGTAGGAAGTGCAGACTCACAAAAAGTTCTGGCTCTGGTCCCACAGGCGCAGCTGAGGTCTGGAGAGATATCTCAGCTGCAGGGGTTCCCCTGAGAAACCTGCAGTTGAAATCTGAATCCAGACTCCTCAACTCAGAGCACCAGAGCTGTGATCAGGCTGTGAATATCTGGCTTTGTAAAACAGTGGAGATTCTGTCTGCCAGGGAAATACAGAAGTCTGCTAGAGACACAGGTGCCCTCTCAAGAGGCCAATGCACAAAATTTCCTTTACAGCAACTCACCCTGGGTTCTGGTGGAGAAAAAGTGGAATAGACTATAGAGTTTTGTGAGGAAAGTCTGGGGTTTGTGGCTCTGGATAAACAGATAAAGAAACGACAACCAGGACCCATGTACTGTGTCATTTTCCAATATACAGACACCATATTTCTTAGATAAGACATTACCTTCCATATGGTATCAACCTGGGGGAAAGCAATAGTTCTACCCTCAGAACTCCCTTTCATCCCATACTGCAAAGATCATGCCTGATGAGAAGCCAGCTACCTGGGCTGGAGTGTAGCGATCTGGGTAGACTCAGGGGATATAAGTGAAGAAGTTGAGTGGCTTTGGGACAGGGACCATTCCCCTCACTTTCTCGTGAACCTGACTGGTACTTCCCCTTTATGGACGCTCTTTTAGAACCTCCTTCTGGGTTTCCAGGCCCCACCTGCCCAACTCCTATTGCTCCCACCCTGCAAAGCTCTGAGCAAAATCCAAGACACACTGACTGTGTGGCTCTAGGGCAGGGGCACACCCCCTACCTTCCCTGAAGCTCAAGTACCACCAGAGTTTCTTTCAGTTACTGAGTCTAACAGGCAGCCAGCAGACAGAAGCAGGAGGAGAGGGATCTCAGCTGTCTTGGAACATTTTATGACCTGTCTCCAGACCTTGTGCTGGTAAAAGATAGTCTTGGTATGCCAAGTGGACCTGCCTGAGTACACCCAGTTCTAGCAGACAAAGCCACAAACTGTGGATCACTTGAAGCTCCAAACAAGTTGTTCAGAACCAGTCACCTGAGCAACTGGTGCACTCTGGCCTGCACCAGAGTCTCTACCAAGAGATCCAGAACCAACACACCGAGTATCCAACAACAGACAACATCAGAACAGGATCCAATAAGCTTCACAAGTGACATATCCAAAGGAAGACTTCAGGTGCACAAAACCCCCGTGAGGTGAGTTATATTTTGTGTGGTCAGCACCTGCACAGTAGCTCCCACACTGTAGTGGAGGTTGAAATTCACAGTTAGCCAGCTTGAAGGTTGAAGCCATGCACAATGAGCCATAACAATCAAGACTCAGTTAAAACATGAAGCCCGACATAACACACACAATGAACATTTCTGGAGCAACCAGCTCAGGTGATCAAGAAGATTGCAGCACAGGATCCCACAAGACTGGGAGTCACAGTAGAGCTATCTAATACATAAAAAAAAACACAGAGGCAGCCAAAATGGGAAGAAAAAGAAAAGGTCTCCAAGTAGAAGAAGAGAACAAATCTCCAAAAAGAAAAGCTAAATGAAATGAAGGCAAGCAATTTATCAGATATAGAGTTCAAAGTAATGGTTTTCTCAACAATATGAAAAAGGATATAGAAACTATAAAACAGCTTTGAAGAATCAGTCAGAAATGATAAATACACCTGGCCTGTGGTGACATAATGGATAGAATATTGACCTGAAATGCTGAGGTCTGCTGGTTCAAAGCCCTCGGCTTGCCTGATCAAGGCACATACAACAAGCAAACAATAAACAATGAAAGTGAAGTAACTATGAGTCTATACTTCTTACTCTCTTACCTTTCTTTTCCTTTAAAATAAATAAATAAAATACTTTTTTAAATGAAAGAAAGAAGGAAGGAAGGAAGGAAGAAAGGAAGGAAGGAAGGGAGGAAGGAAGGAAGGAAGGAAGGAAGGAAGGAAGGAAGGAAGGAAGGAAGGAAGGAAAGAAGGAAGGAAGGAAACCAAATCTAAAATGAAGAATACTCTGGAATGAATAAACAGTAGGTTGGATGAAGCAGAGGTTAGAATCAGTGACTGGGAAGACAAGGTAGAAAAAATAACACCAAATTAGCATAGCAAAAGAAAAGAAAAAAGAATTTTTGAAAATGAGGATAGTTTAAGGGACTTTGTGACAACATAAAGCATAACATCTGCATCATAAGGGTACCAGAAAGAGTAAAGAGGACAATTGATCAGGAATCAATGTGAAGAAATAATGACCAAAAACTTTCCTAACCTGGTGAAGGGAAAAAAATACATGATTCCAAGAAGCACAAAAAATTCCAAACAAGATGAACCCAAAGAGGCATACACCAAGACACATCATAACTAAAATGACAAAGGTTAAAGACAAAGAGACAATCTTAAAAGCCACAAAAGAAAAGCAGTTACATACAAGGAAGCTCCCATAAGATTGTCAAGTGATTTCACAACAGAAATATTTCAGGCCAAAAGGATTGGCATAAAATATTTAGAGATATGAAAAGCAAAGATCTACAACCAAGACCACTTTATCCAGCAAGGTTAACATTTAAAATTGAAGGAAAAATAAAGAACTTCCCAGACAAGAAATAACTGAAGGAGTTTGTTACACCAAACCAGTATTACAAGAAATGTTAAAGGGTCTGCTTGAAGAAGAAGGAAGAGGAGGAGGAAGAAAAGAGAAGAAGGAGGAACAAGAAGGAAAGCGAAAAGGAGGAAAAAAAAACAACAGAAGAACATATTTAAAAAAATAAAATGTCAATAAATATGTACCTATCAATAATCACATTACATGTAAATGGCTTAAGTGTTCCAATCAAAAGACAGAATGGATAAGAAAGCAAGACCTATGTACATGCAATCTATAAGAGATCCACCTTGGAACACAAGATACAGACTAAAAGTGAAGAGATGGAAAAACATATTTCACGCAAATAGTAATAAAAAAAAAAGAGCTGGAACACCAATACTTATATCTGAAAAAATAGTCTTTAAAATAAAGGCTATAGTAAGGTACAAAAAAAGAACACTAGATAATGATAAAGGAAGCAAAACAACAAGAGTATATAATTCATGTAAACATTTATGCACCCAACTTAGGAACACCTAAATATGAAAAGCAAATTTTGATTGACATAAAGGGAGAGACTGACAGTCATTCAGTCATAGTAGGGGATTTTAGCACTGCATTAACATCAATGGACAGAACTTCCAGACAGAAAATCAACCAAGAAACAGCAGACTTAAATAGCAAACTAGATCACCTACATTTAATAAATACCTACAGAATATTTCACCCCAAAGCAGCAGAATATACATTCTTTTCAAGTGCTCATGGTACATTTTTTGGAGAGACACAAAACAAGTTTTAATAACTGTAAGAAGATTGCAGTCATATTAAGCATTTTCTCTGACCATAATGGTATGAAACTAGAAATTATTCACAAGGAAAAAAAAGCTGAAAAACTCACAAAGACATAAAAACTAAAAAGCATTTAACTAAACAATAAATGAGGAGGGCAAGAAGGCGATGGAGTAGGCGGACGTACCAACTTCCAACTTCCAGAACCAAAGTGGATTATAACTTGATTTTAAGAACCATCATCTGGATAAACCAGCGTTGAACTGAACTGAGAGAACTCTTCAACCGGGAAACACTGAAGAAGCAACATTGAGACTGGTAGGAAAAGCGAAAACACGGATAGGGCTGCCCAGCTCCCCGGAGGGAAAGGCAGCCTGAAGAGACTCATGTGGCAGAAATAGAGGCTAGCGGAAGGGTTGGGACATGGGTCCCAGGAACAAAGCCCCAGCCTACAGCCTCAGAGCCTAGAAGAGGTGTATGGACAGTATTTAGCTATGAAACAGGTCAGGATACTGTTTGTGAGAAAGAGACAGTTGTCTCAGATCCAGGATTCTTCTTAAAGGGACGGTGCAAAAAACCTCTCTCACAACCACTCACCTGGGACTCCGGGAGACAGGGAGAGAGGAGAGGATCGGAGCAGTGGGAAGTGAGTGCAGTCTGGAAAGCACAGGAAGAAAAGCTTTGAGAGACAGCCACCCTAAACCCTGGGCTGAGTCATTCCACAAATCTGAAACAATATTTCCCCCGGACCAGCAAGGGGAAGCAGGACAACAGCGAAACAGGCTCCCCTGCGGCGATTAGAGCACAGTCGCTTAGAAGGAAGGAGCTTTCAGGACTACAGTATGTAGTGTTAGGGTCTGAGCTGCAGTGACCCCACCCACACTGCTGAGGGTTTGCTGGAAGGCTGGCGGTGGAAGGATATGGAAGCGCGGTTCCGTCAGTTCTGTTGGCGGGGGCAGAGGTCAAGACGGCTGGCAAGAACTCGGTCTAGCCCAGCGGGGGCCAAGAGGATGCCCGAAAGTGGTCCTGCAGCTGCGGACCCGCCTACAACCCAACCTGTGGGGTAAAAGCGGGAGCCCAGAAAGGGCAGAGATCCACCGCTGGGCAGGGGCAAGCAGGCGCACAGCCTCACCCGGCCTCTGAGCTTGAAGCCCTGCACGAACCAGCTTTGCCTGCAGATACGGGGCAGAAGCCCGAGCTCGCAGTTGAGTGTGCACCAGCAGCCTGGGGGAGTAACTGAGGTTAGCGGACGCGGGGCAGAAGCCCGGTTCCTAGCTGAGCACATAGCAGCAGCCCCTCCCAGCCCAGGAGCCAAGGTTGGTGAGGGCAGGGCGGAAGCCTGGCTTGCAGCTGAGTGCGCACCAAAAGCCCCTCCCTGCAGGAGGAACCGACTGACAGGGACCCACAGCAGAGCAAAAGTGCTCATCCTTACCCTTAGTGTCCAGGCTTGTGGCCTGAGTATGGTGCGCAATCCTACCCGTGGGAGAGAGGCGAAGGCCAAGACTAGCTGAGGCTTATAGAACCTGGCACGAGAACATAGCCCTTCCCACGGAGGAGAGGCGGAAACCGCAGCAACAGCCAGAGTGGCCGGCGCAGGCAACACCCATACTAGGCAGAGAGTGTGGCGGGCTTGCAGACAGACCACACCTAGAGAACACAGAGGCAACACCCATTGGACTCCAGTAGCCAAACCCTTCTTAAACACAGATAAAAAGGGCAGGCAGAAAAATGCTACCCAAATGAATTAAGAGAAATCCCCAGAGAAGGACCTGAATGAATCAGATATAACCAAACTACCTGATGCAGAGCATAAAATAATGATAGGATGTTCAAAGAGCTGAGAGCAACAATAGATAGTCATTAAGAACACATAAATAAAGAGATAGCAAATATAAAAAAGGAAATTAAAATAATAAAAAAGAATCAGACAGAAATGACAAATACAGTATCAGAACTGAAGACCACAATGGAAGGAATTAAAAGCAGGAAGGATGAAGCTGAGGATCGAATCAGTGAGCTAGAGGACAAAATAAACAAAGGCACAGAAGCAGAGCAGAAAAAAGAAAAGAGACTCAAAAAATGTGAGGAAACTCTAAGGGAGCTCTGTAACAACATGAAGAGAAATAACATCCACATCATAGGGGTTCCTGAAGATGAAGAGAAAAAACAAGGGATAGAAACTTTGTTCAATCAAATTATAGCTGAAAACTTCCCTAAATTAAGGCTGGAAAATATTTCACACGTGCAAGAAGCACAGAGAACTCCATTAAAGAGAAACACAAAGAAATCTACACATAGACACATCATAGTTAAAATATCAAAGCTAAGTGATAAAGAGAAAACTTTAAAAGCTGCTAGAGCAGTGGTTCTTAACCTTTTTTGAGGTACCGAAACCCCAGCTTCATATGTGCACAATATGAGTCGTGCATGAACATCACCTTGCTCAAAGAACAAAACCAACAAAGTGCATGAACTCACAACAAATTACGGTATCATTTTATTCTGACCTTCACAGCAGAGGCTTCTCCGAACCCCTGAGACCGACTCATCTAACCCCTAGGGTTCGATAGAACCCAGGTTAAGAACCACTGTGCTAGAGAAAAATGGCTATGACCTACAAAGGAGGTCCCATAAAGATGACATCAGACTTCTCAACAGAAACATTTGAGGCCAGAAGGGAATGGCAAGATATACAAAGTAATGCAAAACAAGAACCTACAACCAAGACTACTTTATCCAGTAAGGCTAACATTTAAAATGGGAGGAGAAATAAAGAGCTTTCCAGACAAAAAAAAAGCTCAAGGAATTCATTAAAACAAAACCAGAGAGGAAGCAAGATGGCGACGGAGTAGGCGGACGTACCAACTTCCAACTCCCAGAACCAAAGTGGATTACAACTCAATTTTAAGAACCATCACCTGGATAAACCAACTTTGAACAAAACTAAGTGGACTCTTCAACCAAGGAACACAGAAGAAGCCACATTGAGACTGGTAGGAATAGCGAAAACGCGAAGAGGGCTGCCCAGCTCCCCGGAGCAAACGGCAGCCCGGAGAGACCGGTGTGGCGGGAGGAGAGTTTGGCTGAGAGAAAGGGACCTGGGTCCCAGGAACCAAGCCCTAGCCTGCAGTCCTAGAGCCTAGAAGAGGCGTTTGGACAGTTTTGAGCTGTGAAACAAGTGAGGGAGCTCCCAGGCCTACAGTGTGGAGTATTAGGTCCCTTCCTACTCTGCTGAGGGCTGCTTAAGGTTTTGGGGCGGCAGGACGCTGAAAGACGGTTCTGTCGGCATGGGCAGAGGCCAAGCCGGTGGGAGATCGGTCTAGCCCAGAGGGTCGAAGGGGACGTGCGAGAGCGGTCCGGAAGCTGCGGGCCCGCCTTTAATCCCACTTACGGGGACAAAGCGGGAGGCCAGGAACGGGCAGGCCCTGCGCAAGCCGGCCGGGCTAGGACCAGGGACGGGCAGGGGCTCGCGGCTGAGCTGATGCTACTAGTCCCCACGCCCCCCGCAGGAGAAACCGAGGTTGGCCAGTATACGTGCGCGAGTGGGCTCCGAGGGCGCGGGAATGGGGTGGACCCCGAGACAAGTGGAGGCTCGCAGCTGAGCCCACGCTACTATCCCCATCCGGCCAAAGAAACCGCAGATAGCATTTATACGTGTACGAGCGGGCTCCGAACGCGGGGGAGGGGTACAGTCCAGGACAAGCGGAAGTACGCAGCTCAGCGGAAGCCAGCAAACAGGCCCGCCCCAATAAACCTTGGTTTCCGACCCTGTGCAGAAGGACCCAAGCCTCGAGGGCGGGGCTAAAGCTCCGGACGGGCAAAAGCTTACAGCTGAGAGCACGTCAAAAGCCCCGCCTAACCCGCGGAACTATAGCGAGCAGGCTCCGACTGCTGGTTCTGGGCAGAAGTCCGGAAATAGGCTGGGTCCGCAGCTGAGCAAAGGTGCTCACCTCTACCCTTGGTGCTGATCTTGTGGCTTCAATGACAGCCCCTCCCACGGAGGAGAGGCAGAAATCACAGCAAAAGCCACAGTGGGCCGGCGCTGGCAACGCTCATACCCAACCACCCTAGGCACCAGCAGAGTGGGTGGGGGGCCTGCAAATAGACCACACATAGAGAACACAAAGGCAACACCTACTGGACTCCAGTGGCCACAACTTGCTTATATACAGAAAAAATGGGCAGGCAGAGGAATGCAAACCAAATGAATCAAGACAAATCCCCACAGAAGGACATGAATGAACGAGATATAACCAAACTACCAGAAGCAGAATTTAGAATAATGATAGTTAGGATGTTCAAAGAAATTAGAGCAACAATGGATAGTCATTATGAACACCTAAATAAAGAGATAACAAGTATAAAAAATGAAATTGAAATAATAAAAAAGAATCAGACAGAAATGACAAATACAGTATCAGAACTGAAGACCACAATGGAAGGAATTAAAAGCAGGATAGATGACGCTGAGGATCGAATAAGCGAGTTAGAGGACACAATAAACAAAGGCACAGAAGCAGAGAAGAAAAAGGAAAAGAGACTCAAAAAATGTGAGGAAAATCTAAGGGAGCTTTGTGACAACATGAAGAAAAACAACATTCGCATCATAGGGGTGCCTGAAGAAGAGGAGAGAGGACAGGAAATGGAAACTTTGTTCAATCAAATCATAGCAGAAAACTTTTCTAAATTAAGGCTGGGAAACACTCCACACATTCAAGAAGCACACAGAACTCCATTAAAGAGAAACCCAAAAAGATCTACACCAAGACACATCATAGTTAAAATACCAAACCTAATGGATAAAGAAAAAATTTTAAAAGCTGCTAGAGAAAAAAAGGTTATCACCTACAAATGAGCCCCCATAAGGATGACATCAGACTTCTCAACAGAAACACTTGAGGCCAGAAGGGAATGGCAAGATATAATCAAAGTAATGCAGAACAAGAACCTACAACCAAGACTACTTTATCCAGCAAGGCTAACATTTAAAATTGAAGGAGAAATAAAGAGCTTCCCAGAAAAAGAAAGCCTCAAGGAATTCATAAAAACCAAACCAATTCTGCAAGAGATACTAAGGGGCCACTTGTGAACAGTTTAAAGGAAAGAATGAATAGAGCAAAAGAAGAATACAGCTTTAAAGAATAAAATGGCAATAAAAAAATACATATCAATGATAACCTTAAATGGAAATGGATTAAATGATCCAATCAAAAGACATAGGGTAGCTGCATGCAAAAAGAAACAGGACCCATACATATGCTGTCAACAAGAGACACACCTTAAAACAAAAGATGCTCATAGACTGAAGGTAAAAGGATGGAAAAAAATATTTCATGCAAATGGAAATGAAAAAAAAGCAGGAGTAGCAATACTTATAGCTGACAAAATGGACTTTAAAACAAAGGCTTTAGTAAGAGATAAAGGAGGACACTACATAATGATAAAGGGAACAATTCAACAGGAAGATATAACTATTGTAAATATCTATACACCAAATATAGGAGCCCTGACATACATAAAGCAGACTTTGATGAATATAAAGGGCGAGATTAACAGCAATACTATCATAGTAGGGGATTTCAATACCCCTCTAACAACACTGGATAGATCCTAAAGAAAGAATATTAATAAAGAAACAGCAGACTTAAGGAGACACTAGATCAACTTGATTTAATAGATATCTTCAGAACTTTTCACCCTAAAGCAGTAGAATATACATTCTTCTCAAGTGTTCATGGTACCTTTTCTAGGATAGACCACATGTTAGGACACAAAAATGATCTCAATAAATTTAAGAAGATTGAAATCATATCAAGCATTTTCTCTGATCACAATGCCATAAAACTAGAAATTAACCACAAAAGAAAAACTGAAAAATACTCAAACACTTGGAAACTAAATAGCATGTTATTAAATAATGAATGGATTAACAATGAGATCAAAGAAGAAATAAAAAAGTTTCTAGAAACAAATGATAATGAGCATACGTCAACGCAAAATCTATGGGACACAGCAAAAGCTGTTCTGAGAGGGAAGTTTATTGCACTACAGGCATATCATAAGAAGCTACAAAAAGCTCAAATAAGCAAACTGACCCTGCATCTAAAAGAACTAGAAAAACAACAACAAATAAAACCCAAGACAAGTAGAAGGAAGGAAATAATAAAGGTCAGAGCAGAAATAAATGACATAGAGGATAAGGAAACAATACAGAGGATCAATGAAACCAGAAGCTGGTTCTTTGAAAAGGTAAACAAGATTGATGAACCTTTAACTAGACTCACCAAGAAAAAAAGAGAGAGGACTCAAATAAATAAAATTAGAAAGGACAGTGGAGAAATAATAACTGACACAACAGAATACAAAGCATTGTAAGAAAATACTATGAAGAACTATATGCCAAAAAATTAGACAATCTTGGTGAAATGGACAAATTTCTTGAATCATATAACCTTCCAAAAATCAATCTGGAAGAATCAGAACACCTAAACAGACCAATTACAGCAAATGAGATCGAAACAGTTATCAAAAAACTCCCAAAAAAGAAAAGTCCTGGGCCTGATGGCTTCACAAGTGAATTCTATCAAAAATTCAAAGAAGAACTAACTCCTATTCTCCTGAAGCTATTTCAAAAAATTCAAGAGGAAGGAAGAATTCCAAACTCCTTTTATGAGGCGAGCATAATTCTGATCCCAAAACCGGGCAAAGACAACACAAAGAAAGAAAATTATAGGCCTATATCCCTGATGAATTTAGACGCTAAAATTCTCAACAAAATATTAGCCAACCGGATCCAGCAATATATGAAAAAAATCATACACCACGATCAAGTGGGATTTATTCTGGAGAGGCAAGGCTGGTTCAATATTCGCAAATCAATCAATGTGATTCACCACATAAACAAAAGGAAGGACAAAAATCACATGATAATCTCAATAGATGCAGAAAAGGCATTTGATAAAATCCAGCACCCATTCATGCTCAAAACTCTCAGTAAAGTGGGAATACAGGGATCATTCCTTAACATGATAAAGGCCATCTATGATAAACCGACAGCAAACATCATACTAAATGGACAAAGATTAAAAGCAATCCCCTTAAGATCAGGAACCAGGCAGGGTTGCCCACTTTCACCACTCTTATTCAACATAGTTCTGGAAGTCCTAGCTACAGCAATCAGACAAGAAGAAGAAATAAAAGGCATACAAATTGGAAAAGAAGAAGTAAAACTGTCATTATTTGCAGATGATATGATATTGTATATTGAAAACCCTAAAGTCTCAGTCAAAAAACTACTGGACCTGATAAATGAATTCAGCAAGGTGGCAGGATATAAAATTAATACTCAGAAATCAGAGGCATTTCTATACACCAACAATGAAATATCAGCAAAAGAAATTAAGGAAACAATCCCCTTCACTATTGCAGCCAAAAAAATAAAGTACCTAGGAGTAAATTTAACCAAGGAGGTTAAGGACTTGTACTCAGAAAATTATAGAACATTGATAAAAGAAATCAAGGAAGATACAAACAAGTGGAAGCACATACCGTGCTCATGGCTAGGAAGAATAAACATCATTAAAATGTCTATATTACCCAAAGCAATTTATAAATTCAATGCAATACCAATTAAAATACCAATGACATACTTCAAAGATATAGAACACATATTCCAAAAATTTATATGGAACCAAAAAAGAACACGAATAGCCTCAGCAATCTTAAAAAGAAAAAATAAAGCAGGAGGTATCACTCTTCCTGATATCAAGGTTTACTACAAGGCCATTATACTCAAGACAGCCTGGTACTGGCATAAGAACAGGCACATAGATCAATGGAACAGAACAGAGAACCCAGAAATAAACCCACAGCTTTATGGACAACTGATATTTGACAAAGGAGGAAAGAACATACAATGGAGTAAAGACAGCCTCTTTAACAAATGGTGTTGGGAAAATTGGACATCTACCTGCAAAAAAATGAAACTAGACCATCAACTTACACCATTCACAAAAACAAACTCAAAATGGATAAAAGACTTAAATGTAAGCCGTGAAACCATAAACATCTTAGAAGAAAACATAGGCAGCAAGCTCTCCGACATCTGTAGCAGCGGTATATTTGCCGATTTATCTACATGGGCAACTGAAATAAAAGGCAAGATAAACAAATGGGACTATATCAAACTAAAAAGTTTTTGCACAGCTAAAGACAATAGGAACAGAATAAAAAGACAAACCACACAATGGGAGAACATATTTGACAGCACATCTGATAAGGGGTTAATAACTAAAATTTATAAAGAACTTATAAAAAGCAACACCAGGAAGACAAACAACCCAATCAAAAAATGGGCAAAAGAAATGAATAGAAATTTCTCCAAAGAGGACACACAGATGGCCAATAGGCATATGAAAAAATGCTCAACATCACTAATCATTAGAGAAATGCAAATTAAAACCACAATGAGATATCACCTCACACCAGTCAGAATGGCACTTATCAGCAAAACAACACAGAATAAGTGCTGGCGAGGATGTGGAGAAAAGGGAACCCTTCTGCACTGCTGGTGGGAATGCAGACTGGTGCAGCCACTGTGGAAAACAGTTTGGAGATTCCTCAGAAAATTAAAAATCGAACTGCCTTTTGACCCAGCTATCCCACTTTTAGGAATATACCCTAAGAACACCATAGCACTGTTCGAAAAGAAGAAATGCGCCCCCATGTTCGTGGCAGCATTGTTCACAATAGCGAAGATCTGGAACCAGCCCAAGTGTCCGTCAGAAGACGAGTGGATTAAAAAGCTATGGTACATATATACTATGGAATACTACTCAGCCATAAGAAATGATGACATCGGATCATTTATAACAAAATGGATGTACCTTGATAACATTATACGGAGTGAAATAAGTAAATCAGAAAAAAAGAAAAACTGAGAACAGCACGATTACATACATAGGTGGGACATGAAAGTGAGGGTATGAGACATGGACAAGAGAGTGGTGGTTATGGGATGGGGGGAGGGAGGGAAGAATGGGATAGGGAGGAGGGGAGGGACGCAGGGAAAACCAGATTGAAGGTGACAGAGGACAATTTGACTTTTGGTGATGGGTATGCAACACAATTGAATGATAAGATAACCTGGAGATGTTTTCATTGTACATATGTACCCTGATTTATGGATGTCACCCCATTAGAATTAATAATAATAAAATATACATATAAAAAAAAAAAAAAAAAAGAAAAAAAAAAAAAAAAAAAAACCAAACCAATTCTGCAAGAGATACTAAGGGGCCACTTGTGAACAGTTTAAAGGAAAGAATGAATAGAGCAAAAGAAGAATACAGCTTTAAAGAATAAAATGGCAATAAAAAAATACATATCAATGATAACCTTAAATGGAAATGGATTAAATGATCCAATCAAAAGACATAGGGTAGCTGCATGCAAAAAGAAACAGGACCCATACATATGCTGTCAACAAGAGACACACCTTAAAACAAAAGATGCTCATAGACTGAAGGTAAAAGGATGGAAAAAAATATTTCATGCAAATGGAAATGAAAAAAAAGCAGGAGTAGCAATACTTATAGCTGACAAAATGGACTTTAAAACAAAGGCTTTAGTAAGAGATAAAGGAGGACACTACATAATGATAAAGGGAACAATTCAACAGGAAGATATAACTATTGTAAATATCTATACACCAAATATAGGAGCCCTGACATACATAAAGCAGACTTTGATGGATATAAAGGGCGAGATTAACAGCAATACTATCATAGTAGGGGATTTCAATACCCCTCTAACAACACTGGATAGATCCTAAAGAAAGAATATTAATAAAGAAACAGCAGACTTAAGGAGACACTAGATCAACTTGATTTAATAGATATCTTCAGAACTTTTCACCCTAAAGCAGTAGAATATACATTCTTCTCAAGTGTTCATGGTACCTTTTCTAGGATAGACCACATGTTAGGACACAAAAATGATCTCAATAAATTTAAGAAGATTGAAATCATATCAAGCATTTTCTCTGATCACAATGCCATAAAACTAGAAATTAACCACAAAAGAAAAACTGAAAAATACTCAAACACTTGGAAACTAAATAGCATGTTATTAAATAATGAATGGATTAACAATGAGATCAAAGAAGAAATAAAAAAGTTTCTAGAAACAAATGATAATGAGCATACGTCAACGCAAAATCTATGGGACACAGCAAAAGCTGTTCTGAGAGGGAAGTTTATTGCACTACAGGCATATCATAAGAAGCTACAAAAAGCTCAAATAAGCAAACTGACCCTGCATCTAAAAGAACTAGAAAAACAACAACAAATAAAACCCAAGACAAGTAGAAGGAAGGAAATAATAAAGGTCAGAGCAGAAATAAATGACATAGAGGATAAGGAAACAATACAGAGGATCAATGAAACCAGAAGCTGGTTCTTTGAAAAGGTAAACAAGATTGATGAACCTTTAACTAGACTCACCAAGAAAAAAAGAGAGAGGACTCAAATAAATAAAATTAGAAAGGACAGTGGAGAAATAATAACTGACACAACAGAATACAAAGCATTGTAAGAAAATACTATGAAGAACTATATGCCAAAAAATTAGACAATCTTGGTGAAATGGACAAATTTCTTGATTCATATAACCTTCCAAAAATCAATCTGGAAGAATCAGAACACCTAAACAGACCAATTACAACAAATGAGATCGAAACAGTTATCAAAAAACTCCCCAAAAAGTAAAGTCCTGGGCCTGATGGCTTCACACGTGAATTATATCAAAAATTCAAAAAAGAACTAACTCCTATCCTTCTCAAGCTATTTCAAAAAATTCAAGAGGAAGGAAGACTTCCAAACTTCTTTTATGAGGCGAGCATAATTCTGATCCCAAAACCGGGCAAAGACAACACAAAGAAAGAAAATTATAGGCCTATATCCCTGATGAATTTAGACGCTAAAATTCTCAACAAAATATTAGCCAACCGGATCCAGCAATATATGAAAAAAATCATACACCACGATCAAGTGGGATTTATTCTGGAGAGGCAAGGCTGGTTCAATATTCGCAAATCAATCAATGTGATTCATCACATAAACAAAAGGAAGGACAAAAATCACATGATAATCTCAATAGATGCAGAAAAGGCATTTGATAAAATCCAGCACCCATTCATGCTCAAAACTCTCAGTAAAGTGGGAATACAGGGATCATTCTTTAACATGATAAAGGCCATCTACGACAAACCCACAGCAAACATCATACTAAATGGACAAAGATTAAAAGCAATCCCCTTAAGATCAGGAACCAGGCAGGGTTGCCCCCTTTCACCACTCTTATTCAACATAGTTCTGGAAGTCCTAGCTACAGCAATCAGACAAGAAGAAGAAATAAAAGGCATCCAAATTGGAAAAGAAAAAGTAAAACTGTCACTATTTGCAGATGATATGATATTGTATATTGAAAACCATAAAGTCTCAGTCAAAAAACTACTGGACCTTATAAATGAATTCAGCAAGGTGGCAGGATATAAAATTAATACTCAGAAATCAGAGGCATTTCTATACACCAACAATGAACTGTCAGCAAAAGAAATTAAGGAAACAATCCCCTTCACTATTGCAGCCAAAAAAATAAAGTACCTAGGAGTAAATTTAACCAAGGAGGTTAAGGACTTGTACTCAGAAAATTATAGAACATTGATAAAAGAAATCAAGGAAGATACAAACAAGTGGAAGCACATACCGTGCTCATGGCTAGGAAGAATAAACATCCTTAAAATGTCTATATTACCCAAAGCAATTTATAAATTCAATGCAATACCAATTAAAATACCAATGACAGACTTCAAAGATATAGAACACATATTCCAAAAATTTATATGGAACCTAAAAAGAACACGAATAGCCTCAGCAATCTTAAAAAGAAAAAATAAAGTAGGAGGTATCACTCTTCCAGATATCAAGGTTTACTATAAGGCCATTATACTCAAGACAGCCTGGTACTGGCATAAGAACAGGCATATAAATCAATGGAACAGAACAGAGGACCCAGAAATTAACCCACAACTTTATGGACAATGATATTTGACAAAGGAGGAAAGAACATACAATGGAGTAAGGACAGCTTCTTTAACAAATGGTGTTGGGAAAATTGGACATGTACCTGCAAAAAAATGAAACTAGACCATCAACTTACACCATTCACAAAAACAAACTCAAAATGGATAAAAGACTTAAATGTAAGCCATGAAACCATAAGCATCTTAGAAGAAAACATAGGCAGCAAGCTCTCCGACATCAGTAGCAGCAGTATATTTGCCGATTTATCTCCACGGACAACTGAACTAAAAGGCAAGATATACAAATGGGACTATATCAAACTAAAAAGTTTTTGCACAGCTAAAGACAATAGGAACAGAATAAAAAGACAAACCACACAATGGGAGAACATATTCGACAGCACATCTGATAAGGGGTTAATAACTAAAATTTATAAAGAACTTATAAAACTCAACACCAGGAAGACAAACAACCCAATCAAAAAATGGGCAAAAGAAATGAATAGAAATTTCTCCGAAGAGGACATACACATGGCCAATAGGCATATGAAAAAATGCTCAACATCACTAATCATTAGAGAAATGCAAATTAAAACCACAATGAGATATCACCTCACACCAGTCAGAATGGCACTTATCAGCAAAACAACACAGAATAAGTGCTGGCGAGGATGTGGAGAAAAGGGAACCCTTCTGCACTGCTGGTGGGAATGCAGACTGGTGTGGCCACTGTCGAAAACAGTTTGGAGATTCCTCAGAAAATTAAAAATCGAACTGCCTTTTGACCCAGCTATACCACTTTTAGGAATATACCCTAAGAACACCATAGCACTGTTCGAAAAGAAGAAATGCGCCTCCATGTTCGTGGCAGCATTGTTCACAATAGCGAAGATCTGGAACCAGCCCAAGTGTCCGTCAGAAGACGAGTGGATTAAAAACTATGGTACATATATACTATGGAAAACTACTCAGCCATAAGAAACGATGACATCGGATCATTTATAACAAAATGGATGTACCTTGATAACATTATAAGGAGTGAAATAAGTAAATCAGAAAAAAAGAAAAACTGAGAACAGCATGATTCCATACATAGGTGGGACATAAAAGTGAGAATATGAGACATGGACAAGAGAGTGGTGGTTATGGGATGGGGGGAGGGAGGGAAGAGTGGGATAAGGAGGAGGGGAGGGACACAGGGAAAACCAGATAGAAGGTGACAGAGGACAATTTGACTTTTGGTGATGGGTATGCAACACAATTAAATGATAAGATAACCTGGAGATGTTTTTATTGTACATATGTACCCTGATTTATTGGTGTCACCCCATTAGAATTAATAATAATAAAATATATATTAAAAAAAAAACAAAACCAATACTGCAAGAGATGCTAAGGGGCCTGTTGTGAACAGTTAAAAGGGGAAAAAGAATATAGCTTTAAAGAATAAAATGGCAATAAAAAACTATATATCAATGATAACCTTAAATGGAAATGGATTAAATGATCCAATCAAAAGACATAGGGTAGCTGCATGGATAAAGAAACAGGACCCATACATATGCTGTCTACAAGAGACACACCTTAAAACAAAAGATGCACATAGACTGCAGGTAAAAGGATGGAAAAAAATATTTCATGCAAATGAAAATGAAATAAAAGGCGAGGTAGCAATACTTATATCTGAAAATAGGGACTTGAAAACAAAGACTGTAGTAAGAGATAAAGAAGGACACTACATAATGATAAAGAGAACAATTCAACGGAAAGATATAACCATTATAAATATCTATGTGTCAAACATAGGAACCCCAACATACATAAAGCAGACTTTGATGGATATAAAGGGCGAGATTAATAGCAATACTATCATAGTTGAGAATTTCAATACCCCACTAACATCACTGGATAGATCCTCAAGAAAGAAAATTAACAAAGAAACAGCGGACTTAAAGGATACACTAGATCAACTTGATTTAATAGATATCTTCAGAACTTTTCACCCTAAAGCAGTAGAATATACATTCTTCCCAAGCGCTCATGGTACATTCTCTAGGATAGACCACATGTTAGGACACAAAAGTGGTCTCAACAAATTTAAGAAGATTGAAATCATATCAAGCATTTTCTCTGATCACAATGGCATGAAACTAGAAATTAACCACAAAAGAAAAACTAAAAAATGCTCAAAAACTTGAAAACTAAATAGCATGTTAAAGTGGGAATATAGAGAACATTCCTTAACATGATAAAGGCCATCTATAGCAAACATCATACTAAATGGAAAAAAATTAAAAGCGATCCCTTTAAGATCAGGAACCAGGCATTGGTGCTCCCTTTCACCACACTTATTCAAAAAAGTTCTGGAAGTCTTAGCTACAGCAATCAGAAAAGAAGAAGAAATAAAAGGCATCCAAATTGGAAAAGAAGAAGTAAAACTGTCATTATTTGCAGATGATATGATATTGTATATAGAAAACCCTAAAGTCTCAGTCAAAAAAACTACTGGACCTTATAAATGAATTTAGCAAGGTGGCAGGATATAAAATTAATACTCAGAAATCAGAGGCATTTTTATATACCAAAAATGAACTCTCAGCAAAAGAAATTAAGGAAATAATCCCCTTCACTATTGCAACCAAAAAAATAAAGTATCTAGGAGTAAATTTAACCAAGAAGTTAAGGACTTGTACTCGGAAAATTATAAAACATTGATAAAAGAAATCAAGGAAGATACAAACAAGTGGAAGCATATACCGTGTTCATGGTTAGGAAGAATAAACATCATTAAAATGTCTATATTGCTCAAAGCAGTTTATAAATTCAATGCAATACCAATTAAAATATCAATGATATACTTCAAAGATATAGAACACATATTTCAAAATTTTATATTGAACCAAAAAAGAATACGAATAGCCTCAGCAATCTTAAAAAATAAAGCAGGATGTATCACTCTTCCAGATATCAAGGTGTACTGCAAGGCCATTGTACTGAATAAAGCCTGGTACTGGCATAAGAACAGGCACATAGATCAATGGAAAAGAACATAAAATCCAGAAATAAACCCACAGCTTTATGGACAACTGACATTTGACAAAGGAGGTAAGAGCATTCAGTGGAGTAAAGACAGTCTCTTTAACAAATGGTGTTGGGAATATTGGACATCTACCTGCAAAAAAATGAAACTAGACCATTAACTTAACACTATTCACAAAAACAAACTCAAAATGGATAAAAAACATAAATGTAAGCCATGAAACCATAAGCGTCTTAGAAGAAAACATACACAGTAAGCCCTCCGACATCTGTTGCAGCAATATATTTGCCGATTTATCTCCACGGGCAAGTGAAATAAAAGACAGGATAAACAAATGGAACTTTATCAAACTAAAAAGCTTTTGGATAGCTAAAGACAACAAGAACAGAATAAAAAGACAAGCCACACAATGGGAGAACATATTTTACAATACTTCTGATAAGGGGTTAATAACCAAAATTTATAAAGAACTTATAAAACTCAACACCAGGAAGACAAACAATCCAATCAAAAAATGGGCAAAAAAATGAATAGAAATTTCTCCAAAGAGGACATACACATGGCCAATAGGCATATGAAAAAATGCTCAACATCACTAATCATTAGACAAATGCAAATTAAAACCACATTGAGATATCACCTCACACCAGTCAGAATGGCGCTCATCAGCAAAACAACACAGAATAAGTGCTGGCGAGGATGCGGAGAAAAGGGAACCCTTCTGCACTGCTGGTGGGAATGCAGACTGGTGCAGCCACTGTGGAAAACAGTTTGGAGATTCCTCAAAAAATTAAAAATTGAACTGCCTTTTGACCCAGCTATCCCACTTTTAGGAATATACCCTAAGGGCACCATAGCACTGTTTGTAAAGAAGAAATGCGCCCCCATGTTCGTGGCAGCATTGTTCACAATAGCGAAGATCTGGAAACAGCCCAAGTGTCCATCAGAGGACGGGTGGATTAAAAAGCTTTGGTACATATATACCATGGAATACTACTACTCAGCCATAAGAAATGATGACATCGACATCGGATCATTTGTAACAACATGGATAGACCTTGATAACATTATACTGAGTGAAGTAAGTAAATCAGAAAACACTAAGGTCTATATGAGTCCATACATAGATGGGACATAAAAATGAGACTCAGAGACATGGACAAATTTGTACTGGCTACCCGGGGGGGAAGGGGGCGGTGAGGAAGGGGGATAGGGAAAGGGGAGGAGCACAAATTAAACCAGAAAGAAGGTGACAGAGGACAATTGGACTTTGGGTGATGGGTACGCAATATAATCAAATGTCAAAATAACCTGGAAATATTATCTCTGAACATATGTGCCCTGATTTATCAATGTCACCACATTAAAATTAATAATAAAAAAACAATGAATGGGTTAACAGTTACCTCAAGAAATAAATCAAAAGATAGCTTTGAATAAATGAAAATGAGAACACAACAATAGAAAAATCTATGGGACACAGCAAAAGCAGTTATAAGGGAAAAAAATTTCATAGCATTACAGGCCTATGTCAAGAAAAAAAATTTTTTCAAATAAACTATCTCACTTTACACTTAAAGAAACTTGTTAAGAAATACAACAAACAAAGCCCATAGGAAGGATAAACATCATTAAAATGTCTATGTTACTCAAAGCAGTCTATAGATTCAATGCAATTTCTATTGAAATACCAATGGCATACTTCAAAGATATAGAACAAATATTCCAAAAATTTATATAGAACTAAAAAAAAAAAAAACATGAATAGCCTTGGCAATATTGAAAATGAAGAATTAAGTGGGAGGTATCACACTTTCTGATATCAAGTTATACTACAAGTTCATTATATTTAGACCATCTTGGTACTGGCATAAGAATAGGCATCAATGGAACAGAACAACGAACCTGGAAAGAAATCCACACCTTTATGGTCAATTGATAATTGACAAAGAAGGTAAGAGCATACAATGGAATAAAACAGTCTCTTTAAAAATGGTGTTGGGGCCTGACCGGTGGTTGCACAGTGGTTAGGGTGTCGACCTGGGAACACTGAGGTCACCGGTTCAAGACCCAGGACTTGTCTGGTCAAGGCGCATATGGGAGTTGATACTTCCTGCTCCTCCCCCCTTTCTCTCTCACTCTATCCTCTCTAAAATGAATAAATAGTAAATAAATTTTTTTAAAAATGGTGTTGGGGTCTGACCAGGCGGTGGCACAGTGGCTAGAGCGTTGGACTGGGATGTGGAAGACCCCGGTTTGAGACACCGAGCTCGCCAGTTTGGACCCAAGGTCGCTGGCTCCAGCTAGGGTTTACTGGGTCTGCTGAAGGCCCGCTGTCAAGGCACATGTGAGAAAGCAATCAATGAACAACTATGGTGTCGCAACGACAACAAAAAAATAATGATTGATTCTTCTCACCTCTCTCCATTCCTGTCTGTTTGTCCCTATCTATCCCTCTCTCTGACTCTCTCTCCGTTCCTGTAAAAAAAAAAAAAAAAATGGTGTTGGGAAAATTGCACAAGTACATTCAAATAAATGAAACTAGACCACCAACTTACACCATTAACAAAAATAAACTCAAAGTGGATAAGAGAATTAAATGTAACTTGTGAAACCATAAACATTTTGAAAGAAAACATAAGCAGTAAAATCTCCGATATTTCTTATAGCAATATTTTTGCTGATTTATCTCCACAGGCAAGTGAAATAAAAGACAGGATAAACAAAAGAAACTATATCGAACTAAAAAGATCTTGTACAGCAAAAGACACCATTAACAAAATAAAAAGATAACCCATACAATGGGAGAACATATTTGCCAACATTTTTAATAAGAGGTTAATAACCAGCCTGACCAGGCATTGGCGCAGTCGATAGAGCGTCCAACTGGTATGCCGAAGACCCAGGTTCGAGACCCTGAGCTTGCCAGCTTGAGCATGGGTCCATCTGGCTTGAGCAAAAGGTCTCCAGCTTAGACCCAAGGTCGCTGGCCCCAGCAAGGGGTTGCTCAGTCTGCTGAAGGCTCACGGTCAAGGCACATGTGAGAGAGCAATCAATCAACAACTAGGGTGTCACAACGAAACGAAAAACTAATGATTGATGCTTCTCAACTCTCTCCATTCCTGTCTGTCTGTCCCTGTCTTCTGACTCTCTCTCTGTCCCTGTAAAAAAAAAAAAAAAAAAAGAGGTTAATAACCAAAATCTATAAAGAACTAAAACTCAACACCAGAAAGCTAAACAATCCAATTAAAATATAGAAAGAGGACCTGAATAAACACTTCTCCAAAGAGGACATACAGATGGCCAATAGATATATGAAAAATGTTCAACATCACTAATCATCAGAGAAATTCAAATTAAAACCACAATGAGATATCACCTCACACCTGCCAAATTGGTTTTCATTAACAAATCAGCAAACAAGTGCTGGTAAGGGTGCGGAGAAAAGGGAACCCTTCTGCACTGCTGGTGGGAATGCAGACTGGTGCAGCCACTGTGGAAAACAGTATGGCATTTCCTCAAAAAGTAAAAATGGAAATGTCTATGACCCAGCTATCCCACTTCTATGAATATATCCTAAGAATCCTAAACCACTAACTCAAAAGAAGATATGCACACAAACCCCAATGATCATTGCAGTATTGTTTGCAATAGTCAAGATTTGGAAATAGGCCAAGTGTCCATCAGTGGCCAAGTGGATTAAAAAGTGTGGTATATTGCCTGACCTGTGGTGGCGCAGTTGATAAAGTGTCAACCTGGGAACACGGAGGTCGCCAGTTCAAAACCTGCACTGGTCTGGTCAAGGCACATATGGGAGTTGATGCTTCCAGCTCCTCCCCCCTTTCTCTCTCTCTCTCGCTCTCTCTCTCTCTCTCTCTCTCTCTCTCACTCTGTGTCTCCTCTTTATAATGAAAAAAATAAAAAAAAACTGTGGTATATTTACACAGTGGAATACTATGTGGCCATAGAAAAGAAGGAAATTTTACCTTTTGTGACAGCATGAATGGACCTGTAGGGTATTATGTTAAGTGAAATAAGCCATACAGAGAAAGACAACTACCATATGATCTCACTTATCTGTAGAATCTAATGAACACAAGGAATAAAATAGAAACAGAAGCAGGGACACAGGGAACAGAAGGACAGCTGTCAAAGGGAAGGGGGATGAAGGAACAGGAGCAGAGAAGGTGAAGGGATTAGTGAAATTATATATAAATAACACATAGATATAGATCACAGGACAGCAAATCATCCCAGAGGGAAGGTGGAGAAAAAGTAAGGGGGAGGCAGGCAAAGGAGGTTGTAATGGGGGTCACATGGTTGGGGGTGAGGGTGTTATATTGAATGAGACACTTGAATTCATGTCAACATAATAAATTAAAATTAATAAAAAATATAAATCGTGGTACATTTGCACAATAGAATACTACTTGGCTGTTTAAAAAAAATGGAAATCTTTCCCTTTATGACAGCAGGGGTGGACCTGGAAAGCATTATGCTAAGTGAAATACGCCAGTATTTCAGAAAGACAAGCACTTATTATTTCATTCATGTGGAATCTAATGAATAAAATAAACTAACAAACAAAATAAAAACAGACTCATTGACAGAGAACAGACTGACAGCTGTCAAAGGGGAAGGGGGTGGCAGAGCTGGTGAAAATGGTGAAAAGATGAATTTAAAAAAACTCCTAGACAACAACAGTACAGTGATTATCAGAGGGGGAGGGGTGTGAGGGAGACTGAAAAGAGTATGGGAAGATAAACAGTGATGGAAGGAGACTTGTCTTGGGGTGTTCGACACACAGTGCAATATACAGATTATGTGTTATAGAACTGTACATCTGAAACCTATGTATTTTATTAACCAATGTCATCTGACCTGTGGTGGTTCAGTGGATAAACTTTTGACCTAGAACGCTAAGGTTACTGTCTCAAAACTCCAGGCTTACTAGGTTAAGGCATATATGAAAAGCAACTATTAGGAGTTGATGCTTCCCTTTCTCTCTCTTTCTCTTCCTCCTTGCTCTCAAATCAATAAATTAAATCTTTAAAGAAAAATTTTAAAAACCAATGTCACCCCAATAAATTTAATAAAAAAGAATAAAAAAATAAAATTATAAAGGCAAGTCACAGTAGTTCATGAGATGTAATTATTTTAAATGAACTACATAAATATAACTGTTTGTTTGAAAGCATAAACTTAAAAAACAAATTACAAATTTGGTAATAATATTTTTAGTAAGTATTATTTGTTTAGCAAAAATGTATTGCCCATCTGTTAAATGTAACACCCTGTTCTTGTTTCAGGATGTGCACTGGTGAATGATTCAGCATGTTGTCTGCACATATACACACAGCCTACTTGCTGGCAGGACAGATAGGCACAAATATCACTTATTACCCAATCAACTATTTACTTACAATGTAATTGATGCTACAGAGGAAAAGTAAGAGGTATCAGCTAGTGAGTGATTAACAGATGGTCTGCATCTTTTGGCTCTCTCAAAATAATGTTATAACTTACAGTAATAAATTGATAAATATGTGAGCATTTTTTAAAAAATAAAAGTTTGAATTATACCTTGTAATAATTAAAATATACATTTTGTTTTTTATTTGATGAGAGGATGGGAGGCAGAGACAGACTCCCACATGCACCCTGACTAGGATCCACCCAGCAAGCCGACTAGGGGGTGGTGCTGTGCTCATTTGGGGCCTTTGCTCCTTGCCAAGCAACTGAACTCTTCTTAGCACCTGAGGCGGAGGGCATGTAGCCATTTTGAGCACCCAGGGCCAACTCGCTTCAATCAAGCTATGGCTGCAGGAAAGGAAGAGAGAGAGAGAGAAGCAAGAGGGGGAGGGGTGGAGAATCAGATGGTAGCTTCTACTGTGTGCCCTGGCCAGGAATCAAATCCAGAGCATTGATATATCAGGCTGACACTCTACCACTGTGCCAACTGGCCAGGGCCTAAAATATACATTTCCTTTTCTATGCTAATAAATCAACTAGATAAAAGTAATTGTTTCTGAAAATTATCTAAATGATTGAGTTACATTCAGAATATAGATCTGGACACATTCTGATAAGTGATTGAACTTTCTACTCCATGGTATTTGTTATATAAACACTGTATTTATTAGGTTCTGTTAACTATCAGAATAAAAAATATTTCCAGAAACTGGTGGTTTAAAGAAATATTACTCTTTCTTCCCATTAGACTAAGCCTGTGAGTACGTTAAACTATATAAAAGTGTCCCTAGTACAAATACAGTTTATTATCTCAAATGGACTATTACAGAATTTTGAAAGTGTAACAGCACAAGCTATTCTTTAAACCAGCTTCTTAACTGTGATGTTTTATTGTCAAAAAGATAAGCATACTGTTTCAGTGACCTTTACAGCTAATAGTTTTAAAAGATGCTTTCAACTCTTTGCTCAGTAGGCTAGCTATTGCAACAACAATCTCAAGAAAATGTTTTAATAAGGAATTTGGAGTTTTCAGTTGAAAATGACTGTAGCTGTCTTTTAGAGAAATGGCTGATTTTAAGTCTTGAAAAAATTCAGTACAAGTGAGCTGGTACATCTTGTGCCAGAACTCTAGACATGTTTAAGAAAAATGGGAACATGTCAACACTGAGCAGAGACCTAGAAGGGCTCCTATTGGCTAACTCTTGGATAATTGAAGCATCAAAAAGAATAATGACTACAGCCTGACCTGTGGTGGCGCAGTGGATAAAGCGTCGACCTGGGAACACTGAGGTCGCCAGTTCAAAACCCAGCACTGGTCTGGTCAAGGCACATATGGGAGTTGATGCTTCCAGCTCCTCCCCCCTCCTTTCTCTCTCTCTCTCTCACTCTGTGTCTCCTCTCTAAATTAAAAAAAATAAAAAAATTTTAAAAAAATTAAAAAAAAAAAAACAATAATGACTACAATTACTTTTAATGCATTGACTAAGTAAACATCCAACTGCTCACTAAAAAACATTTGTGAAGATTCAGAAAAACTCATACCAACATTGAAAACCAGTAAAGAAAAAAATGTGTATGAACAGAACTATGAAGGTAAAATGCAAAAAAACAGTTGTTACTAACATATCTGATATGTATCTAGAATATATAAAAACTCTACTAATTCAATAATAAAAAGACAAATAACCCATTTAAAAATAAAAACCAGAAGGAGATACAATTTCACACCCACTAGCATAACTAGAATCAATAAATTTTTTAAATAGCAAGTGTTGAGAAGGATATAGAGAAATTGGAGCCCTTATATACTGTTATTGGAAATATAAAATGATGCAGCTGTTTTGTAAAACAGTCTGGAAGTAATAAATCAATAAACAAATATTGTTGGTGAGGATATAGAGAAAAGAGAATTCTAGTGCACTGATGGTAAAAATGTAGATTGTTCTAATTACTATGGAAAACAGTAGTGAGGTTCTTCAAAAAATTAAAAATACAATTGCTTTATGAGCCAGCAATTCCATGTCTGGAAATATAGTTAAAAGAAACCAAAAACACAAATTCAAGAGAATATATGCACCCTCATGATCACTGCAGAGTCATTTACAATAACCAAGATTTGGAAGCAGCCCCAGTGTTCATCAGTGGATGAGTAGATAAAAAGGCTTGGTACATTTACAATGAACTATCACTTGGCTATAAAAAAAGAAGAAAATCTTACCCTTTGCAATAGCATGGATGGACCTGGAGAGCATTATGCTAAGGAAAATAATCTAGTCAGAGAAAGACAAGTACCATATGCCTTCACTCTGATGTGGACTCTAATAAACAAAATGATGTAACAAGCAAAATAGATACAGACTCATAGATAAAGAGGAGGCTGACAGATCTTAGGCAATGGTATGGAGCACTAAGTAGGGTTAAAGGGATTGATCAAAAAAGGGGAAGTAAAGAGAAAGTAAACAAAAAAGAAGAAGAATATATGCACCCCTATGTTCATTGCAGTGTTATTTACAATAGCCAAAATCTAGAAATAAAATGAGTGCCCATCAGTAGATAAGTAAAAAACTGTGGTACATTTATACAATAAAATACTACTCAGTCTTTAAAAAGAAGAAAATCTTACTTTTTGTAACAGTATGCATAGACCAAAAGAGTATTAAGTGAAATAAACGAGTCAGAGAAAGATTTATGTGTGATATAAGCATATAGCATAAGCTTATATGTGGAATCTAATGAACAAAATAGACAAACAAAAAACAGAAACACACTCACAGATACAGAGAACAGACTGACAACTATCAAAGAAAAGTGAGGGCAGTGGTGGGATTCAGCAGATTCTCACTAGTTCAGCAGAACCAATATCTAACTTTTTGAGTTTAGCAAATCAGTTGTTAAAATGACACTTGTAATCAGGGTTCTCTCTAAGGCAGTGGTTCTTAACCTTTTTTGAGGTGCCGAACCCACCAGTTTCATATGCACATTCACCGAACCCTTCTTTAGTGATAAATAAAATATGATTTTTTTTTCCAAATTCAAGACATAGGTATATGTTTTTTTACTGGTGCACAAAATGAGCCATGCATGAACATCACCTCCCTCAAAGAACAAAACCAACAAAGTGCATGAACTCACAACAAATTACGGTATTACTTTATTCTGGCCTCCGCGGCAGAGGCTTCTCTGAACCCCTGAGACGGACTCATCGAACCCCTAGAGTTTGATAGAACCCAGGTTAAGAACCACTGCTCTAAGGTAAATTTTTGGACAGCCGCCCAATGTGGAAATCACAAATTTACAGTTCTTACTCTTTTTTAACATCCATCTGCAGAACAGCATATTCTAAGCACCCGTACTAATGTTTACTTTTTTCTTAGATTAAAAAAATTTGACAGAACTATGCTTGTAATATTT
This sequence comes from Rhynchonycteris naso, assembly GCA_037038555.1. NCBI lineage: Eukaryota > Metazoa > Chordata > Mammalia > Chiroptera > Emballonuridae > Rhynchonycteris > Rhynchonycteris naso. Next base: position 246,382,841 of record CM072998.1, read on the forward strand.
ATTTATTTATTCATTTTATAAAACTCATTTTGCCTTTGATGATATACTACATTTTAATTCCCTGCATTTGTTACTTCAGTTAACAAATATATAACATAAAGATAAAAAGTGCCAAACAACCAGGGGGTGTCAACTTGCACTGTTTTCGTCAGGTATTGTTTAATATATTTTATTGATATTTTAAAAGTCTTTCTTATAACATAATTTTATGTACCTCTTTTATTGTTCTTATTTAAGTAGTAAGTGCATGAACTAATAAGCTACCTTTTGGTATGTCTTTTTTTATACTTAAAATAGTCATTAGGGCAAAGAACTGGCTGTTAAATTATTTGAATCCCACCACTGGGTGGGGTTGTAAGGCTGGGTGAAAAAGGTGAAGGAATTAAGCAATACAAATTGGTAGTTGCAAAATAGCCACAAAGATGGAGAGTACAGCATAGGGAATATAGTCAATAAAATCAAGATAAATAGAGTACATGATTTTCTAACCACTTTTCTATACATCCAAAACTGATACAGAATAATGTTAAATGTAAATTGTAATTAAAAATACATTTTAAAAAAACAGTCTAGAAGTTTCTCAAAAGAGTAAACACAGTGCTAGCATGTAATCCAGGAATTCTTCTATTAGTTATAAGTCCAAGAGAAATGCAAACATAAATCTACAAAAAAAAAAATTGTACACAATTTTTCATAGCAGCATTATTCATAATAGTCAAAATGTAGGAATAACCCAACATTTATCAACTGATGAATGGATAATATCAAATTATTATATCCACACAATGAAATATTACTCAGTAATGAAGAGAATAAAGTACTGATACATGTTACAACATGAATAAAATCTTGAAAACATTATGCTATATGAAAGAGGTCAGTCATAATAGGCTTCATAGTCTATGATTCCACTTACATGACATGTCCAGAAAAGACAAATCCATATAGACAGAAAGTAGATTACAGATAGCCTAACTCTGAGAGTATTGAGAAAAAATAGAAAGTTACTGCTAATGTGTATAATGTTTCTTTTGGGGGAGTAATGAAAATGTTCTAAAACTCATCATAGTAATGAATGTATAATTCTATGAATATACTAAAAAATGATTGAATTCTACACTTTAAATAGGTTAATTTATGTTTAAATTATATCTCAATTAAGTTGTCCAAAAAAAAATAGGTTAAAAAAGTAAATTGTGATTGCATCCATTAAAAATATTTTTCATGTAAAGGAATTTGGGGGGGGGCAAGAAGGGAGACAGATGAGAAGTATCAATTCATTGCAGCACCTTTGTTGTTCATTACTTGCTTTCTCATATGTGCCTTGACTGGAGGGGCTTAAGCCGTGCCAGTAACCCTTTGCTCAAACCAGCAACCTTTGGGCTTAAGGCAATGACCATAGGGTCATGTGTATGATCCTATGCTCAAGCTGATGACCCCGCACCCAAGCCAGATGAGCCTGAGCTCAAGCCGATGACCTTGGAGTTTCAAACCTGGGTCTTCTGCATCCCAGGCCGATACTCTATTCATTGTGCCACTGCCTGGTCAGGCTAAGGCATTCTTGATTATCTTACAAATCTACAAATGAGTTACTCTTGGATTCAGGTAATATGATCTATTCAGAATATCCCAAATTAAAATGGTTTAATGATTGACTTACAGTCAAGATAGCAGCACAGGTAAATATAATATTCTGAGCCTCCCACAATCACATCAAAACTACAACTAAACTGCAGAAAAACTATCATTGGGAACCACCTGAAGTCTAAGTAATCAGAGTTCCTATAACTAAGGATATAAAGAAAAAGTAGGAGGAGAGGAAAGGCAGAGTTAGCCAGTCCCACACTCATGTATGGTGGTTAAAAATTAAAAGGGACATCTTGGCTGAGAAGGTACCCCTTGAGTTCCTTGGAGCCTATTGTTGGGACTGGTTGAGGAACTTAGCCACTTCCAGGGAAAGTGTCACAATCAGCCCCAGTAAAAGATTCTATCAATCTTCCCCTCTGAGACTAGGAGCTCCTCAGTAGAAAGAACTTCTGCAGAAAAACTGTCAGCCCCCACAATCTGAACCTGGATCATCTCTCTGGGAAGAAATAAAGTTGGAGTATTCAGCAATGGCTGAAGGATTGGGCTCTGGAATAGGGTCCATATTCTCCATACCAAGCTCCTGATCAAGAGACCTGCCCCAAGTAGGAGATCCCATTAATGTTTTCCTCCAACCTCAATTACCCTAACCCAGCAAGCTTACAACATATGAAGGGTTTGGTAGGATGAGGCCAGTCTGATCCCACTCTACAGTTTTTATACAGAAAACTGCAGGAGGACCAGGCAGCTGCAAGAGGAGGTAGGGCAGCTGAAAAGTGGAGGCAAAGCTTAAGAAACGTGTACCCTTTTATGGAACTGTTGGTGACTTTAAGCAGGAGGAGACTGATCCTTATACACAGGTTGACCCCTCCCACACTACCCAGGCACAGCAAATGCAGACACAAATGCTGAATAGAGTACTAGCTCCAGACAGGTAGCTCACAGGAGGTTACAAAGAATGTCTGACATCAATTCATACTCAAATCTGACCCAAGAGCACCAAGAGCTAACACAACGAGTAGTGGGTGACAGACCACACCACTGCTAGAGTCAACTGACTACACAAGCAGCACACCCAAAGGGCATGTTCAGCAGGCACCAATCCCTCAGAGAATAACTACATCCCAAAGGACAGACACTGCACAGCATTTAATACACATGATTAAGGTTGACCCTTAGTGTCAGCCAGCTTGAAAGTTTAAAGCCACTCACAAAAAGGCCAATAGCATTCAAGACTCACATAGAATAGGAGGGTAAATATAACTCTCAAGAAATATTCTCAGAGCAAAGAGTTTACATAGTCTGGAGGTAAGTACCACTAAACCCACCTACCTCATAAAAATGTCACAAACAAATTGAGAGTCAGAGCAGAGCTACAAAATACACAGACAAATGGGCAAAGAAATATGCCCCAAATGAATCAATAAGAAAAGTCCCCCAAAAAAGAATTAAAGGTAATGGAAGCAACCAAACTACTATACACAGAGTTTAAAATCATGGTTATTAGGATGCTCATGGATCTTAGAGTAAAAATTAATGATCTCAGTAAGAACTTAAAGAGATAGTAAGCATTAAAAAGGACATTGAAACTATTAAAAAGAACCAGTCAAAACGGCAAATACAATATGTGAAATGAAGACCACACTAGAAGGAATCAACAGCAGGTTAGATGAAGTGGGGATCAGTTTAGCAATTTAGAAGACATGATAAACATATTCACAGAAGCAGAGCAGCAAAAAGAAGAGACTCAAGAAGGCTGAGAAAACTTTAAGAGACCTCTGCAATAACACCAAGCAAAACAGCATTCACATCATAGATGTTCTCAAAAGAGAAGAGAATAAACAAGGGATAGAGAACTTGTTTGAAGAAATAATAGCTGAAAATTTGCCTAACCTAATGAAGTAAAAAAGTCACACAAGTCAAGAAGCACAGAGGTTCCCATTAAAGATGAACCCACAGTGGTCCTGGCTGGTTAGTTCTGTGGTAGAGCATCAATCTGGCATGTGGAAGTCCTGGGTTTGATTCCCAGTCAGGGCACACAGAAGAAGCAACCATCTGCTTCTCTCCCCCTCTGTCTCTCAATTCTGTCTCTCTCTCTCTCTTTCCTTCTTACAGCCATGGCTCAATTGATTCATTGATTCTAGTATGTTGGCCCCAGCTGTTGAGGAAGGCCCCATGCAGCCTCGCCTTCAGGCACTAAAAATAGCTCGGTTCTGAGCATTAGCCGTAGATGGAGGTCACTGGGTTAATCCCAGTCGGGCACATGGGGGAGTGTGTCTATCTCACTTAAACAAACAAACAAACAAAAATGAACCCATAAAGGCCAACACCAAGACACATTATAATTAAAATATCAAAGAAAAGAGACAAAGAAAGATTTCTAAAGCTGCAGGAAAAAGCACTTAATTACCTACAAAATATCACCCATATTGTTGTCATCTGATTTCTCAATGGAAACACTTCCAGCCAGAAGCGATTGGTAAGAAATATTCACAGTGATGCAAAACAAAAACTTACAACCAAGACTACTCTATACAGCAAAGCTACAATCTAAAATTGAAGAATTAAAGAGCATCTCAGACAAAAATCTCTCAAGGAGTTCATAACCACCAAATCAGTATTGCAAGAAATGTTAAATAGTCTATAAGAGAAAAGGGAAAGAAAATTAAGAGAAAAAGGATTATAGGTTTAAAGAATAAAATGGCAATAAATAAGTACCCATCAATAATAACCTTAAATGTAAGTGGATTAAATTTTCCAATCAAAAGACATAGTGTAGCTGCATGGATAAGAAAACAAGATGCATATATATGTTGTCTACAAGAGACCTACATCATAACAAAACATACATATAAACTGAAAGAGAAAGGATAAAAAAGATATTCCATGAAAATAGAAATAAAAAGCTGGGATAGTAATATATGTGACAAAATAGTTTTTAAAACAAAAGCTATAGTAAGGGGAAAAGATGATAAAGGGAGCAACAAACAAGAGAATATAAACATTGTAAAAAATATATATGTTTCCAATATGTGAGCACCTAAATATATAAAGCAGATTTTGATAGACAAAAGAGAGAGATCAACAGCAATACAATAATAGCAGGGGATTTTAGAACCCTATTGATGTCAGTGGATAGATCCTCTAGACAGAAAGTCAACAAAAATATAGCAACCTTAAATGACATACTAGGTCAATTGTATTTAATTGATATCTTCAGTCCATTTCACCCCAAAGCAGCAGAATATTTTTCAAGTGCTCATGGTACATTTTTTTAGAATAGACCACATGGTAGGACACAAAATACATCTCAATATGTTTAGAGGATTCAAATCATACCAAGCTTCTTCTCTAATCACAATGGCATAGAATAAACTCAACCACACACACAAAAAAAACCTGAAAAACATTCAAACACTTGGAGGCTAAATAGCATGTTATTAAATAACAAAGGGGTTCACAGTGAGATGAAGGGAGAAATCAAAAATTTTCTTGAAACAAATAAAAATGAACATACAACCCAAAATCTGTAGGTCTTAGCAAAAGCAGTCCTGAGAGGGAAGTTTATAGCATTACAAGCATACACTTCAAAAAGCAAGAAATATCTCAAATAAACAATCTAAACTTACACCTAAAGAAACTAGAAAAATATCAACAAAAAAAGCTCAGAAGAAGTAGAAGGAAGGAAATATTAAATATCAGAGTAGAAATAAATGACATAGAGACAAAAAAAAATACCAAAAAGAAAGATCAATGAAACCAAGAGCTGGTTCTTTTGTAAAGGTAAACAAGATTGATGAACCCTTATCTAGACTTACCAAAAAGAAAGAGAGAGAGAAAGAGAACCCAAATAATTAAAACTAGGAATGAAAAAGGCAAAGTAACACCTGACATAACAGAAATACAAAGGATTGTAAAAAGAATACTATGAAGAACTATATACCAAAAACTTAGACAAACTTGGCAAAATGGATAAACTCCCAGAAACATACAATCTCCAAAACTCAATCTGGAAGATTCAGAAAACCTAAACAGAGCAATCACAACAAATGAAATTGAAACAGTTATCAAAAGTTCCCAGTAAACAGAAGTCCTAGACTGAATGGCTTCACAAGTGAACTTTACCAAACATTCAAAGAACACATATCTTTCCGAAACTATGCCAAAAAATTCAAGAGGAGGGAAGGTTTCCAATCTCATTTTACATAGCAAGCATTATCCTAATTGCAAAACCAGAAAAAGATGCTACAAAGAAAGAAAACTATAGGCCAATATCACTGATGAATATAGATGCTAAAATTCTCAACAAAATATCAGCAAACCAGATCCAGCAATACATTAAAAAGATCATACACCATGATGAAGTGGTATTTCTGCCAGGAAGGCAAGACTGGTATAATCTTTGCAAATCAATAAACATGATTCATCACATAAACAAAAAGAAGGTAAAAATTACATGATCATATCATTAGATGCAGAAAATGCATTTGATAAAATTTAGCACCCATTTCGGATCAAAACTCTCAGCAAAGTGGGATACAGGGGACATACCTTAACATATAAAGGTCATATATGACAAACTGAAAGCGAACATCATATTCAATGGGCACAAATTAAAAGCAATTCCCTTAATATCAGGAATAAGGCAGCAGTGACCCTTTTCATCACTTTTATTTAATATAGTACTGAAAGTCATAGCCACAGCAATCAGACAAGAAGAAGAAATAAAAGCATTCAAATTGGAAAGGATCAGTAAAACTGTCATTATTTGCTGACAACATGATACTATACATAGAAAAGCCTAAAGTCTCAGCCAAAAAACTATTAGACCTGAAAAATAAATTTGGCAAAGTAGCTGGACATAAAATTGATATTCAGGAACCAGTGTCATGTTTATACACCAATAATGAACTGTCAGAAAGAGAAATTAAGAAAACAATCTCATTTACTATTCCGACATAAATAAAGTACATAGGAATAAATTTAACCAATGAGGTAAAAGACTTGTACTCAGAAAATTGTACGAGATTTTAAAAAAAAATTGAGGAAGATACAAACAAGTGAAAGCATATTACATGTTTGTGGATAGGAAGAATGAACATCATTAAAATGTCTATACTACCCAAAGCAATCTGCAGATTCACTGCAATTTCTTTTAAAATACCAATGCCATACTTCAGAAATATAGAACAAATATTACAAAAATGTATATGAAACATAAAAGTAGAATAACCTCGGGGGAAGCAAGATGGCGACGGAGTAGGTGGACGTATGAACTTCCAACTCGCAGAACCAAAGTGGATTATAACTCAATTTTAAGAACCATCATCTGGATAAACCAACTTTGAACTAAACTAAGTGGACTCTTCAACCAAGGAACACAGAAGAAGCCACATTGAGACTGGTAGGAATAGCGAAAACGTGAAATGGCAGCCCAGAGAGACCCGCATGGCGGGAGAAAAGTTTGGCGGAGAGGGAGGGACCTGGGTCCCAGGAACCAAGCCCCAGCCTGCAGTTCCAGAGCCTAGAAGAGGTTTTTGCACAGTTTTGAGCTGTGAAACAAGTGAGGGAGCTCCCAGGCCTACAGTGTGAAGTATTAGGTCCCTTCCTACTCTGCTGAGGGTTGCTGAAGGGTTTGGGGCGGCAGGACGCTGAAACGTGGTTCTGTCAGCATGAGCAGAGGCCAAGCCGGTGTGAGCTCCATCTAGCCCAGCAGGGTCAGAGGGGACGTGCAAAAGCGCTCCAGAAGCTGCGGGCCCGCCTGTAATGCCACCTACGGGGACAAAGAGGGAGGCCAGGAATGGGCAGAAATCTGCTCTGCGACCCTGCGCAAGCCGGCCCTGACCGCGGGGACCAGGCTAGGACGAGGGACGGGCGGGGGCTCGCAGCTGAGCTCACGCTACAAGCCTCGCCCGGCCGGAGAAACCGCGGTTTGCCATTCTACGTGTGCAAGCGGGCTCCGAGCGCAGGAACAAGGTAGACCCCGAGACAAGTGGAAGCTCGCAGATGAGCCCATGCTACTATCCCTGCCCGGCTGGAGAAACCGCAGATTGCCATCCTACGTGCATGAGCGGGCTCCGAACACGAGGGCAGGGTAGAGTCCGGGACGAGCGGAAGTACGCAGCTGAGCGGAAGCCAGCAAACACGCCCGCCCCAATAAACCTTGGTTTCCAACCCTGCACAGAAGGACCCTGGCCTCGAGGGCGGGGCTAAAGCTCCAGACGGGCAAAAGCATACAGCTGAGAGCACGTCAAAAGCCCAGCCTAACCCGCGGAACTGTAGCGAGCAGGCTCCGACTTCTGGTTCTGGGCGGAAGTCCGGAAAAGGGCTGGGTCCGCAGCTGAGGAAAGGTGCTCACCTCTACCCTTGGTGCTAAGTCTTGTGGCTTCAGTCACAGCCCCTCCCACGGAGGAGAGCCAGAAATCAAAGCAAAAGCCACAGTGGGCTGGCGCTGGCAACGCTCATACCCAACCACCCTAGGCAGCGGCAGAGGGGGTTGGGGGCCTGTAGACAGATCACAACTAGAGAACACAAAGGCAACACCTACTGGACTCCAGTGGCCACAACTTGCTTATACACAGAAAAAATGGGCAGGCAGAGGAATGCAAACCAAATGAATCAAGACAAATCCCCACAGAAGGACCTGAATAAACCAGATATAACCAAATTACCAGAAGCAGAATTTAGAATAATGATAGTTAGGATGTTCAAAGAAATTAGAGCAACAATGGATAGTCATTATGAACACCTAAATAAAGAGATAACAAGTATAAAAAATAAAATTGAAATAATAAAAAAGAATCAGACAGAAATGACAAATACAGTATCAGAACTGAAGACCACAATGGAAGGAATTAAAAGCAGGATGAATCACACTGAGGATCGAATAAGCGAGTTAGAGGATACAATAAACAAAGGCACAGAAGCAGAGAAGAAAAAGGAAAAGAGACTCAAAAAATGTGAGGAAACTCTAAGGGAGCTCTGTGACAACATGAAGAGAAACAACATTCGCATCATAGGGGTGCCTGAAGAAGAGGAGAGAGCACAGGAAATGGAAAGTTTGTTCAATCAAATCATAGCAGAAAACTTTTCTAAATTAAGGCTGGGAAACACTCCACACGTTCAAGAGGCACACAGAACTCCATTAAAGAGAAACCCAAAAAGATCTACACCAAGACACATCATAGTTAAAATACCAAACCTAATGGATAAAGAAAAAATTTTAAAAGCTGCTAAGGAAAAAAAGGCTATCACCTACAAAGAAGCCCCCATAAGGATGACATCAAACTCAACAAAAACACTTGAGGCCAGAAGGGAATGGCAAGATATAATCAAAGTAATGCAGAACAAGAACCTACAACCAAGGCTACTTTATCCAGCAAGGCTAACGTTTAAAATTGGAGAAATAAAGAGCTTCCCAGAAAAAAGAAAGCCTGAAGGAATTCATAAAAACCAAACCAATTCTGCAAGAGATACTAAGGGGCCTGTTGTGAACAGTTTAAAGGGAGGAAAGAATAGAGCAAAAGGAATAAACAGCTTTAAAGAATAAAATGGCAATAAACAACTACATATCAATAATAACCTTAAATGTAAATGGATTAAATGATCCAATCAAAAGACATAGGGTAGCTGCATGCAAAAAGAAACAGGACCCATACATATGCTGTCTACAAGAGACACACCTTAAAACAAAAGATGCACATAGATAGAAGAAAAAAGGATGGAAAAAAATATTTCATGAAATGGAAATGAAAAAAAAGCAGGGGTAGCAATACTTATAGCTGACAAAATGGACTTTAAAACAAATGCTGTAGTAAGAGATAAAGAAGGAAACTACATAATGATAAAGGGAACAATTCAACAGGAAGATATAACTATTATAAATATCTATGCACCAAATATAGGAGCCCCCACATACATAAAGCAGACTTTGATGGATATAAAAGTCGACGTTAACAGCAATACTATCATAGTAGGGGATTTCAATACTCCTCTAACAACACTGGATAGATCCTCAAGAAAGATAATTAATAAAGAAATAGCAGACTTAAAGGAGACACTAGATCAACTTGATTTAATAGATATCTTCAGAACTTTTCACCCTAAAGCAGTAGAATATACATTCTTCTCAAGCGCTCATGGTATGTTTTCTAGGATAGACCACATGTTAGGACACAGAAATGGTCTCAATAAATTTAAGAAGATTGAAATCATATCAAGCATTTTCTCTGATCACAATGCCATGAAACTAGAAATTAACCACAAAAGAAAAAATGAAAAATACTCAAACACTTGGAAACTAAATAGCATGTTATTAAATAATGAATGGATTAACAATGAGATCAAAGAAGAAATAAAAAAGTTTCTAGAAACAAATGATAATGAGCATACATCAACTCAAAATTTATGGGACACAGCAAAAGCAGTTCTGAGAGGAAAGTTTATTGCACTACAGGCATATCATAAGAAGCTAGAAAAAGCTCAAATAAGCAACCTGACCCTGCATCTAAAAGAACTAGAAAAACGACAACAAATAAAACCTAAGACAAGTAGAAGGAAGGAAATAATAAAGATCAGAGCAGAAATAAATGACATAGAGGCTAAGGAAACAATACAGAGGATCAATGAAACAAGAAGCTGGTTCTTTGAAAAGGTAAACAAGATTGATGCTTTTAACTAGACTCACCGAAAAAAAAAGAGAGAGGACTCAAATAAATAAAATTAGAAAGGACAGTGGAGAAATAACAACTGACACAACAGAAAAACAAAGCATTGTAAGAAAATACTATGAAGAACGATATGCCAAAAAATTAGACAATCTTGGTGAAATGGACAAATTTCTTGAATCATATAACCTTCCAAAAATCAATCTGGAAAATCAGAACACCTAAACAGACCAATTACAACAAGTGAGATCGAAACAGTTATCAAAAAACTCCCAAAAAAGAAAAGTCCTGGGTCTGATGGCTTCACAAGTGAATTCTATCAAAAATTCAAAGAAGAACTAACTCCTATCCTCCTCAAGCTATTTCAAAAAATTCAAGAGGAAGGAAGACTTCCAAACTCCTTTTATGAATCAAGCATAATTCTGATCCCAAAACCGGGCACAGACAACACAGAGAAAGAAAATTATAGGCCTATATCCCTGATGAATTTAGACACTAAAATTCTCAACAAAATATTAGCCAACCGAATACAGCAATATATGAAAAAAATCATACACCATCATCAAGTGGGATTTATTCTGGAGAGGCAAGTCTGGAAACTAAATAGCATGTTATTAAATATTGAATGGATTAACAATATTCACAAATCAATCAATGTGATTCATCACATAAACAAAAGAAAGGACAAAAATCACATGATAATTTCAATAGATGCAGAAAAGGCATTTGATAAAATCTAGCACCCATTCATGCTCAAATCTCTCAGAAAAGTGGGAATACGGGGATCATTCCTTAACATGATAAAAGCCATCTACAATAAACCAACAGCAAACATCATACTAAATGGACAAAAATTAAAAGCAATCCCCTTAAGATCAGGAACCAGACAGGGATGCCCCCTTTCACAACTCTTATTCAACATAGTTCTGGAAGTCCTAGCTACAGCAATCAGACAAGAAGAAGAAATAAAAGGCATCCAAATTGGAAAAGAAGAAGTAAAACTGTCACTATTTGCAGATGATATGATATTGTATATTGAAAACCCTAAAGTCTCAGTCAAAAAACTACTGGACCTTATAAATGAATTCAGCAAGGTGGCAGGATATAAAATTAATACTCAGAAATCAGAGGCATTTCTATATACCAACAATGAACTGTCAGCAAAAGAAATTAAGGAAACAATCCCCTTCACTATTGCAGCCAAAAAAATAAAGTACCTAGGAGTAAATTTAACCAAGGAGGTTAAGGACTTGTACTCGGAAAATTATAAAACATTGATAAAAGAAATCAAGGAAGATACAAACAAGTGGAAGCATATACTGTGCTCATGGCTAGGAAGAATAAACATCATTAAAATGTCTATATTACCCTAAGCAATTTACAAATTCAATGCAATACCAATTAAAATACCAATGACATACTTCAAAGATATAGAACACATATTCCAAAAATTTATATGGAACCAAAAAAGAACACGAATAGCAGGAAGTATCACTCTTCCAGATATCAAGGTTTACTATAAGGCCATTATACTCAAGACAGCCTGGTACTGGCATAAGAACAGGCACATAGATCAATGGAACAGAACAGAGGACCCAGAAATAAACCCACAGCTTTATGGACAACTGATATTTGACAAAGGAGGAAAGAACATACAATGGAGTAAAGACAGCCTCTTTAACAAATGGTGTTGGGAAAATTGTACATCTACCTGCAAAAAAAATGAAACTAGACCATCAACTTACACCATGCACAAAAACAAACTCAAAATGGATAAAAGACTTAAATGTAAGCCATAAAACCATAAGCATCTTAGAAGAAAACATAGGCAGCAAGCTCTCCCACATCTGTAGCAGCAATATATTTGCCGATTTATCTCCATGGGCAAATAAAATAAAAGGCAAAATAAACAAATGGGACTATATCAAACTAAAAATTTTTTGCACACCTAAAGACAATAAGAACAGAATAAAAGGACAAACCACACAATGGGAGAACATATTCGACAGCACATCTGATAAGGGGTTAATAACCAAAACTTATAAAGAACTTATAAAATTCAACACCAGAAAGATAAACAATCCAATCAAAAAATGGGCAAAAGAAATGAGTAGACATTTCTCCAAAGAGGACACACAGATGGCCAATAGGCATATCAATAAATGCTCAACATCACTAATCATTAGAGAAATGCAATTTAAAACCACAATGAGATATCACCTTACACCAGTCAGAATGGCGCTCATCAGCAAAACAACACAGAATAGGTGCTGGCTAGGATTGGAGAAAAGGGAACCCTTCTGCACTGCTGGTGGGAATGCAGACTGGTGCAGCCACTGTGGAAAACAGTATGGAGATTCTTCAAAAAATTAAAAACCCAACTGCCTTTTAACCCAGCTATCCCACTTTTAGGAATATACCCTAAGAACACCATAGTACTGTTTGAAAAGAAGAAATGCGCCCCCATGTTCGTGGCAGCATTGTTCACAATAGCGAAGATCTAGAAACAGCCCAAGTGTCCGTCAGAGGATGAGTGGATTAAAAAGCTTTGTTACATATATACTATGGAATACTACTCAGCCATAAGAAATGATGACATCGGATCATTTACAACAAAATTGATGGACCTTGATAACATTATACTGATGAAATAAGTAAAACAGAAAAAGACTGAGAAGAGCATGATTTCATACATAGGTGGGACATAAAAGTGAGACTATGAGACTTGGACAAGAGTGGTGGTTACGGAGTAGGGGGAGGGGGGAGAGGCTGGGAGAGGGGCGAGGGGAGGGGCTCAAAGACAACCAGATCGAAGGTGACAGAGGACAATTTGACTTTGGGTGATGGGTATGCAACATAATTGAATGACAAAATAACCTGGAGATGTTTACTTTGAACATATATACCCTGATTTATTAATGTCACCCCATTAACACTAATTTTAAAAAAATTCTGCTAAAAAAAGAAAAAAATAGGCAAAGGAACTGAATAGACACTTCTCCAAAGAGGATATACAGATGGCCAATAGGCATATGAAAAATGTTCAATGTCACTAATCATCAGAGAAATGCAAATTAAAACCACAGTGAGATATCACCTCACTCCTGCCAAAATGGCTTTTATTAACAAATCAACAAGTAAGTGCTGGTGAAGGTGTGGAGTAAAGGAAACCCTCCTGTACTGCTGGTGGGAATGCAGACTTGTTCAGTCACTGTGGAAAACAAATGGCATTTTCTCAAAACCTTAAAAATGAATATGACTTATGACCCAGCTATCCCACTTCTAGGAATATATCCTAGGAATCCTAAACTACTAATTCAAAAGAAGATATGCATCCTCCCCCCAGTGTTCATTGCAGCATTGCTTGCAATAGCCAAGATTTGAAAATAGGCCAAGTGTCCATCAGTGGTCAAGTGGATAAAAAAGTGTGGTATATTTACACAGTGGAATACTATGCAGTCATAAAAAATAAGGAAATTTTACCTTTTGTGACTGCATGGATGGACCTGTAGGGTATTATATTAAGTGAAATAAGCCACACAGAGAAAGACAGCTACCATATGATCTCACTTATCTGTAGAATCTAATGTACACAAGGAACAAAATAGAAACAGAGACAGGCTGGCAGGGAACATATGAACAGCTGTCAGAGGGAAGGGAGAGTAGGAGACTAGATCAAATAAGGTGAAGGGATGAGCCAAAAATATAGACACATAACACATAGATACAAACAACAAAGTACCAGTAGCCAGAGGAAAGCATTGGGTGGCGGTGGGAGGGTGCAAAAGAGGAGAATTTTAGGTGTAAAAAGACTTTGCATGGGCCACGGAGGGATGGGGGGCACATGAGGTGTGTAGAGGGTGTTATACTGAGTGGGACACTTGAAAAACCATGCCAATCCAATAAATTAAAAATAATTCTTTTTTAATTTGCTTAAGCTATTTAACATGGAACAGCTGCATTTGAAGTTATATTGTTTATGCATAATCAATAGCAAATAAATACAATTTATCATCGTTCTTTATTTTCAAAATATGACAAGGGGGTAGCAAGGAGAAAACTAAGATCGACAAAATAATAATTTAAATAAAATAATGTAATTTAAACTACCTCAGTACCTCCATATAAGACCTTTCTCAGAGCACTTGGGTTAAAGAATGGTAAATTCAGCACCTAGTACATGACAAGTTATCAGTAAGTCAGGCTGAATAAGTGAGCAAAGGAAGTTAATATAATTATTTGCCTCTATTGGATATCTCTAAAATCATCTTAAATAAATTGGAATTCATTTAATGCAGTGGTACTTAACCTGGGTCCTATTGAACCCTAGGGGTTTGATGAGTCGGTCTCAGGGGTTCAGAGAAGCCTCTGCCGCAGAGGCCAGAATAAAGTAATACCGTAATTTGTTGTGAGTTCATACACTTTGTTGGTTTTGTTCTTTGAGCAAGGTGATGTTCATGCACGACTCATTTTGTGCACCAGTAAAAAAACATATACCTATGTCTTGAATTTGGGGGAAAAAATCATATTTTATTTATCACTAAAGAAGGGTTCGGTGAATGCGCATATGAAACTGGTGGGTTCGGTACCTCAAAAAAGGTTAAGAACCACTGATTTAATATGATGCAAAAAAAGATTGTGTTGTTTTTACAATAAATACACAAATATCATGTAGTAGTTGAAAAAGTCTATAAATAGTCAGTAGTAGTACAAGAAAATTCACTGAAAATTTGGGTTATACTGCCTGTAATCTGAAAAAATAATTTCCAATAATTTTGGAATATTATATCCAATGATTAACTGATCATGTACACACACTCTCCTTATTCCAAATAAGTAATAACATTGATTGACTACTTACAGTAATTGATTTACCTTCATATTAAACAACTTTGAAAAAAAAAATCAAAATGGAAGAGAAAAAGAGAGAGGGAGGGAAAGAGCCAGAGGAAGAGAAAGAAACATTGCTCCTGATACAGTGGAAAGAGCATTGGAGAGGTAAGACAAAGGATTTGATTCCAACCCCTCTATTTTCTCATAATGTGACTCTTGGCCACCCCATTCCCAGCTCCTCTTCTTTGAGATGACGTGTCCAAAGAGAAAGTATAGCAGTGAAAAGACTTGAGGACAGTTGTGCTGATTCATGCTTTGAAATGTCTGTTTTAAGATCAAAGAGCCCAGATCTCAGAAGAAGGGTTTCTAGAACACATTTATTTCATATACTGGGTTGAGACTAAAAGAGTGTAATTCAATATATATTTGTTCAACAATTACTGTTCTATACATGAGTCATTTGCTAAGAGTTAAGAGTTACATGACTTGCTATGATGCATAATACCTTCACATTGATAATAAGATAAGGACTATAACAGGGGTAGTCAACATTTTTATACCTACCGCCCACTTTTGTATCTCTGTTAGTAGTAAAATTTTCTAACCGCCCACCGGTTCCACAGTAATGGTGATTTATAAAGTAGGGAAGTAACTTTACTTTATAAAATTTATAAAGCAGAGTTACAGCAAGTTAAAGCATATAATAATAATTAACAAGTACTTTATGTCGGATTTTTGCTAAGTTTGGCAGAATAAATCTTTATAAAATAACTTACTATAGTTAAATCTATCTTCTTATTTATACTTTGGTTGCTCCGCTACCACCCACCATGAAAGCTGGAATGCTCACTAGTGGGCAGTAGGACCAGGTTGACTACTGCTGGACTATAATGTTTAATTTGTGGTCAACTTAATTGGACTACAAGATGCCCAGACTTTTGCCCAAACACTATTCTAGGTGTATTTGTGAGGGTGTTTCTGGATAAAATTAACATTTGTTGTAGACTGAGTAAAACAGACTTGTCTCCCTAAAGTTGAGTGGGCCTCATCAAGTCAATTAAAGACCTGACCAAAATAAAAGGCTAAGGAAGAGAGGGAACTCTCCCTTCCTAACTATGTAAGCTGGGATATTGGTTTTTGCTTGTTTGTTTGTTGTTTTTTCCCAGCATTCAGATGCAGCCAGAAGGATCAGATCTTCTTGGGTCTTGAGCTTGCCAGGTTTTGGACCGGAGTTTGTACTATTAGCTTTTCTGGGTCTCCCACTTGCTGGCCACATACATTGGGATTTAGCCTCCATGCTCACATGAACCAATTCTTTATAATAAAACCATTTTTTTTTTTTTGCTATTTGTCTTGTTTGTCTGAAGAAATCTGATCAAACTCCTTAGCACAGTCAAAATGCCCTACATGACCTGATCCTTACATATCCCTCCAACTTTATCACATGTCATGCCAGCCTCCTCCAATCCAGCTTCATTGATTTTCTTCCATTTCTTCACATACGCCATGCTCCCTCTTTCATGAGATTTTCACTCACTACCTCATTTATTCACTGATAAACTCAATAATTATTGAGTTCCTTCTATGAGTCAAGGATCATGGGGCACGAGAAATATAATGTGAACAAGATAGCAAAATGCCTAGTTTAATAAAGAATATATTCTAGCCATGGAAAACTGAAATAACAGATAAACAAATAGTTTAATTTTAGAGCATGATGTGCTTTAGAGGAAGCAAAACTGTGGTCTCTTTTTATAAGAGCATAAATCCCATTCACAAGGGGTCCATTCTCATGATTTTAAGTACATCCCAAAGGCCCTATGTCTTGATACCATCATATCAAAGGTTAGGATTTGAACATATGAATTTGGGAAGACACAAACACTGGATCAGTCAGCAGAAGCTTTGAAAGGATAGCATGATCTGATCTGCATTTTTATTTTGCATTGCAGTGTGTGACTATGGACATGAAGCGACCAGTAAAAAGATTTTTAATAAAGATAAGTGATGACAGCAGCTTGGATTATGGTGTTGTAGAAAAATGAAGAAGGAATGATTCAGGATATTTGTTTTGAAGGTGCAACTAACAGGAATTGCCTGTATGGCTGGGAAGAGAAAGAATGACTCCTATGTCTGACTTAAACAATCAGCTGGAGGGTGGCACTTTTTCTGAGAAGTTGAAGTTGTGTAGAGCTAAAAATGGGGTTGGGGAAGGGCAATTTACCTAGTGTCCCACTCTTTGAATTGTTTTTCCCTTTCTCTTCACCTAGCTAACCCCTTCCCAATCGTTGAGTTCCAGCTCAAATGTTACTTTCTCAAATGAAGTCCATTCCCTTGCTCATGTTCTCTTGGTGCCATGTACTTTTTCTTAGTACCTCCATTATGTTGCAAAAGTGGTCACTAACATCTTGCCTCTATTGTCCTTATAACTGAGGCCATACTAACTCATCCAGCCACCAAAAGACCCACTAGTTGACCAAAAAGGTATGAAAGAACCCAGCAGAGCAGACCCAAAGTAAAGGCACCACTCAGCCCACTCAGAATCCTGAGTTAGCTAAAGGATCGTTGTATGCCACAAGTTTTTGTGGTGGTCTGTTATACAGCAAAAGTTGATACAATAGCATATACTCACGTTTGCAATTTTACATATATTTATTTGATTAGTGTCTATTCCTCCAAGATACTGTGAGCTTTATAAAAGCAAAGACTCTCCCAATGTTTAGAGCCAGGCATAATATCTGGTATATACCAGGCATTCAATAGATAACTTGCTGAATGAGCAGAAGGGGAGAGGTGAGGTATATGTTGTAACATGTGAGAATAAGAAGAGTTCTATAAGAGAAGGAACAAAGGACTGGGAAAATATAGTTGTCCAAAACAGACGTTTATCAGTACAAGGTACTGAGGAATATAAAATTAAAATTGCGTTTCCTCACCTGACCTGTGGTGGCACAGTGGATAAAGCGTCGATCTGGAATGCTAAGTTTGCCGGTTCAAAATCCCAGGCTTGCCTGGTCAAGGCACATATGGGAGTTCATGCTTCCTGCTCCTCCCTCTGTTCTCTCTGTCTCTTTCCTCTCTCTCTTTCTCTCTCTCTCCAATAAAAATGAATAAATAAAATCTAAGCCTGACCTGTGGTGGCGCAGTGGATAAAGTGTCGACCTGGAAACACTGAGGTCGCCAGTTCAAAACTCTGCACTGGTCTGGTCAAGGCACATATGGGAGCTGATGCTTCCAGCTCCTCCTCTCTCTCTCTCTCTCTCTGTGTGTGTGTGTGTGTGTGTGTGTGTGTGTGTGTGTGTGTGTGTGTGTGTGTGTCTCCTCTCTAAAATGAATAAAATAAAAAAATTTTTAAAAATCTAAAAAAAATGCATTTCCTCTGCCTCCAAGAGCTCAGAGTGTAGACTACATGAGACAGTACAAAATCAACAGAATATAGCACAGAGGAAGGGGTACTATGGCTGTTTGGAAAAGGGAAGTATGAGAGTTGTCAAGGGAGGTTTCTTGAGAGAGATAAAGCTGAAATAGTCCTAAAGGTGTTTACTTGCAAGAGCAGCACAAACAAGGCCAAAAGGGCCAAAAACACAAAACAGGGTGTTTAAAGGTTAAAAAAAAAAGTCTCCTGTTCTGTTGTTTATCTTAGGATATTGTTACAATTTAAGTATCTCTCTCCCAACTGAGGTAAGGGGAAGGGGGGCTCATTATCTTTAAATTATTTCCAGTATCCAAAACAATTTGTTCATTAAATTTTTTAATTTATTGTGTTAACATGGATTCAAGTGTCCCACTCAATATAACACCCTCACCCCCCAACAATGTGTCCCCATTACACTTTTCTGTCCCCCTCATCTTGACTCTCTCTCCCCTTCCCTCTGGGATTTGCTGTCTTCTTATCTGTACCTACTTATAATATATATATATAATCCCTTCATCTTCTCTGATCCCATTCCCTCACCCCCCTTCCCTCTGGTAGCTGTCCCTCTGCTCCCCGTGACCCTGCCTCTGTTCTGTTCTGCCTCTGCCTCTGACCCTATTCTGTTCCTCACTGTGTTCATTAGATGCCACATACAACTGAGATCATATGATATTTATCTTTCTCTGCCTGGCTTATTTCACTTAGCGTAATAATATCTAGGTCCATCCATGCCATTGCAAAAGGTAAGATTTCCCTCTTTTTCACAGCTATATAGTATTCCATTGTGTATATGTACCACAGTTTTCTATCCACTCATCCACTGATGGACATTTGGGCCGTTTCCAGATCTTGGCTATTGTAAAGAATGCTCCAATAAACATGAGGGTGCATATCTTCTTTTGAATCAGTGTTTTTAGCATTCTTAGAATATATTCCTAAAAGTGGGATAATTAGGTCAAAAGGCAGTTCAATTTTTAATTTTTTGAGGAAATGCCAGACTGTTTTCCACAGTGGCCCACTTGCAGTGCAGGAGGGTTCCCTTTTCACCACACCCTCACCAGCACTTACTGTGTATTGATTTGTTAATGAGCTCCATTCTGACAGGTATGAGGTGACATCCCATTGTGGTTTTAATTTGCATTTATCTGATGATTGGTGACATTGAACATTTTTCAAATGCCTATTGGCCATTGGTATGTCCTCTTTGGAGAAGTGTCTATTCAGTTCTTTGCCCATTTTTTAATTGGGTTGTTTAGCTTCCTGATGTCGAATTATAGAAGTTCTGTATAAATTTTGGTTATTAACCCCTTATTAGATGTATGGGCAAATATGTTCTCCCATTGTGTGGGTTCTTTTTATCTTGTTAGTGGTGTCTTTTGCTGTGCAAAAGCTTTTTAGTTTGATATAGTCTCATTTGTTTATTTTTTCCTTTATTTCACTTGCCCATGGAGATATATAGGCAAAAATATTGCTACAAGCGATATCGAAGAATTTACTGCCTATGTTTTCTTCCAAGATGTTTATGGTTTTACGACTTACATTTAAGTCTTTTATACATTTTGAGTTTACTTTTGTGAATAGTATAAGTTGGTGGTCTAGTTTTATTTATTTTTTCCATGTAGCTGTCCAATTTTCCTAACACTATTAAAGAGACAGTCTTTACTCCCTTGTATACTCTTGCCTCCTTTCAATTGATGATAAAGGCGTGGGTTTATTTCTGGGTTCTCTGTTCTGTTGATCTGTATGACTGTTCTTATGCCAATACCAAGCTCTTTTCCTACACAGCTTTTTTCCACAAAATAGGAACTCAATAAACATTTGCCGAATAAATGAGAAATTAAAGATGAGGCAGCAAGTATTGCTCCTTCCAAAGGTAGGTTCCAAGGGGCTGCATTTTCAGAGTCAACACTGAGACTCAGAGAAGTTGAGCATACGTCTTAAGGCTAAATGTCACATAAGCAGAAACTGGACCCCACTGGCCTTTAGTTTCGCTTTTCTGATGGGTTGGCTTGGAATTTTCCTCCTTTGCTCACAGTCCAACTTGCAGAGGCTGGAGACACGCTGGATCAACGTTGCTCTTCAGGATGATGAAAGGTCCAGTGTCCCGCACCTGCGTGGAGATGGGATGAGGTGGCGGCCACAGCCCTTGGCTGGCCCAGGCCACTCCGCCCTCCTGGCGCTGTCCCTGGCGCAACTCCGGTATTGAGCGCGGGGGCGCGCGCCGCGTTGCCGTAGAAACGCCGGGAAGACGCGGCCACGCGCGGGCGGGCTCTCGGGCTCCAGCCGCGGAGGCTCGCCCGTGCGGGCCAGCGCACGCCCGGGAGCTCAAAGCCTGGTCGTTGAACCCCAGTCCAGGGTCTCCGTGGTGCGTGGGACAAGATGTTGAGGCGCAGCTTGGAAAACCGGTAACAGCCCCGGGGCCCCTCCGCTGCCCAGGGCGCCACACACGCCAGGGCTTGGTGGGAGGAAGCGGAACCTCTGTACTGGGGACCGAATTCTACCCCGGGTGGGGCGCTGGGCCCTCCCCGCTGCGTTACGGGGCCTACCTCCCCGGGCTGCGGCGAGCTCCGGGGACAGCTGGGTGCCCAGGCGGAGCAGCCCTCGCAGCCCCCACCCCGCAGGGAGCGGCCGCGGGAGCCGGGCCTCTTTGTGCGCCTACAGTGTCAGGATAGGAAGGCCGGGCCGAATGGGGACTTAGAGGAGGGAAATCTGCCTCCGGAGAAGCTGCAAAAAGCCCCGGAAATGATTGCCTATCAAATTAGCGTGAAGATGAAGCCATCTTGTTCCTAACGAGCATGATTTCTTTTTTTGTCGCTTTTTTTTTTTTTTAGGGACGCTCAAACCAGACAACTGCAAAATGCTGTCACAAATGTGGAGAAGCATTTTGGAGAGCTGTGCCAAATATTTGCTGCTTATGTGCGGAAAACTGCCAGACTTCGAGACAAAGCAGACTGCCTGGTGAATGAAATAAACGAGTATGCCAATACAGAGACCCCAAATTTAAAGCAGGGCCTGAAAAACTTTGCTGATGAGTTTGCCAAACTTCAGGATTATCGACAAGCAGAGGTATGAAGTGAAGTCACAGCGTCATTTTTATGAATGAGCCTGAAGTAGTGGATGAAGGATCCATGAAGACACTCTCGTAATCTGCAGTAGTGAACACACACTTGATAAACCTACCTTTTCGTGTCTGTAACACTGTGTGAGTCCATTAAAGGGAAGCTTCCTGTGATTTTACCGTTTCCAAACTAAACTTCAGGGTGTCTTGAAGTCTTGAATTTCCCCATTTCATTTTCCAACTTTTGGCCAAGGGGTGGCTGTTTACATGGGGGGGGGGAGGGGTCTTATACCTAGTGCCCATGGGGAAGAAAAGGAGCATGACTTGTGTCTTGTGGTCAGTCAGGTAAGTATAATGTATGTCTGGAGATGGAAGCTGTTGGGAATGGTCATGTGAGTGGATATGTAATAAAATGGACAAGAGATCTTTGCTGTGTCTGTGCTCAGGGGAATTCACTAATGTTTCACTGGGGGTGAGGGAGAAGTACTGATTTATATTGTGGATGCAAACCAGTAGTGAGACTTGGTAGAAATTTTTTTGCTTGGGCGGTGTGGAGGAAGGTGGAGGTGTACTTGTTTTTATTCCAAAAGCCCATTTTTTCCTTTAATACCTCATTATATTTATTTTAGGTTTCAAGACAGGTTAACTTGTCAGAAGTTGCCCAGTTAAAGCTGCATTGTTTCTGTGGCACTTTTCTCATCAGTGCTTGTGGTCCTTTTTCTAGAGCCTAAAACAAAATTTTCAATTATTTAAAAACAAAAACCCGTACACAAACAAAATAAGTATATGGTCTTTGAACCTATAATTGCTATTCATACAGAAAAATGAGTAGTAATTACATTTGGGTGCACTCTTTTTTGGGAAACTTGAGTTTTTGTCAAATATTCCTTCTGTAATAAACAAGCAACTCTCAGTTTTACATAATTGGTGACTTACTATTTCAGAAATAATCTATACTCACAGATAACCCTAAAAATCCCCTATTAGCCAAAGATTGCAGTGTCCCTTTCTAGAAAATCTTTATGGTAGTTATCAAATAGCAATGTGAATTGACTCGCTTTTGTTCTCCTTTCTATTCCCTTGCTTACCAAATGGTGGAGGGGCTAATGATCAAAAGGTAGGCAACACGGAGAACAGAAAAGACTTGGATAACTCGTACACTGAGTAATCAGTGTATGGATTATTCCAAATATTCTGAATATTCATGGTTTTGACTTTAGGATTCCTAATATTTAAATGCTCAAGGAGAACTTGATTTTCTTTGCACTCCTAAAATCTTTTAAAATAAAATATTCAGATACATATTATTTATAGAAGCTAAAGAAAAATCAGTATGAAATGTATTCACTAATTATCTAAAAATGTATCATCAAAAAAGCTCTTTTTCTGCCACAAGAATAATACGCTTCTAAAACAGTGAAATACATATCATCTTGTATTACCTATCCTAAAAAAGAATATTTTAATGTCTAAGAGTTATTTATTTATTTAGGCAAGAGACAGAGACACACACACAGGAAGGCAGAGATATGAGAAGCATCAACGCTTAGTTGTGGTACTTTATTGTTCACTGATTGCTTCTCATACATGCATGCCTTGACCCAGGGGCTCCAGCTGAGCCCGTGACCCCTTGCTCAAGCCAGCAACCTCCAGGTTTCAAACCTGGGTCCTCAGCATCCCAGGTCAAGGCTCTGTCCACTGTGCCAACACCGGTCAGGCCTATATATTTGCCTTTTTAAAATCAGTTTTTTCAATGTTTACCACTAGTGCTATTTGTAAAAGAATTATCTAAAATGTAATAAAAATTGTCATTTTTCAGAAAACTGTTTACTTCTAAATAAAAGTGAGATCAACCATATAGAGTGACAGCTCAGGAACACTTGGGACTATTTATCTTGCTCTCTAAGCTTTCATAATTTATGAATGGCTTCCCAGAAAAAAATTTCAGCTAATACAGTGATCTGTAAGCTTTCTTGATTGTAAGGATTGTGTTGCTTTAAATGTTTCTAATTTGTTGTATCTTTCAGCTGTGCTTTTCTAGTCTCTAAATCTGGGCTACTACATGTTGGATATTATATGTATAAAGTAGCCAACACTGTGCTAAACATACTCAAAGTGGAAACTATTAAAATTTGAACTTACCCAAAAGCCACATTGAGATACAAACGTAATACAGAGATGGTGGTATGGTAAGAATGAGCTCCTTAGAAACCTGAGACATTTTCTTGCCATATTACTCACCGAGAGCTTTTCTCCTTTGTTACTGTACAAATTAACAGTTTTTAATGTGTTTAAGTTGAGATTCTGAGTCTTATCAATTTAAGTTGAACTGTGACATTTTAATTTTTTAAAAAAATTAGTCTGTGTAGTAATTATGTTCAGGTTAAACAACACAGCTTTTATTTCAGAATTAAAATCTGTTTCTTTTCAGTTATATTTTATAATAATTTTTAATAGGTTGAAAGACTTGAAGCCAAAGTAGTTGAACCATTGAAAGCTTATGGAACCATTGTAAAAATGAAACGAGTAAGTAGTTCATTATTTTTCTATTATTAGGTATTCTGGCAAAGAGTATAATACTTCCAATAATTGTTCTTTTAATAAAAAGTTCAAAGTATTGGTTAGTCATTTTTTACACACTCTGAAGAGTCATCATTTCTTGAACTTTGAGAATAATGAAATATTTTTAATGAGCTCACTCAGTATATTATTGTAGCAACATAAAGTGTTATTTTGTTTATTATGGATACTTTAAATGTATATAGTCATGAATATATGAACAGAACTTATTTTACTAAATATGTTTATACTTTTGTTTTAAAGCAGGTAATAACATTAGACTAAAAATGAGTGTGACAAAGTTCTATTTTTTATTGAGCTATAATTGACATTAGTTTCAAGTATACAACATAATGATTTGATAATTATATATATTGTGAAATAATCACAATAAGTCTATTTAACATTTGTCACCATACATAATTACAAAAATACTTTTTGTGAAGAGGGCTTTAAGATCTACTCTCTTAGCAACTTTCAGATATGCAGTACAGTGCCATTAACTAGTCAACATGCTATATATTACATCTTCAGAGTTCTATTTTTTTAAATCAACTTGTATAATATACATGTCATAAAATTCTTCCATTTTTGTCTTAAGTTTTGACAAATGTGTTTATATATGTTATTACCACAACAATCAAAATTATATATATTTATTTGTATTTACATGGTTACAGTTTTGTACTAAAATTATCTGTGTTATTATTTTGAGAAGATATTAAACACATATGTATACACTGTCACACAAAGATACACACTAATTATGCAGTAGTAATTCCAGTGGTAATGATGCCTGGATCAAACAAAACCATTCTCCCATTCTTAATTTTTTTATTATTATTATTTATTGGTTTGAGAGAGAGAAACATCAGTTTGTTGTCCACTTGATTTATGCATTCATTGGTTGATTCTTATATGTGCCCTGACCCAGGACTGAACCCTCAATCTTGGTGATATCGAGATGACACTTGAACCAACTGAGCTCCCCAACCAGGGCCTCCATACTCCCATTCTCAAAACAGAGTGTGTGTATTTTATTTCTAAAATTACAAATTATTATTAACAAAAAAAAAACCTTTTTGCAGGATGACCTCAAAGCAACATTAACAGCAAGGAATCGAGAAGCTAAACAGTTAACTCAGTTAGAAAGAACACGTCAGCGAAACCCATCTGACCGACATGTTATTGTATCCTTTGAATTTTGGTCTTTAAAAATAATTTTTGTAAGGTATGCAGTACAAAAGTAAATACATATGGAAATTATGCATTCTACTTTTAAATGTGCAGAGAATTTTAATACTAAGGTTGGAAAGAAATGTTCATTTATGAATTCTCACTATAGAAATTAGATCATTCTAAAGAAAATACACCACCTAATTCAGTCCCCTTTTATTATTTTTCACACTAGATATTTAAAAAATCACTCATAACTGTAGATTTTTTATAAAGAGTAAGTTCAAAAGTCTGAGATCTTTTCACATGATGACTAAGTATTAAATATAAATTAAGTTAAAGATCTATCATTGTAATTTAGCAGTGCCATTTGCCCTGCTTTTAAGAAAAGGAAAAAACTTGTTTTTGCCGTATAATTCCCTTTATCTTAAAAAAAAAAAAAAGAAAACCACAATTATCACTTCCACCCAAAATCCTGAGGAGATTCAAGAGTGTAATTGATGTCCACAGCTGGACACAAAGTGATCTAGATGGGAGTGCCTACTGTAACAAAGTTCTTCCTGTTAAGAAAGACTTTCTTAAACTGTGCCTTGTTCCTGACTAAACAAAAGAAGAGAAAATAATGCCTAGCTAATTGCCAGCAACTGGGATAGGTGCAGTTGTGTAGAAGGTACTAACTTATCCCACTGCCTCTTTTCCCCGTTCCTTGTCTCCTTCCTACTTAAGGTTTTTACTGCCTGTCTCAGCCAGAAGCCACATGAGGAATGGCTCTTTGGAGCCATTTGGGGTTCCAGAACACCTCCATTCCTGAGGGGAATCCCTTGAGCAGTGATTTGGGGCTCCACCCACTGCCTGGTCCTCCTTCCTTTGGACCAAAGGTACATATGCCCAACCTTGTAATACACAAAAATGGGCAGCCACAGGGCTGGGACTACTACCCATTGGCGGCTGGGACAGAAACATGTAGATAGTACTTGAGGCTTAAGATCTAAAAAATAGAGATTATAAAGTCTAGGTTTTAAGTCAAACAAACAAACCAGAGAATGCTGGAAAATTTATGACTGACAAGACTGGGACTGAGGCA
Source organism: Rhynchonycteris naso (assembly GCA_037038555.1). Lineage (NCBI taxonomy): Eukaryota > Metazoa > Chordata > Mammalia > Chiroptera > Emballonuridae > Rhynchonycteris > Rhynchonycteris naso. The sequence continues at coordinate 246,409,216 of CM072998.1, forward strand.
GAGGCCAGGGAGTGTCACTAATTTTTTTTGTTTTAATTTTTAATTAAGCCAGAGATCAAAATCTTGTGGTTTTGTATATAATAGAGTACATAAAGTCCAAAAAAAAGGTCACAAGAATTTTGAGTGGTTGGCAAGGTTGAATGAGGGTTATTAGTATCGACGCTCAATATGAAAATCTAGTCCTAAAACAAAGTTGTTACTGACTTAGATGCTGCTCTTTCAATACCGCTATGGAGGAGGTAGTCTTGTACTGTAAATGAAGCAGGTCTGCAGATTCAAAAGGGGAGAAAAACGCAACAACTGAATAGCTTATTGCGATAGGTGAATTACTGTGCTCACTGGAAAGATTTGTGAATCCAGTGGATTTTGACAACCTAAGACAAGAAAATAAAGGACAATCTACATATAAATGTATTTGGTATAAATGCAAATATAAATATATTCAATCATAGAATATTAACCAGGATAGCTCCTTAAAATTCATCAGGCTGCTATTCAAAAGAAGTACATTGAAGTTCAGTATGTAAAATAAAATGGAATTCTGGTACAGGAGGGTAAGGTAAAGAATCCCAGGGCTGTGCCTACTTACCTTACCTCTCAAGACCCCCCCTACGGCTTGTAAACAGGTTTCCTGTAACACAATTTGAAAAACACCAAGCTGGCTCACCCTTTTATAAGCTGTTTTACATTCGTGATTACTTTTATTACATATACTGATATTCATAAAGTACTTTAATCAAAACCATTTCCTACTTAAATTAGTCCATTATAGTTTGAGGAATTTTCAACAAAAGGAATAAACAGACATTTATATCCTCTTTGTTAAAAATAGCTGCGTAATTTGGGCAGGATGCTGTGCTGGATAGAAAGATTTGAGACTTAATGAAATGAAGAGGACTTGCTGCAGGGTGGTAGATACAAGATACCGACATTATGGCTTCTGCTTCCCCATTATTCCTCGTTTAGCCAAATATACCTACCCTTCCAAAATTTAAAATGAAATAATAAATGAGAAGGGGAAAGACAGAGTCAAAAGGAAATATTCACAAGTAAAGAACTTCATGAGTCACGTGTAATAAATGGTATTAAGAAATTAATCTGCTTGAAACTCTCATTAGTAAAAGGTTAACATGCATCAAATAACCATAAGAAATTTTTTCATACTAATGAATATTTAAAGGAGCTCAATTTTACTTTTGAATTTCCTATGATGAAGTTATATTTTTTAAAATCCCAAAGCAGTAATTACAGAATTGTGTTTTACTACTAGTTATGATTAAATTAAAAGTTTGTATGGTTTTAAAAAACTTTACGCCCTACATCGCAAACATACACACTGACACAAAGGGATAAATGAACGTATTCTTAAATGCTTACTATCTTGAAACTAAATTAACCTAAGTGTAAGAGTAAATAACTAATATACAGTTATAACTAATGTATAGTCTAATTGTAAGAGTATATAATTTTTTAAGAGTATATGATTTTAATTTATTGAAAAAAATTGTTCTCTTTGAAATGTATTTTTTCCTTTATAAAAAATTTCAGTCACAGGTGGGTAATAAAGTGGTGTGTCGAGATGGATCCTTAGAGTAAATAAACCATTTTACTTATTTCAATTTTATACATTTTCTTGAAAAAGAAAGCAAGGGCTAAATGTCAGAAGATTATGTGTCAAAAATGTTGCTGCCATGCAAATTTCTCCCATGAGCTATTGAGTGATGATATATGTGATACTTTTGAGCAAATACAATAGGCAGTCCACGGGTTACAAATAAAATAATTTCTATAGGTTTGTTCCTAAGTTGAATTTGTATGTAAGTTGGAGCAGGTACATTTACCTGTTAAATACAAATTGAACAGATGTTTGTATTAATGTAGTGTTTATTTTTACCTCTCTGTGTATATAAATACTTACAACCTACAGAACCTATCCCATTTGTAACCTGTAGACTGCCTAATATTAGCATAGGAGATAAAACTTTACTAATAAGAATTGAACCAGAAAATTGGCCTGTTTTTTAAGACCTCTGTGTTACTGTTTAACAAAAAAAAAATCTTAAATATTTTTGGGTAACTTGTCCTAAAGGAAGAGTTGCTTTTTATTATTTTTAAGGGAAATACATGATTAGATTGGAAATGTTCTGCATTTTACAGTACTGTAGTCGCTAGCTATATATAGCTATTGAGCTCTTGAAATGTGACTAAGAGTAGCTGAGAGACCAGATTTAAATTTTTCATTTAATTTTAATTAAGTACAAGTAGCTGCATATGGCAAGTGCTACCATTGACTGTAAAACACAAAGATCTAGATAGTATGAGTACTTATTAGAGCATAAGACTTGTCATCTAATTTTTTTAGTTACTGGTATATATACATTTCTTATAATAAGCATTAACTAAATAGTAACAATGTAATATTGTTAGCTTTTAAGAATATACAAATAGCTCTGGCTGGTTGTCTTAGAGGTAGAGCATCCACCCACTGACATGTCCCAGGTTTGATTTCCAATCAGGGCACACAGGAGAAGTGACCATCTGCTTCTCTACCCCTCCCCCTTTGTGTGTGTGTGTGTGTATCTCTCTCTCTCTCTCTCTCTCTCTCTCTGTTCCCCTCCCTGCAGCCATGGCTCGATTGGTTCCAGCAAGTTGGCCCCAGGCATTGAGGATGGCTCTGTGGCCTCCACCTCAGAACCTAAAAATAGCTTGGCTGTCCAGCAACAGAGCAATGGCCCAAGATAGGCAGAACATCGCCCCATAGGGAGTTTGGCAGGTGGATCCCTGTCTGGGCGCATGTGGGAGTCTGTCTCTCTGCTTCTCCTCCTCTCTTAAAAGAAAAAAAAACAATATACAAATAAAAACTCAGTGCTAAAATATGTATTTGTAGTGTATATTCTGCTCTACCTGATTAGCATATTACAGAATTAGAAACATGTAATGCATTTGGAGAACTAGAAATTTGAAAATAATTAAATCACAGGCCCTTTGTTTTTTGGGGAGAGAAATGAGGAGAAAAAGAACAGTGTGATAATACGGTGCTATAAAACACAGTGATATAGGTGAAAGTAATAAAATAGAAAAATACAATTGTTTAAATCATCCAAGGGTGATATAGAGAAAAAATGATTTTGTAGAAAGGGAGGAGTTTTGTTTTCTTTTTTTGAGATCATGAATCATGACACTTAATAGATTTTCTTTATTCTGCATGTGATTGTTATATAGATCATTTTATGTGGCAAGGAAAGAATCAAACATTTATACTGTTATGTCAAAAAGCTAATTCTGCAGTGGTAGCATTTACAAATAGACTCAAATTTCTGATTTAATTTCTTTCATATCTTTTGTTGACCAATACTTTGTAGGCAGAAACTGAATTACAGAGAGCTACCATGGATGCCACCCGAACAACTCGTCATCTGGAAGAAACTATTGACAATTTTGAAAAGCAGAAAATAAAGGATATAAAGGTAATAAAGTAACTGTTAAGGTTCAAAACATGCTTTTAAATCTTAATATATTAAGTTTATGAAAAATTTAAATTATCCTGATTTTTTGTTTTTCAATTACAGTTGACAATGTTTTTTATATTAGTTTCAGATATACAGCATAGTGGTATAATTTACAAAGTGATCCCCCCAATTAATTTTACATCCGTTTGATACTCTTATTGACTACATTCCCTAAGCTGTACTTTAAATCTCCATGATTATTTTGTTAAGTACCAGTTTGTATTTCTTAAAGCCTTCACCTTTTTCACCCAGTCCTCCCCTTGCGGTATTGCAAATTGGTGCAGCCACTATGGAAAACATTATAGAGTTCTCAAAAAAATAAAAATATAACTACCTTATGACCCAGCAGTTCTATTACCAGGTACTTACCTTAAGAAATCCAAAACATGAATTCAGAAATATATATGCACCCCTATTTCATTGCAGCATTGTTTACAGTAGCTAAGAAATGTAAGCAACCTTAATGCCCATCCGTAGATGACTGTATAAAAAGAATGTGGTACATATATACAGTGGAACAGTACTCAGCCATAAAAAGGAATGAAGTCTACTCATTTACAACAACATAGATAGATCTCTAGAGGGTATTATACTAAGTGAAATAAGTCAGACAGGAAAAAGAGAAATACCATGTGATCTCACTTAAATCTGGAACGTAAAGAACAAATTAACCAAAACAGAAACAGACTCATAGATACAGAGAATAAATTACTCTGGTATTTTCAGCCCATAGTCTGAGTGAAAAAATATTATAGAAACATATTAAATATTATTTTCTTATGGAAAAGAAAATGGTATAAGGCCCTGGCCGGTTGGCTCAGTGGTAGAACGGTGGCCTGGCATGTGGAAGTCCTGGGTTCGATTTCCGGCCAGGGCACACAGAAGAAGCACCCATCTGCTTCTCCACCCTTCTCCCTCCTCTTTTTTTCTCTCTCTCTTCCCCTCCCACAGCCAAGGCTCCATTGGAGCTAAGTTGGCCCAGGTGCACCCCAAGTGGGCTTGCCAGCTGAATCCTGTTCGGGTGAATGTGGGAGTCTGTCTCTGCCTCCCTGCTTCTCACTTTAGAAAAAAATAAAATTAAAAATAAATTTTAAATGGTGTAAAGGGTCTACAACCAGAGGCCAGATAATTCAAGTTTTTATCACAAATACTATTTAATCAAAAGGAACTAACAGCCTGACTGGTGGCACAGTGGATAAAGCATTGACCCAGGACACTGAGGGCCCCAGTTCAAAACCCCAAGGTCGCTGGTTAGAGTGCAGGCCTGTTGGCTTGAGCACTGGGCATGCCACTTTGAGCATTGGGCATTGGCATGAGCATGGGATCATCAACATGATTCCAAGGTTGCCAGCTTGAGCCCAAGGCCACAGACTTGAGCATAAGGCCGCTGGTTTGAGCAAGGGGTCCCTGGCTCAGCTGAGTTCTCCTTTATATAAATTATATTTTATCTTTACAGCTACCCCTTGAGAATGAGATGGCATTATTTATATTATATAAAGAATTAAGCAGAGTTATATTATCCAAAGTATCACAGCCAAAATTTGAACTATGTTTATAAAAATCTGTGCTTCCCATTATAATGCAAATATACTATTATTAAGTTTTATAGCATAATGCTTTTTGATAACTACATATTATCAAGTAAATTAATAAGGCAAAAATAGCTAACCATATAAACTTGGGTCCACCATGATAAGGTGTTACAATAATTGCCTTAGATAAAACACTACTGGACAGGACCATGGACTCCAGGTCTTTTTCTAGGCATCAATGGGAAGATTTCAAGGATTGCTTAGGACCACATTATGTCCTTTAAGACAAGTCATCTGAAGATGCCTTTTAGCTTACTGCCGATGTTCCTGTAACGAGCTCTTTTAAAAAGTATTTTTGCCATTTTTCAACAGTTAGCAAAGAAAATATCCTGTTTTCAAGTTATGTTCTTATTAACAGGCCACTTAATTATATCATTCCTCTCTACAATCCATGAAACAAAATCCATTTATTTGCACCTTTAATTTTTCTTAAGTCTCCCTGCCAGTTTCAAAGGGCCTTCGAACTTGTTTTTCAGATAACTAGGCTCAGGGGTCTCCAGTTTGGTCCTGAAGACCAAAAAAAAAAACGGTTTAAACCTGTCAGTTCAGACTGCATTCTTCTGTGTGACAGTAGATTGCTACACGAGAAGCATCTCAGGAAGATGCCTAGACAAACATCTTTACTGAGGTGGGACTGAATGAGCAGGATATATATTCTAGTTTATCTTGAAAAATGTGAATGTGTGAATGGAGACTTGTGAAATATGCCCGATTCCACTGCCACTCAAGGGCTTCTTGTTAATTCCTCACTCTCACCAGTGTTCCTCAGACCTACAGAATTTTCTTTTACAAATGGCAATCCATGTCTCTCTTCACTTCAGTGTTCCACCTGCATGCTGACTGTTTCTGTGGGTGTTTTTAATTCCCTGAGCACCACCAATTACAAAACTAAGGCAGAGTGAGTGAGTGCGGAATTCCCAACTACAATTTCTAATACAGGTACCTGGGATTTCCTGAAGCCACAGGACACAGATTGAGGGCCTGCATAGTGAAAGGTATACAAAGAAAGAGGTATACAAAGAAAGTGGCTTCCAGGTTCCTCTCTGCCTGTGCGTCATGCCCCTGGAAGATAGGTCTCCTGGTGGTCACAAAAAAGGAAAGATAGGAAGAAACCCACTTTTAAAAAATTGAGATATAACTCATACAACTCACCCATTTAAAAAGTGGTTTTTCATGTGCTCAAATATGTGCAACCACCACCACTCAGTTTTAGACCATTTTCACATTTTCATCATCTTCCGAGTAAAACCTAGTACACATTTGCTTTTACCTCCCTGCTCCCACACACCCATATCCCAGCCCTAAGCAACCACCTCTCTTGTCTCTATGAATTTGCCTATTTTGGACATTTCATGAGTGGAATCCTAAAATACATGATTTTTGTAACTGGTTTCCTTCACTTAGCATAATGCTTTCCAAGCTCATCCATGTTATAGCATATGTTGGTACCTTCTTTTTTACAACTGAATAATATTCCATTGTATGGATATTGCTACATTTTACTTACTCATTTTTCAGGTGATGGACATTTGGGTTGTTTCTACCTCTTGGCTATTATGGTTAATGATATTCATGTACAGGCTTTTACATGGACATATACTTTTATTTCTCTTAGGTATATACATAGTTGAATTGCTGGATCAGATGGTAAACTCTTTTATCATTTGAGAAACGGCCAGACTGTTTTCCAAAGTAGTTGAACCACAAATATTAAGTGTAGCAGTTTCTCTAGATCCTCACCAGTATTTGCTGTTCATCAGACTTTCTTTATAGTCATCCTAGAGGGTGAGTGAAGTAGTACAGTGTGTCCGTAAGTCATGGTGCACTGCTTTCTGTGACTGGTCAAAAGTGCACCATGACTTTACGGACACATGTATTTCACAGTGATTTGCATTTTTAAGCCCTGCTGATATTTATTGACTTTTTGTTATCTTCCTTGAAGAAATGTTGTCTATGCAAATTCCTCACCCATATTTTAGTTGGGTTGTCTTTATATTAGTGGGTTGTAAAAGAACTTTGTATATTCTTTTTTGTATTTTTTAAGCTTTTATTTATTCATTTTAGAGAGGAGAGAGAGAAAGAGGGGGAGAGAAAGAACAAACAAGGTAGAAAGAAGGAGGGAAGTAGCAGGAAGCTTCAACTCCCATATGTGCCTTGAATGGGCCAACTGGGGCTCCAAATCAGTGACCACAACGTTTCAGGTTGATCCCTTATCCACTGAGCCACCACAGGTCACCTACTTTGTATATTCCCCTATCAGATGTACAGTGCATTATTTTCTCCCATTCTGTGGATTCCTTTCACTATCCTTTTATTCTTTTAAGTGAGAGAAGGGAAGATAGTGAAACAGACTCCCGCATGCACCCAGACTGGGATCCACCCAGCAACCCCATCTGGGGCTGATGCTCAATCAACTGAGCTGTTTTTAGTATCTGAGGCTGATGTGCTCAGACCAACCAAGCTATCCTCAGCACCTGGGCCAATGCTCGGATCAGTTGAACCACTGGCTGCGGGAGGGGAAGAGGGAGAAAAGGGGGAGACAGAGGGAGTTCTCTTGTGTGCCCTGACCAGGAACTGAACCCGGGACATCCACACACTGGGCCAACACTCTATCCCAGGGGTCCCCAAACTACAGCCCATGGGCCACATGTAGCCCCCTGAGGTCATTTATCCAGCCCCTGCCACACTTCCAGAAGGGGCACATCTTTCATTGGTAGTCAGTGAGAGGAGCACAGGATGCATCCACACCCATAGTTCCCATTGAAATACTAGTCAGTTTGTTGATTTAAATTTACTTGTTATTTTAAATATTGTATTTGTTCCCGGTTTGTTTTTTTACTTTAAAATAAGGTATGTGCAGTGTGCATAGGGATTTGTTCAGTTTTTTTTAAAAGTCCGGCCCTCCCGCGGTCTGAGGGACAGTGAACTGGACCCCTGTTTAAAGTTTGGGGACCCCTGCTCTATCCACTGAACCAATCAGCCAGGACCTCCTTTCACTATCGTAATGGTGTGCACTGATGCATAAAACTTTTAATCAGTTTCATTTGTACATCATTGCAGAATTTATATATTAATACTTTAACTTAATATTGAGGGAGGAATATCTCTAAACAGATCAAAATGGAGATCACCCAACAAGTCAGTTCAGAAGACTTCTGGAAGCTAGTTTTTAATTTGACAAAATCCAATATATTTTTTCTTATGTTGCTTGTGCTTTTAGTGTCATATCTAAGAATCCATTGCCTGATCGGAGATCATGAAGATTTATCCATTTTTTCTTACCAGGTTTTATAGTTTATTTCATGTTTTTGATCCATTTAATTTTTTATATTGCATTAGCTAAAGGTTAAAACTTCATTTTCTTACATGTGGCTGTACAGTTGTGCCAGTACCATTTGTTGAAGAGGATGTCCTTTTTCTGAATAGTTTTTGTACCCTTGTTGATTTTTATATTATAAACCATTTCACATGATTTTGTTACTGGATTCTTCTTCTCTTTCATTGATGTCTTTATGCCAATGCCACAATTAATTTGGTTAATTAGCATTGCTTTATTTAAAGTTTTAAAATCAGGATGTGTGAGTTCTTCCTCTTTGGTCTACTCTGGATCTGCTGCAATTCAGTATGAATTTTAGAATCAGCTTGTCAGTTTCTATAAGAAGTTAGCTGGGATCTGATAAGGATTACATCAAATCTGAAGATCAATTTGGGAAGTACTGCCATTTTAAGATTAATTCTTCCAATCAATGAACATGGGACGTTTTCCATTTATTTCAGTCTTACTTAACAATATTTAGTTTTCACAATAAGCTTTGTGCTCAAACAACTTTTTCCTAAGTATTTTATAATTCTTGATGTTATTGTAAATGAAAATTTCTTAATTTCACCTTTGAATTGTCATAAATGCACAGAAATACAATTTATTTTTGTACACTGATCCTAATCCTGCAACCATGCAGAACTCATTAGGTCTGATATATTTTTAGTAGGTTCCTTAGGATTTTCTACATACTGATCATGTCCTCTACAACCGTACACTTTTAATGCTCACTATGACTCTAGCAAACTCCCAGAAATGAGTTCCAGAAATAATACCCTTGTTCATTAGGGTTCTAAATCTCTGATCAATATGTCCTTCACTGCTCATTACTCTGTTACCATGTTTGAGGTAGGGTCTAATCAACAAGTCCATTTGCATTTTGGTGGCAGCATTAATCAACAAGACACCACTATTTTATTTTTTTTTTAATTTTTTTTAGTGAAAGAGAGAGGGACAGAGCACAGACAGGAAGGGAGAGATGAGAAGCATTAACTCATAGTTGTGGCACTTTTAGTGTTCATCAATTGCCTTCTCATATGTGCCTTGAACAGGGGGCTTCAGCCAAGCCAGCAATACCTTGCTGAAGCCAGTGACCTTGGGGTCATGTCTGTGATCCCATGCTCAAGACTACAACCCACGCTCAAGCTGGTGAGCCCATGCTCAAACCAGCAACCTTATCCCAGGCCAAGGTTCTATCCACTGTGCTACTGCCTAATCAGACAGTAGCACAGTTTTTCCCTTTTTCAAGTGAGAGTAGGAGAGGTAAGACAAACTGCATGTGCCCCAACCAGGAACCACCTAGCAATCCCCATCTGTGGCTGATGCTCTGCCCATCTGGGGCACTCCCGCAACCGAGCTATTTTTATCACCTGAGGTGGAAGCTCCACAGAGCCCTCCTCAGCAACTGGACCCATACGCTGGAACTGATCAAGCCATGGTTGAGGGATAAGAAGGGGGGAAGGGAAGGGTGGAAAATCAGATGGTCGCTTCTCTTGTGTGCTCTGACCAGGAATCAAACCCGGGACATCCACATGCCAGGCCAATGCTTTACCATTGAACCAGTCAACCAGGGTGTACAATTTTTAAACAAAGACTTTTCATGGGAACCTTGCAAAGGATTTGTCTAAGAAAAATTGGTATGAAACTTAATATAAAGAATGTGGAAGAAAAATCACAGTCCCATTTGTTTCCCATGTAATAGGAAAAGTCATCAGCTATATGGTATGTACCAAGAGAATCTCAAACTTACAGAGTGGATACTGGCCAGCGGTCATTCCTAAACAGATAGGGACAGCAATTCAGAATGTGGTAAAGTAGTAAATATGAGCAAAAAAAATCTTCTAAATAGCTTTTTCTTATGAAATCACCGTAAACTTTTTAATAAAATTGAAAAAAATGTAATGATCCCACTAATCAGAAATAATTAGTTAGCAATATCCTTTCAGGCTTTTTATTTCTATTCACATATACACGAGATATGGTAATAACATACATTTCTTAGGCATTGACTATGTAACACATTCTGAACACTTTATGTAAGCCTCGTTTACTCCTTATAACATCCTTGATAAAGCTAGTATTATTATTCCCCCAGCTATATTTAAAAAGGACTACACTATATTATAGCATCTCTTTTTAAAAATTTAAATATCATGGACATATTTGTGTTAAGACCCAGATCCATATAATCTATTATTTTTGAACCTGTCCACAGCTTGACTGGTTTACATGCCTACAAAACCTTGCATGAGCACCCCAATGTCAGTGTTTAGCAGCCCACCAGATAGGTAAATAAAATCAGTCTTAATTGGCAGTTACTACTGTTGAAGCAGAGTATTTTTAGATATATTTTATGACACATTTCTTCCTTAGTAAATTACTCACACTTGTCCTTAGCCTATATTTTTATTGAATGTTGTTTATTATTAATTTGTAGCCACTCTTTGTATTTTGAAAACTAACCCTTTAAAGAGATACACTGGAAAAATGTATTTCTCCATTTTGTTGCTTATGGTGTAGTATTTTTGCCACCTTAGAATTTTTATTTTTGTTGCCACCTCTGTTGGTCTTTTTGGTTTCTGCCTTGGTGTCATGATTAGAAAAATTGTTTTCATCCTAAAGATTACATAAATATTTGCTTATAGTTTCTTCTGGTATTTATTTGTATGATTTTTAATATTTTAAATAATCTTGCTGTTGTGTTTTGCACATGATATGAAGTAGATAAATGGATATCTTTATAATGCATAGAAAGTTGTTCTGACATCATTTATGGAACAGCCTCTAATCTGGAGAGCTGTCATTTTTCCTTTATTTGCCAAAAGGTAAACAAAATCATTTATAACTTTTTTGTTCAATATCCTGCTTGCTAATTAAACTATATAGAGGCTTTATTAATATATTTTCTAATTTAGCTGGTTTACTTGAGCAATAAAAGTATCTAACTTGTGTTGAATACTTACTCTTAAGTTCTAAACCAATAGCCATACTATACCTTTTATTGGATTAATTCATTTAACCTTCAGGGAAAATGTATGAGTTTGATCTATTATTATCCCCATTGTATAGATGAGGGGGAAAAAAAGCAGATAAACTGTTTAATACTACATAGCTGGTATGTTTCACTAATGATTTGAACCCAGGTGTATTTTAATCTAAAGCCTATATTTTTATCTATGCAATCCTGCTTTATTTGATGATTGGTAAAGAGTTTCAGATTAGCTCCCTGCCCACCACCAATAAAAATTATGTCTTCACTCACACAAAATAAAAATGAAAGAAGGAATCAAGTAACTCATTAATAATTCTGACCATACAGACCCATACCAGATAAACAGGTTACCTAAGATTAAATGAAAGTTAGCTATGTTTATTTGAGAAAAATTATTTCTAAATAATTGAGTCCTAGAAAATTTTACATTGACACACTGAAATAATTTTTTTCAAAAAGCATAATGTTTTTCACATTCTTATACCATGTACCATCTAACTTGATTGTTCCTTGAAATTATTCTCCTCCCTTCTGCATGTTTTCAGTTACTTTATGAAATTCTAGCTAGAAATAAAAGTATAACTGGCATCCCTCTTCACTATGCTCAGGGATATAATTTTCCTGGACAATCTTAAAGTTTCATGACTCTCATATCAAAAATTCCAAATCTACAGTACTAGCTTAGCAGTGCCACTGATTCCCCATCAGTTTTTGACAAAATAATAAACAGTATAAAAAATTAACATGGCTTATAGAGGTTTATAATATAAATTTTGTCAAAAAAATGTTCACACCATAGAGGACTAAACCAAATCAGGACATTTGAGAGTGATTCCCCCCCCAACTTCCATGTAGTAAAATAATCATTTATAGATTAAAGTTACTTTTTAAAGTGCTTTATCACTAACTGAAACTAAACTTTAAGACTGGAAGATGCTAGAAGACAGAGTTCACCCCCTTTAAATGTAATACATTATCATACCAGAGGATATGTATAAACAAAAATAATGTACAGTATTTCCCCATGTATAAAACACACATTTTTTTCAAAAACTTTGGGTCTAAAAACTGGGTGTGTCTTATACGGTAGTTGTAGAGGTTTTAACTTGCATTTCCGGCTTTTTCAAAGTGCTTGTTTTTTCACTCATTATTGAAGACAGTGACTCATCATCAGACACAGATGAGGACAAGATAATGGATGGGAGTTTTGATAGTGATGAGGAGTTAGTTGTATGAATTTTATGATGAATAAAACAGTTCAATAAGTTTATGTAATACTTTTTATTTTATTTCAGGTCGCAAAATTAAGGTGCATCTTATACATGGGGAAATAGGGTATTTTTCTTTAGTGACAGATATTATCTACATATTTTTCAGGGTTTACTTATGAGCTAAGGGGAATTTAACTCCTATAAAATGTATTTTAAAATTTTTAGTTCAGAGATGAAATCACTAATATTTCACAAAATTATCACAGTGGGATAGATTTGAATTTAAAACCTAAACCCACAGATTTAGGTCTGATAACCTTGGAAATATTTGGATTTAGCTAGGTATGAAATAGTGTGATAGTCTGCTAAAAGATTTAGAATGTCCATTTGTAAAAATATTTTAAAATAGGAATTAATACTCAACTCACCTGAGTGATTTAAACCTCATTCCTTACTTAAGGCTATTTTATTTATTTCTCAGGTGCTTTTATAAAGTAAGACAACTCTCCTCTTTCAACATAAGTATAGGCAGACCTTTGAAATATAATGGGTTCTGTTACAGATTACCACAATAAAACAAATATCACAAGTCATAATTTTTTGATTTCTCAGTGCATATAAAAGTTATGTTTATACCAGATTGTATTCTATTAAATGTACAATAGCATTGTCTTTTAAGAAAAAACATACATACTTTAATTAAAAAATACTTTATTGCTAAAAAATGTTCATCACTTGAACCCTCAATGAGTCGTAACCTTTTTGGTGATGGAGACGGTTTTACCTTAAAAAAAAAGTATTTGCAGAGCCCAATAAAGTGAAGAGCAATAAAACAAGGTATGCCTGTAAACAGACCCACATTAAGTAAACAGATGGTCTCTAAATCCTCTAAATAAGAGAAATTAAAGTGAGAGTATCTGACATTCTAAAATGTGTATTTGCCATCTCTTTGTACTCACCTTAAATAAATCTAAAGGCTTATCTGTAACTCAAAAAATTGTGTTCCAACCTTGAATAAAAATAAAGTCAAACTATGTCTACAGTATTTTTATAGTTCTTTATTTACTATATGTAAATGTAGACAATCTTTAAATTTAAGACTCAGAAGGAAAGGCATAAACCTATGCTAGTTTTTATTAACCTAAAGTGAGCTTATAGACCAAGAACCAAGTAGGGGTCCTTAATGATTTGGCTTTTCATTGACTCCTAGTTCTGCTGTTTTCCTTCTAGTAGTCTCCATGCTCCTGAAGGGCATGACTCCTCTCTGGCTAGCCAATTATCTTAGGAAGACTGACAACTTAGAGAGTTAAGTCCCAGCCCTAGTCAAAGCCATTTCACCTCTATGGTATTCCTGGGTTATCTGGAGATTCTTGGTGTGAAATCAAAAATTGTATCCTGGCATAATGCAGTTTATCATCAGTTGCCAGTGCAGTATACCAGAGTGTCCTATGACCTATATGAAGTGATAGTAAGCATCACTTATAGTTATATCTCGTATCCCACACTCAATCTTTGCAGCCAGACCTACATATGTCAATGGCAGCTCAGAAGGGGTACTTTTCAACTACAGGTTTTTCCATTGAGTAGTGACCCCTACTCATTGTTAGTATTCCCTTAAATATTTTTCTAGTTTTTAAGAAAAAAACAGAAATAGAGAAAAGAAAATCACTGGACACTAGGGAATATCTGTATGACTGTCTTACAAAGTTCAGGAATACTCCTTATCTGGATGGTTAACAAAGAACAGAGATGAAGGGAAGTAGGTTTCTGATTCTTACCTTCTAGCCTAACCCCTCTCTCTTCTATCTTTGCCCTTTAAGTACAAAACCTATTTTTTACCCTGTTCTTATTCTGTCCATTTCTTCCTATATTAATGCTCTGATTTTTCATTTGATAAAGGGCAAAATAATTAACAAAAGGGTAAGATCCTGTATTACTAACTTTGTCTAGTTTGTATCCTTTCCCTACCTACCAGTTTGGACAGACACCCACATCTTCATTCTCTTTGTTCACGATCTTGTCATCAATTGTCATCATGCTCAGAGATTAACTGCAGTTTATTTGTAAAGGCAGTGATTGTTTCCAGCAAGAATAACATAGTAAATTGAGCAAGAGCTATAATTTTTTGAAAAATCAGATTCAAGCCTCAACATTCCAACTGAACAAAACTGGGCAAGTCACATATTTGTAAGCTAGAAAGCTTACAAATGTATGCAAATGTATGCTGCTATTATTAGTGGTAGAAGTATCATTATTACCAAGTAATTCCTTTGTGGTTAGAGAATATAAGTAACATATAGTCAAAAATATGATGGGAAATAATTCCTGTCCAAAAAGCATTCTATTGTTTAAACAGCAGTTCTAGGTGCCAAAATATCAGCCTAGAACTGAAATACTTTATCTAATATTTATAGGCATGTGGTTAACAGTATATAATAGTATATATATTTTAGTCACATCTCTTTTATCACAAATATCCATTACAAGATATAAACAGGACTAAAAAACAACAGGTAAGTCAATAGTGAGATAGAAAATATTTTGTATAATTTGAAGGTTTTGCTGCGAAAGGTCTTGCAACTATTTTTTATATTTACCTTATAGAAAAACAGGTACCTCTCTCTGTACTTCATAAAATGGCAAGACTATATGATAAGGGATAACATTACTACAGTTACAATGCAATTTCTATGATTGTTTAAATTCACATCTTTGTGTTTTTTTAGACTATATTTTCAGAATTTATCACTATTGAAATGTTATTTCACGGCAAAGCTTTAGAGGTCTACACTGCTGCCTACCAAAATATACAAAAGATTGATGAAGAAGAAGATTTAGAGGTAGGACTATGTCTATGTAAGCTCAGTTCTTCTATTAATATGGAAATATTTAAAAGAGAACATTAGTTTATTTGGTTAAAAATATCTGAAATTAAAATACTAGAATGGTTACTAAACTAGAATATTACAATGGTTAATTTGTTATTGTATACAGTCCCAAACAGCTGAACTTGTATGATTTTCCAAACAGCTGAACTTGTATGATTTTCCATTTATTTTTAACTTTTCAAATTAACCATGGTAAAGTTAGAAGAGTTTAATAGCTAGGAAAATATAAATAAAGTCATTATATGAAATAATGTATCACTTTGGTAATATAAGTCACTTGAGTGTGCTGAAAGTGAAATTCATTGATTTGAGCTAACATTTGAGTGTTTACACCATGCACAGTACCCAAAATTTGACCTGCGTTTTCTCATTCACTCCTCAAACAATCCTGTGAGGTAGGTGCTTTTATTCTCATTTTACAGCTACAGAACAGGTTTAGAGGCCTTAAATTACTTGTCCATGGCCACTTAGCTAGAAAATAGCAAAATCAGGATTCTAACCAGTTTTCTGTGACTTAATCAGTAAGCTATGAAATAAATCCATGTTTATATAAAAGGCTTGCTTTTGTACTATTAAATGCAAATAAATTCTAATTGACCAGCTAACATTACAGCAATTAAATCTGGCTAAAATAAGCATATCTGAACAGTCTATGCCCTACCCTCTTACTTTCCAAAAGTTTGGGGGGGGAACACCTGAGTATGTTTGTTGAAATAGATAAAATATTGAAGTCATACTTTGTACATAGTATCTCTGCAGTAGAAATGAAAAAAGTCATGTAGTCTCAGCAGAACTTGGACATGTCGGCCATTTTACAATTTTGAAGATTTCCCCCAATTTCTTACTCACTTAACTTCCACAAGCTTTCCACTAACCCACTGGTTCCAGGAAACTTAATATAGTCAAACCAGATTATATGTAAAAAGGTACATGGGTTAGTATGTGTTGTTTTCTGTTGCCAAAATTGTATCATGGTTTTATCAGTTATGCATACATGGTCATACTTATATTTACTGTTTGCCAATAGATGGCTTCCTGAGTATCTATTCCTTCCAAATACAAAAGTTTAGGTTTCTTAATTTTCACTCCCTTTTATGACCTATTTTTAAAAAACAGATTACTTTGTTCCAGCTACTGATGAATGTACTTTATTTTAATCCTCCCATCAACTTTGAGAAAAGTACTTATTATTCTCCTTTATGTGGAAGAGAAAACTGAGACAAAGTGTAGTTAAGAAACTTCCCAAAGGTTCCCATAGCTAGTAACATTTCTGGGGTCCAAATCCCAGCCACTTTGTTTCCTCTCTACACTAATCTGCCAGAAGCGTGGTTCTTCATGAGTGACATGAACCATTTCCTGCAGAAACAATACTGTATTGAGTAGCAGGTTCAGAACTGATCCTGTACTTTTTCTACAAGACTGGAGTCCCCTTTACAAATATTTTCATTCTTTCTAATACCCTGGACATGTAATTTGACTGACATTAAAATACCTTCTAGATCTTTGGACCCCAAGATTTTCCTCCTCATTCCTGAGGTCCTAGATATCTTTCATGTTGCACCACTTCCTTTACAACTTACCACTATAAAACTAGATAAGTAGCTTGTGGGAGGAAGAGATTCATAAAAAACTAAAGATATCAGGGCTATGTGGTATACACGTTTTTGAGTATCAACTTCCTCACTTTCTAGTTGGAAAAGACTAAGTTAACACTTCAGCATCTTCATCTCTAAAATGGAGATATTTATAACACTTACCTCATAAAATGTTCAGCTCCTGTTATATGCCAGGCACCATTCTAAGTGCTGAGGATTTAGCACTGTAAGTTGGAAATGGTCCAACTTGTCAAAACAGAAATTTAAAAAATCTACCATGGAGTTCAGACAACAAAACAGTTCTTTAAGTTTTATAATGCAATCAGTCTCATAAAAAATGTATACAATGTGCTGTGAGTGTAATGTGATGAAGGATTCAAATAGGCTGAAGCATCAAAAGAATGATTTAATTAGAGGTTTGAGGGATGAGTAGGACAATGCCTGGCAGTAACTTTCAGGCAGAGAGTACAGACAGATATACAAAGGTTCTGAGGCGTAATGAATTACAGGCATGAACTGTTAATAATATGCCATATAGAAATTATGGAGAAGAAAAGACAATAGTTTGGGGACAGCTGTAGGGCCAGAAGTAGTAAAATGATATGAGGCTGATACCAAGAAGAGGAATAGATCCTTTAAATGCAAGCTTTCTTGGAAACATAGAGAAAATGCAGAGGATGACAGAAAAATAACTTAATATTCTTCTTAGCTAGTCCATACTTTATGAGAACTACCGAGACATACTGGCAACACCTAATGTTTTGCAGTTAGACATCTAGCTATATCTCAAACCATCTTACCTTATTTGTTCTTCATATAAAAAGTACTGTCAGGCCCATTTCTCTGTACAATCACTTCAGAGCATATTCAGATCTTGAGACTCACTCCTAGAAGAGATCTTGGACCATATTGGAAAATGCATTATTGCCAATATATCTGTAAATCTGTTGTTTTGTAGTAAGAGATCTTAATATTTAACTGGTTTAAAATTTTATCCCAAAGGTGTTTACTGCCTTCCATTTCCTACTTATTGCTTCATTTTGCTAGGAGAGTTTAAAAAAAAAAAATGAATGTTATTTTAACAAAACTATATCTTTCCAAATACCGGTTGATTAATAATTAATCTCATCAGTTTTTATATCACACCAGGATGCCAGTATTCCATGTCTGGCACCAAAATGCTATTGGGTCCTCAGTAACCTGCATAAATATCCTAACTAGCATTCATGAATTGCCCTGAAACAGAAGTCTTGCCTCTTGTGTCAAGTTTCATGCCTTTATTCGTGTTCTGTATTTCTCTAAGGTTTAAATAGATGCGCACACACACACACACACACACCCTAGTTTGGGTCTCCCCCAAAACATTAGGATTAAGTTCATGTTAACATCATTAATTTACCAGTCAGTTCTTAAGCTAGGAAAAATTGCAATGATAAAAGAGCTCCTTGCTTTACCTTTTGTGAGTTTTGCTTTCTTTTGAAGAGGGGTCAGAGAGGCTGTGTTTTTTCTTTGGGAGTGGCTCCTTGCTTTAGAGGAACTTAAAACTAGTTGTGTAGACATATATAATTACAAAACAGTGAGATAAAAGCAGTACTGAACAGTACAAGATACTGACTAGAGAACGGGAAAGCGAAAGATAGAATCTGACGTGGTTCTTGAAAAAGAGGAAGTTTCCTGTAGAAGGAGAAACCAGCATTGCAAAGTCAGAGTATAACTTGTTCTGCATGTAGGTGTATAGGCTAGAAATGAAGAGCTTTGGATGTCACCTAAGACATCTGGACTCTGGGTAGTGAGGTCAACCACAAAATTTTTTGGTATAGGAATCGTATTTTTGTCTTGTAACAATTCTAAGTAAGCCATAAGAAAACTGTGTAGTCAAAATTTAAAGTAAAATTACCTCAGGTAAGAAATTTAGCAAGAATGCCAAGGCTTCTAGCTAGCCTACTAAATATACAGGGTGCTGCAAAAGCAGGTTTAGTTGTTCATGTGGAAAATACTACAGTAACAATAGAAGAATAAACTGTTGCACATATTCACAACTGTAAGCCTGCTTTGGCCCACCCGGTATGGTAGTATCTTTCACTGTAAAAGTGAATCTAGATCTATACTGTCCAGTATTTGTCCCTATTTAAAATACAGTTAAATTAAAATTTTAGTTCTTCAGTCAAGGAACATTTCAAGGGCTCAGAAGCCACATGTAGCCTTTTTAGACAGCCTAGAACAGTAAGCATTTCCATCATCTCATAAAGTTCTAGTGGACAACTGGTCTAGAACAGAAGGTAGCTGGGAGCATAAGTACAGCTATCAGAAAAGAGTCCATAGAGAACTGGTTGAAGGGTAGCCATTAATCACTATACATCAGATCTTTCAGAGAAAAGTCAAAAAAGGGAAGCACTTTAAAAATATTACAGTACAAGCAATAAAAAAGGAGATGTGAAGAATTAGGGCAGCTGGCACATGAAAAGTTTAGTAATGGCATGCACGGAAAGTTTTAGTACAAGGTCAGCAAAGATGAAGACAAAAAAATAACTGGGTGATTTTTGGCAAAACGATTTCAGTGGAAGGCGAAAGCCTACTTGTAGTTTACTAAAAAGTGAATTGACAAGGATATTTGAGAAAATTTTTAAGAAGTTTTACCTTGTAACTTTTAAAAAGACCAAGAAAAGCCTGACCAGGCGGTTGCACAGTGGCTAGAGCGTCGGACTGGGACACGGGGGACCCAAGTTTGAGACCCCGAGGTCGCCAGCTTGAGCGCAGGCCCATCTGGCTTGAGCAAAAGCTCGCCAGCTTGGACCCAAGGTCGCTGGCTCAAGCAAGGAGTTACTCGGTCTGCTGAAGGCCCGCGGTCAAGGCACATGTGAGAAAGAAATCAATGAGCAACTAAAGTTTCACAACAAAAAACTGATGATTGATGCTTCTCATCTTTCTCTGTTCCTATCTGTCTGTCCCTTTCTACCCTCTCTCTGACTCTCTCTCTGTCCCTGTAAAAAAAAAAGAAAACCACACACCAAGAAAAGATTGACCTTGAGTTTGTTTGCTGGGGAAAACCAGTGTAGAAAACTTCTGTTTGCTGGTTTGAAGTCTGGACAAAAGAAAATGCACCTTGGAAAGAATCTGAATAATTCTAAAAAAAGAAAAAAAATGAGGTGAAGAGTTATGAGAAAAGGGAGGGAAGTTGAAGAAATTCCCATCTTATAACCCTACCTATTAGTCTACATGTTAAGAGAAATGGGGGAAGAAAAAAGATAAAGATAGGGTGGCTAAAAAGTGGTTAAGATTTGGAACCACAGCTTTAATAAAGGGGAAAAAAACTGACAAGTAATGGCAATCCAGATCCTAGTGAGATTAGAATACATAAATTATAGTGGCTCCAGTTTCTTCTTATGTAATATACCACAGTGAAGTTAAATTGATAGGAGTTGAGGTTAGGCAAAACAGAATCAAAGGTGTGACTTACAGCCTTCCTACTGGCTCGCATTATTTTGAGAGTGGGAACTTTCACATTTCCCCAGCAAATCTTTCAACTCACTATTTCAGGACCCATCATCATCATATATGGTTCAAATACAAACTCTTAACCTTCATCTTTTCTATTTAAATATTTTGTATTTTTTTAACTTTATAATAAATAATTGAAATTTTGTACCTGGGGAATGGGGACAGGGTTGCTTTTTTAAAAAATCTTAAGAGGACTTCATGGCTTTTTAGATTCCCATTTTTAGTATCAACTTTGTTTTCTTATTGTAACAGGTTTTCCGAAATTCTCTGCATCCGTCAGATTATTCGTCTCGTCTAGATATTGTAAGAGCAAATTCAAAGTCGCCTCTTCTGAGATCACTGTCAGCTAAGTGTGTTTCTGGAACAGGACAGGTACGCTAGAAACCATAGTTTAAAAGAATGAGCTGCTGCGTTTGGGACTGTTCATTACTAAAAATGTTTCCCTTAAGTCGTATGACCTCATACAACTTACACTTTCTTGTCCTCTTAGGTAAAATGATATCAGATTACCCTAAGTGCAGCTCTGTTATGTCTTATATATTTTGTAGAATATAACAAATATCACTCTAAAGCAGAACACTTCAGAGCAAAGGTGAAAGAGACAAGAGAATGCTAATCTAGTTTTGTTCTCTGGTATAATATGAAGAGAAACTGCTTAGGGTTTAAGTCCCTCTACCATGAGTTAGTGTAAATTATACCTAAAAATGGCTTTTCATGAACATGATAATAGATCAAGAACAGATCTTTAGGCAATGAGCCCATTTTCTCATTTTTTTTATATGCAGAAAGCTGGAGTTACTTGATATATAAACCATGGAGGGGTCAATGACCTTTTTCTCTAAGGGACCATAGGAAAAAAATAGTAGACTGTGGGTTCTATGGTCTCTGTCCCAACTAAGAGCAGCTATAAACAATACATTTAAAAAAATCAAATGGCTGAGCTGTAATAAAACTTTATTTTTGAAAAACAGGCAAACTGGCCATGGCCGGTTGACCCAGTGGATAGAGAGCATTGGCCTAGTGTGCAGACTCCTGGGTTTGATCCCTGCTCAGTGCACATGACAACCAACCATCTGCTTCTCTTCCCCTCCCTTTTTGCCTTCCCTTCTCTCTTCCCCTTCTCTCTCTCTCTCTCTTCCCTTCCCACAGCCAGTGGCTCAACTGATTCTGATTCGAGGATAGGAACCGGACACTGAGGATAGCTCAGTTGCTTCAATCATCGGCCCCAGGCACCGAGGATAGCTCAGTTGATTGGAGCATCAGCCCTAGACAGGGGTAGCCAGGTGGATCTCAGTTAGGGCACGTTTGGGAGTCTTATCTCACTATCTTCCCTCCTATCACTTAAAAAAAACAGGCAAACTAGGTAAATTTGACCAACCACCTTCTATTTGCATGTGATTCTCCTCTAAGCATTTAGTTACTGCTTTATAGTCATGTATCTCTCCCCTTAAACAACTTAATTTTTATGATTCCAGCATTAAGTACTGTACACATAAATTTAGTATTACAAATACATATACAGTTTTGACTATTCAGAGCTAATGTTACCCAAGTTAACATCTGTGTAGCACTTTTGAATACATTATCCCAGGGTTTCTCAACCTCAGCATTAGAGGTTAACTTGATGGTGGAGGAGGTACTACTGCCCTGTGCATTGTGAAGATGTTGAACAGCATCACTGGTCACTACTGACAAGATGCTCGTGAGACACAGAACACACACACCCAGTTTTGACAACTGACAATGTCTCCAGCATTGCCAAATGTCCCCTTGGATGTACAATCACTCTCAGAAAGGTTTGAAACAAGATGACCCACGTGATAACTGTCAGGACTTTAAGTGATGAATTGAGATTATCAATTCATTCCATTTAAATCATACTATTTTTAAAGTTTAATATTTCAATTGCCTTGTTGAAATATTCTTGTTTTTGCCATCCCTTTTATTCCCATTCAAGTACCTGTTTTGTGAACCAAGAATTGTTTGACCTAAAATTTGACATTTATAATATAGTGAGACTCTTAATTTTTATGAAAATATTTTATGTTGTTGAAGTACTGGTATCCAACTGGAATGATTAGTTTCACATTTTTATTCAACAAGTAACATGAGGGAGAAAACCTTTTGACTGTTTTCTACCTTAAATTAAAATGCAGTAATTCATAGGGAATTTTCATTACTAAAAATCATTATGTATGGACATTTTTCTGAAATATTTGTTCTTTATGCCCTTCACTATAAGGACATATTTAAGATACCAAGCATGTAAAAATATTTAGTTTTTAAAAATGTGTTTTTTAACAGGTGTCCACCTGTCAACTAAGAAAGGATCAACAAACAGTAGATGATGAAGATGATGAAGACTTAGATGTAACAGAAGAAAATTAATATTAAGTAAACTCACATTTCCATTTTTATCTTAAATGACTTGGAATCCATTACTAAATAATAAAGCTTTATACTGGCTTGATACATTAAATCTCAAAATGAAACCCTACTCGAAATGGAAAATAAAGAAAATCTATGCTGACAAAAATGAAGGTTTTAAAAAATATTACACACAAGTCATTTCAACATCTTATCTGGCAGTATGTGATCTTTTTGTATAGGTTCCACTTTTTAAAAAATTATGTATTTAAAAAGTATTTCATATTAATGTACTATATATACCTAGTTGAGGTTGCAACAGTAACTAGATGACAAAAAAGAAAATATTTAACAATTCCACTTCTTTTAGGTTAAGACAAAAGGTGCTTAGTCATTCTGATTAAATACAAATTCTATTCCATAAAGCCTTAATCAAAGTCTCTCCCCCTTTATTCACTTTTACTACAACCTGAAGTCTCATCATTTAATACATAAATATACTTTTCAACAAGAATATAATCACTCTTGTTTAAAAGTAATGGGAACCTAGAATATCAATATCAGTGTTTTACAACTATACAAATAGCATCTAGTTTAGCTTTAAAAAGAAAGCCACTTTCAGACTGATTCTGGTCTTAAAACTGTCACACTCAAGTTGTCATGGTACTACAA
Source organism: Rhynchonycteris naso (assembly GCA_037038555.1). Lineage (NCBI taxonomy): Eukaryota > Metazoa > Chordata > Mammalia > Chiroptera > Emballonuridae > Rhynchonycteris > Rhynchonycteris naso. The sequence goes on from CM072998.1 coordinate 246,432,859, forward strand.
CTTTTGGACCACTGTAATTTGGTGGAATGCTTCCTAAGAAAATATCATGAAAAACAGTAAATCATTAAAAATTCTATGAAAATCTTACCAAGTTGCCATGTAATAAAAAAAGAGTATGTAGTCACACTTATTGCTGAAAATGTTAAACAATCTAATCAGAGCCTTTCAATATGTCAGATGTTTTCGTTTCTTTAGACGGAGAATTCTACTTTTGTTATTCATGGATCCCAGTCAGGAATATAAAAATTATGAAATTTATTCATTTAAGAAAACTACAAAAAAGTTATTCATAAAAGAAAAAGTTGCTGAAAAGTTTTTGACCTATTCATGGTTCTGTTCTTAAGAAAACACTGCTTTCTTGGATAAAATTACGTAATTTTAAAATACTCAAAAACGTTTTAAAATCCTAAATAAATTTTCTTAAGAAACTGAGGATATCGTTGCATTTTTATTTTCCCAGTAAATTTGGTGTCGCACTTAAGAAAAAATAAGTTACAGCCCTGGCCAGTTGGCTCAGTAGTAGAGCGTGTGGAAGTCCCAGGTTTGATTCCCAGCCAGGAAACGGAGAAGCGCATATCTGCTTCTCCACCCTTCCCCCTTTCCTTTCTCTCTACTTCTCTTCCCCTCCCGCAGCCAAGGCTCCATTGGAGCAAAGTTGGCCCGAGCGCTGAGGGGGGCTCCACAGCCTCTGCCTCAGGCGCTAAAATGGCTCCAGCCGAAATGGAACAATGCTCCCTGGTGGGCATGCTGGGTGGATCCCACTCGGGCACATGCGAGAGTCTATCTGACTGCCTCCCCACTTCTAACTTAGGAAAAATACAAAAAAATTAAAAAAAAAAAATTTCTTTTGCTGCTTACAATGGCAACTTTCTCTTGAACATCAGTAGCCCTATTTATAAAGTCAAAATTGTGTCTGATACATAATACAATCAGCAAATTCTAATATGTGTGCTCTGCTTCAAAGAAATATCCTAAGAACAAAAGGAATACTACACATAATACTTTCATCCATGTAAAATTAATTTTCTTTTAGAGCTGACATAGGTTGGCAAACTTTTTCTTTAAAAGCTAAATGGTAAATATTTTTTGTATTAGTGGACTGAGATAAAAAACCAACCATTTAAAATGTTACTACCTTTAAAAATGTAAAGACCACTTTAGCTTTCTTGTAAAAAAACATGTAAAAACCCCTTTAGCTTTCTTGTAAAAAAACAAGCCACCACCTTGACCAGTTACTTAGCCTACAGGTCTCCATTTCTTATCTCCAAAACAGGTTTAAAGTTATTAGTTATTGGGATTATGACAGTTAATTCATGATTACAGATCATAAATATATAGTATCAAATGCAGCTCAATAAATGATAGCTAACATTTAATATAAACGTGGAGGTGACAGTCACTACCTAATAGGTGATTTATGGAATAAAGCCACTGCTCTTCACCATGTTCTCAGTTAAGTAATGAAAAGTACACTCCTGATTCTTACCTACCTCTTGGTTATAGGATTTAAGTTTAGTTTCTAGACATAATCTATATTTTTCCACCTACTTCCTAGACAAAAATGTTTTAAGATAATTAAAATCGCACTTGTATTAAAGAACCAATATGCCCTAGTGTGCCTTATACATCTGAAAATAAAGAAAAGGTAAACAAAATCAGCTTTGAGATAATTACTGAAGCTGGATGATGGGTACATGAAGATTTAATGCAATATTCTCTTTCATGTGTTTCAAATTGATGATGTGCTGGAAAGCCAGTTCTCTAGAGTAAAAAACACCCTGATTTGTCACATTTGCCAATTTCCATAGTGTAATACTCCCACCACAGCCAATTTTGGTCACCAACATATCACTGAAGACAGAATTGGGAAAAGATATGAAAAAATGGCTCCTAACCAGTACAGGCCAGCTTTGTATAATAAACTTTTTATTTAAAAACCTTTTATTTTAAAAAAGTTTAGAACTACATAAAACTAATAGATTATGGAGTAAAATTAACATATCAATTCTGTATAATTTATTTTAAAGTTTAAAAATATATTAAATTGATTACAAAAATGAACTATTCATAGCAACTCATTAATTTTACATTTAAAATCAAAATACAAAGCTTGTGTTTACTATTGTTGGCCTCTTATTGACTACCACACCACCCCAGCCTAGTTTTAGCAGTTCCACATCAAGTGATACTTCACTTTTAATTTTCACCTTAGCTTTTATTGATATGTATTTGAGAAGTGTTTTCAAACCTTCCACACATACGTCAAGAATGCTGATCAAATAAATCATCTATATAATCTTTTAGCATCTAAAAATATTTCCTCCTATTTTTTTCATTGTGCTTGGTTTTGATATTTATCATTCTCCTAGGTATAAGCTTACTAGTTTGAAGAGCCATACTGATATGTCTTTAAATCACTGAAGATTATTCCAAAATACATAAAAGTACTAATTGGCTAAATACTGACAACGTAATCTACTTCTGCAATATCCTATTATTAAATAATAACTACCATATATAAATTCAAATTTCATACTTATTTGCTCAATGTGGGAAATCTCTGGATCACAGAATTGAAAAAAAAATTAACTTTGTTTTATTTAACTATAAAAGGCCAAAGTCGAATCATGTTTAAAATGAAAAATTTTTCATTAGAAGCCAATGTTAATATCCAAGAGAAACCCTGAATTTTACTTTTAAAGTTATTCTGTCTTTGATTAATGTTTGAGAATACTAATTTTTAATGCTATTTTAAAAATAACAATGGAAATATGGTTTACTCCTGAAAAGATTTTTAGCATGGTCTTATTAAAATTTAAAGTACCATTTAACAAAGTTAGTAGGCAAAAGTGTTAGCATGTGAACTGAAGTGGTGAGTCTGTGTTGAAGCTGTCTCCCTTATATACCAACTATGATTTTAAGCAAGTTTTTAACCTCTCTAATCTTCTCTCATTTGTGAGAATAGAAATAAATAATACTATATGGTTCTTACCATATTGAGATCATGCATGTAAAGCGCTTATACTTCTTAGCACATAGTAAGTACCCAATATGTTAGCTATTAATATTATAGGTATAGAAAAATCAAATCTAGTATTTGCAAAATGTCTACACTAAATGTTGAATATCAAAGAAATCAGAATTCAATCTCACAAAAGTATTGTTAGATTATTATTGAGTCTCTTGAAACAAAGTTTTGAAATTAAAAAATGAGAACCTACTAAAAAGTTGAAGTTATATGAATCATCAGAAAATTCTTCCTAGAAACAATATACCCAGGATCAGGTGTTCCAAGCATAAGTTTGAAAGTCTCCTTGTACCTATAATTACTTTTTTTGTCTTTTAAGTATTTTAAATTAATCTTACCAGTTTTGTTGATGAGATGTTGAAAAAACCACAGAACTGTACATAGCACTCTACACTAATGTTAAAGAATGTTTGGTCACTCCTATCATAAATATTGTTTAATGTAGCTGTTGAAAAACTTCAGAAAAATTAATTCTTTTTTTCCTTTTATACAAATACAAGTGCATTAGTTGGTCTAGTCAGTTGCAATTTTTTTATTTTTATAAAACTTGTCAAGTTATGAACATGGAAACTAAGAATCTCCTAACTTTTTACATAAGTAAACTTCAAGTTCACAGTATTTTTATTTTTAAGTATTTATAATTAATGGGAAGCTTAACACAGTAATATCTCAGATAAGGAAGAGGGCATTAATTCTGCAGGCAGGCAGTCAGCAATAAAAATGTTAAACCTGAACAATCAGTTACTGACCATTTTTCTTACACATTTTGAGTAAAAGATGCAGAGACTACAGAATGCAAACAAAAGTGAATATAAAATTTATCCTCCCCAAGTACAGCTCTACTGTATACAGGTCTTGAGGTTTACCCATGACATCAACAAAAATTAATGCACTCAGGGAATTAGTCCTCTTCCCCACAGTCAAAAAAAAATGTAATTTTAATTAGAAAAGGTAAACGGCAATTTGCAAGCAAGAGAAAACGACTTACATTCTATTACTTACATTTGTTCTAGTCACATGTCAAATTTAAAATATTTCATTAGATAATTAAACACTTTTTAAAAAAAGCAAACCATTTTTACTGCATCAATACTGGGGGTAAATCCGAATTCAGAAATGCCCTCTAGAGCAAAATTAACCGAACTTTGCGCGGCCCAACTGGTCTATCATTTAGATCTTTAATAGCAGCCATAGCTTCATTATAGTTTATCATAGCAACAATGGCTTCCCCTGTAGGTAATCCTTGCTCATTATACTGCATCGTAACTGAATCAGGTATGATTCTATAACCATGGAAAAAGTCTAGAATCTCATTAACATTGGCTTTAAATGGAAGATTCATTATCTTAATAGGTGTTATTCTACCTGAACTACAATTTAATTTTGGATCAGGCATAAATCTACCCTCAGGAAAACTTCCCACATTACGCTTTCCAAAATCAAACCTGCCACCTTCTGGGCGACCAAAATTGATAAAAGAGCGATGACTTCTAAAATCATTATTCAAGCTCCTAAACTCTTCACCAGGCTGTCTAAAATGGTCAGGGAGTCTAGAGTCCTCCGGAGCTTCCCTGAGGTCGTCCACCGGGAGCCGCCGTAAGTCCTCATCAGAAGGGCACCTAAAATCTTCCTCCTGCAGTCTCCTGAAGTCCTCTCCAGGAGGGTTCCTCAAGTCCTTATCCGGAAGGCGCCTGAAATCTACATCCGGTGGGTGCCTGAAACCTTCCTCCAGCGGGTGCCTGAAATGCTCCTGGGGGTGTCGCCGGAAACGCTCCTGGAGCGGCCGCCGGAAGTGCTCTGGTGGCAGTCGCCTGAAATCCTCCTCAGGGAGCCACCTGAAGTCCTCCTTAGGTCGTCGCCTCCATTCCCCCTGGGGAAGCCGCTTGAAATCATCCTCAGGCAGTCGTCTCCAGTCCTCATCAGGTGGCCCTCTGAACTCTCCCTCGGGATGTTGCCTCCAGTCCTCCTCGGGAAGCCGCCTCCAGTTCTCCTCAGGAGATCGTCGAAAGTCCTCCTTGGGAGGCTGCCTGAAATCCTCCTCAGGTGGCCGCCTCCAGTCCTCCTCCCTCGGGTGCCTGAAATCCTCTTCCCGACGGTATCTGGAATCCTCCCATGGGCACCTTAGGTCCTCCTCAGAAGGCCTCCGGAAATATCCCTCCCGAGGGTGCCTGAAGTCCTCTGGGGAACGTCTAAAGTCTTCTGTAGGACACCTGTCAGGCTGTTGGAAATCCCCCTGGGGATGTTTGAAATGGTCCAGTTGCCTCAAGTCCTCTTGCCGATTCCTCAAGTTTTCAGAAAGGCCTACTGTGGATATTGGTGGGTCATCTGAGTCAAATGAATGGGAAGGGTCATCTCTATCGGATGACTGTGAATGATCTTGCCTTCTCTTACTGGACAGCAAGGAAAAATTTACACCAAACTCCTGCATTTGTGCCTCAGATATAAGTCTTAATAATACCTCTGTCCCCAAAAATCTTCGACGATTTAAACTTTCAGCTTTCATAGCCTGTTCCTCTGATTTGAATTTCACCAAAGCTTCCCCCAGACCAATTCCTTTGTCATCATAAAGCAAGTAAATGTCATCCTCAGCAAGAGAGAAGTCTGCAAAGAACTTCTGTACTTCAACTTTTGTAATATCAAATGGAAAATTTCTTATATATATGCACAGTTTTTGGCCAGAGGAGCCTTCTTGAGAGTATTTCTGTGAAACACGTCCAAGCCTCTCTTTCTCTATTGATGCTGGTCTTTTCTTTTCATAACATTCAATAAACTTCAGCATTTGTTTTCTAGAAACTGGATCAACAAGAACTGGACGATACTGTAAAACAGTCTTATGTAAACCCAGAGCAGTATTATAGTCTTTTAGAGTCTTGAACATCACAAAGGCATATCTTGTTCTTCTTTCATCTCTATATAAAAACTTAATCTGTTCATTAGTCAGATCAGTATCTCTAAAGAAATTTCTTAAGTCTCTTTTGTTAATACTTAGGGATAGATTTTTTAAGTGAACATAAAATCCAAGAGGGGAACGAGAACGTGTTCTTCTAGGAGATTTTGAATGAGATCGTTTTCGAAAATGTCTGTCATTTATTCCTCTTGGTGGAGAATGTTCTCCAGTTCTCACAGGAATGTCACCCTCCTTAATTGCACTACCACCACACTCAATCCACTGTTGTTCTGAGCCTTGCATTACTTCTATAAATCTGGAACCCATAAAACTTCTATGACATTTAAGACCTCCTGAAGCATCAATACACGAAGCAAATTTTACTATGGCATCACCATTATTTCGGCCATCATGATGTTTTAAGAAAATTACTCCATCCACACACAAACCAGAGAAAAAGACACGTACATCATCTTCATTTACTAAGTAAGGCAAACCTCGTAGAAACAAGTAAGGATTCTCTGCCTTCAATGGCCGTGTCTTTCTTGGCCTTAAATCACCATGTCCTGTACCATTAGTATGAAACCCAGTATCTTGATTAATCGGAGAGCCATATCCAGAATTCCTTGCTTCTTCTTTAATACCCTCAACAAAATTAGATAAGCAGCCAACCCCTGATGCCCCAGATCCTGGTCGCTCTCTTCCTACATGACCAGTTCTTTTCATTTCTATAGTCTTCTGCATTTCTGCCTTACTGCTAAGAAAGAGCTCTACAGACGAATCCTTGATAAACCCTCCTGAACGACTTACAGCACGTCTTGCATCTTCATCTGTTGCAAAAATAATAAAAGCCTCCCCAATATCCCCTCCAATTATATGCACTCCTCCATCAGGAATAGTCAATCCCGTGAAAAAGTGACGAATATCCACAGGCCCCGCAATAAAAGGAAGCCCCAGTAAACGGATGACTACAGCCATGCTGAGCTCAAATCACAGCAAAAATGACCTGCAGACAAAAAGGCACACATAATAGCAAGTCTTACTTTTGCAGTATCTTAATCCCACACTATGTTTAATAATTACTTGGTTCCTACCTTCTTCAGTATTTATAAATGAAAACAAAATACAAGTTCATAAAAATACTGATTATTTCTAATTTTTTTAAAAAAAGGAATAAACTTCCTCCAATCTAAACATACAAATAAACCACCTACTTTCAATATATATTTTCATACTGCCTATCCTATATAGTAAGAACATCAAAAATGTCAAATCTCTGTAAGTATGCCAAGTGCTACTTTACAAGACCAAACTATTTTCAGACTCATTAGGGAACATCTTCTATTGACACATGAGAACTTTGTGGACTAAATTTTACCACAATGAATTTTACATATTTATAAAAGTCAACTGTAATCAGTATATAATTTTGCTCATAATAATAAATTGCTTACCACTAGTATATCACTGGCCAGACATAAAGTACACAAGCCATGGGTACCTAAGATGTATTATTCTACTTTAATGAGCTCTGGATATCTTACCTTTTTTTTTTTTTTTTTAATTTCTTGGAGACCTGCTAATTCTGTAAAAGCAACTTAACTGTGGAAAGAAAATGAAATATAATTAATCCCAGGACCCTGTAATTGATCTTAACGCCAGATTAGGATATTCACTTCAGAATGACCTATTAAAAAAGTGAAGCAATACAAGGAACATCATCTATGGGCATTACAAGGCACTCATCTTTGTTCCAAGAGGAAATTAATCATTCTTTAGCAAAAAAGAGGTAAAAAGTCCAAGTAGATACCTGCTAATTATTTAAAAACAAAAAACCTTCTATAAACTAAACTTGACTGGAAATAGTACAAATAAAGGGGGTAATGGAAATGTTATTTTAATTGGAGTGTTACATGGGTGTATAAATTTAACAAGGCTTAATGAATTCTATCTTTAAGGTCTGTGTATATAAATTTTACACCTACTTAAAGAAAAGACAACTGCTCCACAAGTAAAGTGACAATTTTAAAACAGCACAAAAATTCCAAAAAACTTTCTATCTTTTCCATCCATGAAAAAACCAAACACCTTAACTCATTATTATGTCCAATTCTCTTGCAATTCTCTTCCCTTTTAAAATGTAAGATCAAATTAAAGGCAACCAACCATTCAAAATGATAAAATAAACAAAACACTAACATTTCAAATTCAAAATCCAATTTTTAAGGCAAAATCCAAACAATGACTATCCTCAGAATGCAATTTTAAGTTGTATGTATACAGCTTATAATTCCAAACATGAAACCAAATATAATTAAGGCAAACACTGAAATATCCCTAAAATCAAAAATCTCAACTACTACCACTTCGTATCTTAAACTCAACTACTACTGGACTCCTACAAGAATTACTATTAAAATTCATCTCAAGCCAAACAGAAAATGTTCAGATAAATACTGAATCTCCTTCAGCTAATAAGTTTATTCCATTCCAAACAAGTGTCCAGGGTTCAAATGGAGAAATCCAAATGACAATATGGAAAAGTAAAAATAAAAATACATTAATTTGGAATATTTGGGGATAATTAGTATTAACTACTGAAAAATCTCAACTTAGTGTTTAAGGAAATTCATATCTAATACTTTCAGAGTTACCCAAACCAACGGTATTTAATGTAGTCTTTCTAAGTAAGTTTTTAAGACCTACTAAATTAATGATTGTTTTTTTTAGTGTGCAAATTAATGTTGCTTTAATTCAGTATTTACATTTAAGTACCACTATTCCACAACATGGAGTCTGAAGACATATTCTTTGAGGTCTGCAAGGTTTGTTTTCCTTTGAAAAGGGTCCACAGATTAAACTTCCTAAACTACAGGCTAAAATAAAAAAGATATCAAGGAATTACTTAGCACATTCTACATCTTGATTATCAATATCAAGTTAGTATTAAATATATTGATAAGATCTACTATTAATATATTGCCATGGTATGTGTGGAGGCAGGGTAGGCACATGGGAAGTCTCTGTACCTTTTGCTCAATATTGCTGTGCACCTAAAACCTGCTCTCAGTCTATTTAGAAGAAAAATCTGCACAGCAACAAAAAAACTGAGTATAACCTAGTTTCTTCAACAAACTAACATTCACACCAGCATTTAAACAAAAATGATTAATTGGCTTCTGGAATAGTTGTACCCATTCAAGTTCTAAAACTCCTTACGCATACTGACTTAGCTCTTTTCTACTTTTAAAATATTTTAGAAAGCAGTGTAAGATACACATCATTTGTCCCTCACAATTTTTTTAAAGGGATTTTACCCTGAGAACATAAATCTACAAGAAAAGCTAGAGATGTTCCAAGGAATGCCAAATTCAAAAGACTTCTAGCAATTTATCCCTAACTTAAAAATAATTATTTTAACTAGTTCTATGAATGCAAGCTCATCAATTCCAGTTCAAGCAGACTATATAAAATATTTGTTTCATTTGCCACTGTTAAATATAACTAACACTTTAACTTTTTTGCCCTTGAGATACTAAGGTAATGTACCATTTACCTCTTTACAATAACACAGGAGGAGACTTCCTATAAGAGACCAGTACTCAAAATGAACAGTCTTCTGTTGGTTGCCAAGTAATTTCCTTATGCAAATTTTCCAGAATGTTTATTCTTAGAATATTACACAAAAAGCAAAACACAAAATAATCTAAAGCACTTAAAAATTTTCTACTTATAAATGCAACAACTATTTTTTGTGACTGTTGACTTAAGGACAGTGATTGATTAGAGCTTCTAAACTATGGAAAGAAGAAAATTAAAATTTCTATCCTAAGAAAAGAAGAAAATGGGTCCTTAAAGAACATTTAGGTTCAAGTCACTGAAATTAATAAACTCATTTTAAACTCAATTTGCTGTAATTTTAATTCAACAATTCATTCCTTGATCACATTATCACTAAATAGGAAATGTGCATCTTCCAATTAACGCCCCCCAGAGAGAAACTGGAGGGAGGTTAAATTTAAATAGGTCTTACTTCAGATCCATTTGATTTTAACTAGTGAATAATAGCAAGTCAAACACGATGAGGTACCAAAAAATGTGACAATTTCTTAAAACCCAAAGTTATGAAGCACATTCAAACTCTAAACGCATGAGTTTCCCCTGTAGAAAATAACCTACCCCCCCCGTCCTCAAATATTCTTTATGATGACCTCTTTTATCTTCTTATAATGTAGATGATTAAAATGAAAACCAAAGGCATGAAGATCCAGTGCCATAGTCCCCAATACGTACTATAAATGAAGACGATTCCACAGGCAACAAGATTTCACAAAACATCCATCAATCTTCAAATGGGGATCAGCTGAAGGCATCGCTTCTATACCTCAACGCCTTTGCCAATACCATGAAGGGTAAGCTTCCTTTTTTTCAGGCCAGGCCAAAGTTACTATGTGCAATCCAATGCTGTCGCCAGACCTTCCGAGAAAATCAGCTTTCAAATTAACCTGGACCACCCAACCTCCGTGCCTTTGCCTAGGGTCCGAAGGGCAAACATTCCACCCTAACTCACTATAGGGTAAAATAAACTCACAAATCCAACTAAAACACTTTGACCCCTCTCAAGCTCCACAAGCCGAGCCGAGCAGGGCCGGGCCTTCAGCGCTTTCCTGCTACCAGTGACTACGATAACATAGCAAAGAAAAAAATTACCTATGAAATCCCTCGAGATCTCCACTTTTAAAAAGACTGGGAAGCACAAACACAACAGCACAGGGAGGCTGACCGGAGAGTCAGTGTTTAGCAAAAAATGAGGGTGCCCTAATGGCAGGAGCTACGCTGGGACCTGGCTCGGCTCCCGGCCCCGCCTTTCCCAGTTCTGCCGTCCTGGTAGCCAACCCCTCCCTACCCCCCGACGCCTCCAGGGTAACTGCTTTGCACTTGGCAATAAACACACACCACTGCTGCCGAGTCGGACACACAAGCGGGGGACCGGTGCACTCGTCGCAGGAGCCTGCCCAGAAGAAGTAGTTAGAGAGAGAGAGAGAGAGAGACCTCCGTGAGCCTAGAAGATGGCGCCCACTCTCCCCTCCGATTCGGACAAACGGACGTAGTTTGCCCATGCGCTCTCCAGGCGTAACCCACCACCCCTGCGCCCTGGCCGGGTTTGCGCACGCTCCCTGACGCTCACCCGCTTCCTGTTGTCGCGCGGGCGCCTTTTCTTGCGCCCGCCCTTTCCCCTCCCCCCTGAGCCTCTGCGCATGCTCAGATTCCAGCCAACCCGGGAACCGCACCTAGGAAGGGAGAAATTCGTCACAGAACTACGACATCAATCGTTAGTTAGCAGTAATGAGAAACTTCAATAAAGAACTGCTTTAGTACACTGCCCAGATGTTCGTGATTTCCAGGAGTTAAGGAAAGGGATGTAAAAGCAGAGAAAAGTTGGTGACTTCTTTTTCCTGACAGCGCTGCAATTACTGTGTGGTGTTAGCATCTTCTAAAAGGATCTTTGTAAACGAAAAGACCACAAAATGTTAATTTTACTACCTTAGATACTCAAACACCCAAGGGGCTTAATAAGTGCATGCTTATTCAACTTTATAAACATTAAACTTTTTTGTCGGCATTTGTTGTTCCTGGTTTATGGTGTTTTGAAACATGAGAACAAATAGGCCAATAAAGACAGTTGGGAGGAGAAATGCACAAGTATAGGCATTTTCTGTAATGCCTGCCCTGGATTAGCTGGTGAAACACCTTGTCTTTGATTTGATTTTATTATTTACAAATAATAAAGCAGCCCACCACGTTCATAACTACATATGCATTTAATAGTTGATTCAAAGCTCTCTAAGAAAGCAAAAACCACATCTTGAAAGTAGTTACAGATGGAAAAAAATGAGTTTTCAATCCCTCACTCAGTGCAAAATACACATTCTTTAATTTAATGATATGATTGTGACAAAGAAGAGGCAGTTTAACAAATGAAAAACAGGAGGTTCCTGGGGTGAAAGCCACCATTTACTAACCTGGGCAAATTACTTAGCTTCTTTATGCCTGCTTCCTCATCTGCAAAATGAAAATAATAATAGTGTGTACCTTTTAAGAGTTGCTGAAATGTTGAAAGAATCTCTAGTTCTCTCTCACTCTCTCTCCTCTCTCTCTCTCTCTCTCTCTCTCTCTCTCTATATATATATATATATATATATATATTTTTTTTTTTTTTTTTTTAAGATGACCAGACATCCCGATTTTTAACAATTTGTCCTGTGTCCCATGGCGTTTTAAAAAAGTCCTGATTTTTTGAAAGAATGCACAAAAAGCTAGGGAACGGTGGGCCTGGCAAGCTCAGGAACCAGAACCCAAAAGCTAACATTTATTCAGGGTTCATTGTACGCCAGGTCCTGTGCATTATCTCATTCCTTTGTTTTTTGTTTTTAGATGCAGAAACTTTTAAATAAATAAGCATAGTTAGGACCAAAAGGATAAAGTGGACACTGCCAACTTATCTTTAGCCCTTTTCTTTTTTTCTTTTTTTTTTTAAATGAAAGGATGAGAGATAGTGAGACAGAGTCCCACATGCACCCCTACTGGGATCCACCCAGCAACCCTGGTTTGGGGCGGATGCTCCTAACAACTGAGCTATTTTTAGCACCTGAGGCTGATGTGATGGACTAACCAAGCTATCTTCAAAATTGGGGCCCACACTGGAACCAATTGAACCACTGCCTACAGGAGCGGGAAGAGGAAGGGAAGTAAGAGAAGGAGGGAGAGAGAAGCAGATGGTCGCTTCTCTTGAGTGTCCTGACTGAGAATCAAACCTAGATGTTCATATGCAGTTCTGATGCTCTAGCCACTGAGCAACCAGCCAGGGCCCAGCCCTTGCCTTTTAACAGACCGATGAACACAACTTGAAACAAAAGTGAGTTGCTATTCTAAGAGACAGTAAAAGAATTTCCTCAGTATTTAAACATATTACTATAAGCAGTTATATAAATCTAAATATGAAACCAATCGCATACAGGTTTTGAGATGGTATTTACTATCTCTAAAAAATTGAACATTACTAATCAAGTCCAATCGTATTTTTAAAAGGGGAAAATAATGATAGCACTTGCTGAACCAAAATCTCTATCAAAGTTTAAAAAGTTGATCATATTCATTTAATTACAAACAAATCTTATTTAAATCAGGACTGTCAAAAAAAATGTTCTGTCAGCCATTCATGATCTGAATTCTGATGTATTAGATCAATTTAAATATAATACACATTTTAAAAAGTCATGAGACATTTCTGTTTTGTAATAAGGCAGTGGACAATTATTACTCACTAGTAGCTTTTAAGTGTGCTCTTTCTGCACTATTCTTCCTTTCTTCTTTTTCCAAATGAGAGGAGGGGAGATGGAGAGACAGACTCCCACATGTGCCCCGATTGGGATCCACCCAGCAACCCCCGTCTGGGCCAATGTTCTGCCCATCTGTGGCCATGCTCACAACCAATCTATTTTTATAAAGCACCTGAGGTGGAGGCTTCATGGAACCATCCTCAGCACCTGGGGCCAATGCCCTTGAACCAATCAAGCCATGGCTGTGGGAGGGGAAGAGAGAGAGAGAGAGAGAAAGACAGAAAGAAGAGAGAGGGGGAAGGGTAGAGAAGCAGACAGCTGCTTCTCTTGTGTGCCTTGACTGAGAATCAAACCCAGGACACCCACATGCCAGGCCGACACTCTACAACTGAGACAACTGGCCAGGGCCAATGCTAACAAAGATCATTTTTATTCCAGGACTGTACTTCTGGGAATTCTCCAAATACTCCATCAATACATTCTCTCTCTAGGTGATGCCTTTGTTCTTTTTCTTTTCTTTTTTATTTAAGGAATTTTTTAATTCCTTAAAGAGAGGGAGGAACATCGATCTGTCCTTGTCTGTGCCCTCACTGGGGATGGAACCAACAATCTCTGTGCTTCAGGACAACGCTCCAATCAACTGAGCTATCCAGCCAGGGTAATGCCTTTGTTCTTGTTGGCATCCATGTAAGAAAATCCAGTGGCCTGACCTGTCTTTCCCCAAAATACACCATGGAGATTTGGCCCAGTCTTGTGCTTATCTCCCGTTTTCACAATTTGGCACTGGGCACACTTCTGAAGAAAAATCTTGCCCTTCTCAACATTGCCCATTTTTAAATCACTCTTTCATCATGCAATCCAGAGGTTCTGGCTTGCAAGCTGGACATCCCACTCTCTTCATTCTTACAAGTACTTTTGGAGGTAAGTACCATTATTTTTCCTATTTTACAAATAAGGGAAACTGAAGCATAAAGGATTACATAGTTTGCCCATGGTTACATAAATAGTACAAGCCAGGAAGTGAATCCTGACAATTTGCTTCCAGAAGACACTCTAGTCATACTTCAGTGACATTATGAGTTCTGTTTCAGACTACTACAATAAAGTGAATACCTTAATAAAATGAGTCACATAAATTTTTTGGTTTCCCGATGAATATAAAAGTTATAGGTAATTTACAATATACTATGCCTATTAGGTATGTAAAAGCATTATGTTTTAAAAAGTGGTGCACACCCTTATTAAAAATACTTTATTGCTAAGAAATGCTAACCATCATCTGAGCCATCAAGAAGTCATAATCTTTTTGCTGGTGGAGGGTCTTGCCTCAACGTTGATAGGAGCTGACGGATAAGGGTAGTGGTTGCTGAAGGTTGACGTGACTGTGACAATTTATTAAAATAAAACAACAATGAAGTTGGCACATTGATTGACTCTCCCTTTCATGTATAATCTGTCTCTAGCATGTGATGCTGTTTTATAAAATTTTACCCACAGAACTTCTTTCCAAATTGAAGTTAATCATCTCAAATCCTGCAGCTGCTTTATGAACCAAATTTATGTAATATTCTAAATCATTTGTTGTTATTTCAAAAATCTTCACAGTACCTTCACCGGGAATAGATCCCACCTCAATAAACCACTTTGTGTGCTTATCTGTGAGAAGCAACTTCTTTTAAAGTTTTATCATGCAATTGCAGCAATTTAGTCACATCTTGAGGCTCTACTTCTAATTCTACTTCTCTTTCTATTTCCACCACATCTGTAGTTACTTCCTCCACTAACTTTGAATCCCCTCAAAATCATCCATGAGGGTTGGAATCAACCTCTTCCAAACTCTTTATACTGTTGATCTTTTGATTTCTTCCCATGAACCCTGAATATTCTTTTTTTTTTTTTAAACAGGGACAGAGAGAGAGTCAGAGAGAGGGATAGACAAGGACAGACAGACAGGAACAGAGAGAGGTGAGAAGCATCAATCATTAGTTCGACACCTTCATTGTTCATTGATTGCTTTCTCACATGTGCCTTGACCGTGGGCTTTCAGCAGAAGGAGCATCCCCTTGCTGGAGCCAGTGACCTTGGGTCCAAGCTGGCGAGCTTTTGCTCAAGCCAGATGGGCCCGTGCTCAAGCTGGAGACCTCGGAGTCTCGAACCTGGGTCTTCCGCATCCCAGTCTGACGCTCTATCCACTATGCCACCGCCTGGTCAGGCCTGCATATTCTTAATGGCAGCTAGAATGGCAAATTCTTTCCATAAATTTTCAATTTACTTTGTCCAGATCCATCAGTGGAATCACTATCAATGGCAACTATAGCCTTACAAAATGTATTTTATAAGTAAATAATATCTTCTAAGCACAATAAAGCAAAGTGCAATAAAATGAGGTATACCTTTATTACACAGGGAGAGGATTCTGTCCTCTGAGGCAAACTCCTTTGATAAAGTACACAAAAGAGCTCTCTTCTGTCTTTGTTTCCAAGTTGATCAAGAAAAGAAGAAACAACAGTTGTGCCAAAAACTGTTGGCTGTGCAAACTATTTGCTGCACCAACTGTGCCTGGTACTTGCCCAAGAATAAAGCCATTAAGAAGTTTATCATTCATCTGGCCTGTGGTGGTATAGTGGATAAAGTGTCAACCTGGAGCACTGAGGTCATCAGTTCAAAACTCCGGGCTTACCTGGTCAAGGCACATATGAGAAGCAGTTACTATGAGTTGCTGCTTCCCATTCCTCTGCACCCCCCATTTTTTCTCTCTGTCTCTCCTCTCTCTAAAATTCGATAAATGAAATCTTTAAAAAGAAGAAATTCATGCCTGACCAGGCGGTGGCGCAGTGGATAGAGCGTCAGACTGGGATGCGGAGGACCCAGGTTCGAGACCCCGAAGTCGCCAGCTTGAGCGCAGGCCCATCTGGCTTGAGCAAAAGCTCGCCAGCTTGGTCCCAAGGTCGCTGGCTCCAGCAAGGGGTGGCTCGGTCTGCTGAAGGCCCGTGGTCAAGGCACATGTGAGAAAGCAATCAATGAACAACTATGGTGTCGCAACGGCAACGAAAAACTAATGATTGATACTTCTCACCTCTCTCCGTTCCTGTCTGTCTGTCCCTATCTATCCCTCTCTCTGACTCTGTCTCTGTCCATGTGGGAAAAAAAAAAAAAGAAGAAACTCATCATTCAAAACACAGTAGGGGCTGCGGCCACTGGGGACCTTTCTGGAGTGTCTTTGGCACCTATGTGCCTCCTGAGCTGTATGTAAAACTACAGTACTGTGTCAGTTGTGCCATGTTCAGGAATCATTTTAATAAACCCCAGAAGGACCAAACACCCCCATGCTGATTTAGTTACTCTACAGGTACTGCTCCACAACTACCAACGAAGTCATTTAAGGAGCTAAGTTCTTAAGGACTAAAGAAAAGTTCTCTGGAAAAATAAAAATAAAAACTGTACTTAAATAAATAAATGAAAAGCATGCCTGACCTGTGGTGGCACAGTGGATAAAGTGTTGACCTGGAACGCTGAAGTCACTGGTTTGAAACCCTGGGCTTGCCTGGTCAAGGCACATATGGGATTTGATGCTTCCTGCTCCTCCCCCATTCTCTCTCTCTCTCCTCTCTCTAAAATGAATAAATATTAAAAATCTAAAAATAAGCAAAAATTAAAAAAAATAAAAAGTACACAAAATAAATGTTCCAGAATGTTAACATTGCCAATGTTAATTCACAAGAAGAAACACTGGCAAAATGAACCTGAGATGAACTCAGCCTGATGAGAACTTTCCAGCTTTACATACTCTCTATATGAAGGCAAATAATCAGAGAGTTATTTGCTAAGCTGGAAACAGAACAGAAGTTACCTAATCTCAAAAAAAAAAAAAAAAGGTTTCTCTGTTAAGGGTACCTGGAAACATTCTCATCTATTTTAGTAAAAATAACAGCTATAATTTAATAAGCACTTACTGTAAGATTCATCTGAGCAAGTGTACTTAGATCAAGCTGCCTGCATTTCATAGGCTTAGATAAGGTATTGCCAGCCTCCATTGTTGTTCTGGGATGGCCATTCCCTTCTGTTTACTTAGATTTTCTCCAAACAGACCACGACAGTCTTTTCTAGTCTGCATCTGTCTTTCTCAGATGACCATACTATTACAATAAAAAAAAAATCCAAAGTAATTGGGTCTAATTACATAGTATTTTGGTTATTGATTAATTTCTTGAGCCTTTAGTGTGTCAACATTAAAACCCAATCATTTTAGAGAACAGAGAGAAGACCAAGTTTCTAGAACAGTAAAACAGAAAACTATACCCAGAACATGGTAAGCACACTAAGCCATGGCCATTCTGTAGCTCTGCCTAGACAATGAGGCAGGCCCCTCCTAACAAGTATATTACCACAATTACAGCACTACTTACTCTTCTGAATGATTTTGGTATCAGAGAGTTTTAAGCTGTCCTTCCCAGCCCTTCAACACCCACAAGAACAGTCTTGGATCACTTGATCTGAGAGTTCCTTGATCTTGTCAACTCCAGGGACCTTCATCTCCCTTGCACACCTTGATTCCCAATCAATTCAACTTGCATTTATTGAGTATAAACTGTGGGTCAAGAACCTTACTTAAAGCTCCTGAAAGACAAACATGAAGAACTCACAGTTCTCTTTCCTCAAGAAGCTCATGCTGTAGCAAAAGAAAGAATACACAAGTGCAGCTAGTCATCACACACAGGAATACGTGCAGAGTATAAGAATTACGACCATCTCAGATCAAGAAGATCCATGGGTACATTCCAGTTCTGCTACCTCATGACTGGAAGATTTTTATCCTTAGACTTCTCCATGTTTAGAGTGAAGATAACAGTACCCATAATACAAGCCCATTATGAGGATTAAGTGAAATAATGCTTGTAAAGCACTTAGCACAGTTCTTAACACACGATAAACTCCAATTAAAATCCAAGAAGGGTGACTCAGAAATCACAATACTATAGTTCCAAGCCTAATTCTGTCACTTGTTAGCTGTATTAGTCTAGTTGCTGAACTTCTCCATGCCTCTGTTTCTTCACCTATCAAAAGAAGATGACAAAAAAAAGAAAAAGAAGATGACAACACCAGGGTTATTGTCATGAACACACACACACACGCATTAAAGGCACATAATAAAGCACCAATAAAGGCATATAACATTGAATCTTACTCTGTTAAGAATGTTGCTCTGATAGCCTGCATACTCCTTTCCTATTTTTCCCTTGCAGTGGTCCTCAGATGCACATCTGCAAAACCCCTAAGGATTGTTGGAGCACTGTTTGGATACTGCTGATTAAATAAGGAGTTTGCTCAGTTGTGTGCAACAGAAGTCAGATGTAAGACTTAACAGAATTGACAAATAAATGATGTTGGTAAATAAAAAGTGAACAAGACCCCCAGAATTTTAACTTGGGTAACTTCTTGCCTGAAGTAAATGGGATTCTTGTCTCCATGGTAGAAAAATAGAGACTGGGATCCTGAACATTCTATTGATGCTGTAGATTTACAAAGGAGGCATGTAAAAAGGGTACTGTATAAAATCTTTGTGTTTTGCTGAAAAAATTAAGCTTTGGCCCCAAATCTCAGTTTAGAATCCATTTCTAGTGAACATTTAGGGCCACACATGAAACAGGATGGCTCCTTCTGCTTTGGTTTCCTTTCCCTATGTTCCACTCAGTCCTAGGAACATAAAATAACAAGAAGCAGCAGGAGGAAGACTTAAGAATCTACAGATAAAATTCAAAGAGAGAATATAAGGATAAAAAATAAAGAGAATCCAGAAGACTTTGTGTTGGAAAGTCTCATGCACCCCACCCTCCTCATCTGTATAAAGATGGGCCAAAGATCTAGAACACTTCTTACCAAGAGTTAAAGAACCCACACAGACTGTATGTGTCAGTGCCTTGGGTAGGAATAAATTTCCTTGTTTTAGGCTCAATAAGTACTCTTTTGTCTCTGCTTAAATTGTGTGCATCATATGGCAGGCACCCAGCCAACCCCACTGGTATATCTGTCCTCCAAGTGGAGAAGGCAAGGTTCCTGCTACTTCAGCATGAGTAAGGTGCAATGTCTAGGCCAATTACCTAGTGTCAGCAGCCAGGAAAGACCGGCTGGCTACTGTAGACTACTGAAGCTGATCACGTTCTGTCTCTTCTCTGTGTAAGGAGAATCTTGTCCCACCCATTTTTTTTTCCAATTCTGATACCAAGATACAATGAGCAGAAGTGTTTGGAATCTTCCCCTAGAAGTGGTAACCAGTACACAGTACTCTATTTGGCATGTGCTGTGTGGAAACAAAAAACTTGTGTCTATTAAGACAATGGCCGGAGGCCTTGTGGGTCAGGCCTAACCCACATTTTTTCTCTCTCAGGAATGAAATCAAGGGAGACAGCATTGAGCTCCCTTAGAGTTTAGAAGATGACAATAAACTGGAGAATGAGGAAGTGAAGCAAGTTTTGATTAATTCTTTTCTATTGGAAGAAATGTGTATTAAATGCTTACAGTGTAGTATGCACAATTCCAGGTACCAAAGAGACAATCATAAACAAAAATAAATATGGTGCTTGCTCTCATAAAACCTGCAATCCAGGAGAGAAGAAGAAAACTAATAAAGTTTTTTTTTTTTTTTTTTTTTTTTAGTGACAGGGACAGAGAGAGAGAGACAGACAGGAAGGGACAGAGCTGAGAAGCATCAATTCTTTGTTGTGGCACTTTAGTTGTTCACTGATTGCTTTCTCATATGTGCCTTGACTGGGGGCTATAGCAGAGTGAGTGACCCCCTTGCTCAAACCAGCCACCTTGGGCTCAAGCCAGTGACCTTGGGCTCCAAGCCAGTGACCTTTGGGCTCAAGCTGGTGAGCCCACGCTTAAGCTGGATGAGCCCAAACTCAAGCTGGCAACTTTGGAGTTTCGAACCTGGGTCCTCTGCATCTCAGTCCAATGCTCTATCCACTGCGCCACCGCCTGGTCAGCACTAATGAAAGAATTACTAAACTAAGTGCAGCCTGACCTGCGGTGGTACAGTGGATGAGATGTTGATTTGGAACGTTGAGGTCACTGGTTTGGGGCCCTGGGCTTGCTTGGTCAAGGCACATAAAGCAGTTGATGCTTCCTGTTCCTTCCCCCTTCTCTCTCCCTCTCTCTCTCTCTCTCTCTCTCTCTCTCTCTCCCCCTGTCCCCCTCTCTCTCTCTTCTCTGTAAAATGAATAAATTTAATATTAAAAAAACCTTTCCAGGAAACCATAAGACCAGTGTGGGCAAAATGCACAGGAGCTCATAGGACAAAAGAGGCTGCAGTAGGAAGTCAGATCCTGCTGAGGGTTACAGTATATCCTAAAGACTTTGAGCTCTCCACTGGAAAGCTAATGAACTATTTTAAGCCAAAAGATGAGATGTTGTAATTGCATTTCAAAGATTACTTCAGCTGTGGTATGGGGAATGGATTAGAGTATGTGTATGAAGACAAGTAAGCAGCATATTTTGATTTCCAGTTTAAGGTGGACAATTTAACATGGGTATTTACTTCCACTCCTTCCAGAAGTCCTAATGAAGTAACAGAAAAGAAACTTTCAAAAGAAGTAAAACTGATAAGAATGAAGATAATAGGATGGTAGGCAATAGCAACAAAATTTGCAAGCGGGAAGCAGGGAGGTAGGTGATAATTTCTTTCATGAATCCAAAAAGGTTGAAGCCTAAATTGACATTGGGAAAGCTAAGAAGCAACTTGATACACAACAACTAAATTCTCAAAGGTTTAGAAGGCCTCAATATCTTCTCTTGAGGAAAGAGATAAGAACAAAGTTCATTGCAAACATCACTTTATAAAGCACTAAAAATACACACTTAAGACTTTTTCCTTCCAACCAATAACTTATCTGTCCCCAGCTAGAGTAGAAAATGGAAAGTTTATTGTCTGGAGGAAGTGTGACTAGGGTACAACAGATACAGATAATATCAGGGGTTCTATATACAAAAGAAGGACATAAGTGAATGATGAAACCTAAACTCTCTTTCCCCACTAAACCTGGCAGCCAGACTTAAATCCTTCAGGGAGAGGATTCTTTCCGGGGAATTTGATAACCACAACAAGAGGGTGAAAAGAAAACAAGAATGCTGGCACAGGGAATACCATATTAAACAGCCCAGGTGAATCACCCAGTCAAGAAACTATAACTACTCTTGTAGAGCATCTGATTAGCTTTGCAGTGTGCTCCACTCTCATATTCATATATTACATAGACATACATATATACTGCTCACAAGAATTAGGGGATGTTTCAAAATGAATATTTGATTTCTTTTTTATTAAACAAGAACATCAGAAAAGCAAACTACAAATCAAGGAAAGTTGCTTGATTATGCAAATGAGATGCAAAACAACTTTTATTTCATTGGTGAAAATGCACTACACAAAAGGCTGAAAATACTGTAGTATCTGCATGTTCCCTTGTTGGGCAGATAAAATATATTATGCTCACTTTGTTAAAGATGGCGCTGCCCACATGGAAGTTCATTGATATTAATGTGTGTTCTGGAACAGGCTGTGGGCAGGCCAGGTCATTATAGCCTGAGGCTTAGTTTAAGAGTAAGCTCTTCTCCACACCCTTGACTGATTGGATAATGTAGGGTGGTGATATAGGGAGGAATCCCATTATGCCTCAGATGGGTGGCTTTGTATCAGAGACTTTCTTGTATGTATAATTGGATTAAGGGTTTGGATTATCTATGCTATAAACTGGGGCAGTCCGGGAGCTTGATCTCTCTCTCTCGGTTCCTGGGTTCCTGAGATTAGTATTAGAGAGGAGAGCAGAGTAAGGCCACGTGAAGGCCAGGAGAGCAGCCGAGATGGCAGAGTACTGAGGAAGAAGCCAGTTTGTTAAGAGTTTGTGCAGGAGGAGATGAGAAACAGAGGTGAATAAGTCTGGTGAGCTAGAAACCTTTGATTCTAGGAAACTCGGATAAGTCAGTAGCTTTGTGAGCACTGAATGTGTGGGTTTTGGAGCCCAGTGTGTGTTTTTGCTTGCCTGCCGGGTGCAAGCTAGAATTAAAGCTGATGGCTCACCAGTTTGTGGCTCCTGTGTTTCATTACCGACTGTTCGAATCTATTGCGAACCTGCGTGGGTCAGGCTGCTGTGATGGTGGCCTCAACTACTGGCTTTACAAAGAGGATATGCAATCCACTAAACTCAAGATCTCTTTTAACATCACTCCATTTCTCATTCCAGTTTAATAGACTGCATATTCTCTTCTGTTCGGCAGATAAAATATAATATGCTCACTTTGTTAAAGATGGCGCTGACCACATGGAAGTTCGTTGATATTAGTGGGCAGGCCGGGTCATTATAGCCTAAGGCTTAGTTTAAGAGTAAGCTCTTCTCCACACCCTTGACTGATTGGATGATGTAGGGTGGTGATGTAGGGAGGAATCCCATTATGCCTCAGATGGGTGACTTTGTATCAGAGACTTCCTTGTTTGTATAATTGGATTAAAGGTTTTGAGTCTGCTATAAACTGTGAGAGACCAGTAGCTAGATCTCTCTCTCTCTTGGTTCCTGAGGTTAGTATTAGAGAGGAGAGCAGATTAAGGCCACGTGGAGGAGAGAAGCAGCCGAGATGGCAGAGTGCTGAGGAAGAAGCCAGTTTGTTAAGAGTTTGTGCAGGAGGAGATGGGGAACAGAGGTGAATAAGTCTGGTGAGCTGGAAAGCTTTGATTCTAGGAAACTCGGATAAGTCAGTAGCTTTGTGAGCACTGAATGTGAGGGTTTTGGAGCCCAGTGTGTGTTTTTGCTTGCCCGCCGGGTGCAAGCTAGAATTAAAGCTGATGGCTCACCAGTTTTTGGCTCCGGTGTTTCATTGCCATCTGTCCGAATCCAATGCGAACCTGCGTGGGTCGGGCTGCTGTGATGGTGGCCTCGGCCACGACTACTGGCTTTACATCTTCATTCTTAATTTACTGCTTTGAGGAAAGACCACTGTAAAGCCTGTAGTCGGGGTCACCATCACAGCAGCCCGGTCAATGCAGGTTTGCATTAGATTCGAACAGTCAGTAATGAAACACAGGAGCCAAGAACTGGTGAGCCATCAGCTTTAATTCTAGCTTGCACCCGGCGGGCAAGCAAAAACACACACTGGGCTCCAAAACCCACACATTCAGTGCTCACAAAGCTACTGACTTATCCGAGTTTCCTAGAATCAAAGCTTTCCAGCTCACCAGACTTATTCACCTCTGTTTCCCATCTCCTCCTGCACAAACTCTTAACAAACTGGCTTCTTCCTCAACACTCTGCCATCTTAGCTGCTTCTCCTGGCCTTCACGTGGCCTTACTCTGCTCTCCTCTCTAATACTAATCTCAGGAACTCAGGAACCAAGAGAGAGAGCAAGCTCCTGGTCTGCCCCCGTTTAAAGCATAGAAAATCCAAACCTTTAATCTAATCTACAAACAAGGAAGTTCTGATACAAAGCCACTCATCTGAGGCATAATGGTATTCCTCAGGAGAGTGCACCACCCTACATTATCCAATCAGTCAAGGGTGTGGGGAAGAGCTTACTCTTAAAACTAAGCCTTAGGCTATAATGACCCAGCCTGCCGACAGCCTGTCCCAGAACACACATTAATATCAACAAACTTCCATGTGGGCAGCGCCATCTTTAACAAAGTGAGCATAATATATTTTATCTGCCCAATAACCACATAACACAGTGGTTAAGAACATAAATGCCTGAGGCAACAAAATCAAAAATAAACAAGTGGGACTACATCAAATTAAAAAGCTGCACAGCTGTTGGGCAGATAAAATATATTATGCTCACTTTGTTAAAGATGGTGCTGCCCACATGGAAGCCCGTCACCCAGGTGATATTTGCCCTTATGCTTGTGATGGCTGTGGGGGAAAAGTTGTAAGCAGGCCTGGTCATTATAGCTTAAGGCTTTGTTTTAAGAGTAAGCTCTTCTCCACACCCTTGACTGATTGGATGATGTAGGGTGGTGATGTAGGGAGGAATTCCGTTATGCCTCAGATGGGTGGCTTTGTATCAGAGACTTTCTTGTATGTATAATTGGATTAAAGGTTTGGATTATCTATGCTATAAAGTGGGCGGACCGGTAGCTAGATCTCTCTCTCTTGGTTCCTGAGTTCCTGAGGTTAGTATTGGAGAGGAGAGCAGATTAAGGCCATGTGCAGGAGAAGCAGTCAAGATGGCAGAGTGCTGAGGAAGAAGCCAGTTTGTTAAGAGTTTGTGCAGGAGGAGATGGGGAACAGAGTTGAATAAGTCTGGTGAGCTAGAAACCTTTGATTCTAGGAAACTCGGATAAGTCAGTAGCTTTGTGAGCACTGAATGTGTGGGTTTTGGAGCCCAGTGTGTGTTTTTGCTTGCCCGCCGGGTGCAAGCTAGAATTAAAGCTGATGGCTCACCAGTTCGTGGCTCCTGTGTTTCATTGCCATCTGTTCGAATCCAATGCGAACCTGCGTGGGTCAGGCTGCTGTGATAGTAGCCTCGACTACAGGCTTTACAACAGCAAAGGAAACCATTAACAATAAAAATGCAGTCTATAGAATAGGAGAAAATACAATATTTTCAAATTATATATTTTATAAGGAGCTAATATCCAAAATATATAAACAACTCATACAACTCAGTAGCAAGAAATATAAACAACCTGATTTTTAAAATGATGGAAGATCTAAACAGTCATTTCTCCATTCTCAGCTTCCTTGGCCTTTTTGCAGAATTTATATTATTAGGGGGAATAGCATGGTAGTTAAGCAGCCCCTAGAGTTAAACTTCCATAATTCAAACTTTGTTTCTGTACATTACAAGCTGTGTATTTGGGCAAATTTTAAAAATGTCTTTGTGCCTACATTTAATCATCGATAAAAGGAGAGAATAATAATAGCACAAATTTCATAAGGTTGAGTGGATTGATTTTTATAGCATAAGTATGGCATGGTGAAGGGCCTCATTCTAGGTGTTCAATAAACATTTGCTATCATCTGAAACAATTCTCTCATTTCTTTTTTTGTACTCTTCTTCCTAAGCTGACATGAAATCATATTCTCCTAGGCCCATCCATTTCTGTGAATAACTCTTTCACTCTTTAACTGGGTAATACTGGGCATGTCTTTAAGCTTGATAAATGGGGATAATTGTACTACCTATTCACAGCATTGTTAAAAAGATTGAAATGAGGCATGTAAGAAATTTAGCACAATACATGGCATAGAGAAAAATTTGCTTTCCCAATGAATGAGACAGAAGAAACATCTCTGGTTCAGCTCCTTTTCTTCATCCCATCTTATATCTGAATGTTGATATCTGGTGTAAGGTGATCACACTGCAACTAAGAGGAAAAAGGCAAGAGAACCTTAGATATCACTACCTGGCATCATTGAATAAACTCCAAGAACTTCTTGTGTTTTTGTTTAAGTCACTGTGAACTGGATGAAACTACCTGTTCTATTACCTGCAGCAAAAATATTCCTACTAATATAATCTCAGTTTATGCTTATATAGTCTCAGTTTTAGCTAAAATTATTTTTGCTATCCTTGTAGGCAGTTTATACAGTCAACCCCATAATATCTACAGTTATCTCAAATTCAACTGTGTCTATTTTAAATCCTTCTGCTACAAATAAGCTTTCTGTTTAGCTCTTGGGGGCAGGTTTGTTAGGTGCAGCACACAAATGTCTTACATAGAGTTCCACTGTCTGTGGGTGTTTAATGGAAGTATCATATTGTGAAGTAAAAACAATAGGTTTGTCCTATTGTAGAATATGCCTAAATATTCCTCTATTCCACAAAGAAACCACTTAATGGATTGAAAAGATAACAGGTTTCAGAGATAATGGATGGAAGTATGTAAATTCTAGTATCACCATTTTCTAAATAATGTAACTGTTTTGATCCTCCATTTCCATTTTTGTAAAAAGGATTTAAAAAATAGTATTTCCTCAAAGAATTATTAAGAAGAGTTAAGGGTAATGCTTTCAAAGTGCCTAGCACAGTGCACAGTGTAGGACACAAATAAACCTACAATAAATGGAAGCTGTTTTATTGCTTTAATTATATAGGAGGCAATGAATAAATATTACTGTCCTAATCTTTTCCATAGAGCATATAACAGTAGTATGCATGTCATTAAAGAAGATTACAGTTGGTATATACCCATAGAAAGCTTCTGCATAATAACCTCAACTCTTCTCACCATACACTTTCTGAGTCCCTATTAATGTTATTATAGTCACATGTATTTTAAAAATATTATAACATGATTTCCACTTCTAATTAGACACTTCAACAACACAGTGACGGCCCTGGCCAGTTGGCTCAGTAGTAGAGCCTGGCATATGGATGTCCCAGGTTCAATTCCTAGTCAGGGCACACAGGAGAAGTGACCATCTGCTTCTCCACCCCTCCACCTCCTCTATCTCTTTTTTTTTTCTCTCTCTCTCATTTCCCCTCCAACAGCCATGGCTTAGTTAGAGCAAGTTGGTTCCAGGCACTGAAGATGGCTCCATGGCCTCGCCTCAGGCACTAAAATAGCTCAGTTGCCACAGAACAGAGCAACGGCCCCAGATGGGCAGAGCATTGCCTGGTATGGGTCTTGCCAGGTGAATCTCAGTCAAGGTGCATGTGGGAGTCTTATCTGCCTCCCCCCTTCTCACTTAAGAACAATTTAAAAAACCCACACACACACAGTAACTATTCAAACATTTTTTAGAATTCTTCTTCAAGAAAGGATTTTCAGCCTGATCAGGCAATGGTGCAGTGGATAGAGCATCGACCTGGGATGCTGAGGCCCCAGGTTCAAAACCCCAAGATTACCAGCTTGAG
This sequence comes from Rhynchonycteris naso, assembly GCA_037038555.1. Taxonomy (NCBI): domain Eukaryota; kingdom Metazoa; phylum Chordata; class Mammalia; order Chiroptera; family Emballonuridae; genus Rhynchonycteris; species Rhynchonycteris naso. Next base: position 246,459,960 of record CM072998.1, read on the forward strand.
CACAGGGTCACTGGCTTGAGTGTGAGATCATGGACATGACCCCATGGTCTCTGGCTCGAAGCCCAAGGTCGCTGGCTTGAGCAAGTGGTCACTGACCTGACTGGAGCCCCAGGTCAAGGCACGTATGAGAAAGCAACCAATGGACAACTACAGTGCCACAGCTAAGAGTTGGTGCTTCTCATCTCTCTCTCTTCTTGTCTGTCTGTCCCCCCACCCTCCCTCTCTCACAAAAAGAAAAAAGAAAAAAAGGATTTTCAGAATATGCACCTCCTAGGTTATAGATATTAGTGGCTGAATGAATGAGAAACAGTAGGCCTACAGTGTCCAATGGTTAAAGTCATTTAACATCCTTAGATGCATTTTCCACATGCATTGAAAATATTATGTGTTATTTTTCTTAAGAGTGACAAATCATCTTTTTTTAAACAAAAATTGTTGGGTTTTGTTATTAGACTTTTTTGTTTTTTTTAAACCTAAAGTTGTTTCAAGCTGCTGCTACTGAATAAAATGGCTTAAAAATATGCCAGGAGATTTTATGGGGTACAGGGAGACAAAAATACAACAATAAAAAATAATACAAAAATAACAGATGTGAGATTTAAATATTAAAAAATAAAATTTTCTTTTATGACTTATAAGCTGAAGGTAATTCTGAAATGTTTTGGGGCTTACATCCTTCAAGGGTTCCTACTTTGAAAGACAACATTCATGTATGTGTACATTTAATTTTAAAATATTGGGTTCCGTCTTTATTCACAAGCGGGGTAAATAGGATCCCATTTTATAGACATAATTTCATGTGCTCAAAACAAGGAAAGTAGAAACGCAAAGAAAGGTCTGGCAGAAAACATCCTTTTTTTGTTTGTTTCGTGAGCCAGTCTTCCAGCATTGTGTATCAGTGTTTTGTCTAATTTTCTTACAAATATACAGTATTTTGGCAAATATTTTGTTGGACTGTTTCCTTCAACACAAAATAACCTAGTCTGGATAATTTCTGATGTAAATATCACTTAACGGTTTGATGAAACAATATTCTTAATTTGGGTTTAGCAATCTGGTATTTTCTTTCTTGTAGTATCTTATTTCCCTAGTTGGAAATTGATTTCACGTCCCGCAAACAGGTGCGGGTTTGAAACAAACGTTTAAAACAGCGGGTTGCACCTGCCAAGCAAGCTACAGCGTTAGCTCCGCCCTAACCCATCCTTTTTAAGACCAGCTCGCTTCCCGCGGCTTTGGTAACCTAGCAACCAAGCATCATTTGTAGACACTTCCGGAACACCGGGCCAGGGTTATCCAATCGATTCTGCAGAGTAGCCGCAAAGGCTGATGGGGCGCTCGACAATGCGCGGCCGCCAGCGTCTGCACCATAGTGATGGGCATCCGTAGGGTTGCAGTGGCCATGGCGGCATTGTCTACCTTATCAGTCGGGGCTGTGACTGTGTTCCTCCTGTGGGTCCTCCCTTGCGTCTCACAGGCCCAGAGCTTCTCTTTCCCTTTCCGGAAGCCGGAGACTTGCGGCCACAACCAGTACTTCGATATCTCCTCGCTCTCCTGTGCCCGATGTGGTGCTAACCAGAGGCAGGACGCCCAAGGTGAGATGGTTTGGGGTGGACCTTGGTCAAACTGACACTCCCGCCTTCGGACGGTGCCCAGTCCACCTTTTCCGTCTGCGGGAAGAGTATTTCTGGAAAGTTAACCGCCAAGCCTGAGAGGATTTCCTGAAGCTTGCAGGTTGAGGGACCCCGAGTCGGCTAACCCGCGAGCTTTCGCCCGTAACTTCTCGCACCAGTTCCCCACTCCTCAGCCAAAGGATTTTTGGGGAACACGTAGAAAGCTGCCTATCGGTAGATATAATGGAGAAGTAATCTGAAGTGCGGAGAAGCAGGTGACAGAAGAGGTTTGGGAAGGAGTGCAAGTTAGCGTTTGTAACTTGAATAATCGTTTACCTTACTTTTCAAATCCCAGAAATTTAGAGCTGGAAGGAACCTTAATCTTGAGCAGGTCTAGTCTTCTTATTTTACATACATGTAAGGCAAATGAAGTCCAGGTGAGGTGATGTCTTTGTCACCTAGTTGGAGACTAGAAGAACTTGTGTCTCTTTGCCCTCAGCCTTGACCAATGTATTTTCACTATAGGGTGTGTCCATAACATTACAGATTTATTTAGTATTTTCCCCTTTTATTATTGTATATTGCTAATTGTTAATAAAGCCTCTTAACATTTGGCTTAAAATATTTTTGTTTGAAACATCCATCATTTGGTCCTGGTTCTCTTCACTGAAACTGTTTAGCATAAGATTTTTCCAATATTTTAAATTCTAAGATGTTTTCAATCTTGTTTTCATTTCCCATGGTATTAAATATCTGCCATCTTCAAATTTGACATCAACTCATTTAAGTGATTATATAGGACAGGTCAGTCTCTTCAGGTCAGGAGGTATGAATGAGAAAAAATTTCACAGTCTAAAGTGTATGGTGTTAATGTCATAGTTATGAAGCCGGATGTATGCATTCTACTACAAAAATTTCTCTCGGTACTGTTTCCACGTCAGGCTTCCTTAGAGAATGCTGTCCTTACCCAGCAAATTAAGTAGTGATTATCTTATAATGTTTACTATCTGTGCAAACAGAGGAATATGGTAATTTATTTAAATGAGTAACTTTCCTAATAAGGTTTTGTTTTGACAAAGTAAATTTAAATTTATTGAATATATGTTTTTGTTTGGGTGAAATAGAAATGTAAAATTATCATATCAGTTAGTCAATAGTTTGTTTATTAGTTTAATAGCTCAATAATATAATAATTTACTTATGCTTGTACTAAAAATGGTAGTGAACACAATACTTACTGTGTGCCAGACACGTTCTAAGACTTTTACACTTGATCTTAGCCAAAAGGCCAAGTGATACATTTTAAGACTTTTACATATAATAACTAATTTAATATTCATACTAACCCTATGAGGAAGGAATTGTTTTTCCCATTTTACCAAAGTGGAAACTAGAGCACAGTAAAGTTTGGTAACTTGCTCAAGTTCACTCAGCCAAGTAGCAGAATCAAGATTAGAATCAAGGAGTATGTTTCTGGATTTAAACCCAGGCAGTACTGGCTCTGGAGTCTTGCTCTTAACTGTATACTATACTTCTTTTCTAGATCTTAAGAATTATTTAAAGCTTCTTCTTCCTGTCCTGGAGTTTTATTTTTATTTACCAAGGTCAATGTTCGCTCTCTTCTTTTTAGGAACTTCATGTATATGTCTACCAGGATTTCAGACGATCTCTAATAATGGAGGAACTGATATTACTTGTAAAAAGTGCCCAGAAAACATGGTATGGAGTAGCTATCTTTAAATAATTTTACTGTGAAAAGTAGTAAATTAAATGTATTTTTTAAACTACCATTTAATACTATACACTAGTATTTTCCCACAACCTTTAAAATTATGTATAAAGCTGCCCTGGCCAGATAACTCAGTTGCAGCATCGTCCTGATTCGCAAAGATTGCAGGTTTGATTCCCTGATCAGAGTATATACAAAAACAGATAGGTGTTTCTATCTCTCTCTCTCTTCCTCTTTCTCTCAAATCATTAAGTAAATTTTAAAAAATCAAATTATAAAGCTAACTTTGTTTTTACCAGAGTAAATTTTGGGATATTGATGAAATTTTATGCAAACTTGGAAAAATACAGGAATCTTTTGCTTCACTTTTTAAAATCTGAAATTAAAAACACCCTCAAAGCTGTGAAAATTTATGTTTTTACTTTTTCTCATAGAGTAGCTCAGTTATAAGGAAAAAGAGGTTAGTGATACATTTATAGAGCAATTTGGAATATGTGTATTCTTTGACTGGTATAGATTGAATTCAGTGTTTTAAACCTGTCTGTCAATGTTTCATATAATAATTCATGTTTATACTGATGTTAAGGTGATAAGTTAATGAAATGTCAATTGCACCAATAAGTAGGTTAAATAATATCTGTTGCTGTTCTGTTAGTAATTTCATTATATCATAATTTTTGGAAAATTAGGAAGTCAATAGTTATATATGATGACTTATAACAAATATATTTGCAATCATTTTGGGTAATTTGGAGTCTCTATGTGCCAGTTGTGACTTTTATAGTAATGTGTCTTGTCATTATCTATATTAAAAAACATTAAGTCTGGGCCCTGGCCAGATAGCTCGGTTAGTTACATTGTCCTGAAGCACAGAAGTTGCCGGTTCAATCCCCAGTCTGGGCACATATAGGAACAGATTGATGTTCCTGTGTCTCCCTTTCTCCATTCCTCTCTTGCTAAAATCAATAAATAAAAATTTTAAAAAACACAACATTGAATCTGGGAATTTAATATAAAGTTACCACTTGTGCTGCATTATGACTAGTACTTATAGACTTGATCATTTTGGTAATTATTTTATATTTTTGGAAATATTGACCCTATGATAAATAGCCACTAATATGAAACAATGCCAAAGCAGATTTGTTTTTCAGTGACATTACTAAGAAATTATAATTTTTAAATAGTCTTGTATAAATGTGTTGCCAAATATAGGACCATTTATTGATATATCCAGTTTTTTCCACCAGAATTTAAAATAATTTATGTCATTGTTTTTGTTTTTGCTTTTTTACAGGGACAGAGAGAGTCAAGAGTCAGAGAGAGGGATAGATAGGGAAAGACAGATAGGAACAGAGAGAGATGAGAAGCATCAATCATTAGTTTTTCGTTGCCTTTGCGACACCATAGTTGTTCATTGATTGCTTTCTCATATGTGCCTTGACCGCGGGCCTTAAGCAGACCTAGCAACCCCTTGCTGGAGCCAGCGACCTTGGGTCCAAGCTGGCGAGCTTTTGCTCAAGCCAGATGGGCCCCTCGCTCAAGCTGGCGACCTCAGGGTCTCGAACCTGGGTCCTCTACATCCCAGTCCGACGCTCTATCCACTGCGCCACTGCTTGGTCAGGCTATGTCATTGTTTTTCTATTGCCATTGTTCTCTATTAATTTTGGCTACATTCATGTTTATAATATAATTACTGTATTTTTGTCCTAGGTTTTTCCTAAATCCTATAATAAACTCAATTTTGAATGATACCATATTTTATCAAAAACCTTTACTAGTACAAACTATTAATGGATATAAAGAAATAGCCTCTAAATTTAATTTTAACAACTTTGCTTACATATCAGTTATACAGTCACATACTGTAACATTTGCCTATTTAGAATCATAATTTTATTTATTTTCATTTTTTATTGATTGATTTCTTCTAGAGAGAGAGGAAGCGAGAGAGACAGAAACATCCATCTGTTGCTATATGTGCCCTGACTGGGGATCAAACCCACAACCTTTGCACATCAGGATGATGCTTTAACCAGCCTAGCTGTTCAGCCAGGGCTATCACTTTACTTTTAAACAGCTAATGTATTTAGACTTTTAAAAGTTAGAATAATTATTTTAAGACAAGTAAGACCCACCCTGACTGGATGCTAAGATCAGGGTTTCAATTCCTTCTCAGGGCATGTAGGAGAAGCAATCAATGAGTACACAACTAAATGGAACAACTAAGTGGAACAAAGAGTTGATGCCTCTCTCTCTCTCTCTCTCTCTCTCTCATCAAAGAAAAAGTAAAAAAAAAATCAAGTAATTGACTATTTATTAAATCTTGTTGTATTTTGTTGATTTATCTTTGTAAATGGAAAAACTGAATAACAATACTAATTATGAAAGTAAAGGCTCATTTGAACTGAAAATCATGAAGAAAAAAGAACCATAGCCCAGCATTAATAGTAGTCAATAGACAATTTTAAATGTATATCTTAATTTTGGAGTATAAGCACAAATTGGCTACCCAGAAAATTTTTATGTAGCCCATATGTGTATTATGTATTTGAATCTAAACTGCAAATAAGCTTAATCTGTAATGGCACAGTGGGTAACGCATGAACCTGGAATGCTGAGGTCACTGGTTTGAAACCCCAGTCTTGCCCAGTCAAGGCACATACAAAAAGCAACTACTGCAAATTGATGCTTCCTGCTGCTCCCCTCCCATTCTCTCTCTCCTCTCTCTAAAATCAATAAATAAAATCTTAAAAAAAAACCCCTGCAAATTATACATTATTGTGGCTTTTTGGACTTTCATAATCAATTAGGGAGGAAAAAGTTAATTAAGAAGAATAAATTATTATTTTTCTTTTTTCATTTAGAAAGGTGTTACCAAAGATGGCTGGAACTGCATTTCTTGCCCTGGTGGTTTAACTACAGAAGGAAAATGCCACTGTCCTCCTGGCCATATTTTAGGTAAGAAGTAGGTTTCCTATGAAATAGTAACACATTTTCATTTGTGATATTTTATTTTATTTTAATTTATTGATTCTAGAGAGAGAGAAAGAGGGAGAAGGAGACAGAAACATTGATCTGCTTCTGTATGTGCCCTGACTGGGATCAAACTCACAACCTTTGCATGTTGGGACAATGCTCCAACCAACTGAGCTATCCTGCTCGGCTGGTATTTGTTTTTGATAAGGATATTAATTAAAATAGCATGGTGATTTCTTTTTTTTTTTTTACAGGGATAGAAAGAGAGTCAGAGAGAGGGATAGATAGGGACAGACAGACAGAAACGGAGAGAGGTGAGAAGCATCAATCATTAGTTTTTCATTGCCGTTGAGACACCATAGTTGTTCATTGATTGCTTTCTCACATGTGCCTTGACCACGGGCCTTCAGCAGACCGAGCTACCCTTGCTGGAGCCAGCGACCTTGGGTCCAAGCTGGCGAGCTTATGCTCAAGCCAGATGGGCCCACGCTCAAGCTGGCGAGCTCGGGGTCTTGAACCTGGGTCTTCCGCATCCCAGTCCGACGCTCTATCCACTGCGCCACCGCCTGGTCAGACGCATGGTGATTTCTTAACAAAATTTTTTATTACTGTTGTTCAAAATTTAATGATGCTTAAGAAATCAGCAGGCATTAGGAGGAAGATAAAAAGCCTTACCATATATATATATATATACATATATGTTTATATATGTAAAATAAGTTTATATATTTTATATATACAAACATATATGTAAAAGTTTATTTATATATATATATATATGTATGTATGTATTTTTTTTTTTTTTTGTAAGGGACAGAAAGAAAGACAGGCAGGAAGGGTGAGAGATGAGAAGCATCAACTCATAGTGTGGCATTTTAGTTGTTCATTGATTGCTTTCTCATATGTGCCTTGACTGGGGTCTCCAGCTGAGCCAGCAATCCCTTGCTCAAGCCAGTGACCTTGGGCTTCAAGCCAGTGACCTTTGAGTTCAAGCCAGCAATGATGGGGTTATGTTGACACTCAAGCCAGTGACTCCGCACTCAAGCTGGTGAGCCTGCACTCAAACCAGATGAGCCCGTGCTTAAATTGATGACCTCAGGGTTTCGAACCTGGGACCTCAGTGTTCCAGGTCGATGCTTTATCTACTGTGTCACCACCAGCTTAATTATTTATTTAGTGATTTAATTATTTATTTAAAAATAAATAATTTTTATTTGAAAATTAAAAATATATATATTTTAAAGGTTTGCAGCAATATAAGGATTATAAGAATTAAAATCAGCACTCTTGCCTATTCTAAAAAAATTAAAATTTTATTCTAAAATAAATTTTATTTTGAACCTACCAGTTTTATTGTCAAACTTTTTGAACTCTGACAGTATGTTTGCAAGGATACAGGGAAACAGTTATATTATCGGGAAGTATAACTGGTTGCCACCTCTGTGGAGAACAGCTAAACAGTAGTTAGGAAGTTTAGATCATTGCCAAGCAAGCCCTTGTCTAAGAATTTCTTGTTCTAGTACAGATAAATATATATGTCTGAAAACATAAATGCATGGCTTTTTCATCGCAGCATTATTTCTAAGACAAAAGATTAATGTAAAAATGTCAAGAGATTATTGATCAAATAAAGTATGGTATATCTATACAATGGTATAGGATGTAGCTATAGAAAAATAGAGCAGTTTTGTATGTATTGCTCTGGAAAGAAATCTAAGATATATTAAGTAAAAAATCAAAGTATAGAAAAGTTTATTCATCCACAAATTTTTATTGAATACCTGCTACTTAGTACTGTCTTATGTATTTGGTATGCTACCATTTTTTGTTTACTAAAAATAAAGACTATACCTTTAGGGATCATTTCTGTAGGTCATTTGCTAGAAATATGTATACATGCTTATATATACATAGCCTATTCTGGAAGAATTCATAGGAAACTAGTAACAAGGCCTGCCCTGGCCGGTTGACTCAGCAGTAGAGCATTGGCCCAGCTTGTGGATGTCCCGGGTTTGATTCCTGGTCAGGGCACACAGGAAAAGTAACCATCTGCTTCTCCACCCCTTCCCCTCTCCTCTCTCTCTCTTTCTCTCTCTCTCTCTCTCCCCCCCCCCTCCCTATCTCTCTCTCCCTCTCTTCCCCTTCTGCAGTTATGGCTTGATTGGTTCGAACACATTGGCCTTGGAGCTGAGGATGGCTCCATGGAGCCTCTGCCTCAGGTGCTAAAAATAGCTTGGCTGTGAGCATGCCTGTAGATGAGCAGAGCATTGGCCCCAGACAGGGGTTACGGGTGGATCCCAGTCCAGGCACATGTAGGGGTTTGTCTCACTATCATCCTTCCTCTTACTTGGAAAAAGAAAAAAAAAAGAAAGTAGTAACAAGGTGTGACTGGCAGTGGTATAGTGGATACAGCGTTGATCTGGGATGCTGAGGTCCAGCGTTCAAAACTTCGAGGTCATCGGCTTGAACACAAGATCATAGGTTTGAACACGGGCTCATTTGGCTTGAACACAGGCTCACCAGCTTGAATGCAGGTTGCTCATTTGAGTGTGGGATCATTAACATGCTCCCATTGTTGCTTGTTTGAGCCCAAAGGTCTCTGGCTTGAAGCCCAAGGTCATAGGCTTGAGCCCATGGTCACTGGCTTGAGCAAGGGGTCACTGGCTCAGCTGCAGCCCCAGGTCTAGGCACATATGAGAAGCAATCAATGAACATCTAAAATGCCGTAATTATGAGTTGTTGCTTCTCATCTCTTTCTTTCCCTTCCTCCCTGTCTTCTTCCCTCCCTTTCCCCTTTATCCCCCTCTCTCTTTCTCTCTCTCACAAAAAAAAAAAACAAACAAAAAATACTAGTAACAATTTTGCCTCAAGGTAGTGCCTTTTATTTTTACACTTCAAATATATATGACCTGTTCAAAAATTACTTTTAATAGAATAAAAATTTCTGCCATCAATTTATTTAAAATCTAGTTAGAGCCCTGGCCAGGTGGTTCAGTTGGTTAGAGTGTCATCCTAGTGCGTTAGGTTTGCGTGTTTGATCCCTGGTCAGGGCACATACAAGAATCAACCAATGGCCTGACTTGTGGTGGCGCAGTGGATAAAGCGTCAACCTGAGAACACTGAGGTCGCCAGTTCAAAACCCTGCACTGGTTCAGTCAAGGCACATATGGGAGTTGATGCTTCCAGCTCCTCCCACCTTTCTCTCTCTCTCTCCTCTCTCTCACTCTGTGTCTCCTCTCTAAAATGAATAAAATAAAAAGAACTTTAAAAAAAAAAAAAAAAAAAGAACCAATGAATGCATAAATAATTAGAACAACAAATTAATGTTTCTCTCTCTCTCTTTCTCTCCCTCTCTCTCCCCCCCTCCGCCTCTCCCTCTACCCCTTCCTCTCTCTTACCCCCTTCTCTTTCTCTCCCCCCCTTTCCCTCTCCCCCCTTCTAGGGTTCTCTCCTGTTCCCTCTCTCTCCCTCTCCCTCTCTCCCTCCCCTTCCCCTCTCTTAAGTCAATAAATAAAAAATGTTTTAAATGTAGTATAAAATCTTATTAGAAGGTAAGACATGAATGTGGAAAATTAATGTGCAGAGCAAGATAGCAATAAAAGATTTTCACGAGGGTCACACATATTAAATCATCAGCTGAGTACTATAGACAAATACTCTATAAGGAGCAACCAGGGTTGTTTGGAAAGGTTGCCATGACGAGGCAGTGTAATAGCTGGACCTTGAAGGATTAATGGGAATTTAAAGGTAGAAAGAGAAGAATATTTCAGGCAGAAGGAACAATGTTAGCAAGTGAATTATTATGAATGTAAAAATTCAAATTGAGTGTAAAGGAATTATGAGAATATCAGTTTGCTGGGTTTAAAGATATATTAGTCCAAATTGGGGAAGGCCTTGAATGATAGGATATTCTGTAGGCATACACATTTCGTTGAATGTTTTGGACAGGGGAATGATTAAGATTAAGATTAATATGGCAGCCATCTGGTGTATTTGTTTATTCAACATATATTTATTGAACTTCTGCTATGTGCTGGGCATTGTCCAAAGGCACAAGATGAAGCTGAGTGAAGACAGTGAACGGGAACTAAGGTCCTTCCCTCTTGAAGTTTACATTTAAGAAGTGGAAGACCGAAAGTAGGGAGAACTGTGAAGAGGCTGCTGTGGTACTGTAGGCATGAGGATATAAGGATCTGAACCAAGGTAGGACAAAACTGCACAAAGGAGTTGGTGCTGGAAACATTAAAGGATAGACCTAGAGGAGTGAAGAAATATGGGGATGAGGAAAAGGGAAAGTCAGAAGTATCTCTGGGATTTATAAGTGGAGGTGAAGGTAATGATGGCCCATACATTTCAAATGCTGTGGAGAAGTGTGTGGCCTGAGTTACTGAGTGATGCTAAAGTTTCAGTTTTAGTGAGTTGCTCAGACTGAAGGCTAGATGCCAAGGATTATGAACAATGGCTCTGATACCTAGTGATGCCTTAAGGCTTGGTGATAGCTGTGAAAACAGTATTTAACTATTTTAGAAACTACTATGGCACATTTAAAATTCTCTGTGGGGTGAGCTTTTGCTGCTAATTTCTTCAAGGATTTGCAAGAGGGGTTGTGGAGGAGTGAGAGAGTGGACAGAGGGTGACCTGTGTTGGTGTGGTGGAGAAAGCATTGACCTGATACACTGAAGTCACTGGTTCAAAACCCTGGGCTTGCCAGGTCAAGGCACATACAGGGAGCAACTACTACGAGTTGATGCTTCCTGGTTCTCCTCTTTCTCTCTGTAAAAATCAATCAATCAGTCTTAAAAAAAGGAGAGTAGACAGAAAGAGGGTACATTTTGCACAGCTTTTCCCAACTCTTCGAATTTCTGAGATAAAAAACTGCCCAGGTGATCAGATGAAGAATTCTTTTCCCATTATTAACACAGTAAGTACATATTAAAAATATCAAATAATTCATGAGACTAAAATGAGAAGTGAAAGCCTACACTCCCCACTTATTGCATTTCCCAGAACTTACCCTAAAGTAATTGTTTCTTCTCTATCCTTTCAAAGTTTTTTATGTATATATATGCAAATATTTTGGAATGTTTTTATATAGTATATTTTGGAGATAGTTTCCTAAGAGCACATATATAGATCTGCTTAAAAAAAACCATATTGCCTGAGCAGGTGGTGGTGCAGTGGATAGAGCATCCACATGGGATGGTGAGGACCCAGGTTCAAAACCCTAAGTTCGGCAGCTTGAGTAAGGGATCACTGGCTCAGCTAGAGGCTTTCCCAACCCCGTCAAGGCACATACGAGAAAGCAATTAATGAACAACTACAGCACCACAACTATGAGTTGATGCTTCTCATCTCTCTCCCTTCCTGTCTGTCTACCTTCTCTCACTAAAAACAAAACAAAAAATAACCACATATCTGTATTTTTCAACTTCAACATACGAATTTTACTTTTGAAAATTAGAATAATCCATGCATATGGTTAGAAATTTAAATAGAATATATAGAAAAATAAAAGTAAAAACTAAAGGATTTTTCCCTCCTTTCCTTACTCATCAAAATGCAACCACTATTAAATTTTTTTGCATTCTTCCAGGAATGCTTTATATATCTATATCTCTATATATCCTTGAAAATATTCATGGTAATGTCATCATACTCACTTATTCAGAAATATCTTTTGATAAAATGTTGAAAAAAATTTTTAAATCTAAAAACTTGATTTAACCAAAGGGCATGTAAACTAAAGAGTACTGGCCCCAGTGCAGCTCTAGCAGATTGTCATCCTGGAAAAGAAAGAACAAGGATCACATGAAACTAGATTTTCATATACGGCGTGTCTGTAAAGTCATGGTGCACTTTTCACCGTGTTGATGGGTCAAAAGTGCACCATGACTTTACAGACACACTGTATTTTAAAAGATTCCAGAAATACAAAGTTTTTGAGTGAACCCTCCCTATTTTAAATCTTTCTAATTGTAAAAAACTTTAGCCTGACCTGCGGTGGCGCAGTGGATAAAGTGTCGACCTGGGAACACTGAGGTTGCCAGTTCAAAACCCTGCACTGGTCTGGTCAAGGCACATATGGGAGTTGATGCTTCCAGCTCCTCCCCCCTTTCTCTCTTTCTCTCTCTCTCTCTCACTCTGTGTCTCCTCTCTAAAATGAATAAAAATAAATAAAAAAAAACTTTATTGAGCACTGCCTGCTAGGTGCCAGGGAATCAAACTTAGATTCCAATGGCAAGAAAAAGAGAGTAACAGCATATGACTAGGTGTATATGTCAGGTGTTAATAAGTGCTGTGAACAAAAATAAGGCAGGGCTAGGGAGACAGCACAGTGCTGTTTTACACAGGTGATCGTGGAAAATCTCTATAAAGAGGTGATATCTGAGCAAGGACTTGAAGGAAGTGAGGGACAGAGCTGTGTAGATGACTGGGCATTGTAGGCAGAGTGAATAGTAAGTGCAAAGGTCCTAAAATGGGCACATAGTCAAGGGTCAGCAATATACTAATGTGGCAGTAGCAAAGGAAGGCAGAAGCAGATGGCTCTGAAAATTGGAGTGAGGGCATGCAGATCATGTAAGGCCTTTTAGGCTATGATAGTAACCTTGGAAATGGACCTTTGTGAGATGGAGGACCACCGGAAGGTTTTCAGAGGAGTGAAATGATCATATTTAATTATTAAACTAACTTCTTCCTGAAGAATAGAACCAGAATTCTAATTAGGAATATGTAACAAAAGTCCAGGTTATAGGTGATGGCATTAGGCCAGGGTGGTAGTTATGGAATTAGAATAATTCAGCTTCTGGGTGTACTTTGAAGAGAAACATGACAGGCTTTGTAAATATATTTTTCTAATTTTAATTTTTTAATATAGAGCATGAAAAGAGGAGACAGTATATACTGAGGAAATGGTCAAATGGAGTTGCAATTTACTGAGACAGGATGACTGTAGGAGGAATAAGTTGCATACCTTTACTTTTAGTAAACTTGTTTTTACCACCTTGTAAAACGTTAAGACATTGTGGATAACATTATGGTTGGGAATAATGGTCTTGGACCATTTTTCCAGTGCTGAGTCTCTATTACTCTTTCAGCCCCAAAATAATTGTTGTCATATTGATTGGGGTGTGTCTTTCTAGAATTCTTTTTTTCTTTCTGTTTTTAACATACAGATATGCACTGTAGTCACAGGAGATATATGTGGTATTTTTATGTAAATATACCAAAAAGATTGTTTTGCAGCATAACTTCTTTCATTTAAAGGTATGATCTATTTGATGTACCTCATTCTTTTTAATCCACTCCATAGTATTTCAAAGCATAAGATATACCACCATTTTGCTATTTTAAATATTTAGGTTGGCCCTGGCCATTTGGCTAAGTGGATAGAGTGTAAGCCCAGCTTGTGGTATCTCCGGCTCAATTCCCAGTCAGGGCACACAGAAGCAACCATCTTCTTCTCTTCACCTCCTTCTACCCCTTCTATTCCTCTTCCTCTCCCCCAACCAGTGGCTTTGTTGGTTCAAGCTTTGGCCTAGGCACTGAGCGGTAACTGGGCTGTGAGCATGTCAGCCTCAGGCGCTAAAAATAGCTGGATTGATTGGAACATTAGCCCCAGATGGGGGTTGACAAGTGGATCCCAGTCAGGGCACCAACAGGAATCTGTCTCACTATCTCCCCTACTCTCACTTAAAAAACAAAATAAAAGAACCTGACCAGGTAGTGATGCAGTGGATAGAGTGTCGGCTTGGGATGCTAAGGACCCAGGTTTCAACCCGAGGTCACCAGGTCACTGGCTTAAAGTCCACGGTCACTGGCTTGAGCCCAAGGTCGCTGGCTTGAGCAAGGGGTCACTTGCTCTGCTGTGCCCCCTCCCCCCCCTTCAAAGCACATATGAGAGAACAATTAATGAACAACTGAGGAGCTGCAACGAAGAGTTGATGCTTCTCATCTCTCTCCCTGTCTGTCAATATATATATATATATTGTTTTCTAACAAATAATGGTTCAATGAATGTCCTTATACACATGTACATATGTTTCTGTAGGTTAGATACCTAAAAGTGAAATTGTAGTGTTGTAGGTATGATATGAATTTAAAAATTTAATAGATATTATCAAAAGCCCTCTAAGTTGCCAAAACTTAGCAGCAGTCTATAAAAATGCTGCTTCCCCATACCCAGTATGACAGGAATATATAAGTAAGAGGTTAGGACATTTTTGAAGAAAAATAATTATTGTTATGAGGATTTGGGAGATTAGTCTTTGTGTTTTTTTATGTTAATAGGGAAAAGTTTCACTTTTCTATATTATTGAGGTGCTCAACATGCCTTTAATGCAAATGAGGTGTTTTGAGAATGATTATAATTACAAGTGGGTTTTACTAAGTATATACAAGCTTATATGTTAACTGTGAGTTACATCTTAATTTTGTTTTTAAATTGTTTAGTGGAAAGAGATGTAAATGGAACACTGTTATCTCAAGCAACTTGTAAGCTCTGTGATGAGAATGAAAACTCTTTTACAGTAGCAAATGCTTTAGGAAACAGGTAAGCAGTGGGCTTTGTGCTGACTTCAGTAATATCATTTTATATTTATACAGAATCTTTACCTTTTAAAAGTGCTTTTCTATCATATTACTTGTTCCTCTAAATAACCCAAGGAAGGAGAGGTGTAGATATTAACAACTAAGGAAGCTGAGGCCCAGAGAATGAGAGAACAGGGTTTAAATATCTCTAATCATTTGCTTGACCTTGAATAGCTCAATAAGTTGGTTTCCTTATCTTTAGAGTGGGATATACCACCCACATAATGGGCTGTTATCACAATTTAGAAATAAAAATGTTAAGTTCATAGCATAGCGCTGCAGAGTAAGTGCTCAGTAGCTACTTTATTTGTTATGTAATTTGTACATAGTCTGTAAGATAGTGCATAATAATAGTAACTTCATTTGCAGCATACTTGCTATATACCAGGGATATGCTTTGTATATTACATAAGGAAACATGTTAATAATATAATGGTAAATAATTCAGACACCATATTATAGCCCTATTCTCTATCACTTCCTGTTCCTCCTTTGTGCGTGCATATGTATACACCAAACACATGCGCACACACCACTCCTTCTCTCTAACTCAAACACATTCCTATTTTAACTTTTGTTTTAGAGGCTATATCATGACTTCCCTTAAACACAGTTTTCTCTTCAATTCTCTAGTTTTAGAAATAGCTTCTTCTGGAAATACGTAGTGTTGGATTAACTTTTCTTTCAGGCTGACTTGCATTGTAGTACCCACATATGGACTACTGGGCTGATCCGCAGTTCTTCCCCTCCAGTACCTCTCTAAGCCTAGGTAGAGTTCTTTGCCGTGCCCTACCCCCTCCTCCTACCTGATCTGTCTTGAAAGTAATAAATATACGTGTAAAACCATCATTGCCCTCACTAGTCCAATGCTCTCCATACCTTTATATTATTCATTAATAAAATATATATCTTCCTAAAATAATAATGATGAAGAGACTTTAAAAGTGTTGGTCATAGGTTTGATAAGGAGTGTATACATGTTTTCTTTTTAGCATGTGCTACCTTTTTGCTTTATGGCAGATAAAATAAGGAAAGTAATTTGATATAAGTACTTATAAAAATAGGTTGGTTTGTCTGATCAGGCAGTGGTGCAGTGGATAGAGCATTGACCTAGGATGCTGAGGACCCAGGTTCGAAACCCTGAGGTCTCTGGCTTCAGTGCAGGCTTACTAGCTTGAGCGCAGCGTCACTGGCTTGAGCATGGCACCATAGACATGACCTGTGGTCACTGGCTTGAGCACAAAGGGGGCTTGACTTGGCTGTAGTCCCTAAGTCAAGGGACATGTGAGAAAGCAATCATTGAACAACTAAGTTGCAGCAATGAAAAATTGGTGCTTCTCATCTCTCTCTCTCTTTATGTTTGTTCCTATCTCCCTTTCTCTATCTCTCTCACTAAAAAGAAAATGGATTGGGTTTCATTTTTATGAGTTTATTGAGCTCTTTTGTTAATTGAGTGACTTAACTGTTTTTGCTATTCAGTATTATTCTTTATATTCCAGGTAGTTTCAAAAGAATATTCTTCTATTATTGATTAATTTTATTTATTTATGCCTTGCTTTGTAATACTGAAGGGTATAAAACTATTCAAATCAATGTTAATATTTTTAATTTGTTTACTTGGTACAAGTAATTGTTTGATTGAATGAATCTAGTGTTCAGGAAAACAAGTTCTTGATTAAATTTAGGCTTAGTATAATTCATTAAAATTAAAAAAATATATTTTTGTTATATTGACAGGTGTGTTCGATGTGAGCCAACGTTCATTAATACCAGCAGGTCCTGTGCGTGTTCAAAACCTAACATTTTAGTAAGGCTAATCAAATTGATAAAGTGTGTATAGTTTTCAATTAAATTGTTTATACTGTTTTATAAACTTTTATTCATTCATTCATTTACTTTTTTTTAGACAGGGGGGTTATGTTTCAGCAGCACAGGGAATTTTCCTCCACATATAATTTCAACTAAACGATATGGAGAGCTTGTGAGTATTTTTTAATTTTTTGTTTCATTGTTAAAAGTTTTTTGTATTTCTTCAGTAATATTTTTATAATACAACTCAAAACTTTATTTTTATTTAAGAATTTATTAGTGCCTGACCAGGTGATGGTGCAGTGGATAGAGTGTCAGACTGGGATGCTGAAGGACCCAGGTTTGAGACCCCAAGGTCGCCAGCTTGAGCACAGGCTCATCTGGTTTGAGCAAAAGCTCATCAGCTTGGATCCAAGGTCGCTGGCTCCAGCAAGGGGTTACTAGGTCTGCTGAAGGCCCGCGGTCAAGGCACATATGAGAAAGCAATCAGTGAGCAACTAAGGTGTCGCAACAAACAAAAAACTGATGATTGATGCTTCTTATCTCTCTTCATTTCTGTCTGTCCCTATCTATCCCTCTCTCTGACTTGCTCTTTGTCTCTGTAAAAAAAAAAAGAATTTATTAGTTGATTTTGCAGAGAGGAGTGGGGGGAGTGAGAAGTATCAACTTCTAGTTGCTTTAATTTAGTTGCTCACTGTTTGCTTGTTGTTTGTTATATAATGTGCCTTGACTGTCATATGTGCCTTGACCAGGCAGGCCCCGGGTTTTGAACCAGTGACCTCAGCTTTCCAGGTCAGCACTCTATCCACTGTACCATCTCAGGCCAGGCTCCTTGATAATTAATTTAGGATTAAAATGAGGGACATTTATGTGTAAGTCACTTTAAAACAGAAATGATCAATCTAAGAAACATTAGACTAACAACTCAGCATTATAATTTGAGTTCAGTTACTGTCTTGTCTACCTTAGCTCCTTCCTTTTTCAGTGAATCTCAGAATGTTTAAGCTGGAAAGGTCTGTTCTAGTTCTATAAAGAATGTAGTATAAGATAGTTAAGAGCAACAGAGACTAAATTTCAACCCTAGATTTACTAGTCATCCGCTTTGTCCAAAGGGACATTAACATTTCTAATCTTCAGTTTTACTGTCTGTAAATAAGGCATAATAATAATACCTACCTCATCATACCTATACATGGTAGTCACTGGAGAAATGTGGATTATTTGCATCTAGCCAGGTGCCTTATTTATAGATGAGATCATGGTGTCATAGAGTTAGAGCTTTTGCCACAGATCCCAGTGATGACAACATCTGGGATATAAATTGGGAAGTATGTGAATGAATTGGAATTGAAGAGGTCACAAATCCAAGACAAAAGGAGTTAGATAACTGTCTAGGAGTTAATTGATAAGCATTGAGGATACCCAGAATGCCAACAGAACTTGAGGCAGACATGCTAGGATCTGGTTACTAAAATCATGGAATAAGTGGAAGTGATTAAGAGGGCTGTGAGGATAGCCATTATGAGGGTGGAATCTGGGATCTTTTTTTTTTTTTACAGGGACAGAAAGAGAGATTCAGAGAGAGGGATAGATAGGGACAGACAGACAGGA
The DNA here is from genome assembly GCA_037038555.1 of Rhynchonycteris naso. Lineage (NCBI taxonomy): Eukaryota > Metazoa > Chordata > Mammalia > Chiroptera > Emballonuridae > Rhynchonycteris > Rhynchonycteris naso. Next base: position 246,478,284 of record CM072998.1, read on the forward strand.
ACGGAGAACGATGAGAAGCATCAATCATTAGTTTTTTGTTGCCATTGAGACAGCGTAGTTGTTCATTGATTGCTTTCTCACATGTGCCTTGACTGCGGGCCTTCAGCAGACCAAGCAACCCCTTGCTGGAGCCAGCGACCTTGGGTCCAAGCTGGTGAGCTTTTGCTCAAGCCAGATGGGCCCACGCTCAAGCTGGCGAGCTCGGGGACTCGAACCTGGGTCTTCTGCATCCCAATCTGATGCTCTATCCACTGCGCCACCGCCTGGTCAGGCGGGATCTTAATGATCAAAGCAAAAATTTCTCTCTTCCAGTATAGTCTTGTTGGGTGACAGTCAAATATGAAATATTTGCAAAACAATGGAATGCTAAAATAGGGGGAGCTTGAGATCATAAAGATTGGCTCATTTGTCACAGGATGCATGGCTTTGGGGGAATTTCTTCTTCTTTAGACTTAAATTATAGTGAACAGCTGTATACCATTATTATATTTGTAGACCTTTAATTTTCATATTTCCTTTTCAAAATAAGTTTTGCCAAAGGTCTCACAGTGTCTCTTTTTCTTATTTGTCTCAGATCACCAGTCATTTAGGTCATGTCTCTTTCAGTTTCCTCCATTCCAGAACAGGTCCTCAGTCTTTCATGAACTCAACAGTTTTTAAGATTATAGGCCTGACAGTCTATAGGATGATCCTTGACTGGGATTCTAATCTTTCTTCATAATTAGGAATGTTTAGCAGAAAACCACAAAAAAGATGCAGTGCTATTCTCAATATATTATATCACATCAAGGGGCACATGATGTCCAGGATGTCCACCTGTGCCAACCACAGGTGATGCTGACCTGGAGCACCTGCCATAAAGTCACTATGTCTGCTATAACATTTCCATTTTTCCTTTGCAGTTGGTTAGTCTTTTTGATAAGAATTTTCAAAATTATGCTTCTTCTTCTTTACTAACCCTAACTTAATAGCTTTAGTCTCTACTGATGACACTTGCCTTTATCAAACCACTACTATGATGGTTGCCAAATCTACACATTTATTCACTAACATTCTACTATAAGGAAGAATTTTTTCTTCTCATTTATACATTTATTTGTTTATCAATGACAGTATGGATCTGTGGGTTCCTCTTTTATTCAGTTGGTTTTAATTCAATACATGTATTTATTTTAATGCTCAAATTGTCCTAGATTTGGTTTATAGAATCCCCTTCAAGTTAGCTTCTATGTTTTTTTTTTACATGTCCTCATCATTTCTGACACAGCAAGATTTCTAGACACATCTTGTACTTTTTCTACCTCAGCCCTGAAATCATCTATTTCTCTAAGGAACTTTTGAGGATAATATTTAAAAACCAAGAGTACAACATTTACTATACCTTCTTAGCAGACATAGCCCATGTGTGTGTGTGTGTGTGTAGCTCCCCACATATATGGGGGCTTATGTGTGTGTATCCATATATATGGATACACACACACACACATGAAATATGTACACATATATACACACACATCTATAACTGCTTCAGGATTTATTTATCTTGTATATATTTTACTCACAAAATTTAGGGGATATTTTATTGCTTCATATTTATTTTGAAATATTCTCTAAATTTTGTGAGCAGTATATATTAAAATAAATGAGTTCATACTGCTACTTTCAATTCCAAAGTGATACCTGAGAGTTCTTTTTAGCCTTTCCTTTCGACAGTAGTGAAACTTTTAACAGTATCTTTTCTAATAGTGAGAAATCTAGGTTTTATCCTCAATTTATTCATTTGCTTAATGTAACAAAGCTCTCTTTCACACCACCTTCATATCCTCCTTTGCCCCATCACTACTGAACAGTAGATCCATTGCAGACTACTCTGCTAGGAAGGGAAGATGGGCAGGCAAAGGTTATTCCAATCTTAAAGTTGATCTGATTCAGTTAATGTATTTCATTTACACATAACAGTTTTTGCTCTGGCTGGTTGGCTCAGTGGTTAGAGCATCAGCCCAGCATTCGGACATCTGAGTTTAATCCCCAGTTAGGGCACACATGAGAAGTAACCATCTGCTTTCCTTCCCCTTCCTCTGTCCCTTCTCTCTCTCTTTCCCTCTTGTAGCCAGTAACTCCACTGGTTCAAGCATACGCCTCAGGTGCTAAGGATAGTTTGGTTGATTCGAGCATTGGCCACAGACAGGTTGCTGGTGGATCCCAGTTGGGGAGCATGTAGGAGTCTGTCTCATTATCTCCCCTCCTCTCAAAAAAAAAAAAAAAAAGGAAAACAAACAAAAGAACATACCAGTCTTGAACACTGGACAGTTTTTCCAAAGACGGGTTGCAATTCCTAACTTTAACTCATTTTCTAACAAGTGTTGAAACTGGTTTGTGTAGGCAGTACATGTCAAGAAAATGTAGTTAAGATAATGTGACTATCTTGCCCAGTCCTTAGCTTGGCAGGTGTAAGAACTCAGTTTTATCGGTGAACTTGTAGGTCAGTCAAGTTCTAAGGGACCAGTTCAAAATAATTAAACTCACAAGAGATTGGATTAACTGATAAACAGATATTTAGCCTGGCCTGTAGTGGATAGAGCATCAGCCTAGAATGCTGAGGTTGCCAGTTCGAAACCCTGGGTTGCCTGGTCAAGGCACATACAACAATCAATGAGCAACAAAAGTGAAGCAACTATGAATTGATACATCTCACCCCCGCCCCCATCTTTCTTTTCTCTCTCTGTAAAATCATTAAGTAACATCTTTATTTTAAAAAAATAAACCTTTAAAGAAAAAACAAATACATGCTTAGTAGTTTATGTTGAGACTATAATTGCCAACTAGACTAAAATACTTGTACAGACTGTTAACATATATTCTTTCTAAATAGAAAGTGCACTTAGAACATTACAGATTAAATGCTTTATTGATAAATACAGGATTGAAATGTAATTAGTTTTGTATAATTTTATAAGTAAGGCATCTATTTCTCTTCTAGGAATATTCCTACCAATCATTAAAAAAATCCTGTATATAGGGGTGGGCAAATGTAGATTTATAGTTGTGAGTATGCGAAACACAGAGTTTATCCTTGTATTATTATTTATTCTTATATATTTTTCCATATGCAGAACTGTAAACCTACTTTTGCCCAACCCTGTATGTGGCTCCATGTCTTCCCATTCACTTTACTTAAAGATAGTAATAGTGATCTTGCATCTTGATATTTTGTTTTTTCCAACTTTTATTTTGAAAATTCTCAAATTGCAGAAAAGTTGAAAAAATAAGATAATGTCTATACATATATCTTTTATCTAGATTAAGCAATTATTAATATTTTGCCACATTTGCTTTATCTCTGTGTGTATAGGCATATACACACACATGCACATTTTTTGAGCCATTTTAAAATAAGTTATAAATGTGACAATTTACTCTTAAATACTTTATTCACATAACTCCTAAGAAATGACATTTTTCTCATATCACACCTAAAATTTTTTTAATTACTATAATATAATTACTTTATATGCTTCTTTCAATAATGTATTTTATCCTCCACCATGTTTTGGGAATGGGGGTGTCTAGGATCCAGTCAAGGATCTCATATTGCAGTTAGTCATTTTAGGCTTCTTTAATTTAGATCAGAGACATTTGTTCTGTTTTACTGTTTGTTTGTTTTACTTATTTTGCTTTAATGGCATTGGTCCTTGCATAGTCAAGGCCAGCTTTCTTGTACCATGTCTCACAGTCTGGATTTTTGTTATTGTTTTCTCATGATTATATTCAGTGAAATATCTTTAAGCAAGAATATAAATGTTATGTACAGCCTGTTGCATTAAAACGAAGAGCACATAATGTCAGGTTGTCCAATTCACTGGGGAACAATTTTTTTCTCATTTTCTGTTGCATAAGGTTTTAGAACTTTCTCATTATATTTCTGCATTGCTGATTCTAAATCTGAAATCCATTTTTTGGTGCATGCTCTCGTTTTTATGCAATTTTAATTTCTTTTTGTTACAGTTAATGGCATGCATTGGTTTTTAAATTGGAGTTAAAGGGCAACGACTCTTGGATTGAACATAACCACAAGGCAATTAATGTTTTACAAACATCACTTTTACACAATTGTAGTTGTTTTTAAATGTAAAAAATTATTATCTGATGAAAACACCCTCTTATTTTGTTTTAAGATTGAATCATGGCTCTTGGAGTAGGCATAAATGTAAGAATAGTCCTGACACCTTCTGTTATATATGTGGCTGTTACACACTTCAACGTCAAAGGCACAATATTGCATCATTTGTGACACATGCATATATTGCCTATTTTCAAGTTCCCCTTGGTGATCAAGACAAGAATTGGGCTTCTCATATTGTGTGTCATAATTGTGAGAAAATGCTTCATGACTGGACAAAAGGAAAACGCAAAGGAATGCCTTTTGGTATTCCCATGGTTTGGCATGAACCTAAGGACCACAGCAGTGACTGTTATTTCTGTCTGATCCATACAAAGGGCATCGGCAAGAAAAAACGGCATATGATAGCATATCCTAATATTTCTTCAGCAATACGACCTATCCCACACTCTGAGACACTCCCAGTTCCAGTTTTCAATGGTTTTATTTCTTCTAAGGATGAAGGAAGTGAACATGGTGAATAAGTGTATTTTGATAGGGTGCATGAGAAAATGGTTGTACAATCTGAAGAGTCTCCTTCCGATGCCAAGCAGTCATTAACCCCTCAGCAGTTTAGCCAACCTGAATTGAATGACTTAGTAAGAGATTTGGGCCTATCAAAGAAAGCAGCTGAGTTCTTAGCCTCCAGGCTTCAAGAAAAGAATGTATTTCACCCGTCAGCTAGAGTATCCCATTTCAGAAAGCGTGAACAAATTATTGTGGACTTTTTTTCCAAAAACAAACACTTTGTTTACTGTCATGGTATCAGTAGTCTTCTCAGCCAGCTAGGTGTTACCACTTACAGTCCAACAGAATGGCGGCTATTTCCTGACAGCTCTAAACGGAGACTGAAATGTGTTCTCCTACACAATGGTAATGTTTATGCAGTAGATCCAATTGGTTATTCAACTCATCTGCGAGATTATAATGACATCAAAATTGTCCTTGACACTCTGAAGTATGTGGAGCATAACAGTATCATTTGTGTGGATCTTAAAATGGTAAATTTCCTACTTGGACAACAGAGAGGTTTCATGAAGTATCCTTGCTTTCTGTGTTTGTGGGACAGCCGAGCTTGGGAGAAACACTGGACACAGAAAGAGTGGCCGAAACGTGAAGCTCTGGAAGTAGGGATGCAAAATATTGTGAATGAACCTGTAGTTAATCGAGGCAGGATTATTTTTCCCCCACTTCACATCATACTTGGCTTAATGAAGCAGTTTGCTCAGGCTTTGAATAGAGAAAGTGAATGCTTTCAACATATTACTTCTGCTTTTCCTGCCTTGTCTTTCGAGAAGATAAAAGCAGGTGTATTCGATGGACCTCAAATTCGAACCCTCATACATGATGAAGAATATACTAGGAAGATGAATAAGGAGGAGAAAGCAGAATGGCAGTCTTTTGAGGCCGTTATAAAGAACTTCCTTGACAACAAAAAAGCAGAAAACTATGAACTTCTTTCTGGTTCAAAGTATGCTGTTGGCTTTCTGCAACAGTGGATGTGTAACATGAGCGTTAAGATTCAGTTCCTGAAAAAAAAAAAATGATTCAATTCCTGAACATCACCTTGATAAGTTTCCCGAAAATCTTGGAGCTGTTAATGATGAGCAGACTACTGCTGGAGCATCAAACGAGACTGTCTTCAACAATTACACAAACGCAAATTTTTGTCTGAATAGAATTTAAATAAGTTTTGTGCAAATTTTATGATTAATATAAGTGTTTTAATATGTTCTATTTTGTAATTGTAGACAAATTCTGATGTAATCATATCTTTTAATGTATTAGTGTATTTACTGCATTATATAAATTATTATATTTTTGCAAAGATAATGCCCAGGAAGACATTCTGCTTCATTATGTTAAACTAAATGTTGAAAATTTTACAGTAAGATGAAAACCTAAAATCTTGAATTGCAAAAAAACTGTAGCTTACAGAGAAAAACTAATGTCAGATTTGAGATCAGCACACTCAAATTAGGTAAGAACAACTTTTTGTGGATGCAACAAAAATTTTTTTCCCCAGTGATTAGTGATGCTAAATTTGATTACCTGCTCGTGGTGGTGTTGCCACTTCTCTGTTGTAAAGGTACTCTGATTAATAAATTAATCCAAGCTTGTCCAGGCCGTGACGACGTGGATAGAGTGTCAGCCTGGGACACTGAGGACCCAGGTTGGAAACGTGAAGGTCGCTGGCTTGACCATGGGTTAATCCACTTGAGTGCTGGCCCACCAGCTTGTGCATAGGATGACCAGTTTTCACGTAGGATCACAGACATGAACCCATGGTTGCTGGCTTGAGCAAGGGGTCCCTGGCTTGGCTGGAGCCCCCAAGTCAAGATACATATGAGAAAGCAAGTAATGAACAACTAAAGTGGTACAACTATGGGTTGATGCTTCTCATCTCTCTCCCTTTCCATCTGTCTGTTCCTGTCTGTTTCTCTCTCTCTTCCTCTCAAAAAAATAAAAAATAAGAAGAAATGGTCCTGGCTGGTGGTTTCAGTGGTAGAGTGTTGCCCAGCCTGTGGAAGTCCCAAGTTTGATTCCTGGTCAGGGCTCACAGGAGAAGCGACCATCTGCTTCTCCATCCCTTCTGCTCCACCTTCTCCCTCTTCCTCTTTCTCTCTCTTTCTTTCTCTCTTCCCCTCCTGCAGCCATGACTCAATTGGTTCAAGAAAATGGCTGGATTGGTTTGAAAAAATAGCTTAGTTGCAAGCTTGACCTCCGCTGAGCAGAGCACCGGCCCCAGAAGGAGGTTGCCTGGGTGGATCCTGGTCAGGACGCATGCAGGAATCTATCTCCCCTCCTCTCAATTGGAAAAAAAGAAAAGTTCATCTGAAATTTTACTTTGAGACTAGTAAATATCCATTTCAGTAGCTTTTGATGAACCTACGTGAATCAGAGAAACTGGTTATTTCAAAATGATTTCACAGTTCTGTTATTCATATATTTTAGTTTGCAGTTTTCTATAAAGACTACTTTCTGAGCTTTTTTTTAAAAAAATGCCACTGCAAATTTAGGGAAGCTGTGTTTATTCACTGTGGTCTAATGTTACTGTTATTCTTTTCAAAGTGTAAATTGTCCCGGTTGTACTTCCCTTTGTAATATAGCTCCTGTATTATTTTGACGTCTCCATAAGTCTTTAGGCACTACCTCAGTTTCTCTATTCCATGTTCAATATAATTTTTTCTAAACAGTCCCATAATACTCTAGTTTATGTACTGAACTTGTACCTTCATTGAATAGCTAGGTTTGTTGTTTTATGCAGGTAGTTTTAGTTTTCCTTTTGGAGAGATTATTCCATTAAGATAAACATCCTAAGAGTTCCTAAATCCCTGGGTTAAAGTGTGTGGCTACTTTGTAACAGGATCGTGCAACTTTAATACTATCACTGGCATTGTCTGTAGCCTAGTTTTATGTGCATTTGCCAGTACTGTTGTCATTGTTTTCCTTTTTTACTACTTTTTTCATGTGTTCAATCTTTGTGCATTTTTTTCCTTATAAAATGAGAATTTTTGCTCGTTGAGGAGATGAAATAGTGACACAATTTTGTTTTACATTTCTTTTGTAGCTGTGGTGCCATATTCCATGTAACTTAGTTTTATCTTCTCTGTTCATGGCCAGATAATTCACTCTGAATGGTGCTTCTTGGTGTCTTATTTTTTAACATGTACAGATAAACTTTAAAGCAGTTCTTAGCCAGAGACTGGTATCTGTAGCTTTCAGAGCACATGTAGTCTTTTGTCTCATCCTGGAGATTCTGATTCATTTTTGGATAGAAGCCAGGAATTTTCTGCTTTTAGGAAATGCCACAGGTGATTCTGCTGCCCGTCATTGTTTGAGAATCACCCTTTTAGAGACTTTAACTGTTACTCAGTATATCCCTAGTCTCCTGTTGCTTAGAAATCATTCACATATAGCTCTTTTTAATTGCTTTCAAATTTAATGCAGTGTAGTAATCCTAAATCAAGAAATATTAACTATTCAGCCTGACCTGTGGTGGTGCAGTGGATAAAGCATCGACCTGGGAACACTGAGGTCGCCAGTTCAAAACCCTGCACTGGTCTGGTCAAGGCACATATGGGAGTTGATGCTTCCAGCTCCTCCCCTCTTTCTCTCTCTCTCTCTCTCTCTCTCTCTCTCACTCTGTGTCTCCTCTGTAAAATGAATAAAATAAAAATAAAATAAAATAAAAAGAAATATTAACTATTCATACTGAGTCAAGATCTAGTTTTGTTTTGCTTTGACATGTTGCTTTTTGTATTAGTGACATGGGTATAATGGCTTTTTGCGTTAGAGACACACATTGTTCCCTATATCTTTTGCCTAAGCGACATGATTTTGTAATGCTATCCTTTTTTTGTAATAACTGACATTGGTTAGAATTAATTCTTATATTCCCATTAGAATCTATTTCTTTAATCACATTGAGAAAGTACTGTTAATCTTTTTGTGTTCAACAACATGCCTATCAATGTCTTCCTAACAGTTAAGTATTAAGAAATCTTTACTTGAACTTAAAACTAAAATTCATCTTTTTGTTTGCAGGGCATGTCTGTCACTTCAGAATGGTTTACAAAGTATTTGCAGTCGTCAGCAGCTGCTTGTTGGGTAAGTTTGAATTTTTTTATATAATTTTGAGGAATTGTACCATTTTTTCCCCCAGATCATAAAAGTTTTCTCTCTGGCCTGACCTGTGCTGACACAGTGGATAAAACATCGACATGGGCCTGACCAGGAGGTGAGGAGGTAGCGCAGTGGATAGAGTGTCAGCCTGGGATGCTGAAGACCCAGGTTGCTGGCCTGAGCAGGGACTCATCCAGCTTGAGTGTGGACTCACCAGCTTGAGCGCAGGGTCGCCAGCTTGAGTGTGGGATTATCGACATGACCTCATGGTTGCTAGCCTAAAGCCCAAGGTCACTGGGTTGAGCAAGGGGTCATAGGCCAGAGGTCCCCCCACCCTGCCCTGGTCAAGGCACATATGAGAAAGCAATCAGTGAACAACTAAGGTGCCACATTATGAATTGATGCTTCTCATATCTCTCCCTTCCTGTCTGTCTGTCCTCGTAAATAAATAAGTAAATGAATAAATGAAAGGCATTGACCTGGAATGATGAGGTCATGAGTTTGAAACCCTGGGTTTGCCTGGTCAAGACATATACAAGAAGCAACTACTATGAGTTAATCTTCCCACTCCTTCCCCTTCCTCCCTTCTCTCTTTTTTTCTCTTTCTCTCTCTCTCTCCTCTCTCTAAAAATAAATAGATAAATTTTCTCTCTAGGTATATCTACTAAACTAAGTAGACAAGGCAGTGGCGCAGTGGATAGAGCATCAGACTGGGATGCGGAAGACCTAGGTTCGAGACCCCGAGGTCGCCAGCTTGAGCGCGGGACCATCTGGCTTGAGCAAAAGCTCGCCAACTTGGACCCAAGGTCTCTGGCTCCAGCAAGGGGTTGCTCGGGTGGTCAAGGCACATGTGAGAAAGCAATCAATGAACAACTAAGGTGTCACAACGACAACGAAAAACTAATGATTGATGCTTCTCACCTCTCTCCATTCCTGTCTGTCCCTATCTATCCCTCTCTCTGACTTTTCTCTGTTCCTGTAAAAAAAAGAAAAAAATCTTACAGAGAATACATGAAGAAATACTCATTTTCTGTTTTGTTATATACAAATTAAATGCCTCAAAGCTTATTCAACTTAAGTTTAGTGTTAGGGGGATCTGATTTATACTGACATTTAGTAAATGTTTATCGATGACCTACTATGTGCTCAGCTCCTATTCTCAAATCGTGTTATGTATTACAGGAAAAAACATTAAAAAATCACTTGTAGAATAGTCTCAATAAATGTCAGGTGATGCTGTGAAGACAAATAAATCTGGGTAAAGAACACAGAGAATGGAAGGCACTGTTATTTTATATAGGGTGGTCAGGACAGGCATCTTTGGAAGGGTGATAATTGAGTGGAGAGCTGAAGGAAGTGAGGAGCCATGTAAAGGAAAGAATGTTCTAACTAGAGACCATAGCAAGTACAGAGTTCTCAAAGCAGGACGTTATCTGGCTTCTTTATGCTTAAGAAATGGGAAAGAGGCTAGAGTGACTGGAACAGATTGAGCAGGGAGAGTAAAAGAATGAGTTCAGGGGTGAAAGGAGTGGCTGTCACAAGGCCTGAAATTTACTGAAGGGAGATAAGGATTTTCTGGAAAGGAAAACGTGATTGAACTTCAGGTTTTAAAAGGATCACTGTAGGTTTAAACGTTTAGTAAAAGGATCACTGTAGGATGGAGAGTAGATTTTGTTGGTGGTAGAAGCAGGAAGAGAAGTTAGGAGAGTATTAGAGTAATCCCACTAAGGGATAGTGGATCCAAGAACAAGGGTGATACAGTAGAAATGAGATACAGTGTTGGATGCACTCCTGTTTATATTTTGAAGACTGAACCAACATGATTTACTGATGAGTTGGAAATGGGAAGTGAGAAAAAGATCACTCTAGTGTTTTGACTTGAATAACTATAACAATGGAGTTTTATTTTTCTAATAGGAAACACTGAGAAGTTTGAAGGGCTCAACAAATTATTTCATTTTGTTATTCATAAATTAGTTAACTCAAAAAATGGATTAGATTTATATATATTGATATATAAGGTCTAATATGCAAACAAATATTTCTTTCAAATATACTGTTGTTTTTCTACTTACTAGTTTTTTAAAAGGTCATGCTGTAAGTTTTTAGTTAGTTCTTTCAATTGCCTGTCTTTATATTTCAGCTTAAAATTTACAGTTAGAATGTATACATTATTCTTCTGCCATGTGGAAAGTTCTTTTTATTTAAACTAGAGGAAAGTATCAAAAAGTAAAAGAAGATCCAAAATAAGAATTTGTAGAATAGGTAAAATTAAAATATAAAAGCACAATCTATTTTATCAGCTTTTCTTAGGGTATTAAGAAGTCCATGTTACATTTCTTTGCCCTTGTTCTCTTGTAGGTATATGCCAATCTAACATCTTGCCAAGCTCTTGGAAATATGTGTGTGATGAACATGAATTCTTACGACTCAACCACTTTTGATGCATGTCGACTATTTCAGTTTGTCTTTGAAAATACTGCTGGACTGCGCACTGTTCATTCTGTTTCATTTTGGTAAGGATATTCTGATTGATGAACTGTCATTTTGACCAAATTTGGTGTAGTTACTTTCATAAATATTAATATAAATATTGCTTCCCCATTATTAAAACAATTGTTATTATTTATAGGAGACAGAATCTTCCATGGCTGTTCTATGGAAATCAACTGGGATTAGCACCTCAAGTACTCAGCACTATACCTCTTCCTACAAATTTCAGTTTTAAAGGGCAAAATCAGGTATAAGCACTATATTATTAAAGGATAACTACATTTTGATTTACAGTTTATAAAGGTAATAAGACTGTTACTAATCCTAATTCTTTAGGTTTTCTTTAAAGTTTTAATTACTGAACTAAACCTAAGTATCAGCTATTCATAGGAACTAAACAATGAAGAGTTTAGCTATCTTATTTGAGTACATATATGCATATGTCTGAAATATGTGATTATGGCAGCAAGTGATACTTGTGGGGTTGTGAAGGATAGTTTTCATCACCAAATGCAGAGCAGTCTCTGTCCCTCTATATCTCTACATATTTAAGAAGTGTTTCCAAGCACAGACTAGGGGTTTATGCCATTTCCCCAACACTTCACAGGTCCATATTCTCGCCTCCAACTTTTCCACTTTGTAGAATGAAGTAATAGATCATCCCCTCCCCTATTCCACCCTCCTATTTAGTAGTTTGAAAGGAGGTTATCTGTCACTAGCACTGCCCGTCAATTCTGAAACAGTCATTTACATGCAAAATATACGGTCCATTTATTTTCAGTATATTGAGTCATAGAGATACTTAGATTAATTTTGCTTCAAAGTAAAGGTAATTTAATATTTGATCTCTGGAAAAAGAAAGGATCAGTTATCAATGAAAATTTTTTATAGAATATTACTGTTTTAGGGTATGTGACATTATTTTATTATTATTTTTCAGAATACAAAGTTGAAGTTTGTTGCTGCTTCCTATGATGTAAGAGGAAATTTTCTCAAATGGCAAACTTTAGAAGGTGGTGTTTTACAGGTAAGCATGAGACTTGCTAAATAATTGATAATATGCCTTATTTTTGCCTGTAGGCTAATTTATTGCTTGAAAGGAGTATCAGTGCATGCTGCAGTTGATTTTTTCCTTGTGCTTTAAATTGGAATTTCTTAAACCACTAAGTTTTGACTTTAATTTATAATAAAGATGCTCCCTTTTTTTGTATCTCTAATACATTAAAAAGGTATTATATAAGGTGTACATCCATGTTGGGACTTGAGAATTCTTGACTGTAAGTCAAGAAAGCATTTGTAAGAGATATTTATTAGTTGTATTCTTTTGCTGTAGCTTTGTCCAGACACAGAAACAAGACTAAATGCTGCTTACTCTTTTGGAACAACCTATCAACAAAATGTAAGTTTGAGCTGTATTAAACAGTCTGTGTTTTAGTTTCATTTTCACATTAGCATAATTGGAATAATCTTTTAATTTTTGAAACTAGAAATATTTTTAGTAGTAATGAAGAATGTTTACTGGTTGATACAATATTTTATTATCTGGATACAGAAAATCTTAATTAGTATGAAGACAGTAATTTGTCTTCTATAGAATCTTATATATTATATAATGTTAGATTTCTATAATCAATTGTTGATTCACTTTTAGACATATAGGTAGGTCTTAAAAATAATGTCTAGCCTGACCAGGTGGTGGCGCAGTGGATAGAGCGTTGGACTGGGATGCGGAAGACCCAGGTTCGAGACCCCGAGCTCGCCAGGTTGAGCACGGGCCCATCTGGCTTGAGCAAAAGCTCGCCACCTTGGATCCAAGGTCGCTGGCTCCAGCAAGGGGTAGCTCCGTCTGCTGAAGGCCTGTGGTCAAGGCACATGTGAGAAAGCAATCAATGAACAACTATGGTGTCGCCACGGCAACGAAAAACTAATGATTGATGCTTCTCACCTCTCTCTGCTCCTGTCTGTCTATCCCTATCTATCCCTCTCTCTGACTCTCTCTCTGTCCCTGTAAAATAAATAAATTAATTAATTAAAAAAATAATTTCTACTTATAAGCATTTTGGAATAAAGTAAAAATAGTGACTAATAAAAATGGTACTCCCACCCTCTCCTCCCCCCCAGTAACAAATAAAAATGCTTACTTTTATCTTCTTCCATACTTTTTTTCTTCTTCCTTCCCTGACATTCCTTGTTTTGGTTATCCATTTTGAAATAACAGTATGGTACAAAGGAATATTATGAGTCATTAAACATTCACTAGTCTTACAAAAATACTTCTTGATTAAGTGCATATACACACACCATAGAACAAAACTGTGATTCCAGTTTTATTAAAACCATGATGAAAAATGCTATCTTGGAAAACACTGGAAGAAAATAAACATTGTCAACAGTGGTTATGTCTAGATGGTGGGATTACAAGTGATGCCTGCTGCTGTGTGTTAAACATTTTACCATTGTTATCTGATCCGTGAAATACCTATGTGAGATACATATTACCTGTGCTTCACATATAAGATGATGCTCAGTGAGATTAGGTAATTTACTCAAGATCTTATCAAGTGAATTATGTAGTCAAAGATCTGTTAAGTTTATAAACCATGGTTTTCCCGTGGAACTTTACTGCTTCTCAAGTAGTTGTCAGCTTATAGATAAAACAGCCATATAGACAAAGAATATGATGTGTTGATCTATAGGTATGGACAAGGTACCATATTGGCACAAGAGGGGAGTCATCAGCAATTCCTGAGGAAGTAGAGAACTTCACAGTGTGATACTGGGATTGTAGAATGAATATGATTTACCAGGAGATCATAGTAGGGAAGGAAATGTCAGGCAGAAACAACATTTGCAACATTAGAGAGACATAGAATAGCATAGCATATTTAAGAACTGCAAGAAGATTAGTAAGGACAGACCATAAACTGGTAGGAAGCAGTGAGAAATAGTCCCGGCTTTGTTAAGGGGGGCAAATCACAGACAGCATTGTACATCTGGAGAAAGAATTAGGACCTCATCCAAGAGGAGAGGAGTTTTTAAACTTTTTCACTGATGTACCCTTACTGTTGATAGTGAAGGCGCATACCCTCTTCCACTGGGTTGTAAGACAAGAGCCAAGCAGTTCTTTACTGTTAGTTAAAGTCCTTAGAAGAAAAAAAAATCATATTTCTAGCCCTGATGTTTAGAAGGTACATGAAAATGCATTTAATCAAAGTAGTTCATAGATACTTTCTTTTATAAATTTTTTAAATTCAATTTTAAAGATAATATGATTTATGATTTTCAATTGGGATGCTTTTAATTTTATTTTCCAGTGTGTGATTCCTATCTCTAAGATCTTAACTGACTTCCCTACTCCTATATTTTATGATTTATACCTTGAATATACTGATGAAAATCAACAGCAATATATTTGGGCTGTGCCTGTGTTAAACCTAAATCTTCAACACAATAATATATTTGTGAACCAAGGTAAGACATTCATATAACCATTCTTTCTCTGAGCTGAACCCAGCAAGTAAGCCCACCAACCTGATAATTTAATAAGCCATGTATTATAAAAATGGCCATAGAGTCTCTTCTATTATATGCTTTTATATAGCATGCTAAAACGTAAAGCAATAAGATTACTGGTATATTTAGAAATTTTTACAAAATGTGTCAGGGTAATTGCTAAGGAATTATATTATTGCTAAAAGTGTGTCCTGAGAAAAATTAATAGAACTATAACTTGGGGCTTTTACAAATTGTCCTAGAGCTGTTTTTTGGATAAATTAGTTTCTTTTATATTCTAAAATTCTGCTTACTTAGGTAATTTTCAGGGAAAATTCTTCCAAACTGATAAAAAAGTCCAATCAGAAAACATCCAAATGAGGTTGGAAAATCTAGTAGGAATCTCTTACAGTAATAGCTTTCTTTGCAACCATCTTATCTAAAATGAAATATACTAATTTTGTGTTTTTAACTTATTCTGTAAGCTTCTCCTTGAGAGCCATCGTGAACAATCTGAAAATAATTTTTAATGCATTTTTTTTTTATGATAAAAGACAGTAACTCTGGCAAGTGGCTTCTGACTCGTCGCATTTTCTTAGCGGATGCACTAAGTGGTCAAGAAAATGACTTGGGAAGTCAGCCGAGATTAATTCGAATTGCTACACAGATATCACTGAGGTAAACAAACATCTAATGCACAAAATTAGCTTGGGGTATACAGCAAAATGTCATAAAAGAAAATGTTTATCAACAATCATCAAATGAAGCCTGATCAGGTGGTGATGAAGTGGATAGAGAGAGCATTGGTCTGGGACACTGAGGACCCAGGCTCAAAACCCTGAGGTCGCCAGCTTCAGCATAAGCTTACCAGCTTGAGCTCAGGGTTGCTGAATTGAGCATGGGATCATAGACATGACCCCATGGTTGCTGGCTTGAGCTCAAAGGTCGCTGGCTTGACGCCCATGGTCGTTGGCTTGGGCAAGGGGTCCCTAGCTCAGCTGGAGCTCCCTGGTCAAGGCACATATGAGAAAGCAATCACTGAACAACTAAGGTGCAGCAACTATGAATTGATGCTTCTTTTCTCTCTTTCTTCCAGTCTCTCTTTCTTGCTCACACACACACACACACACACACACAAAATTATCAAATGATAACAATAAGGACAACTAAACTGAAATAAAACATAAGGTTATTTTAGATACCTGTGTAGATTGGTTTATGCCAATAGAGGTGAGAAACCAAGAGGAGAATTTTAACAGAGGAACTTGAGGAGTTTAATCAGCATTCACGTTACAGGCCTCACTCTAGACCTGCTGAATTAGAATGGGTTGAGAGGTGTAGGGTAAGGGTAAGGTGAGTATTAGTGGGCTGAAATGGGAATGAGAAAGAGCCTGTTAGGTGATTTTAATAGACAGGCCTCCCTCATTTTAATCTCCTTTAATAGCTGTTTTAGGTTGTCCCTGATTAGCTTTCAACACCTCCCTCTTTTTGGGATATGTTAACAAGGACTCTTATTGTGCCATGCAGTCCTTATTTCTCTCTTTCCCAGTGTCAGATTTCTATTTCTAAAACCTTAACCAACTTTCCTGTTCCAGTATTTTATGATGTGTACCTTGACTACATTGATAAAAATCAGCACTATCGCCTTATATTAGTATTTCAGTATATATTATTGTTTTTCACTGTTATTTTATTTTTTATTTTTCATAGCAATCTTATAAGGTAGGCAATATAGGAGCTTTGTCATATATCTTGCTGAGATCTAAATGTACTGTTTTTAGTATTCCTTCAACCTGCTAATGTATCCCTAATAAAAATGTAATCAAACCTAGTCAGGTCTAACTTGATCTTGGTGAAACCATGCTGGCCCTTGGATCCTGGCAGTTTCATTTTTGAGTAACAAACTGTACATTAGTAATGCACTGAATTAAGCAAAATGTACCCCATTATGTGCCATAAACAGTGCTAACACTGAGATAACACTGAGATATTATTTTGTTAAGAATTCATCCTTCTCTTTGGAAAATCAGGATTTATATACCTTTCTCTAGGCTTTATGAACCACTTCTTTTTTTTTTTTTTTGTATTTTTCTAAAGTGAGAAGTGGGGAGGCAGACAAGACTCCTGCATGAGCCCAACCGGGATCCACCTGGCATGCCCATCTGGGTCGATGCTCTGTCCATCTGGGTCATTGCTCCGTTGCAACTGGAGCCATTCTAGCACCTGAGGTGGAATCCATGGAGCCATTCTCAGCACCTGGGCCAACTTTGCTCCGATGCAGCCTTGGCTGCGGGAGGGGAAGAGAGAGACAGAGATAAAGGAGAAGGAAGGGTGGAGAAGCAGATGGGCACTTCTCCTGTGTGCCCTGGCCCGGAATCGAACCTGGGACTTCCACACACTGGGCTGATGCTCTACCACTGAGCTAGCCGGCCAGGGCTTATGTACCACTTCTTATTTGACTATTTCTCAAAAATGGTTCACAGTATTACAATGATTTTATTTGTAAACTCCATCAGACTTATATTGAAAAGAACTTCTAATTGGCCTCAGAGGATTTATTTTAATATTAAAGTTATAATCGCCTAGATAGCTTGTGTTATTACTATTGGTATGTTTAACCTTCCCTAGTCCTTATTAACTGGTTTGTTCTGAGATCACCAAACCTGTCCATGTTAAATTTAAAAGAAACGATAAGTTAAATGTATGGGGTTTTTTTTGGTTTTTATTTTTAATTAATTAATTTATTTATTTATTTTAGAGAGGAGACACAGAGTGAGAGAGAGAGAAAGAGAAGGGAGGGGGTGGAGCTGGAAGCATCAACTCCCATATGTGCCTTGACCAGGCCAGTGTAGGGTTTTGAACTGGCAACCTCAGTGTTCCCAGGTCGACGCTTTATCCACTGCGCCACCACAGGTCAGGCAAGTTAAATGTATGTTTAAGGGCCTAGATGTATTTATGACAAGAAGTGTATTTTCTTTTAAACAGCATCCGCCTTGTACCTAACACAAAAAATGGAAACATCTACCCTCCTTTAATTACCATTGGCTATAGTGACATAGATATCAAAAATCCCAACAGCCAGTTTGTGAAGGTGAGTTCCTTACTAATAATCAGTTCCTCTTATGAGTAAATATGGGATAGTTTATATTACGGTCAAAAGACAGTACTTTTCAAGTTTTATATAAATACTGCTCTTTATATCATCAGCTCCTCATTATTTTTTTACTAATAATGGAAATAGGAGAGTTCTTATGGATCCTGAGTGTTAAAAAAGCAAGAATAAGTGTTTTAGTAGACAGCGTCATCAACAGTTGGGCATCCCTATTCAGGATGCTGGGGTATGCAGAGATGTACTGTCTACTGTTTTAGGTTGCCCCTGATTAACTGACCGCCAACCTCACCCAGAAGATAAAAGCATTTCTGCTTTGAAGAGGGGTAGCAGAGAGGATAGAGATCTAAACCAGAAGTAATCCTATACTTTTTCCTTATTGAGATTAAGTGGTTATCCCCTTCCCTCCCTGGAAACATGAAAAATGAGGGGATAAGTATCTCTTACCTCCAAAACCTAATAATAACTTTTAATTTCCCCTATTTTACTATTCTGAATTTTAATGTTTTAGTCTCTTCAGTCAGTGCTTTTGGCTTTCCTGTTGTGCTTATACTTGTACTCATACTCAGGTACTATTGGATTTAGGCTTTCATTAAGCAAAAAGTGGGCACATAGCATAACATTTCTCTGATTTACATCCTCATTTGTATTACGTAATCCAGTGTTAAAATTAGCCTCCTCCCTTGCTGGATATCTCGGTTGGTTAGTGCACTGCCTGAAGCGCAGAAGTTGCTGGTTCAATCCCCAATTGGGGCACATTCAAGAACGGATCAATGTACCTGTCTCTCTCTTTTCCTTTCTCTTTTGCTGTAAATTAATAAATAAAAATTGTAAGAAAAATAGCTTTCATTGCCTTGGCTTGTGTACGCTATAGTAAGACAAGAAGAAAATCCAGAAACATGCTTAGGAACAAAAGACTGCCTGGTTTAAAATTACCTAGAGTGTATTTATTTTAATATAAAACATTTCTGAATCTTTAAATAATTTTATTGTCCAAAATAATCTAAACTAAGTCTTGACAAATTGGAAAATAAGAGAAAGAGTTTGAGAGAATTGTGAAACAGTATTGACAAAATCCACCTCAAATTTATTCTAATTGTAGAATATACAGTTTTTTCATTTCTTAATTTCGCATGATAGCTATTGCAAAAATTGTAATTAGTTTTAAGCATTAAGCCACATTTCTGCTCTCTCATCAACAGCAAATAACTTTCCCTCTTTATGAGGCTCGAGACCATCAAATATGAATTTCCTCAGATTTCCTCTTTAATACTTCAGAATCTCTGTGTTTCATTATCTGACTTGTGTCTTACTCCTGTTTCTAAGAAGAAAAAGGTTTTGGAGGGAACCTTCTTTCTTTATTCAGGCAGTCTTCTACTTTTACTTGTTTATAGACTTGATCAAGTTTCCTGTTTATCCCTAATGCCTTATTCAGCCAGCTTCTCCGTTATACTCTTTCCTTTGCTTATAATACCTTTCAGGTTGCCTCAGCTTAAAAACAAAGTACAACAACCAAACAATAAAATGTTTCCTCAATTCTGTTCATGTTTCAGCTTGCTGTTGTATATCTTTTCTTGATTTTTCCAGTCATTTACGCTTTCATCATTTGCAGTCTGGCCCTTGCCTTTTGCTTCTTTGAAAAATTCTTTGTGGAGGTCAGCAATGAATTTTACATACACTGGCTTTCTTTCAACCTGTATATACCATTTGACACTATACTCTTAATCTTCTTGAAACTTCCTATTCTCTGATGATGGTAAAACTTAGGTATCCTGCCTCTCCTACCTCTCACAGTCCTGTTTCTCTTACCTTTTACTGGTTCTTCTTTCTGTTTCTTAATATAGTGGTATCCCTAAGATTCTTCTTTAGTTTTTTGATTAAGCTACCTTCTTAGGGTGTAACTGTTTAGTCAGTTGCTAAATTCTTGACACAAAAGGTCTGTTACACTCCTCAACTACAGAAACCTATCAAAAGAAATATGATTAGTTTGGGTTGACTGCTGTTAATGAACCTAACCTAACTCCTAACCACTTTCCTTAATGTGTGTTCAAAAGGGATGTTTAAACAGCATGAATAGTTCCCAACAGCTTATCCCTTTTGTATAAAAAAGGGTCACCCTAGTAATATTGATAGTTCAAAAATAAGGCATTTATGGTAAAATCTGCTACAAATGTATTTTATAGTAAAAGTAGATTTGTGTTATTTAATTTCTGTATGTCTAATTTGCTTTTTTTTAAATGTCAGATTTCTTTCTCAGTCAGATATGAAATGAATCAAGGAGAAGCGTATACCCAGACAGATGTGAGTTCATTTTAACCTATTAAACTGTTCACAGTATATATTTATATTTTTTTAAACACAAAAAGTGCTTTTATTTTTTAAAATCTGTGTAATATGAACAAATAATTGTTGATGGATCTCTCACATAGATATAATTACACAAAAGGAGAAATGTATATGATTCATGATGATAGCTTATGAAAGCTTGAGACCTTACAAACCGTCATTGCCTTCAGGGTTCACATTTCTGTCTTCTGTTGCTTTCCTGTGACCAGTCAAAAGTGCACCATGACTTTATGGACACACTGTATTTCTTTTCTAGTAACAAACTTAACTCTTGACTGAGTCATATATATGATTTGAAACTAATATAAAATGTTCTGGTATAGATAATGGATTAATAGCAGCTACTATTCTAGAAATCATGATGAAGATTGCTAGGTTGATGTATATTAAAACAAAAGCTGTCAATTACTGACCTTAAGGAATAGCTTGTCAGTTTTCCCTTTTTGACCACATAGTTTTCAGTCCCCCTTTTTCCCCTGCCCCAACTATCTAATCTTTAATTTTTTTATTTACTTTTTTTTTCTTCTTTTTCCAACCGAGAGGACAGGAGATAGATTCCCACATGTCCCCAGAACGGGGATCCACCCGACGACGCCCATCTGGGGCCAGTGCTCTGCTCATCTGGGGCTGTGCTCACAACCAAACTATTTTTAGTGCCTGAGGCAGAGGCTCCAGGGAGCCATCCTCAGTGCCCTGGGCCAATGTGCTCAAATCAATCGAGCCATGGCTTCAGGATGAAAAATGAGAGAGAGAACGGGGAGGGGGAGGGCTGGAAAAGCAGGTGGTCACTTTTCTTGTGTACCTTGACTGGAAATTGAACCCAGGAGAGCCACATGCTAGACCAACGCTCTACCACTGAGCCAACCATCCAGGGCCAGTACAGTATATTTTTTAATTAAAAAAAACTCTAGATGGACAGGAAAGTTGTCAAAATAAAGACATTTGCATTATATCTTTCACCCAGTCTCCCCTAATATTAACATTTTATATAATGATAGTACAGTGATCATAATCAGGAAATTAATATTCATGTAGTCCTATTAACTAATCTAAATACATTTTGAATTTTACAAGTATTTTTCTATTCTTTGTTTTGTGTTTGTTTTTGATTTAGGATATGGTCCAGGGTTGCATATTGCTTTTAGCTATCACATCTTCTTTGATCTATGACAGTTTCTTGTTTGTTCATTATCTTTCATGACTAAATATAATACTTTTGAAGAATATTGGTGAATTACTGTGGCTCTCAATTGGGTTTATCTGATATTTTTCCATGATTAAAGGTAGGCTTAGAACAGATACCACAGAAATGAAATTGTGCCCTTCTCAGTGAGTCATATCAGAAGGTATTTAATGTCAGTATCTTATTACTGATTTTAACTTTGATAATCTGGCTAAGGTGATTATCTGCAGAGTTCTCCCCTATATTTTACTATTCATAATTAATAAATATATTGAGAGCAGATCTTTTGAGATTATGCAGATATCCCACTTATTCTTTTGCCCTCTAATTTAGCATCCCTTGACAAGTCTTCCCTGTGAAAAGTATTACTGTGCTTTTTGTGTGATGGTGATTTTCTATTTCCATGATTTCTTCTATATTTTTCAGTTGGAATCTACTATAAATGGGAGCTGTTCTTTGGCCCACATTGACTTATTTGTTTAGTTATTTAAATCAGTATGGACTAGTAGATACTTATTTATTCTAGTGATTATAATTCAATATTATCTATTCTCTTGTCCAAATTATTCCAGATTTGGTCATTGGGGGGCCCATTTAATTTGGCTTCTATGTCCTTTGAGTATAATGTCCACTACCATTTTTGAGTACTTTTATACTTTATAGTATATTTTTGAACATTGATGGGGGAAATTACATAAATTCCTGAATTTTCTTTTTTCTTTTTTTTTAGATCGCTTTGGGTGTGTTGGGTGGACTAGCTGTTTTATCATCTCTTTTGAAGACAGCAGGGTGGAAGAGGCGCATTGGGAGTCCTATGATTGATTTACAGGTATGAGCTCAGGAATTTTTAAGTGTATTTTTATCTTTGACTATTTTATATCATTCTAATAAAACACAGCTAGTAGATGAATAAAAGTTTGCCTTGAGCTTCTCTGGGTATATAACTAGAGTGGACATGCATGCTCCTCCCCTCCCACATTGCTGTACCCCAGTCTGCATCCCACCGGCAGTGCTGCTCTTACTTCCTCACATCCTCACCAACACTTACTTGATATTTTCCCAGCATTTCCAGTTTTTGCCAATCTGTTGGTATAAGCAGTGTCACTGTTATTTAATTTTTGGTTCTCTTATTACTCTTCATATGCTTCATTAATCATTTGTGTTTTACCTTCTGTGAACTGCCTACTTATATCTGTTGCCTATATTTCTATAGATTTCCAATTCTTCCTGTTTATTTAAAGATTTTTTTTCTAAATATGAATCCCTTTTTGGTTTTGATATTGAAATATTTTCTCCAATTGTGACCCATCTGTTTTTTATTTATTTGTTACTGTGTTGAACAAAAACTATTGATATTGATATTGCCACAATTGGATAGTTTTTCATATTATGCTCTTATAGAATCTTGCTTAAGAAAACCTTCCCTATCTCAAGTTAAAAAGTATATTCTCCCATGTTTTATTCTATTGACTGTAGTTTTACTTCTTATTTAATTTTTAAGTATTTTTGTTTATATTTTTATCATTTATTGCATATTTACTATGTGCTAGGCACTTTTTTAAACTTTACATGTATAATTAATTTAATCCTCACAATAGCTGTATGAAGTTGGGTATTATTATTATTCCCGTTTTCCACAGATGATGGAAAGATGTGGCAAACAGATATGGCATGCATTACATAAATTTTCTACTCATTTAATTTTTTCAAATTAAGTTTTATTGGGGTGACACTGGTTAACACAATTATACTGGTTTCACTTGTCCAATTCTACAACTCATTTCTGTACACCATATTGTGTGTTCACCACCCCCAAATCAAGTCTTTGTCCATGACCATTTATCAACCCAAACCCTCCTCTACCTTCCCCCTACTCCGGCAATCTTCATACTGTTTACTCATTTAATTTTTATAACAACTCAGTAATCGGTGGTATTTCCATTTAGCTGATTAAGAATATGAGAAAAGCAACATAGTAACTTATTTTTGTTGGGATATTTTCCTGACTTCAAAGCCAATATGCCAAGGAATCAGAGTAGTGAGCCTTGATTTACTCTTTGGGATAGTCAAGAAAGGCTTCCCAGAGAAGCAGACTGTAAACTGGTTTATTTTTATCTGGGCATTCCACAAACAGTCCCTGAGGCCTACTGTCTGAATGTCAGGCAGTCTGTCAGGTACTAGGGCATGGAGCAGTAAGCAAAGACAGACATGACCTCTGCCCTTGGAGCTCACAAGAGTGTGCCAGAGAGAATAAAGGAAGAAGGTTGATGAAACAATACTCATTTCATTACCCAAAATGTTTGGGATGAAAGTGTGGAGTGGTAAACCATTAAATGGTTGGAATTAGCAGATGAAGTTTAAAAAGTTAATTTTGGTTTAGGTTGTGAAGGACCTTATAGGTCAGGAATTTATATTTATTTTAGTGAGAAGTCACTGAGGGAGAATAACACCATCCAACTTATGTTTTAGAAAGTTAACTCTGGAGGTAGAATAAAGGATAGACTGAGCAGAAGGGTTCCAAACGAGGAGAAAATTAGGAAGCAGTTCTAACTCTCTTAGATGGTGAAAAATTAGAAGGTTTAAATAAGATAGAGGCTATTGGAAATGGACCAAAAGTTATCTAGGAATGGCCATAATTGGTCTTCCTAACTGATCTGTGCATACATGAAACAAGGCTGCAAGCTTGAGAAACTGGTAAATTATATATTATTAAAAATGATAGTATTAAAAAAAGTGAAAGTATAAGTGTATTGAGTTTTTAACATCTCTAATTCTCTTTTTAAATTGCAGACAGTTATGAAATTCTTGGTGTACTATGCTGGCGATCTGGCCAATGTATTTGTTATCATCACTGTAGGAACAGGTCTTTATTGGCTTATTTTCTTCAAAGTAAGTGAATTTCTGAATTTATCCTGAATTCCAATACCTGAATAATTGGTAAGTGCTTTTTATAAAAGAGATATTTTTATTTTGGGAATATTTCTGATCGAGGGTATTAAGGCAGTTGCTAAACTCACCATTCCTTGAGTTTGCTGTGTTTATTGAGAACATTACTACCTTCCTCTTTTACGCTTTCTTTGGTTTATAAATAATGCTTAGTATACACCTTATATGGTTGGCCCTGGCCAGTTGATAAGAGCATCATCCTGAAGCACAGAGGTTGCTGGTTCAGTCCCTCATCAGGCACATACTGTGTTTCTCTCCTGCTCCCTCCCTTCCTCTCTCTAAAGTCAAAAAAGTAAACATTAAAAATTAAAAAAAAATTATATGGTTATATTTAATGGTGTAAATTTTGTCGTAGGCACAGAAGTTTGTCTCTGTTTTGCTACCAATGTCGGCCCAGGAAGAACGTTTTGTTACTTATGTGGGATGTGCTTTTGCTCTGAAGGTAAATTTCAAAGGACAGGTTAAAAAATTTAAAAGGCCTGCTAATAGACTTGTAAGTCTTTAAAATTAAAATACTTTCAAAGTATTTGGTATAAAATTTAGTTTGATTTTGAAAGAAAACATAAATTACTCTTATTATACATAGGAAATCTACTTTTATGTATAATAGCTCACTCTGAAAATCTGATTTAAATAATTTTTCCTAAGAAGCCATAAGTATGTTTGAATTTACATGAGGTATAGCTAATTAGATAAAATAATATTTTATTGTATGACTTTCTTCTTTAAAGTCTGATGATGCATTCACAACTAGGACAAAATTCCGTCAGGCATGAATTTTGTTTCTGTTAATTGAGAGTAAAAAGTACTGAAATCTTAGAATATGTTTTCTCTGTCTGCACATTCCTTTCCTCTTCTCCCATAGCAGCCCTTTACCTAACTTTATTGTTTGTCATTGTATGTGAAGCTCTTTAAATGTGTCTGTGTTAGAGCTCATCCCATTGTATTTATAGTGATTAATAACTCCTTTGCCCACTGATCTGTGAGCTCCTTTAAGAGAGGAATCATCCTATACTTAATTATTATTCTTTGTTTAATTAATAATGCATCTATAGGAACAATGCCTCAGTTTAAACATATTACTTCTGTAAATGAAAAATATGTGTTTCAACAACATATTTTTTAAAAAAGAACTGTCAATACCAGAAATAGATTAAAAAAAACCTCTGAAATCTTAATACTATTTAGAACAAGCAAATTACAGTGGAAAAATAGCTTTATAAAAAAGTCAGATTACTAGGAAACAAAGTATATTTTTGGAAACCTTGGGAGAGTCAGTTATGCAAGGCTCCTGTTTGAGGGGGAAGCAGTAGATCTACTTTTTTTCATATTCTTATTGCAAAGGATTATGGAAGAAGGGAAGGCAAAACAATATGTGTATAAAAATTCTGTGAATTTGCCTGACCTGTGGTGGCACAGTAGATAAAGCATCAACCTGGAGCCCTGAGGTCGCTTGTTCGAAACCGTAGGCTTGCCCAGTCAAGGCACTACAAGAAGCAGCTGCGAGTTGATACTTTCTGCTCCTCCTCCCCTTTTTGTCTCTGTCTCTCACCTCTTTCTAAAAATCAATAAGTCCTTTTTAAAAAAACTTATGTGAATTTTGTGATTTTGTGTTATTTGATGAGCTCCCAATGATTTCTAAATGGTATTATAAACTTGTCATTTGTGAAAATTATATATTCTTATAATTTCAGTGTATTTATTTTTAAAGAATTAATATTAGTTTTATAAGCAGGCTTAATGATGTTGGGTATTTTATTTGTCATCTCAGGCTCTACAATTTTTGCATAAACTCATATCCCAGGTTACCATTGATATATTTTTTATTGATTGGGAGCGACCTAAAGGCAAGGTTCTTAAAGCTGTTGAAGGTAATTGAAATAACCATTGGTACCAAAATTCCCCTGCTACCCTGCAGAGCAAGGAAGATGAAACCCTTTTACTTGTTTTATCTCCCGACCAGGTGAGGGTGGTGTACGGAGTGCTACCGTTCCTGTAAGCATATGGAGAACATATTTTGTAGCAAATGAATGGAATGAAATTCAGACTGTGAGAAAAATTAATCCACTCTTTCAAGTACTCAGTGTCCTCTTCCTTTTGGAGGTATAAACTCTTTGATGTAATTATGTGCAATTTGTGGGTACCACACAAATGTTCATTTAATTTAATGCCAGCTAAGTTTTCATGTCAGCAGAAGAGTTCTAAAGGTTGAAACCTTATTCAAGCCTTTAAAAATGGAGTAGCTTTTTAAAAATCAGGTAAAATGCACATAACATAAAATTTACCATCTTAACCATTTTTAAGTATACGGTGTTAAATATACAATGTTAAGACATTCATACTGTTGTACAATTTCTAGAACTCTTTTTCATCTTGCAAAACTGAAATTTTGTATCCATTTAAAGAACTCTCCATGCTTCCTCTCCCCAGTCCCTGAAAACCACCACTCTATTTTCTGTGTCTGAATATGGTTACTGTAAATAAGGCATGGCTTTTAAACCATTTGTTTTCAGTGGAATCCCCTGGGAAAGCTTTTGCAAAATACTTATGATTTACCTCAGCGCCTAGAGATTATGTTTAATTCAGTAGCTCTGAGGCGAGCCCAGGTATCTGTATTTTGAAAAAGCCTCCTTGCTCCATGATCCATATTCTCACTCCTGTATTAGAAATACTACTATAAGGTTGAAATTTTCCGACAAGTTATTATTGAAAATCTACAATGAACTGTGTTCTGTGTTAAGAGCTGAACAACGTACAATGAATGAGATGCCCTTTGTAGTTATTTCATGGATCTGGTTGGATTTATTAAAGGAAGTATGCACAACTGAATATGGGACTGAAATATGGACACACAGTTTATGTGGATAGCAGGTTTTCTCAGGAATTATTAACTCATATTTGCCTGCCTTCCTTTTGCCTTTTCCTGGTTTCTTCCTTTCCTTTTTAAAACTAGAATGTGTGTCCCTAGGATGTGTGAACACTATCTCAAAATTTTATTTAGAGTGGTATTCTTAAAGCTTTAAAAGGCATTTCATGAATGCCCTGGCCAGGTAGCTCAGTTGGTTAGAGCTTCATCCTGATACCCCAAGATTGTGGGTTCAATCGCCATTCAGGGCATATACAAGAATCAACCAATAAATGCTTAAGAAAGTAGGACAATAATCCTATGTTTTTCTCTCTCTTCCTCTCTCTCCAAAATCAATAAATAAAATAATTTTTAAATTTTAAAAAATGGCATTACACAAAAAAGAAGTTTATATTCAAGTAAGTTTAGAAAAAATTAGATTTTCCAGACCAGGTGGTGGCACAGTGGATAAAGCGTTGATGTGGAATGCTGAGGACCCAGGTTCGAAACCCTGAGTTTGCTGGCTTGAGCAAGGTGTCACTGGCTCAGCTGGAACCCCCAGTCAAGGCACATGTGAGAAAGCAATAAACGAACAACTAAAGTGCTGCAACTCTGAATTGATGCTTCTCATATCTCTTCGTTCCTATCTATCAGTCCCCAAACCCCTCACTAAGGAAAAAGAAAA
The DNA here is from genome assembly GCA_037038555.1 of Rhynchonycteris naso. Taxonomy (NCBI): domain Eukaryota; kingdom Metazoa; phylum Chordata; class Mammalia; order Chiroptera; family Emballonuridae; genus Rhynchonycteris; species Rhynchonycteris naso. The sequence continues at coordinate 246,506,168 of CM072998.1, forward strand.
ATGGAAAAGAAAGAAAGAGAACACTGGATTCAATAAAGTAATGTAGATTTCTTTACCAGCAGCAGTATTTTCTGCTCTCTGTGAAACACCTGTACCTAACGCCAGCCCCTTCCCTTAAACACACTTTCCTTGTCTCTTTCTCCTAAGACCTAAGGGCCCTTCTTTTCCTTTATGAATTGTTTCCTGAGCCCATTTCTTCCACCCCTCATTTCTGCCTCTGATTTCCTAAATAAAATTACTCTTACTTAAAAAAAATAAAGTATTTTCTGACCAGTCTGTGGCACAATGGATAGAGTGCTGACCTGGGATGCTGAGGACCCAGGTTCAAAAACCGGAGGTTGCCTGCTTGAGCTTTGGCTCATCTGGCTTGAGCATGGAATCATAGACATGACCCCATGGTCGCTGGCTCAGCTGGAGCCCCTGGTCAAGGCACATAGGAGAAAGAAATCAATAAACAACTAAGGTGCTATAACGAGTTGATGCTTTTCATCTTTCTCCCTTCCTGTCTCTCTACTTTTCCCTAAATAAATAATAAAAAAAAATGTATTTTGTATAGTGCCTGGCATATATTAAAATTCTTGTGAAATGTTGGTTTTTCATTGATAGTATACTGAAGAAAGTTTTATTATTTTGACAAAATTTTTGAGCTCTGTCGGTATATATGATAATAAGGTTATATTTGGCCATTAGTCATATTGAAGAGAATACCAAACTAAATATTTTGTATTAAGTGCTCTGTAATGAAAAATACGAAATAATTGTTTTTACTTAGATTTCCTACTGTTTGTATGAATTTGAATATTTTCATTTTTAAGCTAATGAATAGGGAGGAATATCTCATTTTCAAACTAGAGTTTATTTATGCCTGTTTAAATTATTATTTTTTTCTTTTAACTGCAGGTTGTGGGATTCAAGAACTTAGCATTAATGGATTCATCCTCTAGTCTTTCCAGAAACCCACCTAGCTACATAGCTCCTTATAGCCGTATTTTGAGATATGCATTGTCTACCGCTCTTTGGCTAGTAATTGGAATTATACAGGTAACACGAGATTATACTTTTAAGGCAGCATTGCTTCTCTATATTTGAAACTGCTACGTACTAATTTTCCTCAAACATTGACCACATTCTGATTTCTAATAATAATAATAATAATGGCTAATAGCTAATTCTTACATAATGTTATAATCCAGACACTGTGTAAATCTTTAAAAACTTCCGTAATCTTTACAGTAGCCCCCGGACATAGGTTCTGTTAGTTGTCTAATTTCACAGATGAGGACCCTGAGACACAGAAACATTATGCAGTTGCCTAAAGTGATATAATGTAGAGACTGGCAGAACTGCAATTTGATGGAACCCAGGCAATCTGATTTCAGAGATGACATTCTTATCAGTACTAGGGCTCTGAAGTCTTGAAGTCTGCAGTTTCCTAATATGATGGACTCCTTGTTTAGTTTATATATAACTACAGAGTGGCTAATTTAACTTCAATATTTTCTTTTTCTTTGAACTATAACTTGTTATTAACATGTATTTTAATATTATGGCTCTGACCAGTGACTCAGTGGATAGAGCGTCAGCCCAGCGTATGGACATCCCAGGTTTGATTCCTGGTCAGGGCACACAGGAGAAGTGACCATCTGCTTCTCTTCCCTTCCCTCTCCCCCTTCGGCAGTCAGCTTGATTGGTTCCAGCATTGGCCCCAGGCACTGAGGATAGCTTGGGTAGTCCAGCACAACTGCCTCAGGTGCTAAAAATAGCTCTCAGTATTAGAAGTTGCCCTGTGGATCCCAGTGGGGGTGCAGGGGAGGTCTGCCTCACTATCTCCCCTCCTCTCACCTAAAAAATGTATTTGTGTGTGTGTACATATGTAGTTAAACCTCACTCAAATTGCCAATACTCCTTGTGAAATTTTCTTTGAAGTATTTATTAAAATAGCTGAGACGTAAAAGAATTCTCCTCAGCCTCAGGTCTCATGGCTGTAGCAGAGAATTTTTTATGCTTACTTCCCTAATCTTTTTAAAGCTTAAAAAAAAAAGTTTAAAAGAAAGAAAGAAGCAACAGCTAAAGCACTTACCTTTAGTATCTGCACATCTTTCTCTTGCTTCCAGATGTTCTCATGACTAGAAAGAGCCTTTTTGTTTTGTTAAAAATTTATTAACTTTTAAATAAACAAATGAAGCTGGGGCCTCTAGAAAGACTAGTCTAAACTTCCTGTAACCTGGGGAACAAATATCTGCCTTAAAAAGCCTATTTTTAAAGCTCTTTTGGGATTGAAGTCCCAATATTACTACAGAATTGGATCCAGGTGGCATTCTGTGACCTGAGAATAGCAACTTTAAATTTGTATTTATTTTAAATTGGTGTGACTTGTTAAAACTTGACTCTACAGAGTCAGAGCTAGTGAGGGATGGTTTGACAATCAGAACAGGAAGAGGAACTGAAATTAGAATTTGATTTAAAACAGTATCAAGAATATGGGGTTTGATGTTTATTATTAGTATAATAGAAAGTATTTTGTACATTTACCAATATAAGGTTTTGTGAATAAATCAGACTCATCTGGATGTAGATAATTTAAAGGAATACCATTTGGGTAGCATCATCCCGAAATGCTGAGGTTGCAGGTTCGACCCCCAGTCAGGGCACAAAGCCGAAGCAATCAGTAAGTACACAACCAAATGGAACAGCTAAGTGAAATAACCAGTTGATATTTCTCTCTCTCTCTCTCTCTCTCTCTCTCTCTCTCTCTCTCTCTCTCTCTCTCCCCTCACCCCCAAATCAATGTAAAAATTAAAATAAATATCATCTGAAGCTTTTCATGTTTGGTCAAATATATAGTAGCTGAAACAAAAGTGAGAGGTGGGCAGTGCAGGGCCAGCATGCGGAAGTCTGTTTTTCTCTGCCTCTCAGGACTTCCATGTCTAAAGTCACCTCATGGTCCACAATGTTTGATGGAGCTGTGGGGCGGGAGACAGGAGAGGGAAGCCAGGGGGGTGGAGAGGCTACATGCTTCTCTTTAAGAGCCTTTTCAGAAATGCCATCCAGCACCTCCATAGGCAGAACTTAGTCACATGGCTATACCTCAGGGCATTGGCATCTTTCAGGTGGGCGGCAGTGTGACTACTCAAAGAAGGTGTCTGTCACTAAGGAGAAGGGAAAGGATGGTTGGGGCAGTAACGAGCAGTCTCAGGCACCACCATCTAACCTTTGTTTGTCATTCTGCTACCATTCTGATAGAAAGGTATTTTTTTCCATGGTCACTTTCTAAGATTATTAGTGTTTGTTCTTCAAGGATCCTAAAGAGTTCCCTTAACAACCTCGTACAGTTCCATAAATTTGTACAAACTTTTCTTGATTCTTATCACATTAGGCTTCATTGTTCACTCCTTTAATTTCCCTATACTCAGCTTCTTCGACTTTTAAGTAGTATATTTTAATTTTTAAACTTTTTTTTTAAGTAAAAGGAGGGGAGGTAGTGAGGTAGTGAGACAGACTCCTGCATGTGCCCTGACTGGAATCTACCCGGCAACTCCCGTCGGGCCGATGCTCAGACCAACCAAGCTATCTTCAGCACCAAGGCTGGTGCTCAAATCAAACAAGCCACTGGCTGCGAGAGGGGAAGAGAAGCAGATGGTCACTCCTCTTGTGTGCCCTGATCAGGAATGAAACCTGGGATGTCCATATGCCGGGCCAGCGGTGTAGCCACTGATCCAACCAGCCAGGGGCAATTTTTTAACTCTTAATGTTGCTGTTTTTCATAACCTTTTAAGAGATTTTAAAAATATGGACATAAAGTATTTAGGAAAATGTTTTTAATAATCAGCTGTGGTTTCATTTTATTAATTCATTCACATATCTGGGTGCATTTTATGTGCTGGACTCTGCTGACCTAAAGCTGTGCCATAACATGAACAAGTTATAAATTATGACGAGTGCTATTTAGGGCATCAGCAGGGAAATGAAGCAGAGAGAACCAGAAGTTAGGAATGAGGCTGGTAGAGACAACTTTCAATTGGTTAGTGAGGTAGTTATCTTTCTCTGAAGCACTTCTGAGAAGGAATACAATATAAACTTTTCTGATTTATAAAGCTTCCCTTTGTATTTTTATTAAATCTAGAAAATACTTGAAACCATTTTATTTGAATATTTAACACTTTCTCTGTCTTTGAAATAGAATACTTAATATATATTTTTTATGTGCTGCTCTGTCAGAGAAGATTAATTTGCAAACAACTTTCCTAATGGTTTTTGGAATTTAGGAGATGGGCAGAATTACAGAACAAGACAGAAATCTAACTATTAATACAATTGTTTATCCTAAATTTTAAAAGCCCCTTTATCCTTCATGTTTGTCGTATCTTGTTTTAATGGCATATAAAATAATTTTTAAGTTCAAAATACACTTCATCAATGAATCTTAACAGAGTTCCAAAACCTTCTTTCTTTGACAGAAGAATCAAAAATGATAAGTAGGATTTTATCTCGTAGGAACCATTAGAAGCCACTTTGTTCTTGGATGAAACTTTGTCTTAAGTTACTACCTGGTGGCTATAAAAAAATATTAAATTCTAAAAGCTATTAAGCATGAACTTCACTTAATGTTTCAGATCGTGTTCTTTGCTGTCTTCTATGAGAGATTTATAGAAGATAAAATCCGACAGTTTGTTGATTTATGCTGTATGAGCAATGTAAGTATTTCTGACTTGATCTTGCAACTGTTATTTTTTCCTTTTTAAAAGTCCTGCATACATTACGAGAGTCTTTAAAAGTGACTTGGTATAATTTGGATTTTTAGTTTTAATTTCCACTGGTTGTTAGTTCCAGATAGTTATAATGAGCTAAAATTTATTATTTACTGTCTTAGTTGTGCTTTTTTATTTGATATTTCTTAGTTATGAATTATTTATGCCGCCAAACAGTTCATTAAGCTGAGAAAAGTTTTCATATATCAACCATATTTCTTCCTTTCTTGGAAAATATCTTCAATCTCATTTTGATCTACTTTTTTAATAACCTCATTCCCCTTTATATACTTTATTACTCTCTAAAAATTTTCCAAGAATTCAACCCTCATTATTTTGAAAGGAAGCAATTTTAAGAAAAAGTTAATTTTTATTGTTTTGCTGATGCATTGTTAATTGCTCCTTATTCTTTTGTCTTTATAGATATCAGTGTTTCTGTTATCCCACAGATGTTTCGGATATTACATTCATGGTAGATCAGTACACGGGCATGCAGATACTAACATGGAAGAAATGAATATGAATCTTAAAAGAGAAGCAGTATGAATGCATTTTACATCTTTTTGTTTTTAAGTTGAAAGATAGATTCTCTTTTCTTAATCTAGGTATTTGTAATAATACTTTTTATAGTTCTTATTGACTGCTTTGAAAGTTGCTACGGTACCAACTTACTACCTTAAACACTGATAAAGAGAAAGAATCAAATTGCATCCTGCAGTTCCTATATGACCTCTATTTCAGGTCCAGATAATACATGAGGGAAAGTTTTTCCTTATGTAAGAAAGAAAAGTGAATTTAAAAAAAAGGAATTCTAAGTTAAAATATCATCACTTCCTAATGACTAAGGGATTGAAGCATGTAGGCTACAGTCATCAGTGGATGCTAAAACTATTAAGTAAATGTGTACAGGGAACTTTATAATGAGGAATCAGGTTGTCATAATCTGAACACACTGGTTTAATCTTACTACAAGTAAAAATTAGGAAAACTGACATTGTGTACTTCTTATTATGACAGTACAGAGTATATACATAGTAACACCTGATAAATATTCATGCCTAAGAAAATTGACACCTGAATATAATCAAGCCTCTAGATCGAACCACTAGTTTCCTGGAAATAGAGGAGATAGAGAGGAAAATTCAATAATACCACAGGAAGCGATTAGCCAGATCTAGAATGTAAGCTGTCTTGCTGGACAAATGACCCAGTATCTCCAACAAATGAAAGGCGTGAAAGTACAAGAAGGGGTAATAGTGGGAGTGGTGGTGGAAGTAGAACTGTTTGATAGTAAGAGAAATTTAAGAAACAAAACAAATACAATGTGTTGACTTTATTTGAATCTTTTTTTTTTTTTTGACAGAGACAGAGAGAGAAATTCAGAGAGAGGGATAGATAGGGACAGAGAGACAGGAATGGAGAGAGATGAGAAGCATCAATTTTTTGTTGTGGCACCTTAGTTTTTCATTGATTGCTTTCTCATATGTGCCTTGACCGTGGGGTAGTTGCCTAGACCTCTATCTACACCCTTGCCTAGGCTACTGACTCATTAATAGGACCTAAACTCCACAAGGTGGAGTGAGTGGAAGTCCAGAGGGGGGAACAGTTGCTTGTCCCTTGCTGATGCTATAGGGAGCGGAGTGCTCCACCCGGGAAAGATGGAGTATTTAGTTTGGAGAATAGCTCAGCACAGGTATCCCTGGTGGCTGTCCCCACAGGTCTCTTTCCAGAGCCCCAAACCTCAGACTCTCCTCTTATGACTCTAGTCCACTCCTGCGTCCTTCTGCCAGAGTCCAGGGTGAATGGTTGCAAGCAATATTTTGTATGTTGGTCCTTGAATAGGGTGCCTGTGTCTTTAGCTATCTCTCCCTAATGGACAGAAACTACACTGCTTTTCACAGCTGCATGTGGTTTTGCTATTTTTAAGATTTTTAAAAATTTCTTTATTTACTTTTTAGAAAGGAGAAAGAGAAGGAAGGAGCAGGAAATATTAACTCCCATATGTGCCTTGACCAGGCAAGCCAGGGTTTCGAACTAGTGACCTCAGCATTTCAGATGAACACTTTTATCCACTGCGCCACCATAGGTCAGGCCACACAGTTGAATGTTATGTGGGTACTTCTTCCAGACTCTGGTGCTCTGGGCTGGACATCCTGGCTTGAGGTTTATGCCCGACAATTCTGAGGCGGAACCACATCCACAGTTAAGATACTGTCTGGACCCTGTGCTGCCACCTACAGGAATAGGTTTAGCACTTTTCACATCTCCTCCCTTCTTATCAGTCTCAATGTGGATTCTTCTGTGTATTCTTCGTTGTATGGTTTCTTTTCAGCTAGTCTTCAGCTTGTTATTCTGGTTAACTTTTCTATAATTTAGTTGTAATTTCAGTTTAGTCCTGGGAGGAGGTGAGTATAACATCCACCTTCTCCACTGCCATCTTGTGGATCTCCATGATGTTTTTTATAAAAAACTTTATTGGATACATTTGAAACTAATACAAAATAATATTTAGTGTAAACTGTATTGAAAAATAAAATTCTTTTCTAAAGACCTCATTAGAGATACAGAAGTATTTACAAATGAAATGACCTGATATCTGAGGTTTCAAAAGAAAAAGAAAAGTTGGAAGGATAGATGAAACAATATTGGTAAGTAAATACCTAAGAGGAAAATACAAGTGGGTTTATTGATAAAGGATGATACCCGTGACTTGTAAGAATTTAGTACATGATAATGACATCTCAAATACAGTTTACTTAATACCTTTAGCTGGATCATTTGGTTAACTACTAGAAATTAACACCCATATTAAAAAGTGAAATGTAGTCTTACCCAGGTAGTTCAGTTGCTTAGAGTGTTGTCCTGATACACCAAGGTTGTGGGTTCAATCTCCAGGCAGGGCACATACGAGAATCAGCCAATCAATGCATCAATAAAGTGGGACAGCCTGACCAGTGGTGGTGTAATGGATAGTCGAGCTGGGATGCCGAGGTCCCAGGTTCAAAACTCTAAGGTCACCAGCTTGAGCGTGGGATCATTGACATGATCCCATGGTTGCCATTTTGAGCCCAAAGGTTGCTTCCTTAAAGCCCAAGATTACTAGCTTGAGCCCTAGGTCACTGGCTTGAGCAAGGGGTCACTAGCTCGGTTGGAGCCCCCTTCCCCCATCAAGGCACTAATGAGAATCAATCAATGAACAGCTACAGTGATGCAACTACGAACTGATATTTCTCATCTCTCTCCCTTGTCTCTCTATCTCTTGCTAAAAATAATGATAGTAAGGTGGGACAACAATTGTATATTTCTATCTCAGGAATTCTTTGACTCTAACAGAGGTAATGTGCATAGCTAATTAGGTTCAGTATCTTCATCACAGGGGTTATAAGAGCAAAAAACATGTGAAAATGAGAGAATATTAAATAAATTGGATTACCTGTGCAGTAAAATTTTAGGTAGACATTTAAAATCATGTTCTATAGAATATTTAATGACGTGGAGAGTTGGTCAGGATATAATGTTAAATGAAAAATTAGTATGACCCCAATATTTTGCCATCTATTTATACTTTCGTAGACAAAGGACTGGAAATGAAGTACTTTAAAATACCTGTAGCTCTGGGTGATAAAACTATAAGTGACATTTTCTTTTCTTTTTCATACCTCTCTATGTTTTATAAAGTATCTGCACTAGCTTGTGTTTAATCGGGGAAAAAACACATGCACTTTTTTTTAATGGAGACATTTACTTCATAAAGATTTCCTGTAAGTCTGTAGAAAACCAAGTGTTATTACTGTTTCTTGAAGATTAAGTTTAGACAAGGAAGGAAAATATTAAGCTCTAGAGGAGGCACATAAAGGCAAGAGAAGGGAGGCAAGAGAACTTGAGCTGACTTTGAATCATTGACAGAATTGGCTAGATGGTAGAGTGGGGCAAAATTTTATGTTTATGGTTGTCAGAAGTCAAGTCGTGTCAAGGGGACTTGAAATGGATATCTGGTTCATACATTAACTGTTAGGTTATGTATCATTACCTTCTTTTTGAATTAAAGAAGTGTTTTAAAAGTGTTTAGAAAACAAAAAGGATCATTTGTATTTATAAAAATCTAATATTTGACTTTTCAGTACGCATTAAAAAGCAATAAAGTTAATCATAAAGAAAGCTAAAAATATCAATACACAATTAACTTAGAATGAGTTTTTTGTTGTTGTTGTTGTTTTTGATATAGAACAGAGTAAAGGAGATAATATAGAGACCTGCAAGAAAATATGACAAAATGGAAATCAGTAAAACCTAGAGAGTGGGAATCTTGGATAATGTTAGAATCTCTTTGTCTCAAATATGGTTTCAGTGTCATTTCAGTTGGCATAGGAATTCTGTAATATTTGATACCAACAAAAAGAAAATAATTTTTTTAACAAGCGAAATTTTTATAGCCTTTGTTTTAATTTAAATCCTTTAACTTTTCAGGAGAATTTGTGTAGCCAGAGAGGTTTGATACCCAACACAGAAGGCCAGACTTTTCAGATTGCAATTTCTAGCCAGATGAGACAGCACTATGACAGAATTCATGAGACACTAACAAGGGTTTGTATAAAATATAATTAAAATATATTTTACCAATATTTCATGTTGTTTAAATACCAGGAGTGTTAAGAAATTTGCATTTATTCTTGTCTCTTTTCCACATTAGAAAAATGGCCCTGCTAGACTATTGAGTTCATCAGCAAGTACTTTTGAACAGAGTATAAAAGCATATCATACTATGAATAAATTTCTTGGCTCTTTTATCGATCATGTATGTATGTCAGCATTTATATTTATACTAGAATCAAAATGCAGTTTTTAAAAAGTTAACCAGGAATGTCAATTATTTTTTAGTCAAGCATCAAGCATGGTGGTAGATTTGCTGGAGGGGAAGAAATCCTTTCATTTTTTTCTTTTGCTGTCAAAATTAATCCTGTGGCTTTAGGATTGATTTAGGTTACGTAAAAGTAAAATGAGATTTTGCGTTTCTATTAGCATATTGGTGATTACCTTAAAATATGTGTATACTGGAATTTTGTTAACTAGTTACCAAAGTCTTAGTATTATTCACTATAAAATTATGCTATGCTATGTTTATTAATTTCTGAAAAACTAATTATAAATTATTAGTATTTCTAGCCCTAAATACTAAGGGCATTTAAAAATGAAAATATTTCTAACAGAAATTTTGTTATAAAGCCCAGTGGAAAACAGATTTTCTTTGTGTATTATTAGTTTTTGTTTTCATTCCTTTTGATTTTAGAAAGATTGAGAAACATTTATTTTACTGATATTTTTGAAATTACTGTGCCTTTTTATATTAGGTTCATAAGGAAATGGACTACTTTATAAGAGATAAATTGCTACTTGAAAGAGTTCTTGGAATAGAATTCATGGAACCAATGGAGAAAAGCATCTTTTACAATGGTATCCCTCAACTGCCTTTGCTGAACTTGATTACTATTTTCACAGTTTGAAAAAAAAGTGCTTATAGTTATTAACTTTTGACTTTATAATTTTATATAAAAAGGAAACTGAATTTAGTTAATTTCATGGAATTATAATAGGTTTGTGTTCCATTTTATTATATCATGTAAGAAATGAATACATAAAAAATAATTATTTTACAAGAAAGTTAAAAAGCTGAATTTCAAAAGCAATGGCACACATAGAAGAGATAGTAATACAAATAAAATTCGGGTTTTACTGGAATGTTCATTCAGTAGCAAACTTATGAAACATTTGAAGAAAAATATTTGTGATTAATTTTTAACATTTAATTTTCATTTTATTTAAATTCTTAAAAATCACAGATATCTGTGATGGGGACAGTGACTAAGCATGATTTCTTATCATTAAAAAGTAATGCATGTGCCACTTTTAATGTTATTGATAAAGCTCTTGTGTGGCTTGGTAAGAATGTAAATGGTATTAACCAATGTCCTGGCCTAGCTATTTCTTACCCATGCATCACTGAGTGCCACATACAGTCCTGGAATACACAGACCAGTGGGTCCTTCCCTTGAGCATCTTGTTGAGTAGACTATGGGAAGTAGGCATGTGAATGGGAGAGTGGAGAGATACTGGAACGGATTTCTGTGCAGGCACAACTTACATTGCATACAGAAAGGAAAATAGAAAATCTAAGCTTGTACTGAGTACAGAGAGGAAAATAGAAAACCTAACCAGACACAGGGTAAAGCCAGAGAAGCAACATAGAGAAGTTTGGGCAACTTATTAAAAGTTGCTATTGTCAAACAGAAGGATCAAGAGAAAGAGAGCCAAAGACATTTGAGCAGAAAAGAAATGAACTTTATGATTGAAGCCTTGTATGTAGTGGGACAGTGAGAATGATTGCTTGGAAGATAAAGAGAGCAGCCTAACCAGGCAGTGATGGTGCAGTGGATAGAGCATTGGCCTGGGACACTGAGGACCCAGGTTTGAAACCCTGAGGTCCCTGAGGTTGCCAGCTTGAGTGCAGGGTCGCGCTGGCTTGAGCATCGTGTCATAGACATGACCTCATGGTCGCTGGCTTGAACCCAAAGGTTGCTGGCTTAAAGCCCAAGGTTGCTGGCTTGAGGAAGGTGTCACTAGCTTAGTTGGCGCCCCTGGTCAAGGCACATATGAAAAAAGCAATCAGTGAACAATTAAGGTGCCACAACTATGAGTTGATGCTTCTCATCTCTTTCCCTTCCTGTCTGTCTTGTCTCTTTCACTTAAAAAAAAAAAAAGAGAGAGAGAGAGAAGAAAGATAAAAAGAGCAGAAAGCCAACCCCAAAGATTTTGTCTAATGCCCTAATGAGTTTTACTTTATCCCATAGGGCAATTGTTTTCAAAAACAAATTTTTTTCTTAATTTTTGTCCCATAGGAGGAGTGCAGGTTGATTTATGGAGATATGAGAAGAAAAGATTAAAATGTCTATTTGTATATTTGCAAGTCCATCAGTTTAATTTATATTTTTTTAAATGTATAATATATATACTAGTAATTAATAAAATATGCCTATTGTGGGATGCATGCTCCACATTTTATTCTGATAGAGGAAGCAATCTGGAAACTATTGTTAATGAACTAACTGGTTGGTATCAGAAAGTCCTAAGCAGATCTGATTTGTAAATTGGAAGAATTGTTCTGTGAGTGGTGAATAGGTTAAGTTAAAAACATGATAGTATAGCCTGACCAGGCAGTGGCGCAGTGGATAGAGCGTCAGACCCCAAGCTCGCCAGCTTGAGCTCGGGCCCATCTGGCTTGAGCTAAAGCTCCAGCTTGGGCCCAAGGTCGCTGGCTTCAGCAAGGCGTGGCTCGGTCTGCTGAAGGCTCGTGGTCAAGGCACATGTGAGAAAGCAATCAATGAACAACTATGGTGTTGCAACGACAACGAAAAACTAATGATTGATGCTTCTCACCTCTCTCCATTCCTGTCTGTCTGTCCCTATCTATCCCTCTCTCTGACTCTCTTTCTGTCCCTGTAAAAAACAAAACTAAACAGAAAAAAACATGACAGTATAGTTTTCAAAGTCTTTATGTATTGGATTCAAAATCTAACTCTTCTTGTTTTGTGAACTTGAGAAAAGTATTTACACTTTCTGAACTTTAATGCCCTCTCTGTAAAATTAAGTACAATCCTCTAAAGGCTGTTATGTTTTTATATGTTTTATCCTGTATTAAGAACCTGGTATGGGTAGGCAACCAGTAAAGTGGTGTTATTACTGTTCTAATAACAATCATCATCTTCTTCATCTTTATTAGGAGATAATGAGAATAAGCTAAGGCAGTAGTAATGGGGATAAAGAAGAAAGATTACATTTAATGCCAGAGATGTTAAGGAAAAATGTGGTAGAAGAGAAAGAGTAGTCAAAAATTAACCAGATTTCCAGCTTGTGTGACTAGGTGATTTGGTGGTACCTTTTCACTAAGACAAGGAATGCAAATGAAGAACCAGGTTGTGAGGGAAGGAGGATGAATTTAGTTTTGAATATGTTGTGTCCTAAGGTACTTTTGGGGCATTTAGGATGAGATGTCCAGTTAGGCATTAAATATAAGAGAATGGTTCATAGAAAAAATAAAGGCACACAAAAGTGGGGAGTCTCAGCAAATGGGGTCATTGTTGAAGCAATGGCAGTGATAGATCACCCAGGAAGAGCATATAGAACAGGCTTGTTTATTTCTTAAAATATATTACAGTATATTTTATTTATATATATGTGTACTTGTATTCTTTCCTTCTGTTGAAAGGGTCTGCAGTGTCCATCAGAATCTTAAAAGGGTGTTTACATCCCAAAAAGGACGCACCTCTCCTTGTGAAGTGAGAAGAGGTTTCAGAGTAGAACCTTTAATGACTACATATAGTATACTATGTACTATTCTAGTCCTTGTTGCTTTTTTAACTTTAAGAGAGTCTTTCTAAGATTCTTTAGCCTTTAGTTATATAAATAGAAGGATATTCATTACTTAGTCTTAGAGAGGTATTGATGATATACTTACACTACTAGCAATTACCAACTCTTGGTGCAAATGTTAAAACTGAATTTTATAAAGAGTTCCTTGACTAAACTTTTAGGTTAGCAAATTTTAATATCCTTTGTTTTTTAGGGTTTTTTTTTTTTTTTGTAAACCATGTAGTACTAAAAGTAGTAACTAGTTTCTATTATGCTGTTTGAATTTATTTATTTATTAACAGAGGGAGGGACAGATAGGAAGGGAGAGAGATGAGAAGCATCAATTCTTCGTTGTGGCACCTTAGTTGTTCATTGATTGCTTTCTCATATGTGCCTTGACCGGGGGGCTACAGCAGAGCAAGTGACCCCATATTCAAGCCAGCGACCTTGGGCTTTAAGCCGGAGACATTTGGGCTCAAGTCAGCAGCCACAGGATCATGTCTATCACCTCACACTCAAGCCAGCAACCCCACGCTCAAGCTGGTGAGCCTGCGCTCAAGCCGGATGGGCCCGCACTCAAACTGTTGACCTCAGGGTTTCAAACCTAGGTCTTATGCATCCCAATGTGATGCTCTATCCACTGCACCACTGCCTCATAAGGCTCTTTCTTATGCTGTTTTTAAATATCCAAATTTTATCACCAGTAATTTATCACAGGTTTATTTTATTTTTAAATTTCTAATTTATATCTTACAAATTGCTTTTTATTTTTAATAGATGAAGGTTATTCTTTCACCACTGTTCTGTATTATGGAAATGAAGCTGCTCTTCTTATTTATGAAATGCTGTTCTTTTGTGTGGTGGACTTGGCTTGCCAAAATTTTATTTTAGCAGCCTTCCTTACATACCTACAACAAGAGGTAACAGTTTAATTTTTTTCTGGGTTTCTTTTCAAAGAAATGTGTTGAAAGTAAATACTATTTATTTTCATAGCACAAAGTAACAGTGTCTACTTTCACTAGGAATTTATAAAGGTTTAGAATATAATTAACCCTACCAAAAGAAAAGGAATAACATTTCAACCAGTGTCATTCTACACTTTCCATCAGGGTCAGTGAAATACTGGGGTCTTGTAGAGGGCATAAGTTGCATGAGCAAAGGTGAAAGGAATCCAGTAGGAAGACACTTAAATTATCCATCTGCTAGATGCCAGATGTGAACAGTAATTAGAGTTCCGTTCACCCTCTACAAGAGATGCTAATAGAACAAAAAGACAAACCTGGAGATCTAGCTCAGGGCCAGTTTAATTTAGACATTTTAATTGATTTGCATATTTAAATATATATATATATATAATATGTATTATAATCCTGAATTGTATTAATTTTTTTTCCAGATTTTTAGATTTATCCGTAATATTGTAGGACAGAAGAATTTGGCATCCAAAACACTGGTGGATCAAAGATTTTTGATTTAATTTATTGACTAGATAACTTAAAGATGCAATATAATCATGGCAAAAAGAAAGTCATGATTATCAGATTACTTTGCCATATTTTTTAAAGTTTATAATATAAATTATCCTATTTTTATTTGTTTTTAATCTACAGAAAGCTTTATTTTTATAATTTGTGCGTATAAAACTTTCTTTGTGAGTATATAATGTGGTAAAATGGAAAATACTGTTTTTTGTTATATATAATATTTAATTCATTAACTCAAATTAGCACTGACAGTGGAGCAAAAGAAATCTAAATGTTGCTTTCAGTGTAACACTTTTTAACAATCAAAACAGTTTCCATCATTTATTTCTATAGATTATTTTTCAAACTGGGATTTGCCTGTGTTTTCTCACATTGAAAATATTTGATTCCAGATTCAAGCCTCATGTTCAGTTTAGTATTTTCTTGTTTTACATACTTTGTAGTTAAATAAATGTTGAAAAATATTTTCAGGTTTAATTAGAAAGTTAAAATTATATATTGCTAACTCAGTTTGCTTACCTGTTTGGCAGTGGACTAATTTCCTATTGGACTAATAGGCATCTCAAGACATGGTACATATTCATTCCTTTGTATAGCTGTATTTTTAGATCATTATATTCTTTTCATAAAATATCATTTGCCTTTATTAAGCTATAATATGTGACATTTTTCCCAATATAGTATTTTATACATTTTAATTACTTAACATTTTAAAGCACTATCAAAGTTTTGCTCTTCCGTTATGTTTAAAGATTGTAAATAACAAATAAACTATAAATTTATCATGTTATATTGACAAGGTGATTTATTTAAAGCAAACTTAGACTTCATAAGACAATAGGTTTGTATTTTTTTTAAATAAGGAAAAAATATTAGGATCCAAAATATACTTAATGTTAATTCTGAGCCATGTAGCTAAGATTTTTTTATTATATTATTTTTTCTTCATTATGCTCTTTAATAATCCTTTCATTATATACTGTGTACTTGAAAAGCACCTTGTATTTCAAGTCTAATGATCATTAACCCCCACACTAACATTTCTTACTGCTTTGTTAATACTTTGTAAATACTATTTATATTTTTTAATTCAAAACAAAATAAAACAATTGTTGTTTCTATTTTCTGTGATTAATGTATCTTTCATGAAATAGCATTTAGGAATAAATACAGCATATTGGGGGCAGAGGTCCTCAGCCATTGCCAAAATTGAATCTTACACATTTCCCTGAATCTTAAGAGTTGCTAAGGAGAAAGGAGGGCTAATAAGTCAAATATTTGAAACTCCACTTCCTGAAGGGTCCCATTACAAGAATCCCTTTATAAAAGCTGCAGAGATAAATACATACACTAGCATGAATTTTTAAAAGCCTCCTACACAGAAGCATATGAAAGAAATTCAACTCTTATTACACATATAAGAAATTAATATTACTGTGAATATTTTTAAATGAAAATTTTAAAAAGTTTAGAATCAGTTGACTCACCAGCTGATAAAGACATTTAAAAAAAATCATTCTATATTAGTTTTGTACAGCATTTTTATTTTGGTTAGATGGAGAAAGCTGTGTTCAGATTTTTATGAACTATTGACTCCTTTGTTCACATTGCCATAATGTAAATTTTATGATCACATGACTTATTTTCCACTGGATTTTATCATCCTTGTCTATTTCTGTAGTACCAATACACTGTATTTCACATCATGTATCCCTAATTTTTTCTGATTACTTAGAACCATTTGATAAGTCTCTGCATCCTTTTATAATGAAACAAACTCTAGCTTCACCTAGAGATTCTTCACAAGCTATGTGCTTTGTAGTCTCCCTAAAAATGCATAAGCCCTTAAAATAATTCTGCAGATCAACCTCTCTGTTATGAGATGTTTATATTTGGTTACTTATCTTGAACTGTTTTCTTAACAGACTGTCTTTTGAGGCAGTACTGGTTACCTGGATCAGGAAGCATTCAAAATGATCATTAACTCAGTGCTTGTAAACATGAAACATGCATCCTTTTTGTTGTCTAAAAATATTGACAAAAGCTCTCTAGAAAAATAAATTTAAGTCGAGCAGTTGTAGCTTAGTAGAAAATGCACCAAATTTAGTTACAGAAGCCCTGGATTCAAATTAGAATTTTGCCCCTGTCACTTACTAGCTTTGGAACATTAAGCCAAGTCATTTGGTACCTTTGAGCTTCATTCTGCATCTCTGCAATGGAAATAGTAGCCTTTGCTTACCACTTCATTAAAGTAGACTTATAATAGTGAATAAATCTAAACACTGCAACTCTCACTGTTTTTAATTTAAAATTACTGCCTCCAAATATATTTTTATTTTGCTAATAAGTTAATTATATGATACTAAGACTCAGATTATTGCTATCAATAACTGACCAGTAAAAATATCTGAGCTTTCTACTTCAGCCACTCCATCCTCACTAGGTCACAGCCATTGCTAAAAGGAGGCATGAAGGAGCTGTCATCACATCATATGGTTATGGTACAGATTAGAAAAGAGGGAGGAGAATGGAATATTTTCTTTGGAGAGTTTCATTTGCTTATTCATTCAAACAATATTTCTACTTCTTCCCACTCCCCAGCTACTCAGAAAGTTCTTATAGTAGTTAGTAGAGGAAATCTGAAAAGTGCTACAACCACCAGGGTGTGATATGGGGAAAGCTTTAACTATGCATCTATGGTCATCAGGGCTTTGACCTGAGAAAAATGGTATTTGATCTAAGATTTAAAGATAAGTGCAGTCAAAGCAAGGAATAGTAGTATATCCTCTGAGATGAAATACATGGTAGTTGTGACAGGTAGTTTGAATATAGACTATGTATTCAAGGGTAGGCAAAAGTAGGTTTACAGTTTATTCTTATTTATTTGGATTTTTTTTCCATATGAACAACTTTAAACCTATATTAGTCCACCCCTGAATTTATGTTTAAAAATTTTTTTTGTATACTATGGTGTTTTCACATCTTAAATTTTTTTTCTGACTTTAAAGACTGACTGTCCTACTGGGACTAGCCAGTTTTTAGAGTTCACAACAAGCCTAACCAGGAGCATGCTTTTGATGCAAACTAACCAATCCAGATCCAGATCTACTCTATCTGGCCCATACACCCAGGAGATAATATTTCTCTGCCAACATCATCCCAGGACCAGGTACCAGGCAATTAGAGACAACTCCTATAGCTTAAAGCCTGCTTCAAGATAGCCAATTTTAAATTGTTCATCCCTGGCCTGCCTTTTCTGCAGTATGCAGAAATGACCCTGTGGCCCGGGCTCTCCCCTCACTCCTGTCCCTCTGCTTCCTGACCAACACTGGTGCTTCTCCAAGTGGCTCTACGGTGTGGGTGCCTGTGTGGCATGGCATACCTTCTGTTTCTAGTATCAGTGAGTGCAATAAACTTTGTCAACTCTTGTGGCCCCACCTGACTGACCATCACATTAAAAAAAAACAGAGCAATGCATTTTGCGGGTTTTGGAGAAACATGAAGTTGTAAAGAAGAACAACTGAATTATGAACGATTTTTACAGCAAGCCATAATGTATGGAAAGTTTAAGCTAAGTTCACCAGCCCACCTGCACGTAAATACTTCAGCACCTCTAAGAGTGAGTGAATAGACAGATGGGCAAGAGGGATTTTCCACACTCAGATTTTTCTGAAATCAGTGGTCTGTGCTCTAGGAGACTGGTGTGTTTCTCCCTCCCACCTTTGCCTGGCTGTATTGCCTATAACAGAGGCAATGAAGTGTAGAGGCTGAGAACACAGAACTGAACCAGATTGCCTGTTTTCAAGTACTTGGTCCACAACTTAGCTGCTTGATTTGGAGCAAGTCACTTACTTCCATGACTAAATTTTCTCATCTGTAAAAGGGGATAAAAGTACCTACTTCACAGAGTTATTGGGAAGATTAAATAAGTTAATGAATGAGTATACAGTGCTTAGAAGAGTGCCTGGCACATAGTAAATGCTATGTGTTAGCTATATAGTGGTGGTGGTGGGGTAGTACTAGTACTAAGTCTCATTAATGCTTAATTCTGAAAGATCCATGTTTGGAGCCTGCATTAAGACACTGTCACATTGTTGGGAGTCGCTTCACTGTCACAAGGGTGTCATGTAGTGCAGTGAGAAAAGGGTGGTTTTTGAATGGTCAACTGAATATCACAATGGAAAGATATCTACCCCTGTGTCACACACAAAACTCAATTCCAGGTAAATGGTAGATACAAATATGAAAGATTAAATGATAAAACTTCTAGAAGATAGACTATATTTATGACTATTGTGTAGGCCAAGATTTCTTAAACAAGACCCCAAAATAACCAACCTTAAAAGAAAATATTGGTACGTTCAAGTTTGCATTATACATTAAATTTATACTTACGATCGCTTCTCGGCCTTTTGGCTAAGATCAAGTGTAAATTTATACTTACGAGTAATCACATTAAAGGTAAATCTTATTTACATTGAAATTAGGAACTCTGTAAAATATACCATTATAAGAATGAAAGGGCAAACCTAAATGAGAAAAAGATATTTAAAAACATATGTGCATTTCCATCCAGAAGAAAAAATCAAATCAGTAAGTTTGAAAAAACAACAACCTAATAGAAAAATGGGCAAAAGACTGAAGATACATCTCAAAAAAGGCTTTCCAAATGGTTAATAAGCACATGTAAGTATTCAGCCTTAGTCATCATGGAATTGCAAAATAAAATCAAGATACCACTCACTACAAAACCACCAAAACAGCTAAAATTTTAAAAGTTAGAATACTAAGTGTTGATGAGGACAAAGCAAATGAACTTTCACAGTATATTATGTTAGTGAGCTGTTTAGTCTTAACCTGTCACTTTCAACTGGACTATTTTTAAGTATCTTAAAGACATGAAGAATTGGCTCTGTATTTGATGGAAGCTATAGTGACAGCAGATGGCAGTAGAATGCACACTAAACTTGTCAGAAGGTTTTCCTTAGGGTGGTCGATTCACGGGACTGCAGAGCCCCGAGAACACTGTGCTCCCTCTCCCCGCACTTCACTGCCCGTCCCCACTCCTCACTTGTACTGTCCCTCCCCTTACTCAACAGCATTGGGCGGCTCAGATGATAGTGTACTGCACTATATGTAGTGCTGAGGTTTTTCAGTTCAGCTTTGAGAACTGAATGCTAAAAATAGAAACTGTAAACGTAAAATTTTCCAAACCTGTAAGAAATTTTAATGACTTTATTTGAGCCAAACTGCGGACAATTGCTGAGAAGCAAAGCCTCAGTGGATTGAGAAAGTGCTCTGGAAAATGGCGGTAAAGTGCACATGTATATACAAACTTATACATGTGGAAAACTTCTCGTTATCTTGGTTAATAGTAAAACAAACTCTAAGAAAACCTAAGAGAAGAAAGTAGGCTTTCAGGACTCTGAAACCATATTGCATTCAGTGAAGGTTTAAAGTTGCCACATTAAAATATATGTGTGTTGGGCAGATAAAATATATTATGCTTACTTTGTTAAAGATGGCGCTGCCCACGTGCAAGTCCATTGATATTAATGTGTGTTGGGGGACAGGCTGTGGGCAGGCTGGGTTGTTATAGCCTACGGCTTAGTTTTAAGAGTAAGCTTTTCCCCACACACTTGACAGATTGGATGATGTGGGTGGTGCACTCTCATGAGGAATCCCATTATGCCTCAGATAAGTGACTTTGTATCAGAGACTTTCTTGTTTGTAGATTGGATTAAAGGTTTGGATTTCTGCACTACAAAGTGGGGCAGACTGGGAACTTGCTCTCTCTCGGTTCTGGCTATCACCATTGCAGGGGCCTCCCTGATCCTTTGCCCTCCATGAGAAAAGCAGGTTTTCTGCTTTTCCCTTGTCTTCTCTTGTGGCTTGCCTGTCTTGGTGAGACACCAATAAACAGAATGGCCTACCATCCTCCGACTCTGCCGTTTCATTACCAACTGTCCGAATCAAATGTGAACCTGCATTGGTCAGGCGGCTGTGATGGTGGTCCTGGTTACTGGCTTTACAATGTGTAACATATAGTACTAACATATACTAGTATGTTATATATGATATAATGTGTATCATAGTATGTTCAGCAGATAAAATATAATATGCTCACTTTGTTAAAGATCGTGCTGCCCACATGGAAGCCTGTCACCCAGGTGATATGATTTGCCCTTATGCTTGTGATGGCTGTGGGGGAAAAGTTGTAATGTAAGCAGGCCGGGTCGTTATAGCCTAAGGCTTAGTTTTAAGAGTAAGCTCTTCTCCACACCCTTGACTGATTGGATAATGCAGGGTGGTGCACTCTCCTAAGGAATCCCATTATACAGAGACTTCCTTGTTTGTATAATTGGATTAAAGGTTTTGAGTCTATGCTATAAAATGGGAGAGAGCAGTAGCTTGATCTCTTTCTCGGTTCCTGGGTTCCTGAGATTAGTATTAGAGAGGAGAGTAGAGTAAGGCCACATGAAGGCCAGGAGAAGCAGCCAAGATGGCAGAGTGCTGAGGAAGAAACCAGTTTGTTAAGAGTTTGTGCAGGAAGAGATGGGAAACAGAGGTGAATAAGTCTGGTGAGCTGGAAAGCTTTGATGCTAGGAAACTCGGTTAAGTCAGTAGCTTTGTGAGCACTGAATGTGTGGGTTTTGGAGCCCAGTGTATGTTTTTGCTTGCCCGCCGGTGCAAGCTAGAATTAAAGCTGATGGCTCACCAGTTTTTGGCTCCGTTGTTTCATTACCGACTGTTCGAATCCAATGCGAACCTGCTTGGGTCGGGCTGCTGTGATGGTGACCCCGACTACTGGCTTTACATAGTATATAAAGAAAATGTCACAGACTCCTATTGGGGGAAGTTGTATTTGCAAAAGAGACATTTCATACCTGGATAATGATTTGCTCTTTGTAAAGCCAGTAGCCACGGCAGCCATCACAGCCATCTGGCCAATGCAGGGTAACATTAGATTTGGACAGACGGTAATGAAACAATGGAGTCAAGAACTGGTGGGCCATTTTCTTTAATACTAGCTTGCACCTGGCGGGCAAGTAAAAACACACTGGGTTCCAAAACCCACTCATTCAGTGCTCACAAAGCTACTGACTTATCCAAGTTTCCTAGAATCAAAGGTTTCTAGCTCACCAGCCTTATTCACCTCTGTTTCCCATCTCCTTCTCTCTACACAAACTCTGCCCAAACTGGCTTCTTCCTCAGTACTCCGCCATCTTGGCTGCTTCTCCTGGCCTCCACGTGGCCTTTATCTGCTCTTTCCCTCTAATGCTAACCTCAGGAACCACGAGAGAGCAAGCTCCAGGTCTGTCCCACATTATAGTGTAGAAATCCAAATCTTTAATCCAATCTACAAACAAGGAAGTCTCTGATACAAAGTCACTTATCTGAGGCATAATGGGAGGATTCCTCATGAGAGTGCACCAGCCCACATGATCCAATCAGTCAAGGGTGTGGGGAAAAGCTTACTCTTAAAACTAAGCCTTAGGCTATAACAACTCAGGTTGCCTACAGCCTGTCCCCCAACACACATTAATATCAATGGACTTGCACGTGGGCAGCGCCATCTTTAACAAAGTGAGCATAATATATTTTATCTGCCCAACAATCTTTGTACTTGTGTGATTAACATAAAACTAAGATGACTGATAACATTGTGTTATAAATGCAGAGGGGAAGGAGACTTGGATTCTCTGACCTTCCCCCGCACCTGTAAGGAATAGCTAGGCAGGTGTAGGAAGACAAAGATTAAATTAAACCTTTTCTTATATTAATGGGCCATTTACAAGCTTTTTTCCCCATGGAAACTACCTTTCCCCTCCTGAAAGCATGTAGTTAATGTATGTATCTGCACAAAGGAATAGCAAATGAACACTAGAAAATATAGGAATATCTTTTAATATGTAAAGTGACATTTTTACCATTGTGTTGCCTTGTAAGTTTTAATGTGTAGAAACATCTTTTTATGAATCCTGTAGACAAATGTTATAAACTTGGTAATGAATTGTGTCCCATTTCCCCTTTCCTCCTTTTCTCAAACCTGTGTAGGTAAAAACAAAGGTTATAAGCTTATTCCGTGATATCAGGCTTTTTCCCCACCCATGTATAATTAGGGTTATATAACCAGCCCCTAGACTATTATAGACACACACAATTTGGGACTGTTGCCCTGTGTAAGCTATATGGGGCCGGCCTATTTAATAAAATTCCTCCTTTAATAAAACTCTTTAAAACTTATCTTGCCTGACCTCTGGTGGTGCAGTGGATAAAGCGTCGACCTGGAATGCTGAGGTCACAGGTTCAAAACCCTGGGTTTGCCTGGTCAAGGCATGTATGGGAGTTGAAGCTTCCTGCTCCTCCCTCCTTCTCTCTCTCTCTCTCTCTCTCTATTTCTCTCTCCTCTAAAATGAATAAATAAATAAAAATAAAAATAAATTAAAATTTATCTTGACTGGGTGTCTCTACATGAACTTGATGAAATGAGGTACAGTGCCTTTCAGAATCTGGGGTGCAGTACTTTATAACAAGAGCATGTCAGAGTAGTACTTTATAACAAGAGCATGTCAGAGTCTAGTTTTATGTTAGCTTTCTCTTTTCTCTTTTGGCTTTTGATGCCTTTGACTCTTCTTTGCTCTCTAACCCCATCCAGGTTATTCTTTTTCAATCCACAATCCAGATTTTTTTTTTTAAGTAATAAGAGGGGAGATAGTAAGACAGACTCTCACATGCACCCTGTAAAACCAGTAGCCACAGCCACCATTACAACTGCCTGGCCTGTGTGGGTTCGCATTTGATTTGGACAGATGGTAATGAAACAACGGAGCCAAGAAATGGGCCATTACCTTTAATCCAATATAGAAACAAGGAAGTCTGATACAAAGTCACTTATCTGAGGCATAATGGTATTCTTCATGAGAGTGCACCACCCCACATATTGCAACAGTCAAGGGTGTAGGGAAAAGCTTAGTCTTAAAAAGATCTTAGTATTAAAAGGGTGGGAAAGGCTTAGTCTTAAAACTAAGCCTTAGGCTATAATGACCATGCCTGCTTACAGCCTGTCCCCCACACCCAATGCAAACTATAAGTGAGCAAACAAATATATCATATTTACAAACTTACTTGACCAACGTTCCACCCCTTTTGCTCACTTCACTATCTAAAGCACAGGTATTCCTGCACAAGGAAATTAGGCACATTACACAAATTACAAAAGCTCAAATTATAGTTTCAGCAATTACAAAGATACATTTCACCAGTCTCTAAGAACTTTTCTAAAGCGCAAAATGTCCTCAGACTTCTTTCTAGCCATAGGAAAGACTTCCCAGAGTAGAGCGAGGGCCTCCAGCAAAGCTGTCCCCCACCACCATCAAGATATTTCACATTGTCCAAAATCCACAAGTCCATTCAACAAAGGAGCCAGTGCTTGCTCTGGTCAGAGTCCAGGAATCAGTCTGCACACATGGGGCCTCAGCCACCCCCCTCATCCCTGCCATCCTGGCAGGTCTTACACTGTTCCAAAGAGGAGCACATGGCAATGGCAGTCAGTATTTATATCTCTGCTCTGGAGAGCATGATGTCATCCACCTCTATGTCCCAAAATTGCAGACCTACCAGGGGTGTAGTAGGTACTCCTTGCTGCTCGGCTCTCACCTTCTGGAGGCTGTGGATCACAACTCCAGCCTGATTCTCATCATCCTCCAAAGAGGAACTGAAAACATCAACTAACACTGCCAGGCTTGAGCCCTAGGCTGCCGCCAACTTCTGCTCCATGGGCCTTGCAGCCCTGGCCACAGCTTCAGCCCTAACCTTTCACCACCGCTGGCTCTCCACCATGTCCAGGGCAATCTGCAACTCACGAACCTGTGATTCCTTCTTCAGTGTCTGCTCCATTTCCAAGCGAATCTCACAAACCTGGTCGGCCTTCTCCGGTGCTTGCTTCAGCTCCAGGGTCGGCATCTCTTTCTCCCACATTTGCTCCAGCTCCTTCCACTGCTTGGTGTGCAGGTCCTGGGCACCTTCTTCCACAGAGTTCTCAGTTTCCTTATGCATGGCTATAAAAGTCAGCCAGCATATGGTCCCCAAAAAGACAGCCATGAGGAACCATAACAGCAGCCAGTCCTCTACTCCACTGCTCAAAGGTGGTGGTGGCTTCATACCGATCTGTATTGAATCCTGCCATAGACTACGCCAAATGTAAAGCCAGTAGCCACAGCCACCATTACAGCTGCCTGGTCCATGCAGGTTCGCATTTGATTTGGACAAACGGAAATGAAAAAACAAAGCCAAGAACTGGTGGGCCATTACCTTTAATCTTAGCTTGCACCCCGCGGGCAAGAAATACACACAGTGGGAAAGCACTTCCCTTTCTATTCAGGGACACCAAAGCCATTGACTTAAATGAATTTCCTAGAATCAAAGGTTTCTACTTCACCAGCCTTATTCACCTCTGTTCCCCATCTCTTTCTCTCTGCACAAACTCTGCACAAACTGGCTTTTCTTTCAGCACTCCGCCATCTTGGCTGCTTCTCCTCTCCTCCACGTACCCTTTCTCTTCTTTCTTCCCCCAGGGGCTCCTCTGACCCATTTTATAGTGTAGAAATCAAAACCTTTAATCCAATATACAAACAAGGAAGTCTCTGATACACAGTCACTTATCTGAGGCATAATGGGAATCCTCATGAGAGTACACCATCCCACATCCTGCAATAGTCAAGTGTGTGGGGAAAAGCTTAGTCTTGAACAGATCTTAGTATTAAAAAGGTGGGAAAGGCTTAGTCTTAAAACTAAGCGTTAGGCTATAACGGTCCTGCCTGCTTACAGCCTGTCCCCCACACCCAATGCAAACTATAAGTGAGCAAACATATATCATATTTACAAACTTATTTGACCAACATGCCCCAACAGGGATCCACACAACCACCCTATCTTGGGCTGATGCTCAAATCAATTGAGCTATATTTAGTGCTTGAGGTTGACACTATTGGACCAACCGAGCTATCCTCAGCGCCCAAGACCAAGGATCTATCCACTGATCGAACTGGCCAGGGCAGCCAGCCCAAATTTTAAGATGCTCAATTCCCTGTGGTTAGTACTAGGAAGGAGAAGTCAGACCCCATTACCCCTCCTTCACTGGGGAGGAAGAAACAAGAAGGATGCAAGGGGTAGGAGGCAGCAGGGGTAGCTGAGTCAACCAATTATGGATTAACTACTTCCTATAGTTCTCTGAAAGGGTGCATAGGGCCACTTGCTACATAGAGAAAGGAAGACAGAACTTATCTGAAAACCCCTTCCTCTTCTCTTCTCTTAAAAGATTTTAAGACCTTAATTTACAAATTCCAACGCTTATTCTCTGACCTCACCTAATCTCACCTTCCCATCCTAGAGTCATGTGAGTGATGTATACCTCTAGACAAAGGGGTCACAAGACCCTTACATGAAAACCTGTATTCTGTAAAAAGTATATAAGATATAGAAATCTAACTTCGGGGAGCACAAGTTTGGCTCTTTTGGGGTCAGTTACGCTGCTCCACCGGCTAAATAAATCCTACTCTCTTCATTAAGGTGTCTGGGCGTTTTTGGTCTCCTTTGATTCCTGCAATACTACTTTAGTAAAGCTGGGGAGGGGATAAAAGAAAAGGGACCTGCTGGGCCTGACTCCAGAACGACTCATCAACAATACCTGAGCCCCAGAAAGAAATAAACTGGTTTTTTTTTTCACTTTTGTGTGCCCAGACCACAATTTTTACAGAACGATAACCCCAAAGAGTGGCCTAACTTGTTTTGTAAATGGCACTACATTCAATCCACAAATGTTTAATAAGCGCCTTTATTTTTCTAATCTAAATCTTGAGAATAACCACCATTTAGCTAAAGCAGTGGTAGTCAGCCTGGTAGTAATTATTATTATATAAAGCCCACTTTTGTATCTCTGTTAGTAAAATTTTCTAACTGCCCACCAGTTCCACAGTAATGGTGATTTATAAAGTAGGGAAGTAACTTTACTTTATAAAATTTATAAAGCAGAGTTACAGCAAGTGAAAGCATATAATAATAATTACTTACCAAGTACTTTATGTTGGATTTTATTTTGGCAGAATAAATCTTTATAAAACAACTTACTATAGTTAAATCTATGCAATCACGGCTCCATTTGGTTGCTCCGCTACCACCCACCATGAAAGCTGGAACACTCAATAGTGGGCGGTATGGACCAGGTTGATTACCACTGAGCTAAAGCTATGCATGTAGCTTCAATCATTTCTTTTTTTTATTATTTAATAAGACAGACAAGGGCAGACAGGAAAGGAGATGAGAAGCATCAACTTGTTGTTTTGACACTTTAGTTGTTTATTGATTGCTTTCTCATACATGCCTTGACCAGGGAACTCCAGCTGAACCAGTGACCCCTTGCTCAAGCCAGCAACCTTGGTCTCAAGTCAACAACCTCTGGACTTGAGCTGTGACCATGGGGTTATGTCTATGACCTCACACCCAAGCCAGCAACCCCATGCTCAAGATGGTGAGCCCACACTCAAACTGGTTATCTTGGGATTTTGAACCTGAGTCCTCAGTGTTCCATGTCAACACTCTAGCCACTGTACCACCACCCAGTGAGGCTTCAATCATTTCTTTCTTTCTTTTTTTTTTTTTTAACAGGAACAGAGAGAGGGATAGATAGGGACAGACAGACAGGAACGAAGAGAGGTGAGAAGCATCAATCATTAGTTTTTTGTTGCCATTGGGACACCATAGTTGTTCATTGATTGCTTTCTCACATGTGCCTTGACCGCGGGCCTTCAGCTGACTGAGCCACCCTTGCTGGAGCCAGCGACCTTGGGTTCAAGCTGGCGAGCTTTTGCTCAAGCCAGGTGGGCCCCGCGCTCAAGCTGGCGACCTCAGGGTCTGGAACCTGGGTCTTCCGCATCCCAGTCCAATGCTCTATCCACTGCGCCACCGCCTGGTCAGGCTCAATCATTTCTTTAGGAGAGCATTCTTCTAGAGAATAACTTATGGTCCAAAGGTTAAAGGCATTTTTAAAATACGTGTTTTTAAGTTGAGTGATACATACTATCATATCACTTTCCAAAATAATTGTATTAAATTACATTCCCACCAGTGGTGTCCAATACTCCCAACACTGGAGATAATCAGTCTTTTTGGTAGGCAAAACATAGTATTTCACTGGAGAACTAATTTGCATTCTGTTAAGCAAATTTTAAAATTTCAGTAATTTTAAAGTATATTTTTCTTTTTAGGAAAACAATAAAATTTTAGGATTTTTGTCTATTGATTATGACCTCACTTGAAACAATGAGACACTAAGGATTTTAATTGTTTTTCAATGCGAAACACTACAGATAGAGTTGAAAAGAAACAACGATCACCTAGGCACCTTCTTGTTTAAAGATTTAGAAAAAAATTAAGGTTCTGTGGCTAAAGAAAAATATATACAATAAAAGCCCTGATAGTTGAATCAAACACAAGATTATTCCAGAGCTGCAAAACTTGGAAAACTGTTGTTTATTTCAAGTTAAACAATAATTTGTAGCTTGTCCTTTGCATCAGGTTGCTTAACAAGGCACTATTATCGGCAGTGAAAACAGCACCAGAGTGTTCTGGACCTCAGTTTAGAAACCTCAGTACTTGAATTCTGGCTAAGAAAATTTATAGCCAAAAATTAAAATATAAGAGAAAGTTTATTTAGAAAGTAACAGATCCCTGGCCAGACAGCTCAGTTGGTTAGAGTGTCATCTAATATGCCAAGGTTGTGGGTTCAATCCCTGATAAGGGCACATGAAAGAATCAACCAATGGATGCATAAATAACTGAAACAACAAATCAATGTTTCTCTCTCTCTCTCAAAAGTAATTTAATTTTTTTTTTTTTTTTTAGCGAACAAGAGAGAGACAGACAGGGATAAACAGACAGGTAGGGAGAGAGATGCAGAGGCAGATTTAATGGCGGGCGCACTGGGCACATGCCCTAGGCCTCAACTTGTGAAGGGTCCCCCAAATCCCCAACTTTACACTTTTTTCTAATGACACCAAGTTTGTTTTTATATGCAATTTTAACATTAATAATACATAATATTTTTATTTATTTAAAAATATGGTTAACATGTATTTTTATTTTCCCTGTTTCTCCCTTTATTTAAGGGCCCAAATATTTTCTTCTGCGCCCGGGGTTTCAACTGACCTTAATCTGCCTCTGGAGAGATGAAAAGCATCAACTTGTCATTGTGGCACTTTAGTAGTTCATTGATTGCTTTCTCATATGTGCCTTGAGCAGGATGCTACAGCTGAGTAAGTGACCCCATGCTGAAGTTAGTGACCTAGGGCTCAAGCCGGCAACCTTTGGGCTTCAAACTAGCAACCATGGAGTCATGTCTATTATCCCACGCTAAGTTGGCCCCCTCATGCTCAAGCTGGTGAGCTGCGCTCAAGCTGGCAACCTTGGGGGCAACCTCTGTGTCCCAAGCCAATGCTCTATCCACTGCACCTCCACCTGGTCAGGATGTATTGCTTACTTTTGATTAAATTTATTACTCAGTTTAATCATGCAATTTTCTCCGAAGATTTCTCTCCACAAACCTAAAACTTTCCTAGTTCCTTTTAGTTGACCTCTTCCTAATTCATTCAGAAGTAACAAACTAGAACAATTCACTTCCTTCTTTTTTGCTGGAAATGTACCTTCACACCATAGACTTTCTATTACCCAAATTATACAATTTCTGTCCAACTTAATTAGAATTCTTAACTCTTAAAAATCTTAATTTTTAGTGACAACTAAAAAGTAAGCAATTAGCATTCTTTAGATTGGCAAATATATTTAATAATTTTTAGAAAAATAGGCTCCTCTATTGGCAAACACACACACACAAAAAGAGACATACTCCTGATAGGGGAGCCCAAAAGTTAAAAAATTGGCTTCAGTAATAGTAACTTTTAGTGAATAGTTAATGAATAGGAGATATTGATGCAAAGGTTAGGAAATACATTGCTCACAAAAATTACACTGGGAAACAAAATTATTAGTGCATCCACAAAAACACTTGTTCTTACCTAATTCTAGTGTGCTCATCTCAAATCTGACGTTAGTTTCTCTCTGTAAGCTACAGTTTTATTGCAATTCAAGATTTTAGGTTTTCATCTTATTGTAAAATTTTCAACATTTAGTTTAACATAATGAAGTAGAATGTCTTTTTGGGCATCATCTTTGTGAAAATATAATAATTTATATAATGCAATATATACACTAATACACTAAAAGATATGATTGCATCAGAATTTGTCTACAATTTCAAAATAGAACATATTAAAACACTTTATAAAATTTGTGCAAAACTTATTTAAATTCTATTAAGGCAAAAATTTGCATTTATAGCTCTTGTGTTTGTATACTTGTTGAGGACAATCTCGTTTGATGCTCCAGCAGTAGTCTGCTCATCACTAACAGCTCCAAGATTTTTGGGAAACTTATCAAGGTGACTGTTCAGGAACTGAATCTTAACACCCATATTCCATCCAATGTCATGGAAAACCAACAGCATCCTTTGAACCAGAAGTTGATAGTTTTCTGCTTTTTTGTTGCCAAGGAAGTTCTTTGTAACTGCCACAAAAGACTGCCGTGCTGCTTTCTCCTCCATATTCATCTTCCTGGAAAATTCTTCATCATGCATGAGGGTTCGAATTTGAGGTCCATCAAATACACCTGCTTTTATCTTCTCGAAAGACAAGGCAGGAAAAGCAGAAATAATATGTTGAAAGCATTCACTTTCTCTATTCAAAACCTGAACAAATTGCTTTATTAAGCCAAGTTTGATGTGAAGTGGGGGAAAAATGATCCTGTCTCACTTAACTACAGGTTCATTCACAATATTTTGTATCCCTACTTCCAGAGCTTCACGTTTCGGCCACTCCTTCTGAGTCCAATGTTTCTCCTGAGCTCGGCTATCCCACAAACACAGAAAGCAAGGATACTACGTGAAACCTCTCTGTTGTCCTAGCAGAAAATTTACCATTTTAAGATCCACACAAATGATCCAATTATGCTCCTCATACTTCAGAAAGTCAAGGGCAATTTTGATGTCATTATAATCTTCTCACAGATGAGTTGAATAACCCATTGGAACTGCTGCATAAACATTACCATTGTGTAGAAGAACACATTTCAGACTCCGTTTAGAGCTGTCAGGAAATAGTCACCATTCTGTTGGACTGTAAGTGGTAACACCTAGTTGGCTGAGAAGACTACTGATATCATGACAGTAAACAAAGTGTTTGTCTTCAGAAAAAAAGTCCACAAAAATTTGTTCACGCTTCCTGAAATGGGATACTTTAGCTGACAAGTGAAGTCCATGTTTTTCTTGAAGCCTGGAGGCTAATAACTCAGCTGCTTTCTTTGATAGGCCCAAATCTCTTACTATGTCATTCAATTCAGGTTGGCTAAACTGCTGAGGGGTTAATGACTGCTTGGCATCATCAGAAAGAGACCCTTTAGATACTACAACCATTTTCTCATGCATCTTATCAAAATACACTTGATCACCATATTCACTTTCTTTGTCCTTAGAAGAAATAAAACCATTGAAAACTGGAACCGAGTGTCTCAGAGTGTGGGATAGGTCATATTGCTGAAGGAATATTAGGATATGCAATCATATGCCATTTTTTCTTGCCAATGCCCTTTGTATGGATCAGACAGAAATAACAGTCACTGCTGTGGTCCTTAGGTTCATGCCAAACCATGGGAATACCAAAAGGCATTCCTTTGTGTTTTCCTTTTGTCCAGTCACGGAGCATTTCCTCACAATTATGACACACAGTAGGGGAAACTCAATTCTTGTCTTGATCGCCAAGGGGAACTTGAAAATAGGCAATATATGCATGTGTCACAAATGATAAAATATTTCGCCCTTGATGCTGAAGTGTGTAACAGCCACATATATAACAGAAGGTGTCAGTACTATTCTTACATTTACACCTACTCGAAGAAGCCATGATTCAATCTTAAAACAAAATAAGACGGTGTTTTTATCAGATAATAATTTTTTGCATTTACAAACAACTACAATTATGTAAAAGTGATGTTTTTGAAACATTAATTGCCTTGTGGTTATGGTCAATCCAAGAGTCATTGCCCTTTAACTCCAATTTATAAACCAATGCATGCCGCCTGACCAGGCGGTGGCGCAGTGGATAGAGCATTGGACTGGATGTGGTTTGAGACTCGGAGGTCGCCAGCTTGAGCGCGGGCTCATCTGGTTTGAGCAAAAACTCACCAGCTTGGACCCAAGGTCACTGGCTCCAGCAAGGGATTACTCAGTTTGTTGAAGGCTCGCGGTCAAGACACATATGAGAAAGCAATCAATAAACAACTAAGATGTCGCAATAGCATCAAAAACTGATGATTGATGCTTCTCATCTCTCTTCGTTCCTGTCTGTCTGTCCCTATCTATCCCTCTCTCTGACTTTCTCTCTGTCTCTGTAAAAAAAAAAGAACTAAAAAAGAAAAAAACACAATGCATGCCATTAATTGTAACAAAAAGAAATTAAAATTGCATAAAAACTGGAGCATGCATCAAAAACAGATTTCTAGTTTGGAATCAGCGATGCAGATATATATAGAAACAGTTCTAAAACCTTATGCAACAGAAAATGACAAAAAAAAATTGTTCCCCAATGATAGGATCAGGGAACGTGCAGATACTCTAGTACTTTCAGTCTTTTGTATAGTGCATTTTCACCAATGAGTTAAAAGTTGGTTTTGCAAAACATCTGCATAATCAAACAACTTTGTTTGACTTCTCGTTTGCTTTTCTGATGTTCTTGTTTAATAAAAAAAAATCAAATGCCTTTTTTATTGCTTCATATTCATTTAGAAATATCCCCTCATATTTGTGAGCAGTTTAGTTAATCTGCTTGGTAGTCTCCCCTAATGGTTCCCTGACCTTTACTTTGAAATGTTGCAAAAAGTTTACCTTTACAGAAATGTTGAGGAAAGCTTACATTGGGGAGGGAACTGACAATTCAGGAAGTTTAAATCATAATAGTTGTTTATAAAAGCCTAGCTACAGGATTTACTGTGAAAAGTTAAAACATGTAAATTAATTAGAAACTCAGTTCACCAATCTTTTGTGTGTGTGTGTGTGTGTGTGTGTGTGTGTGTGTGGTGTGTGTGTGTGTGACAGAGACAGAGAGAGAGAGAGAGAGAGAGGGACAGATAGGGACAGACAAGCAGGAAGGGAGAGAAATGAGAAGCATCAATTCTTTGTTGTGGCTCCTTAGTCTCCTTAGTCATTCAGTGATTGCTTTCTCATATGTGACTTGACTGGGGGCTACAGCTGAGTGAGTCACCCCTTGTTCAAGCCAGAGACCTTTGGGCTCAAGCCAGCGACCATGGGGTCATGTCTATGACCCCACATTCAAGCCAGCAACCCTGCGCTCAAGCTGGTGAACCCCCACTCAACCTGGATGAGCCCATGCTCAAGCTTGCGACCTCAGGGATTCGAACCTGTGTCCTCCACATCCCAGTCCAATGTTCTATCCACAGTGCCACCTCCTGGTCAGGAGAGTTCACCAATCTTAAATCTTTACTTTGTATCCTAAGAAAATAGGGAGTCTTTTCATAGATAATTCCCAGAAGCATATGGTCCCAGAGGAGTCAAGTACTGGCTGTTTCTGGGAGGCACCTGACCTTGACTGTCTTGAAGATTTACTAAGGACACCAGATAAGACTATGCTGCTTAGGCCTGTGCTACATTAGAAGAACTTTCAGAATAAATGTTTCTGCAGCTGAAACCCCATCTCCTGTTCATTGTTATGTGACTAACTGCATGGACTTTTTTTTCCTTTTTCCCCTAAACCCTGTAAATACCAGCAGCACCAGAAGATTGTTAAGGGAGCTTTGTGGAGAGGACTCCCCTGCCTTCCAGGATGCTGGTATTTCTGCATTAAAGACACTCTTAACACTCAGTCCAGTTTATCCCTTTGATTGGGATAAACTGCCCTGAAACCTGAATTATCCCGGTAACAGTACCTACTCTAAGAATTTATCTCAAGAAAATAATTAAGGATATATGTAAACATTTAGCCCCAAGTATGTTTATTGTAGCTTTATTTGTAATAATGAAAGATTGAGAATAATACATATATCCAACTGTGGGTTTCTTCAACTGTTGTGACTTAAACTCCCCTAATTGTCTGGTGTCTCCCCAATGTAAGCTTTCCCTGAAATTCCTGCAAAAGAAAAATTTTCTCTGCATTTCAAAGTAAAGGCCGGGGAGCCTTTAAGAGAGAATCGAAGCAGATTAACTATTTCCTAACCCTTACATATCGCCTATTCATTATAACTAAAAAGCTACTGTTACTGAAGCCAAATTTCTAAGTTTTGAGTTCCCCTAACAAAACCTCTCTATTGCCCACTTTATATTGGGGTCAGCTGTGTTGCAAAAGAAGATTAGTCTTTTTCTTTAGGAACTCAGGGTCAATTTTCCCCCAGTTGGTGAGTACCACAAAAGGGGTCTCTCAAGGCAACATGGACCGGTTCCCCATCTCTGGAGAGACAGATATATAGTTAGAGGCATCCCTGCTAGTCTCTGGGTTGGTTTGGGTTATCCTGTAGTATAATAGTAGGACAGGTACCTTATTGTATGGGAACTAGCATGGGTGGGGAGTGCATACCCCATGCCCTGAAGGTACTTACCAACCATCACCATGATGGCCAGCCATAGGGAGGATGGATGTACTCCACCCAGGTAGGTACACTCCACTCCTCAGAGAGACCCTGATGTCTAGAGTGCTACCCGGTGCTCTGAAGGCAGGCTTTCCAGAGGTGACAGTGATGGTTGGGCACTGGACTTACTCCACTCAGGCAGGTGGACTCTACATGAAGCCCACCCAAGTGAAGCATCCCTGCTTGTTGGCCTCCAGCCTTAGCTAGCCTTATTGGAGGCCCCCTTCACTTACCCCGCCACCCCAGCCATAGTGTCTGCCCATACAAGGGGTGCCTAATACCTCCATCGCCTTGAATGGAAAACTCATCCTACAACTCTGGTCTGTAGTGGTTGGCTAGTGACATGTTTCCCTGCCTTTTCTGTTTCTAAGAGCTCTGGTCTTTTAGGAGACCTAGGAGAGAAAGAACAGCCACCCCTCAAAGGGAAGGGAGAGTCCCTATTAAGTTATCTTTGAGGCTTGTCATGGAAGTTGGAAATAAAGAAAACAAGGTTAGTTTCACCCACTTTATTTTCTCCTTCCCTTAGTTATCTTGACTTTTATTTTTAGTCTAGGTTCTGTCAACCCTTAACCTTTAGCTCTACCTTGAAAAGTTAAAAAAAAAAAACAAAAAACAAAAACAGCTCAAAGAAAATCAGCCTCTTACCTTAAAACAGGGAGGTCTAGAATTTCAAGGGAATTCCACCTGATGCAAAGCAAAGAGCTGGTGGGGCACAATAGACCCTTGATGGTACCTAGCACAGTTACAGGTCCGCAAGGTGGTTCTGGGTGACCTTTGCTGGAATCCTGCCACACTACATCATACTAAGACAATCCAAGTCTCTTCTTTCAAGGAATTAATGTATAATCATGAGGGATTACTATCAACAAAGTTCTTGGTAAAAAGCAAATGTTTCATCTTAAAAATGCATAGACTGTTAATGACATAGTCAAATTTATAGATACCTATCAGCACTTAATGGAAGAAAAACCAGTTTATAGGTAGGGTGATTTTATATTCTTTTGGGAAAGAAACATATATAACCACAATTATGTGTACTTCCCACTGATCTGAATATGGTGTATAAGAGGAGTTTCAGAAGAACTTATACAGAACAAAAAATAAAATGAAATAAAATAAAAAACTTGTACAGCCGGAATCCTCAAGACTCATACCTACTTATTTGGGAAATAATAATTTATTCAATACACATGCACATTAAAGATTTATTTTAAACCAGGTGCTGTGGAGTGTCTACAAAGATCAAAGATAAGATATTTCTGTTCTAGAAGAGTTCAGTCCAAGAGAGGCAACACAAAAATATGATAAAATTCATGATCATCCTGTGTGAATCACTTAGTTTAGATTTTATTTATTCACTTTTAGACAGAAAGGAAAGAGAGAGAGACAGAGAGAGACAAGGGGGGAAGAGGAGGAAGCATCAACTCCCATATGTGCCTTGACCAGGCAAGCCCAGGTTTTCGAACCGGCGACCTCAGTGTTCCAGGTCGACACTTTATCCACTGTGCCACCAAAGGTCAGGCTCTCAATAATTTTTTATCAGTGTCTAGAAATTGCCAGTTTTAGAAAAGTTTGAAACAGAAGGTAAGTCAGATGCCAGAGAGAAGCACAGACAAGATGAGGAACACAGCACTGGCATGACGCTGAGGTCAGATGGCCATCAAACTGCTGCAGTTGGGCAGCAGAGCCGGCATGTTGGAGCAAAGACAAGCCTGGAGAACAAATCTGACATCAGAAGTGGCAGGGGGTGGGGGAGACGTAGGGCAAGGGAAAGAAAGCCTAAACAGGAGACCTGAGAGAGCTTGTTGGAAGAGCATTTGGTTGCAGCAAGGACTTTCTCCAAGACCCAGTGACCAATTCCATGGGATATTCCTCTGCTTGTCTGAAGGTCTGTATTACCCAACCAAGTATCGAACTATAGAGGTGTACACAAAGTGATAAGGGGAGCTGTCAACTGGGTTTCTTGAGGCTTTTCATAAGGCAGGTAACAGAGGGTTTGGGCTGTGTGAGGGTGGAAGATAGAAAACAAATAGTGCTGGATGAGGCTGGTAAATAAATACCCACAGCAACCTTCTATGGGACAAGAAGTGTGTGGAGTGCTTCACATACACAATCGTATTTAAGCTTCATCATAACCTTGTGAGATAAACTCTATTATTAACCTTAGAGAGCACATTAGAAAATTGAAGTTTACTCAAAATCCCCCGGTCCCGGTCTTATATTTCATGCTCTCGTGGTTTGGCCCAATCCCTGTCCTCTGGCTGAGTCCTTTCCTCAGTAGTGTTCCTGGATGTCACCTCATTTCTCATTCCCATTAACTTCCCATACCATCTTTGCCTCAAGAGGAAGGATGGGCCATGATTGGGATAAACAGCGTTGTCATCTTGGGCCTCTGATTTTTCCTTTGATTTCAGATGATTCTCTGGTTTATTCCATTTAGGTTTGCAGGAGACAGTCACACTTCTGCACAAATATAGAATTCAATCTAGAATTCTAGAATTCTCAAAAAGATGGCTCTTTTGAATCAGTCAGTGGCAGGCAGGTCTTCTGGGGTCATTTAGAAGTATTCTGTCTGGACATGGATCTCTGTAGATTTGG
The DNA here is from genome assembly GCA_037038555.1 of Rhynchonycteris naso. Classification (NCBI taxonomy): domain Eukaryota; kingdom Metazoa; phylum Chordata; class Mammalia; order Chiroptera; family Emballonuridae; genus Rhynchonycteris; species Rhynchonycteris naso. The sequence goes on from CM072998.1 coordinate 246,543,144, forward strand.
CATCTCCTGTGGCAGAGCGCACCTCCAGCCTTCAACCTTCACCCACTGACTCACTGGGGTCACATCCTACTTTACAATGCAGGCTCATACATGGTATTGCCAGTTCATGTCTTTGTTAAACGTGTTTTAACATGTCAATTCATTTTGTTTACTTTTTTAAAGAACTAATTGGACTGCCCCTGCTTCTAACACATTGGCTCATCCTCTCGAGTACATTTGATCCTCAGTAGATTTGATTCTTGCAATGTATGTGCCTTATTTTATGTTAATCATGTCAATGCAAGGGACTGTTTGGTGTTGCCCAACCAGAGCTTGAGGCTGTGTGCTCCCCAGACAGCTGAAAAAGCTTGATTGTAGCAGAGTCTGAGCTGTCTTCCAACTGGGTTTTCTGTGTTGTTTTGAACCTATAGGAAGATGTTCTCTTCTGACAAGTTATTGTTGTGTACCCTGCAAACATGTAAGATAAAATACAACTTCATTCCTTCCGCCGTTTTTAGATTAAAAACAAAAAAGTGCACTCCGGCAGGATAGCTCAGTTGGTTAGAGCATCATCTGGAAGCACAGAGGTTGCCAGTTCAATCCCCGGTCATGGCACATACAGGAACAGATCAATGTTCCTTGTCTCTCTCTCTCTCTCCCTTCCTCTCTCTAAAATCAATAAAATAAACATCTGAAAAATAAAATAAAATGTGTGATCCTTTTTTAAAAGAAAGACGTATAAATAAATCTAAGTATTGCAGGCATAGTGTCAGGATCTTGCCGCCCCGGGCCTTCCTTGCATCTGTCTTGGGCCCACCTCCAGCCCAGGGTGGAGCTGCCACAGATGGACTGAACTTTTGCTTTCAGAGCCACTTAGTCCTTTTGTAACAAAGAAAGAACAATGTTTTTTACAATGTCAATAAAAAACTCTTTGTACCGAGAACAAAAACAAAAACCCTGTGATTTAGAGAAGCTATAAAACTGATCCAGGATTTTACACTAAAATGTGGGTTATAATTTCTGGAGCTTGACTTTTTTTTTTTTTTTTAATTTAATTTTATTATTATTAATTCTAATGGGGTGACATCAATAAATCAGGGTACATATGTACAATGAAAACATCTCCAGGTTATCTTATCATTCAATCGTGTTGCATACCCATCACCAAAAGTCAAATTGTCCTCTGTCACCTTCAATCTGGTTTTCCCTGCGTCCCTCCCCTCCTCCCTATCCCATTCTTCCCTCCCTCCCCCCATCCCATAACCACCACTCTCTTGTCCATGTCTCATACCCTCATTTTCATGTCCCACCTATGTATGTAATCGTGCTGTTCTCAGTTTTTCTCTTTTTCTGATTTACTTATTTCACTCCGTATAATGTTATCAAGGTACATCCATTTTGTTATAAATGATCCGATGTCATCGTTTCTTATGGCTGAGTAGTTTTCCATAGTATATATGTACCATAGCTTTTTAATCCACTCATCTTCTGATGGACACTTGGGCTGTTTCCAGATCTTCGCTATTGTGAACAATGCTGCCACGAACATGGGGGCGCATTTCTTCTTTTCGAACAGTGCTATGGTGTTCTTAGGGTATATTCCTATAAGTGGGATAGCTGGGTCAAAGGGCAGTTCGATTTTTAATTTTCTGAGGAATCTCCAAACTGTTTTCCACAGTGGCTGCACCAGTCTGCATTCCCACCAGCAGTGCAGAAGGGTTCCCTTTTCTCCACCTCCTCGCCAGCACTTATTCTGTGTTGTTTTGCTGATAAGTGCCATTCTGACTGTTGTGAGGTGATATCTCATTGTGGTTTTAATTTGCATTTCTCTAATGATTAGTGATGTTGAGCATTTTTTCATATGCCTATTGGCCATCTGTATGTCCTCTTTGGAGAAATTTCTATTCATTTCTTTTGCCCATTTTTTGATTGGGTTGTTTGTCTTCCTGGTGTTGCTTTTTATAAGTTCTTTATAAATTTTAGTTATTAACCCCTTATCAGATGTGCTGTCGAATATGTTCTCCCATTGTGTGGTTTGTCTTTTTATTCTGTTCCTATTGTCTTTAGCTGTGCAAAAACTTTTTAGTTTGATATAGTCCCATTTGTTTATCTTGCCTTTTATTTCAGTTGCCCATGAAGATAAATTGGCAAATATACCGCTGCTACAGATGTCGGAGAGCTTGCTGCCTATGTTTTCTTCTAAGATGTTTATGGTTTCACGGCTTACATTTAAGTCTTTTATCCATTTTGAGTTTGTTTTTGTGAATGGTGTAAGTTGATGGTCTAGATTCATTTTTTTGCAGGTAGATGTCCAATTTTCCCAACACCATTTGTTAAAGAGGCTGTCTTTACTCCATTGTATGTTCTTTCCTCCTTTGTCAAATATCAGTTGTCCATAAAGCAGTGGGTTTATTTCTGGGTTCTCTGTTCTGTTCCATTGATCTATGTGCCTGTTCTTATGCCAGTACCAGGCTGTCTTGAGTATAATGGCCTTGTAGTAAACCTTGATATCAGGAAGAGTGATACCTCCTGCTTTATTTTTTCTTTTTAAGATTGCTGAGGCTATTCGTGTTCTTTTTTGGTTCCATATAAATTTTTGGAATATGTGTTCTATATCTTTGAAGTATGTCATTGGTATTTTAATTGGTATTGCATTGAATTTATAAATTGCTTTGGGTAATATAGACATTTTAATGATGTTTATTCTTCCTAGCCATGAGCACGGTATATGCTTCCACTTGTTTGTATCTTCCTTGATTTCTTTTATCAATGTTCTATAATTTTCTGAGTACAAGTCCTTAACCTCCTTGGTTAAATTTACTCCTAGGTACTTTATTTTTTTGGCTGCAATAGTGAAGGGGATTGTTTCCTTAATTTCTTTTGCTGATATTTCATTGTTGGTGTATAGAAATGCCTCTGATTTCTGAGTATTAATTTTATATCCTGCCACCTTGCTGAATTTATTTATAAGGTCCAGTAGTTTTTTGACTGAGACTTTAGGGTTTTCAATATACAATATCATATCATCTGCAAATAATGACAGTTTTACTTCTTCTTTTCCAATTTGTATACCTTTTATTTCTTCTTCTTGTCTGATTGCTGTAGCTAGGACTTCCAGAACTATGTTGAATAAGAGTGGTGAAAGTGGGCAACCCTGCCTGGTTCCTGATCTTAAGGGGATTGCTTTTAATCTTTGTCCATTTAGTATGATGTTTGCTGTCGGTTTATCATAGATGGCCTTTATCATGTTAAGGAATGATCCCTGTATTCCCACTTTACTGAGAGTTTTGAGCATGAATGGGTGCTGGATTTTATCAAATGCCTTTTCTGCATCTATTGAAATTATCATGTGATTTTTGTCCTTCCTTTTGTTTATGTGGTGAATCACATTGATTGATTTGCGAATATTGAACCAGCCTTGCCTCTCCAGAATAAATCCCACTTGATCGTGGTGTATGATTTTTATCATATATTGCTGGATCCGGTTGGCTAATATTTTGTTGAGAATTTTAGCGTCTAAATTCATCAGGGATATAGGCCTATAATTTTCTTTCTTTGTGTTGTCTTTGCCCGGTTTTGGGATCAGAATTATGCTCGCCTTATAAAAGGAGTTTGGAATTCTTCCTTCCTCTTGAATTTTTTGAAATAGCTTGAGGAGAATAGGAGTTAGTTCTTTGAATTTTTGATAGAATTCACTTGTGAAGCCATCAGGCCCAGGACTTTTCTTTTTTGGGAGTTTTTTGATAACTGTTTCGATCTCATTTGCTGTAATTGGTCTGTTTAGGTGTTCTGATTCTTCCAGATTGATTTTTGGAAGGTTATATGATTCAATAAATTTGTCCATTTCACCAAGATTGTCTAATTTTTTGGCATATAGTTCTTCATAGTATTTTCTTACAATGCTTTGTATTTCTGTTGTGTCAGTTGTTATTTCTCCACTGTCCTTTCTAATTTTATTTATTTGAGCCCTCTCTCTTTTTTTCTTGGTGAGTCTAGTTAAAGGTTCATCAATCTTGTTTACCTTTTCAAAGAACCAGCTTCTGGTTTCATTGATCCTCTGTATTGTTTCCTTAGCCTGTATGTCATTTATTTCTGCTCTGACCTTTATTATTTCCTTTCTTCTACTTGTCTTGGGTTTTATTTGTTGTTGTTTTTCTAGTTCTTTTAGATGCAGGGTCAGGTTGCTTATTTGAGCTTTTTGTAGCTTCTTATGATATGCCTGTAGTGCAATAAACTTCCCTCTCAGAACTGCTTTTGCTGTGTCCCATAAATTTTGAGTTGATGTATGCTCATTATCATTTGTTTCTAGAAACTTTTTTATTTCTTCTTTGATCTCATTGTTAATCCATTCATTATTTAATAACAAGCTATTTAGTTTTCAAGTGTTTGAGTATTTTTCAGTTTTTCTTTTGTGGTTAATTTCTAGTTTCATGGCATTGTGATCAGAGAAAATGCTTGATATGATTTCAATCTTCTTAAATTTATTGAGACCATTTTTGTGTCCTAACATGTGGTCTATCCTAGAAAACATACCATGAGCGCTTGAGAAGAATGTATATTCTACTGCTTTAGGGTGAAAAGTTTTGAAGATATTTATTAAATCAAGTTGATCTAGTGTATCCTTTAAGTCTGCTGTTTCTTTATTAATTTTCTTTCTTGAGGATCTATCCAGTGTTGTTAGAGGGGTATTGAAATCCCCTACTATGATAGTATTGCTGTTAATCTCACCCTTTATATCCATCAAAGTCTGCTTTATGTATGTCGGGGCTCCTATATTTGGTGCATAGATATTTACAATAGTTATATCTTCCTGTTGAATTGTTCCCTTTATCATTATGTAGTGCCCTCCTTTATCTCTTACTACTGCCTTTGTTTTAAAGTCCATTTTGTCTGATATAAGTATTGCTACCCCTGCTTTTTTTTCATTTCCATTTGCATGAAATATTTTTTTCCATCCTTTTACCTTCAGTCTATGAGCATCTTTTGTTTTAAGGTGTGTCTCTTGTAGACAGCATATGTATGGGTCCTGTTTCTTTATCCATGCAGCTACCCTATGTCTTTTGATTGGATCATTTAATCCATTTCCATTTAAGGTTATTATTGATATGTAGTTGTTTATTGCCATTTTATTCTTTAAAGCTGTATTCTTCTTTTGCTCTATTCATTCCTCCCTTTAAACTGTTCACAAGAGGCCCCTTAGTATCTCTTGCAGAATTGGTTTGGCTTTTATGAATTCCCTCAGGCTTTCTTTTTCTGGGAAGCTCTTTATTTCTCCTTCAATTTTAAACGTTAGCCTTGCTGGATAAAGTAGTCTTCGTTGTAGGTTCTTGTTCTGCATTACTTTGATTATTTCTTGCCATTCCCTTCTGGCCTCAAGTGTTTCTGTTGAGAAGTCCGATGTCATCCTTATGGGGGCTCCTTTGTAGGTGATAGTCTTTTTTTCTCTAGCAGCTTTTAAAATTTTTTCTTTATCCATTAGCTTTGGTATTTTAACTAGGATGTGTCTTGGTGTAGATTTTTTTGGGTTTCTCCTTAATGGTCTTCTGTGTGCTTCTTGAATGTGTGGAGTGTTTCCCAGCCTTAATTTAGGAAAGTTTTCTGCTATAATTTGATTGAACAAAGTTTCCATTTCCTGTCCTCTCTCTTCTTCTTCAGGCACCCCTATGATGCGAATGTTGTTTCTCTTCATGTTGTCACAAAGCTCCCTTAGAGTTTCCTCACATTTTTTAAGTCTCTTTTCCTTTTTCTTCTCTGCTTCTGTTCCTTTGTTTATTGTGTCCTCTAACACGCTTATTCGATCCTCAGCGTCATCCATCCTGCTTTTAATTCCTTCCATTGTGGTCTTCAGTTCTGATACTGTATTTGTCATTTCTGTCTGATTCTTTTTTATTATTTCAATTTCATTTTTTATACTTGTTATCTCTTTATTTAGGTGTTCATAATGACTATCCATTGTTGCTCTAATATCTTTGAACATCCTAACTATCATTATTCTAAATTCTGCTTCTGGTAATTTGGTTATATCTGGTTCATTCAGGTCCTTCTCTGGGGATTTCTCTTGATTCATTTGGTTTGCATTCCTCTGCCTGCCCATTTTTTCTGTGTATAAGCAAGTTGTGGCCACTGGAGTCCAGTAGGTGTTGCCTTTGTGTTCTCTAGGTGTGGTCTATCTGCAGGTCCCCCACCCCCTCTGCTGGTGTCTAGGGTGGTTGGGTATGAGCGTTGCCAGCGCCGGCCCACTGTGGCTTTTGCTGTGATTTCTGCCTCTCCTCCGTGGGAGGGGCTGTGACTGAAGCCACAAGATTAGCACCAAGGGTAGAGGCGAGCACCTTTCCTCAGCTGCAGACCCAGCCTATTTCCGGACTTCCGCCCAGAACCAGCAGTCGGAGCCTGCTCGCTACAGTTCCGCGGGTTAGGCGGGGCTTTTGACGTGCTCTCAGCTGTAAGCTTTTGCCCGTCCGGAGCTTTAGCCCCGCCCTCGAGGCCAGGGCCCTTTGCGCAGGGTCGGAAACCAAGGTTTATTGGGGCGGGCGTGTTTGCTGGCTTCCGCCGAGCTGCGTACTTCCGCTCGTCCCGGACTCTACCCCGCCCCCGCGCTCGGAGCCCGCTCGCGCACGTATATTGGCCAACCGCGGTTTCTCCGGCCGGGGGTGGGGGGGTGGGGGGGGACTGGTAGCGTCAGCTCAGCCACAGCCCCTGCCCGTCCCTGGTCCTAGCCCGGTTCCCGCGGTCAGGGCCGGCTTGCGCAGGGCCTGCCCGTTCCTGGCCTCCCGCTTTGTCCCCGTAAGTGGGACCAAAGGCGGGCCCGCAGCTTCCGGACCGCTTTCGCGGTCCCCTCTGACCCTCTGGGCTAGACCGATCTCCCACCAGCTTGGCCTCTGCCCACGCCGACAGAACCGCCTTTCAGCGTCCTGCCGCCCCAAAACCTTAAGCAGCCCTCAGCAGAGTAGGAAGGGACCTAATACTCCACACTGTAGGCCTGGGAGCTCCCTCACTTGTTTCACCGCTCAATACTGTCCAAACGCCTCTTTTAGGCTCTAGGACTGGAGGCTGGGGCTTGGTTCCTGGGACCCAGGTCCCTCCCTCTCCGCCAAACTCTCGTCCCGCCCCGCGGGTCTCTCCAGGCTGCTGTTTGCTCCAGGGAGCTGGGCAGCCCTCTTCGCGTTTTCGCTATTCCTACCAGTCTCAGTGTGGCTTCTTCTGTGTTCCTTGGTTGAAGAGTCCACTTAGTTTTGTTCAAAGTTGGTTTATCCAGTTGATGGTTCTTAAAATTGAGTTGTAATCCACTTTGGTTCTGGGAGTTGGAAGTTGGTACGTCCGCCTACTCCGTCGCCATCTTGCTCCCCCCTTGACTTTTTTTTGTTTTTTGTACTTTTCTGAAGTGAGAAGTTGGGAGGCAGAGAGACAGACTCCCGCATGCACCCGACCGGGATCCACTCAGCAAGCCCACTAAAGGGCAATGTTCTGCCCCATCTTGGGCTGTTGCTCCCTTGTACCTGGAGCCATTTTAGCACCTGAGGTGAGGCCATGGTGCCATCCATCCTCAGGGCCCAGGTCAACTTGCTCCAGTGGAGTCTTGGCTGCAAGAGGGAAAGAGAGAGAAAGAGAGAAGTAAGAGGGGAAAGTATGGCAGAGCAGATGGTTACTTCTTCTGTGTGCCCTGGCCAGGAATTGAACCTGGGACACCCACATGCCCGGCTGATCTACCACTGAGCCAACCGGCCAGAGCTTCTAGAGCTGGACTATTAACTGCTTATTTAACTATTGCTATTAACCACTAAAGTTCAATTTATAATACACGTATAGTGAGAAGTTTTCAAAATACTAAATGTTCTGGATTTTCTCTTGTAGGCAGTGATATGAATTGAAGCTCTTAAAGCCAAAGACTGATAATGGTTTGATAATGTGGTTAATGCCATCAGCATAAACTTTAGTTCAAACACCAGCTTTATAACTTTTTAAGGATGCCTGATCAAAATAATTTTCTGGGTCATCAAATTTCTAAGTTAAAAATTATAACAATGTCTTCTGGCTGGAATGCTGTAATATATACTTAAATATATAATGCATAAGAAGGCAATTTGTTCATTGCCAAGCTAAAAATAAATATTAATTACTATTTCTACTTCATTTTAGAAAAATCAAGTAACCATGGTGCTGAGGCAATGGTTCAGATGAAGAAGGGTCTACACTAAAGCAGTGGCGATGAGGATGGAGAAGTCCATATTAAATAGATGATCAGAACAGTTTACAAACTGGACTGAGTGACTGAATGTATATGGGAAGGAAAAGGAAAGGGGGTCAGGATGATTCAGTTTTCTGTTGAGTAATTGGATAGATGGTGATGTCATTAATGCAAGAAGAAGGGTTGGCAAGATAATGTATTCTACTTTAGGAATGTTTTGAGGCGGTGGCTATGAGCTATCCAGCAAATGGAGGTGGTGAAATGAGTAGGACTAAGAGTGGAGGGCTCAGAAGAGAGATATGCTATAATTCAGATTTGGACACTTGGGACACAGGTCTGATTAAAATTGAGAGTAATTGTAATGTAAAAAGATGGTCTATAACCCTTGAAAGGCAAGGAGCCTTCCCAACTCACACACAAAAATAAATGGCTGATGCAGAAACCCAATTTGTAAAACAGATCAAACAAAAGCTTTTCTGTTCAAATCTAGAATGAGTTGCCTGGAACCCAATTCTTGAGAGAGCCCCTAAATGCACTTCACTGAGCCCAGTTTGAGAGACCAACTTGGAACAAGAAGAGAAGAAGGAAAGTTAATTGCCATATTGAGTCTACAAGAGATAGCTTACACAAAATCAGACTGAGATTTTTATTTTGGATTTTTTTTTTAAAGGTGCTTTGAAACTCTATTCTTTTGGAAGCCTCATCTAGTCATATGCAGTACTAATATTTACTCTGGCCTGCTCTTACAGATGCCTGCCAGTGTTACAATGTTCCTGCTTGCACATTGGAAACCATAGTATTCAAGTAAAGATAGCTGGCTGAGACCTTAGGCTAATGTCTATTTTCAAGTTCACGCATGTTGGTTTTCCTCATCAGAAAATGGTTACTGTGTGTACGTGTGCTGGATCCCTAGCACAGAGACAGACAGTTGCATTTATCAGTTACCCTGAGACTCTTATTTGATCTTTAAACGAGATAAATGTTACCCATTTACTCAAACAAGTGTTTAATAAAAATTATCCTAGATATTTAACATGTAAGCTTTTTAAAAAGTTAAATTGATTTGAAATTTTTCTCCTAATTAAAGTCATTGAGTCTGCTTACTTCAACACTGTTAAGGCCTTAATTCCAAATCCAATAAAATTAGCGTGGTTTATTAAATCAGAAAGACCTAATCACATGATAAAGAAAGACAACAGGAGCAAGGAAGTGAAAGCAGGAGACAGGGAAGAAAGGACAATCGATGACACAGTATATCGTTACTGCTAAAACAACCACAGAACTGAAAATCTCTAAACTCTCAGGGATTTAACACAATGTAAATTTTTCACTCCAAGTTCAATGCTGCAGACGTTTGTGGTTGGTATGTGGGCATTCATCTCGTGACTTGGCCTCAGCGTCCTCGCCTGGATCCTTTGCCATTTGGTCAGTGATTGAAGTGGAGAACAGAGACAGAGTCTATGAGCAAGGCCTGAATGTGAGTGCATCACTTCTGTTTGTTTTTTATTTTATTCATTTTAGAGAGGAGACACAGAGTGAGAGAGGGGGAGGGGGAGGAGCTGGAAGCATCAACTCCCATGTGTGCCTCGACCAGACCAGTGTAGGGTTTTGAACTGGCGACCTCAGTGTTCCCAGGTCGACGCTTTACCACTGCGCCACCATAGGTCAGGCCTGCATCACTTCTGAATATTTTTCTTTGGCCAGAACTAGTCATACAGCTGTGACAATCTGCCTGAGGGACTGGGATATATAGTCTAGCTGTGTGTTCAGAAGGTGGAAGTGGGTATACTGAACAGCTAGCCAGTCTCTGCTACAGATTAAATAGATCGTGCTTATGTTCAGATTTTGTGAAAATAAAGAAAAAGGAATTCCTTGCATATGAAAAGTTTTCAAACTGATTCATCTTCCACTATGGAAGTCTTAATCAAAAGGACTGAGGGAAGTGAATATTGAATGCCATCAACCCTGCTGTAAATATCGATGAATTCTTTTTTTTATAAAAATTTACTTTATTTTTTTATTTTTAAGAGAGAGGAAGGGAGATAGTGAGACAGACTCTCACATGTACCCTAGCTGGGATCCACCTGGTAACCCTCTTCTGAATCAACAGAGCAATTCTCAGCACCTGAGGCCGATACTCAGACCAACTGAGCTATCCTCCACAACCAAGGCTGACACTCGAAAAAATTGAGCCACTGGCTGTGAGAGGGAAAGAAAGAGAGAAGAGGGAGAGGGAGGGGAAGAGAAGCAGATGGTCACTTGTCATGTGTGCTCTGACTGGGGATCAAACCCAGGATGTCCACATGCCGGGATGACACTAACCGCTGAACCAACCGGCAAGGGCAATATCAGTGAATTCTTAAGCAAGAATGAACTACCATGTTTTCAAGTTCATCCCCCAACAATATTTATTACTGTTACAGGTAAGGTTCAATTCAAAACATTACTTTAAAAACATCATATTTCAAATAATGAAATAAAATATATTTTTATTTAATGCAGCTCACCATTATAATATAAACATTTTCTTCACAAAATTCTCAAAAAAACTTAACATTCTTCCCCCCCAAAAAAAGAATTTTAAAAATAAGCTAGACATATAGCCACTGAGTCATAGAATAACTGGAATTCTGGCAGGAAGATAACTATAAAGCAATTTTTTAAAAGAAGAACACCATTCTGATTTATTTAAACTCCACAAAGTAGGTAAGTGTTTTATGGATCAAGAGTTTCAAATACAGGGTGTTATGCAATAGCTCAGCTTAGAATAGTTTTCCCCTTTGTTCATGCACATCACGCAGATACCTTTAGTGACATCCTGAGGTTTGGAAGGCTATTGGATTAGATCTTTTGAAAAAAAAAAGGTTATTCTGCACTATGTATAGGAAACAGCTTTGATGATTCATAAAATCAAAGCCTTTTAGTTCCTTGCAGGGGAGATTTCCCAGCCAATGTGTTGAAAGGAAAGAGACTGTATTATAACTTGCCCCCTGTAGAACCAGAGACCCCAGCTAGCTTTTTGCAGGAAGGACCAAACACTAAGCAAACTTTCATTAGACAACTTTTAAACAGCACAAAGAAGACAAATTCTTTCAACCTACAAAAAAGAAATTGATGAATGCCAATAAGTCTGTATGTTATAAAAATATAAGGATTATCTCAGCAAATATTTCCTTGTGAGAAAATCTGTATCAGGCTTGTGTCCCTAATGATTTTTTATATACCATTGGTCCATGCCACTGAGATATGTCTGCTAAGATAACTTTTGTCTCAGAAAATAAAAATTTACATTAGAGACTGACTGGTAGTGGCACATTGGATAGATACAGCATGGGCCTGGGATGCTGAGGTTCCAGATTCAAAACCCCATAGTTGCCAGCTTGAATGCAGGATCATCAACTTGAGCATGGGGTCATCAACATGATCCCAAGGTCAGTGGCTTGAAGCCCAAGGTCTCTGGCTTGAGCAAGGGGTCACTGGCTTGGCTTGTGTTCCCCACACTTTGTGATTGAAGGCATATATGAGAAACAATCAGTGAGCAATTAAAGTGATGCAGCTACAAGTTGATGCTTCTCATCTCTCTCCTCTCTCTCTCTCCCTTCCTTTCTCTAAAAAGAAAGAAAGATGAAAGAAAGAAAGAAAGAGAGAGAGAGAAAGGAAGGAAGAAAAAAAGGAAGGAAAGGAGGGAGGGTGGGAGGGAGGAGAAAAAAATGTGGTCCAATTTTTAAAAATTTTTTGAGGAAACTCCATACTGTTTTCTACAGTGGCTGCACCAGTCTGCATTCCCATCAACAGTGCAGGAAGGTTTTCTCTTTTCTCCACATCCTCACCAACACTTGTTTATTGATTTACTGATGAAAGCCATTCTGGCAGGTGTGAAGTGATATTTTGTTGTGGTTTAAATTGCAGTTATCTGATGGTTAAAAAATGTTTAGCATTTTTTTCATCTATTGGCCATCTGTATGTCCTCTTTGAAGAACTGTCTATTCAGGTCCTTTCCCCATTTTTTGAATTGGATTGTTTGTCTTTCTAGTATTGAGTTGTATAAATTTTTTATATAGTTTGAAGATTAATCCCTTATCAGATACGTCATTGGCAAATATATTCTCCCATTCAGTGGATTTCCTTTCCATTTTGTTGGTGGTTTATTTTGCTGTGCAAAAGCTATAATGGTGTACTCCTATTTGTTAATATTTTTTCTTTTGTTTCTCTTGTCACAGGATGTATATTGGCAAAAATATTGTTATGAGAGCTGAGATTTTGCTGCCTATATTTTCCTCTAGGATTTTTATGGTTTCATGACGTACATTTAAGCCTTTTATCTTGGATATATATTATAAGGATCCAGAAACACTAACTCAAAAGAATATATGCACCCCTGTATTCACTGCAGTGTTATTTAGAATATCCAAGATCTGGAAACAGCACTGTGGCATTTCCACTCCCCAGATGATCAGCTGTCTTGCCTTATTTCTATCTACAGCACTGCTATTTCCTTTCTCTTCCTCATCTCTCTCACTAAAAAGCTTGTGTTGCATTGGACTTTCTTTCCTCCTTGGTAATTAACATCCAAACTTCCACAAATGTTTCTACTTCTTCCTTTAAGTTGCCTCTAGTTTGCTTTATCTTCTCCATCCAAGACCTCCCGCTGTGATCTAGCCCCTGGTTTCACATCCCAGTAACTTGAGAAAATTTTTATAGTCCCCTTTGCCTCAATTTTACTCTTAGCACTCCAGACTGCGTTCTGTTACTGGAAAAAACTTCCTGGAATAGCGCCTCTGCTCAGCCACTTCTATGTCTAAGAACCCCACAATGCTACCCTCCTGTCTAATGCACTGAAGGAAAATAAGGATGGTGATGACAGCAACTTATTATGCCCCAGGCCTGGGACAAACATTTATATTTATACCTTGAGGAAGCCAACTGAAAAAAAATCATGGAAGATCTTTTTATGATTCTTAGTCAAAGACTTGTTGGAGCCAGGTGGCTTCCTGTCTAATTTTATCTAAGTGGATTTTGACTTCTGCAGAAGTGTTTATATAAATGCAACATGATGAGTTGGTCAGTATACAAGCACCTCCTTGTTCAGTTAACAAATGACTTAAAGTAATCCTATTGTCTTATGACCCAGGTGCCAAGGACTTTAAGATGATCTGGTGGAGTCTTAAAGCTTGAGCAAAAGAATGGGCCAAACAACTGACTATAAGGGTTAAATGATATATTCTCAGGTATTTGACAAGAAAAATATGTATAAAAGAAAAGAAAATTAAGGTTTATAATCAGAGAAATTAAAAATCCAGTTTCTGAGCATATAAAGCTGTCAGTTGAGAGACTTAAAAACATTTTTTAAATAGGGAGAGAGAGAGACAGGAGGGAGAGAGACGAGAAGCATCAATTCTTCGTTGCGGCACCTTAGTTGTTCATTGAGTGCTTTCTCATATGTGCCTTGACTGAGAGGCTCCAGCCAAGCCAGTGACCTTTTGCTCAAGCCAATGAACTTGGGTTCAAGCCAGAAACATTGGGCTTCAAGCCAGCAATCTTTGGGCTCAATCCAGCAACCATGGGCTCATATCTATGATCCTATGCTCAAGTCAGCAACCCCACACTCTAACTGGTGACCTTGGGGTTTCTAACCTGCATCCATCTCAGGTTGATGCTCTGTCCACTGTACCACCACCTGGTCAGGCCAGTTGAGAGACTAAATGTAAGACTGGAAGCATCCTTTGTTGTTTGAAGTGTCTCTAATAATGTCATCAGGTGCTTAGTCACTGAGATTGTTTAAGCATAAACTGTTATGGCAATTTCTCTGAAGATTATCATGGTGTCTAGCTGCAATTTACAATTGCAAGGATCAGAAAAATAGTTGTAGTTCTAAATAATTACAAGTCATTATGATGGGAGAATAATAAAAAACAGTTCAAATGGTTGTGGTCAAATATTTTTTAAAAACTAGAAAGATTTAGGATCCAGTCCAATTTACAGGTAAAAAAACATAAAACTTTAAAGATAATTGACTGAACTAGAATTTAAAATTCACAACTGTATATTATAGTTCTTACTGAAACATAATTTTATTTCTAAAATCACCCCATTTTTACCAGAGATAGTCGAATTAAGACTGATTTATCTACAAAAGAAGCCTAGTTTTAATACACTTGGTCTGATTATTTGCATTAATCCAGCAAGAATAGTAATGAACCATATAGGCACTTTAAAAGGCAGATTAAACTTTAAATAGCTTCTAAGGATAAGAAGCTAAACCACAAACTTGCACTCAGATTTTGCCTTCAAAAATATCTATAGATTTGGGTGAAGTCCTTTTTTCTCAACGTCCCAAACATATCCTAAGGTTCGTCCGTTGCGTCTCCCAGGAGGCCACCTTTGTTGCTTATCTAAAAAGAAAGATTGCTGTGAACCATGTAAACAAGGTACCAGGCTGTTTTCTGATCATATCTGAATCTATTCCTCTTTTTAAACATGACATTCTAGGCAAAGTTTGGGTTAATAAAATCAGTTTTCAATTCTGTCCTGTCCTAAAAAGAACATGTCTTTATTAAATTTATGTAAATAATAATCACATAGCCATGAAAATAAAAATACTCATTAAGTAGGGAGAAAAAAAATAAATGTTTCAATTCTGTTTACCAAAGTATTATTTACTAAATTGCTCTAAGTCATAGGTAGTATAAGAGAAACAAGTTTCCTCATATCTGGCAAAGAAAACTCAACAATACTTGGCCCTGGCAGGTTTGCTCAGTGGATAGAGTATCAGTTCGGTGTATAGATATCCCAGGTTCAATTCCTGGTCAGGGCACACAAAAGAAAGGACCATTTGCTTCTCTCCCCTTCTCACCCTCTTCCCCTCTTGCAGCCAGCGGCTCAATTGGTTCTAACACTCAGCTCTGAGTGTCGGTCCCAGGCGGAGGTTGCTGGGTAGATCACAGTTGAAACACATCCGGGAGTCTGTCTCTCTATCTCCCCTCCTCTCACTTAAAAAAAAACAATATTTTAAACAAAAATTTATAAAAATTATAATTATCCTCAGTTAACTCAGCTCCATATAGTCAATTTTTATTTATCTTGAATTTTTGCCTGTATTTCATTAATGCAACTATTCTTTAGAGTTCCATAAATATTTATCCATTTTAAAGGTATGATCTGACTGAAAGCTTATTCTTAGAGATCAGTATTTTAGAAATTAGAGTTCTCTTCATGGATCTTTCTAAAATAAAACATTTTTAAAGTGTCAGAGTAAAATAAGGAGTCTGTAAATGACAAAAGAAAAATACTACCGTGAAAATGCTTATAGATATGATTATATATGCAATTAACAAAGAAATTTGCTCATTGTAATATAATATTATAACATTTTAAGATAGCAACTAGAATTATAAATGAAGTATAATATCAGGACATTGTAGGCTCTTAGAGATTATAATATCTAGAAAATTCATTTTACTAATAAAAATATATGCATACCTGGCCGGGTAGCTCAATGGTAGGAGCAATGTCCAAACATGCCGAGGTTGCAGGCTCAATACCCGGTCAGGGCACATACAAGAATCACCAATAAGCAAAACAAAAGCAAAAACCAACCAAAAAAAGAGTCAACCAATGATGGCATGAAGAAGTGGAACAATAAATTGATGTTTCTCTCTCTTTCCCTTTCTCTCTTTCTAAAAGTCAGTAAATAATCTTTTTATTTTTATTTTTTACAGGGACAGAAAGAGAGAGAGTCAGAGAGAGGGATAGACAGGGACAGACAGACAGGAACGAAGAAGAGTGATGAGAAGCATCAATCATCAGTTTTTCGTTGCAACACCTTAGTTGTTCATTGATTGCTTTCTCATATGTGCCTTGACCATGGGCCTTCAGCAGACCAAGCCAGCAACCTTGGGTCCAAGCTGGTGAGCTTTTGCTCAAGCCAGACGGGCCCGCGCTCAAGCTGGTGACCTCGGGGTCTTGAACCTGGGTCCTCCGCATCCCAGTCCGAAGCTCTATCCGCTGCACCATGGCCTGGTCAGGCTAGTAAATAAAAATTTCTTAAAGAATATATGCATATGAATACAACATAACTATTATTTTTTAAATTTATTTGTTTGAGAGAGAGAGAGAGAGAGAGAGAGAGAAGAAGGAAGAGAGAGAGAGAAACATTGACTTGTTGTTCCACTTATTTATGCATTCATTGGTTGATTCCTGTATTTGCCCTGACTGGGGATCAAGCCTGCAACCTCACATATAGGGACAACACTTCAAACAACTGAGCTACCCAGCCAGGACAACAATTATTATTTTTTATTTGACAAAGTTTCCCATGCGATTTAAGTATATCAAATAAACCTAATCGGTATGAATTTTCTCTTTGAGGCATTCCAGGGGCTCATTGGAATAACCCAAAGCCATTTCCAAGTTAAGATTTCTTTCTTTCTTTTTTTTTTTTTTTTTTTTTTTGCATCCTGAACCCTGGAAAATTTGTTAAACATGCTTGACCAGAAGGATTATATATATTATGAATAAAATTAAATTACCCATTGACTCAAAGTGAAAATAAAAAGATGTCAAGTTTCAAGGTCCTCTGATTAAAACATGCCCCACCAGCACTTTTGCATACCTGTTCCCCCTGACCCTTTAGAATTCCTTAACTTAGTAGCAAGCAACATGGATTTGAAACACTGTTAGGTCTTTTATCTTCTCAGTTGGTGCTTTCTTAATCAATAAACCTTAGTCCTAACTCTGATGCTTTGAATTTTGACCTTTGGAAGCACTTGGTACACAAGCTTGAATTTGGTAACAGTATATCATTTGTGTGTATGAGAGAGAAGGGGTGGTGGGGGGGGAGAGAGAAAGAGAAATGAGAAGCATCAACTCATAATTATGGCACTTTTGTTGCTTACTGATTGCTTCTCATATGTGCCTTGATCTGGGGGCTCCAGCCAAGTCAGTGACCCCTTGTTCAAACCTGTGACTTTGAGCTCAAGCCAGTGAATTTTGGGCTCAAGCCAACAACCTTGGGGTTATATTGATGATCTCAAGCTCAAGCTAGATGACCGCACACTCAAGCCAGCGACCTTGGGGTTTCAAACCTGGGACCTCAGCATCCCAGGTTGATGCTCTCTCCATTGTGCCACCACTGTTCAGGCAGTATATCACTTTCTCACAATAGATACACAGAGTAGGCATTATTGTCTCTGTTGCACAGGTAGGGAAACTGAGGATCCATATGCTTAAATGATTTGCCCAGTCTCACAAGTTAAGACAAAGCAGAGATTTAAGTCCAAGTCTAACCTCATACCATGTTATGCCATCCTGCTTTCAAATAGCTTCCTTGGACTTCCAGTTCCGTTTTAATGTGTACCGACCCTTCTGATCTAACCTCACCTCCAATAAGCATCCTCTAATCAATTAGGAGGTTCAGTCTATGTCCGTGATGGCGAACCTATGACATGCGTGTCAGCACTGACAGGCGTAGCCATTTTCGATGACACGCGGCTGCATACCAGAGAAGTATGGGACTGCATGCCGAGAAGGACGTTTCATCCGTGGCTCCTGCATGGCCAGGTGCAGTATCCAAGGATAAAACATTTGCTGTAGTGTAGACACTCTGTGCTGGAGGTCTGTAAGCCAAAACAACAGAACTCCGGCACAGAGCATCTAGTTCTGGGACTTCCAGTTAGGCCGTTTTTCTCGAAGTGACACACCACCCGAGTTATGCTCGTTTTTTTGGCAAATTTTGACACACCAAGCTCAAAAGATTGCCCATCACTGGTCTATGTCCTTCACATATTCCAAACTAACTCCCTCCTCCTTACCTTTTCTTAATTTATCCCCCTCAGAATACCCTCCCTTCTAGCTTCTTTTCATCTAAATGTTACTTATTCTTCCATGTCCTGTTCAAGTTCACCTTGAACATAGACTACTCAAATCACTATAGCCTGCACTGTTATTTCCCTATTCTGAGAGTTACATATGATTAGTACTCTATAATTATTCACAGTTTTGTGTCTCCAGTTAAATGTGATACTGGAGTAGAATGAAAAGATTATGAAAATGCTGACCAGACCAACAGACCTATGTTTGTATTACATTTTCTGGCTGTAAGACCTCAGACATGCTAATTATTTTCTATGAAGTTGACTTTTGAGTTTCCTCATCTGAAAAGTAGGAAAGAACTTTCATTGGCAGGGTCATTATACAAATGAAATGACACAAAAACATGTGAGTCTAGCATCTAGAACTCAGTAGTCTCTAAATGCTTGTGAATTTCCTTTACTCCTTGAAGACAGGGCAATGACTTGTCCTTAAAGAACTATCACAAGAGATCAGCAATAGTCCATGGGTTTACAGTTGTATAACAGGACATTAAGATGAATGTTTTAACTGAGATTTTGAAATACAAGAGAAAATATTCCAAGGATCAAGATCCAATTATAGAATATTAAAATTCTCTCATCCCAAAGAGATGAAATAAATTTGTGATAAGAATTTCTCTGAAGTAAAAGCAGATAGTTGAACAGGTAATTGTATCCATGTTCATAGAAATAGTCGAAAGGTGAAAGCAACCCAAGTATCCATTGACTGATGAACAGGTAAACAAATTTTGCTGTATACATGCAGTGGAATATTATTCAGCCTGGAAGTCAGAGCCCTGGCCAGAGGTTGCCTTGGTTAGGGCACACACAGGAACAGATAGATGTTCCTGTCTCTCTTCCTCTCTCTCTCTCTCTCTCTCTCTCTCTCTCTCTCTCTCTCCTCTCTCCTTTCTCTCTCTCTCGCTTTCTCTCCCTTCCTTTGTCACTAAATCAATAATAAAAAAAAAAGGTTTTAAAAAATGGGAGTTAGAGTTCTAACATATGCTAGAACTTTGGATGAACTTTGAAGACATGCTAAGTAAAATAAGCTAGGAACAAAAGGACGGATACTGTGTGTTTTCACTTGTATGAGGTTCCTAGAGTGGTCAAATTCATAGCATCATAAAGTATAGTAGCAGCTGTCAGGGGCTGGAGGAGGGAGGAATGGAGAATTATTGTTTAATGGGTATGAAATTTTAGTTTGGGAAGGTGTAAAAGTTCCAGAGATTGATGGCAATGCTGGTTGCAAAACAATGTGAATGTTATTATTTTTTAAAAAGATTTTCTTTATTGATTTTGGAGAGAGAGAAAGGTGTGGGGAGGAACAGGAAGCATCAATTCATAGTAATTGTTTCTACTATGTGCCTTGACCTGGCGAGCCCGGGGTTTCTAACCGGTGACCTCAGCATTCCGGGTCAATGCTTTATCCACTGTGCCACCACAGGTCAGGTTCAATGTGAATGTTCTTAATATCACTGAACTGTATACTAAAAAATAGTTAAATAATAAATTTTATGTATATTTTATGCTGTATATGTTTTACACAAAAAACAACAAAAATGAATGGAAAACTTATTAGGTCTGTTGAAATTTTCACCCAGTGGCAAGAAGATTGCCCACAGTGAGCAGATTTACAGGGTCCGTGAGGGACACAAATGAAGTGGCATTTGTCTTTATGTTACCTAAGTCCTACTGGTTCACAATGCAGGTGACACAAGGAACAGAAAATCCAACTCAAACTGACTTCAAGTAGAAAGTAGATTTATTGGTTTAGGTAACTGCTTTAGGCTCTCAACTTTAACAAGGATCAGAATTGGTTTCAGGGCCTGACCTGTGGTGGTACAGTGGATAAAACATCAACCTGGAATGCTGAGGTCACCACTTCGAAACCCTTGGCTTGCCTGGTCAAGGCACATATGGGAGTTGATGCTTCCTGCTCCTCCTCTCCTCTCAGCCTCTCTCCCCTCTCTAAAACGAATAAATAAATAAATAAATAAATAAATAAATAAAATTAAACTGAAAAAATAAATTGGTTTCAGGGCTTTTTAAACACAGACTGCGGGACCCATCTCATAGTTTCTGATTTTGTAAGTCTGGGGTGGGTGCTGAGAAGTCTACTTTCTAACCTATTGCCAGGTGGTACCAAGGCTGTTTTGAGAAACACTGATGTAGGGCTCATATATTATCTATGTTATTGAGCACTGGTTCTGGCTCTCAACCAGTCTCTTTCTTCTACCCTCCATCTTTCAACTTACTTTAAGGTTGATTTTGCCCACAAGAGCTAAAATGTCTACTATAGTTCAAGGTCTCACATCTGCATATTATGTGGTCCAGAGCAGGAGAAATTGCCCTTTGTCCTAGCATTCCAGGCACAAGCCTCATTGAATCTCTATACATCTGACAACAATATACTCTGTTCAGAGTATAGACTATATGGATTGGCTTGGCCCAGGGTAAGTGTGAAGGGGAAAATAGATGGTGGGAAGGCAGTCAACAAATGTCCACAACCCCAGGAGTAGCAAAGCTTGAGGTGGGCAGAGGCTTGACCATATATATGTGCCATGCTAAGGGGTTCAGAGTTTAACCTGAAATCTGTGGGCAGCACAGAATGATATAATCAGAGAGGTGACAGATCAATTTCAGGAATTTCACTAGGGCGAAATCTTGGAAGATAGAGTGGGGAGGAGCAACTTGGAAGTTCAGGAAAGAAGCAATTCAGGGTAGCTCCCTATTACCCCCTAGTTGCACCTGCCTTTTAGAAGCATTAAACTATCTTGGACCTTCCCCATTCTTGCTACCTTGCTCTACTCTTTCATTCCTTCATTTTTTTTTTGCATATGCAGCATACTTTCCTTATTTCTTATTTCTTATTTGTTTGCTCTGCTAGAATATTACCTCGATGAAAGCAGGGACCTTTTTTCTGTTGGGTTCATGTTATATTCCAGTGTCTGGCACATAATAGGTGTTCAACAAATTTTTTTTGAGTGAATGAATTCCATAAGGCAACTTACCATATTTGTCTCAGTGCCTTTGACTAACCTGACCCTTTGTCTAGGTTCTTCCTATCCCACTGTCACAACTTTGCAGATTTGACCAAAGCTTCTCATTCCTGGAATTCTTCCCAGATTTCTAGCCATGAGTTACCAGTATCCACTCTCTGTGTCCCCTTGGCATCTACTTGTCACGGTGTGTTGAAATTGCTGTGTTCTCTTTAACTTTTCCCATAAACTACTATCTCCTAGAGGCCAGGAAAAGGTGGTATTGGTCTCTGCATTGCAAACATATAGCACACTGCCTGATATGTTAGAGTATTTATATAAATTTGTTGGATTAATGAGTTAATGAACAGTTACAGAAATTAATTATTGTTGCTCAGTGCTTGTTAAATAAAAAAGTGAAAAGCAAAACACAAATGTCTCAGGCAGTTGGTTTCCTATGTAGCCATCCCCATCCCTAATAACAATGAATAGAAAAATGATAGAGCTTGCTAAACGTTGGGCTCACAGTCACTTGCTCTCTTAAGTCATTAATGACAAAACCTCTCTCCACAATGTCATCTGAGAGTCTCTGCCATAAGATCTGAACTCCCATGCTTAACAACTGAGATGGATTGGACCCAAGAATGAAACCAAATTGGTTCTCTTTGTGCTGTAGCACTGCAGTTACCATAGAGTCTGGTGACAACCTGGTCCAAGTTAGCAAGGACAAGCTTGCAAACATCCTCAGCAGGGCCACTCATGCTGGAGGTCTGAAGTACAACCATGGCAGCTGGACTACCCAAGGGTTACTAGGCAGCTCAGGTCATGGTAAAGGCCAAATGTAGGCAAAGGGCCAGCTTAGTCAAAGGCACTGAGACAAATATTGTGAGGTGCCCTATGAAATTCATTCACTGTGTTAGTTTCCTCACCCAGCTCTGTTTTCCACATATCCCTAAGGTTTTGTTTCTTTCTTCAGGCTATACTTAGATAAACTATCTGCCAAGTCCAGCTTCCCTGGATCTGTTTTTCTCTTAGAAAATTACATTTATACATAAAAATACTGATGGGGACATTATCACGGCAGTGAAGCATATTGTTAATGACTCTGATGACAAAGAAGCTCTATGGTATGTGGCCTGCTTTCACCCAGAATCCTAGCAGCAAATGTCCAGGATGAATCACAAAGAGAAGGCTGATCCTTGCATGAGATACTATTCTCACCAAGTAACCAAGTAATATGTTCCTTCAAAGTCCTGCTCAGAGACATTCTCCTCCAACTTGCCCAGTTACCCTTTTGTCCCTGGACCCTCTAGAGCATTTAGGTAGAACCAGTTTGTAATGTAAATCTGGTATTTTAGCATTCTCTGCTTTATAAACATACCTTTTCTTTTGTCTTCTTGTCAGAGCCCATCTGCTCCACAAGAGATAGTTTAGGTGTTGAGATTCCCAAGGTGAAGAAAGCATGAGGAGCCAGAGGCATATGATACATGCTGCAATGCTTCATTCCATGCTGTATCCCTTATTCCTAGCATTCCTATCCTAGAGCAGTAGATATAGTGCCCAGGGACAATAGTGGCATGGCACCAATGTCACATCAGTGCATGATGCCATGGCTTACACAGAAGTTGCTGAGTCAAGTGGCCCCAAAAGGTGTAGAGGCTGATGGCCTCTGCAGTCTCTGTTGTTAACCAGAGCCATATCCTGGGTCGTACTGTCATGTCCCCACAATCCACCACTACAGGATGGGGGCTTTGGAACATAGGGTAGTTTCTTGGGCTTAGAGGCCACAGTAGCAATACAAGGTACAGCAACCCACCAGCAAGAAAACAGCAACCAAGGTGATGACGATCAAGACCCATTGCCAGGTGTTCCCTATGTGGTTCTACCAGGTGGTCTTCTCCGTTGTGGGAAGTGCTTGGTACAGGCCTTACAACTGTGCACCACAGTCCACAGGTCAGCAGCAGTGAGAGTCACAACCCAGTGCTTGGCCAGGGCCCACATGGCCCATTTTCTTGTGTAGCCATCCAGCCTGGTCTTCCCTGGAAAGGATCAGACTTCTAATTCTAGCTAAAGCATCTGCCTCATAACTTCTGGGAGTTTACAAAGGGCAGTGTCCGGGAACATGGTATATTACCACCCCTCCCCCTTGTTTTCTTTCCCATAGCTATTCCCACATGGGTCAGCCCCAGAGTGGTCATCCCCCAGCAGTCCACTTTTGGGCAGCCCATTGAGAAAACCACAGAGTAAGGTCGTGACAGATCACCCACCTATTAATGCAGACATGTACCTGACCTTGCTCATATGTTAAGACTAGCCAGACAGCCTGAAGTTCTGGCCACTGGCTTCTCCTTCCTAGCCCTGTCTCAAACCATAGCTTATCTGTGTCCAGCCATACACCCACGGCTGTCCAGGTAAGATGATTCCTTGACTAGATTCATCTGTATACCAGGTCTCAGCTGGCACAGAAACTTTCCCATCTATGTAGGGACTCAGTATCTCTTCCTCCGAGGATACCTGAGGCATTTCTGCCTCTGTTGCCTGTGCCTGGTCAGTTATAGTCCCCAGCACTTCATGCAATTGCTAGCCCAAAGGACTAGAACTAAACATGGCCGATTGCTCTAGATAAGCACCCCCCCCCCTATTTGGTCAATGTGGGCATCTAGGTGACCCCCATCCAGGGTGCTTTTGCCCAGGAGTACAGCCATCCCACCACCAGGTAGGTAGACTGGATGATCACAGATGTGGAACCTGTGATTGCCTCACAGGCCTGCAAGTCTGCATAAACTGCTGACAACTGCTTCTCAATCAGGGAATAGCAGGCCTCTGCTCCTTTCCACAGTTGAGACCAGAAATCCAGGGGTACCTTCTACAAACCCTGAGTTTTCCAGAGGCCCCAGTCATAACCATCCTCATAGAAAGAGACAATCAAGTGGGACAGTATGCTGGAGTCGGCCGTCTGGAGAACATATGGTTGAACCTTTTTTGTGGTGGTGAATGCCATTTCTTGGTCATCTGAGCAATCCCATAGTAACCCCCGTTTTACCAACCCATACAGGAACTTTGCTGTTTGGGCCAAGTGGGTTACGAACACTCTCCAGTATCCCAACAAACCCAAAAATGTTTGTAACTGCTTCATTGTAGTGGGCCGGGCATATACCTGGATTTTGTCAATGACTGCCTCAGGCATGCCTTTGGTCTTATCCTACCAGACAACTCCCAAGAACTTGACAGATAAACCAAGTCCTCGTACTTCGCTGGCATTGATGGTCCAACCCCATGTTTCTAGGGCACATTTCAAACTCTCTGCTGCTATCTCTAGATCTGTAAGAAAATCAGAGGTTAGCCTTATATCATCAATATAATAAAAGAGGGGCACCATGGGTGGTTTGGCTGATGAAGCCAGGTCTTTGGCCACCAAACCATGACAAATGGTCAGGCTGTGAAAATATCCCTGCAGCAAGACAACAAAAGTCCATTGATGCCCTTCCCGGGTGAAGACAAACTGTTCCTGGCTCTCTGGGGTGATGTCAATAGAGAATAAAGCATTGGCCAAATGCACTAAATAGTGGTAGCTGCCATGAACCAGTGCAGCTAGTAATTCTAGGTCCTGAGGGAGAATGATGCCAAATGAAGAAAATAGACTTAAAGAGAAAAGGGATGGGATGGGGAGGCCTCTGCAAGCTGATGGCAAGTCACAGTGAAATAGTCCCCAGTTTGCTTTATTATATAGCTATATGCAAATAAGGAAGTTTTCAATACAAAGTCACACATCTGAGGCAAAAGGGGAATTCTCTTAAGGCATAAACAGGAATCCATTTAAGGTGTCAACAGGAATCCCCCCACCATGCATAAGTGAAATAAACCAACATCTGAACAAACAAAGGATGAAAGGAAGGGCATGTAAATTGCTTCTGGCAACTTAAGCAAGCAAGTGAAGTGGGGGGATGGGATGAGTGCAAATACTTAGCATCTTAGCCAATATGGAGGTGGTAGGGGGGAGAACTTAACCTATAGCTAAGCCTCAAACTGCAAAGGGTTTTGCCACCTGCAGTATCCCACAGGTAGCATACCAAAGTCAGAGTCAACCAGTCCATTAAGTCCAGAACCGATAGAACAGCTGCATAAAATGAGGGACTCACCTGTTCAATTCCCAGTAGTCAACTGTCATGTGCCAGGTCTCAACAGGCTTCTTCACTGGCCACACTGGGGAGTTGAAATGGCTGTCTGGTGGTTGCACAATACCAGCCTCTTTCAGTTTCAAAATAGTCTGTCCAATTTCCTCATGCTCCTCAGGCTTTATATGTAGGAGTGTGCTGTCAGCTCAACAGCTACAAAAGAGCCTAGGGAGCAAGCCCTCGCACATCTTTCTGACACTACTCAGTGTCTTTCCCCCCTCCCCCCACTGGGGAAGCAGGCAGTTGCAAAGGGGGGTGTGGTGCATGCCTCTGCAGCATCACCTTCCCAACCTCCAAGGCAGAACTCCCCTGCTGTAGTTCCCACCCTTGCTGTACATCCACCCTTAAGACACATTCAGGGGTAAGACATGGCCTAGGAGACAGTCTTCCCATCTCCAAGGGAGCAATTACTGGCTTCATATGAAAGGTCTGACGCCCAAACCACCAATGGCTACCGGGTTCCTGTAGGGGAGGGAGCAGTTAAGCACCAGTATCCATCAAAACTAATGCTTACTCTATGTTAGAAGGGTACTAGTAGATTGTCAATTCTATGCAGGACCTCTGGTCCCCACCTGTCCCTATTAGGTGGGTCTTTTGGCCTTTCCCCTATTCAACAACACATAATATGATAAATTTTTTAATAATTCACATAACTGGATTTTTTATTTTCTTATATAAAAAATCTCTTCATATCAATATGTTTTGGGGAATTTAAGCACCTAATTCATTCATTTTAAGTGTTAAAATTATTTTACCATATGTGAACATAATACAAATAATTTATCATTTTTTATTTTGTGTGTTTGTGTGTGTGTGGGTGACAGAGACAGAGAGAGGGACAGATAGGGACAGACAGACAGGAAGGGAGATGAGCAGCATCAATTCTTTGTTGTGGCATCTTAGTTGTTCATTGATTGCTTTCTCATATGTGCCTTGACTGGGGTACTATAGCAGACCAAGTGACCCCTTGCTCAAGCCAACAACCTTGGGCTCAAGCTGGTGAGCCTTGCTCAAACCACATGAACCCGCGCTCAAGCTGGCGACCTCAGGGTTTCGAACCTAGGTTCTCTGTGTCCCAGTCCGATGCTCCATCCACTGCCTGGTCAGGCTACCATTTTTTTTATAAAGAGACATGAACAATAAACATCATTGCAAAGGTGTTTTTGTGAACATACACAAGAATGTTTCTAGAATTGTCACATGGAAGTGAAATGTCAGAATTTGGTTATATGTGCAACTCCAGTGTACGTAGTTATTGCCAAAATTGTCCTAAAAATTTGCTCTTCTGCCAAAAATGTGTTACATCTCTGCTATCCCTGCCAATACTAAGTTCTCATTCTGATGCATGTGGAATGTCTCACTGATTTTTACCTTTGCATTTCCCTGTGTTGAAATAACTTATGAGGCCCAAAATAGAGTGGTTCTTGCCTGGGTTGTCATGGCAGCAAACCAAAACTTAAGATAACTTTTCTATCCCTGTAATGCTCTGCTTAGCCAGAAACACAGTATATTCTGCCAGCCAATTTCCAAACTCCAAGGCAAGTCTGGGCTCTATACTTAACTTTCTTTTTCCTTATTCATTGTCTAATACTCTTTATTTTTTTTACCTTATGGCATTAAATAAAATTTATTTATGTTATTAAAAAAAAAAGTTGCCTGGACTTTTGTAAAGTACCCAATCCACAATTCCGCGGGTTTTTGTAGAGACACTCAGTCCAGATGACTTTTGAAGAGTTTTATTAAAGGAGGACATTTATTAAATATGCTGGCCGCACATGGCTGACACAGGACAACAAACCCAAATTGTGCAGTCCCCAAAAATAGTTCAGGGGCTGTTTATATACCCTTGATCACACACGGGCGGTGGAGGTGGGGGGGGGGAGCATGACATCATGACACAAACTCACAAACTGACAACATTGTTTAGGGGCTAAGCAGAAACATTAAGACTTTCAAGGTAACACAATCAAAGATATTTACAAATCTTTTAGCGTTCATCTTCCCTCACTAGCCTAGAAGTATTTTACTCTTAAGATTCCAGGAAGGCGGAGGAACTACAATCAATGAAAGGTGGTATGTAAATTCTGCCTCTTATTGAAAGAAAAGAAGTTACTTGGTTAACCTTTATTTTAGATTTAAAACTAAATGACCCATTGTTCTTGCAAGCCAGAAACGTCTACATTCTTCTCCCTCCTCTCCCCAACGGAAGGACGGGACAGGAAAGCATGATAGGAATGCTTAACCTTTCCTCTCAGAATACCAATATTAATTTTCAGCTTTTTGGTATCTTACAACAGGACAACAGTAACAAGCTGAAATTAAAGATGGTACAGAATTTTCTAACTGAAGCAATCCTCTCTTGTATAGAATAGTTTTTGAGTTTTTGACTCTGTGTATGTATGTACTGAGGTTTATTGAAGATAATATCTTTATTTATTTTTATTGACTAACTTATTGTGTTTACATAGATTCTAGTGTCGCCCCAAATGCATCCTCCCCTCCCCAGTATTCCCCTCAACATCTCCCTTGCTC
Source organism: Rhynchonycteris naso (assembly GCA_037038555.1). Classification (NCBI taxonomy): domain Eukaryota; kingdom Metazoa; phylum Chordata; class Mammalia; order Chiroptera; family Emballonuridae; genus Rhynchonycteris; species Rhynchonycteris naso. The sequence goes on from CM072998.1 coordinate 246,570,841, forward strand.
CCCTTAACACAGTGCTCTCCCTCCTTCCCTTCAGCATTATCCCATCCTATCATCCCCTTTCCCTCTGTCCTCTTTTCCTCTGGTCCCTTTGATCCCTTCTCTCTCTCAATTCCATATCTTAGTTCACATTGTTCATTGGATTCCTCATATGAGTGGGGTCATATGATATTTTTCTTTCTCTGCCTCGCTTATTTCACTTAACATAATAGATTCCAGCCTGACCAGGCAGTGGCGCAGTGGATAGAGCGTCAGACTGGGATGCAGAAGACCCAGGTTCAAGACCCCGAGGTCGCCAGCTTGAGTGCGGGCTCATCTGGTTTGAGCAAAAGCTCACCAGCTTGGACCCAAGGTCGCTGGCTCCAGCAAGGGGTTACTTGGTCTGCTGAAGGCCTGCAGTCAAGGCACATGTGAGAAGGCAATCAATGAAGAACTAAGGTGTCGCAACGAAAAACTGATGATTGATGCTTCTCATCTCTCTCCATTCCTGTCTGTCTGTCCCTATCTACTTCTCTCTCTGACTCTCTGTCTCTGTAAAAAAAAAAAAAAAAAAAAAGATTCCAGGTCCATTCATGTTGTTGCAAGGGGTAAGATTTTATTGTTTTTCATAACCCCATAGTATTCCATTGTGCATATGTACCATGGCTTTTTAACCCACTTGTCCACAGACAGACACTTGGGTTGTTTCCAGATCTTGGCTATTGTAAACAATGCTGCCATAAACATGGGGATACATTTCCTTTTTTGAATCAGTGATGTGGTGCTGTTGGGATATATTCCTAAAAGTAGGATGGCTGGGTCAAAAGGCAGTTCCATTTTTAATTTTTTGAGGAATCTCCATACTGTTTTTCACAGTAGCTGCACCAGTCTGCATTTCCACCAGCAGTGCAGGAGGGTTCCCTTTTCTCCACATCCTTGCCAGCACTTATTCTGTGTTGTTTTGTTGATGAGCGCCATTCTGACTGGTGTGAAATGATATCTCATTATGGTTTTAATTTGCATTTCTCTAATGATTAATGATGTTGAACATTTTTTCATCTGCCTATTGGCCATCTGTATTTCCTCTTTGGTGAAGTTTCTATTCATTTGTCTTGCCCATTTTTTGATTAGATTGTTTATCTTCCTGGTGTTGAGTTTTACAAGTTCTTTATAAATGTTGGTTATTAACCCCTTATCAGACGTATTGTCAAATATGTTCTCCCATTGTGTGGTTTGTCTTTTTATTCTGTTTATATTGTCTTTAGCTGTGCAAAAGCTTTTTAGGTTGATATAGTCCCATTTGTTCATCCTGTCTCTTATTTCGCTTGCCCGTGGAGATAAATCTGCAAATATATTGCTGCAAGAGATGTTGGAGAGCTTACTGCTTATATTTTCTTCTAAGATGCTTATGGTTTCCCAACTTACATTTAAGTTTTTTATCCATTTTGAGTTTATTTTTGTGAATGGTATAACTTGGTGGTCTAGTTTCAATTTTTTGCAGGTAGCCGTCCAATTTTCACACCATTTGTTAAAGAGGCTGTCTTTACTCCATTGTATGTTCTTTCCTCCTTTGTCAAATATCAGTTGTCCATAAAGCTGTGGGTTTATTTCTGGGTTCTCTGTTCTGTTTCACTGATCTATATGCTTGTTCTTATGCTAGTACCAAGCTGTTTTGAGTACAATGGCCTTGTTGTATAACTTGATATCAGGAAGTGTGATACCACCCACTTTATTTTTCTTTTTCAAGATTGTTGAGGCTATTCATATTCTTTTTGGTTTCATATAAATTTTTGGAATATGTGTTCTATATCTTTGAAGTCTGTCATTGATATTTTAACTGGTATTGCACTGAATTTATAAATTTATGTTACTTTGGGTAACATAAACATTTTAATGATGTTTATTCTTCCTATCCATGAACATGGTATATGCTTCCACTTGTTTGTATCTTCCTTGATTTCTTTTATCAATGTTTAATACTTTTTCAAGTACAAGTCTTTAATTTTGGTGGTACTTTTTTTGTTGTTTTAATAGTGAAGGAAATTATTTTCTTAATTTCTCTTTCTGACAGTTTATTGTTGGTGTATAAAAATGCCTCTGATTTCTGAGTATTAATTTTATATCCTGCCACCTTGCTGAATTCATTTATCAGATCCAGTAGTTTTTTGATTGAGACTTTTAGGGTTCCCTTCCCTTTTTCTCTCCCTGGTTGGCTAACTGTTAATTAGTATTTAAGCTCCAGCTCAGGTGTTACCTTCTCGGTAAATTTATTCCTGATTCCTCAAAGATATGCAACCTGAGCCCCATTCCATTTTGTACCTGTCTCCACTGTTACAGGTATTCCAGCTTATCATAGTGATTCATTAGTGTCTATTTTCACCAATCTACAGAGCATTTCTCAAGGGTAGAGACCATGACAGTTTCAGTTTTGGATCCCGAGAACAGAATTTAGTAGGAACTCAAGTCCGTAAGTGTTGAAATATTGGACATGGACAGATATATGAACACATGATAAATGAAAGGAAGAGACAGAGAAAGCAGGAGTAATAATATGGAACCCACTTATGTGAGCTCATTTCCATCAACATTGTATACTTCATTCAAATAACAGTCAGTAATCAACCATGGGATTGTTCTCAAGTTTTTTTTAATTTTTGTCAAATTTTATTCAGTTTCTATTTGTGCTTGAAAAGCCTGGCCTGATTTTGGAGACAGCTGTTCTCTTTCCCTAACAAGCAAAATAATACTTTTATTTTGTAGGGAGGTCAGGATTTCTGAAAATGTTCTTTTATCTTTTTAGTTATAATTAAATACATTTTATATTTTAAAAATTCAAGCTAACTTGTGCCAAAGTGGTGAGAGACATTGTAGAGGAATTACACTTTTTAATAAAAGTTGGAAACATAATATTGAGATTAAGGAGCAGGCAAATTTATTGTGGCAACTGACAATTTTAGACCTGATGAGTTTCTTATCATAACTCCCAGAAAACAAGAGAAGAAAAAGCCCAATGTAGGATCTTTAGAATGAAACCACAGTAGGGGCAGCAGAGGTTGATTTAGTTATTTTTAAAGCAACATTAAGACTGAAAAATGCTTTTAACATTTCTAGCACACAAAATAGTAGCCCTTGATGTTTTGCTGCTGCGCAAGTGGGGAAATGAGTATTTTCACTGTGGCCAAAAGTCATTTCTCTCCTGACATATATCTAAATACTAGAACTTGGTATGCAGAAGAACATGGAAGCTCCACACCCTCATTTCTAATTAATCCCTATCAATATGAAGTTGAGCTGTACTTCAGGGTGAAGTTTGTGTGACAATTCAATTCAGAGTATATTTTTCTAAGGCCCTTGATATTTGGGGTATAAAGCCACTGTCCACGGCCACCATCACAGCCACCTGGCTCTTAAAGGTTCACATTTAATTCAAATAGATGGTAAAGAAACAATTGAGCCAAAAACTGGTGGTCCATTTTCTTTTATTCTAGACTCGCACCTGGCAAGCAAGTAAAAACACACAGGGGGAAACACTTCCCTTTCCATTCAGGGCTCCCAAAGCCACTCACTCATCCGAGTTTTCCTAGAATCAAAGGCTCCCACCTCTTTGCCTCCATTTTGGCTGCCTCTTCTCCTTCACATGGCCTCTTTCTCTCCCCAGTAACAACATGATCTCTTCAAAATGGCCTCCGAGCTCCTATTTTTAAAACTTTTCGGCGTGAAAGCCCTCCCCCAACACACATTAGCATAATCAAGCCCCTTCCCAAGAAAAAAGGGCAATTATCTGCCCCATGTGGGCAGTGGCCATCTTTAAAGAGGTGAGCATAAATTATCTTATCTGCCCTACATGGGGTAAAGAATAATTTTTCATTTCTAACTTTTTAAAAATGTAGACACATTATATATAAACAATGCAACAACCATAAAATATGTTCCCCTTCTTGCTCTACACTGTGAACTGATATACATATCAGCATCCTGACTCTGGGTAAGTAATTACTGTTTCTGAGCTTCATTTTTCTCATCTGTAAAACAGAAACAATATCGGCCACACTGGTTTCTTCAGGAGATAAATGAGTGAATGCATGAGTAAATTTATAGCTTAGTAAAATGTCTAATACATTATCATTGTTCAGTAAATAGCACCTATTGTGGTTGTTGTTGACCATTTATCAATTATTAATGATGCAATGAGAAGAACATTAGCCTGGAAATCAGATCTAATCTTTTAAAAAGTAACTACTTGCCTGACCAGGTGGTGGCTCAGTGGATAGAGTGTTGGCCAGAGACATTGGGGATCCAGGTTCAAAACCCCAAGGTTGTTGACTTGAGTCGCTTGAGCATGGATTCACTAGCTTGAATGTAGGCTTATCACTTGAGAGTGGAATCATAGACATGACCACATGATCACTGGCTTGAGCTCAGTTGTTGCTGGCTTGAAGCACAAGGTCACTGGCTTGAGCCCAAGGTCACTTGCTTGAGCAAGGGGTCACTAGCTTGGCTAAATCCCCCCCCCCCCATCTCCCGCTGACAAGGTACACATGGAAAAGTAATTGATGAACAACTAAGGTGTCGCAACTATGAGTTGATGCTTCTTCTCTCTCTCCCTTCCTGTCATTCTCTCTCTCTCTCTTTCTCTTTCTCTCTCATGAAAAGCAAGCAAGCAAGCAAACAAACAAAAAGAACTACATAAACCCTGGCTGGCCAGATAGCTTGTTTGATTAGAGTATTGTCCTGAAGGGCAAAATTTGCTGGTTCGATTCCTGGTCAGGGCACATGTGGAAACAGCTTTATGTTCTTATCTCTCTTTCTCTCTCCCCCTTCCTCTCTTGCTGAAATCAACAAATTAGAATAAAACAAAACAAAATGACTTAACCTATTAGTAAACTTATTTTACTTTCTAATTTATTTTGAGCTATAATTTTCTCATCTTAAAATGAGGAGTAGGTACAGATAACTTTCTAACTTTAGTATTTTTGACTCTGGGGATAAACTAATTAGCATGGTGAAGTACTCTCAGTTTCATTCCCTGAAGTCCCTACATCTTTCCTGAAATACTCTTCAAACATGACCTAGTCTTTCTGAGATGGTCAGCTCTGTGTCAGTGCAAAATAGCTTTGCAGAATTGAAGAGAAAAAGACTTTTGTAGGTAATGATTTTCAAATCCAAAAACATAATGTGTAGAAACAATTTTTAGTGTTAGTGGGTACAGAGATAACATTTAAACTTGTCTCCAAGAGATAGTGTTCCATTGTGAATGAGAACAAAAGATCAATGCCTAGTCCTATCTTGAAGGAATTGAACCATTTTAACTTGGAAACAAATAAGTTTTTACTTGGAGAAATAAAATTCTCCAGACTAATTCCAGCTGAGGGAAGGCAGCCATAATAGCACAATAATTATCCCTTGCGTGTGTATGGCTTGTTGCCCCTACAAAGCCCTTTGTTGTACATTTGTCATTTTACCCCTACAACAACATTTAAGGCAGGTGGGGCAGCTGTGAACATTCCTATTGCTGTAATAAGAAAGCTGATATCCAGAGAGGTGGTATGACTTGCCTCAGATTACAAAACTCATCAGAGCATGTGCTATGACGAAGAGAACCATAGCTGACTGGCTCTGTGAGGCACCTAGGGACCTTCTTACATCTGAGCAACAGTAACTCTGTCTTTCCCAATGCTTTCTTTGGGAACAGGCATGACATTTCAGGACCTCTATCAGATAATTAAACAGAAAAATTTTAAAAGAAGGACCTCCAAGGCAGCTTCTAAGCATGCCTGCTGTATAAGTATAAGGGATAAGGAAAGGAAGGCTCTATGCTCATCTTCTATCAAGAGATTGACATTTATTGATAATTTCAATAAACACTTTTAAAAGGTCTGTAACACTTATATACATTCCACTTTGCATGAACATTGCCCATAAGGGTCACATTTCATTCAAAAGCACAGTCATTTAAGACATTTTATGGACACATTTCCCTGCTTTATTATAAAGAAAAAAGAAAACATTTTATTAATTGAATAAATTAAATACAGCAAGAACAAATCAGGTTCATAAATCAGGAGAAAGCTCAGTTTTGGCCTTTTCATAATTTTGCTTAGTTCTGCAGAACAAAGATAATGGCAGGCATACAACTTGCCTCCCTCTGATTTCCCTTGCTTAGGCTTGAGTAAGAAAGGATCTCCTTGTGACTTTCCACTTGAATGTTCTTGGACTTACTCTGTTCATCCAGGACTTTGTGTGGAGAGTATGAGCTAAGAGGTCCTAGGGGTGTTGGGTGAGCTTGCCTATCACACACAAGAGATTTGTGAACCAATGGTCTTTGCCCCAATTCAATGCCAACAGTAATCTTCAGTTTAGGCTGAAATAAAGAAGGAAATCTTATTCAGTGCAGAGAGCTCAGCTGTGATACAGCCTGGCTGTGGGACAGCTCAATAGTATTACAGCTCAATTATGAAACTGCACAGCATGGTTGTGAGCCAGCTCTGGGGCCAGCCAGGAAGTTTGACAGCTCTGCTTTGGTGAGATATCTTCCATATTTCAGCTCCAGCTGGGGAAACTCAGTCTTCAGTGGAAAGGGAAAGTGCACTCTCTGAGCCAGAGGGGAGGTGACATATTGACAGAAGTCCCCACTCCTAGTCTTTGCTTAGTTCATCCTCATGTAAATATTGTTTATCCTCATGCAAATACGAATTCAAAATTTTTGAAGTTTGATTGGTTCAAAAGGACTGCCCTGATTGGTCAGTAAGGTGCTGATGGGGGTGGATATAGCTATGCAGCTCTGAATGAACAGAAAAGCTATTATCAATTGAAATACTATTCAGGATCTCCTTCATAAGGGCTGGCTCAGATGACAGGAACACAGTGCAGGCTTCTTCCTGAAGAGTAGTTTGCATGAGAGCCCTCTGTTTAGAAATGACTGCTAGGCTCTGTTTTTAAATTTGACCCCAGTTAGCCACTAGGAGCTCTGTAGGATCTTCTTTCTCTGGGCCCAGAGATTGTAAACAAGCAAAGCCCAATGTTGAGCCTTTGAGAGGCTGAACTAGATGACTCTAGACAGGGCTCTTCCAGCTGGAAAGTCAGAGACATCCCTTTCCGCCGCCTGAAATCAGCCAACCAAAAGTGCCCAGTAATGTCTTTTGGCTTCCATAGACACTGTATAAGTTTCCCAGATAAAGGAAGAGAAAGAGAAAACCCTCAGGGACTCTCACCCTGTTTCCTCCTCACTTTGTCCTGAGCAGGTCCACAGCCTTGATACATCGGCTGGAAGACAGAGCTATGTCGATTTGAGTAGCACTCCTGGGCCTTAGGAGGCATGGCAGGCAGTTAGGTGTGGGCATAGCAGAATCACCATCAAGTCTCACCTGCCAAGGTGAGGACCACATATGAGGACGTCTTCATGGGGCCAGGTACAGAAGAGCCTCAGAGGTACTCAGAGAGATGGCTCCATAGCCTATATATCCCTCAACCTATTTAACCAGCTTCCCCAAAGTTGGAATCACTTTATTAAAGCTCTAGAAGAAAGCCTTCACAATGTTTTGTTTTGTTTTTAAATCTGTCAGTCTTTGCCTGGCTTATCAAAATTCAAAAACATTTAAATAAGAAGCCTAGAGACAAATTGTGAATTAAACCCCGGGCAGATTTAAAGAGAATAGTGATGTCCACTTACCAGGGACCAACTTTACACAGGAGCAGCCCTTTTCCATTGAACCTTCTCCTCAACTCTGTGAAGTAGGTGCTATTCCTATTTCCACCTCACAGTTAAATAAATACACTCAGATATCATAGAACAGTTAATTTCACTGAAGCAGTAAAAGATGGAGACGTATGTAGCCCAAGTTCCTACCTCCAACCACTAGGTAACACTTCTCTAGGATGGACAGCACATGGATTGGCAACCTTTTTCATCTCATGGCACACACAAACTAATTCCTAAAATTTTGCAAACCAGATGGCTATTGTTGTGTTGGTTGTTATCATTTTTTAAATTTAAAAAAATTTTTATTTATTGATTTTTTTAGAGAAAGAGAGAGAAACATAGATTTGTTGTTCCACTTATTTATGCATTCGTTGGTTGATTCTTGTATGTGCCTTGATCAGTGATTGAACTCTCAACCTTGGCATATTGGGATGACTCCAAGGTCTGTCATATTTTTATTTGACAGTCTAAGAAAAAAGAGGTCACTGCCCCTGAATAAATAGTCAGGTATTGCATATTTTAAATATTCTTGCCTCACACAGGTTAAAAATTGTTGTACTAGAAGGATCAGAGCTTCTGACTAAAGAACTAGCTTATCAGTGTGACTGAGTACCACTTTATTCAGTGCCTCGCTCACTTCCTCCTCATCCACTCTGACCTGTACCCCACAGTCTAGGAATGCAGCTTCTCTTAGAGACATTAGAAAATAAAGAGGCAAAACTTGGAAAGTTAAAAAGATTCATAGGTATGATGGGGCTCCGTGTTAAATTGTGTGTGTGTGTGTGTGTGTGTGTGTGTGTGTGTGTGTGTGTACAAGCATGGGTGCACACTGACCTTGTGTTACTGGACTCACCTCTGTGAACATAAAGAAGAGAACAGGAGCTCTGTGTACTTTAGCTGCAGTGAGTGCTGCCCAGAATAGCCTTGGCCTCAATGTGCCTCATCACATTACGCAGCAGCATCTCCATTACTGCCCAGCAGCCCACCCTGCTGCTTTTCTGCCTCCCGGTTCTCCTTTCTTCTTCACTTGACCTCTCTGTTCTCGCTGTGGATTAGCACCCTGTGGCAAATTTGGTTTGTACTTTCCCAAACCAAATCACAGTTCCTCTCTCCTGTATCAGCTCCTTTGTACAAATGCTTTGGTTTCCTCCTCCAGTCTTTGTAGCACCTGCTGTGCCTGTTTTCTTCCAGCTTAGTCAGAGTAAGTGTGAAACAAGGAGCCCAGACCAGGTGTTCTGCCTGAGGTCTGCCTGGAACCAGCAACCAGCTCACCTCTGAGACAGTACCCAAAATGGTAGTGCTTAGTTTCTAAGGCACTCCCTGAATCCCAGCTCTGCCACTTGACTAGCATTTCATTTCCTGAGACTCAGTTTTATTATCTGTAAGACGGATACAATAATCCCTCAAAGAGTTGGGAGTAGTTAATGTTATAATGGTCTAAAGCAATTGCTATATGACAGCTATTGAAAAAGTTGTAGGTATTATTAATATTATTATCATGAGTCATGTTCCTCAATATTCATGTGACATGGATCTTCCCTCATATTCACTTTCCCACCCCAGCATTTACAACTTAGAAAAAAACACAATACATTATCTCAATAACCTTTACAAACAGGCATTATTATCCCAATTTATAAATAAAGGAACAAAGCTATAGACATGTTATATAATTTTCCCAAAGTCATACCATTTTGGGGAAAGAGTAACTGAGATTAACTAGTTCTGTCTCTGACTTCTTCAGGAAATATTTACTAGGTGTTTCTAATGCTATGAACTCTGCCAAGGGCTGTGGAGACCATGATGAGCAGACACAGGCCTGGAATGGGGTAAGGGGTACACAGGCAGATGGGGAAAGAGGCAGGTAAATGGATAATTATGGAATACTGGCATAAAGAAAATCAAATAGGCAGCCAGGTGGCAGAGCTGTGGTTTTGTGTGGTCACTCCATCACCACAGAGCCAGACACAATGTGAACTAGACTGCCCTGCTTATTGGCACTATGGGACACACTAGAGCAGTGAAAGAGTAATTTTGACAGGGGAAAGAGGGGACAGTGAGGAAGGTAAGTAGCTAGCCTTATTAGAGAGAGGTTTCAGAGGAAGGGACATAGGTAGAGATGGGAAGAAACGTATCTAGGTGGTAGGACAAATGTGAGCAGGAGACTAAAGAGGACTTGCAGTGGGGAGGAATGCTGATGATAAGGGTGGGTCTAGATCATGAAGAGTTTACAGTGCAGGCTGAGGACTTTATTTTGAAGTCAAAAGGCAGCCATTTAAGTTGTCAAGGCAGGAGATATTTGAGGTGGCAGCATGCATGTGGAGGCACCAAAGGAGAGAAGAAATTTTTAGATGGAAAGATCAAGAAACTCTATCATTTTAATCCAGGGTAGTCTCAGTTACTATGACAGAGATGGTGGTGGTGGTATAGAAATCCCAGGACTTAGAGAAGATATGAGAGGAAAAGGGAAGATAGAGTGTTCTTGGTCAGAGCTCTTTTACTTTGACTAGACAAGCCAACCCCCTGTTGAGGAGTGCAATAAATCAACTGAAACACAAAATATTTCCTAGACTCAGAACAAGAAGAGCAAGAACATGAATGTAGATATTATAATGTCAAAAGAAGAACTGTATCAGTGAAAGTGGAACTACCATTCCAAAAACAATTATAAAGAAGAATTTTTTAAAGACAGAAAATAAACACAAGCACAGAGAAGCAGAAGTTGGCAGTATCCAAGAGAAGGGATTCCATGACCTTCAAATTCAATATTTTCACAGTACTGTGTGTCCTGATGCCATTAGTCTTTCTTTGACTTTATATTCAGTAAGTTATTTCCTCATTATAATTCTGATTTGCATGTAGATTTTTCTACAGCGGAACAGAAATCACTGAGTGGCCAGCATGAACATCCAGTACATTTGGCAAGAAGCAATAAAGCATAGTGGTTAAGAGTATGGTTACTGAATTTGAAACTTTCCAGCTGTGTGACCTTGGGCAAATTATTTCAAATCTCTGTAACTCAATTTCCTTAATGGGGATGATAATAGTACTATATGCCAAAGGGTCATTGCAAGGACTAAATAACATAATGCCTAGAATAGTGACTTTATATAGTAGGTGCTTAATAAGTCATAGCTGTTACTACTACAAATCTCACTAAAAACTGAACGGTGGCACCATGTTTATACATCAGTCTTGCATGTGTGAGTCAATCTTTCAGGATGCTGTTTCCTCTGGAACCACTTAGATTGAGTTTATGGACATATAAAGCAGAGAACAAGCTTCACTACAGTGGTAAATTTGCTTGCCTGTTTCCCACAGATATTTTTAACTCCTTGAGAGGAGAGTATGTGTCTTATTGTCTCAAACACCCTAATGCTTAGAATGGCACGTGGCCCATTGTATGTGCTCAATATATGTTTATACAATTCATAGCTATGATTCCAGTATTGCCATTGATCTCTTTTAATGTTGTTCAATAGAAAGAAATAATGTGAGTCACATATATGATTTTCTTTTTTATTAAATATTTTATTTATTGATTTTACAGAGGAGGGGGAGCAAAAAGTATCAACTCATAGCTGCTTCAGTCTAGCTGTTCATTACTTGCTTGCTGCTTGTCATATGTACCTTGACCAGGCAATCCTAGGATTTTGAACTGGCAACCTCAGAGTTCCAGGTTGATGCTCTATTCACTGTGCCACCACAGGTAAGTTGAGGTGTCTTCTTTTTTTTTTTTAATTTATTTTATTTTTTTATTTTATTCATTTTTTAGAGAGGACACACACACACACACACACACACACAGAGAGAGAGAGAGAGAGAGAGAGAGAGAGAGAGAGAAAGGGGGGAGGAGCTAGAAGCATCAACTCCCATATGTGCCTTGACCAGACCAGTGCAGGGTTTTGAACTGGCGACCTCAGTGTTCCCAGGTCGACGCTTTATCCACTGCGCCACCACAGGTCAGGCGAGGTGTCTTCTTAAGGCTACTTCTAAACTAAAACAAATAAGTGGCATCCAACATAATGATCTTCACTTTGGACTTCCTCTCAGTGAGTTTAGGCTACACACACTCATTTTAGTCATGAGTTGGATGCTGTGTTTTCTTTTTCTTTCTTTTTTTTTTTAACAGGGACAGAGAGAGAGTCAGAGAGAGGGATAGATAGGGACAGACAGAAACAAAGAGAGATGAGAAGCATCAATCATTAGTGTATTGTTGCCGTTGAGACACCATAGTTGTTCATTGATTGCTTTCTCACATGTGACTTGACCGCAGGCCTTCAGCAGAACGAGCTATCCCTTGCTGGAGCCAGCGACCTTGGGTCCAAGCTGGCGAGCTTTTTGCTCAAGCCAGATGGGACCCGTGCTCAAGCTGGCGACCTCAGGGTCTCGAACCTGGGTCTTCTGCATCCCAGTCCGATGCTCTATCCACTGCGCCACCGCCTGATCAGGCGGATGCTGTGTTTTCTATTGGTCTGCAGAATACCTCAGGAAACTCCAAATATGCAGTTGAACATGAATCTACTGCTACATAACCTACTTGGATCCTAGCAAATGCTCCAAGATAATGTGTTTAATATTTTCCTGTTGTTCACCAAACGGAATTAATTTGGCAATAGATAGCAAAAAAATGCTTAGAGATAATTTCAAAAGGAATGGTAATACATCAAGAACCATATTTTTAGAAAGACAATCAGGCCCTGGCCAGTTGGCTCAATGGTAGAGTGTCTGCCCAGCCTGTAGAAGTCCCGGGTTCAATTCCCTGCCAGGGAACACAGGAGGAGCTCACATCTGCTTCTCTATCCTTCCCCCCTCTTGCTTCTCTCTATCTCTCTCTTCCCCTCCTGCAGCCATGGCTCAATTAGAGTCATTTGGCCCTGGGCACTGAGGATGGCTCCATGGCCTCTGCCTCAGTTTCTAAGAAGAACTCGGTTGCTGAACAATGGAGGCATGCACCAGAGGGGCAGAGCATAGCCCCCTATAGGGCTTGCTGGGTGGATCCTGATCAGGGCACATGCGAGAGTCTGTTTCTGCCTCCCCTCCTCTCACTGAATTAAAAGAAAAAAAAGAACAAGGAGACTCTTTCCCAGGAATAAATACCCAGTGACCTTTTCTCAAGTCTCTTAGGCCAAAGTCACATCACAAGCCTACAGAATCACCATGATTATCTTAGAATAACAAAGATCTCTTCTTTAGATTGTCGAGGTGTCCTTGTCCTACGCCTCTTAAGGCTAAGCAAAAATAGTGTTCTATTACCAAGGAGGAAGGGACTTTCTGGAGGGTGGTCAACTACCATTATCTGCCACAACCACCTTTTTAATATATTTATTTATTGCTCTTGTTTTCATTTTTGTTTTAAAGGTTTGGCTAATCTTTCTTTTATGTGTATTTGTCCACATCCTTCTTTTTTATTATTAGGAATCTTGAAATGACCTCAGCGTCCTATTCAGAGCACTGGTTTTAGGATTATGAGGCTTAGAAGAATGCGCTGAATTTATATTGGCTATTGGAATGTATTTTGTAAGGCACATTTTGGACAAATTACCAACATTTTCTTGTTTGATTAAGATTTATCTTTTAATTCTAAAAAAGAGAGAGAAAGAGAGAGAGAGAGAAAGAAATAAAGAGTGCCATAAAGTACTGCTGGCTAAGTTGCAAGTCTCTTATTTAAGTTGTTTGATCACTCTCATTTGATTCCCTAATAACCTACAAAATAAAGTAAGGACTAGAACCTCTAACTAGAGTTAGAGAGGTAAAATGACGATTGTAAGGCCACCACATACAAGTTTTAGGCTTCCTTGCTGCAGACTTATCACTAAGTGTAGTGTGCTGAGCGAAACAGTCTGAAAATGTGTAGGAATATGCTCTGAAAATATGCAGAGTTAGAATAACAATCAGAGACAGCAAGGTACACTAGGGTGAAAGCCCTAAGCAGATGAGAGTCCCGGGACTGTTCTGGCCCTGTACTAGAAACAGCAAAACAGCAGCACAAGATTCAGCAACATAGAAATGTTCAGGCTCTTCGAAAAGAGAATCAAAGTCAGCACGTTCCTTGTCCTTTACTTCATTCCTTGAAAATTTCTGCTGTCTGCTTCCTTGAGTTATTTGTACTGGCTAATAAATATCTGAGTAAGACTGGGGACGGGGCTTCAGTCCTTCAGTCTGCTGACCAGGGCTATTGCCTCCCCTCAGAGCATACCATCTGGTCTTCAGGTAGTTCACTATCACCACGACAAGTGGTGCCCTGTGTGAGGATCAGGAACAAAACATAAGGTCTACTACTTCGAATAGTTCACTGTTGCCGCGAAAAGTAGTTCCCCAGGTGAGGAATCAGAAAAAATGACCTCACAAAACATGGCAAAGGAAAAGGACATCCACTGATCCCATTTGGTAAGGGACACAAGGAACAGCCATTGAATGCGACAGCGAGGTCACTTAGGGATCAGGCCAGACGATGTCCCTTTCCCTTCACCTCCCCTTCATCATGGTAAATTCCTTTTCCCCTGAGCTGTGGAGTCTCAAGTTACAATTACGGGGACTTCTTCAAGCTGCAGGGTGTCAAATTGGAAATTAACTGCCCTCTTGCTCCCAATTGAACAATGCCCTTGGTGTCTGAAGGAGAGAAGTTTAGACTTAGAAGACTGGGAAAGTGCTTTTACCAAGGGGATGGTTAAAGCAATCAGGATAGGATATGAAATGATCCCTTGTGATTGGAAAGAGCTTGTAAAAACTGTTCTCACCACCTAGCCTGAACCTCAGACCAATCTTCCCCCTTATTTCACCGACCCTAACCAGCAGGACGTAGCTAAAGAAGAGAACTTTGCTCCTTTTTCTTAAACAACAAAAGGCTGGAATGTTAGGTTTGGGTCCATGGCTCCCTTAAATACAAAACCCCTTTAAAAACTCAAATTCCTCTCACCCAACCATCCCCTCCTCTCTGCTTAAGCAACTCCTTTCACCCTGAGAAGGTTCTGGGAAGTGTCCTTAGGACAAGGCCTTCAGGAAGGACCTGGGGGTTGGGAAAGGGAGATAGTCTGTGACCAAGGCCACAAACCTGTTACAACTGTGGGAAAAAAGAACATTTTCAGAAAGATTACAGGCAGAGTCTAATAGCAACTATGTAGCTTGCCTTTTGTGCATGCCTTGAGAAGCTAATTAAAACTCAATCTAAAAATTTCTTCTAAAGTTCCAGCAAAGCAGATTGTAAAAAGCCAATGTGATCAATTACTATTCTTATATATTTATACAAATTACCAGGCCAAGTTAAAACTAGATTTAATACAGTAACTAAGATCAGCTTAATTTAGCTCTTTAAAAACAAACAAACTAAGGGTAATTTTAGGAGAAAAAAAGAAATCAGGTCATTTAAATATCTCAAAGCCTTTTCCTAGAGACTTGGAAACTACTGTAATCCTGAGAACAAAGAGAATTAACACCTCTTAATGGGAGGGATAATTCTAGGACCTCAATGTAAAAAAAGGGGGCGGGAGACACTTTTAAAATCTAAGCGGCTCAGTAGCCCATCCACTCCTTTCTTTTCAGTCATCCTGGAATGTTGCCAAGGACAAATAAAGAGTTTTGCCTTCTCTGCAATTTTTAATAATACTGTAAATTATAAAGTTTTGCCAAATTTATTTTAGCCATTTGGTCTAGAAAAGCATTTAATATTACTACTAATTTAAATTTAATTAATGTCTTTTAAAGTTCTTAACAAAGCATATGTTTGTTTTCCCTAGGTTTACAAAAGGTTTCTGTTATCACTGTTATACTTTCTAAAATGTTTGCCAATGAAAGAACCTGCTTCTAAAGGTCATGAAATACGTTCATAAAAGTATCAATCTAAAATTGCTAATTACTAACTTAGTTCTCAGTTAATGTTAAGGTTTTTAGAAGTTAAGAATTTTGATTAATTAGAAAGAAATTATATGGTTTTAATAATAAAAGGTATAAGGTATGGAGGTACATTTGAAAGGGAAAGGAAGAAAGTAAATTGCTCTGAAACCTAGTTATTTCTGAATGCTGAAGAAGGTTTGTGTAAGTTGCAGAAAGTTTGTGTAGGTTGTAGAAGGTTTGTGCAAAGGAAAGAAACAAAAAGAGAAGGAACCGAGAAAGTAAAAAAAGGTGAGAAGAAGAGGAGAAAAGGACTTTAAAAATAGAATTGTCCTGGCCTTAGCCAATTGGCTCAGCAATAGAGCTTTGGCCCGGTGTGTGAAAGTCCCCGTTCGATTCCCGGTCAGGGCACACAGGAGAAGCACCCATTTGCTTCTTTAACCTTCCCCCTCTCCTTCCTCTCTTTCTCTTCCACTCCTGCGGCTAAGGTTCCATTGGAGCAAAGTTGGCCTGGGCGCTGACGATGGCTCCATGGCCTCCACCTCAGGTGCTAGAATGGCTCTGGCAGCAATGGAGCAACACCCCAGATGGGCAGAGAATTGCCCCCTGGTGGGAATGCTAGGTGAATCCCGGTTGGGCGCATGCGGGAGTCTGTCTGACTACCTCCCTGCATCTAACTTCAGAAAAATACAAAAATAATAATAAAAACAATAATTGTACTGAAAGGAAAATAAAAAGGAACACTAGAACATTCTTAGGGGCCTCAGGAACTTAAGAAATTCACCCAAACTCACAGGTATTGCAGAAAAAGTCAATAGCCTTCTTAAGCCCCAACTACACAAACAAAAAAGGGGAAGTCAGGAGGAAGACTCACCCAACAAGAACAATTGTATAAGACTCTTTTTATTCTTACTTTTTTGAACATTTCCTCAGCTGGACTTACTATAGCTAGGAGGCATTTTATACCAGCCGAGCAATGGCCTAAGCCTCTCATATTGTACCAGGATATATTAGCTGGTCCTGAGTGGCAGAATACAATCAAATTACTAATGTAGGGGTGAGGTTATGTTGTAATTTTGTCATCAACAGGTCCTCTTTGAATATCAGTGAGAAATATGAAGCCTTATCACAAGTTGGCATCAGCCCCTAGAATGCAACCTTGTTCTAGAGATCCAGAAGCTGATATCGAATACACCTCTGGAAATGAACCTCAAAGAGGAGGACACCTAACTTGCTTCCAAGCACTCAGGGAGTGCCTGACATCACCTGGGACACTTTAAAATATCTAACCAGGTGTGCTGAAAAAGTTTTGCAAAATATAGGTATGCTTGTATCCCCTAAAAACCTGTTTCTCTCTATGCTTGCCCTTCCCCTTCCCCTGCAACCACCTAACCATCTTATTCTCTGATAATCTTTACTAAAAAGAAACAAAAGGAGCTACGTAGGAATATTCTCTGAAAATATGCAGAGTTCGAATATCAATCAGACAGCAAGGCACCCTAGTGTGAAAGCTAGGTGGAGTGGATCAGAGTCTAGGGGCCTCTCTGACCCTGTACTGGAAACAGCAAAACAGCAGGATAAAATTCAACAACACAGAAATGTTTAAGCTTTCAGAACACAGATTAGATGTCAGTATGTTCCTTGTCCTTTACTTCACCCCCTGAAAACTTCTGCTGTCTGCTTCCTTAGGTTATTTATACTTGCTAACAAATATCTGAGGAAATCTGGGGGTGGGGCTTCAGTCCTTTGGTCTGCTGACCAGGACTGTTGCCTCCTTTTGGCCCCTCAGAACATGTCATCTGGTCTCTGGGTAGTTATTTGTCACTGCAACAAAAATTATCTTGGCAGTTCACTCTGATTGCCTGGACACTTAGCTAGCTGGGTCAAGAGACCTCCTTCTCACAGCAGAAGGGCTGCACTTAAGCTCAATTTTACATGGGACTGTTAGGGTCCTGCAGCATCCTTTACACTTCAAAATCCCAGCTTCTAAGCAGCTGGCTTTCCCAGCAATTCCTGTAAACAGCTGGGCCCCAAATTCAGACTTCCTGGACCAAGCAACCTAACTATTCACCCACTGACCACATATTTTTCTTATATTTCCTTTATAGATTAAAAGGTGGAATATAAACCCATGACACATTCTGGCAGAGCACCCTCACCTGTCTTTCTGTGGGAATATGGAAGGCAAAGAACTCATGTCTACTCTTTTCATGTCTACTCTTTCTAGGTGATCTGCCTTATAGAGTTTCCCTTTTCCCAATAAAAGCCATTAGAAGAAGAAGAAAAAGAAGAAGAAGGAGGGACAAGGGAGGAGGAGGGAGGAGGGAGGAGGGAGGAGGAGGAAGAGGAGGAGGAAGAGAAGGGAGGAGGAGGGAGGAGGGAGGAGGAGGAGGAGGAGGAGGAGGGGGAGGGGAAGGAGGAGGAGGAGGAGGAGGAGGGGGGGGGGGAGGGGGAGGAGGAAGCTACTTCTTCACCCAAACTGGATAACGTTCTATAATTCTTTCCAAAACTGATGCACAACAGGTGGTGACTCAGAAGAATCCCAACTTGCACGACAGTCAGATACCTGCTTCTTCTATGTAGGTCTAAGGATGTAAATACTATTCAATTGAATATATGAGGGAGGCTCAGAAATTTCAAAAGAAAAAAAAAACCAAAACAAAAAAAATACAATGTAAAGTTTTTCCTAGGCCAAGTTTAAAAAATCAGGGCTCATTAGTGGGGACAGCTGTAATCCCTGTTCCTGATTAAAAATGGATGGCCAAAAGCCAGAAGCTGGAAACAGAACCAAGGTAATGGTCACCCAAAAATGTTTCTCTAGTTCTAGCCTTTGCTCGACGGGAATGTCAGTCAGTTCGTTCAATGTCTTCCAGTTCATCTGGGAGACCTGAGAGGAAATCGTGTGTGTGTAAAAATAAATCTTTTCACTTGCCTTGACCTGTTAAGGTTGCAAGTTTCTCTTGGAAATTCCATCAAAGCAGGTGTCAAAGACCTAGATGCCTGCCTCATGCTTAATTCCTCTTCCACATCAACTCTAGTCCAGAAGTCAGCTGGGTCCAGCCACTCCCTCCTCACCAGAGAAGATCCAGATGAAGAATGTTCCCATCACCTTCTAAATATCCATGCGTAGGAAAAACAGTTGTGTTAGGCTTACTTGCTTGCAGTTTGCATGATTACTGCATAAGCACATGACAGAGCCATGTGTGTATAGTCTATGTAAGGCTATGGGTACTTTCCTTTGGCACAGATGGCTTGCCCACCACTGTGAGGGGCGGTTTTCCTGTTTGGTTGACCGCTGCTGCTACAAGAAGTTTTTCCCTGCCTGTTTGCTCACCTGCCATTGTGAGAATCTAATAAATGGGAATGGCCCAATGTTTTCTGGCTCTGCAGTTCTTCCACGGTCCGCCCAAATCCAATGTGAACCTGCTTGGCCTCAACCACCGGCATTACACCATGTCTTTCCTGGAAACTTAACTGAAACCCTGTTGTGTTCTTTTTATTGTAATCTCTTCTCCTCAGGTCTTGGAGACAGATCATGGGTGCAGGACTAGGGCCAGCAGAGGGGCAGACAAAGGCTGTGCTGGGGTGTACCCAACCCTATTACCCACGCAGTGTCCTTGGACAATCTTGTGACTCTCTCTCTTCCCTTAGGATGAATTCTCACTTCCTTTAGGAGGCTTTTCGGTCCTTCATGCACATAGGCCCATAACTGTCCCCCCTTCTATTTCTTTTCAGGCAATACAGAATACTAGGGGGATCCCATCAAGAGCTATCAGGATGGGACCCTAGTTTCCAAATAAAAATAAATGAATGTATATTTCCATTTATGTTGCTGTTCCTTCCAGTAAGTGATGGAGTCTTAGCTCTTCACCTACTTGCGTGTGAGTTTGGCCATGTGGTTTGCTTTGGCCAAAGACACATTAGACAGTGAGACACAAACAGAGGCTTGAAAGAAATGTGTGCATTGGGCTCTGCTCTCTTTTGCTGCATCTGGAACCCAGTAGCCAGTGAAAATTCTGGGGTAGCCTGTTAGATGCTGCAGACTCATGGTATAGTTACCTCTGCACCACAGTCAACCACCAGACATGTGAGTGAAGCCATACATATTCAATCAGCTTCTAACTGAAATGCCAGCTGACTGTAGCTGCAAGAGTGAGCCCAAGATGGACCAGAAAAACCACCTAGTTGATTAGTTCAAATTCTCAATACCCAGAATTTTGAGTTACTCAGTGATTGTTTTTCTAAAGCCACTAAGTTTTGGGTGTTGTTTGTTATGCAGCAAAAAATAACTGATAAATTATTAGAAGGATGGAAGAGGGAATGTGGAATTGATGAGGTAAATATCCATAACTGATGGATAAAATGATATCTAAGGTCTTCTTCAGATATGGAAATTCTGTGACTTGATGAGTAGAGCCTGATGTCTATAACAGGTACAATACCTATACATAATTGACATTTCTAATTTAAGACCACATTTTCTCTTTTCCTGTTTTTTCTTCTTCCCATTTTATTTTTTTTTCATTTTTCTGTTTTATACTGTAAATCTCAGAATACACAATGCATGACCATAAAGAAATATGACTAACACCACCACATGAATCTCATTACTTTCTGACCATCCCTTGTTCTGTTGCCACCAAGGCAGTACCTTCTTGAATTGTGTACTGTTTGTAAATGTTTACTTCCCATGATTCACATTGCAATTTGGGATAAGTTACATTAAAAAAAAAAAAGAGTTGAGACTTGTGTATGAATTACTTTTATTTTTTTAAAAAAGATACCGAAATCACTTGCAAAGTCACATACAGCCATAAAAGAGTACAGCTGCCATAACACTGAAGGAAATTACCTCTAGGCTTGCATCCAGTATAATGTAATTTTCAGCAACTGAGACAGAGGTCTTGAAAATAAGAGGTATTAATAGAAATGTAGACAAACCCATAATTCCCACTGCTGAAAGAATGGCAGAGAAAGACTAGAATAATGACACAATGTGATTCCCAGTGTTTCTTTACCTATTGTTGGCAACAGGTGGCTAAGTAGGCTTTCACAATAACAATATAATTAAATTACCAATTGTTTATCTAAATAATTTCTGAAAGTCAGGAAAAAATAGCATTAATTTAATTTTAGAGAAGTTTTCATCTAGCTGAGGTTTTTGCTTCCTGCCCACAAGTCGGAGATTTCCCAGATGGGCCACCATCTGGTTTAGAGACCTGGTGTCCACCTTTGATCATATGGAGGGAGACGCAGGAGAGAGGCACATGCATCTTTGTGCACAACATGCCGCACTGAGGACTGTGGGCCTGGGGTTCTGAGCTCAGTGCTTTCCCCTTCCCTGGCTTTGACATAGTTTTCTCTTTGAAGCACAGAGACATCAGGAAAGAGTGTGGGTAGTTCTCATATTCATTTATTCTACCCCCTGCCTCCTCTGCTTGCAATCTACCCTCATTCTCCCAAGACCTCAAAGGGTCTCTTCTTCCAGATACCCAGAGCTGACCCAGCAGGAGGGAAGGGCTGGTTTGAAGGTCCAGCTGCCCTTATTCTTACAGAACATCCATTCTTATTATCTTGGCTTTTTTTAGCCTGGAGGGCAAAGACAGAGAAAAAGAGTCTTGAGTTTCTCATTAATCTGTTCTAGCTGGCAGCCTATACAACACCTGAAATCACCTGTGATATGACAATTACTCTTTTAAAATGTGAGCATCTTATTTTATGTAATTTTATGGGTAACAGGATGGAAATTCAGTGTTTAAAAACTTTTGACCAAAAATCATTCTGACAAATAAAAACGAGGACAGAGGATGTAAAGTTAGGGGCTGCTGCCACCAGGACCATGCACATGCAGGTTTCCATTAGATTTGGGCAGACAGTAAAGAAACAGTGAAGCCAAAAACTGGTGGGCCATCCCTTTATTCTAGCCTTGCACCAGCAGGCGAGTAAAAACAAACACATAGGGCTCCAAAACCCACTCATACATTCTCCTGTTCTGCAACCAGCAGAATTTTCTCTGGTTTTTCCTAGAATCAAAGGCCCCCACCAGTCTCAGTTATCCCTAGTTCCCCATCCGCACATCTTCTCCCTTCTCCTTTCTGCACAAACTGGCTTCTCCTTCAGCACCCTGCCATCTTGGCTTCCTTCTCCTCAGCACACTTCCTTCTCTCTGCTCTCACTCTCCAAAAATGGCTTCCTTCTTCCTCCTTCTTCTACTCTTTTTCTTTTTAAAACTTTTTGGTGTGAAACCCCTCCTCCAGCAAACATTAACATAACAATGGCCCTTCCAAAGCAGGAAGATAATTAGCAATATCACAGACACATGTCTGGCTTGCCCAGCGGCATTTTTAACAATAAAAGTGAGCAAACTCAAATAACACAAATTTTACAAACTCATTTGCCCAACAGAGGATAATTGTGACAAGCAAAATAAAACAGCCTGCTATGCCAAGAATGTACACGAGTCATGTTTTCCAAAGGCTGCATTTCTCCTCTTGTTTGTAATGATTTGGTTCCTCCTCATCAAAACTCTCTTGAGTTCCAGAGCAGAAAAGACCTCAGACTTCATTTTGGTTCATCAGCTCCACTGCATCCCCCATTCTTGTTTGGGAGTTGGAGAGATGGAGAGTGTTATAGGTTAAATTACATCCCCTGAAAAATATGTCATAGCCTTAACCCCTAGTACTGAAAGATTGCCGGGTGCCGCCGATGAACAAACGAAAAGCCGAAACAGCCAAATGAGCAAAAGTCAGGCTTTATTGGGAGGACTCCGGGCGAGTTCACTGACCCTCGGATGTGAGTCTGTGAAGGCGCGCCCGGGGAGGGTTTTTGGGTTTTTTATATCTGCAGAGGGGGGAGGATGGTAACAGTCAACCGGTTTGGTGGGGCGTGCAGTTCATGGAACAGCCTTGGGGACAGATAGTTTCGAGAATTTGGGTGTGTGGGATTTGAGCAAGATTAACAACTGCCAGACAGTTTGAGTAAGATTAACAATTGCCGGACAGCTCAGGGCAAGGGAGGGTTTCACTACCCAACCCAGAGGCAACTACCGGACAAGTACCTATGAATCCAAACTTATTTTAAAATAGGGTCTTTGCAGATGTAATCAACCTTAAAATGAGGTTTGTTGGGTGTATGGCCAGTGGCTGCCACCGTCATGGCCAGCACGTTCTCATTGGCAGACGGGAAATAAACAGTGGAGCCAAAAAATGGTGGGCCATTCTGTTTATTAAAGTCTCATACTGGCAGATGAGCAAACAGGCAGGGAAGACCACTTCCCTCTCATTTAAACTTCCCAAAGCCCTGACGCATTCTCTGGTTCCAGAACCCAGAAGATCTTATCCGGTTCCTCCTAGAACCAAAGGCCCCTACCGGCCTCAGCAGAGCTCCCGAAGCCCCTCAGTTCCGGTTCAACATGTGCATGCCTTCTTCTCTTCCTGCACAACTCAGGCTGGGGAAAAATATGCCTTCTCCAGCAAACATTAGCAACACAATGGCCCCTCCCAAGCAGGAAGGTCATCTTCAGTTTGCAATCTGCCACCCTGAGGGCAAGCACTGCAGCCTTTCACAGACCACATACACATGGCACTGCCCAGGCCAATGGAGAATATAAGTGAGCAAACCTAAAAAGCACATTTACAAACTTATTTGTCCAACATTGGGGTGGGCCCTAATTGCTGTCCTCACTAGAGGAGAAGAGATAACTGGGACAAGCAGGGAAGGGAGAACACTATGTAACAACAGAGGAGTACATTGAATTGCTGCAGCTGCAAGTCAAGGATCGCCAGAATTTGGGGGCAAATCACCAGAAGCAAAGAGGAGGCAAGGAAAGTCTTCTCCCTACAGGTATCAGAGGGAACATGGCCAGCCAAGAACACTTTGATTTTGACTTCTGCATTCAGAACTGTGAGACAATACATTTCTGTTGTTTTAAGCTGCATAGTTTGTTACGGAAGCCCTAGAAAATGAATACAAAGACTTTAGGCAGATTGCCCAGGATCACACAGCTGGTGACGACAGAGGATCTACCAGAAAAAAAACGCTTGGGTTTCACTGCAAAGTTCCATCCATTGTCATGGGTTTATTCCTCTGAGATGTGGCAAGTAAACTATGTGCATGTGCGTTTTCTTACATTTTTTGGTTTTTACAAAGCCACTTTAAAATGGAGCCAGAGCTGCCATGACAGAGGAACTGACTTTCATGTGTTATGTCTTCAAACTTTGGAATGTTTAAAACAGGGCAAGATAACCTAAGCAACACTGTCCTAAAGTAGTTTGCAAGAACAAGAAAGCAGATACTATGATTACCATACTGATGTCTACCAGACTAAAAATGAAAAATATTCTTTAGAAAAAACATCACTATGTTATCTGCACTGATAGAAATGCCTTCCTTCTACTAATATAATTGTTCTCCTTTCCTTTCTCATAAATACCCATTGCCTTTGTCTCCTATTGGGCAAATAAATTTGTAAAATTTGTGTTATTTGGTTTTGCTCACTTTTATTAAAAATGTTGCTGCCCATGTGGAGCAGCTGATTGCCTTCCTGCTTGGGAAGGGGCGTGGTTATGCTAATCTGTATTGGGGGAGGGCTTTTGTGTGGAAAAGTTTTCAAAGGAGGAGCTAAGAGGCCATTTTGGAGGAGACCTGGTTGTTACAGGGGAGAGAGGCCACGTGGTTGTAGAGGAGGCAGGCAGCCAAAATGGAGGCCTGCAGAGGGGACTGAGTGAGACTAGTGGGCCTTTGATTCTAGGAAAAAAACGGAAAGATTCTCCTGGTTGTAGAATGGGAGGACATATGAATGGGTTTTGGTGCCCATGTGTATTTTCTTGCCCGCTGGTTGTGAACAGGAATAAAGGATGGCCCACCAGTTCCTGGCTCCGTTGTTTAATTTACAGCTTATCTGAATTAAATGGGAACCTGCACGAGCCAGGTGTCTGTGATGGTGGCTGCAGCTACTGGACCTACATCTCCTAATAGGAAAAGTATTTGGGTTTCCTGTCTGAATCAGTGTGTTCCAAATAGCTATTCTTTGATCTCACATACATGCTTGTTGCTGCTTAGTTTGAAAGAACTTTTATTTTCAGATTCACATTTTCATTCCAGATTGCTATAATTACCCTCAAATAGATTTTCCTGTCTCCTTTTAGTTTGAAAAATTAGAAACCACAGATAAATTGAAAGAATGATACAATTGACACACATATTCCCTTCACCTAAATTCAGCAATTAATATTTTGTTGTTTGTTTCTCCATATGTTTACTTTTGTCTTGAACAATTTGAAAGTTGTAGACCTCATGACATTTCACAACTAAAATTTTCAGCATGTATCTTCTAAGAACAAAGACATTCTCTTTCATAACAACCAGATTCAAGGAACTTAATACCAATACAAAAGGATTATCTATGAAAAAGATTATATCCAAATTTCTCCAATTTCCACAAAAATATCCTTTATAACAATTTTCTTCCTTCCTCCTCTCCCTTCCCATCTACTCACTTTTTCTTTATTTTTGGATTTAGCACCCCCATTATTCAGCAGCCACATCTGCTTAATCTATTTTCTTTTGAAGCAGTTATACTTTTTTTTTTTTGGTCTTTCACAGCATTAATATTTTTGAAGAATCCAAGTCAATTGCCTAACAGAATGTCCCTTAATCTGGGTTTGTCTTTTTCCTCACGATCAGATTCCAGTTTCACATTCTTTGGTAAGAATATTACCGAGGTGATGCTGTGTACTTCCCACTGCATTTCATCAGGAGGACATAATGTCAATCAATAATCACCAAAATTGATAATGTCATAAAAATCAATTTAATTGAAGTTACTGCTTTTAATTAGTATAAAAACATGAAATCACCATCATTGGTGATGCTGCTCTCTGCAGATATTTCCATTGTAAAGGTACCACTTTTCCTGTTGTATTTAATGAATAATTAATGGGGATAGTTGAGAGAAAACTTGTTCTTAACTACCTAATACAGTGTATCCAGTATTAAAAATGAATATTGACTTGGTATTAGATTATCACTCTGTTGGGCAGATAAAATATAATATGCTCACTTTGTTAAAGATGGCGCTGCCCACATGGAAGCCCGTCATCCAAGTGATATTATTTGCCCTTATGCTTGAGATGGCTGTGGGGGAAAAGCTGTAATGTAGGCAGGCCAGGTCATTATATCCTAAGGCTTAGTTTAAGAGTAAGCTCTTCCCCATACCCTTGACTGATTGGATAATGTAGGGTGGTGCGCTCTCCTGAGGAATCTCATTATGCCTCAGATGGGTGGCTTTGTATCAGAGACTTTCTTTATGTATAATTGGATTAGAAGTTTGGATTATCTATGCTATAAAGTGGGCGGACCGGTAGCTAGATCGCTCTCTCTCTCTCAGTTCCTGGGTTCCTGAGGTTAGTATTAGAGAGGAGAGCAGAGTAAGGCCACGTGAAGGCCAGGTGAAGCAGCCGAGATGGCAGAGTGCTGAGGAAGAAGCCAGTTTGTTAAGAGTTTGTGCAGGAGGAGATGGGAAACAGAGGTGAATAAGTCTGGTGAGCTGGAAAGCTTTGATGCTAGGAAACTCGGATAAGTCAGTAGCTTTGTGAGCACTGAATGTGTGGGTTTTGGAGCCCAGTGTGTGTTTTTGCTTGCCCGCCGGGTGCAAGCTAGAATTAAAGCTGATGGCTCACCAGTTCTTGGCTCCGTTGTTTTATTACCGACTGTTCGAATCTAATGCGAACCTGCATGGGTCGGGCTGCTGTGATGGTGGCCTTGACTACTGGCTTTACACACTCTGTAACTGAAATGCAACATGTAATTTGTCCTGCTTAATTTACAAGTGTTGTGGGATGGGGGTGGGGAGTTAAGGATAAAACTAACCCTCCTCCTTTACAAACCACCAACCTACAGAAAACTGAAGGTCATTCTCATGGTTTGCCCAGTATATAAATATTATCCAGGTTTTGGTCTCTGCCTAGATTTTCTGATTCATTATAATTTACATTGAAACTTAAGAAGGTATACCAGAAATAGTTAAATATAGCAAAGAGTAAAATCCTAGGCAGGTAACCCAATGATGAAAGCACAAAATTACATTAGCTAAATCAAAGGTTTGCTTTTCAGAATGTCAGTATCATGGATAGCAAAAGTATCATGGATAACATAGAGCTTGTACCATTACACTATGTCAGGGTGGTATTTTCCTTGTTGGCTAACATGAAGGACATAAACTTGAGAAAGGAAGACAAAAATACATCTCCAAAGCTACGTCAGGTTTAATTGGGAGTTACTCTTTCTAATTAGTATAATGACATGAAAGTACATCCCTAAGTCTCTGAGTGAATGTTAAGCATGGCAATTAAGGTGCATAAACCAACTAAGCCCACCTACAGGGTGTTCCTATGCCATGAAAGGGGCTGCTTAACTAGAAATGCCTGTGGGGTGTTTTCTGTATTGTTTTCCCACCAGATTGTAACTTCCATGAGAACAGAGACTTGGTCCTATGTGATCTCCTGTATTTAGTAGAAGTGTCTGGCACACAAAAGGTATTCAAAAATTATTTGTTGAGTAAATTAATAACTCAAAATAGTGTTCCTCATGGTTAGGTCAGTTCAGCATTTCTGAAGAAGAGATACAACCTTGTGACCTCTCCACTCCCTTATAATTTAATTACAAAATTTGTTGCTCAGGAGTATGTGCATAAAGGGGCCTTTATAGTTTCTCTATCTCAATCTCCAACAGTTTAGCTAGTCATTTCAGGAAAGACAAGCTTCTAGGATCATTGTATGGCCAGTAGTCATGACAGTCGACCATCGTAGACACGCACATGCAGGTTCTCACTGGATTCAGGCAGATGGTAAAGAAACAGTGGAGCCAAAAAAATGGTGGGCCATTCCTTTATTAAAGTCTTACACTGGTCGAAGGACAAACACACAGGGCTCCCAAAACCACTGACCGATTCTCCTGTTCCACAACCAGGAGAATCTTCTCCAGTTTCTCTTAGAATCAAAGGCCTCACAGGTCTCAGCAAAGCCCCTCACATCTGGTTCCCCATCTGCACACCTTCTCTTTCTCTGGCAACATGGCTTCTCTGCACAAACTGGCTGCTTCTTCAGCATTCTGCATTCTCTCTGCTCTCACTTTGCAAACATGACTTCTTTCTCCCTCTTCTCCTTCTCTCTCTTTTCAAAACTTTCTGGTGGAAAACCTCTCCTTTAGCAAATATTAGCAAAACAAGCAGGAAGGTAATTTGCAATTACACAGACCACATATACCTGGCGCTGCCCAGCCCCCATGCACACTATAAGCAAGCAAACATAAAAAATCATATTTTACAAACTTATTTGACCACCAATCATCATGTATGTGTTAGATCCTCATGATTCTACTGGAGGTCACATCTCTCTCTCCCTCTTTTTGCAAAGCAGGAACCAGAAAAGATGTGTAATTGTTCCAGCATCATTAGTATGTTATCTCCTCCCAATATTTCCACTGCTGAATTGCAAAATGTCATGGACAGAAGAAAGTCTGTGACTTGTTAACAATGTATAATTTGCTTAAGTACTTTCCATTTTTCTCTACATGATTTTGTCTAGAAATATTCTGATAGGCACTGGCTGGTTAGCTCAGTTGGTTAAGAGTGTTGTCCCAAAATGACGAGGTTGCAAGTTTGATCTCCAGTGACAGGGCACATACAGGAAGCAACCAATGAATGTATGACTAAGTGGAACAACAAATGAATGTTTCCCTTCCCCCTCTCCTTTCTCTCCCTTTTACTGTCTCAAAAATAAATAAATAAAAATAAATAAATCAAGCCCTGGCCAGATAGCTTGGTTGGTTGAAGTGTCATCCTGAGCGCAGAGGTTGCCAGTTTGATTCCCTAGTAGGGCACATACAAGAGCTTGATGTTCCTGTCTCTTTCTCACTGCCTCTCTCAAATAAGTAAGTAAATAAATAAATAAAATAAAAAAATTTAAAATTATGGTTAATTTACTTAAGTATATGGCAGTTAACCAAAGTAAATGCTTTATAAGAGCATTTTTTTTTGTTCATATACAAATGCTTTAGTTCTAAGGAAGCTGAAATAATCAACTAGTATACATGTTCTCTTGAATCAGGACCCTCAAGACTTAAAGATGGTACACTGTACAGTAGAGAAGGAGATAAGGGGCAGGAGAGATTCTCCTCACAGAAGAAAATAGCAATAATAAAAATTAAAATACAAGAATAGTAGTGGTTTGTGCTTATTGCATACTTATTATGTTGTTTATAACAGCCCTAAAACTATTACTCCCATTGTAAAGAGGAAAAAACTGAGGCTTAGCAAGGTTGTGACTTGACAGTGGTAAGGTGTCAAGCAAGGATTTGAAGGGAGCACATATGACCTCAAAGCCCTCTTTACTTTACCCATACACAGGGAGAGCTTCTAGGTGCACAGTGGATTGAGAACCTGTTATTTACAAGTGTTGTCTGGCTGATTTTCAAGGAAATCTTTGATCATTTCTTAAAGTACTTATGCTAGGAGAAGCTCAGTGAAGACGAACTATAAGATCACTGCCCGAGTTGATAGCTGAAATCCTTATACATGTACTCTTGTTAAACACCTATTGATATTATTCAGTTCTTTTATCATCTGTCATTCTCCTTGAAACCCTCTTCAAAGGTAAAACATCCCTGAAATTATAGATATAGCTCAATTCCTGAGGGACATCCATTTGCAAATAGATGAAAAAAAAGCTAATGTAGGTGAAATGAAGCAGGGATACTTTGTTCAGTCAGCTTTCAGCTTGGCTGCATTGAGGGTTTTATTATTGCGGTCCTGCTTAGACTCACACAGCACAGGTCTGATGGCTCCGTTTCTTCCACCCAACCCCTTGTGAAAAATTAGGGGAGGAAAGGGCCTGTACATACAAAGGTTCTTATATTTTAACCTAACACTTAGAAGTAGAAGGCTTATATTCATCAAGCCTAATTATATCTAAACTTTATTAAGATTTTATGGGGGAAAAATCCTTCTAAAACCAATATTCATATTGATATCAGCTGCAGTTCAAATTCTGTATACCACTGTGGGCAGAGGTTTTTTTCTCTTAAATCCATCTTCTCCACCCTGCCCCTCCAACAAACACACTCTCCCCCAGATGCATACAAGAAGAAATATTCAAAACCATTTGTAATGTCCCCGTAAAGTCAATGCGGTTTAATTACTGACAGGCAAATAGCAGGAACTCCTTTATACAGGAGAATCTCTTGTCCAACTGTAGCTCAAATGTAACCATCTATAACAATGATTTTCAACTTTTTTCATCTCATGACACACATAAACTAATTTCTAAAATTCTGCAACACACCTAAAAATATATTTTTTGCTGATCTAACAAAAAAAAAATAGGTACAATTTTGATTCATTCACACTGGACAGATATTGTTGTGTTGGCTACTATCATTTTTTATTTGACAATCTAAGGGAAAAGAGGTCAGGTTATGTTTTTAAAATTCTTGCAGCACATCAATGTGCCTGCTGCCACACATTGGTTGAAAATCCCTGATCTATAAAGCAGTGGTTCTTAACCTGGGTTCTATTGAACCCTAGGGGTTGGATGAGTTGGTCTGGGGTTCGGAGAAGCCTCTGCTGCGGAGGCCAGAATAAAGTAATACCGTAATTCGTTGTGATTTCATGCACTTTGTTGGTTTTGTTCTTTGAGCAAGGTGATGTTCATGCACGGCTCATTTTGTGCACCAGTAAAAAAACATATACCTATGTCTTGAATTTGGAAAAAAAAAATCATATTTTATTTATCACTAAAGAAGGGTTCAGTGAATGCGCATATGAAACTGGTGGGTTCGGTACCTCAAAAAAGGTTAAGAACCACTGCTATAAAGGCTCCTAACCTTTTAAATTTCAAGGTCCAGTAAATGAATGAATACAAGAAAATGCAGACTGCTGTGAGATTGACAACTTTTATTTTGCAATTAAAGGAAACAAATACTAATACATATTATCGTTATGACTTCATAAAACAAAGAATAATGTAACAGAAAAAACGTAAGTACATAATTTCTGGTTAGAGAATTGTTTTAAATTATAAAGGTAGCTGATGGAATTCAGTTTATTATCACAGGAAAAAAAATCATGTCTTGTACTTTTTCCTTACATGCCACACAAATCAGTAAAAATTCCATTAGAAACTAGCATATCTCCTCCATCTACAAACCAGTAAGAACTAAATCCCTTCTCCTTTCTCAAGTATTTTGTGAATATTTGTTGTATTACATGGTTTCATAATTATTCCTATTAACATTTATCTAGCAGCTAGTCCACGAAGTCTTAAAGGCAGAAAGATTGTGTCTTACCCTTTTATCCACTGACAGAACACAGCACGAAGACTAAAACACAGTAAGCGTTCTAAGATTATTTATAAAATTGTACATAAGTAAAATGGAAAGAGAAAGTCCTCTCTCTAGATGAAACTGATGATCTTATTTGCAAACTGGCATACCATATTAGTCCCTGAAGGTAGATCCCAGAGATATAAATAAGTTGTAAGAACATTTTAATACCACAGACACATAGCAATGACTTGCAAATTTAAACTTAAGTAGAAATAGTCAACACCATTGTTCTGGAAAACAATTGTGGCTAAGAAATTATTTTTTTAGCTGAGTTGTGTTTAAATACTGATAGTGACATTGATTTACACACAGTTCAAGTACAAACGTAATTTTCAGATGCAGAGCAGAGAACCATCAAAAGGTAGGGTAATAGCCTGGCCTATGGTGGTGCAGTGGATAGAGCATCAACCTGGAATGCTGAGGTCACTGGTTCAAAACCCAGGGTTTGCCCAATTAATAAGGTGACCAGACGTCCCGCTTTTGGCGGGACAGTCCCGATTTTTTAACAATTTGTCCCGCGTCCCACGGTGTTTCAAAAAGTCCCAATTTTTGGAAGGAATGCACAAAAAGCTAGGGAACAGCGGGAGAACGGGAAGGGAATATATGGTTTTCGGCGGGGAGACCCCGCCTCGACTGGGAAGCACCCATACTGCCGCAAGAGCTGGCTGCCCTGTGCGTGCGGGCCCCGAAACAAAGAACTTCGGGCAGGATGTACCTGCTGGGGCGGCAGCTGTCAAGCCCCTAACTACCCATAGGCCTGCGTCCTGGATGCCAGTGTGTGGCTCAGGGCTCCATGAGGCACAAGCCAATCGGTCTCCAGTGGGCAGCAGGGCTGCATGCGGGTAGCGCCGGTGGCACTGCTCTGCCTGTTCCCGCCCGCTCGTGCAGCTCCGGCATCGGTTTCAGGACTGTGTAACCTGATCCCTCTGACTCACTCAAAATTTTCCATATAGTAATATTTTCAAAAATGATCTTTTTAATGAGGTATCATTATTAAAAAAATGTATTGATAAGGAAAAGGTTAAATCTTGGACATCAGCAAAAATCACAATAGAGAACAGATGGTTAGAAATATTTCATCATTTTGAAACAAACCATGTTCCATACAATAATGCACTAAAAATTGTGGAATATGCACTGTCTTTACCAGGAACTAATGCTGCGACTGAATGCCTTATTTCTATGGTAAATAAAGTGTGGACATCAGAAAAATCACAATTAAGTGTTGAGACTTTGAAAGCCATTTTATGTGTGAAATTTAACAAATTCTTGTGAAAATTTTCATGATATTTTAAACAATGACAGCAATCTACTAAAAAAAATTCACTCATATGAGAAATATGCCAAAGAATAAAATAATACTATACATAATTTTTTAATGTATTATATTTGTTAATTATACTTATGTTGAAATTTAAAAAAATATATTACAATACTATTTTTGCATTCTATGAACATTTTTTTTGCTCCATATAGACCAAATTTTTAATCAAGAACCCCCCTTTCCCAGTCAATGGGGTTCTGCTTTACCAATTTTAAAATCTGGTCACCTTACCAATAACGGCATATACAACAAGCAAAAAGTAAGCAATGAGCAACTAAAGTGAAGTACCTGTGAGTTAGAACTTCTCCCCTCCCCCCCATAAACTCAAGTAATAAAATCTTTAAAAAGAAAAAAGGTAGGGTAATAGCTAGGGGCAAATGAGATCTGTGTTCACATATCCAGGTGATTTATCGGTGAGTCATGGATTTGTGATCTGAAGACTGAACACTTAATCGGCAGTTTCCTGAATCCAGGAAAACAATGTCCTGATTTATTTGCCTGACAAAATTTAGCTACAGTTCAGCAATGCAATAAAAATATGTTACATAAAAATATTTTTATGGATTTTCTTATTACATTGACAAGCGAGGAGTGAAATCGTCTTATGTGGAGCAGAATTACCAAAAACATTTATCCTTTCTAAAGATACATCTCCCATGAAGCAAAGAGCATAAAAAGTAAAAGGAATTAAAATTAAAATAATTTCTTATACTACCAAAGTCAGAGAATGTAAGCATATATAGTGTTATGTTAGTTTATTTTAACTTCTTAATGGTATCAAAGTTATTCAAAAGTGAAATTTATTAAATTATCCAAAGGTATTGTCTTAAAGATCAAATTTTACTTAACTTTAGTAGTTGTAAAGTAGAGTTATGAGGATACACAAAGCTTTATAAATGAAACTGTGACAGCATTGGCAATTGTAAGCAGATCAGAGGAAGAAACTGGAAACCCAGAACATCACTGGTTGCTGATGCTCATTCTCTTAGCCTTCAAGATGAAAGGAACAGAAACAGTTCTGGGAGCCAAACCTGGGCATGTCTGAATTCAATGCTTTTATAAAGGCATCCTCACACAGGCTCGTCTATATTATTTACTCATTGTGGTTAGCAGCTTCCAAGATGGTCCCCAGTGATCTCCGCCCCTGGAATTCATACCCCCCTGGTGGAGTTCCCTCCCAAATTTCACCAGGTTTGGTTTGTGTGACCAATAGAATGATACAGAAGTAATTGTATGTCACTTTTTGTTTTTTTGACAGAGACAGAGAGAGGGAGAGAGAAGAGAAGCATCAATTCTTCATTGCAGCACCTTCGTTGTTCATTGATTGCTTTCTCATGTGTGCCTTGACTGGGGGGCTACAGCAGAGTGAGTGACCCCCCATGCTATCAACCTTGGGCTTCGAGCCAGCAACCTTTGGGCTCAAGCCAGCGACCACAGGGTCATGTCCATGATTTCACGTTCAAGCCAGCAACCCTGCTTTTAAGCTGGTGAGCCCACATGTAAGCTGAATGAGCCTGTGCTCAAACTGGCAACCTCAGGTTTTGAACCTGGGTCTTCCGCGTCCCAGTCCAACACTCTATTCACTTTGCCACCGCCTAGTCAGGCTGTATATCACTTCTGAGATTGACGTAGCTTCCGTCTCAGTGTCTCTGTCTCTCTCAGATCACTTGCTCTGAGGAAACCAGCTCTGGTGTTGTGAAAGCCCTACAGAGAGGCTCAGGAGGCAAGGTTCTGAAATGTTCTGCCACACTGCTGCCAGATTCCTGACTCTCAGAAACAGAGTGAGGGAATACATTTGTTGTTTTAAGTTGCTGTTTGGGGGAGTGATTTGTTACCCAGCAATAGACAACTAACACACCCATTGTGCTCTTGGCTGAGTTATAGAAATTGAACCTCTGCCTTCTCATCTATAAAGTGGGAACTAATATACTTATAATATTCTCCTTTGTTTCAGAATGAATTTATGACTACCCTCAGGGATGCATAAAATATAGGACAGAATAAATTAAAAGAGGAGGGAGAACAGAAAAACAAGGGTGAGGAATATTAAGAAGAAATGGGAGAAAGGCTAAAAAATAATATGTATTATACAATCTTATTACTGGGTCACAATGATGGCTCTTAAACTTTTAGTAACTCCTCCAATCTCCACCCACAGATGGAGTCATATATTTATTCAGTTCAGAGTCCAAAAATAAAAAAAAGAAAATCCAGCCACTTAAAAGACATTTAATTATCCTTAGTATAACATGGGTGAGAATTTCCTTGGGCACTGCCTTAAAACAAGACACCATGTGGACTACAAGCTGAGGTCTTTACCTACATAGACATACACACAGTGTCTCACATCGTGCAGGCCCGTAATGGGATCTCATACTACTGTACCTGCTGTTCCTACCACTCAGGGCAAGCTTTTACTAGTACTACAGCTCACCTCTAAAAAACATTTGCCCTTCACAGGCAACTACTCTTGACTTTCCATCTTCATAAATATTTAAAACAGCCAATTTTCAGCCACAATTTAATGAAAAGTGTTTGAAAATCCTGGATATTCCAGTGATTTTCCCATACTCCTTCCATCTCAATAAGAAAGAACCCTGGTGGACAAAAATGTACGTTCTCATGGTCAGCCATGCACAAAGCTTTGAGCCTCTTTAATACCCCTTCCTTTTTACCCTTATTTATCTAGTCAACAAGTCCTAAAGTTTTTAGTAGTGTGTCCTTTCTCTCCTCCCTCCTTTATACCTTGCTGTCATTGTCTAACTCTAAATTTTAACTCTTTATTCTCTACTCCCAGATTTAGGTGATAACCCTGTCCTAGCGAGCTTGGGCTGCCATAACAAAATGCCATAAGTTGGGAGGCTTAAACAAACTCTCAACATTTACTTCTCAGTTTCAGAGGCTGTGAAGTCCAAGAGCAAGGTGGTAGCTGCTTCCATTCCCTTGTAAGGGTGTTCTTTCCTGGCTTGTGGACAGCCCTCTTCACATATGTGTCCTCACGTGGGGTGGGATGGGGTAACAAGTTTCCTGATGTCTCTTCTTAAAAGAGTAGTAATCCCACCATGAAGACCTCATTTAAACCTAATCACTTCCAAATGTCCCACATCCTAATACCATCACATTGGGGTTAGGGCTTCAATATATGAATTGGGTGGGGGACGCAAGTCAGTCCATAGCAAGGTCATTCTCAATTCAGTCATTCTCAATCAATGTGTATGATTGTCAGAGAACATTTTCTTTCATAACAATTTAGTCAAGTGTCAACCTAGGTCCAGACTAGAAAATCAAGACCCAGCCCTTTGCTGTGAAACCTAGAATGTACCACGACTATCTCTGCCTTTCTGGATTCCAATCCCACAATTCAAACCTAGTTCAATTCCTAGCCCAGAGAACTGAAAGTCTCAGGATTAGAGGGAGTCTAAAAGGTCACTGTGTTTAATGCTCAACCTTTCCCAGGAACCATCTGTTCACTCATCCAGCATTTACTGGGTACTTCCTGAGCCAAGTAAAAATGAATATGATAGGTTCATCCCAGAAAGAGATCATGATTTACATAGGGAGACTGAAATGCAAATGATTACAATGAAGTTCCATGTTCAAGACATTAACAAAGGCCTGACCAGGCGGTGGTGCAGTGGATAGAGCGTCGGACTGGGATGCGGAAGACCCAGGTTCGAGACTCCGAGCTCGCCAGCTTGAGTGTGGGCCCATCTGGCTTAAGCAAAAAGCTCACCGGCTTGGACCGAAGATTGCTGGCTCGAGCAAGGGGGTTGCTCAGTCTGCTGAAGGCTCGCGGTCAAGGCACATGTGAGAAAGCAATCAATGAACAACTAAGGTGTCACAACAAAAAACTGATGATTGATGCTTTTCATCTCTCTCCATTCCTGTCTGTCTGTCCTTATCTGACTCTCTCTCTCTCTGTAAAAAAAAAAAAAAAAAAAAAGACATGAACAAAGGTCTTTAGGGTGCACATTTTTTTGACAATAGTTGTCTAGATTCCATTTGAATACTTCCAGTAACAGAAAACTCATTACCTAAAGGAAAAGCACATTCCATTTTCAGGAATCTGGTTTTTAAAAAGTTTTCAAAGCAGTAGTTATTTTTGAGTCATAGCAAAGTCTGCTGATTGGCATTACCTGATTTAGAGGTGCCCATGACCTGACACTTATTGTGAAAAATGCTCTAGACCCACCCCAACATCTCAGTTTCCCTGAAGTCTTTCTTTCACCTTTTACCTTTGCATTCTGGGGAATCTTCAGGATTAGACTGAAAGAAAAATTAATTTTGCCAGACTATTCTATGACTAGATAATACCACCACTTCCCTGCCCAATACATGTCATCCTCAGCAAAGATACCCTCTCTAACAGGGACTTTTGAAATATGTGCCCTTCTCAGGTTTACAGACATGCTACATTCAAAGCGCCTAAACCTTTAATTAAGCTATATCATCTACCTACTTTTCAAATTATTTGTCATGTTTAATTAATGCTCAGACACTTCCAGCCTACTAGCCAGAAGACTTTTCCCGAATTTTGCAACAAAGCTTATTTTCCCTCCCTTGAACATACTATTGTCTTATGAATTCTGGTGAGGACTGATTACTTTTAAAATACTGTATTAAATGAGACAAATGTGAAAGCACTCATAATAGCCTCTGGTGCAGAAGAGATGAGCCAGAATACCTGTTGTTTCTTATAGATGATTTGCCATTTTTAGTACACAGTAACTTAGTTTCAAAAAAGCAACTCCCAACACTGGGATGGTAATAAAACAAGTACCTAGCTTTTCTGTACTCCATAATTACTTGCCGACTTCTTATCCAAGACCTGTAGGGAAGAATGAACTAAAGAGGAGTGTGGTAGACCAGCTTCTCTTCCCTCTAATTGCTGATTTTGGCAAAGAATACAGTAAGTCATTACCCAGAAGACAGACACCACTTCAAATCCACATGCAAGTCTTTTTTAAGCTTCCTGGCAGGCAAAACTGAGACTGTGCTGGACCATCTCCATGTTGTCACAGCTAACCTCCATTACCCCCAAGGGTTTTATCACCCACGCACAAGAACACCAGGCCAAACTGGTTAAGCATGTGCTCATTTCCAGGTTTATTCTAGGGCAAGAAAATGACAAAGGGTCAAAGGTGTCACTCAGCAACTGTCTTTCCATTTTTGTCATCACAGAAAGTATGTGTGTAGACAAAATAGGTGCTTTTACAGAGTGCTTTCTTTGTTCCATACTATTTTTAAAGTCCATTCCTCTCTTCTCACCTGCCCTTCTCTACAACAATCCTGGGTTGTTTCAGTGCTACCTTCCTACACCTTCCAATGTTGAAGTGTCAGCAGGTGCTCTGATGGCTAAAACAGTATGTGGGGTCAGAGCACCAAAACCAAGGACCTGCCACAGCCCTGGCCAGATGGCCATGTGATGATGACAAACAACACTTTAAAAGCAAGCCTATTGGGTGGCCAAAACAGCTCCATCTAGAGACAGGAAGAAAGCCAGGCCAGAGGGGCCACCAGGTTGAGAAGTTAAAAAATCATGACCCTCATTCCCCAATGGTACAAGCAGTTACTTCCTCTGCAGTAGGACTGGGACATTAAAATATACATATTATGAAATCATACAACTTTGCAGCTCAAGAACAAAATTTATACCTCTAAATGAGTATTTCAAAGCTATTACTTTGGGGATCCTTCATTCTGATTCTAGAAATAACCTTGGCATTGCTTTCAAAACTCATGACAAATTCTTTGACTATATTTAGTGGTGGCAAATACCAGTTATTTGAGAGTGGGTGTCATTTTCAGAAGCAGCCAGGTCATTCAGAACTAAGAATTATGGGCAATCAATACTATTTTGGTATAATAACCAAAGTTCTGGTTATAGTAAAACAATTTGAAAGGGTAATTTTAAAAGTGCTCTGAATAATGGCAATGCTGGTGCCGCATAAGGTGTATATTACTGTACTGGCCCTGAATAGGAACATAGAACAGGGACAGAGTTCAGTTCCCTGAGGCAAAAGCCACAGTGGCATCATTGACAGGAATTACTGAACACAGTACTGTGCTGAATGCAGCACAATAGGGATAGAATTGGCAATTCTGATTAATTAATAGCTGAGGACATTCGAGCTACTTCCCTTGCCCTTTTGTCTGTTCTAAAGAAGTTCCCCTTCTTGATCTTCTCATTCTATTCTCTGCATCCCGACTTCCTCAATTCTCATCCGCTTCTATTTATGTGTATCAATAAATACCTGTAAGTACTGGGGGTTGGAGCTAGCTCATGAAACCTATATATGGGATTGTGGGAATTATGAAGCAGTCTCTCCTAGGTCCCTTGGTGTCCTCTTTGTGGTCTCTGAGTAGTCACTGTCTCTGTGAAATGCACAGTTGGTCATCCATATCTGTGGGTTTCATATTTGCAGCTTAAATCAACTGTGGATTGAAATCTATATTTTTGATCTGCAGCTGGGAATCTGTGGAGGCATACCAACTGTATGCATTGTTGTTCTATGCCATTTTATATAAGGAACTTGAGCATCTGGATTTTGGTATCCATGGGGAGAGAGATATCTGGAACCAATCTGATACTGAGAGATGACATTCTGGAGTCTCATTACTCTATTTTCACAGTCATTAGGAAGAAGTTTATAGACAATAGACACACCTAGTATGAACCTCATTTTTGAGTTTCAAGCAGAAACTCGTAAAAATGCATTCTTAGCTTCAGTTAACTGACCTTTCATGTCTGCAGAATAATGGCTAAGAAGTAGCTCTTTTTTTTTAACGGTCATTTTCGACAGAGAACCAGTTGTTAAATTATTTGAATCCCACCACTGGGTCTGGGTCTCCCACTCTCTGGGTGTCCGTAATCTTAAAGACATACTTATCTGGACACATGTCTATAATATAACCCCCACTTACATAGCCCTTACTACTGCCTGCTTTGAATTTTTTAGCATTATATACATTTGTATCAACTTAGTATTTTTACTTTATTTATATTACTATTTTTTATTCCTATATTCCCTATGAGAGAACTGAGCCAGAAAGCTATTGCCTAAGGCCAAATAGTAAACTGCAGAGCTGAAATTGGAACCCTGGCAGTCCGGTTCTAGCTTTTCTAACAATATGCTATACCCTCCTATACTGCCTCTATGAGAAGAGCAAACCAGATACTGTATATTAATCAAATTCTCAATAGAAGAAAGGACAATGAGGAGTGCTTATAAATTTATAGGAAGGTCATTTAAGAAGTAGAAAGAAGGGGGTGAAGTGAGGGAGATGGAACCTTATAAACCAGGATCGAAGTCACACAGAGCAGGCACAAGAGTTCCAAGGGCAGCCTGGGGATGTACAAAAAGGCTTTGCTCTAATTTTAGAGAAAAGAGGAGGCAGCTGGAACGACCTGGAGGTTATAAAGAACCAATTTCTGGCACTGTTTTCTATAAATTTCTCCCCTTATTACACAAGAAATCAGACAATGTATATAATTAATAAAAATAAAACTGCAAGATACTGTTAATGTGACAGTTTTTTTTCTTTTAATTTTTGCGAGACAGGGTCAGACAGTGTCAGACAGACAGGAGATGAGAAGCATCAGTTCTTTGTTTATTGTTAGTTGTTCATTGATTGCTTTCTCATATGTGCCTTGACCCGGGGCTACAGCAGAGCTAGTGACCCCTTGCTCAAGCCAGCAACCTCTGGGCTTAAACCAGCGACCATAGGGTCATGTCTATGATCCCAGGCTCAAGGCGGCAACCCCACACTCAAGCTGGTGAGACCACACACAGGCCAGCAACCTGTGGGTTTTGAACCTGAGTCCTCAGCATCCCAGGCTGAGGCTTACCCACTGCTCCACAGCCTGGTCAGGCAACATGAGTTTTTATATCCAGTGCACATCACTCATTGGCTAGTAAACAGGTATGTTTTACA
Organism: Rhynchonycteris naso; assembly: GCA_037038555.1. Classification (NCBI taxonomy): domain Eukaryota; kingdom Metazoa; phylum Chordata; class Mammalia; order Chiroptera; family Emballonuridae; genus Rhynchonycteris; species Rhynchonycteris naso. Next base: position 246,610,986 of record CM072998.1, read on the forward strand.
AGTTAAAGTAAACTCACTGTTTAACACTAGGCAGAATAAGTGCAATCATCTACCTAGTTAGTATCTCTAAGGAAGCTTTTAGAACTCACTGTGACTCAGTTCCCTTAAAGAAAGGGTATGTGTGTGTGTTAGGCAAATAAGTTTGTAAAGTTTTTATTTGATTTTGCTCACTTTTGTTAAAAATGGTCTCTGCCCATGTGAATTGCATTATCAGGTGATACTGCTAATTACTTTCCTGCTTGGGAAGGGGATTGGTTATGCTAATGTGTGCTGGAGGAGGGGTTTCACACCAAAAAGTTTTAAGGAGGGGAAGGAGGCTACTTTTTTTGCAGAGAAGCAGCCAAGATGGAGAGGTGCTGAAGAAGCCAGTTTGTGCAGAAAGAAGGAAATGGGAACCAGAGGGGACTGAGCTAGTGGGGCCTTTGATTCTAGGAAAACCGGGAGAAAATCAGTGGCTTTGGGAGCCTAGAAGGGAGAGGGAAGGTTCCCGTCCCCCCTCCCCCCCGCGTTTATTTACTCGCCCGCAGGGTCGCAGGGCGCAGCTTTGAGATGTCTCCCTTTTAACTATACAATGCCAATGCCATCCCAACCAAAACCTCATCTCACAGAAGCCTAAGCTGAGTCTCAAAAAGTGGAAGTGACTTCGATGTAGGTCCTTTGACTCCAAGACAGTGTTCTTATGCACTTCTGTTGGCTGATTCTACCATCTTCCTTGTAACCACTCAGGGCAAATGACAATACCGATTTCAACCCCCCTCAGAGAACGTGAGAACACATTAATCTTACTGGGGAAAGAATTCCTTCACCACAGCTTCCTCTGGCTTTAGTTTATAGACTGGCTTCCTCTCTGGGACCTGAGAGGCGTCCAGAAAACGTTATCCGAGTTAATGCTCCTAAAATCTGCGAAGTATCAAATGAATGAGGCAACAAACACTCTAGGGGTGCTGAGCCTCATATTTTAGGCTGTGGCGACAAAAATTTAGTTTCCTCTTAGACAGGGAGCCGCCCTCCGCAACCTGAGGCTACCCTAGCAAGGTTCGGGGGAGGACCCGCGACCCGGTTGGCCAAACGATCGGCGGGTCCCCGAGATGCCAGGGATTCACGGAAGCCGGCCCGATGGGGAACAGCCACTCCCCGGGGCCCTATGCGCGTGGGGATGTTGCGGCCGGCTCAAGTACTTCTTCCGCTCCCGACCTACCGCCGACCCCCTAACCGCCGCCCGACCCCGCAGGTCGCTGATCCCCGGGCGACACCGACCCGCCTTCCACCGCCCCGCGGGTCGCAGTCACGTGAGGCGGGCCCGTAAAGCCAATGGGCAGCCCGTGCAGAATGGAAGGAATTGTCTGACCCCTTTTACGTCACAAAGCTGACGGGCGCGCGCCGCTTTTCCGCGCCCCCGGCCTCGGCTGGCTCTCTCTCTCCCTCCCGCCCGCTCGCTGCCGCGCAGCCAATCGCGAGAGGGGAAGAGCCCGGCGAACGCGCGGGCGGGGCAGGGTGGCGGCCCGGCGGGGCGGGGGCGCGGAGTGGGCCGGCCGGTGGCGAGGAAACCCGGCTTCGGGGCGTAGAGCCAGGGCTGCGAAAGGAGCGTCGGGTGGTGCAGCGGCCGCCTCCTCGTCGGGAAGAAGCGACTCATTCTCTACCGTGCCCGGTTAGTAAAGCCTGCTGCGACCCCGAGCCACTTCGTCCGAATCCTCCACCCGCCCGGAGTTAGGAAGGGGCGCCGGCGTGTGGGACGCGGCGGCCGCAAGCGCTGTGCGAGGACTGACGGGTGGGCGGCGCGGGGAGGTACAGGCCCTGGAGCGCTAGGTGCGCGCGGGCCGTGGGAGTGGCGGGCGGGCTAGCTTGGCGGCACCGGGTAGGGAGGGGGCGCCGCGCGTCAGCTGTCAGTGCCGTGGACGCCGTGGGGACCCGTGGAAGGGTGAGCTCCCGGGAGGTGGGGGGCGGACAGTGAGTCGTCTGTTCCTGAGGGTCCCGGCTTACACGTCTTGGGGCTCGGGGTGACTCCACGGGAAGCCCGCTGCGGGACTCAACTGGTCTTGACCAAAGCCGTGGCTTCGTGGGCCCGGGCAGGCAGTGGGCGGAGGATACAGCGTGCCCGTGGGCTTTGCGCCAGGGCTGGATGGAAGGGCTGGTACTGGGGCGCGCCTCTTCTCGGCTCTGGGCCCCGGCCGCCTGGGGCTGTGGCTCTGCTTTTCCCGCGGACTGGTTGGTTTGTTTGGTTTCTTTCTCCCCACCCCTTTCTCCATCCGTCCTCTTTCCCTCTCCCCTCCCCTCCTCTCCCAGCCCAGCCCAGCCCAGCCCAGCCCCATTCACCCGGCTAGAACGAGACCTTGCCTCTCCGCCCCCCACCCCCGCTCCCGCCTCCTCCGTTGTTCCCGCCCTCTTCTCTAATAAGCATCTCTGCCTTGCTTTCAATGGGCCGGTGCTGCTGTCGCTGCTGCTGTCCACCTGGGTTGTGGATGTTGTCGGCTCCGTGTTGTGATGACAGGAGAATGTGTGTGTGTCCCGGGCCCAGACGAATTGGTAGGTATTCACTTAAAGACTCGCTTTGGGTACCCAGGAAGGATGGTGACTGATTTCTGTGTGTGGACAGTTTTAGGTGGGTCGATTTGGAATTAAGGGGCGAGGTAGATAGAAAAGAGGACAAAGCCATCCTACATCGGGATGGCTTTGATGCTTTGGTATGTGCAGTTTTCACTTAGGGACAAAGGAAATTAATCAAACAAGTGCTGGCTTAGGGCTTTGTGTCTTCTGAGCTAACCCCGTTTCTTCATGTAGCGATAAGGGGAGCTGTGAAATGGCTAGGCATTTCCAGAAAATGCTGAAAAATCGCAGTTTGTATGCAGGTATTTAATGCAATCGGATTACATAAACTGACGTTCTGACACATGTAATAACTAGTATAGCATTTTTTTTTCATTAACACAAAAAGCTTTGTAAAGCTAAAGAGCTACAGAGTCAGTGCAGTGACTGCGTTTTCTAATTAATTTGTTCTGTGGGTTTATTGATGAACTGGAATAATTTCTTGGCACAGGCTCTGCTGAGTACATCAGTAAGAATGGGTCTCCTTCCAGTTTCGGGTTGCAATGCATCTTCCTTATTAGTCATTGGAAAAATTGGTCAAATCCACCCAGGAGGAAGATGCTGCATATAATGTGGCTGGGTCTGGAAAATGGGTAGGAACTTCTCAGTGAAAATGTGGTCAGAAATAATTTGAAAATTTGACACTGCTCCATTTTACCAACAACTGGACCTTGTTACTGTTCTTTGCCTATCAAGAGCTTTCTACCCTATATTGAATTTATTTAGCTAGTTCAACAAAAGTTGTTTTCATTTTTGTTGTTGTTGCTGAATCACCTAATATTTATAAAGATAATCAGTATTTGCTCACTGGTGGTTTCTGAAAACATTGGAAAGTACTTTGATTTTAAATCTGGTCTGATGGATTAATGACAAGACAGTCATAGAGCAGGGTTTTCTTGAATTTCAACCTCCCTAAGAATGTCTCTTTCAAAGGCATGTTGGGAGTTGGGGGATTGGGATGCAGTCTCACTCCATATGCTAAACTGAATAAGTGAAAGATAGAGTTCATAAAATTCACTCTGCTTTTTTATTTTCAATCTTGAGAACCTTTGCTTTGAAGGAAAAATGTAGTATATTATTTGAGCATTTCACTACTTGCTGTTTGAATGTACTTACTATTCCAGGCATTTGCTGCATGACTCATTAGTTCTTTTGCCACAATATTTCATTAATTTTGTGATCGACTATAAAAACAAAAATTTTCAAGACAAAGCAATTTAAGGGAAATAGAAATTTTCCTGTACTATTCTTGATTAGACGTTATACAGGGTGGAGCAAAAGTAGATTTGGAGTTGTGCATACGTGAAACATAAGAGTTTGTACTTGTATTATTATTTACTAATTGTGTTATTTCCCATATGAAGAACTGTAAACCTACTGTTGCCCCACAGTTATATGAAATCCTCTAATATATCAAACCTCTTTTCCACAAGTGTGTGCACACACCCATACCCACACACAGACAGGACTTTGATTCAATCTATATCGCATCAGAAACATTTTTTTTTTCCGGTAGGATTCTAAAGTTTTAAAGTAAGCACAAATACAAACTTATGTGACATTGCGGAGAAACTTGCTTTTTATTAAGATTGGTATCTGTTTACATTTTAATAATAGAAAATCTTTATACAGAGCATGAATGGGTTAATGTGCTTTCTGCGAGCAGACCTAACAAGAGATGGTGTTTATGCTGGGAACCAATGTCCTGTGGCCTAACATTTGAGCACATCTCCTGGCTCAGTCATGTACACTTAACCTTTGGATGACTTTCAGGTATTCAGTTTGAAGTACTGTTAGTTTTGATAGATAACTCTTCTTCTGGAATTTCTTTTCTTTTTTTTTTTTTACTGCATTTTAGAATGCTTATTTAGTTATTCATCTTATTTCCAAAATTCTAATCATTACCTTTTTATTGCTTAATCTTGTTTTTAATTTTGTAAATAAATCCCTTAATTTTTATTATTAATTTTAATGGGGTGACATTGATAAATTAGGATACATATGTTCAGAGAAAATATCCCCAGGTTATTTTGACATTTGATTATGTTGCATACCCATCACCCAAAGTCAAATTGTCTTCCGTCACCTATCTGGTTTTCTTTGTGCCCCTTTCCTCCCCCTACCCCCATAAATCCCTTCTTAAGTAGTGCAGTTAAAGTAATGGTACTTTTCTATCATTTGCAAACAGGGTTCTGTAGGGCTGGCTTATGCAGTACTTACTACAGAAGCAGAGTAGGATCACTTACTTATTAATCAGTGCTTGGTTGTCTCTGCTCCCCCATATTCCACTGATCACTTTGTCTCTAGTTACTCCTCAAAGAGGGTATGCAAAAATAATGTAATATATAGCTAACACTCTGATATTTGTAAATTTTTTTGTTCCTTAATGGGTTTAACCTTCAGAAGGACTAGCTGATACTAAGATTCAATTGGTTTCATTTTCCTTATTTCTTTTTGTTTACTGTATTTATTTCCTTAAAGTATTTGTAAAGCCTATTCCTTTATAGGCCAGATGAATACTTTGAGCCAATGCCTTAAGAATTCAAGGGAAATATTGAGAAAAAAGGAAGATCTTTTTTCTTGCATAAATTATCTGGGTTAATGGTAAACATTTATTAAAATTTCTAGATAAATGCCCAGCAAAATCTTTTCAGTGTCATGAACTGAGTGAAACGATTTACTTTATTAGTGATTATAATTCTGCACTTTTTTTATCCAAACCTTAGACTATTAGAATATTATTTCATATTCTTTATTTCTTCCTAAGGGCAAATAGATACCTTTTTTTTAATGTAAGAGTATTTTTCTAGTGGTAAATTCTACTTGTGATCATAATTAAGGAAAATAATATTTCTGTAGCTTTTCCTTATGGCTGATAAGCAGAAGTAAATTGCTAGTAAGTAAATTAAGTTCCAGAACTGAGATTGTTACTAACAGTTTTGCAGCTGCTAAAATACTTAAACTATTTTTTATCGTAAAGCATACAATAATATTAGACAATGAATAAATGAATCACTTCAACAAACACTTATAAAGGCATAGAATCTTAGAAGAGGCCTTAGGTAGCATCTGTTGTTCCCTTGTGTTCAATTACATCATAGAAAATGCAGGCCCAAAGAGGTGAGCCAGCTTTTCCAGCTTTTCCAGGATTACTTTGGTAAGTTGGTAGAAGACCTATGTCCCTGAGCTCACCAGATCAGTGCAGTGGTCTGGAAAGCATTGTTCTCAAGACCATTCACTGGAATATAGGAAGGGAATATTAGCATTTATCTTTACTCACTATGTAAAATTTCTTGTGTATTTATAATGAACAGTATATTAATACAGTAGTATGTGTATGTAAGTTAAAGATAGTGCATAAATATACTTATGCTGAGGATGCATCCTAACACTTTTCTAGTGTAGCCTGGCTTAATCAAATGCTGACAATTGACCACAGGTCTAGAAGTCAGATGTTCTTAAATGCGAGAAGTTTTTGAGCAATATGGCGGATCCAAGACCTTTTTTAAGGGTAGTTTATGGTACCACCCTGAATGTGCCTGATATTGGAAGCGAAGCAGGGTTTGGCCTGGTTAGTACTTAAATGGGAAGATGGAGAGGGAGAAGGGTGATTGGCCAGATAGGCTGCCACTGCATATTGTTATGTAACATTCATCTCCTCAGCTCTCCCAGCTATGCTATTATATATTTAAGCTAAATCTATTATATATGGTGTGCAGTTTGTGCTACACAAAGAAATACACTGAAAAGAGAAAAGTAAGCTGAACTACCATTCAGTCCTGCCTTCTAAATTATTGGAAACTCTGCTCGGCAGAATATATCCTATAGAAATAGTACATGATATAGGTATAAAATATGCAGCCTCCTAGCACAGGGTTTAGTAAGTAGATTCACCTGCTAAATAAAAGCAAAGATAAAGTAATCTGAAGTATAACTTTTTCTTTATGTGTACCTGTGTAATTTGCATTGTAGGAATCCCAGCCAGAAGTTCCAGCCTGCCACTGTATTCTGATGCCATGCCAGCACCAACTCAACTGTTTTTTCCTCTGATTCGGAACTGTGAACTGAGCAGAGTTTATGGCACTGCATGTTACTGCCACCACAAACATCTCTGCTGCTCATCCCCTTATGTTTCTCAGAGTCGCCTGAGATGCACACCCCATCCAGCGTATGCTACCTTTTGCAGGCCAAAGGAGAACTGGTGGCAATACACCCAAGGGAGGAGATATGCTTCCACACCACAGAAATTTTATCTCACACCTCCACAAGTCAACAGCATCCTGAAAGCTAATGAATACAGTTTCAAAGTGCCAGAATTTGACGGCAAAAATGTCAGTTCTGTCCTTGGATTCGACAGCAACCAGCTACCTGCAAATGCACCCATCGAGGACCGGAGAAGTGCAGCAACCTGCTTGCAGACCAGAGGGATGCTTTTGGGAGTTTTTGATGGCCATGCAGGTTGTGCTTGTTCCCAAGCAGTCAGTGAAAGACTCTTTTATTATATTGCTGTGTCTTTGTTACCCCATGAGACTTTGCTAGAGATTGAAAATGCAGTGGAGAATGGCCGGGCACTGCTACCCATTCTCCAATGGCACAAGCACCCCAATGATTACTTCAGTAAGGAGGCATCCAAATTGTATTTCAACAGCTTGAGGACTTACTGGCAAGAGCTTATAGACCTCAATACTGGGGAGTCAGCTGATATTGATGTTAAAGAGGCCCTAATTAATGCTTTCAAGAGGCTTGATAATGACATATCCTTGGAGGCTCAAGTTGGTGACCCCAATTCTTTCCTCAACTACCTGGTGCTTCGAGTGGCATTTTCTGGGGCCACCGCTTGTGTGGCCCATGTGGATGGTGTTGACCTTCATGTGGCCAATACTGGCGATAGCAGAGCCATGCTTGGTGTGCAGGAAGAGGATGGCTCTTGGTCAGCAGTCACACTCTCTAATGACCACAATGCTCAGAATGAAAGGGAACTGGAACGTCTGAAATTGGAACATCCAAAGAACGAGGCCAAGAGTGTGGTAAAACAGGATCGGCTGCTTGGCTTGCTGATGCCTTTTAGGGCTTTTGGAGATGTAAAGTTCAAATGGAGCATTGACCTTCAAAAAAGAGTGATAGAATCTGGCCCAGACCAGATGAATGACAATGAATATACCAAGTTTATCCCTCCTAATTATTATACACCTCCCTATCTCACTGCTGAGCCAGAGGTAACCCACCACCGATTAAGGCCACAGGATAAGTTTCTGGTGTTGGCTACTGATGGGTTATGGGAGACAATGCACAGGCAGGATGTAGTTAGGATTGTGGGTGAGTACCTAACAGGTATGCACCACCAACAGCCAATAGCTGTTGGTGGCTACAAGGTGACACTGGGACAGATGCATGGCCTGTTAACAGAAAGGAGAGCCAAGATGTCCTCAGTATTTGAGGATCAGAATGCCGCAACCCATCTTATTCGCCATGCTGTGGGCAACAATGAGTTTGGGACTGTTGATCATGAGCGCCTCTCCAAAATGCTGAGTCTTCCTGAAGAACTTGCTCGGATGTATCGAGATGACATTACAATTATTGTAGTTCAGTTTAATTCTCATGTTGTAGGGGCATACCAAAACCAGGAATAGTGAATGGATCTTACCCAGGCAATTCTCAAATGAAAATTTAAAGGACAGATAGATTTTTAAAAGATACTAAAATAATAAACATTTCCAGTGGGACATTCTTAGCATTTACCCAGTTGATCTTCTAGCCAGTCAAGAACTCAAATGAACTTGGCCTTAGGTTAGCAGGATAATGAGAGTGTCATTCTGCCTGGCTCAGACCTCCCAGCTCCTGCACTTGAGGCAAGTCAGTTCCTTATTGCAGATGTCTTGTGACATTGGTTTCTTCTATCAGTCTGAGAAAATCAGGATGACCTGGCAAGTAGGATCTTGAATAGGTCAAAGCAAGGATCTTGCTGGGCATATTTTCTTGGTAAAAGAAACATTACTGTTCACACCTGCAAGCTCCTTTTGTCACTAAGATTCCAGTGTACATGAGAACATTTATTTATTGCATGATTTCCTAGATATACAATCTATGCATTATTCATATAAATTGATTTTATGCTGTGGTGGTTTTCAAATGCAGTTCTTTAAGCCATAAATGACCGAGAACCAAGCAATCTGAATTTGTAATGGTTTGTGGTTATTTGGAATGCTTTTGAAGTGGAATAACATAACTAACTCCCTTCCCTACCCAATTACCTAATGTCATTGAAACAGTCTGTTTTGCCACTCTTGAAGATAATAAAGGTTTCTAGTTTTATCTACTCTTATATTGATGTTAAAGAACAAAATTTAGTTTGTATTAATGAAAAGCTTTATTTAGTTTGAAATAAAAGATCTAGAATAAAGAGACTGATATGTTCAACCATTGTCATCTGTAGCTACCAGCACGTCACTCTTACCATGTAATTCCTGAAGGCTTAGCATGCTGTAGGTGTGGATGGTAGACTGCTGCTAGTAAATTATACTTCTAATTTCAAACTGGTAAGAATTTTCATCACCTGGAATTTTAAGGATGACATAAATAAGTTGAAATATCGATTTGGGGAGTAAAGCTTACCTTTGAGTGTTGAGACAAGGGAGGAAGTTTTTGTTTATTCCCCCTTAGACATAGGTCAGTTAAAATATTTGGCTTATAAATTACTAAATGCTTTAAACATATCTTAGCTTATAAATAGGAATGTTGAGATATATACATGAAAAATTTTAAAAGGTAACTCTTGCATGCCTGATGCTTAATAGAACACTTTGTAGCATCAAGTGGTATTTGCAGCAGTCTCTAAGGAGATGCAGTCCCTTATAATGCTACATCAAAGTAAATGAAAATGAACCTAGTCAAACTGGCTTTTGAGGAGCTTATTTTGTTCCTTTGTTTATGGTGATCTGTGTACAGCTGTGCATACATTTCTTCACATTCTAGCAACACTGTTAGAATGGCTATAACTGATACTTTTAGAGTTTAATACAGTTAGGAGTCCTTTCAGATTTCTGTAAAAGATGAGCTAGGTGGTCAAGGACTCCTGATGCACTATGGAAACTAAAGCAACACAGAACTGACTGCAAAAACTTGTCCGAGTTGAAAAATATACTCAGGAAGATTGCGGCTCAGAGCATCATATAATGTTTGTTTTCTGAGGTCTTTTCCCCCTTTTTGTTTGTAGTATTTTTGTTTTTTGTTTTTCTTTCGATCAACTTGGAACTTTTCTTCCAGGCAGCATTTTCAAAGGGGAAAAGGGTGTCCTATATATTTCTAAATGTTTTGACAGACACTTCTTTTAATGAAATATATGTAGACTACAGTAGCAGTTAAAACCCATTTTCAGGCTACTATTTGAATTTCTCTTGAACATTACTCCTGAAGAATTCCATATTGTTACATACTTAATAAAGTCTCATCTCTGTATAGTACAGTATATATAAATTTAGTTTTATGTGGTCATGATCAACATAGTAATTATTGTTATTACACAAGAAACTTGGTCTGCACTCCCAAAGCTGGTCTACCAGAATGAAAATGCAGTGTGGAGTTCAAATTGTTGAAGTGAAAATAATTGGGTGGTAGAAATCTGAATGTACCATCACCTGAAAACAGTTGTGATTTTAGTGTAATTGGCTGTAACTGTGATGTTATTTGTAGAATTAGAATAAAGAGGACATGCACCTTTCATTTTATTTAGCCTTTCTTAAATTTTTTTTATTAAACTTTCTGACATATGTTTGACTTCTGTATTTATATTTAATCAATGGCTCATGATATTTATAATACGCCGTTAACTAGTTAAATGAAATGGAGGCATGGGACACAGTAGTTGGTAGAAAAATTGTCTTATAAGAGATGTATCTGTACAAAGACATAATAAAAGTTTGTATGTAATGCAGAGAATGGTCAGAGAGATACCCACAGTGTATTAAAGTTCCATATCTTCTTTCTGAATGGCCTCCATTTTTAAAAAAATTAAATTTATTGAAGTAACATTAGTTGATAACATGTCATTTTTCAGGTGTACAGAATTATAAATTGACATGCACACTATTGTGTCCTCATTACCCAAAGTCTTAATTTACTTCTGTTACCATATATTTGACCCTTTTCACCACTTTGCACTCTCCCACCCTCATTCCCCTCTGGTAATCATTCTGTTGTCTGTATTGGTTTTTATTAGTAGTAAGATTCATTTGATTATTTCTATGGTGGTACATTATGCTTAACTTTAGGATCCAGTAGGTTAAATAGTACTTTTTAAAGAGCTGAGGTAGTGGCCCTGGCTGGTTGCTCAATGGATAGAGCTTTGGTCAATTGTGCAGACGTCCAGGTTTGATCCCGGTTCAGGGCACACTTGAGAAGTGACCATCTGCTTCTCTTCTTTCTCTCCCCCATCTCTGTCTCTTCCCATCTAGCATCCAGTGGCTCAGTTGGTTCCAGCGTTGGCCCTGGGTGCTGAGGATAAATTGATTTGTCTAAGTGTCAGCCTTAGGCTCTGAGGATAGCTCCATTGATTCGAGTATCTCATGAGCCCCATACAGGGGTTGCTGGGTAGATCCCTGTCAGCGCATGTGGGAGTTTGTCTCTCTGTCTCCTCTCACTTAAAAATATAAAAGTAGATTGGTGAATGTCAGGAATACTATTAGTTAAAATGTAATATTAGTTAAAATGTAACTTTAACTTTAAAAATACAATGCAGGTAAGTTTTACCTTCTCTACCATAAGGGAGGACTCCTTTTTCTTTTTCTTTTTTCTTTTTTGCCAGAGAGAGAGATAGGAAGGGAAAGAGATGAGAAGCAACTTGTAGTTGTGGTACTTTTAGTTCATTGATTGCTTCTCAGGTGTGCCTTGACTGGTGGGGGGTGGGTTGGGAGGTCTCCAGCCGAGCCAGTGACTGTGCTCAAGCCAGTGACCTTGGGCTTCAAGGTAGAGGCCTTTGGGCTCAAGCCAGTGACCATGGGCTCAGGTCTATAGCCTGCACTTCAGAGCTGCCCTGAACCTAACTGCCTCGGGGTTTTGCACCTGGGGCTTCAGTGTCCCAGGTTGATGCTTTATTCACTGCACCACCACTGGTTGGGTGGAGTCTATTTTATTTTTTAATGCTCTTTAAGCAACTAACTGTAACTCTGAGTAACTAACTGTATCCTTGGTCTATAGGTTAACATACCTTACTTAAATCTGACCTTTTTCATAAATTGCTGTTTCTTACAAAATTTTTCAGACCTTCAAAAGCTGTGTCCTGGACAAGTGGAGTAAATGAAGACATCTTGATGGCATGTGAATTGACTTGTTACAGTATAAAGGTCATCTCCTTTGTTCCTTTCAGAATTTACTTTGAAAGCCAAGCTTCTTAATCTTATTAAACCCTATCTGCCCAATTCTTATTATAAAATTTGTACCTTGGATCAAATCCTAACAATTGTTTTCTAAATAGCTCTCAAGTTATAAGCCTTCAAAGGGGATATATTAAAAATGATGAAATTCATGCATTTCATGTGTCATGAGTAATTATCCAGTGCACATATTTAAGAATTACACAATTTATGCTCAATTATTTAGGTTCATAAAATATGTAAATATCTGGTTTTATATTCTAATAATTTTATAACTATATTGTTTTGTCCATCAAGATTTTCAGCTTTTTAAGGGCAGGGCTCTTAAGTTTTGTTTCTTTGACTAAACATGATGAATAAAAATGTTCAGCATTTATTTTAAATTAGAGATACAGTTTTTTTAAAAAACCTAAATTAACTTTAAGAGGTTCTTTTCCTTTGTTCATCAGAAATGAACATTTCCAGATGCAGAGAAATAACTTATTCCCGTTTAATTTTTTTTTGTAGTTAAGATTTTATTTCTAAAACTTGAACTAGTTGTAATGATCCAGTAGTTAAAACATTAATATGTCAATATACAAATTGGTTCCTTCACAGGTTTAGTCCCCACTACCCCAGGGGAAATGGTTTCCTATATTCCTTGACTCAATTGGCAAGTGAGTCAGTTCGATACAAGTAAGTTCAAGTCCTACAGTAAAATTTTTCTAAGCGGTCCCCATACAACCCTTGACACCCCTATACCCCACCCTAAGGGTCTTAACACAGAGAGGGAGAAATGTTCATTGAGGGCCCATCAAGGACTGTAGCATCTTTTTGGAAGTATCTGGCATCTAGCTCCAGAAGGACTGTTTCATCTTGGTTAACTTGATTACCCCAAGGGGTGGTGGGGAGAGTGTTGCATCTAAGACCTTGCCCCAGAGTCCCAGTTCTCCGCTTTCCTAAGCCATACCCAATTCCCCGACTTTCTGAATGCAGCACAGACTTGACCAAACTGCACAAATTTTACTACAGTGCAAGGAGGTCAGTGATCACATTTAGCCTTTTAAAAACCTCAAACCTTGAGGGCTGAGCAGCAGATAAGCAGCCAAGAAGACCCAAAGGTTTTATCTGATTAATTGGTTTGTCTCCTTGAAGGACAGGAAGTTTGTCGGGCAGTGTGGACTGGAAGGCCAGCCTTCTGGCATGGAAGCTGTGAGGAATGGGAAATGTGCTACCTAAGAGAGGGCGAGGGGAAAATTGCTAAAGAAGGGAGGGAATGGTTTTGGCAACCTTTGTAACAAAGGCAGCGACAGGAGCAGGAGCATAGGTCCTTTGAAACCTGGACAAATGACAGGAATGAAAGCAAAGCAGAGGAGAGGTAGCAGCAAACTAAGTGGTGGTGAGGTAAAGGATTTTAATAAACATTTCTTTTTAAGTGAGAGGAGGGGAGATAGACTCCCACATGCGCCCTGACTGGGATCTACCTGGCAACCCCTGTCTGGGGCCAATGCTCAAATCAATCCAACAATCCTTAGCGTCTAAGACCAATGCTCAGACCAACCAAGCTATCCTCAGTGCCTGCGGTCAACGCTGGAACCAATCAAGCCACTGGCTTCGAAGGGGGAGAAAGAGAGAAGGGGGAGAGAGGGGGGAAGAGAAGCAGATGGTTGCTTCTCATGTGTGCTTTGCCCGGGGATTGAACCTGAGATGTTTGCATACCAGGCCAACGCTCTATCCACTGAACCAGCTAGCCAGGGCCAATAAACATTTTTAAGCCTTTAGAAAGTCATGTATTTTATGTTAAAGCAGCAGCAGTTGGAATGCAAGACAACTTGATGCTAAGTTCCCATTAGCATCACCATTTTGTCTCAACTCATTAGGAGGGAAAAGGGAAGTCTTTGAAACTGGCCATAGGAAAGGGGATCTGTGTGCCTATATGGACAGTTTTCTTGAAAGACTTTTGTTTAGGAATTATTATTTTTTTACTCCAAACCTGGGACAGATTAAATAATCTGGCTTGACAAATACAGAGATTGCATAACTAAAGCCCTGGTAAAAGAAACAGAGCAGTGAGACTGAGCAGATCAGAGAGAGTGCATTTCTAAAACAAAGCCTTGCAACCATGAAGTCCTGTGGCTCTTGCTTAGAGGGGCTAAGATGTCATCCAGGTATAGCCAGAGAGCACACTGATCTTGCAGCCATTGTAATACTAACAGTAACCACTACTGTTTCTTAAGCACTTCTATGTGCCAGGTGCTGTGGGTAGTGCACCATATACATTTTCTCATTTGTGCTGGCTATTCTCTGGTCCCTAATGCCTTCTTGAAGCCATCTCTGCCCTCCTTTGTGTGCCAGGAAGCTTGAACCCTGCAGGCTGCTCCTCACAGGCTTACTTGCCTCCTGTCTGCTACTTTCATTCAGTGGGTAACACCAGCAGACAAGGGGAGGGTGAGATGGGAGAAACACCAGGAAATTTCTCTGCTATTCCCCCCATGCTTCCAGCTGCATCTGTGCTCTTAGCTGTGTCCCTCCACCCTATAGTATTGTGGTGGTAGGATCCTCTTTCCCGTTCCAGTTCTCAGTCACTCAGGTCATGTTGAAACCATTCTCCCTTTGTCCTTTCAGCCGTAAGGAAGGTAACGGCTTCCTGCTGTTGTTTGTCCCTGGTGCCTCAACAGCTCTTGTTTGTTCCCTCATCCTTGCTCCCATCTCTGTAAGTAATCCAGTTTATGAACAATCTGAGCAAAATCTGTTTCCTGCCAGGATTTACCAATGTAATGCTCAAAACAAACAGTATTATTCTCTCCCCCTTTTACCTAGCACACACAGCAGTTTCATACACCAAACAAGCCCATGTCTCTGTGTGTCCAAGCCTGCATGTTTAATCAGTACCTCACATTACTTGGCTTCCCCATGTAACCAGAATAATCCCTTTGGAATCTGGGTGACTTGAGGATTGTCAAGTGGCCAATAAACAAGTGACCCCTTGAAAGGCAGAGGCAAAAGATCCTCAGAAGTAACAGATTAGCAGTTAATCTAGCACGGGGGAAATGGAGGGGTATGTGCCAGGTGAGGTCATAAATGGAATTGTGCATTTATAGATTAGAACCAGAGGTGCCTAGCTTAGCAGTGCATTACAGTTTTCAGATATGCACTTTCTCAGTCCATCTGTTGAAATATTTATTGAAAATTTACTGTTGTCTGGGCACTGAAAATAGGTATTGAGGGTAAAAAGTACAGGCTGCCTTCAAGGAGCTCAGTTTGTTTGGGAAGACGTGTAAAAAAAATACCTTAAGGAATCAACAATGGTTCAGAAATTGAAACAAGTAGAACTTAATAATTCAGAAAAGAGTGGTTAACGCTTTCCTATGTGCCACAGAGACAAGGTAGGCCCTGGAAAGTCAAGAAAATGTCGTTAGCAGATGCAATGCTTGAGCAGAGATTTGAAGAGTGAAAAGTTTGCTAGGCAGAAAAGGACCCTGGAATGACATTCCTGGAAGAAGAGCATGTGTCAAGCCACAGAAATATGAAGCCATACTGCATGTTTGAAGATCTCTGAGTATCTTTAATATGACTATGGCATGCACTGTGAGAGGGGGCTCATGTGTAAGGTGAGGTAGAAAGACAGGAATACGGTTACTGCAGCACCCCTGTATACAGCATACTTTTCAAAGACAGAACTATTTGGGAAGGCAAAGACCAACCAAGACAATCATGGGATGCATGAGTTAGTGGAAGCTGGGGTGGGAGGAAGAGGTACAAAACAAGGTCAGATAGAGCCATGTTAGGATGAGATCTGGCTTCTAGCCACTCATACGTGAGAGATTATATATTTTTAAGAGAGATTGAAACATTTTTTTTTGGTATGATTTTTTTATTAATACCTTTTATTTTTATTTTTAATTAATTGTTTTTACATAGATTCTAGGGTGACCCCGACTGCATCCCCTCCCCCATATTCCCCTCCACAACTCCCTTACCCCCCTCCCTACAGCGCCCTCCCCCCTTCCCTTTAGGTTTATCCCATCCTATCATCCCCTTTCCCTCTGTCCTATTTTCCTCTGGTCCCTTTGATCCCTCTGTCTCAATTCCTTTCCTCAGTTCTCAGTGTTCCTTGGATTCCTCAAATGAGTGAGGTCATATAATATTTTTCTTTTTCTGACTGGCTTATTTCATTCAACATAATAGTTTCCAGGCCCCTCCATATTGTTGCAAAAGGTAATATTTCCTTCTTTTTCATGGTGCCATAGTATTCCATGAGAGAAACATTAATTTGTTTTTCCACTTATTTAGGGAAATAGAACATTTTCCTTTTTGAGAGAGGGAATAAAAGGGGGGAGAGAGATGAGAAGCATCAACTCGTAGCTGTGTTACTTTAGTTGTTCATTGATTGCTTTTCATATGTTCCTTGACCGGGGAGGCTCAGGCCAAACCAGTTACCCCTTACTCAAGCCAGCGACCTTGGGCTTCAAGGCATCATCTTTGCAATCTTGTTGATGATGCTGGGCTCAAGCTGGTGATCTCATACTCAGGCCAGCAATATAGGGGTTTTGAACCAGGTTCTTCAGTGTTCCAGGTTGATGTTCTATCTACTGGGCCACCACCGGTTCAGGTGACTAATTCTAAATGAGGAGGGTTGGTGGTTAAGCAAGAAAACATCTGTGTGATTTACATATTGCCATTAGTGATTTATGTATCTAACATTACATTTAGTAAGCTGGTATGTAAACCTAGTATTTTTAGTTCAAACACAGTCATATTTCTATTTTTCGTAATTTCTTGGTTACCATAGCACTCGATCACTGAGTTCTACTCAATTATAGGGCAACTTCATAACTGAACTTGAGTAACCTAAACCAATCACCTTCAAATTCTTGGATTATGATACCTTGATTGAATTGCCAGCTACCAGTCGGTTCAGTCAAACCTAGCAAGAGTTCATTGGGCTTCTTCATTGCTTTAGGTACTTGGGGAACTTCATTGCTTAGGATATGTTAGTAACCAGTCTCCAAGATGGCTCCTAATGACTCCTGCATCCTAGTATTTACACCCTGTGTAATTTGCTCCCAGAATTGGTTTGTGTGACAAATTGAATGCAATAAATGTGATTCGATTATAAAAGACACTTAAGCTTCTTTCTTGGTCATTCATTTTCTTTCTCTTGGATTACTCACTCCGGGAGGAGCCATGTTGTAAGAAGCCTTATAGAGAAGGCTCTGAGAAAAGAGACTGAGTGAAGCCTCCTGCCAACAGGCCTAGGAGTAAACTTGGAAGCAGACCTTGCAGCTCCAGTCAGGTCTCCAAAGGCTACAACCCTGGCCAACAACATAGCTACAACTTCTGGACAGACCCTGAGCTGCCCCCAAGTTCCCACCCTCAGAAATCGTGTGAGGAATAACTGTGACACTAAGATTTGAAGTAATTTCTTATACTCTTAAGAATCTTATGTTTGGTAATATAGACATTGATCATTTGACTGTTTCCTGAATAGGTGATATCTTCAATTTGAATATTATATGCTAAACGAGATGTGCAATACCAAAGAAGTCATGTGTTTAAAAGTCACCCAGATTAAAAATTAAAAAAAGGAGGTACAGCTATATGCAGTCTTATGAAGGAATTTCTAACATCTGAGTGGAAAAAGAAATCGAGTTGTATAATATGATTTTATGTTTGATTATTGCAAGCAGAACTTAAAAATAAATTTGACATATCATAAACAATAAATGTAGAAAATTAGAAAATACATATAAGGAGATATAATAAATAATCAAGTTCCACCATTATCATGCTATTCAAGATAACGATTATTGACAATTTAGTATATATAAGGAGACAGTGTGGTAGAGTGGAACCAACACTGGC
Source organism: Rhynchonycteris naso (assembly GCA_037038555.1). Lineage (NCBI taxonomy): Eukaryota > Metazoa > Chordata > Mammalia > Chiroptera > Emballonuridae > Rhynchonycteris > Rhynchonycteris naso. The sequence goes on from CM072998.1 coordinate 246,628,781, forward strand.
CTAAGCACAGGTTGACCTAAGCATGTTTCCTGAGTTGACTACTTCCTAGAAATATTTCACTTCTTGGTACCTCAGGTTTCTTATTTGTAAAATGAAGATAATAATGTTACTTTATATGCTTTTTATGAGGATTATATACAATAGAATAATGTATATATAAAGTGTTTCTGGGACCTGTTTTTACTATTATCCATATATATATATATAGCATGCAGATTGTACTGTGCATATTAATTTATAACATGTTTGTCCATTTAATAATATGCGGCAACTATCTTTTTAGATATCTCATGTTTGTGGATTGGAAGAGTTAATTTTGTTAAACTGTCCATTCCACCCATTCCACCCAAAGCAATCTACAGATAAGTGAATCATTATCAAAATTCCAATGGTGTTTTTCATAGGAATAGAAAAAAAAATCCTAAAATTCATATGCAATCACAAAAAATCTCAAATAGCCAAAGCAATTTTGAACAAGAATAAAGCTGGAGGCATCAGACATCATGTGTGTGGGGGGGTGGGGGGGTGGGGTTTGATATGCAGGACATGGCCCTTCCCCTTCTCCAGCTACATGGTGTTGTGGTCATGGATCCTGACCTTGGTCCTTGAACTAAAGGGTAGTAAAATTATAATTAAGGTTTTACTAAGAACAATGAACTGAGTCACCAGATATGTATCAAGGAAGGACAATATAGAACAGCTTATACTGCTCCCCTTACCCTCTGCTTACCTGCTTACTTGTATGTAGACAAAAGTTTTTGCTTGAGTAACCACCCTGTGCTTACCTATTTAAACTACAACCCCACCCAGGGGGAGGGAAGACTTTCAACTAGCAGCCGCCATCCATGCTGACTGTATGTAAATAATAAAGGCTGTGTCTGCTCCATCTGGTCCTTGTGGTTTCTTTGGTATCCTGCAACAATGCCAGATCCATTTTCCAGGTCTGGACCTCCTGCATATGTATGTATTTATATACATAATCAATACATATACATATCGAAGCTATAGTAGTCAAAAGAATATGGTACTGGCATGAAAATACACATACAGACCAATGAAACAGAATAGAAAGCTCAGAAATAAATCTATGCAAAAAAGATGGAAAAAGATAGTCTCTTCAATAAATGCAGCTAAGAAAATTGGGTAGTTACATGCAGAGAAATAAAGTTAGACCATTATCTCATATCATATACAAAAATAAACTAAAATGTATTGAAAACTTAAACATAAGACCTGAAACTGTAAAACGAAAGAAAACATAAGGAACCACTTTACTTACTCTGAACACTGATTTTTTGGGATATCCCAAAAGTACAAAACAAAAGCAAAGGCAGAAGTTTTAAACTAAAAAGCTTTTGTACAGCAAGGGAAACAATAGAATAAAGAGAATGGGAGAAGATATTTGCAAATCATACATCTAGTAAGGTTTAATATCTAAAATATAGAAGAAACTCAAACAGTCTGGCTGGTGGTGGTGCAGTGAATAGAGCACTGACCTAGTACACTGTGGTTCCAGGTTTGAAACAGGTTGAATAAACATGATCCCATGGTTGCTGGCTTGAGCCGAAAGGTCACTGGCTTGAGGCCCAAGGTCACTGGCTTGAGCAAGAGGCTGCTGGCTTGAGCAAGAAGTTACTGGCTTGGCTGGAGCCCTTCGGTCAAGGCATGTATGAGTAGCAATCAATGAACAACTAAAGTGACACAACTATGAGTTGATGCTTCTCATCTTTCTCTCCTCCTTTCCCATCCCCTGCCTTTGCAAGAAACAAAGAAAGAAAGGGGAGAAAGAAAGAAAGAAGAAGAAAGAGAGAGAGAAAGAAAGAAAGAGAGAGAGAGAAAGAGAGGAAGGAGGGAGGGAGGGAGGGAGGGAGGAAGGAAGGAAGGAAGGAAGGAAGGAAGGAAGGAAGGAAGGAAGGAAGGACCTCAATAGACATTTTCGAAAGAAGACAGAATGGGTATATGAAAAGATGCTCCACATTCTAATCATTAGAGCCCTGGCTGGATAGCTTGGTTGGTTAGAACATTGTTCCAAAGTGCAGAGGTTGCTGGTTTGATACCCACTCAGGGCACATATAGGAACAGTTTGATGTTCCTTTCTCTCTCCCTTCCTCTCTCTAAAATCTAACTAAACAAAAAAATTCTAGTCATTAGAGAGAAATGCAAATCAAAGCCACAGTGAGACATTTCCCACCTGTTAGAATAGCTATTTTCAAAAAGGCAAAAGGTAACAATGTTGGAGAGGTTATAGAGAAAGGGGAACCCTTGTGCACTGTTAGTGGGATTGTAGACTGGTTCAGCCATTATGGAAAACAATATGGAGGTTCTTAAAAAGATGAAAAATAGAACTACCATATGCTATAGCAATTCCACTTTTGGGTAGATATCTTAAAAAAATAAAATCTGTATCTTGGCCCTGGCCAATTGGCTCAGCGGTAGACTGTCAGTCGGCATGTGGGGGTCCCAGGTTTGATTTCTGGTCAGGGCATACAGGAGAAGCTTCTCCACCCCTCCCCCTTCTCTCTCTTTCTCTCTCTTCTCCTCCTGTAGCTATGGCTCAAATGGTTCAAGCAAGTTGGCGCCAGGTGTTGCAGATGGCTCCATGGCCTAACCTCAGGCACTAAAATAGCTTGGTTGCCGAGCAACAGAGCAGCAACCCTAGATGGGCATAGCATCACAGGGTAGGGGCCTTGCCTGGTGGATCCCAGTCAGGGTGCATGGAGGAGTCTGTCTCTTTGGCTTCCCACCTCTCCCTTAATTAAAAAAAAAATCTGTATCTCAAAGAGATGTCTGCACTCCCACATTTATTGCATTATTATTCACAATAGCCAAGCTATAGAAACATCCTGTCTGCCAAAAGATGAATGGGTGAAGAAAATGGGGTGTGTATATGTACATATATATACCACGTCTGTGTGTGTGTGTGTGTAATATTATCCAACCATAAAAAAAGGACATTTTGCCATTTATGACAACATGGATGAACCTGCAGAACATTATACTAAGTGAAATAAGCCAGATTCAGAAAGAAAATACAGTATGATTTCATATGTGGAATATAAACAAGTCAAACTCATAAAAGCAGACAGTTGGAATGATGATTACGTAGGGCAGTGGTTCTTAACCTTTTTTGAGGTACTGAACCCACCAGTTTCATATGCACATTCACCGAATCCTTCTTTAGTGATAAATAAAATATATTTTTTTCCAAATTTAAGACATAGGTATATGCTTTTTTACTGGTGCACAAAATGAGCCGTGCATGAACATCACCTTGTTCAAAGAACAAAACTAACAAAGTGCATGAACTCACAACAAATTACGGTATTACTTTATTCTGGCCTCCGCGGCAGAGGCTTCTCTGAACCCCTGAGACCGACTCTTCGAACTCCTAGGGTTTGATAGAACCCAGGTTAAGAACCACTGACCTAGGGATAGGGGTTAAGAAAAAGAAGGAGATGTTGGTCAAAGGGTACAAGATTTCAGTATTGCAGGGTAAATTCTGGGGAGATAATATACAGAGGGTGGGCAAAACAGGTTCACAGCTGTGAAATAGTATTTCTTATATTATTATTTATTATTGTATTATGTCTTTTTCCAAAAGAACAACTCTAACCTACTTAAAATTTTTTTAAATTGATTTTAGAGCAAAAGGAAGAGAGAGAGATAGAAACATCAATCAAGTTCTATATGTGGGAATCGAACCGCAATCTTTGCATATTGGCATGATACTCTAACCAGCTGAGCTATCTGGCCAGGGCTAAACCTACTGTTGCCTACCTCTGTACAGCATGGTGACTATAGTTAATGATATTTGAAATTTGCTTTAAAAAGTAGATATTAAGTGCTCTCACTACCAAACAAGCCTTAATTATGTGAGGTGATGAATATGTTAATTAGCTTGATTGTAGTGACCATTTCACAATGAATGACAAGTCATAACATTGTATACCTCAAATATATACAATTATTCTTTGTCAGTAAATAAATTAAAATGTGACAAATATTATTTAAAAATAACCACATAGTAATTTATCTTTTAAACATGCCAAAATATATTTAACCAATATCTTAATTATTTTCTATTTTTATTATAGTACAAGTAACCTGAACTAATATTTTGTTGTCTGGCTTATATTTAAATGAATTTATTTCCATAGTTAAAAAAATAATAACTTGAGCATGACCAGGCGGTGGAGAAATGGATAAAGCATTGACTTGAGATGCTGAAGACCCAGGCTTGAAACCCTAAGATTGTCAGCTTGAGCATGGGCTCATCAGCTTGAGCACAGGGTTGCCAGCTTGAGTGTGGGATCATAGACATGATACCATGGTCACTGGCTTGAGCCCAAAGGTTGCTGGCTTGAAGCTCAACATTGCTGGCTTGAGTCCATGGTTGCTGGCTTGAGTAAAGAGTCACTCACTCTGCTGTAGCTTCCCCCCCAACACCAGTCAAGGCACATATGAGAAATCAATCAATGAACAGGTGCCATAATGAAGAATTGATGCTTCTCATCTCTTCCTTCCTGTTTATCTGTCCCTGTCTGTCTCTCTCACATGTGTACTAAATAATAATAATAATAATAATAATAATAATGAGAAGAAGATGAACCTGATAAAGAACATGTGGTATATAAATACAATGGAATATTACTCAGCGTAAAAAGATAAACTTTAGCCATCTGCAACAACACATGTGGATCTTGAGATTATTATGCTTAGTGAAATAAGTCATATGACAAATGTCAAAAACCATATAATTTCACTCATATGAGGAATATAAAAAAGAAACAAATGAATAAACAAAATAAAACAAAAACTTATAAGTACAGACGACAGATTGATGGTTATCAGAGGGGTGTGGGGAAGGCAAAATAAGTTAAGGGTATCAGATGTATCATGGGAATGGAAACTAGACTTTTGGTAGTAAGCACACTATAGTGTAGACAGCTATAGAATTATAATGTTGTACACATAAAATTTATACAATGTTATTACCCAACGTTACCTCAATTTAAAATGACACTGATATCTTAAATAGCCAGGTTTGAGCTGTGTTTCATTCTCTTTACCCCACTTTGACTTAGTAAAGTGAAAATAAAAGAAAAATAGAACTACTTAGTAGCAGAGAGAATTTTCATTTCTTAGTGGAAGTTTGTAGAATATGACTAAGTGATAATACTCATTTACAGTGCTTAAGTAGACTGGTGAATATTTGACAAAACAACAAAATATAAAAAGAAAGGGAGGAGGGGGAGAGAGAAGCATTGCATTGTTATTGTACTTATTTATGCATTTATTGGTTGATTCTTGTATGTACCCTGACTGGGGATCAAACTCACAGCCTTGGCATATTGAGATGTTGCTCAAACCAATTAATCTACCCAGCTAGGGTCTCACCCAACTTTTGTCTTATTTATCTAGCCCTCCTTTCTGGTTTCTGATCAGAAGAGCAACGTGGCTATACCATCACATGCTTCACAATAGTGCTAGGATGTCATACATTACTGCCTACAGCTTTGCTGGTAGTGGTTCAGCCAAGACAGGGCCTAACTCCCGAGTGAGCTGGACCACACAATTCCCAGGAAGTAAGTAACCATGACCTACTGATTCTTTATGGTTCCAAGTTCTCATTTCTTTCTGCTGCCTCCTGACCTAACTTGAACCATACTTTTCCTCTGTTCTAAATACCAAATACAAGTATACGAGATCCAATTCTAGAATGGTGACAAGGAACTTTTCAGACCTACTCTTCAGTGAAACACCTGTAACTGGTGAAAATTATTTTTTTAATTTTCTTTGGAGATTGTCCTGAGGACATAAACGGTGAAACATTTATTCAAGAGTATCTTCTAGAACTCTGTAAGAACCCTGAGAGTCTATGGTACTAGAGTTATGACCTTTTCACTGCTTCTTCCAATTCCTGCTTGGTATGACAGGAGCTCCACTTCAGTTTGGTGTGGCCAAGAATATGGACCCTCCTTTAGCCCCAGCTCCATGTCAAAGACTATAGTATCTCTCTTGGAGTGTAGGCTGTCAGCATTTTTCAGCCCCTCAGCTCTAAGTTTCAGGGGCCAAATTCTAGTTGAGTGCAAACAAGAGATTGGAGGCTCCCTTCCTTCACCCACCCTTCCTTTACCCTAGAGATGGCAGGTGAGGAATATTAGGCCACAGTTTCCCTTATCCCAGCTTGCTTAAAGGGTAAGATTCTACCTGGGAGAGACAAGCCAAGATGACTTGCTTCTTCCCATCATGCCATTTATGTAAGAGTGTCACTTTGAGAGAATTGTGCCACCTATACCCACCAGCAGCTCTAAGGCTTGTCACACAAGGACAGGCAGGCTATAAGAACAGGTAGCCCTCCCCAAAGCTAACTTTATTTGAAACAGTGTGATGAAGTTTATTCCTAAGGGTGTTCTTTTTATTTGATTTTTCCCCCCAAATTTGTATATTGACTTTAGAGAGAGGAGAGAGAGAATGGAAGGGTGTGGCTGGGGAGGAGAGCAGGAAGTATCAACTCAGTAGTTGCTTTTCATATGTGCCTTGAACAGACAAACCCGCAATCAGCATTTCAGCTCAATGCTCTAGCCACTGCACCACAACAAGTCAGGCCCTAAGGGTGTTCTTTAAAACAATGGCAGATGACATCAGAGTAATGTCAGTGAGAGAGATACTCCTGATCTCTCCCCTTGAAATTTCAACAAATTGAACAACAATAACACAGCAAAGGAACCTCAGCTGGGTTCACAGGTGCACCTGAAAGATCTGTGCACCAAAGGAACTAAAGGTGGGATGGGTTAAAAGGGGAGTGGAAGATAAAATGCATTCGCAGTTGGGTCTGGAGAGCAGACAAACCTGGAATGACTATTTTCTTTTTCTTTGTCTTCTGTAGGAGGACTACAGGGAGGAGGGAAGTGTGGGATGTCTGGGTTTTGTCTGAGGGATACAGAGAAAGAAATCTGGAGTGAGTGGTTCTCCTTCTGCCAGAGGGAGCAGTGAGATAGAGGGGCAGACTTGGGAGCTATGGAACCAAAGCGATGGCAGAGTGCAGGGCCATGGCCAATATTCCTGTGGTCTACCTGCAGCTCATACTCAAGAAAGACAGAGAAAATTAAAGTGTAGCCCCCCAGCCTCCCAGATCCTGCCTGATTCACCTCATGTGTATGGAGAGTGGCAGAAACAAACCCCACACCTAGCTCTCCAGAGCCACTCTGTCCCTTGAAGAATAGAGGTGCTCTGTTTCTGGTCCCCTGGTCTGTTGAAATGGGGTAAGGAGCATCAGAGGTCTGAAATTGCTATTGCTAGAGCTGTAAAGCTGGAAATCAGAAGCCATAAAGCCCTCACGACATACCCCACTGACTAATGTGACTGCGGCCACACCTACATTATTGCGACAACAACAGCTCAGTAGAGGGCAACCCAAGAATTTCACATACAGTGACACCTATTGGAAGAAAACAGTAACTTCTCAAAACTGAAATTTGGATCCTGGCTGGCTGGCTCAGCAATAGAGCGTCGGCCTGGTGTGTGGAAGTCCCGGGTTCAATTCCTGGCCAGGGCACACAGGAGAAGCGCCCATCTGCTTCTCCACACTTCCCCCTCTCCTTCCTCTCTATCTCTCTCTTCTTCTCCTGCAGCCAAGGCTCTATAGGAACCAAGTTGGTCTGGGCGCTGAGGATGGCTCCATGGCCTCCGCCTCAGGCGCTAGAATGGCTCCAATTGCAGTGGAGCAGTGCCCTAGAGGGGCTGAGCATCTCTCCCTAGTGGGCATGCCAGGTGGGTCCCAGTCAGGCGCATGTGGGAGTCTGTCTGTCTGCCTCCCACACCCCATGCCTCCGCTTCTCACTTTGGAAAAATACAAAGAAAAACTGACATTTTAAAAAATTTTTTCTTTTGAATTTCATTTTCTTTAATTTTTATATTGTTATTCTTATTTTTTGTAGGCCTTTTGTTTGATATTGATTTTGAGGGAGTTTTGATCTTTGTTTTCTGTGGTATTTTTTTTAACTTGTCATTATTTTTATTTTTTATAGTATTTAAAAAATATTTATTTGTCATATTTTAGTTCTTCATTTGTTAGTTCTTAACAATACCACTCTCAAATGCCATCAAGGAGGAAGAAATCAAATACCATGGCTACACAAGACAAGCATAGTTCAGAAAAAAATAAAAAGAAAAATATCCAGAAAAAAATCTCAATCACAGGGAAATCTTAGAGTTAAATGATAGAGAATTCAAAATTAAAGTTCTGAAAATAACAAGATGTGAGAAAACACCAAAAGGCAACCTAATGAACTCAGCCAGTATATTGAAACTTTTAAAAGCAGAGATGAAGAACTCAATACATGAACTGAAAACTGAGGTAGCAAGTTTAGCTAATAGAACAAGCAGAAAGAGGAAATAATCAGTGAAATAAAAAACAAAACTAGAGATGCTACAGAGAGAAGAGAGATTCATGAATTTTAAAATAATGAAGGAGCTTTGCAAGAATTTCTTGACTTCATCAGAAAGAGCAGTATAAGAATAATGGATACATCCTAAGAAGAGAGGGAGAAGGGAATGGAGAGCCTATTCAAACAACACTGGGGAACATTCTTTTTTTTTCATTTTCTGTTGCATGAGGTATTAGAACTCTTTCTATATAACTCTGCATCATTGATTCCAAATCTAAAATTCATTTTTTTGGTGCATGCTCTAGATTTTATGCAATTTTAATTTCTTTTTTTATTATTATTATTAATTTTAATGGGGTGACACCAATAAATCAGGGTACATATGTACAATGAAAACATCTCCAGGTTATCTTATCATTCAATTGTGTTGCATACCCGTCACCCAAAGTCAAATTGTCCTCTGTCACCTTCTATCTGGTTTTCCCTGTGCCCCTCCCCTCCTCCCTATCACACCCTTCCTTCCCTCCCCCCACCCCATAATCACCGCTCTCGTGTCCCTGTCTCATATTCTCACTTTTATGTCCCACCTATGTATGAAATCATGCTGTTCTCAGTTTTTCTTTTTTTCTGATTATACTCCGTATAATGTTATCAAGTTCCATCCATTTTGTTTTATATGATCCGATGTCATCATTTCTTATGGCTGAGTAGTATTCCATATTATATATGTACCATGGCTTTTTAATCCACTCGTCTTCTGACGGAAACTTGAGCTGTTTCGAGATCTTCGCTATTGTGAACAATGCTGCCACGAACATGGGGGCGCATTTCTTCTTTTCGAACAGTGCTATAGTGTTCTTAGGGTATATTCCTATAAGTGGGATAGCTGGGTCAAAAGGCAGTTCGATTTTTAATTTTTTGAGGAATCTCCAAACTGTTTTCCACAGTGGCTGCACCAGTCTGCATTCCCACCAGCAGTGCAGAAAGGTTCCCTTTTCTCCACATCCTCGCCAGCACTTATTCTGTGTTGTTTTGCTGATGAGCGCCATTCTGACTGGTGTGAGGTGATATCTCATTGTGGTTTTAATTTGCTTTTCTTTAATGATTAGTGATGTTGAGCATTTTTTCATATGCCTCTTGGCCATCTGTATGTCCTCTTTGGAGAAATTTCTATTCATTTCTTTTGCCCATTTTTTGATTGGATTGTACGTCTTCCTGGTGTTGAGTTTTATAAGTTCTTTATAAATTTTAGTTATTAACCCCTTATCAGATGTGCTGTTGAATATATTCTCCCATTGTGTGGTTTGTCTTTTTATTCTGTTCTTATTGTCTTTAGCTGTGCAAAAACTTTTTAGTTTGATATAGTCCCATTTATTTATCTTGCCTTTTATTTCATTTGCCCGTGGAGATAAATCGGCAAATATATTGCTGCTACAGATGTCGGAGAGCTTGCTGCCTATGTTTTCTTCTAAGATGCTTATGGTTTCACAGCTTACGTTTAAGTCTTTTATCCATTTTGAGTTTGTTTTTGTGAATGGTGTAACTTGATGGTCTAGTTTCATTTTTTTGCAGATAGATGTCCAATTTTCCCAACACCATTTGTTAAAGAGGCTGTCTTTACTCCATTGTATGTTCTTTCCTCCTTTGTCAAATATCAGTTGTCCATAAAGCTGTGGGTTTATTTCTGGGTCCTCTGTTCTGTTCCATTGATCTATGTGCCTGTTCTTATGCCAGTACCAGGCTGTCTTGAGTATAATGGCCTTGTAGTAAACCTTGATATCCGGAAGAGTGATACCTCCTGCTTTATTTTTTCTTTTTAAGATTGCTGAGGCTATTCGTGTTCTTTTTTGGTTCCATATAAATTTTTGGAATATGTGTTCTATATCTTTGAAGTATGTCATTGGTATTTTAATTGGAATTGCATTGAATTTATAAATTGCTTTGGGTAATATAGACATTTTAATGATGTTTATTCTTCCTAGCCATGAGCACGGTATATGCTTCCACTTGTTTGTATCTTCCTTGATTTCTTTTATCAATGTTTTATAATTTTCCGAGTACAAGTCCTTAACCTCCTTGGTTAAATTTACTCCTAGGTACTTTATTTTTTTGGTTGCAATAGTGAAGGGGATTGTTTCCTTAATTTCTTTGCTGACAGTTCATTGTTGGTATATAGAAATGCCTCTGATTTCTGAGTATTAATTTTATATCCTGCCACCTGGCTGAATTGACTTATCAGGTCCAGTAGTTTTTTGACTGAGATTTTAGTGTTTTCTATATACAATATCATATCATCTGCAAATAGTGACAGTTTTACTTCTTTTCCAATTTGGATGCCTTTTATTTCTTCTTCTTGTCTGAGTGCAATAGCTAAGACTTCCAGAAATATGTTGAATAAGAGTGGTGAAAGGGGACACCCCTGCCTGGTTCCTAATCTTAAGGGGATTGCTTTTAATTTTAGTCCATTTAGTATGATGTTTGCTGTGGGTTTGTCGTAGATGGCCTTTATCATGTTAAGGAATGATCCCTGTATTCCCACTTTACTGAGAGTTTTGATCATGAATGGGTGCTGGATTTTATCAAATGCCTTTTCTGCATCTATTGAAATTATCATGTGATTTTTGTCCTTCCTTTTGTTTATGTGATGAATCACATTGATTGATTTGCGAATATTGAACCAGCCTTGCCTCTCCAAAATAAATCCCACTTGATCATGGTGTATGATTTTTTTTCATATATTGCTGGATCCAGTTGGCTAATATTTTGTTGAGAATTTTAGCGTCTAAATTCATCAGGGATATAGGCCTATAATTTTCTTTCTTTGTGTTGTCTTTGCCCGGTTTTGGGACCAGAATTATCCATGCCTCATAAAAGGAGTTTGGAAGTCTTTCTTCCTCTTGAATTTTTTGAAATAGCTTGAGGAGGATAGGAGTTAGTTCTTCTTTGAATTTTTGATAGAATTCACTTGTGAAGCCATCAGGCCCAGGACTTTTCTTTTTTGGGAGTTTTTTGATAACTGTTTCGATCTCATTTGTTGTAATTGGTCTGCTTAGGTGTTCTGATTCTTCCAGATTGATTTTTGGAAGGTTATATGATTCAAGAAATTTGTCCATTTCACCGAGATTGTCTAATTTTTTGGCATATAGTTCTTCATAGTATTTTCTTACAATGCTTTGTATTTCTGTTGTGTCAGTTGTTATTTCTCCACTGTCCTTTCTAATTTTATTTATTTGAGTCCTCTCTCTTTTTTTCTTGGTGAGTCTAGTTAAAGGTTCATCAATCTTGTTTACCTTTTCAAAGAACCAGCTTCTGGTTTCATTGATCCTCTGTATTGTTTCCTTAGCCTCTATGTCATTTATTTCTGCTCTGATCTTTATTATTTCCTTCCTTCTACTTGTCCTGGGTTTTATTTGCTGTTGTTTTTCTAGTTCTTTTAGATGCAGGGTCAGGTTGCTTATTTGAGCTTTTTCTAGCTTCTTATGATATGCCTGTAGTGCAATGAACTTCCCTCTCAGAACTGCTTTTGCTGTGTCCCATAAATTTTGAGTTGATGTATGCTTATTATCATTTGTTTCTAGAAACTTTTTATTTCTTCTTTGATCTCATTGTTAATCCATTCATTATTTATTATCATGCTATTTAGTTTCTAAGTGTTTGAGTATTTTTCAGTTTTTCTTTTGTCGTTAATTTTTAGTTTCAGGTCATTGTGATCAGAGAAAATGCTTGATATAATTTCAATATTCTTAAATTTATTGAGACCATTTTTGTGTCCTAACATGTGGTCTATCCTAGAAAACATACCATGAGCGCTTGAAAAGAATGTATATTCTACTGCTTCAGGGTGAAAAGTTCTGAAGATATTTATTAAATCAAATTGATCTAGTGTATCCTTTAAGTCTGCTGTTTCTTTATTAATTTTCTTTCTTGAGGATCTATCCAGTGTTGTTAGAGGGGTATTGAAATCCCCTACTATGATAGTATTGCTGTTAATCTCGCCCTTTATATCCATCAAAGTCTGCTTTATGTATGTCGGGGCTCCTATATTTGGTGCATGGATATTTATAATGGTTATATCTTCCTGTTGAATTGTTCCATTTATCATTATGTAGTGTCCTTCTTTATCTCTTACTACAGCCTTTGTTTTAAAGTCCATTTTGTCTGATGTAAGTATTGCTACCCCAGCCTTTTCTCATTTTCATCTGCATGAAATATTTTTTTTCATCCTTTTACCTTCAGTCTATGTGCATCTTTTGTTTTAAGGTGTGTCTCTTGTAGACAGCATATGTATGAGTCCTGTTTCTTTATCCATGCAGCTACCCTATGTCTTTTTATTGGATCATTTAATCCATTTATATTTAAGGTTATTATTGATATGTAGTTGTTTGTTGCCATTTTTTTCTTTAAAGCTATATTCTTCTTTTGCTCTATTCTTTCCTCCCTTTGAACTGTTCACAACAGGCCCCTTAGTATCTCTTGCAGAATTGGTTTGGTTTTAATGAATTCCTTGAGTCTTTCTTTTTCTGAGAAGCTCTTTATTTCTCCTTCAATTTTAAATGTTAGCCTTGCTGGATAGAGTAGTCTTGGGTGTAGGTTCTTGTTCTGCATTACTTTGATTATATCTTGCCATTCCCTTCTGGCCTCAAGTGTTTCTGTTGAGAATTCAGATGTCATCCTTATGGGGGCTCCTTTGTAGGTGATAGTCTTTTTTTTCCCTAGCAGCTTTTAAAATTTTTTCTTTATTCATTAGCTTTGGTATTTTAACTATGATGTGTCTTGGTGTAGATCCTTTTGGGTTTCTCTTTAATGGAGTTCTGTGTGCTTCTTGAATGTGTGGAGTGTTTCCCAGCCTTAATTTAGGGAAGTTTTCTGCTATGATTTAATTGAACAGAATTTCCATTTCCTGTCCTCTCTCTTCTTCTTCAGGCACCCCTATGATGCGAATGTTGTTTCTCTTCAGGTTGTCACAGAGCTCCCTTAGAGTTTCCTCACATTTTTTGAGTCTCTTTTCCTTTTTCTTCTCTGCTTCTGTGCCTTTGTTTATTGTGTTCTCTAACTCGCTTATTCGATCCTCAGCGTGATTCATCCTGCTTTTAATTCCTTCCATTGTGGTCTTCAGTTCTGATACTGTATTTGTCATTTCTGTCTGATTCTTTTTTATTATTTCAATTTAATTTTTTATACTTGTTATCTCTTTATTTAAGTGTTCATAATGACTATCCATTGTTGCTCTAATTTCTTTGAACATCCTATCATTATTCTAAATTCTGCTTCTGGTAATTTGGTTATATCTGGTTCATTCAGGTCCTTCTCTGGGGATTTCTCTTGATTCATTTGGTTTGCATTCCTCTGCCTGTCCATTTTGTCTGTTTATAAGCAAGTTGTGGCCACTGGAGTCCAGTAGGTGTTGCCTCTGTGTTCTCTAGGTGTGGTCTGTCTGCAGGCTTGCCACGCCCTCTGCTGCTGCCTAGGGCGGTTGGGTATGGGCGTTGCCAGCGCAGGCCCACTGTGGCTTTTGCTGTGATTACTGCTTCTCCTCTGCAGGAGGGGCTCTCCCTCAAGCCACAAGCCTCAGCACCAAGGGTTGAGGTGGACCTTTGCTTAGCTGCGGACCAGCCTGTTTCTGGACTTCCTACCAGCACCCACAGTCAGAGCCTGCTTGCCACAGTTTCGCGGGTTGGGCAGGGCTTTTGACGTTCTCTCAGCTGTGAGCCTTTGCCCGTCTGGATTTTAGTCCCACCCTCAAGGCCTGGGCCCTTCTGCGCAGGGTCGCAAACTGCGGTTTATTGGGCTGGGCGTGTTTGCTGGCTTCCGCTCAGCTGCGAGCTTCCGCTCATCACTGACTCTACCCTGCCCCAGCGTTTGGAGCCCACTCGTGCACGTAGGATGGCAAACCGCAGTTTCTCCGGCTGTGTGGGGCTGGTAGCGTGAGCTCTGCTGCAAGCCCCTGCCAGTTTCTGGTCCAAGCCCTATCCCCGTGGTCAAGGCCAGCTTGCACAGGGTCTCAGAGCAGATCTCTGCCTGTTCCTGGCCTCCTCCTTTGTCCCCGCAGGTGGGATTACAGGCGGCCCACATCTGCTGGACCGCTTTCGCGTGTCCCCTCCGCCCCTGCTGGGCTAGACTAAGCTTACACCGGCTTGTCCTCCGCCCAAGCCGACAGGACCGCGTTTCAGTGTCCTGCCGCCACCATACCCTTCAGCAAACCTTAGCAGAGTAGAAAGGGCCCTAATACTCCACACTGTAGGCCTGGGATCTCCCTCACTTGTTTCACAGCTCAAAACTGTCCAAACGCCTCTTCTAGGCTCTGGGACTGTAAGCTGGGGGTTGCTTCCTGGGACCCAGGTCTCTCCCTCTCCGCCAAACTCTCCTCCCACCACGCGGGTCTCTCCGGGCTGCTGTTTGCTCTGGGGAGCTGGGTAGCCCTCTTTGCGTTTTTGCTATTCCTACCAGTCTCAATGTGGCTTATGCAGTGTTCCTTGGTTGAAGAGTCTACTTAGTTTAGTTCAAAGTTGGTTTATCCAGATGATGGTTCTTAAAATTGAGTTATAATCCACTTTGGTTCTGGGAGTTGGAAGTTGGTACGCCCGCCTACTCCGTCGCCATCTTGCTCCTCTAATTTCTTTTTGTTACAGTTAATGGCATGCATTGGTTTTTAAATTGGAGTTAAAGGGCAACGACTCTTGGATTGAACATAACCACAAGGCAATTAATGTTTTACAAACATCACTTTTACATAATTGTAGTTGTTTGTAAATGTAAAAAATTATTATCTGATAAAAACACACTCTTATTTTGTTTTAAGATTGAATCATGGCTTCTTTGAGTAGGCATAAGTGTAAGAATAGTCCTGACACCTTCTGTTATATAGGTGGCTGTTACACACTTCAACGTCAAAGCCGCAATATTTCATCATTTGCGGCACGTGCATATATTGCATATTTTCAAGTTTCCCTTGACGATCAAGACAAAAATTGGGCTCCTCATATTGTATGTCATAATTGTGAGAAAATGCTTCATGACTGGACAAAAGGAAAACGCAAAGGAATACCTTTTGGTATTCCCATGGTTTGGCATGAACCTAAGGACCACAACAGTGACTATTATTTCTGTCTGATCCATACAAAGGACATCAGCAAGAGAAAATGGCATATGATTGCATATCCTAATATTTCTTCAGCAATACAACTTATTCCACACTCTGAAACACTCCCAGTTTCATTTTCAGTGGTTTTATTCCTTCTAAGAACAAAGAAAGTGAACATGGTGATAAAGTGTATTTTGATAAGATCCATGTAGAAATGGGTGTAGAATCTGAAGGTCTCCTTCTGATGCCAAGCAGTCATAAACCCCTCAGAAGTTTAGCCAACCCAATTTGAATGATTTACTAAGAAAGCAGCTGAGTTCTTAGCCTCCAGACTTCAAGAAAAGAATCTACTTCATCGGTCAGCTAAAGTATCCCATTTCAGGAAGCATGAACAAATTTTTGTGGACTTTTCTTTCGAAGACAAACACTTTGTTTACTGTCATGATATCAGTAGTCTTCTCAGCCAGCTGGGTATGGGCGTTAGAATCCAACAGAATGGTGGCTATTTCTTGATAGCTCTAACTAGAGTCTGAAATGTGTTCTCCTACACAATAGTAATGTTTATGCAGCAGTTCCAATTGGTAATTCAACTCATCTGTTAAAAGATTATAACATGAAAATTGTCCTTGACTTTCTGAAGTATGAGGAGCATAACTGAATCATTTGTGTGGATCTTAAAATGGTAAATTTCCTGCTAGGACAACAGAAAGGTTTCACAAAGTATCCTTGCTTTCTGTGTTTGTGGGACAGCCAAACTTGGGAGAAACATTAGACACAGAAGTAGGGATGCAAAATATTGTGAATGAACCTGTAGTTAATCAAGACAGGATCACTTTTTCCCCACTTCACATGAAACTTGGCTTAATGAAGCAGTTTGCTCAGGCTTTAAATAGAGAACATAAATGGTTTCAACATAGTATTTCTGCTTTTTCTTTCTTATCTTTCGAGAAGGTAAAAGAAGGTATATTTGATGAACCTCAAATTTGAATCCTCATACGTGATGAAGAATTTTTCAGAAAGATGAATAAGGAGAAAGCAGTATGGCAGTCTTTTGTGGCAGTTACAAAGAACTTCCTTGGCAACAAAAAAGCAGAAAACTATCAACCTCTGGTTCAAAGGATGCTGTTAGCTTTTCGTGACATTGGATATAACATGAGCATTAGGATTTACTTCCTGATCAGTCACCTTGATAAGTTTCCCAAAAATCTTGGAGCTGTTAGTGATGAGCAGACTACTGCTGGAGCATCAAACGAGGTTGTCTTCAACAAGTACACAAACGCAATAGCTATAAATAAAAAAATTTGCCTGAATAGAATTTAAAGTTTTGTGCTAATTTTGTGATTAAAATAAGTTTTTTAATATGTTCTATTTTGTAATTATAGACAAATTGTGATGCATTCATATCTTTTAGTGTATTAGTGTATTTACTGCATTATATAAATTATTATATTTTCACAAAGATGATGCCCAAGAAGACATTCTACTTCATTATGTTAAACTAAATGTTGAAAATTTTACAATAATATGAAAATGTAAAATCTTGAATTGCAGAAGAACTGTAGCTTACAGAGAAAAACTAATTTCAGATTTGAGATCAGCACACTCGAATTAGGTAAGAACAAGTGTTTTTGTGGATGCAACAAAAATTTTGTTCCCAGCCTGACCAGGTGGTGGCTCAGTGGATAGAGAGTCGGACTGGGATGCAGAAGACCCAGGTTCAAACCCCGAGCTCACCAGCTTGAGCACGGGCCCATCTGGCTTGAACAAAAGGCTCATCAGCTTGAACCCAAGGTCGCTGGCTCCAGCAAGGGGTGCTCAGTCTGCTCAAGACCCGCGGTCAAGGCACATGTGAGAAAGCAATCAATGAACGACTAAGGTGTTGCGACGGCAACGAAAAACTAATGATTGATGCTTCTCACCTCTCTCTGTTCCTGTCTGTCTGTCCCTATCTATCCCTCTCTCTGACTCTCTCTCTGTCCCTGTAAAAAAAACCAAAAAAAAAAAAAAATTTTGTTCCCAGTGTAATGGATGAAAATTTCCCAATCCTTTAGAAAGAGTTAGAACCTCAAATACAAGAAGCAAATAGAATGCCTAGTACTCTCAACCCAAACAGACCTTCTCCAAGGCACATCATAATAAAATTTCAGAAATCAATGACAAAGAGAAAATCCGTAAGGCAGTCTGGGAAAATAAGAAAAGAAAAGGCCATTAGGTTTTCTTTGTACTTCTCAGTAAAAACTTTACAAGCCATAAGAGAGTGGGCCCAAACATTCAAAGTACTGAAAGGGAGGAATTACCAGCCAAGAACACAGTATGCATCAAAGTTATTCTTCAGATATGAAAGAAATAAAAACTTTTATAGACATATAGAAGTTGATGGAATTTATCACCAGGAATTCCACACTGCAGGAAATATTCAAAGGAATTATTCGACCAGACACAAAGAACAAAACAAATCAAAGCTACAAGTAAAAGCACCTAAAAGGTCACAATAAATACAAAGATAATCTGTGACAACAATAACATAAAAGGGAAGACGAGAAAGTTCTGCAGTAGCAAAGGAGGGTGGAGTGCAGAATCACTCATAAAACAAAGACTCTTGTACATATGAAAATTTTTCTTTTAATAACCTAATGGTAACCACCCATGGAAAATCCGCTACTGAAATATACAGCTTTAGAAAAAGAAGAAACGGAGAAAACATGTAGAATACCACCAAACAAAAACAACTGACAGAAATGGGAGAAAGAAGAACCAAACAAGATACAGAGGTACCAGAAAACAAAACATAAAATGGATATAGGAAATCCTCAATCATCAATAATTACCCTAAATATAAATGAACTGAACTCACCAATAAAGAAACACAGAGTAGCAGATTGGAACAAAAAAGCAGAACCCAACCATATGCTGCCTTCAAGAGTCACATTAAGGTGCAAGGACAAAAGTAGACTAAAAGTGAATGGTTTAGCCTAACTAGGGGTGGTGCAGTGGATAGAGCATTGGACTGGGATGCGGAAGACCCAGGTTCAAGACCCTGAGCTTGCCAGCTTGAGCGCGGGCCCATCTGGCTTGAGCAAAAAGCTCGCCAGCTTGGACCCAAGGTCACTAGCTTCAGCAAGGGGTTGCTCAGTCTGCTGAAGGCCCACGGTCAAGGCATATGTGAGAAAGCAATCAATAAACAACTAAGGTGTCACAATGGCAACGAAAAACTAATGATTGATGCTTCTCACTTCTCTCCGTTCCTGTCTGTCTGTCCCTATCTATCCCTCTCTCTCTATCTCTCTCTCTGTCCCTGTAAAAAACAAACAAACAAACAAAAAAAAACTGAATGGTTGAAAAACATTTCTTCAAATAATATCCTAAGAAAAGCAGGTGTAGCCATACTCATATCTGACAGCTGAATTCAAGACAACAAAGGTAACCAGAAACAAAGAAGGACACTTCATAATGATAAAAGGAACATTGTATCAAGCAGACATAACACTTCTTAATTTATATGCACTGAACCAGGGAGCACCAATATATATAAGACATCTACTAACTGATCTAAAATAGAAGCAGACAAAAACACAAACATATTTGGAGATTTCAACACACCACTGACGGTTTCAGATAGATCATCCAAACAGAAAAAAAATATATATATATCGACCTTAAATGACACACGAAACTAAAGGAACATAATAGACATTTACAGGACATTTTATCCCAGAACATTGGAGTATACATTCTTTTCCAGTGTGCGTGGTACACTCTCAAGGATAGATTATATTTTGGGCTACAAACTAACATCAACGAATTCAGGAAGATTGAATTGACACCAAGCATATTCTCAGGCCATAAGGCTTGGAAATTAGAATTCATCTGTTAAAGGAAGTAAAGAAACTCACAAAATGTGGAAATTAAGCAACATACTTCTAAAAAGGGGCTGGGTCAAAGAAGAAATGAAAGAAATCAAAAGATATGTATAGACAAATGAAAATGACAACACAACATGTCAAAATTTCTGGGATGCAGCAAAAGCAATAAGTTTATATCATTACCAGCTTATATTAAGAAACAAAAGAGATCCCAAGTAAACAACTTGATCCCAAGTAAAGAACTAGAAAAAGAAGAACAAAGGCAACCTAAAGTCAGAATAAGAAAGGAAGTAGGCCTGACCTGTGGTGGCGCAGTGGATAAAGTGTCAACCTGGGAACACTGAGGTCGCCAGTTCAAAACCCTGCACTGGTCTGGTCAAGGCACATATGGGAGTTGATGCTTCCAGCTCCTCCCCCCTTTCTCTCTTTCTCTCTCTGTCTTTCACTCTGTGTCTCCTCTCTAAAATGAATAAAATAAAAAAAATAAAAAATAAAGAAAGGAAGTAGTAAAAATTAGAGAAGAACTAAATGTAATAGAGAACAAAAATAGTATAGAAACAATTAATACGGCAAAGAGCTGGTTCTTTGAAAAGATAAATAATTTGACAAACCCCTGGCTAGACTCATTAAGGAAAAATAAAGAAAGAACTCATATAAACAAAATCTGAAATGAAAGCAGAGAAATTACTACAAACATCATACATATAAAAAGCATCATAGTAGAATACTATGAAAGATTTTATGCCACCAAATTCAACAACCTAGAGGAAATGGATAAATTCTGAGAACTATACAATCTTCCTAGACTGAGTCACGAAGAAGTGGAAAACCTAAAATATCCATAACAAGGGAGAAAATAGAAACAACTATCAAAAAAAGTCTGGAACCAGATGGCTACACTAGTGAATTCTATCAAACATTCAAAGAAGATTTGGTACCTATCCTTCTCAAAGTCTTCCAAAAAATAGAAGAAGCAATACTAGCTAATACATTTTATGAGGCCATAATAACCCTCATACCAAAACCTGGCAAAGACAATACAATAAATAAAAACTACAGACCAATATCTGTAAGGAATACAGATGCAAAAATCCTAAACAAAATAATAGCAAATCAAATGCAACAACACATTAAAAAAATAATACATCACGATCAAGTGGGATTCATTCCAGGAGCACAAGGATGGTTGAGCATATGTAAATCCATCAACATAATATACTGCATCTACAAAACAAGGAACAAAAATTATACAATCTTATCAATAGATGCAGAAAAGGCATTCAATAAGATACAACATCCCTTTATGTTTAAAACAATAAAATTGGAATAGAAAGTAAGTACCTCAACATAATAAAGGCCATATATGACAAACCATCATACTAATATTATACTAAATGGTGAAAAAATGAGGGCTTTTCTTCTAAAATCAGGAAAGGCTGTCCAATCTCTCCATTCTTATTCAACATGGTTTTAAAAGTTTTAGCCAGAGCAATCAGGCAAGCAAAAGAAATTAAAAGCATCCATACAGGACAGAAGAAGTAAAGAAAGGTATCACTTTCTGCAGATGACATAATCCTGTATATAGAAAAGCTCAAAGACTCCACCAAAAAGAAGTATTAGAAACAAAGCAATACAGTAAAGTCACAAGATACAAAATCAATATACAAAAGTCTATTGCTTTCTTATATGCCAATGATGAAACTTTGGGAAATGAACTTAAAAAAATTCCCTTTATAGTTGCAACAACAACAACAAAATCCAAGGAATAAATTTAACAGAGGATGTGAAGGACCTATATACTGAAAATTACAAAGCATTATTGAAAGAAATTGAAAAAGACCTAATGGAATGGAAAAACATTCCATGTTCATGGGTTAGAAGAATCAATATAGCTAAAATGATCATATTATTCAAATCAATATACAAAATTGAATACAATCCCCATCAAAATTCTAAAGTCATTTTTAAAAGAAATAGAACAAAAAATCTCCAGGTATGTATGAAATCATTAAAAAATAAAATAAAGCCAAAGCAATCTTGAGACAAAAGAATGAAGCCAGAGTTATCTTACTACCTAACTTCAAATTATACTACAGAGCCATGGTCATCAAAACAGCACAGTATTGGCAGAAAAACAGACATACAGACCAATGGAACAGAATTGAAAGCCCAGAAATAAAACCACATATATATGGAAAAATCATCTTTGACAAAGGAGACAAAAACATATAATGGAGAAAAGAAAACCTTTTTAATAAATGTTACTGGGAAAATTGGAAAGTCACATGTAAAAAAATAAAACTTGACTACAGTTTTTACCCTTGCACAAAAGTTAATTCAAAATGGATCAATGACCTAAGTATAAGATCTGAAACAAGAAATTACAAAGAAGAAAACATTAGTATTACACTCATGGTCCTTGGCTGTAGAGAACAATTTATGAATTTGACCCCAAAGCAAGGGAAATAAGGCAAAAATTAATGAATGGAACTATATCAATCTAAAAAGCTTCTGCACAGCAAAAGAAACTGACAACAAAATAAATAGGCAGCCAACTAAATGGGAGATGTTATTTGCAAACATCATCTCTGATAAGGGGTTAACATCCAAAATATATAAAGAGTTTACAAAGCTTAGCAACAAACAAGCAAACAATCCAATTAAAAAATGGGGGAGAGAACATAAAGAGACACTTTTCCCAAGAGGACATATAAATGGCCAAAAAAATATATGAAAAGATGCTCATCTTCACTAGCTATTCAGAAAATGCAAATCAAAACTACAATGAGATACTGATACCACCTCACACCTATATTACATTGGCTATTATCAACAAGAGAGGTAATAACAAGTGTTGGTGAGGATGTGGAGAAAGAGGAAACTTCATTCACTGCTGGTGGTAATGTAAATTAGTACAACCATTCTGGAAGAAAGTATGGTGGTTCCTTGAAAAACTAAGAATAGAAAAAAATATATCAAGTAAATCAGGATTATTTTTGAAATTGTAAACTTTACTCTCTTATTTGCCACAACCTGGCAAAGTGACTAAATATATATGCTGCTTGAAAGGAGGTGAAGGTAACTTGAGTGAGCACAATGCATGTTGTATATAGATGGGTATTAATTTCTATGTGTTGAGTAAGAAAACTAGAAATATAATGCATAGTAAAGACAAAGGAAAAGTATATTGGAGGGAGTGGTCCAAAAGAGAGAAAGGACAGAGAGAAAGGGCTGGGGAGGAAAGAAGGGAAACAGGTGTCTTGGTGAACAAGAAGTAAGCATATGTATTTCTTGTCATATAATACCACCAAGATTTGTAAATTAGCCTGACCAGGCGGTGGCGCAGTGGATAGAGGGTAGGACTGGAATGAGGAAGACCCAGGTTCGAGACCCCGAGGTTGCCAGCTTGAGTGTGGGCTCATCTGGTTTGAGCAAAAGCTTGCCAGCTTGGACCCAAGGTCGCTGGCTCCAGCAAGGGGTTGCTTGGTCTACTGAAGGCCCCGGGTCAAGACATATGTGAGAAAGCAATCAATGAACAACTAAGGTGTTGCAACTTATGATTGATGCTTCTCATCTCTCTCCACTCCTGTCTATCTCTCCCTATCTATCCTTCTCTCTGTCCCTGTAAAAAAAAAAAAAAAGAAAAGAAAAGATTTGCAAATTACCACTACCTCAAAATAATGGAATATTAAACAATAAAAACAAAACAATTTTTGTTTTTTACTTTTTACTTTATTCATTTGGCTTTGCTAGCATTGCTCATATCAAAACAGCAAGAAACCAATAAGCACATGGTTTTGCTAATATAACTCAAAGCACATAGAGTTTTTTTGTTTTTTATTTTTGTTTTTTTTTACAGAGACACAGAGAGAGAGTCAGAGAGAGGGATAGATAGGGACAGACAGAAACAGAGAGAGGTGAGAAGCATCAATCATTAGTTTTTCGTTGCCGTTGCGACACCTTAGTTGTTCATTGATTGCTTTCTCACATGTGCCTTGACCGTGGGCCTTCAGCAGACCGAGCCACCCCTTGCTGGAGCCAGCGACCTTGGGTCCAAGCTGGTGAGCACTCCTTGCTGGAGCCAGCGACCTTGGGTCCAAGCTGGTGAGCTTTTTGATCAAGCCAGATGGACCCGTGCTCAAGCTGGTGAGCTCGGGGTCTCGAACCTGGGTCTTCCGCATCCCAGTCCGACGCTCTATCCACTGCGCCACCGCCTGGTCAGGCAAAGCACATAAAGTTTTAAAATTTCCAAATCCTTCTAAGAAATATAATTTCTTCCTTATAATCTCCTGTGCAAAAAAAAAAAAAAAAAATTCATTTGTCGGGAGACATCTTTTGTCTTTGATGCAAAGGGAAATCTAGCAATAACTTTTTTGGGAGGGGGGATTAAGTAAATTTAACTTTTGGCCACTTTTGCCTATGGGTTGAGATTTATGCCAATTTTTGTTTTCACCAAGGACCATAATTTCTGTACCTAATGTAATGGGAGTCATAATGAGTAGAGTAACAGTAAAAAAGGAGGCATAATTTTAATTAGACTGGTGTGATTGATTCTGTATTAGTGAAAGTTACTCAGCCTTCCAGAGCATCTGTTTAGATCAGTAAAATCTGCTGTGTCAAAATGACATATCATATATCATATGTATGTAAAGTCAGCTTTTGGTAAACACTTGGTAAACTAATAAAAGATATTCTATTAATGTATTAATAAACACTCAGGTCAGTAAAATAAATAAAAAAGAACTATCATATGACCCAACAATCCCTCTACTGGGTACCTACCCCTCAAACTCAAAAACATTAATATGTAAAAACACATGCACCCCCATGTTCATCACAGCATTACTCACAGTGGACAAGACATGGAAACAACCTAAGTGTCCCTTGATACAGGATTGGATAAAGAAGATGTGGTACGTATATACAATGGAGTACTACCCAGGCATAAGAAATGATGACATAGTGCCATTTACGACAACATGGATGGACCTCGAGAACATTATACTGAATGAAATAAGTAAATAAGAAAAAGCTAAGAACTGTATGATTTCACACATAGGTGAGGTATAAAACAGACTCATGGAGATAGATAAAAGTGAAATGGTTACCAGGGGAAGGGTGAAGTGGGGAAGGAGTGGGAGGAAAGGTGCAGGAGGGACAAATATAAGGTGACAGAAAATGATTTGACTTTGGGTGATGGGTATCCAATATAATCAACAGTTCAAATGCTATGGATATGTTTACCTGAAACCTATGTACTCTTATTGATCAATTTCACCCATTTAAATTTAATTTCTAAATAAAATGTTTGAAAGAAAGAAAATAAATAAAACAATGGCAGCTATGGTGATAGCAATAAGAGGAAGTTTGTAACTCCATGAGATTAAAGTTAAAGCAAACTATGTAGATTACCAGAAAGAACAAGGAAAAGAGACAGCTAAAAGCTGGAGCAAGCCTCAAAGACTGGCCTAAAATATTTCTCCTGCAAGGGGGTCTGGAGCAATTTATGTACCATGATATTGTTAAAAACAATGGAGCAACAAACAAGCAGTTAATGGAGCCTAACAGCTACATGTGATTCTAACAAAAAAAGAAAGCTTAACAGATCAGAAAAAAAGAGAGATATGCTAAAATTACTGTTTTCTCAAAGTGATTTTGTAATTGTGTGTCTGAAGAGCAACTTCAGAGGCTTAATACAATGGGGAAAATATACTTCCCTAAAATAATCCAGCCAAATTACTACACAAATAAACCAGCAAACAACACCCTGCTGCCCTAGACAGTGGTAGAGGAGAACCAATATCTAGCATTGCTAAAATATATTATTAAATTATCTAGTTTTCAATAAAACTTTGCAAGAGATGCAAAGAAACAGGGTAGTGTGACCTAGGAATAAAGAGCAGGAAACTAAAACTGCCTGGGAGAAGGCACAGATGTCAGACTTCAAAGATTTCAAAGTAGTTACTATAAATATGTTAAAAAGAACTAAAGGAGCTGGACTAGGCCAGTAGTGCAGTGGATAGAGCATTGGCCCGGGATGCTGAAGACTCAGGTTTGAAACTTTGAAGTCAGTGGCTTGAGCATGGGCTCTCATCTGGCTTGAGCATGAGCTCTCATCTGGCTTGAGCATGGGCTCACCAGCTCGAACATGGGGTCGCCTGCTTTAGCATGGGATTATTGACATGACCCCATAGTTGCTGGCTTGAACCCAAAGGTTGCTGGCTTGAAGTCCAAGGTTGCTGACTTGAGCCCCAGGTTGTTGGCTTGAGCAAGGGGTCACTGGCTCAGCTGGAGCCTCCCCCCAACCCCCGGTCAAAGCACATATGAGAAAGCAATCAATAAACAACTTAAGTGCTGCAACTATGAGTTGATGCTTCTCATCACTCTCCCTTCCTGTCCGTTTGTCCCTGCCAAAAAAAAAAAAAAGATAAAGGAAGGTCTTGTTAGCTCAGTCAGAGCATAATTCTGAACATCAAGGATACAGGTTCAATCCCTGGTCAGGGCACATACCAGAAGCAACCAATTAGTGCACAAAATAATGGAACAATAAATGAATACTTCTCTCTCCTTTTCTATCTCTCTAAAATCAAGCAATTAATAAAAAGAACTAAAGGAAACTCTGCTTCAAGAAGTAAAGGAAGTTATGATGACAATGTCTCATCAAATAGAGACTATCAATAAAGATACGGAAACTAGGTATATAACCAAATAAGAATTCTACACTTGAAATGTACAACCAAAAATAAAAGTTCACTTGAGGGTCTCAACAACAGATTTAAACTGGCAGAAGAAAGAATCAGCAAACTTGATATATCAATAGATATTACACAGTCTGAAATACAGAGAAAAATGAATGAAGAAAATGACTCAGAGAAATGTAGAACACCATTAAATGCACCAACATATGCATAATGTGAGTGCCAGAATGAGAGGAGATATAGGAGCAGAAAAAAACGGTAAAGTTTGTGAATTTGATGAAATATCATAATTGTGAAAAATAAGAACACATTTAGGTGACTCACATATATAATCTGAAGTGTGTGGTACTAGTATATAGATAGATGTATAGAGCAATGGAATCTAATTGAAAGTCCAGGGATAAATCCTCACATTTATGGTTAATTCATTTTTAGCAAGGGTGTCAAGATAACTCAATAGTCTTTTCAATAAATGGTGCTGCTACAACTGTATAGCCACATGCAATACATATAAACAACTCCCACAACTCAGTAATAAAAGTCAACTAATTCACTTTAAAAATGGGAAGAGGAATAGATATTTCTCTTAAGGAAAGATATATAAGTGGTCCATAGGCACAAAAAGTGATCAAACGACCAGCCATCACAGAAATGCAAATTAAAACCAAAATGAGGTATAATTTCACATTCACCATAACTGATGAGGCTATAATAAAACAGACAAACAAGTATTATATAGGTACAAGGAAATTGGAACCTTTATACATAGCTGATGTGAATATAAAATGGTGCAAACAGTTTGGAAATCCATCTGGTAATTCCTCAAAAGCTTAGAGCATTAAATTACCGTATAACCCAGCAATTCCACTGCTAAGTATATACCTAAGAAAAATAAGAATATATGTCCACTTGGAAACATACACAAATATTTATGGCAGCATTATTTATAAGCCAAAAAGTGGAAATGATCCAAATGTCCATCAACTGATTAATGGATAAATAAAATGTGGTATATCTATACAATGGAATATCAATTGGCAATAAAAAAGAATGAAGTGCTGATCAATGCAACAACATGGATGAACCTTGAAAACAGTATGCCAAGTCAAAGAAACCAGGTACAAAAGGCCACATATTGTGTGATTCTATTTATGTAAAATGTCTGAAGTAGGGAAATTGTAAGGACCCTCACAGAGAAAGCCAGGATGTAAGCTCTGGTTCTCATGAGAAACTGCAAGCAGCACCAGCACCCCTGTGTTGCGCAGCCCACTTGGGTGCCAGCTGCCCCGCATATTTGGGCTAGTTTAGTCTTGGTTCCCAGGAGCTTCTAGGTCAGGAGCCTCAAGGATTGCCTCTTAGAGCATGGGCTAGCTAACACAGCAAGTTGACATCCCCACACTGATATAATGTTGATGTAATGTTGGCACCCTGCCACTATTGTCCGTAAGTGCCATATATACCTGCACTGCACTGGTGGCTTAGGAGCAGCAGAATGAAACCAGAATAAAGACTTGAAGCATGCATCATTTGCTCTCAGCACCTCGGGCTTTTTCACCCCTTGGGGATCTCACCACCAAAATCATCTCTTGCCAAGCAGGTGTGCTCTGACAGAAATGTATAGAGATAGAAAATTGATTAATAATTCCCTAGGTTTGGAGAGAGGGTTGGTGGGAACTGAGGTATGACTACTAATGGGTATGACATTTTGGGGGGTGGAGGGTGATGAAAATGTTCAAGAACTGATGTTTGCACAACTCTGAATATAGTATAAAACATTGAATTGTCTACTTGAAATGGGTGAGTTATGTGGTACTCAAATCATAGCTCAAAATCAGTTATAAAACAAAGTTGCAGTCTTGTAGAAAGGGGACAGCTAATGGACACTCTGGGATTAAAAAACCACTGAACTAAAAATGTATCTCCCTTCCCCATCTCTGCCTTCAAACCACCTGGTTCTGTTTCCATGTTGTCTAGTGCATACTGAAATATTTAGAAAGTAGAGTTTTTCTTTCTTTTACATAGCTGATTTGTTTCCTCTCATTACCTACCTTGTGAATGACCACATCTTTCTATCAATGTTGATGATGTGACAGGAACAACAGACTGAATAATTTCTTTGGGCTCCCCTCTTTAAACACCTGAAAACTCATTTATTTCATGAAACCCTATCAACAAATAATATTACATTATGACAGCTTCTGCAGACAAACGTTAAAAAAATTGTTTTGTTGTCTGAAACGTTTTACATTTTGCATTTGAGGATATATATGTCTGCATATTCACTGCAGCATTTTTAAGAGACAGTCTTCTACAAATGCACATCGGCTTTATGTGCATTTGCTGTGTAGTCTCTGTCGCTTTTAACTGCCACTTTTTGAACTCTTTGGAATTCAGCTCTTACAGGAAACTGCCTTGCATAAAAGTGTTTCACTTCAAGTGAATAATGAAAAGTAGAATGTGTTTGCCTGGCCTGGTGATAGAGCATTGTAAGGCCAGTGACCGCCACCGTCATGGCCATGCGGGTTCTCATTGAATTCGGACAGACAGTAAAGAAACAGTGGAGCCAAAAAATGGTGGGCCATTCCTTTATTAAAGTCTTGCACTTGTTGTAAAGTACCGTATCCCAGATGCTGAAAAGTACTGTACCTCTCTTCTGTGGGTTTACATAGAGACACCAAGTCCAAATGAGTTTTGAAGGGTTTTATTAAAGGAGGAGATTTATTAAATATGCCGGCTGCATATGGCTGACAAAGGGCATTTGCAGACCCAAATCATGTGCCTCTGAGCACCGCCCTTGCGGCAGGTTACATACCTTTGTTCTTACCCACACAGGTTGGCAGGGAAAAGGAGGAGGGGGATGAGACACAATTCATTGGCAAGGGTTGGGCAGATGAAATATATTATGCTCACTTTGTTAAAGATGGCGCTGCCCACATGCAAGTTTTAAGAGTAAGCTTTTCCCCACAACCTTAACTGATTGGATGATGTAGGGTGGTGCACTCTCATGAGGAATCCTCCCAGTATGTCTCAGATAAGTGAGTTTGCGTCAGAGACTTCCTTGTTTGTAGATTGGATTAAAGGTTTTGAATCTATGCTATAAAGTGGGGCAGGCTGGGAGCTTGTTCTCTCTTGGTTCCTGTATTAGAGAGGAGAGCAGATTAAGGCCACGTGGAGGCCAGGAGAAGCAGCCAGGATGGCAGAGTGCTGAGTGAGAAGCCAGTTTGTGCTGAAGAAGGAGATGGGAAACAGAGGTGAATTAGTCTGCTGAGCTAGAAACCTTTGATTCTAGGAAACTCGGATAAGTCAGTAGCTTTGTGAGCACTGAATGAGTGGGTTTTGGAGCCCAGTATGTGTTTTTGCTTGCCCGCCGGGTGCAAGCTAGAATTAAAGCTGATGGCTCACCAGTTCTTGGCTCCGTTGTTTCATTACCGACTGTCCGAATCTAATGGGAACCTGCACGGGTCAGGTGGCTGTGATGGTGGCCACGACTACTGGCTTTACAGCAAGCTTACAACATTTGTCTATAGGACCCATAAAAACATTTCTACATATCAAAATTTACAAGATAACACAATAGCAAAGATATTATTCTATATATTAAAAGATATTTCTAAATTTTCTAGTGTTCATTTGCCATTCCTTTGTTTAGAGATATATACATTACATGTTTTCAGGAGGGGAGGGGTAGTTTCCATGGCACCAGGGGATTAATGCCTGCAAATGGCTCATCAAATAAGAAAAGGTTTTTTCAATCTCTCTCTTCCTGCACCTGGCTAGCTATTTACCTGCTTCATTACAGGTGTGGGGGGAAGGGACGGAATCTAAATCTCCTTCCCCTCTTTATTTACAGTACAATGCTATTGGCCATCCTGGTTTTGTGTAAATCACACAAGTATAAAAAACCATATTTACAAAATCTCTCTACATGCCTAGCTTAAATTAATAAAATGCTCTTTAAGCTTCCTAGTAGAAGGGAGCCTCCTATACAGTGCGTTTCTGTAAGCCAGAAAACTTTCACATTTCTTCTCCCTTCCCTCCCCAAAGGAAGGACGGGGACAGGAAACCTGACCTTTCCTCCTAAAATATCAATACTAATTTTTCAGCTTTTTAGGTACCTTACCACACACTGGTCGACGAGCAAACACACAGGGAAAACACTTCCCTTTCATTCAGAGCTCTGACACATTCTTCGGTTCCACAACCCAGGGAATCTTCTCTTGTTCCTCCTAGAATCAAAGGCCCCACCAGTCTCAGGGGAGCTCGCAAAACCCCTCAGCTCTGGTTCCCCATCTGCACACACTCTCTCTCTGCAAAACTAGTTTCTTCCTTAGCACCCTGCATTCTTTCTGTTCTCCCTGAAAAACAGGCTGGGCCCACGAAGATCCCTCCTCCAGCAAACATTAGCAAAACAATGACCCCTACCACGTAGGAATGCAATCCACAATTTGCAATCAACTGCCCTGCTCTGAGGGAAAGCACACATGTGGCTGCCCAGGGCCATTTTTTAACAATAAACGTGGGCAAACTAAAAAAATACAAATTTTACAAACTCATTTGCCCAACAAGCATCAACTTGGAATGCTGATGCCAGTTTGAAACCCTGGGTTTGTCCAGTCAAGGCACATACAACAGCAATCGATGAATAACTAAAGTGAAGTAACTATGAGTTGATAATTCTCGCATACCACCCCTGCTCCCTTTTCTCTCAGTAAAATCAACAACCAAAAAAGTTGAATGTATTCTTCTGTCATAGTTTTTAGATATGGAAAAGTTAGCAAATGGTTGGTCTGAGGTGGCAGAGAAAATACTTGAAATAGTAAAAACAAAAACAAAACCAAAAACCTCTGTAAGGCTGGGGGCCGCCGCCGCCGCCATTGTGTCCATTCACATGCAAGTTCTCATTGAATTCAGGCAGACAGTAAAGAAATGGTAGAGTGGGAGAATGGTGGGCCATTCTGTTTATTGGTGTCTCACCAAGACAGGCAAGCCACAAGAAAAACCAAGGGAAAAGCAGAAAACCTTGTTTTCCCATTGAAGGCAAGGGAGGAGAAAAAAAAAAGGAAATCCTCCTGCACCTCTCAGTGGTGGGGGCAGAATTTCTCTTCCAGTAAACATGAGCAAGACAAGGGCTCCTCCCATTCAGGAAGGGAACCAGCAACCTCACAGACCACTGTATCTGGTGTTTCCCAGCCCCCATGCAAACTATAAATGAGCAAACATATACATCATATTTACTGTAAGGTTGGTGGATAATGAGGGATGGTCACGTGACGAACCCAGATCCGGACCTTTGGCTAAAGTCACCTACAACCAAGCGCACCAAAAGAAACTTCCCAGAGGTCCTTGGGAAAAGAGTGACCGTCATTAACCAGTGAGATTTCACCACATCATATTAGCTCACCCTCCCTAGAGGACCCCTTTAAATATCCCTCACGCAGTTTAATCTGTGCGACTCCTCTGGCCTCTGTCCCCTGGGACCAGAGGACCTCGTTGGGTGGAATGTGCTGTACTAAATAAAGCCTTTGCTATTCCATACTTCGTGGCTCCAGCCCCCCTTCCTTCTTTCTTGGCTGGGAAAAATACCTTACATTTTGGTGCTGAAACCCAGGAGGAGTTTAAGTCCGCAAGAACCACTCCTCTCTCCATCCCCTCTGAGAAAGAACCAGGATCTCTGACCGTCCACCCACTTCAGCACACAGTGTGATAAGTCCCCTGCCTCCAAAGTCCCCTCAGTTCTTTCCACCGAGACTCCCTGTCCAAAACTGTAGCTGTGTCAGGGATCTCTTTCCATTCCGAGTGCGTGTGTGCCCGTGAAGACATGCCAAGAACATTCTCTTTCCCTATCTGTCCGTGGCCAGAGCTTGAGTTTTGGGATGCCAGTACTCATCTCTGACCACTCTGAGGACTGGGGGTGGCCGTGGGGACACAGGAATCCTAAAACACTCCTGAAGTCACCTTATCTGAAATCTTTCCCTCCCTAAAGACGAGGAAACTGTTCTTCTTCTCCGCTGTGGCCAGGCCACAGAACCCACTGAATAATCGGACCAGGTAGCCTCCTGAAGGAACTTTTGGTTTTAACACCCTCACCAATTTAACTATCGCCAAAAAAGCTGGGAGCTGGTTGGAGATCCCTTACATTCAGGGCTTCTACTTATTCGTGCACCCGTTTTTAATCTCTGTGCTGCCTGTTCTATGTGCAGGCTTTTTATGGGGGAGGGGGGGCAGAGAAATCTCATCTAAAACCTCCGCTTCTAATTTTTCCTTCTCTGCGGACTCCCAACTCTCTCCCTCTCCTGCCTGACCCCCGGGGGGCGCCCCTCTCTCGGGATCCCTCTCTGGTTCCTCTGCAGACCTCTTTCACTCGGGTCTCTTCCCTCCAGAGAGCCCCCTCCCCTCCCTTTGCTAAATCCTGTTTCTCATTCACTTGCAAATACCAGTCTCTCTTTCTCCTCCCCTGCTGGCCAGGGATCCCTCCCTTCTCCACTGCATTTTTAAACCCCTCCTCCATCAGGTCATTCTCCACCTACCATTGGCTCTTACACTGGTTTGCAGGACGCCCAACCCCAGTCTGCTTGCAGAAAGTTCTGACCCTGTCCTGCCTCTGGCTCCAGTGTTTCCAGCTGGATCTGGGTGCCAGGCTCCCTAGGAGCCCTCCTCCTCTTATTCTCAACACCCAGTCCCCTACCCTAGACCTGTGAAAATGGCATTTAAAGTTTTCAATGGTTGCAGCTAGTAGGAACAGGCCAAGGCTGTTTGCCAGGCCTGCATGCAGCAGAAGGTAACTCTCCAAACTCAGGCTCTTGTGGCAGCCCTGAGGCTGGCAGAGCAACAGGGGCAAGGCACAGGATGTGCCTGACCCAAGTCCAAACTGCAAAGAGGAATCCAACCAGCAGCTTGCTTTAAGTGTGGCAAGCAGGACCACTGTGCCCAACAGGGCCCCTGCCTGCGGCTGCCCAGCAAACCCTGCCCTAACTGCAAGCAGCCCAGTCACTGGCAGAGCGATTGCTCCTTTGAGTAACAGGCTTTTTCCTCAACGCCTCTACATGGAGGACGAGCCAGCCAGGTGGGTGAATCACTCAAACTTCTAAGACACAGCCTGGACTCGGAGATCCCAGGGTATGCTGCAACTAGTGGGTAAGTCCATCTCATTTCTTGTGGACACAGGGGCTGCCTTCTCTGTTTTGCCACCATACTTTGGACCTCTAATTCCCTCACAGGACTCAATTATGGGAATGGATGGACCCCTTTTTTTCCCCTTCACA
Organism: Rhynchonycteris naso; assembly: GCA_037038555.1. Classification (NCBI taxonomy): domain Eukaryota; kingdom Metazoa; phylum Chordata; class Mammalia; order Chiroptera; family Emballonuridae; genus Rhynchonycteris; species Rhynchonycteris naso. Next base: position 246,662,075 of record CM072998.1, read on the forward strand.
CTCCACCCCTGACATGCAGTTTAGATGGAATCCCCTTTTCACACTCGTTATTAAGTTATGCCATTGTGCCCTGTACCCCTTCACAGTCTCAGAGCCACTATCCAACTGACAGCATCTTCCCATTTACTCCTACCATTCCTCACTACCAAGGGCTCCCCCATAATCAATGCTACCCTCATTTCTAACCATGTTTCTCACCTCAAGCTTACCCCCATGCAGGATCGCTGGCAGTCAGAACCACTGGGCCCTACTCGTCTGTGGCTCACCAAACGGTTGGGACCTGAAGACCCTCCTGTTGCTCCTGTCCCTTCTACCAGGAACCTGCTGCCAGAGTGAGCTGAAACAGGAAGCAATGCTGTTCAGTAAGACTGGCCTGATGAAAGAAGCTTCAATCTCCTCAACCGTCTGCAAGAGCCACTAAGCAAGAATCTCTCCTTCTACAACCTGCTTAACTCCTGATGGCAGCCACCATTCTTACCTGGGCTGCCCCTATCCTAAATCTTCTTCTAATTATCAGCGTATAACTCATATTTGCTCCTGTTTTTTAAATTCTTTCAGAACCGCATCCGTGAAGTTTCTCAACTCATGGCCAAACAGATGTTCCTCCTGACACCCTCAAAGCCACCACCTGCTGACCTCCCCTCCCCACAATGCCCCTAATCAGCAGGAAGTAGCCAGATGAATAAATGGCGCCCCTATTTTATTTAATACAAAAGGTCAGAATGTAAGGTCGGTGGATAATGGGGGATGGTCACGTGAGGAACCCAGATTTGGGACCTTTGGCTAAAGTCGCTCACAACTAAGCATGCCAAAAGAAACTTCCCAGAGGTTCCTGGGGAAAGAGCAACCGTCCATCAGCCAGTGTGATTTCACCACATCATATTAGCTCGCCTACCATAGAGGACCCCTTTAAATATCCCTCACATGGTTTAATCCATGTGACTCCTCTGACCTCTGTCCCCCGGGACCAGAAGACCTCATCAGGTGGAATGCGCTGTACTAAATAAAGCTTTTGCTATTCCACACTTCGTGGCTCCAGCCCCTTCCTTCTTTCTCGACGGGGAAAAATCCTTACATTTATAAAATTATTTGACCAACACTCTCAAATTTCCTCAATCTAACCAGCTCACAAAAAGGCAATAAGACAGCTTTGTTATCTTCTTTAGAGAATACTTACTGAGTCACAACTCACATGGTACAGATTCGTATTTGAAGAAGCACTGCTCGAACAGGTATTTCAGTTTTACTCACTTTTTAAAAATTTTAAAAGAATCTTAGTCATGGTTTATCTTTAAACCTTCTGCCCTCACCTCTCTAGCACCCAGTAAATCCTAAGGCTCTCAGACTCTCAGTTTACCCCTGGTTCTTCCCTTTTGCCCTTCTTCTAGTGAGTTTGATCCATCACCAGAAGTGGATTAAGGTCAGTTGAGGCCCTGGGCACAGAAGAAAATATTGGGCCCCTTAAAAATGAGACAGGGAAAATAAAAATACATATTTAACTATATTTTTAAATGAATAAAAAATATTATGTACTATTAATGTTAAAATTGCACAGATGAAACCAAATTTGGTATCATTAGAAAAAAGTGTAAAGTTGGGGTTTTGCGGTGTGATAAGACCTGTAAAACTTAGTATTGGCAATGCCATTTTAGAGGAAACGTCAGGCTTCTTGCCCCCTCCTTTCTGTGGAGAGTGGAGGGAGAAGAATGCGGGAGTTTCCTGGCTTACAGGGACAATTGGGTCATCTAGTCATAATTTAACTATAGTTCTCTGGAAGGACTGAGGCCACTACTTGCTAGACAACAAAGTAGACAAAGGTTATCTGAAAACTTCCTTTTCCCCTCCAATAAGATCCTTTAGGAGACAATGTTTACATATCCTACACTGATTCTAACTCTTCCTCCCCTCCTGGAGGCCTGAGAGTGATGTATACCTCTAGACAAAGAGATCACGAGCCCACTCCCCCTTGCTTGAAAAACCTGCATTCTGTAACATTTTATATGCTGTCTAATAATCATCCCTCTTGAAATCCTTTATATGTATAAAAACTTGTAAACTAAACAAGCGGGGACTAGCTTGTTAGGTTTCCAAGGGTATTTTCATTTGGCCTCTCTCCTTATCCTAAGCTAACCATTTCGCTGTGGCGACATGGATAAGGGTTAGACACTAGAAGATTTGGGAATGTCTTTTGATATGTAAAACGACATTTATCGCTACTGTCTTGATATGTAAAACAACATTTTTCACTATTGTGTTACCTTATAAGTTTTAATATGCAGAAATGTTTTTTCCTTTCAATAGATCCTATAAATGAATGTTGCAAACTTGTTAGTAATTAACTATTGTGTCATACTCCCCCAAACTGTATGTGATCATGTCTATACAACTAGCCTCAGAGCTATATTCGAGGCTCCATGATATGGGTTAGCTATACTCCGTGTAAGTCATACATAGCTGGCTTATTAATAAATCTCCTTCTAAAATTTCTTCTGTATCCTGCCTTGGTGTCTCTACATAACCTGTGGAATTAAGGTAATATACTTCATAACAGTGGGCCCCTTCAGAAGTCGCAGCCCAGGGTGTGCGCCTGGTACGCCCACCATTAAATCCGCCTCTGTCCAACATTTCCTACCCTCTTTCATCTTCCCCCTCCCTAGCCATGAGTTGGTAGCAGAGCAAATGAGGATGAGAACAGGAAAACACCCAAATGATTTTGTCCTGTTACATATTTGTCACACTGAACTTCTGAGGTTTTGGATTTTATCTTAACATTTTGTAGTGAACTTCCTTTAAAACATAGGATTTAAAAAAATTCTTTAAAAATGTTATTATTTTTTTTAACAAATTACCTTTCTATGGACATTGTAAGGGCAGTAGCCATGGCCACCATTACAGCCGCCTGACCAATGCAGGTTCGCATTTGATTTGGACAGACGGTAATGAAACAATGGAGTCAAGAACTGGTGGGCCATTACCTTTTAATCCTAGCTTGCACCCGGCGGGCAAGAAATACATACAGTGAGAAAATACTTCCCTTTTGTTGGGCAGATGAAATATATTATGCTCACTTTGTTAAAGATGGTGCTGCCCACATGGAAGTTCCTTGATATTAATGTGTGTTCTGGGACAGGCTATGGGCAGGCTGGGTCATTATACCTAAGGCTTAGTTTTAAGAGTAAGCTTTTCCCCACACCCTTGACTGATTGGATGATGTGGGGTGATGCACTCTCCTGAGGAATCCCATTATGCCTCAGATGGGTGACTTTGTATGAGAGACTTTCTTGTTTGTAGATTGGATTAAGGGTTTGGATTTCTACACTACAAAGTAGGACAGACCAGGAGCTTGCTCTCTCTTGGTTCCTGAGGTATTAGAGAGGAAAGCAGATTAAGGCCACATGGAGGCCAGGAGAAGCAGCCAAGATGGCAGAATGCTGAAGGAGAGCCAGTTTGTGCAGAATTTGTGCTGGAGAAGGAGATGGGGAACAGAGGTGAATAAGTCTGGTGAGCTAGAAGCCTTTGATTCTAGGAAACTCGGATAAGTCAGTAGCTTTGTGAGCACTGAATGTGTGGGTTTTTGGAGCCCTGTGTGTGTTTTTGCTTGCCCTCCAGGTGCAAGCTAGAATTAAAGCTGATGGCTCACCAGTTCTTGGCTCCGTTGTTTCATTACTGTCTGTTCAAATCTAATGCAAACCTGCATGGGCCAGACGGCTGTGATCCATGCCTTGGCTACTGGCTTTAAACCTTTCCACTCAGGGCTCCCAAAGCCACTGAGTATTTCTAGAATCAAAGGTTTCTACTTCATTAGCCTCATTCACCTCTGTTCCCCATCTTCTTCTCTCTGCACAAACTGGCTTCTCCTTCAGCACTCTGCCATCTTGGCTGCCTCTCCTTGCAATACTAATTTCAGGAACCAAGTAGGCAAACTCCTGGTCTGCCCCCTTTTATAATGTAGAAATCAAAACCTTTAAACCAAGTGTTACCTTGAGATACGAACAGACCTTTTTTAAAGATACGAGCTGTGACTTGGTCCATATTTGTGTTTGAGATCCGAGCAAAATTCCAAGATACGAGTCGTGATATGGGAAGCTGGAGCTAGTTGGCGTGTTGGTGCATGGGTCCAGTATCGGCAGTTTGATATATGAGTTGACTGACTTATGAGCTCTTTTACAGAACAAATGTAATTTGTATCTCAAGGTACCACTGTACAAATAATGAAGTCTCTGATACAAAGTCACTTATCTGAGGCATAATGGGATTCCTCATAAGAGTGCACCACCCCATATCATGCAACAGTCAAGGGTGTGGGGAAAAGCTTAGTGTTGAGAAGATTTTAGGACTAAAAGGGTGAGAAAGGCTTAGTCTTAAGACTAAGCCTTAGACTATAAGGACCCTGCCTGCTTACAGCCTGTCCCCCATACCCAATTCAAACTATAAGCGAGCAAACATATACATCATATTTGCAAACTTATTTGACCCACAGACATAGGCTTTGTTACCTAACTCAAAGGGCTCACCACTTGGGGTGCTCTATTAAAAAACAAATATGATTGTTGCAAGGTATTTTATTTACTTGCAGGAAATAGAGGACATGAGATTGTGGGTCAAACTGTTGTAAAGTACCATACCTTACTTCCGTGGTGTAAAGCCAGTAGTCGAGGCCACCATCAGAGCCGCTGGCCAGTGCAGGTTCACATTGGATTCGGAGAGTGGGTAATGAAACATTGGAGCCAAGAACTGGTGAGCCATCAGCTTTAATTCTAGCTTGCACCCGGTGGGCAAGCAAAAGCACACACTGGGCTCCAAAACCCACTCATTCAGTGCTCACAAAGCTACTGACTTATCCGAGCTTCCTAGAATCAAAGGTTTCTAACTCAGCAGACTTATTCACCTCTGCTTCCCATCTCCTTCTCTCTACACAAACTCTGCACAAACTGGCTTCTTCCTCAGCACTCTGCCATCTTGGCTGCTTCTCCTGGCCTCCATGTGGCCTTACTCTGCTCTCCTCTCTATACTAATCCCAGGAACTGAGAGAGAGCACGCTCCCGGTCTGTCCCACTTTATATTGTATAATCCAAAACCTTTAATTCAATCTACAAACAAGGAAGTCTCTAATACAAAGTCACTTATCTGAGACATGATGGGATTCCTCATGAGAGTGCACCACCCAACATCATCTAATCAGTCAAGGGTGTGGGGAAAAGCTTATTTTTAAAACTTGCACATGGGCAGTGCCACCTTTAACAAAGTGAGCATAATATATTTCATCTGCCCAACACATGTGTAAAGCTAATGGCCAAGGGTACCATCACAGCTGACTGGCCCATGCAGGTTTGCATTAGATTCGGACAGTCGGTAATGAAACAACGGAGCCAAGAACTGGTGAGCCATCAGCTTTAGTTCTAGCTTGCATCCAGCGGCAAGCAAAAACACACACTGGGCTCCAAAACCCACTCTTTCAGTGCTCACAAAGCTACTGACTTATCTGAGTTTCCTAGCATCAAAGGTTTCTAGCTTAGCAGACTTATTCACCTCTGTTCCCCATCTCCTTCTCTCTACACAAACTCTGCACAAACTGGCTTCTTCCTCAGCATTCTGCCATCTTGGCTGCTTCTCTTGGCTTCCATGTGGCCTTAATCTGTTCTCCTCTCTAATACTAACCTCAGGAACCAAGAGAGAGCAAGCTCCCAGCCTGCCCCACTTTATAGCATAGATTCAAAACCTTTAATCCAATCTACAAACAAGGAAGTCTCTGATACAAAGTCACTTATCTGAGACATACTGGGAGGATTCCTCATGAGAGTGCACCACCCTACATCATCCAATCAGTCAAGGGTGTGGGGAAAAGCTTACTCTTAAAACTTGCACGTGGGCAGCGCTATCTTTAACAAAGTGAGCATAATATATTTTATCTGCCCAACAACGTGGGTTTACATAGAGACATCAAGTCCAAATGAATTTTTGAGGAATTTTATTGCTAAACTGGCTGCATATGACTAACATGGGGTATAGCTGACCCAAACTGTGCAGTGTCAAATATAACTCTGAGGCTGGTTATACAGGTATACCCTTGACTATATTCAGGTTGGGAGGGCATGACAGCATGACTCAATCATTAACAAGCTTATAGCATTTGTTTAGAGAATCTATAAAAAACGTTAAAACTTTCAAGGTAACACAATGGTGATATCATTTTACATATCAAAGGCATCCATAAATCTTTTATTGTCTATTTTCCCTCTTTTGCCTAGAGGTATATGTTACTCTCAGGATTCCAGGAAGGGTGATAGAGTTAAAATCAGTGTAGGGTGGTATGTAAATTTTGTCTCTTATTGAAAGGGAAAGGAAGTTCTTCAGATAATCTTAATCCTTTCGGAGAATTATAGTTAAACTAAATGACAAAGTGAGCATAGTATATTTTATCCGCCAAACAATCCACCCCTATGCTCACTTTACTACCCACAATCTACACCACCATCATCCCTGTACAAGGAAATTAGGTACATTACACAAATTACAAATACATGACAAATCATACAATTTCAACAATTACAAAGATACACTTCACCAGTCTGAGCACTTTGCAGAAGTGTAAAATGTCCTCGGCCTTCTCTCTTGCTGTTGGGCAGATAAAATATATTATGCTCACTTTGTAAAAGATGGCGCTGCCCACATGCAAATCCGTTGATATTAATGTGTTTTGGGGGACAGGCTGTGGGCACGACGGGTCATTATAGCCTATGCCTTAGTTTTAAGAGTAAGCTTTTCCCCACACCTTTGACTGATTGGATGAGGTAGGCTGATGCACTCTCATAAGGAATCCTCCCATTATGCCTAAGATAAGTGACTTTGTATCAGAGACTTCCTTGTTTGTAGATTGAATTAAAGGTTTGGATTTCTACACTATAAAGTGGGGCAGACCAGGAGCGTGCTCTCTCTTGGTTTCTGAGGTTAGTATTAGAGAGGAGAACAGATTAAGGCCATGTGGAGGCCATGAGAAGCAGCCTAGGTGGCAGAGTGCTGAGGAAGAAGCTAGTTTGTGCAGAGTGTGTGCAGAGAGAAGGAGATGGGAAACAGAGGTGAATAAGTCTGCTGAGCTAGAAACCTTTGATGCTAGGAAACTCGGATAAGTCAGTAGCTTTGTGAGCACTGAATGAGTGGGTTTTGGAGCCCAGTGTGTGTTTTTGTTTGCCCACCGGCTGCAAGCTAGAATTAAAGCTGATGATGGCTCACCAGATCTTGGCTCCGTTTTTTCATTACCGACTGTCTGTATCAAATGCGAACCTGCACTGGCCAGGTGGCTGTGATGGTGGCTGCGACTACTGGTTTTACATTTGTCATTTGAAAAGCTTCCTGAGGCAGGCGGAGGGCCTCCATCAAAGCCACCCCCACCCCCATCAGGGTAATTCACATTGTCCAAAATCCATAAGTCCATTCAACCAAGGAGCCAGTGCTCACTCCAGTCATAGTCCAGGAAATCAGTCCACGCACATGGGGCATGAGCCTCCCTCCTCATTCCTGCCTTCATGGCAGGTCTCACACTGTCCTAAAGAGAAGCATGTGACAATGGCAGTCAGCATTTTCATCTCTGCTCTGGAGAGCATGATGGCATCCACCCTTATGCCCCAAAATCGCAGATCTACCACCAGCTTAGCAGGCACTCCCTGCCATTCCAGTGGCCACTTGGTGATGCATACCTGGCTCCTGGGATTTCCATTTATTCTCCCACCACAGCTGCTGCTATTTACCTTCTGGAGTCTGTGAATCACAACTCCAGCCCAATTCTCCTCATCCTCCAAAGAAGAACTGGAAAAATCAGCTTCTGCTGCCAGGCTCAAGCCCTGGGCTGCTGCTGCTTTCTGCTCTGTGGGCCTTGTGGCCCCAGCCCTCTTCTCAGCCTCAGCCTCAGCCTCCTGGTGCTGCTGGCTCTCCACAACGTCCAGGGCAATCTGCAACTCACAAACCTGTGATTCTTCCTCCAGTGGCTGTTCCATTTCCAAGCGAATCTCATGAACCTGGTCGGCCTCCTCTGCTTCTTGCTCCAGGGTCAGCATCTTTTTCTCCCATGTTCACTCCAGCTCCTTCCACTGCTCAGTTTGCAGGTCCTGGGCAACCTCTTCCACAGAGCTCTTGGTTTCCTCATGCATGGCTGTAAAAGTCAGCCAGCCTACAGTCCCCAAAAGGACAGCTATGGGAAACCATAACAGCAGCCAGTCCTCTACCACTCACCTCAAGGGCGGTGGCTGCATACCAATCTCCGAATACTGCTGACTACACCAAATGTAAAGCCAGTATCCAGGGCCACCATCACAGCTGCCTGGCTCATACAGGCTCGCATTAGATTTGGACTGATGGTAATGAAACAGTGGAGCCAAACACTGGTGGGCCATCATCTTTAATCCTAGCTTGCACCCAGTGGGCAAGTAAAAACACACACTGGGCTCCAAAACCCACTCATTCAGTGCTCACAAAGCTACTGACTTATCCAAGTTTCTAGAATCAAAGGTTTCTAGTTCACCAGACTTATTCACCTCTGTTTTCCATCTCCTTCTCTCTACACAAACTCTGCACAAACTGGTTTCTTCCTCAGCACTCCACCATCTTGGCTGCTTCTCCTCTCCTCCATGTGGCCTTAATCTGCTCTCCTCACTAATGGTAAACTCAGGAACTGAGAGAGAGCAAGCTCCTGGTCTGCCCTACTTTGTAGTGTAGAAATCCAAACCTTTAATCCAGTCTACAAACAAGGAAGTCTCTGATATAAAGTCACTTATCTGAGGCATAATGGGAGGATTCCTCATGAGAGTGCACCAGCCCACATCATCCAGTCAGTCAAGGGTGTGGGGAAAAGCTTACTCTTAAAACTAAGCCTTAGGCTATAACGACCTGCCCTGCCCACAGCCTGTCCCCCAACATACATTAAAATCAACAGATTTGCACGTGGGCAGCGCCACCTTTAACAAAGTGAGCATAATATATTTTATCTGCCCAACACTCCTGTATCTGCAAAATGCCATGCTACACTTTAACATTTAGCAAGTTATAACATTAAAAACTGCCCAGACCTTGGGACCCTTGTCCTATCTAACAGCTTGTGTTTTTCTCACCCACTACCCCTTCTCCTACTCTTCATCTGAGTATCAGTTTGATCATCATTGCGTTCCACTTCCTTTTCTGAAGAAGAGGCCTGGCCCTCACCTCCCACTTTCAGCTCCTCAACCTGGACCACAGGCAGAGAACGCAGACTGTGGCAGCTAAGCCCACTTCAGGGTCAGGGGAGCAGTTGCTTCCTCACTGGGTCCCAACTGCTCCAATACTTGTGATTCTGAAAGATGGGGTTTTCCTTTATATACCAGTTTCTGTATCTGGTGCAGAGTAGGCACTCTGTAAAAATTATCAGCTCCACATTTGTAGCTCAGAGGCAAAAATGTCTAGCTCTTTTTTGTTGCATCAATGGTTCTCTTACAATGAAACAGAAGGTAATGTAGAGAAAAGCTGGCTGCTATCACAGCTTTTCAAAGTTTATATTTGGTGACTTTGTAAAATAGTTTAAACTGAGTTCAGTAGGTCTGACATCAAAATCCAATTTATTCTCTATTCACGGTCATCTTTGCCCATGTCCTGAAGAGAAAGTTTTCTTGTCTTGGCTCCCTTAAATTCTTTTAGTTATCACGGAAGCTTACTTTATGCAGAATGTTATTTCCTTCATCTCATAGTGTAGGACCAGTATTCAAGGCCACCATCACAGCCGCCTGGCCAGTGCAGCTTCGCATTAGATTTGAACAGATGGTAATGAAACAATGGAGCCAAGAACTGGTGAGCTATCAGCTTTAATTCTAGCTTGTACCCGGCGGGCAAGTAAAAACACACACTGGGCTCCCAAACCCACTCATTCAGTGCTCACAAAACTACTGACTTATCCAAGTTTCCCAGAGTCAAAGGTTTCTAGCTAACCAGACTTATTCACCTCTGTTTCCCATCTCCTTCTCCAGCACAAACTCTGCTCAAACTGGCTTCTCCCTCAGCACTCTGCCATCTTTGCTGCTTCTCCTGGCCTTCTCCATGTGGCCTTTCTCTGCTCTCCTCTCTAATGCTAATCTCAGGAACCGAGAGAGTGCGCTCCCGGTCTGCCCCACTTTATAGTGTAGAAATCCAAACCTTTAATCCAATCTACAAACTAGAAAGTCTCTGATATAAAGTCATTCATCTGAGGCATAATGGGATTCCTCAGGAGAGTGCACCACCGTACATCATCCAATAAGTCAAGGGTGTGGGGAAAAGCTTACTCTTAAGACTAAGTCTTAGGCTATAATGACCCAGCCTGCTTACAGCCTGTCCCCCACACCCAACCCAAGCATAAGGGCAAATAAAATAACCTGGGTGACAGGCTTCCATGCAGGCAGCGTCATCTTTAACAAAGTGAGCATAATATATTTTATCTGCCCAACATGTGCTTCTTACTGTCGCTCCACAAAAGATACTGGATTGTCTCATTAACAGTTGTGAGCACTAAACACGCAAACACTGTCAGCCACTCCATGATATGAGAAAATCTCAGGATAGCCTAATAATGGAGAGTAATTCAGCACAACATGCAATTTTAAAATATGACTGTTGGGCAGATAAAATATATTATGCTCACTTTGTTAAAGATGGAGCTGCCCACATGGAAGCCCGTCTCCCAGGTGATATTATTTGGCCTTATGCTTGGAATGGGTGTGGGGGAAAGGCTGTAATATAAGCAGGTCGGGTCGTTATAGCCTAAGGCTTAGTTTAAGAGTAAGCTCTTCCCCACACCCTTGACTGATTGGATGATGTAGGATGGTGCACTCTCTTGAGGAATCCCATTATGCCTCAGTTGGGTGGCTTTGTATTAGAGACTTTCTTTAAGTATAATTGGATTAAAGGTTTGGATTTTCTATGCTATAAACTGGGGCAGTCCGGGAGCTTGATCTCTCTCTCTCGGTTCCTGGGTTCCTGAGATTAGTATCAGAGAGGAGAGCAGATTAAGGCCATGTGGAGGAGAAGTAGCCAAGATGGCAGAGTGCCGAGGAAGAAGCCAGTTTGTTAAGAGTTTGTGCAGGAGGAGATGGGAAACAGAGGTGAATAAGTCTGGTGAGCTGGAAAGCTTTGATGCTAGGAAACTCGGATAAGTCAGTAGCTTTGTGAGCACTGCATGTGTGGGTTTGGGAGCCCAGAGTGTTTGTTTTTGCTTGCCCGCCGGGTGCAAGCTAGAATTAAAGCTGATGGCTCACCAGTTTTTGGCTCCTGTGTTTCATTACCGACTGTTCGAATCTAATGCGAACCTGCATGGGTCAGTGTAAAGCCAGTAGTCAAGACCACTATCACAGCAGCCCAGCCAGTGCAGGTTCGCATTAGATTCAAACAGTCGGTAATGAAACACAGGAGCCAAAAACTGGTGAGCCATCAGCTTTAATTCTAGCTTGCACCCGGCGGGCAAGCAAAAACAAACACTCTGGGCTCCAAAACCCACACATGCAGTGCTCACAAAGCTACTGACTTATCCGAGTTTCCTAGCATCAAAGCTTTCCAGCTCACCAGACTTATTCACCTCTGTTTCCCATCTCCTCCTGCACAAACTCTTAACAAACTGGCTTCTTCCTCGGCACTCCGCCATCTCGGCTGCTTCACCTGGCCTTCATGTGGCCTTACTCTGCTCTACTCTCTAATACCTCAGGAACCAAGCGAGAGATCAAGCTCCCGGACTGCCCCAGTTTATAGCATAGAAAATCCAAACCCTTAATCCAATCTGCAGACAAGAAAGTCTCTGATACAAAGTCACCCACCTGAGGCATAATGGGATTCCTCCCTACATCACCACCCTACATCATCCAATCAGCCAAGGGCGTGGAGAAGAGCTTACTCTTAAAACAAAGCCTTAAGCTATAATGACCCCGGCCTGCTTACATTACAACTTTTCCCCCACAGCCATCACAAACATAAGGGCAAATAATATCACCTGGGTGACTGGCTTCCATGTGGGCAGCACCATCTTTAACAAAGTGAGCATAATATATTTTATCTGCCCAACAGTCAGGCTGCTGTGATGGTGGCCTTGACTACTGGCTTTACAATGACACTTTCAAAAATAAATATAGACACTAAAGCAAGATGGTATTAGGTTTAAGTTGCGGTATAAAATCTATGTTATGTAAGATTTTAAGGTAGGCCCTGGCCAGTTGGTTCAGTGGTAGAGTGTCAGCCCAGCGTGTGAAAGTCCTGGTTTCGATATCTGGTCAGGGCACACAGGAGAAGCCACTATCTGCTTCTCCACACCTCCCCCTTCTCTCTCTCTCTCTCCTCCCTTCACCTCCCACAGTCATGGCTCAAATGGTTTGAGCAATTTGGCCTGGGGGCACTGAGGAAGGTTCCATGGCCTTGCCTCTGGTGCTGAAATGACTCAGTTCTGAGCAACCAAGCAGCAGCCCCTAATGGACAGAGCATTGTCCCCTAGTGGGCTTGCTGGGTGGATCCCAGCTGGGACACATTCAGGAGGCTGTCTCTCTGCCTCCGTGCCTCTCCATACTGTAAAATCAATTAATTAATTAAATACCGTATTTTTCGCTCCATAAGACATACTCCTCCCCCCCAAAAAAGTGGATGGGGAAATGTCCGTGCAATCTTATGGAGCCTATGTTCATTTGTTTTTTGTTTTTTTTTTAGCTACTGCAGGGTGCTGTGCTGGTAAACATATGTAGAATGAGCACCAGTGGGAGCGTAATCATACCCGCCACAGCAGGGTGTGGAAGCCCAGCATCTGCTTAGTGATCTCCTGTTTCTGGTTTCTACAGTTGCATGCAGTGCAGGAGGGAAGGCGAGAGAGGTTGTGTGAGCGCTTTCATCTGGCATCATCGAGGGCAGATATGAGAGGCATGCTGCAGTGGTGGAGGGCTGTGCTGCAGCTGCTGGAGCTCTGTGTGAAGTGCTGACGTCACTTGTTGCCACCTAATAGCATTTCATTGGCTGGCTGGCTGGCAGATAGGGGAGGGTCCAAGAGTGTGAGGCAAGTGCAGTGAGCTGGGAAGCCAGTGTGAGCACAGGCACAGCAGTGGCAGACGGAGCAGGCTATGCTGCTCATTTCCATCAGTTTATTCCAGCTGTAATCCAGGTAGTTTACCTATGTAGTCACATTAAAGTAAAAGGTAACTGGGCTTTCCCTAGTGCAGCAGCAGGGGCTATCCTGAATGCATCAATTTGAATGGCCATTACTGGAGTGAAGAATGAAACAGTAGTACAGTCATTCAAAAAATGTGGTATTAGCAATGCCTTAGATGGCACTGAAGATGGTATCATGTATGAAAATAGCAAAGAAAGTGATACCAGTGATTGTGAGCAATTGAGCTGCTTAAATTCGGACACTAGCGATGATGAGTTCCTGGGGTTCCCAGACAACTAGAAGAGTATTTGAACATTAAAGTCTCTTCTCATTTGTTAATAACAATGCTAATGGTTGTTAATACTGCTGTTGAGTTTACATTGTTGAAATATTATTGTGGTGTATTTTATTAAATATATATATATTTTAAATTTCTTTTTATTTTATTTATTTTAGAGAGGAGACAGAGAAAGAGAGAGAGAGAGAGAGAGAGAGAGAGAGAAAGGGGGGAGGAGCTGGAAGCATCAACTCCCATATGTGCCTTGACCAGACCAGTGCAGGGTTTTGAACTGGTGACCTCAGTGTTCCCAGGTCGACGCTTTATCCACTGCGCCACCACAGGTCAGGCTTATTAAATATTTTATACACCATTTGGTTCAGAATATTTTTTTTCTTACTTTCCTCCTTAAAACCCTAGGTGCGTCTTATGGTCAGGTGTGTCTTATGAAGCGGAAAATATGGTCATTCTTTTAAACTAATTAATTAATTAATTAGTTTTCAAAAAGATTCTAAGGTTCATGCTTGACCCTTTTTTTCAGGATGCCATTCCCTGGTTCTTTTTGCTTTTAAAGCATGTATTGTTTAAGAAAGAGGCAGATATGCCCTCAGAAGAGAGAAGAAACAGCAACAGACATGCAAGCTCTAAAGGTCTTCACAGGTGGAGTAAAGGTGAATTCTGTCATTTAAAGGGTTCTTTTGATTTTTTTATTTTAAATAATGACTTCTGCAGAATTCAGACAGCTACAATTTGGCCAATCATTCAACATTTATTAGCTGTCTACATGCAACAGAAACAGAATTTAATTTTGTTAAAATAAGTTTAAAACAAGTGACTAAAACTTCAGCTCTTAGTCAAATGTAGTAAAATTGCACAATTGCTAGATGTTATCTTATTTATGGATCAGACTGTGTTTAGTCTGAGTGGAAAACTGCTTGATCTTTTTCCTCCTTATTCCCCAGATCCCCTGGCAGGAATGAGAAACAGAGAAAGAGGAAAAGGATGCCAGTTTGTAGCTAATTCTCTTATTAGGCTTAAGCATATCCATTTGCTTATCATATTGCAAGTCCTTGGTCAATTCCCAAATCCATTCCCCAGAGAAGCTATCCAAAATGCCATCACTTCCGCAAGCATTCTGGAAGTCTTCTTCTCCAGTCCTCCAGCCCCAAGATGGCTTGTCTCATGCTGAGAACATTGAGTTGATCGAATGAAAACCTCCTTAATTTTCTGCTCCCTAACCAACAAATGTTATGTTTCTACATCTGCCTCCTGGTCTCTGGTTTTAACACTCATTCCCCTGCTAGTCTTGTTGATCAGATCCCCTTTCAGCTTTTCTAGAGTGGAATCATATCTTGATGTGGAGAGTAGATCTGTAAGTTAGCATATAAGCAAAAGTCACATATAGTTGAAATTTTCTAATAGATTTCTTCTTTGCTGTCTTTTTTCTCACGAGTGAGAGAGAGAGAGAGAAGCTGACAGGAAGAGAGAGAGATGAGAAGCATCAACTCATAGTTGCAGCACTTTAGTTGTTCATTGATTGCTTTTTCATATGTGCCTTTACCAGGGGTCGCCATCTGAGCCAGTAATCCCTTGTTCAAGCTAGTGACCTTGGGCTCAAGCCAGTGACAGTGGGCTCAATCCAGAGACCATGCAGTCATCTATGATCCCATGCTCAAGCCAGTGACCCTGCACTCAAAGTAGATGAGCCTGTGCTAATGCCAGTGATCTCAGGGTTTCGAACCTGGGTCCTTAGCATCCCAAGTCAACTCCCTATCCACTGCACCACCGCCTGGTCAGGTTCTAGCACAGTAGATTTTCTAAACCACCTGTAACAGTCAAATATGGGTTTACAAAGTATAGTCCTATAAAAAAATATGCAGGAGTGAGTATATCACATAGACAATGTATCAATAGGTATAAGGCATATATACTTCATAAAGTATGTTTTATACAAGGTATACAGTAATATCCTGTTTACAAAAATTAGAAAATGTTTCAAAATGAATATGATGCTATAAAATATTCCCTACTTTATGTGAGCACTATATATACTGTGAAAGTCCAAGGAGGGGTTATATTGAGAGAAGAAGTTAAGTAAGCTTTTTGAAACACTTGAGCAAATTTTAACTATTCTGACTTCCCATTTGGTGTCACCATTCTAATTTTTTGTTTATAACTTTTTAAATTCTTCTCTAGTTCTTAGATAGTTGCTTTTTCAAGTTGTAGTAGAGCCATCACTACAAACTAGCATAAACTAGGCATTTTGCTATTTGTGTATGGTTTGGAAACCCCTAATTCATGCATATCTTCCTTGGTAAGTTTTCACTAAGAAGGTTCCCTGCCTGTAGTCAACCTCCTTAAGTGCAATGTCAACAAGGTTTCCAGCACTATTTAAATAATTTTTTGGGGGGGAGGTATTTTTCTGAAGTGAGAAGCAGGGAGGAAGAGAGACAGAGTACTGCATGCGCCCAAGTGGGATCCACCCGGCATGCCCATCAGAATTGCTCCATTGCAATGGGACCCATTCTAGCACCTGAGGTGGAGGCCATGGAGCCATCCTCAGTGCCTGGGCCAACTTGCTCCAGTGGACCCCTGGTTGCAGGAGGGGAAGAGAGAGATAGAGAGGAAGGAGAAAGCAGAGGGGTGCTTCTCCTGTGTGCCCTGGTTGGGAATCAAACCCGGGACTTCCACACACTGGCCTGACGCTCTGCCACTGAGCCAGCCAACCACGGCCAAATAATTCTTTCTTTCTTTCTCTTTCTGTTTGCCTACTGCCTTGTTAGATTAGGCTTGGCTATATATAGGTGAAATCCAAAATAGTAGTGGCTTAGGTAAGGAAAATGCTTTTTTCTTTCTTTCATATAAAATCTTGAAGTAGGTGGTGCAAGACTGTTTTGGTGGCTCCCCACTCATCAGAGATTCAGGTTCCTTCTCTCTTTTGCCCTGCCATTCTAGTTCATGGCTTCCATGCCTCATGGCTTCTAGAGCTCCAGCCATTGCATCCACATTCCAGACAGCAGGCAGAAATAAGAAGGTGTTCAGGAAAGTTATCCAAAACTTAAAAAATAAGGCAAAAGGATGACTGTGTGCCCTGCCAATGTCACACTAGAACGTTGTCATATTTACCCCAAGAGTTATCTCGCTTGAAGAACGATGTACTCTTTAGTAATGAGGGTTCAGACTCTAAAATTAGATGTTAGCTTGTAAAAATTGATTAGATGCAAATGAAATTTTCTCAGGAGAGATGGTTTTATTACCTTGAAGAACATTTGCTTCTTTTATATCTAACCTAACATTCTTATTTTTTTTTTTCTTTTTGAGTGAGAGGAAGGGAGATAGACAGATTTCTGCATGTGCCCCGACTGGGACCCACCTGGCAACCCCTCTCTAGAACTGATGTTTTGACCATCAGAGGTGCTTGCAACCCAGCTATTTTTAGTGCCTCAAGTGGAGGCTGGGCAAAGCCATCCTCAGCTCCTGGAACCCATGCACGTGAACCAATCAAGCCATGGCTGCAGAAGGGGAAGAGAAAGAAAGAGAGAAGACAGGGTTGGCGGGGGTGGGGGGGTGGGGGGAGAATCAGGTGGTCACTTCTCCTGTGTGCTTTGACTGGGAATCAAACCAAGGACTGCCACATGCCAGGTCAATGCTCTACTGCTGAGCTAACCAGCCAAAGCCTAATCTAACATTCCTATTTCAGGATTTTTTTTCCCCCTTACTGAATCAGCTTTGTCATCCTGCTGGTTCCTCTCATTTTTTTATTATTAATTTTAATGTATTGTGTTTACATGGATTCAAATGTCCCACTCAATATAACACCCTCACCCCCCCCAACCACTCGCCCCTCATTACATCCACTTTGTGCCCCTCTTTGTAACCTCCTCCCCCTCTTTCTTTTGGGACTTGCTGTCATGTTATCTGTATCTCTGTGTTATGTATGTATATATAATTTCACTAATCCCTTCACCTTCTCTGATCCCATGCTCTCATCCCCCTTCCCTCTGACTGCTGTCCCTCTGGTCCCTGTGACCCCGCCTCTGCCTTTATTCAGTTCCTCAGTTCACTTTGTTCATTAGATTCCACATATAAGTGAGATCATATGATATTTGTCTTTCTCTGGCTTATTTCACTTAACATAATAATCTCTAATTTCCAGGTCCATCCATGCAATCATAAAAGGTAAGATTTTCTTCTTTTTCACAGCCACATAATATTCCATTGTGTATATGTGCAACAGCTTTTTAGTCCATTCACCCACTGATGGACACTTGGGCTGTTTCCAAATCTTAGCTATTGTAAACAATGCTGCAGTAAACATGGGGGTGCATATCTTCTTTTGCATCAGTGATTTGGTATTCTTAGGATATATTCCTAAAAGTGGGATAGCTGGGTCAAAAGGAAGTTTTATTTTTAATTTTTTGAGGAAATGCCATACCGTTTCTACAGTGTAAAGCCAGTAGTCACGACCACCTTCACAGCTGCCTGACCCGTGCAGGTTTGCATTGGATTCGGACAGTCGGTAATGAAACAACGGAGCCAAGAACTGGTGAGCCATCAGCTTTAATTCTAGCTTGCACCTGGCGGCCAAGCAAAAACACACACTGGGCTCCAAAACCCACTCATTCAGTGCTCACAAAGCTACTGACTTATCCGAGTTTCCTAGAATCAAAGGTTTCTAGCTCACCAGACTTATTCATCTCTGTTCCCCATCTCCTCCTGCACAAACTCTGCACAAACTGACTTCTCCCTCAGCACTCTGCCATCTTGGCTGCTTCTCCTGGCCTCCATGTGGCCTTAATCTGCTCTCTTCCCTTCTAATACGAACCTCAGGAACCAAGAAAGCAAGCTCCCAGCTTGCTCCACTTTATACTGTAGAAATCCAAACCCTTAATCTAATCTACAAACAAGAAAGTCTCTGGTACAAAGTCACTCATCTGAGGCACAATGGGATTCCTCATGAGAGTGCACCATCCTACATCATCCAATTAGTCAAGGGTGTGGGGAAAAGCTTACTCTTAAAACTAAGCCTTAGGCTATAATGACCCAGCCTGCCCACAGCCTGTCCCAGAACACACATTAATATTAACGAACTTCCATGTGGGCAGCGCCATCTTTAACAAAGTGAGCATATTATATTTTGTCTGCCCAACAATCCACCTTTATGCTCACTTTACTACCCACAATCTACACCACTGGCATTCCTGTACAAGGAAATTAGGCACATTACACAAATTACAACATGACAAATAATACAATTTCAACAATTACAAAGGTACACACATTTCACCAGTTTCTGAGCACTTTGCCAAAAGCGCAAAATGTCCTCAGCCTTCTCTCTTGCCATCTGAAAGGCTTCCCGGGACAGGGGGACGGCCTACATCAAAGCCACCCCTCACCCCCATCAGGGTATTTCACATTGTCCAAAATCTATAAGTCCATTCAACAAAGGAGCCTGTGCCCATCCGGTCATAGTTCAGGAAATCAGTCCATGCACATGGGGTGTTAGCCTCCCCCCTCATTCCTGCCATCATTGCAGGTCTCACACTGTCCTAAAGAGATGCATGTGGCAATGGCAGTCAGCATTTCCATCTCTGCTCTGGGGAGCATGATGGCATCCACCCGTATGCCCCCAAATCACAGACCTATCAGCAGCTTAGCAGGCACTCCCTGCCGTTTCAGTGGCCACTCAGCGAAGCATGCCTGGCTCCCGGGATGTCTGTTCATTCCCCTGCAGCAGCTGCCACCATTTACCTTCTGGAGCCTGCGGATTGCAACTCCAGCTCAATTCTCCTCATTCTCCAAAGAGGAACTGAAAACATCAACTCCTGCTGCTGGGATCAAACTCCGGGCCACCGCTGCCTTCTGCTCAGCAGGCCTTGCAGCTCCAGCCTTGGCCTCAGCCTCAGGCTCAGCCTCCTGCTGCTGCTGGCTCTCCACTACATCCAGGGCAATCTGCAACTCACAAACCTGTGATTTCTCCTCCAGTGGCTGCTCCATTTCCAAGCAAATCTCGCGAACCTGGTCAGCCTCCTCCAGTGCTTCCTCCAGCTCCAGGGTCGGCAACTCTCTCTCCCACATTTTCTCCACCTCCTTCCACTGCTCGGTTTGCAGGTCCTGGGCAGCCTCTTCCATAGAGCTCTTGGTTTCCTCGCACATGGCTGTAAAAGTCAACCAGCCAACAGTCTCCCCCAAAACAGCCATAGGGAACCATAACAGCAGCCAGTCCTCTACTCCACTGCTCAAAGGTGGTGGTGGCTCCAAGCCAATCTGTATCGAATCCTGCCACAGACTACGCCAAATGTAAAGCCAGTAGTCGCGGCCACCATCACAGCCGCCTGACCCGTGCAGGTTCGCATTGGATTCGGACAGTCGGTAATGAAACAACGGAGCCAGGAACTGATGAGCCATTAGCTTTAATTCTAGCTAGCACCCAGCAGGCAAGCAAAAACACACACTGGGCTCCAAAACTCACTCATTCAGTGCTCACTAAGCTATTGACTTATCCGAGTTTCCTAGAATCAAAGGGTTCTAGCTCACCAGACTTATTCATCTCTGTTCCCCATCTCCTCCTACACAAGCTCTGCACAAACTGACTTCTCCCTCAGCACTCTGCCATCTTGGCTGCTTCTCCTGGCCTTAATCTGCTCTCCTCTCTTCTAATACGAACCTCAGGAACCAAGAGAGCAAGCTCCCAGCCTGCCCCACTTTATACTGTAGAAATCCAAACCCTTAATCTAATCTAATCTACAAACAGGAAAGTCTCTGGTACAAAGTCACTCATCTGAGGCACAATGGGATTCCTCATGAGAGTGCACCACCCTACATCATCCAATTAGTCAAAGGTGTGGGGAAAAGCTTACTCTTAAAACTAAGCCTTACGCTATAACGAGCCAGCCTGCCCACAGCCTGTCCCAGAACACACATTAATATCAATGAACTTCCATGTGGGCAGCGCCATCTTTAACAAAGTGAGCATATTATATTTTATCTGCCCAACACACAGTCGCTGCACAAGTCTGCATTCTCACCCTGCTGGCTCCTCTCATTAATGAATCAATTATACTTTGGCATGTGCTTGAATGATGTATGGGAATTACATGCTTAACATTTATATATCTTGACAGGAGGAAGGACAAAATGGCTTTCTCTTAGCTGAGTCAGCAGTCTTCCTGAACAGCTTATCTAAAATCTCTACTTGTATCTCATTGACCAGCACTTAGTCATAAGGTAACACCTAGCAACAAGGGAGGCTGGAGAACATAGTCTTTTAGCTAAGTATAATGGTACCCTGTTAAAAATAAAGTTTCTCTTACTAAAGTAGGGAGGCAGAAATTAGATAGCAGGGAGCAACTGATAGTCTTTACACAAGAACATAGAAACATTGATTATGCCCCCTTTAACCTGTATTTTTACCTCTTTCTGTCTTGGTTTCTTTCCAGCAGCCTAAAAGCATACTTAAAGATGTCCACTAGCTATCACCCCTTGGTTCTTATTCTTTCTCTAGCTATCCTGACAATATTCTCTTTTGTCCCAATTAAGGTTCTGGAAGGAAAAATATCACATGGTTCTACTTTCTCACTTCTTTCATCTCACCCAACTAAACCTGGTTTCACAGGTTATAGCTGATCTTCTGAACATCAAGCTCAAATCAGCTTCATCTTGCACCGAACAAATATTTAGTGATAACAGAAATATTCCATTTGTTTGTTGCTTTCTTAGTTATTCTTTCTTAGGACAGTGTTGTTTTCCATTCTTTGAAATGGCAAAAATTATATTTTAGTATTATT
The DNA here is from genome assembly GCA_037038555.1 of Rhynchonycteris naso. Classification (NCBI taxonomy): domain Eukaryota; kingdom Metazoa; phylum Chordata; class Mammalia; order Chiroptera; family Emballonuridae; genus Rhynchonycteris; species Rhynchonycteris naso. The sequence goes on from CM072998.1 coordinate 246,683,250, forward strand.
ATGAGCTAAATAGGCTTTTTTAAATTTAGAAATTGAGTTTAATGGGGTGACATTGATCAATAGAGTACATAAGTTTCAGGTGAACATCTCTATAGCATTTGAACTGTTGATTGTGTGTGGGCCCCTCACCCAAAGTCAAATCATTTCCAGTCCCTGTATATTTGTCCTTCTTTCCTCCTCTCCCCACTTCCCCCTTCCCCCGGTAACCACTTCACTTTTATTTATGTCCATGAGTCTCAGTTTTATATCCCACCTATGTGGGGTGTATTAAATAGGTTCTTTTAAACTGTTTATGAAAATATAATTTTCAGATATCACTTTGATTTTGTGCAAAATGCATTCTAACTTCCAAAAATCTAACCTAACAGCACACTTTGAAAATTATTTTTTGGTAAGCTCAGGTCAGTTTATTCAGTTCTCCCCTTATTTTTTAAAAAATATTTTTTAAAATTTATTCATTGTTTTATTTTTTTGAGAAAGATAGAGACAGAGAGAAACACTGACTTGTTGTTCCACTTATTCATGCCGACACTGCTTGATTCCTATAGTGTATGTGCCTTGACCAAGGATGAAACCTACAACCTCAGCATGTCAGGATGATGCTTTAACCAACTGAGCTACCTAGCAAGGGCCTCAGTTCTCCCTTCTGTTGAATACAAAAAAGAAATAGGATGTTTCTTGCTAATAAAAGAGGATTTCACTTGAATTGTTTCTGCAGTACAATGGTCAGTGACAAGATGCTTACCTGACTAACTTGTAAAGGAAAACTGCCCATTTTTAAATTAACAAAAGTACCAATATTATACTGATAACGTATTTTCCTGTTTTTGAACCTCCCTCTTGAGCCTATCTCAAAACATGAATCTTGCTATTTTTAAGTTAAATTTGACCTAAACCAGAGAACTTCCTATCCCAAGTATTGTATATACTTTGCCCTTCATAAGTCTCTCCTACTTTGCCTGCTTTATGTTTCAGGTAGGATTCCTCTTCAGGGATTTGGCTCTGGGACAGGGAAGCCCAGGTGCTTGAGAACTGCCAGCAGGATGTAGTTTTACTGCCCCAGTGTGGCAGATTTCATTACATTTCAAATGCTGATTCATATTCTTTTTCTCATTCTTCTTTGAAAAACCAACACACTAACAAGGAACAGTTTCTGTGTGAGTACAGCATAAGACATGAAGGAAAGGGGGGATTTGAGGGGTACCCAAAACTTATTTCACCTGTTCCTCCCAGGTTTTGTGGGAGATACATGGATGTAAGAATGAAAGCTTGGAACTTGATTAAGTAACTGTTATCTGCTATATCTGAAGATCACCTCTAGCAGGGAGAAGGCCATATCCCCTAGGCAAGAAGTTGGTCAGTTTCTAATCAGCTGAAGTTTGACCCCGCCAAATTCCTTTCCAAATTATCCAGTTACACAAAGAAAGCTCCAGGTAGATGAGTGAATGCAGAAAGAAACTCTGGGACCTGAGAATGCAGATGTTTTCTCTATTCATATTTTCTGAGTCTAAGCTCAGCAAGTCAAAACTGTCCTGACACTCATAAAGAGTATATAAAACAATTCTTGTAAATGATCCTTGAAAAGCACTATTATTTATTTATTTATTTATTATTTAGTTTTTTATTTAATGCGAGGAGGGAAGATAGAGAGACTCTTGTATGTGTCCTGACTGGGACAACCTGGCAACCCCCATCCGATGCTCAAATCAACTGAGTGATTTTTATTGCCTGAGGTCAGTGCTCAGACCAACTGACCTGTTCTTAGCACCTGGGGTTGATGCTCAAACCAATCCAGCCTCTGGCTGCAAGAGGGGAAGAGAGAGAGAAGGGTGAGAAGAATGGGAGAGAAGCAGATGGTTGCTTTTCATGTGTGCCCTGACAAGGGAATAAATCCAGGATGTCCATATGCTGGGCCGATGCTCTATCCACTGAACCATCCATCCAGGGCTGGAGCATCTTCTGTTACTGAGTTAGACCTCCAACAGTGGAAATTGTGTTTGAAGTTTGGTATTTATGATAAGGCAGAATCAACAATTCCTTCCTGTGTTCTTTTTCTTCCTTTGTCAGCTCGCCTTTTTTCTCTCTTTTCCCATCATTCTCTTCTATTCTCTTACTTCTTTACTGAATTTTATTATTAATTATAATAAATTAATTCTTTTGAATTTTCTAGATAGAATATTATGTAATCTGAAAACGATACATTTGTCTATTTTTCATTAACTCTCTTATTATTTCACTGGCCTTTCCTTTCTTATTACACTTACTGTAAAATTAATGCTATATAAGGGAAGTGATACTGAAGAATTTCATTTTTTTTCTTATATCAAAGGAAAAGCTTCCGGTGTTCATTAATGGTCATCTTGGCTATTAATTTTATATATATTATATTTACTATATATATTATATGCTATGCTTTCTATACCATATTTAGTAAATATTCTTCCTTTCTATACCATATTTAGTAAATATTCTTCCTTTTCTATTTTACCATGACATTTTTTAAAGCCTGCATTAGCGTTTTATTAATGTATTTTTCAATTTATTGATTTAAATAAAGAGAGAGGAAGAGATAGAGAGACAGACAGGTACATCGGTCTGTTCCTGTATGTGCCCTGATTGTATTCAAACTGGCAATCTCTGCACTTTGGGACAATATTCTAACCAATGGAACTATCTTGCTAAGGCCAGCATTAAGTTTTAAGTATTATCAAATGCTATTTTGACATATGTTGAACTGATCTCTTTTTTCTTTTGAAAACTATTATAACATAGTTGTGGGGTTTTTTTAACTAAAATAGTTTTTTAAAATCTGTAGTTGAATTTGATTAGCAAATATTTTATTTAGAATTTTCACCTTTATTTATATATAAGTTGGCATAAATATATACAAATACACACACACACACACACACACACACACCCTTTTCTGTTTTCTGAGGTAATTCACACAGCATGGTATTGGTAACAACTATCTGGCTCTGAAGCTTTTTTGAAGATAATTTTTTGATAAAGTTTTCAATTTCTTATGTAATGGTGTCTTCAACTTTTAACATCTTGGATAAATATTGATAATTTAACATTTTCCCAGAAAACGATCTATTAAAGTTTTTACATTTATCTGTTCTTATAATCTTCCCTTTTAATGCTTTGTGTTTATTTTGCTTTCCTTTCTCTCAATAATTCAATTTATTAGACATTTTTGTTGTAAATGCTGTCATTGCTATTTTTTTTCCAGCAAAGAATCAGGCCTTGAATCATTTAAAGTTTTTCTGTTTTGTTAATTAGAAATTAATTAACCTTCCTTTGGGTTTGTCTAAGTTGAATCTCTAATTTCCTAAATTGAATAACTTAATTAACTAAAGTTTATTTTTTTCTTGTTTAATAATACACTGACCTGTGGTGGTGCAGTAGATAAAGCATTGACCTGGAATGCTGACGCCGCCAGTTCGAAACCCTGGGCTTGCCCAGACAAGGCCCATGTGAGAAGCAACTACTACAAGGTGATGTTTCCCACTCTACACTCCCCCTTCTCTCACTCTAAAATCAATAAATAAAATCTTTAAAAATATTTTTAATAAAAGAAATATTAATACTTTAAAAACAATAAAAACATTTAAGACTATTTATTTGCCTCTGAACATAACTTTGGTGATCTTTTATAAATTTTGAATAAGCATGTTGTGCATTTTCTATTTGCGTTTTAGCTTTTGTTTTACTCCAAGAGTTACTTAAGAACGTGTAAAGCCAGTAGTCAGGGCCACCATCACAGCAGCCTGACCCACGCAGGTTCACATTAGATTCGAACAGTTGGTAATGAAACACAGGAGCCAAAAACTGGTGAGCCATCAGCTTTAATTCTAGCTTGCACCCGGCGGGCAAGCAAAAACACACACTGGGCTCCAAAACCCATACATTCAGTGCTCACAAAGCTACTGACTTATCCGAGTTTCCTAGAATCAAAGGTTTCTAGCTCACCAGACTTATTCACCTCTGTTCCCCATCTCCTCCAGCACAAACTCTTAACAAACTGGTTTCTTCCTCAGCACTCTGCCATCTTGGCTGCTTCTCCTCCACATGGCCTTAATCTGCTCTCCTCTCTAATACTAATCTCAGGAACCCAGGAACTGAGAGAGAGAGCAAGCTCCCGGGCTGCCCCAGTTTATAGCATAGAAAATCCAAACCTTTAACCCAATTATACATAAAGAAAGTCTCTAATACAAAGCCACCCATCTGAGGCAAAATGGGATTCCTCAAGAGAGTGCACCACCCTACATCATCCAATCAGTCAAGGGTGTGGGGAAGTGCTTACTCTTAAACTAAGCCTTAGGCTATGACGACCCGGCCTGCTCACAGCCTGTTCCAGAACACACATTAATATCAATGAACTTCCATGTGGGCAGCGCCATCTTTAACAAAGTGAGCATATTATATTTTATCTGCCCAACAGAGCATTTCTTTCCTTCTTGTCTAAAATTATTTAAGTTTCTGTTATCTTTATAGTTAAGATGATCTTTAAACTTCATTTTTCTCTTTTAACAGAAAATATTATGATTTGTCCTGGGAGAAAAATAATTCATGAGCAAAAAATGGAAACTCTTCTTCTACCCTCACCCCTTTTAGGGTAGACAATTTTTTGTGTGTATGCATTTCTAAAGTTTGACACTTCATCATAGACATCAAGCCCTGCTATAAAAGAAAGTACATGATGAGCCTTTAATTTCCAGAGGAGACTTTGGGTGTATGTGATAGCAAATTAAAAAATAAAGCAGCCCAGGTCTCCAGGCCTGGGAATACAGACTGTTTTTAAGAAGAGAGAATGATGGAATCCCTTTTGCAAAACAGGACTGGAGAAGTAGGACCTTGGAGAAAAGTGGTGCTGGGTGTTTGACAAGTCCAGATAACAAGAGCTACAACACTGGGACCCAAGTAAAGAAAGTGAGTTTCACATGGAAAAAGTGTTTGTTCACCATGCTTCTTCCTTTGATGGACATGAATGTTGGAGCACTACTTTTTTTTTTTTTTTTTTTTTTTCTACAGGGACAGAGAGAGAGAGAGAGAGTCAGAGATAGGGACAGACAGACAGGAAAGGAGAGAGGTGAGAAGCATCAATCATTAGTTTTTCATTGCCGTTGCAACACCTTAGTTGTTCATTGATTGCTCTCTCACATGTGCCTTGACCGCGGGCCTTCAGCAGACCGAGCAACCCCTTGCTGGAGCCAGCGACCTTGGGTCCAAGCTGGTGAGCTTTTGCTCAAGCCAGATGGGCTCGCGCTCAAGCTGGTGAGCTCAGGGTCTCGAACCTGGGTCTTCCGCATCCCAGTCTGATGCTCTATCCACTGCGCCACTGCCTGGTCAGGCTTTTTTTTTTTTTTAATTTTTATTTTATTCATTTTAGAGAGGAGACACAGAGTGAGAGATAGAGAGAGAGAAAGGGGGGAGGAGCTGGAAGCTCAACTCCCATATGTGCCTTGACCAGACCAGTGCAGGGTTTTGAACTAGCAACCTCAGTGTTCCCAGGTCGACGCTTTATCCACTGCGCCACCACAGGTCAGGCCTCAGTTTGCTTTTTTAAAATTACCTTAAGCCCTAAAACAAACTAGATAATGGCAAAGGATCCATGTGGATAAGAGGAAGACCCATGACGAGAATCCATGTTTTCCTGCCAGTCTGGAATGTGGGGACTCAAACCAGTTCTAAGTAATCTTAGAAATAATAAAGTGTGATAATACTTGCATCCCTCATGGGCAGAGATGTTTATACATATGATATTACTTTAAAATCTTATTATGTGGTGGCCAAAGCATATGTCTTGCATAATTTCCATTTTTGAAATTTATACCTGTGTTCTCTGTAAAATTTTGTAAATCCTTCTTTAATTTATTTCTAATTACAAAAGCAATCCATATTAACTGTACAAATATTTAAAAGGTAAAAGGATAAAGAAAAAATGACTTTTACAATATGATTTTTAGAATCTATAAATATTTGTGCACATATATTTGATTGATCCCAATGTAGGACATTTAGGTTGTTTTTTAACATGTTCTTCTTATAATTAATATTGAAATAAACTCCACGTTTTTATTTATTTAGGAATCCTAGAAGTTGGATTACTGAGTCAAAGTTTATGTTCATTTTTAAACCCTTGTTATAAATTTCTCAATTGCTTTCCAAAAAGTTGCATTAATTAACTATCTCAAAAACAGCATTTGAGAATACCTATTTGCTGTACACTTACCAACATTAGATATTAGACCTGCCATTAAAAGAAATAGCAGGTCACCCTCAGCTCTTACCTGGATGACTTGCAACAAGCCTTTGATTCTCTCAACTATCCTTATCCCCTTTCCAATCAATTCTCCATACTCTACCCAGAGTGATTCTTCTAACATGTAAATTTGATTATAAAATTTCCTTGCTTAAAACAATAAAGTCCTTCCATAGCCCATAGAATTAGACCTAAACATTCTATGGTCCGTAAGGTTCTTCATGTACGGGTTTCACCTATACCTTCCGAGTCCTCTCTATCATCTCATTATCCACCTCTATGCGTCAGACACATTGAACTCATTTCTGTTTTTAGGAGTTATTCACATTCTCTCTCACTCCCAATCTCTATCTCTTCCCCTCTTTCTGCCTTCTAGTCTCTGCAAATACTGCTTCTTCAGGTTGAACACTTTCCCCTTTTAATCTAGCTAACTGCCTCCTCTTTCATCAGTGAGCACTTGGGCTTTTTCAGAGCTGAAATGCTCAGACTGGTGTTTGACGTTAGATAACACTGCCCCCTTGAGGACTTCTGTAGGCTCTGATTCAATCAGGTGGCTAATTCCAGGAATGCTCTGGATCTTGGATGGAACATTCAAGGATTCCGATTCCAACCATATCTCAATTATTACCTCAGATATTGCCACTGCCCCATTCATTCCCCTGTTTTCTTCTGGAAGTTCAAAAAAACCTGTTAGACCTTTTCACCAGATCCAGGATTCTCTTATTCTCTCTTTTGTATTTTTCATCTCTTTGTTTTCTTTTTCATTTTTCTTTTTTCTTTTCAGGTGAGAGTAGGGGAGATATTGAGACAGACTCCCACATGCACCCAGACCGGGATCCACCCAGCGATCCCGTCTGGGGTCCACGCTCTGCCCATCTGGGGCCATGCTCCCTACAGAGCTATTCCCAGCAACAGAACTATTCCCAGTGTCCGAGGCGGAACTCCATGGAACCATCCTCAGTGCCCAGGGCCCACTTGCTCAAATCAATGGAGCCATTACTGCTGGAAGAAGAAGAAAAGAGAGAGAGAGAGAGAGAGAGAGAGGGAGGGAGGGAGGGAGGGAGGGAGGGAGGGAGGGAGGGAGAGGATGGGTGAAGAAGCAAATGGTCGCCTCTGGCACGTGCCCCAACCGGAATCGAATCTGGGACATCCACATGTCTGGTTGGCTGTCACTCCACCGCTGAGCCAAACTGCCAGGGCAATCTCTTTGTTTCTCTGTGCTGCATTCTAATAGGTTCTTCTTTTCCATCTTCCAATTTGCTAATTGTCAACTCAGCCATGTGTAATTTACTGTTCAACCCTTCTACCAAGCTAATAATTTTGCTTATTGCATTTTTAAATTATAAAATTTTTATTTGTTTCTCTTCAATTCTGCTGTTACTTTTAAAATATAATTTCTGGGTCCCTGCTAAAGCTTTTAAGTTTGTGTTTTATTTCCATAAACATTATAAGCCTAGTTGTTTTATAGTTTGCTTATGATAACTCCAGTGATTCAGTCTTTGTGTATCTATTTCTCTTGAATGGCCTTTCTGCTTTATTTTTACTTATTGTGTCTGGTTTCTGAGTGTGTCTGGTTATCTTTCACTATGTACTGACTAATGCATTTGAAAAATTGTTTGTAGTAATTTGAGACCTAAGATGAGGACATATTCACTCTGAGAACAATTTCATTCTTTTTTGCTGGGTGCCTACTCTAGGATTACCATCTAAGTACAAGTTTTGAGTTTTCCTCAACCACGTTAAGTGTGGTAAAACTAGGCTGCAGGTCACTGTGAGGTTTTCTTCTGGTTTGCCTTATTCTGAGACTATTAAACGTTGGAGTCCCTGCTTTTAAAAGGATGTTTTAACATCGTAAGTATTTGGTGGGTTCAGGGTTCTGGCTTTTGTCTTCCCAGTCTGGGAATCTGCTGGACTCAGTTTTCAACTGTTCCTTTTGGATCAACAACTGCCCTTATGACAAAGGGCATTTGAGCACTGGGCTTAGCTGTCTGAATTTTTATCTTCTAGATTTGAACCAGCAATTCTTTACTATCTCGTTCATTCTTTGATCCTTAATTTTTTTTTTTATCCAGCTTTCTTAGTTGTCCTCATTGAGTGAGTTGATCCTAATTACCTTCCCAAAAGCAGAACTTGAATTTAGCTCTCAGTTGTGGTTCATATTTGAAAAGATCTCTCTAGATAGTATGTGTGGACTCCAGACTGAAAGAAGCCAAAAGAGTGACCAAAGGCCCTTTTCAGCTCTTTAGATGGATGGCAGGGAGATGTAAACAATTCCCTGTCTGACTGTCATTTATCTTGAGCAGTTCTCTTGGCCTGAGGCAAGATGCATCCTTATTTCCACGACTTGGCTCTCAGATACTCTTATAGATTTGGGACATGATAGTCTATAACTCCCAGAGTACACTTCTACTAGGGTTCTCTGCTCACTTGTCCTGCCCTCGCACTTTACTTGTAGAAACATTTCCCAGCATGCAATGTGTCTCTGCCAGTCTCTTAGTCCTAAACTCATTTCTTTCACTTTTTCTTTGTTTTCTCCAGGTTTACAAAACTGGCTACTTTTTTTAAAAAAAATTGAGGCATATTTTACATACAACACTGTGAGTTTAAGGTGCACAGGTATCGATTTCATACATTTATGCCACTGTAATGTGTCTAACACTTCTGACAATGGGCATTAGGTTGGTGCCCAGGAGGTAGGGCTGTGAGGACTGAGTGTGAAGTGTCCACAGAACCAGCTGGGACATGTGTCCCACAGTATATGATAGGAAGTGACATGGCTTCCAGGAAGTTTAGGCATAGAAGAGTGACTGTGATGGCAGCTGGAGAACATGGGACCAAGCAAAGGACTGGAGCATGTTATGACATTGTTTCCAGAAAGAGTCCACTGAAAAGCAGGGCTGAACTGTGGAGCATGGGGGGCCTGGGGTCCCTGAGAAGGCATTGTGGCCCCAGAGGTGGAACAGATTCCCCTTCTGTTATGAGAGGATCGGAACTACTCCCACGCACACCGTCAGCTTGGCCCTGAGGTCCACAGTTGACATTCCCTCACCCCAGTGGTGGCTCCTGGAAGAGCCAGGCTGCGGGGCGCACTTCCAGGAGGCATGGGTCTTGCAGGCACCTGTGGCAGGTTGGTTGACAAGAGGGACTGCACAGGGGATGAAGGTGGGCACCCACAAGAAGGTATAGCCCAGAGAGTGGTGAGAGGACCTGGACAGGGTGAGTGTGTATGCAGGGTGCCTTGGCAGGAAGTGCAGGATCAGGCAGAGAATGCTGGTGGATATAGCAGGGATGAGCAGGAAGTGCGCTGTGGCCAGAGTGCCACCTCTCTGCTCAGTATGGTCTCAGGCCTCCTCCAGGCCACCTGGACATTTACAGCCACCTCTGTGTCACAAAGCCTCCTCCTAATCTCACCTAGCAGCCCTACCGATTCACCAAGTGGCCCTCAGTTTGATCCTCCTGACGCCACCTCCTGGATGCCCTCCCCCATTTCCTACTGAGGAATCGGTACCCACAACAGGTTTTGCCACTTGCAGCACCAGAACCTCTTTTTCGACATAGAGCCTTTATTTCACAGGTGTAGTATCTGGGGGGAGGAGGAAGGCTATTCCCGGGCAACAGGCAGGCTCTCTGTTACAGTGTGGGCCCTTAGTCCAGGGATTTCCATAGTGATACTATAGGTTTCCAGGGTCCTGATGCTGCCGCTATTCACTTTGTTATCACCATGTGATAGCCTGTTCTGAAGGGGACCCAGGAAAAGAGACGTGACTGCAGGGTGGGCAGGCCTCTACCTAAGTAGCACTGGTGACCAGCACCATCACCATCAACACTGCAAACAGACATAGAAAAGCCTAGTCTAGACAGATTGATCCACATCATCTGGCTGTGTCTTGATCACCCATGGCTGACACTATGCTACCTTCACTTCTCCAAACTCCATGTCTTTGTTTTGTATGAGCTGCAGGTCAGCTTTAAATTTAATTTACTTCTTTTCTGCTAGCATCCTTAAGTGTTTTTTATATGAAAAAGAGACTGGGGTTGATTTAAGGAGCACGTTTTTCTTCAAAGGACTCTTGGGCCTTCCCTTGCTCTTCTTCCAAAGCCCATGCTTCATGTCCAGGCTGTTGTGGTGCACTCTCCCTTGGGTGGGGACACTGATGCCCAGGTTAGTTGCCACTGTGCTATGCCATCTGGACCCTTTTACTTCTCCTCCTGTATTCTGATAATGTCTGAATAATGAGGTGTGGCAAGTGGGAAGAAAGGATGAGAAGTACTCCAGCTGCTCATTTTTCTGGTTGCTCCAGATCTTAAGTTTTTCATCCAGGGTAAGGCAGATCAAGGCCGGATTTCCTGTGGCAGGTTTGCTCTAGTCCTGGCATCATATCTTGGTTGGGATTGTAGTCTAAATAACGCTCCCTCCAAGGGAAGTTTATGTTCTAATCTCTGGAACCTGTGAATATGTTAGCATTCTGGCAGAAGAGACTTGCTGTTGTGATTAAGTTAATGATGACGATATGAGATGATTGTAGATTGTTCAGGTGGTCCAAATGAAATTGCAAGGGTTTTTGTAAGAAAGGCAGGAGGGTCAGAGTCAGAGAAACACATGCGAAGACAGAGACAGAAGTTAGAGTGTTTTGAGGAAGGGAACATGAGACAAGGTATGCAGGCAGCCTCTAGACCAGGGTGCACTGCATTGGTGCGCCCTAGAAGATTTCCAGGTGTGCCTTATGGTATTCCAGAGAAATATGTGCCTGTTGGGGACCAAAAATCAAACAGGGTTTTTGGAGTTTAGATTTTTGGGGGACAGAATTGTGGGGAATTGGCTGTAAGCTGACAGTCTGCCCAACTCCCCACCTCACTTGCCTGATTAGGTTGCAAAAGGTTGTTAAACTGTGGTGCTGGATTAGGATTATTTACACTACCCCTCATGTTCCCCAGAAAGATTGGAGGCAAGTTCCTTCTATCCTTTGTTTGGTGTAAAATTAAGATGATATGTATGTATGGTGGGAGTTTTCTGCACTTGGTAAAATTCTTGGGTTGCCTTGGAAACATGGTCAAAGATCTCATTGATTTGCTAATGGCCCACTTTGCCCTATAAATAAAGCAAGATGCAGTTTTTGGGCATGCTTTGTTCTTGCCAGCAGCAATTACAGGGCCTTTCTAACCCTGTATTTTTTTAATTCCACATATTTTCTTAATTCTGCACCATTCCCACTTGGGACCTGGAATTACTAGCTGCGCTGGTTCGTGGCATGTGCCCAGACATAAAAATAAATATAGTTACTCTATTATACCATTTTATTATGGAAATACCACTTTTTTTGTTAACACATCATTATTATATTTATTATTAACACATCATTATATTATTTTTAGATAAATACAACCAAATAAAATGGATAGGTTTCTCAAAAAGAAGTGTGATATTGAAGAATTCGATTCTGGAAGTGAACAAAAGTTAAGTGTAAATAAAATAGGACTTGAAGGCTGACGGGTAGAATTTAATTGATAGCATTTTCCATCACTTAACACTGAACAATACAATGGATTAGAAACCCATTCATGGAAACTTCAAGTGATTTTGGCTTAACATTAACAGAAGAAGAAGAACTGGCAGCTATATCCACTGATCGTGGATTGATGATTAAACATAAGGAATTGTCTCTTGAAGCCTTTTGGATTTCTATAAGAGAAGAATATGTGGCAATATCCAAAAAAGCTTTGAACATTTACTACAATTTTTAACATCCTATTTATGTGAATTATGATTTTCTACCCTCAACACAATTAAGAGTAAAAAGAGAGGAATTCTTCAATGTATTGATGAGGAAATGAGAGTTTGTCTTTTAAATATATGCCCAAACATTGAAGAAATCGCTAGGACACATCAGGCTCATGTTTCTCATAAACACAAGAATGAGAAAACTTAACACATTTGCGCCAGACCTGCCGAATTTACTAGATCTTACTAAGAATGTATCTATATATATAAAAAGATAACATTTTTGTCTTTATTTTATTTTTTAACCCCTCTTTTTTAAAAATTCTAAAAAGCATAACTCAAAAACTGTAACATTAAAATGTTTTTTTAATGTCAGAATAAATTTAATTTTGTTGTATTTATTTTGTTTAATCACCATAAAAGCATGCTTGAACTTTATATTTTTTTCTTTAATATTTGACTTAATTATTATAACATATTTCTCACAAATTTGTATGTAGTGCACCTACAATTATTTGTAGGAATTTAAATGTGCCCCAACTTCAAAAAGTTTGAGAACCACTGCTCTAGAAGATGGAAAAGGCACCAAAGCTCTTCAAGAGCCTCCAGAAAAATATGTAGCTCTGCCAACATCTTGATATTAGAACTTCTAACTTGCAGAACTATAATATAATAAATGTGTATTGTTTTAAATGGTGAAGTGTGTGGTAAGTAATTTGTTACAGCAGTATAGAAAACTAATACAAGTGAACCATCAATTTAATGTATCTATCTAGTTCTACCATTTAGGACTACATTATTCTAGATATGTTCTAGATGTCATATATTATGGCATTTAACATATCATCTAGTTCTAAGTATTTATTATAGTTAGTGAAAACTTTCTGATGCTAATGATAGGTCAATGCTAGTCAACAAAATCCTAAATTTTGGTGAAGGTTGAGTTTTTGTCTTTTTCTACACTGTCTATGCTGCTGCTGCATCCTTTGGTGTGTTCTTTTTAAAATATAACACAGGCATCCCCATTGTAATGTGAAAACTGCCCTGCCTTTTGCAGGATTTGTAGAATCTTCTCTCTAAGTAGGAAGGATTCACATGCTTCCTGGTGATAGAGCAGGGTATTTTTTCCCAACCAGTTCATGTCAGATGTGCCTCTTCTGTGCAAAGGTCAGTGTTAATCACCATTTTGAGAGTCCTTTTGTGGAAATGAACTAAGATACAATAAAAACCAAAGATACCTTAAAGTGCTAGAAATATTACATACAAGAAAAAGTTTTTTAAAGTTTTATATTATAGTCTAGGTATTTAAAACAAGTTGTGAAAGTGTTCTGGTAAAAATACAGCACTGTGTGGCTGGCAGCCGACAAGCACCCTTACCGCCTGCTCTGAACAAGGCCACTTAATCTTCCCATGATCCAGCCGCTCCCTCAGGAGACAGTGCTCGAGTATTTTGAAATCCATTTTACATTTTCTCTATTTTACATAAATTTGAAGCTATAAAAATAAAGAAGGCATGGTCCTTGCTCTTGAGTTCATCAGGGGAGACATACAGCTCGACAAATAATTATGGTGCAGCCTGCATGATAATTGCTATGGGACAAGGACAAGGTGAGCAAATAACTGAACCGGAAGAAAATGGTAGAGATATTCATTAACTAATTAATTAATTCAAACTGCTTCATGCAAATGTTGTGTTAAATACTGGATAATCATTTATCCTGAGAATAACAAGAAGCTGTGGAAAGAAATGTGTTGGAAATCCTAGACCACAAACTCTCAGGACTTCCCCACTTCTGCCTCCCGATGTCAGTATTTGTTTTGAAGTGATGTCACTTCTAGAGGTACAGTCATGGGCTTAGGAAAGAGCCTCTGCCTTACCTTCTGAGGTCTTATAATCCTCTGCTCAAAAATTATACCCTTTTCCGACTCTTCCCAGCCTCAAGCTGTGAATCGGGTGGCCATCTGTGCAACATATCACCCAGGGCAGATGTGGCATGCATGTCTCTGTGGTTCAAACCCACCTTTTCATGGTCCTGCTATGATTTCTCCCTGCTTATCCTAAGGAGGCAGGTTCAGTTTTATAATTACAGAGTCCGATGCTTCCAAATCTTTGTTTTCTTGTACTTGATCTCAGCTTATAAGACCCCCTTATAAGACTGTATTAGAAAAGCTAATCTTGCCAATTCCAGGTAATTTTGTCACTTCCCCAACCCCTGGTTAAATTAAGTGCCCCCCCCTCCAAGTCCATGGGATTCAGCCCCAACTCCCTCACATGGTATATTCAAGTCTTTACCAAATTCTCCCACCTCATCTCTAGTTTTGCCCCCTTCAAATTCTGTTTTAGCTATACATTAACTTATTAAAATTAAAAACAATAATAACCTAAAATGTATTTTATTCTCTTTGGACATAATGTTTTCTGCTTGGAAAACTGCTCTCTCTCCCCAAATCCCACACATTACGCCCACCCTAAACTCCTCTTTGCCTAATTATTTCCATCTGTCACTCAGATCTCAGCTTAGTTACACGTCTTTCAGGAAGACTTCCCTTACTCCTATGTTCTATGATCCCATAGCCCTTGCTACTTCTATGATACGCTCCTTATCATACGGTATTGTAAATATTCTTTACTTATTTTTTTTAACAGGGACAGAGAGAGAGTCAGATAGACAGGGACAGACAGACAAGAGCAGAGAGAGGTGAGAAGCATCAATCATCAGTTTTACATTGCAGCACCTTAGTTCCGTGATGGTGAACCTATGACACGCGTGTCAGCATTTTCGATGACATGCGGTTGCATGCGGCTGCATACCAGAGGAGTATGGGACCACATGCCGAGAAGGACGTTTCATTCTTGGCTCCTGCACGGTCAGGTGCAGTAGCCGAGGATAAAACCTTTGCTGTAGTGTAGACACTCTGTGCCGGAGGTCTATAGGCCAAAACAACAGAACTCCAGCACAGAGCGTCTAGTTCTGGGACTTCTGGTTAGGCCGTTTTCCTCGAAGTGACACACTGCCCGAGTTATGCTCGGTTTTATGGCAAATTTTGACACACCAAGCTCAAAAGATTGCCCATCACTGCCTTAGTTGTTCATTGATTGCTTTCTCATATGTGCCTTGACTGCGGGCCTTTAGCAGACCTACTAACCCCTTGTTGGAGCCAGCAACCTTGGGTCCAAGCTGGTGAGCGTTTTTTTTTTTTTGGCTCAAGCCAGATGAGCCCATGCTCAAGGTGGCAACGTCGGGGTCTCCAACCTGGGTCCTCCGCATCCCAGTCCGACGCTCTATCCACTGCGCCACCACATGGTCAGGCTCTTTGCTTTTTTTGTTAGCCACCTTAGACCAGGACTTTGACCAGGTGCCTGGCACTTAGAAGGAATTCAGTAAATATTTGTAGAATAAATGAATGAATAAATGTCTGAGGTAGGTTTGGCTAACCCCATTTGCAGAGCATTTCTGTGCCTTGCCTGAAGTCAGCCAGAACACAGGGAATAGATTTGACATTGAGATTCAGGCCTACTAAGTCCTAATCCAGTGTGCTTTCTAGTTTTGTTTTATTTATTTATTTACTTAATTATTTATTTTTTACAGGGACAGAGAGAGAAATAGATCAAGACAGACAGACAGGAATAAAGAGAGTTGAGAAGCATCAATCATTAGTTTTTCGTTGCCGTTGCGACACCTTAGTTGTTCATTGATCGCTTTCTCACATGTGCCTTGACCGCGAGCCTTCAACAGACTGAGCCACCCCTTGCTGGAGCCAGCGACCTTGGGTCCAAGCTGGCGAGCTTTTGCTCAAGCCTGATGGGCCCGCGCTCAAGCTGGCAAGCTCGGGGTCTCAAACCTGGGTCTTCTGCATCCCAGTCCAACGCTCTACCACTGCACCATCGCCTGGTCAGGCCAGTTTAGTTTTATTTTTTTAATTTAAAAGTTATAATACCTTGTTCTTTTAAAATTAAATTAATTGGGGTGACATTGGTAAATAAATATTTCTAGTATTTCTTAAGACCTGACATAAGCCTTGCTTTTCAGAGAGGTGCAAAGGAAACATACCCTTCAGATAGAGTATCATCACTTATATAAATAATTAGAGAAAAATTCGGAAGAAAACATGCTAATAGGAAATCATGATTATCTCTGGGCAGATAGAAGGTAGTAGGGATCTTGAATCCACCCTGTAATTTCTTTTCTTTTCTTTTTTTTAACAAAGCTAATATATTCATGTGTTACTTGTCTAGTTAAAAATTAAATTTAGGTCCTGGCAAGTTGGCTCAGTGCATAGAGCATCGGCCTGGCATATGGATGTCCTGGGTTTGATTCCAGATCCGGGCACACAAGAGAAGTGACCATTTGCTTCTCTCCCTTTCCTTCTCCCCCTTCTTGCCATCTTCCCCTACAGCAACAAGCGGTTCAACTGGTTCAAGCATCAGCCTCAGGCGCTGAGCATAGTTCAGTTGATAACCCCCATACGAGGGTTGTCAGGTGGATCCCAGTAGGGGTGCATGTGGGAGTCCATCTTGCTATCTCCCCTCCTCTCACTTAATAAAAATAAATAAATAAATTTAATAAATGAGTACTACCAATAAATTTTCTGTAACATGTTATCTGTTTGATTTTTTTCTATCAAAGATTTGGAATTAGTATTGATGTTTCCTTTGCTGCTTATTCAAAAAAGAAAAAGGAAAAGAAAAAAAACCAAATAAAATACTTTGGCCCCAAGTTTTTAAAATGTTCACCATTACACTCAGTACTAAAACTAATTGAATTGAGAAGATGGACTGTGACAATGACTAGACTACTTGACTTGTTGATTTCTTTCAGTTTATGACTTTTCATCACAGACAATTTTTCTTGAATGCTTTTTTTAGTGTGTGTGTTTATTTCTAGTCATAATGCATCTGGTCTGTATAATTAAGGAGTGTTGAGAAAATATGAATTAGTCAAATATACAGAAAGTAGATCTATATGACAGAAATGTAGCGCCAGACCATATTCCTTCTCGGGTAAAGACATTATTCATAGACTTGTGGGATTGTTAATGCAATGAATTTCTCGGTTTTCTGAAAGCATTCCTATACAACTCTCTGGTGGTTGATCTGTTTAAAAACCCACTTGCACAAGCTGTTCCTTTGCCCCCTGACCCATTCCTGATTCTGGATGCATGTATAAAACTCCATATTTGTTGATTTAGGAATGTCCTTAAGGAATGTATTTAACCATGACTTAAGGTCTGGTTCAAAAGTAAATGCTGCCTGACCAGGCGGTGGTGCAGTGGATGAAGCATCAGTCTGGGACATGGAAGACCCAGGTTCAAAACCCCGAGGTCACCGGCTTGAACATGGGTTCATCCGGCTTGAGTATGGGCTCACCAGCTTGAGTGAGGGGTCATTGGCTTAAGTATGGGATCATAGACATGACCCCATGGTCTCTGGTTTCAGCCCAAAGATTACTGGCTTGAGCCCAAGGTCTTTGGCTTGAGTATGGGGTGACTCACTCTGCTGTAGCCCCTGAGTCAATGCACATATGAGAAAGCAATCATTGAACAGCTAAGGAGCTGCAACGAAGAATTGATGCTTCTCATCTCTCTCCCTTCCTGTCTGTCTGTCTCTGTTATCTGTCTCTTCTCTGTCTCTGTCGAAAAAAATAAAGCAAATGTTGTTTGGACAAATAAGAAGAATGGCAGAAGAAGAAATCAAAGCAACAAAAACAGCAACTTCTAGTTAACCATGAAACCCCAAAAGGTGTACACCATACCATCTTCTAGAAAGGGTGAGCTAGGAATGTAAATACACATGTCCAGACTTTGGTGGCCTTTGGACAAGCATTAAACCCAGATGACACAGTTGAGAATCCATACTTGGGACACACTGATTACGGTTATTAGACACAATTGGTATTATTATTATAGGGTTATAATAGAGAAAGGCTGTTAAAGCCATAAGGGTGTGGACAGTTTCATATATAAGGACATATTTGGAGCCAGAAGAGTGAAGACTTTCTAAATAATTCTGTTTACACTACTCTTTAAATGTGTTTTGTCAAATAGTGAATAAGGCCAATCTAAAACAACAGCACAGGCACTGGCCAGTTGGCTCAGTAGTAGAGCATCAGCCCAGTGTGTGGAAGTCCTAGGTTCAATTCCTGGCCAGGGCACACAGGAGAAGCACCCATATATTTCTCCACCCTTCTTCCTCTCCTTTCTCTCTGTCTCCCTCTTCCATTCCCACAGCCAAGGCTCCATTGGAGCAAAGTTGGTCTGGGCGCTGAGGATGGCTTGATGGCCTCCACCTTAGGCACTAGAATGGCTCCAGTTGCAATGGAGCAATGCTCCAGATGGGCAGAGCATTTCCACCTAGCGGGCTTGCCAGGTGGATCCTGGCCGGGCGCATATGGAAGTCTGTCTGTCTCCCCACCTTTCACTTCAGAAAAATGTAAATAATTAAATAAATAATAAATAAATAAAACACAAACCAAATGTCCCCAGCAAGCCTGACTGTAATCTGTGACTATAAATAGGACCCCTTTAAGAGCAGTAGCCCATATTTTATTATTCCAGTCACTGAGTAAAATATTGGGAAGGCACAGGGCCTCTGGAAGCTGAAGCATCTGTATTTAAAGCTGAGACAAATTTCTTTCTTGCATGTAACTTTGGACAGTTTGCTCAACCTCTCTATCCTTGGTTTACTCATTGTACAATGCCATGGTGCTTGTTACATAAGGTCGTGGTGGGGATTAAATGAGTTAGCAGGAGTAAAGAGCTTGGGACAGGGCTATGCACATGCAGGCTAAGTGATTGATAACTATTAATGCTCATTATCAGCACCTTAACTCCCTCATCCTTTACCCTCCAGGATCCCCAGGTGTGTATTGCATTTACTCACAAACAAATAGCCTCTGTCATGGTCATTTGGTGTTCCTGTGGCCATTCCCACAGAGCTAGGTAGCAATGCCTATTATCACTTCCAGGTCCCATCATTATGCAGCAGTGAAAATCTTTTGGGATGACTGTTTGCTTAACTCACCCCACCGTCCCTCCTCTGGTCCCCACGGCCCTAGCTTACCTTTGTGAGCCTGGTCCCTTCCATGGGTAGGTAGTGTAAGAGTTGTCCCTTAATCTGTGCTATGCCAAGCAGTATCTGTCCTCCATGAATCTGAAACTTGGAACAAACAGACTCAGAGGTTGCTATTGCTGGAGTCGAGGCATGCTAATAATAAGGTTTTGTGAGTTTATGCATTGGCCACATTCCCAGATACACCTTCAACTTCTTCAAGAGTTGGAGGAGGGTGGACACCTGCCTCATTCACAGCACCTTTCCCCATCTTTACCACCTCACTAAGGTGAGAGTCAGTCCCTCAAAGCACAAATTCTCTGACACTCCCTTTTGATTGGCAGGCTGTAAATAGCTTTTCTGAGGATTCTTCCCAAGCTGAAAGTAGGGGTTTTGCTTATAAAGATGGAGTAGACAGAAGAATTACCATCTGAAGAGGAATAGAGACCATCTGTAAAATGAGCATATCTCTTGTTTTCTATAGCATCAGACATTTTAAAAGGTCACAGATAGCTTCATTAAAGGATTATGGAAAATGTACAGAGATCCAGATACATCTGTTTCTTTGCCTCCTCTCTTGAGGGCCACAATTGTGGAACTAGTCAGGAGGCAAAACCGTATAGAGAAAAGAACACTAGTCCTGACTGGATAGCTCAGGTGGTGAGACCGTTATCCCGAAGTGCAGAAGTTGCCAGTTTGATCCCTGGTCAGGGCACAGCCAGGAACAGATAAATGTCTCTCTCTCTCTCTCTGTCTCTTTAAAATCGATCAATAAAATTTTTTTTTAAATAAAATAAAGAAAAGAACACTGGCTTTGGGGTCCAAGCAAACTCAGGTACAAAAGTTTACACGCTAACATATATTCTTGTGATCACAAGGGATTTAGCTAACTTCTTTGAGTATCGTCAGTTCCCTTGCTTATAAAATCAAGGTGGCAAGACAATACCATTCAGGACTCCTTTAGTTGAAAGTGATAGAAACCCAACTTGAACTTGCTTAATTCAAAAAGGACGCTAGGTTCAGGGAGAAGATCACCACCAACGTTCTCCATCATCTTTGCTTACTTTTGTAAATTGGTTTCATTCTCTTCCTCTGAAGATGGGTGGCATTCAATGGCGCAGAATATGTCTAGACTCAGATCTTTCCAGGTTAAGACCTTTGTTTTTTGAGCTTCCACTGAAGACTTTTTTGGGGGAATTTGATTACTCAGCCAAGTACCTCTACCCACGTTGGGCTGATTATGGAGCCAGTAGCAGTAGGTGCCATACTTGGCTCAGCCAGAGCTGTGGGACAGCCAGAGCTGTGGGACAGAGGTGGTGGCATAGTGGAGCTTTTTGGGAAATCACTAAGGGCTGTCCCAGTGTGCCCACTTCCTCACAGTATCACTGTGATTTGAAGGAAGTCACCTA
Source organism: Rhynchonycteris naso (assembly GCA_037038555.1). Lineage (NCBI taxonomy): Eukaryota > Metazoa > Chordata > Mammalia > Chiroptera > Emballonuridae > Rhynchonycteris > Rhynchonycteris naso. The sequence goes on from CM072998.1 coordinate 246,703,694, forward strand.
GTAATGTACCAGCTCCTGGAACAGTTCCTCTGGTGACAGACCTCCTACAGGACATAGGAGAAAATGTAGCCTTCTTAACCTCTCTGTTTCCCTGACACTACAGACTCATTATTTCTAGCCTGGTGCTTACACTTCTCTCCATGTATCTTCTTGACTCGCTGCTTCTGCAGATGTGCCCACCTCCAGGGCTGAAGTGATGCCAGGACCCTCACAGTCTGACACTATTTCTACTGCATCCACATGGCTCTCTTCTGTGCCCTCTTTTTCATTCTCGTGATCAACAGTGTGGTCTATTACTGCACAAACTCCTAAGTAGGAGCAAGCTCCGATCTTGTCACTACCTTGCTTTCAAGATTATCTTTGTTTAAAATTAATTTACTTTAATTGAATTTATGTGTGACATTGGTTAATAAAGTTATATAGGTTTCAGGCATGCAATTATATAACACATCTGTATATTGTATTGTGTGTTCACCATCCCAAGTCAAGTCTCTTTCCATCACCATTTATCCCCCCCTTACCCTTTTCCTACCCCGCTTTACCTCTGGTAGTCACACCTTACTGTTGTCTATTTCTATAAGGTGGTTTTTTCCCCACTTAATCCCTTCCCCTTTATCACCCAGCCCTGTACCCCTGACAACTGTCAGTCTGTTCTCTCTCTCTGTTTCTATTTTGCATGTTAGTTCATTCTGTTCATTAGATTCCATATTAGAGTGAAATTGTATAGTACTGTCTTTCTCTGACAGGCTTATTTCACTTAGCATAATGCTCTCCAGGTTCATCCATGCTGTCACAAAGGGTATGATTGCATTCACTTTCATGGCTAAGTAGTATTCCATTGTGTAAATGTACCACAGCTTTTTTATGCACTCATCTTTAATGGTCAATTGGGCTGCTTCCAAATCTTGGCTATTGTAAATAACACTGCAATGAACATAGGGGTGCATATATTCTTTCGAATTAGTGCTGGGTTTCTTTGGATATGTCTCCAGAAGTGGAATCACTGTGTCATAAAGTAATTCCACTTTTATTTTTTTGAGGTAACTCCATACTGCTTTTCACAGTGGCTATGCCAATCCACATTCCCACTAACAGTGAATGAGGTTCCCTTTTCTCCACATCCTTACTAATATTTGTTGTTTGTTAATATGCGGATGATAGCCATTCTGACAGGTGTGAGGTGATATCTTATTGTGATTTTAATTTGCATTTCTTTGACAATTAATGATGTTGAACATCTTTTCATATGTCTTTTGGCCATGTGTATGTCCTCTTTGGAGAATTGTTTATTCAAGTCCTTTGCCTATTTCTTAATTGGATTGTTTTGGTTTTTTGGTGTTGATTTTTATAAGTTCTTTATAAATTTTGGATATTAAATTATCAGGTGCATCATTGGCAAATATGTTCTCTCATTCAGTGAGATGTTTTTTCATTTTGCTGATGGTTTCCTTTACTGTGCAAAATTTTTTTTAGTTTGATATAGTCTTATCTGTTTATTTTTTTTCTTTTCTTTCCTTTACCCAAGATGATATATCAGAAAAAATATTACCTTAAGAAATGTCCAAGATTTTACTGCTTAGCTTTCTCCTATGAGTTTTATGGTTTTGAGTTTAACATTTGAGTCTTTAATCCATTTTCAGTTTATTCTTTTGTGTGGTATAAGAAAGTGGTCTAGTTTCATTTTTTTCACACATCTGTTCAATTTTCCAAACACCACTTTACCTCATTCTATATTTTTCCTCCTTCATCGAATATTAATTGACCATAATATATGGTTTTATTTCTGGATGTCCATTCTGTTCAACTAATGTATGTGGCTCTTTTTATGTCAATGCCATGGAGACAACCATAGTCTAGTTTCATTCTTTTGCACGTGGCTTTCCAGTTTTCCCAGCACCATTTTTTGAAGAGGCTTTCTTTTATCCATTGTGTGTTTTTGGATTCTTTATCTAAGATGATTTTACCATATATATGTGGTTTTATTTCTGGGCTCTCTATTCTGTCTGACTGTTTATTTTCTGCCAATACCGTGCTGTTTTGATTATCGTGGCTCTGTAGTATAATTTGAAGTCAGGTATTATAATGCCCCAGCTTTATTTTTTGTTCTTAGGATTACTTTGGCTATTTGGGGTTTTTATAGTTTCATATAAATCTGATGATCTTTTCTTCCATTTCTTAAAAAAATGACATTGGGATTTTGTTTGGAGTTGCATTAAATGTGTATATTGCTTTGGGTAATATGGTCATTTTAACTATACTTATTCTTCCTATCTAAGAACAAGGAATATTTTTCCATTTCATTGTGTCTTTTTCAATTTCCTTTAACAATGCTTTGTAGTTTTTATTATATAGGTCCTTTACATTCTTTGTATGTTTAATCTTACATATTTTATTTTTTGTTGTTGCAACCGTAAAAGCGATTATTTTTCTTTAGTTCATTTTCTGAAGTTTCATTGTTGGCATATAAGAAAGCAATTGACTTCTGTATGTTAATTTTGTATCCTGCGACTTTACTGTATTGGTTTATTGTTTCGAATAGGATTTCAGTGGAGTCTGTGGGATTTTTGATGTACAGGATCATATCATCTGCAAAAAGTGAAACCTTTACTTCTTCTTTCCCAATATAAATGCCTTTTATTTTTGTCTCTTGTCTGATTGCTCTGGCTAGAATTTCCAGCACTACATTGAATAAGAGTGGAGAGAGTGGGCAACCTTGTCTTGTTTTTAATTTTAAAGGAACTGTTTTAGCCTTTTACCATTTAGTATGATGTTAGCTGATGGTTTGTTATATATGACCTTTATTATGTTGAGGTATTTTTTTTCTATATCCATTTTGTTGAGTGTTTTAAACATAAAAAGCTGTTGTATTTTATTAAATGTCTTTTCTGCATCTATTGATAGGATCATATGGTTTCTGTCCTTTGTTTTATTGATATGGTGTATTATGTTCATTTTACATATGTTGAACCATCCATATGCTTCTGGGATAAATTCCATTTGATCATGATATGCTATTTTTTAATGTGGTATTGTATTTGGTTTGCTAGTATTTTGTTTAGGATTTTTGCATCTGTATTCATTAGGGATATTAGTCTGTAGTTTGTTTATTTTTTGTATTGTCCTTGCCAGGTTTTGGTATGAGGGTTATGTTGGCCTCATAAAATGTGTTTGGAAATATTGCTTCTTCTTCAATTTTTTGTAAGACTTTGAGTACGATAGGAACCAAATCTTCTTTGAATGTTTGATAGAATTCACTAGTATAGCCATCCGGCCCTGGACTTTTAATTTTTGGGAGGTTTTTGATAGTTGTTTATATTTCCTCCCTGCTTATGAGTCTGTTTAGGCTTTCTACTTCTTCATGATTCAGTCTAGGAAGGTTATATTGCTCTAAAAATTTATCCATTTCTTCTACATTATTAAATTTTGTGGCATATAGTTTTTCATAGTATTCTACAATAATCCTTTGTGTATCTATGATATCTGTGTTAATTTCTCCTCTTTCATTTTAGATTTTGTTTATATGAGTCCTTTCTTCTTTTTCCTTAGTGAGTCTTGCCAAAGCTTTGTCAATTTTGTTGATCTTTTCCAAGAAACAGCTCCTTATTTTATCGATTCTTTCTATAGTTTTTCTGTTCACTATTTCATTTATTTCTGCTCTAATTTTTATTATTTTCTTTCTTCTGCTGGCTTTGGGTTGCCTTTGTTCTTCTTTTTCTAGTTCCCTAAGATGTGATATTAAGTTGTTTACTTGGGCTCTCTCTTGTTTGTTCATATAAGCTTGTAATTATGTGAACTTTCTCTTATTACTGCTTTTGCTGCATCCCAGAGATTCTGGTATGTCATGTTGTCATTTTCATTTGTCTGTATATATCTTTTGATCTCTGCTTTTATTTTTTCTTTGACCCAGTTGTTTTTTAGAAGTATGTTGTTGAATTTTCACGTTTTTGTGGGTTTGTTTACTTCTTTTTTGAAGCTGAATTTTAGTTTCAAAGCTTTATGGTCAGAGAATATGCTTGGTATAATTTCAATCTTTCTGAACTTGTTGATGTTAGTTTTGTGTCCCAACATATGGTCAATTCTTGAGAATGTACGATGTACACTGGAAAAAAATGTATACTCTGACGTTTTGGGATGAAATGTCCTGTAAATGTTTATCATATCCAACTGTTCTTGTGTTTTATTTAAGGCCAATATTTCTTTATTAATGTTTTGTTTAGATGAATGATCTAGAGCCATCAGTGGTGTATTGAGGTCTCCAAGTATGATTGTATTTGTGTCAGTTTTTTTTTTTTTTTAGATCAGTTAGTAGATGTCTTATATACTTTGGTGCTTCTTGTTTTGGTGCATATATATTAAGAAGTGTTATGTCTTCTTGATTCAATGTCCTCTTTATCATTATGAAATGACCATCTTTGTCTCTGATTACCTTTGTTGTCTTGTAGGCAGTATTGTTAGATATGAGTATGGCTACACCTGCTTTTCCTTGGGTATTATTTGCTTGGAGAATCATTTTTCAGCCTTTCACTTTAAGTCTGTTTTTATTCTTGTAGCTTTGATGTGTTTTTTAAAGGCAGCATACAGTTGGATTTTCTTTTTTGATCCATTCTGCTACTCTGTGTCTTTTTATTGGTGAGTTCAATCCATTTACATTTAATGTAATTAGTGACACTTGAGGGTTTCCTATTACCATTTTATATAATGCTTTCTAATAGCTGTGTTTCTTGTTTGATTCTTCCCTTTTGGTTTTCCATCACTTGTTTTTGTTTGGTTGTATTTCATACTTCTTTCTTCTGTTTCTTTTTTTTTTTAAGCCATGTGTTTCAGTAGTAGTGTTTTCAGGGGTGGTTACCATTATGTAATTAAAAGAATAGATATCATATTCATTGTAGTACATTATCTCATGAGTGCTACTGCACTCCATCCTGTTTTTATTGTGCTCTTGTTGGAGATTAACTTACTGTTTTGTTCTTTGTATCTGGTCGGATAACCAGCTTCAGTAATTCCTGAAGTGGGGGTTTTCTGGTGATAAATTCCCTCATCTTTTCTATATCTGTGCATGTTTTCATTTCCCCTTTATATTTGAAGGAAAGCTGTGAGGGATATAGTATTCTTTGTTAGAAGTTTCTCTCTTTCAGTACTTTAAATATTAGAGTTCTCTCTCTTCTGGCTTGCAGTTTCTCCTGAAAACTCCGATGATAACCGAATAGGCCTACCTTTATATGTTGCAGTATTCTTTTCCCTGGCATTCTTAAGGATTCTTTCTTTGTCATTGTTCTGTGATAAGTTCATAACAATCTGCTCTGGAGTAGTTCTGTTTGGGTTCAGATAATTCGCTGTTCTGTTTGCTTCTTGGATTTGAGGCTTTAATTCTTTCCTCAGGCTTGGGAAATTCTCATTGATTACACTGGGGAACAATTTTCTTTTTAATTTTCTGTTGCAAGCGGTTTTAGAACTTTTTCTATATATTTATGCATCGCTGATTCCAAATATGAAATCTCTTTTATGGTGCATGCTCTAGTTTTTATGCAATTTAAATTTATTTTTGTTATAGTTAATGGCATGCATTTGTTTTTAAATTGGAGTTACAGGGCAATGACTCTTGAATTGAACACAACCACAAGGCAATTATGTTTTACAAACATCACTTTTACATAATTGTAGTTATTTGTAAATGTAAAAAATTATTATCTGATAAAAACACCCTCTTATTTTGTTTTAAGATTGAATCATGGCTTCTTTGAGTAGGCATAAGTGTAAGAATAGTCCTGACACCATCTGTTATATATGTGGCTGTTAAACACTTCAATGTCAAAGGCACAATATTTCATCATTTGTGACACATGCATATATTGCGTATTTTCAATTTCACCTTGGCGATCAAGACAAGAATTGGGCTCCTCATATTGTGTGTCATAATTGTGAGGAAATGCTTAGTGACTGGACAAAAGGAAAATGCAAAGGAATGCCTTTTGGTATTTATTCCCATGGTTTGGCATGAACCTAAGGACCACAGCAGTGACTGTTATTTCTGTCTGATCCATACAAAGGGCATTGGCAAGAAAAAATGGCACATGATCGCATATTCTAGTATTCCTTCAGCAATACGACCTATCCCACACTCTGAGACACTCCCGGTTCCAGTTTTCAATGGTTTTATTTCTTCTAAGGACAAAGAAAGTGAACATGGTGATCAAGTATATTTTGAAAAGATGCATGAGGAAATGGTTGTAGAATCTGAAGAGTCTTCTTCTGACGCCAACCAGTCATTAACCCCTCAGCAGTTTAGCCAACACAAATTGAATGACTTAGTAAGAGATTTGGGCCTATCAAAGAAAGCAGCTGAGTTATTAGCCTCCAGGTTTCAAGAAAAGAATGTACTTCACCGGTCAGCTAAAGTATTCTGTTTCAGGAAGCGTGAACAAACTTTTGTGGACTTTCTTTCCAAAGACAAACACTTTGTTTACTGTTATGATATCAGTAGTCTTCTCAGCCAGCTAGGTGTTACCACTTACAGTCCAACTGAGTGGAGGCTATCTCTTGACAGCTCTATGCGGAGTCTGAAATGTGTTCTCCTACACAACGATAATGTTTATGCAGTGGATCCAATTGGTTATTCAACTCATCTGTGAGAAGAGTATAATGACATAAAAATTTTTCTTGACTTTCTAAAATATGAAGAGCATAACTGGATCATTTGTGTGGATCTTAAAATGGTAAATTTCCCTCTAGGACAACAGAAAGGTTTCACGAAGTATCCTTGCTTTCTGTGTGTGTGGGACAGCCGAGCTCGGGAGAAACACTGGACACAGAAGAAGTGGTCGAAATGTGAAGCTCTAGAAGTAGGGATGCAAAATATTATGAATGAACCTGTAGTTAATCGAGACAGGATCATTTTTCCCCCACTTCACTTCAAACTTGGCTTAATGAAGCAGTTTGTTCAGGCTTTGAATAGAGAAAGTAAATGTTTTCAACAAATTATTTCTGCTTTTCCTGCCTTGTATTTCGAGAAGATAAAAGCAGGTGTATTCGATGGACCTCAAATTCCAACCCTCATGTGTGATGAAGAATTTTCCAGGAAGATGAATAAGGAGGAGAAAGCAGCATGGCAGTCTTTTATGGCAGTTACAAAGAACTTCCTTGGCAACAAAACAGCAGAAAACTATCAACTTCTGGTTCAAAGGATGCTGTTGGCTTTCCACGACATTGGATGGAACATGAGCGTTAAGATTCACTTTCTGAACAGTCACCTTGATAAGTTTCCCCAAAATCTTGGAGTTGTTAGTGATGAGCAGACTACTGCTGGAGCATCAAACGAGATTGTCCTCAACAGATACACAAACGCAAGAGCTACAAACACAAATTTTTGCCTGAATAGAATTTAAATAAGTTTTGTGCAAATTTTATGATTAAAATAAGTGTTTTAATATATTCTATTCTAAAATTGTAGACAAATTCTGATGCAATCATATCTTTTCATGTATTAGTGTATTTACTGCATTATATAAATCATTATATTTTTACAAAGATGATGCCCAAGAAGACATTTTACTTCATTATGTTAAACTAAATGTTGAGAATTTTACAATAAGATGAAAACCTAAAATCTTGATTTGCAAAGAAACTGTAGCTTACAAAGAAAAACTAATGTCCTATTTGAGATCAGCATACTCGAATTAGGTAATAACAAGTGTTTTTGTGGATACAACAAAAATTTTGTTCTCCAGTGTTATTAATAGATATGTATTTATTGCCTTTTTATTCTTTTAACTATGCTTCTCTGTTTTTTTCTTCTTATTTTGAAGAAGGCCCTTTCAAATTTCACAGCTATCTTTTCAATTTGGTGAAAAAGAAAAATTTTACACACACACACACACACACACACGTGCACACACATATACGCATGCAAATATATACATATTTAATAAAAATTTGAAGCAACTCAGGTTTTATTTCCTAACTTATTTTTTAAAAATCACAATGACTACTTTCAACATTCACTCATTTACTCTTAGAAATGCCTGCAATTACTCCTGACATCTGAACATAATTAATATGAGAAGCATAAGGAACAGAATGCAGGGGTGGCAGATAATCCAATTTCCTCTTTTCATCATCCTGGCCCAGCTCAGCTGCTTATGCAGATAAAGGCCAAGGACCTGGGCAGCGACTAGTGAATTTCCAGATTTGGTATCTATGCATCAAATGACTCATAGGTCAAAATCAGATTTTTCAAGCTCTGCTCTGGTTGTAAAGTCCCAGTTTCCCTGTGCTTTACACCCTGTTCTGTTTTCAAAGAAAAGAACATCAAAAGAAATACACATTGATTGATTCTCTTGATTCTTTTTTTTTTCTTTCTGGTTCTAAAAAGTTTCTCTTTTCCTCTCAGAAACAGCTAGTTAACATTTGAAACATAGTTTCTAAAACAAACCCTTGTGAACACTGCATAGCTATGTTTGGTTCTGCTGTTCTCTTGAAATTCTCTTCTGGTTTCTGTTACTATTAAGTACAAAAAAGAAAAGAAAGATGGAAGCTGGGGGAAGAAATTTTCTATTGTGTTTTCAAAACAGCCACTTCAAGACAAATATCAGAAAGCCAAGATATTCCAATGTTGCAGTTATAATAATTTTAAGAAAGATTGCTGACAACTTAATCATGGCTTTTTCCCCCCTAGAGAACTCAATTGTCCATGCACTCTTAAAAACTGTAAACTTTTCTCTGCCTTTAGAGATCATCAAATTTCAATCTTCATAAGATGTGTGTCAATATTTCCAGAGAAGAAAAAGTGCCACACTTGTTTGAAGGTCAAGCTTAGGATCACTAAGAAAGGAAAACTATACTTATTACAGGTATGATAACGGATTTGTAACTGTATGCCTGGACTAGTTTGCTCACCTACTCCTTTGTTCGTTCGTTCATTCATTCATTCATTCATTCACTCAATATTTATAACTAACAGTGAACATGACAAACAGGTTCTTGTTCTAATGTAGATTTGACAAGCTGCTGTGGGAGGTGATGGAAGAATGTCGACATTAAATAAGTACTTACAAGTGCACTTCATTTTATAGAGAAAGGTGTTGTGCTATATATAATAAAGCTAACCTACCCTGGAGCGTGTGGAAGATTGATGCTGAAACAGCCACCCGCTTTTCTTTCCAGCCCTCTAAGCACTTGTCATTTCAAGAGATGGAGTGTATTTCCCCACCTTTTAATCTGGGCTGGCTTTGTGATTTGTTTTGAATTATAGAATGTAGCAGAAGAGACTTTCAAGCATAGTTCTTAAGGTGTCTTGCAGTGTTAATTTTTGCTGTCTTGGAAGCCAACCACCGTGTAAGTCCAGGTGGAGAATCTCATGGAGAGAAAACAGAACCTTGTTGAGCATCCCAGCTGAGGTGCCACACGTGAGAATAAAGCATCTTGGATTCTCCAGCTTCAGTCAAGCTAGTCTACTCAGTGTCATGTGGAGCAGAAACAAGTTGTCCCCACCCAAGGCCAGCTCCATCACAGATTCATGTACAAATAAATGGTGGTTGTTTTAAACCCCTTCATCTTGAGGAATTTTGCAATAAATAACTAAAACAGAGGATCAAGGATGTTTCCCGAAGGATGTTGTAGTCTATATAAGATTTAAAGAGTAGATATAATTTGACTCTTCAGGAAGGGGCTAGAGTTCCAAGGAGGTGGAAAAGGATGTGAAGACCCATGGCTGGAGAAACCTCCATCATGGGAAAAAGAACTCAGAGAGCACACCTACTAAACATGAGTCAGTGACATGCACACAAAATGCCACATTTTAGAAATCCACGTACCTGCCAGAGGGGGTTTAATGTCAGGTAAACCTCTGTTGCCTCAGCAAAGTCACTTAATTTCACTGAGTTTGATATGTAACATTTCAATAAACTCTTCAATTGTTGACAGTATTAAAGGAGAAAAATGTATGTGACGCACCTAAATGAGTTGCTCAAAAAGTGATAGCAAATCAAAAGAGAAAGTATTGTGTGATGCAGTTCACAGCAAGGTAAGGTATATCTAGTTCTGAGCAGAAGTGGAATTCAATCATTAAAGACAAAGTACCACCTGGCCAGGCGGTGGTGCAGTGGATAGAGCATCGGACTGGGATACTGAAGACCCAGGTTCGAGACCCCAAGGTTGCCAGCTTGAGCGCGGACCCATCTGGCTTGAGCAAAAGCTTGCCAGCTTGGACCCAAGGTCGCTGGCTCCAGCAAGGGGTTGCTCGGTCTGCTGAAGGCCCGCGGTCAAGGCACATGTGAGAAAGCAATCAATGAACAACTAAGGTGTCACAATGAAAAACTGATGATTGATGCTTCTCACCTCTCTTCGTTCCTGTCTGTCTGTCCCTATCTATTCCTCTCTCTGACTCTCTCTCTGTCCCTGTAAAAAAAAAAAAAAAAAAAGACAAATTACCATTTGATTCACTTCTTTATTATATTTATCAGGAAATCTATTTTTGTCAATGGATGTGGACTATCCTGTAAAAGAAATTACAGTTTGTGTTGTTTAACAAAGTCTTCTCCTGAATCTTACTCCACCCTCAATGACATGATAGGTAATCAACAGCACATCTTTTGAGACTGATACAGTGATGTTCAAATGTGCGACAAGCAATATAAATGAATGGTACTTGGTGCTTATAATGTGCCAAGCATGTTGTATACACAGAATCATCTAACTTCCTTAGCAATCTCCTGGGATAAGTATTAATCTTCTCATTTTGCAGATGAGAAGAGTGAAGGTCAGAGGAGTTACTGACTTCCCTTACACTGGGTCCCATGACCAGAAAGTGACAGACCCAAACTCAACCCCAGGTGTGCCTGACTCCAAAGCCTGAGCTCTTTGCCACAGGCCTAGCCCCATTTTCTCATACCTGTGTTTTGATGCGCTGTCATTTCTAAAAAAGTCGTCCCAATTCAAAAGTTACGGGATCTCTTAAGGGGTCTGCAGTGTCTCTTTAAGAACCACCCTCAGTCACTGGCTATCTTTTTAAAGAAACTGATATATCAAAGTAGATGAACACAAGGAAAGTGAATTATTTCTTGGGAGAAGTAGCACAATGAGTTAATATAGTCAGTTTACTAGAGGCAGTGCTCAAGAAAGAGCCAAGATGAGATCTTACAGCAAAGACTATAATCTTATCTACTTATTTTTAAGTTTACTGATCTACTTAAAGCCTATCAAATTGACTATGAGTCAGAAGGAATGATCACTAAGGGCCATTTTAGCTCCAGAATTCTATTATCTCACTAATTCTGCCAGACTCAATTGCTTTGGGAAGCTAGAAATGTCTATGAGCATAGCTCTGATTCCTCTAATCTTGGGTACAGGCTCTCAGATATCTAAGAATGGAGACTCTCTAAGACAGTCCAGGCTGAATGACTTCCTCCACAGAAGGAAGGAAAAGAAAACATTTATTAAATTTAGTTTTGTGCTAGGAAATAGGTTAGGAATTTTCCCTTATGTTATCAAGCCTAAATCTGGCAACCCAGCCCATCAAGGCTAAATTTAGCCTGGAAGCAGTATAAGAAAAATTCCATCTTTATCACTGGCACCTGTTTGTTGTGGAACAGTGGCTGAGGTGGGTAGATATCCATTCATCCACGCATCAAAATACTTGATTAATTTGAGATGTGATACACTGGGGGAATTACAGAAAAGAGCTGGGTAAACAACAAATAGAACATTCCAGTGCTGTTGTAAGACATCCCAGTCCAACTCTACATGAGGATAGAATATCCAGCCCTCACTGGGGGTAGAGGGTGGTATGGATGAGCTTTGTTAAGACACCAGAAAAGTGTGTAAAGCCAGGAGAAAGGACAACAACAGACTCTACAGCAAACGGCCAGAAGAGGTAACAAAAATAATAGGCATGATAATAACTTCAATTTTCCTGTCAGCAGCCTCACCACATAAACATCTGGCCGCTTCTTTGATATGAGTAGGAAATAATGGCACCAACAGTTTCCTTTCGGAATACTAAGGACAAATATGTAATTACACTGTTTCAATACAGAGGTTAGTCACACATAATTTAATCCTGAAATTAATCCTGAAGTCAAAAGGCTAAAGGGAAACGGAATAAAAAGAACTGAACCTCTGGGATGCTCTTGGACAGGAGATGACTGTTGCCTGAAGTAGTCAACAGATGGAGCTGGGGGGCTGCTAACCCCTTTGATTTCATCAGGGAGCAGAACACTTGAGCAGAGAATTCGGCTTCCTGCCAGCAGTAGGACTCAATGCCATCAGTTGCATGCTGATCAAATTTGTACACACATCACATACAACCCTGGTAACTTGGTTGGAGAAATATTCCAGCCTAAGTAAGGCACAGGCAGCTGACGGCACAGTGACGTGTGTGGATACTTTGGAGGCTCTGACGTAGCCCAGGAAAAAGCCAATCCTTATTCTACCTTTAGTCCTTGAGAAAGATTTGTGTCATGAAGAACCAGAGGTTAGACCTCAAGGGGAAAACACAGGAAATCTGTCCCTTTTATGTTATTTAATTTGTTTACTTATATTAGTCTCATTTATAGATGATCTCATCTATCCAGAATTGGCATTTTATCTAACAAGGAAAATGTTTTTGCTCATAAATGGAAAGAAAAATCAGTTAGAAATGTTCCCATTGTAATGCCTGATCTAATAGGAATAAACTAAGGCCTTGGAGAACCAGCTTAAAATGAGTAGTAGGGCATGGCTCTTGGGAGAGGGACAGATGCTCCTCCTTGGTGAGTAGTCCTGGTGGCAGCATGACAGGATAAGCCACGAGAGGGCTGGAACCAACTGTGCCTGATTTGACTTTTCATTTTATCCATCCTGCCCCTGGCATATGCCTAGTACTGTATATAGTAGGTGCTTAACACTTCACTGTTGACTGACTGAATGAAAAAAAAAAAAAAGCAAATGAATGAATTAAAGCCTCTGTGGCCTTGAAAGCCAGACAGAAAGACTTTAAGTTGAACAGATTCATATTTAAATCCTGGCTCTTAAATCCTGTCAATATACATACTCTTCAAGAGGCTTTACATTTGCTTTTCTAAGGTCCTCCAGGAGCGTCACCAGCTAAGCACTAATTTTTACATCGTTAATAGTAGCTGAAGCCTCAGTGCTCATATTGACCTCACTAGATTTCATATCTCTCAGTATTTTTGGTGACTGGGAATTTCTCTTTATTGTGAACCCATTTCTTCATTTTAAAATTATGTTTGATTTAAAAGTAGCATATTTATAAGTATCATTCATTATGTTTGATTTAAAATTAGAATATTTATAAGTATCATTTATTATGTTTAGCAGTGAAAGATTTTTCAAATGATTTAGATTAACATTTTTTCCATTAGCTGTTCATAGCAAATGTTACAAAGACATATATTGACTCCTTTAGTTAAACAATGTATTCATAATGCCAGATATTAGGCTCAACATTACCTTGGAAATAAATATGCATTGAGAGTACATATAATTACAAGATTGTAGCACTCAACTCAGATATCATGTCTGCAGAGAAACCTTTCTTGATCAACTCCTAGCTCAAGTCACTTTCTACACCTTGCTTTAGTTTAAAGCAAGTACTCATATTTTTCATTCTTAAGATATATATATTATATGTCTCTTCCCTACTGGAATATAAGTTGCACAAGGTCAATCATCAGATCAGAACACAGGGATACAGAATAAGTTTACTCATCTCAGGAATCACCAAAATATTTGTAATGTGACAGACACATGGAGAATGACCAAGTGCCCAGAGCGAGTGATTGTCTTCATAGATTATAGAAAAAATGTCTGAGGGCAAGAATTTGTCAGTTTCTTCAGCTCTAGCCAACGTTAAGGAAAGCTGGTATGAGGCATATAGTACAGAGATTACTGTGCACACTCTGGTGGCCTGCATAAAAAAGCCACTGGCAGCATCCCTTTGACCTGATTTCACAATAGTAGGTAACCATCTGACTAAAAGTGTAGCTGTCCAGATATTCTGCATAATAGTCATAGTCATTTTGATCTTAGATAAGGACTACACCTCCTTGTAATTAGTGAGCTTGTCTCTGGTTTATACGTAAGTTCTTTTTTATGAACTTTGTAAGCATATTAGTCCCAGTACAACATCAGTTTCAATGTCTGTCAGACAAGGTCAGGGCAACAAACCAACCTTCAAGACCACTGTTTCCTCAAAGTTAATTCCTGGGATGGCAGCTTCACATGTTCCAGGAAGCTTTTAAATATATCAGCCCTGGCCAGTTGGCTCAATGGTAGAGTGTTGGCACAGCATGTGGATGTTCCAGGTTTGATTCCCAGTCAGGGCACACAGGAGAGGTGCCCATCTGCTTCTCTACCCTTTCCCCTCTTGCTTCTCTCTCTCTTTTTCCCTCCTGAAACCATGGCTCAATTGGAAGGAGTTGGCTCTGAGCACTGAGGATGGCTCCATGGCCTCTGCCTCAGGCACTAAGAGCTTGGTTGCTGAGCAACAGAGCAACACCAGATGGGCAGAGCATTGCTCCCTATTGGGTTTGCTGAGTGGATCCCAGTCAGGGCACATGAGGGAGTCTGTGTCTCTACCTCCCCTTCTCATATATATATATATATATATATATATATATATATATATATAATCAATACAAGGCCCCCACCCTAGCCATTCTGATTCAAAAAAGGAATGAGTTGGGGAGAAGGAAGGGAAAATCTGTGTTTTCAACAAGCTCCTCTGATGCTTCTTACACAGCAGATTTGGGAAACACTGTTCTAGGTTATTTTCATTCCTTCTTAACTGAAATGTGTATCTTTTTATTTTCTTCCCTGCCCCAAAATAGTGACTATGATTGCAGAGGACTTAACTGGGTTTAATATAATCTCTAGTACTATGAACTTAGTGATGCCATGCATAATTGCATTTTGAAATAAGAGCTGTTATTGCAAATAAATCTCTGCAGCCATTAGGCCTTCTCACCTTCTGGATCAAGGGGGAATGTCATGTTCAGTTCAAATGCCCTTTCACCTACCTTTCTGTACCCCTCTCCCACATCTGGGTGTCTTCTTCCTATCTACTCAGGCTACAAAATTCTATGCAACAAGCTTGACAAGTGCTGGTGCAGTAGATTGAGCATCAACCTGGAATGCTGAGGTCTTAGGTTTAAAACCTCAAGGTTGCTGGCTTGAATGCTGGGTCATCAACATGATCCCAAGGTCGCTGGCTTGAGCAAGCGGTTACTGGCTTGGCTTGAGCCCCTGGGTCAAGGCACATATATGAAGCAATCAATAAATAACTAAGTGATGCAACTACAAGTTGATGCTTCCCATATCTTGCCTCTCTCTCTCTCTCTCAAAAAAGAAAAGTATGCAACTATTGGAAAACTGCCTTTTTGTGTGATTTCAGTTGGCCTTGGAATATTCTATAAGAGACAGTGGGTTTTATTCAGGAACCCATGCCTCTTCTCGCCACTCTCTTTGTAGGAAGCATCTACTTTTTTAGGAGGTGTGTTACCAGAACTAGCTGAGATTCATGTAGTCTGTTGCCTTTTTTTTTTTTTTTGCCAATTTCATGAGGGACAGGGGCTGAATAGGTATAAGAGCATCTTTAATTTAAATTCCAGCAACTTGAGAAGGCAGAGGACTCCTGTTCAAAAGAACTGCCTTAAAAGTCTTGGCTTGTGGGCCAGTTTATACATCTTTGGGGAGGTTAGCAACTCCTTATAGAACATGTAGTTAGTCATGTAGCAGTGTGCAGGAAGCAGGAGTCTGGTTTGCAGGGCTGCCTTTCCAAAATGTCCTTCTGACATTGGCACAGGTCTTTCTGGTGTCCTTAATGTTGTTCTGAAATGGTGGAGATCTAGTGCCTCTGGGAACTTTCTGCAAGAGAATTAATTCCCTGTATTTCTTAGGCCTCAAAGTAAAGATTAAGATTTGTAAACTAAGCTTCTAATTAATTTATAGGCCTTCACTTTTCACAGTAAATCCTGTGAGCAGGTTTTACAAACAACTATTGTGACTTAAGCTCTCCTAATTGTCAGGTCCTTCCCCAATTTAAATTTTCCCCTACATTTCTGCAAAGGCAAACTATTCACTGTATTTCAAAGAAAAGGCCAGGGAGCCATTAAGAGAGAATAGCAAGCAGATTAACTATTTCCTAACACTTACATCTCCTATTCATTACAATTAAAAAGATACAATTACCAAAGCCAAATTTCTCATTTTGGGGCTCCCCTATCAGATGGAGAAGCAATCATATTTAGTACACGGGCCTTGGAGTAATGTGCTTCTGGATTCCTGTTATTTTGATGGGGAAGAAGGGAGAGATGATTTTGACATATTACCTTCTACTATTATTCAAGTAGGAAAGGAGAAAAGGAATTAACAGGGAATGGAAGGACTAAACAGGTAATTGAAAATGGCTTTTATGTAAGAAACTGAGTTGACATTCTCTTCAGAATGACTATTTTGAGAATACTTTTTCTTCCAAATTAACCTACTTCCTGAACTTCACATAGTGATAGAGTTTATTTCTATCTTGAAATAAATAAAAGAGGTCTTGGCTGGTTTGCTCGGTGAATAGAGTGTTGGTCTGGCATGCAGATGTCCTGGATTTGGTCCCTGGACAGGGCACACATGAGAAGTTACCATCACTTCTCTCTCTCTCTCTCTCCCCTTTTCTTTCTCTCTTCCCCTTTAGTAGCCAGGGACTTGATTGGTTTGAGTGTTGGCCCTGGGCACTGAGGATAGCTCAGGTGGTCTGAGCATCAGCCTCAAGTGCTGAGGATAGTTTGGTTGCTTCCAGTATTGGCCCCAGGTGAGGGTTGCTGGGTGGATTCTAGTCAGGGCACATGCAAAAGTCTGTCTCTCTATCTCTTCTCTCACTTAAAAAACAAAATAAAGAAGCAAAGTGGGAAGATTTAAAAAGTAACATAAATTACTGGTAATCTCTTAAGCAACTACTAACTGATACCACATAATAGTAGGAAACTTGAATATCTCACTTTTAGCAATAAATAGTTCATCTAGACAGAAAATCAAGATGATGGACTTGAATAATATGTTAGACTAAATAAACCTAAAATATATTTATAGAACACATAGAACATTCTCCAGGATATATGAGAGATCTCAACATAAAT
The DNA here is from genome assembly GCA_037038555.1 of Rhynchonycteris naso. NCBI lineage: Eukaryota > Metazoa > Chordata > Mammalia > Chiroptera > Emballonuridae > Rhynchonycteris > Rhynchonycteris naso. Next base: position 246,720,814 of record CM072998.1, read on the forward strand.
TTTAGCAAATATAAGATCATTGAAATTGCCCCTTGCCAATTGGCTCAGTGGATAAAACATTTGCATGATATATGGAGGTCCTGGGTTTAATTTCCATTCAGGGCACACAAAAGAAGTGACCATCTGCTTCACTCTTCCTCCCTCTCCCCTATCTCTCTCTTTCCCCTTCCTGCAGCCAGTGGCTCAATTGGTTCAAGCATTGGCCCAGGTTCTAAGGATAGCTTAGTTGGTCCAAGCATCATACTCAGGCACTGAGGATAGCTTGGTTGATTTGAGCATTAGCCCCAGACAGGGATTGTTGGATAGATCCTGATTGTGTGCACGTGAGAGTCTGTCTCACTATCTCCCTTCCTCTCACTTAAAAATAAGGGAGATTGAAATTATATCAAGTATATTTTTTTACCACAATGATATGAAACTAGACACCAATGAAAAGAGAAAAGTTGGAAAATGGATAAATACATAAAAATTGAAAAACACACTCTGAAACAACTAATGGGTCAAAAAAGGTATTAAAAAGGAAATAAAAATATCCCTGAAAAAATGAAAATTAAAATACAACATACCAAATCCTATGGGGTGCTGCAAGAGCAATTTTGAGAAGGAAGTTTATAATGATAAATGTATATATTAAGAAAATAGAAAGGTCTCAATTAAGCAACCTATCTTTACATTTTAAGAAACTAGAAATAAAAGAAACTAAGCTACAATTAGCTTTAGGAAAATAATAAAGGTCAAGCATAAATAAATGAAATAGAAACCACAAAACAATAAAAATCATCACCCAAACTAAGACCTAGTTTTTCAAAAAATAAACAAAATTGACAAATCAAGTACTACATGAACTAAGAAAAAGAGAGAAGACTCAAATGAATAAAATTTGGAAGAGGAGAAATTATAACTGATACCACATAAATTAATAGGACCATAAGAGACCACTATGACAATCATGTACAACAAAAATAAATAACCTAGAAGTGTATAAATTCTTAGACAGGCACAACCTATCAAGGTGGAATGTAGAAAAACTAAAAAATCTGAACAGGTGTTAACAAGTACAGATATTAAATCAACAATGAAAAAAATCTGCCAATACAGAGAAAGCTCAGATTAGATAGCTTTATGATGAATTCTACCAAATATTAAAAAAAAATTAATGCCTGTTCTTACACTCTTCCAAAATCAAAGAAGAGGACACATTTCCAAGGAAATGATCACCACAATATCAAAGCCAGATAATGAAACTACAAGGTGAGAAAACTAGAGACCAACATCTCTGATGAATATTGATGCAAAAATTATCTATAAAATATTAGCAAAACAAGTGCAACAACATATTTAAAAGATTATATACCATGATCAAGTGGCATTTATCCCCAGAATGCAAAAGTAAATCAACATATATAGTCAATAAATGTCATATACTAAATTAATAAAATGCAAGCTAAAAAACATTTAACGTACAACATTTTTTGACAAATTTGGTCTAGAAAGAACATACCTCAACACAATAAAGATTGTATATGACAAACCCACAGCTAACATAATACTAATTGATAAAAAATTGAAAGCTTTTCCTCCACGGTCACAAATAAGACAAAGATGCCCACTCTATTCTAGTCAGAACAATTAGGCAAGACTAGTAAATAAAAGGCATTCAAATAAAAAAGGAAAAAGGAACATTGTCATTATGTGAAGATGATGTGATTTTTTCAAATTGAGTTTATTGGGATGACATTGGTTAACATAATTATATAGGTTTCAGGTGCCCAACTCTATAATACATTTCTGTACACCATATGATGTGTTCACTTCCTTCTCCCCAAAATATGTGATCTTACGTAAAGAAAATTTGAAAGATTTACCTAAAATCTTTGGAATAAATCAATGAATTAAGTAAAATTTTAGTATTAAAAATCAACACACAGAAATTAGTTGTATTTCTATACACTAAGAAGAAAACATCTGAAAATGAGATTAAAAATCTCTATTTCACAATAGCTTCAGAAACAGAAAAATACTGGCATATAAATTTAGCCAAGTAAGTGAATGATGAATACAATAAAAACTACAAGAACTTGAAAGAAATTTAAAAGGACAAAAACAAATGGAAAGATATTCTGTGTTCATGGATCAGAAGGACTAATATTTTTTAATTGGCCATACTACTCAAAACCATCTATAGATCAACGCAATTGCTATCAAAATTGTAATGGTATTTTTTTGCAGAAACAGGAAAAAAAAATCTGAAAATTTTTATAGAAAAAAGATTACTGGCAATCCATGAGACCCAAGGTCTCTTTCCCCAGGATCTGTGCTAGTATTAGAAAGTACAATTCTTATTATTTAATCTCATTATCTTTTAAATATGAGGATGGAGCCACCTCTGGACTGCAAAGAGTCTAATTTCATTCATTTAATTGTTCAATATTCTTCAACAAATATTTGTTGGTTGCCCAATTTATGCAAAACATTTTTGAAGACAAAGACTGCAGATTCCACAAGAGTTAGTGGGATTATCTTGCAATTGTATTTATTTAGTGTCTTTTAGGATGAAGTCTAAGAACATACATGAGAGCTTACATCACCTAGGTTCATATGGACTTATCAAATCATTATATCTTGGCATCTTGCAAATTTTACAATGGTGGTCCTATGCCTTGTGATGGGTCAGTAACAAGAATTTTCTTTCAGTGCCTCTGATAAAGTTGTGGAGGCCACAGTACAATGATTTGGAAAGCACTGTACAATTTTTCACAGAGAAAGGGGGTCATACAAGCCTTAGAAAGAAAGGCTTATACCTATGAGGCATTTGTGACAAAGCACCTATATGCATAGAGGACCACCTAACATGAAGTTGACAATAGATTTTTCAAATGTTCTTTATTGAATGGGCACCTTTTAGGCAGACCAAATTCTATTCAGTATAGCACCAATTGTTTTCTATTTTCATAAAAATAGAATAGTTTAAATAGCTCATTAAACAGAGTGTACAGTGGAGTTGTAAGTGAAGGATTAAGGCTAGTATTTTTCTTTCCCTTTTAACTTCAAAATTTTCATAAACAAATTCATAATGATCTATTACTTGGCACTGAATTAAACATATTACAAATATGTATGTACATCTATTTCTGTTTAGAACTAGCCTCTAATCTCTAACATGTCTCATCATGGCAGACATACAAAACAAGTATCTACAAATATTTTACAAATGCAAGTGATAACATAGCATTATATTTAAGAATGATTTATTAGAGAGAGAGAGAGAGAGAGAGAGAGAGAGAGGAACACTGAGCTGTTTCTGTATTTGCCCTGACCAGGGAATTGAACCAGCATCCTTTGCACTCTGGGATAATGCTCTAACCAACCAGCCAGGGTTTAATTTTTATTGCTTTTTAGAGAGACAGAGAGAGGACAGGAGAGAGAGGGAGAGAAATGGGAAGCATTTGTTGTTTGTTCTACTCAGTAGTGCATTTTTTATTTTGGTTGCTTCCTGTGTGTGCCCTGACTGGGGATTGAACTCACAACCTGTTGTTTCAGGATGACACTCTTTACTGACAGAGCTAACTAGCCAGGGCCTGTAAGAGTGATATTTAAAAACCTAACAACCATGTCACTAGGACATATTTTGTCCAATTACATTCTGGTGGGTGCAGCCTTAGGTGTAATCCTAGACTACACAGACATCAAATGCATAGAGATGTATGAAGATTGAATTATGAGGATAAAATGTTCTGCATGCATCAAAGTAATCTTTTTGGAAAAAACGGAGTTTGAATTGGGTGGTGCATAATGAGAACATGTTTTGGCAGAGAAAGATTAAAGGGTATGCAATCAGGGTGTTAAAATAAGGCATTACTGGAATATAAGCCAATAGCTTGGCTCTCCTTTCAGGAAGAGAACTACATATATTTAAAAGAAATATTTTGATAAGTTACTTGGGGTGGTAGGGACAATATTAAAGGTCTTGAAATCATGTTTATGTTCAAATAACAATACCTGGTCTTTGAACTTCCTGGTTAGCTGCAGGGCTTTTATTTTGTTGATTGCACACTGTCTCTAGTGGTCTTTTCCTCATTCTTCCTCTCCACCGCCAACTCCATTCCAGAGCTTAATTTCCTTAAATGAGTATTGAACATAGCAATGTATGTGAACCTGTCTCAATCTGGCCAAGGTGAGGGAGCTCAGATGGTATGTGGGGGAGCAGAAGGGTTCTCTAGAGTAGAGACAACTATTCACAATGAAGAGAGAGAGAGATAATGGGCAGTGTGACTTGCTAGAGAGAGCACAAAATACCTGGGCTCAAGTCCCAGCTCTGCACTAACTACCCATATAATTTGAGTAAATAAAAAATCTGGATGGTTTTTTTATTCATCTTAATATCATTGAATGTTATTACAGTGTTATAGAGCATGGAGACACTGAATAAATATTTATTGATTATACAAGCATATAAATGAGTAAGCAAATGACTGCTCTGGATTTCAGTTTCTTCATCTGTGAGACAAGGATAAATATGACACCTTGCAGTAGGATTCTTTTTCATCTTTCTATTTTAGATGGAAGGAGAGAATGTATATGTATGTAGTGCAACAGAAACCATAAAGAACACTCTAAACTCCCATAGTTTTATAGTCAGTCTAGCTTATAATGGTGGGTCAGGATATATAGAGTCTGCCCATGCTCACGTTGAATGTGTATCTCATTTGATAGAGATCCTAGAGTTGTGCAACCCCTGCTTTGAAATCAGAGTTCAGAGGACTCACACCCTATATCCCCAAGCTGGAGAGTAACTAAATCTGAAACCATGACCAATACTTTATTAGTTTATGGCAAAATGGGGAAAACATGTGTGCTGTAATGTTTTTAAATAAAGCTACTTTATGCAAATTTGGGGACTATTCATTTTTTTATGAAATTATGTTCTTTCTTATTTTGGTTCCAAAATATTCTTTTAAAAATGAGGTTATGGAAATGGTAGACATTTATTTTGAATGTCCTTTATCTACCAAAGAATAAGTGATAGATAAAATGGCTACTCAGCCACCATCTTAAGAACACTGCAGGCCTGAACTAAAAAAAATGACTTACTTACTCAGTAACCTGGCTTAGACTTCCCTTGCAGCCAGATGCCTATAAGAGATGGTTGAGTCAGGTGCAAACAATTTTGAGGAACTGTGCGCCACTCAACCACCAACAAAGGAAGCTATCTTGCACCTGCAGATGCAGCAATATCAGCGGCTTTTGCCCAAGGCCCCTTGACTGATCCATTTAAACCCTGCCCTTTCCCTCTCTCGGGGCTGACACCCTTTGCTGGTCTCAGCCCACTTGCAGCCAGGTGTTTTTATAATACATTTTCCTTTGTGAGCACACCAGCCTTGTGTTTTTGCTTTGGCCAGCAGTTTCTGCTTTTCATTCTGGTGCTGAAACCCGGGAGGTGCACGCTGCGGGTTAGTCTGTGGATTAGTCCTGACCCCGGGAGGGGTGAGGCTTGCCACTTGGGGAGCAGTGAGCAGCAGCAGCTCAGCTTGTCTCAGGCTTACCCCGGGATCCTGCCTCTCTTGCCAGTGGAGCGTGGGACTGGTTCCACCGATCCTCTGGCCACGCCTCTTGAACCCGCCAAGAAGGAAAACTCCCTTTTCCTGTGTGGAGATAAAACAAAAACCAGACACTAGGATTGACTACAGCCCTCTTGTTTTGCCTCACTACATCCTCACCGGGCAAAAATCCTTTTCGGGTGAGTGAACCTAGTGGTTCTATAATTGGAGACTCCCCAGAAACCTCCTGAAATCTGTTCAGAGCAGGTTTTCAGAAATCCAGCGTTGGTCAGGGGGCATTCAGGCTTCTGCCAGGCATTTTCCTCTGGCTAGCCTGTCAAATGGGGACACCTGGAAAGCAGCCAGCTGCCAGTCTGGTGAGCCTAGAACAGCAGGGACGCCTGTCTTCTCCTAGCTCACTCCACCATCCAGGACGGCCCATTCCCTCCTTGTAGACCACTAGCCGATCTCTGACATACATATGGGGAACTCTTAGTTGGCCAACCCCAAGACAGTGCCTCTAGGCTGTTCTCTGAAAAACCTTCAGACCCTTGGTTTAGCTCAAGGCATCAGTCCAAAGTGCCTTATTTTTTTACTGTATGTAAAGCCAGTAGTCGCGGCCACCATCAAGCAGCCCGGCCAGTGTAGGTTCACATTAGATTCGGACAGTCGGTAATGAAACAACGGAGCCAAGAACTGGTGAGCCATCAGCTTTAATTCTAGCTTGCACCCAGCGGGCAAGCAAAAACACACACTGGGCTCCAAACCCACTCATTCAGTGCTCACAAAGCTACCCATCCCAAGCATAAGGGCAAATAATATCACCTGGGTGACGGGCTTCCATGTGAGCAGCTCCATCTTTAACAAAGTGAGCATATTGTATTTTGTCTGCCCAACAATCCACCCCTATGCCCACTTTACTACCCATAATCTACACCACTGGCATTCCTGTACAAGGAAATTAGGCACATTACACATATTACAACAGCATGACAAATCATACAATTTCAACAGTTACAAAGGTACATTTCACCAGTCTCTGAGCACTTTACCAAAAGTGCAAAATGTCCTTGGCCTTCTTTCTTGTCATTGGAAAGTCTTCCCAGGGCAGGAGGAGGGCCTCCATCAAAGCCACCCCTCACCCCCATCAGGGTATTTCACATTGTCCAAAATCCATAAGTCCATTCAACAAATGAGCCAGTGCTCACTCCGGTAGTAGTCCAGGAAATCAGTCCACACACATGGGGCCTTAGCCTCTCCCCTCATTCCTGCCATCATGGCAAGTCTCACACTGTCCTAAAGAGAAGCATGTGGCAATGGTAGTCAGCATTTCCATCTCTGTTCCAGAGAGCATGATGGCATCCACCCTTATGTCCCCAAATCGCAGACCTACCAGGAGCATAGCTACTCCTTGCTGCTGGGCTCTCACCTTTTGGAGGCTGCAGATTGCAACTCCAGACCAATTCTCCTTATCCTCCAAAGAGGAACTGAAAACACCAGCTCCTGCTGCTGGGCTTGAGTCCCAGGCCACTGCTGCCTTCTGGTCAGCAGGGCTTACAGCTCCGGCCCCGGCCTCAGCCTCAGCTTCGTCCTCTTGCTGCTGCTGGCTCTCCACAATGTCCAGGGCAATCTGCAACTCACGAACCTGTGATTCCTTCTCCAGCATCTGCCCCATTTCCAGGCGAATCTCACAAACCTGGTCGGCCTCCTCCTCCAGCGCTTCCTCTAGGTCCAGAGTTGTCATCTCTTTCTCCCATGTTTGCTCCAGCTCCTTCCACTGCTTGGCCTGCAGGTCCTGGGCAGCCTCTTCCATAGAGCTCTTGGTTTCCTCACGCATGGCTGTAAAAGTCAGCCAGCCTACAGTCCCCCCAAAGCAGCTATGGGAAACCATAACAGCAACCAGTCCTCTACTCCACCACTCAAAGGTGGTGGTGGCTCCATGCCAATCTGTATCAAATCCTGCCACAGACTACGCCAAATGTAAAGCCAGTAGTCACGGCCACCATCACAGCAGCCCGGCCAGTGCAGGTTCGCATTAGATTCGGACAGTCGGTAATGAAACAACGGAGCCAAGAACTGGTGAGCCATCAGCTTTAATTCTAGCTTGCACCCAGTGGGCAAGCAAAAACACACACTGGGCTCCAAAACCCACTCATTCAGTGCTCACAAAGCTACTGACTTATCCGAGTTTCCTAGAATCAAAAGTTTCTAGCTCACTAGACTTACTCACCTCTCTTTCCCATCTCCTCTCTACACAAACTCGGCACAAACTGCTTCTTTCTCAGCATTCCACCATCATGGCTGCCTCCTGTCCTCCATGTGGCCTTAATCTGCTCTCCTTTCTAATACTTCAGGAACCGAGAGAGCAAGCTCCTGGTCTGCCCTACTTTATAGAATAGATTCAAAACATTTAATCCAATTATACAAACAAAAAAGTCTTTGATACAAAGCCACCCATCTGAGGCATAATGGGATTCCTCAGGAGAGCACACCACCCTACATCATCCAATCAGTCCAGGGTGTGGGGAAAAGCTTACTCTTAAAACCAAGTCTTAGGCCATAACGACCTGGCCTGCTTACATTACAGTCTTTCCCCCACACCCATCCCAAGCATAAGGGCAAATAATATCACCTGGGTGATGGGCTTCCATGTGGGCAGCTCCATCTTTAACAAAGTGAGCATATTATATTTTATCTGCCCAACACTGTAACACCACTTGACCTCAATATGAACTGGACAATTCATCCCAATGGCCTGAAAATAACACTTTTGATTTCAACATACTGACTGATCTTGACAATATCTGTCAGTGAAACAAAAAGTGGTCCGAAGTCCCTTATGTCCAGGCCTTTTTTACACTCAGGTAAGGACCCACCCTTTGTGATTCCTGCTCTCTCTCTCTCAAAATTCCTTCTCCACTGGAAACCAAAGAATTTCCCCCCTCTGGAGAATCCTTCTAGACTAGAGTTTCTTCTTTTGATCCCACAGACTATGGACCCCCACCGCCTCCTTTTCCCCAACCCCTTGACCCCTAAGTTGGTCCCCCATCACAACCAGAGCCCCCTCCCTCCTCTTCTCTGCCATTCTCCTCTACTTCCCCCCAGGGTTCCCTGCAGTTGTTTACCCTTTCTACCCTGGTGCACCCCTGCTCTGGGATGATCTTTTGCCCTTGTCCCTCTCCTATCCTCGACCCCGTCTTAGAATGCCCTTTATGGGAAGTAGCTGGAGTCAAGGGCATTGTTCGAGTACATGTTCCTTTTTTTCTAATCAACTTATCACTAATATCTAATTGCCTCAGCTCTTTTTCCACTGACCCTACCAGGTACTGAAAAGAATTTGAGTATCTCACCCAATCCTGTGAATTTACTTGGCATGATCTCCATGGAGTCTTCTCCATAACTTTAACACCTGAAGAGAAGGACTGAATTTAGACTCATGCCCAGGCCCATGCTAACTCTATCCACCAGCAAGCCCCCAGTCAACCAGTAGGTGATGAGGCTGTCCTCACCCGTGATCCCCACTGAGACTACCAGGATGGGGAGGGCGAGTCAATGAGCCTGGGATCACGTGACCCTCTGCCTTATAGAGGGCATCAAGAAGGCAACCCATAGGCCGTAAATTATGAGAAGTTAAAGGTGGTCACCTAGCACCCCACTAAAAATCCTGCCCTCTTCTTCTTGTGCCTCAAGGAGGTTCTTCAGAGATATACCACCTTAGACCCCTCTAGCACAGAAGGACAACTGGTCCTTAACATGGATTCCATTTTCCAGTCTACACCCAGCATCTGGCAAATTATAAAAGTTAGAAGATAGCTCCCAAACCCCTCAATAGAATTTCTTACATCCGGCCTTTAGTTCTTAATAACAGAGATTAGGAGGCAAAGAAACAGAAGGTGGCTGAATACCAGATGCTTGTTGCTGCCATCAAGGGCCCACAGGGGCAGCAGGGCCAACAGTCTTGAAATGGTCAAAATGGACCTCAGGTCAAGGGCCAAAGTAGCAATAATACCCTGACCGGCACCTGTTTCAGGTGTGGCAATGAAGGCCATTGGACAATAACTTTCCTAATCCAGGCAAACATCCCAAGCCAGATTCCCTCTGTGGAGGATCATACTGGAAGTCTGACTGTGGACGATCCGCTCAAGGTAGGTCCCCATCACTTCCATCCTACCTGGACCTCATTAGCCTCATCACTGAAGACTGATGGTACCTGAGGACAGACACCCTAATGATCACATCCTCTGAGCCTTGAGTAACCTTGATGGTAGCAGGTAGGCATGTTTCTTTTCTCATAGACACAGGGGCAACCGACTCTGCTTTGCCTAAATATAGAGTTCCCTGAAGAACCTTGGGTATCTCATTTGTGGGAATTGATGGCCAGGTCCTGCAGCCCTATTCTATGGCTCCTCTGTCCTGCTTCTTGGGGGCCCAAACCTTTACCCATGCTTTTTAAATCCTACCCTCATGTCCCACACTGCTCCTAGAATGGGGCTATCTTGTCTAAGCTCCCCTTACTCTCTGTACTACCTCTGGACACATGCTAGATCCTTCAGGATCAGCTAACCTCCTACTCCTCTTACAAACAGCTAGGAGTCATTTAACTGAACCTTCACTGCCTTTTACCAGCTCCTTCATCACCCCTTCAGTGTGGGACATCAAATCCCTTCAATTGCCTGTCACCATGCCCCAGTTCAGATTAGGGTTAAAGACCCCACTCAGTTCCCCTCCCAGAAAGAATATCCCATCCCAGCCCTTGTACAAGGAGGGCTCAAACCCATTATCACTCACCTGCTCCATAAAGAACTTCTCTACCCCACTAATTCACTATTTAATACCCCAATCCTCCCTGTAAAGAAACCTGATAGATCCTATCACTTGGTTCAGGACCTTCACTTTATCAATCAAGCAGTTCAACTCTTATACCCCGTTGTTCCCAAACCATATACTGCCCTCTCCCAAATTACAGTGGGAACTTTCCATTTTATGATGCTAGACTAAAAAAATGTTTTCTTTACTATTCCCTTACACCCTAATTAACAAGACCTCTTTGCCTTTATCTGGACTGATCCTGACTCACACCTATCCCAGAAGGTCACCTGGACGGTTCTGCCTCCAAGCTTCCGGGATAGCCTCACCTCTTTGCACAGGCCCTAACACTGATTTATAGGCTTTAGATTTAGGACCCTCTACCCTTATCCAGTATGTTTATGATGTACTTCAGATCAAGACTCAAAGAATCAAACTGTCTGCACTCTCAACTTCCTTGCAGAACGGGGTTACAGAGTATTTCCCAAAAAGGCACAACTTTACACCCCAGCAGTCACCTACCTAGATCTAGTCCTCACCTCCACCTCCTGAGGAATTACCCCAAACTGGCTTTTCTTCATCTCTTCCTTGCAAGTCCTCAAAACAAAGCAGGAGGTCCTCTCCTTTCTTGGTCTAGCAGAGTATTTTCAGTTGTGGATTTCTTCCTTCACTCTGTTGGCCAAGGCATTTTACCAAGACACCAAGGGAAATCTATCAGAACCCATTGACCCAACAACTCCCATCAAGACCCCCTTTCTCGGAATGGCAAGATGACGATGGAGTAGGCGGACATATCAACTTCCAACTCTCAGAACTAAAGGGGATTACAACTTAATTTTAAGAACCATCATCTGGAAAAACCAACTTTGAACTAAACAAAAAAGACTCTCCAACCAAGGAACACTGAAGAAGCCACATTGAGACTGCTAGGAAAAGCGGAAAAGCAGAGAGTGCTGCCCAGCTCCCTGGAGCGAACGGCAGCCTGGAGAGACTCGTGTGGCAGGAAGAGAGTTTAGCAGAGAGGGGAGGGACCTGGGCCCCAAGAACAAAGCCCCAGCCACCAGCCCCAGAGCCTAGAAGAGTTGTATGGACAGTATTTAGCTGCAAAACAAGTTAGGATACTGTTTGTAATAAAGAGACAGTTTTCTCAGATCCAGAATTTTTCTTAAAGGGACGGTGCAGAAAATCTCTCTCACAACCACACCCGGGGCACTGTGGGACGGGGAGAAAGGAGAGGACCTGAGCAGTGGGAAGAGAGTGTAATCTAGGAGGCACAGGGAGAAACAGTTTGAGGGACAGCCACCCTAACCTCTGGGCTGAGTCATTCCCCAAATCTGAAGCAAATATTTCCCCTGGAACCAGCAATACCACCAGCAAAGGGAAGCAGGATACCAGCCAAACAGGCTCTCCTGCAGTACTCAAAGCAGTCGCTTAGAAGGAGGGAGCTATCAGGACTATAGTATGGGGTGTTAGGGTTTGACCTGCAGCACCCCCACCCATACTGCTGAGGGCTTGCTGGAAGGCAGGTGGCGGTGGGATGTGGAAGCACGGTTCTGTCAGCAGGGCGGAAGCCAGCTGGCTCAGCCTAGCCAGGTGGAAGTGGAGGGGATGCGCAAAAGTGGGCCAGCCGGCTGCGGGCCCACCTGCAATCCCACCTGTGGGGGAAGGGAGGGAGCCTGGGAACAGGTGGAGATCCGCGCTAAGCAAGGGCACATGGGTGCACAGCCTCACCTGCCTGGCCTCAGAGGCTTGCAGCCCTACCTGTGAGCTGGCTCCACCCATGGGGGCGGGGTTAAAGCCCAGGAAATGCAGAGGTCCACAGCTGGGTGTGTGCTGCAGCCCCGCCCTACCTGTGGAGCCAAGGCTTGCAGCCTGATGCACAAGCCACCTCTGCCCACAGGGGTGGGGCGAAAGCCCAGGAAAATGCGGAGGTCCACAGCTGGGTGTGTGCCTGCAGCACCCAGCTGTGGACCTCCGAACCCACGAACCGAGACTTGTGGCTGATGCGCAAGCTAGCTCTGACCACAGGGGTGGGGCAGAAGCCTGGGAACAGGCAGAGACCTGCAGCTTTGCAAAGATGCTCACCTCTGCCCTTGTGTGCAGGCTTGTGCCGAGGCTTGTGGCCAGTGTGTGCAGTGCAACACCACCTGTGGAGGCAGAGCAAAGGCCGAGACTGGCTGAGGATTGTAGAGCAAGGCACGAGAACATAGCCACTCCCATGGAGGAGAGGCGGAAATCACAGCAACAGCTGCAGTGGGCCAATGTCAGCAATGCCCATACCTGAACACCTGAGGCAGCAACAGAGGGGGTGGTGGGCCTGTAGACAGACCACACCAAGGGAACACAAAGGCAACACCCATTGGACTACACTGGCAAAACCCTTCTGATACATAGACAAAATGGGAAGACAGAGAAATGCAACCCAAATGAATCAAGAGAAATCCCCAGAGAAGGAGCTGAATGCATCAGATATAACCAAATTACCAGATGCAAAGTTTAAAATAATAATTGTTAGGATGTTCAAAGAGCTTAGAACAACAATAGATGGTCATTACAAACACCTAAATAAAGAGATAGCAAATATAAAAAAGGAAATTGAAATAATAAAAAAGAACCAGACAGAAATGACAAATGTAATATTAGAATTGAAGACCACAATGGAAGGAATTAAAAGCAGGATGAATAAAGCTGAGGATCGAATCAGTGAGTTAGAGGACAAAATAAACGAAGGCACAGAAGCAGAGCAGGAAAAAGAAAAGAGACTCAAAAAGTCTGAGGAAACTCTAAGAGAGCTCTGTGACACCATGAAGAGAAATAACATCTGCATCATAGGGGTGCCTGAAGAAGAAAAGAAAAAAAAAGGGATAGAAACTTTGTTCAATTAAATCATAGCTGAAAACATCTCTAAATTGAGGCAGGAAAACATCTCACATGTTCAAGAAGCACAGAGAACTCCATTTAAGAGAAACCCAAAGAAATCCACACAAAAACACATCATAAATAAAATACCAAAGCTAAGTGATAAAGAGAAAATACTAAAAGCTGCTAGAGAAAAAAAGGCTATCACCTATAAAGGAGCACCCATAAGAATGATATATGACTTCTCAATAGAAACATTTGAGGCCAGAAAGGAATAGCAAGATGTATTCAAAGTAATGCAGAACAAGAATCTACAACCAAGACTACTTTATCCAACAAGGCTATCATTTAAAATTGAAGGAGAAATAAAAAGCTTCCCAGACAAAATAAAACTTAAGGAATTCACTACAACCAAATCAATGTAGCAAGAAATACTAAGGGGCCTGTTGTAAACAGATCAAAGGGGAAAAAGAATACAGTAAAAGAGGAATACAGCATTAAAGAATAAAATGGCAATAAACAACTACATATCAATAATAACCTTAAATGTAAATGGCTTAAGTGATCCAATCAAAGACATAAGCTAGCTGTGTGGATAAGAAAACAAGACCCACACATATGCTGTCTACAGGACATATACCTTAAAACAAAAGATTCACATAGACTGAAGGTAAAAGGATGGAAAAAAATATTTCATGCAAATAGAAATGAAAAAAAAAAAGCCGGGGGTAGCAATACTTATATCTGTCAAAATGGACTTTAAAACAAAGCCTATAGTAAGAGATAAAGAAGGACACTACATAATGATAAAGGGAGCAATCCAACAGGAAGATATAACTATTAAAAATATCTATGCACCTAATATAGGAGCACCTAAATATATAAAGCAGACTTTGATAGATATAAAGGGCGAGATCAACAGCAATACTATCATAGTAGGGGATTTCAATACCCCACTAATATCACTGGATAAATCCTCAAGAAAGAAAATTAACAAAGAAACAGCAGACTTAAAGGATACACTAGATCAACTCAATTTAATAGATATCTTCAGAACCTTTCACCCTAAAGCAGCAGAATATACATTCTTTTCAAATGCTCATGGTTCATTCTCTAGGATAGACCACATGTTAGGACACAAAAACGATCTCAACAAATTTATGAAGATTGAAATCATATCAAGCATTTTTTTCTGATCACAATGGCATGAAACTAGAAATCAACCACAAAAAACCCTGAAAAATATTCAAACACTTGGAAACTAAATATTATGCTATTAAATAACAAAAGGCTTAACAATGAGATTAAAGAAGAAATAAAAAAAATTCCTAGAAACGAATGATAATGAGCATACATCAACTCAGAATTTATGGGACACAGCAAAAGCAGTACTAAGAGGGAGATTCATAGATTACAGGAATACTTTAAGAAGCTAGAAAAAGCTCAGATAAACAACTTGACCCTGCATCTAAAAGAACTAGAAAGAGAACAGCAAGAAAAACCCAGAGGTAGTAGAAGGAAGGAAATAATAAAGATCAGAGTGGAAATAAATGACATAAAGGCTAAAAAAACAATACAGAGGATCAATGAAACCATACGCTGGTTTTTTGAAAAGGTAAACAAGATCGATGAACCTTTAATGAGACTCACCAAGAAAAAAAGAGAGAGGACTCAAATAAATAAAATTAGAAATGAGAGAGGAGAAATAACAACTGACACAACAGAAATACAAACTATTGTAAGAAAATGCTATGAAGAACTGTATGCCAAGAAACTAGACAACCTAGATGAAATGGACAAATTCCTTGAAACATACAATCTTCCAAAAATCAATCTGGAAGAATCAAGAAATATAGACCAATTACAACAAAAAAGATCGAAACAGTTATCAAAAAACTCCCAACAAAGAAAAGTCCCGGGCCTGATGGCTTCACTAGTGAATTCTACCAAATATTCAAAGAAGAACTAACTCCTATTTTTCTCAAGCTATTTCAAAAAATGCAAGAGAAAGGAAGACTTCCAAGCTCCTTATATGAGGCAAGCATAATTCTGATTCCGAAACCAAGCAAAGACAACACAAAGAAACAAAATTATAGGCCAATATCCCTGATGAATTTAGATGCTAAAATTCTCAACAAAAAATTAGCCAACCGGATCCAGCAATATATGAAAAAAATCATACACCATGATCAAGTGGGATTTATTCTGGAGAGGCAAGGCCGGTTCAATATTTGCAAATCAATCAATGTGATTCATCACATAAACAAAAAGGAAGGACAAAAATCACATGATAATTTCAATAGATGCAGAAAAAGCATTTGATAAAATCCAGCACCCATTCATGATCAAAACTCTCATTAAAGTGGGAATACAGGGAACATTCCTTAACATGATAAAGGCCATCTATGACAAACCCACAGCCAACATCATACTCAATGGGCCAAACTTGAAAGCAATCCCCTTAAAACCAGGAACAAGGCATGGGTGCCTTCTTTTACCACTCTTATTCAACATAGTTCTGGAAGTCCTAGCTACAGTTTTCACACAAGAAGAAGAAATAAAAGGCATCCAAATTAGAAAAGAAGAAGTAAAACTATCATTATTTGAAGATGATATGTTATTGTATATAGAAAACCCTAAAGTCTCAGTCAAAAAACTACTGGACCTAATCAATGAATTCAGCAGGTGGCAGGATATAAAATTAATACTCAGAAATCAGAGGTATTTTTATACACCAACAATGAAGTGTCAGAAAGAGAAATTAAGGAAACAATCCTCTTCACTATTGCAGCCAAAAAAAATAATAATAAAGTACCTAGGAGTAAATTTAACCAAGGAGGTTAAGGACTTGTACTCGGAAAGTTATAAAACATTGCTAAAAGAAATCAAGGAAGATACAAACAAGTGGAAGCATATACCACTTATGGTGCTTATGGTTAGGAAGAATAAACATCATTAAAATGTCTATATTACCCAAAGTAATTTATTAATTCAATGCAATACCAATTAAAATACCAATGACATACTTCAAAGATATAGAACACATATTCCAAAAATTTATATGGAACCAAAAAAGAACACGAATAGCCTCAGCAGTCTTAAAAAGAAAAAATATAGCAGGACGTATCACTCTTCCTGATATCAAGGTATACTACAAGGCCATTGTACTCAAGACAGCCTGGTACTGGCATAAGAACAGGCATAGAGATCAATGGAACAGAACAGAGAACCCAGAAATAAATCTACAGCTTTATGGACAACTGATATTTGACAAAGGAGGTAAGAGCATACAATGGAGTAAAGACAGCCCCTTTAACAAATGGTGTTGGGAAAATTGGACATCTATCTGCAAAAAAGTGAAACTAAACCACCAGCTTACACCATTCACAAAAAAAAACTCAAAATGGATAAAAGACTTAAATATAAGCCGTGAAACCACAAGCATCTTAGAAGAAAACATAAGCAGTAAGCTCTCTGACATCTCTTGCAGCAATATATTTGCTGATTTATCTCAACAGGTAAGTGAAATAAAGAACAGGATAAACAAATGGGACTATATCAAACTAATAAGTTTTTGCACAGCTAAAGACAATAAGAACAGAATAAAAAGACAAACCACAGAATGGGAGAACATATTCGACAATACGTCTGATAAGGGGTTAATAACCAAAATTTATAAAGAACTTGTAAAACTCAATACAAGGAAAACAAACAATCGAATCAAAATATGGGCAAAAGAAATGAATAGACACTTCTCCAAAGAGGACATACAGATGGCCAATAGGCATATGAAAAAATGCTCAACATCACTAATCATTAGAGAAATGCAAATTAAAACCACAATGAGATACCTCCTCACACCAGTCAGAATGGCAGTCATCAATAAAACAACACAGATTAAGTGCTGGCAAGGATGTGGAGAAAAGGGAACCCTCCTGCATTGCTGGTGGGAATGCAGACTGGTGCAGCCAATGTGGAAAACAGTATGGAGATTCATCAAAAAATTAAAAATTGAACTGCCTTTTGACCCCGCTATCCCACTTATAGGAATATACCCTAAGAACACCATAGCACTGTTCGAAAAGGATAAATGCACCCCCATGTTTATGGCAGCATTGTTCACAATAGTGAAGATCTGGAAACAGCCCAAGTGTCCGTCAGAGGACAAGTGGATTAAAAAGCTATGGTACATATATACTATGGAATACTACTCAGCCATAAGAAATGATGTCATCTGATCATTTGTAACAACATGGATGGACCTTGATAACATTATACGGAGTGAAATAAGTAAATCAGAAAAGACTAATAACTATATGAGTCCATACATAGATGGGACATAAAAATGAGACTCAGAGACATAAACAGTGTGCTAGTTACCAGGTGGGGGGGCTGGAAGGGAGGCAAGGTGAGGGAGTGTGATGGGGGGAGGGGAGGGGCACAAAGAAAACCAGTTAGAAGGTGACGGAAGACAATTTGACTTTGGGTGATGGGTATGTAACATAATCAAATGTCAATATAACCTGGAGATGTTTTCTCTGAACCTATGTACCCTGATTTATCAATGTCACCCCATTAAAATTAATTAAAAAATTCATATAAAAAATTTTTTTAAAAAGTACCCCCTTTCTCCAGCTAAGACAGGCCTTCATCTTGGCTCCTGCTCTAACTCAACCAGACCTCTCTAAGCCATTCATACTATACACCAATGTACTACAGGGTACTGCCATTGGCCTCTTGGAACAATTAAGTGGACCTTCACTACAGGTAGTAGCAAATTTTTCTAAACAACTGGACCCTATAGTCCTAGCCTGTATAAGAGCATTAGCTGGGAAGTTTGAGAACCTCATCCTAGAGCAGTGGTTCTCAAACTTTTTGAAGTTGGGGTGCATTTAAAATCCTACAAATAATTGTAGGCACACTATATACAAATTTCTGAGAAACATCTTGTAATAATTAAATCAAATATTAAAGAAAAAAATATAAAGTCCAAGTGTGCTTTTATGGTAATTAAACAAAATAAATACAACAAAATTAAATTTATTCTGACATTAAAAAACATTTTTATGTTATATTTTTTGAGGTATGCTTTTTAGAATTCTTTCTTTTTTTAATGTTTTTTTTTATTATTTTACAGGGACAGAGAGATAGAGTCAGAGAGAGGGATAGATAGAGACAGCCAGGAACAGAGATTGGTGAGAAGCATCAATCATTAGTTTTTCGTTGCCTTGCGATACCGTAGTTGTTCATTGATTGCTTTCTCACATGTGCCTTGACCGTGGGCCTTCAGCAGACCGAGCAATCCCTTGCTGGAGCCAGCGACCTTGGATCCAAGCTGGCGAGCTTTTGTTTAAGCCAGATGGGCCTGTGCTCAAGTTGGTGAGCTCGGGGTCTCGAACCTGGGTCCTTCCGCATCCCAGTCCAACACTCTATTCCTGCGCCACCGCCTGGTCAGGCGCTTTTTAGAATTCTTTAAAAAATGGGATTAAAAAATAATAAAATGACAAAATGTTATTTTTCATATATATATAGTAAATTCAGGTCCCGGCGTGAATGTGTTAAGTTTTTTCATTCTTGTGTTTATGAGAAACATGAGCCTGATGTGTCCTAGTGATTTCTTCAATGTTTGGCGTATATTTAAAAGGCAAACTCTCATTTTCTCCTCAATACATGAATAATTCCTTTCTTTTTACTCTTAATTGTGTTGACTGCAGAAAACCCCCAACATACATATCATCTTAACTTTACACCAAACAAAGGATAGAAGAAACTTGCCTCCAGTCTTTCCGGGGAACATGGGGGGTAGTGTAAACAATCCAGCACCACAGCTTAACAGCCTTTTGCAACCTAATCAGGCAAGTGAGGTGGGCTATTGGGCAGACTGTCAGCTTACAGCCAATTTTCCACATCTCTGTCCCCCAAAAATCTAAACTCCCAAAGCCCTGTTGATTTTTTGGTCCCCAACAGGCACATATTTCTCTGGAATACCATAGGGTGCATCTGGGAATCTTCTAGGGCACAACAGTGCACCCTGGCGCACACTTTGAGAACCACTGCCCTAGAGAGTCAAAAATTGTGCCTCTAGAACCCACTGACCATCCATTCTTCTCACAACCTAAAGGATATGCTTTCCCAATGCCATGCCCATAGCCTAATGTCACCCTCCAGGATCTAGCAGCTACATGTTCTCTTCCTGGAATCTCCACAGGTTACTGTTGACATCTGCCTGCCTCTGAATCCAGCCACTGTCTTACCCCTGCCCTCCTACTCTGAACCTCTACACTCCTCCTCCTCTCTTACTCTACCCCATTTCTCCATCTGAAAGACACCCTCTGACTGAGACAGACTAGACTCGGTTCATTGATGGGAGCTACCTGCACAAGGGAGAATGCCACGCTGGTTATTCTATTGTCTCCAGCACATGGGTCAGCTGCTTTTGCCCAAGGCCCCTTGACTAATCCATATAAATCCTGCCCAATCTCTCCCTCAGGGCTGACACTCTTTGCTGGTCTCAGCCCATTTGCACCCAGGTGTTTTTATAATAAATTTTCCTTTGTGAGCAACACCAACCTTGTGTTTTTTGGTTTGGCCCGCGGTTTCTGCCTTTCAATAAGATGACAATTCTATATCACTTCTTCAATATTGTTTTTGAAATCTTACTCATCCATAAAACCCCCAAGTTCAGTAACTACCGCAAGATGAGCACACAGGAATTTCAGTCCCCTGCTTCATTGCCATTGTCTGATCCTTCAACACCTACTAATGTGTGGCAGTCACAGAAATAGAATTCTTAAGGTTAAAATAAACCATGTAAAGCCATTTGGAATGTTGTTTTAATGAAACAATGAGGTACAAAAATATATCTTTTTTTCAGCATGTTAGTGATTTGACATCTCTTATTAACAAAATAAATGACTAAGAAGCCTACACTTAACACCAAATGGAAGCACCAGCTAAAACATGAAGAGATAAAAATTGTTTATGAAAATTTTAGGGCTGGTTTAATTGACTGTACAAAACGAGATGCTTGTTTTCATTTCTCTTTCTTTTCCAAGATGACTTATAAAAGACTGGTTTGACCAGATTGGATAGGTTTTGGCCAGTTAGGTATCAAACAACATTTTGACTTTGATACCTTAGTCCACAAACTAAGGTGGAAGAATTTGCAGATGGAGTTACCTTTTATTGTTCTTTACAGTTTTCGATTCAGTTTAGTGTGCAAGTAGATGTTTTGCATCATCCTCAAATCACTTGTCCTCAAATAATTTTTAGAGCATTCTGTTATTTTTCAGTTCTTAGGCCACCTTATTCCCTTTTATGGTAGTTTGTCTCTTCCTGTGGTTTGCAAATTTTGACCGTGAGCTCATTCCTAGAAAAGATTTCCCTCCTATGGATGTTTTATGAACCTGAGGCTATGGATTCTTTGGACAAGACAGTTTGACATTTGCATCTACTGAAGCTGTAGGGTTTTCAATTGTTCCTCTACTACTTCTTATATTAATTCTCAGCTTGGGATTCTGGTGCCACACAGACAGTATAGATTTGAATTCCAATGTGCAAATACATAGATCTGGATTTTCAATTTTGCTTAACCAACCTTTGACTACTTGAAACCACAGACAGCCAGCCCAAAACTTTTCTGGGATCCTTGTGAATTTTCACTTGTTATTTTTATATGCCCTTTATATGTCACCATTGAGCTACCATTTACTGAGTGCTTACTCTGTGCCAGATCTTTTGTAGACACCTTTCTATAAGGGCCTCTCTACTCTATCCACTGGGAAAATATCAGTGGGATCTATGCATTACTTGCACCTCTCCTTATCAATTCTTGAAGGGTATGTTTATTTTAGGTCATTATAAGCATAACAAAAAGATTTGTTGAAAATATCTGGACTTGCATTTTGGAATTAATATATGCAGCATGATAGCATACTTATTTACAAACAGTATATATTGTGATTCTAACATTGACATCCACTCATTTCAAAGTGTACTGTAAGGGAAATGTATAGTCCAGAATTACTGGAATCATGTGTCATAATATTTGAATTCAGATCATCTCATCTTTTTTAGTTTTAGTTTATCTCTGGCCCTATTTCCATAACCCTTGCTGCTCTACCTAAATGTACTTCAGATTGATAAGTGTATGTTATTTGCATATTTTTAGTTTTTCTCACTACAGTAGCTCAAAATTAAGGTTTTAAGGAATGTGTTAAGTGATTGTCAGTTTCCAATTTACCATTCCTTTCTGCAGTACTGACTTTGTATGTGGAATTCTTGTCTGAAATCCCACCTTAACTTTACTGTCTGACAAAGTCTGATATGCCTTTCCAGACCCAGTTAAATGCAATGCCTACCTTTAGCCTCCCAGCTAATCCATGCTTCCTTTATGCTCCCAAAGTGTCCATCTGCATAATCATGAGTGGATTGCAATATTTGCATACATGTTTATTTCTCCTATTAAATGTGAACTCCCTTGAAAGAAGGGAGTATGTTTATCATTTCTATACTGTTAGCTAGCAATAGTTTCTGGCATGTAACAGGTGATCAAGAAATGATTGTGAAGTAATAGAGGCATCTCTTTACTTGATCAACTGTATTTCTATTCTTTAGTTATTTTCATCCTTTTTGCTATTAAACAAATATGTGCAATGCAGGATATAGTAAGGATGCATTTATTCTACCATGTCAATGCTGATAACTTTTACAAAATGTCTGTGAATGCCTTCTTCAAAACTATCATCTGAAACTATAGTGGAGAAGGTTTTATGGAATTTATCAATCTGGATGAAGATCCCAGTTTGGCTGTTTAACAGTCTCATGCTCATGACTCATGGGTAAACTCATAAAAATTCATGTGATCTCAGCCAAAGGCAGGAGCAGCAGAAATCCACAACTTACTTTACTAAGAGCCTCTGGGTTTTTATACATGTTATTCCTGGAAACACTGGATCCTAGTTGCACTTTCAGCTTATAAATACCTCATCACTTTGAAAATATTTATTGTTCTAAGACCAAACCATTGGACACAACTCTCCAGCTTTCCAGTGCACGGGGCACAGATGAAAAGCTGTCAAAATAGCAGAATAATGATGGCCTGGAACTCTGCCACCCAAATGTTTGGGTCATGCAGACAGACTCACAGAAATAGTTGGCTAGACATGGAAGAAGGCATTGCTTTAGATTTTTGCTTTATAAATTCAGCAAATCAGCAAAGCAACAAAAGTCAGTTTCTGTCTAGTTCACTCTTGGCAAACCAGGGTTTTGCAGTTCTGTGCTGTTTCACATGGCTCTATTTCCTTTCCAAGATGATGTCATCATGGAGAGGGACTCTCGGTCTGATTTGCCAGCATAATTCTTGCCTGTAAGAATATGAATTGGGGTTATATACTTTTCTTACATTTTTCTTTGTTTTGGATTATCAAATGCTAAATCTATGACATGGCCACTTAATCCCTCTACTGTTCTATCTTTTCTTGATAAAAAGACAGTGAAAAGTAGACGGGTTATGAGTTAGCATGTTGTTAACAAAATGGGCCTTTCTATATTGTTTTCTTTCTCTTTTTTATAGATTGATCTCTTATTCCCAGTCATTGGGCAGAATTATAAACTGATAGTTTCAAAGGGTTTATATAACTTTTTTCTCAAACTGCCCTCTCATCTCTGATGGAATGCTTCCTGGAGAAAGGACTAACTATTGAGAAAGGCAGCACAACCTATGAGATGTTGCTGGCTTTGGAAGCAGAAGATCTAGATTTAGTTAGTTTGTTTGTTTTGTTTTTAAATTTTTCATTGATTTGTGGAGTTACTGGGAAGCTTAAAGCAATAGAGTTAAAAAGCCCAGCAAGCAGCCTGACCTGTGGTGGCGCAGTGGATAAAGCGTCGATCTGGGAACACTGAGGTCACCAGTTCAAAACCCTGCACTGGTCTGGTCAAGGCACATATGGGAGTTGATGCTTCTAGCTCCTCCCCCCTTTCTCTCTCTCTCTCTCTCTCTCTCTCTCTCTCTCTCTCTCTCTCTCACTCTGTGTCTCCTCTCTAAAATAAATAAATAAAAAGAAGTAAAAAAAAAAAAAAGAAAAAGAAAAAAGCCCAGCAAGCAATAGACTTGGTATGTAGCAAATGCTTAAAGCAAACAAGCAGCTGGAAAGCAGCATGGTCCAAGGAAATGTGTTCATACATGGTAGAATCTCTGTCGATAAGAGTATATAAGAGAGAAGGACAGGTTCTCCATTTCTGGAAGGTACTGGTAAGAGTAAGCAAGTACAACAGGGCACTGGAGAGCTGGGTCTGGCTCTGCTCTGAAGGTAGCCATGCTCTTGGACAGAATTAAAGAGTGGATATCAGGTTTTACCTGGAAATCCTGGAAAACTTGTGGCTCTCATGCTACACGAGAGGATGTCCAAGGCTTTGCAATGGACTGTATCATGCCAGGTGGGTCTGTTGGAGGCTCTATTACGCATCCCCCAGCTGTCAGGGTAAGTTTCAGGTTTTAGTCTACAGGTGGAGCTGTTGCTGAATGAAGCTTTCAAGAGCTAACTTAAAGCTTGGGGAAAAGAGGAGGCAGCTGGCACTTCCCCTAGATGTTCACAGCATTCCTTTATTGGATGGAAAATATTCCCTGAGCTTCTTAACATGGCATACAATCCTCTCTACAGCCTGGCCCCTCCTGGTTTTTTTGGTTGCCCACTTTTTGACACTTTAACTTTTAACAATATTGCTGATTTATGCTTCTGTATCTGTTCTTCCCAAACCTTCAGCCTCAAATGCTCTCCTTATTTCTTTATTTGGCCAACTTTCAACATTTTTCAGGGTTCAGCAAAGGACTCACTTCTTCTAGGATGCTTCCCTAAATCTCATGGGATAAAAACAGCAACTATTTATTAAGCACTTAACTGAGTACCAGGCAAATGCCATATGCATACTGTACGGTGTATTATGTAAAACAACTCTGAAGAAACAGAGCCACAGAACTTGACAAGCCAGTGACATGGAGATTTCTTAACTTCCAGGAGCCCCACACATCTTTAGCAACCCACTGAGATCTTTGGTGGGGAAGGCAGAGAGGCTCTACGGCTGGAGATGCAGGATAGACACTTTCTTCCTCTCTGGTGGGATTTGTATGTCATCCCTTGGCCATTTTCTCCACCTTTTGTTGAGCTAAAATTCACATAACATAAAATTAACTATTTTACAATGTATAATGCAGTGACATTTATTGCATTTACACAATGTACAACCATCACCTCTATTTAGTTCCAAAATATTTTCATATTCCTAAAAATAAATCTTGTACCTATTAAGTACCCACACTTTTCCCTGCCTCTGTCTACTATCAATTTGCTTTATGTCTCTATGGAGTTAACCATTCTGACCTCATTTTATATAAATAGAATCATATAATATGTGAACTTTGGT
The DNA here is from genome assembly GCA_037038555.1 of Rhynchonycteris naso. Lineage (NCBI taxonomy): Eukaryota > Metazoa > Chordata > Mammalia > Chiroptera > Emballonuridae > Rhynchonycteris > Rhynchonycteris naso. Next base: position 246,745,437 of record CM072998.1, read on the forward strand.
TCTGACTTCTTTCACTTAGCATAATGTTTTTTGAGGTTTATTTGGTGGCATGTATCAGAACTTTATTCTTTTTTAGGGCTGCATACTATCCGTGTGTGTGTGTGTGTGTGTGTGTGTGTGTGTGTGTGTGTGTGTGTGTGTACAGCAAACAGCCTGAGATGTTAGGCCTCATTTCTTTTTCTTTTTCTTTTTTTTACAGGGGCAGAGAGAGAGTCAGAGAGAGGGATAGATAGGGACAGACAGACAGGAATGGAGAGAGGTGAGAAGCATCAATCATTAGTTTTTCGTTGCCATTGCAACACTTTAGTTGTTCATTGATTGCTTTCTCACATGTGCCTTGACCACGGGCCTTCAGCAGACCGAGCAACCCCTTGCTAGAGCCAGCGATCTTGGGTCCAAGCTAGGGAGCTTTTTTTGCTCAAGCCAGACGGGCTCGTGCTCAAGCTGGCGAGCTCGGGGTCTTCTGCATCCCATTTCGACGCTCTATCCACTGCGCCACCGCCTGGTCAGGCAGACCTCTTTTCTTGAGTTGGCTAAGAAAGAATTCAGAGCCAAGACTCAAATACAAGACAAAGTTTATTTAGAAAGTTACAGAGGTAGAAATGAGCCATAGTGTAAGTGAACCAGCTGGGCTGTGAAGACTCAGGAAACAAGTTACAGAGCAAAAGAAGGGCCCTTGGAGTTTAGGAGAAAGAAAGGCAAAGGTAACACACCTGGGAGAAAGGAATGGAGTGGGGGAGGGGTTGGTGAAGGGAAGGTACAGGTATGCTCCAGAGAGAGAGAGAGCGCGCCTGCACTGAGACCTTCATTTTGAAGGTTTTTTAACTGGGGGTCTCAGGGAAGGATCTTAATAGAATATGAATCAGCTTTCCATGTGTGTCCTTTCAGGGTTGTGGTCTCTACTGATTGGTTGGCACTAGGATAAGGGGTCATTTGTCATTGCATCTGGTCCTGATGTCAAGTTTGACATTGCTTCATCTAGTTTTGCTGGTTTTCTGGTTCTGGAGCTGATACACAAATAAGACTTAGTTGTCATCTCTAGTTGACCAAAACTCAGTCTCTGGTCAATAGACTAGAGGCTTTTTCCTAAGATTATTTGATGTGGGTCAGAACCTCTTTATCCTGAGGACTTAATGTTTAAGGGAGTAATTGTGCAAGAGCTTTTATAGGAGTCTGATGAGGCTATTCTCCAGCCCCCTTGTTCCTCCTCTCTGGAAGTCTACCACATGACAGCAATATGTTAGGGAAGGAAAGGTCATCCTGGGGGCAAGGTCCCACCTTAAAATATTTGTCTTCTCAGTTTTGCCAGTAGTTAAGCACCTGGGGCTTTTCGCCTTGGTGACCATCTATATCTAGCCTATTGTTCCTGCTCTGCTCGTGTCTGCCTAACTTCCTACTCTATCGTATATACAGTGTGTCCGTAAAGTCATGGTGCACTTTTGACCTGTGATGGGTCAAAAGTGCACCATGTCTTTACGGACACACTGTATAATTAATTATATATATAAAACATTTGAATATTTAAGTTGTTTCTGCTTGTGAACAGTGATGCTATGATCACTCATATACAAGTATGTGTTTGAGCCCCTGAGTTCAATTCTTTGGGTGTTTACCTAGGAGTGGAATCGCTGCCCATCCATAGTTATGTGTGCTCCTTTTACCAATGCTCCTGTTTGAGCTCCAGGGTCTCTATCTGCCAATTGGATTCTAGAGGAAATCAATAACCACTTTAAATTAAAGATCTGGAAGAATTTAAGATGATCACCTAAATACATCCCATTTGGCCAAAGCTAAAGAGGTTGGCTTCTCAGAAATACCAAGATGGCTTAAGTGTTTCCCTTGCCTCCCCTTTCTTCACAATAAGGATCTTGGCTATATTGTGAACTTACTCAGATGGGCTGGATGAATATGGCTGTGGGTGATTCTATGCATGTGTTTAAGTATGAGCATAAATGCTGGGTTTAGCTACATCTATGAAACCATTTCAATAGCACAAGCCAGCAGTGTCCCCGTACCCTTATTTTTGTATTTGCTTGTTGGAAGTCTTTCAGTTGGGTGACTTGTTATTTATGTTGGTTGTCATGTAAGCATTATTTAGAACAAATTTTAAAAAATAGAAAAACAGAGAAAAATAGAAATAATTCACTATTAACCAAGCTTATGGTCAATTCTCTGAATTAAAACATACTACCTGTACCGTGATGATCTGGGTTTCAGTAGAGGTTTTCTGTTTTCTACCGTGTGAATGCCCCATGTAGACTACATTGGAAATATCTCATTGTATCAGTTTTAAGACATTAACTCACCCTTGGCTTTGATTAGTCCTAATTCTAAGAAATGGATGCTGTTTTTAACAACAAATGCCCCGAGTTTTCTTTTGGCAAACTGTTCTATTTTGGAAAGTTAAGCATGTCCCTGCATGTGTATGTTAGTAGGAGAAGAATCTTTGGTCAAGATTGAGACAAGAAATACTAAATCAAAGTGATGAGCACAGAGACATACAATGTATTAAAAATATTTGTGGGCAGTCAGGAGTCCTTACCTCACACTTTGACCTTTTAATTCAAGAGCTGTTAGTTTGGATGGGCACAAAATGTGGCCAAGTGCCTCTGCAAAAGTGAGGTTTTCCTTTTTCTCAGCTGTTGTGTCTCAGCCACTGTGAACCCTCAAAGCTGTCCCCCCTACACCTCACACTCAGATTTTCCACTGTGGGGGTCTTTGACAATGGAGCAATTAAGCAGAGGTGAAATCACTGCAGTATTTAAGTTTCTGCCCATAAATCTTGGTGAGGACCTCGCACAGGCACTGCTTTAATCATTTTCTTTCAGAATCCCAAGGTCAACAGGAAAACCTCTTTGGGAGCCTGATTGCTATTTTGATTTTTAACTCCCCTCTTCATCAATCGGACAAATTGTTTGAACTGATGATGATTTTCATAAGAGAGCTAAATTGCCCTGGCTGGCTGGCTCAGTGGTAGAGCATCAGCCCAGCGTGTGGATGTCCTGGGTTCGATTACCGGTCAGGGCACACAGGAGAAGCACCCATCTGCTTCTCCATCCTTCCCCCTTTCACTTTTTTCTCTTTCTCTCTCTATCTTCTCCTCCCCTCCTGCAGCCATGGCTTGATTGGAGCAAGTTGGCTCCAGGCACTGAGGATGGCTCCATGGCCTCCTCCTCAGGCACTAAGAAATGGCTCTGGTGGCAACCGAGCAAGGGCCCCAGATGGGCAGAGCATTACTCCCTAGTGGGTTTGCTGGGTGGATCCAGGTTAAGGTGCATGCGGGAGTCTGTTTCTGCCTCCCCTCCTCTCTCTCTCTCTCTCTCTCTCACACACACACACACACACACACACACACACACACACACACACACAAAGAGAGAGAGAGAGAGAGAGAGAGAGAGAGAGGCACAGAGAGAGACAGAGAAGAAGGAACATTGAGCTGTTTCTGTATGTGCCCTGACCATGGATAGAACCTGCAACCTCTGTGCTTCAGGGCATCCAACTGAGATATTTGGCCAGGGTGTAATTTTTTTAAAATTGATTGATATTTTAGAGATACAGAGAGGAAGGAGAGAGAGTGGGAAGAGGGGGAGCATTCATTCATTATTTCACTTAATTGTGTATTCATCGGTTGCTTCCTATGTATAGCCTGACCGGGAGTGGACCTGCAACCTTGTTTTGGGAAGATGCTTTAACCAACTGAGCTAACTGGTCAGGGCTCATTTCTTTTTAGTGCTGAGTAATATCCCACTATCTGGTTGTACCATAATTGATCTATTGAGAGACTGATTACACAAATGAACAGTGGTCATACTATATGTCAGAATAGAACTTTGACCCACAACTTACAGTTATCTCCCCAGAAAACCAACCTCTTTATCTGCAATGAACAATCCAGGCAACCAGCTCGCTGTTGGATTTGAGGAAGCCAAACTGCCATCTTCAGTGACAAGCCAGGAAGCTAAACAATAAATTCTATAAAAATCTGTACAAAGTGACCAGAACTTAATTAATAACTGACAACTTCCTTATTCTTTGTTCTTGCTTCCAAGGACTAGGCAGAAAACACCAATTTTTCCCCTTTAACCATCACAGAGGATGCTTCACTTCTGGCTGGCCCACCTATAGCTTCCTCAGGCCAATAGCCTTCAACCAGAGAAAGCGTGAAGCCTTCCCTTTCTTCAACTATGAAGCTTCTCCACTCCTCTCTCTGCCTTTGAGTCTCTGCCAAAATGCAAGTGATAGTGGCTGACTCTCTTGCTATAGCAAATTCAAAATAAACAACCTTTGCTTTTATCCTTTAGTTGGTAAGAGTATGTTTTGTTTTGTAGGAAACCAACACACTGACTTCTAAAGTGGCCATAGTAGTTTGTATTACCATTGATATTGAATGAGAGCTCCTGTTGCTTCACATCGTCACCAGCATTTGGTGGAGTTAGTGTCTCGGATTTGGCATATTCTAATAGGTGTGTAGTGGTCTCATTATTGTTTTAATTTGCATTCCCCTAATGTCAAATGATGTTGGGCATCTTTTCATTGCTTATTTACCATCTCTTTATCTTTATTAGTGAGATGTCTGTTCAGATATTTGCCCATTTTTAAAATCTTATTTGCCATTTAAAATCTTATTTTAAAATCTTATTGAGTTTTAAGTTGTTTGTAATATATTTTGGATAACACTCCTTTATCAGACATTCTTTGGCAAACATCTTCTCTAATTATAGGCTTGTATTCTCATTCTCTTAATAATGTCTCTCACACAGCAGAAAATTTTTATTTTAATTAAGTCCAGATTATCAAGTATTTCTTTCATAAATTGTGCCTTTGGTATTATAGCTGGAAAATTTCCACCATCGCCAAAGTTATCTAAATTTCCTCCAATCTAAAACATTTTAATCACTCCCAAAGGGCTACATGTTTTATATGTTTTTATATGCAATTTTTATATGTCCACATTTGAGCTACATGCAGATCTCTTTACCTTGATGGTTCAAATTTTAATTTGGTAGGTAATGTGCTTCCACACTTTATTTTATTTATTTTTTCTTTTTTACAAAGATGTAAAAGACAATAATGATTGCCTCCCAATTTCTTCCTAGAAAAATCTCAAAAATAATGGACAGTGTTTACCAAGTGAGCAGAACAACTCTGTCCCAAAGATAACCTAAGCATTTTTCTCTTTGACATTTGGACCTCTACCCATTGGACCCAAGAAGCAAGAGTAGAGAATTATGAAAATGCTCTTCCCCTTTATGGGATAAAATATTTTAAATCCAGAAGAAAGGGAGCAAAAGTGAAGTGAGCAAGAGAAGCCCATCAGTGGTAGAGAATCTGCCTGAAGTTTCTTTATACTTCTGTTTTGTCTATTTCTATTAGAAGCTAGATCTTGGTATTCCTGTGGTATATAGCATTCATTAGAGGATAGAAAATTAAAATTGAGCAAAAGGGGTTTTATGGCAGATGTTCCTGTTGAGGATTAGGTGACATGAAGGCTGAGGCAGGAGGTCAGTAAACTATCTCAGCATTTCTATAGAGGAAAGGGACCATCCATTCTATTCCCTAGAGACAAGAGTTCTAAAACAATGTTTCTGGTCCTTCTCTAACCTCTCAATCTTCTTTCTCTGGCAAGAGTGATTTACCTACTTGTGGAAACAACTCTATTTTGGCACCCATTTTTTCCATATATTCATGTTCCTTGTTAGATGAGGTTAATGAGTTAAAGGCCCTTGTACACATGAGGTCCCCTTTTTCTTCCCCCCTCTCTCACTCTCTTACACTCACAAGCTGTGAGGCCAGGCCTGACCTCCATGCTGCTTTGTCATGCCCAGCCCCCTGATTTAAGTTGGGGAATGGGGTAGGAACACTTTTTGTCTGAGGGTTCAAATTATGTTCTTCCATAAGCTTTACATCAATAAAGTAGATGTTTGCTTTCTATATAACTTTTACTTAGTTCTCAATGTGTTCAGAATCCAGAGGGCAGGAAGGAGAAGATTGTGATTAATTCACACCTTAGAAATCTCATTCAACAGAACTGAGTCATTCTTTGCTCAGCCTCTACCACCTCAAGACCCTCTCCATGGTTCATGGCACATTTATGGACAATTTTCATTTTCAACAAGTTCTCCCTACCCCATAGCTCCTTACTTCTTTTCCACTGAACCCATCCCTACTGTGGACGATCATAAGACTTCAGGTGGCTTTTTATCAGGAAAAGGTTAGAAATTCTTGATTTAATATAAATATATATTATTGAGGTTGAAAAAGAGCACCTCCTGGTAAGTGTCCTGTGTGTGGGTTATGGGGATTTAAATCAGATAATTCATGTAAACTGATTAGCAGTAAATAACAGCTGCTATTAATGCTGTTGTTGTTGCAGTTATTAGTATTATTGTTATTATTATTTATCCTCTTATCCAAACCTTCTCCTCATATATGGCAGCACTAAAAAACAAAACCCAGATAACTGTTGATGGAGAGCTGCTATAGATGCCATTTAGTTAGTAAAAGTAAAGTCATTCTTCATAATCTATCTATTTGATTCAATAAACCCAGCTGGAAAAATTTGCAACATTTACAAGGATGTAGGAAGAGTGTTGGGCAGATAAAATATATTATGCTCACTTTGTTAAAGATGGCGCTGCCTACATGGAAGTTTGTTGATATTAATGTGTAATGGGGAACAGGCTGTGGGTAGGCCAGGTCATTATAGCCTAAGGCTTGGTTTTAGGAGTCAGCTTTTCCCCACACCCTTGACTGATTGGATGATGTAGGGTGGTGTGCTCTCCTGAGGAATCCCATTATGCCTCAGATGGGTGACTTTGTATCAGAGACTTTCTTGTTTGTAGATTGGATTAAGGGTTTGGATTTCTACATTATAAAGTGGGACAGACCAGTAGCTTGATCTTACTCTTGGTTCCTGAGGTATTAGAGATGAGAGCAGATTAAGGCCATGTGGAGGCCAGGAGAAGCAGCTAAGATGGTAGAATGCTGAGGGAGAAGCCAGTTTGTGCAGAGTTTGTGCTGGAGGAGATGGGGAACAGAGGTGAATAAGTCTGGTGAGCTAGAAACCTTTGAGTTAGTAGCTTTGTGAGCACTGAATGAGTGGGTTTTGGAGCCCAGTGTGTGTTTTTGCTTGCCCGCCAGGTGCAAGCTAGAATTAAAGCTGATGGCTCTCCAGTTCTTGCCTCCGGTGTTTCATTACCGACTGTCCAAATCTAATGCGAACCTGCACGGGCCAGGTGGCTGTGATGGTGGCCTTGGCCACTGGCTTTACAAAGAGGTTTTCCTTTATGTTTTGAAACTAAGTATCAGAAACTGGCAAATTCCAGAAGAATATGTCTCCCAGAATTCTGTTAATCTCTAAGGAAATTTGGGCATCTAACATAAAAAAATTGAGAATAGCCTTCACATTGCCCCCAAAAGGAATGTCGGGTATTCAACATAAAAATATTTATTATTTTCATCATTTTTCTAGAACTAAAAACATGTGGGCGTGCATTTGAGATCTGAATCTATTTTGGAGTAAAAATTTCTATGTCTTAACCCAAGAATTATGAAGTCCAACTATTGATTAAAATTTTTGAAATTCTAAAGGCAATTAATCAAGTTGCCATCTTTTAAAGTAAGAAAAAAGAATAGAAAATAGAAAAATTAAAGTACAGAAGAAATGATTAAATACAATGTAATCCCACATGTGAGGTGGTATTTCTATTTGTGAGGGACGTTTTAAGGTGTTTAGAAGTAGAGTCCTGTGTTATTCCACACAAAGTTTTCCTGGAACTAAGAGGGTCATTGAACTTGGGTATCTGTGTGTATACTTCTTCTGAGGAGAAAGACTATCTTAGGTTTGGTAACTTCAAAACAAAACTTAAAATAGGATTTGGTTGCATGAGAGAATGGCCTCAGTTAAAAGGGATTAAGGGAAAGCAGATAGAGCAGGGAAAAGAACCAAGAGAGGAAGTTTTCTCAGCTGAAGCCCAGCTTTAACCCGGTTCCACAGTCATGCTGGAGGATAAAGAAGTAGCTTTGTATCCCTGTGTCAGTCAGGGCTGCTGGATCTGGGGGGTTTTCAAGCCTTCTGGGTCCGGTGGCACTCTGGAGGAAGGGACAACAATGAGCCATCAGCAGTCCGTTACTCAACATGGCTAGGAATTTGATGCACTGGCCTGCTAAAGGGAATCTGGGATGGGCATCAGTACACACTACAGGGGCATCACTTTTATAAGGTTCCCAGTCTCTGTGACTCCTGCCCCCAAAAGATAAAAAACATTAAAATACTTTTAAAAAATGCTATCTCTACTGGTGAGAAACGCTATGGGTATAAAGTTATTTATTGTAGCACTCTGTAATAGTGGAAGATTGGGAACAATCTAAATTTCCAGCAGCAGAAGATGCATTAGGTGAATTATGGCATATGCATATGATACAACACTGTGCAACCAAAAAAGAACAAGAAAGTTCTTGTGTATTGATTTTACAATGATTATCAAGGTACATTGTTAAATAGAGAAACAGAGTGAAGTACAGTGCATTTGCTTTGTTACCATTTGAATAAAAAAAGGGGTAAAAGTTTTTTGTTTGATTACATACAGAATATGTTCCAAAAGATTCAGCAGGAATTGGTAACTGGTTACTTCTAGGGAGAGGAACTGGGTGGCTGGAGAATGGGGTCCAAGGAGGATAATTTTACTATCCTTTAGAGTAGTTTTCATTTTTAATGCTTCACTCAGAGATTCTAGAGTAATATTTTGTTGAGAATAATGAAGATAAGTGTTTTGCTTATTTAAGAATTTGACTAGCCTGACCTGTGGTGGCGCAGTGGATAAAGCGTCGACCTGGGAACACTGAGGTCGCCAGTTCAAAACCCTGCACTGGTCTGGTCAAGGCACATATGGGAGTTGATGCTTCCAGCTCCTCCCCCCTTTCTCTCTTTCTCTCTCACTCTGTGTCTCCTCTCTAAAATGAATAAAATAAAATAAAAATTAAAAAAAAAAAAAGAATTTGACTATTGCCTGGCCAGGCGGTGGTGCAGTGGATAGATCATCAGCCTGGGATGCTGAAGACCCAGGTTTTAAATCCCAAGGTCACTGGCTTGAGCATAGGCTCATCAGCTTGAACATGGGGTCACTGGCTTGGGCGTGGGATCATAGACAGTACCACACGGTCGCTGGCTTGAGCCCAAAGGTCATTGGCTTGAAGCCCAAGGTCGCTGGCTTGAGCAAAGGGTCACTCACTCTGCTGTAGTCCCCCCAGTCAAGGGACATATGAGAAAGCAATCAATGAACAACTAAAGTGCTGCAACGAAGAGTTGATGCTTCTCATCTCTCTCCCTTCCTGCCTGTCTGTCCTCTCTCTCTCTCTCTCTGTGTGTGTTTCTGTCTCTCTCTCTTAAAAAAGAAAAAGATTTGACTACTTTTCTCCTTGTCTTATTACCCATTTCCTTACTACCAGGATCACTATAAAGCAACCCCACAATAATAATCAACTCTGCCCTAATGCAGTATCATTTGTTTTCTCTGAAGCATTTCTTATCTAATCTCTTGTCATCCTATTTCAATTGCTTAATTTCCTAAACCCATGTGAAGTATTTGGTGTTTAACTCTGACTTAATTTTTATGTTTATTTTTTGCTCATGGGCAGTGATTAGGGGAGGAAATTGGAAAAACTTGTCAGGGATAACTCAAATACACTAAGTGTACTGAGAACAAGGATATGTCCCTCTGCAGAGAAGGACTTAACAACACATTTGTAGTATATGGTCAGACGTTATTGAAAGGAAATGGCTGTAATATACTCAATGATAATAGCTCACATCTTTGGAGTACTTGGTGCTAATGTGCCAAGAATTTTCCATATTTACCTTATTTAATCCTTTTAACACCTTCATGGTGGAAGGGAGAGAAAAAATTATAATCCCCATTTTGAACCAAAGAAATGGAAATAAAAAATGTTAATAATATATCCAAGTTTACATAGCTAGTAAGTGAAGGAGATGAAATTCTGCTTAATCCCCCAAACCCAAGCTCTTTGCCACTCTGCTCTTTCTGACCACCTGCTTAGCTAAGAAGAAGCCATTTTTCTGTGCTTTTCTGAAGATGGCTCCAGAATCTTACTCTAGACTGACCTGCTAGGTGATCAGAAACCCAGAGACAACTCATAAGCTTAGTCCCAGTGCTTGTACTCCCCAACTGCGTTCTTCTCTAGCTGTTAGGAGGTATCCAAATGGCAAGTTTTCTGCCTGGTCACTCCTAAAAATGTGTCAATGAATGGATAATAATAATACTGAAGCAACTAACTAATTGCCCAATTAAAATCCATCCCTCATTAGAAAAAGAAAGAAAATTGATCCTCCTCGCTGATCTCCCTACCTGCAGAATTCCCTCCCCTGCCCCTGTAACCTGTTCTATTTATTTTCCCTTAAACTCCGGCTCTACCATGTCACTCCTGCTTGAAACCCTTTGGTGGCTCTATATTGCAATACATCTGCAAAATGACAACAAACCCCAAATTCCTTCGGCCATTTTGACGTCACTTCTGTGATGTGTTCCCTGTCATCATTCAAGTCGCATCAACAACCATGACCGTTTTACAAACACTATCCTTCTGCCAAACTGGATTTCTTACTATTATATACAAAATCCTTGCTTTTTCCTGCTGTCACCAACCATTCTGTCTGAGATGGTTTTTCCATCTAGGATGTATTCCCGATTCCCTAATCTGCTGTGTCTGATGAAATTTTCCTCATCCTTCCAGGCCCAGTACAAATGCCAACTCCTGCCTGAAAGCATCTCTAATCCCAGCACAATTGGTTTCTGCCTCCTGTTTTTTAGCATTTTGTATGCTTCTTATTAAATTCATTTCATTCAATAACTGTTAAGACCCTACTGGGCACAGTGTTATAATGATTTGTATCTCTGTCTGCATTAGTTGGGGTCCTAAGAAGGAAGCAGATGGTGCAACCAGGAATAAATATGCTACATTACTGATATTAGTCTGAGTAGACATAAAATAGAGCTAAATAAGAATATACCAATCAAGTAAGCTTATAAAAGGATTCCTGTAAAATGTTAAATCCAGTTTTTGCTATTATAACCATGTTCCAATAACCACAGTTATATATTCTATAATAAATCAACCCTGTATTGCACCTCTGGACAAGTTCTCATTATAGTTAAAAGGTCTGTTCTCTTCTGGCTGATACATACCAAGGGTTAACATCCAAGCAAGAACAATAACTGCTTCTCCTCACTACTACTATCCTTGGGGCTTGTAGTTCTGATTCTTGCACAAGGCCAAGAAGATAACCTGACTATGGGAATCTGTGGACCCTTGTCATAAGTTACTTGCTAGCTTCAATTCCTGTAACAACCAAGGGAGAAAATGGACTCCAACTTTCAGATATGCCAGCTGCAGAAGATATGTGGCCTTCAATCTGTTATCTGAACACTCTGAGCTAGCTTACATAACCCTGCACTCCCCTTCAGTAAAGAACTCTCAAACCCCTTCTTTTGATTCCTTTGTTCTTGTTTTGCTTATTTCCATCCCCCTTCTCTCTCCTTATAAAAACCCCTGCCTGTACCAGAAGGGAGAGGTGGGGTTTGAGGACAGAAGTCCTCAATATTCTTAGGTGGCTGGCACTTGAATAAACCTCTTTCCTTTGCACCAGCACCTGTGTCGTGTAGTTGGTTTTCATGGTGACAGGCAGCTGGATGTGTAGGTCACTTTTCTGGTTATAGTGGCATATGCAGATAAGAATCATTTGAACAGTTTAATAAAGGGACTATTTACTCAGGAGTGGGAAAGGGTTAGGGAAACACAGGAAATAGTAAGAGCTTACAACTCTGCCTAAATGGGCAAAGAGGAAAAGGGGTGATTACCAGAACCTAGGTGGCCTATGAGTCACATAGAAAGAGCCACCTGGACAGGAGCTGAACCTTCCCTTGAGAGTATCAAGGGATCATATACCCCAATCTCACTGTGCCCCAGTTTTAAGAGTACTCAGAATTTTTGATCAGGTATGGTAAGGCACAAAGACACAAAATGACAATGATGAAGGAGAAAGTTTTACCGCAGTGCCCTAAAAACAGAAGGAATGCAAACTGAGTGGGTGGGGTCACACGGAGAAGCACTAGGGTCTGTTAGGAGGCTGAGAGAGTGGGGAAAATCTGAGCAGGATCCTCTGTTGTGATTTCTGTAGAAGGAATGAGTCAAGCAGGGTAACTGGTTTATGATTGGCTAGTCTGAATAATCTCAGCAGCTCTAGAGAGTAGGTGTTGTTCCTGATTGTCTGGTACTGATAGGAAAACACAAAAAGTTAGAAATTTGGTTTCAGTAATAGTATCTTTTAGTTTTAATCAACAAAAGATTGTGTAAGGGTTATAAAATAGTTAATTTGCTTGTTCTTCTCTCTTAATAGATTCCTAGTCATCCCCTTTGAAATACAGTGAGAAGTTTATCTTTGCAAGAGGGCCTAGGAAGTGTCCTTAGAAGCAAGCATCTGGGAGGAACCTGAAGATTGAGACAGGAACCTGACCAGGACGTGACACAGTAGATAGAGCATCAGCCTGGGATGCAGAGGACCCAGGTTTGAAACCCCAAGGTTGCCGACTTAAGCGTGGAGTCATCTAACTTGAGTGTGGGGTCGCTGACTTGAACATGGGATCTTCTACATGAACCCATGGTCTCTGGCTTGAACCCAAAGGTCACTGGCTTAAAGTCCAAGGTCTATGGCTTGAACAAGGGGTCACTGACTCAGCTGGAGCCCCTTTGAGAAAGCAATCAATGATTAACTAAAGTGTCACAACTATATGTTGATGCTTCTCATCTCTTTTCTTTCCTGTTTGCCTGTTATTTTCTGTCTGTTTCTCTTTCGAAGGAAGAAAGAAAGAAAGAAAGAAAGAAAGAAAGAAAGAAAGAAAGAAAGAAAGAAAGAAAGAAAGAGAGAGAGGGAGAGAAAAGCTGAGACAGGAGATGACCAGTCTGAACTACTTTGTTGTGGGAAGAAGGCAAAGACAGATGGTCCATCATCTCAAGGACAGAACTCCTTTCCTTGTTACCCCCTTGTCTGTGTGACTAACTGCATGGCCTTTGCCCCTAGCACCATCACTAACAGCCCCTGGACCCTATAAAAACAGTCAGCACCAGGAGAATATTAAAGCAGGATTTAATGAATTGCTAGGTTCCCTGCTTTCTCAGCTTGATGACAATCTGAATAAAAGACACTTTTACACCACTCAGACCTGATTCCGTGACTCAGTGGTGACAGGCAACTTGAACCTGGTTTGTACTGGTAACAGTACCTGGTGATTAGAGCAACAGCATAGTAGCCCAGTGTGTGAGAGCTGATAAAGAAAGTTGGAGGTCTGAACAATGGTTAGTTTGCATATGAAGGGATCCAGATATCAAAGCATCAGAATACAGAAAATAAAAAGACACTGTTAATAGAGCTCCTCTTCCTAATCTCTTGCCAGTGCTTCCCATTGACTAAACCAGTGCATAAGGGAGCCCACTGAAGAAGTTCCTACAGGCTCACCTCCCAGAGTGGAGCACCAGTGGAAGAGACAGGGAGCAGGCTGGAAGGCAGGTGAAAGCTCCGTCTTGTCTCCCTCCTTGGAGTCAGGAATCATGGTTTGTGGTAGGTGGGCAGTAGGTCCTCAATCAATATTTACTAGTTTACTTACTACTGAATACCTATGCATATCAGACACTGCTCTAGGCTTGGGGGTAGTGTAGTCAACAAGACACAAGTGGTCCTTGCTCTCCAAAGCTTATGTTGGTTGAGGGGAACAGACAATAAACAAGTAAACTGCAAACAGGAGTTTTTAGACAGTACTAAGTGTTAGAAAGAAAGAAAAAACAAAAACCAGTTTAATGATGAGTGAAAATGCATCCTCCTCCTCTGTTTTGTAAAACAAAATTCCCAAATAGGTGCGTGCATGTGCGGAAAAGGACAGACTTTATTTAGGTGAAACCATTTGCAAACCAGGGAAATGCAGCCTCTGGTGGAAACCAAAGTGGGCTCCACCAACACAGAGGGGAGCCTACTTTTTATAGAGAAAGTTTTTGCCTATGTTCCCAATTCATTCAGTTTTATGCAAACGAGGCTTCCAAATTCATATAATTCTGATTGATCTGTTTGTGTGTTCTGATTAGTTATCATAGAGCAGTTCTGATTGGTTGGTATAGATGCCAATAAAGATATAATTTTGTAGCTCTGATTGGATGGGCTAGTCTCAGTCCATTGGTCAAAAGAGAAAACCAGGGCTTTCCTGCTATGGTTGACTCAGACTGGGCAAACAAGCAGGCATAGTGCAGGAAGCCAGGAGTCCAGTTTAAGGTTCTTCCCAATGTACTGAACATGTGAGGAACCCATGTCTGGCAATGGCTGCTAGCTTCTTCTTATTTATAAAATTTGGGCCCTTGGTTGACCATGGGGAATCCATCTCAGCAGATAAATTTCTTCTTGGGGTTCACATCAAATTTTTCTTCTTGAAATCAACAGCTTAAACCTTGCAAACTTAGGGTAGTCCTTTCTCCAGGTTGGGGAATGCCTAATCTTTGAATTATGCAAATACCAAAAAACCAATAATGTGACTATTTTTATTTTTTTTACTCCAGATGCATTGGGACATATATTTAGATCTCCTGCCAGATCTGAGATGCGTTTTCCTTCTTTGATGGAAAAATACAAAAGGACAGGAAAATAAGAGAGACCGCCTCTATTGTCCTCAGACTGAATCCAAATTACTTACTAGAAAGCTGGATGGCCTTGCCTTTAATGGCTATTGTTAAGGGACTGAGGCAGAACACAAATGCTCATTTTAGAAGACAAGGCTGAAAATCTGAAATAGTGTGAAAAGTGCAGAGATGTGAGTGTTCTCTGAGGCTGGTTCCCTAGAACCTAGGAAAGAGCTGGAGTGATTTGCAGGTATTAGGTTAGCACAACCTCCATTTCCAGGCTTTGGAAGGAAGAAGAATTCCCTATAGGAGGAAAGAAGGTAATTAGATCATATTTGTTCAGTGAGACTTCTTAGCTGGGTGCATGGATTGTTCTTCCCATGAGACTAGGTGCTCCTTTATTGGAAAATGTTTTGTCATACCTAAGTCTTTTTCCCAGTCACAAAGCAGGTGCTCATTAAAGGTTTATGGAATGAATTTGGCCTTGTCCTGACCATTCTCTGTCCAGTCCTCATTTTTGAGGTGCTTGATAGAGAAGTATTGAGTCCAATTTTATTCTTGAAGTTTTAAGTGGACCCAATATATTAAGCTATGTATCAGGTGTTATGTTATGATCTGAAGACAGAGACAAAATCAGCATAATCACTAGCCTAGCCTCAAGGAAACGAGAAAAGTGATTAGTTTTCTAAAAGAGGGTTGTGCAGGCAGATATATGAACACAGAGAGGGACACAGGGGCATAGAACTAGATTAGGATCTGTGAAAAGTTGATGTAAATGGAGCCATTTTAAAATAAGCATAAAGCAGTCATTACTCTGTATCTGTACTGGGCAAAATGACCTTTGGACTAGGCCAAAGCAACACTGTCTTACAAACAACTGTGTATAAAACTAACAGGAAAGCAGACATTTTGATCACAAAACTATTGATTATGGATACTCTTTCTGAAGATAGAATCAATAATCAGCCATGTATATCTAAAAAAACCTCAGCTTTTTAGCGCCAATAGAAATACCTTTCCTCTGCTGATATAATCATTTGCCTTCCTTTTTTCATAAAACTCTTTGTCATTTTCTTGTAATTAGGACACAATTTGGGTTTCTTTCTCATTCTGTGCCCCTGAATTGCTACTCTGTGATCTCAAATAAACTTTTGCTGCCTCTCACTTGAGTTTTCTACTTTTAGGATAATAGATCCAAGAAACTTCTTGTAGGAAGTGACTTCTAAGCTGAGTCTTGAAGAATAATTGATAGTTGGCTGAGGAATGAGTTTTGGTCAGGTGGCCACAAGCATTTCAAGCCACAGTAATAGTACTCCATGCCACATGTAGGGCATTGAGAATAACAATAAGTGGGTTCAGTGAGTGGAAGATGGCTATAGAAAGAAGAGAAGTTGGATTGAACAGGCCATGAAGGACCTGTGTACTGCCAAAAGCACTAACTTCATTCTGAGAATCATGTAGATCTAACAAGGTTTAAGCAGGGAGTGACACCCCCAGCCCAGGACCTTGCTGGGCACTGGGAATACAACACAACACAGACAGTATTTTCCTTCATGGGACTCATTTTCTTTTGGAGAGTGAGCAAAAAGAAAGTATCAAAGGTGACTTCAGGTTTTCTAGTCAGGTGACTGGGCAGCTAGTGATGACCTTTGTTGTTGTTGGAGACTAGAAAGGAGGTTTGGAAATGTATTTTGTAAGTATGATATTTTACTAAAGGGAATGCCTCCTAAGCTACATTGAAAGGGCCTACTGAGACAGTGACTGCTAAATTTCTCTCAATATCCATTTTCCCTTTCCCTTATAATAATAAAACCTTATATTTTCAAGTGGGCACATGGCTACCCAGAAAAAAAAATACCACACTACATTTCTTAGCCTTCTCTGAAGTTTGATGTAACAATATGACTAAGTTCCAGCCAAAGGCATATAAGTGAAAGTAATCTGTAACTTCTAGATCTGGTCCCAATAACTGGAACGTGGCCGTAGAACTGGACCAGCCATCTGCAACACAAGATGAAGTACTGTGTTTCCCCATGTGTAAGATGCACCCTTTTCCGAAAAATTTGGGGTCTAAAAACTGGGTGTGTCTTATACAGTGGCTGTGGCATTTCAAATGCCATAGATGGAACTGAGGACAAGCCAATATATGAAGACTAATTTGTCATCAGACACAGATGAGCACAAGCCAACGGATGGAAGTTTTGACAGTGATGAGGAGTTGTATGAACTTTATGATGAATAAAACTTGAATTTAATAACTTTATATAATACATTTTTTTTCCAGGTTGCGGACCCCAAAATTAAGGTGCATCTTATACATGGGAATGTCTTATACATAGGAATGTCTTATACATAGGAATTAAGGTGTATCTTATACATAGGGTTTTGTGATGTGTGTTGGGAATTATGAAATACGGTAACATATTGAGGATGGCAGAGAAATGAGACAGGAGTTTGAGTCCTAACATCTTCACAAAGGAAAATTGTCCTGCCATCTTGGACTCTCATATCAAAGAGAAACAAACTTACATTCTGATTAAGCCATTGTTGAATTTAGATTTTTTTATATTGGCTACACTCAGAATCTTAATAAGCAAAATCATGAAATAGGGAAACTGTAAACAGCATTTTTTTCTCCACCTTTTTCAGTGTGATCTGCTCCACAGGTGTCTAGGATTTTCATCTCCAGCTCCCCACTGCTTAGTCAGCATCTTAATGCTTCTAACACCCCTGTCCCCATCTCCCTCACCCACAACCGGTTCGAACTCCTGTATCATGTGTTTTACATTCGATTACAAGGACCTTCCCTCCTCCCAACTTCCTGGGACAGGAATGACTCTTTAATTTGAAAATGCAAAATGCCAATACCTAAGTATAGCTTCACGTATTACCTAAAATTGGGTTGGAGGACCGTACTGACATGGGTTTGAATTTGAGCTCTGTCACTTCCCAGATGGATGAGGAAGAGGTCTTTGTGATCTCAGCCTCCTCATTTGTAAAATAGTGATAATATTAGCACTGACTTTATAGAGTTGCTATAAGAATAACATAGTTCTTGGACAAGAATGGCATAGTTCCTGAAAGAGAGCGAGGATCAAACTAATTGCAACTCTATTAGAATGTGTATTTTCATCCACATTTAAACCACATAAGTGAGATGGCCATTGGTCCCACTTTTGGAGTCCTCTGGGGATAGGATTGCACAGCCTCTCTTTAGTGTGCCTGCTTATTCATCACTGCAGCTTGGAAATCTTTCCTAGTGTCTGCCAAGCCCTCTCTCACTGCCTTATCCTTAACTTCAGATGGTTAATTTAAGCCTTGGTAACCATCTCTAGAGGAAATATGGTCAGCTTCCTCCTTTAGATTATTTGATCTCTTCCTATCCAGGTTAAAATTCTTTGAGTTCCCAGCCCTGGCCACATGGCTCAGTGGATAAAGTGTAGACCTAGCCCCAGAGGTTGCAGGTTCAACCTGCTCCTCCCCCCCCCCCCCAGTCAGCATACATAAAAGAAGCAATCAATGAGTGCACAACTCAGTGGATAACTAAGTGAAACAATGAGTTTATGCTTCTCTCTCTTCCCTTTCCTCTCAAATCTATTTCTGGAATTTAATAATTTTATTACGCTTTTGAAGAGTCAAAGTAAGGTTTTGATGGTATTCATCTAGGAATCCAGCAACACCCAATTTGTAAAAGAAAGCAAAATACTACTTTCTCATAAATTGGGCTTCTGTCTAAAACCCCAGGCCAGTGATTTTCACAGTGTACTCCGTAGACCAGCAGCATCAGCATCACCTGGAAACATTAGATATGCAGATACCGAGGTCCCATTCCAGATTTATCTACTGAATGAGACGCTCTGGCTGGGGCCCAGCAGCCCATGTTTTAATAAGCCCTTCTGGTGATTCTGATGCTCACCGAAGTTAGAGAACTACCTCTCTATGCAAAATGACAGTGAAAAAAATTGAGATCTGAGTCCTGAAAAAGAGTCCTCAGTTTCCTCCTAAGTCCCAACCCGAATTTTGGGCTTTCATCACCCTCTAATTGGCAGCAACAGAGAGAATCATCTCTGGGGGCCCCTGTAGGAGAGAGAAAGGGAGAGATTGCAGAACTTCTTCCTCCACTGGCCAACACTGCAGCTCTGGGACCACTGAGAAAGGAAAATGGTCACGTCTGCCTTGAATCAATTTAATACTTAAGCAATGTGCAGAAGAAGAGCAATCCCCTAATCCCTACAACCCTTGTCCCAAGAGAACATAACCCAGCCCATTTCCTAGAAGCTGAACAACCAGATTAGCAACCTCATAGAAGTGAAGAAAGAAGAGAGTGAGCAGAAAGGTTCCCTGTGGGGAAAGAGGAGCAACAACTTCCATCCCACCATATGGAACCACAGCTTTCCTGGTCTCTCCCCCTCTCAATTACTGTGGGAAGTAAATTTTCCCTGTTGTTTTTAATTAATTTATTTATTTTTGGTATGGTGGACTAAAATACCCTAAATTGTGGGGTTTTGTGATGTGTGTTGGGAATTATTACAAAATAGATATAAAATTTTCCAATATCAAAAACTTGGGCATATTTCCAAGAGCAGAACTTTCCACAGCAAAACATCATCTGTTTTCAAATTACTCTAGAGATCAAAGGAAATCACTGTGGGAGACAGTTTAGGATCTAAATCGATCCCACAGGTCAGGGCTGTCCAGTCAGCCAGGTTTTCAACAGCTGGTGTTGGCCAGTGTGTGTTTGTGAGCAGTCAGACAAGCATTATTTGTTTGTGGTTGTTGTTGTTAAAAAAATAAAAGCATAATAAGAACACTGTATTGATCCCTCCTCCTTCCAGGGGGGCAAGATGGTGATGGAGTAAACGGACGTACCAACTTCCAACTCCCAGAACCAAAGTGGATTATAACTTGAATTTAAGAACCATCATCTGGATAAACCAACGTTGAACTGGACTGAGAGGACTCTTCAATGGGGGAACACTGAAGAAGCAACATTGAGACTGGTAGGAAAAGCGAAAACGTGGAAAGGGCTGCCCAGCTCCCCGGAGCGAAAGGCAGCCTGGAGAGACTCATGTGGCAGGAATAGAGACCAGCGGAAAGGTAAGGACCTGGGTCCCAGGAACAAAACCCCAGCCAACAGCCCCAGAGCCAGAGAAAAAGGATAGGATCGGGAGGCCTCCTGTAAGCTGAGGGCAAAACCACTGCCAGCTTTGTTATATAGTGCAGAGAACAAAAGCCATTTGTAAAACAAGGAAGTTTTTGCTACAAAGTCACATATCTAAGGTATAAACGGGAATCCCCTTAAGAATGCACCACCCCCCACCATGCAATAGCCAAGGGTGTGGGAAAGAGCTTAGTTTTAAGTTAAGTCCTAAACTGTAAGGACTTTGTCAGTTTACAGCCTGTCTCCTACATTATTTAATATTTTTATTAATAGTTTAGAACACTTCTTTTGTAATATAGTTTTGAGTACCTCTTTTATTGTTCTTATTTAGGTATTAAATGCATGAAATAATAAACTACCTTTTGGCATATTGTTTTTTTATACTTAAAACAGTCATTGGACAGAGAAACAGTTGTTAAATTATTTGAATCTTACCACTGCACATATATA
Organism: Rhynchonycteris naso; assembly: GCA_037038555.1. NCBI lineage: Eukaryota > Metazoa > Chordata > Mammalia > Chiroptera > Emballonuridae > Rhynchonycteris > Rhynchonycteris naso. The sequence continues at coordinate 246,765,724 of CM072998.1, forward strand.
TGGACAAATAATCTTTGACAAAGGAGTAAAAAAACTCACAATGGAGAAAAGAAGCCCTCTTTAATAAATGGTGCTGGAAAAATTGGTAAACCACATGCAAAAAAATGAAACTTGACTACATTTTGTCCCCACATACAACAATTAATTCAAATGGATCAAAGACCTAAATAGAAGATCTGAAACAATAAATAACATAGAAGGAAACATAGGTACTAAACTTATTGATCTTGGCCATTGAGAACATTTTATGAATTTGACCCCAAAGGCAAAAGAAGTAAAGGTAAAAAATAAATGAACGGGGCTATATTAAACTAATAACCTGCCGACCGTGGTGGCGCAGTGGGATAAAGTGTCGACCTGGAACACTGAGGTCACCAGTTCAAAACCCTGCACTGGTCTGGTCAAGGCACACATGGGAGTTGATGCTTCCTGCTCCTCCCCCTTCTCTTTCTCCCTCCCTCTCTCTCTCTCTCTTTCTCTCCTTCTTTCTCTCTCTCTCTCTCTCTGTCCTCTCTGAAAATTGAATAAATAAAGTCTTTAAACTAAAAACTTCTGCCAAGCAAAAGAAATCGACAACAACAACAAAAAAGACAGCCAACCAAATGGGAGTTGATATTCACAAACAACAGCTCTGACAAGGAATTAATATCTAAAATACATAAAGATCTCACAAAGCTCAACAACAAACGAACAAATAATCTAATTTAAAAAATGGGGAGAGGACCTGAACAGATACTTTGCTTATGAAGACACACAAACAACAAATAGATATATGAAAAGATGCTCATCTTCACTAGCTATTAGAGAAAAGCAAATCAAAAAACTACAATGAGATACCACCTCACACCAGTTAGATTGGCTGTTATCAACAAGACAGGTAATAACAAGTGTTGGAGAAGCTATGGAGAAAAGAGAACCCTCATTTACTGCTGGTGAAAATGTAAACTGGTACAGCCAAAATAGAAGAAAGTATGGTGGTTCCTCAAAAACTTAAAAACAGAATTACTATATGACCCAGAAATCCCTCAACATTGGTGCTCAAAGTCACACGCACTCCTACGGACAATGCAGCATTATTCACAGTGGCCAAGACATGGAAACAACCAAACTGTCCCTCGATAGAGGATTAGATAAAGAAGCTGTGGAACACACATATATACAATAGAATATCACTCAGCCATAAGAAATTACATTTTGTCATTTACGACAACATGGATAGACCTTGAAACATTATACTAAGTGAAATAAGTAAATCAGAAAAAGCTAGGAACTATACAATTGCACACATAGGTGGGATACAAAAATTAGACTCATGGACATAGATAAAAGTGAAGTGGTTACCAGGGGGATGGTGTAGGGGAGAGGGGAGTAAAGAGGGACAAATATATGGTGATGGAAAATTATTTGGCTTTGGGTGATGGGCACACAATGTAATCAACAGTTCAAATGCTATAAAAATGTTTACCTAAAACCTATACTCTTATTGATCAATGTCACCCCTTAATTTTTATTTCTAAATAAAATTTTAAAAGAATTGTTTATTCTAGTATTTTCTCTAAGCAACATCTTTTTGCCCTTTTCTAATTGATTAATGTACAATTTACATATAATGAAATTCCCATGTTGTAACTGTGCAGTTCAATGAGTTTTTTAAAATTGGGTAAAAAAACATAACATAAACTTACCCTTATAATAAGCATTTTAAAATGCGCTGCTTGGTGGTGTTAACTGTATTTACACTGTTGTGCAACAGATCTTTAGAACTTTTCCATTTTTTAAAACTGAAACTGTAAACCCATTGAAAAACTTTCCATTTCCCTTGCTACCTCTCTGCCCCTGTAACCACAATTTTACTTTCTGTTTCTTTTTTTCTGTATTTTTTTATATTAAAAAAAGTATTTGTTGTTTTAAGCCACTGAGTTGGTTTTTGTTGTTTGTGACTGCCACGTTATCTCCGGGTAGTCAAAACTTACTATTACAGCCATGAACATCTGTGAGGATAAGCCAAGAACTTGTCTAAAACATGATGAACAAATAAACCGAACTCTGATCAGATGGGAGAAATCCCAAGGAGGACCATGTCCTTGTAATTTAATGGAAGGAAATTAAATCAATATTGTCAATCAATCGTCCTGTATCCTGTTTGGAGAGATTCTATGAACTGAAGGGCTTAATTAACCATGATAACCTAAAACAAAGCAGTCACAGAGGCAAAGCACTAGCATTGACCCCTCTAAGCCCCTGTCTCAGTCAAGCTGACCTGAGCATTAGCGTTTCCTTGTTCATGTTATTCCTGTAGTGGATGAGAATACAACATTGCAGCTTGCGTCAGCTAAGAAATGCTTTAACATGCTTTCTTATATGATTCTATACTCACTAGACAAATGTCTTACCTACAGGGACAGAATATAGAGATGTGCCATCTAGATCTGTGATGGCGAACCTATGACACGTGTTAGCAGTGACAAGCATAGCCATTTTCGATGACATGCGGCCGCATACCAGAGAAGTATGGGGCAGCATGCTGAGAAGGACGTTTCATCCTCGGCTCCTGCACAGCCAGGTGCGGTAGCTGGGGATAAAATATTTGCTGTAGTGTAAACACTCTGTGCTGGAGGTCTGTAGGCCAAAACAACAGAACTCTGGCACAGAGCATCTAGTTCTGGGACTTCCGGTTAGGCCGTTTTTCTCGAATGACACACCACCCGAGTTGTGCTCGGTTTTTTGGCGAACTTTGACACACCAAGCTCAAAAGATTGCCCATCACTGAGCTAGATAATCCAGTACTTCCCCACCAAAATTTTTTAAAAAGCATCTGAGTAAAGAAAACAAAACAATTGCCATTACACCCATTTTCCCAGCTAGAATTAGATCCCAAAAACATTACATAGAAAAATTATTTCTTGATTCAATGCAATCCCTACAAAAATGTCAGTGGAATTTTTAACAGAACTAGAACAAATAATCACAAAATTTAAATGGAACCACAAAACACCCTGAATAGCCACAGCAATCTTGAAAGAGAAAAGCAAAGTTAGAATTTGTATGCTACCTGATATCAAACTATTCTACAAGGCTAAAATAATCAAAATAGCATGATACTGTCATAAAAATAGACACATAGATTAATGAAACAGAATAAAGAACCCAGAAATAAGTATGGTCAATTAATATCTGACAAAGGAGGCAATAACATACAATGTGGTAGAGATAGTCTAGTAGATAAATGGTATTGGGAAAATTGGAAAAATACATGTAAAAAATAAAACTACATTCTTACACCTTCTTACACCATATACAAGAATAAAATTCAAGTGTATTAAAGACTTAAATGTAAAACTTGAAACCATTAAACTCCAAAAAGAAAACCTAAGCCATAAAATCTCTGATATTTCTATTAGCAATATTTTTTTTCCGATATATCTCCTCAGGTAAGGAAAACAAAAAATAAGAAGTTAGCAAATGGGACTATATTGAACTAAAGAGTTTTTGCACAGCAAAAGAAACCACCAACACATGAAAAGACAACTTACTAAATGGAAGAAGATATTTACAGGGTTTGCACTTAAATTTACTTTGTTTATAATATGTCTCAGGTCTTAGACCCAAACATTTCAGTTATTGTATTGTTCAGCTCCACCTGATTCTTTATCATACTATTTTATTTTATTTTCTTGATGTTCTAAGTTCTTTTATTCCACTCTCAAGTTCAGTGAGCATCCTTATAACCATTTATTTGCATTCTTTATCAAGTAAATAACTCATTTCCATTTCATTAGCTTCTTTTCCCTTGGGGATTTTTCTTGTTCCTTTATTTGAGAGATATTTTTCTCTCTTTTCATTTTGTTTGACTTTATACATTTGTTTATATGAATTAGACAAAATAGCCATCTCTCCCAGTCTTGAAAAATTGGCCTTGTATAGACACACTCTCTGTGTAGGCTATGTGTGCCAGGTGGTTTTCACAAACCAGCTGGAGCTGAGTAGGTGCTTACAGTGTCTAGGGCAGTGTCCTACCAAGCTGTAGCAGCTCTGGGTTGGAAGGCCAGATGCATGTAACAATGCCCTGTTGATCCTCCTTGCCATAATGGGCTCAGGCAATGTTTTCAGGAACACGTGTGGTGACCTTTCAGGTAGGCCAAAGCACCTGGATAGATCTCCTGCCCATCCTATTGAGGTGGAGGGGGACATATACAGTAGTGCTCACCAACACTTCTGTCTCAAGAATTTTTAGTTTCTGAAGAGCCCCCAAGGCTTCCTTCCCAGCCTTCCTTATATGATCTCTCTCATTTGTTGTACAGAAAGGAGTCTGTGTAGAGGCATCTTGTGTGTAGGCTCTGTATGGTAGGTAGTTTGGGTAGGCTGGTTGGAGTCAGGCAGGTTCATACAGTGCATGGGGCACTATTTTGCTGGGCTGGAGCAGCTCTGAGCAGGAAGGTCAAGTGCACGTGGACACCTTGTTGATGCTGCTTGCTCTCTTTGTTCAAAGACAAAATAGGCTCCAGGTGGTGTGGCTGGGATTGTGTGCTGCAGTAACCTTACAGGGAGGCCAGAGAACCTAAATAGAGCTCCTTCTCACCCTACTGAGGTGGAGGGGGGCATAAACAATGGCACTTGCTGTCACCTATGATCCCTAGAGTTCCCACAGATTCTGGAAAACTCCTGCCATTTCCCAGCCTTCTCTAGTCTTTCTATCACTTGTCACTCAGAAGTAGGACAGTCATCCCTCAGTTGTCTCTCAGGAGCAATTGCTTTATATAAAGTTGTGTATTTTAGTGTGTTTGTGGAAGAGGGCAGGTTCAGTGTCCTTCTATACCATCATCATCTTGGATCCAATTCCGACTTTCTGTTTCTATGTGTTGGACTAGATATTTCATATAAGTGGAATCATATAATATTTGTCTTTTTGTAAATGGTTCATTTTGCTTAGCATAATGTCCTTCAAGTCCAACTTTGTTGATACAAATGTCAGAATTTTCCTATTTTTAAAGGCTACATAATAATATTCCATTGTATGTATATATCACGTTTTCTTTATCCATTCATTTGCTGATGAACATTTGGGTTGCTTACACTTCTTGGCTATTGTGAATAATGTTGCTATGAACATGGGTGAGCAAGTATCTCTTCAAAATCCTGCTTTCAATTCTTTGCATATGTGCCTAGAGGTAGAATTGTTAGATCATACAGTAATTTTATTCTTAGTTTTATGAATAACCTCCTTACTATCTAAGTAATATGTTTTAACAAATATTTCTTGTTTTCTTTCTTTCTTTCAATTTTATAGACATTATCTATTGGCTTTATGCTCTAGAAGATAAATTTTATTATTTTCTCTCCCATATTAATTTTTCCTTACTACTGTTTTCCAACTATATTTATATCCCAAGTTTTAATTAAATTACTATTTTTGCTTATTTTATGACTACACATACATTGTTTATTTAATTTACTTTCCTGTAGAATTTCTTGTTTTTCTTGGATTTAAGGATTGTGTTATTTTTTATTTTTCCATTTTTTATGTTCTTATAATTAATTTATAGCCACATTCACTTACAAAGTTATAAATTTCTCTCAACACAGTCAAACACATCAGAAAACCTATTACATGTTTTCCTTAGAGACATCCTCTGTTCTTTTACTCCATGTCTTCTGATTTCTTTCTAGGTCTGTGGGCAAGTATTGGAACTTAACTTGCACTGTTATCCTGGTTCATCTCTTTGTTTCTTTTTGGGCACTATTGAGTTCTTGGGAGGTTGAAAGAGAACACTCAAAAAGAAATAAATATAAACACACAATTATAAATCTGGAACTATAAATGTGGCTACAGTGTATGTATAGATATAGATAGATTAGATAGATATAGATAGATATAGATAATAGATGATATAGATATAGTTATAAATATAGATATGGCAGACTTCTCTTCTATACTAATATTGATAATAGTGTCAATAGCCTATCTAAAATTTGGTTAATGCCTACTCTGTTCAAGTACTATTAGATATCTATTTAAAAGACAAAGTTTTCCTTTGGTTTTAAAATGACCTTTTTGAATTTTCTGAACAGAAGTTTATTAGCTTGGGAAAAATGAGTCGTACATCAATAATGTTTGAAGAATCAGCACAGGTTGACAAGCGGTATTTTGATGTCTTTTTTCTCCTTTAGTTTCTATTCATCTTTTTAAGCGAAATAAAGTTAGTTTCATTAAAAGATGTGTCCCTGTGCAGAGCAATATGTATATCATTTATGTAGAAAAAAATATATAATACATATTTTTATATAAATTTTATATCTGACAAACATTTTTCTTGAAGGACATACAATAGTCTGAACACTCTCCAGAAGGGGTTGGGATGTGCAAGTATGTATAAGTTAGAGGAGAGCTTTTTAATAACTTTCTATTCTTCTGATCAGTTTGAACTTTTAAATCATGTACTTATGTTGCTTTATAATTAAAAACTAAAATAAAATAAAATTTTAATTATGTAAAAATGTAATCATAACATGGTATTAGAAGAATATTAGAATGAAAAAAAACTTCACCAAAATAATTCTTCTCTGTGTTGTTTTCAGGACTAAAGCGCTGAGGTCACTGGTCAAGATTGAGGTGAGCATCAATGGAATGCCGTCCAGATCAGGGAAGAGAGGGAAATAAAGCAAGATAAAATGCCACAAGGACAGATTTTTTAAAAAGTTTGACAGTATCGACCTGCCGGTCAGCTCTTTGCCCCTCACGGACTTTCAGTCTGTAGATGGTAATGTCTTCAGATCAGAGCTGGGTCTGTGCAATTCTACCTTGCTGAAACCTCTCCCACCCTTTTCTCTGAAGCAGTGGTCACAACCTGGTTTAGAGCCAAGGTTAGTGATGTCTACTGATGTCTACGTTAGCTTCAGAATTAGAAACAGGGTTTTGGATTGGAAAGCAAAATTATGAATTTACCAGGCAAAAAAAATCAAATAATCTGACAGGAAAACAAGTTGGTCAAAACAAAAAGTCAGGCGTAGTTAAAACTGAGTTTGTGGCTAGACCTGTGATATCATAAATCCAAACAAGTGTCAACACCAAAGAGAAGCAGCAGCATGAGCACCTTGGAAGGCATTCAGTTGCTTAATTGTCCCAACAACTTGATTATGTTGACACCATTCAAATACTCATTTTATCAATGCAAAAACTGAGACTTAGTTCTATTTGACTATGCCATACAGTGAATAGGTGTTGGAGATAGGATTAAATTCTAGAAATTCAGCTTTAAGGCCAAGAATGTGTTAACAATAGAGAAAAACACTCAGCACATTAAGTTAACCACTAATAAACATGTGAGTACAAATTAAGGTACAATATTTGAAGAGAAGAAATGCATCTTGTCACTAAGATACTTAAAACACATTGCAGAGTTAGGTAAGGCTTTTCCAATGAAGGGAAACTTGAACTGAGACCTAGATACTAAGTTAACTAGGTAATAGACTAGAGGGAAAGTAATCAAGAGATAAGAGTTCCCAATAAAGAGATTGGCATGTGAAAAGGTCCTGTGGGAAAGAAAAGAGAGAATGCAGAGTTTGAGGAAAGCCAAAAGCGAATGCTGACTGGTCTTGGGAACAGCATGAAACAGTGATTGAACCTCTGGAAAGTTTCTGGAGATTGATTAAGATTTGGTAATTGCTGACCTTGGCCAGTTGGCTCAGTGGTGGAGCATTGGCCTGGCATGTGGAAGTTCCAGGTTTGATTCCTGGTCAGGACACACAGGAGAGGTGACCATCTGCTTCTCCACCCACCCCTATCTCTATCTTCCCCTCTCGCAGCCATGGCTTGAATGGTTTGAGCAAGGTTGGCGTCGGGGTGCTGAAGATGGCTTCATGGTCTTGCCCCAGGCACTGAAGTAGCTCTGTTGCTGAACAATGGGGTAGTGTCCTCAAATGGTCAGGGTATTGCCTTGTGGAAGGTTGCCAGGTGGATTCTGGTTGGGGCGCATGCAAGAGTCTGTCTCTATGCCTCCTCACCTCTCACTTGATTTAAAAAAAAAAAGATTTCATAATTACCTTCATGCTTAGTTTTCAGGGTAGATAATTGTTCTGGCATGAAGGACTTGGGCTTTTTGTGAGGATTTAATGTGATCGTGTATATCATCACCTTACACTATGCTTGCCTATGCACTAATATCTGTTAGTTTTGTTCTTCTTGTCCCAGGCCCTCATTCTTTCCTTCTGCTATGCTCCTGATTCTGTGACTTAGACAGAGGTGAGTAACAATGTCCAGTTTTCACAAGGAACTGGGATGTGATGGCCCCAGTTCTTTGTCACTCTTTGTAAAGAGGTCTTCTTCCTCATACCCTTCTCCCCCATATAGAATGACTCACCATAATACAGAGGCAGACAGCTGAAGAGCATTTGGCCAGAGCCAATAGCAATTGTTTTGCAGAGTCTGTTGGCATTCCCTACTTTAGGCTTTCAAAACCAATTCAAATAAAAGATGGACCAGGAGCCATGGTCCACTGATCTGCATCTGTTAGAATTGAGGTGGATATTAGCCTTGTCCTTATTTGGCACTTCCCTTCCAAACTGTGCCAGGAAAGTACTAGGGAATGCTTACAGAGTATGTGATGGAAGATTGGCTGCTTGGCTGGCACTCACTTTGTTTATCTGGGTCTCTGCAGAGTGGCATGGCCTCCATCCACTGTAGAATTGTCATGCTCTGATTGTTCAACTTTGGCATTTTAATTTGCTTTTCATTTCTATAAGTAAAAGACTATTCACTTAATAATCAAGAAGGTTATTGGTTATTTTAAATCATCCTGTAAGAATTACAGGGATCAGACAGTCCTTGACCTTAGAAAAAAGAAAACAGACTTTCAGAGAATGGTGAAGATCCAGCTTAGAAACTGTAGTGAAAGGAGGTGAATGTTAGCAGCATTTTGGGGGGATTCTTCCAAAATTCATCAAGAGTGAACTGGCTTTGTAGAGCTTAGGGTCTTACAGCAGAACTATTTATTTACCTATATGGAATCCTAAACACTGAGCAACATAAAAACACTTACTAATCACCTAACCCATGTGCCCAGCCCTGTTTGGTGTCCTGGGATCCCAGAAGGAGGGGCTCTCGATGGAGCAGGGACAAACACTGATCATCAGTTATCTCAGGAGAACCTCCAAACACATGAACAGAAGTTTAAATAAGATGAGATCAGAGCAAAAGAAATCCATGTTTGCATGTGAAGGTCAGAGAAAGCCTCAGATCCTTACACCCTTTTTCAAGAGGACCTTATGTAAGTCGCTCACTTCAAAAATAATTTGTTTTCAATACATTACGGTTTAGGGTCTTCTTTCCCTACTTCTATATCTGTCACCACTACTATGTCTCCTCATCAGAGAAAGGCTTCTGATTGGTCTCCTAGCTTAGTGGTAATAATAAACATTTATTGAGTTCTCATCAAGAGCCAGCCACTGCCCTAACTAAGTCCTGTCTCATTCAGTCTTAGAACAATCTCATGGGGCAGCTTTTATTTCCAACCTGACTTATAGATAAGAAATCTAAGAATTGGAGGGATTCAGCTGATTATTCAAAGTCCCACAGTTCAATGCAGTGGGCTGTAAAATGGGCAGTCTGGTGGCAGAGACTTTGCTTTAACCAGGAGTTAGCAACTATGGCTGGTAGCAGTGATGGGATTCAAATAATTTAACAACTGATTCTCTGCCCTAATGACCATTTTATTTATTTATTATTATTTTTTATATTTTACTTATTCACTTTTTTTAGAGAGAGGATACAGAGAGAGTGAGACAGAGAGAGAGAAGGGGGGAGGAGCAGAAAGCATCAACTCCATATGTGCCTTGACCAGGCAAGCCTGGGGTTTTGAACCAGTGACCTCAGTGTTCCAGGTCGATGCTTTTACCCACTGCACCACTGCAGGTCAGGCCCCTAATAACCATTTTATTTTATTTTATTTTATTTTTCCTACTGACCATTTTAAATACAAAAAAGTAATATACCAAAAGGTAGTTTATTATTTCATGCATTTAATAGTTAAGTACAATAAAAGAAGTATACAAAACTAGATTATGTTATAAGAGTTTTAAAATATAATAAAAAAATATTAAATAATACCTGACAAAAACAATAACATTGTTATTTAAAATATTTCCATACTGCTTCTTGATTGGCGTAATCACCTGCAATTTTTTTCACCTGTGGACTAAATGATCAATACTACGGGCGTTTAGAATATGCTGTTGCACAGATCAATGTTAAAAAAGAGTAAGGAATATAAATTTGTGATTTCCACATTGGGCAGCTGCACAGGTGCCCACCTTAGAGAGGACCCTGATTACAAGTGCCATTTAAACAACCGGTTTGCCAAACTCAACAAAAAATTAGTTACCAGTTCTGCTGAACTGGTATAAACCAGCTGAATCCCACCACTGGCTTGTGAGTTATATTTGGTCCCCTGCTTGTTTTTATAAGTAAAATTTTATTAAAACATAGTCATGTCTATTTGTTTACTATTGTATGTGGTTGTTGTCAAGCTGCGAAGGCAGAGTTGAATAATTGGGACAGAGACCCAATGGCCTACAAAGCCTAAAATATCTGACTTGTTTCCAAAAAAGTTTGCCGATTCCCTTCTCTCAAGCACTACACTAAACAACCCCCCTTCCAATTAAATCAGGGTTTACCAGAGGGCACAGACTGCCTCATTCATCCCAGCCAGCCCCTCAGCCTCCAATCTGGGGGATTCCATTATTGATTGTTACACTTCAGTGGACCTTAAAATGCTTGCTCAACTAAATGAACTTAATCTATATTTAAATAACCCTAAACTTACTTCTAAAACAGTAAAAATTGCCTGACCTGTGGTAGGGCAGTGGATAAAGCGTCGACCTGGGAACACTGAGGTCGCCAGTTCAAAACCCTGCACTGGTCTGGTCAAGGCACATATGGGAGTTGATGCTTCCAGCTCCTCCCCCCTTTCTCTCTCTCTCTCTCTCTCTCTCTCTCTCTCTCTCTCTCTCTCTCTCTGTCTCCTCTCTAAAATGAATAAAATAAAATAAAATAAAATAAATTAAAACAGTAAAAATTTAGGCAACTATTATATTTACTGAAACTTACATTAGGTGAGACAAATCATGGAGGTCAAGACTAATTGTTCTAACGGTCTAATAAGGACAACCTTAAAGAACAGGCAACATCTATAGCAATTTTTTTTTTAATTTTTATTCTTTGAGTAGCTCTGCAGTAAACTGACCAGAAAAGAAAAAGACAATATATCATTCAGCACTTTGGAGACAAGAATATATAAACAAAACCTCAAGGAGACAAGAATAAATAAAAGCTTACACTGAGTCCCTGCCATCTTGCAGGCAGCTCAGGAAGGAGAAGCAAAGAATGAGGGATGATGTGGGTGTCTTTGTCCAGCAGTAGGGAGAAGATGTGGCCAGTTGACACTTCATCAGTCCTGAGAAGGGTTGCCCATTTCAGCGTGGTGTCTCTGACCCAGGTGAGACTACATACCCCAACCCCACTCAGTCTTTGGGTATGCCCAATTTTGGGTCACCAGGGCTACAGTAGTGTGAGATGTAGAACAGAGGATTGGTGGGAGATCCAGGGTATAGTCCCAGCTGTTTTATCCCCTGGTGACTTCCTTGCTGTCTCACCTGAATAAGTCAGTGTGTTTGGCATAGTGAGATGAACACGAGTACTGGAACCAGATAGTTCTGTATTCAATTCCCAGCTTTGCCTTTACTTTCAATGCCTTATGCAAGTGATTGCCCTCTGAAGGCAGTACTACATCTTATTCATTCTCATGTTCCTAGCACCTAGGAAACAATAAGTACTCAATGTTGAATGAATGAATCTCTTTAAACCTGAGTTACTGTGAACATTAAATGACTAAATAAATGTCAAGCCTAAACACATAGCAAGTACTCAATAAGTATGGCAAAGATGACAGTGGGAATAATAATAATTATTTTTATTTTTTATTAAGTGAGAGGTGGGAGGCAGGTAGGCAGAGACAGACTCCCTCATGCTTCCCGACCAGGATACACCCGGAAAGCTTCCTACAGGGCAATGCTCTTCCCATCTGGGGATGCTGCTCTATTGCTTGGCAACTGAGCTATTTCAGTGCCTGAGATGAAGCCATGGAGCCATCTTCATTGCCCAGGGCCAAATTGCTTGAACCATTCAAGCCATGGCTGTGGGAGAGGAGAAGAGAGAGAAAGAGATGGAGAGAGAAAGAGAGAGAGAGAAGAGGAAGGGGGAAGGGTGAAACAGATGGTCACTTCTTCTGTGTGCTCCCATCAGGAATCAAACCCAGGACTTCCACACACTGGGTCTATGCTCCACCACTGAGCCAACAGGCCAGGGCCTGATAATGATGTTAAATCAGCTTTTTTATGCCTCAATTTTCTTGTCTATAAAATTGAATAGTAATTGCTTCGCAGAACCATGTTTGTAAAAAATTAAGATATGATGGATACAAAAGCATTTCTTTTCTCCCATGGAAAACAAGGTGAACTCTTTTTCTTGCAGCACTAGTTATACTGCATGACAATTGCTTTCTTACCCAGCTCAGTAGCTGAAAAATACTAGGTGCTTAATAAATATAAGCTAAGTTAATAGCTTTTATAATACATACAGAGTAGCATAATCATAGATAATGACATTAGACAAGTATAACTTGCAATTGTGAAGGTAGTGCTTACATCTCAGCAATACCATAAAGAATCTTTATAAATAGAAAGCAAGTGGCATACAGATTAAACATTTTATGCCAATGCATAAGTTTATTAGTAATCTCCCGAGGTTGCCAATTTTAGGGGGTTTTCCCATTTACAGAGTCAGTATTTCAGATCAATGTGCCTTCTGGAAATGAAAATTTTTTAGTTTTTTACCAGAATTCTTCCTCTTCAATATTGTTTGAATCATTTTATTGATGTCACTAACACTTTCCAAATTTGGTTAATTTCATAAGTTATATTACTGCACTGATATTTCAGGTCAGAAGTAAAGGTGTTTCCCTCACAGAAGCCTACTGAGCATCTCAAGGTAGTTAAATCATACTATTCGTTACCACCATTTTTGCTCAAATCAAATCCCATGACAAATTTTATAAGAAAACGTTTTAAGGATCTGTATAGAACTCAAGATGCAGCTAATTTATTTTACTCTATTGTAAATTCTGCTATAAAACAAAAGTTAAGGTCCTCCCACCTACAATAAAAGTAGAAATTTTGAAGGAATAAGACTTGTACACATCCTAGTAGAAAATGACAAGCTCAGGAACACCAAGGCAAAGCTTCTCACTTCATTGTTGGTAGATTAGTCAGTTGATTGATAGATGGCAGTTAGACCTGCCCAAAATACTTAATCTCCCCCCCCCCCATGGGACATGAAACAAGTGGCTCCTATACAGCAAAATGCAATTTCTGTTATATCTTTGCAGCTCCATTCTTCTCACTAACTCATGGAAGCACTACCGGATGCAAGTGAGTTAGAACGTTGACTATATTGGGAGAACTGGAGACCATGAAAATTTTTGAGTTAGCCATTGGCAGTAAGTATAAACATATACTAGTAGCAATTTTATAGTAATAAATTATTATATGTCCTGCACCTGATTGCAACACACCAATTGTCATTATTTTGTAAGAGTCTTCAAGAAATGTTGAGATAATAATCTAGATAAGTACCTGGAATGCTCATCCTGCTGCCACTCTATTTCACCTAAATGGTGGACATGTATTTTCCCTAGAGAACTTGTTTGTCTGTTTTAACAAAGATTAAAATTAATGATTTAAAGAAACTATTTACCTTGTATTTTGTTAGGCACTCCAAATACACAAGTAAATTCAGTTTGCACACTTTTATTTGGATATGTAACCAATAATATAAATAAAGCCACTTTAAAATAGAGCTGGAGCTTCCTTGCTAGAGGAACTACACCTTGCATGTTATAAAACAAACTTTGTAATGTTAAACCAGGGCAAAATAACCATTGGACTGGTCCTAAGCAAACTTGTGTCCCAAAGAACTGCTTGCAAAAGTAACAAGAAAGCAGTTATTATGATTACTAGACTAATGGCTGCTGAACTGAAAATTTAAAACATTGTTTAGATGTCACAGTAACGGCAGAGTGAGATCTCTCCCCTTGAAATTTCAACAAATTGAACAGCTATAACACAGTGAAAGAACCCAAGCTGGGCTTGCCGGCTTGCCTGTAAAGATCTGCACCTGGAGTCAACTAAAGATGGGAAGGGTTGAGGAAAGGGGTGGAAAATAAGATGCTCTCATGGTTGGGAAAAACCCAGAGTGACTGGGTCTTCTGCCAGAAGGAGAAGTGAGATTGAGGGGCAGTGAGGGGGTATTAAACCAAAGTGGAGAGAAAAACAAAGTGCGGCCCCCAGCCTCCAAGATTGTGCCTTCCTCACCTCATTGGGTACTGAGAGTGGCAGAGACATAACCCAAAGGTAATTTTCCAGAGCCACTCTCTCCCCTGAAGAACAGAGGTGCACTGCGTCTGGTCCCCTGGTCTGTCAAGATATGGGGAAGAGGTCCTGGAATCACCATTGCTAAATCCATAAAACCCTCACAACATGCCCTACCCATCATCATGATGGCAACCCTGTCTTCATCATTGTAACAGCAACATCTCTGCAGAGGTCAGCCCAGGAATTTTACAGAGCTAATACTTATAAAATAGGCCTTGGCCAGTTGGCTCAGTGGATAGAGCCTCAGTCCAACATGTAGACATCCCAGGTTTGATCCACAGTCAGGGCACAAATGAGCAGTGACCATTTAGCTTCTCTTTCTCTTTCTTTCCCCTTTCTCTCTCTCTCTCTCTCTCTTCATCACTTGCAGCCAGTGGCTTGATTGGTTGGAGCACTGGCCCTGGGTACTGAGGATACCTCAGATGGTCCAAACATCAGCCTCAGGTACTAAAGATAGCTTGGTTGATTTGAGCATTGGTTCCAGATGGGGTTGCCAGGTGGATCCAGGTCTAGGCACATGAAGGAGTCTGTCTATTCTCCTCGTCTCACTTAAAAAAGCTTATAATACAGTGACACCTACTTGAAGAAAACAGAAAAACTTCTCAAAATAGAAATTTCTTCTCTTTTTTTTTTGTTTGTTTTTTACAGGGACAGAGAAAGAGTCAGAGAGAGGAATAGATAGGGACAGACAGGAACAGAGAGAGGTGAGAAGCATCAATCATTAGTTTTTTGTTGCCGTTGCAACACCTTAGATGTTCATTGATTGCTTTTTCACATGTGCCTTGACCACGGGCCTTAAGCAGACCAAGCAAC
The DNA here is from genome assembly GCA_037038555.1 of Rhynchonycteris naso. Classification (NCBI taxonomy): domain Eukaryota; kingdom Metazoa; phylum Chordata; class Mammalia; order Chiroptera; family Emballonuridae; genus Rhynchonycteris; species Rhynchonycteris naso. The sequence continues at coordinate 246,781,018 of CM072998.1, forward strand.
CCTTTGCTGGAGCCAGCGACCTTGGGTCCAAGCTGGCGAGCTTTTTATTTTGCTCAAGCCAGATGGGTCCACGCTCAAGCTGGCGAGCTTGGAGTCTCGAACCGGGGTCTTCCGCATCTCAGTCCAACGCTCTATCCACTGCGCCACTTCCTGGTCAGGCATCTTCTCGTTTTCTTCTGAATTGCATTTTACTTAATTTTTATATTTTTATTTTTTGTGGGTATTTTGTTTGTTTTTAATTAATTTTTGGTTTTTGCTGTTTGTTTTTTGTGGTGTTTATCCCTTACTTTTCATCATTTTAAATTCTTCTATTTTTATTTTTTATTTACTAATTTTATTATTTGTTTTTTGTTAGATTTCATAATAATACTACTTGAGAATGCCATCAAGGAAGAAGAAATCAAATACCATGGCTACACAAGAAAGAGAAATAATTCAGGAAAAAACTTAAAAATCTCTAGAAAGCAATCTCAATCACATGGAAGTCTTGGAGTTAGATGATAAAGAATTCAATATTGAAGTTCTGAAAATACTCAATGAGATGCAAGAAAACACAGATAGGCTTTAAAAAACAAATTAATAAACAAAATGAGTGCTTCAGCAAGAAGACTGTAACTTTAAAAAAGAACTACAAGATGAAGAACTCAATACATAAATTGAAAACTGAGGTAGCAAGTTTAGCTAAAGAACAGGCCAGATAGAGAAGAGAATCAGTAATGTCAGAGTCAGGCAACTAGAGATGCTAAAGAGAGAAGAGAGAGACTTGCAAATTTGAGAAAAATCCATAGAACTCTAGAAGAATTGTCTGACTCCATCAGGAAGAGCAATATAAGAATATTTGGTATATCAGAAAAAGAAGAGAAGGGAATAGAGAGCTTATTCAGACAAATAATTTATGAAAACTTCCCAAGCCTATGGAAAAAGCTTGATCCTCACATTCAAAAAGCCAACAGAATGCCAAGTTACCTCAACCTAAACAGACTTTCTCCAAAGCACATCATAATAAAATTGTCAAAAATCAATGATAAAGAATCTTCAAGGCACCTAGGGAAAAGAAGAACATAACATATACAGGTAAGCCCATTAGGTTATCATCAGACTACTCAGCAGAAACTCTACAAGCCAGAAGAGAGTAGACCCAACCATTCAAAGTACTGAAACAGTTGAATTAACAGCCAAGAATACTATACCATCAAAGGTATATGAAAGAGAAATAAAATCTTTTCCAGACATACAGAAACTGCTGAAATTTATCACCAGAAAACCCCCACTGGCTTAGGCCATTGCTCAGCTGGTATAAAATGCCTCTTGGCTGCAGTAAGTTCAATGAGGAAATACTCAAGGGGTTTATTCTACTTGATACAAAGAGCCATACAAAAAACAAACAAACAAACAAAAATAATAGCTGAAACAAAATTAAAATAAAAACAAGGATAATTGTGACAATAACATAATAGGGGAGAATATAAAGATTTGCAATAGCAAAGAAGGATGGAGTGTAGAAGCACTCATAAGACAAAGGACTCATACATATGAACATTTTCTCTTAATTACCTAATGGTAACAACCAACAGAAAAACCAATACTGAAACACATAGCTTAAAAAAAGAAGAAACATCAGAAAGAAGTACCGAATACTACCAATCAAAAACAACAGAAAGAAATACAAAAAAGAAGAACCAAAGGAGACACAGAGCTACCAGAAAAAAACCATAAAATGGCTATAGGAAATCCTCAAGCATCAGTAATTACCTGTAGCAGAGACAATAACTACTCGGAGACTAGATGGAATGCACCAATGGACCTAGGAGAAACTGCCTCACAATCCCCTATGCAATTTCATAAGATGGCCCTGTCTCCCAGTTCCTATGAGTATTTATTGATACACGTAAATAGAAGCAGGGATGAAAATGAGAAAGTCAGAAAGCAGAGACAATAATGAAGATGTGAGGAAGGGGAACGTTTTTAGAGCAGACAAAAAGGGAAGGTTAATAGCTTACTTTTGCGATATCTGCCCCATCTATTGATTAACCAGAATTGCTAATTCTATCACTATTGTGCTGTGTTCAGCATGGTACAGCATTCAGCACTTTCAGTGACATCACTGTGACTTTTGCCTCAGGGCACTGAACTCTGTCCCTGTTCTATCTTTCTATTCAAGGCCTCTACATCTCCCTTTTTAAATTTAATTTAATTTTTTGTTTGTTTGAGTTGTCTAATAAGGGTTCAAATCTTCAATAGGTTCAGGAGGAAATTTTCTACAGATACAGTGTAGTTGCAGTGGAAGGTGAAGAGCAAGCATAGAAAAGAAACAGGTTTTCAGGGGTTACAGGCAAGCTTGTATTTTGCAAAACTTCTTCAGCATGCCAAGTTAGATGCCTCAAAGCACCATGGGTGATGTTAGGTGCTCCCTGAGTACTTGGGTGAGTTAGGTCTCCTCCTCTTTTTCAGGTTCATTTCCAGAGCTGCTCTCACTATCAGCTTCTGGATCTCTGGAACCAGGTTGCTTCCCAGGGGCTAACTCCAACTCATGATAAGGCTTCACATTTCTCACTGGTATTCAAAGAGGACGTGTTGATGACAAAATTGCAACATATCCTCACCTCCAAGTAAGCAATTCCACTGCACTCTGCCACTGGGGGCCAGCTAATACATCCCAGTACAAAACGAGAGGCTTAGGCCATTGTTCAGCTGGTATAAAAGGGCCAGCTAATACATCCCAGTACAAAACGAGAGGCTTAGGCCATTGTTCAGCTGGTATAAAATGCCTCTTGGCTGCAGTAAGTTCAATGAGGAAATGTTCAAAAAATTAAGAGTAAAAAGAGCATTTACAATTGTTCTTGTAGGTTGTCTCTCCTCCTGGTTCTCCCTTTTTTGTTTGTGCAGTTGGTGCTTAAGAAGGCCATTGTCTCTTTCTGCAATACATGTAAGTTTGGGTGAATTCTTCAAGCTCCTGAGACCTCCAAAAATGTCCCAAGGTCCCTTTCTATTTTCCTTTCAAAAGTACCTTTATACAAAGCTTTTATCATTAAAACCATACAATTTCTTTCTAATTAACCAGAATTTTCAATTTCCAAAAACCTTAACGTTCAGTGAGGAAATAAGTTAATAATTAACAATTTCAGATCGATACTTTTATGAACATATTTCATGACATTTAGAAAGAGGTTCTTTCATTGACAAACAAACATATTTTCAAAAGATATAACAGAGATAACAGAAACCTTTGGTAATCCCAGGCAAAACAAACATTTTCTGATAAGAACTTTAAAAGACATTAACTAAATTAAACTAGTAGTAATATCAAATGCTTTTCTAGACCACCTGGTTAAAAAAAAACACATTTGAAATAGTTTTATATTTTGCAATATTATTAATAATTGCAGGGAAGGCAAGTCTCTTTATTTGTCCTTGGCAACATTCCAGCTTAACTGAAGAGAGGGGAGGAGATGGGCTACTGAGCTGCTTGGATTTTAAAAGTGCCTCTTTTTTTGCCCCCTTTACATTGAGGTCATGATATGATCCTTCTCATTTTTTTATAGCCTGCATAGTGTCTTGAGAGTTCTTAATTCTTCTATTGTTCTCAGAATTACAATAGTACCCAGGCAGGTCGCCAGGAGAAGGCTTTAAGATATTTAAATGACCTTGTTTCTCTTTTTTCTGAGTTTTACTGTCTGGAAAGGGGAGTGAGATCTTTTCCCCACTTTGAATTATTATTTATTTTAGTGTAATCTTTAATATGAACACCTTGAAAGCTGGTGAATAAAATAATAGCCAAAAATCTAAATAAAGACAAAGTTCAAACAAAATGTATTTCTAAACCAAATCCTCTAGAAGGAGAGACTGAGACACTAGTCTTTAAACCTTATTTCACATTAACCAGTACTATAATTGACCTTTACAATGTCTAGATGGGACAAACCCAAATGGTAAAGGCAGAGTATTTCTAGTACACATAACTTAGTAAAAATTTCAGACAGACAGATAGACAAGACAGACAAAAGCTTTCAAACTGAAACTGACTCCTCCTATTTCACAAACTGGAGTACAATTTGACATACAAACAAGACAATTACAGTACAGAGACACGGGCATGACACATAAGTAAAATATGATTAAACCTAATAGCAGAGTTGTTACTTGGCCCTTAACTCTGAAGACAATGAACACAGAGCAAGCAATTAGTATGGCAAGACCTTACAGAGTACAAAAATAAAGAAACAAGTTTAGGATCCAAAATTTCATTCTATTTAAGTTTAAATGAGCACAACTTACATATTTCAATTTTAAAGCAACAATGCCCAGAGCATTTAAATACAGGAATGAAACTATTTTATTTAGTTTAATATTAGAACCTTCACTTCCAATTTATGCATGCAAGAACTTAATTTAAGCCTCAAAAGAGCCACATCCTGGCTATCCTAAGTTGATATTATTTCATAGATTTATACACATAGGTTGATCAATTAGCCAGAATTCACCTTAGGCTATTCTTAGGAATGGACGGTATGTTACCCATTTTGTTACAACATCAGGCAAAAACTGAAACAGAAACCAGAATCAGACAAACCAGAGAGGAACCTCTAACATATTACACGATATTGAAATCCAGGATTTCAGAATGCAACCAGACAAGAAAGACGCTGCCTGATCTCAAGGCATTCTGTGAGAGGGGGCACTGGAGGATAAAAGTAGAACTTCCCAGAAGTAAATACATACTCAGCAGCTGCTTGGGAAGTACTGTAGTCAGATCCTCCAGGGCCTTCTAGTCCGGGAATAATTTCAAGGCAAATAGGGAAGAAAGAAAATAATAGTTCAAAGGGTTATAAACAAAAAATTCAAGAAAATAAGAAAAATTCAGGATCCAGTCAAGTTTCTGATATTTATAACAGTATGTCAATGGATTTTACTGAAATATAATTTTTCTCCCTAAAATTACCCTTAGTTTTTGCCTGACCAGGTGGTGGCACAGTGGATAGAGCATCAGACTGAGATGCGGAGGACCCAGGTTCAAAACCCCAAGGTCACCAGCTTGAGCGCAGGCTCATCTGGTTTGAGCAAGGCTCATCAGCATGGACCCAAGGTTTCTGGCTTGAGCAGGGGGTCACTCAATCTGCAGTAGCCACTCGGTCAAGGTACATATGAGAAAGCAATCAATGAATAACCAAGGTGCCACAACAAAGAATTAAGGCTTCTCTATCCCTTCCTGTCTGTTTGTTCTTACCTGTCCCTCTCTCTGTCTCTTTCTCTGTCACACATACACACACACACACACACACACACACACACACACACACACACAAATTTTCTCTTAGTTTTCTTAAAGAGCCAAGTTAAGATTATCTTAGTAACAATATTAGGTCCAGTTTTAACTTGGCCTGGTGATTTGTATAAACACAACAAGAATGGCAATTGATCACATTGGCTTTTTACAGTCTGCTTTGCGAGAGCTTTATAAGGAATTTTCAGATTGAGTTTTAACTAACTCCTCAGGGCACACACAATAACAAGATACACAGTTGCCATTAAGCTCTGTTTGCAATCTTTCTGAAAATGTCTTATTTTGCTGCAATAAAATGTGTCTGTGCTTATAATGCGGTGGCCAAGATCTGGGCCTTGTGTATTTCTGTCCCTACATTTTTACATGTTCTAATCATTTCTGCTATATTAGAGTGCTTCCCCTTAAGAGGAACCAATATCTTTTGTCAATCAACATTTGCATTCTCATAAGCCAACTGTAAGGTCAGCACCTTTGCTGCTTGTTCATTATCTATCTGTCATGAGATGGTAGTTTGCAGGTGATTAATGAAATCAATATAGGATTCATTAGGTTTTTAATGGATACTTGCAAAAGAGCCTGTAGGGACCTTGGTATCTGGAATCTGAACCCATGCTTTAAGAGCTGCTGTAAAACCTGAGAAAAAATGGCACAGTTCATGCAAGCCTGAGCTTGGGAGTATCGTAAGTCCCAGCTCTTGTGAGCATATCAATACCAATTGGAGCTCCTGCATTCAGATTCTCTACCATTTGTGTCTGAGCAACATCCTGTTATTCTTTTTTTTTTTTAATTTTTATTTTATTCATTTTAGAGAGGAGACACAGAGTGAGAGAGGGTGGGGGGGAGCTGGAAGTATCAACTCCCATATGTGCCTTGACCAGACCAGTGCAGGGTTTTGAACTGGCGACCTCAGTGTTCCCAGGTCGTCGCTTTATCCACTGCGCCACCACAGGTAGGCAACATCCTGGTATTCTTATAGCCAGACACAGTATTGAGCAGTAGTGGTTACTTATTTCACTAACCCCTTCCAGTCTCATAGGGTCATTTCATATCCTGCCCCTACAGCTTCTACAATTCCTTTGCTAATGTGCTCTGTGATCCATTTTCAGAGCCAGCACCCCATTCACTCTTGGTCTTTAATGTCTAAGCTTCCTTCTTTCAGATGCCAAGGACTCCATTGATGCACTACTATAAACAGCTTTGTGAGCTGCCTATTGGTGAGCTTACATCCACATTGCAGAGAAGGCCATGGAGTTGGAGCTTATGGTTGTGCTGCTCAGGGGATAGGGAATTTCACATGCTAGAGGTAAAAGGAAGAACAAGAGGAACAAAGGTGGGGTATCTCCTGATCTGATCTTTATTAAGACCTCACTGCAGATGTACAGAGACTATTCCTTCATCATCAGTGTCCCACTCACTGGGATGTCTCAGATGTTCTTTCCCTTTTCCAGGCTTTGGGAGGTCATTTCATTCTTGTGCTCCACGTTGGATGCCATTTGTCACAGAGACAATACTACTTGGAGATCAGATGAAGTGCACCAAGAAACCTAGGGTAGACCACTTCACAATCTCCTCTACAAGGTTCATGAGATGGCCCTGACCCCCAGTTCCTAGGGGTACTTATTGATACACACAAATGAAACAAGGACAAGAATGACGAAGTCAGGAAGGGGAACTTCTTTAGAGAAGACAAAAGGGTAATGAAAGTAGCTCACTTTTGAGATATCTACCCCAACTATTGATAAACTAGAATTGCTGATTCTATCCCTATTGTGCTGTGTTCAGCACAGTACAGCATTCAATACTTTCTGTCAGTGATGCCACCATGGCTTTTGCTTTGGCCACTGAACTCTGTCCCTATTTTATGTTCCTATTCAGTGCCCCTACAGTTACTCTAAATGTAAATGGACTGAACTCACCAATAAAGAGACACAGAGTAGCAGATTGGCTCAAAGAGCAAACCCCAACTGTATACTGCCTTCAAAAGACACACTTAAGCTCCAAGAAAAAATGTAGACTCAAAGAGAAAGTTAAAAAATGATTTTCTAAAAAAATAATATCCAAGGAAAAGCAGATGTAGTCACATGAATACCTGGCAATGCTGACTTCAAGACAACAAAGGCAACAAGAGACAAAAATGAATGTTTCATAGTAATAAAAGGGACCTATATCAATAAGACATCACACTTTTTAAAATACAGTGTGTCCATAAAGTCATGGTGCACTTTTGACCAGTCACACAGTCAAAAGTGCACCATGACTTTACGAACACACTGTATATGCACTGAATCAGGAATCACCAAAATATATAACACATCTATTAACTGATCTAGAAATACAAACAGATAAAAACACAATTATACTTAAAGAGCTCAACATCCTATTCATGGCTTCAGATCAGTGGTTCTTAACCTGGGTTCTATCGAACCCTAGAGGTTTGATGAGTCGGTCTCAGGGGTTCAGAGAAGCCTCTGCCGTGGAGGCCAGAATAAAGTAATACCGTAATTTGTTGTGAGTTCATGCACTTTGTTGGTTTTGTTTCTTTGAGCAAGGTGATGTTCATGCACAGCTCATTTTGTGCACCAGTAAGGAAACATATACCTATGTCTTGAATTTGGAAAAAAAATCATATTTTACTTATCACTAAAGAAGGGTTCAGTGAATGCGCATATGAAACTGGTGAGTTTGGTACCTCATAAAAGGTTAAGAACCACTGCTTTAGATAAATCATCCAAACAGATCATCAATAGAGAAATATCAGTCTTAAATGACACACTAGACCAAATGGGAATAATAGACATTAACAGAACATTTCATCCCAGTACATCAAATGATACATTTTTGTTCCAGCATGCACATGCATGGAACATTCTCAAAGATAGACCATATGTTGGGCCACAAAACTAACATCAACAAATTCAGGAAGATTGAAATTATACCAAGCATATTTTCTGACCATAACGCTTTGAAGTTAGAATTTGACTGCAAAATGGAAGTAAAGACACCCACAATGATGTGGAAATCAACCAATATACTTCTAAAAAATGACTGCGTCAAAAAAGAAATGAAAGCAGAGAATAAAAGATATATACAAACAAATGAGAATGACAGCACAACATATCAAAACTTCTGGGGTGCAGCAAAAGCAATAATAAAAAGGAAGGTTACATCATTACAGGCTTATATCAAGAAACAAGAGAGATCCCAAGTAAACAACCTAATATTATACCTGAAAAAAACTAGAAAAAAAGAACAAAGGTAACCCAATGTTAGCAGAGTATAGGAAAGAGTAAAAATTAGAGCAGAACTAAATGAAATAGAGAACAAAAAAACTATTAAAAAATAAATACAAAAATCAGCTTGTTATTTAAAAAGATCAATAAAATTGACAAATCCCTGGCTAGACTCACTAAGGGAAAAAAAGAAAGGACTCATATAAACAAAATATGAAATAAAAGAGGAGAAACTACCACAGACATCATAGATATACACAGGATCAGAATAGAATATTATGAAAGATTATATGCCACCAAATTTAACAAGCTAGAAAAAATTAAAGAGTTCCTAAAACTATAAAATCTTCCTAGACTGAGTCACAAAGAAGTGGAAAATCTAAATAGACCCATAAGTAGTGAAATAGAAAGAACTATCAAAAACCTCCCCCCAAAATAAAAGTCCAGGAACAGATGGCCACACTAGTGAATTCTATCAAACATTCAAAGAAGATGTGTTACCTATCCTTCTCAAAGTCTTTCAAAAAAAAAAAAAATAGAAGAAACAATACTTCCTAACACATTTTATGAGGTCAACTTAACCTTTATACCAAAACCTGACAAGGACAACACACAAAAAAGAAAACTACAGATCAGTATCTCTAAAGAATATAACGCAAAAATTGTTAACAAAATATTAGCAAATTAAATACAACAATACATTTTAAAAAATATGTCATGATCAAGTGGGATTTATTCCAGGAGCACAACGATTGTTCAACATACACAAATTGATTAATGTAATACACCACATTAACAAAATAAACAACATAAATCATATGATCCTATAAATAGATGAAGTAAAAACATTCAATAAGATATTACACCCATTTATGTTTAAAACACTCAATAAAGGGGTATAGAATAAAAGTACCTCAATATAATAAAGGCCATATAACATAAACCAGAAGCCAATAGCATACTGAATGGTGAAAAACTGATGGCTATTTCTGTAAATCAGGAACAAGACAAGGCTGCCCACTCTCTACACTTTTATTCAACATAGCTCTGGAAGTCTTGGCCAGAGAAATCAGTCAAAAGAAAGAAATAAAACGGATTCATATCAGGAAAGAAGAAGTAAAGGTATCACTTTTTGCAGATGATATCATCCTATATATAGAAAATCCTAAAGACTCCAACAAAAAAAAACTATTAGAAACAATAAACAAATACAGTAAAGTCGCGGGATACCAAATCAATACATACAAGTCTACAGCTTTTCTATATGTGAATTATGAAATTTCAGAAAATAAGCTAAAAATATAATTCATTTTACAGTTGCAACAACAAAAATAATACCTAGGAATAAACATTTTTTTCTTTTTCTTCTTTTCCAAGTTAGAGGAGGGAAGTTAAAGAGAGAGACTCCTGTATGTACTCTGACTAGGATACACATGCAACACCCATCTGTTGCTGAAGCTCTGCCCATTTGGGCCCATAATCCCAACCAAGCTACTTGTAGCACCCAAGGCAGAGGCCATCCTTGGCACCCAGGGCCAATGAGCTCAAACAAATCTAGCTATGGCTGCAGGAGGGAAGAGAGAGAGAGAGAGAGAAAAGAGAGAAGGGAGGGGTGAAGAAACAGATCATTGCTTCTCCTGTGTGCCCTCACTGAGAACCAAACCAAAGACAACCACATGCTGGGCTGATGCTCTACCACAGAGCCAACTACACAGGGCCAGAATAAATTTTAAAAAGAATGTAAAAAACTATATACCAAAAACTACAAAGCACTGTTAAAGGAAATTGAAAAAGACACAATGAAATGGAAAAATATTTCTTGTTCATGAATGGAAAGAATAAACATAATTCAACTGGCCTTATTACTCAAAGCAATATATAAATTTAGTGCAATCCCCATTAAAATTCCAATGTGATTTTTTTAAAGAAATAGAACAACATATCACCAGGTTTATATGAAACCATAAAAAACCCTGGAGGCAAAGCAATTCTGAGAAAAAAGAATGAAGCTGGAGGTATCACACTACTGACTTCAAATTATACTATAGAGTCACAATAATAAAAACAGCATATTATTGGCAGAAAACAGACACAGATCAGTGGAACAGAATTGAGAGCCCAGAAATAAAACCCCTTAATTATGGACAAATAATCTTTGACTAAGAAGCCAAAAACACACAATGGAGAAAAGAAAGCCTCTCCAGTAAACGGTGCTGAAAAAATTGAAAAGCCACATATATGAATCTTGACTACACCTGTCCCCCTGCACAAAAATTAATTCAAAATGAACCAAAGACCTAGATAAAAGATCTGAAAAATAAATTACACAGAAAAAAACATAGATACTAAACTTATGGAACTTTTCTGTAGACAACATTTTATGAATTGACCACAAAGGAAAGGCAAGGAAAGACAAAAATAAATGAATAGGACTATATCAAACTAAAAAGTTTCAGCACAGCAAAAGAAATCAACAACAAAACAAAAAGACAGACAACAAAATGGAAGATGGTATTCACAGACAACAGCTTTGATAAGTGTTAGTATCCAAAATATATAAAGAACTCACAAAGCTCAGCAGCAAACAAGCAAATAATCCAATTAAAAAATGGGTAGAGGACCTGAACAGACTGTTCTCTCAAGAGGACGTACAAATGGCCAACAGATATATAAAAAGATGGTCATCTTCACTAGCTATTTGAAAAATGCAAGTCAAACTACAATGAGATACCACCTCACACCTGTTAGATTGGATATCAACAAGACAGGTAATAACATGTGTTAGAGAGGATGTGGAGAAAAGGAAACCCTCATTCACTGCAGGTGGGAATGCAAATTAGTTCAGCCATTATGAAGTAAAGTATGGTGGTTCCTCATAAAATTAAGAATAGAACTACCATATGACCCAGTAGTGCTTCTATTTTTTGGAAGACTTTGAGAAGGATAGGTATCACATCTTTTTTGAACATTTGTTGGAATTCACTAGTATAACCATCTTTGTTTTTTGGGAAGTTTTTTATAGTTGTTCCTATTTCCTCCTTGCTTATAGGTCTGTTAGGTTTTTCTATTTCTTCATGACTCAGTATAGAAAGATTGTATAGTTCTAGGAATTCATCCAATTCCTCTAGATTGTTGAATTTGCTGGCATATAATCTTTCATAGTATTCTACTATAATTTTTTTAGTATCTATGATGTCTATGGTAACTTCTCTTTCATTTCAGATTTTGTTTATGAGCCTTTCCTCTTTTTTCCCTTAGTGGGTGTATTCAGTGGTATATCACTTTTATTAATCTTCTCAAAGAACTAGCTCTTTGTTGTATTAATTTTCTTTATAGTTTTTGGTTCTCTATTTCATTTAGTTCTGCTCTAATTCTTACTATTTTCTTTCTCTTACTGACTCTGGGTTGCTAACTAATCTTAGAATGGGCTATTTATGACAGGAAGAAGAGCCATGGAAACAATGACCCTCTTAGGGGCTACGATATAGGAAGGGAGCTAGTGTAAATCTCTTCAAATGTTTCTTATCAGATAGGGAGAGGGATCAGAAGGATGGCCTCTTAAGCAGCCAGAGCACCACCTTTGGATAAGAATTAAAATGTGTGCGTGGAAGAGGCTCCTAGCGGACCCTTTAGAAGCAGTAAAGGCATCTTGACCGATTTCATAATATTAAAAATAACATTTTTACACATTTTCCCCTATGTACAAAGTGCTTCTGTGATATTAGTCATTCTGATTTTTTTAATTCAAATTTATTTTTTCTTTTATTGATTTTAGTGAGAGAGGAGGTTAGGGGTGGAAGGAGAGAAAGACAGGAACATCATCTGTCTCTGTATGTGCCCTAACTGGGGATTGATTTGACAACCTCTGTATTTCAGGACGATACTCTAACCAATCAAGCAATTCAGCCAGGGCTCATTCTGATTCTTTCTAGAATCCTACTGAGGCATGCTTTTGCCTCCACTCTATAGATGAGGAAACAGGCTCTGCAAAATTATAGGACTTGCCCAAAGTCTCCCAGCCAAGTGGTAAGTTGGGGCTTGACCCCAAGTCTGTTTGATTCTAAATTAGATGCTCTTCTCTTGTCATTGTGTTTGTCAATATGACTCTTGTTCTTGCAGGTGACATGCTTGAGGCCACATGCTTTTAAAAGATGTTTGGCAAAAAAAAAATGAGGTAGGGTGGTTTACAGGGTTGATGCCATGACTGAGTGATTTAGAGGGGGGCCTATTCCATTCTAGAGGAGAAAAAAGGAACCAACTGCTGGAGAGTTCCCAGGCAAGTGTCATCCCCAGAGCCCAGAATCTTTATTGTCTGGAAATAGGAGAAGCTCTTTAAAGCACACTGGAAAATCTTAGATTAAAATTTCACAGTGCATTGACATTTAATTGAAAAGCTCTTTGCTCTCTACTAGTACCTTGAGGCCATGAGAGAAAACATTCCCAATATCAATCTTGGCTCATGGCAAAGGAGCTAAACTGAGAAAAACCATTATAAATCAAGGCCGAAATTTAAACTGTTAGTCTACTAATGTTAGTTGCTGAGGCTTCTCTTTGGGTGTTCATAAATATGATTATAAGTTGGGTTTCTTAAAGCAAGCACCCAACCACCCAGAACTATTCTGTTGCATTTGCCTAAAGCTGTGAGCATTGGGTGGTTCTGTGTGGGGTTCTTTTCTGGTGTTGGGTAATGACTGAGTGCCAGACACTAAGCTTACCTTTAATCCTCACAACCATATAACAGCAAGTATTAGTATTATTCTTGCTGATAAAGAGACTCGGGTTTAGAGTGACTTGCTCAAACACACACAGCTAGAAAGGGGTAAGGAAGACAATGATTCTGTGAGGGTCTGCTTTCAATGTAGGTCTGTGCACTATGACTAGCCCATAGTGATCAGAGTGACAAGAGCAAGATTTTATGGCAGTTTTGGTTCATGAGCCGTCAACTATGCATACAAATTATGTAGTGCTTGGTGTCATCAGGGTTGTTAAATCCCTGGTATTCAATGAGCTTCCAGTCTAGTGGAGACAGTTGTAGAAGAGATGTCTAATTGAAAACCAGTATTCATTCTCCTTTTCTTCCAAAGTGATGTAATTTTTAAGCAGCTGCATAAATTACTGTATTTCACAGTCAACCTTGTGGCCAGGGGTGGCTGTGTTACAAAGGTTCACCAATGGGATGTAAGAAGTAATTTGTGCAACTTCTCTGTTGTGCTTTTTAAAAGAAGTAATGCCCCTACACTGTCTCCTTCATTTCTTTCTTGCTGCTTAAAATGGAGATGTGATGGCAGGGGCTGGAGGCACTACCTAGAACCTTGCAGTGGAAGACACATATTAAGAAAGATGGAACAGCAACATAGGAGGATCCAGGACTCTGATGATTATGGAGCTGTCACATTGAGACAGGATAGTAAGAAGCTAGGAAACTTCCTAGGCAAGTAGAATGGGGAAACTGAGACAGGTAGCTGAATAATCTAGTGGAGCCATTTACAGCAAGATGCAGAGTGTCACCTCCTTACAGATAACAGCCAAGCCTTGATTGTGTTTTGGTTCCAGGCCCAGGTGCCTGCAGTGGCTGATGATCCAGGGCACATCTGGAAAAGCTGATGAATATTCTATTAAAAGTCTCCGCTAAATTTCCAGACTTTAAAAACTCTCTCTTTCCTGGGTGGAGCACACCTGTACCTTTCCCTTCCCTTTTCCTCTCTTCGTCAGGCATGCATCTCTTGAACTCTAAGGGTCCTCAGGAGACTTGCAACCAGAAGAGCAGTAGGCAGTGGCAGCCCGACCCAGGCTAACCCCCAGAACCAATCTCCAAGATCCCCTTTTCTCCACTCATTTCTTTCCCATAAGGTTTTTTAGAGAGCCAAAACATCCCTGCTTAGGCTCTCTCCTGTTGCTTCTTCTATGCTAGGCCCTTCCTTGTCTCACTGTCCCCAGCTTGAATAAACTTACTCTCAAGATCACCTGGACTCATGTTGTGAAATTTTTCCTGCACAAAGTCAAGAACCCACACATTACTGGCTGGCCCTAAGCAGACCTGAAGTGCCAGGAACCCTGTCTGGTAACAATATCAGTCCTGGATCATCGCTAGATTATCTAGACCAGTGGTTCTTAACCTGGGTTCTATCGAACCCTAGAGGTTCGATGAGTCAGTCTCAGGGGTTCGGAGAAGCCTCTGCTGTGGAGGCCAGAATAAAGTAATACAGTAATTTGTTGTGAGTTCATGCACTTTGTTGGTTTTGTTCTTTGAGCAAGGTGATGTTCATGCACGGTTCATTTTGTGCACCAGTAAGAAAACATATACCTATGTCTTAAATTTGGGAAAAAAATCCTATTTTATTTATCACTAAAGAAGGGTTCGGTGAATGCGCATATGAAACTGGTGGGTTCGGTACCTCAAAAAAGGTTAAGAACCACTGATCTAGACATTTACCTGAGAGAGAAGTTAACTTTTCATTTAAACTAATGTAATTTATGTATCCTTGTTAAAGAGGCCAACTTTATATCTAAAAAATAGATATGTGAACACAAATACCTATAAATCAATGTCAACTAACCTGGTAGTTCCCATCTGTGTAATGGTAGGACTCAAGCAAGGTGATCCTCACTTACTCATGTGCACCTCCAGAAAGTGCTTCATGAGCGGCCGACAACCAGTTTGTTAATGTGCACACTTGCTCTGTTCTTCCTTTTCTGCTCCTCGTCATCCAGATTGCCTTCAGTGTGACAAACCTTGGCTCAGCCACAGCCCATCTCTAGAAGGTCACCACCCAGGCCAAGAATGCTATATCTACTTCCAAACCCTCCATGCCTCAGGATAAAGAGAGGTGCAGAAGTTCTCTGCCAAGCTGCAGAGAGTCTTACACTGGCTCATCATTCACTAGCTATGCACTACAAGGTAATCTGGTTCACCTCCTGAGCTTTGGGATCCTCTCCTATAAAATGGGCATAAAAAGACTGCTTTCTATAGAGTTTCTGTGAGTAGTAAAAGGGATGATGCATTAAAAGCATAACACAGTGCCTGGCACATGATGAGTGCTTAATAGATGATTAGCTATTGGTATATTATTATTAACATTACCAACCATGACCCTTAAAATACTCAAACAACTCCAATTTCACCCTACCCTTCTCTGTTTGGATAAACTCTAAGGTGCAGCTGGCTGCCACCCCCTCTGTGAGTGGTTTGCACAAACTTCAGGCGGCAGTGCTGATTACTACAGTAGTGCTGATATTTGATACTCACCACATTGTGTGACAAGTAGGTCAGGCCTGCCTCCCTTATGCAATTGTGAAGTCCATGAGACTATTTTAACAACTCTGAAACTGAGGATGCATCTTACCAATAATGACATGATGAAGTTAATCAACAGTACTTTTTTTTCTTAGTGTCACATAAAACAATATGTCTTATAATAGATGGCATCTTAGGTAAAATCTGTAGCTTTGGGCCTGGGTTTTACAATAACATTGCTCGGGTCACTTATTCAGTATGTCACTTTGAGCAAGTCACACACTCAGCCTTTCTCTATTGCAGTTTCTGATCCATACAATAGACATAATAATAATTGAATCTTTTATACATTTGTTGCAAGGATTCAATAGCAATATATTGTAAGACATTTAGAATAGTGCCTGACACATTGTAAACACTGTAGAAGCAGTAGTTACAGTTATCTGTGTTCCCAGTGACCAATTTAATATCTTGCCATAGTGAGGTACAATAAATATCTAACAAGTACACCAAAGAGCAAAAGAGCAAACTATCACAGCCATGTGGGCACAGACTCAGATTGGCTTCACAAGGCCCCTCCTAATGGAGCTAGCAGATTTCTCTCCCCTCCTAGGTCACACCCCCAGCTGGTGATAGAGACTGAGTTCTAAATCCGGGTGGTTTCTGCCCAACACGAGCTCCTCCAACAGACAGTCTTTGCTTTGGAGACTAGCATCCGCCTGGTCCGGACTTTCTCAGAGCTGTGCGAGTGCCTGAGACTCTTCCTATCAATCTTCCTTACTTCTTTTGCTCTTTTAGCAGCTTTCAAACCTCCATCATGGTCCAGGGCTCACCAGCAGCCCTCACAGGACTTTCCTCCCATAAAGCTCTTCCTTGTCTAATTCTGCTTTGGCCTCTGCTGCTTGAGGAGATCCTAGAGAACACGTTAGTACTTCCCTGGACCAGGGCAACACTTTCCTTTTCTCTGACTGGACAAGCATGGTGCTGCCAGAGGAGAAGCTGCTGAGCTGAGAAGTGGAGCAGCCCAGGAAAAATTTCAACCCATGGAAAGCTTATCCCAGTGCTCACATCTGGCACAAACTGTGCCAGAATTCCAGGGAGCTGTGCACCAGGCTACACTTGCTTATTCATGGAAATCCCTTCCCTGTAACAGGCCACAGGAAGGCTGTCTGAGATCCTATTGCAAAAAGAAAACTCAGGCAGGATGTCTCCTCTCCTGCCCTGCAGTGAGCCGGACCCCTTAGAGGACTTTCCCTGGTTCTTTGAGCCCACTGCCAACCAAGGCCGTGCTTGACTTTGGTTGTGCCTGAGCACAGCCACAAAATATTCTGCCTTTGGGATCTTTTCTTGGCTAGGAGCCAAAGGGGTCCAGTTTTAGATTCTGTTACCAAAAATATATGGTTTCTACCTAGTCCTATGCTTAATTCAAGAGAGTAAGGGAAAAGGTTGGGTAAACACAGTGCCGTTTCTATTTCTACTTCCCATGTGCCTACCCACCTCTTCTTTCAAATGCAAGGCTTCCAAATCCTGGACTCACACATCAGCCCAACTGTTGCAAAGGAATAAATGAAAATGCTCTTTCTCAATCAGAAGAGCACTTGTTTCAACAGCTTGCCCCTTTCTCATTTGCCCTTCCTGTCTCACGGCCCACTCAGCTGGCTCTTCCAGAGAAAAGAATCACATGGGAAAAGGGTAGGCTTTAGCTTCTGTCCAAAGAAAACAATGACTGTTAGAGACAAAGAAGTCATAGAAGCCTCAAGTATGACTTGTGCTTGAGCCATCAACATAATTAGACCTTGATTCCCTTAGTCTTGAGAATTATCTATCATCTCTGGACACCATTATTCTTGTCTTAGGGCCCAGATGGCTTCCAAATGACTAACACATAGCACACACATAACATTAAGGAAATCATTTTGAAATGTCAAATGGAACCAGTATCATGCTAGTATATAAGAAAGAAAAAACAATAAAATGGGAAGTAATGGTATGTATTATAAAAAGTATTCTTTGTTTTTTAAATTATCAATAATATTCCTTGAAATAGCTGGCTCTCAAATACAAGCCTATGTCAAATGTTGTGCTTTATAAAAACATGTATTTTTTAAAGTAATTTTGAGAGACGCATCTATGATGAAAGTGAAGCATTGTTGCTCCTTGCTCAGCTCTGGCTCACAAAGGGGCTGCTCTCCTGAGGGAGAAACCAGCTTCTTTCTTCTCAGCTTCATGGGTAGAATTCACAGGTTCTGACGTGGTGGCAGAGTGAACTGGGTCTGGACCCAACAGGTGGCTCTTAGTTAAAGGACGTCTATGGGCAGTGGCATGGCTCCTAACAGTGGGCCCTGATATGTTCCCTGAGCTCTGGGCCATGATCTGTGTTTGCATCTGGGCATGGGTCAGGGAAGGACTGGTTAGGGTAAAAGACACCCAGAAAGTTGAGAGAATTGGGGAGCCAGTGTTGTTCAGAAGAATGTTGATTTGGATCCTAAAATGAATCATTCTACAGCAACCTGGTACTAACCTGGCCCTCCAGTCTTGTCTGAAACAAGAGTTCTTAGCTGTGTTGCACATTAAAATCACTTGCAGATATTTCTTAAAATTCTGAAGCTAGAGATGCTGCTTCAGCTCTAGATGAGATCTTAGCATGAGTACTTTTTAAAAAGTCCTAAAAAGGTAATTTTAACAAACATCCACTGAAGACAGCTGGCCATTCAACACCTCACCACACTTCTTAGGAATCAGCCACAATGAGATAGGCTTATGTGAGGAGAAATGTGGGTGCAATGCCAGTATGTGTGGTGGTTGCGGAACATATGTACATTGTGTATACATTGTGTAGATATCTACATATATATATATATATATATATATATATATATATATATATATATGTAAAAATGTACAGATAAGTCTAGACAAAATAAAAAGTAGAATTAGCCTGGACATAGTCCTTTCTTGTGGAAACTTCTACGTTTGATTGCTACTCTTTCTCTATTGGTTACTATTTTAAAATACACTGGGGAACAAATTTTTTAAATTTTCTGTTGCATAAAGTTTTAAAACTTTTTCTATATATATCTGCATCGCTGATTCCAAATCTGAAATCCATTTTTTGGTGCATGCTCTAGTCTTTATGCAATTTTAATTTCTTTTTGTTACAGTTAATGTCATGCATTGGTTTTTAAATGGGAATTAAAGGGCAAACGACTCTTGGATTGAACATAACCACAAGGCAATTAATGTTTTACAAACATCACTTTTACATAATTATAGTTGTTTGTAAATGTAAAAAAATATTATCTGATAAAAACACCCTCTTGTTTTAAGATTGAATCATGGCTTGTTCGAGTAGGCATAAATGTAAAAATAGTGTTGACACCTTCTGTTATATATGTGGCTGCTACACACTTCAACGTCAAAAGTGCAATATTTCATCATTTGTGACACATGCATATATTGCCTATTTTCAAGTTCCCCTTGGCGATCAAGACAAGAATTGGACTCCTCATATTGTGTGTCATAATTGTAAGGAAATGCTTTGTGACTTGACAAAAGGAAAACGCAAAGGAATGCCTTTTGATATTCCCATGGTTTGGCGTGAACCTAAAGACCACAGCAGTGACTGTTATTTCTGTCTGATCCATACAAAACACATTGGCAAGAAAAAATGACATATGATCACATACCCTAATATTCCTTCAGCAACATGAGCTATCCCACACTCTGAGACACTCCCGGTTCCAGTTTTCAATGGTTTTATTTCTTCTAAGGACAAAGAAAGTGAACATGGTGATCAAGTATATTCTGATAAAATGCATGAGGAAATGGTTGTAGAATCTGAAGGGTCTTCCTCTGATGCCAAGCAGTCATTAACCCCTCAGCAGTTTAGCCAACATGAATTGAATGACTTAGTAAAAGATTTGGGCCTGTCAAAGAAAGCAGCTGAGT
This sequence comes from Rhynchonycteris naso, assembly GCA_037038555.1. Lineage (NCBI taxonomy): Eukaryota > Metazoa > Chordata > Mammalia > Chiroptera > Emballonuridae > Rhynchonycteris > Rhynchonycteris naso. Next base: position 246,800,711 of record CM072998.1, read on the forward strand.
TATTAGCCTCCAGGCTTCAAGAAAAGAATCTACTTCACCAGTCAGCTAAAGTATCCCATTTCAGGAAGTGTTAACAAATTTTTGTGGACTTTCTTTCCGAAGACAAACACTTTGTTTACTGTCATGATATCAGTAGTCTTCTCAGCCAGCTAGGTGTAACCATTTACAGTCCAACAGAATGGTGACTATTTCTTGACAGCTCTAAGCAGAGTCTGAAATGTGTTCTCTTACACAACGGTAGTAATGTTTATGCAGCGGTTCCAATGGGTTATTCAACTCATCTGCGAGAAGATTATCATGACGTAAAAATTGTCCTCGATTTACTGAAGTATGAGGAGCATAACTGGATCATTTGTGTGGATCTTAAAATGGTAAATTTCCTGCTAGGACAACAGAGAGGTTTCATGAAGTATCCTTGCTTTTTGTGTTTGTGGGACAGCTGAACCTGGGAGAAACACTGGACACAGAAGGAGTAGCCAAAACGTGAAGCTCTGGAAGTAGGGATGCAAAATATTGTGAATGAACCTGTAGTTAATCGAGATAGGATTATTTTTTCCCCCACTTCACATCAAACTTGGCTTAATAAAGCAGTTTGTTCAGGCTTTGAATAGAGAAAGTAAATGCTTTCAACACATTATTTCTGCTTTTCCTGCCTTGTCTTTTGAGAAGATAAAAGCAGGTGTATTCGAGCCTGACCAGACGGTGGCGCAGTGGATAGAGCATCGGACTGAAATGCAGAAAACCCAGGTTTGAGACCTCGAGGTTGCCAGCTTGAGCACGGGCCCATCTGGCTTGAGCAAAAGCTCGCCAGCTTGGACCCAAGGTCGCTGGCTCCAGGAAAGGGTTGCTCGGTCTGCTGAAGGCCCGCGGTCAAGGCACATGTGAGAAAGCAATCAATGAACAACTAAAGTGTTCAACTAAGGTGTTGCAACAGCAATAAAAAACTAATGATTGATGCCTCTCATCTCTCTCTGTTCCTGTCTGTCTGTCCCTATCTATACCTCTCTCTGACTCTCTCTCTGTCCCTGGGAAAACAAACAAACAAACAAAAAGGCAGGTGTATTCAATGGACCTTAAATTCAAACCCTCATACATGACGAAGAATTTGCCAGGAAGATGAATAAGGAGAAGAAAGCAGCATGGCAGTCTTTTGTGGCAGTTACAAAGAACTTCCTTGGCAACAAAAAAGCATAAAACTATGAACTTCTTTCTGGTTCAAAGGATGCTGTTGGCTTTCCACGACATTGGATGTAACATGAGCATTAAGATTCACTTCCTGACAATCAGCTTGATAAGTTTCCTGAAAATCTTGGAGCTGTTAGTGATGAGCAGACTACTGCTGGAGCATCAAATTAGATTGTCTTCAACAGGTACACAAACGCAAGAGCTACAAACGCTAATTTTTGCCTGAATAGAATTTAAATAAGTTTTGCACAAATTTTATGATTAAAATAAGTGTTTTAATATATTCTCAAAATTGTAGACAAATTCTGATGCAATCATAACTTTTAGTGCATTAGTGTATTTACTGCATTATATAAATTATTATATTTTCACAAAGATGATGCCCAAGAAGACATTCTACTTCACTATGTTAAGCTAAATGTTGAAAATTTTACAATAAGATGAAAACCTAAAATCTTGAATTGTAAAAGACTGTAGTTTACAGAGAAAAACTAATATCAGATTTGAGATCAGCACACTCGAATTAGGTAAGAACAAGTGTTTTTGTGGATGCAACAGAAATTTTGTTCCCTAGTGATTTTGATATTATGGGCAAATATTATATGATTTCATTTACGTGAGGTGCTTAAACTAATCTAATTCACACAGTTAGAATAGTGGTTACAGGGGATGGGGGAAGAAGAGAATAGGGAGCAATTGTTTCATGGGTAGAATTTCATTTAAGGAGGTGAAAAAGTTCTGGAAATGGATGGTGGCGATGGTTGCACAACAATGTTAATTTACTTATTGCCACTGAACTGTGCACTTAAAAATAATTTAAATGACTTTTCAAAGTTGAGTTGTAATATATTTTATCTTTCCAGGTAACAAATAGTTTTTAATTTTTTATTTCTTATATTTAACACTAAATTTAATTTATTATTTTTTAATATCTTTAATTCATTTTAACATAATTTCAAGTTTTCCATTCAATATAACACCCTCAACCCCCTTCATTATGCCTCCCATCTCCCTGCTAAGTATCTTTCCATTCTCATTTCACCCTCTTTACCTCCCTCTGGGACTTGCTGCTCTGTTTTCTGTACCTCTGTGCTATGTATATATAATTTAGCTAATTCCTTCACCTTCTTTGATCCCGTCCCCTCATCCTTCGGTTCCTTGTGACTCAACTTCTGTTTCTATTTTGTTCCTCAGTTTATTGTGTTCACTAGATTCCACATATAAGTGAGATAATATGATATTTGTCTTGCTCTTCCTGGCTTATTTCACTAAGTATAATAATCTCCAAATCCATCCATGCGGCCACAAAAGGTAAGATTTCCTTCTTTTTCAAGTCCTCATAGTATTCCATTGTGTATATGTACCACTGCTTTTTTATCCACTCGTCCTCTGTCAAACACTTGGGTTTTTCTAGATCTTGCCTATTGTAAACAATGCTGCAATAAACATGGGGGTTCATATCTTCTTTTGAATTAGTGTTTTGTGATTCTTAAGATATATTCCTAAAAGTGGGATGGCTGGGTTATAAGACACTTCCACTTTTAATTTTTTGAGAAAATGCCATACTGTTTTCCAGAGTGGCTGCAGAAGTCTGCATTCCCACCACCAATGCAAGAGGGTTTCTTTTTCTCTGCACCCTTGCCAGCACTTGTTGTGGGTGTATTGATTTGTTAATGAATGCCATTTTGACAGGTGTTAAGTAGTATCTCATTGTGGTTTTTTAATTTGCATTTTTCTGATGATTAGTGACATTGAACATTTTTTCATATGCCTATTGGCCATCTGTATGTCCACTGTTGAGAAGTGTCTATTCAGTTTCTTTGCTCATTTTAAATTGGATTGTTGAGTTTTAGAAGGTCTTTATAAATTTTGGTTACTAACCCCTTATCAGATATATCAGTAAATATGTTCTCCCATTGAGTGGGTTGTCTTTTTATTTTGTTAATGGTGTATTTTACTGTGCAAAAGCTTTTTAGTTTGAGGTGGTCTCATTTGTTTATTTTGTACTTTATTTCACTTGCTCGCAGCCATGTATCAGTAAATATATTGCTATGAGAGATATCACAGAGTTTACTGCTTATGTTTTCTTCCAAGATTTTTATGGTTTTACGATTTACATTTAAGGCTTTTATCTAAATTGAGTTTATTTTTGTGAATGGTGTAGGTTTGTAATCTGGTTTTATTTTTTTGCATGTACCTGTCCAATTTTCCCAACACCATTTACTAAAGAGACTGTCTTTACTCTATTGTATACTTCTGCCTCCTTTGTCAAATATCAATTGACCATCAAGGTGTGGGTTTATTTCTGGGTTCTCTGTTCCATTGATCTATATGCCCGTTCTTATGCCAGTACCAGGCTGTTTTGATGACAATGGTCTTGTAGTATAACTTGCTATCAGAAAGTGTGATACATTTCACTTTGTTCTTCTTTTTCAAGATTGCTGAGGCTAACCGGGTTATTTGTTGTTGTTGTATTGTTGTTGTCGTTCCATATAAATTTTTGGAATATTTCGTCTAGATCTGTGAAGTATGCCATTGGCATTTTAATAGGAATTGCATTGAGTCTATCAATTCCTTTGGGCAGTATAGACATTCTAATTATGATAATTCTTATCCCTGAACACAGTCTTATGTTTCCACTTGTTTGTACCTTCCTCGATTCTTTTTTCAATGTCTTATAATTTTCTGAGTACAAGTCTTTTATTTCCTTGGACAAATTTATTACTATGTATTTTATTATTTTGTTGTAATAGTGAAGGGGATTGTTTCCTTAATTTCACTTTCTGAAAGTCTGTTGGTGTATAAAATGCCACTAATTTTTCTGAGTATGAATTTTATATACTCTCACCTCTCATTCATTTATAAGGTCTAGTAGTTTTTTGGCTGAGACATTAGGATTTTCGATGTACAGTATCATGTTATCAGAAAATAATGAAGGTTTTACTTCATTTTTTCTAAATTTGAATGCTTTTTATTTCTTCTTCTTGTCTGATTGTTGTGGCAAAAACTTCCAGAACTATGTTGAATAAGAGTGGTAAAAGGACACTGTTTTGTTCCAGATCTTAAAAAGATTGCTTTAAAATTTTTCCCATTGAGTATGACATTGGTTTGTCATAGATTGCCTTTATTATGTTGAGGAATGTTCCCTGTATACGCGCTTTGCTAACAATTTTTATCATAAATGGGTGCTGGATTTTTTAAAATTAATTTTAATGGGGTGACACCAATAAATCAGGGTACATATGTTCAAAGAAAACATCTCCAGGTTATCTTATCATTCAATTGCATACCCATCACCCATAGTCAAATTGCCCTCTGTCACCTTCTATCTGGTTTTCCCTGTGCCCCTCCACTCCTCCCTATCCCACCCTCTCCTCGCTCCTTCCACCCCGTAACCACCACTCTCTTGTCCATGTCTCATAGTCTCACTTTTATGTCTCACCTATGTATGAAATCATGCTGTTCTCAGTTTTTTTCTTTTACTTATTTCACTCTGTATAATGTTATTAAAGTCCATCCATTTTGTTGTAAATGATCGATGTCATCATTTCTTATGGCTGAGTAGTATTCCATAGTATATATGTACCATAACTTTTTAATCCACTCGTCCTCTGACGAACACTTGGGCTGTTTTCAGATCTTCGCTATTATGAACAATGCTGCCATGAACATGGGGGCGCATTTCTTCTTTTCGAACACTGCTATGGAGTTCTTACGGTTTATTCCTATAAGTGGGATAGCTGGTTCAAAGGCAGTTCGATTTTTAATTTTTTGAGGAATCTTCATACTGTTTTCCACAGTGTCTGCACCAGTCTGCATTCCCACCAGCAGTGTAGGAGGGTTCCCTTTTCTCCACATCCTTGCCAGCACTTGTTCTGTGTAGTTTTGCAGATGAGCGCCATTCTGACTGGTGTGAGGTGATAAATCATTGAGGTTTTAATTTGCATTTCTCTAATGATTAGTGATGTTGAACATTTTTTCATATGCCTATTGGCCATCTGTATGTCCTCCTTGGAGAAATTTCTATTTATTTCTTTTGCCCATTTTTTGATTGGATTGTTTGTCTTCCTGATGTTGAGTTTTATAAGTTCTTTATAAATTTTGGCTTTTAACCCCTTATCAGACGAGCTGTCAAATATGTTCTCCCATTGTGTGGTTTGTCTTTTTATTCTGTTCTTATTGTCTTTAGCTCTGCAAAAACATTTTAGTTTGACATAGTCCCATTTGTTTATCTTGCCTTATATTTCATTTGCCCGTGGAGATAAATTGGCAAATATATTGCTGCCACAGAGTCAAAGAGCTTGCTGCCTATGTTTTCTTCTAAGATGCTTATGGTTTCACGGCTTACATTTAAGTCTTTTATCCATTTTGAGTTTGTTTTTGTGAATGGTGTAAGTTGATGGTCTAGTTTCATTTTTTTGCAGGTAGATGTCCAATTTTCCCAACACCATTTGTTAAAGAGGCTGTCTTTACTCCATTGTATGTTCTTTCCTCCTTTGTCAAGTATCAGTTGTCCATAAATATGTGGGTTTATTTCTGGGTTCTCTGTTCTGTTCCATTGATCTATGTGCCTGTTCTTATGCCAGTAACAGGCTGTCTTGAGTACAATGGCCTTGTAGTAAACCTTAATATCAGGAAGAGTGATACCTTCGGCTTTATTTTTTCTTTTCAAGATTGCTGAGGCTATTCGTGTTCTCCTTAGGTTCTATATAAATTTTTGGAATATGTGTTCAATATCTTTGAAGTATGTCATTGGTATTTTAATTGGTATTGCATTGAATTTATAAATTGCTTTGGGTAATATAGACATTTTAATGATGTTTATTCTTACTAGCCATGAGCATGGTATATGTTTCCACTTGTTTGTATCTTCCTTGATTTCTTTTATCAATGTTCTATAATATTCCGAGTACAAGTCCTTAACCTCCTTGGTTAAATTTACTCCTAGGTACTTTATTTTTTTGGTTGTAATAGTGAAGGGGATTGTTTCCTTAATTTCTTTTTCTGACAGTTCATTGTTAGTATATAAAAATGCCTCTGATTTCTGAGTATTAATTTTATATTTTGCCACCTTGCTGAATTCATTTATCAGGTCCAGTAGTTTTTTGACTGAGACTTTAGGGTTTTCTATATACAATATCATATCATCTGCAAATAGTGACAGTTTTACTTCTTTTTTTCCAATTTGGATGCCTTTTATTTCTTCTACTTTTCTGATTGCTGTAGCTATGACTTCCAGACCTATGGTGAATAACAGTGGTGAAAGGGGGCATCCCTGCCTGGTTCCTGATCTAAAGGGGATTGCTTTTAATTTTTGCCCATTTAGTATGATATTTGCTGTGGGTTTGCCGTAGATGGCCTTCATCATGTTAAGGAATGTTCCCTGTATTCCTACTTTACTGAGAGTTTTGAGCATGAATGGGTGCTGGATTTTATCAAATGCCTTTTCTGCATCTATTGAAATTATCATGTGATTTTTATCCTTCCTTTTGTTTATGTGATGAATCACATTGATTGATTTGCGAATATTGAACCAGCCTTGCCTCTCCAGAATAAATCCCACTTGATCATAGTGTATGATTTTTTCATATATTGCTGGATCCGGTTGGATAATATTTTGTTGAGAATTTTACCGTCTAAATTCATCAGGGATATAGGCCTATAGTTTTCTTTCTTTGTGCTGACTTTGCCCAGTATTGGGATCAGAGTTATGCTCACCTCATAAAAGGAGTTTGGAAGTCTTCCTTCCTCTTGAATTTTTGAAATAGCTTGAGGAGGATAGGAGTTAGTTCTTCTTTCAGTTTTTGGTAGAGTTCACTTGTGAAGCCACCGGGCCAGGACTTTTTTTGGGGGGGAGTTTTTTGATAACTGTTTTGACCTCATTTGTTGTAATTGGTCTGTTTAGGTGTTCTGATTTTTCTAGATTGACTTTTGGAAGATTATATAATTTAAGAAATTTGTCCATTTCACCTAGGTTGTCTAATTTTTTGGCATATAGTTCTTCATAGTATTTTCTTACAATCCTTTGTATTTTTGTTGTGTTAGTTGTTATTTCTCCACTCTCATTTCTAATTTTATTTATTTGGGTCCTCTCTCTTTTTTTCTTGGTGAGTCTAGTTAAAGGTTCATCAATATTGTTTACCTTTTCAAAGAAGCAGCTCTTGGTTTCATTGATCCTCTGTATTGTTTCCTTAGCCTCTATGTCATTTATTTCTGCTCTGATCTTTATTATTTCCTTCCTTCTACTGGTCCTGGGCTTTATTTGCTGTTATGTTTCTAGTTCTTATAGAAGCAGGGTCAGGTTGCTTATTTGAGCTTTTTCTAGCTTTTTATGATATACCTGTAGTGCAATGAACTTCCCTCTCAGTACTGCTTTTGCTGTATCCCATAAATTTTGAGTTGATGTATGCTCATTAACATTCGTTTCTAGAAACTATTTTATTTCTTCTTTGATCTCATTGTTAATCCATTCATTATTTAATATCATGCTATTTAGTTTCCAAGTGTTTGAGAATATTTCAGTTTTTCTTTTGTGGTTAATTTCTAGTTTCATGGCATTGTGATCAGAGAAAATGCTTGATATGATTTCAATCTTCTTAAATTTATTGAGACCATTTTTGTGTCCTAACATGTGGTCTATCCTAGAAAATGTACCATGAGCACTTGAGAAGAATGTATATTCTACTGCTTTAGGGTGAAAAGTTCTGAAGATATCTATTAAATCAAGTTGATCTAGTGTATCCTTTAAGTCTGCTATTTCTTTATTAATTTTCTTTCTTGTGGATCTATCCAGTGTTGTTAATGGAGTATTGAAATTCCCTACTATTATAGTATTGCTGTTAATCTCGCCCTTTATATCCATCAAAGTCTGCTTTATGTATGTCGGGGCTCCTATATTTGGTGCGTAGATATTTATAATAGTTATATCTTCCTGTTGAATTGTTCCCTTTATCATTATGTAGTGTCCTTCTTTACCTCTTACTACAGCCTTTGTTTTAAAGTCCATTTTGTCAGATATAAGTATTGCTACCCCAGCTTTCTTTCATTTCCATTTTCATGAAATATTTTTTCCATCCTTTTACTTTCAGTCTATGTGCATCTTTTGTTTTAAGGTGTGTCTCTTGTAGACAGCATATGCATGGGTCCTGTTTCTTTATCCACGCAGCTACCCTATGTCTTTTGATTGGATCATTTAATCCATTTATATTTAAGGTTATTATTGATATGTAGTTGTTTATTGCCATTTTATTCTTTAAAGCTGTATTCTTCTTTTGCTATATTCTTTCCTTCCTTTGAACTGTTCACAACCGGCTCCTTAGTATCTCTTGCAGAATTGGTTTGGTTTTAATGAATTCTTTGAGACTTTCTTTGTCTGGGAAGCTCTTTATTTCTGCTTCAATTTTAAATGTTAGCCTTGCTGGATAGAGTAATCTTGGTTGTAGGTTCTTGTTCTGCATTACTTTGAATATATCTTGCCATTCCCTTCTGTCCTCAATTGTTTTTGTTGAGAAGTCAGATGTCATCCTTATGCAGACTCCTTTGTAGGCAATAGCCTTTTTTTCTCTAGCAGCTTTTAAATTTTTCTCTTTATCCCTTAGCTTTGGTATTTTAACTATGATGTGTCTTGGTGTAGATTTTTTTGGGTTTCTCTTTAATGGAGTTTTGTGTGCTTCTTGAACATGTTGAACGTTTCCCAGCCTTAATTTAGGGAACTTTTCTGCTATGATTTGATTGTACAAAGTTTCTATTTCTTGTTCTCTGTCCTCTTCTTCAGGAACTGCTATGATGCGAATGTTGTTTTTCTTCATGTTGTCACAGAGCTTTCTTAGAGTTTCCTCACATTTTTTGAGTCTCTTTTTCTTTTTCTGCTCTGCTTCTGTGCCTTTGTTTATTGTGTCCTCTAACTCACTGATTGGATCCTCAGCGTCATTCATCTGGCTTTTAATTCCTTCCATTGTGGTCTTCAGTTCTGATACTGTATTTGTCATTTCTGTCTGATTCTTTTTTATTATTTTAATTATTTTATTTTATTTTATTTTATTCATTTTAGAGAAGAGACAGAGAGTAAGAGAGAGAGAGAGAGAAAGAGAGAAAGAGGGAAGGAGCTGAAAGCATCAACTCCCATATGTGCCTCGATTAGACCAGTGCAGGGTTTTGAACTGGCGACCTCAGTGTTCCCAGGTCGACGCTTTATCCACTGCGCCACCACAGGTCAGGCTGTCGTTTAATTTTGTTTTTTATACTTGTTATCTCTTTATTTAGGTGTTCATAGTGACTATCCATTTTTGCTCTAATTTCTTTGAACATCCTAACTATCATTATTCTAAATTCTGCTTCTGGTAGTTTGGTTATATCTGGTTCATTTAGGTCCTTCTCTGGGGATTTCTCTTGATTCATTTGGTTTGCATTCATCTGCCTTCCCATTTTGTCTGTGTATAAGCAAGTTGTGGCCACTGGATTCCAGTAAGTGTTGCCTTTGTGTTCTCTAGGTGTGGTCTGTCTGCAGGCCTGCCACCACCTCTGCCGCTGCCTAAGGCGGTTGGGTATGGTCATTGCCAGCTTCGGCCCACTGCGGCTATTGCTGTGATTTCTGCCTCTCCTTCGCAGGAGGGGCTGTCACTCAAGCCACAAGCCTCAGCACCAAGGTTAGAGGTGAGCACCTTTGCTCAGCTGCAGACCCAGCCTGTTTCCGGGCTTCAGCCCAGCTCCTGCAGTCAGAGCCTGCTAGCCACAGTTTCTCAGGTTGGACGGGGCTGCTGACATGCTCTCAGCTGTGAGCTTTTGCCCGTTCGGAGTTTTAGCCCCGCCCTCAAGGCCAGGGCCCTCCTGTGCAGGATCACAAACCACGGTTTATTGGGCCTAGAGTGGCTGCTGGCATGCACTTAGCTGTGAACTCTAGCCCTGCCCCCGTGTTCAGAGCCAACTCGCGCACGCAGGATGGCTAATCGCGGTTTCTCGGGCTGGTTGGGGCTGCTGGTTTGCGCTCAGCTGTGAGTCTTCGCCTGTCCATGGTTCTAGCCCGTCCCCGCAATCAGTGCTGGCTTGCGCAGGGTCGCAGAGCAGATCTTTGCCCATTCCTGGTCTCTTGCTTTCCCCCCGCAGTTGGGGTTACAGACGGGCCCGCAGCTGCTGGACCGCTTTCGTGTGATCCTTCCACCCTGCTGGGCTAGACCGAGCTCACACCAGCTGGGCCTCCGCCCCTCCGACAGAACTGCGTTTCAGCATCCCACCACCACCGTCCCTCCAGCAACCCTCAGCAGAGTAGAAAGGGGCCCCACAGTTCAGACCCTAAAACTCCATACTGTAGACCTGGAAGCTCCCTCCATCTAAGCAGCTCTGCTCTAAGTGCTGCAGGAGAGCTTGTTTGGCTGGTGTCCTATCTCCCTTTGCTGATATTGCTAGTTCCAGGGGAAATATTTGTTTTTGATTCGAGAAGTGACTTAGCCCAGGGGTTAGGGTGGCTGTCCCTCAGAGTTTTTCTCCCTGTGGCTTCCAGTTTACTCTCTCTTCCTGCTGCTCTGGTCCTCTCCTCTGACCCCGTTCCCCAAAGCCCCTGGTGAGTGGCTGTGAGAGAGGTTTTCTGCGCTGTCCCTTTAAGAATCGTGGGTCTGAGAAAACTGTCTCTTTCTCACTAACAGTATCCTCACTTGTTTCACAGCTCAATACTGTCCAAACAACTCTTCTAGGCTCTGTGACTGCAGGCTGGAGCTTTGTTCCTGGGACCCAGGTCCCTCCCTCTCCGCCAAACTCTCTTCCCGCCACGCAGGTCTCTCCGGGCTGCCGTTCGCTCCGGGGAGCTTGGCAGCCCTCTTCATGTTTTTGCTATTCCTACCAGTGTCAATGTGGCTTCTTCTGTGTACCTTGGTTGAAGAGTCCACTTAGTTTAGTTCAAAGTTGGTTTATCCAGATGATGGTTCTTAAAATTGAGTTATAATCCACTTTGGTTCTGGGAGTTGGAAGTTGGTACGTCTGCCTGCTCCATCGCCATCTTGCTCTCCTCAGGTGCTGGATTTTATCAAATGTTTTTTCTGCATCTATCGATATAATAATGTGATTTTTATTCTTCATTTTGTTTATGTGATGAATCAAAATGATTAATTTGCAAATATTGTAGCAGCATTGCCTCTCCAGAATAAATCCCACTAGATCATGATTTATAATCTTTTTAATGTATTGCCGGTTTCCGAATATCTTATTGAGAATTTTAGCATTTCTGTTCATCAGGGATATTGGCCTATTGTTTTTTTTCCTTGTAGTGTCTACCTGGTTTTGGAATTAAGATAATGCTTGTCTCGTAAAATGAGCTTGGAAGTCTTTCCTCCTCTTGAAATTTTTTGAACTAGTTTGAGAAGGTTAGGTGTTAGTTCTTCTTTGAATGTTTGGTAAAAATTGCCTGTGAAGCCATCCAGTCCAGGACATTTGTTTGCTGGGAGTTTTTAATAAGTTTCAATTCCTTTTGTGGTCATCAGTCTGCTTAGGTTTTGTGATTCTTCCAGATTGAGTTTTGGAAGATTGTATGTTTCTAGAAATTTATCACCTAGGTTGTCCAATTTTTTTTGGCATATAGATTTTCATAGTATTTTCTTATAATCCTTTGTATTTCTGGGATATTGGTTGTTACATCTCATTTTTAATTTTATTTATTTAGGACTTCTCTCTTTTTTCTTAATGAGTCTAATTAAAGGTTAATCAATCTTGTTTACCTTTTCAAAGAACCAGCTCTTGGTTTCATTGATCTTTTGAATTTCCTTTTAGACTCTATGTAATTTATTTCCACTCTGATATTTATGATGTCCTTCCTTCTACTTCCTAAGGGCATTATTTGTTGTTCTTTTTCTAGTTCTTTTAGCTTCAGGGTTAAGTTGTTTATTTGAGTTTTTCTTGCTTCTTAAATTATGCCTGTAATGCTATGAACTTCACTCTCAGGTCTGCTTTTGCTGTGTCCCATAGATTTAGGATTGTTGTATGTTCGTTATTATTTGTTTTAAGGGAATTTTTAATTTTTTCCTTGATTTCATTGTTAACCCATTTGTTACTTAATAACATTCTATTTAGCATCCAAGTGTTTGAATGTTTTTTAGTTTTTCTATTGTAGTTGATTTCTAGTTTCTTGCCTTTGTAGTCAGAGAACATGCTTGATACAATTTCAATTTTCTTAAATTTATTGAGACTTGTTGTGTCCAAACAGGTGGTCTATCCTAGAAAATGTACCATGAGCACTTGAAAAGAATGTATATTCTGATGCTTTTTGGTGAAATGTTCTGAAGATATCAATTAAATCCAGTGGATTTACTGTGTCACTTAAGGCCTCTGTTTCTTTGTTAGTTTTCTGTATGGAGGATCAATTCATTGATGTTAGTGGAATATTAAAATTCCCTACTATTATAGTATTGTTATTGACCTCACCTTTTTATCAGACTACAACTGGTCTGGAATTCCCATCACTTGCTACCACAATAGCCAATAAGCAGAGACTGGGTTTGAGAGGGAAACAGGCATCTTTAATCAAGATTAACAACAATTTGAGAAGACAGAGGGCATATTCTAGCCCAAACCCTGTCTTACAATCTCACTTGCAAAGACTGATTATATACTTTTTCAGATAAGGTTAGTATAATGGAGGACATGCAGTTAGTCATAAAGCAGAATAGCTGGTTCTTGGCATTGTAAGAGTCATCAAGCAGGATGGCCATTTCTTGAAATTGAAATTTCTTCTCCATGCCATTTCAATTTAGTCGCTGTCTTTATTGCTTCTTGGGCACCAATCATCTTTATTTCACCTTCAATTTTAAATGACAGTTTTGCTGGATAGAGTAGTCTTGGTTGCATCACTTTAAATATTTCTTTCCATTCCCATCTGACCTCAAGTGTTTTTGTTGAGAAGTCAGATGTCAGCCATGTGGAGGCTCTTCTGTAAGTAATTAATTGGTTTTCTCTGCAACTTTCAGTATTCTTTTTTCATTTAATTATGATGTGTCTTGCTGTGGGCCTTATTAGGGTTGATCTGTAATGGCTTGTGCTTCTTGAATGTGTGTGGCTTCTTCCTTCATCAGTTTGGGAAGTTTTCAGCTATGATTTCTTCACACAAGTTTTCTGTCCCTTTGTCATTCTCTTCTCTTTCAGAAATCCCTATGATGCAGATGTTGTTTCTCTTCATTTTGTCTCAGCAGTCTGTTAGAGTTTCCTCAGTCTTTCTGAGCCTCTTTTCTTTTTGCTGCTCTGCTTCTATGCTTACATTTATCTTCTCCTCTTAATTGCTGATTTTCTCCTCCACTTCATCCAGCCTGCTGTTGATTTCTTCTAGTGCAGTTATTATTATTATTATTATTATTATTATTATTATTATTATTAGGGAGGCAGAGACAGACTCCAGCATGCACCCTTATAGGGATCCACCCAGTAAGCTTCTTACAGGGCAATGCTCTGCCCATCTGGAGTCATTGTTCCATTGCTCAGAAACCAAGCTATTTTAGCACCTGAGGCAAGAACACAGAGCCATCCTCAGCACCCAGGTTCAACTTTGTTCAAACCATTCAAACCATGGCTTCAGGAGAAAAAAAAGAGAGTGAGAGAAAGATAAAGGTAATGGGGTGGGGTGGAGAAGCAGATGGTTGCTTTTCCCATGTGTCTTGACTGGGCTCAAGTCCAAGATTTTCACATGCCAGACCTATGCTCTACCACTAAGCCAACCGGCAAGGGCCTTCTAGTGCAGTCTTTATTTCTGCAATTTTATTTCTCACTTCTGACTGGTTCTTTTTTGTGATTTCAATGTCCTTTTTAATGTTTAGTATCTCTTTGTTTAAGTTCTCATTGTAATCATTTGTGTTGCTCAAAGATACTTGAGCATCTTAAAAACCATTATTTAAAACTCTGTATCAGGTAGTTTGGTTACTTCCATTTCATTTAGTTCTTTTTTCTTGAGATTTCTCTTGATCATTCATTTGGGTCATATTTCTTTTTCTTCTCGTTTTGTCTGTGTATTTGTTAGCTCTGCTCTGACTTTCAAATTTTTGTGGTATCTATATGAAGAAGATGGGTTTAGTGGTACTGACCTCCAGGTCACCTGAGTTCCTTGCTTCTGGAATGCTTCTTAAGGGTTTATTTACCCTCCTGTTGTAAGTGAATATTGACTGCAGTGGATCCTTTCATGGATGAAGTTATCCCTTCAAGCTGGATAGCTCTAAGGGTCAACCTTGATCGCGTGTATTAGATGCTGTGCTTTGCCCTGTTGAGGGTTTTAATTCTCTGCAGTGTCTAGTGACTGCTGGACTCCACCTTTAGGCATGTTGCTTGTATAGCCAGCTGAGTCTACTCTTGATGTGGACTGCCAGCCAGGACTGGTTGTGTTGGTTCGGGATCCTCTTGGGTGGGGTTTAAATATGGGATGTTGTTAGCAGTTGCTTGTAATACTCCATGGACTACTTGATTGGAGCTAATGCTCTGTTTGTTGTGTGTGTCTATATTGTCACAGGTCCCCCCCTGAGTAGTGTGGAGGACCAACTATGTATAAGGATTAGCTTTCTCCTGCTGAGAACTGATAGCAGCTCCATAAAAGGTCCCATGCTCTGTAAGATTTACTTCCACTTTTCCCCTGCTCTACCTCCTCTTGCAGTTGCCTGATCTTCCCACAGGGTCTTCTGTAAAAAGACTGTAGTGTGGTCTCAGACTGATCTCACCCTACCAACCACTCTACACGTTGCAAGCTTCTTGGATTAGTGCAGCTGAGGTTAGGAATACAATGTTAGTAGAATCCTCTACTTCAGGAGTCTCTTGGTCAGGAGCTTAGTACAGGGAAAGTGGCCCCTACTCCAGAGCTTAATCTGTCAGACACTGATAGATACTCCAATTCTATTTCTCCCCAGTGAGGTGAGCAGTGGGTTCAGATTTGGTGGGGCTGACGGTCTCCTCGGCAGAAGTTTTTCCAGCTGGGGTGTCTCCAGTCCCAGGGAGAAAGACTGAAGTGTCCTCCCCTGGGGCTGACTGTGTCTCCCCAGAAAGTGGCTAAGCCCTTCAACCGGTCCCAACAATTGGCTCCAGGGAACCCACAACTTGAATGTCCATGTTCAAAGCTTTTTTCCCTTCCTCCAGTGGGACAGGATATCCAAGACCTGGGCTGGCTAACTGTGAATATCCACCCTGTCCAATGCACATGCAAGCCACTGTACAGGTGCTGACCACAGAAAGTGTAACTCGCCTCAGCTGGGCCCAATGTCCAACAAGCCCTCTCTTCAGACATGCTACTAGCAAGGGTCATTAGGTCTTGTACTACTGCTTTCTGTAGCTAGCCACTGGATATGCCAACCCTGGGCCACCCTGGAAGGAACCTGGCACAGACCAGTGCAGGGCAGAACACTGCCAGTGACCGGCCCTGAGCAACATTCTTTTTTTATTTTACATTTTTTTTTTAGATTTTATTTATTGAATTTTGGAGAGAGGGGAGATAGAGTGGGGGAAAGTGAGAAATAGGGGGAAGAAGCAGAAAATATATACTTGTAGTTGTTTCTTGTATGTTCCTTGACCAGGCAAGCCCAGGGATTTGAACCGGCGACCTCAGCATTTCAGGTTGACATTTTATCCACTGCGCCACTATAGGCTAGGCCCTCAGCAACTTTCTTGGAACTACAAGCAAACCAGAGTTTGTGGCTGCCTCTGCTCGGCCCAGGTGGACATGGAAATACCAAGCCACAGACCTAGGCTGGCTTTTACCCACTTTGGGCATAGGGGAAATTCAGCCAAAGTCCCAAAGTTCCCTGAGAATTGCCTCCCGCTGCCTCTGTCTGCTAGCTGATTGTTGGGTTTGGCAACTGAAAAACGCTCTCTGGTAAAGTCTAAAACCTGGAGCAATTTGGGGATTAAGGAAGGTAGTGGGTATGGGTCCCACCCCTGGCCCCAGGTGTCAGTCTGTCCTGACTTTTTCACAGACTTCAGTAGGATGTGGCCACCAGGAGTCTAGTGGTTGTGGCCTTTGAAACTCAGAGATTTGGCCTGTCCAAACTCTGGACAGTGTCCACTAAATCTCCTATGAGGAATAAGCACCAGTCATAACCCTGGGAGAATGTGGGGAGAATCTCCAGTCTCAACACCAGAAAACTGAGTCACTGACACACCCCCAGCTTCCTGGCTTCCCAGAATGGCCCAGTCTCCATAGGGTGGGGCAAGAGAGGTTCCTGGGGTGGGGGGGAGGGAGGGCAGTGGCTTTCTCCCAGGCTGATGCTGCAAGAAGGGTACTACTCCACCCAAGAAAGATGGTGACTACATTTCAGGGGATCTTTGGGTTACAACACAGTTCTGTTCCTACAACAGTGACGTAATCTGAATTTTGGTATAAATTGAAACACACCGTAGCCTAAGTCCCTTACCTATCTTAACACAGTTTAGAAGCCATGATAAGGTCTAGAAAGTTGCCAAAGCAACACGAATGGAACATTTGCGCTTTTAACAATCCAAAATAGCGTAAGTAAGCATACTGGGGAATGTTAACTCCCTCACTCATACACCACATTACTGTGTATTTCTCTACCATGTGCAACTGAACTAGCTCACTCATGTAGTTTGTAAGTATGATGCTAACAGCATAAGCTGAAACATGTCTCAATTTTTAAAAGTTTTTATGGGAGTGAATGACATAAACTCGAAATGTCATATGTCAAGGCTGTCATAACCTGAGGACCGCCTGTACTGTAGAATGACTCAACACAGTGATTCAGGTGGCCATCTCCCACACTGTCTCTTCCTGGGCCAACTTCACACTCTTCTCATGTAAGTCTAGTCCTCTCACCCCTCCCTCCACCAGAGCCCTAGGTAAGGGGCTATGAATGAGATCTTCTGCATGGGCCCTTTAAGATGGCGACTGTGTCTTTGAGAGCTCTTATCTCTTCCTCACAGACAAAAATCTCACCTCTTTTCACTGCCAAATGCTATGTGTACCTCTTCTAAGCTATGGTGCTCTAGTATTGGGCACCCAGCCTGGTGCTTAGGGCCCTCACCTCTCAGGGCCAACCTCCCCGCAGCTGGGAATCCCTCTGGATTCTCTACTGCCACTCACTCCTGGGAGCAGGGTCACCCTTTTTGCATCTTTGCCCTTCCTACCAGTCTTAATGTGACTTCTGTGACTCCTTGGTTATGTAATCCTCTTCATTTAGTCTGAAGTTGGTTTTTCAATATGATTGTTCTTTTTTTTTTTAAATTATTTATTTATTTATTCATTTTAGAGAGGAGACACAGAGTGAGAGAGAGAGAGAGAGAGAGAAAGGGGGGAGGAGCTGGAAGCATCAACTCCCATATGTGCCTTGACCAGACCAGTGCAGGGTTTTGAACTGGCGACCTCAGTGTTCCCAGGTATGATTGTTCTTAAATTTAGTTGTAATACAATTTGGTCCTGTGAAAATGCAATTGGAACGTTCATCCACTCCATCACCATCTTGGAATCCTTTCTTTTTGGGTACCTTTTAGGGTTCTAAGTTTAACAAGCTTCCATGATGTATACAGCATTGTACTAAATGCTGGAAACAAATCATTTCCTTTCCCTCTTGTACTAGATATCTCAGAGGTAGCCTCAGCTTCCTGCCTGTAGGTTACCTCCTATGCCAAGACCGATACCCTGAGGTCTCCATTCTTAATTTACTGCTCCTCCAAAACCCCTGAGACTTTTTATATAGTTTCTTCCAAGTGTTCCCACCTATACCTCTCGACCCTACCACTGAGACACTTTCAATCTCACAGCTATTTTTTAACTATCCAAAAATTCTTGGGGGCATTATAATTCACAGGACTCATTTGCCACTACAGATAGCTCTGAAGATGGTTGAATGAAGTATTAGGTTTGTATATAGAGAAAGGAATACAGTGAAATAGGAGTTTAAGAAATCTTTGAATATAATGTAAGTAAACACAAAGAATTAGCAACAATCTCGTCAAACCAATATGAGTCCAAATTTGTCATAGTGGCATTGAGAGAATTCTTTTATTCCACAACCCTAACCTTAACCCCAACCTTACTAACTCTAACCCTAACCCTAAAAATAGTTCAAACTCAAAATGTAAAACCAATCCTAGCCTTGTTCTTTAAACTACTTCTACCAGTAACCCTAATTTAAACCCAAACCTTAAAGATACTGCTAGCTCTATCATTAACCCTAACTCTTATCATAAGCTCAACCCTAACCCTAACACTAGACCTAAATCTAATTCTAACCCTAAGCCTACACATAACTTAAAACCTAACCCTAACCCTAATCTTATCCTTACCTCTTAAGCTAACACTGACCTTAACACTGCCCAAATTTAAACCCCAAACCTAACTTCAAAGCTAACTCTACTCTAACCCTAACCTGTATCATAAACTCAACCTTAATCCTAACTCTCACCCTAACCATAACTCACACTGAGATGATTCTGAGAAGTCCCAGACCAGTTGTGGCTCTACCTAAACTACATAGATTGGTTAGGTGGCAAAGAAGTGTTTTCCAGTGAAAAATAGAAGTGCTCTCCCCAGAGGAGAGAATGAACCCTAACCTGACAGATTTTCTCATTACAGTGTGAAATTTTAGACGAGGCAGTGGGGTGGTCTCCTATGGGAAATCAGAGAAGGCTTCCTAGAGAGACCAATATTTAAGTGGTCTTTCTGACCTTAAGAATCGGTAAGATCTGATCATGGGAAGAAGAGAAGGTTGAGAGAAAGGGCCTGTCCAAGGAAGAAACAGCACAAGAAATATGAATATTAATCAATGATTTTAAGATGTAAAGATTCTTTTTTTTTTTTTTTTTACAGGGACAGTGAGAGAGTCAGAGAGAGGGTTAGACAGGGACAGATAGACAGGAACGGAGAGAGATGAGAAGCATCAATCATCAGTTTTTCGTTGCGGCACCTAGGTTGTTCATTGATTGCTTTCTCATATGTGCCTTGATCATGGGCCTTCAGCAGACCAAGCAACCCCTTGCTCAAGTCAGCGACCTTGGGTCCAAGCTGGCGAGCTTTTGCTCAAGCCAAATGGGCCTGCGTTCAAGCTGGCGACCTCGGGGTCTCGAACCTGGGTCCTCCACGTCCCAGTCCAACGCTCCATCCACTGCACCACTGCCTGGTCAGGCTAGATGTAAAGATTCTATGTGATCAGTCTATTAAGTGATAGAAGTTTTTCTGGAAAGGATATTAAGTTGAGGCAGGAGAGACTCCCTGAGCCCACCTCAAGCAGATTTGCCTTGGGACTGCCTTGATCTTTAAATAATAATAATAATATGATTTCTTGAAAGTAAGCAAGGCAAGCAATAATGCAATTTTAAGTGTCCTAATTGTCATGTCACAGTCACTTTTGGTCAATAACACACAATTAAAATAACTATAAATGTTGCTAAGATTTTAGATTATTCCGTAGGTTGGGGTATAATTTGTGAAGTAAATTTGCTTTTGGTGCTCTTGTATTTTGTTTTCTTTTGTTTTGAATTTTAATGTGTGTTGATACAGGAAAGAACCTTACCTACTATGAGAGTCCCAATGGCCTCATGTGAAAAACAAAAACAAAAAAACAGTGAAATAGTTTGAAGCACAGGATAAAAAAAAGCAATACTGATTTTTTAGAAACCGAGTTTGAATATTTTCTTTTGTTTTACTCTTTTTACTTTAAAGATAGAAGCCCACAGAGGATTATTTATGAAAAACACAACTCTGTGGCTTGCTTCAGCCATTATTGTTCAGAAAATTCTTGAAAATTTTGAGTGGTAGTGTAATGTTGAATGCTTTCAAGCTCTAATCTGGTGTTGACAACAGCTCTGGGTCTAGAAATGCTTCCATATCTCTAAGGTTCTCATTTAAATTTTTTAAATTCCTAACATATCTGCCTTACACCTTTCAATCCATGGTCAGGAGAACAGTGAATTTGTATTTCATTATAAACACCCTCCTGTTGGGATAATGCCACATGGAAGGCAATTTTGATAAACAATAGGTAGGTGTTGTTATCCAGACCTTTTCCAATAAATGCAAAGAACAAGGAAGCAGAGCCAGAGATTCAGGAAACAAAAACAACCACATCCAACGTTTATTCTTGATTTTTGTCACTACTTCTTTCATGCTTCCTTATCTCCCCACACACGTTAAATATACAGTAACCAAAACTTCATTAATATACACATAAAGGGAACATGCGCAGCATGTACGAGGAGTAGGTAGTAAGTCAACCCGGCCAGTGGTTAGTTTCTGCAGTGGGCCTTTACGTGGCCCATAGTGGGCCTGTGACATTCCCAAGTGGAAAGACCTCAAATGAAGAGCAGCATAAGCCACAGTACAGAGAACTGATAACATCAAAGAGTTTCTGTTCAAACTAAGGGACGAGGCTTTTCTTTTCATGTTTAATAAAACTTCACTTTGTCTTTTTTCCAACAAATGTTTTTAAATTACTGAAATACTAAAGGAGATAAGAAGGAGACACAGGATGGATAAAAAGCATAAATGGAATCCAGGAAGACTGATAAATCTCCTTGATGCAGCAAAAATAAACAGACTATTTCATCATCCCATTTTTCCCTAAAAGGAAAAAACACATACATTTTGTTTTGGAATGAATAGTGAAGATTTTTGCAGAGGAGAACAGTGTCATGAGAAAATGGAAAACATCTGTAATGTCTATAGTACACAAAATAATGAAAGGTAATAAAATATTAAGAGGCAAGAAGTTATATCTGTAAAAAATTATAGTGCACATTTTGGATGAAAAGCAAAATTATGGGATTAAATGGTTCTGTTACTGAAATGGCACTTGGTACATAGACTCAAACATTCAAATTCAGTTTCTCAAAGGTTTGACTTCAGATGCTTGAGCATTTTCAACATTCTCTTTGCCTTTATTTTTCTTCATTTGGATAAATACAACTGTTAAAATTATACCTGAAAGAAAAAACTTAGGGTCAAATAGATGGAATCTTAATATACACTGTCACATTAATTTAGAAAGTAGTACCCTGGTAGGAAAGAAATGGCACATTCAACTTCTTTTTTTTTTTTTTTTTTGTGATCCAACAAAGTTTCATTGTCCTGGTGAATAATGGACTCCAGGCCTTGGCCTTCTTGGATATGCTTATCACTTATCTTGTTGTCAGTATGTACCAAGTCATAAATCATATCTAAGCTGGTGGCTATTGCTTGGTCTCTATCAAGGAATATAGAACTTAATGCCTGCACTCCTTTGAAAGCTGAGTGTATAAGCATCTGATAAGTTTCTGAACCTTGTACATAGTCAATAAATGTTGATTCCAGTCCTTCACCCCTTTCTGTAGAAGAAATAGTCCAATCAGAATAACCAGAAAGCTGTTCTCAGATCTGTTCACCAGCCTAAAGTCTGCTTTCACTGTGTCCATATCACATTTTCTTTGGCATCTTCTTCATGACTACAGTTTGAGTAGACTACCTAACCTTTCATATTTCCTTCATCTCTGAAATCCTACAAAATTATATTGTACATTTTAGCATTAAATGTGTACTATAAATTAGAGACCAATATGGAAAAATGAGTGTTCTTTTTAAATTAATGTGGTAGTAAGTTCATGGAAGAAAAGACTAGATGCTCAGAGACCCATTAAGAAACTTAAAGATGCTCAGAGACCCATTAAGAAACTTAAAGGATCCTGGCAGGTGGCCCCTGGTGACCCTGGAGCCCATCTAAAGCAGTGCTCCAAACAGGAGGGCTAGTTTCCACATATCAATGCACCCACAAAAGCAGAGGCTGAACCTCATAGCCACCATACCAGAGGTTCAGATGGCATATCAGTGCAGCAGCAGCAGCTGTGGCTGAACACCACAGTCAGGTAAGCCAGGGGTCTGTCCCATATGCCAGTGTAATCATGACAATTGTGGCAGGTCCTTGCAGCCAGCAAGGCCAGTGGCCTGCACTGTTCAACAGCATGGCCACAACAATTGTGGCACAACCACAACAGGAGAGTACATGCAGCCCACATGTGATACACCTGGAGTCCCTGGCTCTAGTGAACAGGAAGGATAGTGCCACTGGGCCTCACAGGACACCTTCTACATAAAGGCACTCTCAATATTTCAAGACATGACTGATCTACCTAATATGTAGAACAAATACAGAAACTTAGGCAAAATGAGAAGACAGAGAACTATGTTCCAAACAAAAATACATCTGAAATGGAGATAAACAATCTATCGAACAAATAGTTCAAAGTAATGATTATTAGGATGCTCAATGAACTCAGGAGAAATATAAATGAACGCAGAAGGGACTTCAACAAAAAGAAAAAATAAAAGAGAACCAATTGGAACTGAGGAATACAATAACAGAAATGAAAAATACGTTAGATAAAATCAACAGCAGATTAGCTGATGCAAAAGAACAGATATATAATGTGAAAGACAGAGTAATGGAAATTACCCAATCAAAACAGCAAAAACAAAAGCAAATCAAAAAAGTATCAGGAGAGTGTAAGAGAGACCTGTGGGACAACATCAAGTTTACTACCATTTGCATTATAGGGTTCCCAGAAGAAGAAGGAAGAACGAAAGGACAGAAAACTTACATAAAGAAATAATGGCTGAAAATTCCCTAACCTGGCAATGGAAACAGATACACAAGTACAGGAAGCATAGAGGGTTCCAACATGATGAACCTAAAGAGACCCGCACCAAGAAACATCATAATTAAAATGCCAAATGTTAAAGGCAAAGAGGAAATCTTAAAAGTAGCTAGAGAAAAAATTGGTAAATTTTTCAGCAGAAACTTTGAAGGCTAGAAGGTAGTGACACAATATATTTAAAGTGACTAAAAGAAAAACCTACAACCGAGAATACCAGGTAATGTTATCCTTCAGAATTAAAGAAAAGATAATGAGTTTCTCAGACAAGCAAAAGCTAAAAGAGTTCATCACCACCAAACCAGCATTATAAGAAATATTAAATAAACTTTTGAGCAGGAAAGAAAAGGCATAAACTAGGTATGAGAAAATATGTGAAAGAATAAATCTCACTGGCAAAAGCAAATGAGTAGTAACTGTAGTGGATTAACCACTTTTAAAGGTAAAATAAAGGTTAAAAACTGAAGACATAACCAAGACTTATGGACATATGTCAAAATGGAATGGTTACCTGAGGAAGGGGAGAGATGGGGAGGGGAGCAAAGAGGGACAAATATACAGAGATGGAAAATGATTTGACTTTGGGTGATGAGCACACAATGCAATCAACAGTTCAAATGTTATAGAGATGTTCACCTAAAACCTATGTACTCTTACTGAACAATATCACCCCATTAAATTTAATTTATAAAAACAAGTAAAATAATTTATATCAATAATAATTAGGTAAGAGATACAAACATATACACACAAAGATACATAATGTCAAAAACATAAACAGGGTCAAGTGTAGAAATGCAGTGCTTTTAGAATGCATTTGTATTTACACAATCATCAACTTAAAATAGGCTGTTACATATAGTACATAGGTTATTATATATAAAGCTCATGGTAACCACTACAAAAAACCTGTAATAGATTCACAAAAGAGAGAGAAAGAAATCTAAATACAACACTAAAAAACTCCTTATCAAATCACAAGGGATAAAAGCAGGAGAAAAAGAATGGAACTGAGAGTTCCAAACAAGATAGACCCAAAGAGGCCCACACCAAGACACATCATAATTAAAATTGCAAAGGTTAAAAACAAAGAAAGAATCTTAAAAGCAACACGAGAAAGACAGTTACCTATAAGGTATCTCCCATAAAACTGTCTTGACCCTGGCCAGTTGGTTCAGTTGTAGAGTGTTTGGCCCAGTGTTTGGATGTCCTGGGTTTGATTCCTTGTCAGGGCTCACAGGAGAAGTGACTATCTTCTTCTCTGCCCCTCCTTCTTCTCTCTCTCTCTCTCTCCCTTTCCTGCAGCCTTGGTTTGATTGGCTCAAGTGAGTTGGCCTCTACCTCAGGTGTTAAAATATGGCTCCAGTTGCAATGGAGCAACAGCCCCAGATGGGCAGAGCATTGCCCCCTAGTGGACTTGCTGGGTGGATCTGGGATGCATGCAGTAGTTTGTGTCTCTGCTTCTCCTCCTCTCACTAAAAAAAAAAAAAAAAAAAGACTATCTGTCAGCTTATTTCTCAACAGAAACATTTCAGGCCAGAAGGAATTGGCATAAAATAGTCAAATGATAAAAAAAACAAAAACAAGGACCTACAACCAAGATTACTTGACCCAGCAAGGCTATCATTTAAAATTGAAAGAGAAATAAAGAGCTTCCCAGACAAGAAAAAGCTAAAGGAGTTCGTTACCAACAAACCAGTATTACAAGAAATGTTAAAGGTCCTGCTTTAAGAAGAAAAAAAACACAGAGGAACACAATTAAAAGAATAAAGTGGCAATAAATACATACCTATCAATAATCACTTTAAATGTATATGGCTTAAATGCTCCAGTTGCAAGAGATGGGGTAGCTGAAGAAATAAGAAAGCAAGACCCATATATATACTGTCTATAAGAGATCCACCTCAGAATGAAAAATATACACAGACTAAAATAAAAGGAATTCAAAAAGATATTTCATAAAAATGGAAAGAAAAAAGCTGGGGTAGCATATTTATATCTGATAAAATGGACTTTAAAACAAAGGCTGTAATAAGAGACAAAGAAAGACACTACATAATGATAAAGGGAGTAATCCAACAACAAGATATAACACTTGTAAACATTAATACATGCAACATAAGAGCACCTAAATGTGTAAAACAAATATTGATGGACATAAATGGAGAGATTGACAGCAATACAGTCATAGTAGGGGGTGATAGTAGGAGATTTGAACACCCCATTTACATCAATGGATAGATCTTTCAGACAGAAAATCAAGAAGGAAAACTTGGCTTTAAATGACACACTAGGTCAGCTGAATTTAACTGATGTATTAAAACTATTAAACCCTAAAGCAGCACAATATACAATCTTTTCAAGTGCAAATGGAACATTTTCTACAATAGACATATGTTAGGACACAAAACCATCTCCATAAATTTAATAAGGTTGAAATCATATCAAGCATTTTTTCTGACTATAATGGTATGAAACTAGAAATCAATCACAAGAAAGAAAACAAACAAACAAAAAACACACAAGACATTGAGGTCAAATAACATGACACTAAACAATGATTTGGATAACAGTGAGATCACAGAAAAAATCAAAAGATACCTTGAAACAAATAAAAATGAGAAGAAAACACAAAATCTATGGGACATAGTAAAAGTAGTCTTAAGAAGGAAATTCGTAGCATTACAGGCCTATCTCAAGAAACTAAAGAGATCTCAAATAAAGAACCCAACTTTACACTTATAGGAAAATTGAAAAAAAGAACAAACAAAGCCAAAAGTGAGTAAGGAAATAATAGAGATCCAGAAATGAAAGAGAAGTAAAATCAAACACCAAAGAAATTCAAAGGATTATAAGAAAATATTGTAAAAAGCCATACTGGATAAATTTCTAGAAACATGCAATCTTCCAAAATAGAATCAGGGAGGACGGCAAGATGGCGATGGAGTAGGCGGACGACCAACTTCCATCTCCCAGAACCAAAGTGAATTATAACTTAATTTTAAGAACCATCATTAGGATAAACCAACTTTGAATTAAACTAAGTGGACTCTTCAAACAACGAACACTGAAGAAGCCACATTGAGACTGGTAGGAAAGGTGAAAACGCAGAGAGGGCTGCCCAGCTTCTGTAGCAAACACAGCCCGGAGAGACCCGCGTGGTGGGAGGAGAGTTTGGCAGAGAGGAAGGGACCAGGGTCCCAAGGACAAAGCCCCAGCCTGCAGCCCCAGAGCCTAGAAGAGGCGTTTGGAAAGTATTGAGCTATGAAATAAGTCAGGATACTGCTCATGAGAAAGAAACAGTTTTCTCAGACCCAAGATTCTTCTTAAAGGGATAGCGAAGAAAACCTCTCTAACAACCACTCACTCAGGGATCCCGGGAATGGGGAGAGAGGATAGGACTGGAGCAGCGGGAAGAGAGTGTGGATTGGAAGGCACTGGGAGAAACACTCTGAGGGACAGCCACCCTAACCCCTGGGCTGAGTCAGTTCCCTAATCAAAAACGAATATTTCCACTGGAACTAGCAATACCAGCAAAGGGAGACAGGACACCAGCCAAACAAGCTCTCCCGCAGCACTTAGAGCAGAGCTGCTTAGATGGAGGTAACTTCCAGGACTACAGTATGGAGTGTTAGGGTCTGAGCTGCAGTGCCCCTACTCACACTGCTGAGGGCTGGCTGGAGGGACGGTGGTGGCGGGATGTTGAAACGCGGTTCTGTCGGCGGGGGCGGAGGTCCAGCCGGTGTGAGCTCGGTCTAGCCCAGTAGGGGTGAAGGGGACGCGCAAAAGCTGTCCAGCAGCAGCGGGCCCGCCTACAGCCCCACTTGCGGGGGAAAAGCGGGAGGCCAGGAACTGGCAGAGATCTGCTCTGCGACCCTGCGCAAGCTGGCCCTAACCACAGGGGCAGGGCTAGGACCAGGGACAGGCGGAGGCTCACGGCTGAGCACACGCCAGCAGCCCCACCCAGCCCAAAAAACCGGATTGGCCATCCTGCGTGCGTGAGTTGGCTCTGACCACGCGGGTGGGGCTGCAGCCCAGGACCAGCTGAAGCTCACAGCTGAGCGCACTCCAGCCACTCTGCCCAGCCCAAGAGACCCTGGTTTGCGATCCTGCGTATGCAAACCCTGACCTCGGGGGCAGAGCTAAAGCTCTGGACAGGCAGAGGCTCACAGCTGAGTGCAGATCAGCAGCCCCGTCCAACCCAAGAAACAGTGGTGAGCAGGCTCTGACCATGGGGGCTGGGCAGAAGCCCGGGAACAAGCTGGGTCTGCAGTTGAGCAAAAGTGCTCACGCCTACCCTTGCTGCTGAGGCTTGTGGTTTGAGTACAGTGCGCAACCCAACCTGTGGGGGTGAGGTGAAGGCCCAGGCAGGTTGAAGCTTGTAGAGCCAGGCACCAGAACACAGCCCTTTCCACGGAAGAGAGGCTGAAATCACAGCAACAGCCACAGTGGGCCGGAGCTAGCAACGCCCATACCCAACCACCCTAGGCAGCGGCAGAGGGGGTGCTGGCCTGCAGACAAATCACACCTAGAGAACACAAAGGGAACACCCATTGGACTCCAGAGACTACACACTTCTTATACACAGACAAAATAGGCAGGCAGAGTAATGCAACCCAAATGAATCAAGAGAAATCCCCAGAGAAGGACCTGAATGAACCAGATATAACCAAATTACCAGATGCAGAGTTTAAAATAATGATAGTTAGGATGTTCAAAGAAATTAGAGCAACAATGGATAGTCATTACGAACACCTAAATAAGAAGATAACAAGTATAAAAAACAAAATTGAAATAATAAAAAAGAATCAGACAGAAATGACAAATACAGTATGAGAACTGAAGTCCACAATGGAAGGAAATAAAAGCAGGGTTGATGATGCTGGGGATCAAATCAGTGAGTTAGAGGACAAAATAAACAAAGGCATAGATGCAGAGCAGAAAAAGGAGACTCCAAAAATCTGAGGAAACTCTAAGGGAGCTCTGTGACAACATGAAGAGAAATAACATTCGCATCATAGGGGTTCCTGAAGAAGAGGAGAGAGAACAGGAAATAGAAACTTTGTTCAATCAAATTATTGCTGAAAACTTCCCTAAATTAAGGCTGGAAAACATTCCACATGTTCAAGAAGCACACAGAACTTCATTAAAGAGAAACCCAAAGAAATATATACCAAGACACATCATAGTTAAAATACCAAAGCTAAAGAATAAAGAGAATATTTTAAAAGTTGCTAGAGAAAAAAAAGCTATCACCTACAAAGGAGCCCCCATAAGGATGACATCCGACTTCTCAACAGAAACACTTGAGGTCAGAAGAGAATGGCAAGATATATTCAAAGTAATGCAGAACAAGAACCTACAACCAAGACTACTCTATCCAGCAAGGCTAACATTTAAAATTGAAGGAGAAATAAAGAGCTTCCCAAACAAAGAAACCCTCAAGGAATTCATTAAATCCAAACCAATTCTGCAAGAGATAGTAAGGGGCCTGTTGTGAACAGTTCAAGGGGAGGAAAGAATATAGCAAAAGAAAAATACAGCTTTAAAGAATAAAATGGCAATAAACAACTACATATCAATAATAACCTTAAATGTAAATGGATTAAATGATCCAATCAAAAGACATAGGGTAGCTGTGCGGATAAAGAAACAGGCCCCACACATATGCTGTCTACAAGAGACACACCTTAAAACAAAAGATGCACATAGATTGAAGGTAAAAGGATGGAAAAAAATATTTCATGCAAATGGAAATGAAAGAAAAGCCGGGGTAGCAGTACTTATATCTGACAAAATGGACTTTAAAACAAAGGCTGTAATAAGAGATAAAGAAGGACACTACATAATGATAAAGGGAACAATTCACCAGGAAGATATAACTATTATAAATATTTACACACCAAACATAGGAGCCCCGACTAACATAAAGCAGACTTCGATGGATATAAAGGATGAGAGTAACAGCAATACTATCATAGTAGGGGATTTCAATACCCCACTAATATAACTGGATAGATCCTCAAGAAAGAAAATTAATAAAGAAACAGCAGACTTAAAGGATACAGTTGATCAACTTGATTTAATAGATATCTTCAGAACTTTTCACCCTTAAGCAGTAGAATATACATTCTTTTCAAGTGCTCATGGTACATTCTCTAAGATAGAACACATGTTAGGACACAAAAGTGGTCTCAACAAATTTAAGAAGATTGAAATCATATCAAGCATTTTCTCTGATCACAATGGCATGAAACTAGAAATTAACCACAAAAGAAAAACTGAAAAATACTCAAACACTTGGAAACTAAATAGCATGTTATTAAATAATGAATAGATTAACAATGAAATCAAAGAAGAAATAAAAGAGTTTCTAGAGACGAATGAAAATGAGCATACATCAACTCAGTATTTATGGGACACAGCCAAAGCAGTACTGAGAGGGAAGTTTATTGCACTACAGGCATACCATGAGAAGCTAGACAAAGCTCTAATAAGCAACCTGACCCTTCATCTAAAAGAACTAGAAAAACAAAGCAAATAAAGCCCAGGACCTGTAGAAGGAAGGAAATAATAAAGATCAGAGCAGAAATAAATGACATAGAGGCTAAGGAAACAATACAGAGGATCAATGAAACCAGGAGCTGGTTCTTTAAAAAGGTAAACAAGATCGATGAATCTTTAACTAGACTCACCAAGAAAAAAAGAGAGAGGACTCAAATAAATAAAATTAGAAATGAGAGTGGAGAAATAACAACTGACACAACAGAAATACAAAGCATTGTAAGAAAATACTATGAAGAACTCTATGCCAAAAAATTAGACAACCTAGGTGAAATGAACAAATTTCTTACATCATATAATCTTCCAAAAATCAATCTGGAAGAATCAGAGCACCTAAACAGACCAATTACATCAAATGAGATCGAAACAGTTATCAAAAAACTCCCAAAAAAGAAAAGTCCTGGGCCTGATGGCTTCCCTAGTGAATTCTACCAAAAATTCAAAGAAGAACTAACTCCTATCCTCCTCAAGCTATTTCAAAATAGAATCAGGAAGAATCAGAGAATCTGAATAGACAGATTACGACTAGTGAAACTGAGCAGTAATCAAAAAGATCCCAACAAACAAAACTCCTGAACTAGATGGCTTCACAGGTGAATTTTGCCAAACAGCCAAAGAACTAATACCTACCCTTCTCAAACTGTTCCAAAAAATTCAAGAGGTGGGAAGACTCCCAAGCTCAATATACAAGGCCAGTACTATCCTAATTATAAAACCAGATAAAGATACTACAAAGAAAGAAAATTGTAGGCTAATATCCCTGATGAACATAAATGCTAAACTCAACAAAATATTGACAATCTGGATCTAGCAATATGTTGAAAAGATCATGCACAATGATCAACTGGGATTTATTCTTGGAATGCACAGAGTATAATATCTGCAAATCAACAAATGAGATACAGCACATAAACAAAATGATGGGTGAAAATTACATGTTTTTATCAATAGATTTAAAAAAAGAAAAGCGTTTAATAAAATTCAGAACCCATTCAAGATAAAAACTCTAAATAAAGTGGGAAAAAAGGTGATATGACTCAATGTGATAAAGGCTGTATATGACAAACCCACAGCCAACATTGTATTCAATGGGCAAAAATTACAAGTGTTTCCCTTAAGATCAAGGATAAGACAGGAATGTCTTAATAACTAAGCATAAAATATAACCACTTATGCTCTAAAGCCTCTTATATTTTCCAAAGTAACCAACAGGGCAATGATAGGTAGAGAGTGGTACTAAAACAGCACCTCCCAAACAAGAAAGTGTGATATGATTTACTGGTTATCTCTATTCTTGGCTATTGCTTAGATTGAGCAGCCACGAGAGCAGCCCATTAAGACAGACCTTTAGGTGAGCTGATGTTTCTGAGGACAGGACAGAAATACCTGAATCTGAGATATTATACTCACCAATGACCACAAAAGTGGCAAGGAGTATGCCAACTGCCATACCCACAGTAGGCATTCCAGAATGATGACCTGCTGACTGGAAACACCTTCCTTCCCCACACGTGCAGAAAGTAACTAAAAAGCAGAACAGTATTTGGTGGTTTAAATTCTCAAGTGAACAACTGCAGAATCTCATGTCAAAGACAAGAATTACTTCAAACTACCATGGTAACAGGCATTATTCCAACTTGCCTACCTGGTAAAGAGACAGTTGCTTCCAAGGGTGGGTGACCACCATCATTGATGCGGATTGGGATGTTGTAAACTCTCTCCTCAAAGCTTGTGTGTTTGGTGGAGAGTCTGGCATGAGTTCCTGTCAGAACAGGGGTAAAATAAATAACAAGGAACATCTTTAGGCCCTGGATCAACAGGCATAAAGCTCATCTTTGTATCACATTCTAAGGGTGACTGAGAAATGGTGAATTATAAGAATGAGTTAGAATATGCAAAGTATCACCACTCCACATATACCTTTCATAATGTCAAAAAAAGCTAAAACACTGTACAAACAAATACTAAATACAGTTAGTTATCATTATTTCCAGTAGTAATGTTCTATAAAGTTGCCATGAACACTAAATTAGAAAGAAAAACTACTTGAAGAAGTAATTGATAATTTACCCACTATATTTAATAAAAGCTAAATCCTTAATCCAAGAAAATTAGCAAATCTCAGGGAAAAGAAAATAGAACAAAGACAAAGCACATAATAATCAAATTGCTGCCTGAGCAGGCAATGGCGCAGTGGATAGAACATCGGACTGGGATGTGAAGGACCCAGGTTCGAGACCCCGAGGTCGCCAGCTTGAGCGCAGGCCCACCTGGCTTGAGCAAAAGCTCGCCAGCTTGGACCCAGAGGTTGCTGGCTTCAGCAAGGGGTTGCTCGGTCTGCTGAAGACCTGCACTCAAGGCACATATGAGAAAGCAATCAATGAACAACTAAGATATCGCAACAAAAAACTGATGATTGATGCTTCTCATCTCTCTCCATTCCGGTCTGTCTGTCCCTATCTATCTCTCTCTCTGACTCTTTCATTGTCCTTGTAGAAAAAAATAAAATAAAATTGCTTACAGCTAGTAATAAAGAGAAAATATTAAAAGCATCCAGAGAGTATATTTCTGGCCAAGATGGCAACAGAGGTAAACATGGTACTCACATCCTCCCACAACCACATCAAAATTAAAACTAAACTATAGAACCACCATCATTTAGAACAGCCTGAAATCTGGCTGAATGGAAGCCTTACAACAAGAAAATTAACAAAGAGGCCACATCAAGACTGGTGGGAGGGGTAGAGACACAGAACAGGCTGGTCCCACACCCATGTGTGACAGTTTAAAATCTGGATGGATATCTTGGCTATGGAGGTTCTCTCTGAGGAGCAAGTGATTCCAGCCCCACACCAGGACCCCCAGCCCATATTTCCAGAGCCAGGAAGAGAAGTTCCCACAGCCTCTGGCTGTAAAAACCAGTGGGGATTGTGATTGAGTAAGACAGAGAGCTACAAGAGTCCCAAGCAGTTCCTCTTAAAGGGACCATGCATGAACTTACTTGGACTTACTCCCTCTGAGGTCCAGCACTGGAGCAGCAGCTTAAAAGGAAGCAGGAACATACGGGAGGAACTGGATTGTTGGGCATCAAGACGGGAGCTGGGGGGAACGGCTTTTTGCCAGAAAAAAGTGCTGGCAGGGGCCATTGTCCCTTTTCTGAGACCCCTTAATCCCAAGGCTGCCATATCTTAGTTTCCATCAACCTGGCTCTCACTGTAACACACACACACACACACACACACACACACACACACACACTCAGGTGATTCCCTGAGATCCTACCCCACCTAAATTGCGGGCTATCCAAGTTGTTTTCAGGGAATTCTCTATACAAATGACCTGAGTTGGCTCATGTTTTGCACTTTCCTAAAATGTCTCAAACAAACAGCATCATGCCTGTGTGTACTATGCACCTCTTGTAAAGAGGCCACAGGCCTGACACTAGTGGCACCTGACCTTGATTCACAGTTTGGCCTACCTCCAAGCCCAGAACAGGTAGTAGCCATCTGCACATCGCTCTGTAACTCATGCTGCGTAGCCCTGGCAGAGTATAGGCAGGCTGACTTTGCACCTCCTGTGAAGTTCCATAGCCAGTATACCCAGTGGACAGTTTCAGACCATGTTGGAGTACAACCCTACTAGCTCCACAAACAATACACTCTTATAGCAAACTTGGTGAGTACCAAAACCCCAACGAAGCAAGTCCTGCTCCGAAGGGCCAACGCCTATATAACAACTTGTCTGCTGTACTTGCAGCCAGTCCTCAAAGCTGATTAACTTGGGGGTCAATCTTTCCTAGTGACACCAACAACCAACAAGTCTCAACTACCACATGACAGTACACACAGCCCACTCAGGGGTGTCCCTGGAGCACCCAGCTTAGGTGACAGGGAAGGCTGTGCCACTGGACCCTGCAGGACACTTACTTACATAGGCCACTCTACCAAGTCTAGAAGACATAACAGCTCTACTTTATACATAGAAACAAACAGGGAAGCAGCCAAAATGCAGAGACAAAGAAAAATGTTCCAAATGAAAGAACAGGAGAAATCTTCAGAAAAAATTACTAAACAAAATGGAGGCAAGCAAGCTATTAGATACAGAGTTCAAAACAATGGTTATAAGAATGCTCAAGGAACTTAGTTAAGAGATAGAAACCATAAAAAAGAACCAGTCAGAAATGAAGGATACACAAACTGAAATGAAGAATAACTTACAGGGAATCAACAGTAGAGTAGATGAAGCCAAGAATCAAATCAACATTTTGGAATATAAAGAGGCAAAAAAAAAAAAACAAAACACACACACACACACACCAAAACAAAACAAAACAAAAACCGAATCAGAACAACAACAAAATAGATTTTTAAAAAATGAAGATAGTGTAAGGAACCTCTGGAACAACTTCAAGTGTACCAACATTCACATCATGGGGATAGCAGAAGGAGATGAGAGAGAGCAAGCAATTAAACACCTATTTGGAAAAATTAAAATGATGGGAAACTTCCCTAACCTGGTGAACAAGCAGACATAAAAATCCAGGAAGCAGGGAAGCAAGATGGCGATGGAGTAGGCAGACGTACCAACTTCCAACTCCCAGAACCAAAGTGGATTATAACTCAATTTTAAGAACCATCATCTGGATAAACCAACTTTGAACTAAACTAAGTGGACTCTTCAACCAAGGAACACAGAAGAAGCCACATTGAGACTGGTAGGAATAGCGAAAACGCAAAGAGGGCTGCCCAGCTCCCCAGAGCAAACGGCAGCCCGGAGAGACCCGTGTGGCGGGAGGAGATTTGGTGGAGAGGGAGGGACCTGGGTCCCAGGAACCAAGCCCCAGCCTGCAGTCCCAGAGCCTAGAAGAGGCGTTTGGACAGTATTGAGCTGTGAAACAAGTGAGGATACTGTTTGTGAGAAAGAGACAGTTTTCTCAGACCCAAAATTCTTTTTAAAGGGACAACGCAGAAACCCTCTCTCACAACCACGCACCCGGGGCTCCGGGGAACGGCGACAGAAGAGAGGACCAGAGCAGCGAGAAGAGAGTGTGGACTGAAGGCACAGGGACAAACACTCTGAGGGACAGCCAACTTAACCCCTAGGCTAAGTCACTTCCCTAATTGAAAACGAATATTTCCCCTGGAACTAGCAATACCAGCAAAGGGAGACAGGACACTAGCCAAACAAGCTCTCCCGCGGCAATTAGAGCAGACCTGCTTAGAGGGAGGGAGCTCCCAGGCCTACAGTATGAAGAGTTAGGGCCCTTCCTACTCTGCTGAGGGTTGCTGAAGGGATGGTGGTGACAGGACGCTGAAATGCGGTTCTGTCAGTGTGGGTGGAAGCCCAGCCGGTGTGAGCGCGGTCTAGCAGAGCAGGGGCGGAGGGGACTCGCGAAAGCGGTCGGCAGCTGCAGGCCTGCCTGTAACCCCACCTGCGGGGGGGAAAAAGCGGGAGGCCAGGATGGGCAGAGATCTGCTCTACGACCCTGCACAAGCCGGCCCTGACCGCGGGGTCGGGGCTAGGACCAGGGACAGGCGGGGACTCACGGCTGAGCTCACGCCACCAGCCCCGCCCGGCCAGAAAAACCGCGGTTTGCCATCCTGCGTGCCCGAGATGGCTTGGAAAGTGGTGGCAGGGGAGAGCCAAGGACGAGCAGAAGTTCGCAGTTGAGCGCATGCCAGCAGCCACACCTGGCCCAATAAACATTGGTTTGCGACCTTGCGCAGGAGGGCCCTGGCTTCGAGGGTGGGGCTAAAGATCCCAATGGGCAAAGGCTCACAGCTGAGAGCACGTCAAAAGCCCCGCCCAACCCACAAAACTGTGGCGAGCAAGCTCTGACTGCGGGTGCTGGGCGGAAGCCCAGAAACAGGCTAGGTCCGCAGCTGAGCAAGGGTGCTCACCTCTACTCTTGGTGCTGAGTCTTGTGGCTTGAGTGACAGCCCCTTCCAGGGAAGAGAGGCAGAAGTCACAGCAACAGCAGCAGTGAGCCGGTGCTGGCAATGCCCATACCCAACCACCCTAGGCAGCGGCAGAGGGGGTGGCAGGCCTGCAGACAGACCAAACCTAGAGAACACAAAGGCAACACCTACTAGACTCCAGTGGCCACAACTTGCCTATACACGGATAAAATGGGCAGGCAGAGGAATGCAAACCAAATGAATCAAGAGAAATCCCCAGAGAAGGACCTGAATGAACCAGATATAACCAAACTACCAGAAGCAGAATTTAGAATAATGATAGTTAGGATGTTCAAAGAAATTAGAGCAACAATGGATAGTCACTATGAACACCTAAATAAAGAGATAACAAGTATAAAAAATGAAATTGAAATAATAAAAAAGAATCAGACAGAAATGACAAATACAGTATCAGAACTGAAGACCACAATGGAAGGAATTAAAAGCAGGATGAATCACGCTGAGGATCGAATCAGCGAGTTAGAGGACACAATAAATAAAGGCACAGAAACAGAGAAGAAAAAGGAAAAGAGACTCAAAAAATGTGAGGAAACTCTAAGGGAGCTCTGTGACAACATGAAGAGAAACAACATTCGCATCATAGGGGTTCCTAAAGAAGAGGAGAGAGGATAGGAAATGTAAACTTTGTTCAATCAAATCATTGCTGAAAACTTCCCTAAATTAAGGCTGGGAAACACTCCACACGTTCAAAAGCACACAGAACTCCATTAAAGAAAAACCCAAAGAAATCTACACCAAGACAAATCATAGTTAAAATACCAAAGCTAATGGATAAAGAAAAAATCTTAAAAGCTGCTAGAGAAAAAAAGGCTATCACCTACAAAGGAGCCCCCATAAGGATGACATCCGACTTCTCAACAAAAACACTTGAGGCCAGAAGAGAATGACAAGATATATTCAAAGTAATGCAGAACAAGAACCTACAACCAAGACTACTCTATCCAACAAAGCTAACATTTAAAATTGAAGGAGAAATAAAGAGCTTCCCAGACAAAGAAATCCTCAAGGAATTCATTAAAACCAAACCAATTCTGCAAGAGATACTGAGGAGCCTGTTGTAACAGTTCAAAGGGAGGAAAAAATATAGCAAAAGAAAAATACAGCTTTAAAGAATAAAATGGCAATAAACAACTACATATCAATAATAACCTTAAATGTAAATGGATTAAATGATCCAATCAAAAGACATAGGGTAGCTGCATGGATAAAGAAACAGGACCCATACATATGCTGTCTACAAGAGACACACCTTAAAACAAAAGATGCACATAGATGTATTTTACGGATGGAAAAAAATATTTTATGGAAATGGAAAAAAAGCCAGGGTAGCAGTACTTATAGCTGAAAAAATAGACTTTAAAACAAAGGCTGTAGTAAGAGATAAAGAAGGACACTACATAATGATAAAAGGAACAATTCAACGGGAAGATATAACTATTATAAATATCTATACACCAAATATAGGAGCCCCGACATACATAAAGCAGACTTTGATGGACATAAAGGGCGAGATTAACAGCAATACTATCATAGTAGGGGATTTCAATATCCCGCTAACAACACTGGATAGATCCTCAAGAAAGAAAATCAATAAAGAAACAGCAGACTTAAAAAATACACTAGATCAACTTGATTTAATAGATATCTTCAGAACTTTTCATCCTAAAGCAGTAGAACATACATTCTTCTAAAGCGCTCATGGTATGTTTTCTAGGATAGACCACATGTTAGGACACAAAAATGGTCTCAATAAATTTAAGAAGATTGAAATCATATCAAGCATTTTCTCTGATCACAATGCCATGAAACTAGAAATTAACCATAAAAGAAAAACTGAAAAATACTCTAACACTTGGAAACTAAATAGCATGATATTAAATAATGAATGGATTAACAATGAGATCAAAGAAGAAATAAAAATGTTTCTAGAAACAAATGATAATGAGCATACATCAACTCAAAATTTATGAGACACAGCAAAAGCAGTACTGAGAGGAAAGTTCATTGCGCTACACACATATCATAGGAAGCTAGAAAAAGCTCAAATAAGCAACCTGACCCTTCATCTAAAAGAACTACAAAAACAACAACAAATAAAACCCAGGACAAGTAGAAGGAAGGAAATAATAAAGATCAGAGCAGAAATAAATGACATAGAGGCTAAGGAAACAATACAGAGATCAATGAAACCAGAAGCTGGTTCTTTGAAAAGGTAAACAAGATTGATGAAGCTTTAACTAGACTCACCAAGAAAAAAAGAGAGAGGTTTCAAATAAATAAAATTAAAAGGGACAGTGGAGAAATAACAACTGACACAACAGAAAAACAAAGCACTGTAAGAAAATACTATGAAGAACTCTATGCCAAAAAATTAGACAATCTAGATGAAATGGACAAATTTCTTGAATCATATAAACTTCCAAAAATCAATCTGGAAGAATCAGAACACCTAAACAGACCAATTACAACAAATGAGATCGAAACAGTTATCAAAAAACTCCCAAAAAAGAAAAATCCTGGACCTGATGGATTCACAAGTGAATTCTATCAAAAATTCAAAGAAGAACTAACTCCTATCCTCCTCAAGCTATTTAAAAAAATTCAAGAGGAAGGAAGACTTCCAAACTCCTTTTATGAGGCAAGCATAATTCTGACCCCAAAACCAGGCAAAGACAACACAAAGAAAGAAAATTATAGGCCTATATCCTTGATGAATTTAGATGCTAAAATTTTCAACAAAATATTAGCCAACCAGATCCAGCAATATATGAAAAAAATCATACACCATGATCAAGTGGGATTTATTCTGGAGAGGCAAGGCTGGTTTAATATTCGCAAATCAATCAATGTGATTCATCACATAAACAAAAGGAAGGACCAAAATCACATGATAATTTCAATAGATGCAGATAAGGCATTTGATAAAATCCAGCACCCATTCATGCTCAAAACTCTCAGTAAAGTGGGAATACAAGGAACATTCCTTAACATGATAAAGGCCATCTACGACAAACCCACAGCAAACATCATACTAAATGGACAAAAATTAAAAGCAATCCCCTTAAGATCAGGAACCAGGCAGGGTTGCCCACTTTCACCACTCTTATTCAACATAGTTCTGGAAGTCCTAGCTATAGCAATCAGACTACAAGAAGAAAAAAAAGGCATCCAAATTGGAAAAGAAGAAGTAAAACTGTCACTATTTGCAGATGATATGATATTGTATATTGAAAACCCTAAAGTCTCAGTCAAAAAACTACTGGACCTGTTAAATGAATTCAGCAAGGTGGCAGGATATAAAATTAATACTCAGAAATCAGAGGCATTTTGTATACCAACAATGAACTGTCAGCAAAAGAAATTAAGGAAACAATCCCCTTCACTATTGCAGCCAAAAAAATAAAATACCTAGGAGTAAATTTAACCAAGGAGGTTAAGGATTTGTACTCAGAAAATTATAAAACATTGATAAAGGAAATCAAGGAAGATACAAACAAGTGGAAGCATACCGTGCTCATGGCTAGGAAGAATAAACATCATTAAAATGTCTATACTACCCAAAGCAATTTACAAATTCAATGCAATACCAATTAAAATACCAATGACATACTTCAAAGATATAGAAAACATATTCCAAAAATTTATATGGAACCAAAAAAGAACACGAATAGCCTCAGCAATCCTAAAAAGAAAAAATAAAGCAGGAGGTATCACTTTTCCGGATATCAAGGTCTACTACAAGGCCATTGTACTCAAGACAGTTAGGTACTGGCATAAGAACAGACACATTGATCAATGGAACAAAACAGAGAACCCAAAAATTAACCCACACCTATATGGACAACTGATATTTGACAAAGGAGGAAAGAACATACAATGGAGTAAAGACAGCCTCTTTAACAAATGGTGCTGGGACAATTGGACATCTACCTGCAAAAAAATGAAACTAGACCATCAACTTACACCATTCACAAAAACAAACTCAAAATGGATAAAAGACTTAAACATAAGCCGTGAAACCATAAGTATCTTAGAAGAAAACCTAGGCAGCAAGCTCTCCGACATCTGTAGCAGCAATATATTTGCCGATTTATCTCCATGGGCAAATGAAATAAAAGGCAAGATAAACAAATGGGACTATATCAAACTAAAAAGTTTTTG
Organism: Rhynchonycteris naso; assembly: GCA_037038555.1. Taxonomy (NCBI): domain Eukaryota; kingdom Metazoa; phylum Chordata; class Mammalia; order Chiroptera; family Emballonuridae; genus Rhynchonycteris; species Rhynchonycteris naso. The sequence continues at coordinate 246,840,181 of CM072998.1, forward strand.
CACAGCTAAAGACAATGAGAACAGAATAGAAAAGACAAACCACACAATGCGAGAACATATTCGACAGCACATCTGATAAGGGGTTAATAACCAAAATTTATAAAGAACTTATAAAACTCAACACCAGGAAGACAAACAATCCAATCAAAAAATGGGCAAAAGAAATGAATAGAAATTTCTCCAAAGAGGACATACAGATGGCCAATAGGCATATGAAAAAATGCTCAACATCACTAATCATTAGAGAAATGCAAATTAAAACCACAATGAGATATCACCTCACACCAGTCAGAATGGCACTCATCAGCAAAACAACACAGAATAAGTGCTGGCGAGGATGTGGAGAAAAGAGAACCCTTCTGCGCTGCTGGTGGGAATGCAGACTGGTGCAGCCACTGTGGAAAACAGTATGGAGATTCCTCAAAAAATTAAAAATCGAACTGCCTTTTGACCCAGCTATCCCACTTATAGGAATATACCCTAAGAACACCATAGCACTGTTCGAAAAGAAGAAATGCGCCCCCATGTTCGTGGCAGCATTGTTCACAATAGCGAAGATCTGGAACCAGCCCAAGTGTCCATCAGAAGATGAGTGGATTAAAAAGCTTTGGTACATATATACTATGGAATACTACTCAGCCATAAGAAATGATGACATCGGATCATTTACAACAAAATGGATGGACCTTGATAACATTATACGGAGTGAAATAAGTAAATCAGAAAAAAAAAACTGAGAACAGCATGATTTCATACATAGGTGGGACATATAAGTGAGACTATGAGACGTGGACAAGAGTGTAGTAGTTACAGGGTGGGGGGAGGGAGGAGAGGCTGGGATAGGGAGGAGTGGAGGGGCACAGGGCAAACCAGACAGAAGGTGACAGAGGACAATTTGACTTTGGGTGACTGGTATGAAACACAATTGAATGATAAGATAATCTGGAGATGTTTTCATTGTACATATGTTCCCTGATTTATTGGTGTCACCCCATTAAAATGCAAAATTTAGAAATAAAAAAAAAAAAAGGCAGTGAATACCAAGGCGGGAGATCAGAAAATGACCAAGATGGAGAGAGACATAGGAGACAGACCCCACAAGAGCAATGAAGAGATGCCTGCAGGTTGCTGGGGAAGGAATGGCGGCTAGCTGGGAAGCCAGGGCCAGGTGGCCCCCAGAGGGAAAAGGACGCAGGGAAGGGGTGGGCTCCAGGTACAAGAGGTGCGTTCTGCCTAGAGAGGTTGGGTCGCGGTCCACTGAAGACGAGATGCACCGTCCAGGTGTCTGGCCCAGGAGCTCGGAGATGCCCGCTGTGCAGGGGCCATGACCAGGGGAAAACCGTCCTGCCACTGATAACCACGGAAACAGTCTCATGGCTACCTACTCACCCATCTACCGGAGTGTCCTGGGGGGGTAGAGCTATCCTCAGCCAAGCACACTGCACTGTTGAAGAAAGTTCTCCAGCACTAAGGAGGATCAGAATCCTGCTTTTTAGGTGGAAAACAAGAAGTTGCGCAATTTCACAGTTGTCCTCTGCAGCCAGATGTGGTGAGGGAGGAACAGCAACATCGGCAGTGGGAGGAAGTGCCCAAGGACTGAGTCTGTTTAAAACGTAACAAACCACATCCATGCAGCCCCTTTACCAGCTCCCTGAAGCAACTTGCAACACAAGCAAGGAAAAACGGGATGTGTGAATCGTCAAGGACAAATGGTCAGGTCCGAACCTCCCCTTCACACCCCTCCCGTCCCCTTCTGGAGACATGAGGGACACGTAGGCGTGCAGACAAAGGAATCAGGCACTTGTCGCGTGAAAGGTGAAGCTATAAAGGTATACACCGTAAGACTCAGAAAAGCTAACTTCGGGGAGCTCGAGTCTTGGTGCCTGTTAGGTCACCCTGCTCTGCTGGCCAATAACTCCTCTTACTCTTGCAAAAAAAAAAATCCAGGAAGCACAGAGAATTCCAAACAAAATGAAGCTAAAGAGGCATACACCAAGACACATCATAATTAAAATGCAAGAGGTTAAAGACAGAACTGAAACAGACTCATAGACACAGAGAACATATTTACTATTGCCAGATGGGAAGCGATTGGGGAGGAGGGGTGAGAAAGGTGCAGGGATTAAGCAGTACAAACTGGTTGTCACAGACCAGCATGTGGATGGATGTAAAATACAGCATAGGGAAAATAGTAGTGTTCTAATAACTATGTATGGTATCAGATAGTTGTGAAACTTATCAGGATGATCACTTAGTAAATTATATAATACCTAATCACTGGGTTGTACACATGAAACCAGAGGCAAATTTAACGGTGGGTGCAACGGGCACGTGCCGTGGGCCCTGACTTCTGAAGGACCCCACAAAACCCCAACTTTACATTTTTTTTAATGACACCAAGTTTGGTTTCATATGTGCAATTTTAACATTTATAGTACATAATATTTTTATTTATTTAAAAATATGGTTAACATGTATTTTTATTTTCCCTGTCTCTCTCTCTTTTATTAAGGGGCCCAATATTTTCTTCTGTGCCTGAGGCCTCAACAGACCTTAATCCACCTCTCCATGAAACTAATATAATATTATATATATCAACTGTAACTGATAAATAAAATACTATTTTTTAATAAAAAGCGCCTAGCGAAAAGGGCACATTGTTTTCAGGGAACAAAAAGGAAAAAAATGCAATCTGTAATATTGTGGAGAAATATCTTTTGAGTACAGAAATAAAAGGCTCAATAAATTGAAAAGTATTCCAGCCAAATGTTCTCTGGTCATTATGGAATTAAATTAGAAATCAGTATTCAGAAAGATATAGGAAAAACTAAAATATTTAGAGACTAAATAACTCACGGGTCACAGAAGAAATCTAAAGAAAAATTAGAAAGTATTTTGAACTGAATAAAAATGAAAACAAAATACATCTAACTTTGTGGAATGCAGTTAAAATGGAGCTAAAAGATAAATTGATAATACTAAATGTGTATGTTAACAAAGAAAGAAACTCTTAATTACCTCAGTTTACATCATAATGAAATTAGAACAAAAAATATTAAATGTAGCATAAGAAGGATAAAGAAAATACTATACATCTGAGAAATCAAATACAAAACAAAGGCACAATAGAGAAAAATTAATGGAATCAAAAGCTGGTCCTTATGGCTGAGTAGTATTCCATAGTATATATGTACCAAAGCTTTTTAATCCACTCGTCCTCTGACGGACACTTGGGCTGTTTCCAGATCTTCGCTATTGTGAACAATGCTGCCACGAACATGGGGGCGCATTTCTTCTTTTCAAACAGTGCTATGGCGTTCTTAGGGTATATTCCTATAAGTGGGATAGCTGGGTCAAAAGGCAGTTCGATTTTTAATTTTTTGAGGAATCTCCATATTGTTTTCCACAGTAGCTGTACCAGTCTGCATTCCCATCAGCAGTGCAGGAGGGTTCCCTTTTCTCCACATCCTCGCCAGCACTTATCCTGTGTTGTTTTGCTGATGAGTGCCATTCTGACTGGTGTGAGGTGATATCTCATTGTGGTTTTAATTTGCATTTACAACAAAATGGATGGACCTTGATAACATTATATGGAGTGAAATAAGTAAATCATAAAAATACTGAGAACAGCTTAATTTCATACATAGGGGGGACATAAAAGTGAGAATATGAGACATGGACAAGAGAGCGGTGGTTACGGGGTTGGGGGAGGGAGGGGAGAGTGGGATAGGGAGGAGGGGAGGGGCACAGGGAAAACCAGACAGAAGGTGACAGAGGACAATTTGACTTTGGGTGACAGGTATGCAACATAATTGAATGATAAGATAACCTGGAGAGGTTTTCGTTGTACATATGTACCCTGATTTATTGGTGTTACCCCATTAAAATTAATAATAATAATTAAAAAAATAAAAAAAGATAAAAATAAATAAAAAGTTGGTCCTTTGAGAATATCAATAAAATTAATAATCTCTATCAGACTGACCGGGGAAAAAAAGAAACATTATTTTCCAACATCAGAATGAGGTCACATCACTAGTCTGCAGATTTTAAGAGAATAATAAAATAGTATTATAAATAACTTGTGCCAATATATTAAACAAAATCAAATTAAATAGACAAATTATTTGAAAGATACAAACTACAAGCTCAACAAAGAAGAGATCCATAACTTGAATATCATTGTATCAATTTAAAAAGTTGTATTTGTAGATAAAACTTTCTATAACAAAAACTCCAGGCCCACATGGCTTCACTACTAAACTTTAAGGAATAAGTAATGAAACAATTTTACACAACTATTCCAGATAATTGAATAGGTAGAGCACTACCTCATTCATTTTATGAGGCTAGCAGTATTCTGACATCAAAACAAAGATACTACAAAAAAAAAATGTAGAATAATGTGCCTCGTGAATATAGATGCAAAACTTTTAAAAATTATATCAAATAAAATTCAACAATATAAAAGTGGTAATATTTCAAGTAGGCTTTATCCCAAGAACAGAAGACTGGTTTAAAACCCAAAGTTGATTGATGTAATTCACCAATTAACAGACAAAACCCCCCACAAATTAACAAATCATTTTAATAGATGCAGAAAAAGCACTTGAAAATTTTAACATCCAATCTTAAATTTAAAAAAGAAAACACATCTCTCAGCAAGTTAGGAATAAATAATAAAGTCCTCAACCTGATAAAGGTTATCTACAAAACTTACAGCTAACTTTATACTGAATGGTGAAAGATGGAATGCTTTCTTCCTTAGATCAGAAACAACCCAAGTTATTTCTTCTCTCACTACCTTCATTCAACATTCTATGTAAGGTTTTAGCCAGTAATAAAGCCAAATAAATAAAGACATTCATATTGGAAAAGAAATAAAATTGTTATTCACAGATAACATGATTGTCTATGTAGAACTGTATGGAATCTTAAAAAATGAAAGAACTGATAATGAGGTCAGCAATGTTATAGGACACAAAACCAATATGTAATGATCATCAATTATATTCTGATAGCCTGACATTACTTAAAAACTAAAAAATTTTAAATATGATGCTTAGGGGAAAATGTGAAATGCTTAATGAAAATTTTGCAAGAATTATACACTGAAAATTAAACCATATTGCTCAGAGAAATTAAGAAAGACCTAAATAATGGAGACATATGTCATGTTCATGGGTTAGAAGATTCTATGCTGTTAAGACGTTAATTCTCTCCCAAATTCACTATAGATTTACACAATTCCCATTGTAAACTCCATAAGCATTTTTGGTAGAAATGGATAAACTAGATTTTAAAATGTATATAGTAATGCAAAAGACCTACAACAGATGAAATAATCTCAAAAAAAAAAGGTGGAAAAATTATACTACTTAATTTTAGGACTTATTATAGAACTAGAGTAATCAAAACAGTGTAGTATTAGTATAAGAAAGACAAAGAGATCAATTAAACAGAAAAGAAAATCCAGAAATATATCCATATATATGTGTGTTTGGTCATTGATTTTTGACAAAGCTGCCAAGGCAATTCAATGTGAAAGGATATTTTCAATAGTGTTAGAACAATTAAATAGCCATGTTAAAAATACAATGAACCTAAACCTTTACCACACACCATATCCTAAAATAAACTTGAAATGGATCATAAAACTACATGTAAAAGCTAAAATTATAAAAACCCTTGAGAAAAAAATTTAAAAATTTTACAGACCTTGAGAATGGCAAAAATTTCTTAAACATCACACAAAAAAGAAATGAGAAAAAAATAAGTCAGCTATCATCAAAAACTTTAAATTTGTTCTGCCAAAGCTACTATTAAAAATGAAAATGCAAGCCACAGCTTGAGAGAAAATGTTTGTAAACCTGGCTGACAGAGAGCTTGTATCTTTACTATACAAAGAATGCTTATGACTCAATGATAGAAGCCAAACAGCAGGGTTTTTTTAAATGGGTACAATATTTGACCAGACTTCACCAATGAAGATATATAAATGGCAAATAAGCACATTAAAAGATGCTCAACATCATTAGTCATTAGGGAAATATAAATTAAAACCATAGTGAAATATTATTATATTCCGACTAGAATGGTTAAAATTAAAAAGACAGCATAAGCCTGGCCAGGAAGTTTAGTGGATAGAGCTCAGTGGATTAAGCATCATCTCTATGCTCCAAGGTCACGGGTTTGATCCCCAGTCATGGCACATATGAGAAGCAACCAATGAGTACACAACTAAATGGAACAACTAAGTGGAACAAGTTGATGCTTCTCTTTCTCTCTCTCTCTCGCTCTCTCTCTTAACATCCCACTCCCTTTCCTCTCTCTCTCTCTCTCTCTCTCTCTCTCTCTCCCTCTTACAAATCAATGGAAAAAATTTTTAATAAAAAATAGAAATAAAACGATTAAGCATAGCAAGTATTGAGGAGAATGCTGAAGACTCTCATACACTGGTGGGAATATAAAATGTTACAAACTATTTAGAAAGCAATTTGACATTTTCTTTAAAATTGAACCATACAGCTACCATATGACTCAGCCCCTCCACTTCTAGATATTTAACCAAGAAAATGAAAGCATATGTTCCAACAAAATACTTATTCACAAATGTTTATAGCAGTTTTATTTGCAACAGCAAAAATTGGAAGCAACCTAAATGACAGTAAGTGAATGGATAACAAACTATGATATAGTCACATAATAGAATGCTACTTTGTAATAAAAAGGAATGAAGGATTGACACACACAACAACATGGCTAAGATCCAAAATAAGTATGCTAGGAGAAATTAGCTAGACAAGGGAGATTACATATTGTATAATTTTATTATTTTTTTTATTTATTTTTTTATTTTATTTTATTCATTTTAGAGAAGAGACAGAGAGTAAGAGAGAGAGAGAGAAAGAGAGAAAGAGGGGAGGAGCTGAAAGCATCAACTCCCATATGTGCCTTGACTAGACCAGTGCAGGGTTTTGAACTGGCGACCTCAGTGTTCCAGGTCGACGCTTTATCCACTGCACCACCACAGGTCAGGCTTGTATAATTTTATTTTGATAAAATTCTTGAAAATGCAAACTAATCTATAATGGACAGAAAGCAGATTAGCAGCTACGTAAGGATGGAGGAGGAACAAGGGATTGTAACAGGCATTTAAAACTTTTGGGCGTGGTGAAAATATTCTTATCTTGTGCTGACTGCATTCAATGTTGTATGCATATGTCAATTTTCATAATATTGTATGTTTTAAATATGTGCTGTTTATTATATGTTAATATATTTCAATAAAACTGTTTTTAAAAATCATTATGAAATCTGTTTCTCAACTGTCAATAGAAATTTTGCAAATGCTGCTCCGATTGTCCAACTACCACCCATCTACATAAACTAAGGGCGATGGCTCTGTGTAAACAATCTTTCCTTCCTCCAAAGCCAAGGCTTTCTCCTCTCTATAAAGCTTCCCTGTGCAGGTTTCTAAAGCATGAAGTTCCTTCCTGGTGCATGGGAAAAAGCTTTGTGTTAAGTGCTGCAAACACAACAAGGCAAATAACTGACTTCATCATCCATAAGTGTTTTCCTCCATGTACTTTTGACAACTTACCATTAATTTTGGAAACTTCCCAATCGTTTCGTAAGCTTTCACTGCCAAGGGAAAATGTAAAGTGTGGACCCCGAAATGACTGCTGATCATCATCAGTAGCTTCGAAAATGAGACTTCCGGGTTGTCTGAGGGGATAGCAGAAGAACAAGCCTGTGTATTCCTTCACTAGCCGCGGGGGATTGTCGTTCACATCTATAAGGGTCAGGTGGAAATCTGCTGTGGTGCTCAAGGAGGATCCACCTAAGGAATTGAGTGATTTGAAAAAGAGTATCAGCTTTCTTATTTCCTCTTAACAAGAAAGAATATTTTCTTTTTCTTTCCTCCTTTTTTTTAAAAAATACAGTGTGTCCGTAAATTCATGGTGCACTGCTTTCCTGTGACTGGTCAAAAGTGCACCATGACTTTATGGACACATTGTATACAACTTAAATAGCTCGGTATATTGAGGTAGTAGAGAGAAAACAAATTTAGAATCAGACATGTTTTCATTTCCTGGTTAAAAAGTCATAATGATAATAATAACTAAGATGTATGTGCTAATATTTTATATACATTACTTCAAAATATTTCTAATTTACATTTACAGATAGAAGACTGAGACTCAGAGAAGTTGTGTGACTTGCCCAAGATCATACAGCAAGAGACGCTTCCAACCCAGGAGGTCTGATATTAGAGCCCGCGCCTTCCATTGTTCCTCAACACTGACTTGGGCACGCTCATTAAGTTTTCTAAATCTCATTTCTTTAGCTGTATGTAATACATGTGGCTTTGTGAGGATCCCAAAGCCACTATTTTCTAGTGTTCTTAGAATATAGTGCAGGGCTACAGAATTGTTATTAACTATGGTAGAGTGGTGAAACATTTGGACTTTGTATAGGCTATGTGATTGGTAGCTATGTGATTGTGAGCAAGTTACTCAACTGCTATTGCCTTGCTTTCCTCATCCATAAAATATGATCAATAAGTTGTATGAGGAATAACATTATACTGAGTGCTTAAAACACAGCTGTCAGACAATGTAAAAACACCGACTATTCCCATTCTTCCTGACTTCAATCACAGATACTGTTTCTAAAATTTCTGGCTCCATCCTGCTCTAGTTCCAGGGAACCCTGGAACTGCTTTTCTTTTTAACTGTCTTCTATGTCCCTGACTACACTTCACTAAAAGAGGAAACACCTCAGTGCTCGTGAGGTCATTTAATCTAGTTGATCATTTCAGGGTTAACAACTGCAAAATGGAGCAGGGATTTTGAATCCTGGTTTTGATTCATAAATCTGCTAAATTGTGAGAGGCCTTTCGAATACATGCAAGGTGTAGTGTTGACACCTAGAGTATGTTGTAGCAGAATGTATAGCATGAAGGCCCAGTCTGAAACTTCCTCCTGATTAACTGCGAGCTATTAAATCAAGAGTCTAAAACAGGGGTCCCCAAACTTTTTACACAGGGGGCCACTTCACTGTCCCTCAGACCATTGAAGGGCCAGACTATAAAAAAAACTATGAACAAATCCCTATGCACACTGCACATATCTTATTTTAAAGTAAAAAATGGGAACAAATACAGTATTTAAAATAAAGAACAAGTAAATTTAAATTAACAAACTGACCAGTATTTCAATGGGAACTATGGGTGCAGATGCATCCTGTGCTCCTCTCACTGACCACCAATGAAAGAGGTGCCCCTTCCGGAAGTGCGGCGGGGCCGGATAAATGGCCTCAGGGGGCCACATGCGGCCTGTGGGCCATAGTCTGGGAACCCCTGGTCTAGAATGTACCAGTATACAATGTGATATTATATAGAATGTGCTTAACTAGAAACAACTGAGAAAGAGAGCCAATGCCTGACCCGTCTCAGCAAGGCTCCTTCATTCACACACACCCCTTCCAAATTCAGCACACTGCATCTCTATCCTCACTGGTTTCACTTGACTGCAATACTTTTGTTTTCATTAATCACTTCATACATGGGAACATATTTATGATTCCCACCTACTGAAACGTTCCCTATTCCAGCTTCCAAACGTAGGTCTCACATTTTAAAAGTTTATTTTTTGGTTTAAGACTGCATTTATTTAATCATAATTTGTTCAAATCTCATTTTTTTGTTAACCAAGCAGATATATTTACTGTCTAATTAGAGGCTCTAATTAGCATAAGATGAACAGAATTCCTACTCTAAGTTGAAAAATTCCATTTAAATGCAAAGAAACTCGATGTTTTAATCACCAGTCTTATCACTGGTAAGCATGCTATTTCTGTGAACTTTAATTCAATTGTAATTTTTTAAATTCCCTAGGACTCCACATTCAGAACGAGTGGGTGATATACCTCATCACAACTGAACTAAATGAGATGCGAAGATTACATAAGGATGATTCAAACACCCTTGGCTTGTCTAAATAATAAGTCTCTCCAAAGTTCACCCTATTTCATCAAAACACTGACAGCCAGGGCCACCCACACCTACTGAATCAGAATCAGTATGTGAACTCCTTGTGTTTGTACTGAACTATCTCCTCAGGCAACTCTGGCACATATCAGGTGAGAACACTGCATAAAACATTTTATTTCAAAAAGGATGAGACTTGAGGTGTTGCAATTTAAGTCTAAAGAAGAAAGTGATGGTGTGAGTCAACCAGGCAATGGTTGACCCGACTTCCAGGAGAAACCCTCAACCACTTTGGAGAAAGCAGGTAGTTGAGTGGGCACACAGCAACCTTCCTAGAGTTGTAGTTCCTTCAGCAAACGAGAGTGAGCAGCACCCATGAACTCTACGCAGCCGGTAGAAACAACCCTGCAGATGGTCAGGGCACAGGTAGCTCTCACCTTGTACAAAATCAGGAAGAGGTTCCCTCCCTTTTTGTACCCTTCTTGTCTTTCCACTTACTCTGACAAGCTGATCCAGTAAACTTTCCCATCCACTTTCCCTTCCTCCTCTTTCTATTGATGTGTCCCAAGCATTTATGTTACCTTTCTTTTTTGCTTACCTACTTCAGTTGCCACCACTTGTACCCGATACAGACTTTCAGCTTCCCTGTCCAGCAAAGCCGCACTAAAGATCTCACCAGTGACAGGGTCAATTTTAAGCCAACCTCTTGTGTTGCCTCTCAGTGAATAACTTCATACGGTAAAAAGAGCAAAAGAAAGCCCACATTACTTTATATGAAAATATGAAGGTAGTTTATGCATCACTATGCTATTATGTCAATAGTATCCATTGCATATTATTTACCACATATTTCAAATATCATTATTTAATGTTAATGTTTTGTTTGCATACTGTTTTCCTTCAAAACGAGGATTTGCTCATCTTTACAAAGTGGTAGTTACACTTGTTTTATTAGAAAAGGTATAGTCACAGCCTGACCAGTGGTGGCGCAGTGGATAAAGCGTTGACCTGGGAACACTGAGGTCGCCAGTTCAAAACCCTGCACTAGTCTGGTCAAGGCACATATGGGAGTTGATGCTTTCAGCTCCTCCCCTCTTTCTCTCTTTCTCTCTCTCTCTCTCTTACTCTGTGTCTCCTCTCTAAAATAAAATAAATAAAATTTTAAAAAACAGTTTAAAAAAAAATCTAAAAAAAAAAAAAAAAGAAAAGGTATAGTCACAAACTCTGGAGGGAAAGCAGTTAAACTTTTCTGGGCATCAATTCCAATAAAAACAAGCTGGAAGTATCTTATAAAACTGATTAGCAAACCACCCTTCTAAGAAAACTTGAACACCCAATGGTGGAGATGTGTGAGTGGGTAGATACTCAGAGGCTGCTGATAGCCCAGCAAATTCTCTCATTCAACAAACATCTATAGAGTGCTTAGCAAATATCAGGCAGTGGATCAAGACAGGAGATTACAAAAAGGGGCTCTTAAGCCAGTAGAGGAGAAAGACACAGAGATAGACAATACCATGAAATGTGGTAAATACAATTGAAAGGACCCGGAATCGCAGAGAAATTCATGGGAATCAGAGCAGTCCTTCTGAAAGAGTAGATGTTAACTAAGGTAAGAAAAAGGAGGCTGCTTTAAGCATAAGGGACCGCACAAGCTAATGCAGAGAGGCCTAGGAGTAGCTTGCAGTGTGGGAGAATCAGATAATCCAGCAGTGCTGGGATAAAAATGGGAAGCAGTGGATGGAAAAGATAAAGCCAGAGAGACTAAAAAGAGACACATCATGGGAAGCAGTGGGCAGCCCTGGAATGGTGTTAAGCAAGAAGGTGACATAGTCATATTTGTGCTCAGAGGAATCCAGTGGTACGTGTTAGGTGAATTTGAGAGAGACAAGACTAGAACCACAGGAAAGCCAATCAGTACAGCCCTTTGTGAAGCAACATATCATAGCAATGAGGATGTTCATATCTTTAGAACAAAGAATTCCACCTCTGGAAATTTTCCCTAACTAATAAAACAACTTAAAAGAATTATATGCATACATATATTCAAAATGTTTGATATAATAATAGTCATAACAATAACTGGAAACAACCTATATGTCCAGAAAAAGATAATGATTAAAAAATTATGTGAAACCTATATAATTTTGCTCACCAGTGCCACCTCAATTTAATAAAAGATACAAAAAAAGTTATGATGCTTTAGTTCATCAAATTATTTTTCTCCAATATTAGTATATTTCATATGCAAAGTACAATGTTAGGCTCTGTGTACAGGTAATGAAAAATATATGGTAGTAAAATTATAAACATGTGTCCTCCCATCAGAATTTGTGATTACTAAATCATAGTATAGCCCCCACTGGTTTTTTCTTCTTTATAGAACTAGAGAAGGGATAAACTAATAGAGTAAAACAGTTGATGAGAACTTTATTCCTTGACAATCAGAAAAATGTCTTAGAATTTATTCTAAGGGCTAAAATGACAGCTCTTTGGAAGGCAAGACTCCTTTCAAATGTTTACAGAAACTAAAGGTATTGTCATCAAAACCACATATTTTGGTTTAAGTCATGCTGAACTATTTTTTCATGGCTTAGACAGTAGGGCTTTTATACAATAAAAGTAAATGATCTGGGGTCAAGTCAGGTCTATATGCTCATTAAGTATGTGACCTTTAAGAAATTATAGAGGTCTTGGCTGGTAGGCTCAGTGGTAGAGCGATAGCCGGCATGTGGATGTACTTGGTTCAATTCCCAGTCAGGACACACAGGAGAAGCACCCATCTGCTTCTCCAGCCCTCCCCCTCTCACCACCACCACCCCCTTGCTTCCTCTCCTGCAGCCATGGCTCAATTGGAGTGAGCTGAACCCGGGTGCTAAGGATGGCTCCATGGCCTCTGCCTTGGGCACTAAGAAGAGCTTGGATGCTGAGCAGCAGAGCAATGCTCCAGATGCATCGTCCCCTAGTGGGCGTAACAGGTGGATCCCATTCAGGGCGCATATGGGAATCTGTCTCTGCCTTCCTTCTTCTCACTAAATTTAAAAAAAAAGAGTTTATAGATATTGATACAGATAGAGATATATATCTCTACATATATTTCTTGGGGAAATCAATTCTCATTGTACATTTTTAAGGCAAAACTGTGTGGATCCTACTGCACTAAAAAAAAATGATTGAGACTTGCTAAGATGAAGGATTTATACATTTGTTTAACTGCCTCAACCTGAGCTTTAGCTTCCCCAGGGATGTGCTCTGGAATAAGTCTGTTGCTCCAGATCTGCTCTCTGGAGAGCCCAGGAACCTATACACACTGCATCAAGATTTTCTTAACCTTGCCAGGTGGCTGAGTCTGTCCAGTTGAACTTTTGCTTCATTCTCTTGGTCTAGACCTCCAGTCCACTTTAGGGGCTGGGCTGGAACTCTTCCCCAAACCTGGGCCCCTGGGATTGTTTCTGACCTACCTTTGGGCAACCTTGTCTCTAGACCTGATCTGCTGAACTTCCCAGCTCTCAGTGGGACCTGCAGTGAGTGGCCAGATGGAACCTGACATGCTTCCCACTTCCCTGAGCCTGGGTCTTCTCTCCTCCCCACCCAGGCTACTGACCCCTGCAGGAACCACGGTCAAGTTCACCATGTGTACTGGATATGGCTTCAGACCACTGGCTGCTCCTTGAGGAGAGAGCCCTGGAGTAAGGCCAGCTCCTCTGCCCCTCCCAGCCCTTCCTCCTTCCCACTGGCCTTGGTCACAGCACAGCTAGGCTTGCCTAGCCCTGGTCTCTACCTTATGTCCAGACCTTCTGGATCCTTGGCAGTCACGTTGCCCACTTTAGTGCCTATAGCCACATCTTCACTGACTTTTGCTTGGAATACATGCTGGGGAAATTGAGGTGCTTCATTCACATCTGTCACAAAAAGACTGAATGTGGCAAATGAGCTGGCATTGTACTGTACACCAGGCACCAGTGGCTCAGGATTTTCTGCTTGGAACACAATGTTGTGAATGGCTGCTGTTTCAAAATCAAGAGGCTGTGTAGGGCAAAAAAAAAAAAAAAGAAAGAAAAGAAAATTAGTTTGGGGATGACCAGCTCTCTTTAAAGACCCATTCCTTATTCTCCTTTAAAAACTTACAGTTCTCAAGTCAGTTCCAACCAGCACCTACTTCTCTGAATGAAAACAGAACCATGAAAAAGTCTGTGCTACAGGATTTATCACAAGTTTTAATGGGCTAATACACATTAATACTCTCCCAGAAGAGCAAATCAATGCAAGCGCTCCTCAAATTTCTTTAACCCTGGGACAGTTTGTTCATTCATTCAGCAGAAACTTATTGATTCTCTCAAAAGAAGAAGACAGTATGGGAAATGTTTAGATAGAGATTTCCACATCATATGATTTTCTGGGAAACTGAAAATCCAAACCCCGAAAGAAAAGTCCTTAAACTCATGGAAGTTAGGAGAGGTTAGAAGAGATAACCAAAAGATAGATGACCTGCTCTTGTTCCAGGTCATTCCAGACAGGGCAAGAAATAAAATATCAAGAAACCAATTTTGTTTTAGTGTGAAGAAGAATTTAATAGTTAGGGCTACCCAAGAGAGAAAGAGTTACTTCTAAAACAATAAGTTCTCAACTCTGGAAGGTTTTGAAAAATAGACTTAAAGAACACGTGACAGGCTAGCATAGAAAGACCTTAAATATCATTTAAACAATTTGTTCTATTCATTTAAACAATACATTTAAGGTTTTCCTCAAGGCACAGAGTTCATGATTCTGTGAGGGAAAATTTCTAATCCTAGAGAGTGAAATAACCCTTAAAGTTGGGCTTCTTAACTGGAATTAAAGGGCTTCCAGGGATCTATGAATCTCTAGAAACCAAAATCTAAACACTGTATGTATGTGAACTTTTTTCTAGGGAGAGGATATATAGCCTTGTTAGAGTCTCAGGAATACCCGACACCACTTGCTGAGCTGTCTGTCCTTTAACTTTAGTTTATATCCATTTATATAATTGGTTAAACAGAATGGTAATATCCATTTGTGAAGAGAAAAACTCATAAAGGGTTTGACACATGATTTCATTAGCTCAGCCTGCACTTCCTTAACACCTGAAAAAAAAATTCTCCCCCTGAGCCAGAAGTTGGCCCAATGCTGTCTTCCCCAGATTGGCTTCCCTAATCCTTACACTCCATCCCCATAGACAAACTCCACATCTTCTGCAATCTCAAAGGACCTGACCCAGGATTATAATTATTTCATTATCTGTTTAGATTCTTACCAACCATAAGCTCTCTGGGAGGAGGAATTGTGTTATATTCATCATTGTTTATCACCTTTTTCTTGACAAAGAGTACCCAGTACCCATAATGTATCAGTTAGAAAACATAAAGATGAGAAAGCCTTGGTCTTTTTTGAGCCTTTGAGGGCTCCAGTGGAAAGAAGTTCAGGGAAGATCTCCACTTTCCAGAAATCCCTTTCCTCCATATACACAAACACACAATATTACAACCCAATTTATAGTTCAACAGAATGTACAATGGAAAGATTGCCCCTATGAAAGAGAAAGAATTATTGTGAAGGTATAAAGTAGTTTGAGATAGAAAATATGAAGCAATTGATAGAATATAAAAATACAAGATGTAAAATGTTATAAACCAGCTGAGATTAAAAAGAGGGAGGTTGTTCACGGATTTAAGCACCCACTGTCTAAAAGGTATGGCCCCATGAAAACCTCTTGATCATTACTACATGCTCTAATAGGGCTCCTCTTCTGAGGGTGGGATTAGGGGGCAAGCTGGAGCTTCTGACTCCCAGAGACCCACTCCTTGTCTCAGGGGATAAAGGCAGACTCTCAGAGACCTACTTTTCATCTCAGGGGAGGAAGGCAGAGGCATCAAATGAAGAAATCTTGGCAGATGGAACAGAAAAGCAGCAGTCCCCAGAGTAAGCCCAAAATGAGGACAAAGGACTCTGTTCCCGCATGGTCCAGCCACTCCCAGACTCAGGCAGGCAGCATAGCTATCTGTGTGCTCAGGCAGAAGAGCTGCATCCTATCCTCACCACCAAACAGATTCTAATCTCCTCCCTGGATTTCCATCCCAGCACTGTGGCTCCCAGAAGTGAGGGGTAAAGAAATGAGATGGTATGTCTACAAATGAGAAGTAACCTGTGTTACCAAAACAGAACATGTGAGGCCAAGTAGAAAGAGATGATGGAGAAGACCACGTACATCAAGGTAAAGAGTTGGGACTTTGTCTTTGAGGAGCAAGGAGAGGTGTTAAGCACCAGACTGACAGAGTCAGATTAGTGTTTTAGAAAGATAACTCTGGGAGCAGCCATGTGAGGGATAAATTTCAGATGATCCAGATGCAGACAGGGAGACCACTTAGAAAAGGTGTCAGTGCCTCTTAAACACTTATTGAATGGAAAAACAAATGGAAAAAATGAGAAGTTTGCCATTGATCAGTTTGCTTAACTTTTACACCAGGAAAAACAGAACCAAATCTTCCAGGGAAAAAATTAGAAATGAAAGATACCAAATCAGCTAATGATAATCAGCAGAACTGAATCAAGGACAAGTATTGTCAAACCATGTATATCATCTTTCATAATGCAGGGATGCACCTGCAAAGACAAGTCAAGGGACCCATCATGGCTGTTGGGATGGTCTTGAGATCTTGTCTGGAAGACACAGTCATTAAATAAGCTGAAAAAATATGCTCACGCAGCAGTTCCTCTTCTACATATAATTGCTTGAAAAGTCAAACTTAGTGATTTAGATTCAACCTGAGGGCCAAGATACAAGTGTTGAGGGAGAGGAGTTACAATGGGAGATATTTAACATTATTACTGATTGATGATGAGAAAAAGTGTGTGTACATTAGTTTTCCAAATGACACTGGGGTTGATTTTTTTAAAAAGTCATGTACTGAGAATTCAAAACAACTAGCTTAATGGAGACGTGGCAAAATTTGCACTTTTTCTGAGAGACAGAGAGACAGACAAACAGGAAGGGAGAGAGATGAGAAGAATCAATTTTTAGTTGCAGCACCTTAGCTGTTCATTGGTTGCTTCTCATATGTGCCTTGACCAGGGGGCTCCAGCTAAGCCAGTGACCCCTTGCTCAAGCCAGAGACCTTAGGCTCAAGCCAGCGACCTTGGGTTTCAAGCCAGTGACCTTTGGCCTCAAGCCATCAACCATGGGATCATGTCAATGGTCCCGTGCTCAAGCTGGCAACCCCGTGCTCAACCTGGTGACCTCGGGATTTTGAACACGGGACGTCAGTGTCCAGGTCAATGCTCTAACTATTGCACCACGACCTGGTCAGGCTAATCTTTGCATTTTAAAAAATTAAAATTGTAACAAAACCTTGAATTTCAAGCAAGGATGTCCCAGGAGAGTTGATAAGCTGGCAGCATTCAAAAAATAGCCTTCCTGCTCCGGACACATACTTGGCCTCGAAAGTATCATGATCTACCACAACCACACAACAGGCCAGAGATTTGGGTAGCAGTCAATATTGAGTAGGACAGCATTTCCAAAATTTGTTTAATCCTAAATATCACTCCAAGCATGTGACATAGTAGAAAATACATATACTGTTCTCTGTCCCCAGTTCCTGGCACAGAAGCTCCTAAAATCCTTGTAATTTCCTCAGTGAGAAGAGCACTAAGAGCATCTTCTGTTCTAATGTTTGGCCTTTGACCTCAGTTCTTGAGACTAAGCTCCTAAATCCCTTGGAGTTTTCTGAGTAATAGGAATGTCTTTTGGTCTAATGAGGCAACTCTTGGTGAGCTCCTGGATGGGGTCTAGTCACAAGAAAAACCAAGCCAGGATTAGAAGCTTGGAACTTTCAGTCCCACCCCACCATCCCTTCCAGGAAAGGGAAGAGAAGCTAGAGGTCTAGCTAATAATCAATCCTGTCTCCATAATGAAGCTTCTATAAAAATCCCACAAGTATGATGTGTGGAGAGCTTCTAGGTTGATTAATACATCCATGTGTTAGGAGAATGGTACATTCTGGCTCCATAGGGACTGAAGCTCCTGCACTCAGGACCGTTCCAGACCTTGTCCTCTGTATCTATCTGGCTGTTCATCTGTACCCTTTATCATATCCTTTAACATATAATAAACTAGTGAATGTTAGTGTTTCTCGGAGTTCTATGAGCTGTTCTAGCAAATGATAGAACCTGAGGATGGATTCATAGGAAACTCTGATATATAACCTGTCAGTCAGAAGGATTGGTGACAACCTGCGTTTGCGATTGGCTTCTGAACTAGGGGCAGTCTTATGGAACTGAGCCCCTAACCTGGGGGCTCTTGTGCTATTTCCAAACAGATAGTTTCAGAATTGAGCTGAATTGCAGTGCATCGGGCTGGTGTAAGGGAATTGCTTGGTGTGGGGGAAACCCACACCTCAGGTCTCAAAAGAAAAATGCATTGTGGGAGTAGTACAAAAGTAAAAGAGAAAAACAAAGGTGTTTTCTTTTCCCCTTTGCAGGAGTCTTTTAAAATTACTGATTTCCAGGCGCTTCTTGGGAGAGGCTGAGTCAGCAGTCCCCAATGGGTACTATTTGAATTCTCTTGGATTAAACAAATTTGGCTCCCTTGGCAATAGGGGAAAGCACATCTTTTCACAGGTAAAACCCTGGCTTCTGCCCTAGTTCTAAATGATCAGAATTAAAATAATGCTGAATATTTTGGTTTACTATCTGCTGGGTGCTGTGTTAAGAGCAATATATGTGTTTTCTATTTTCAGATTTAATTCTCCAACAACTTTATGAAGAAGGTGCTACCATTTTAACCATTTTTACCAATCAGAAAACTGAGTCTTGAGAGATTGCATCATTTGGTCAAGATCACAGAGCTAGTAAGGACAACACCAGGCCTCAACAGAAATCAGTTCCTAGGAAAACAAGAAGCCTGGGGTCAAGATCCCAGCTCTGCCATCAGTGGGGAACCTGACTATATCCTGCTGTGGGCCTGCACCTCATCCGTATCTGGGACTTACTTCTGCTTCCCTCATAATCAGTGTGAAAAGAAAAGGAGAGCATATGCAGAATTGCTTCGTAAAATAAAATGAGCTACCGTTGGGGGGATGGGTATCTCAGTGAACTTTACCTACAATTAGCACATTTGTAATTTAGGTGAACAGTTGTTGATAGAATTGTGATTAAGAGACTTAGTTTTTGAATGTGATACCAAAAGCAAAGGCAACAAAAGCAAAAACACAGAGCAAGAAGGGCAACCAATATCATCACCTGGGCAACAGGCTTTCATGTGGGCAGTGCCATTTTTAACAAAGTGAGCACAATATATTCTATTTGCCCAATTGTGGGCCATTTCCCTTTATTCTAGACTTGTACCGGCCAATGAGTAAAAGCAAACACAGGGGCACCAAATCCCATTCTTTCTGGTTTCTTCCTAGAATCAAAGTCTCCACTAGCCTCAGCTACATCCTTTTCCCCATCTGCATGCCTCCATCTTGCTGGCTGCCTCCTCCCCTGCAACCATGTGGTATCCTCCCTGCTCTGTAACAATATGGTCTCTTCTCTCAAAATGGCCTCCTAGCTCCTCCTTTTAAAACTTTTCAGTGCATGCCTGACCAGGCTGTGGCGCAGTGGATAGACCGTCGGACTGGGATGCTGAAGACCCAGGTTCGAGACCTCGAGCTTGCCAGCTTGAGCGCGGGACCATCTGGCTTGAGCAAAAGCTCACCAGCTTGGACCCAAGGTCGCTGGCTACAGCGAGGGGTTGCTCGGTCTGCTGAAGGTCCGCGGTCAAGGCACATATGAGAAAGCAATCAATGAACAACTAAGGTGTTGCGACGGCCATGAAAAACTAATAATTGATGCTTCTCACCTCTCTCTGTTCCTGTCTGTCTATCCCTATCTATCCCTCTCTCTGTCCCTCTAAATAAATAAATAAATAAATAATTAAAATTAAAAAAAAACTCTTATAACCTAGTTTTATATAACTCTTTTATTGTACTTAAGTATTAAATGCATGAAGTAATAAACTACCTTTAGGTATATTGTTTTTTATACTTAAAATGGTCATTAGGGCCCTGGCCAGTTGGCTCAGTGGTAGAGCATCAGCCCAGCGTGTAGATTTCCCAGGTTCAATTCCCAGTCAGGGCACACAGGAGAAGCACCTATCTGCTTCTCCACCCCTCCTCTTCTCACTTCTCTCTATCTCCCTCTTTCTCCCTCTCTCTCTTTTCCTCCCTTCTGCAACCAAGGCTTGGTTAGAGCGAGTTGGCCCCAGACACTGAGGATGGCTCTATGGCCTCTGCCTCAAGTGCTAAAAAATGGCTCCAGTTTAACAGAGCAAGGGCTCCAGATGGGCAGAGCATCACCCCCTAGTGGGTTTACCAGGTGTATCCCAATCAGGGTGCATATGGTTATTTGTCTCTGACTCTTCTTCTCTCACTAAATAAATAAATAAATAAATAAATAAATAAATAAATAAATAAATAAAATGGTCATCAGCGCAGAGAATAGGTTGTTAAATTATTTGAATCACACCACTGACTCTAGGTCTTAAGTTAGCACTATCCCAAGCAGCACTAGGAAGTTTGTTAACCAGCAAAATTATCCTACAAAGAACTTTTGGGACATTAATGGTATTCAAGACATGCAGTTTGGTTAAAAATATCTCTGTCATCACATGAACATGAGTGTAAGAATCTGGGTAGGCTAGCTGCTTATAACTTCCAGAGTGCCAGGACTCCTGTTCTGTCTAGGGTCACCTTTCTATGGATAGCCAGACCAATCTTCTCACTAGAATGCTATTATCACAGTGCCTGAGGGACAGAGAGCAGGATTCACAAGCCCTAAACACAAATTGGATGATTGTTTTTTGTGCCTGCTTGTTAACACTTATATATGGGAGGGAATTCAATTACTTAGTCAACTAATATTTATTAAACCTCTACTATATGTGCCGGACACTTGGAATATCACCAAAAACAAAATAATAATGTAATAAAGATTTTGGTCAGAGGCCTGCTCTATTGTAACATATGTCCTCAAAGTTATATGAGACGATACTTGCAGCTCTCACCTAACCACATTGGGGTTACCAACATCTCCCTAGAGGTGCCCATTAGCTGCAACTGCTAAAGTTAAGCTGGTTCACAACAAGCCACCATAAAAAAAAATGTTGACATGGGAATCGTTCTTACTGAGATAGACAGGACTCTATATTCTTGTAGATCCCTAGAGAGCTCTAGTCCTGAGGGAGGATGGAACATACGCTGTTGGGAACACCAATAGCAAACTTTGAAAAATATCATTTTCTTTTATTTTCTTTTTCTTTTTTTTTTAAGTGAGAGGAAGGGAGATAGTAAGACAGATTCCCACATGTGCCCTGACCAGTATCCCTCCAGCAACCCCTGTCTGGGGCTGATGCTCAAATCAACTGAGCTATCCTCAGTGCCTAAGGCTAACGCTTGGACCAAATGAGCTATCCTCAGTGCCTGGGGCCAATGCTCAAACCAATCAAGCCACTGGCTGTGAAAGGGAAAAAGGTAGAGAAGGGGGAGTGAAGCAGATGGTCACTTCTCATGTGTGCCTTGACTGGTGATCAAACCCGGGATTTCCACAAGCTGGGCCAACCTTCTATCCACTGAGCCAACTGTCCAGGGAAAAATGCCTTTTCTTTTATTCTTTCATCTATGGTTCTTTTTCTTCATGTATATAACCTGAGCCAAAGGGGCAGTTGGAGTGCCATCTTTTCCAAATGTCAGACTGACACAGAATGCTAATGGTTTGAGTTGGTCCACACATACATCTCGCTGCTGAAACCCAGTGAGACACTCTGTCAGAGGTGATAATGGGATCAGAATTCTGACACTGGCCCACGGCTTGCTTCAGGACTAACTCTCTTCTTCTGGTGCATCTATCCATTTTCTGTGAAATTCTTTGCTTTTGTCTTAAAAAAAAGCCTTTACTTCATTTTACCTGATTCTGGTTCACACTTTTCTCCAGAGCTTTTATTTTTTCTTTTCAGCCTCCAGTACAATATACTGCAAAGCTATAGCATTCAACTATGCTTGCAGACTTGCAGAATCTCTTTTGCTTATAACTGACCCCTTTTAATTCTAAATATATTGGATGACATTGAGTTCTGCTTTCTATCAAGCCATTTGGTAAACCATTTCTATTATCAAATGTATAGATAAGGCAGCCACACAGAAAAGGGTTAAGATTTAGGTGTACACAGTGGGGACATGAGTAGATTAAGGGAGCAATGTAAAGATCCTGCACAAAGAAGGAAGTACTATGGTAAGCAAGACTTTGGCTCCAGTCTGCCTAGTCCTTACAGAGGGAGAGACAAAGTAAGAGCCTGTTAGCTTAGCAATATGATAAAAGATCAAAGCAAGGGACAGAGAAGTAATAAAAAGATAAACTTGTTTATTAAAACTTGAAAGGGTATTTACCAATTTCCAGTCATTTCTAAAAAGGAATCTATGGCTGGCATTTTAGAATAAAAGGTCTTACAGTCTAAATGACTCATAGAGTTCATCTATTTTAACAGCCCACATTTGCAAAGGGAGAAGTAAAGCCCTAAGCACACACACTCCACCCCCATATTTAGCAAATAAAAATATTGAAGACCTCATTAAATTTGAATTTCAGATAAACAACAAATAGTTTTTAATATAAGTATGCCCCAAATATACATGGGGCATACATATACTAAAAATTGTTTATCATGCATTTTATCTATTTTATAT
The DNA here is from genome assembly GCA_037038555.1 of Rhynchonycteris naso. Classification (NCBI taxonomy): domain Eukaryota; kingdom Metazoa; phylum Chordata; class Mammalia; order Chiroptera; family Emballonuridae; genus Rhynchonycteris; species Rhynchonycteris naso. The sequence goes on from CM072998.1 coordinate 246,862,906, forward strand.
GGCAATCTTACCTCCCCCCACAAAGCTTACTTGGTCAGTTAATGACAGACTCAGAACTAGATTCCTGGCCTTTTTGTCTTACAGGAGAATAGGAATGACTGAGAGTATGCCAGGATCCATTGCCATGTCTGAGATGTCACTGTTAATACATGGCTTCTGCCTACAGGTCCTTGCATGGTCATAAGTAAATTAATCAGTGAAAAAGACAAATTCCACTAAAGGACCACTTACCTTTTTAATTATGACATATCCAATGTTGGTTTGGGGATCTGTGTCAATCTCCAGTCGCCCCTCATCATCTCCCTGTGTAATTCGATACAGGATTTTAGAACTCCCAGTAAATGGCTCATCAGCATCTGTAGCCTGGATGGTTAAGATGGTGGACCCAATGACTGTGTCTTCAGCAAGAGTTAGGTTTCCATACTAAAAAGAAAAAAATGAGATTGTCATCAAGAATAATTGCCAAAGAGATAAGTTATCTCTTTAGCTTCAGAACAGACACAAGTCATCACAAGTCATAGTTTGCAACAATATTCACCAAGCAAGTTTTCTATTGATAAATATATTGCAGTGGTTTTGACCTCAGTAATACTCATAGACTGATATCCATCATACCAAGAAACACAACATCTCAGAGAGCTACTGGTAGGATTCTTAAACAGATTCATTGCTCTCACATCCAATACACTTAATAACTGTAATTATTATATCAGTGATTATATAAATACTATATATTGAGTATTTATAATGTGGCAGGTACTTTACATACGTTATTTTAATTAGTCCATAATCAACCAGGGAATAGTTGTTAAGAGCCTGAACTTTGGAGTCAAAGAGTCAAACAGCCTTGGTATATATCCTAGGCTTGCCACTTATTAGCAGAATAAGTTGAAGCAAGTTACCTAACATATTAAGTCTCAGTTTCATCAGCTGTCTAATGCAGATAATAATAACGTAACTACTTTGTGTTTGCTGGGAGAATTGAAAGGTAATGCATGTCAAGCCCCTGATGACTGGCACATAGTAAGTCTGTACTCAATCAAGATAAGCAACAGCCCTACTGAGTAGCCCTATCATTATTTTCATTTGACAGAAGAGCAAGGAATTAGAAGGTAAAACTCACCCAAGACCATAAAGAATTAAGATTCATAGCCACGTCCTGGCTGGTTGGCTCAGCAGTAAAGCATCAGCCCAGTGTGTGGAAGTCCCAGGTTCAATTCCCAGTCAGGGCACACATAGGAGAAGCACTCATCTGCTTCTCCTCCTTCACCCTCTCTTTCCTCTCTATCTTTCTCTTTCCCTCCTATAGCCAAAGCTCCATTGGAGCAAAGTTGGCCAGGGCGCTGAGGATGGCTCTGTGGCCTCCGCCACAGGCACTAGAGTTGCTCTGGTAGCAACGGAGCAATGCCCCAGATGAGCAGAGCATCAGTCCCTAGTGGGCATGCCAGGTGGGTCCCAGTCAGACGCATGCAGGACTCTGTCTGCCTTCTGCTTCTAACCTCGGAAAAATATAAAAAAAGAAAAGAAAAAGAAAAAATAAAAAGGATTCATACCTATGTTTGTCTACCTCTAAAGTCAGTGTTTTTAAACACTAGCCCAGACCATCTCCTGCTCCTCCGTTGAGAATTCGTTTATCTCTTCTGGCTATCATCATCTTAAAGATGGAAAGAGTAGGCCCCAGGAGAAGACTACAGCAGTGAAAGCACCAGACTCATTCTCTAGAGCCTAGTTTGCATTTCCAAGCTCTAAAACTCTTAATGCTGGATTCTCACCTTCAATTTAAAATCACTGTCTAGATGTAATACAAGGAACTCACAACACAACGAAGGGAGGAGCATGGAAGCTGAGAAGCAAAGAATTCTATCTCATGTTTGCTTTAACTCAGTGCCTGTTACACAAGTTATGTTCAATCACACCTCTTACAACCCTGAACACTCTTATAAGTCAACCGCCCGTCTTTGTCACAGTCTTCTTTCTATTGTGATTTATAAGCATCATCACAGGGCTCTGGGCTGACTCATAACTAACTTCAAACAAACTAGTTCAATGGGCTTCTCTCTGCTCCAGAATAAATAAAGGGAGACTTCAATTCTAAGGGGAACAAGTGATAGAACTACCCCTAAGTTTAAAACCCACTCCAACAATAAGGTAAACATTTCTCTTGATGTACTAAACTGATCATTCTCTCCTGCTTTTTCCTCCCAACATTTCTAATTCTTGCAAATGTCTTGAGCACATTTTTCTTTGGCTTATACCAGAGATTAGTTTTTTCTTTTCCTTTGCTATTACTCAAATATTGTAAAATAAGTTTAAATTTTTAATATTCCAAATATTAAACCTTTTACAAAAAATACTTATTTGAAATTTAGCATTAATTCACATACTGTCCTACACACCAAATGTATAATGACAAACTGCAAGTAGCCATTCAACTCCTTTCAATTTGGCAAAGATTGTGGTTGCAGCTTTAAAGCAGCCCTTGGAATAAATGAGCCATTGTCAGAAATTTATAAACAGATTGTTCCAGATACTATAACAGTGAATGTTATTGTTCCCTCAAAAATTTCACTGAAGAAGATGTCTAGGTTTGTTACCATGTATTTACTAATGTGAAGTCTGGCATTTTCCCTACCTACTGTCTGTGTCTTTATTCCAGAAGTAGGGATCAAGTAATATGAACAAAGTAGAGAAAACACAGAAGGTGGCAACTCACATCTGATTTTTCGAAGATGGGGATCTGATCGTTGATATCAATAACATTGATCTGCACCTGACAGAGGGTCTTGAAATCTGAAAATCAAAGTCATATTACAAAATTTTTCACTGAAAAATTATGTATTAATATTAGAAACCTACAAGAAAACATTGGCAAGTGAAGTGACATCCATAGTCACAATTTTGCTGTTGACATGCAATTTATGTGGAGATGGTATTCACTTCTCCCCACCTGCACCCACAAGCAGGTCACCACCAGAGGTTGAAGAATGTCCCGAAAGAAGTTTCCCTGGGTTTCCCATTTGCCTTCACCTGCCCCCTCCACAGTAAGGCTTGTTCTTGAGCAACACGTTCCTTTTCTGTGAAGCAACCTCATGGTTTTTTTTTAACTAGTGAAAGTTATGTATCCTTCAAAACCCAGTGCAAAATTATGCTCCTAGGAAACATTCCCTGAGCATCCCAGCCAGCCCTTTCCTTCTCTGAATACCCAGCACTTACCATCCTACATCTCCTCTGTTCCCTGTTGTGGGAAGGGTCAGGGTACCTGTTCCCTTTCCTCCAAGTAAGGGAGAAAGTGGTACAATCAGTCCCCTGGCCTGACTTCCCCGTTTGCTAGAGGCAAGAGAAGTGCAGACAGAGGTGGCTCGTGGAACCCGGGAGAAATGACAGGCTTTGAGGATGGGTTTGACAATTCAGAGACCTACTCAGTGACAGCAGAGTCAACCTAGGTCCAAGATGAGCATGGATGGTGAGTGGGAATTGGGGTGCCCAGGGAAATACAGAGAATAAGAAACACCGTGATACATTCTTTATTGGGATCACCATTCTCTTAATAACTATGACGTGCTATATTTTACAAAGATCAAGAATCTGAACTCTGGAATCCCACTGTTTAAATTCTGGCTCTACCACTGATCAGGTGTGTGAGAGCTTGATGGTATCACTCTGTACCTCAGTCGGTTTTGTATAAGATCTAGATAACAAAAGAACTGAGGTTCTTTTTTTTTTTTTTTTTTTACAGAGACAGAGAGAGAGTCAGAAAGAGGGATAGACAGTAACAGACAAACAGGAATGGAGAGAAATGAGAAGCATCAATCATCAGTTTTTCATTTTGACACCTTAGTTGTTTACTGGTTGCTTTCTCATATGTGCCTTGACTGCGGTCTTCAGCAGACCGAGAAACCCCTTGCTCGAGCCAGTGACCTTGGACTCAAGCTGGCAAGCTTTTGCTCAAACCAGATGAGCCCGCGCTCAAGCTGGCGACCTCGGGGTCTCAAACGTGGGCCCTTTCATATCCCAGTCCGATGCTCTATCCACTGTGCCACTGCCTGGTCAGGCAGAACTGAGGTTCTTGACATAATAATAATTATTAGCACTCTCTAAGGTACCAGGCACTACATTAAGTGCTTTGCCTCCATTAGTCATTCTATCTTCATAATAACTTCATGACATAAGTTCTGCTATAATTCTCATTTAGTTCACAAGTGAGGAAGCCAAGGTATAGGGAAATTAGGTAACCTGACTAAGGTCACACAACTAACTAGTGATGGAGCCACAGTTTAAATTCCTTTGTCCTCTACCTCTTCTCCCCACCCTCCTCCCTGCTCTGTGTCTGGAAGGCCCACCCTATGAACTGCATCAGTGGACATTCTGGCCCTTTGGGTAGCAGTTGGGTCCTGCCAATAGAAACACTTGAAGGAAGTGGGAGAAAGGGCAAGAGGTGAAAGGTCTGGTGGAGTTCCCCATTCCCAGCAGCCTATGCATAGCCACAGGCACAGGGTCTGCCACTTTCAGAAATGCTCCCTTTCCTCAACCCTGTCCACTGTGTTTCATGTGTTGGTTTTCTTCACCTTGTCCACACCTTTACAAATAATCCCTCCTTTAAAACTCTTTTTGGTTACTCCTTTTGAGGAGGCCCCTCTATTTTCTGCTGGGATCCTAATGAATATACTCAGGCATTCTTACTCCAGAGCTCCTGCTCAATGCCCTGAGCATATAACCTAATAATAATTGAAGTATGAATAAGTAAATACTCAATAAAACTGGGGCTAGGCCCCAGAACATTTGGAGACAACAAGAATGACTAAAGATTGAAGGGTCCTGGGATCTGTACTCACTGGCTCCCTGTTCTATACAAACCTCATTAGGGATAGCAGGGGTTCTCCAGGGTAATAAGCTATCCCTGATTTTATGTAAAATTATGTCAATTACAACCTATTCTTCAATTTTATTTTTTTTTCTGTGCCTCGATGGGGGAAAAGAGGGGGGAAATCCAGCTGAACCAGTGACCCCTTGCTCAAGCCAGCAATCTTGAACTCAAGCCAGTGACCTTTGGGTCATGTCTATGACTCACATTTAAGCCAGTGACCCCACACTCAAGCCAGTGACCTCGAGGTTTTAAACTTGGGTCCTCAGTGTCCCAGGTTGATGCTCTATCCACTGTGCCACTGCCTGGTCAGGCAGTCACTAATTTTCTGTATTGTACACTTGAATGTTTAATTCCATCAACATACATACACATATACTGTATATTTATGCATAAAAATATTTTATTATATATATTTCCTATAGATGTATTTATGCACAGTGTGTCTGTAAAGCCATGGTGCACTTTTGACTGGTCAAAAGTCAAAAGTGCACCATGACTTTACGGACACACTGTATATAAACAATATGTAATCTGAATTGCTTCAGTTCCCCTTTTATTTGCACACGGGATCTCTTTCACTTCTTCCAGAAAGCCTTACCGTTTCTCTCCCTCACTGAATCATTCATTTCTTTCACAAGCCACCTTATACATGTTTATTTTAAATATAATTTATTTATTCACATGTCCATCTTCTCTATCATGAGTGTTTCTTGAGGCCAGACAATGACTCTTAATCACAGATGTATACTCAGTTCCTTAAAGGTGCCTCAAACCAGGCAAATGCTCAATAACTATTTGCTAAAAGAATGGATGACTGTTAGTGTGAGACTGTTAATTCACCATGGTTTATTCTATTCATTATCACCTTTGTTGTACCTTTTAACATAATACTAAACAAATGTTAGCCCCCAATATTTGCCAAATTACTAAGTTTTGAACATTCTGCATTAGGGGCCTGTCAAACCCAGTTCTATTCAACATCAGTGTAAAGTAATATATATATATATATATATATATATATATATGATGCCTTTTATTCTCCATACCTTTATAATCTGTGCCTCCTAAAACTCTAAGAATAACACTTACTGAACTAGTTGTTAATCTAAGATTCAGTCCTAACTCAAAGAAAGAGTCTTAACTGAGGAGTGTGTGCCCCTACAATAAGTCTGTCTCTGAATACATGTATTTTCTGAGTCTGTACATATTTGTCTGAGAATGAATGTATATGTTTAAGTGCATAGTTTTCATCAGATTCTGAAAGGGTCTTAAAACCCAACAAATATCAAGAACCACTGCCTTTGTAATTGTATAAGGAGTAAGAAAGAATGTGTCTTGATATTGTCACATGGCCAACTAGAAACTAATAGAAGACAGAACTTCCTCCTAAGTGAATTTTCCCTCCATTTTTGTACAATAAATCTTTTGAGTCCAAAAGGAAAATTAGAAAATACAATTAATTCTTTTGTTTATGATTATGGAGGTCATTACAATGTGCCTTGTGAACCTCCAACAACAGCGATATTAAATGACAATGGCCCCACTCTGAAATCCATTATAACATTTGCATAGAAGCCTTGTATCCCATGGCTGCCCCAAGCCAATGACTGAAGAAGGCAGGTGTGCGAAGGTAGGTCCATTCTTGAAAATCATGGACTCCTTCAGCATCTGATTTTAGACTCCCCAGTGATGTTGCCAAACCTTTTTATGACTGCTTAGTTGTCTGTGATACTCCCACCAGCCTTTTTTCCCTGTCTGCTTTACTCAGAGTCAGGTTTGTATTACAGTCTGATGGTTCTCCCAGCCTTCTCTGTAATGCTCCTATTTTTTTCTCATAGGCATTACCACTATTAAAATCATTGTATTTTTAATCCCGTCTTGGCATCTGTTTCTTGGAGGACTGGGACCAACACAATATGTTGCCTGATTTTTAACTTGGACCAGCTGCCTCTGTGCTGCATGTGTATTTCACATAGGAAGCAAAAGCTCTTAAACAGCATCCTTCTATAATATACCCAGGCATTAGAACAACCTAACAAATCTCAACTAAAAGGACAACAACAAAAGGACAGCAAATGTGATTCTAACCTTTGTCGGACACCTCTACTGTCAAGAGGTAGTGAGCAGCGTCTTGCTTCTTCAAGGACTGCATAGCTAACTGGAATATCCCCTTGTAGGTCTGGACAAGAAAAAGTCCTTCTTTTGGAAACTTAGGGATTTGATCCACGATTTTGTATTGTAAAACACTGTTGACAGTATTTGCTTCATCCATGTCCTGGGCAATAAGAGTCCCAATATCGCTACCTGTAAAGAAGAAAAGAAGAAAATTCATCTATTACAGGCTCTATTTGACCTATTTAAAATGGTTCCACTGGTTAAGCAGGTTCCTAGAAAGCTCTGTAAATAACATTGAATAGATGACTAAAGTTCTTAGATTTATTTTGGTTCTTCTAACCCTCTCCATAGTTGAGTAGTATACTAGCTTGATAGGGTCACCATCACAAAATACTGCAGTCTGGGTAGCTTTAACAACAGAAATTATTTTTTCACACTGTCTGAAAGCTACAGGTCTGAGACAAAAATGTAAGAAAGGTTGGTTTCTTTTGAGACTTCTCTCTTTGGCTTGTACATAGCTGTCATCTCCATGCATCTTCACATGGTCATTCCTCTGTACATGTCTATGTCCAGATTTTCTTTTCTTAGAAGAACACCATATTAGTGATGGATTCAGTATGTGGTGTTGAGTCTATTCTATACATGTAGGTTAAAAGAAGTACAAAACAATGGCCTTTCCCTTTAAGGGGCTTATGGTTTAGCTCAATAAAATACTAAATTATTCCTTTATTAATATCCAAGGCAAATGGTATAACTATTATTATTTTATAGTCTCCTGTTTGGTAACTTAATTAGCCTAAATCTTGTGGGACTCATGTCCTCAACTCTTAGCAATACCAATATTAATTCATGTTGAAATAAAACCTACACTAATGGCATTATTTTAACTTTATTTATTTAAAGACCCTCTCTCAACCCTTGCTGGTTGGCTCAGTGGATAGAGTGTTGGCCCAGTGTACACAAGTCCCAGGTTCAATTCCAAGGCATACATGAGAAGTGACCATCTGCTTCATTTCTCCTCTCTCTCCCTCTTCTCTTTCCCTTCCTCTCTCACAGCCAGTGGCTCGGTTGGTTTGAGTATCAGGCCTGGGAATTGAGGATAGCTTGGTTGGTTCGAGTATTGGCCCCAGATGGGGGTGGCCATGTGGACCCTGGTCGGGGCACAGGCGGAAGTCTGTCTCATTATCTCCCCTCCTCTCACTTAAAAAAAAATTAAAAACCCTATCTCTAAATAAGTCACCTTTTGAGGCACTCAGAACTTTACTGTATGAATTTGAGGGAAGGGTTATAATTCGGCCTATAACAGTGTCCCACAAAAATTCAGGTTCACTCAAAACCTCAATGCAATCTTATTTGGAAATAGGGTCTTTGCAAAAGTGGTTAATGAAGGATCTTCAGATTAAAATTATACTGGATTTAGAGTGGGCCCTGAATCTAGTGATCAGTGCTTTTCAAAGAAGAAAAGACACAAAGTCACACACACAAAGGTAGAGGCCGTGTTGAGGAAGCAGAGACTAGAGTCATGTTGTCACAAGTACCTGGGAATGCCAAGAGCCACCAGAAGCCAGAAGAGTAAGGGAAGAATTCTCCCCTGGTGGGCACCTTGATTTCAGACTCTAGTCTCAGGACTGTGAGAGAATAAATTTCTGTTTTTTTAAGCTACCAACTTTGTGGTGCTTTGTTACAACCACCCTTGGACACTAATATCCAAGGCAAACGGTATAACTAAAAAAGGCCAAGCCAATAGTGGGTCACCTCTCAGAAACTTTATGAAACAATTGCAGAAGCTGACTCTACTCCAAAAATAACACAGGGCAAAAAACAGGCATGCATCCTCTCTCCTCACTGCAGTTTATGGCTGTAAATATTTATTTCTGTGACTGTTTCAGTCCAGAGAGTTCCAAATGTCAGAGGCTATGACTCAGTACTTCACCCAGCTCTGGGTGAGGTCTGATAGGTTCTGACTCATCTTGCTCTATGAAATGGAAATTATTTGTTTTTCTACAATGCCTCTGCGGGACTAAAACTTGAAAATATCCCATTTGTGGAGCTAATTTTTACCCCCTCTCTCTTATCAGTTGGCATCTACTGACTAATATGGAAATATGAAGGATTTTTATTTGGGGAAAACATTATGTACGTCTGTGATGGAGCTGGACACAGGTAGATGTATCACAAGCAATAGAGCAGAAGAAAACACGTATTTAGTATAGTAGCAGTTGATTGTAGCAGTTGCTATTTCTGAATCCATCACAGCCAAGTCAGCTTTGTGGCATGCATCAGCTCTTGTTAAAAAAAAAAAAAAGTAGCTGTGTGTTGGAATGAAAAAGTATCTTACTAAATTCTATGATCCTTTGATGTCTAAGCAGCCCAGCTTTAGACCTTTCCCCAAAATAAGTGAACCTAACACAGAAGACTCCACAGAAAATTCTAGCCATCAGAGGCATCATGAGGCTGTTGAGATAAGTGACCAGGGAAATTCTAGTAGAGGATGCCACTCAGTGTGAGTATAGTATTTTGAGGATGAGCCAGTAGTGAAAGGAGTGCCATGTCTCTGAGTAACAAAGGCCAGGAGCAAGTAGCAAATCAAATTGCACTCAGAAATACTGTAGAAAAGTGGTGCTTTTATGAAAGGCTAAATTTCTGTATGAATTTCACATAACACTTGGTAGCAAGTGGGATTCCAAAATTAATATTGGCATTGTTAACTAAGACTTGGAGACATGAGCCTCACAAGATTCTGGTGCTAATATAAGACAACAAATAAAAGAATACAGACTTATAATGGAGTAATTTCATATTTAATTGAGTTAAGCAGTAAACCCCCAAAAAAGCAGGGGTATTATTTTATATCTCTTTAGCCTACATATATAGAATAGCTCAATATGGGTTGATTTATAAGAATTCCTAGCCCATTTCTGACTCACAGAAACTGTGAGATAATAAATATTTGTCATTTTAAGCTGTTAAATTTGGTAGCAATTTGTTATGCAGTGATAGATAACTAATACACCAGATGTTAGGGCTTATACAAAGAGTCCTGAGGCCTCATCTGGAAAGGTCTTCCAGGGTTTTCTGCCTTCATTCAGCACTACAAGCCATCCCAAGTTTCCAAAAACTGTTTGTTGGTTATTGTCACACATTTCATTGTTACACAACTGTCACTTTTAGAAGATTCTTTCCTATAATTAATTAAAATCTTTCAACTTATTATTTAATTACTTCCTATTGCAGCAAGAATTAAAATAAATGAAAAAGAGAAGACCTAAGCAAAACACACTGATAATAGATAGCGTATACATGACTCCTGAGAGCAAGAAGAAAAATATAAGCATTGAGCAAACAAGCCATGCAAGCAGTGCCTACTAAGCCACCAGGACATCACCTAATGTGTCAAAAGTGTGTGCAAAGAAGAATAGAGAGATCAAGAGAAAATGATGAGAAGGTTCACAGGCATCCGCCCAGAAGGGGAAAAAAAGCCTTAGGCATGGTAGTATAAGACAGTGCTAACCTTGTAAAATCTCTGAAACTTACAGAAAACAACAGACAAAAATATTTCAAGAAAAACCAGCCTAACCAGGCAGTGGTGCAGTGGGTAGAGCATCAGACTGGTATGTGGAGGACCCAGGTTCGCCAGCTTGAGCACGGGCTCATCAGGCTTGAGCAAAAAGCTCACCAGCTTGGACCCAATGTCGCTGGCTCAAGCAAGGGGTTACTGGGTCTGCTGAAGGCCTGTGGTCAAGGCACATATGAGAAAGCAGTCAATGAACAACTAAGGAGTTGCAACAAAAAACTGATGATTGATGCTTCTCATCTCTCTGTTCTTGTCTATCTGTCCCTGTCTATCCCTCTCTCTGACTCTCTCTGTCCCTGTAAAAAAAATAAAATAAAATAAAAAGAAAAGTCATCCTTCTCAGGCCAGAGGCCAGTGGACTCAATGCCAAGGAGTAATAGATAAGAGATTTCCCAAATCCAGAAGTCATAAATCTTCCAGAAATCGTAATGTTCTCTTAGTAGTCATGCCTGTACGAAACTAAACCTGTCATGAGACACAGTAAAAGAAAACAAAGCACGTCAAGAACAAAAGGACAGCAATGGATAGGACTTGAATGTCATCCACCAGCCTCCTGAACTTTATTATCAGCTTCCTAGAGAGGGAGCATCAAGGGTCAGAAGTCTATTTCCAATTGCCATGCTTACTTAGTGCAGGGTATTAGACCTTGGGTGTAAATGCTGATTTAAATTATTCAGCAAATTTAATGAGATTTTATCTGTTACTGACTTTGTTAGAGGGCAAGTAAAAATCCGTGTAAAAAAACTTTGCAAATAAGATAACCTCATATATGAACACAGAATAGTGGTGTAAGGGGCTATGGTGTTCGTGCTAGAAGTGAGGGTGGCAGCAGTAGCAGTAATAGTGGTAGCAGTGATGATGGTACCCATAAAAGCTCCAGTTTAAGAATGCTACCCAAACAGTAATTGAGCCAGAATCTTGTACCCATGTGAGTTTCAAGGTGCATTCAACCTCTATAGTGTGTTAGGCGTAGACACCTGATCACCAGTCAGGTTTACCTGCCCACCTTGTACAAGACAGAAAGGAAAAAGGGAGTTAACACAAGAATGACACTTCCACAGCTTTGAACAGCTCTTGTTTCTTACCTATTCTTTCGTTCTCCTGGACCTCAAATATAGTCTCTGTAGGTGGACATGTAGGTGGATTATCATTAATGTCTGTAACTTTGACATGAATTTGCAGTGGGAATGCAAGTGGTTTTCCAAGCTCGTCCTTTGCAACCGCATAGAAAACATACTACAACAGGAAGATCAGAGTTAAGACACGACTTCATCACTACCTTTAAAATGCAGAGGACATGACTGTTTCGATTCTATTTCATTTACTCCCTTATTTACAATTTACTTAGAACTGGGAAATGAGGGGGAAAAAATGAAATGGACCAGATTTGTGTGGATATTATCATGTCTTTGAGAGCAGTAATGTAGTGAGATTCAAAACACAGTTCCAGATTTTTTTATAACTGTTTTAAAGTAAAATCATTTCTGCTCTCGGCTCCCTGTGAGCACAGGATTTGGTCTTGTCACTTCTGTGAAACTTCTCCCGTTTTACTCACTGAATCCTTTTCTTCTCTGTCCAAGGGCTGAGTCACATAAACATCTCCACCCTGGTCAATTGAAAATGGGAATCTTGGCAGCTTCTCCTTCTCAACTAAGGAATATTGAGCACCTGGCTCATTCCACCGCACCTGCAGGGCCCAAAGTGAACAGTGAGGAAAGATACATCTGGACCAAAAGAACAAGGAAAGAGACAATTTTCTGGTTCTCAGTTTAAAACTTCTGACAACCATGTTTGTATGTGCATGGTTTCTTATGACAACTGAATTACATATTTTATATTCAACCTAAAATAAGCTTTTCTTTTTTTACCAAGTTATGTTGTTTCAAAAAAAGCACAAAGGGGGTATTTTTCTTCTCTAAAAAAATTTTTAAAAACCTTCTCAAGAGTTTGTAGGTCATTATTTTGGAAGTCTGACTGTGGAGGCCACCTATATATAAAACATCAATCTAAGAAACAAAATGTACTTTGTAGCTGCCATTATCTGAAGACTAAGCCATGATGTATGATGAGCTTTGAAAATTCACCAATGAATAGGAAAGGAGACCCTTTAAACTTTTCTCCATACTATTATTTAAGTAAGACAAATGATATATAAATAAGGCACATTCCTTCCCTAAATATATAGTTTTAAAGATTTCAGGGATAAGAATAATTACCAACTCCTTGTGCTGTTCTGTAAACCACTTGGCAAAATCAGTAAAGTCAGTCAATTATAAGACTGGTCTACTTGCTACAGACAGAGCTTGGCTTCTCCGATATTCTAACATCAATAACACTTACTGAGGGTTTACCACATGCCCAACACAATTCCAAACACTTTTAACTATTATTTCATTAAATTCCCAAAAGCCTTATGAAGTAGAGACTATTGTTACCCCATTCTATAAGTGGGGAAAGTGGGGGACAAATAGTTGAAGTGATTTGCCTAAGGTCCTATGGCTGTTTGGAATTGTCACACTAAACCCCTCCCTCAGACCAACTTAGAGGTGTGTCAGAGAAGCACCATTGTCCCGTGCCAGTTGTTTGGCACCACCCTCTGCCAAGCCAGAAACCACATTTCTGGATCTAGGTGAGTACCTTCTTCTGCCCTAAAATTTCTGTCTGAGATTTCTCTTGAGCTTTTCCCCTCCAGTCTTCTTCTTGGGTTTCAAAATACCCAAAGCATGTTCCCCAGGTCTGGGTGTTGGGTGTGGCACCCCAAAATTTCTTTTCTTTGACAGTCCCACTAGCAAACAAGCACATGCAATTTTTTTTGGCATTTACAAATCCTCATGGGGATAATGTAAATAATAAACAGGAAGGCTTGAGTAAAAGCCCTAAATCTGCAATTGTCTTGGTATTTACACTTGAACGCTTTCTTAGCTGGCTAAGCAGAACAACTCTTGCTTTCATTCTTTTGTTTTTCCCTAATGATGAAGTTCATTAATTCAACATTAAATAAATAAAAATTCTTTAGGCTATACACGATACATAAAATGGACCATTCCAGGGACCCTTAACAACAACAGTGTCATTTTAAACAATCGTAGGGGAACCACAGACTGGGACTCACTCTTAACATTAACACCTGTTATCTACTTTCATAAACATGACCTTCATAACCAGGAGAGGTGCTATTAACCACATTTTACTGTTGACAGGTTGGGACTCAGAATAGTTAAGTGACTTATTCTATGATCAATCCTTAAAGTAATAGAGCAAGTACATGGATTTGGTCATCGGCTTCACAAGCCAGTCCTCTCACTAACCCACAGCTTTCATGCCAAGGAACATCTTTATCTTCCAGAAAAGATCAGATCTGGGTGGAGCCCACAGTATATTTATAAGAGCTAAGGGAGTAAGGGACTTAGGGTGGGATCACCAGCCACAGAGGTGGGAGGGGGAGCATGTTAATGAAGAGGAGAAGCACACAAATGAGACAGAGTTGGGGGAGGGTGGTTTCCAATGATAACGGTTGCCTACTCAACTCTTACTCTTGGCCAGTCTTGTCTATGGCCCTCAGCCTATGATGGGATGAATCTACTGTACAGAGATTTATCCCACAAGAATAAAAAGCAGCCTTTCAATATTCAAATTATTTACTTGTACGTGATGTGTGTACCATATACAACCCACTCTAGTTAAGCTATATCCCAGACTACTGACAGGGATCAACAAACATCAGTGGTATCTTGGGAATCTTGGATGAAGTTTTTTTTCCAAAGATATATATATCTGAATTCAATTTGGTGAAGCCAAGACTTTATCCATGATAATAAACTCCAGACTCTTGGGGCCAGAGACTTTGCTTATTTAGTTTACTTTATAATTATATTATGTAAAAATGTATATAATAAATGTAACAGTGAAAGCCATGAAAGTGGGCTTATACAAGGTGAGGTCATTTATTTAGTGGGCTATAATCATTCCTTTGGCACTACCTGAGTGATTTTGATAGGGTGAGGATCAGTCGAGTTTTCTACAATCTCCACAGGTTCTGGTGCTTTCCATATATTCTCCATCACTGTAATATCCACAGATGCACTGTCACTGAAGGAATTCTCAATCTGGCCTCCCATGTCCTTCACTGAGACCACCAGATTATAGAAAGAATTCTTAATGGGATCCAATTCTTGAGATCCTAAGCAAAGTAGGAAAGAACAGAAAAGGAAATGTCTCTGAAACTGACACAAATCTATGTCCCTTTTTCTGACTCAGTCAGTTCTATGAGGGTGTCATTTGACTTACCTTCATGAGTAAGTGATATTGCCCCTGTTTCGCTGTTTATCTGAAAGTACATGACATTGTTGACCTTGGGAAGCTGTATGACAATCTGATAAACAAGCTGGGCATTGGGAGTGGCTGGATCATCCAGGTCTGTAGCATTGACATACATGAAAGGCTTTCCTAATGAAATGTACCCAGAAAAAAAAAAGATATTAATTGAAACCCAAACCAACCATACCCCTTTTTGCCTTCTAAGAGGCGGCGATAGAATGGAGGAAGATGTCATAATTCATATCAGTAAAGAAAGAAATCTTTATTTTGCTTCTTTTACCTAGGATGGGGTTTCTTGAAGTATGGTCCAGGGACCTCTAAAGGTCTCTTAGACTGGTTTTTAGGGTTAGTGGAGTCAACTTATGTACATCTAAAAAAATATCCACTCAAAGCACAAGTTAATTCAATGGATTTAAGTGTAAAGGAGTACTAAAAAAATGACATTGATATGGTTTGATCCCACATTGCAACCAGCCTTAAACAAAACATCACTTGTTAAGGTATAGTATCAAAAAATATTCATAGTTATCTGAAAACACTATTACAATATTCTTCCTTTATCCAACTGCATATCTGTGTGTGGCAAGTGTTTCTTCATGTGCTTCAACTAAAACAGCATAAAACAACAGAAAGAGTGCAGAAACAGACAAAAGAGTCTAATTCTTTTCAATTAATTCAGACATTAATGAGATTTGCAGACATTAAAATGATGCCATTATTCTTAATAACCCTTTTTGCCTTTGAAAATATAGTTTTCATTAAAGTGTTCATTATTTTAAAAGAATTAATAAATATCTTGAAGTTTCTAGGTTTTAATTTCTAATATGATAGCCTGACCAGGCGGTGGCACAGTAGATAGAGCGTCGGACTGGGATGCCGAAGACCCAGGTTCGAGACCCCGAGGTCGCCAGCTTGAGCACAGGCCCATCTGGCTTGAGCAAAAGCTCGCCAGCTTGGACCCAAGGTCACTGGCTCCAGCAAGGGGTTGCTTGGTCTGCTGAAGGCCCGCGGTCAAGGCACATGTGAGAAAGCAATCAATGTACAACTATGGTGTCACAATGGCAACGAAAAACTGATGATTGATATCTCTCTGTGTTCCTGTCTGTCTGTCCCTATCTATCCCTCTGACTCTCTCTCTGTCCCTGTAAAAAAAAATTTCTAATATGATAATATTGGTAAATATAACTAGTGATATAGAGGAACAAGCTCATAAGAACCAATTGTTGAATTTCCGGAAGTTTTGTGAGTAAATTATTAACATCATTGTTAACTTAAAATAGGCATGGTAAAAATATTTTTACCAAAGAAATTGATAAATGTTACAAGCAGGGCTTCCTCCCCCCCCACTCCCCGAGACAGGCTATTAAACATTTACCAGCACTCCTCTAGATATAGCCTACATGTAATATAATTGGATATATCCAAAAGTTCTTTGGAGTCCTTAATAATTTTTAAGGGAATACAAGAGCTCAGAAGCCAAAAGTTTGAGAATCACTAATCTAGAAGATCCTATTGATGAAGAGAGAAAGGGAAAAAATGAAATAATCTTATTTAGCAGATTCATAGACAAAGACAGTGAAATTGCTCCACATAATAAAATGGAAAGAATAGTTTTCCTGAGTAATTACATTTGAAATTTTTTCTTTGCCAGAAAGAGACAGATAGACAGACAGACAGACAGAAAAGGAGAGATGAATGATGAGAAGAATCAACTTGTAGTTGTGGCTATTTAGTTGTTCATTGATTGCTTCTCATATGTTCCCTGATGGGGGTGGGAAGGTCCAGCTGAGCCAATGATCCATTGCTCAAGCCAGCAGCCTTGGGCTTCGAGCCAGTGACTTTTGGGCTCAAGCCAGTGACTATGAGATGATTTTCATGACCCCATCCCCAAGCCAGTGATCTTGCACTCGAGATGATAAGCTGATGCTCAAGTTGGTGATCTTGGGGTTTCAAACCTGGGTCCTGAGCATCCCAGGTCAATGCTCTATCCACTGTGCCTCCACCTGGTCAGGTGCAGATTGGAATTAAAGAAAGAGATAAATTTAATGTAGAGGGAAGCTTGCGACTGAGTTGACAGACATGGCCAAGAATGTTTCTGAGAACTCAGAAATCTAATATTTATGTTTATTTTGTGTACTATTATGATGTGATGCTCCTTCATCCCCCTAAATCTTCAGTAACGCCTGTGGCACACACTTATTCTTTGATGAGGGGCTTTTCTGGAAATGAAGGGTAGGAACATAATGAATGGGTAAGTCACAGATACGTTTGAAAGTAAGAGAAGAAAAAGAAATGGGAGCCAACAGTGACCATGAGACTGTAAGATTCCTGGGAAAATGTGGGACAGTGAGCTCACCTTTCCAGAATATTCTAAAGTGTTATATAGCTCTAAGATATTCTCTCAAACTCTCTCTAGAATAGTGGTTCTCAACTAGGGGTGAGTTTTCATCCTCCCAGAGAACATTTGGCAATGTCTTAAGACATCTTTGTTGTCACAATTTACGGGTAGGTGTTGCTTCTGGCATCTGCTGTAGGTGTCAGGGATGCTGCTAAACATCCTACAATGCATATGACAGCACCTGACCAAAAAGTAAAAGGATTATCAGGCCCAAGGTGTCAATGGTGCCAAGGTTTCAGAGACTGTGCCCTAGAACAAAAGGAATATTAAAACAGCTCCCAGAGGATTGCTGTGAAATTTAAGAAAGTAAGTGCTTAATGAGTGACAGCTGTAGCCTGTAGCCAAACAACTCTTCCCCTTCTGCCTGATACCTTTCCATATTTCCTTAAATACCTCCAGGTTTCTGCCTATTACCTGGGCGAGAATTCTGCCTTACTGTGCCTTCATATTTTGACTGGAGAAACGTGGGTCGATTATCATTGATGTCCTTCACTTCTATTGTGATAGGGACCGGGCCTTCCACTGTAGTCCCATGAGCATCCAGGGCTGAGACCTGATGTAGAAAGGAAAAGGAAACCAGCTTGGTGAATCTGGGCTTCAAACCACACACACACAAAAAGTCACTTGGGGGAAATTAGAGCTCTAGGAACCAATACCTGGTAACTATACGGGAGAAAGACAACCATAAAAACCTAAATTGGGACCTGCTAAAATAGGGACACTATCAGTTAAACCTGAATTATTATGACTGTTTTCCAGCAGTGGGGTAAGCTAGACACTAGACATGCTTCTTTTCTAAATAGCTGGAGCCAGTGAAATAAGAGCACTCTGACCCTGAGACTATGGGAGTAATGTGATGGCCTCTTACAGAGGCAATTTAATGGTCAACCTGCAGATTTAACAGTAGAAGTTATCAAACAAAAAGCTTTGGGCTTGCTCTATTTCCCCACAATTGGGAAATGCGTCATGCCTGCGCATTCAGATACTAAACATAAAAACTGCTTCTTGCAAGGTCCAAAGAAACTCCATACCAGCACTGATACTTCCTTTTTTGTGGATCCAGAGCCCACCCAACAGACACAGGCAGATACCAGTGAAAACCAAGTGTTGGCTTAGTCTTGATCCAGGTACCTGAGCATGCCATACTTTAATATAATGCCATCTGAGGGCATTGTTATGCTAAAAAGCCTGAGGAAGAGGGGACTTTTGCCATACCTTTTAGTAGTTCGTAAAAAAAAAAAATGAACACATGGGGTGTACAAAGTATGCCATTAATGTTAGGAGAGCCCCAACAGGATTCCATGCAAGGGGTGACGGTTCCAGTGATACTTTCAGAACAAAGGATGCTCAGAAAGATTGGAGTTAAGTGACATTTTCTGGTTTCAATTCACCTGGAGTTTGTGAACAGCCCTTGTTTCCCTGTCCAGAGCTCTGTTGTGATACAAAAGTCCATCTGGTTGTATTTGAAATATTCCATCTGTCTCCCCAGTTAGTTTGAAAGTCACAGCAGGAGGATTGGCCTTAAACTAGGAAAAGCAAAAGTAAGATGAGTTTGTAAGAAAAAACAATGTCATGGAATTGGTAGAAAGTCACCAATTTCAGGTAACGTTTTCATTGTACAATCACTAACTAAGGAGCTCTGAGCTTTTAAAGTGATATATTCTAAAGGTTTGCTTGAGAATTAACTAACATTCAAAATACAATTTCTTCAAGAAACTATGTATAATATACTTTAATATACTGACAAAAGTCAACTGATGCTTTAAATTATAACTAGAGCTAGGTGAGATTTGTCTGGGAATATATGAAAGCTATATCATTTCTAACTTCCAAGAAATATTTAAAAGGGTAGCTTTATTGCTAGGATAAAAAATGTTGTCATTTAGTACTTTTAAACATTGTGACAAGGACTAAGAGATACTTAGTATTAAAGAAAACAATTTAAAAGTGGCTTCAACTTGATACTATTCTATATGACAATCTCTTAATTATCTTTATTGAAGTGAAAGAAATATCAACTATAGACAAAGTTAAAATTTTATTTTTCAATTACTTTCAATGTTATTTTTATTGCTATTAATATCAATTAATTTTTATTAACATTAATTGTATTGATTTTAGGTCTACAGCATATTGGTTAGATAAACACATACTTTTCAAAGGGTTCCTACTGATATTTCCAGTACCCAGCTGGCACCATACATAGTTATCACAATATTATTAAAAAGTTATAGTACTTTTAAGACTACAAGAATAGAAAATTTTCATAAAATAAAGCAGACATAAATATTGTTCAACCTCAGTAATAATATTTAGTATATATTATTTTTACTAACAAATTTAAAAATTAAAAATAGCCAAGGTTTCAGGATTGTAGAAAGAATATAAAGAAACATATATGATTGATGGAAATGTAAATTAGTATAATCCTTTTGGAAGTAACTTGAGGCATAAAATAAAGTGTTTGTAGCCTTTGATAGCAAACATTACTAAAAAATTTTATCCCAAGAAAATATTTCTTAAACAGTAAACTAAACACTTGTTGTGTAAGTAGACTTATTTATAATACCAGTAAAGTTGACAATGTAGAAATGGTCCAAAAGAAAGATGATAAAATTATTATAGCACATAAATTTGACAGAATTTTAATCATTAAAATGTTAATTCTACAAATTATGAAGCAGCTTAAGAAGCAATGTTATGGTGTAAAGTAACAAAAGAGAATATAAGCATAAACCTAGATAATAATTATAATAGTATCAAAAGTATTCATGTCAGTGGGCAAGAAATGGAATTTTAAAAAACAGTTTTAAAGGGGGTAGGAATGTGGGAGAGTATTTTTGTGATTGCTTATTGATATTATGTTGTTAATATAATAAATAAAATGTTATTATTTTTCATTTTAAGTGAAAGACATGTATATCATTGGGAAAAGGAGGGGCTATGATTTCTAGAGTTGCCACATCATAGTATTTAAAATATTCAGTTTTCAACAAATGATTCTGAGCCATGAAAATTTTAAGAAACGCCCATATACAGAAAAAGAAGCAGGCAATAGAAACTGCCCTGAGAAAGTCCAGATGTTAAACTTTCTAGATAAAAACTTTGTTGTCTATGTTTAATAGATTCAGAAAGCATTTCTAAATATTTAAAAGAAAGTAGGAGAACACTTTTTCACCAAATAGAGAATATCAATAAGACATAGAAATAATTTTTAAAAAAATAGAAATTTTGGAGTTTATAAGTATAATAACTGAAAAGAAAATTCATTAGAAAGAGCTCTGATCTGAGTGAGTAGAAGTATCAGTGAGCTTCATAGATCAGTTGAGATTATCCACTTTGAAGAATATTAAAAAACAATGAAGAAATACAATTAACAGAATTCTAGGCACAATGGAATACCATCAAGCAAACACATGCATAATGTGATTCATAGAAGGAACAAGTGAAAAGGGCATACAGATTATTTGAAGGAAGAATAACAAAAACTTCCCAGATTTGAGAAAAAAACATTAATCAACATTTCCAAGAAGTTGAATAAATTCCAAATACAATAAATTTAAAAAGACCCAAATTTAAACACATCATAATCAAACATATGAAAGACAAAGAAAGAATTTTGTAAAGATTTATTATATACAAAAGATCCTCAGTAAACAGAACAACAGATTTCTCACGGAGGCAGGAAGGCAATGGAACAATATAACAAAAGTGCTGAAAGAAAATGACTCCCAGTTGTATGTCTAACAAAATTATTCTTCAAAATGAGGGTGAAATTAATCTATAATATTAGAAGAAAAACAAACTTTAAAATAATACCAATTTAAAACAAAAAATTTTTACCAAAGCCAAAAAAAATACTTTCTATAAGGGTCAATTTATCAAGAAACTATAAGTATTAAAAACATATATGTACTTACCAAGACCCTAAAATACATTAAACAAAAACAGAATTAAAGGGAAAATATAGTTGGTGACTTTAAAACTTCACTTTCAATAATGTATATAAAAAATAGAAGATCACAGAAATTGGAGGAAATCACAAATATGTGGAAATAACACACTCGAATAAACAACTGGTCAAAGGGAAAATTAAAAAGGAAATTAGAATATATGTTCAGATGAATGAAAGTGAAAATACAGCAGATCAAACCTTATGGGATGCAGATTAAGCTGTCTTTATATAGGCATATCTCATTTTATTGAGTTTAACTTTACTGAGCTTTGAGTTTTTAACTCTATTTGTGTTTTTTAAAAATTGAAGGTCTGTGACAACCCTAATGTAGCAAGTACCATTTTTCCAACAGCATTTGATCACTTCATGTCTCTGTGTTACATTTTGGTAATTCTTTCAATATTTCAAACTTTTCCATTATTATTATATTTGTTATAGTGGTCTGTGATCAACGATCTTTGATGTTACTATTGTCATTTGGGGAAAGGGCACCACGAACCATGCCCATGTAAGATGGTAAACTTAATTAATAAATGTTGCTTGTGTTCTGAATGATCCATTGACTAGCCATTCTGTTATCTCTCTCCCTCTCTTCAAGTCTCTCTATTCTCTGAGACACGACAATATTAACATTAGGCCAATTAATAACCCTTCAATCACCTGTAAGTGTTTAAATAAAAAGAGTCAACCTATGCACAAGTTTTATTGTTGTCTTATTTTTTAAAAATTTCTATAGCCACCCTAACCTTCAGCAACCATTACCCTGATCAGTCAGCAGCTATGAACATTGAGACAAGACACTCCACCAGCAAAAGATTATGACTGACTAAAGATTCACATGCTTGTTAGTATTTTTAGCAATAAAGTATTTTTAAATTAAGGTATGCACATATTTAGAAAATGCTATTGCATGCTTAACAGACTACAATATAGTGTAAACATAACTTTTACATGCACTAGAAAAACAAAATTCATGTGACTTGTTTTATTGCAATATTTACTTTAATTGTAGTGGTCATGGAACTGAACCTGCAATATCTACAAGCTATATCTGTAAATACTTATAAAAAAATAGGGGGTCTGAAATAATTTTCCACCATAAGAAACTGGGGTGAGGGGGAAGGTGAATAAACTAAACCCAAAGCAAGTAGAAAAATAAAGATCAGAGTGCAAATTAATAAAGTGGAAAATAAAAAAGCAAAAGAGAAAAATCAACAAAACCAAAAATTGATTTTTTTAAAAAATCAGCAAAATTGAGAAATCCTCATCTGGACTTACCAAGAAAAAAAGAGACAATATTCAAATAACAAAAGTCAAGGCCCTGGCTGGTTGGTTCAGTGATAGAGCATCAGCCCGGCTTGTGGAAGTTCCAGGTTCAATTCCTGCCAGAGTACACAGGAGAAGTGCCCATCTGCTTCTCTACCCTTTCCCCTCTTCTTTCTCTTTATCTGTCTCTTCCGCTCCCACTGTCAAGACTCCATTAGAGCAAAGTTGACCTGGGCCCTGAGGACGGCTCTGTGGCCTCCACCTCAGGAGCTAGAATGGCTCTGGCCACAAAAGAGCAATGCCCTAGATGGGCAGAGCATCAACCCCTGGTGGGCATGTCAGGTGATCCTGGTCAGCCTCATGTGGGAATCTGTCTGACTGCCTCCCCATTTCTAACTTTGGAAAAATACAAAAAAAAAAAAAAAAAGAAAAAAGAAAAAGTCAAGAATGTAAGAGGAGACATCATTACCAACCTTACAGAGATTAAAAAAAGAAAATACTATTGCCCTGGCTGCATAGTGTGGTTGTTTGGAGCACAGAAGTTGCCCATTTGATTCCCCAGTCAGAGCAGATACAGGAACAGCTCAATGTTCCTGTCTCTCTCTCTCTCTTCCTCTCTCCCTCTCTCCTTGTCTCTCAAAAATAAATAAATAAATACTATCATTGTTTTTCATAAATTACACAACCTAAGTAAAATGGATAAATTCCTATACAGACAAAAACTACCAAGACCTACTAAAGAATAAACAGAAAATTTGAATAGAACTATAACTAGTAAAGAGATCAAATTAGTAATCAACAAGTTCTCACAAAGGAAAGCTCAGAAGCAGGTGGTTTCATTGGTGAATTCTACCTAACATGTAAGACATAAATGCTTCCAAAAACTAGATAAGTAAGAAATACTTCCCAAATCATTCCAAGAAGTCAGTATCATCCTGATTCACAAATCAGAAAAGACAATGCAACAAAATTACAAACCAATAACTCATATGAAATATATATGCAAGAGTCTTCAACAAAATACTAGCAAACTGAATCTGGTACTATATAAAAAGATTATATACCATAACCAAGTGGAATTTATACCAGAATACAGATACTTCAACATATAAAAATTAATTAATTTAATGTTGAATTAATTAATTAAAGGCAGAACATTATTTAACAAAAATCCAACATCCATTCATGATAAGAAATACTCAGTAAACTAGGAATAAAAGGTAACATAATCAACCTGATAAAGGGCATCTAAGAAAAACAAACAGTAATAGTATACTTAATAGTGAGACACTAAAACTTTTCCCCATAAAGTCAGGAAGAAGAAAAGTTTGCCCAATCTTGCCATTTAAATAACATTGTACTTGAGGTCCTCAGAGGGGAAGAAAAAGAAAAATTATAAGGCAACCAGATTAGAAAGAAAGAAGTAAAACTATCTCTATTTGCAGAAGATATCATCTTACATATGGAAAATCCTAAAGAATTTTCAAAAATTTATTACAGCTAATAAACAAGTCTAGTAATAGTAAGTTTACAGGATAAGATCAATATACAAAAATCAATTGTATTTGTATACAACAGAAAATAACAATCTAAAAATGGTATTAAGAAAACAATTCTATTTACAATAGGATTTAAAAAAATACTTAAGAAGAAATTTAACCAAAGAAATGGAAGATCTATAAACTGAAAACTATAAAACATTTGTTGTTCATAAGAAATTAAAGATCTAATAAATGGAAAATCATCTCAAGTTCAAGGATTAAAAAACTTAATATTGTTAAGATGATCATAATTCCCAAATTGAGACACTGATTCAACACATTCCCTATCAAAATTAGTCTTCTTGATTGTAGAATTGACAGGCTGATCCTAAAATTTATATAAAAATAGAAGAGACCCAGAATAGACAGAAAAATATTGAAAAAGAAGAACAAATTTGGAGCACATAAAACTGCCTGATTTTAAAAGTTACTACAAAGCTACAGTATTCAAAAGAGTGTGGTACTCTTTTGAGCATAAAGATGGACATATACATCAATAACATGAAATTAGTAGTCCTGAAATAAACTTTTACATTTATGGTCAATTAATTTCTAATGAAGGTGCCAAGATAATCCAATGGGGAAAGAATAGGGTTTTCAACAAATGGTGGTGGAATAACTAAATATCCATGTGCAAAAGAATGAAGTTGGATCCCTACCTCACACCATACAGTAAAATTAACTAAAAATACATTAAATGCCTAAATGTAAATGTTAAAACTGTAAAACTCTGAGAATAATAAACAGACATAATCTTCAGCACTCTGGATGAGATTATAGTTTCTTAGATATGATATCAAAAGCACAAACAAAAAAAAGTTTGACCTTCATCAAAATGAAAAGCTTTTGTTCTTCAAATTATACTATCTAGAACAGGGGTCCCCAAACTTTTTACACAGGGGGCCAGTTCACTGTCCCTCAGAGCATTGGAGGGCCAGACTGTATAAAAACTATGAACAAATTCCTATGCACACTGCACATATCTTTTATTTTATGTTTTTTTAATTAATTTTAATGGGGTGACACCAATAAATCAGGGTACATATGTACAATGAAAACATCTCCAGGTTATCTTATCATTCAATTATGTTGCATACCCATCACCCAAAGTCAAATTGTCCTCTGTCACCTTCTATCTGGTTTTCCCTGTGCCCCTCCCCTCCTCCCTATCCCACCATCTCCTCCCCCCTCTACCCCGTAACCACCACTCTCTTGTTCATGTCTCATAGTCTCACTTTTATGTCCCACCTATGTATGAAATCATGCTGTTCTCAGTTTTTTTCTGATTTACTTATTTCACTCCGTATAATGTTATCAAGGTCCATCCATTTTGTTGTAAATGATGCACATATCTTATTTTAAAGTAAAAAAACAAAACAGGAACAAAACGCTCTTCCAGAGCCATGACGCGTGCATCCCGAGTCACTGGAAGTAGTACTGTATGTGAGTGTCACTGCACTTGCGCCGCCACATACAGTACTCCAGGAGCACAGGATGTGGATGCATCCTGTGCTCCTCTTACTGACCAGCAATGAAAGAGGTGCCCCTTCCGGAAGTGCGGAGGGGACGGATAAATGGCCTCAGGAGACCGCATGTGGCCCGTGAGCCATAGTTTGGGGACCCCTGATCTAAAAAGTGAAAAGATAAACTATAGAATGTGAGAAAATATTTGCAAATCACCTAAAGATAAGCTATAGAATGTGAGAAAATATTTGTAAATCACCTATCTGATAAGGAACTTGTATGTAGAAAATAGAAAGAGCACTTACATCAGTATAAAGACTAATGCAATTAAAAAATAGACAAAGGTTTTGAATGGACATTTCTCCAGAGAAGATATATACATAGCCAATAAGCACATGAAAAGATACTCAACATCATTAGTCATTAAGGAAATTCAAACCCAAATTACAAAGAAATACCACTTCACTCCCATTAGGATATAAGACATTAAGATATTAGGATAGTTATAATAACAAGTGTTAGCAAGGAAGTGGAGAAATCAAGGCCCTTATACAATGCTAATGGGAATGTAAAATAGTTTTGAGAATGGAGAACAGTTTTGTAGTCTCTCATAAAGTTAAACTATGTCTCAGTAGTTTCACACCTAGGTATATATCCAGGAGAATTAAAAGCATATATCCTTTCAAAAAGTTATATATGAATGCCCATTAATCACAGTATTCATAATAGCCATAAATATCCATCAATTGATAAGTGGATATTCAAACTGTGGTATATCTATATATCCATACAATGGAATATTACTCAGCCATAAAAAAGTAATGAAGTACTAACACATGTTTGTTATCGCCTTGTTATTGATCTATATATGTTCTGCTTGTTATTTGCTGTATTATCTCCACATACAAAGATGGTATACATGTTTGACTAGAAGTTGACTGTTTTCTAGTCTCAGCTCTGCCATTAACTTAATTAAATCTCAGCATCCCTGTTTGTAAAACAACCAGTTGGTATTAGAAGTCTCTGAAGTCTTTCCCAGCACAAAGATTTTGTGATCCTAGGAAGGAAATCACCTTCATCTCCTACTCTTCCATTCCAATACACACACACCCATAAAAAGAAACATTCAGCCATGACAAATACGCCATTATATATATATATATATTTTCCCAAGGAAAGATAAACTTTGTAGCATGACTACAGCAAAAAAGAACACAAAAATAAATGTTCTGAGACTATCGAATGATCCCATCAAGCAGTTTCTAGCCTGTGGTGTTTGTAAATCAGGGATTGCTTCTACGCACCATCCTGATTCAATTCAATGAAATGTGGGCCTGTACTCACAGAACACCTACTCTCTTCTGCCTTGAGTCTCCTCATTCAGAAGTAACCACAGACTCTCTGGCTCACAAATATGTTTGTTTAGCTTACATGATCATCTTTTTAAAGCTATGTGTTAGTTAAATAAGTTTGTAAATATGATATATATGTTTGCTCATTTATAATTTGCATTGGGTGTGGGAGACAGGCTATGGGCTGGTAAGGTCCTTATAGCCTAAGATTTGGTTTTAAGACTAAGCCTTTCCCACCCTTTTAATACTAAGATCCTCTCAAAACTGAGCTTTTCCCCACACCCTTGACTGTTGCATGATGTGGGGTGGTGCACTCTTATGAGGAATCCCATTTATGTCTCAGATGAGTGGCTTTGTATAAGAGACTTCCTTATTTGTATATTGGCTTAAAAGCTTTAATTTCTACACTATAAAATGAGGCAGACCGAGGGCACTCTCACTCAGATCCTGCTATCAGCGTTGCAGAGGTGAAGCAGCCAAGATGGTGGAGTGCTCAAGGAGAAGCCAATTTGTGCAGAGTTTGTGCAGAGAGAAGAAGATGATGAACAGAAGTGAATAAGACTGGTGCAGTAGAAAGCTTTGATTCTAGGAAAACTCAGATGAATCAGTGGTTTTGGAAGCCCTGAATGGAAAGGGAAGTGTTTTCCCACTGTGTGTATTTTCTCGCCTGCCAGGTGCAAGCTAAGATTAAAGGTAATGGCCCACCAGTTCTTGGCTCTGTTGTTTCATTACTGTCTGTCGGAATCAAATGCAAACCTGCATGGGCCAGGCAGCTGTGATGGTGGCCACGGCTATTGGCCATACACTGTGCCAATATTCTTAAGTTAAAAAATTTTACATAAATTTAAAATATTGACTTTTCTTTAAAAAATCATAAAATCTCAAAATATTGTTCCCAAATTCTCACTTGTAAAAACTATCTGGAGCTCAATTCATCCTATCCCCTCTTGATGTACTCTTAATTTGCCACAGTCGCCACCACTCCCTAGTTTCACATGTTGAAGTGAATTTCACATTTGCTCAGTTGGGTTTTTCTCTGTATCTAATTTGTATCTCCAGTTCCATATGACCACTGCCTCCTGACCCTCTTCAGCTAGCTGCCACACAGATAATCTTAAAACTCAATAAGCCTAAAACTTATTAACTTTTCCAAAGACCTACCCCCCACCACTGTCACACATATACACTAACATCACAAACCATTCAGTCAAGCAAGCCAGAAACCTAAAAATTATCCTAAACACTTCTGGGTCCTTTCACCCCACACATTCATGCAGCTCACACTCATTCAATTCCGACAGGTGTAACTTCCTCACATTGTTCCTTATCTCTTTCTCTCTGGTCCCCCTTTGTACTTATTTAAAACAGGTCTCCATCACTTCCACTAGACTATTACAGTTTCCCACAAGCCTTTCTACCTCTAGGCTCAGCCCCTTCAACTCAATCTCGAATGGCCACTGAATAAGTTTGTAGAAGTACAGATCTGATTTCTGCACTCCTTGTTTGACTGCTCCAGTGGAGCCTCGCAGCCTACCACGGGATAAAGGGCCAGCCCAGCCCCGGCTGAACTCCACAGCCTTACCTCTGACTGCCCTAAGCCCTGGATGGCCTATCATCTTTCATTTTCTTTCTAAAGGCACACCCCCATACTTTTCCTGGTGCTATACTCAAGAACTGCTTTCCATTTGTGAGTGCCTGCTCATCTTTGAATACTCATTTTAAGAGTCAGTGAAGCCTTTCTGTTCGCCCACTACCGACATCATTTAAAGCTGGTCACGCTTCCCTCCCCTGCCCTTTGCCCCCTCTGCATGCCACCAGACTCCATTCAGACCCTTCCTTGCATGTGCTTGCATGCTTGTTAGTTTCCTTCTCCCACCCTGTGAGTTTGCTGGGGGCATGATGGTTTGGAATTCATCCTGTATCCCCATGCCCAGCACAGTGCCTTGTGCACAGTAGCCACTTCCTACCCAGTTAATAAAAGAAAATGAACGTGTACCTCGGCCACAAAGTTCTTACCTGCTTATGAAGCATAAAATACATAAATGAAAGGGATAAAAAATGTGAGAAAATTTATAACTAAGTGTCCCCTAAGCAAGGCAGAGAAAGTAAGCAAACAAGATGGTCTCTTGTGTGAGCTCCTGCCATATCCTCCCAGCCAGTGCCCTGTATCCTCTTTCCCTCCCGTTTATAGCAGAGCAGTCTTTCCTGAACGGGAACTTGACTCAGGCCCATTGCTGTTAGGAGAAAACCTAAAAACCTATGAGTCAAACCTGACCTGTGGTGGCGCAGTGGATAAAGCATCGACCTGGGAACACTCAGGTCGCCAGTTCAAAACCCTGCACTGGTCTGGTCAAGGCACATATGGGAGTTGATGCTTCCAGCTCCTCCCCCCTTCTCTCTTTCTCTCTCTCTCTCTCTCTCCCTCTCTCTCTCTCTCTCACCCTGTGTCTCCTCTCTAAAAAAAATGAATAAAATAAAAAGAAGTTTTTTTAAAAAAAACCTACGAGTCAGTGCCCTTCCTGTCTCTGCAGCCTCCTCTCCCACCTTCTTCTCCTCGCTCTCCGCCTCCCAGTTGCACTGGCCTCTGGCCAGCCCTTGCAGTGTGCTGGCCTTGCTGGCACCCATGCGGTGCCTTTGCTGGAACACTTTTCTCTCCCTTACTCTCCAAGTGAATTTCCTTCAGACTTTGACTCCCAAAGTGTTCACTTCTCCCTCCCTGCCTGACTTCCCCTACTAGAGAGGGTAAGACCTCTGTTGTAGCCTGTACAGCAGGGCTGGACAGAGACACACGCACCCCTGCCAGCCATACTCTGGGGCCCTCTGCACCAATACCAAATGAGAGAAAGGGCGTGAGGCAGCTTTCAGCCTCTCTGTGGGCAAAATGGTCCAACAAAACAGTGGAAGATCTACCTTAGAAGGTGTTTTAGCAACTGTCTTTTGCTTTCCTGGTACATGGAGGAGTGGGGGTGAGGGGCTCCACCCAGAAGCTTATCAAAACATCCTCAACTCTTCTAAGTACAAGCGGGCTTCCCCAGGGGATTTCTGGTTAATGAAGTATCATGTTTTTCTCCCTCTCCATGACATTTCCAGGATTATTTCAGAGCCCTTAATAGCTGAAGTCTGTCAATCACCCCTGCAGGCCACATCTCAATCCAATGCCTTTATTAGTTACTTACCTAAAGGAGATGACTGCTTCCCAGGGTGCCTTGGCCATCCCATAGGCAAAGGTCCAGGACTGGGCTCAGAGTACTTAGTAAGGAAATGCAGGCCTTTGGCCAGACAGAGATGCCATTTCAGTGCTACTCCAGAGAATTCACATTTTCAAACGCTTCAAGTAGTAAGTGAATTGAACAGATAGATTGATGGTCAGGGCCATCCCACTCCCCAAACTTGTTCTCATCCCATCCTTGTGGGGGAGGCAGAGCCTATAAGCACCAAGATCCCCACTCCCATGATGGCAGAACTCCCCCTAGACACAATTAAAGAAGCTCAAGAGAGGATGTTAGATACAATGCCTTATAATACTGAGGCCACCTATCTCTCTGTTTAATTTAGCTTCTGAAATTGTTCTTGATAATGAGATCTGCCAAAACTATTTTATTTTCTGCTGCACAGTAGATAAAAGTCTGAGAGAGCGTGAAAAATTAAGATGACATTAATCAAAAGTAGTCTTTACCTGGAATATGATTTGACTTGGTTCTTGGCCTTCGAAAATAGAAAATGTCATGGGTTTCAGGGGTCCACTAAACCTCCCCTCTTGGCCATATCCAGTTGTCTGTTTAAAAAGATAAGAAAATTAGCATCACTATCTATTATGAACATATTACTAGCTAATCTTATTATGGCTTCCAGGACTGATAAATGAAACATAAAGCTTTAACCTGTCTCAAAACAATGTAAAATCTAATCAAAACAGGTAGAATGACATCTAATATTTGTTGAGGCTTTACTATGTCAAGTAGCTTGGTATGAGCTTTGCATTGCTTCTCTCATTTAACCATTCAAGCCACTGCTTGAATGGAATATTAACTCCCATGTTACAAATGAGGTCCAGAGAGGTTAAGCTACTTGCTCATTGACACAGCACATACACGTGGAACTCAATGAACAAAAGTTCATGATCTTCTCACACTCTAAATTCTAAATTCTATATGGTTTTACACCAGCTCCTTAAAACACCTCCTTTCACTTCTACTAGCTTAAAAGAAAATTCATAACACTCTAGAGCAGGGGTCCCCAAACTTTTTACACAGGGGTCCAGTTCACTGTCCCTCAGACCGTTGGAGGGCCAGACTATAAAAAAAACTATGAACAAATCTCTATGCACATTGCACATATCTTATTTTAAAGTAAAAAAAAACAAAATGGGAACAAATACAATATTTAAAATAAAGAACAAGTAAACTTAAATCAACAAACTGACCAGTATTTCAATGGGAACTATGGGTGCAGATGCATCCTGTACTCCTCTCACTGACCACCAATGAAAGAGGTGCCGCTTCCAGAAGTGCGGCGGGGGGGAGGGGGGGGGTCGGATAAATGGCCTCAGGTGGCCGCATGCTGCCCACAGTTTGGGGACCCCTGCTCTAGAGTTCTAAGTCTCCCCAGGGACGAATGAATTTATAAGGAAAGAAAAGAATATGCAGATGTGTTTAGTACAATGCTTGCTTGACACTAGTAACAGTAAATTTTAGTCAAATTTGACCTGAATTTTTACCGTAACTTTAAGAAAAGCTTACTGTTTTAACATTTGACTAGCAACCTATATTAATTTAGAAACAAATAAAAGCACAAATGTTTACTTTAAGCTGTAGCCCCACAACTGTTCTAAAATTCAAATAACCTAAAACTGAAAAGCAAACAGCCCTGTGCAGATGCCCAAATAGAGGCTGAAATTGTATTAAGTGGTGGCTGGAACAGTAAAAAGAGCTCACACTTAAGTCAGTATGTGCTGATCTCTGTCCTAAACACAGTCAACCCTATAAATTATTATCATTAGCTCCATTTTACTGGTAATATGACTCAGATGCAGACAGGTTAAGTAATTTGCCCAGGTTGTGGCAGGAAGCAGGATTTAAACCTACAATTCTGAAACTGGCTCTCTTAGCCACTATATGCCCACTACCTGCCACAGGAAGCAAAAGCAGCATAGACAACCTGGCCGGAAGCCAACCGCATCCTGGGTATGTGGGAGGGTGTGACTCCCACCATTTTTAACCAGGAAAAATGGGGAGCAATCAAGATATGCCCTTATGCCATCCTTTTGTTCTTAGAATTACTACACCTTTGAGAGGACATGCAAGGCAGAGTGGAGCAAGTGGCACACAGGAAGTGACAGCCAGCCAAAAACCCACCCATGTAGGGGCAACCTCTGGGAGGAGGGATTTAGCCTCCATATCCAATACTGGTTTCCTCTTATTCCTAAGTAGTTCTTCATACCTCCTACCTGTACAGAAATCAGGGGTGAAATAGGTTAAAATCAGAAGCATAGGGCAAGTTAGTGGTTTAAGAGCTAGACCAGTAAAATGAAAAAATGTAAGAAGTGAGTGGGAAGGGTATAAAATTTGTTTTCTACTTTTTTAGGGAGCAAAAGTATATTCTTGCCATGGAAATACTGAGAATAACCCAAGAAAAATTAGCAAGAGAGTGATGGGAAAAAATGATCTTATACTATATTCCTTGGTTCATTGAATCTTAAGTTGATACTGGTTGTCTGGTAAAGGAACAATAACGAAGAAGAATGCAGAGGGATCTAGAAGTTGGTTTCTTCTCCTTCAATGTTGTGTCAGCCTCTTGGATTATCTCACCCCAGCCATTGTCAACCTCTCTCCCTCGAGAAGTCAAGTGTTCCTTTCTCTGACTCCCTTGCGGCTAGAAAGGTGTCCAACTGAACCAGTTCTGGTTCATGAAACAAAAGGGAAAGTCCACTGGGGTATTCTGGTCAAGGTTTTGTTTTCCTGATGAAAAAAAGACAGACATGGCCGGCATTGCCTACACTTCCCTGTTCTTGCTCAGACAATGGACCTGTATCTGTAGCTATGGCAGCCATCATGAAACCATGAGGAGACAAATTAGCTCAGAAAATGATGGAACAAACACAAAGAAAGCCAGTCTCTGATAATATCACAGATCTGCTACCCCTGCCTTGGATTGCTGCTTCAGGCTTTTTGTCATCTAAAGAAAATAAACCCCTATTTATTGAAAACCTTTAAAAGTATTCTGTACCAACACAATGATTCTATAGACTTCTAGTTCATTTCTTCCTTTCTAAGTTTATTGTCTTCTGGGGGCTTTTCCTCACCTTTACTCCTTTTCTACATCTTTACCAGCTTCATTAACTCCACTGGAAGGTGGGGCACAAAGACCTGGGTGCAGATGGCCAGGTGCCACTGTGGTTGTTACAAGACCAAAGCAGTGATTTCTGGAGAGCTTCTGCTTAACAGAAAACTGCCTTTATCAACTTTCCACTCTCATCAGCAAATGGTCAACCTTTCAATTGGTCACACCAGTGATGGTATCCAGAGGAAAACTACAAACCTCACAAACCAGCCTGCATTTTTCCTATGTGGATAAGCTGGCTTACCTATCAGGAAAGGAGGATACATCTCAGTGCAAGGTTCAAAGTTGAGTTTTTATATCAGGGCAACAAATCTTTCTTTCTGCCCTTTAACATAGCTATTTGGGCTGTAAAGATTTCAAAATCCATGTGCACACCATGAGTCATCAGGCCATACTGCCAGAATTGATAAGGACAGTGTGGTAGAAATATGTGAAAGGACCAGAGGATTTATGCAGGAGTTAGAGAGAATAACATCATGTGAAAAGAAGGGAAAGAATGGAAATGACAATTTTGAGTGTTTTCTGTGTGGCAGCTATAGGACTGGACCCTCCACACACATCATTTCCGCTGGTCCTCAACAATATTAAGAGACTAACTCCAGAGAAGTCCCACAGCAGAGACACTGATACTGCTACAGAGAAATAAAGCCAGCCCTGTTGGACGAAGAGGCATCTATGAAACATGTTGCCTCACTACCTTCCAGGCCATCAAAAGACCTGAGGAAGTGCCAGGCCTGCCTGCCTGCCTGGTAGTAGCTGCGCTCATTGCACTTTCCAGTAAGAGTTCTCTGAATTGATTATACAGTATTAATGCCAAATTATTCTTCCTTCTGGAAGAAGCATAGAACCAAGCAAAACTAAAATAGGTTGCTTCTCCTTGATTTCTCTGCCTCCCTCCCTATTCAGCACCCTTTTCCAAAACATGGATTACTTACTTGCTCTCTCTTCAATGTCCTTGCAATATACTCATGCAGTGTTTTTAGCCCCCTTATGGAAACCAGTTCTCAGAAAATAACAAGAGAGCCATTTGAAGTATAGAATATATGGCTGACAACCATTTTAAATTACCATCTCTGCTGAAGAAAACTTTATGCTAAAGGTAAGAAGTGTCAATCGAACTTCCGTTCCTCAGAGAAAAAGGTCTGGGAGTAAAGGTGAGTGAAGGCAGGAGTCAAGTGGTTTTACCCCAATGCTCCTGAAATTTCACCACACAGGCAGTAATTTCCTCCTTCAACAAAGATAGCTGTGCTTGTGGCTGTCTCCTGGGCAAGGCTCTTGCTGTCAGCAGTGTTTGGGCAGTATTTCTTACTATAGGTAGAAATCCCAGTGGAATGAGAGAAAAGAAAAGAAAAACTTACTTTCAACTTTTATCCAGGAAGAAAAATGCATGCCCCCTTCTTAGACAAAAAAGCAGATGAGCCCACTAATATCAAATTATTGTGATAGAATCTTCTCTCTCTCTTTGATCTCATTATTGTTTCTTAATATAAGCCCATGATATGTAATTTCTACCTTATTTCTAGCACTGTGTTGTGTGCTGAGGGTGCAAAGATGACTAAAATACAATCTCTTCCTCATGGAGGTTTGCATTTATATAAGGGTATACACTGACTATTTAAAATGCTATAATAACAATTATAGCTGATGTTTATTGAGTATTTAGACTGCACTGATCTGAGGACTTTAAAAATACAACATCTCATTTAGTTGCCACAACATTCTAAAGGGAAGTACTCTTTTCTGCCCATTTCACAGGGCAGAAAACTGAGGTTCAACATTTAAATAACCCAAGTTCTTTTCACTAGTAAGTCACAATGCTACGTTTGAACCTAAGTCTGACTTAAACACAACCTTATGATAAAATAAAGAGCAAATGGCATTTAAGAGCGTAAGGAGACAGGAGTCAAGTGAGAATGTTTGATCCAGTCTTTAAGCTATTGTAGCAATAACCTTTGAATCCCTGGTCTTTAAAGTTTGAACTGCATGTTATCTGCTTCTCCACCTCTCACCCTGGGACTAAGGCTTTGATAGTTTTACAAGTTTAGTTCTATTTCACTCTGCAAATATTTTAAAACTAGGAAAACTAGGAAACTCTCTGGGTCTTGAAATTTGACATGTTATTTTTGGATTACAGAAGAAAGGAGCCAAGATTTGAGGTGTGAGCATCTAGAAGCTCCCTTATAAAGAGAAAGCAAAGGCTTCCCCAATATCTTATTCCATAATACAACAAATTGGCAAATGCATGACATTTATGAGTCTCATGAGTAAAATCAGGATGGCAACTTATTATCTACCAGAACTCAAAGTTTATATTTCTCCAGGTTTCATTCAGATCCAATTTCTAGAAGCCTATCATTCAATATGGTTAGCTCAACAGATTTCTAAAGACAAATTTAACTAGAAAACTCCAAAATATATATGGGAAGAAAAATAGAGACCAGAGTAGGATTGAAAATAGAGAAAATAATTTTTTGTGTGTTTCAGTGGGAATTTTTCATAGTCAAAGTAAAAAAAGTCATGATTAAGGGGCATGTATCAGTACGCTTTTATTTCCAGATTCCCCAAGCTATGCATGGATGTCTAAACCTGAGTTGTTAGATACATTTTAAACCTTATCTGAGTGCAACTGGCTTTTAAGAGCTGAGGAGAAAGTACTGATGCATAACTTGTAGACATTTCATCAAAAACATCATATTGGAGCAAACTATATGTCCTCTGTATACAATTTAATTTTGACAAACTTTATTAAAAAATGATAACCATTGTTTCCCTGGTATGTGGTAGAAAAATGGCAGAAAAAAATAGTAAATAAAGAGCATCCACTTCTCTTACCAAATAAAGTGTGAGGAGACACAAGCAGTGCAGTTGGGCTTGTGCCATTTGCTTTCTTTTATTCAATCTCCTGTGAATAAACCAGAGATAAAAGTGATTAGTTACCAGTATGTTAAAATCATATTTTTCCAATCAGAAAAAATTATTGGATGATATCCAGTTACAAACATAGTAGAATGTGATCCTTAGAGGCCAGTCTTGTCTCTATATGGAAGTATGCAGTCAAGTCAACATCACAAATCAAGCTCATGCTTCTTCCATTTCTTTAACTACTCTACTTTATTATAATGCAATTTAAGGGTCTTCAATGATAAGCAGTAAGTATAATTTTCACTCTTATTATAGAAATGGGAAATCTATGTTTTAGCAAATGCCAATATAATTAGATGGTAAAATTTTAGAGTTTTGATTCAAAGCTACAAGTATATAAAATTTCTCAAGCAGAAAGAACCAAGAATGTTCATAATCTTTCATTCAAAGACCTTACCCATTGTCTCTTTGGTCTTGTAAACATTGTTGTTAACTATGCAAAAATACTTACAGGAAACATGTACTTCTTATTTCTCCTTAATTGACTAAATAAGGATCCAAATTCTGCCCTTATTCTTTTCTGTTCAATATTAATTTTCCTTTTCTCCCATGGCTTGACATTTCACAGAAATTATATTTTTTACCCTGACATATTGTGACTAACAGATTTTAAGATCTGAGGTGAATTTGCCACATGGCCTGGAAAGCAGGGTTGTTGCCCTTCATGTTGTACTAAAACAAACAAAAAACACATTCAGAGGAAGTTAGAGATGGCAGCATAAGAAGATCCTGAACTCACTTCCTCCCGTGGACACAAATCTGTAGCTAAATATGGATCAATTCCCTCTGGGAAGGACCTGAAGACTAGCTGAACAGCTCCTCCCAACAACGGATAAAAGGGCGACATTGATATGGGTAGGAGAGATATGATCTTGCCAAAAGTCCCATCTTTGGCATGGCAGCACACAGACAAGAGCGCTTCTCCCTGAAGAATGAGGGGCTTGAGGCATCCCAACCTTTGGGACCTGCACCAGAGACATAGCCCCCAAAATGTCTGGCTTTGAAAACCAATGGGGTTTATGTCCAAGAAAATCATAAGGCTGTTTGAAATGAAGATTTCACTGTTAAAGGCCTTGCAAGTAGATTCACTCACCCAGGGACCCAGTGCAAAAGCAGTAAGTTGAAAAGTACCTAGTAGACCATCTATGAAGGAAATTCATTTGCTAATCTTGAAGTATCTACCAGAAGTACAGGAGCTTGTTGGAACCCTCTTCAGGAACAGGGGTGCTGGTGAGGATCACTTTTATATTCTCCCTCAACCTTTTTAGTACTGGAAAGCACCATTTTTATCCTCTACCCAGCTAAAGCCAGTGCCGCACCTATGGCCTCAGCAATCATTCCCATTCCCTTGCAGGTGTATGCAGCCCACACAGGCAATGCCTCTTGAATGCCTGCTCTGGTGGCCAGACAATATTGCATTTCTGAGTCCCACAGATCTGAAACAATCAGAAAGACAGTTAGTGGCAGGCTACCATACCCTGGGCACTACAGACAGCAGACTGAAACACATTCTCAGTCTTCCTATAAGAAAGACCTTTTTACTTACCTTGAAGCTTCAGCCTACAGGGCAGGCTTCAAGTATACCACCCATCTACAGGACATGGAAGTGTCCTCAGGAAACATAGGCTAGGGGACATCATCTTTGCTCTCGCCCTTGCTTTCTTACAGCTCACCAGTACCTCCAAGAAAAGAGCTCATGTACTTGTGGGGAGCCCTGATTTTTGCAACTGTCACCAAGGGGAAACCCCTAGATCACCTGGTCAGGAGGCCATCAGAGTTCACAGTTGTGGTCCCACAATACTGTCTAAATGTACCTGCCTAAAAAGCTGGTTCCAATGGTCTAGCTTCCATTCAGCTTGAAACTAAGTGCTCACTGAAATCCCTCCCTCTGGAACACTTACAGTTCTTGTCACACCTTCAAAAACTGGAATCTATTAAGTATAAATCAGGCTTCTTACAACAATCACAAATATTAGAGAGACAACCAAGAGATTGAACAATAGTTTCATCTTCTACACAGGCTATTCTTTAATTTCTTTTTATTTATTTATTTTAGAGAGGAGACACACACACACAGAGACAGAGACGAGAGAGAGAGAGAGAGAGAGAGAGAGAGAGAGAGAGAGAGAGAAAGGGGGGAGGAGCTAGAAGCATCAACTCCCATATGTGCCTTGACCAGACCAGTGCAGGGTTTTGAACTGGCGACCTCAGTGTTTCCAGGTCGACGCTTTATCCACTGCGCCACCACAGGTCAGGCTACACAGGCTATTCTTTAAAAAAAAAAAAGCCATTAATTTGAGGGAGAGAAAGAGAAGCATCAACTCATTGTTCCACTTAGTTGTTCCATTTACTTGTGCATTCATTGATAGCCTCTTACACAGGTCTTGCCAGGTATTGAACCCATGACCTTGGCACACTGGGATGATGCTCAATACACGAAGTCACCCAGCCAGGGGCCACAGGGCTATTCTTTTAAGACTGAGAGAGAAAGCTCTTCCTCCTGATATATAGAAACAAACACAGAGAGTTGGGTAAAATTAAGAAATAATGAAATATGTTTCAAATGAAAGAATAAGAAAAATCCTTAATGAAATAGATATAAGTAGGCCCTGGCCAGTTGTCTCAGTAAATAGAGCATCAGCTCTGTATGTGGATGTCCTGGGTTTGATCCCCAGTCAAGGCACACAGGAGAAGTTACCATCTGCTTCTCTTTACCTCCTTCTCCCCCTTCTTATTCTCTTCCCCTCTCACAGAAAGAGGCTCGATTAGTTCAAGCATTGGCCCCAGGTGCTAAGGATAGCTCAGTTGATTTGAGCATCAGCCCAGATGGGGGTTGACAGGTAGATCCTGGTTGAGGTGATGTGGGAGTCTGTCTATTTCCCCTCTTCTCACTTAAAATAAAAAAGAAGAAAGAAATAGATATAAGTAATCTACCTATTAGAGTTCAAGTAATGGTCATAAAGATGCTCCCTGAACTGAGGAAAACAGTAAATGAAAACTTCAACAAAGAGATAGTAATATATGAAAATCCAACCAGAAGTCACAAAGATAAAGGATATAATTACTGAACTAAAAAATATACTAGAGAGGTTCAAAAGCATATTAGATGAAGTAAAAGAACAAATACACAGTGTGGAAGACAAAGTAGTGAAATTCACCCAAACAGAGCAGCAAAAAACAAAATCTTTTTTTCATTAATGAAGATAGCTTAAGAGGCCTATGAGACAAGATCAAGCAGAATAACATTATAGAGGTGCCAAAAAAAGTAGAGAGAGAGCAAGGGACAGACAACTTATTGAAGAAATAATAGCAGAGCCCTGGCTGGTTGGTTCAGTGGTAGAGCAACGGCCAGGTGTACAGAAGTCCCGTGTTCAATTCCTGGTCAGAGCACACAGGAGAAGTGACCATCTGATTCTCTACCCCTTCTCTCTCTCTCTCTCTCTCTCTCTCTGTCCCCGCTCTCCCCCTCCCTTCCTGCAGGGTGACTGAAATAGTTCAAGCAGTTGGGCCCCGGGTGCTGAGGATGGCTCCACTGCCTCACCTCAGGCACTGAAATAGCTCCGTTCTAAGCAACAGCGCAGTGGCCCCAGATGGGCAGAGCATCGTTTGCTGGGGGGGATCCCAGTCAGGGCAAGTGTGGGAGTCTGTCTCTCTGACTCCCTGACTCTCACTTAATAAAAAATAATAAATAAACAAACAAACAAACAAATTAAAATAGTGGCAGAAAACTTTCCTAACCTGGGAAACAAAACAAACAAACATCCTGATCCAGAAAACACAGAGAGTTTCAAAGATGAACCCAAAATTCCACACCAAGGCACACTGTAATTAAAATGTCAACAGTTTAAAGTAAATAGAGAATCTTAAAAGCAGCAAGAGAAAAACAATTTATTAAGTGCAAGGAAACCCCCCTAGGACTATGAGGTAATTTTAGACCAGGGGTCCCCAAACTACAGCCTGCGGGCCGCATGCGGCTCCCTGAGGCCATTTATCTAGCCCCCACCACACTTCCAGAAGGGGCACCTCTTTCATTGGTGGTCAGTGAGAGGAGCACAGGATGCATCCACACTTATAGTTCCCATTGAAATACTGGTCAGTTTGTTAATTTAAATTTACTTGTTCTTTATTTCAAATATTGCATTTATTCTCGTTTTGTTTTTTTACTTTAAAATAAGATATGTGCAGTGTGCATAGGGCAGTGGTTCTTAACCTGAGTTCTATCGAACTCTAGGGGTTCCATAAGTCAGTCTCAGGGTTTCGAAGAAGCCTCTGCCGCAGAGGCCAAAATAAAGTAATATCGTAATTTGTTGTGAGTTCATGCACTTTGTTGGTTTTGTTCTTTGAGCAAGGTGATGTTCATGCACGGCTCATTTTTTGCACCAGTACAAAAACATATACCTATGTCTTAAATTTGGAAAAAAAAATCATGTTTTATTTATCACTAAAGAAGGGTTCGGTGAATGCGCATATGAAACTGGTGGGTTCGGTACCTCAAAAAAGGTTAAGAACCACTGGCATAGGGATTTGTTTATAGTTTTTTTTATAGTATGGCCCTCCAGTGGTCTGAGGGACAGTGAACTGGCCCCCTGTGTAAAAAGTTTGGGGACCCCTGTTTTAGATCATTGTGGTCAGAAAAGATGCTTGATAATATTCAACCTTAAATTTATTTAAACTGTATTTTGGCTTAACATGTGATCTATTCTGGAAAATGTTTCATATGCAGTTGAGAAGAGTGTGTATTCTGTTGCTTTTAAATGAAATGTTCTGTATATGTCTTTTAAGTTCATATGGTTTAATGTGCCATTTTAAGTCATTATTTCTTTATGATTTTACAGAAAGAAAACTAAAAAAAATATGAATATAATTAAACAACATGATATTGAACAACCAAATGATAATAAAGTAATCAAAGGAGTTGAAACAAATGAAAATAGAGATACAATAGTCCAAAATTTATGGGACACAGCAAAGTAGTCTAAGAAGGAAGTTTATAGCGACATAAACCTACCTCAATAAACAAGAAAAAAATCTCATATAAACAATCTAGTTTTACACCTGAGGGAATTAGACAGAGAAAAAGCAATGAAGATATAAGTTATTAGAAGAATAGAAATAAATAAAATAGAAACAAAAAAACAATAGAAAAAGTCAATGAAATTACTCGCTTATTCTTTAAAAAGATAAACAAAATTGACAAACCTCTCAGCTAGATTCACAATGATAAAAAGAAAGAGGGCTCAATATATAAATAAAGTCAGAAATGAAAGAGTTATTTAGATTTTTGCATATATGACTTTTGACCAGCAAAGATCATAAGAGAAACTACAAATAATTATATGCCAATAAATAGGACAACCTAGAAAAGAAAGAATAAATCCCAAGAAATATACCATTTTCCAAAAAAGAAGGGATCAGGGAGAAATAAAAAGTCTGAGGCTCTGGCCAATTGACTCTGTGGTAGAACATCAGCCCGGTGTGTGGGTGTCTTGGATTTGATTCCCTGTCAGGGCACAGAGGAGAAGTGCCTATCTGCTTCTCCACACCTCCCCCTCTAACTTCTCTCTCTTTCTCTTTCTCTCCTGCAGCTCCTGCAGCCATGGTTCGATTGGAGCAAATCAACCCTGGGTGCTGAGGATGGCTCCATGTCTTTCATTTCAGTCACTAATAAGAGCTCAGTTGCTGAGCAATGGAGCAATACCCCAGATGGGCTGAGCATCACCCTCTATTAAGCTTGCTGCATGGATCTTGGTCAGGCACATGTGGGAGCCTGTCTCTGTTTCCCTTCCTCTCACTGAATAAAATAATAAATAAATAAAGTAGATCAATTAATAATAAGGATGTTGAATCAGTAATAAAAAACTTCTCAACATACAAAAGTCCAGAACCAGAAGTCTTCACCAGTGAATTCCACAAACATTCACAGAAAAGTTAATACCTACCCTTCTCAAATCCTTCCAAAAAAAAAAGTTGTAGAAGTAATGCTTACAAACTCATTTCATAAGATAAGCAATACTCTGATGCCAAATTCTGCCAAAGATGCCAAAGAAAAAAGAAAAAATGAACATAGATGCAAAATAGCTTTTCCACTTCTGGGCATTTATTTTAAAACTAATTTGAAAAGGTATATGCACACCTATGTTCATTGAAGCATTATTTACAATAACCAAGATATGAATACATGCAGATAGTTGTAAGATACATAAGATATACATAAGTGGGTTAAAATGTCCATGCTGTGACTTACTTGTATGTGAGGAAAATAAAGTCACTTTCTTTATAAAAAAAAAAAAAAAAAAAAAAGATATGAATACAACCTAAGTGTTCATTGACTGATGAATAGATAAAGAAACTGTAATACACACAGATACATACAGAATAGAATAATACAACTCAGTCATAAAAAAATTATTTGGGGGAGACCTAAAGATGGCAACAGAGTAGGCAGATGCACAGACTTCCAGCTCACACCACCAACCTGGATTACAAAGTAATTTAGGAACAATCAGTGTGAAAAACCAACTCTGGACTACAAGAGCAGCTCTCAAAAACCAAGGAGCAAAGAAGAAGCCACACCGAGCCTGGTAGGGAGTGTCAAGGAGGGGAGGGTCTCCCCTGCTTAAAGGAATATAGAAAGGGTGAGGCTGAGAGCCCAGAAGGGCTCTCATTCCAAGGAAAAGAGTAGAAAATATCACTCATAGCCACTTGCCTGGGGACCTGGGAATGAGATGTGTTGGAAGAGCTGGGTTGTCTCCCAAAAGGAAAGGGGAAAGAGAGAGACAAATGGTGACAGGCAGAGGAATGCATGAGATGACCTGAGAAGCTGACTCATCCAGTGCTGGAGGCGGCCATGGCTGGGGGAGGGGTTGATCCTTCCACATAACACAAGACTAAAGTGGTTCTGGGTCACCCATCTCAAGATATATCTCCAGCTCCAATCAGTGCAACAAGACACAGCTGCAAACTAGAAGTGAAGAAGAGGGACAGTAACTCAGGTCTCCATGGAGATCTGAGATATACCCACCCCATTGAAGCGGAGAAAGCACCTCGCCCCCTGGAGAAAGTAACTGGCAGCTCAGGTCTTCAGAGTATCAGGTTATACCCATTGCATTCCTGGATACAATTTCAAATAAGCCCCCTGCTGAGATCAGTAAACAAGACTACCACCGAGTTAAGAAAACTGAGAAGAAAACAAATTAAGACTTCAAAGCGACTCTACTAGAAAAGCCTTATCAGACAGTGGATTACAAACAACGGCTGATGCCAACCCAAGAAGACCTAGAAATAACACAACTGAAAATTGGAGGCAGACAACACCAAGCATAGACTCAACCAGCTCTACAAACAACACACCTAAACACACAGACATAATGAGAAGACAGAGAAGTGCAATCCAAATGAAACCCCAAGAGAAACCTCCAG
The DNA here is from genome assembly GCA_037038555.1 of Rhynchonycteris naso. Lineage (NCBI taxonomy): Eukaryota > Metazoa > Chordata > Mammalia > Chiroptera > Emballonuridae > Rhynchonycteris > Rhynchonycteris naso. Next base: position 246,906,432 of record CM072998.1, read on the forward strand.
AAAATGAACGAAGTGATATGGACATAACCAAACTACAGGGTGCAGAGTTTAAAATAATGATTCTTAGGATGCTTAGGGATCTTAGAACAGCAAAGGATGGTCATTATGAACACCTAAATAAAGAGATAGCAAGTATAAAAAAGGACATTGAAATATTAAAAAAGAATCAGTCGGAGATGACAAATACAATATCAGAAATGAAGAACACAATAGAAGGAATTAAAAGCAGGATGAATGAAGCTGAGGATTAAATCAGCGAGTTGGAGGACAAGATGAACAAAGGCATGGAAGCAGAGCAGAAAAAGAAAAAGAGATGCAAAAAATCTGAGGAAACCTCTAAGAGAGCTCTGTGACAACATGAAGAGAAATAACATCCACATCATAGGGGTTCCTGAAGAAGAAAGAAAGAACAAAGAATAGAAACTTTATTCAATCAAATCATAACTTAAAACTTCCCTAAATTGAGGCAGGGAAGGCTCTCACAAGTTCAAGAAACACAGAAAACTCTATTAAAGAGAAAGTCAAAGAAACCTACACCAAGACACATCATAATTAAAATACCAAAGCTAAGCGAAAAAGAGAAAAGATTAAAAGCTGCTAGAGAAAAAAAGCTATCACCTACAAAGGATCCCCCATAAGGAAGACATCTGACTTCCCAACAGAAACACTTGAGGCCAGAAGAGAATGGCAAGAAATATTCAAAGTAATGCAGAACAAGAGCCTACAACCACGAATACTTTATCCAGCAAGGCTATCATTTAAAATTGAAGGAGAAATAAAGAGCTTCCCAGACAAAAAAAAAACTCAAAGAATTCATTACAACCAAACCAATGCTGCAGGAAATGTTAAGGGGCCATTGTAAACAGATCAAAGTGGGAAAAGAATACAGCAAAAGAGGAATACAGCATTAAAGAATAAAATAGCAATAAACAACTACATATCAATAATAACCTTAAATGTAAATGGATTAAATGATCTAATCAAAAGACATAGGGTAGCTGCGTGGATAAAGAAACAGGAGCCATACATATGCTGTCTACAAGAGACACACCTTAAAACAAAAGATGCACATAGACTGAAGGTAAAAGAATGGAAAAAATATTTCATGCAAATGAAAATGAAAGAAAAAGCTGGGGTAGCAATACTTATATGTGACAAAATGGACTTTAAAACTAAGGTTATAGTAAGAGATAAAGAAGGTCACTACATAATGATAAAGGGAGCAATCCAACAGAAAGATATAACCATTATAAATATCTACGCACTTAATATAGGAGCACCTAAATATATAAAGCAGACCTTGATGAATATAAAGGGAAAGATTAACAGCAATACCATAATAGTAGGGGATTCCAATACCTCACTAAAATCACTAGATAGATCCTCAAGAAATAAAATTAACAAAGAAACAGCAGACTTCAAAGACACACTAGATCAACTGGATTTAATAAATATCTTTAGAACCTTTCACCCTAAAGCAGTAGAATATACATTCTTTTCAAGTGCTCATGGTACATTCTTTAGGATAGACCACATGTTAGAACACAAAAGCAGTCTCAACAAATTTAAGAAGATTGAAATTATATCAAGCATTTTCTCTGATCACATTGGCATGAAACTAGAAATCAACCACAACAGAAAAACTGAAAAATACTCAAACACATGGAAACTAAATAGCATGATATTAAATAACGAATGGGTTAACAATGAAATCAAAGAAGAAATTTAAAAAATTCTAGAAATGAATGATAATGAACATACAACTCAAAATTTATGGGACACAGCTAAAGCAGTCCTGAGAGAGAAGTTCATAGCACTACAGGCATTTTGTAAGAAGCTTGGAAAAGCTCTAATAAACAACCTAACCCTACATCTAAAAGAACTAGAAAAAAAACAGCAAGTAAGGCTCTGCGATAGTAGAAGGAAGGAAATAATAAAGATCAGAGCAGAAATAAATGACATAGAGGCTAAAGAAACAATACAAAGAATCAATGAAACCAAGAGCTGGTTCTTTGAAAGGATAAACAAGATCAATGAACCTTTATGAGACTTACAAAAAAGAAGAGAGAGGACTCAAATAAATAAAATTAAAAATAAGAATGGAGAAATAACAACTGACACAACAGAAATACAAAATATTGTAAGAAAATACTATGAAGAACTGTATGCCAAAAAATTAAACAATCTAGGTGAAATGGACAAATTCCTTAAAACATTCAATCTTCCAAAATTCAACCTGGAAGAATCAGAAAACCTAAACAGACCAATTACAACAAAAGAGATCGAAAACTCAAAAAACAAAGCTCCTGGGCCTGATAGCTTCACTGGTGAATTCTACCAAATATTCAAAGAAGAACTAACTCCTATCCTTCTCAAGCTATTTCAAAAAATTCAAGAGAAAGGAACACTCCCAAGTTTCTTTTATGAGGTGAGCATAATTCTGATTCCAAACCCAGGCAAAGTCAACACAAAGAAAGAAAATCATAGGCCAATATCCCTGATGAATATAGATGCTAAAATCCTCAACAAAATATTAGCAAACCGGATCCAGAGATACATGAAAAATATCATACATCATGGTCAAGTGGGATTTATTTTGGGACGCAAAGATGGTACAACATTCGTAAATCAATCAATGTGATTCACTACATAAACAAAAGGAAGGAGAAAAACCACATGATAATTTCAATAGATGAAGAAAAAGCATTTGATAAAACCCAGCACCCATTTATGATCAAAACTCTTAGCAAAGTGGGAATACAGGGAACATACCTCAACATGATAAAGGCCATCTATGATAAATCCACAGCCAACATCATAATTAATGGACAAAAATTAAAAGCCATTTCCCTAAAATCAGAAATAAGGCAGGAGTGTCCCCTTTTACCACTCTTATTCAATATAGTACTGGAAGTCCTACCTATAGCAATCAGAAAAGAAGAAGAAATAAAAGGCATCCAAATTAGAAAAAAAAAGTAAAACTATCATTATTTGCAGATGATATGATACTATATATAGAAAACTCTAAAGTCTCAGTCAAAAAACTACAGGACCTAATAAACAAATTCAGCAAGGTGGCAGGATATAAAATTAATTCACAGAAATCAGAGGCATTTTTATACACTAACAATGAAATGTCAGAAACAGAAATTAAGGAAACAATCCCCTTCATTATTGCAACAAAAGAAATAAAGTACCTAGGAATAAATATAACCAAGAAGGTTAAAGACTTGTACTCAGAAAATTATAAAACATTGATAAAAGAAATCAAGGAAGACACAAACAAGTGGAAGCATATACCATGCTCATGGTTAGGAAGAATAAGCATCATTAAAATGTCTATATTACCCAAAGCAATTTATAAATTCAATGCAATACCAATTAAAATACCAAAGACATACTTCAAAGATATATAACACATATTCCAAAAATTTATATGGAACCAGAAAAGAACACGAATAGCCTCAGCAATATTGAAAAGGAAGAAGAAAGTGGGAGGTATCACTCTTCCGGATATCACATTATACTACAAGGCAGCCTGGTACTGACATAAGAACGGGAATATAGATCAATGGAACAGAACAGAGAACCCAGAAATAAACCCACACCTTTATGGACAACTGATATTTGACAAAGGAGGAAAGAGCATACAATGGAGTAAAGACAGCCTCTTTAACAAATGGTGTTGGGAAAATTAGATATCTACTTGCAAAAAAATGAAACTAGACCATCAACTTATACCATTCACAAAAACAAACTCAAAATGGATAAAAGACTTAAATGTAAGCGGTGAAACCATAAGCATCTTAGAAGAAAACATAGGCAGTAAGCTCTCTGACATCTCTCGCAGCAATATATTTGCCGATTTATCTCCATGGGCAAGTGAAAAAAAGACAAGATAAGCAAATGGGACTATGTCAAACTAAAAAGCTTTTGCACAACTAAAGACAATAAGAACAGAATAAAAAGACAAATTACACAATGGGAGAACATATTTGAAAATACATCTGATAAGGTGTTAATAACTAAAATTTATAAAGAACTTGTAAAACTCCACACAAGGAAAATAAACAATCCAATCAAAAAATGGGTACAATAAATAAATAAACACTTTTCCAAAGAGGACATACAGATGGCCAATAGGCATATGAAAACATGTTCAACATCACTAATCATTAGAAAAATGCAAATTAAAACCACAATGAGATACCACCTCACACCAGTCAAAATGCCGCTCATCAACAAAACAACACAGAATAAGTGCTGGCGAGGATGTGGAGAAAAGGGAACCCTCCTGCACTGCTGGTGGGAATGCAGACTGGTGCAGTCACTGTGGAAAACAGTATGGAAATTTCTCAAAAAATTAAAAATTGAACTGTGTTTTGACCCAGCTATCCCACTTTTAGGAATATACCCTAAGAACACCACAGCACTGTTCAAAAAGAAGAAATGCGTCCCCATGTTTGTGGCAACGTTGTTCACAATAGCGAAGATCTGGAAACAGCCCAAGTGTCCGTCAGAGGACGAGTGGATTAAAAAGCTTTGGTACATATATACTATGGAATACTACTCAGCCATAAGAAATGATGACATCAGAGCATTTACAACAACATGGATGAACCTTGATAACATTATACTGAGTGAAATAAGTAAATCAGAAAAAACTAAGAATAAATGATTTCATACATAGATGGGACATAAAAATGAGACTCAGAGACATGGACAAGAGTGTGCTGGCTATGGGGCAGGGGAATAAGGGAAAGGAGAAGGAGGGGGTAGGGAGAGGGGAGGGGTACAAATATAACCAGATAGAAGGTGACGGAAAACAATTTGACTTTGGGTAATGGGTATGCATTATAATCAAATGTCAAAATAACCCACAGAGGTGTTCTCTGAACATATGTACCCTGATTTATCAATGTCACCCCATTAAAATTAAAAATTAATAAAATCAATAAATTTTTTAAAAGTCTATATTACCCAAAGCAATTCAATGCAATACTAATTAAAATGCCAATGATATACTTCAAAGATAGAACACATATTCCAAAAATTTATATGAAACCAATAAAAAACATGAATAGCCTCAGCAATCTTAAAAAAGAGGAATAAAGCAGGAGGTATCACACTTCCAGATATCAAGTTATACTACAAGGCCATTGTACTAAAAACAGCTTGGTACTGGCATAAGAACAGGTATATATACCTACGGAACAGAACAGAGAACCCAGAAATAAACTCACATGTTTATGGACAATTCATATTTGACAAAGGAGACAAGAGCGTACAGTGGAATAAAGACAGTCTCTTTAACAAATGATGTTGGGAAAACTGGACAGCTAACTTAAAAAAAATGAAACTTGACCAACAACTTACACCATGCACAAAAATAAACTCAAAATAGATAAAAGACTTGAATGTAAGTTGTGAAACCATAAGCATCCTAGAAAAAAACATAGGCAGTAAGCTCACTGACATCTATCGCAGTAATATATTAATATGTTTGCTGATTCATCTCCACAGGTAAATGAAATAAAAGACAGGATAAACAAATGGGACTATATCAAACTAAAAAGCATTTGCACAGCTAAAGACAATATGAACAGAATAAAAGACAAACCACACAGTGGGAGAACATATTCGACAGTACATCTGATAAGGGGTTAATAACCAAAATTTATAAAGAACTTGTAAAACTCCACATCAGGAAGACAAACAATCCAATCAAAAAATGGACACAAGAAATGAATAGACATTTCTCCAAAGTGGACATACAGATGGCCAATAGACGGATGAAAAAATGTTCAACATCACTAATCATTAGAGAAATGCAAATTAAAGGCACAATGAGATACCACCTCACACCAGTCAGAATGCGCTCATCAACAAAATAATACATAATAAGTGCTGGCGAGGATGTGGAGAAAAGGGAACCCTCCTGCACTGCTGGTGGGAATGCAGACTGGTGCAGCCACTGTAGAAAACAGTATGGAGATTCCTCAAAAAATTAGAAATGGAACTGCCCTTTGACACAGCCGTTGCACTTACAGGAATATATCTCAAGGATACCATATCACCGACTGAAAAAAAAGAAATGCACCCCCATGTTTATGGCAGCATTGTTCACAATAGTGAAGATCTGGAAACAGCCCAAGTGTCTGTCAGTGGACGAGTGCATTAGAAAGCAGTGGTACATATATACAATGGAAATCTATGGGGCTATGATAAGGAAGAAAATATTACCTTTTGCAACAATATGGAGGGACCTGGAAACTATTATGTTGAGTGAAATAAGCCAGACAGAGAAAGAAAAATATCATATGACCTCACTCATTTGAGGAATCTAAGGAACAATGAGAACTGAGGAACAGAATTGAGACAGAGGAGGGATCAAAGGGACCAGAGGAAAAGAGGGCAGAGGGAAAGGGGATGACAGGATGGGATAAATCTGAAGGGAAGGGAGGAGGGCGCTGTAGGGCAGGGGGTAAGGGAGATATTGAGGGGAATATGGAGGTGGGGGGATGCATTCAGCGTGACCCTAAAATCTATGTAAACACAATTAATTAAATAAAAAAAGAAAAAATTTGCCATTTGTGAAAATATGAATGGATCTTGAGGGTATTCTGCTATGTAAAATAAATCAGAAAAAGACAAATACCATATGATTTCACTTATACTTGGAATCTAAAAAATGAAAGAAACAAAACAAAACAAAAAAGAATGCATAGATATAGATATCAGACTAATGGTTTTCAGAGGAGTGTCGGAGGTGGACAAAAAGAGTGAAGGGATACCGACCTGTGGTGGTGCAGTGGATAGCATGTCAACCTGGAATGCTGAGGTTCTGGGTTCAAAATCCTGGTCTTGCCTTGTCAAGGCACATATGAAAAACAACTACTATGAGTTGATGCTTCTTGCTCTTCCCCCACCTTCTCTCTTTCTCTCTCCTCTCTCTCTAAAATCAATAAATAAAATCATTTTTTTAAATTTATGTGAGAGGAGGGGAGATAGTGAGACAGATTTCTGCATGCACCCCAACCAGGATTCACCCCGCAACCTTTGTCTGGGGCCAATGCTCAAATCAACTGAGCTATCCTCAGCACCTGAGGTTGATGTACTTGGACCAACTGAGCTATCCTCAGTGCCCAGGGCCATTGCTAGAGCCAATCGAGCTACTGGCCGTGGGAGAGAAAAAGGAAAAGGGGGAGAGGATCGGGGAGAGAAGCAGATGGTCACTTCTCTTGTGTACCAGACGAAGAATCAAACCCGGGACATTTATACATTGGGCTGACACTATTCATTGTGCCAACTGGCCAGGGCCAAATAAAATTTTTTAAAAAAGGAAAGAGTGAAGGAGGATAACTGTATAATAACAAATGCTAACTAGACTTATTGTGGTGATCACTATGTAATATATACAAATACCAAATTAGTTAATGTTGTGTACCTGAAAATAATAATATAATGGTATATACCAATTTATCTCAATTTTTAAAAATGCATTCATTTTACTAAAATTTTAATTATTTTATTACCTTTAGGGATTATGAATGATCTTTTTTGTTGTTGTTGTTGTTGTCTTAATTTTATTTACTGATTTTACAGGGGGGTGTGGAGTGAGAAGTATCAACTCATAGTTGCTTCACTTTAGTTGTTCATTGTTTGTTGTACATGCCTTAACCGGTCAAGCCTGGGGTTTCGAACCAGCAATCTCAGCATTCCAGGTCAATACTTTATTTACTGTGCCACTACAATCCAGGCGCATTATGGATGATCTTAGTTCACTTGATCTTTAATTTATTTTTTTAAGTTTTTCTACATTGAATTTGTTTTGTTTTGTTTTGTTTCTTTCTTTTTATTTATTCATTTTAGAGAGGAGACATAGAGTGAAAGAGAGAGGGGGGGGAGGAGCTGGAAGCATCAACTCCCCTATGTGCCTTGACCAGACCAGTGCAGGGTTTTGAACTGGTGACCTCAGTATTCCCAGGTCGACACTTTATCCACTGCACCACCACAGGTCAGGCTCTACGTTGAATTTATCACTAATATACTCAGCATAGAAAAATGGTTATTAAAATTCTAATCACTTTAAAAACTTAGACCCTGAAATTTTTAAATGCCTTACATTTAGGTAGTTTATATTTGAACTTTTAAAAGGTAAAAGTATTATCCAGTTTGGGATTCAAATAATTTAACAACTGGTTTTCTGCCCTAATGACCCTTTTAAGTATAAAAAAAGATATACCAAAAGGTAGTTTATTACTTTATGCATTTAATACTTAAATAAGAACAATAAAAGAAGTACACAAAACTAGGTTATGTTATAAGAAAGAGTTTAAAAATATTAATGAGAAACATTAAATAATACCAGACAGAAAACAATAAAACTGTTATTTAAGAGATTTCCAATGACAGCTTGTCACTCCCTGGTTGTTTGGCACTTTTTCTCCTTCCGTTATATGTTTGTTTACTGAAGTAACAAATGCGAGGAATAATGAGTTTTATGAAATGAATAAATAAATACTACAAGCATAGTTCAATCAAATTATTTTTCACCTATGGACAGAATGAACATTGCTATGGGTGCTTAGAATATGCTGCTGTGCAGATGAACATTAAAAAATAGTAAGAAATGTAAATTTGTGATTTCCACATTGGGTGGCTGCCCAGTCACCCACCTTAGAGAGAATTTTGATTACAAGTGCCATTTTAATAACCGGTTCACCAAACTCAACAAAAAATTAGGTGTTGGTTCTGCCGAATCAGTGCAAACCGGCTGACTCCCACCATCAGTACTATCACATTGTAGCCTCACAGATGCTCTGAGAGTTAAAAAAAGAAATGAGTATTTATTAATCATCATCTATGTCATAGACTTATGGAAGTTCCTTAACAAACATAATAACAGTGGTGCAGAAGAAGACTGAATCATAAGCTTGAACAGGAAACCCAGCTGTTGGGCAAATGAATTATAAAATCTATATTTTCTGGTTTTGCTCACTCATTGTTGAAAATGACTGCTACTCATGTGATGACGCTCTCGCGTGATACAGCTAGCTGCCTTTCTGCTTGAGAAGGGGCTTGGTCATGCTAATGTATGTTGGGGGAGGGCTTTTGCACTGAAAAGTTTTTTTTATTTGTTTGGGGGTTTTTTTGTTTTTTTGTTTTTGTTTTTTTACAGGGACAGAGAGAGAGTCAGAGAGAGGGATAGATAGGGACAGACAGACAGGAATGGAGAGAAATGAGAAGCATCAATCATTAGTTTTTCGTTGCAGTTGCGACACCTTAGTTGTTCATTGATTGCTTTCTCACATGTGCCTTGACTGCAGGCCTTCAGCAGACCAAGCCACCCCTTGCTGAAGCCAGCGACCATAATTAAGATTATTTCATTTTTTCCCTTTCTTTCTTCATCAATAGGATCTTCTAGATTAGTGATTCTCAAACTTTTGGCTTCCGAGCTCTTGTATTCCCTTAAAAATTATTAAGGACTCCAAAGAACTTTTGGATATATCCAATTATATTACATGTGGGTTATATCCAGAGGAGTGCTGGTAATGTTTAATAGCCTGTTTCGGGGGGGAAGAGGGGTGGAGGGGAGGAAGCACTGCTTGTAACATTTACCAATTTCTTTGGTAAAAATATTTCTACCATACCTATTTTAAGTTAACAATGATGTTAATAATTTACTCACAAAACTTCTGGAAATTCAACAATTGGTTCTCATGAGCTGGTTCCTCTATATCACTAGTTATATTTACCAATATTTATCATATTAGAAATTTTTTTTTACAGGGACAGAGAGAGAGTCAGAGAGATAGATAGGGACAGACAGACAGGAACAGAGAGAGATATCAATCATCAGTTTTTCATTGCCATTGCGACACCATAATTGTTCATTGATTGCTTTCTCACATGTGCCTTGACTGCAGGCCTTCAGCAGATCCAGCAACCTCTTTGCTGGAGCCAGCGACCTTGGGTCCAAGCTGATGAGCTTTGCTCAAGCCAAATGGGCCCGCGTTCAAGCTGGCGAGCTCGGGGTCTTGAACCTGGGTCTTCCACATCCCAGTCCGACACTCTATCGACTGTGCCACTGCCTGGTCAGGCATGCACTAAAAAGTTTTAAAAGGAGGAGCTAGGAGGCCATTTTAAGAGAAGAGACCATGTTGTTACAGAGCAAGGAGGATACCACATGGTTGCAGGGGAGGAGGCAGCCAGCAAGATGGAGGAATGCAGATGGGGAAAAGGATGTAGCTGAGGCTAGTGGAGACTTTGATTCTAGGAAGAAACCGGAAAGAATGGGTTTTGGTCCCCTGTGTTTGTTTTTACTCATTGGCCGGTACAAGTCTAGAATAAAGGGAAATGGCCCACTATTGGGCAAATAGAATATATTATGCTCACTTTGTTAAAAATGGCGCTACCCACATGAAAGTCTGTTGCCCAGGTGATGATATTGGTTGCCCTTCTTGCTCTGGAGATGGGCGTAATTATGTTAATATGTGTTGGGGGAGGGCTTTTGCACCAAAGTGTTTTAAAAGGAAGAGAGATCACATTGTTCCAGAAGAAGAGGGATTATGTTCTAGGCAGAGAGCAGAGAGGAGAGCATAGAAAGGCCATGTGGAGGAGGCCAGGAGAAGCAGCCAAGATGGTGGAATGCTGAGGAAGAAGTCAGTTTGTGTAGAGTTTGTGAAGGAAGAAGGAGATGGGGAACAGAGGTGAATAAGTATGGTGAGCTAGAAACCTTTGATTCTAGGAAACTCGGATAAGTCAGTAGCTTTGTGAGCACTGAGTGAGTGGGTTTTGGAGCCCAGTGTGTGTTTTTACTTGACTGTCAGGTGCAAGCTAGGATTAAAGATAATGGCCCACCAGTTCTTGGCTCCATTGTTTCATTACCGACTGTCCGAATCTAATGCGAACCTGCGTTGGCCAGGTGGCTCTGATAGTGGCCAAAGGAACTGGCTTAATACCCACTATCCTCTGACTCCGCTGTTTCATTACCATCTGCCCGAATTAAACATGAACCTGCGAGGGCTAGGCGGCTGTGATTGTGGCCACGGCTACTGACCCTAACCCAGTCCTGCCTTTTATTAGCTGTGTGGCAATGGATATGCTACTTAATATCTCTGTGACTGTTTCTTCAGATGGAAAATACATAGCAATTACTCAATAATAAATGTGTGCTGTTAGGAGTTTTTCACAGGCAAAATGAGTGAGGAATTGTTATTTTTATTATATATATATATATATATATATATATATATATATATATATATGAAGAAATTGAGGTTCAAAGTTAAGCAATTCACCTACTGAGACATAGCTAGGAAGTGACACTGTCATTCTTCCAATCAGATCTGTCAGATTCCAAAGTCCAAAAACTCTTTTGACTCCTCCTTTATTCTATATGGCATGATAGCTGCAGAGAAGTAGATATAGGCATAGAGAGGCAGAGATACATAAAATGTATCTATTGTTTATACACGTTTTATAAATTAAGTAGCTTGCCCTAAGATTCTACAGCTATTTTAAGAAAGAGCTTGGACTAAAACCCTTATGGACAAATTCATTTAATATTTAAAAATTAGCTTTTGCCTCAGAATTAATTTGGTTTATGTGTCCAAACATCACAGTAGAATTGTCTCATCACTTTAAACACAAAAGAAATATATTTCTACTGGTTTAGATTGCTTATGTGGTTTGGAAATACATAGAAACAAATAACAATCCCAAGTTCTAGCATATTGCAATATAAAATATAGGTAAAGGAATAAGTTGCTATTCTTAAGTAGGATTTTTTTTATACTGGCAAAATGAACGTGATCAGCAATCACCAATATTTGCTTAAGGAAGTAAAAATATAGACAATAATAACACATTTGGCAATCTTTCTCTTCAAACTCCTCAGTAATTTTTCCAATGCTGGTCCTAACTTACCGGTACTCTTTCAGTCTTATCTCCCACTCCCTTCCCACACCCAGTAAGTCATATACCCGGGTGGACTTTGTGCCCTGAGCTTTCCTGTCTCCATGCTTCAGCACTTGCTGTTCTCCCCACCTGGCACAAGGCCATGCCTGGAATCAATCGACAATTGATATTTGCTTTATGAAGTTGGATTAAGAGTACCTTCCTCACCTCTACGTCTGCTTCTCATATCTTACCACCTAGGTCCAAAGTGCTCATTTATTTTAAAAGCACTGAATTGTTATTAAAAGCTTCTATGATGTTCCAGATCCTGTGCTAAAAACTGGGATACCAAAATAAGCAATACAGTGTCTGCCTTCATGCAAATGAAACTGAAATTCTACTTTCTTCATGACCTCATCCCTGATTTCCAGCCTGAATTATCTTCCTTTCAAAGCCCTTCCTGCCCACATCTTATTTTTCATTGCTTATTTATATATCCGTGTTATTGTCCTTACCAGAAAATAAAATCCTTCAGGACAAAGTCTTGATTTTTAAAAACTGTTATTTCTTAACCTCTTACAGCTCTTCGCACTATGCCTTTTATATATTAAGCCCTCAACAGATGTTTGTTAAAGTCTAATCGTATGTGATTGTCTAATATTGATATCCTATTAATTTGTCCAAGTTAGAAGAGAATAGATTTTAGAATAAAGTGTTAAAGGAAACTAACTTGAGATTTAGATTTATTTTGATGCAAAATAATGAACTGTTGTAAAAGGATTGTTTTATTTTTATATATGCTAACAAATATCTGCTTGGTAAATAGGTTAAGAACTGGTTAATATATATCCTATCATCTTGAACTGATTTTCTTTTCAGCACTTTTAATTTTCCAAATACATATAAAATGAGCAATAGAAAAGCAACTAAATGTAAAATAAAAGCCTTGTATTCTGACAGGCCACCAATTGGGATGTTTTGTTGGAATCTAAAAAGTAAAAGTAGCAATGCCTTTATTGTTTATTTTGTTATTTACATTTATTCTTATCCCTCACAGGAGGTTTCCAGTAAAAAACAGAATCATTATTCTCCACTCTGGTGCCTAAGTTTCATGATTTATTTGCAGATGAATCTCCCACAAAATGATGCAGTTGTTAGGAGTGCAAACCCTGACTTTAGACTGGCTGGTTTGGATCCTGACTCCTCCACTGACTCATGTCTATTCATCTGTAAAGCAAGGATGATAATAATTTCTACCTTTGAGAGTTATGGGCCTCAGTGAATTAACATTTCTAATGGTGTTTACCAAATAAAAACTCATTCTGTCACCCAAGTTTGCTTAGTCACAACCTTAATCATTGTCTACAGGCATATCCATTCTCAATCCCCAGCTTCCTGTGGCCCAGATAATGAGAATATTCAAGAAGCAGCCTTCACAGCAACATCCCCACTGCCAACTACTTCAATGCGAGAATTATGCCAGAAGAGGACTTTGACCTCGTAAACAAGTCTTACCTATATTTTCTCTTTGTATGGACATAATTCCACTAATGAATATCACATCCTGAATCATAAGGATGCTGGCAGGAAACCATATTTATAATTGAAATTGCCTAAAATCATCATACCGTACATATTTGATAGATTTCCCCACAAACACTACTTGGAAAAGGACTAGAGTAGCTTTTCAGATAATTCAGTGATCATTTATCTCAGCTACCTGAAATAGTTGATACAATCATCTGCTTGGAAATATTGCTATTTGTCAGGGTTTCCCTCAGCCTCAAAGATTAAATTCAGACAGTTTCTATGGCAACTATCTGAGAGGACAAGCACATCCTTAGCAACACAGGTCAAAGATTTTTAGGTGGGGGGAGGGAATTTTGAAAAGCCACCACCACTTGTTTTAATAATGGGCAACCAACAAATAGGAAATCAAGTTGCTGGAATTGCTGCCAAAGGCTGATGCTTTTGTTTAATTCCCTACAGCACACAGAACCCTAAAATTCCTCCATGTCTTAAATTTGTGTTCAGGCAGGATTACAACACGAAGGCAGCTAATATTTATTGAAAAAACAATTTGCCACATACATGCTGAGACTTCTATATGAATTATCTTATGGATTTCTCATAAGAACCCTTTGAAGCAGGTAATATTAAAATTTACCTTTTAAAGATTAAAAATTAAAAGGTAAGGGTTAAAAGAAGTCAGACTTGCCCAAGATCACCCTGCCTGGCTAATCCACACCTATGCTTTTTACTCATATATTAATCTCCCTTTAAAGACACAAATATCCTCATATTACCATTTTGTACCCTTCCCTGAAATGTGCAGGCTTGTACCACAGATACCCCAGGAAGTAGACAGAGGCAGGCAGGCAAAGGACTTGCTTTCTTCCCTATTTAGAACATCACAGGGACTAAAGAGGAGTGTAAAAATCACTGTTTCTCATAAAATGTAGCATAATTACATCTTGTACCCATTGTTACAACAATTCAAAAAAGGTACCATTTTTCATTCAATGGCTGCCCTTCCTCTGCAGATGTTGACATGACTCCCCCTTCTCAGAGGAATATCACCTGGGAGGTTAAGCTCCCGCAGCACATATATTTCTCTGTTGTATCATCTCTCCTCATTTCCCTTCTGAACTTCACCTCAGTGATCTCCAATTTTTTAATCAAGCCAAGTGTTTTAGGGTAAATAGTGTCCCTCCCTCCCCCCAAAAAAATGCTTGTATGTTGGAGTTCTATCTCCCAAGCATCTCAGAATATGATCTTATTTGGAGATAAGGTCTTCACAGAAGTAATAAAGTTAAAATTGGGTCATTAGGGTGGGCCTTAATCCAATATGACTGGTGTCCTCATAAAAAAGAGAAAATTTGGATATGGAAAAAGACATAGAGTGAAGATGATTTGAAGAGACGTAGGGGGAAGATGGCCATCTGCAAGCCTGAAAAAGATCCTCATGGCCCCGGAAGGAACAAACCTGCTGACACCTTGATTTTGGACTTTGAGCCTTCAGATCTGTGAGACAATAAGTTTCCATTGTTTAAACCACTTTATCTATGGTACTTTGTTACAGCAGCCCTAGCAAACTAATACGCCAGGAAACTCTAATTTTCACTGAGAAAGGTGCTGCCATCCCAGGACAGAAGGAGTCTCAATGGAGCTTTATTCAGCTATTATACACGCAGCACCCACAGCATCCCAGAGGGTCCACCTGAAGGTGGACTAAACCTTCTGCTGGGCTCCAACACTCCCAAGAGGCATTTTTAGACAGTCATGGCATTTCCCTGAATGTCTGAGTAAGGACAGGAAATCCCTATGTCCCACGTCTCAAAACTTATAATAACTCAATATGTAAGCATTGACATTTTTCCCCTTAAAAAAAGCTAAGTGATAGGCAAGCCTTAAATAAAGTCAGTCATGTCTCATCCTTTTTGTTTAAAAAAAATCCATTAAGGGCTTGGAATTAATTTATCCTGTTCTAAAGTTGAATCATGAATTTCTAAGGAACAAAGAAGGTACAGAAGGAGAGGACTGCAAAATTTGTTTTCAAATGTCATAGGTGAAATAGGCAGGAAAGGATGTGATGAATTCATTAATACCAAACAGCACAAATATCCTGTGTGCCATTTATTTCACCTCTGCATTGTATACTGCTTAAGAGCAGAATAAATGATAAAGCAAGGCCAGATATGCATAAAGACCAGATGAAACGCTCACTAACCCATTGGTCATCAAGTAATGTTCAGATCATCATGTCCCCTTTGGTCTCACTCACAAATCTCTGGCATGATTATATCATTTAAGGTTTAGAAAAATCACAGAGAATCAGACCAATTGCAACTCTTGACAAATTGGGGACCCAAGTAAGGTGGCCATTAATGAGCTAGAAACAGGCATAAAATCAGGGCTCCTGCCTAGTACTTCAGGCTGATTACAGGAAAGGGAGGAAGGAAGAAAAGGAGATGTGGGTGTCCCCCCACCTTGCACACACAGAGATAAAAGTCAGCACATTTTTTCTCTCACTAAACTTAACAATATAGATACGCCAGTCTTTCAGTATATGAAAAATCTGGATTTACCAATATGTAGAAGTGGGGATGATTATTTGTTTTATCATTAGATTCATGATTGGATAAATGGGTTATTGGGAGGATAGGTGGCTCACCTACAGGGCTTAAAATGTTTTAAATTTATACGATCAACTAAAACACAAACTACTGGCATAATTATTCTTATCAAAGAAAAGGATAATGAGTGCTAAGGAATGTTTATTCCTGACTGGTTTTTTTCCTACCTGACACTCCACAGAGGCAGCAAAGGAAGGGTCTGCTGGGGTGAGGAGCCCTTTCCTCAAACTTACACAGGGCAACCCAGCGCTGGGTGGAAGTAGCATCCAAAAACTAGGTGGAAGGGAATCACCCACATGGGTACAACACGTCTGTTCCACCACGGCCTAAGCAGGTTGCCAGTGAGGACGTCAGCATTGAATTCCTTGAAATGTGCAGGCTTGTACCACAGAAACCGAGGAAGCAGGCAGAGGCAGGCAGGCAAAGGACTTGATTTCTTCCCTATCTAGCAGAACATCACAGGGACTAAAGAGGAGTGTAAAAATCACTGTTTCTCATAAAAGGTGGCATAATTATGTTTGACAGTGTGTTTCTTCATGTATTGTACAACACTTCTTTGTGTGTTATAAAGTATATAGATCAGTTTTTTTTCAAGATAATAACATCACACATTCTGGCCTTAGAAATTCAGTATGAGGTAAATCCAAATTAGATCCCATCCCATTGGGTTTAAACACTAAGATTTGACAGGGGGAGAAAACCACTTTCTCTAATACTGGTTTCTTTATAAGGTGACCTTGAGGCAAGATTCTAAGGAGCCTGACCGGTGTTGATGCAGTGGATAGAGCGTCGACCTGGGACACTGAGGTCCCAGGTTTGAAACCCCAAGGTTGCCAGCTTGAGTACGGGCTTATCAGCTTGAATGCAGGGTCACCAGCTGGAGTGCGGGGTCACCAGCTTGAGCGTGGGATAACTGACATGATTCTATGGTTGCTGGCTTGAGCCTAAAGTCGCTGGCTTGAGTAAGGGGTCACTGGCTCATCTGGAGTTACCCTCATCCAGTCAAGGCACATATGAGAAATCGATCAATGAACAACTAAGGTGCTGTAGCTACGCATTGATGCTTCTCATCTTTTTCCCTTCCTCTCTCTCTCTCTCTAAAAAAAACAAACGAAAAGATTCTATGAAAATGTGTAATCATGCTCAAGTATGACAGGTTAACTTTCTGACTTTTGTAATGAACTCACAATTGACAACTGGGATGGGCAAGAGAGGAAGGAAAAAATAAGTTTAATTCTAGTTTATTAAGAAATACCATACCATATGAAATCTCACTCAAGTTAGTTTTTTATAATTAAAACTTCAAAAACTAGGTAGAATTTTGTGAGCATTTACTAAGTTAAGCACTTTGGACAACTTATTTCATTTAAATATCACAAGCCTGACCAGGCAGTGGCACAGTGGATGGAGCATTGGACTGGGATGCGGAAGACCCAGGTTCGAGACCCCGAGCTCGCCAGCTTGAGCATGGGCCCATTTGGCTTGAGCAAAAGCTCGCCAGCTTGGACCCAAGGTCGCTGGATAAAGCAAGGGGTTACTCGGTCTGCTGAAGGCCCGCGGTCAAGGCACATGTGAGAAAGCAATCAATGAACAACTAGGGTGTCGCAATGGCAACGAAAAACTGATGATTGATGCTTCTCACCTCTCTCCATTCCTGTCTGTCTGTCCCTATCTATCCCTCTCTCTGACTCTCTCTCTGTCCCTGTAAAAAAATAAATCAAAAATAAAATAAATAAATATCACAACAATTCTAAAGAGTAGGTCTTGTTGTCATCCTACAGGGCAGGAAGGCAAGCTCAGAGAGGCAGGGAAGATCTGAATGCCAAGACCAAGCACAGGACTCTCTGTGTGAGGAAGATGTATTCATCTTTAGTTTAAACATTCTTTAAGAGCACAAATCTATCATTTTCATTTGTTTCTTCATCAAGAACTGTATAGGTCCTTAAATTTAAAATTAATTAAAATATGGAAAGAAATTATTGATTCAGAATATCATGAATAAGAAAATGTAATATGTTAGTTTTATAGAATATTTTAAGAGAAATTGTTTTCTTTGTTCCATATACATAATAAACAAGTACAGCTTAGACTGTTACATACACTTAAATGAAAAGTCATCTTTAGTATAATTAATACCTCAACCATTGAGTGACTAACTGTTTTTATAAATATTTCTTTACCTAATGTAAACATTCCTTTTTGTTCACACAGTTAACCTTGGTAGATAGATATACCTCTAACAAACTCCAGGACCTCTTTTCTTCCTTAATCAATGAAGAGGCTCCAGAACAACAAGCCACATTCTAAATTTGACATCAGGGATTTTTAATCAAATGCAATTTAATGCCAATGAATAAATCTATATATTTCTATCATGTAAACTACCACCTATAAAGACACTTATGTGTGGGCTTTTGAAGAAAGGAGCAGGATGGCGGTCAGCTTTCATTCTGAGTCATCTCTTGACCTGAAAGTAAAGTGTGAGCACACTCTCCTTTCCAGAGAGTTCTTCTGTCAATGGGACAGGAAGCTGAGTTGCTCCCAGGACATATTTTGCCTTTTATAAAAAAAGAGAGGGGAGGTACCAAAAATGCAACCTTCATCTGAACAACAATGACTTTTCAAGGGCTCATCTTACAAAGTTCTAAAAGATGCCACCCCTACATCTCACTAAAAGACCTACAGATGAAACATAAGAGGCTTTTAAATACTTGAAAAAGTAAACCCCAATTGTTTTATCGTTCTCTTATAATGTTAAACCCCACTTCCTTAGTATAGAATTAGTTGATGTCTTGCATAATAAAACATATAAAATTATTGCAGGATTATAGGGTTTTCCCCCCTTAGAGAATGAAAAAGTAACTTCTCAATGCAACCTAAGTCACCTACTTGAACTTTCTGATGGAAAAGAGTACTGATAACATGGAGTTCTTTACATGCTTATCTAATTTGCTCTCAAACTACATAGTTAGGCAGGTATCTCCATTTTCTAGATGAGAAAATTAATGATCAGAGAGTTCAAGCAATCTGCTTGCTTAGTGCTTGCCGACTGGCAAATAATAAAATTGGCCTAACCCACTGCCCAACCCTGAAGACTCATAAACTATATATAGCTTATAAACCATGATAAACTCTCACTCAGTAAAAGACTCATTTTGTTTCCTGATGGGAGCTGAATGCATCCATTTTCTTTGTCATCAAAGCATGTACATTTTTCTTTTAAACCATACTGCTCACAGTATATTTCTCACTTGCTTAGTTTCTGAAGAAAAATAAAGACAAGCAAATATCAGAGAATATATTGTCCTTCCAATTTCCTACTCCACATCCCCCATCACAGAGGGCATCGGTCCCTAGAAAGTCACCATGATAAAGAAAAAACTGGAACAGAGGTAGGGACTGAATCTTTGAAAGCACTTACAGGCAGTATGTGACTTGACATCTCAAAATAATCACTCATTAGCAAATGGTATATTTATCAGTCAGCTGGAAGAAGTACCAGAAACCAACACACACACACACACACCAAGCCTTGTTTTCTCAATTGTGAAAGCAGGTCTGTCACTCTGTTTTCCATTTTTATTCTAGTGCTTTTAAGAAAAATTTCTTTGCTCTCATGCATTTCTCCTCCCCTGATGTATCCCAGACAGTCCTAAGAATTCCAAGTTGAATCTCATTCTCTGAGAAATAGTTAGAATGCTCAAGTTTTGAAGACCACATCTAAGAAAAGACATGTTGTGAGAATGAGATTCCAACCTCAATTTCTAGGATACAAGAGCCAGACATCTTAAGACTAGGCACTTTCATATTTTAATCCCAGAGAAAGAAAGGGTAGTGATTATTTAAACATATAAAAACTCAAACTTTCCTTAATTCTACTACCAAGTTTGATTCAACCAAAGCCACTTCATCAAATGAATGTGTGAAAGATATAGTAGATGAATAAAAGGAAACTATTTAAGAAATTATGCTCTACAAGCAAAACTTGTCATACCACAAGTAAACTTCCCTTCCCAGCAATACTACATAGCACCCCTCAAGGAATACATTTGTCCAGAGACTTCTTAAGTACCCCCTTCCACCATCTATTTTGTCATTCTAAGGAATATGTTATCAACATAGTTAAGATGTATCAACACTTACCTTTCTGTAAGTAAATACCAAAATTTGTTAGAAGTTATTTTCTTTCATTCAGCTGTTGAGGCTCTTGCTGGGAGTTGAGTATCTCCCCAGAGGACACTCTGTATGCTCTGCTTCCCCAGAAGCCTCTCCCTTCACCTCAGTCAAACATTAACCACTGACTAATTTTATTGATCTTCAGCAACCATAGATGTCATAAAAGGTATTATTACATTCACTCCAGGAAAGAAATGGGTTTGTACCAAAAAAAAGTTAATTTGCAATTAATACATATCAAAACATAATATTTTAATGTAGAGAAGTAAATTAGAAGACAAGGAGAAGTTAAAGTGTAAAATCTTTCTGTATATTCAACTATCTCTTGAGTATGAGTGAGCTTCAGGGCATCAGAGACAAGAGTTTCATCCATATTCTGCACCATCACCCCAAAACTTAGCAGTGTTGGAACATAAAACTCAATTGACAAATATTTGAGCAGATTCCATTTCAAACACAGAATGCAGGGTGCCATGTCTGAGCAATGACACAGTTCATTGATAACCAGCCACAAGAGACATAGAAAGTGACTCAGAGGGTACAACCAGAGACACAATCTGGCTACACCTTTTTCTGAGATCCTAGGGTTCCCTTTCAGGTCTGCATGAAATAGCCAGAGGTAGCCTTCACTTAAAACATAAACCAAGGCCTTTGTGGAGGAGAGACTCTTCCCTGACATGACCACTAACTATCCTACAAGCTGAACCCAGGTCAGAAGAGAGGATGTTTTCAGCAAAACCCCTTTAGAAACTATTTGATTGTAATTGATATTCATTCTGACGTTGATCAGCTCTCCTCCTGCACCTCCCACTATATGCTGGTTCTTGGAACAGGTTGTTGTCCTAACCTGGTCAATCATGTAAAGTAATTTTTTGTACATGGTAGCATTCACATACTAGTACCCGTGATTACCCCCTATTTTGCCCTATATAATTCTTTGACACGTGCCAAGCTGTGCAGGGATTCGTTTCATCTTGCAACCACCCATGACATGCCTTACATATGTAAGTTTCCTTTATAAACTCTATTAATCACCAGGCTGGACAGCCTCTTTCTTCAGTCTTTCCCTGCTTTCTGCTTACAGAGATAAATTTTCAGTCTCAGAACTTTTCTCCGAGTCTGCATGTACAAATATCCTTTTTCTCATAATTCTGATAATGGATTTACCTAACAGCAAGTTATTTTTTCTCCTCAGAACGAGATTTCCAAATAAACAATAAAAGCTAATAGCTTCAAATTTATTAAGTCAAGGCCTCTTTTAGATTGATTTCTGATTCGCACCCCTCGGTCACTTTGGTAATCTATATATACTGAAGATGAAAAGATATTTTTGTGTCACATGTGTTACACTTTCCATGTTTCTGTTGACCTTCTGATATTCATTTCTGGGCTTCTCTTGAGCTGTGTTGTGTTTCCCATTTGTCTCAAGGTGTGCATTTGGCACAATGAAAGCACAGGAACACAGTCCACCCTCTAGATGGGCTTCCTCCTTCCCTGATCCCTTGAGAAGACTTCATGACTGCTCCAAGCCTCGTTTATATTGGGAATACTGAAAGTGAAACCATCTAGTCACATGCCAGTGGTCAGCACACCCCATGAACCAGTAGGTACAGAAAGGATACTTCTTCCTTTGTCATACTGCCAACATAACTGTGTTTAGGTAAATGTGGACAGTAAGGCTAAACAAGTCTCAAATTCTTAACACCTCTTTCTTCCCATTTACCAACTAAAATGACCTTGTTCAATAAAATCAAATAGCTTCCACCTCTGTGTTTCACATCCTAGAAACATCGACAAACATCTCATGGCATCTAAAAGATTTTTGTTGGGCAGATAAAATATATTATGCTCACTTTGTTAAAGATGGCACTGCCCACATGGAAGTTTATTGATATTAATGTGTGTTCTGGGACAGGCTGTGGGCTGGCTGGGTTGTTATAGCCTAAGGCTTAGTTTTAAGAGTAAGCTTTTCTCCACACCCTTGACTGATTGGATGATGTAGGGTGGTGCGCTCTCCTGAGGAATCCCATTATGCCTCAGATGGGTGACTTTGTATCAGAGACTTTCTTGTTTGTAGAAGGGATTAAAGGTCTTGAATATATGCTATAAAGTGGGGCAGACCCGGAGCTTGCTCTCTCTGGCTCTCAGTTCCTGGGTTCCTAAGGTATTAGAGAGGAGAGCAGATGAAGGCCACATGGAGGCCAGGAAAAGCAGCCAAGATGGCAGAGTTCTGAGGGAGAAGCCAGTTTGTGCAGAGTTTGTGCTGGAGAAGGAGATGGGGAACAGAGGTGAATAAGTCTGGTGAGCTAGAAAGCTTTGATGCTAGGAAACTCAGATAAGTCAGTAGCTTTGTGAGAACTTGTAAAGCCAGTAATCAAGGCCACCATCACAGCCGCCTGACCCGTGCAGGTTCACATTAGATTCAAACAGTCGGTAGTAAAACACCGGAGCCAAAAACTGGTGAGCCATTAGCTTTAATTCTAGCTTGCACCCAGCGGGCAAGCAAAAACACACACTGGGCTCCAAAACCCACACATTCAGTGCTCACAAAGCTACTGACTTATCCGAGTTTCCTAGCATCAAAGCTTTCCAGCTCACCAGACTTATTCACCTGTTTCCCATCTCCTCCTGCACAAACTCTTAACAAACTGGCTTCTTCCTCAGCACTCTGCCATCTCGGCTGCTTCTCCTGGCCTTCACGTGGCCTTACTCTGCTCTCCTCTCTAATACTAATCTCAGGAACCCAGGAACCGAGAGAGAGCAAGCTCCCGGCCTGCCCCACTTTATAGTGTAGAATCAAAACCTGAATCCAATCTACAGACAATGAAGTCTCTGATACAAAGTCACCCATCTGAGGCATAATGGGATTCTTCAGGAGAGTGCACCACCCTACATCATCCAATCAGTCAAGGGTGTGGAGAAGAGCTTACTCTTAAAACTAAGCCTTAGGCTCCAACGACCCAGCCTGCCCACAGCCTGTTCCAGAACACACATTAATATCAACGAACTTCCATGTGGGCAGCGCCATCTTTAACAAAGTGAGCATAATATATTTTATCTGCCCAACAGCACTGAATGTGTGGGTTTTGGAGCCCAGTGTGTGTTTTTGTTTGCCCACCGGGTACAAGCTAGAATTAAAGCTGATGGCTCACCAGTTCTTGGCTCTGGTGTTTCATTACCTACTATTCGAATCCAATGCGAACCTGCATGGGCCAGGCGGCTGTGATAGTGGCCACGACTACTGGCTTTACAATTTTGCTTGGAAACTTTTCAATAATGTATATAAAAAGAAGTGTTTTTAAATAAGGAAAGTGTTTAAGTGTATATATGTATCACTTTTAGGCATTTTTTCTCAGCAATATTATATAATTATGTTCATTGCATACTGGAAAATTGGTTTAAAAATGTGTTTTCTCATTTAAACTGTACAACATATTCATGAAGTAGAGTCCACATTATAGATAGAAAACAGAGGCACAAAGATGGTTTAACTCTTGCCCAAGTCACATAGACTGTGATTTCAGAATCAGGACTTCAACCTTGGTCTGTCTGATTCAAAGCCCAACTTGTTGGTCACAACTATAGAATCTGCCCAATTATTTCCCTCCCAGTTCCATGTGAGTAATAAAAATATCCATAGAAAGAAATCCTTCTGAGTGAGCTCATTCCTAATGGGAGATGGCCAAGTTCCTAAACTGGGCTTCCTTGTACATTTCATGCTACTTATAGCCTCTTGCTTCCAAGTTAGATAATTAGATGGATTAACTCTAAAAAGGCCAAAGACAGCTATCAGAAAAATTAACAGGTGATAGCATCTCTGAATTAAAATGCTTTTCCTGTGCTAGCCAGAATACAGGTTAGCATGGTTCTGAGAGCTGCGTCTCATTGTTTATATATTCATTCTTCTGGATTAAATCCAAAGATTAAGTCCATACATATTCTGCCCTGTGTTTCAGGGTGGACACCACTGCATTTTAGGAATCCATTTTAATGGTACAGTCATTTCTTGCCATATCATGGTTCGCTTTTCAGTTTCACTATATTGTGGATTTTTAAATTGTATATATCTGACTTTGTATCGCGGGTTTTTCACTATATTGTGAGATTTTGCAGTATATAGGTATTTTTATATATTTATTGTTTTAATTATTTTTGCAGTAAAATAAGCATTTTCTAGCCTGAATATTTGAAAACAAAATAAAAAATATTAATTAAAACATATTAAAAGAATATTAACTCAAAATAAAGCTTTAAAATATATATAAATAATACTAAACTCATGGAACTTGGTTACAAAGAGCACTTTCTGAATTTGACTCCCAAGGCAAGGGAAGTGAAGGCAAAGATAAATGAACGGGACCACATCAGACTAAGAAGCTTTTGCCCAGCAAGAGAAACTGACAACAAAACAGACAGGCAACTAAATGGGAGATGATATTTTCAAACAATAGCTCAGATAAGGGCCTAATATCCAAAATATACAAAATTCATAAAACTCAACAACAAACAAGCAAACAATCCAATAAAAAAAATGGGAAGAGGACATGAACAGACACTTCTCCCAGGAAGAAATACAAATGGCCAATAGATATATGAAAAGATGCTCATCTTCATTAGCTATTAGAGAAATGCAAATCAATACTACAATGAGATACCACCTCCCACCTGTTAGATTAGCTATTATCAACAAGACAGGTAATAACAAGTGTTTTACTAGAAAATTTGCTAATCAAGACCTATCAGATTACTCAGGCCCCACTATTGACCAACAGTGCTTCATTAGGGAGATGCTGCTCTCATCATCCTTGTTCTGTTCCCATGGCTGGAACATAACTGCAGCCAGAATAAAAAAGAATTAATTAAAACATATTAAAAGAATATTAACTCAAAATAAAGCCTTAAAAATATATAAATAATAAAATAAATATAAGGTTGCTGCTTTGCTGATTTTTGCCTATCGTGGTGGGTTCTGGAACCTAACCCCCACGATAGATGAGGGACCACTGTAGTTCAAAAGTTTAATTCTGAGTCAGTAATAATAAGGAAAAGTTAATGTTGTTACTCTTTAAAACTAAAAAACAATCTATAAATGCTAAACTTTTCCATTTTCCATGTACTTACAATATTAATATGCACTTTATTTCTGTGCTCTATATCATGTATTTTGAGAATATTTATCATGAGTCTATCAACATTCAAGCCTCACCTAACAGTGCATAAGAATATTTTAATAACATTTAATATCTGTCTTAATCTTGTTAACTTAATAGTGGAAATTATGTCTTCTATTAGCACTCAGTAAATACGTTTTAGCACTCGGTTAAAAATTATTTTACATGATAATATGATTTTTTAGAATTGAATTCCTTTCAGCCTGACCAGGCGGTGGCGCAGTGGATAGAGCATCGGCTGGGATGCAGAAGACCCAGGTTCTAGACCCAGAGGTAGCCAGCTTGAGCGTGAGCCCATCCGGATTGAGCAAAAAGCTCATCAGCTTGGACCCAAGGTCGCTGGCTCCAGCAAGGGGTTGCTTGGTCTGCTGAAGGCCCGCAGTCAAGGCACATGTGAGAAAGCAATCAATGAACAGCTAAGGTGTTGCAACGGCAATGAAAAACTAATGATTGATCCTTTTCACCTCTCTCTGTTCCTGTCTGTCCCTATCTTTCCCTCTCTCTGACTCTCTCTCTGTCCCTGTAAAAAAAAAAAAAAGAAAAAAGAATTGAATTCCTTTTAGTTATTTAATTCATTAATTTCAAATAGTTAGAATTATATGCAGGGTTAACTAAGGATGACAGGAACCCAAACAAGTGAATGATCATGTGTACCTTCTCAAACCAATATTTTACATCTTTTGTTTCATACTTATTTAGTGGAATGAGATGAAAATAATTTTGTCTAGTGAACTTTTTAGGCTGAAGCAGAAATTTCCCTAATTACTTCCAATGTCCAGGACAGAGTCCATTTTCTGATCAACTTAAACAAAACAGCTTCCACTTTCATGTAACTCTTACATTTGTCTCTGAATTTGTTTGAGTTTGTGTTTTCATGTTTTTGGGAAGTTGGGGGCAGTTTTCCAAACCAGAACTCTTTAAAGGGGTTAAGACTTAGTTAACAAAATAAATCACTAGAACCATAAATAATATTGTTGCAAAATCTTAGCTGACAGCCACCTAATAATAACCATTAAAGATAGTTGATACTAATAAAGGATTTTTGCCCCCTGTTATCTATTTTGACAGAAGGAGACCCAGTTTACAGTTGCTTATTACAGGACTATTTTAACTCTATCTGTAGATGGTTGCTCTAGGCAACTGCCCAGTGGCTAAAGGGGTTCTTAATATGACTCTAGTTACCCATGTCATGAAACTGCTGGAAAATCCTATAAATGGAATGGTTAGTAAATATTCACATCATGAGCCATACATACATTAGACAAATGTCTTCCAGATCTTTCTAAATCTGGAGAGTTTATTAAACCTGGGCTTTATACCATGAGATCCTGGTCCAGCAGGTCTGGGATGCATCCCAGGAGTCAACATTTTAAAGTACTGTGGGTTCCTGAACCAGGCACCATTTTATAAGAACCACTAGCTTAGAGATTCTGTGCTTTATCTGCAATAAATATTCTTTAGCAAGGCCCATACCTGAATTTAACTTTACCATACCATTTAGGGTTCATTTCTGCAGGAATGTCTCAGACAATGATGCAGTTGATTTGGTGTTGTACATGCAGGCTGGAACTAGCAGACACAAATATGTTCATTCCCCTCAGACATTTTTCTCACAATATACTGAACTTTTTATTTTTAATTTTTAAAATTTATTTTATTAAGTGAGAGAAGAGAAATAGAGAGCCAGACTCCCATATGTGCCCCAACTGGGACCCACCCAGCAACACTATCTGGGGCCAATGCTCGAATCAACTGAGCTATCTTTAGTGCCTGAGGCTGATGCTTGGACCAACCAAGTATCCTCAGCACCTGGGCCAACACTTGAACCAATTGAGCCACCGGCTGTGAGAGTGGAAGAGGGAGAGAAGGGGGAGAGGAGGGGAAAAGAAGAAGATTGTCACTTCTCTTGTGTGACCTGACTGGGAATCAAACCTGGGATGTCTGCATGCCAGGCCAATGCTCTATTCACTGAGTCAACTGGCCAGGAATAACTTTTTATTTGACCTCAGATGTTCCTTAAATTCTAAGAAATTACAATAATCTTGTTGGTTTTCTGAAACTTAGTTCTGTCTCTCTCGTCAGATCTCACCAACATGAGTCTTTGCTCCCATTCAGCTCATTGTTTAGACCACTCCATTGACTTCTACCTTCACTATCCCACTAAAGCTTCACTCTCAAAATGAACAACAACCTCCCCATGATATCCAAAGACACTCTACAGTCTGCATTTTACCAGACTTCTCATGATACTTGATACTATCAATAGCTCTCCCTGAATCTGCCTTTACCCTTGATTCCTTGCCAATATGCCTGGGTTTTCTTCACCTTCTCTGCCAGTCCCATAACAGTCTTATGTGTGGGCCCACGAGATGTCTTGTCACCCACTCTGGAAGGCTGATCTGCTCCAAGGTCTCAAGTCTCTCTCTAGTCCAGATATCTCCCTTATTTTGGGCTCTAGTCTTTCATATCCAAGTTATTTATTGCCACAGCTCTACCTACATGTCCCATATGCACAACAAACTGAACATATCCAAAATTAACCTTATAATTTTAATTTCTCCCAAACTGATCTTCCTAGGATACCACCCCTGCATGTTAACCCTGGCAGTCATCAAGGCTTAGTCAGAGAGTATATTGTGATTGATTAGTAATTCCTGTCATGGGTACAAATAGGAGACTAGCAGTGCATATGCCTGGGATTCCCCCACCTTGCCTAGGACTTCTGTGACTTGGATACTAGGAGCTCAATCAATATCAGTTTCCCTTCTCTGCTTGTGAGTCTGTCATGAAACACCAGAGGGATTGACTCTAGTAATGTCCTTAAGAAGTATTTCCTTGCAAAAAAAGTAGTATTTTCAATAAATAGTAATGAAACAACTACATATCCGTGTGCAGAGGAATGAAGTTAGACTTCTATCCCATACCATTCAGGAAAAAATAACTCAAAATGGATCAAAGTTCTCAATGTAGCGACAAGAAAGTAAATCTTTGTGATGTTGGATTTGGAAATGGTTTCTTAACTGTAATTTCAAAATCACAAACAACAATAGACAAAAAACAAATTAGACTTCATCAAAATTAAGAAACTTTTGTTCTTCAAAGAACACAAATAAGAAAAGATCAATGAAACCAAAAGCTGTTTTCTGAAAAGATAAACAAAAATGATAAACTTTTAACCAGACGTAATAAAGAGAGAACCCAAATAAAATTAGAAATGAAATAGAAGAAGTGACATGGAAACCACAGAAATACAAAGGATTACAACAAAATGCAGAGTTAACACTAAAAATTAATAAACTACTAGCACTAATAAATTAATTTAGTAAACTGGCAGGATACAAAATTAATATTAAAAAATTAGTTGCAGCCTGACCAGGCGGTGGCACAGTGGATAGAGCATCGGACTGGGATGCAGAAGACCCAGGTTCGAGACCCTGAGGTTGCCAGCTTGAGCGCGGGCCCATCTGGCTTGAGCAAAAAGCTCGCCAGCTTGGACCCAAGGTCGCTGGCTCCAGCAAGGGGTGGCTCAGTCTGCTGAAGGCCCACGGTCAAGACACATGTGAGAAAGCAATCAATGAACAACTAAGGTGTCGCAACTGCAATGAAAAACTAATGATTGATGCTTCTCACCTCTCTCCGTTCCTGTCTGTCTGTCCTTATCTATCCCTCTCTCTGACTCTCTCTCTGTCCCTGTAAAAAAAAAAATAGTTGCATATTTATACACCAATAATGAACTATCAGAAAGGGAAGTTTAAAAAACAATTTTATTTTCAACTACATAAAAAAAATGAAACACCAAGGAGTAAATTTAACCATGAAGATAAAAGTCTTATAAAATTATACATTAGGTCCTGGCCAGTTGGCAGTAAAGCAGTAAAGCATCACCTAACGTGTGGAAGTCTCGGGTTTGATTTCCAGTTGGGGCACACAGGAGAAGTGACCATCTGCTTCTTCACCCCCACCCTCTTTCTTCTCCTCCCACAGCCATGGCTCGAATAAGCAAGTTGGTCCAGGGTGCTGAGGATGGCTCCACAGTCTCGCCTCAGGCACTAAAACAGCTCAGTTGTTGAGCAACGAAGCAGCGATCCCAGATGTGTGTGTGTGTGTGTGCACATATATATGCACACACACACATCTATATGACATTAAAGAAAAAATTAAAAAAAGATACTAATAAATGGAAGTATATACCATGCTCACAAATAGGAAGAATTAACATCACTAATATGTCCATATTACCCAAAGCAACCTATAGATTCAATTCAATACCTATCAAAATACCAATGAAAATTTTCACAGAACTAGAACAAATCATCCTAAAATTTATATGGAACCACAAAAGACCCAGAATAGCCACAGCAGCTCAAGCACTACAGATTGGTAGTTACAAAATTCATGGGGATGTAAAGTACAGCATAAGGAATATAGTGAATAATATTATAATAATTAAATATAATGGCAGATGTGTTCTAGAATTATCAGAAGAATCACTTTATAAATTTTGTGTCTAATCACTGTACTGTACACCTGAAACAAATATAAAATAATATTGAATATCAACTATAGTTAAAAATAAAATAGGCTTTTCTGCTGCCATATTTTAAAAAAGAAAAAGGTAAAACGACAACACACAGAATGAGAGAAAATATTACAAATTACATATCTGAGAAGAGAATAGTATCTAGAATATATAAAGAAATGTTACAGTTCAATAATAAATAGACAAAAACCCAATGAAAAATGGGCAAATGATCTAAATAGACATTTTTAAAATAAGGTATACAAATAACCAAAAAACACATAAAAAGATGCTTAGCATCATTAGGCATAAGCAAAATGTAAAGCAAAATCACAATAAGATATGACTTCACACCTATTAAGATACACCCACTAGGTTAGTTATAATAAAAAAGATAATAAATATTGGATGCCTGATCTGTAGTGGTGCAGTGGATAGAACGTCCACCTAGAATGCTGAAATCACTGGTTCAAAACCCCGGGCTTGCAAGGTCAAGATACATATGAGAAGCAAGTACTATGATGCTTCCTGCTCTCCACCTCCATGATGCCTTTCTCTCACTCTCTCTCCTCTCTCTAAAGCCAATAAATATAATCTTTAGGGGAAAAAAGAGATAAGTATTGAACAAGATATAGAGGAATCATAATCTTTATACACTTCTAATGGAAATGTAAAATGATTCAGCCACTTTGGAAAACAGTCTGATAGTTTTCTCAAAAACATAAATATAGTTATTATTTGATCCAGCGATTTCACTTCTAAGGTATCCATCCAAGAGACATGAAAATATATTTTCATACAAAAACTTGTACATGAGTGTTCATGGCAGCATTATTCTTAATAGCCAAAAATTAAAACAACACAAATGTTTATCAACTGATGAATAAAATGTGATATATTCATATAATATAATATTATTCAGCTATTCAGCCATAAAAAGGAATAAAATACTTATACATACTAAAACATGAACATTGAAAACATCATTCTGAGTAAAAAAAAAAAGCCAGATGGAAAAGGCCAAATACTATATGATTCTATTCTTATGAAATACCTAGAATAGGCAACTTTATAAAGATAAAAAGTAAATTAATGGCTGACTGGGGTCAGGAAGTGTGTTTCGTGGGTGACAGCTAAAAAATATGGGGATTTTTTTTGAGGTGATGAAAACATTCTAAAATTTCTTATAGTGATGGTTCTACAACTCTGTGAATATACTAAAAACAATTTAATTCACTTAAATGAATAAATTTTATGGTATGTGAATTTCATCTCAATAAAGATGTTACCAAGAAAAAGGAAGCTATATTTCCTACAACCAATCCACCCTGACATGAATACACAAGACATGGGCTAAATAAACATTTTCAGTCACCTCAAACCAGTCACTTCAGAACAGATTATTTTTGTTTCATTAACATGGATGTTTCAAGGTTTTTCATAATTTTATTTCATTTATTATTTTTTATTTTTTTTAGAAAATTAAATATAATGGGATGACACTGATCAGTAAGAGTACCTAGGTTCCAAGCAAACATCTCTATAGCATTTCAACTGTTGATTGTGTTGCATACCCATCACCCAAAGTGAAATCATTTTCCATCATTGTATATTTGTCACTTTTTACTCACCTCCCCACAATTCCCTCTTTTCATTTAAATACATTCAATTTTGCTTGTTATTTTATCTTCCCTCTTGTTGGACAGATATAATATATTATGCTCACTTTGTTAAAGATGATGCTGCCCACATGCAAGTGTTAAGAGTAAGCTTTTCCCCACACCCTTGACTGATTGGATGATGTGGGGTGGTGCACTCTCATGAGGAATCCTCCCATTATGCCTCAGATAAGTGACTTTGTATCAGAGACTTCCTTGTTTGTAGATTGGATTAAAGGTTTGGATTTCTACACTATAAAGTGGGGTAGACCAGGAGCTTGCTCTCTCTCGGTTCCTGAGGTTAGCATTAGAAAGGAGAGCAGATTAAGGCCACGTGAAAAGAGGAGAAGCTGCCAAGATGGCGGAGTGCTGAGGGAGAAGCCAGTTTGAGCAGAGTTTGTGCTGGAGAAGGAGATGGGGAACAGAGGTGAATAATTCTGGTGAGCTAGAAATCTTTGATTCTAGGGAACTCGGATAAGTCAGTAGCTTTGTGAGCACTGATGCCCGTTGAGGGCAGAACTGCAGGAAGTCTTGGGTCCAGTCACCTATGCAACCTTAGAGTCAGGTGCAGCTAGGGCTCAGGAGGCAGAACCTAAAGTCAGTCCCTACCAGGAGGGGCGGGTGCCCATCCCTGAGGATGCCTGGTATACTGATGGTTCCAGCAGGGGACAACCTGCCAAGTGGACGGCCATAGCCTTCCATCCGGCCACTGAGACTATTTGGATGGACACGGGTACAGGCCAAAGCAGCCAATGGGCAGAATTAAGAGCTGTTTGGCTAGTTGCCCACAATGAACCTTCACCTCTGGTGATCTGTACTGACAGCTGGGCTGTATATCGTGGACTGACCCTTTGGATTGCTACTTGGCACATTAACCAGTGGATGGTAATGCACCGCCCACTATGGGATCAGGCCATGTGGCAGGACTTATGGTAAATAGGACACCAGAAGCAGGTGACAGTATATCATGTCACGGGGCATGCCCCTCTAGCCCATCCTGGGAATGATGAGGCAGATACATTGGCAAAGGTGCGATGGTTGGAGACTGCACCTGCAGGTGATGTGGCGCAATGACTCCATCGGCGCCTGCTCCATGCGGGACAGAAAACTATGTGGGCTACGGTTAAGGCGTGGAACTTGCCTGTGTCCTATGCAGAGGTACTTGCAGCTTGTGAGCAATGTGCAGTGTGTTCCAAGGAGCACCCTCGGAGACCACTGGCGTCACCTGGACAGATCCAGAGGGGTCATGTTCCACTGACACGATGGCAGATAGACATCATTGGACCCTTACCAAAGTCAGAAGGGTACCAGTATGCAGTCACTTGTGTAGATACTGCCACAGGTCTGCTTGCTGCTTATCCCGCCCGTAATCCTGACCAGAGGGCAGTCATACAGGCTTTGGACCGCCTGAGTGCTGCATATGGGCGACCACTGGTCCTTGAAAGTGACAACGGTACCCACTTCACTGGTTCAATGGTGAGGCAATGGGCTCAAGGGCTGGGGGTGGACTGGAAATACCATGTTCCCTACCACCCCCAGGCTGCTGGTATCATTGAGCGGTATAATGGACTCTTAAAGCAGGGACTGTGACAGGAGGGGGGCACCAGCTCCCTTACTGGATGGACACGCCGCTTATGGACAGTACTCCGGATTTTGAATGAGAGACCTCGACGTGGGAGCCCAGCTCCAGTAGAGGCCCTCCTGCATCGGGCAGCTGCCCCCATTCAGTTGCAGATACGCACCAAGGACATTTTACTCAAGCCAGGCTTTGGACAGCAGGGCAATGTGCTCTTGCCTGCCCCAACAGCCCTTCTTAAAGGCCAACGGCTTCAATGGACTTGGCCCTGGACTGTCCAGGCCCCCCATCTGAGATGGGTGGCCTTGTTGGCACCATGAGGAAAGGGGCTAGAGGTGGACCTCCAGTTAACTCCTTGGGCAACCAGCACCTGGCCACCTAAGGTAGAAGTGTATTATCCTTTGAGTGCTCAGGGGGACAGCATAATGAAGGGCACCTTTGTAATTTCTTTATGGCCGATAATGAGTTCTCCTATTTTACTACACGTAGAACCAGCAGATGCTGGTGTATTGGCCAATAAGGTTTGGTATGCCCGCTCAGGGCGGCCTCTGGTACCAGCTACAGTGCTGTCTGCAGATAAAACTCTGGCCTGTATTCTGCCAGAGGGAAAAGATTTGCCTCTCTTGGTGCCATTGACAGCTCTGTCATTTCGCCCATAGCTTTTGATTTGTTAATCCTATTGCTGTAGTTGGTACTGTTTCTGTTTACGCAATGTACCTTTGTAATTGTTGAAACTGTATGATTTGTGCTACTGCTGTAATTTGTGTAATGTACTTAATTTCCTTGTACAGGGATGCCGGTGGTATAAATTGTGGGTAGTAAAGTGAGCATAGGGGTGGATTGTTGGGCAGATAAAATATAATATGCTCACTTTGTTAAAGATGGCGCTTCCCACATGGAAGCCTGTCACCCAGGTAATATTATTTGCCCTTAT
The DNA here is from genome assembly GCA_037038555.1 of Rhynchonycteris naso. Taxonomy (NCBI): domain Eukaryota; kingdom Metazoa; phylum Chordata; class Mammalia; order Chiroptera; family Emballonuridae; genus Rhynchonycteris; species Rhynchonycteris naso. The sequence goes on from CM072998.1 coordinate 246,940,503, forward strand.
GCTTGGGATGGGTGTGGGGAAAAGGCTGTAATGTAAGCAGGCCAGGTTGTTATGACCTAAGGCTTGGCTTTAAGAGTAAGCTTTTCCCCACACCCTTGACTGATTGGATAATGTAGGGTGGTGCACTCTCCTGAGGAATTCCATTATACAGAGATTTCCTTGTTTGTATAATTGGATTAAAGGTTTTGATTCTATGGTATAAAGGGGGAGAGATCAGTAGCTTGAGCTCTCTCGGTTCCTGCTATCGCCATTGCAGGGGCCTCCCTGATCCCTTGACCTCCATGGGAAAAGCTGGTTTTCTGCTTCTCCTTTGTCTTCTCTTGTGGCTTGCCTGTATTGGTGAGACACCAATAAACAGAATGGCCTACCATCCTCCAACTCTGCCATTTCTTCACCGTCAGCCCGAATCCAATGGGAACCTGCATGTGAATGGCCACGATGGAGGCTCCTGTCCTACAGTGATGGCTGCCTTTCTACAGTCTGGCAGAATGCTGGAGACTTGCCAAGGGCAGTGAGTCAGAGGTAGTCATACTCTGAGCTGAAGCAGGTCCTCCAGGTACTAGGTATGAGGAATGCTGCTTTCAACCTGAGGTCCTGTGGGCCAGATGAGGGAGTAGTTATGGCAGGGATGAGGGACCTTATACTCTGTAGTGCCCTGTCAGCCCTTTTTGGATCACTAATGGCTATCTTGGGCCCCTATGGGGGGCAGCCCATCAATGCAATTACACAGTGGCAGATTTGAGTGAGATGGAGGCAGCATGGAATCATAAAGCTGAGAGATTCTGTCAGTGCTGCCTCCCTCCCCACCAACTAACAAGAGAAACCATCCTGTAAAGGTTACCCGAACACAGATATGGGTAGATTTGATTGTGGCTGGGGAAAATAGGGAGAGGTTAGATGGCAGGTCTAATAAAGTCCTGTTAGAGCTTTGGTGGCAGCTTGAACTGGAACAGAAGTTCCAGCCACTGAAAAAGCAGGGACAGCAGGCAACCCTGGCAGCTGCCAAGGAAATGACTGGCATTCAGGCTATATGGTTGTAGGATTACTTGTTGGAAACAGCTGTGGGAGAGGAGGGTCCCCCAAGACTCGTTCTCCCAGTTTGAATCGGGGAAAGGCTGAGTGACCTTCCTAATGGGATGACCGGGGGGCACAGAGGCCCCATGTGGAATTAGCAATCCACTGGTTCCCTTCTAATGTGCAGCAGGTGTTGGCATTAGAAGATAGCAGGTGCTTTTTTGCTGCTGCTGCTGCTGCAGCAGCGTAAGAACTATCAAGGTGGCACAGGCCTTGAGTGTGCTTGACTCTGCCAGGCCCTGTGAGCTTGGACCTCTGAGGGGTTTGGATGGGGCTTGAGGCAATGGACAGAGTGCTTATGGAAAGGCACTGAGGTCTGTTATCAAAGAGCTGTATGGTTAGTTGCCTGTACCTTTACCTTGGTGATTCTCGCAGACAGCTGGGCTGTCTATGATGGACTGATCATTGAATGGTGTAATGGACTCTTGAAGCAGGGACTGTGATGAGAAGGGGGCACCGGCTCCCTTTCGGGATGGATTTGCTGCTTGTGGACAGTATAGGGGGGTCCTCAGGTTATGACACAGTTCCGTTCCTATGACAGTGATGTAACCAAAATTCTAGTGTAAGTCCCCTAGTCTAAGTCACTTACTTATCCTAACACTGTTGTAAAATCATAATCTAGAACATAAAAACACAACTAAACTACAGAAAAAAAGATAAGTACATAAATGTACTGTACTGTAGTAACAAAAAAAAAATGAATGTAAAAAAATATACCTTGCCTTTATTCCTGTGGTTGGCTTGCACACTGGAAGGGCATTGCAAGGTGGGAGAAGGTAACCTATTGGGAGGAGGAAGCTGGAGAGGCAGGAGAACCTGCAGAAGGTGCTGGAGATACTGGGTCAAGTGAATCAGGATTGCCTAAAGAACATGCAGGAGACACTGGAGATGATTCCACCTGTACTACAGGTGTTTCATCTTGAGAAGTGGCTGATGTAGAGGGTACAGGATCTGTTGCAGGCCTCTCTACCTTCTTAAAGAATTGTTCCAGGCTAGTCTGTAAGTACAACGTAGTCCATAAGTATGACACTAATGGTGTAAGCTGAAACACATCTCAATTATTTAAAGTTTTTATGGGTGTGAGTGTCATAAACTGGAAACATCATATTGCAAGACTATCGTAACCTGAGGACCCCTGTATGAGAGACCTTGATGGAGGTGGGGGAGCACAGCACCTGTGGAGGCCCCCTTGCTCCGGAAAGCTGCTCCCGTCCAGTGACAACTTATGGTTTCAATGGACATGGCCCGGGACTCTACAAGCACCCCCCTACAATGGGCGGCCTTGTTGGCACCATGGAGTAAAGGGCTAGAAGTGGGTCTCCAGTTAACTCCCTGGGAAGAGTGCTCAGGGAGACATTGTGAAGGGCGCCTTTGTAATTGTCACTTTTGGTCTAGCTTATGCCTTTGTAATTTGGTTGCTATCATCTGTACTGTTTCTGTTTATGTAATGTACCTCACTTCTCGCACAGGGACCATCACGGAAGATACCTGTCATATAAACTGTAAGGTGAGCAACCCTAAAGGGGTGGATTGTTGGGAAAACAACGTGTTAAGCTTGCTCACTTGTACTTTGCCTGATTAGTGCATGAGCATGTGTCAGGGTCTATGTAAAGTTATGGGTGCTTGCCCTGCCTGCCCGCCACTGTGAGCAGTTCATTTGCCTGAGAAGTGGTTTTCCCTGCCTGTTTGCTCGTCCGCTATTGCAAGACTCTATTAAACAGGAATGGCCCAATGCTTCCTGGCTCCGCAGTTTCTCTGCCATCTGGCCTTGGCCGCTGGCGTTACACAGCATTATATACAAATAAATGTACATGACAGGTGGCTATATCTTCTCTAAATTACAACTATATGCCAGAAAACCAATAACAGTTAACAACACAAGACTTGACTAAAAGTTAACCAAAATCCACCACTGTTTTCTATCCCCTGAAAGAGTTTTCTAAATACAAATAATAAGTTTTTAGTACCAGGGTTCTTAACCCTGACTTCATGGAATCATAAGAATTGTGATTTGATTGGTCTTTGGAGAGACCTGACAACAATCACTTTTAAAGTTCTCCTCAGTGCCAACAGCTGAGGTAGAGAACCTCCAGGTTAATGTTGACCCTTTCCCAGGCACTCTCCATAGTATCTTATTTTATCTTCACAACAACCTATGAGTAATTATTATTACCTTACAAATAAGGAACTTGAAGAACAAAGAAGATAAAGTATATTCTCCAAGGTTTGACTCTAGGTCTGAACTTTTTTTTAAATCAAAGCACTTAACAGCTACCCTCAGCTGAGCTCCAGTAACAGCCCACTGAGCATGTCTCTTGCATCACTCTACTTACCTACAAGGAACAGCAATCAGACAGGGGTGGCTCAAGTCCCCTAAGCAGATTGATCAGCTCACAGATCCACAGCTAAAATATGAATACTTTTACCCCAATAACATTCCCACCATCAATTCCTCCCATTCCACCTTTTCTGTGAGTTCCATCCCTGGGAATCTTGCCCAAACTGATAAACCTGCCCAGGTAGATTTCCATGAACTGACAATACCAACCATTTTGTCCCAGGGACAAATCTTCTCTCCAGTTCATATCCCCCTAGATTTCTTCCTGACCTCCTTTGTCATGGAGCAATAATATCACTTGGCTGACAAATATCTAATCAGTATCTTTCAGCTGGTCTGGAGGAAGTTCACCATCTTCCAGAGCTAAAAAAGTGGTTAGCTTTACTGCAGCTCAGCTCAGACAAGCCAGGCCTAATGACCAATATTGTTCAACAATGCCAAGTGCATCTTGCCCCCAGCAATAACTGAGTTATTCCTGACCCAGTGGGCTTTCTAAAATTTACCCCCCACCCATGACAGAACATTCTATTGCTGGAGTATCATATGGTTCTCAATAAAACAATGCTGAATTGTTTACCTTTGTTCTGGAATTTAGCATTGATTTATAAGGACCTTTTACTCTAAACATTCATTTTCTTCTATCTTTGGAATACGGAGCTCTTTGGTCCTTTTCTTTTCTGGTCATGAAGCAAAGGAACGTAGGGAGAATTACCAGGGAGCCAGTCCAGGGGTCTCAGTGTCAATGGCATATTTCATGAGACTGACACAAGCAATGAGAACTCATTTCTCACATCTTCATTCAGATATCTAACAAATTTTAGTCTATTACTATTCTTTAAAGCAAAGTGTTTAGACCATATTTTGGAAATGGACAAATTGGAATCTTAATCTCAATCCCAACACTATTGTTTTACTTCTCTATGTCTCACCAACAAAGATATGGAAATCTTAGACCAGACCTTCAGTATCACAGCCCCTACTCTGTGCTCATAACTTCAATAACCTAATCAAAGGGTTAAAAAAAAAAAACAGGTGTGTTAGGGATCCTTCTTAGGAAGCTCTGAACTCTCCCAAAATGATATCCCCAAGATATTTAAGTGTATATTGGAAGTGGAAAGAGGAGATTCCAACATTTTCCATTAACTACTTTTCTAAAAAGCCTTTCAACTCTACTCTGCCCTTCTTAAGAGTATTTTCCCATGGGCCTCCCAATCACACTCAGACCAGAAACAAACAGCAATTAGCCTCATATGTCACAAGCCTAAGCAATTAGGGAGCTGGTCACCCTATCTCAGGTTATTACAAAGGCCATTAGAAAACTAAAATTAAAACCTGATATCAGTAACACTTCAAATCATATACAAAGGAAGCCACAGACACTTAAGCTCAAATCCTTGTACAGGTTTCTATTTAAAAAGCTAAAAAAACAGCAAATATCAATGAGAAAGCTTGAGATGAGCCATCAGACATCATTATGAGCATGATTTGAATGTATCATTTCTGGCCAAATAACTTCTGAAAGTATGACGGGAACTCTGATTTCTACTGATAGCTGACTAGATAGTTGCCCTGACTTTATAGACCTGTAGCTATGTTTTCATATTTTGTGGCACTTACAACTCTCCTCAGCACAGTTTTCAAATGTAGCCTACCTAATTGCTCCAGAAGTTATTTTGCCACCTGAAGTGTTTATCTACTAGATTTAGGGATGGGTCCAATTTGCACTTAACTATTGTATTTACTCTAATAATTAAACCATTATTTTGATGGATCATTAGTGAATGTTTGTTCGATGCCAGATCCTGGGCTAAGTACTTGTTTGGTGTTACCTCTAATATACACAAGTCTGAAAGGTAGATCACAATTTACAGGTCTCATTTAAAATTGAGAAACTGGTACCCAGAAAAGTCAATGATCTAGCTCAAGGCTACTACTTGGTAGATTATAGAGCCAGGATTTGAACTCAGATATGCTGACTCAAGGTTTTTGCCACTGTGTTCACTGCTCTTGGTTTATAGAGATGTCCTAGTCATAGCTCCTACCCTGGATACCATGGCCACACCTTTTCTCTGCTCACTTGACTTTGGTGGCTTTATTGCCACCAACCAGAAAAGGTTTTAGTATATAACCAACTCTGTTTTACAACACTTTTTCACAAAGCTCTGCAGAATTTATGCCAAAACTAAAATCATTGCTTTGGGCAAACTCTCAAATGTTCACGTAGTTAATCTTATACCAGCTTTATTTTTCATATGCTCCTATGTTTCCTCCAAGACATACTTATATAAACTCATTCAGACTGCTCTGTACAAATGCAATGCTCTTTATTTCAGAAGCTTCCTAGGTTAACTAAGTTCTCCTGAGGTTGAGGAAAGCTTCCCTTAACAGTTTCTAGTTTTTAATCAGCTCTGTTGTGTTCTGTGGAGAGGAGGTCTAGGGTCACAAGGAAGTTTCTCTGATAGAAGTGTTTCTGTAAATAAATAAAGTGAGCATGATAGAATTCAAATATTACCATTTGGTGAACCCTCACTGAAATGAATCTAGGCAAAGATTATTAATGGTTGCCATATCACAAATAGACACTGGTCACAATACACTTCCTGATAAAAGTATGCAATACTACTTCTGCAGGATTCTTGTTGAAAAGAATTATACTGTTGCAGGAAACAAAGGAAGCAACTCCCAGAGGACAAAAATGCTCAGACAAGTGCTGGAGGAAAGGGGTCTTATTAGCTAGCTGAGCAGTGTGACCAAAAGGCACACTGCTTTTCTGAGTCATATACCTTTATAGCTTTAGCTTTCATGTGACAAGTACCTGATTTCTTTGACTTCTTTGTCTGCAAACTTACGTGACTTTCATATCTCTGGGAGGGGAATGGAGGGGAGGAAAGGGGTCTGAGAGGAGGTTTGAACTGTTTGTCCTTGACTATTCACATATCCTGTTTTTCTTGCTTGTGTTTGCAAGTTATTTCAGGGAGCTGATAAAGAGACTGCACAGCTGTGGTTTGTTACTTTTCAAACTAACTCAGCCCTTTGAGACCTTCCTCCCTCAGTATATAAGTCAGATCCAACCTCTGATTCTAAGAGGGTAAGTCTAACAAGAGACAAGCTTTTTGAAGTGATTATACAGAAGATGCTGAAACCATTCTCTATAAGGACATCTTTTACATCCAATGATAAGGGATAACTTAATCAAGACTCTTCTACAGAGTGTTAAGTTAATATGGTTAGTCTGTTGAGAAATAGCTTTCTGCTAGTAATTAATTTGATGCATGGATAGGTATAAAAGGCCCAGAAGATTATCTATGGTCAGATACCAAATGCTTCAGGCTGTATATGTGACTTAAATTTTCTCATTTCAACATTTTGTAATAGAAAAACTTTCAAACATAAACAGAAGTAGAGAGAATGAAATGATGTAATGACTTTCATGTACCATCACCCAGCTTCAGCAATAATGTTCCACTGTACCATAGTACCTCTTCTCACAGAGTAACCAAACTGGCTTCATAGGGGAAAAAAAAATAGTGGTCTTGTCTGGAAGCAGTCCTCTGATCAACTTTGCAAGAGTAAAGTAAAAACAATTGGTAGACTAGAAAAAATCAAATGTAACATATAGCAGAGAAACAGTTGATATAGTTAATGCATAAGAACTTCTAAAACTAAAATTTTTAAAAAGACCAAATAATTTTTTTTCTTTCTCTTTGTTTCAGCTTTATTTTTTTTTTAGAGACAGAAGGGGAAAGAGATGAGAAGTATCAACTTGTAGTTGAAACACTTTAGTTGTTCATTGATTGCTTTCTCATATGTGCTTTGGCCAAAGGGCTCCAGCTGAGCCAATGACCTCTTGATCAAGTCAGCGACCCTGTGATCAAGCTGGTGAGTCCAGGCTCAGCTGGCGACCTCAGGGTTTCAAACCTGGAACCTCAGCATCCCAGGTTGACTTTCTTTCTATCCACTGTGCCACCATTGGTCAGGAGAGACCAAATAAATTTTTTTAAGTAAAAAAAATGGGCAAGAAATCTGAACAGTTTATAGGAAAGAAATACAAATGACCCTAAAACATGAAAAAAAGTTTACCACATTAATAATAAGAAAAATGTAAATTAAAAATTACTTCTTACCTATTAGATTAACAAAAACCCAAACTATATATCCTGTTAGAGAGTCTGTGAGGAAAGTTACTCTCACACATTGCTAGTGGTAATGCAAAATGATACAATCACATGGATGGAAATTTGGCAATGTTAGCAAAATTATATTTATCCTTTATCTTAGGAATTTCACTTCTAACATGATATCCCATGAATACACTGCAAAAATTATCCAAAAATGTATATATAAGGTTATTCTTTGCAGCACTAGTAATTACAAAAAAAAGAAAAAGAACAAACGAGATTGTTGATTAGAATGACAGAATTAGAATATTTCAACAAAAAAGATAGTAAAGCAAAAGTAATTATATTTATATTGTTTGGAACCAAGGTGTTAGGCAAAAAAGAGAAAATACACAAATAAAAAATCAAAGAAGTTAGATTTTTATTTATTGATTTTAGTGAGAGAGAAATGGGGAGAGATAGAAAGAGAGACATCAATCTGTTCCTGTTCCTGTGTATTTCCTGACTGAGGATCAAACCAGCAACCTCTGTGCTCTGAACAATGCTTTAACCAACTGAGCTATCTGGCCAAAGAAAACAAGTTAGATTAAAAACAAACAATAAAAAACCCTGCAATACTAAGTTTATATTCAAAATATTAGCAGCAACTCATGATGTATTTTCTCCTAAACATTTTTTTATCAGTCTGTTCACTGAAACAGCGTAGAACAATGACTTACTCTTAAGCAATGGGCAGCCCTAAAGCCAGCTTGTGATCTTTAAATATTGTTTTCACAAAAGGAACTAAGCCTTCTTGGGAAAATTGCTGATTCTAGGTCTGGCACACAAAATGTATAAAATATACCTAAGACATTTGTCATACCAGGCAGCAAGGAAGTTATACCACTAGGGTTCCATCAAAAGATTCAGAAGCTCTTTTTGCATTTCTGGGTTTCCTACCTGTCGTGGTGGGGCTTCTTTTGTGATCCTTGGTGATAAAGACTCCTCTTTGTTTAGCCCAAAGTTGGTTTTTCAAGAAGATGATTGGGGTGTGTGTGTGTGTGTGTGTGTGTGTGTGTGTGTGTGTGTGTGTGTGTGTGTGTGTGTGTTAGAGACAGAGAGGACCAGATAGGAACAGATAGGCAGGAAGGGAGAGAGGTGAGAAGCATCAATTCTTCGCTGTGGCACCTATGTTGTTCATTGACTGCTTTCTCATATGTGCCTTGACCGGGGGACTGTAGCAGAGCAAGTGACCCCTTGCTCAAACCAATGACGTTTGGCTCAAGCCAGCGACCATGGGGTCATGTCTATGATCCTCCACTCAAGCCAGCAAGCCAGTGCTCAAGCAGGTGACCCTGCATTCAAGCCAGATGAGCCCGGACTCAAGCCGGCGAACTTGGGGTTTTGAATCTGGGTCTTCTGTGTCCCAGTCCAACACTCTATTCTCTGCACCACCACCTGGTGAGGCTGATTGTTCTTAGATTAAGTAATAATCCAATTTGGTCCCGGGAGGTGGCAGTTGGGACGTCCACTGTGGGAGACAGGCTGTAAACTGACAAAGTCCTTACAGCCTAGGGCTTAGTTTAAGACAAAGATCTTCTTCACACCCTTTTAAGACTAAACTCTTTCCCACACCCTTGGCTGTTGCATGGTGGGGGTGGTGCACTCTCAAGAGGATTCCCATTTATACCTTAGATATGTGACTTTGTATCATAAACTTCCTTGTTCTAAAAATTGATTTGTTCTCTGCACTATATAATAAAGCTGGATGGGGGGGTTGCCCCTTTTTTCTTGTATACCATCAGCCTACAGGAGGCCTCCCAATCCCATCCTTTTTCTTTCTGTGTTTATTTCTTAATCTCTCACTGCTCTCACTCAGGACCTGGACGATTATGAGTAGTGCTGGTTCTGGGCAGTCCACCTACTCCATTGCCATCTTGGAAACTTGCAGTCATTATTCTTATTGGTCCCCCAAATTTTTCATCTTTGGCCAGTGAGAACGTCTTCCTGTTTCCCCTTTTAGCTGTGATAATACGTAGTTATGTGGTTTTGGTTTTCAGAGAAGCCTTACCATTTAGAGATATGTAAAGCCAGTAGCCATGGCCACCATCACAGCCACCTGGCCCACGCAGGTTCGTATTTGATTCGGACAGACGGTAATGAAACAATGGAGCCAAGAGCTGGTGGGTCATTACATTTAATCCTGGCTTGCACCTGTCGGGCAAGAAATACACACAGTGGGAAAACACTTTCCTTTCCATTCAGGGCTCCCAAAGCCACTGACTTATCTGAGTTTCCTAGAATCAAAGGTTTCTACCTCACCAGCCTTATTTGCCTCTGTTCCCCATCTCCTTCTCTCTGCTCAAACTCTGTAGAAACTGGCTTCTCCTTCAGCACTCCGCTATCTTAGCTGCTTCTCCTCTCTTCCACGTGGCCTTTCTCTGCTCTACTCTCTAATGCTAATCTCAGGAACTGAGAGAGCAAGCTCCTGGTCCACCCCATTTTATAGTGTAGAAGTTAAAACCTTTAATCCAATATACAAACAAGGAAGTCTCTGATACAAAGTCACTTCGGGTGGGAAAAGCTTAGTCTTAAAACTAAGCTTTATGATATAGTGACCCTGCCTGCTTACAGCCTGTCCCCCACACCTAATGCAAACTATAAGCGAGCAAACATATATATCATATTTACAAATTTATTTGACCAACAAGATACATATGGAAAGAATCATGGGTGAACTGTAGAGACGTGTAGTAAAGGAATCATAAAAGATACAAGATTGAGCATGAGCTGATCATTGCCAAGCTGAGTGATAGTACATAGAGGTCATTATGTTATTTTCTTTACTTTTATTTATGTTTGAAAATTTTTATTACAAAATGTTAAAATGAGAAATTCAAGTCACATACACACACACACACCCATCCTGACTTTCCCTACCTTCTTGTTCTTGTTTTTGAGAAGAGAATCTGGATCAATTATGGGTGAATGGTAAATCTTTGTTTAAACAATCAAGACATTTATTTCTTTAAAACAGTAATGAGTACATTTGAATTGGAAAGTTGCCTGACAAGAGACTATTCACTATAATGCTATGTACTGAGTCTCATATTTCATATTCTAGATGTGGCCTTTCAGAAAATTGAAATGAAGACTCTTGAATTAGAAGGTAAATTTGGAGGTCAAGGTACTAAAATATCAGTGAAACATAAGAACTGTTCTCCTTTGCTAGCACCTAAATAATGTAATGCCTGAGCTGGGATTTGTGGCTAGGTGGGTACAGAGTGAAACAAAAACACACATGCAGACACAAGAGTCAGTGATGCATTAGAAAGGGGGGTTGGGGGGAGAGGGTCCTAGTCCTTAGTCCACTTGAGACTAAGTTTCAGGAATTTGCAGGTACTCTGAGGATGTCTTTAGCCTTTTACAGCATAATTGGGGGCTCCCTATATCTAGTGTTCAGGGAAATCTGAGCTGCTGAGGGGAGTACAAGCAATTATACTGCCATTTGTGAATTCTCATTCCAGACCATACGCTAAGCATTTTATATTAATCACCTCATTGAATCTTCACAACCCTTCTACACTCTTTCCTTTCTCCATGACAGGCATTAACATCCCAATTTTACAGATAAGAAAAAGGATTCAGAGAGGTTGAGTAATTTTTTCAGGGTCATACAGCTGACAAATGACTTAGTTTGCTCTCTAACCTAAAGAAGTCGCCCTCCAAAACCTTTTCTCCACTGTCTTGGCATGGCAGGCCATTGGGCAGCACTTTGTAGACACTAATAGTTGGTGTTACTGCAGGGGTCATACATGGAGCACTTCCTGGGTGAAAATCTTAACCCTTGAAATAAAGGCAACAGCACCTTCTGGGAAAGGATGAAAACCTTGTTACAGAAGGCAAGTGAGTTCAAAAGGCAACTCATGCCTTAATCGTTAATGGACTCGGCAAATCCAGGGCAAAAGCATTCAGAAAGCCTAGCAGGTGCTAGTAGAAAGTGTGTAAAGGAGGAAGTGTATTTTACAGATCCTTTTCCCCCATCACTTTATATAACGTTAAAAGAAATCATGAATGATATTTTTATAGACAAAGCAGCCCTTTTTCCCTTATGGCAAATAATGCAATAAAACTTCATTTATTTAGCATCCTATTGATTAGAAAGTAGTGATCCAATCCAATGAGAATTGATGACTGTAAAGATGACCCAAAGGCAGTGAGATAGCCTAAAGGGGTTTATGACTCATCAAAATGCAATTATATTCCAGAGAGGCACAGTGTTAAATACATCTTATTGAATTAAATATATCTGGCAACTGCCCAGCTGCATATGGTTATAAGAAATCTATATAACCAGAAAATTTAATTATCCAGAATAGCACATTCTCTGACTATGCTGGCTTTTCTGCCATGCATCTAGATAAATATGACCTCTGCCATACATATTTATTCCATCACATGAAGATTTTGGAGAAGACAAGTTTAAAACTGAACCAGTTTCAACTATATTTGAAATTGATCATGATATCCCTTTCAAACTATGTCATTTTTAAGGAGAAATTTAACACTACAATTTGGGAGCCTATAGTATTTTTGTATTTAAGGAAATAATATATGTAAAGTCCTATAGATACCCAGTAATTGATTAGGACTCCTAAGTAGCAGGTATTGTTATTATTAGCCTATTATAATTACTGACATCATGATCCTTGCCTTGTAGGTCATTATAATAGTACTATGTTTGTGAAAACAGGCTCAGTTGTCTTTTATTTTGTCTTTATAAGAGCAGGTGTGTTTCTTTGGTTTTAGTTTGAATTAAGATTTTCACTTGAGTATAGTGCAATCTAATAATCCCTGTGATATTCCCTGTTTTATCCTTTTGATTTATCCAAAATAAACAAATAAATTAAAAGCAGACACAAGACAGAAAGAGTATTTCTAAAATGGAAAAAGTGCAGTGAGCACTACTGTGGAGTGAAATCTCTCAGCTGAGATAAGGTAGAAGAGAATTCCAATGCTCTCATTGTCTCTCCATACCGGGATTAATCGGGATTCCCTAGAGAAACAGAACCAATAGGGATGTATCTATATGAAAACAGATTTCTTTTAAAGAATTGGCTTATGCAGTTATGGAAGCCTGCAAGTCCAGAATCTGCAGGATGAACCAGCAGACTGAAGAACCAAGAAGAGCTAATGTTGCAGTTCAAGTTCAAAGGCCGTCTGCTGACAGAACTTTTTCTTCCTCTAGGAAACCAGTCTTTTGTTCTATTCAGGACTTCAAGTGATTAAAGGAGGCCTCACATTGGTGAGGGCAATATGCTTTACTCATATCCATCAATTTAAATGTTAAGTGCATCCAAAAACAGATTCACAGAAATATCCAGAACAACGTTTGACCACATATGTGAGGTCCATGGCCCAGCCAAGTTGACACATAAAATTAACCATTACAATCTATCTCACTGTTTCATACACACACTTGAGCAAGATTCATCACAGAATAAGAAAAGAATCATCATCATGGGTCCCCAGACTTTTTACACAGGGGGCCAGTTCACTGTCCTTCAGACCGTTGGAGGGCTGCCACATACCGTACTCTATACACTGACCACCAATGAAAGAGGTGCCCCTTCCGGAAGTGCAGCGGGGGCCGGATAAACGGCCTCAAGTGGCCACAATTTGGCCCACGGGCCGTAGTTTGGGGACCTTTGACTAGGTAATGCCTAGCCCAGGGTTATTGTCGAAACCTTTCAGAGACCACATGCCTAATGAGAGCATCACAACATCAAGTCCAAGGTATGACTATATTTCTTCTTTTTTAATGAGAAAAATATTCCATTGATTCAGAAAACAGGCATTATTTATCTAATATGCTATTTTTTAAACCTCTTAGGTAAATATTGTCATATTCCCATTTCACAGACAGAACTCTTTTTGGTTAAGTGATTGCCTCAACATCCACCAACTAATAGATAGAAGAATCTAAATTTCCAAAGTCCATATCACTTGTGATTTCTCTTCATGCTGCCCCAGAAATAAGGGAAATACAAAGGTCAGAAAAAAACCTATAACAGGAAAAAACTGTGATGGTAAGTGTGCAGTATGACATGTTCCATGATAGAATCTCTGGTTAGGGGAATCATGGGAAGGAGTACTCATGCAGAGATATACACCTAAGCCTGTTGACTGCAAACCATATCTCCTCTTCTAAAGAGATTTGAGGATGTTATTGGTAGCAAGACATCTACATATTTTCCAATCCATCACATCATCTTAACAATTGTCACTTGTGACAGATTTTCACTGAAGCCCTCAAAGGGCTCTCATCCAGGCAGATGACCTGTTTTCTTATCTCTGCCCCCAAACTTAGACTAATTGTTGCTTGTAGTTTGTGGCAGAGCTAATCCAAATAGCTACTAAGATGTAGGGAGCCAGCAGTAAGGCTGCTCTTTGATCTCTAGCTGGCCCCTTCTAGCACCCTGGGAGACCCATGGCAGAAATTCCCTTGGGAAACCATGTCTTTGACTCATGCTCAGTACCACCCTTGTTCATGGCTTGGTGTCCTGGGGTAGAAACATTGACTTGGAAATACATTAGAAGGGGATTATAATAGAATCACTTGTGCTGTTTTTGTTTTGTTTTATTTTGTGACAGATACAGAGAGAGACAGAGAGAGGGACAGACAAACAGGAAGAGAGATGAGAAGCATCAATTCTTGGCTGCGGCACCTTAGTTGTTCATTGATTGCTCTCTCATATGTACCTTGACCGGCGGCCGCAGCAGACCGAGTGACCCCTTGCTCAAGCCAGCGACGTTGGGCTCAAACTGGTGAGCCTTACTCAAACCAGATGAGCCCACGCTCAAGTTGGCAACCTCAGGGCCTTGAATCTGGGTCTTCTGCGTCCCAGTCCAACGCTCCATCCACTGCACCAAGCAAAGGATTATGCTGTTTGCTTTTAAAATTTGTGTTGATATTTGGGTTGGGATAGCAGTCTGTGCCCCTTATGACTCTATTCTTGCTTTTTTCCAGTGCCTGATCTCCAAGTAGGACCAGGGAACTGGGTCATGGGTACTAAGGTGAGTGCTTGAGAGAACCACATGCATATCAGATGCATACATGAAAATTACACACCAAACCATGGGGTACGACCCAAGAAGCACGTCTACAACAAGCCAGATCTGCCATGAGCATCTTCTGGCAAGAGTGACACAAGAGAGCTTGTCTTCCCCTCCACAGTGCCTCTTGCTGCAAACAGTGGTCCAATGCATATTTGCAAGCTTTAAAAATTATGACTAATCTGAAAAACAATGCAAAAGCAGTCAGTCTTAAGCAAAGGCAGTCACGTGCTAATAGTAAATTATTGCTGATGAGAGGTAATCCCAATAGTTCAATGCAGATAATGACCAGAAACCAGAAAAATGGTTGCCTTAATTCAAAAAGCATACTGCTAGCAATAAGGTAATGTTCCGAAAGAACTCTTACATAGATAATTCTGCACTAAGAAGATAATACGATGACTCATTCAGATCTCATTCAGATACTATGAGACATACATACTATCATTATTGCTATTTTCTAGATAAGGAAACAGGCCCAGAAAAGGAAAGTAAAAATGCATGAAATAACACAACTAGTAACGTAGTTCCATCAGAATATGAAACTAGGAAGTTTGACTCCCAGGTTTAAAACTTAACTAGTCTACTATTCTGCATTCTAATTTTATAATTTTTTTAAAGCTATGAGACTTTTTAGGGCTGTTGATATTTGTCGTTTTTACCCCCCTCTTATTTTACACAATAATATCACATAGATTGGTTTATATTAGAAACAATAATAAAATTATATATTTTCTAAATAAGTAGTGTACCCTTATTCACAGAGAGGATTCCTAGACCCACACTGGATGCCTGAAACCACAGATAATACTGAACTCTATATAAACCATCTTTATTCTTATGTATACCTATAATAATTTATAAATTAGACACATTAAGATATTAACAATAACTAACAATAAAATAAATAATAATATACTGTAATAAAAGTTATGTAAATGTTCACTCTTTCAAATTATCTTATTGTACTACACTTACCTTTTTCACTTAGAAGAAGCACTTTGTAGCTTCTCTTTGGCATATCTGAATTGCCAGCATCACTGCTTTTGCACTTTGGGATCATTATTAAGTAAAACAAGGGTTACTTGAGCACAAGCACCGCAATACCATTACAGTTGATCTGATAACTGAGACAGATACTACTACTTGACTAACAGGCAGGGAGCATTATAGAATGTGGACACACTGGACAAAGAAATGATTCATATCCCAGGAAGAACAGAACGGGATGTCACATGATTTTCTCATCCTACTCAGAAGAGTGCACAATTTGAAACTGATGAACTATTTATTTCTGAGATTTTTTACTTAATATTCTCAGACTGAAGTTGGCCATAAGTAACTGAAACAACGGAAAGCAAAACTCTGAATAAAGAGGAACAGCTGTATTTTGTAATTTCAACATTTTTTTTTCATCAAATAAGATCTTGTCCATGCCTTACTTCCAGAAATTTTTATATATGTGACTTGTACTGGCTGGTTAAATTTTAACCCAAATGGGTTATTTAAAATATGAGATCCCATTGTTCATTCTCTGTATCAGTGGTTCTAAAGCTTTTTGAAGTCGGGGCACATTTAAAATCCTACAAATAATTGTACATGCACTATATACAAATTTCTGAGAAATGTTATCATAATTAAGTCAAATATTAAAGAAAAAAATATAAAGTCCAAGCATGCTTTTATGGTAAATGAAATAAATATGAAAAAATTAAATTTATTCTGACATTAATAAAACATTTTTATGTTACATTTTTTGAATTATGCTTTTTAATTTGTAAAAAAGAGGGGTTAAAAAATTAAAAAACTACAAACATGTTATCTTTTTATATACATAGATATATTCTTAGTAAGATTTAGTAAATTCAGCTGGTCCTGGTGCAAATGTGTTAAGTTTTTTTATTGTGTTTATGAGAAACATGAGCCTGATGTGTCCTAGCAATTTCTTCAATGTTTGGGCATATATTTGAAAGGCAAACTCTCATTTCCTCGTCAATACATTGAAGAATTTCTCTCCTTTTTACTCTTACTTGTGTTGAGGGTAGAAAATCCTAATTCACATAAATAGGATGCTGAAAATTGTAGTAAAATGTTCAAGGCTTTTTTAGATATTGCCACATATTCTTCTTTTATAGAAATCCAAAAGGCTTCAAGAGACAGTTCCTTATGTTTAATCATCAATCCAAGATCAGTAGATATAGCTGCCAGTTCTTCTTCTTCTGTTAATGTTAAACCAAAATCACTTGAAGCTTCCATGAATAGGTTTCTAATCCAATCGTATTGTTCAGTCTTAAGTGATGGAAAATGCTATAAATTAAATTCTGCCCGTCAGCCTTCAAGTCCTATTTTATTTACACTTAACTTTTGCTCACTTTCAGAATCGGATTCTTCAATATCATGCTTCTTTTTGAGAAATCTATCCATTTTATTTGGATGTATTTATCTAAAAATAATATAATGACGTGTTAATAATAAATATAATAATGATGTGTTAACAAAAAGCGGTATTTTCATAAAGAAATGGTATAATAGAGTAACTATATTTACTTTTATATCTAGGTACATGCCGCAAACCAGCACAGCTAGTAATTCCAGGTTCCAAGTGGGAACGGTGTGGAATTAAGAAAATATGGGGTCTGGGGGATGCTGTGATTGCTGCTGGCAAGAACAAAGCACACCCAAAAACCATATCTTGCTTTATTAATAGGGCAAAGTGAGGCCATTAGCAAATCAATGGTCTCTGATCATGTTTCCAAGGTAACCCAAGAATTTTACCAAGTGCAGAAAACCCCCACCATACATATCATCTTAACTTTACACCAAACAAAGGATAGAAGAAACTTGCCTCCAGTCTTTCTGGGGAACATGGGGGGTAGTATAAACAATCCAGCACCACAGCTTAACAGCCTTTTGCAACCTAATCAGGCAAGTGAGGTGGGGAATTGGGCAGACTGTCAGCTTACAGCCAAATCCCCACACCTTTGTTCCCCAAATATCTAAAGTCCAAAAACCCTGTTGGTGTTTTGGTCCCCAACAGGCACATATTTCCCTGGAATACCATAGGGCGCACCTGGAAATCTTCTAGGGCACACCAGTGCACCCTGGCGCACACTTTGAGAACCACTGTCTTATATGCTATGTTGCTACTTTCAGGTCACATTAAGTTTGAGCTACTTTCAAGAATGATTCCATTTCATCAGATATTAAAATCTTAAATTGAGCTCTAGTTTATTTTCACATGTCAGAATTAGGTTTCTGATTTTTATTTTTTGAAAAGTTTTTTTCTTTCTTTTTTTTATTTTTAAACTCAGGGTCTTCCTAAACTCATACCATGGAGATAATCTCATTCAACATTTGTTTCAAAGGGAATAGAAATTTTATGAGTTCTTTTAACCATCATTCCAATGTCTTAAACAGTCTTTGTGTTGTCATGGCTATGCTATGACCTAACTTTTTACTTAGTTAAATGACATCATAACTTTTTAAAGCCCCAGTTTTCTCAACTAAAAAATGAAGCTAATAATTCCGTCTTCTTTACTAAGGTAGTAAAGATAAAAAACCTACCATAAGCTCGGCAGAAGAAAGGACACAATAATAGTTAAAATCCCCATGATTCCCTCTAATCTGAGCTCTACCAGTCACTGGTTATGTGACTCTGGAGATGTTTAATTCTCTAGGAGTGTATTTCTTTGTATGTGGGTCTAGATATCAAAGGGTCCTATTAAGGCCTGACCTGTGGTGGCACAGTGGATCAAGCGTCGACCTGGAAAGCTGAGGTCACCGGTTCAAAACCCTGGGCTTACGACAATCAAAACAGCATGGCACTCAGACCAATGGAACAAAATAGAATGCCCAGAAATAAAACCACATATATATGGTCAAATAATTTTCAATAAAGGGGCCGACAACATACAATGGAGAAAAGAAAGTCTCTTCAAAAAATGGTGCTGAGAAAATTGGAAAGCCACATGCGAAAGAATGAAACTTGACTACAGTTTGTTCCCTTGTACTTAAATTAATTCAAAATGGATCAAAGACCTAAATATAAGACCTGAAACAATAAATTACATAAAAGAAAACATAGGTACTAAATTCATGGACCTTGGTTATAAAGAGCACTTTATGAATTTGACTCCCAAGGCAAGGGAAGTGAAGGCAAAGATAAATGAATGGGACTACATCAGACTAAGAAGCTTTTACACAGCAAGAGAAACAGACAGCCAACTAAATGGGCGATGATATTTTCAAACAATAGCTCAGATAAGGGCTAATATCAAAAATATACAAAGAACTCATAAACCTCAACAACAAACAAGCAAACAATCCAATAAAAAAATGGGAAGAGGACATGAACAGACACTTGTCCCAGCAAGAAATACAAATGACCAACAGATATATGAAAAGATGCTCATCTTCACCAGCTGTTAGAGAAATGCAAATCAAAACTACAATGAGATACCACCTCACACCTGTTAGATTAGCTATTATCAACAAAACAGGTAATAACAAATGTTGGAGAGGCTGTGGAGAAAAAGGAACCCTCATCCACTGTTGGTAGGAATGTAAAGTAGTACAACCATTACGGAAGAAAGTATGGTGGTTTCTCAAAAAATTAAAAATAGAGCTACCATATGACCCAGCAATCCCTCTACTGGGTATATACCCCCAAAACTCAAAAACATTAGTACGTAAAGACACATGCAGCCCCATGTTCATTGCAGCATTGTTCACAGTGGCCAAGACATGGAAACAACCAAAGAACCCTTCAATAGATGACTGGATAAAGAAGATGTGGTACATATATACTATGGAATACTACTCAGCCATAAGAAATGATGACATCGGATCATTTACAACATGAATGGACCTTGGTAAACATTATACTGAGTGAAATAAGTAAATCAGAAAAAACTAAGAACTATATGATTCCATGCATAGGTGGGACATAAAAATGAGACTCAAAGACATGGACAAGAGGGTGGTGGTTACGGAGGTTGGGGGAGGAGGGGGAGAGGGGTAGAGAGAGGGGAGGGGCACAAAGAAAACCCGATAGAAGGTGATGGAAAACAATTTGACTTTGGGTGATGGGTTTGCAACATAATCAAATGTCAAAATAACTTGGAGATGTTTTCTCTGAATATATGTACTCTGATTTATCAATATCTCCCCATTTAAATTAATAAAATTAAAATATAAATAAATAAATAAAATTAACAGGCATTTGCCACACAAAAAAGAAAAAAACAAAAAACCCTGGACTTGCCTGGTCAAGGCACATATGGGAGTTG
The DNA here is from genome assembly GCA_037038555.1 of Rhynchonycteris naso. Lineage (NCBI taxonomy): Eukaryota > Metazoa > Chordata > Mammalia > Chiroptera > Emballonuridae > Rhynchonycteris > Rhynchonycteris naso. The sequence goes on from CM072998.1 coordinate 246,960,416, forward strand.
ACGCTTCCTGCTCTTCCCCTCTTCTCTCCCTCTCCCTCTCTTCTCTAAAATGAATAAATGAATAAAAATAATTTAAAAATAAATAAATAAATTCTGAAATATTAATACAATGGGAAAAATGAACACGTGAGAAAAAATGGGGGGTCTTATTGAATCTGACTCTGTGATTCCAAGATGTCCTCTGTCCTGCGTACCTCCATGCCAGGTGATTCTTCCCCGACCCCAGGCTGGCACTTGGACCTGACTCAGGCTCCTGCCAGATTTTTGCATTTTGCTCACATCCATTATCTCGAGGACATCTGAAATGAGCCAATTATGCACCACTCAAGTAATTGCACAAGTTTGAGGTGGCCTCTATCAAAATGAATGTTTTGGCTGGAAAAAAAAAACACCTGAATTTGGAAAAGAAAAAAGATACCCAAATTTGCCAGAGAATTTTCTTATACTTTTAATAATCTAGAGTTGGTGGAGCTAAGGGCTCTCCCAAGCAGTAAGGATGTCTCTCTTCTGCGTTCTTCCTACCGTAACATCCTCCTGTGTAACGGCACCCCACCGTTCTCTATCCACTCTCATTATATTTTTAAAACCAAATTGAAGATAAGATTAGTAAACTATGGGGTACTGAATGAATAAAACAATTACATACTAGCCACCATTGACTAACCACTTACTTTATGTCTAAGTATAATCATTAAGACATTTAATCTTCACAACAATCCTACAAGGTAGGCAGATATACTGTATATGATGTAGAAATTTTAATTATCTTCATTTTACAGGTGAGGAAATTGAGGCAGAGAGAGATGAATTGGTCTGACTTTGGAACCCACATCCTTCCACTATATTGCCCATGACAGCAATAGTAACATGGTGATAGTTTATATTTAATGATCACCTGCAACGCACTGGGCATGTTATAAATGTAATATGAACAGGAAATTTGCTCATGAAATTTTAAAATAGCTTCTAAGATAGCCATACTGTAAGAAAGGGGCAAAATTAATCTCAGAGAGTACTTTTGTTTATTTCAGTGATTTTCAAACCTAATTACATATTAAAACCACCTAGGGAGCTTTTTAAAAACATTAATATCAAAAAACTACCCCAGATCTAGGGGTGAGTCCCAGACATTAGTAATTTTTTTCTAAATAAAATTTAATGGGGTAACATAAGAGTACATAGGTTTCAGGTGAGCATCTCTATAGCATTTGAACTGTTAATTGCTTATTCGGTTGTGTGCCCAATACCCCAAGTCAAATTATTTTCTATCTTGGTATATTTGTCACTCTTTATTCCCCTCCCCCTGTATCCACTTAACTTTTACCTATGTCCATGAGTCTCAGTTTTATATCCCACTTATGTGTGAAATCATATATGTAATTCTTAGATTTTTTTGGAGATGTTTTTATTTAGAAAATTAAGTTTAATGGGGTAACATTGATCACTAAGAGAACATAGGTTTTGGGTAAACATCTCTATAGCATTTGAACTGTTGATTGTGTTGTATACCCATCACCCAAAGTCAAATCACTCTTTGTCACCGCATACTTATCCTTCCTTACTCCCCTCCCCTATCTTTCTCCCCCACAACTCCCTTCCCCCTGGTAACAACTTCACTTTTACCTATGATCAGGAGTTTCAGTTTTATATCCCTCTTATGTGTGAAATCATATAGTTCTTAGCTTTTTCTGATTTACTTACTTTACTCAGTATAATGTTCTCAAGATCCATCCATGTTGTCATAAATGGCAATATATCATAATTTCTTATGACCAAGTAGCATTTCATTCTATACATATATAACACACCTTCTCTATCCAATCCTCTATCAAAGGACACTTTGGTTGTATCTGTGTCCTGACCACTGTGAATAATGGTGCAATTAACATGGAAGTGCATGTGTTTTTGTGTACCAATGTTTTTGAGTTTTGGGGTAAATAGATAACCAGTAAAAGGATTGCTGGATCATATGGCAATTCTATTCTTCAGTTTTTGAGTTACCACCATACTGTCTTCCATAAAAGCTGTACCAGTTTACATTTCCACCAGCAGTGAGTGAGGGTTTCTTTTTCTCCATAGTCTCTCCAACACTTATTACCAGTCATGTTGTTAACAGCCAGTCTAACAGGTGGGAGGTTGTAGCTCATTGTAGTTTTGATTTGCATTTCTCTAACAGCTAGCATCTTTTCATATATCTGTTGGCCATTCGTATGCCTTCTTGAGAGAAGTGTTTGTTCAGGTCCTCTCCCCATTTTTTGATTGGGTTGTTTGCTTGATTGTTGCTGAGCTTTGTGTGTTCTTTATATATTTTGGATATTAACCCCTTATCAAAGCTATTGTTTGTGAATATCATCTCCCATTTGGTTGGCTATCTTGTTTTTGTTGTTGGTTTTGATTGCTGTGCAGAAGCTTCTTAGTTTGATACAGTCCCATTCATTTATTTTTGCCCTCACTTCCCCTGCCTTTGGGGTCAAATTCATAAATTATTCTCTACGGCCAAGTTCCATAAGTTTAGTATCTATGTTTGTTTCTGTGTAATTTATTGTTTCATATCTTCTATTTAGGTCTTTGATCCATTTTGAATTAATTTTGTGCATGGTGACAAACTGTAGTTAAATTTTATTCTTTCGCATGTGGCTTTCCAATTTTCCCAGCACTCTTTATTAAAGAGACATTCTTTTCTCCATTGTGTGTTTTTGGCTCCTTTGTCAAAGATTATTTGTCCATATATATGTGGGATTATTTCTGGGTTCTCAATTGTGTTTCATTGGTTTGTACGTCTGTTTTTCTGCCAATATCATGCTATTTTGATTATTGTGGCTTTGTAGTATAAGTTGAAGTCAGGGTAGTATGAAATGTCTGGCCCCATTCTTTTTTCTCAGGATTGCTTTGGCTATCCATGGTCCTTTATGATTTCATGCAAATTTGGTGATTTTTGTGTTCTATTTCTTTTTTAAATAACATTAGGATTTTAATGGGGATTGCATTAAATTTATATATATTGCTTTGGGTCATATGGCCATTTTCACTATGTTGATTCTCCCAACTCATGAACAGGGAATATTTCTCTATTTCATTGTGTCTTTTTGAATTTCTTTTAATAATGCTATGTAATTTTCAGTATATAGGTCTTTCACATCCTTTGTTAGTTTATTCCTAGGTACTTTACACTTTTTTGTTGCAATTGTAAAAAGAAGTGTTTTTATACATTTATTTTCTGATTTCATTGTTGGTGTATAGGAAAATAGTAGACTTTTGTATATTGATTTTTGTATCCTGATACTTCACTGTATTTGTTTATTGTTTCTAATAGATTTTCAGTAAGTCTCTGAGGTTTTCTGCATACAGGATCATGTCATCTGCAAAAGAAATGACACGTTTATTTATTCTTTCCCAGTATGGATGCCTTTTATTTCTTTCTCTTGCCTGATTGCTCTAGCTAGGACTGACAGTACTATGTTGAATAAGAATGGAGAGAGTGGGCAGCCTTGTCTTGTTCCTGATTTTAGAGGAAAAGCTTTCAGTTTTTCACCATTTAGTGAGATATTGGCTGCTGTTTTGTCATATATGGTTTTTATTATGTTGAGGTACTTTCCTTATATAACCATTTTATTCAGTATTTTAAACATAAAAAGATGTTGTATCTTATCAAATACCTTTTCTGCATCTATTGATAGAATCATATGATTTTTGTCCTTTGTTTTCTTGATGTGGTGTATTACATTGTTTGATTTGGGTATATTGAACTATCCGTATGATGTATTATTTTTTTAATGTATTATATTTGATTTGCCAATATTTTGTTGAAGATTTTTACATCTGTATTCATTTGAGATATTTGTCTATAGTTTTTGTGTGTATGTTATCCTTGCCAGGTTTTGGTATCAAGGTTATGTTGGCCTCATAAAATGTGTTAGGGAGTATTGCTGCTGCTTTTATTTTTTGGAAGACTTTGAGAAGGATAGGTTCTAAATTTTATTTGAATGTTGATAGAATTTACAAGTATAGCCATCTGGTCCTGGACTTTTATTTTGGGGAAGGTATTTTTGTTTGTTGTTTTTGTTTTTTTGCAAGAGAGAGAGACAGACAAGAAGGGAGAAAGATGAGAAGCATCAACTCATAGTTATGGCCCCTTAGTTGTTCATTGATTGATTTCTCATATGTGCCTTGACTGGGGGACATCCAGTCAAGCCAGTGACCCCTTGCTCAAGCCAGAAACCTTGATCTCAAGCCTGTGGTCTTGGACTTCAAGCTAGTGATCTTTGGGCTCAAGTCAGCAACCATAGGATTATGTCTATTATCCCACGCTCAAGCCGGCAACCTCGGGGTTTTGAACCTGGGTTCTCAGTGTCCCAGGGCCCCGGCCAATGTTCTATCCTGCCTGGTCAGGTTTGGGTAAGGTTTTTAATAGTGGTTTCTATTTTCTTCCTGCTTATGGGTCTACATAGGTTTTTCACTTATTTGTGACTCAGTCTAGGAAGATTGTATAGTTCTAGAAACTTATCCGTTTCTTCTAGATTGTTGAATTTTGTGGTACACAATCTTTCATAGTATTCTATTATGATCCTTTGTATATCTGTGATGTTTTGGTAATTTCTCCTCTTTTATTTTGGAGTTTGCTTATATGAACCATTTCTTTTTTCTTCCTTAGTGAGTCTAGCCTGAGGTTTATCAATTTTATTGATCTTTTCAAAGAACCAGCACATTGTTGTATTAATTTTTTCTATAGTTCTTTTTTGTTCTCTATTTCATTTAGTTCTGCTCTAATTTTTACTATTTCCTTTCTTCTGCTGACTTTGAGTTGCCTTTATTCTTTCTTTTCTAGTATTTTTAAAAGCTTTGTAGGTGACTCTGATGCCCAGGCAGGCTGAGAACCACTAATTTACTTTAATCAACACACTTAACATCATGTTTGATGTGAACATGATTTGAAAGGGGAAAAAATGTCAACAAAGAAAAATAAATGTTCTGCATAATAAAGTTAGTAGAATTTTCTTCAAATAGGAAGAAGAGCTGGGGAGTCCTAGGACAAGGAGAAAATATCTGGAATGAGGTATAGAAAGTCCAGAAGACACCAAAGATCTCCAACAGCATAGTTCATCCTCAATTATTAATGACCAGGATTATGACCACTAAATTTGGGATGATTTGTTATGTAGCAATAGTTAACTGATACAGATGACTAGTGAGGTAGCCTGTGGATTGACTGAGTGACATTAGAAGGGTAATACCTAATACTCAGTTTTAGGTTGCTGTCTTGTTGGTGCTGGAAACCCTGTTGAACCACCCCAACTAGGCTCACATCTTCAATAAATTCAACCACCTTTGTTAGTGATATTTTCCCTAGTGAATAAGGGGTTGGGGGACAGTGGAGACAGTCATATATGAAGAGATAAAGAGGGGACTTGAAAATTCCACAGAGGCAGGAAATCAGAGTCAGAGATTATCAAAAGAAAAACAAAAGTCTTCCCCAAAATTTAGATAGTTATTGGACAAGCCACAGTATGTGGCAGGAGTCTCAGATAGCTGTCTCAGGATTGGAAAAGCAAAGGTGACTGTTAGGCTGGAGAGCCCAAGAACACACCTGCAGCAGACCCTTGAGCATGCTCCGTTTGATCCTCACATCGGCCCTAACAGAGATGTTTATTACCCTCATATTTTAAATGAGAAACCATTTCTAATCCAAAGGTTCAATAACTTCCCCAAGATGACTCATAGGGAAGAGGTGGAACCGGGTCTGACTGATGAGCTATCTGAGTAAATCTAACTAGGCTGTCAGAGCTCTGAACATTTATTCCTGAAACTCCAAACTCCCAGGCCTATGCTGTGGTCTTTTACTGCCTCTTGCACTTATCTGAAGGCTAATAAAGTGACTCCAAGTCCCCGGATACAAAGTCTCCCATTCTATCTTCGCCATCTAAGACTTTTCACCCCATGACCAATCCCGGGGCTTCCCTCATCCTGTACATCCCATTTTCAACAAGAGCCAGTGCTTTAGTGTTCCTGTGACCACCCTGCCCTCCCCTACGTGGTGGGACTGGGCCCCCACTCAGATCAAGAACTGAACTGATAAGCCTGACCAGGCGGTGGTGCAGTGGATAGAGCGTCGGACTGGGATGCTGAAGACCCAGGTTTGAGACCCCAAGCTCGCCAGCTTGAGCAGGGGTCCATCTGGCTTGAGCAAAAGCTTGCCAGCTTGGACCCAAGGTCGCTGGCTCCAGCAAGGGGTGGCTCAGTCTGCTGAAGGCCCGCGGTCAAGGCACATGTGAGAAAGCAATCAGTGAATAACTGAGGTGTCGCAACTGCAATGAAAAACTAATGATTGATGCTTCTCACCTCTCTCTGCTCCAGTCTGTCTGTCCCTATCTATCCCTCTCTCAGACTCTCTCTCTGTTCCTGTAAAAAAATACAAATAAAAAATAAATAAAATTAAAAAAAGAACTGAACTGATCAAATTCCACCCCAAGATGTGGTGCTTCTCCCCAGAGCCTGTGCTGAGCTGAGAAGCTCAGAACAAGCCTCACATACTCCAGCATGCTCCTCTATAATCGTACAGGAGGGGAAAACCAAGACATGGTTTGTGAAAGCTGGCAGTCACAGGGAGTGTTGGGAACCTAAAAGAGCCCAGTCTACAGCTCATGTTCCTGCCTTTCTGTGCCAATGCAGGATCCAAGTCATCTGTATACATTGGAAATTCCCTCCTTAAAAATTATGCTTCCTTGAGAATAAAACAAAACAAAGCTGTGCCATCTGATTTCTCTTTTAAATGCCCAGAGAGCAGGCTTGATCTTACCCTCCCTAGTCTCCAGGGAATGGGAAGGAGGAAAATTAAGCTCATTATTCCCCCATCTGCTTGGTTTGCACATCTCACAGATACAATCTCCAGTGTGGAAGGATCTTGAGCTGTAGTTCCCTCCAGCCCTGGCAGAGAATTTAATCCTTATAGCATGAGCAGAGCCTTGCCTTAGCAGATCAGGCAGGCCAGCTTAAAATTAATTGAATGTGAAGCACCTTCTCTTCACGCTGATCTAGTTTGGTGCCTCTCGTTTGTATGAAGCTTTTATCATAATTAATCATGTGCTCTATGGGAGGGCAGCTACAGAGACAGCTTGTGGCATGCCTGAGTCTCTCACAGTGACTCACAGCTGTTTGCCTCACATCCGTCTCTATAGAGGCTGTGACCTTCATCCACGAGCACCTGTCACCTGAGGGTGACCTCACCGACTGTCAAGGCTACCTCTCCTGGGCCCTACAGCTTACGGGTTTATCTCAGGGTCACTCTGCTTACTCTGCAGGTAACTGTTCCCAACCTGCTAGCCGTTTTAAAAGGTCCCTTTGGAGCCTCTTCACATCCCACACACTTCCCGTTGCTAACAAGTGAGAGGAAGCTTTTCATGGCTGCTTGCAAGATAATTAAAAACCAGGGCTTGGAGGGTCAACTTTCTGAGGGCAATTAAGGCCCCAATTAGCAGCCACTCACCATAAAGAACCATCTGGGCTTCACTCACATCCAATGAACTGTCAACTTTACCTTGAACTTTATAAGTCTGGAAAACCACAGGGCATGAGTGGGGAAAAAAGAGAGAGTAAACACGCTGGAGAGATCCAGAAGGTTAGTGGCCTTGGGCTAATTATCATTTGTAAAATGGAGACCCAACTGCCTGCCTCATGGGGTTGTTGTAGATGAGAAAAAGTGCCTAAAAACAAACTACAAGTATGAGTGCCAGTTACCCCATGTTGCTGAGCCAGCTCTGCACCCTGCCCTCACGAACTAAGGTCGGGCTTCGGGCCCAACTCCCTCTGTCAGTAGTTAGTTAGGTGAGCTAGTTCTTTATCACCTTTAAACCTACACCCCTCGTCTATGTAGTGGGGATACACCCCACTATTTTTCTACCTTCCCATGATGGCATAAGGCTAAGCAGAAGCCCCGAGGTGGGAGCACTGCCTGGCCAAGAGGTTAATTGTTCTCAGAGCCTCCAAATGCTGGGAAAGATGCTTCTGACCTGTGGTGGCGCAGTGGATAAAGCATTGACCTGGAATGCTGAGGTCACCAGTTCAAAACCCAGACTTTCCTACCAAGACACATATGCTTCCTGCTCCTCCCCCACTCTCTTTCTCTCATTCTCTCTCTCCTCTCTAAACTGAATAAATAAAAATAAGAAGAAGAAAAAGAAGCAGCACAGGCAGACTTTAGGAGAAAGGCCTTCTGAGGGCCTGTGGCAAGAAGGACCCCAGGACAGCAGGCACAGGGGGAAAGGAGGATCTCAACCTCCAGAGCAACTTCCCTTCCAGGCAACAGCATCCCTTCTGGAAATGACAAGTGCTCCTGCCTTTCAGCTGACTCCTATTGGAGCCTCTGGGCCTAAGGGGCCTAGGAAGTATGTCATATCTCCCCATGAAGGTTCCTACCTCAGGGCCTTCAACCCAGTAGCAGGTCCTGGCCAAAGCCTCTTCATAACTAGCTCCTTAGAGTCCTCTGACTGTCTCCCCTTCCTCCAGCAGGGGTTCAATAGGGACCTTGCCAAAGGCACAACCTTCAGCTCTCCAAGAGAGAACAGAGTCCATTGTCCTTTCTATCATATCTCTCAATGATTCCAGAAGGCAGTGCAGCATGGCCGCCCCCGACAGGCCTAGGATCAAATGCCACCAACACACTGTGTAACTCTCTACAAGGCACTCAGCTTCTCTGAACCACAGTTGTCTCCTCTGTAAAGTGACAATAACGGTAGTACCTAATGAGATTGCGGTGCGATTCCATGATTGCTGTAAGTGCTTGGAAAATGACAGCTATTATTTCACTGGGAGGAAAAATCTGGGAGGAGGAAGCAGAGTCATAGACAGCAGGCTACAGAGCAAAGAGCACAGGACTGAGATCAGAAAATCTGGATTTAAATCTAGTTCTGCTTCTTAATAGCCAAGTGTCCTAGACAAGTCACTTGATCGCCACACAGTGGCAAGGACAACGTCTCTCACAGTGCTGCAGGAAAAATGCATGGGAAAGCACAATCTTTAAAGGCTGCCACAAGTCAGGCATCATTTGATAGATTCACAGAATGTTAGAGACTGGAAGCAGCCTTGGAAATCATCCTCACAATGTCCCGTGCCGGCTTTATTTAATGTCACATCCCCTTAGGATAGAGAGTGCCGTCCAGTCAAAGCTCAGTAAATGTTTATTTTTTGAATTAATAGAACTAGCCCAACCTCTGCACTTAATAGAGGGAACAGTCTTGAAGCATGAGGTGACAAGACATTTGTGGAAGAGCTGAGGCTGGTCCCAGGTTTTCAGTTTCTTACCTCTTGGTTCATGAAAGAAAACACCAGCCTCAGTACCAAGAACATCACCACAGCCCATTTTCTGTGTCCAAGGTTGTTGATTTCAGTGTGGGTTATTCATCTCCAAACCTGACCCTCTGGGAAGCAAGGCTAGTCAGAGTCTTTAAGAGGCTCTTGGCAAAGTCCCCATTCCTCCCTCCCAAAACCAGTCTTCAGAGAGCCCCAAATCACCCTGCCAATTGACCCTAAGTTTTGGACTAAAAAATCGACATTCCCACCTTACCTGAAGTTGATGGGATTTCTAGGGTCCTGGTGGACAACCATTCCTTTCTCAAACACCAGGACTTGTGAAATGATAGAAATACAGTTGCCTGCATGGAGTTTGGAGAAGCAGAAGGAGGGGGCAGCTGGCAACAGAAAATAAAAAGGTACCCATTTTGAAAGTCACAAAAGATCTTCAAATCAATGACAGATTCACAACTGTGCCCTGAGGAAGATCAACCCTTCCCAGGAACTCAGGCACCTGCCCAGCCCCCACGTCCTTCCACCACTAATCACTTCAAGCTCACCGCCTGTCAGGCACCAAGAGTTAATAACAAACCAGGCAACTGGCCAAAATCATGCCAATACCTGCTGTTAGGCATAAGCTAAAAATTGTTGCCAGCAGCTTCTAGTTTCAGTTAAGATTACGAAAATAACTGACCCTAATAAAATAACAATAGCCTAGCCTCAAGCCAGTTACAGCCAGTTTGTAAAAATATCTAACTAGATATAAATCATGGTAGTTTCTGTTAGTTCTAATCTCAGGCTGGAAGGAATCTTTATCCTCAAGGGAACAAAAGAACCACCATGAGAATGTCCACTAGACCAATGGACAAGACTAACGGGATCCCAGCAACCTGCACCAACCATTCCCCTATAAAACCTCTCCCCTACCTTTGTTCAGGGAGGTTGTGGTCCTTAAGACACAACCTCCTGCAGCTCAAACAAGCCTCAAATAATATTCTTCTCGATCAATATTGATCCCCTGTGACTTCTTTCTGGCTGTACCTAACACCTGCCAGGACACAATAATCAAACTCTCACCTCTGTGTTTACAGGAACTTCTAAAACACAGCTCTACAGGGTAACTCATAGCAAATTTAATGAGGATATAAAAATTGAACCATATTGGTTGTGTGGGTTGTTTTTTTTTATTATTTTTATTTTTTTTACTTATTGATTTGAAAAAGAAATCAATTTGTTATTCCACTTATTTATGTATCTATTGGTTGATTCTTTTATATATATATATATATTATTATTATTAATTCTAATGGGGTGACACCAATAAATCAGGGTACATATGTACAGTGAAAACATCTCCAGATTATCTTATCATTCAATTGTGTTGCATACCCGTCACCAAAAGTCAAATTGTCCTCTGTCACCTTCTATCTGATTTTCCCTGTGTCCCTCCCCTCCTCCCTATCCTACTCTTCCCTCCCTCCCCCCATCCCATAACCACCACTCTCTTGTCCATGTCTCATATTCACACTTTTATGTCCCACCTATGTATGAAATCATGCTGTTCTCAGTTTTTCTTTTTTTCTGATTTACTTATTTCACTCCGTATAATGTTATCAAGGCACATCCATTTTGTTATAAATGATCCGATGTCATCGTTTCTTATGGCTGAGTAGTATTCCATAGTATATATGTACCCCATAACTTTTTAATCCACTCGTCTTCTGACGGACGCTTGGGCTGGTTCCAGATCTTCGCTATTGTGAACAATGCTGCCACGAACATGGGGGCGCATTTCTTCTTTTCGAACAGTGCTATGGTGTTCTTAGGGTATATTCCTATAAGTGGGATAGCTGGGTCAAAAGGCAGTTCGATTTTTAATTTTCTGAGGAATCTCCAAACTGTTTTCCACAGTGTCTGCACCAGTCTGCATTCCCACCAGCAGTGCAGAAGGGTTCCCTTTTCTCCACATCCTCTCCAGCACTTATTCTGTGTTGTTTTGCTGATGAATGCCGTTCTGACTGGTGTGAGGTGATATCTCATTGTGGTTTTAATTTGCATTTCTCTAATGATTAGTGATGTTGAGCATTTTTTCATATGCCTATTGGCCATCTGTATGTCCTCTTTGCAGAAATTTCTATTCATTTCTTTTGCCCATTTTTTGATTGGGTTGTTTGTCTTCCTGGTGTTGAGTTTTATAAGTTCTTTATAAATTTTGGTTATTAACCCCTTATCAGATGTGCTGTCGAATATGTTCTCCCATTGTGTGGTTTGTCTTTTTATTCTGTTCTTATTGTCTTTAGCTGTGCAAAAACTTTTTAGTTTGATATAGTCCCATTTGTTTATCTTGCCTTTTATTTCATTTGCCCGTGGAGATAAATCGGCAAATATACTGCTGCTACAGATGTCGGAGAGCTTGCTGCCTATGTTTTCTTCTAAGATGCTTATGGTTTCACGACTTAAATTTAAGTCTTTTATCCATTTTAAGTTTGTTTTTGTGAATGGTGTAAGTTGATGGTCTAGTTTCATTTTTTTGCAGGTAGATGTCCAATTTTCCCAACACCATTTGTTAAAGAGGCTGTCTTTACTCCATTGTATGTTCTTTCCTCCTTTGTCAAATATCAGTTGTCCATAAAGCAGTGGGTTTATTTCTGGGTTCTCTGTTCTGTTCCATTGATCTATGTGCCTGTTCTTATGCCAGTACCAGGCTGTCTTGAGTATAATGGCCTTGTAGTAAACCTTGATATCAGGAAGAGTGATACCTCCTGCTTTATTTTTTCTTTTTAAGATTGCTGAGGCTATTCGTGTTCTTTTTTGGTTCCATATAAATTTTTGGAATATGTGTTCTATATCTTTGAAGTATGTCATTGGTATTTTAATTGGTATTGCATTGAATTTATAAATTGCTTTGGGTAATATAGACATTTTAATGATGTTTATTCTTCCTAGCCATGAGCACGGTATATGCTTCCACTTGTTTGTATCTTCCTTGATTTCTTTTATCAATGTTCTATAATTTTCCGAGTACAAGTCCTTAACCTCCTTGGTTAAATTTACTCCTAGGTACTTTATTTTTTTGGCTGCAATAGTGAAGGGGATTGTTTCCTTAATTTCTTTTGCTGACAGTTCATTGTTGGTATATGGAAATGCTTCTGATTTCTGAGTATTAATTTTATATCCTGCCACCTTGCTGAATTCATTTATAAGGTCCAGTAGTTTTTTGACTGAGACTTTAGGGTTCTCAATATACAATATCATATTATCTGCAAATAGTGACAGTTTTACTTCTTCTTTTCCAATTTGGATGCCTTTTATTGGTTGATTCTTGTATGTGCCCTGACCAGGGATCAAACACACAATCTTGGCATATTGGGTCAGTGCTCTAAACAACTGAGCAACCTGGCCAGGGCTATTGGTTTTATGTTATTGCTACTTTGGATGAAGTATACTGCCCATTTTTGGAAGCTGGGAGACCAGCTAAGGCATTTCAAAAGACTGAGCTTTTTCTACCCCCAGGAAGCTTATCAGGCCTTGCCCCAATGTCTAGGCCAGTGCTCATCAAAACATAGCAAGAACTGACTGTATCAGACACTTGAGAAGCTTGTTCTGGGTCCCACTCTTCTATGGAATCAGAACCTCTGGGGACAGAGCCCCACGTTCTTCATCCCCTATCTTCATCCCCTAACTGAAGTTCAATTACTGGTCCTCACTCTCCTCACCCCAAGTGTTGGTTCTGAATCACTAAGTGCCAGAGGAGGAAGAGATGGAGACATTGATGCATTTAAGTTAGAAACAGAAATGATTTGGCCCTGGCCATTTGGCTAAGTGGTAAAGCATGGACCCAGCATGTAGAAGTTTCGGGTTCTATTACAGTCAGGGCACACAGGAGAAGAGACCATCTGCTTCTCCCCCTCCTACCCTACCCCTCTTTCTCTCCCAGAGCTATGGTTCAATTAATTGAGTGCATTGGCCCCAGGCACTGAGGATGGCTCTGTGGAGCCTCCACCTCAGAAGCTAAAAATAGTATGGTTGCCAGCATTGGACCTTGACAAGGTTGCCCGGTGGATCCCAGTGGGGGCACATGTGGGAGTCTATCTGTCTCTCCTCCTCTCACTTAAATTAAAAAAAAAAAAGAAATAGAAATGATTCAATGTCAAATGTGATTGGAATCCCAGAGCCTGGGGAAGTGAGCGGCTTCTGCAGGGCTGTCACAAGCTTTCAGTGTGGTTTCATGGTGCCTGCCAAGAGGATATGCTAAGAAATTTGGAGAGCCAAATTGAGAACACCACATTGAGCATAAAGTCAAGAAAGAAGAGCACTGTGGGACATCTCAAGAACCTGTCCAGAGTATCAATGCCTAATGCACAATGTGGACTAGCACCCAAGGGGGTACTTGTGTTTTACAAAGAACAATAGCGATAAGGGAGACCATTCTCTAAGTCTCATGATGTCATGACTAATTCGAAGGGATAGAAGTCTTCTGCTGAGGAAGGGTTGAGCTAAGATTTAGTTTTCTTTAAAAAAATAAAATGAGTCATTTTTTGCATCTTAGTGTCACAGAGTAATATGTACTCATCACAGAGATAATATTTGTACCAAAAAAAATTCATGAACTGCATATTAGCTTGGCTCATGTGAGGTCATCATGAAAGAGGTTTACTTGAACCTGACTTCTAGCTTCCCAATATGAACTTGGAAGGCTAGACCCATTTCTCTGTCTCTATCTTTTTTTTTATTTAGGAAATTAAATCGAGCAGGCTGACATTGATGAATAAGAGTATGTAAGTTTTAGGCAAACATTTCTATAGCATTTGAACTGTTGATTATGTTGTATACCCATCACCCAAAGTCAAATCATTTTCCATCACCGTATATTTGTTCCTCTTTACACCCTTCCCCCAACTCCCTTGCCCACATCCCCACCCCCCTGGTAATCACTTCACATTAATCTATGATTCTTAGTTTTATATCCCATCTAAGTGTGAAATCATACAATTCTTAGCTTTTTCTGATTTACTTATTTCACTTAGTATAATGTTCTCAAGGTCCAACCATGTTGCTGTAAATGGTAATATATCATTTCTTATGGCTAAGTAGTATTCCACTGCATATATTTCCTTATCCAATGCTCTATTGAGGGACACTTTGGTTGTTTTCATGTCTTGGCCACTATGAATAATGCTGCAATGAACATGGGGTGCATGTGTCTTTATGTACCAATGTTTTTTAGTTTTAAGAGTAGATACCCAGTAGAAGCATTGCTGGGTCACATGGTAGATCTCTTCTTAATTTTTTGAGAAACCACATTTTTTTCTATAATGGTTGTACTAATTTGCATTTTCACCAGCAGTGAATGAGTTTTCCTTTTTTGCCATATCCTCTCCAACACTTGTTATTACCTGTCTTGTTGATAATAGTCAATATAACAGGTGTGAAGTGTATCTAATTGTAGTTTTGATTTGCATTTCTCTACTAGCTAGTGAAGATGAGCATCTTTTCATATATCTTTCATATATGTTGGCCATTTATATGTTCTCTTGAAAGAAGTGTCTGTTCAGTAGACCCACTTCTCAATGTTTGGATGTATGTGTGTTTGTTTTCACTTGCCCTTTGTGTAAGATGAGTCTAATTTTCACATTAAAGAAAAGAGCCAACAAGGATTGAACTTGCTATTAATCAAGTACAAAATTCTTTCTATGAGAACGTTTCTCAAAACACGTTCTATGGAACATGAATCTTGTATGATGCATATAATGATATATTGGACAAATAGGTATAGATAACATTACATACTCTATTCTTCTCTGCCCAAGATTTAGAATGCAATATCAACAGCTCTGGGAAACTTTTTAGTGAAGAAAAGTAATGGGTAGTTCCAGTCAAGATGGAAAAATAGGTAAACACTGCTGTGCTCACCTAGTCTAATGATTACATCAAAATTACAACTAAATTATAAAACAAGTAACCTGAAGAACCATCTGAAAACTAGCCAGAGAGTTCTATGATTAAGGATATACAGAAGCAACCACATCCAGGCTTGTAGGAGAAGCACTGATACAAAACAGACAGCTACACCCCCATGTGTGGCAGTTGAGAATCAAAAGAGATATCTAAGATGCAGAGGTCACTTAGGAATGAGGGGTCCCAGCCCCACACTGGGTTCCCCAACCCAAAACACCAGTGCTGAGGAAAAGAGCTCCCAGAACATCTGGCTGTGGAAATCAATGGGGATTCAATCTGTCTGGGTAAGATGCAAGTCTGCTAGAAACCCAGGTGTCTTCTTAAAGGGCCTGTGCACAGACTCACTTGCAGATACTCACCCTGGGCTCTGACAAAGGAACAGCAACTTAGGGGGTGTCAGTGATATACAAGGAGTAACTGTATTGTGTGGCTTTAAGGCAAGGACTGGAGGAAGAGCTGCCATTGTGACTAATTTGAGCCCTTCTCCCACAAAGCCAGCAGGCAAGTGCTATCTTTCCTATGTTTCCACACAACAAAATCTGAATCTGCATTAGCCAGGTAAACACCACTCACTCCACATTGATGATGCCCTGAGACCCTACCCTACAAAGTTGTATACCACTAAAGGTTCTTTCTTTAGTAGGCAGCTTGCCTTGGCCCTTACTGAAGTCTTTCTTAAATATCCTCAGTGGTCCACAGGTGTGGACCTGTGCATTAACCTGGTGAATATCACTTACCCCACACTAGTGACTCTACAAGACCTTTAATCAGCCAATTTGTGTACTGCCTGAGGTTTATTCATTGGCTCAGCCTTCCCAGCAGGGAACAAGCAGTGGCAGGCCTTGGGGTGAGCTCTCAGCAAGGTGGGTATGGACGGATCATACCTCAACATAATAAAGGCCAGATATGGCAAACCCACAGTCAATATCATACTCAATTCAGAAAAGCCAAAAGCATTTTTTAGATCAGAAACAATACAAGGTTGTCCACTTTCACCACTTTTATTCAACATAGTAGTGGAAATCCTAGCCACAGCAATCATATAAGAAAAAGAAATAAGAAGCATACAAATTGAAAAGGAAGAAGTAAAACTGTCATTCTTTGCAGATGACATGGAACTCTATATAAAAAAACCCAAAGGAAACACCAAAAATTACTAGTACTAATAAATGAATTCAGTAAAGGAGCAGAATAGAAAGTCAATATTCAGAAATTGGTTGCATTTTTATACAAAAATAACAAACTGTCAGAAAGAAAAATCAAGAAAACGATCTCATTTACAATTTCATCAAAAAAATAAAATTCCTTGGAATAAATTTAAACAAGGAGGTAAGAGAACTGTACTCAAAAAATTATAAGACATAAAAGATAAAAACTGAAGAAGATACAAATAAATGGAAGCATAGCATATACTGTATTCATGGATAGAATTAACATCATTAAAATTTTCATACTACCCAAAGCAACATATAAACTCAATGCAGTCCTATCAAAATACCAATGGCATATTTTACAGAACTAGAACAAATCATTCTAAAATTTATATGTACCATAAAATATTTCAAATAGCCACAACAATCTTAAGGAAGAAGAAGAAAAGGCGACCTGATATCAGACTATAATACATGACGATAGCAATCAAAACAGCTTGTACTGGCATAAAAACAGATGCATAGATCAATAAAACAGAATAAAGAGTTCAGAAATAAACTCAAGCTTATATGATCATTAATCTATTACACAGGAGGCAAGAATATACAATCAGGTAAAGACAATCTATTCAATAGTGTTGAGAAAGTGGACAAACAGATACATGCTAAAAATGAAACTAGACAAACTTCTTATACTGTATACAACAATAAACTCAAAAGGAATTAAAGACTTAAATGTAAGACCTCAAACCATAAAATTCCTAAAAGAGATGATAGGCAAACTCTCTGATATTTCTCTTAGCAATTTATTTTTGTTTTATCTCCTTTGCAATGGAAACAAAAGAAAAAAATAAACAAATGAGACTACAATAAACCAAACTTTTTTGCTCATAGAGGAAACCATCAACAAAAAGAAAAGACAGTGTACTAAATGGGAGAAGATATTTGCCAATGATGCATCTGATAAAAGGTTAATATCTAAAATTAATCAAGAACCCAGACAACTCAACACCAATAAAATAAATAATCCAATTAAAAATGGGCAGAGAACTGATGGACATTTCTCCAAAGAGGACAGATGGCCATTAACATATAAAAGAATGTTCAATGTCACTAGTCATAAGAGAAATGCAAATTAAAACCATATTGAGATATCACCTCACACCTGTCAGAATGTCTATCATTAATCCAAAAACATGTTGGTAAGGATGTGGGAAAAGGGAACCTTTATACACTATTGGTGTGATTGCAAATTGGTATATCCACTATGCAAAACAATATAGAAAGTCCTCAAAATATTAAAAATAGAACTATTTTTAGGACTCAGCAATTCCACTTCTGGAATTTATCTGAAGAGATCAAGAACACTAATTTGAAAAGGTATACGCACACCTGTATTCATTGTAGCATTATTTGCAATACCCAAGATACAGAAACAACCTATGTACTCATCAATAGACAATTGGATAAAAAATTTGTGATACATATATACAATGGGATATTACTCAGCCATAAAAAAGAATAAAATCTTATCATTTGCAACAATTTGATGGAGTAGTTATTTTAAGCATACAGATGAAGACAAATGCTATAAGATTTCACTTATATGTGCAATATAAAGAACAAAATAAACAAAGAAAAAGATATAGAGAACAAACTGATGTTTGCCAGATGGGAGGAGGTTTGGGCGGCTGGGTGAAAACAGGAGAAGGGATTAAGAAATACTAACTGATAGTTACAAACTAGTTACAGGGATGTAAAGTGCTGCATAGGGAATATATCCAATAATATTGCATGTTGCCAGATGGGTACTAGAATTATGGGGAGAAGGTCACTTCATAAATTATGTAAGTGCCTAACCACTATTGTAATGAATGTTAACTATAGTTGACAAATACAAAAGGACAGGAAATAACTAGTGTTGGGAAGGGTGTAGAGAAAAGGGAGCCCTGTACACCACTGACAGGAATGCAAACTTGGTACAGCCACAATGGAAAACAGTCTAGAAGTTACCAAAAAATTTTCAAAATAGAACTACCTTATGATATAGCAATCCCACTTCTGGGTATACATCTAAAAAAACCTGACATCAGAATTTTAAGAAGATATCTATACCGGGTAGGTACTGAAAATATCAGGGGAAACACTTTGTAAAGTATATGCTGTACACCTGAAACTAATACAAAATAATGTAAACTGTAATTAAAAATAAAAATAGTAATTACACTCCTATATTCATGAAAGCATTAGTCATAATAGATAAGCTATAAAAACTACGTAAATGTCTACGAACAGATGGGTAAAGACAATATGATATAGGTCCTGGCTGGTTAGCTCAGCTGGTTAGAGTGTGTGTCAACCCGATATGCCAAGGTTCCATGTTTGATAGTGGTCAGGGCACATAAAACAACCACCTAAGGAATACATAAATAAGTAGAACAGCAAATTGTTGTTTCTCTCTCTCTCCCTTTCTCTCTCTTTTCCTTTCTTTCTCTCTCTCTCAAGTCAATAAAAAATATTTTTAATATGATCTAGACATTTAACTGAATGTTATACATGCCTTAAAAAATAAAATCTTGCCATTTGCAATAACTTGAATGAAACTGGAGGACATTATGTTAAATGAAATAATTTAGTCACAAAGTACAAATACTGCATGATTCCAAAGAAATAAGTTACCTGGAGCAGTGAAACACAGAAACACATAGAAGCAGAGAATTGCGGTTGCCCAGGTAGGGGTCAGGGCAACAGGAAATGGGAAGTTAGTTGCTGTTCAATTGGTATAGTTTCAGTTGTACAAGATGAATTAGTTTTAGATATCTGCTGTACAACATCGTGCTTATAGTTAACAATACTGTATCATGCACTTAAATGTGTTGAGGGTAGATTTCATGTTACATATTTTTATAACAATAACAAAAAAAACCTTGAGAGGAAAAAAAAAGTAAAGTAGTGGGCATTTGTCTGTCCAGTACCCCTTTCTTCCTCCTTTTGTAATAGAATTCTTTTCAAAAAATTTTTTTCAAAGACTTAAATTATTCATCTTAGAAAGGAGAGAGAGAGAGAGAGAGAGAGAGAAGGAAGGAAGGAAGGAAGGAAGGAAGAGCAGGAAGCCTCAACTCCTATATGTGCCTTGACCAGGCAGGCCCAGGGTCGACACTTTATCCACTGTGCCACCATAGATCAGGCTGTAACAAAATTCTGGTTTTCCTTTGGGTATCCACTTTCTCCTTCCCATCCACCTTAATCCTGCATTTCATGTGGTCTTGTTTGTTGAGACCATTCAGTGACTATGCTATCTCACCCTCAACACACACACACACACACACACACACACACACTTCCACCTATAGGATTCCAGCAAAATATGACATCCAATGCCATAGTACACATATACAGATTAGTGAAGTTAAGTCTCTCAGATCTCAGCCTCATTAGAAATAGTCCATCAGTTCCTATTACTAAGATTCCTAAAACTTGGCCATATTCTGTAGTTCCAGAGATTTTTACCATTCAGATTTTCCCTTAATTCCTATAAACTATCTAAAACTAGTCCAATAATTAGCCTATCTCAGTTTCTGTTGCTTGCAACCAATGAACTTTAGATGATCCAAGAAGCCTATTTCACACACACAAAAAATGAAGTTGAGCCTTACCTTATACCATATACAATAATTAATTCAAAATAGATCAAAGATCTAAACATAAGAGTTAAAACTATAACACTCTTATATGAAAACACAGAACCTTTATAACATTGGGTTCAGCAATGATTTCTTGGATATGACATTAAAATCACAGGAAACAACCTGATCAGGTGGTAATACAGTGGATAGAGCATCAACCTGGGGTCCTGGGGACCCAGGTTTGAAACTCCAAGGTTGCTGGCGTGAGCACAGGCTCCTCCAGCTTGAGTAGAGGTCTCTGGCTTTAGAGTGGGATCATAGACATGACCCCATGGCCTCTGACTTAAAGCCCAAAGTCTCTGGCTTAGCTAGAAACCCCTAGTCGGGACACAAATGAGAAAGTAATCAATGAACAACTAAAGTGACGCAACTATGAGTTGGCACTTCTCATCTCTCTCTTTTCTTGTCTTTCTCTGTCTCTCTCACACGAACACATGCTAAAATAAAATAAAATTGCAACAACAAATAAATAAATTGAACTTCATCAAAATTAAAAATGTTTGCCTGACCAGGCTGTGGCACAGTGAATAGAGTGTTAGACTGGGACGCAGAGAACCCAGGTTAGAAACTGTGAGGTTGCTGGCTTGCACACGGGCTCTCCAGCCTGAGCACGGGGTCGCTAGCTTGAGCGTGGGATCATAGACATGACCCCATGGTCGCTGACTTGAGCCCAAGGTTGCTGGCTTGAAAAAGGGGTCACTCTGCT
The DNA here is from genome assembly GCA_037038555.1 of Rhynchonycteris naso. Classification (NCBI taxonomy): domain Eukaryota; kingdom Metazoa; phylum Chordata; class Mammalia; order Chiroptera; family Emballonuridae; genus Rhynchonycteris; species Rhynchonycteris naso. The sequence continues at coordinate 246,981,199 of CM072998.1, forward strand.
CTGCTGTAGCCCCCCAGTCAAGCCACATATCGGAAATCAATCAATGAACAATGAAGGAGCCGCAACGGAGAATTGATGCTTCTTATCTCTCTCCCTTTCCGTCTGCCTATCCATCCCTATTTGTTCCTCTCTCTGTCTCTGTCACACACAAAAAAAATATTCAGATGTTTGTGTACCAAAAGACACTTTGAGCAAAGTGAAATGGCAACCCACAGAATGGGTAAAAATAGTTCCAAATCATATGTCTAATAAGAGATTAATGCTCAAAATATATAAAGAACTCCTACAAACCCAAGAACAAAAATCAAATAACCCAATTTAAAAACAGGCAAAGAACTTGAAAAGACATTCCACTGAAAATGGTATATAAATACCCAACAAGCACATAAAAAGATGCTCAACATCAGTATTCATTAAGGAAATGCAAATCAAAGCCAAAATATGTCTCTTTACACCAAGTAGAATGGCTAATTTAAAAAAATCAGAAAATAGGAAATGTTTTCAAGGATGTGGAGAAATCAGGACCCCTGGATATTGCTGGTAGGAATGTAAAATGGTGTAGCCACCATGGAAAATGTCATGAGGTTTTCTCAAAAAAATGAAAAATAAAATTATATGATCCAGCAAAAATGAATTGAAAACAGGGACTCAAACAGATATTTGAACACCCATTTTCCTGACAGCATTTTTCCCAATTATCAAAGGTAGAGGCAACCCAAGTGTCCATTTATCTGTTTACCCATACAGGCTGGGTGATGAAGAATGCTATTTTAGGAGTTGAAAGTGAGGATGTCTGGCTCATTAAAAAATTAGGCTGATAAATGGTGATGGACTTGGGGAGATGAACACAGAATACAATACACAGATGATGTATTATAGAACTGTACACCTGAAACCTATGGTTAATTTTATTAACCAATGTCACCCCAATAAATATTTTTAAAATGAGGTTGATGGTGACTAAACGGATCAAGGATAAACATTTGTGGATACCTACAATGGAATATTATTCAGTCTTTAAAAGGAATGAAATTCTGATAGAAGCTACAACATAAATGAATCTTGAAGACACTATGCTAACTGAAACAAGCTGGTCACAAAAGAACAAATACTATGTGATTCCGCTTACACGATAAACCTGAAGTAGTTAATTCATAGAGACCAAAAGTAGAACGGTGTTTGCCAGAGGCTGTTACTTTTTAATAGGTATAGAATTTCAGCTGGGAAAGATGAAATATGTTATGGAGATAGAGAGTAGTGACGGTTGTACAGCAATGTCAATGTGCTTCATAATGCCACTGAAGGCCTTGGCTGGTAGCTCAGTGAATAGAGTGTCAGCCCAGCATATGGACGTCCCAGGTTTGATTCTTGGTCAGGGACACAGGAGAAGTGACAATCTGCTTCTCCCTTTCCTCCCCCTTCTCTCTCTCTTCCCCTTCCACAATCAGTGGCTCGATTGATTCAAGTGTGTCACCAGATGTTGAGGATAGTTCCATTGGAGTGCATGAGTCTCAGGTGCTAAAAATAGCTTGGTACTACAGCATCAGCCCCAAATAGGATTGCCAGTAGATCTCTGTCGGAGCAAATGTGTAAGTCTGCCTCACTATCTCCCCTCCTTTCACCTAAATAAATAAATAAATAAAGCCACTGAAGTATACACATAGAAATAGAATAGTACGTTTAATTTATGTTTATTTTATCACAATGAAAAACTTAAGCCAATTTCACTTCCTGTTACCTAATTTTCCTTGAATGTATTCTCCCTTTTCACCAGAACTCATTTGAATACCATGAAGAGGAAGAACCCCGGAGAACATACTTTGGGAAATGTTGGCATGTGACATTGTGGCAGGACCTTAAAGGATAAAAATCCCATGGTGCAGTAGGCGAGAGTTTCACCTAATCTGGGCTGAAACATATTGGGCCCATCATTTAAGGAAGGAAGATGCTAGTATCTCAGTCAGTAAACTAGGATTCAGAGGTAAACCACTAAACTGCAGCAGAGATAGGATCTGCTTCACTGAGACTTGATATCAAGACAGATGTGAGGTAATTACTGAGTAGGGGAACTTAGGAGAACCCTTTATTTGAGGCAAGCTTTGGAAGGTTAGAACCCAGAAATCAAGGCAAGAGACCTGAGACAATACACACCCAACATGCGCCCAACATATACCCCTGGGAATCAGGGGCTAAATACTTTCACCATTATAGATTCTATTGTTTACATTCAGAATTCAGGTTGCTTAGCAACCTCAACATTTAATAGTCCCTTTCAAATTTTTAACCTGTTTTTAGATGCTAAGGGGAACTCCTTTGGGGCAGAGTTTGGTCAACCCTTTGGCCAGGGCATTAAGACTGGATTACCCACCAGAATGGTGTACAAAGATAGCCCAAGGGAAAGATGACAATTTAGAATAACAGATTAGGACAGGTTTTTTTTTGGGGGGGGAGGGTTATTTTTATTTTTCTGAAGTGAGAAGCAGGGAGGCAGAGAGACAGACTCCTGCATGTGCCCGACTGGGATCAACCCGGCATGCCCACTAGGGGGTGATGCTCTGCCCATCTGGGCCATTGCTCCATTGCAATCAGAGCCATTCTAGCACCTGAGGCAGAGGCCAGGAAACCATCCTCAGCACCTGAGCCAACTTTGCTTCAATGGAGCCTTGGCTGTGGGAGGAGAAGAGAGAGATAGAGAGAAAGGAGAAGGGTGGAGAAGCAGATGGACGCTTCTCCTGTGTGCCCTGGCCGGGATTTGAAGCCGAGACTTCCACAGGCCTGGCCAATGCTCTACCACTGAGCCAGCTGGCCAGGGCTAGAACAGTTTCTTATTATACAGCCCCTCCCTACTTCCTTGTAGCAACTAACTTCAGAAAGCTCTTGGTTTTCATCTGAATAAAGAAAATAATAAAAAATAGCTAAAAGTTTTTGAGCTTTCATTATGTGGCAGGGCCTGCACTTTATATGCATTTTCCTATTTATTCATCATAAAAACTCAAAAAGTAGATAATCTATTTATTCATTTACTCAATTTTTTATTCAGATGAAAAACTGAGCTTTAGAAAGATTAAGTTACCTGCCCATATTACCAACACGGGAACAGCGGGAGCTGGGCAACAAGACGCCAGAATCCCTCCTCCTCATGGCCATGTCGTCTTGTCTTTTCAGCCACCCTTTCACAAGGCTACACAGTCTGCATCTGCCCTCTCAGTCACAAAAGAGATGGATTCTTTGTGTGCACTTCTCTCTTCTTTCCTATACTCACAGTTAAACAGGACGCACCTGTGGACCTCTAGCATCCTGTGTATGTGTTGGGTGGAATGCTGTTCTGCATCAACACAGGGGAATGGACAAAATCAAACTGATTTTTTACGAGTCAAAATGTCTCTCATCTTCAAGACCTAAAATAGCATTTCGCATTGCTCAGTCTGTACAGAAACTCTCAAAGACACAATAAAGGAAATAAAATTAAGAGTTCCTTCTTTTGCTGCCAGAAGAGAGTATTGGCATTTTCCCCCCAACTGCTAATGTTTTTAACTGGCTTTATACTTTTCAAGGGACAATGATCAAGTCCAGTCCAATATATCAGCAAGTAGGTGAATGTCTACACACTGGAATCCAAATGGTGAGATGGGGATGGGCATGGAGACACCCTCCTACTCCAAAAGATGTATGCCTATAATTCTGCCTCATTGTTTAAGCCATTTAGATGCAAATAAGCCTTAATACTCCTTCATATGTGCATAGGCCTTTAGTAACACTAGAGATTTGGATACTCTCGAGAGATTACCAAGCACTTTTACTTGTCTCATCCTGTCATTTAAAAACCCTAAGGGGTTGGTATCACTTTTCTTATATTTTTGTAAACTCATTTGTGATTAGCAAATCCAGGGTTATCATCTAAGGCTCTTAACTCAAGTCCCTTGTTCTCTGGATGTGAGATATTTGCAGCTATCAACACCTCTTACACAATTCCTGCATCTGGCAGAAGCCTGAGCCCAAGACAAGGAAATTTAGGTAGGTGTACTGCAAACGTCCAAATCTGGAGGATGGCATAAGGAAGAAGGAAGTGTGACAGGGCACCTCTCTGAGCTGAGAAGGGAGGCAGCTGCCTGACGACTGTGGGGAGTCCAGGATCACAGCATGCACTCTTTGGAAAGGCATTAAACTGGGATCTGGAGCCCTGGGGTCCAACTCAACAGGGTTACTAAGTCACCCTGAGCAAATCACACTTGTCAGGGTCTCAATTTCACTCTGTGCAAAAAAGGAAAAGACGCCTAGTATTTCAGGTCCTTTGAAGCTCTAAATTTGAATCATCTTTTGGGTGCAGTAGGCCTGAACGTGGAACCATGGGACCGAGGATAATCAATCAATAAACATTATTGCTGAGAGTTTAGCTATGCTACTCCATGGTATTACTGCCTCTGCATCATTTTGTTTCGGCCAAGAGACCTGCTGGGGGCCTTAAACTGACACTAGCCCCCTCATACAAGTGTGTGCCTCAGATAGCAGCCCACAGAGTCACAAGCAAATAGAAGTTCCTGATGTAACTTCACCAGCAGCCCTTGTGAGCAAGTTTCCCCGACCCCCTACCCAACCCTGCCCCTTAGATAAGACCCTCTTGCAGTTTACCAGAAGCCTTGCACTGTTTGGTTGGAAATGACCAATCCTGCCTTAGCTGGAAACCCCAAAGCACTCCACCCAGGACCCTAGTAAAGACATGCACGCTCCCTCTCTCTCTGAAACCTGTCCTGACCTCCCCTTTTGGTCCCTCAAAGCATGCTGTGTACTTCCTCCACCACTTGGGAATAATAAACTTCTCTATTTCAATTTCTCTTGCAGTCTTTTTTTTTATTGCAGCTCTCCGTCTGGCACCCCATACCCCACTTAACAAATGTTCACTTAATATAATCATAATGTTTAGCTACTACCAGAGATAATTCATACATGACAGTTAAAATGTGCCTCTCACCCAGTGCTGAGTGAAGTTATATCTAGGCTGCCCACCTGCTTCCTTGGGTTGCATTTTATGGTGTTACAATTCTTACCGAAAACACATGCCCTGGTTTCACTTACTTTTTTTCCACCTCAACTCAAAACTACTTTTGCCCAATCATTCCTCAAATAATCCAAGCTCCTCGTGCTGCTGTTTCCAAATATTGGACAGAATGGTAGGTTGTAGAGGCCCTGAATAGGAACATACAACAGGGACAGAGTTCAGTGCCCTGAGGCAAAGGCCCCAGTGGCTTTACTGACAAAAGTACTGAACACAGTACTGTGCTGAACACAGCACAGTAGGGATAGAATTAGCAATTCTCATTAATCCATAGGTGGAGACATTTGAGCTACTTTGCTTGCCCTTTAATCTGCTCTAAAGAAATTCCCCTCCTCACTTCCTCATTCTCTTCTCTGCTTCCTCATTCTTGTCCCTGCTTCTTTCTAATTTGTGTGTATCAATAAATACGCATAAGGTCTGGGGATCAGGGCCCTCTCATGAAACCTGTATAGGGGATTGTGAAGGAGTCTCTCCTAGGTCCCTTGGTGCATGCCATGTGGTCTCTGAGTAGTCACTGTCTCCTCAACAGTAGGTGACCGGCTCCATCTCATAATCAAACAGAGGAATCACAAGGTAACTTCCTTTGGATTTTTAAATAAGATTTTCATTCTCCCTCATTGCCTTTTCCAGCCTGATGTTAACAAAAAAGAAATCACTGCTTTCAACTCTATCTGATTGTGCGTATTAGTCAAGTAAAAGCTGACTGACTGCTTTAAGCTGCACTCCTCACAGCTCTGCATCTTGCCTGTTTTCTGATATTCGCACACTTGCTCTTGTTTTGTGTCTGTGGGTACTACTGATAAAGTATACCATGCCAACATTCACGTGAGGGCTATAATTCCCTCATCAGCTGTTTATTTTAAAACATCAGTCATCTTTACTACAATTATTCTCTGCATTTAAATAAGACTGGTGTAAATATATGTATGTGTATACATATATATATATGTTAGCAAAAGTGTGCATATATATGTACATGTATATGTATACCTATATAGAATTGCAAATGCCTTTCAAGAAAGTACCCCCAACACTGTTTCAAATTACCCACAAGGCAGTCAGATTTCTCCAAGTCAAATAATTGTCATGGTGGTATCTAGTATCTGGTGATACTAGAGAAAATACTTTTTATTTTATTTTTTTATTTTTTATTTTTCCGAAGTGAGAAATGGGGGGGTGGGGTGAAGGCAGAGAGACAGACTCACCTGCATGCACCTGACCAGAATCTACCTGGCATGCCCACCAGGGGGCAATGCTCAGCCCTTCTGGGCGTTGCTCTGCTGCAACCAGAGCCATTCTAGCGCCTGAGGCGGAGGCCAGGGAGCCGTCCTCAGCAGTAGGGACAACTTTGCTCCCATGGAGCCTTGGCTGTGGGAGAGGATAAGAGAGATAGAGAGAAAGGAGAGGGGGAAGGGTGGAGAAGCAGATGGGTGCTTCTCCTGTGTGCCCTTGCCGGGAATCAAACCTGGGACTTCCACATGCCAGGCCGATGCTCTACCGCTGAGCCAACCAGCTAGGGCCTGAGAGAATACTTCTCAGTCCTCCTGCACTTCGGTTTTTCTAAAAACTCCAAAACAAGTGGTTAAAAACTTCAGTAAAACAGAAGACACCAGCCACATTTATTTTGACTTAAATTGACCACAATCCAAGGAAACTTAAATTACCACTTGTCTTGAGTTTCAGAAATGGCATGAACCTCTTAACTACTCTGTTTCCTTGGTAGATACTGAAATAAATAAGACCACTGACCGCAGCCCCATTTTGGTAATATACTGGAAGATGGAGCAAGATGAGAGTCTAGTGATATTTGAAGTTATTCTAATTGCAGTGCTGTACTTTTCCCTAAACTGGAAACCTTCTCTTTCCCACCTCTAACCCTCCCCAAAACACATGCGCGCGCGCACACACACACACACACACACACACACACACACACACACACGGACTTTCATGTACATACACATACAGAGACACCTGTGCAAACAACAGTATTCCTTTGCTAAAAACCGCAAGTCCTTGGTTTACATACATTTTTCCTTAGCCACATTACAAGAAAAGCAGATATATAATATTAACTTTCTTTGCCCTGGCTGGTTGGCTCAGTGGTAGAGTGTCAGCCCAGCATGCGGATGTGTCAGTTTCAATTGTCAGTCAGGGCACAAAGAAGTGCCCATCTGCTTCTCCACCACCACTCCTCTTCCTCCTCCTCCTCCTTCTTGTTTTCTCTCTCTCTCTCTCTCTCTCTCTCTCTCCCTCCCTCCTACAGCCATCGCTCAATGGTTATAGGAGGGCATTGACCTTGGGTGCTGAGGATGGCTCCATGGAGCTTCCGCCTCAGGCCCTAAAAATAGCTTGATTGTGAACATTGCCTCAGATGGGCAGAGCACTGGCCCCAGGCAGGGGTTGCCAGGTGGATCCTGATCAGGGTGTTTGTGGAAATCTGTCTCTTTATCTCCCCTCCTCTCACTTGGAAAAGAAAAATAATAATAATAATAATAATAATAATAAAACTTCCTTATTTCCCCAGGAGTTAGACTGACAATTACTAATGGTTTAGGGTTTCTTGCTGTTTAGGCAATTACAAAGGTGGAATTCACACCCTTACTCTAGTGTAATCCTGTTATCAGGGCCTTGGCTAACACACTAGGTTCTGCCCCACTCTTCTGCTTCTCTCTCTCTCTTTCTCTTTCTCTCTCTCTCTCTCTCTCACACACACACACACACACACACACACATTTGCATTGCCGTCTGGCTATTGTAACATCAGACCTCGTTGCTTTGTGAATTCTCCTTGTACAAAACTTTAAATACTGCCAGATCTGTACCTTCTGTAAGTCCAATGAGCACATCAAATGGACTTCCTCAGGGAGGCTTCCCAGTTACGGACTTCCTTCCCTCTGCCTGGAGTGTGTTACTCAGTACACTAGGCTAGGTGCTCTTGTGGCTTCTCCACTGGTCTCCTCATGGTGGTCTCGTACCTTCTGGTTCCTGCCAAGTCAGTTCCCCTGGACAACATCCTGAAGCTGCAGCACTCCATTTGTTACACCCCTGTTTGAAAATATCTAAGCCTTCGGAAGCAAATCCAAACTTCTCAGCCTGCAAATCACCATATTCCACAGCTGTTCTCCAAATTATCTTCTGGTTTATTCACTTTCCATCTCTTGGAATAAATTAAGTGCTTTACATTTAATCCTCTGAGATGGGTATTATCCTTGTTTTTCAGATAAAGAAATGAAGGCTTATAGAGGCTAAGTAACTTGCCCTTAATAACCTGATGTATTTTGTTTTCTAGGGTTTCTGACATAACCATAAATCCAGTTGCTTAAAACAACAGAAATGTTTTCTTGCAGTTCTGAAGGAGGCTATAAATCTACTATCAGATGTCAACAAGCCATACTCCCTTTGAAGTCTTCAGCTGCTGATGGTCCCAGGTGTCCCAGGTGGTCCTGGGCGGGCAGCTGCATCACTCCAACCCTTGCCTATGTCTTCACACGTCCTTCTCCATCTGTCCCTTCTGAGTTTAAATATCTCTTTGTCCATCTTCTCTAAAGACACAACTAATTGGATTTAGGTCCAGGGTGAGTCCTAAATTCAGATGATTTCATCTCAGGATCCTTAACTCATCACATCTACAAAGACCTTATTTTCAAATAAGGTCACATTTTGAGGTGGATATGAATTTTGGGGTGGGGGGCATAATTCACCTCAGGACACCCAACAAGTAAGAACTTTAAACTATGTCTATCTGATTCTAAGCCTCATACATTTCACTGCGCTTAAATATCTCCCAGAAAGAAAGTCCTGGCTACATTGGACTTCTCTCATTTTTCTAAACAGATCTTCCTCTTTCCTGCCTCTCTGACTTTGCTTGTGTTATTTTTTATATAGACCAGCCTCTTCCTTTTTCTTTCCTTCAGCCAAACCTACCTGTAGACATTTTGAGTGGTCTTCAAGATCCAGGTCAGTGCCACTTCCTCCAAGGAGACATCATGATTGCACCAGTCCAGCAAGGATTTATTTCTCCCACACAAGTTTTAACTGCCTTACTTCACATGTCTCTGCTGGCCCTTCTTATTTATCTTCTACCTCTTATATAGGTGTCTGTGCAGTTGTCATTTACCACAAAGCCCGCTTCCCACTGTCATGTCACAACTACATCCCAAGCTAACTATATCCTAAGATTCTTAATGGCAAAACTGCTTTCTCCTTCAGAGCACTTTGTACAGGCAGTAGCTTCACAAATTTAGCCAAGTGAAGTCATAATCATCTCTTTCCTTGTATTGAAAGTTCATGTATTAGTAACCCAAAATGTAGGATGCTTAAAAATCAAATTTTCCCAGTGCTCCCACTTTCCCAAAATGGCATTTTTACTAACAGCCTAATTTACTTTCCACATCAAACTCAATCACTTAAGTAATAATTTTTCCTTTACTTAAATTTTATCTAATGGCAGCAAACCCAGTGCCTTCCAGGTATAATTCTCCCACAGTTTAAAATATTTTTTTTCATTATGTCTAATACCACCTATTTTGGCTTTTCAGAACAGTCAAATTTACTCTTCTCAAGTGCTCTGAGGAACAAAACAGTATCTTACTTATCGTTCATTATATTCCCAGCACCCAGCGGTGGTGGATGCCCAGTAACATCAGAAGAATGCCTGAGTGTATGAAGGTGTGAATGGTGCATGACTGGGAGTGGTCAGCACTCAGCGGGGATGATAACTTGACACTTTCACAGCTCTCACGGTATCCTCACCACACCCCTGTGCAGCCGGCATTACTGCTATTCCCATGTCACAGACGGGAAAACTGAGGCTGAGAGGGTAAGGAAGTTACTCTTGGTCACACCTCTAGTAGGTGATGAAACAAGATTGAAAGACAGGTGTGTCTGACCCCAGGACTGTAGCTCTTTACCAAAAAGCCTCTCAGGCTACAAAGCAACCTGCATTGTCCTGCCCTTGCTGAAGCTGGGGGAGCAGTGACGATCCTAAATTCACCCTTCAGGTTGGGAGGCATGGGAGCTGTTAGCCATTGACTGGGAAGGTCTGAAATGAGTGAGGTCAACTCTGTGAGACAGAGAATAAATAGTGTAAAGAATGTGTACATGTAGGCTTAGTGTACGTGTGGTGTGCTTGGTGTGCAAGGTGTGTGCTGTTTGCTATGTGTATGTTGTATGTGTGTGCTGTGTGTAAGGTTGTGATGTGTGTGATATGTGTGCTGTGTGTGGGATTAAAAGGGCTGTGTCAATAGGAAATTTTTCAATACTAGAATACAGGGGCTCCTCAGGTTACGGTAGTCTCAACATACATTTTGAGTTTATGACACTCCCATAAAAACTTTAAAATTGAGACATCAGTGTTTCAGATTATGCCATGAGCATCAAACTTTCATTTACACTTTTTTTCTGTTACTGCAGTACATTTTTTCTGTTACTGCAGTGCAGTGTACTGTATAGTAGAGTATATTAATGTCCTTTTTCTGTTGTTTAGCGGTGTTATGTTCTAGATTATGATTTTACAACTGTATTAGGATAGGTAAGTGACTTAAAGCTAGGGTGTGTTTCAACTTACACCAAAATTCGGGTTATGTCACTGTCGTAGGAATGGAACTGTGTCATAACCCGAGGATCCCCTTATACAAATTCTAGTCACATCTGGACTCCAGTCCTGATCCAGATACTTAATATCTGAAAAAACTTGGACAAGTCACTTAACCTTCTTAATATTTTTGCTGTAAAATGGCCTGTCAACTTTGCACAGCCTTTAAGAGAATCCATTCAAGGTGAACCTATGAAATTCCCAATAGATACATGCAAGGCACCACACTGAAGAAAGAAGAGAGAGATAAAAAAGAAAAGAAGTAGTGGTCCCTGACTTTAAGGAGTTCCATTCTAAATATGGGAGGCAAATTCTAATTTATGCACAATGGAAGACAGGTGACAATGAAAACTGACATCTACTAAGAGCTCTTTACGGTACAGCAGATTAAAAGATAGGTATTACTATCAACCCCATTTTGTGGATGAGAAAACTAAACTGATGGCTAGAAAGCTTTAATCTTTACTCAAAAGACACACTCTTGTTAATTGGCTCAGCCAAGATTCACCTCAGGCCTATGTAACTTGAATCATTATTCATAACTTCCCTGTACTGCTTCCTTTTGTAATTCAAAGATGTAAAGTGCACAGAGATGGGAAGCCTTGCTCTCAACTAAGAAAAAGGAGGAGAAAAGGCCAATAAAGCTGAGCACCAACATCTTTTAAAACTCTGTCACTTTCGTCAGTAAGGCCCCATGATTGTCACTATTAGTGTGCCTAATGACAAACTCAGTAAGATAAAGTCAGAGAGAGGGAGCACGTAAGTGCAGAGATGTGAAAGAGGAACACAAGGAAGCTCCATTTCAGCAGAAGGGCTCCACACCGCCACTGGACAGATGCCACATGATTTACCGTCAAACCAAATTAATGTCAGACAGAATTTAGTTAAAGCCTTGCCTGTTTAGATCTCAAGCTGCAAATCATCAGCTTCCTTTTTTCTCTGAATCCTTTATAATTTTCTCTAATGCTTTAGTCAAGCTTAGGAACATGAGCCTTCAGGGAGCGAAGTAAGGTCCATCTGTTCAGCCAAAAATTTGCCAGACCAAAGTAAAAAAAAAACCAACCTGGCTTTTACAGTAATTTAGCATTCAGATGAGCCCCTATTCTTCCTAATTGTGTCTACCAAAAATAACTGCATTACTGTATGAATCATGGTTCCGAAAAGAGAGATGTTTTTACCTTTTTAAAATAGGTAAAAACTGGGCTACTGATAATGAAAATAAATAAAATAATAGGTATATTTGTTTAGAATGTGTTTATTCTAAAAGCTATATCAAAAATGTAATCATAATCATCTTGCTTGTGGAGGAAAAACATTTAAGAATGCCTTTTTGAAAGATTTTTATTTCTTTTATTATAAGACATAGGCAAAAACTTGCATATTCTGAAAAAGATAGAAAATGGTAATAAAATGAACATTTTTTCTTATTAAGAAACATCATAAATATGCTTTATCAAATGTTAAAATGGCTATTATTTTGCAAAATAACAATAAATAGAGCAGAGCTGTTGCACACAAGGGTCAACTCAAAGTACTGAAAGTATTTATATTTTGTGTATTGTAAAACGTCAGACCTTTGATTGTATTCCAAAAGTTGGCATTTTGCACTCCAGATTATTAATGATTCAGATTTTGAAAATATTTTTAGAATGGCCCATGATTGTAATAATAATAAAACATAAAAGGTGACCTAAATTGAATTTAATTAAAATATATTCTTCTGAATAAAAAATTATGAGACACACAAGTAACGACATAATTTTTGAACCCATTGTGATACCTGTATCATTTCTCAATTCTACAAATTTTTGGATCCCCAGTTGTGGCCACTGAACAAAACTGTTTGCAAGCTTTACCTTGTACCAAGGTCCATCATTTCCTTTCACAGCTTGATGAAACAATAACAGTTAAGATGATGATGAGACTAATTCCACAGTCTTAGCTCCATTAATATAACAAAGAAGGAATTTCTCCCTCCTTTGAATAAACCTTTTGACATGTTCCTATATTTGTTTAGGTCCCATTGGCCTCAAATTCACTTATCAGAATACTGGGGAAATTTTTAATAATGAAAAGTTCTTTTTCTAGGCATTCTTTTAAGGCTTCAATTCTCTATTATCCAAAGGAAAGAGGAAACACAAGTAAACACCAAACACATCCTCTAATGAGCCTGGGTGTTCAAGTAGCAAGGGCAGGCTTTTCCTGTAAATAAATACTGACTCTGGACAACAATCTGCCATTTCTCATGCATTTTCTTGCCCATTAGACTAACACATTAATTCCCAGGTGCACTAGGGGAAGCCACATCTAACAATATTTAAGGATCCAATCTAATATAGATTATCGGTCCCAATGGACTTCAGCAATATCCCTCAGGGGGACATCTGGGTGACTCTGGGTACCTAGAGCACAGAGAGGTCATGGCAGGATTTGGACTTGAGCTTGAAGGCCATGTTCTTGTTTTTAGCCACAATCTTGCCCCAGAAGCGCCTGGCTTTCCTCGGGATGCTCTCCTTCCTCTTCTGGTAGGCCAGCCGTCGCTCATTCTTCTCCTTACTGTCCCGCCGGAGGCGCATCTGCCGCACAATGCCCTCAAACAGCTCCTTCACGTTGTGCTGGACAGCTGCAGAGGTCTCAATGAACTTGCAGTCGAACACTACAGCACATGCTCTCCCTTCTAGATGGCGGAGGAGGGAAGAAAAATTCAGAGAGGCTGCAGAGTATGATCCCACACAGCAAACAGCCAAACTGAGAGATTCCTGATTTTAAATGGCCCTCACAGTAACTCTAAGTCAGTCACACATGCAATGAGTATGAGAGGCCACTGTGACACATGTCCTCCCAGGGCATAAATACAGTGTGTCCATAAAGTCATGGTGCACTTTTGGCCAGTCAAAAGTCAAAAGGGCACCATGACTTTATGGACACACTGTAGACACAAAGAGTTTCACAGGAAGCAAGAGAGGAGGGCTTTGACCTGGTCCACCAAATTGACTATGAAGCTACTAGTTCATCAAAATAGCAATATTTATTTTAACAGTAAAAACCACAGCCTTAATTTCTTGCATTTTCTATGTGCTGGAAACTGCTTTATAAACACTTTTTAAGGCTCACAATCTTGAAAAATACATTATCCCTCTCAGATAAATAAAGAAACTTGGGGGGAGGGAGGTCCTTTAAAAACCTGAGGGAGTTCACATAGCCTATGAATGGCAGATGTAAATCCAGGCCTGCTTCATTCTCAAGCTCATGTTCTTAAGTCTTTCTCCTGACCCAGTTTCCTGAATTGAAAATAAGAATTCTTCTCCTTGGCTTTCTCTCTTAAAAAAAATAAAGCATTTTGAAATTATGAAAAATTTTTGAGGAATTCACAAATATACAACACAGTTACAGCAAACTATACAAACAAGCTTTTCTGGAACAGTCTCAGTTGCAAAATGTTCCATTGTGTTTAATGATAATGTGTCCGAGGTTTGGTTAGAAAAACAATAATCACTGTAGACACTCATTTTTTAAGAATAAGACATTCACAAACAAGCTGTGTCTGTTAAGCCTTTAACAGGTTTCTTTTCTCCTGAGCAAGCCTGGCAATGGAGTATTGTTTTTTTACCATTGTACCAAATTCAGTAAAAGATGTCTTAACTGAAATTTAGGAAGCAAAGAGTGTTTCTAGGGTCTACAGAAGTAGAGAAAGCCTGAGTAGAAGTCTTATCCTCAATGAAACTTTCTCACAGTTCCCCTAAATCGAAGTTCCCATCTTTCATGCATGAAGATACTTCTTCTGCTTCTCTGAACTATTGAGATCTCCCTGTAAAATAGAAAGGACCAGGAGAAAAAGGTCTGGGACTGCCAATAAACCCCTGAGAATGATATCACCCCTGAAGGAATTCCAGGGAAACCTTCCAGTGTAGAGAAAATGGAATCCTACAGATAGACCAGATGAACGAGGGAGTAGCACCCAGCATAGAGATGATTGGCTGGGAATGTAGGAGTTTTAAAGAGTATAGATAAAACTCCATACCATATTTTAATGAGTCGCTGGATCCAACTTCATGAAAGAGGAAGGGAAGAATACCTATTGGAAAGAAAATGCAGGTGACCTGGAGACTGTTTCCATGGTATTAGCACCACTCCTCTTACCTGAAATAGACACTTCCCGGCACCGTACCAGGTCACTTTTGTTGCCAACCAAAATTATAGGAATATCCTCTGTCTGTCGGGCCCTACGGAGCTGGATTCGCAGCTCAGATGCCTTCTCAAAGCTGGCTCGGTCTGTGATGGAGTAGACAATCAGGTAGGCATCCCCAACTTGCATGCAGTGGTCCTGGAGCCACTCATTCTCCCCCTAATGAAATGAGAAGGTCTTCCATGAGTGCAGGTTGGCCTGATAAATGAGGCATCAGTTTGCAAAGAAATAATACGTGCATACTATACACGTATACTTGCTGATCCAAGAAAGAAAATTATTCCAGCCCTGGCCAGTTTGCTCAATGGATAGAGTGTTGGCCTGGCATATGGACATCCTGGGTTCAATTCCCAGTCAGTAAACAAGAGAAATGACTATCTGCTTCTCGCCCCCTCCCTCTCCCTCTTCTCTCTCTCCTCCCTTCCCACAGCCAATAGCTCGATTGGTTCAGCGTTGGCCCGGGTACTGAGTATAGCTTGGTTGGTCCAAATGTGTCAGCCTTAGGCACTAAAAATAGCTCAGTTGATTTGAGCATAGGTCCCAGATGAGAGTTGCTAGGTGGATCCCAGCTGGAGCACATGCAGGAGTCCACCTCACTATCTCCCCTCCTCTCACTTTAAAAAAAAAAAGAAAGAAAACTATTCCAACTTCTCAAAATGCTGCATTGGTCTTCCAATGCCTGCAAGACACCTAGTGGCTGTAAAGGCGGCTAGCCCATAAAACACTTATGCCAAAAGGTTTTTACTCTCCAATTGAGTTGATAAATTATACAAGGACTCTGTCAAACATTATTTTCATTTTCTATCTAAACTACTAAAAATGTGCCATTTCTAACTTCCAAAAAACTCCCTCTCCCTTTCCCAAGTGATAAAATAATGAATCCTCTTGTAAGAGTAGGTGAGTTCTCAATAAGCAGTCTAGCCTATATGCACAGAAGCCCAAGAGTTTTAAAAAGCAAATGTTGAAGGCTAGTCCTAAGACTATCAACTTTATATAATGTGGCTTATCTAGTTTAAAATTACCATTCATATTTGTTGGGACTTTCCCTAAAACAAATGTACTTTTCTGTATTTTTGAGTAGAACTAAGGGCAAATCACTGCAACTTTTTTATTATTCAGAGTTCATTTTGAAATGATCTGTTCCTTAGAACAGTCTCATACTTCAGAAGTAGAAGTTTTTAATCAAGAAAATGAGCCCACCTCATTTGGAACACCAAAAAGGACAAGGTCACACTCACCCCCAATGGCCTGTTGGAAGGCAAACCCCGAAGGAATTTACAAAGAGCTCTGGGCTCCACATACCTTATTTTCCCACATGTCCAGGAGTATAATTGTTGCACATTCCCCATCAACAATCAATGTTCGCTCATATGTATCTTCTAGAAAAGAAAGAACAGTGATATTGGAGTCAGGCACACAGTAACACTTTTTATATAAGAGGATCATATGAAATTTACTAGAAAATAAATATATTAAATATTTAATTGATTATATAAATATCCAGATATTCTTAAAGGCAAATTATTATTTTTATCACCTTCAACAATATTCTACATATATTTCTCCAGGACTTATAAGCTGAACACCTAAGTCCTATGAATCTGTATCACTAAACCACTTACAGGGAAAGGTATTCATTTTCATCGTTCCTGGATCTTTTCTATAGGAAAATCATGTATGAGTATATATTCACTTTAGAGTATTTGACTCAGATTCAAGCTCCGATGCCATGAGAAAACACTAACTGCCCAGTGGAACTGTAAGCTTTGTTTGTAAGCCTTACATGGAAGTTCACTATACCTTTCAGTGGAGTGCTTACTGAGCATTCACTGGCAATTTCAGGAACTTTGAGCTCAGGGACATTTCTTTCTTTGAGACATGCAAGAAAATTATCTTGAGACTATTCCTGTTTTGGCTGAAGTTTACCTCCTTAAAAAAATAGTTTCATTGGTATAAACAGGCTTGTTTTTCTATCTTAAGTGCAGCAGTACAGCCTCCAGCTCTACTTGGTAACAGAAACTTTCCTCTCTGCACTTGAGTCCCGACTGATGAAGAGTGAACACAGTACAATGGGCCAGAGCAGCTTCCGCACAGAAAAATCAGTGGGGCAGGGCATTAACTGAGTTAACCAGAATTTTTTAAAGAAAGATTCCCATCAACTCCATAACTGAACCCATCCAATTCTATTTCCACAATGAAGTTTCCTATTTTGAATTTCCTCATTTGAAACATAATTTTTACAAAGATTTTTTAAATTTATTTTTTCTGTTCCTTTTGCCTGGAATCTGTTCCCTCAAATACCCAAAGACTTGTTCTCTTACCTCCTTCTGATTGAGGCATTCCCTAACCATGTATTTAAATTGCAAAACCTCTTCTCTCCTAATATTCCTTACTTTTGTTTTATTTTTCTTTGTTGTGCTTATCTCCATCTAACATGCAATCCATTTAACTAACTTTATTTTACTATATTATGTTTCTCTCGCTCCCCAGAATATTAAGGCTTAGATGTACATCTGTGCTGTTTACTGCTATATCCCCCAGCACCCAGGACACTGCCTGGCATATTGCAAGCGCTCAGTAAATACTTCTCAAATGAATGAATGAATCATAAAGACAGCATTGCGGCTGTAAGTACAAGCAAACCTAAATTAGAATCTGAGTGCCATTCCCTACTAGGTGGCTCTCGATGATTTACTTAAAATTTCTGGGCCTTCAGCTGCAAAATGGGATTGATAAAAGGTATCGACACCTTAGGGCTAATGACAATTACATATATTTGCCTGGTACAAAGTAGAAATGCAATAAACGTTCGCTGTTATCATCACTTCTTCAGATGGAGGCAATTGGCTCTTGCCAAACTTTGTGTTTCCTGCTACAGGTAAATCCTAGCTTAAAAGAATTACTACACTGGGGAAGCCAAGACATTCCTTTTCTTTATTATAGTGAGGGGTTTCTAAAAAGCAATGCTCCTGGTTTAATATTTATTTAGGAACTAGAATCAGAAAAGGAAAAGAAATAAAAAAGTGAACAAGTGAGAAGAAAGTTAACCGGAATGGCTCTTTCTGTCAGTTTCCCCACCTCCTTTAGGTGTCATTCTTCTTATCAATGGTAATTGTTTCCCACTGGGTCATTAGAAATCTGTCTAATGCCCATCAGGTTTGCCTTCCATTTGTTCAGCATCAGTGGGACCACAGTGGGCTGCACAATTTGGCTTACCGGAGAATGGGGCCTCATGACCTCAAGAGGCAAATTTATATAACCGGATAGCTGTATAAGTCAAAGCCAGAGCAGCACAGATGGAGAGATTTAGAGGCTTTCTCTAAAAGCTTTCCCTGCACTCAGCCTACCACTCAAAAGCAGGTAGAAGGGACTTGCTTGAATTCCTGGTAATTAAAATAGAACATACTATATTCCAAAAGCTAAGAAAATATAAACCATCTCTTGGTTTAAGAGATAGAAGAACAAGTCAAGAAAAAGTGGACTAAATAACAACAACAAAGAAATATGGACTAAGGATTACAACCTTAAAAGTAGAGCCAAACGGCTTGCCATTCTGGAAGGTTCCTGACAGTCGCATTCTGTCCAGACTTACCCCTGCCTAAAAATCAGTGTTGGAAACTTTGGAACCTAAAACAATACATCTCCACCCTGCTTTGTGCCCACACCTGGGTTTTTATACTGCTTCTGGCTACACTCCCCAAGGAGTATTCAAACACACAAAGCATCCTACTTAACAGCCTTCTGGATAACATGGAGAGGGCCTGCCAGCAACCAAAACACTACTTTCTTTTCTTCCTTTAATCACTCTTTTCAGCCTTTTCAAGTGTTAATCAGGTGACAGTGGGGAAATAGGAATTTATAGAAAAATCCTTTGAAATTCACCCTGGGTTAAGTAAGGTGTGTGGAGAAAGGGTTGAAGCCCACTGACTCCTACCGCTTCTCAGTAACCTGGGTCTGGGGAAGCCATTGCTCCAGTGCTGTCCATGAAAACTAGGGGTGTGCACTCACACTCTGTCCCGAGATCATCCTAATGGAGTAGAATGGCTCTATAATTGGGCAATTGTGGTCAGTAGCTATCTCCCCTGGGTTAGTACACCTCAATTTGTTTTTCCTCAAGTGACCCATATTGTGCTTGGAGGACCTCCCTGCCCAAGACTGGTTCAAGCGCTATGTGTGGAATATGCACAGTTGTCTCACACTCTGGAACTGGATCCTGCAGCCCCTCAAAAGTTCTAAGGCTCCAGCATTCCTCTCCCCAAAAACCCTCAACTGCTTTTCGCTTTCATAGCCCAAGCGATCCCAAGGAACCCAGGAAGGAACAGCTACTCCAAAAATACTGCCTTCTCCGTTAGTGGCTCATGTCTCCTCTGCATTTCACAGGGCCCCAGCTAAGAGTGACAAAAGTGAATGGGGATTACAAGCAATGAAAATGCCAATTTTGAAAGATAAACCCTGGGAAAGGAAATGTTAGATTCAGAATCATCTTTAACTAATGTTCATTTCATACCTGCTGTGTACCAGGCACCATGCTACATGCTTAATATTATCTCCTTCAACTCTCTTAGTATCCATGAAATAGACTGTCATGCAAGAGCACACAGCTAATTCAGTGTCGAAGTTGGGATCCACATCATCAGCCTGCAAATACAATCAATGCTCATTCAGGTACTTAGTGTGTGCATGTATGGTGCCTTCTCGCTTATCTGAAAACTTACAGGTCCTAGTTGGCGTTAGGGTCCAGCTCAGAGACCACCTATTCCATAAACCCTTCTCTGATTTCCACAGTCAGAAGTAATCTATTCTTCTCTGAATTCCCACAGCACTTTCCTTGGACTTCTTTCAAGATATTTATCACAGCCTATCTTGACTTATAGTAGGTATGTATCTGATCTCCACTGCATATACCGTAAGCATCATTAGGGAAGTAGCCCTAAGACCCCGTGTGTCCCCCCAGTGCTTCACTGAGTTCCATGGTCCATGTTCCTAACTGTTTAGAAATGAATGAATGAATGGATGAATAAATAAATAAATGAGCAGCATTAAATGTGTACACAGTCACAGGATTATTGCAATATAACCATACAATATCCATCTTTATTAGGAGAAAATAGTGATGAGAGTATTGTGTAAATTTTTTTAAGGTTAATGCTGAAAAAAGAACGATGTAGAGTGTGCCTTGGAAAATCCTCCTTTTGGGAAACATAGAGCCAACTAGTGATTCCAACAGCCACCTACAGAAAGGGACGTAACCCTTCCTAGATGGCACAAATTAAGTTACTCAAATAGGACACATTAGATGGTCACCTGAGAAGCTACTTGTTGTCACAGATTCTCTATTTAATGAAATAAAGGAACCTACACACACACACACACACACACACACACACACACACACACAACCATTAAACCAAGAGGTTTCCCAAATATAGAAGCTTGCCTTCCCAAATTCCAGGTACAAATTGGTCTTCTTAACCTCCATGCCCATGGAAATACTATCCTCCACATAATGCCACTCCCCTCCAATTGACAAACATTTCTGAAAGTCTGTTATTCACTAGTTTTTACAATTTCTTCCACTTAAAAAAAAATACTTTCAGTTCATCTCTTCCTTATGTCAATCCCAAAGCACTCAATTGCTACTTCTTAAGGTATCCATGAATTCTATCCTGCTCTGAATGATAGCCACTGGCACTTAGTGGCTTCCTAAGAGGTTATGCTGGAACCTATTCATCACTGGGAACCACAGAGCCTCAGACAGAGCCAAGCATGTCGCTGAACTCAGCCCAAAAGGCTGTTGTACTTAATAGCTAAATCCAAGGGCTTCAGGTTATAGTGAAAGAACACAGGATTTGCGTTTAGCAACTAGGTTTGAATTCTGGCCATGCCATAGACTAGCTTTTTTTACCCTGGGAAGGTCATGTAACTTCCTAAGCTTCCATTTCTTTACCTGTGAAATATGAATAATAAGTAACAAATTGGTTCAATTTTCATAAGCATTATCAAAAACACTTATTGGAAGTACTTAGCACTGTACCTGGCACATAGGTTCCCTGTCAATGGTAGAATGAGAACACCACAAAAATAAGGTAATAAAACCCACATGTTCTAATCCCAGCTAACCAACATGGTATCCCAGAGACTCAGTTTACTCATATGAGTACAGAAATTTTGTAAGAACCAAAATATACAGTAGCAAATATAAGGTACCCAAATAAAGTGCTTTTCCCATTGCAAATGCGCACTCTAGATGTTAGTTACTCCCTTTCTCCTATGGCCATAATCACCCACCAGCCTTCACAAAGAGAAAAGCAATTGGACAATACTGACAATATCTCTCCCTTGATTCTTGTTTAGCTCTAGTCCCTGAGGTTTCAGCATGAGAAGAGAAATCAGTGTTCTCATGAGTCATTGTTTATAACCCAGTTCAGGAGCTTGACTTATGAAGCAGTGAATTCTCTGACACTGGAGACAGTCAAGAACAATAAACCTTTAGTGGAAGTGGGCAGACAATACTAAGGATGGAACAAGACTCCTATACAACAAGTGCGGGCTAGAACTGACTCATCACTAAGGTGTCTTCCTACTCTCTGGAGTCTGTGATTCAGCAGTGAGTCGCAACTGAAGATTAGAGACAGACTATGCCATTTGGGCAAGCACTGGAAGGTTCTTTCTTCATTTCTATAGCTGTGAATAAGGACATGCAACCACCCTGATCAGATATGCTAAGATGAAAGCCATGGCTAAAAGACACTGTATGAATACCATTGACAATGAGGATTTTCATCTCACTTCCCAGAATACAGTACTATGCTTTACCCATATTTGAGACATACATGCACTTTGGAGACTATGTCACTTCAAATCTGTTTTGGAAATAGGCAGGGCTTAAATAATAAATATTTTAAATAAGATCATACAAGGATAATTGTCTTGAAAAACTGTAAGACTCTATAAAAACATATGTATCATTATTATGATTCAAAATTTTTAAAAATTGTACTATTTCAAATACAGATTTTAAACTATTTACATCCTCAAAAAACTCTAATATTTGTAGAAATAAATTGATGAATTGGTTTTTCAAATCAGTTTGGTTCTAGGAATAGCCATGAAAAAAAGCTGCATCTACACTGAACTCTTGAAAGGTCCAGGGCAGACCTGGCAAAAGCTAGAGCTGGGAGCCTGACCCTCTACCTCTGCCCTCTTTAATCAGTGCCCCCAGTCCCTTTGGAGATGGAATCTAAGAAATGAGCCTTCTGGCCCAGAGTTTTATCTATGAGCATTTGCATTTTATTATCATATGGGCTTGTGCCAGGACTTTTCTGGGGATTTAGCTCCCCAGCCAGTTCCAAGAATTCATAATCGCAATACTGAACTCTGCAGATAAATGACCCACCCCTTGCTATTTCTGCCTGGACCACTGCTAATGGACAGAAGCCCACTGGCGCTGGACAACCTACCTCCCAGCACCTCGCAGTCGCTGTCCATGCTGTCATGCACACCCGCAAAGATGTTGGCCAGAGTGGACTTGCCCACCCCCTGTTCCCCTATGAGCACCACCCGATAGTAGGTGTTCCCCAATTCAGAGGAAATGACTGAGTCCGTGGAGTCAGAGGACCAACTCCGGCGGCAGTGATCTTCAGTGGCAGCAGGGTGATGGTTGTGCCGGCTGTACTGGTAGGGCTCTTTCTGGACCATCAGATGCCTGCCATCAGCTGGGATGCTCCAGCGCTGCTGCTGTGGCTGCATGCCCACAGTGCCCTGGCGCATGGTGACATTATTCAGAGTCATTGTTGGGTCCTGGAGAGCAAAGTGATCAAAATGTTAGCAGTAGTAAGCACGAGCAAGCGCTCAGGGGACTCGAACACAGTCATCAGCAATATTCTATTAAGTGGAGTGAGACCCAAGTAGTCCTTACTTGAGGAACACCAACAAAACAGTCCCCAAATCAAACAGGCTTTCAACTAGACATACATACATGCATGCACACGCACAACTAGTAACCAGCTCCCCAGGCAGACTGTCATTGGCAGAGACAGAGAAGTACCGTTAGCATCGCCCACTGTCTCGAAGCTTGTTCCATTCTTATGGAAGCCTTGGGACCCCCACTCAGAGCAACAGAGAGGCAGCAAGAAGGAACCACAGCCTTCAGGCTTGAATATCCACTAGTTAATCAAGCTGGGAACCAGTGGGCTAGGTTAGCTGTTCTTGTCTAAACATGACTCTTAATTGCGCTAGCACCCAGCAGGCTTTTGTGCCTTGGTGGGAAGCACGTGGCAATGACATCACTCCCTTGGCTGGGCTGGACAAGCACTTATTGGAATTCCATGTTTAGTAAAGTTGCCCTGATGCTCTCCAGCTGCCTGAATAAGCTATTGCTTGGTGCGGGGATAAAGAATTTCTGTTTGAGGTTTATGCCTCAGCTCTGCCCACTTGCCCACAAACACCACATTTAAAACATCTCAGCCCCAAGCCTTGTCGTTCTGGCAGGAAATAAATTTGCTCACGCTCAGACCTATCCGATTTGCAGAGAAAAGATTTAACTCTTATGAAACCTCGTCCGCTCCCAGAGTCCTTTAATTCAACTCAGATTTCCATCTTCTTGAAGCAAACCAGAGGGCCAAAGACTCTCCTAAAATGTCATTCAACAACTTGGCAACAATTTTCCCTTTGCAAGACCCCCTTCCCCTGGCACAGAGGTC
Source organism: Rhynchonycteris naso (assembly GCA_037038555.1). Classification (NCBI taxonomy): domain Eukaryota; kingdom Metazoa; phylum Chordata; class Mammalia; order Chiroptera; family Emballonuridae; genus Rhynchonycteris; species Rhynchonycteris naso. The sequence continues at coordinate 247,004,736 of CM072998.1, forward strand.
TGTTCTGCCAGGCTACTTGAAATAAAGCAGATGCATTCTCATTTTAGTTATTAAGATTCACTTATGAAAGTAAGAGAGTGCAGACACTCCCCCCACACTCCACACCCCAACACGACCGCCTCTAGACAGGATGACCGGCTGGTTTTTAAATCCTATAAGCAGTGCTTCAGTTGGCACACCTGCATTCAAACAACAGAAGCATTAAGAATTACTGAGGGCTGCCCTCTGACCACTCGGTCTGTAGGAGGAGGTGACCCTTCTATTGAACTGAACTAAAGAACCTGCTGATAACAAATGGCTCTCTCTGCACCTTAAAGTCTGCCTCCGCCCAGAAAACCACAGCAGCAACAGCACGTTCCAGGGGCTCAATTCTCAACTTAGGAAGTTAGGGGCTGGGAACGCCCACTCCCTCCCCAATCTCTCCCGGGTGGCGGCCGGAGGGTCCCTCCAAAAGCGCCTCTTACCTGGCTCTGCCAGGTGGGCATCCGCGTATCTGTGCGTCCGCAGCGGGTGCGAGCCACGAGCCCGGGCCGCAGAGCGCGGGGTACTCCACGGGGCGCTCGTCCGTGCCGCGCCCGCACTGCCGCCGCCCCACGGTATATAGACCGCCGGCCCGCGCGGGGCTTTTCCGTGACGTCAGCGCCCAGGGCAAGAGGGACGGCTCTGCAGAAAACGAGTTGCAGCCGCTTCACTAAATCAGTTACTCGCAGTCATGTGACCCCTCTCCCCTTTTAAAAAATAACGACAGTTTAATCCCGGGCCATTCTAATTTTTATTATCTTTTTTTATTGTTATTTTACCTAGTGGACGCAGGGAGATGGAAAAATACACTAAGTGCTACTTCATCGAGCTTCCTCGCGAAATACTTGCAAGCTGTCCAGAAAAGAATGGCAGAAAGTCAAATTTGAACTGGGACCCCAGCTTTGAAAAAACAAAACAAAACAGGGATTCTGTTAGCCGGATCTTCTGCGAGAAAAACTGCCTGTGCTCGCCCCTGTCACCTTCTCAACAGAAAGGGTAGGAAGGGGAGGGAGTCCTGCACTACTTTTTTGTTTCCTTCCTGAAAGTGATAGGAAAAGGGGAAAGACTTCGAAGTGGGCAATTTAGAAAAATTACTTAATTTGGCTCCACCAGACTGTGCTAAATGCCAACCCTCCTGCTCTGGGCCAGGATGCTGAGGCTCCTCAAGCAGGGAATTTCGTCAGGGTTCGAATCAGCACCACCTCTGTACCAGAAGCCTGGGCATGGAGCCAATCAATGCCTCCCAGACATGGGGAGGAGCCCTGAGCCAGACACTGGGACCCACCGACCCCATTACCCACCCACACACGCAGATTTCTGTGCATAAAGGGGGCAGGGTGATAACTACTACTACTACTACCACCATTTACCAAGTAGCTCTGAGTACGTGGTATCTCTAGGTACTGTTAGGCCTCTGCAGTACCTCCGTCCTTACCACAGTTCCGCAATGGATATACTGGTACCCCCATTCTATGGAGGAGAAAAAGGACACTTGGCTGGAGAGCTTGTCCAAAGTCACACAGCTCATTGAAGTGGTAGAGTCAGTATTCAAAACCTGGTTTGCCTGACACTTTGCACTGCACCACCAGCTGAAGGATTTCAGTGACCTCTTTTTGGGGACATGGGCACCTCCCAGATGCTGTGTTGGGAGATGACACTGGCCTTTCCAATGCTTCCATCCTCTTTTCTCTGTTGGCTGGTGGCTCCAGGAAACAGCCAAAGGACCAGCATCAATTTGGCCAGACTGCTGTCAATAGATTTCATTTTGTCATCCTGCAGGTAATTACCTGCTTTGGGGATTATCCAAGTTACAGCCACTGAGCCCTATGCTGGCAAAGGTGGAATCCACAAATTTTAGAGTTCCTTTAGTTCCAGGTGCCCTGACCCAAACCATCTGTTTAATTTATTCATAAGGAAGCTAAAACCCAGAAGGATGACTACCACTGAGTTAGTAGATGGCAGAGCTGGAACTAGAACATGGATATCATCATTTCCTGGATGATGCGCTGCATTTCCATTAAGTTTTCCTTCTGGGCTTAGCCTGGAAGGGATGGCAACATATGTGGGGAAGGAAAAGGGGGATAAGGGGATTGAGGGAAGAGAACAAGAGATCTCCAAAGAGTGTATTTCTAAAACACAAGAAAAATAACTTGTGAATTACCTGCATTTCAGAATTATCCATGCTTTTTTTTCCATGCTGAGCCTCCTAGTCTGCTGACTGGTCTCAAAAGAAACATTACATCGGTAAAAATTAAGCATATCATAGAGCCTCTCAATGCTACTTTTTCCCATTGATAAAAACCTAACTCTTCACTCTAAAAAGAACTGAATTTTATGCCTAGGCAATACCCACTATGAACTATTTTTCATTGGTCTGCATGAGGCACACAAAGAAAAACTCAGTAAAGACTGGAGAGGAAGGGAGCATTCAATCCATATTGATTGGGTAAGTACAATAATATTGTTATTGAATAAAAGAAGCTGGCTTCTTAAATTTTCTGTCCCGCAAGAAGCCAAATGAGAAAACAACTACTTAGAAAAAGTTTCAACTGAATAACATTTAAGTTTGAGTGAATATTTAGACAAAAAACCTGTTATACCCAGCAAAAAGCATATTTGAAAGACAAATCTTATCCAGAGGAGTCCCAGCTACTTTGCCCAGGATTCCACTCGCTGGGACCATCTGAGGGTACGAAATTGGAGGGAAATAAAATGGGTTGGGCATAGTAAATCAATTTTTTTGTCTGATTTTTAGATGTACAAGTAAATAAGCAATAACAGAAATAAATAAATAAATGGATAGAAATTTAGACCTTATTTCTACATGAACTGTACTATACTCTCCATGTCTTTTCTTCCACTTAATATTTCCCCTTCTGTGGAGAAGAGGTAGAATGGGGGGAGGGGGAAACCCGAGAGAACTTCAGCTTTGCTTCCACATTGGTATTTGATACTACCTTGGGAAAAAAAGTGAAATCAGGGCATTTGGACAAGTGGCAAGTTCTTAAGAGGAAAAATTGGCAGAATATTGTAGTTTGATCTATAAATTATTCTGTTCCTATTCCTTCTGCCACCATTTGAAGGTTTCTTCAGGTTCTAGCTAACATGAAGAAGAGTGATACTAGGAGACAGAACTCAAAGTAACAAAAATAACATTTACTGAATTCTATGCATGCCTTATCTCAGTTAATTCTCATCATCACTGCACTTACTCATGTTTCATGGAAGAAGATGCTGAGGAGTGAGGCAAAATAACTTGTATGAAGTCACAGAGCTAGTGGGTAGCAGCGCTGTTCTCCCATGCCATAGTCTTAACTACTGTTCTATTTAGAGTAGGGGATACACTTCAGTCTGGTTCCCATGGTAACAGCACCTCCACCCACTCCCTAACTCCCCTCAAAAGAGAAGTTTTTACATGATTGGCCAAAGCCCAGGAACTTCACTAGGACATATTTCACTAATGAAAAAGATTTCTCTACTTAAAGGCATAATCCATGCTCTTTGCACTCCTTTTCAAGTCTTGTGTCCTGGGTGAGTTTCCTTTAGGACCCTGACCATAGTCTCTGTCTCTGACACTGTCACTCTTCCTCTCAGCATATGGACCTGAGCAACCAGGTCCCATGAGTTTGTCGACAAAAGAACATCCATACCTATAGAAAGTTTTATAAGAATTTGAGCCAAATTTTTGAGGAAATGCCAGAAAGCAAAATCTCAGTGGATTGAGAAAATGCTTCAGACTGACCTGTGATGGCGCAGTGGATAAAGTGTCAACATGGAATGCAGAGGTCGCCAGTTCAAAACCCTGGGCTTGCCTGGTCAAGGCACATATAGGAGTTGATGCTTCCTGCTCCTGTCCTCTTCCCTCTCTATCTCTCTCTCTCTTCTCTCTAAAATGAATAAATAAATAAATGATCCAGAGAATGGCAGTTTTGCAGTTTCTTTTATGCATTTAGAATCAAGGGAGAAGACATAAGGAGTATAACATGAAATACATTGGTGGTAGATTAAGGGGGTGGTGAAGCAAAGCAGGGAAATCTTTAGGACAGCATATAAAACAAAATAGAGAAAAATATTATTTTTACATTGATGGGTACGTAATAGTTAACATTTACAGTACATAGAGAAGCTATGTGGAGAACAAGCTAAAAACGAAGGGTTCTGTGGTCTCTGCTCTGGTGCGGTGCCTGCAGCGGTGTCTTTGAGGGCTCTGGGGAAGAAAATTACTCTAACATTTCAAAGGTAAGCTATCCTAGATGCGTAATAACAGTGGACAGGACTCACACAGGTGAAGACTGATCTTTGCTAAGGAAGCTATAGGCCTGAGACCTGACCACTCACCACGGCCTGTCCAGTTATGAATTTGTAATCAAACCATCTGTGTGGTCACTTCTGGTCACTGATCTTGTCAGGTGGAAGTGTATCCCCTACTCTACATAGAACAGTAGTTAAGATGGTGGCCATGGTAGAACAGTGCTGCTACCCACTAGTTCTGTGACTTCATACAAGTTATTTCACCTACTCCTCAGCATCTCCATTCATGAACATTTCCTCTTAAGAATTCATGTAGTCCCCTGACCTTGTCAAATTTATTACATAGCCCCTTTTCTGTTCACAAATTCAAAAAGACCTGAGAGAAAGGAAATGGGTGGGGAAAGAGGAGTAGAATCTGACAAGGACTATGGATTAGAGCATCAGGGACTCACACAACCATTAATATAATATTACTGTCCCAGTAGAGCCCAAGCTCTATGTCGATCAGGCATCCCTGATTCGACTCCCCCATGCAGTGGGACCCTCCTGCTTATCAACAGGGCTGGCAGCCTCTTCGAGACTACTCTTGAGGCAGGCGGCTATAAGGATGCTTTTGTTAAGTGCCACTGGAGGAAAGACAGGACCGACACACAAATTAGTTGCAATAATCACACAGACAATTTATTACTCACAAATCCTTTTGGCATGCCTGGGTACAGCTTAAGGGGGCCCCGTCGGCGTGCTCCTCTCCGCTGGCTTTGGTCAGAGCTCAGAGCAGCGTGGAGACAGTCCACATCAACGTTGGAGTCTGGGCGACCACTGCAGCAGGGGGGCCCTCAGCTTTAGTACCATTTCTGGCCAACGCCTTCTAACAGGTGTCAATCTGCAGGATTACCACCTCAAACCACCTTTTTGGGAGGTCCTCGCAGGGAATCCCCTCTATGTCATTCTACTGAAATGTTTACATTAAACCACTTTTTAAGATATTCTTATTTTTATTAATTTACAAAGTTAATGTATATAACACCAAGCCACTTCTTATCTAGGTATAACTTCACACACATACTAACTGAGCTCTGCTTGTCAGAGTCTGTTTATCATATTATAAAGTTATGGCAGTAAGCCACTATATTAATTCCTATCCAAATGGCATAACTTTATTTAATTTTAATAATTATTTTAATATCCTTTTAAGTACTTTTATATATCTTCCATATATTTATATTTTTATATATTTAATTACTATAACCTTATATTGCTACAACATTTACTTTGAATCTCATTGCTTGAAAACTCTGGGCCCAGATTCTGTACAACTGCAATGCTATCCTAAAAGCATTAGAACCACTCCCTTACTCTTCACCATGGCATAACTGCCTCATCCATACTGTAGACTCACACAACCAAGGACATACTCACTTATTCCAAGTCAATGCTACACAGTGATGAAGGTGACACCATTCACAGGTCCCGCCTTTTCCTCCAACAAAGAGGAGGATTATAGACTAAGCACTGAATAGATGGTATGATACATGGTTTTTAATTGCTTTTATATATATTGCATTGTGATGCCTTAGGGACTTACCTGGCCTCAAGGGTATTTGATTTTATGACCCCTGCAAGGGCTGAAAAACAATGTGCAATTTAGCATAAAGCAAGTTCAAACCTATACCTTTCCTCTTCTTAGCAACATGATGCTGGGGATGTCACCAAAGCCCAGAGACCCTGGCTTCTGTTCTGAGGACTACAGAGCTACTGAGTGTGGCAGTGCTTTGTTAACCACAGAGTACTGGCTCAATGCAAGAGATGATGATTATGACACAGGAGCCAAGAATTGGAGCTTGGCTACCTGCCCTCAGTTTTGCTGCCCGTTAAAACTCCAGTGAAATTAATCCAGCAGCATTCAGGACACATGAAGCAGAGGAAGGAAGGGTAGAAAATGTGCTCAGATTGCTGTTAGTAAGAAAAAGTAATTAGCAACGAGAATGGTATGGTTAAGTTCTTTGTAAACAAACAAATCCCCAATACACAGTATATAGGTCTCCGCCAGTCCCAAAAGCTCTGGGGAGGAGCTGGGTGTAAAGCAATGTGCAAAGTGTTTGAGCACAAAAAAGAACAACCCATCCCTTCTGGGAAGTCTAAAGAAGGAAAGAATTGCTATACGGAAAATCGTTGCTTTACAGAAGGGGGTGGGGTGTTCCAATTGCAAAATCAAGACAGCTCTAATTAAGAGAAAATAAGGACTGAAGAAAAGATGGCTAAGAATAACCTCTCAACATCCAGAGGCCTGTGGGATCCAGACGGACGCCGTCCAGCTGCAACCTCCTTTAGGCCAGCCCCAGCTTCTCATCAGACTCCTGCTGAACAGATCTAATTTTCCATGGAAAAAATTTGTAGTTTTCACCCTTCTTCCAGTCCATTAGTCCAGCCTGCTGCAAGCATTTAGGGGTCCTTCTAAAATGCTGCAGAGGAAGTACAGAAATGATGAACATATCTCAATAGGCCAAGAGGAACCTCCTGGAGAAAGCAGACATTTTCTGCCCAGCTTCTCTCATTTCCTCATTCGTGAAACAATAATAACTCCTGAGCCTCTGCCTTATGCCAGGACATGTTCTAAGGTTTGGTGATAAAGTACTTACTCTTGTAGAATGTATGGCCCGGTAGGAGAAATAATAAATTAATGAAGTATCACTATATTCGTTCATTCATTCACTCATTATATGAGCATGTCACTCTTTAATGTCAGTTTTCTGTAAAAAGAGAATGATAACGCCTGACCAGGCAGTGGCGCAGTGGAAAGAGCATCGGACTGGGATGCGAAAGCCCCAGGTTCGAGACCCCGAGGTCGCCAGTTTGAGCACGGGCCCATCTGGCTTGAGCAGAAAGCTTGCCAGCTTGGACCCAAGGTCGCTGGCTCCAGCAAGGGGTTGCTTGGTCTGCTGAAGGCCTGTGGTCAAGGCACATGTGAGAAAGCAATCAATGAACAACTAAGGTGTTGTGATGGCAACGAAAAACTAATGATTGATGCTTCTCACCTCTCTTCGCTCCTGTCTGTCTGTTCCTATCTATCCCTCTCTCTGACTCTCTCTCTGTCCCTGTAAAAAAAAAAAAAAGAGAATGATAACACTGGACAGGTTATGCAAAGTAAGGTTCAAATAAAAGCCCATTCAGAAATCTAACAATGCCCCAGGAAGAGTTATTTAAGACCAAGTTCCTGTCCTCGAGGAGCATAAAGTCTGGTGTTCTTTTCCCCCAGAAACTACTGTTGACAGGATGCAGGCATTCCAGGAATTCTGGTGGGCAAAGGTTCGTCATTCATTGTCTTCTTGGCTTCAAGCAGGAAAGAATTCATAGGCAAACCAGCATTGGGTTCAAAGTGAAAGAGAGTTTATTAGTGAAATAATAAGACAGAGACAGAGACTGCCTGCTCCACAGACAAAGCAGCCTCTCCCTAGTGGGATTTACTTCTTTTATTGAACCTCACTAAATGGAAAGGTAAAGATTTCAATAAGGGGAAGGATATCCAGAACTTTTCTGGGAAGGGAGTGGAGACTTTTCAGAAGAGCCCTGTCAGCCATTTTGCACTATTATGTGGGCTCTTCATTTCAGATTATGGTGGCATTGAGGCTGGTTATCATAAAGTGAAATTAGTCACCATGGTGGATCAAACTGGTCTTCTGCTGGTTCTAAGCCATAATTCTTTGGGGATTGGTCTTCTATCTCCTTGACAGTCCCTGTAGCTCTACTGGTTACAGCTATTTTGCCACATGCTCTACTATCTGAGATGTAAGAAATATCCAAACCTGTAGAGAATTTTTATTAGTTTATTTAAGCCAAACTGATAATTGCCAGGAAGCAAAATCATAACAGATTGAGAAAAGGCTCCAGAGAATGACAGTTTTGCAGTTTATTTTATATATTCCAACCAAGGGAGAAGGTGCAAAACGGATTCCATGAATTCACTGGTAGAAGAATAAGGAGGGGAGAGAAAGCAAAGTAGGGAAAGCTCTGAGACTGGATAAGGAGTAAAATGAAGAGACATATAGTTCTCCTGCATTGGTGGGTATAGGATAGTTAACAATTAACATTTATATAGCATAGAGATGGTATTGGGGCAACAAGGTAACAATGAAGGGCTCTTTGGTCCCCTGCTCTGGTGGGAGATTATGCCTTGAAGCATCTGGAAAAACGGAGGATTACTATAACATTTCAAAGGTATGTCGTCATAGATGCAAAAAGACAATATATGTGCTCAATTAAGGTAAAGAATGATCTTTGTCAAGGAAGATACTGGCCTGGGACAGGACTACTCAACATGACTCAGTTTTTTTTTCAGTCATTCTATGTGGTTACTTTAGGTCTCTAAGGTTTTAAAACCCACCATGAAGGCCTCCTCTGAGCTTGACAGATTTAGTATCATGTGTTCCCTTTTTTGTTCACACTACCAAATTCATGAGAAGATTATCCAAGAGCTGCATTTAAAACTTCAGCTCAATGTACATTTGGTTTCCCAGCCAATGCAATATTTTCCCTGGGGTCCCTTTCATCAACAACAGAAAACTCAATGAAGCTATTTAACTCAAAAAGTCAAAACCAGACTGAGACAAAGGCCTTAATTTAGCCAATTACAGTGACACAGAATTCTTCAGTGATAAATTTAGAAAGACCAAAACAATGAACAATGGGATTAAAGACATGACAGTTAACACTTTTCATTCAGGATTATAAATATTCCTGTTTGCCTGATTTGTTTGCCTAATTTCACATCTTCCGCATTTACTAGGTCTTATTAAACAATTGGATCGTTTCTCCAGCACTTAAAAGGGAGATTTTTGGCATTGGTAGGATGCATTAAACTCACCCCTACAATGACTATCATACAGAATTTTTTGAAAAAGAAAAATGAATCAAGCCCTTTAATTGATGAAAAGTTATAAATCTAGGTTACTATTATATTTTAAAGATTCCCTCATAATTTAAAATTTGGCCAAAGTCTTTGATTATTAACAAATATATTACTTTAACCCAAAATGGTACATATATTGGAAATGGTAAAGCTAATAGATAGGATGATTACAGTGGCAAACACGTGTGCCAGGCATGGATATACAATATCTAACTTAATCCTCACAACCATTCTGTGAAGTTGGCGCCACTATTCTCCCCATTTTGCAGATATGGAAATTGAGATTATGGAAAAGGTTACATGGCTTGGAATTGGCAGATTCAGTCTTTTTAACTCTTATCTACCACTGTGGCCTTTGTGACGATATTTTCCACAGCTCCTAAGGACAGACATGGCACTACCCTCACCCCCTAGGCAGTGGAAAGTGAATGAACAGAAGAACTGCATAACCAGTGTCTACCATATCTCAGCCATGGTGCCGGCTTATGGTTGACATTTAATTATTACTTTAGATGATTTCATAAAGAATGTGATAACTTCCACCTAGAGTGATTGAGAAAGAGTTCATAGTAATATTTAATATGAACTTTTAAATGTTGTACTACTCATAACCTGAATGAGAAGAGTATCAACTTACATTTATTGAAATATTTTCATATTTCAGGCTCTGTTAATGTGGGTTATCTATTTTTATACAACTACTCTATGAGCTCTAGGTACTATTATAATTACCATTATACAGATGAAGAAACTGAAATATATAAAGTTTAATTTGCCCAAGTTCCCAATAACTAGAAAGTAATAAAGTAAAATTTTTAACTCCAATTTCTGATTCCAGAGAGCATGGACTTAATTCAGCGGGCTATAGAGAGCCAACAATTCTACAATTCAACTCAATAAACAGAATACCTCTCCAGGAGAGGCATTTTTAGGCTCTAGGAAAATAGGGTACATAAGAGACAGTCTCTGTACAAGATGGCTGAGAAGAAAAATTGAGAAGTTAACACTTATTTCTTTTTATTAAGCTGGGTATTTTGAATAGTGATTTACATGTATCATGTCATTAAATTTTTCCAACTCTATCTCATCATTATTAATAGTATCCCCATTTACAAAATAGGAAATGGAGGCATAGTAATATCAAGTAACTTTACCAGGATTACACAGCCTAGTGATGGAGCTGTGATTTATAGCCAAGCAACTTGACTTCAGAGTCAGTACCCTCCTATCCAAAATCATCTAAGTGACGGATACTGTCACAGAGCAGTACAGAACAGTGGGGTAGCCAGAGGAGGAAGATGAACTGTGCTTGAGTAGGTTGGAGAATACCTCACAGGAGAACCTTCAATCTTAATTTTGAAGTATGAAGAGAAACTGGCCAGGTGGCAGGTGGTTGTATGTGCTCACATGAGTGTTCTGTGCACATGCACATACAACCACATGAACATAGGCTGGGAAATATGAAGCATTATGTTACACTTCCAAAGTCCATGTACACATTGCTTTGAGAGGTCAAAACTCAAAAAAGTCAGAGTTTGGACTAAGGAATGGCTTATTAATTGAGAAGGCACCAACTAAAAAGATGGGAGACCTAATCCTCAAATTCATCTTAAGGAAGGAAGTACAGAATTCAGACATCTTTTATGTCAAGGGAAGGGGAAACAAGAACGGAAAGAGGTGATTGATGACTACAGACATCTGGGTTCCAGCAGGGTCTAGGAAGATTGTTCTTAGTCTGTTGACCCTCAGTGATGTGATTTCTGTCACAAGGTTCCTGAAAATCTTTGATAAACAATATATATCTCTTCAGATGAAACATTTTCTGGTAAGGGGCTGTTTTTGTAAAACTCAAGCTGCAAGCAGAATTCCTCTAATGATTAGTGTGTCTGTGTGCAAAACTAAGCAGAAATTATTAGCCTGAAGACCATGGTAACAAAGCAGATTTGAACAAGATGGAGTCAAAGAGACCAAGCATTTCACTCTGTTACAGTTCCAGTTTTAAAAAACAGACAAAGTAAAGGCTCAGAAGTATGGGCATCTGAGAGTCATCTGGGGCAGCTGGAGAGCATGGAGAGTGGCAGGAAGGGTGGTGAGAAATAGAGCCAGAAAGGTGGTCAGAGGGTCCTCTAAATTCTGAACTCTGGAGGGACAAGTCCCAGTTTTGTTTAGTCCTACCCCACTAAAATTTCCAGCAAGAGCTCAGGTGATAGGAGGGGAGAAATATCTCAAGGTACAGGAGCAAACAAGAAGTCAGCTGTGTCAGCCTCAGGGCCCAATGGGAATGGGAACCATGACAGGCTCTTACACACCCACCCTTTCCATATATGAGACACCTACAATTTTATGAGGGATCAGCCTCATAAAATGGAGCTAAGAGGCTCAGCAGACTCTCTGGTTGTGCTCTCAGAGGAAGAGGGGAGGCCTGGGACACACCAGGACCAGAGAGACCACCCAAGAGGGACGGCCACACACGGTGCCTCCAGCTGGAGCAGGGAGAGATTTCCTGCCCAAACACCTACCTCCTATTCACCACTTCCACTTTGTCCTCTTCAATCATGTCACTCCTCTCCATTGCTTTTTACTTACTCTCCATTATTTTTCTGAGCATCCAATACCCGGTATATATATGGTTGGTGCTCAGCCAAAGAATTCTCATCTATACCCAAGGCAAAACATCACAGTTGGATGGGGAACAGATGTTCTGCCCATTAAATTTTATATCAAAACTATAAACATTCCTCTGACAAGTGAAATAAGTAAAAGCTTCCGAGAATTGTGAAGTCATCTCCCTGGAGACTTCAGCAGGAGTGATACACAACTCAGTGGACACTGAGTTTGCCATTTTTCTTTCCAAATTAAAGCACTGACTGGGGTAGAGAAAGAAATTTCCTGCAAACAACACTGTTAGGTTTAAGTCCAGGGCTCCTTTAAGTCCAGAGCCCCTTTAAAATACAAATTCCCCTCACCCAGCTTCCCCCTAGGGTTCAAAACAGAACACTCTCATTCCCCACTGAGAGGTTGTAGTTAATTTGCTTGCTGTTCTCTCTCTTAATGGCTTCCTGGCCTTCACTTTGAAAGGTAGCAGAAAAGTTTACCTTTGCAGAAGTGTCAGGGAACGCTTACATTGGGAAGGGACCTGATAATTTGGGAAGTTTAAATCACAGTATCTGTAAAAGCCTAGCCACAGGCCCAGAGATGCTAAATTCTGGTAGATCAGTCCCATCCCGAGGGCAGTGCAAACTGTGGAAGGAGGGGGGACTGGCTTGCTTGAAGCCTCAACCCAGGACCTTTGAACCATTCCTGGCTTTCTTTTAGACAGTTGAGCAGAGAGATAAACAATTTGAAGGAGCTGTGGCGATGCTCCAATCCACATCCAAAGAAATATTACCTTGTACCTATAGAGGCAGTGACGTCAGCTGCTTTTTCCAAGACCCCTGTCTAATCTCTAAAAACCCTGCTTCGTCCCTCCCTGGGGCCGACAAGGCTTTGTCTGTCTTGGCCTTCTGCACCCAGGCATTTTAAATAAATTTTCCTTTGGAACATACCAGCCTTGTGTTTTCAGTTTTGCTCTCCCCAGTGCCCACTCTTAGACCTGGGAAGGGGGTTAGCCTGTCAGCTATCTCATGTGGGATAAGGTAGTCCAGCTAGAGTCCCTCCAGGTGACCTAGTTGGGGGTTTATGCCGACCTGACAGTTGCCAAGGGAGACTGAAAATAGGCTTTTCCCCTTCGGTTTCAACCTTTCAGATAACATTTTTATCTGTTTCCCACTTGAGGGATTCAAACCTTGAGGATTATTAAATTGTATAGTGAAGCTACCATCAGTGTAATTAATACCCTAAAGAATTTTGTTAGGCATCTGTCCATTTGCATGCTCAGATTGTATAACTTTACTATGTGGTTGGGTTTCAGGTTTTATATTCTGGTTTTTGTACCTCCAAATTGCCATTAAGAAAAGCAATTTATTTAGTCTTTCACTCAAATTTTGATGGAGGGCCTATTAGGTTTGGGACCAGCTTTTAGGCTCTCGGGTAAACAAATGAAAGCAACACCATCCTTGCCCTCCATAAACTCATAATCACTGAATTCACATTTTCGACTAAAATGTCTGTTCATCAAGAAGGCCAGATTCTGTTAACATGGATGGGCAGAAACATAGTGAGGCTTAAATTAGGGAAAGAGGGACCTCGGAGCCTGAGAAATTGAGCAGGGGCTCCCCATTCCTACTGCACCAAGATAGCCCCTACCTTCCAGGAGCGTTGCCATATACAAACCTAAAGTAATGAGAAGGGAGTATAGCAGAATTATCCTCAAACAGAAATCAATATTTGGTGTTTGAAGATCTAGTTCCATTTGTTCCATTTGTCAGATTCCTCAGGTGTATGTGTTTGTTAGTCCCTTCTAGATTGCAAGACAATAATAATACTCAGCAAGAAGCTAATTGTAAGAGAGAAAAGAACCATCTTGACAGTTGCCCTTCTGGGCTTCATGGAGCATAATTTTATAAAGGTTACCTCACTAGCTCTGTTTGCATAGAGACTCTTAATGCAAAAACTGGATACCACATTAAGCCACCTTAATAAAAAACAAGGATGGTGAATATTATAAAAACACAGTTATCTTTAGGCACTAAAGGATTTCTTTGAGTGATCATAGCCAGGAAATGGAAATGAGAAATTAGAAGCCAAGACTGTTACACTGTCTTCTCCCTCTCTCCACATGGTCTCTCTGAGTCTGCTTCTTGATGTGCATGTCTCTTTCTATTCTAGCCACACGCCAGCTTTGTCTTCCTACCCCATAGCTTCCTTTTGCTCCAGGCAAAGGCAGAGACAGTCTCTCAAACCCAATTCCAAAGTCCCAAGAAAGAGCATCTGACTGGATCAGCTTGGATGAAACTGCCATCCTTGGCTCAGTCAACTGAAGCCTGGAAGGCGGAGCTTTGGAGCACAATCATGGCTGCCACTAAGGAACTTTAAGAGTGTGAAAGAAGGGCATTCTCAGACGAGAGGGATTGCTGTGAACTAAGCTATACCACACACACACAAAAAATGTCCACTAATCTTTGAGTATCTTGTCATCTCTCCACAGAAGGCTTTCCTTGCTTCCTGTACTGGGGCACTGGTTTATGGTGACACAGAAACTGATAGTCTCTATTGCAGTCACTAAGTTTCTCCCCTCTCTCATTCTCTACTTCATGGCTTCTACCTACTTATCGCTGTCACTGTTTCTACTTACTGCCTGCCTCTATGTCTCTTGGCTTCTACGCCAGTTTCCTGCCAAAATTTCTCCTAGTGAATGGAATTCACGCTCTCCAAATGTAGATTGGATTGGATCTCAACTGACCTGTAGCTCTCTTTGAATCAGTCATTAATCCATCAGTTCATCAATTCCTGGTCCTATGAATTTTGGCTAGGGTAGTGGGGTTAACAAGGATACAGAACAGAAACAAGAATAAAGAACTGTCTGCTTCTACTTTTTCCAGAAGAGAGGTATGGGCCTGACAGTTTTTCTCAAAAGATACCATGAGCTTCTAGGATTCAAACCATAAAAGATCTGCTCTATCTCCAAATACTCTTTGGACATAGAATGAGCTGCTTAAGAATCTCTCTGAACATTTTAAATTTTCAAACAATAGCTAGTTAAGCATTTCTTATATATTTACTAAAATTACTACTATACTATTCAGTGTACTATTATACCTTCATAGGTATTTTATAAATCCTATACTCCTCAGTTATCAACTTCTGAGAATCTTAAGGTAAAAAGGACAAGCAACTGACAGACTGAAGGAAAAAACTTCTCACATACCACAAAATTATTGAGAGTGCTATAGTACTAGTTGGTGACTCAAGACTTATGATCTCTGTGATAAGATTGTCATTCTTGTAAAATCCTCTGTAAATTTCTATTTAAACAAGTAGAGATGGTATCTCTCTTCTGCCCTGCATTGAGAAATATGAGCTAATTAACATTAAATGTTACAATGTTTCAACTTTCCCCACAAATTTAAGGAAAATATAACACAAAAATGAAGAGGAAAGAATGTCACTGAGAACAAAAACTATATCACTGAGAACCAATGGGGTTTTTAGAAAGAAATACATCATGTTCACGAGATATGTAGGATCTTATCCTAAATATTTTGATCTCCTCGATACAAGCTCAGCTTCCAATTCATTTATGGTCTAAAAACATCCAGTCAATGATAAGCACCTCCCTATACCAGCGATTTTCAACCATTTTCATCTCATAGCACACAAACTATTACTAAAATTCTATGACAAACCAAAAAATATACTTTTTGCCAATATAAAAAATAAAAATAGGTGTAAATTTGATTCATTCACACTGGACAGATATTGTTGTGTTGGCTGTGCCATTTTTTCATCTGACAATCTAAGAGAGTAAATAGGCAGATATTGAATGTTTTAAAAATTCTCGTAGCACTCCAATTGCAAATCTCTGCTCTATAGCAAAGAAGCATATCCCTTGCCATCAGGAGGCTGCTTATCCAGGACTAGAAAGAAGCTAACTCTAGGTGTACCATCCCAGAACAGGTCTGTCACTGGGGAAAACTACATTCAGATGTGCTGAGTTTTATCTGACTGATAACCACAAAAGGGCAATCTCTTCTACATGCCACTCAAGAAATATTCCCTTTGATGGGGTTCATCCGCATTCCTGAAATGTAACATTCTGTTATTGTAATGGAGTGTGATCCACTTTTATACATTCTTTCTACAAGGAGGAACACTGGTCAGAATCACTCTCATGCTCAGGCCCAGAGGGAGGACTTTAGAACAGCTAGACTCTGAAGTTAGGAGAAGTAACCTGTCCTTAAACTATAGCTCTGTTTCTTATAATGAACTCAAATCTGGTTTAACTAGTCCCTCTCTGTCACAGGTTTCTCTCTCCCATCTTGTGGTATAAAATAGCTTTTTCCAAGTAGGAGTCTAACATAAACCCAATAGTAATTTCTCTTGAGACACTGGATCTAAATTGAATCAATCCTTATTAGTGCAGTCCCAAAGTAGCAAATGATATACAGAAAATCTGGACTAAAACTGTAAAGTAGAATATGTAAATGTAAGAAACCAATTGAATTGAATTACCATAGATATAAATATAAAATTCCTAGGTAAATCTTTTAGAATGAAAACACCCTCATAGGCCAGTGAGCTCCCCAACAGTAATCATATATTGTTGTATAACAAACTACCCAAAAACTTTGTGGCTAGATTCAGATGAGTGCTTCTTCGCTGGTCTGATCTGGGCTTATTCATGTGGCAACTATCAGCTGGTAATTCATCAGGGACTGGATGATCCAAAATGGCCTCACTCATATGCCTAGAAATTAGTGCTGGCTCTCAGCTGGATTCTCTCTCTCTCTCTTTCCACGTGGTCTCATTACTAAGGAAGCTGGCGTTGGCTTCTTCCCATAGCAGCAGCAAAATTCCAGAAAAGCAAGACTGGAGGCTACAAGAACTGAGAATACCCAAGCTGAGAATGCCCACAAATATCTCCCCTTCTCACATTCTGTTAGAAAAAATGAGTGACAAGGTCAACTCACAATCAAGAGTTGGAAAATAAATTTCATCTGTTGATGGAAGGAAAGACAAAGTCACATTGCTAAGAAAATAGGAGGGCACAGGGATGAGGAAGGAAGATGTGCAACCATTTATTGTGCAACCAGTCTACACAAGCAGAAACACATAGTAATGAGTTCTATTCTCTCTAGTATGTAGCACAAGGTTTGGCATACATAGAAGATATTTAAAATTTGTTGTTGAATAAATGCACAAATCTTTGGAAATATAGTCAATCAGTTGTTAATGAAGTGAAAGATGAATTTCAAAATTAAAACTGCCAGTACTTTTTTAAAACTACATCATGAGCCTGACCTGTGGTGGCGCAGTGGATAAAGCGTCGACCTGGGAACACTGAGGTGAGGTCGCCAGTTCAAAACCCTGCACTGGTCTGGTCAAGGCACATACAGGAGTTGATGCTTCCAGCTCCTCCCCCCTTTCTCTCTCTCTCTCTCTCTCTCTCTCTCTCTCTCTCTCTCCTTTCTAAAATGAATAATAAGAAATAAAAAGAAATAAAATAAAGAACTCTAAAAAAAAAAGAAACTAAAACTACATCATGATCAATTCTACACTTATGAAACTGTATTTAAAAATCCCTTCTTTCTACTTCCATTAGCATGATAACTTTTTTTATCCAAATAACTAAGCTTGAATGAAGCTGTTTGACATCTGCTTGAAAAATTGTGCTTGTTCTCTCTCCACACTACCTTCTAGTATCATTAAAACAACATAAATAATTATAGATATAACTGTATATACTGTTTGTAAATATAACTCCTGTTCTGTTCCACAACATCTGGAAGCAAACACAACCACAATCTAATATTTAAAAAAAAAATTTAGGCTTACTTATAGCTCATCACAAATAATAGTGGGCCTATTTTACAGAGTCTAAGAAGGAAACTCAGAAATACTCTCCCTTTAAATTCTTCATTTTCCATCCATATGCTCTTCTCTTTTTATGAAAAAAAAAAAACATGTTTCTATCTGAGTAATATTATTAGACAGTTTCCCTTCTAGAAGTTTGGAGGTCCAACTGCTTTTTTTCATTTCATTCTGTCCCTTTGAGTTCAAACTGACAATGTTTCTGCTGGTGGGTCTTCTGTGGATGTCATGGGGATTCACTCCATTAGGCAAGAGGCTTGTCTATAGATCTTTGGTAGATAATCCCATCTCTGTTTTTGCTTTTGCTCAAACAGCTAAGAGACAATGACCTTAAGCTTTCTCTATGCTTTCTGGTTTGATTGAGAGGATCAAAGAAGAGCCACACTCTTCTAAAAGCATTTTTGAATGAATGAATACTCTGATCCAGAGGTCCCCGAACCTTTTACACAGGGGGCCAGTTCACTGTCCCTCAGACTGTTGGAAAGCCGCACTATAAAAAATACTATGAACAAATCCCTATGCACACTGCACATATGCACACGCGTCATATGAAGTAGTACATCACCAGAAGTAGTACTGCCCATGAGCGACACCGGGCTTTGCAGCGCCACCACATACAGTACTCCAGGAGCACAGGATGTGGATGCGCTCCTCTCACTAACCACCAATGAAAGAGGTGCCCCTTCCGGAAGTGCAGTGGGGACCGGATAAATGGCCTCAGAGGGCCCGTGCCGTAGTTTGGGGACCCCCCGCTCTGATCTTTTGATCTTACTGAGGTATTATCAAAAAGTTGTATAACTTTAGCTCTTTCTTTAGAGCATGCTTTTCTAACAATAAATTTCTCAATTTATGAGTGTTTTGCAGTCTAGATAGGTTGAGGTGTTCCCAAAACATCCAGTGTTGGGTCTTTTCTCTTTAACCATTATCTCTCTCTCTTCTTGCATTTTACTATAATAAGCAGCAAGAAAAAACAAGGTCATACCGAAATACTTTGCATGCAAATTTCCTCAACTAAACATTCAAGTTCTTCATTTACAAGCTCATATTTTCATATAAAACCAAGTCAAAATTCTGCTAACCTTTCTGCCACTATATAACAAGGATGCGTGTGTGTTCTTCTCCTTTCCAATACATGTTCTTCATTTCCTGCTGAGTCTTCACCAGAAGCATCCTTGAAGTTCATATTTCTATTTAATAGTCTGTTTACAACTCTTTAGGTGTTCTCTAAAATTATTCTTCAGAGTGCTCACTAACAGAGACTTTGATATCCATATTTCTACCAAAAGTTTGTTAAAGACAATCTAATCTAGTCTCCCCAAAAGTCTCCCAGTTTTTGCCCATTGCTCAATTCTAAAACTATTCAGCAAGTTTTAAGTATTGGTTACAGCAGCATCCCACAAATACCAAAATCTTTATTAGTTTTCTATTGCTTCTCTAAATATTACAACAAACTAAGTGGCTTGAGACAAAACAAGTTTATTGTTTACAGTTCTGTAGGTCATAACAGGGGCAGGGGTCTCTCAGGGCTAAAACTGAGATATTGGCAGGGCTAGGTTTCTCCCTGGATATGGGGAAATTTTCTTTTTTGCCTTCTCCAGGTTCTAAAAGCCACCAAATTTTTTGGTTTGTGGTTCCCTTTCTTCATCATCAAAGCCAACAGTAGCAGGTTGAATTTTTCTTTCGTCAATCTCTCTGATACTCCTTCATACCACATCCTTCTGTGACCACAACCACAAAAGAGTCTGTGCTTTTAAACGCTCACCTAGATAATAGAGGATAATCTTCCCATCTCAAGGTGAGAGAGAGAGAGAGAGGTGTGTTTGCCATGTAAGGCAACATTCACAGGTTCTGGAGATTAGGACCTAGATATCTTTGGAAGGTCATCACTCTGCTGACCATAAAAAGAAACTTCTGTCTTGTCTCAGTCATTATTATTTTGGCCATTGCAATAGCAACCAAAATAGTGTCCTAACTATTCAGTTTCAAGGTTTTGAGTGATTATTTCCTGCCTTTTTAAAATCCTGTATACAAGGCAGGATACAGTAACAGACCACTGAAAAGGAGGGATAATAAACAATACCCTATGTAATCTGAGTGTATCTGTACTTCACTTTATGTAAGAGTTACCTGAGGTCATATATATAATTATAATTGTTAGAAACTGAATCATTTTAAATACACTACATCAGGGGTAGTCAACCTTTTTATAACAACCGCCCATTTTTGTATCTCTGTTAGTAGTAAACTTTTCTAACCACCCACCGGTTCCATAGTAATGGTGATTTATAAAGTAGGGAAGTAACTTTATAAAATTTATAAAGCAGAGTTACAGCAAGTTAAAGCATATAATAATAATTACTTACCAAGTACTTTATGTCAGATTTTAGCTAAGTTTGGCAGAATAAATCTTTATAAAACAACTTACTATAGTTAAATCTTTTTATTTATACTTTCCATACATAGAAATTACATTAGTTAATTGAATTATTAGTGGGATCCCTGAGGCTGAGGTTGGGAAACTAAATATTGAATATTTGGTTCAATTTTTTGTGAGGAACAAACGAAGGTCTCCCCTTTCGGAAATATTCAGGCAGTTTCTTTCTTTCGTCATAATATGATTAACAGCACTAAATCCTGATTCTATAAGATATGAAGTAGGGAAAGGTATCAATAAACTAAATACCATTTTCCACATATTTGGATATAAGACCGGCATTTTTTTATTTTGCCATAGGTTTTCATATCCACCACTGTCGAATTTATGTTTACTTTCTTCATCATATCTAATTTCTAACAGTTCTTCTTGGCAAGTTGCATCAGCCTCTTCGATATTTGCGGTAAAAGAATTTTTCATCCAGTCATATACCTTCAATTTCAAAATATCTTCAAATCATTTTTCTATGTCCAATTTAAGTTCGTTGAGGTGGCTACTGAATCTGTCAATATACTCTGGAGTTACATGATCTTATATAAATGCTAATTGAGGAAACTGATAAAATTCTGTCTTCAATAGATATGACGAAGTAGTTCAAGTTTGTCAATAAATAATAGCACAATACTTTGGCAACCTATAAGAGTTTTATTAGCTCCTTGAAGCTGCAAATTGACATCATTAAATCTCTTGAAAATATCTGCCAAGTAAAAAGCATCATTCTTTACTGTTTTAAACTGTTGACACAGATTGGTCTCATTATTACTTTAAAAAGATTGTTTGACACTATCATATAATGCTACAAATCTAGCCAAAGATGTACCCTTTAACAGCCACTGAACTTCTGTGTGCAAAAGTAACTTAATAAAATCTTCATTATTGTCCTGGCAAAGCTGCCAAAACATTCTATCATTCTTTGCATTGGATTTAATCTTGTTTACGGCTTGAATTATTATAGTTAATGATGAATGGAGACTTGTACTTAGATGTTTTCCTACAAGATGTTGTCTGTGCACCACACAATGAATACATAAAACATTTGGCACTTCCTGCTTCAAATAAGCAACAAATCCACCATAGCGACCTACCATTGATGGTGCTCCATCAGTAGCACATGCAACAATATTATTCAAAGGAAAATTATTTTTTGTAAAGTATGCTCTCACAGTATTAAATATATATAATCCTTTTGTATCTGTGATGAGATTTATTGCGAATAGCATTTCTTCTCATAATATATTGTTTTCATCAAAATAGCGTACATGTGCCATCAATAAGGCATCATTATCTGCAATGGTAGATTTGTCCAATTGCATGGAAAATGAAGAGTTTTGGAGAATACTTATAAGTTTGCTTTAAACATTAACTGCCATTTCATGGATTCGTCGCCTTACTGTGCTATCGCTTAGGGGCAAGGTTTTTAAATTTTGAGGTATATCCTGATGCATTACTGTTGAGATAAATTCTTTTATAGAGAGTATTATTACAGTTTCTCCAATATTATGGCTTTTAGCACTTTTTGCAATTATTTGTGAAATGCGATAAGTGGTAATTAATTCATCTTTGTTCATTGTATGTTGTTTCTTAAATGATACAACGATAGTTGAACGGTTTTGAAATTTTTTATATATTTCCTGAAAATATTCAATGGGCTTGTCCATGTCATTAGGATGCTTTGTAGAAAGATGTTCTCGCAATCGACTTGGCTTAATTGCCTCATTGGATAATGTTTTATGGCACAATAAACACATTGGATGTTGTTTATTTGCAACAGATTCTATGAAACCCATCTTCAGATACTATGGCGAATAGCCGCGTGCGTATTATTTTTTTGAGACATGGGCTCACGATATTTCACAATATTTTGTTTGAAGCTGTAAGCACGTGCTTGCTCTGAGAAATCTAACTACGTACTGACTTTAGTTTTGATTATGTAATGATTTAGCTTCACTTACATAACGTGAACAAAAGTTATGCACTTGAAGTCTGTTGCGTGGTCGCGATGTTACAAATGTTGTGGTTGAGCAAGAGTTTGTCGAGACTAGACTAAGTTAGTGAGTATCCATGGTTGTGCATTTTATAAAATTTTATGTAGCGGGTGTTGACCAATGGCATCACTTCTTTGTGGATCAGAGCGAAGTAGCAAGACATTGGCTAGTTTTGGCAGTCCAAGGGGGGGGTGGTTCCTAGAATGTCACCCTATTACCCTAAAATCTGGGAATCAAGACAAAAATATGAGTTAATTGGTGTCTCCATTTTCCAGCAGTTTCTGTCATAGAAAGAAGCATCGAACCATGGAGTTCTTTGTCTACGGGATAATAAAATGATGAACTGCTAGTTGTGGGGTGACAATAGCAGTCATAAACTGCCCGCCAGATGGGGCAGTGGGTGTGGACCCAGGGTCAGGTACCTGGCCACTCGTGGATGTGGGCCAGGTTGTCGCGAAAGAGGTCGGGTGTGGTCCCAATACAAATGCCCTGTAACAGAGTCTGACCGCTGTCCTGATCTTGACTAGTCAACAGTTAGTCGATAGCATGTAATCACGGTGCCATTTGGTTGCTCCGCTACCATCCATCATGAAAGCTGGAACGCTCACTAATGGATGGTAGGACCAGGTTGACTACCACTGCACTACACCTTACTAAGGAGAATCATTTATAAAGTAAAATAAAAATTTGTAAGTTGAATAAGTATTACCTAATATACCTTTGAATTAATATTTTTATGTATTTTATTTGACAAAGATAAGACATATTTGTTATATAGCTACTCTTTATTTTTGAATGCTAATAACATGCTAAACTTGTATTGGTGTTTTACAGAACTCAAGCAATTTTAAATAGAGTATATAATGTATGTTTTATTACTGAGAATACTCAACCCTGCTAGGAAAAAAAAACAGGAGAAACAAGGATTGATTAAACTTATAAAATGTAAGTAAGCTATATAAGATATAAGTAAAATTCAAAGTAAACATAGAAAATGAGTCAATAAGTAGCTTGTGACAATTATGCAGAATGCTTAACATATTTAAATACAAAAGTTAATTAAATCAGTAACCTGTCAGATCTGTTAAAAATAGTGAGAATAAATAGAATATATGATGGGACAAGCAAGAGTGTTATTTATAGATTAAAAAAGGGAAGAAAAGGTCAAGTCATAAGGTATGATTACACCACCTTTAAGCCAACAGCTATGGTACCTCCAAATTGGCCAACCATTGCTGGCACTCATAATGCTCCCCTCCTGGCTGATACATGCACAGATAAAATCCATAGTGATTGGTCAGCTATGGTGAACTGCAAGGGTCGTCAGGAGTAGTTGCCCCTATGTCTTGCTGATGGAACAAGGATATATGTTGGTACTAGGTACCTTCTGTCTACTGTTTATTCAACTTCAACTTGTAACCACACCAGAAAATTTTAATATCGAAGAGAAAGACAGGACATGCAAACATTGCATAGCCCAGGACTCAGGCAGGGTTGTCCTTGCATCCTATCCTAATTGTGTAACCAGTCCCATCTCTTTCTCTTTGCTCTTGCTGTTTTTAAACGCTATAATAAACCGTATGATTTGAGCATTTCGATTTGTTCAGTAAGCTTTTCTGGGTTCTGGGATAGCTTGTTTGGATTCTTAGAGGTAATCATTGCACAACAGAATAAAATCAGATAAGGGTGGCAAGAAGAGAGGACTATAGGGAAAATCGTAAGACAGATTCCTGAACTTCCTCTAAGGGGTTATGCTGTCAGAAGGTAGTGTTTACCTTTTGGTCAACACTTCTCTGAGTTCCTTTTCTGTATAGAGGCTCTCCATCTATTCAGTTACAATAAAATACTCAGGGTCAAGCTAAACTTTTCCATCTCTCTCCTTTCTTACATCCAATCCATCACAAAGTCCTACTGATATTACTTCTAAATAGTTCTTATTTTCATACACTTCTTTCCATTTCCCATAAAATGACCCTAGTCCAAACTACTGTCCTCATTGAATTTCAGCAACTATCTCTTAATGGGTTTCTCTCTGAATTCACAGACCACAAAGGTTTTTTTTAAATAAATCTCAACCTTACCTTCTGTAAAGCCAGTAGCCACAGCCACCATCACAGCCGGCTGGCCCGTGCAGGTTCGCACTTTATTTGGACAGACAATAATGAAACAATGGAGCCAAGAATTGGTGGGCCATTACATTTAATCATAGCTTGCACGCAGAGGGTGAGAAATACACACAGCGGGAAAACATTTCCCTTTCCATTCAGGGCTCCCAAAGTCACTGACTAGTCCAAGTATTCCTAGAATCAAAGGTTTCTACCTCACCAGCCTTATTCATTCACATCTGTTCTCCATCGCCTTCTCTCTGCACAAACTCTGCACAAACTGGCTTCTCCTTTACCACTCTGCCTTCTTGACTGCCTCTCCTATGCAATTCTAATTTCAGGAACCAAGAGAAAGCACGAGCCCCCAGCCTGCCCCATTTTATAGTGTAGAAATCAAAACCTTTAATCCAATATACAAATAAGGAAGTCTCTGATACAAAGTCACTTATCTGAGTCATAAATGGAATTCCTCATAAGAGTGCACCACCCCACATCATGCAACAGTCAAGGGTGTGGGGAAAAGCTTAGTGTTGAGAAGAGCTTAGTATTAAAAGGATGGGAAAAGCTTAGTCTTTTTTTTTAGACAGCTGGTTCTTTATTTTTATTTATTTATTTATTTAACAGGGGAAGAGTGAGAGTCAGAAAGAAGAATAGACAGACCGGAACAGACAGAGATGAGAAGCATCAATCATCAGTTTTTTGTTGCCTCACTTCCTTTCGTTGCTGTTGCGACACAGTTGTTCATTGATTGCTTTCTCATATGCGCTTTGACCGCGGGCCTTCAGCAGACCAAGCAACCCTTTGCTCGAGCCAGCGACCTTGGGTCCAAGCTGACGAGCTTTTGCTCAAGCCAGATGGGCCTGCGCTCAAACTGGCGACCTCAGGGTCTCAAACTTGGGTCTTCCGCATCCCAGTCCGATGCTCTATCCACTGCACCACCACCTGGTCAGGCAGAAAAGCTTAGTCTTAAAATTAAGCCTTAGGCTCTAAGGAAGGACCTTGCCTACTTACAGCCTGTCCCCACACCCAATGCAAACTATAAGCAAGCAAACATATACATCATATTTGCAAACTTATTTGACCCACACCTTCCTCTTCTTAAAGCTGTCACTGGCTTCCTATTGCTCTTTGGATAACGACTACAATCCTTTTAAAATTCCAAAAGTACCTCTGAGATACAGTCCTTCCAGTTTCCTTCCATGTTTCTGCCACCTCTCTTTCTAGGCTATTCAAGTACTCACTTCCTTTCAGTTGCCAGACATGCCAAGTTTTTTCCTCCTTCAACCTGCATTTTTGTTTGTTGGTTTTAGAAAATAATTAATTGTTATATTGAATATATCAATTAATACCTTTTACAAAGTTCAAAAATCATAATAAAAAATTGTCAAACTTTTATATGACTATCAAAAGTTTGTGCTGAGAAACTGAAATGTCTCTTTAAAACTATATACACCAGTGGTTCTTAACCTGGGTTCTGTTGAACCCTAGGGGTTCGATGAGTTGGTCTCAGGGGTTCGGAGAAGCCTCTGCCGCGGAGGCCAGAATAAAGTAATACCGTAATTTGTTGTGAGTTCATGTACTTTGTTGGTTTTGTTCTTTGAGCAAGGTGATGTTCATGCACGGCTCATTTTCTGCACCAGTAATAAAACATATACCTATGTCTTGAATTTGGAAAAAAAGATCACATTTTATTTATCACTAAAGAAGGGCTCGGTGAATGCGCATATGAAACTGGTGGGTTCAGTACCTCAAAAAAGGTTAAGAACCACTGATATACACGTTATTTGATGACACAAACGGTTATATATTTTTTGTTTGTTTTTTCCAACTTTTCATGTATTCTATTTCAGTTACTTAAAACACAAAAGAAACACAAGCTTTTAAAATAACAAGTATAAAAGCCAAAGTGACTCCCTCCCTTGCTTTCACCCTTTAACCTCACCTTTATAATCTAACAAATCATTCATTTAATGTGCATCATTTTTTTTCTTAACTTTTTTTATTGCTTTTATGAAGGAGTAAATTGTCAGCAGCTTTTTTATTATTATTAATTTATTATGTTTACATAGATTCTAATGTCCCTTGTGTTCACCAGTAAATCCCCCTTGACCCCCTCCCCGTAGCACCCTCCCCTCTTCACTCCAGGATATGCTTTTCTGCTCTTGTCCCATCCTATCACCCTATCATACCTTTTCCCTCTGTCCGCTTTCCCTCTGGATCCTTTCATCCCGCCGCTGTTTCTATTCCATTCCTCAGTTCATACTCTTTGTCAGATTCCTCAAATAAGTGAGATCATATAATATTTTTCTTTCTCTGCCTGGCTTATTTCACTTAACATAATAGTTTCCAGGTCCATCCATGCTGTCGCAAAAAGTAATATTTCCTTTTCTTTCATGGCCCCATACTATTCCATTGTGTATATGTACCATGGTTTTTAATCCACTCATCCACTGAGGGATACTTGGGCTGCTTCCAGGTCTTGCCTATTGTAAACAACGTTGTCATAACCATGGGGACGCATTTCTCCTTTTGAATCATTGATGTGGTGTTCTTGGGATATATTCCTAAAAGCGGGATGGCTGGGTCAAAAGGCAATTTGATTTTTAATTTTTTTGAGGAATCTCCATACGCTTTTCACAGTGGCTGCACCAGTCTGCATTCAGGAGGGTTCCCTTTTCTACACATCCTCACCAGCACTTACCCTGTGCTGTTTTGTTGATAAGTACCATTCTTACTGGTGTAAGGTGCTATCTCAATGTGGTTTTAATTTGCATTTCTCTAATGATTGGGGATGTTGAGCGTTTTTTCATATGCCTATTGGCCATCTGTATGTCCTCTTTGAAGAAGTGTCTATTCATTTCTTTTGCTCATTTTTTTTTTGGACTGTTTATCTTTCTGGTGTTGAGTTTCACAAGTTCTTTATAAATTTTGGTAATTAAACCCTTATCAGACATATTGTCGAATATGTTCTCCCATTGTGTAGTTTGTCTTTTTATTTTGTTCATATTGTCTTTAGCTATGCGAAAGCTTTTTAGCATGATATAGTCCCATTTGTTCATCCTGTCCTTTATTTCCCTTGTGCGTGGAGATAAATCAGCAAATATATTGCTGCAAGTGATGTCGGAGAGCTTATTGCCTATGTTTTCCTCTAGGATGCTTACGGTTTCATGACTTACATTTAAGTCTTTTATCCATTTTGAGTTTATTTTTTTGAATGGTGTGAGTTGATGGTCTAGTTTAATTTTTTTGCAGGTAGTCGACCAATTTTCCCAACATCATTTGTTAAAGAGACTGTCTTTACTCCATTGTATGCTATCACCACCCTTATCAAGTATAATTGCTCATAAAGGTGCGGATTTATTTCTGGGTTCTCTGTTCTGTTCCATTGATCTATGTGCCTGTTCTTATGCCAGTACAAGGCTGTTTTGAGTACCATAGCCTTGTAGTATAACTTGATGTTCTGAAGGGTGATACCACCCACTTTATTCTTCTATTTCAAGATTGCTGAGGCTATTCGTGTTCTTTTTGGTTCCATATAAATTTTTGAAATATTTGTTCTATATCTTTGAAGTATGTCCTTGGTATTTTAATAGGAACTGCATTGAATTTATAAATTGCTTTGGGTAATATAGACATTTTAATGATGTTGATTCTTCCTAGCCACGAACATGGTATATGCTTCCACTTGTTTGTATCTTTCTTGATTTCTTTTATCAGTGTTTTATAATTTTCCAAGTACAAGTCTTTAACCTCCTTAGTTAAATTTATTCCTAGGTATTTTATTTTTTTCTTGCAATAGTGAAGGGGATTGTTTTCTTAATTTCTCTTTCAGACAAATCATTGTTGGTATATAAAAATGCCTCTGATTTCTGAGTATTAATTTTATATCCTGCCACCTTGCTGAATTCATTTATCAGGTCCAGTACTTTTTCACTGCTACTTTGGGATATTCTAGGTACAGTATCATATTATCAGCAAATAATGATATTTTTACTTCTTCTTTTCCAATTTGGATGCCTTTTATTTCATTTTCTTGTCTGATTGCTGTGGCTAGGACTTCCAGAACTATATTGAATAAGAGTGGTGAAACGGGGTCCCCCTGCCTTGTTCCTGATCTTAAGGGGATTGCTTTTAACTTTTGCCCATTGAATATGATGTTGGCTGTGGGCCTATCATAGATGGCCTTTATCATGTTGAGGTATGATCCATGTATTCCCACTTTGCTGAGAGTTTTGATCATAAATGGGTTCTGGATTTTATCGAATGCTTTTTCTGCATCTATTGATATTATCATGAGGTTTTTGTCCTTCCTTTTGTTTATGTGATGAATCACATTTATTGATTTTTGAATATTGTACCAGCCTTGCCTCCCCAAAATAAATCTCACTTAATCATGGTGTATGATTTTTGTCATGTATTGCTGGAGACGGTTTGCTAATATTGTTGAGAATTTTAGCATCTAAATTCATCAAGGATATTGGCCTATAGTTTTCTTTCTTTGTGTTGTCTTTGCCTGGTTTTGGAATCAGAATTATACTTGCCTCATAAAATGAGCTTGGAAGTTTTCCTTTCTCTTGAATTTTTTGAAATAGCTTGAGAAGGATAGGAGTTAGTTCTTCTTTGAATGTTTAGTAGAATTCGCCTGTGAAGCCATCTGGCCCAGGGCTTTTGTTTGTTGGGAGTTTTTTGATAACTGTTTTGATCTCATATATTGTAATCAGTCTATTTAGGTTTTCTGATTCTTCCAGATTGATATTTGAAAGATTACATTTTTCAAGGAATTTGTCCCTTTCACCTAGGTTGTCTTATTTTTTGGCATACAGGTCTTCATAGTGTTTTCTTACAATCTTTGTATTTCTGCTGTGTCTGTTGTTACTTCTCCACCTTCCTTTCTTTATTTATTTGAGTCCTTTTTCTTTTTTTCTTGATGAGTCTGGCTAAGGGTTCATCGATATTGTTTAATTTTTCAAAGAACCAGCTGTTGGTTTCATTGATCCTCTGTATTGTTTTTTTAGTCTCTATGTCATTTATTTCTGTTCTGATCTTTATTATTTCCTTCCTTCTACTTCCTCTAGGTTTTACTTGCTTTTCTTTTTCTAGTTCTTTTAGTTGCAGGATTAAGTTGTTTATTTGAGCTTTCTCTAGCTTCTTAAGCTATGCCTGTAATGCTATGAACTTCCCTCTCATGACTGCTTTTGCTGTATCACACTGATTTTGAGTTGTTCTATGCTCATTTTCATTTGTTTCAAGGAAATTTTTTATTTCTTCCTTGATCTCATTGTTGACCCATTCATTGTTTAATATCATGCTGTTTAGTTTCCAAGTGTTTGAGTGTTTTACAGTTTTCCTATTGTAGTTGATTTCTAGTTTCATGCCATTGTGATCAGAGAAGATGCTTGATATAACTTCAATCTTTTTAAATTTGTTGAGACTCATTTTATACCCTAATATGTGATCTATCCTAGAGAATGTACCATGAGCACTTAAAAAAGATGTATATTCTGCTACTTTAGAGTGAAAGGTTCTAAAGATATCTACTAAATCCAGTTGATCTAGTGTTTCCCTTAATTCTGTTGTTTTTTTGTTAATTTTCTGTCTTGAGGATCTATTCATTGATGTTAGTAGGGTATTGAAATCCCCTACTATTATAATATTGCTGTCGATTTCTCCCTTTATGTCCATCAAAATCTGCTTTATATATTAGGTTCTCCTATATTAGGTGCATAAATATTTATAATGGTTATCTCTTCCAGTTGGATTGTTCCCTTTATCATATGTAGTGGCCTATTTTATACCTTACTATAGTCTTTGTTTTAAAGTTTATTTTGTCAGATATAAGTATTGCTACCCCAGCTTTTTTTTTTTTCATTTCCACTTGCATGAAATATTTTTTTCTATCCTTTTACTTTTAGTCTATGTGTATTTTGTTTTGAGGTGAGTCTCCTGTAGACAGCATAGGTACTGGTCCTGTTTTCTTATCTATTCAGCTACCCTATGTCTTTTGATTGGAGCATTTAATCCATTTACATTTAAGCTTATTATTGATATGTAGTTGTTTTTTGCCATTTTATTCTTTAAAGCTGTATTCCTCTTTTGCTATATTCTTTTCCCTCTTTGATCTGTTTACAACAGGCCCCTTAACATTTCTTGCAGCACTGGTTTGGTTGTAATAAATTCCTTGAGGTTTTTTTTTTTTTTTTTTTTCTGGGAAGCTTTTTATTTCTCCTTCAATTTGAAATGATAGCCTTGCTGGATAAAGAAGTCTTTGTTGTAGACTCTTGTTTTGCATTACTTTTAATATGTCTTGCCATTCCCTTCTTGTCTCAAGTGTTTCCGTTGAGAAGTCGAATGTCGTCCTCATGAGGGCTCCTTTGTAGATGATAGCTGTTTTATTCTCTAGCAGCTTTTAATATTTTCTTTTTATTTCTTAGCTTTGGTATTTTAATTATGAGTGTTTTGGTGTAGATTTTTTTGAGTTTCTCTTTAATGGAATTCTCTGTGCTCCTTGAACTTGTCTGACTTTTTCCTGCATTTATTTAGGGAACTTTTAGCTATGATTTTATTGAACAAGGTCTCTATCCCTTGTTCTTTCTCTTCTTCTTCAGGAACCCCTATGATGTGGATGTTGTTTCTCTTTAGGTTGTCACAGAGTTCTGTTAGAGTTCCCACAGATTGTTTCAGTCTTTTTTTCTTTTTGTTGCTCCACTTCTGTGCTTTTATTTATCTCATCACTATGTTGCTGATTCGATCCTCTACTTCATCAAGCCTGCTTTTAATTCCTTCCAGTGTAGTCTTCATTTCTGATATTGTGTTTATCATTTCTGTCTGGTTCTTCTTTATGATTTCCATGTCCTTTTTGATGCTTTCAACTTCTTTATTTAAGTGTTCATTAAATCAATCCATTGTAGCTTTGAGATCTTTAAGCATCCTAAAATCATTATTTTATACTCTGCATCTGGTAATTTGATTACTTCCAATTCTTCCAAGACTTTATCAGAGGATTTATCTTGTTGAAACATATGATATATGCTTCTCTGGCTACCATTATTCTCTATGACTTATAGGCTTCTTCAAGGTGTGATCTCTTTACCTAGTAGAGCCTCTTTGAAGTCTTGATTTGTTTGTTTTCTTCTCAGTTTTCTTAACTCAGTGGTAATCTTGTTTACTGATCTCAGCAGGGAGCTTATTTGAAACTATATCCAGGAATCCAACCCTGTGTTTAAAACACTCCTTCCCTACCTCTTCCAAGTTAATTTTTACTCATCCCTCAGATCTTGGCTCAAATATGATTTGCTCAGGGAACCCCTCAAATCCCAAGGCTACATTAAGTCCCTAATGTTTACTCTTGGGCCTTTCTGGACTTTTCCTTCCCAAGAATTACCACAATTTTAACAAATATTTACTAAGGATATATTGAGCATTCTAAGCACTGTGATAACAGCAGTAACAAAATAAAAGTTCTGCTCTCATCCTCTTTACATTCTGCCATATTAACTTGGGTCATTATTTAGATAATGTGCATCTCCCCCTCTAATCTAGAAGCCCCATGAAGGCAGGCACCATACTGATTTATTCACTATTATCTCTCCAGTGCCTTGCATTGTGACAGGCACAGAGAAGGTGCTTAGTGAATATTTGTTAAACAAATACAAGTACTTTTAGACCCAACACACCCTATGGCACAGATCATATCTTCCTACTAAAAATTTGGTTTCTGCCGTAGATTCACATGAGCTTAAGATAATTTCAAGAATTGCTTCAACACTACTGACTCTTCAGAACAGTACCTTTCACTGATATAATAATTTACAAAGTGCCTTTTTTTAGAGAGAGAATAAATGTAGTGTTTAATACTAAAAACAATAATTAATATAAAATGAATATAAAAAAGACTATGTAAAGACTAGATGAATGTTTAACATGGCATTTACCTTTCTGAAGACTATTCCTGGCATATGGAAGATGGCTAGGAAGGGAGAGAGAGGTGCTGATATTATTGTTTGGAAGAGGAATCCCTTTCCATAAGGATCTTAGGTATCAAGGCATTATCTTGGGTCACTTCCCTTCTTGGTCTTTTGGCACTAGGACCAGCTTTAAAGTCAGGGGACCAATGTTGCTGACTGTTCAAAGAAATCTGTTCAAAGAAATCTGTTTCTGCCGCCTCTTTAAGATTTGCCTAAAATGAGGCAAGACATTATCATTAAACAAGTTGCAGACATGGCCAGCAACAACTTTGTCTGGGTGATTTTTCTCCACAAACCCCTGTACCTTACTCCACATGGAGAAGTTGTCTTGAATCTCTGAAGAAGGCACATTCTCCTAAAATCTTTATGATGGTCACGTGAAGAAAACTAAGGCAATATTCTTAGCCCCATTTTTCAGATGTTCAAACCAAAGTTCTAGAGACCTCTTGAAAGTCACACACTAGTAAAGAACAAAGCCAGAGCTAAAATTTTCAGTCTTCTGCTTTCTATTTTTTTAATATATTTTATTTATTGATTTTTGGAGAGAGAGAGGGAGAGAGAAAGAGAAAGTGAAAAAGAAGGAGGAGAAGTAGGAAACATCTACTCGTGGTAGTTGCTTCCTATATGTGCCTTGACCAGGCAAGTCCAGAGATTTCAACCGGCAACCTCAGCATTCCAGGTCAACGCTTTATCCACTGCTCCACCACAGGTCAGGCTGGCTTTCTATTTTTTAAATAACTATCATAATCTTCCTCTATTTTCTAAAGCTAAAATTTTATTCAGTTTGTAGGTTATCAGAATCAGGGGGACATAATTAGTGGTCGGATTCAGCCAGTTCGCAACAGTTAGGCTGAACCAATACCTAGTTTCCTGTTAAGATAGGCGAATCAGTTGTTAAAATAACACTTGTAATCAGGGTTCTCTCTAAAGTGGGTGCCTGAACAACCACCCAATGTAGAAATCACAAATTTACATTCCTTACTCTTTTTTAACATTCATCTATACAACAGCATATTCTAAATGCCTCTAGTAATGTTCATTCCATCCATAAGTTAAAAAATAAATTGCAAGTGAGGATAGCAATCAAGAAGCAATATGGAAATATCTTAAATAACAGTTTTATTGTTTTTTGTCAGGTAATATTTAATATTTTTTGATTAATATTTTTAAACTCATAATGTAATCTAGTTTTGTCTATCTCTTTTATTGTTTATATTTAAATATTAAGTGCATAAAATCATAAACTACCGTTTGCTATATTATTTTTTTATACTTAAAACAGTCACTAGGACAGAGAACTGGTTGTTAAATTATCACTGGGGAACAATTTTATTTCTTTCATTTTCTGTTGCATGAAGTTTTAGAACTTTTTCTATGTATTTCTACATCAATGATTCCAAATCTGAAGTCCATTTATTAGTGCATGCTCTAGTTTTTATGCAATTTTGATTTATTTTTGTTACAGTTAATGGCATGCATTGGTTTTTAAATTGAAGTTAAAGGGCAACAACTCTTGAATTGAACATAACCACAAGGCACAGAATGGCAGCTATTTTTTGACAGTTCTAACCAGATGTGTACTCCTACACAATGGTAATGTTTATGCAGCAGTTCCACTGGGTTATTCAACTCTTCTGTGAGAAGATTATAATGACATCAAAATTGTCCTCGACTTTCTGAAGTATGAAGAGCATAACTATATCATTTGTGTGGATCTTAAAATGGTAAATTTCCTGCTAGGATGACAGAGAGGTTTCATGAAGTATCCTTGCTTCCTGTGTTTGTGGGACAGCCAAGCTTGGGAGAAACACTGGACAGAGAAGGAGTGGCCGAAACGTGAAGCTCTGGGAGTAAGGGTGCAAAATGTTGTGAATGAACCTATAGTTAATCGAGACAGGATCATTTTTCCCCACTTCACTTCAAACTTGGCTTAATGAAGCAGTTTGTTCAGGCTTTGAATAGAGAAAGTAAATGCTTTCAACATATTATTTCTGCTTTTCCTGCCTTGTCTTTCAAGAAGATAAAAGCAAGTGTATTCGATGGACCTCAAATTTGAACCCTCATACGTGACAAAGAATTTTCCAGGAAGATGAATAAGGAGGAGAAAGCAGCATGGCAGTCTTTTGTGGCAGTTACAAAGAACTTCCTTGGCAACAAAAAGCAGAAAACTATGAACTTCTGGTTCAAAGGATGCTGTTGGCTTTCCGCAACATTGGATGGAACATGAGCATTAAGATTCACTTCCTGAACAGTCACCTTGATAAATTTCCTGAAAATCTTGGAGCTGTTAGTGATGAGCAGACTACTGCTGGAGCATCAAATGAAATTGTCCTCAACAAGTACACAAACGCAAGAGCTACAAATGCAAGTTTTTGCCTGAATAGAATTTAAATAAGTTTTGTGCAAATTTTATGATTAAAATAAGTGTTTTAATATGTTCTATCTCAAAATTGTAGACAAATTCTGATGCAATCATATCTATTAGTGTATTAGTGTATTTACTGCATTATATAAATTATTATATTTTCACAAAGATGATGCTCAAGAACACATTATACTTCATTATGTTAAACTAAACGTTAAAAACTTTACAATAAGATGAAAACCTAAAATCTTGAATTGCAAAAGAACTGTAGCTTACAGAGAAAAACTAATGTCAGATTTGAGATCAGTACACTCTAATTAGGTAAGAACAAGTGTTTTTGTGGGTACAACAAAAATTTTGTTTCCCAGTGTTATTTAAATCCCACCACTGAACATAATCCTTTGAGAAATTCATATATGAGGGAAGAAAGTTTTTCTTAAAATTTACCATCCAGGCCTGACCTGTGGTAGTGCAGTGGATAAAGCGTCGACCTGGGAACACTGAGGTTGCCAGTTCAAAACCCTGTACTGGTCTGGTCAAGGCACATATAGGAGTTAATGCTTTCAGCTTCTCCCCCCTTTCTCTCTTTCTCTCTCTCTCTCTCTCTCTCTCTCTCTCTCACTCTCTCTCACTCTGTGTCTCCTCTCTAAAATGAATAAAATAAAATGAAATAAAATAAAATAATTTTAAAAAAAATTTACCATCCAGGCAAGCACAAAAGTGAAGGGAGAGCTCTGTCAGCAGAGTTCAACCCAGTTGGCAGAGAATAGCTGAAATACTATGGCACCTTGTGCCTTGATCTATGGCTTGCCAGATGATAAAATTTTATCATTAAGTAAATAATAAGTCTTTTTTACATCTTAAATAAGAAAAAATCCCAACTAACTTTTACCCAGAGCCCAGAAGGTACAGCAAAGAAAGCTGTAGCTAAGGTTGTAACCACTTTGGAGCACTCTGAGTTCAAGTTCAGCAGGAACAAAGTGGGTGGGAAACGTAGAGCAGAAATCAGCATGGTGAACTGAAAGCTATCATTGAACAGTTGGTGAGTCAGAAGCATCCCCACTTTTACTTTTGGAGAACAAGTGTCAGCTGGAGGACTACTTGGAAAAAAACAAGATACACTTACTATAGAGAGATTGATCTCTTCAGGGGGCATCAAACTTGCTGGTTCATGTACTGGAACCTGTAGTGGGTACGCAGATCATTTTGCCTGCCCTGTATTCATTCTCCTTTCTTTTAGAATCCCAATATTGCTTTACAAAAACTACTCATCTTGAATTGGCTCGATCAATCAAGAAAATGTGGGCCAACGTGCCTTCTTCTCTTTGCCAAGGAGTGGACACTTGACCAAAACAAGGCGAAACAAATCATCTCTAACAAATTTACACAAAGACTAAATGAGGCTCTCTTTTTTCCCTACCCTGAACAAACTGTTGGTTCTGTAAACTGCTGATCATTAGCACCAAGTCAACACCAACAGGAATCCCCAGTTTGGGGAGTGGTAAAGAAATAATCTTTATTCAGTGTAAACAGCTCAATTATGATACAGGAGGGCTGTAAGACCAGCATGACTGTGGAAAAGCTTAATAGGATTACAGCTCAATTATGAAGCAACACACTGTGAAACAGCATGGTTATGAAGAGACCCAAGCGTGAGACAACCTTGGGGCCAGGTCCCTTTCCAGCTAGACAGCTCTGCTCTAGTTTGCTCCATCTGCTCCAGGGAGACATCTTTGGTGTTTCAGTTAGAGAAACTCACAATCTTCAGTGAAAAGGGAAAGTATGCTCCCAAAGCCAGAGGGGAGCTGATTTATATAGATAGAAGTCCTCTCCCTGGGTCTCTGATTGTTCCATCTTCAAGCAAATGAGGACTCCAAATCTTCAGAGTTTGAGTGGTCCAAAAAGCACTGTTCTGATTGGTCATAACAGAGCTGCTCTGATTGGTCAGTGACAATGCTGATGGGGATATAGCTGCACACCTCTAACGGGACAGAGAGATGCAATCCTATTCGTTGAAATACGATTTCAGTAACTCTTATATATTGACTGGCTCAGATGGCAGAAATATAGTACAGGCAGGCAGTTCAGTGCAGGAAGTAGACAGCTTAGTTCAGGTTTCTCCCTGAAGTATATTTTACATGAGAGGCCCCTATTTAGATAATGCTTTTAAGTTCTGATTTTAAATTTGAGCCCAATTAGCCATGAAAAGGTTTTGTTTGTTTCTAGCAAAAGAGATAGATAGGGATAGACAGGCAAGAAGAGAGAGAAATGAGAAGCTTCAATTCTTCATTGCAGCACCTTAGTTTTTCATTGATTGCTTACTCCTATATGCCTTGACTAGGGACTACAGCCAAGCCAGTGACTCCTTGCTAAAGCCAATGACCTTGAGCTCAAGCCAGTGACCTTGGGCTCAAGCCAGCAACCATGGGGTCATGTCTATGATTCCATGCTCAAACCAGATGAACCTGTGCTCAAGCTGGCAACCTTGGGTTTTCCAACCTGAGTCCTCTGCATCTCAGGCCAGTACTCTATTCACTGTTCCACTGCCTGCCCAGACATGAAAATTTTTTCTTAATAAATATCTTCTTTCTTGGGGTCCACAGTTTCTAAACCTTGGTTGTTGCCTGCAGGTAAAATCCTGGAAATGTTCTGGTTTCTGTGGGTCCTGGCTCCTGTCCTACTCTGATCCTGATTCTTCCACTTTACCCTGAACTTTATATGTTATCCCATATATTTCTTGTAAGTTTCCCTTGCATCCTAATAACCATGACTAATATATAAACCCATAGTCCAGCCCTTCTCAGTGAGCATTTCTCCTTGCCTATCTACCATATAGCAAAGCTGTCAGTCCACACACAGTAGTTTCAGGTTCAAAATGACAGCTTCTGTTTAAAGGAAACACAGACCTACACAATAGTGGTAAACCAGAAGCACAAAATAGAAGGACCAAAATGATCAAACATCTGACCTCAAAGAAAACAAGTAATTAAGTAAAAAGAAGACAACCTGCCTGACCAGGTGGTGGCACAGTGGATACAGGGGGATCCTAGGACACTAAGGACCCAGGTTCAAAATCCTGAGGTCACTAGCTTGAATGTGGGCTCATCTGCCTTGAGTGCAAGCACACCAGTTTGAGCAGAGGGTTACCAGCTTGAGTATGGGATCATAGACAGACCCCACGGTCACTGGCTTAAAGCCCAAGATTGCTGGCTTGAGCCCAAGGTGTTGGCAAGGAGTCATCGGCTCAGCTGGAGCCCCACCCACACCCCCAACAAGGCATGTATGAGAAAGCAATCAATAAACAACTAAAGTGCCACAACTACGAATTGATGATTGTCATCTCACTTCATGTCTGTCTCTGTCTCTCTATATCACTGTCTTTCTGTTTCATGCAGTGGAAAACCTAAATAGACCCATAAGCAGAGAGGAAATGGAAACAACTATCAAAAACCTTCCCAAAAATAAAAGTACAGGACCAGATGGCTGCACTAGTGAATTCTACCAAACATTCAAACATTTGGTACCTATTTTTCTCAAAGTCTTCCAAAAAATAGAAGTAGCAGAATACTCCCAAACACATTTTATGAGACTAATATAACCCTGATACTAAAACCTGGCAAGGACAACATAAAAAAAGAAAACTATAGATTAATATCTCTTGAATACAGATGGAAAAATTCTAAACAAAATATTAGCAAATTGAATACAATAACATATTAAAAAAATAATACATCACAATCAAGTGGATTTCATTCCAGAAACACAAGGGTGGTTCAACATATGCAAATTGGTCAACATAAAAATTGCTTTTCTATAAGCAAATGATAAAACTTCAGAAAACGAACTAAAAAAATTCCTTTTACAATAGCAACAAAAAGAAAGTGGGAAGTGAGTTTAGCGGAGAGGGGAGGGCCCTGAGCCCCAGGAACAAAGCCCCAGCCTGCAGCCCCAGAGCATAGAAGCGTATGGACAGTATTTAGCTGCAAAACAACTCAGGATACTGTTGTGAGAAAGAGACAGATTTCTCAGACCCAGGATTCTTAAAGAAATCATGCAGAAAACCTCTTTTACAACCACTTACCCAGGAATCTGGGGGATGGGGAGAGATGAGAGGACCGGAGTAGCAGAAAGAGAGTGTAATCTAGGAGGCACAGGGAGAAACACCTTGAGGGACAGCCACCGTAACCCCTGAGATGAGTCATCCCCAAAATCTAAAGTAAGTATTTCCCCTGGAACCAGCAATAACCACAAAGAGAAGCAGGACACAAGCCAAATAAGTTCTCTCAGGGCACTCAGAGCAGAGTTGCTTAGAAGGAGGAAACCTTCAGAAATACAGTATTGAGTGCTTAGGTTTAAGCTGCAGTGCCTCACCCACACTGCAGAGGGCTCATCGGAGAGTGGACAGCAGCAGGACACAGAAGGTTGTCCCATCCGTGGGGGCAGAAGCCAGCCGGCCACAACTGAGGCCTGCCATGAGTTCAGACTCTCCTGGCGGGAGTGGAAGGAACAGACGAAAGCAATCCAGCCCAGCTGCAGGGCTCCGCGAGCAACAGCGATCCAGTCTGCAATACCACTCGCTGGGCAAAGGCAAAAGGCTGGAAACTGCAGAGACCCCTGGCTGAGTGAGGACACGCAGCCCCACCTCGCCCATAGAGGAGGGGCTTGCAGCAAAATGCCAGAGCACAGCTCCGCCTGCGGGGGCAAGGCAAAAGCCCAGGAATAGTCACAGACCCATGGCTGAGCATAGGTGCACAGCCCGGCCCATGGTGCCAAGGTTTGCAGCCCTAGGCGCAGCGCACAGCTCCACCCGTGGGGGCGGGGGGGGGGGGGGGGGGAGGCCGAGGCCAGCTAAGGCCTGAAGACCTGGGCACATGAACACAATCCCCTCCTAAGGAGAAGAAGCGGAGACCGCAGTGACAACTGCAATGAGAGCTGCAGCAAGCCGGTGCCAGGAACGCCCATACCTGAAGGCCCAAGGCATGGCAGAGAACGTGCTGGGCCTGCAGACAGACCACACCTAAGGAACACAGAGCCACCCCCATTGGACTCCAGAGGCCACACCCTTCTTATACACAGACAAAATGGGAAGGCAGAGAAATGCAATCCAAATGAATCAAGAGAAATCCACAGAAAAGGACTTGAATGGGTCTGATATAATCAAATTACCCAATGCAGAGTTTAAAATAATAATTGTTAGGATACTCAAAGATCTTAGAACAACTATAGATGGACATAATGAACACCTAAATAAAGAGATAGCAAGTATAAAAAAGGACATTGAAATAATAAAAAAGAATCAGTCCGAAAGGACAAATATATCAGAAATAAAGACCACAATACAGGTATTGATCGACTTACAACCTGTGCAACTTATGACCATTCGACTTTAGGACCACAATCACTAGCCGCAACTGCTCTGCGTCTGGAGCAGTTTTTGTATGCGCCTGTATTTTGTAATTTTGCATATTTGCAAATATTAAACCAGTTGTACGGGTAATGCAGTGTTTTACTTAAACCTGACGAATGTAGCCTGACCAGGCAGTGGCACAGTAGATAGAGCATCAGACTGGGATGCAGAAGACCCAGGTTCAAGACCCAGAGCTCTCCAGCTTGAGCGTGGGCCCATCAGGCTTGAGCAAAAGCTCACCAGTTTGGACCCAAAGTCGCTGACTCCAGCAAGGGGTTGCTCCATCTGCTGAAGGCCCACGGTCAAGGACCGTGTGAGAAAGCAATCAATGAACAAATAAGGTGTTGCAACGGCAACGAAAAAACTAATAATTGATGCTTCTCACCTTTCTCTGTTCCTGTCTGTCTGTCCCTATCTATCCTTCTCTCTGACTCTCTCTCTCTGTTCCTGTAAAAAAAACCCAAAAAACTGACGAATGTAAAAATAAGAAACAAAATGGTGTAGAGATTATACAAATGGCATAAAAAAACAAAAAAAATATGATATATGACAATAATAAAAGAAAATTATGATAAAATATGACTTAAAGATTTTTATAACATCATTTCACAGTACTGTACATAAGCCTACTCAACTTACGACCAAATCATGTTATGATGGGTCTATCGGAACCAATCGTGGTCATATGTTGAGCACTAGCTGTAAAAGAAATTAAAATCAGGATGGATGAAGCTGAGGATCGAATCAGCGAGTTAGAGGACAAGATAAACAAAGGCACAGAAGAAGAACAGCAAAACAAAAAGAGACTGAAAAAGTCCAAGAAAACTCTGAGAGCTCTGTGACAACAAGAAGAGAAATAACATCTGCATCATAGGGGTTCCTGAAGAAGAAGAGAAAGAACAAGCGATAGAGACTTTGTTCAATCAAATCATAGCTGAAAATTTCACTAAATTGATGCAGGAAAAAGTCACATAAGTTCAAGAACCACAGAAAATTTCATTAAAGAGAAACCAAAAAAAATTTGCACCAAGACACATGATAATTAAAATACCAAAGCTAAGCGATAAAGAGAAAATATTAAAAGCTGCTAGAGAAAAAAAGGCTATCACCTACAACAGAGCCCCCCAAAAATGACATCCAACTTCTCAACAAAAACACTGGAGGCCAGAAGGAAATAGCAAAAAATATTCAAAGTAATGCAGAAGAAGAACCTACAACTAAGACTTCTTTATCCACCAAGGCTATCATTTAAAATTGAAGGAGAAATAAAATGTTTCCCAGACAAAAAATAAAATAAAAGAATTTATTACAACCAAACCAATGCTGCAAAAAATATTAAGAGGCCTGTTGTAAACAGAACAATGAGGGGAAAGAATATAAAAAAAGAGGAATGCAGCTTTAAAGAATAAAATGGCAATAAACAACTACATATCAATAATAAACTTTAATGTAAATGGATTAAATGATTCAATCAATAGACATAGGGTAGCTGTGTAGAAGAGAAAAAAGGATCCATACATATGCTGTCTACTAGAGACACACCTTAAAACAAAAGATGCACATAGACTGAAGGTAAAAGGATGGAAAAAAATATTTCATGCAAATGAAAATGAGAAAAGGCTGGGGTAGCAATACTTATATCAGACAAAATGGACTTTAAAACAAAGACTATAGTAAGAGATAAAGAAGGTCACTACATAATGATAAAGGGAGCAATCCAACAGGAAGATATAACCATCATAAATATCTATGCACCTAAAATAGGAGCACCTAAATATATAAAGCAGACCTTGATGGATATAAAGGGCGAGATTAACAGCAATACGATAATAGTAGGAAATTCCAATACCCCATTAACATCACTAGGTAGATCCTCAAGAAAGAAAATTAATAAAGAAACAGCAGACTTAAAGGACACACTAAATCAACTGAATTTAATAGATATCTTCAGAACCTTTCACCCTAAAGCAGAAGAATATACATTTTTTTCAAATGCTCATGGTACATCCTCTAGGATAGACCACATGTTAGGGCACAAAAGTGGTCTCAACAAATTTAAGAAGATTGAAATTATATCAAGCATTTTCTCTGAGCACAATGGCATGAAACTAGAAATCAACCACAAATGAAAAACTAAAAAATACTCAAACACTTGGAAAGTAAATAGCATGTTATTAAATAACAAATGGGTTAACAATGAGATCAAAGAAGAAAAGCAATTTTCTAGAAACAAATGATAATGAGCATACAACAACTCAAAATATATGGGACACAGCAAAAGAGGTGCAGAAAGGGAAGTTCATAGCATTATTGGCATTCCTTAAAACTCTAGAAAAAGCTCAAGTAAACAACTTAACCATGCATAAAAAAACTAGAATAAGAACAGCAAATAAAGCCCAGAGGTAGTAGAAGAAAGGAAATAATAAAGATCAGAGTGGAAATAAATGACATAGAGGCTAAAGAAACAATACAGAGGATCAATGAAACCAGGAGCTGGTTCTTTGAAAAGGTAAACAAGATAGATAAACCTTTAACCAGAGTCACCAAGAAAAAAAGAGAGAGGAATCAAGTAAATAAAATTAGAAATGAGAGTGGAGAAATAAAAACTGACACAACAGAAATACAAAGGATTGTAAAAAAATACTATGAAGAACTGTATGCCAAAAAATTAGACAACCTAAATGAAATGGACAAATTCCTTGAAACATATAATCTTCCAAAAATCAATTTGGAAGAACTAAAAACCTAAACAGACTGATTACAACAAATGAGATAAAAACAGTTATCCGCTTGACCAAGCGGTGGCACAGTGGATAGAGTGTCAGACTGGCATGCGGAAGACCCAGGTTCGAGACCCTGAGCTTGCCAGCTTGAGAGCAGGCCCATCAGGCTAGAGCAAAAGCTCACCAGCTTGGACACAAGGTCGCTGGCTCCAGCGAGGGATTGCTCGGTCTGCTGAAGGCCTGCGGTCAAGGCACATGTGAGAAAGCAATCAATGAACAACTAAGGTGTTGCAACGGCAACAAAAAACTAATGATTGATGCTTCTCACCTCTCTTCGTTCCTGTCTGTCTGGCCCTATCTATCCCTCTCTCTGACTCTCTCTGTGTCTTTGTAAAAATAAATAAATAAATAAATAATCTTAAAACAGTTATCAAAAAACTCCAAACAAACAAAAAAAAAGTCCTGAGCCTGATGGCTTCACAGGTGAATTCTACCAAATATTCAAAGAAGAACTAATTCCTATCCTTCTCAAGCTATTTCAAAAAATTTAAGAGCAAGGAAAACTTCCAAGCTCCTTTTATGTAGCAAGCATATTTTAAATTCTAAACCTAGGCAAACACAACAGAAAGAAAGAAAATAAAAGGCCAATATCCCTGATGAATTTAAAGCTAAAATCCTTAAAAAAATATTAGCAAACCGGATACAGCAATATATGAAAAAATCATACACCATGATCAAGTGGGATTTATTCTGGGGAAGCAAAGCTGGTACAATATTCAAAAATCAATCAATGTGATTCATCACATAAACAAAAGGAAGGACAAAAACCACATGATAATTTCAATAGATGCAGAAAAAGCATTTGATAAAATCCAGCACCCATTCATGATCAAAATTCTCAGCAAAGTGAGAATACGGAAACATACCTCAACATGATAAAGGCCATCTATGACAAACTGACAGCCAACATCATACTCAATGGACAAAAATTAAAAACAATCCTCTTAACATCAGGAACAAGGCAGGGGTGCCCCGTTTCACCACTCTTATTCAACATGGTCCTGGAAGTCCTAGGCACAGCAATCAGACAAGAAGAAAAAATAAAAGGCATACAAATTAGAAAAAAAGAAGTAAAACTATCATTATTTGCAGATGATATGACACTGTATATAGAAAACCCTAAAGTCTCAGTCAAAAAACTGCTGGACCAGCCTGACCAGGCCGTGGCACAATTGATAGAGTGTCAGACTGGGATGCAGAAAGACCCAGGTTCAAGACCCCGAGGTCGCCAGCTTGAGCACGGGCTCATCTGGTTTGAGCAAAAGCTCACCAGCTTGGACCCAAGGTCACTGGCTCCAGCAAGGGGTTGCTTGGTCTTCTGAAGGCCCATGGTCAAGGGACATATGAGAAAGCAATCAATGAACAACTAAGGTGTTGCAACAGCAACAAAAAACTGATAATTTATGCTTCTCATCTCTCTCTGTTCCTGTCTGTCCTTATCTATCCCTCTCTCTGACTCTCTCTCTGTCTCTGTAAAAAATAAAATTAAATAAATAAACTGCTGGACCTGATAAATGAATTCAGCAAGGTGGCAGGATATAAAATTAATACTCAGAAATCAGAG
This sequence comes from Rhynchonycteris naso, assembly GCA_037038555.1. Lineage (NCBI taxonomy): Eukaryota > Metazoa > Chordata > Mammalia > Chiroptera > Emballonuridae > Rhynchonycteris > Rhynchonycteris naso. Next base: position 247,048,990 of record CM072998.1, read on the forward strand.
GCATTTTTATACACCAACAATGAACTGTCAGAAAGAGAAATTAAGAAAACAATCTCCTTCACTATTGCAACAAAAACAATAAAGTATCTAAAAGTAAATTCAACCAAAGAGGTTAAAAACTTGTACTTGAAAAATTATAAAACATTGATAAAATAAGTCAAGGGAGATACAAACAAGTGGAAGCATATACTGTGCTCATGGTTAGGAAGAATAAACATCATTAAAATGTCTATATTACCAGACGGCAAGATGGTGATGGAGTAGGCGGACATACCAACTTCCAATTCCTGGAACCAAAGTGGATTATAACTTAATTTTAAGAACCTTCATTAGGATAAACCAACTTTGAACTAAACTAAGTGGACTCTTCAACCAAGGAACACTGAAGAGGCCACATTGAGACTGGTAGAAAAGGCGAAAACGTGGAAAGGGCTGCCCAGCTCCCTGGAGCAAAAGGTGACTCGCGTGGTGGGAAGAGAGTTTAGCGGAGAGGGAGGGACCTGGGTCCCAGGAACAAAGCCCCAGCTTGCAGCCCCAGAGCCTAGAAGAGGCGTTTGGACAGTATTGAGCTGTGAAACAAGTGAGGATATTGTTCATGAGAAAGAGACAGTTTTCTCAGACCCAGGATTCCTCTTAAAGGGACAGCGCAGAAAACCTCTCTCACAACCACTCACCCGAGGTCCCCAGGAATGGGGACAGAGGAGAGGACCGAAGCAGCAGGAAGAGAGTGTGGACTGGAAGGCACAGGGAGAAACACTCTGAGGGACAGCCACCCTAACCCCAGGGCTGAGTCACTTCCAAAATCGAAAACAAATATTTCCCATGGAACTAGCAATACCAGCAAAGGGAGACAGGACACCAGCCAAACAAGCTCTCCCGTGGCACTTAGAGCAGAGCTGCTTAGACAACGGGAGCTTCCAGGACTACAGTGTGAAGTGTTAGGGTCTGAGCTGCAGTGCACCTACCCACACTGCTGAGGGCTTGCTGGAGGGACAGGGGCAGCGGAACATGGAAACATGGTTCTCTCAGTGGGGGTGGAGACCCAGCCGGTGTGAGCTCAGTCTAGTAGCCCAACAGGGGCAGAAGGGACGCGTGAAAGCGGTCTGGCAGCTGCAGGCCCGCCTGCAGCCCCACCTGCGGGTAAAAAGTGGGAAGCCAGGAACGAGCAGAGATCTGCTGCTGAGCAGGGGCCCGCGGGTGCACAGCATCACCTGGCCTCCGAGGTTTGCAACCCTTCGCAAGCTGGCCCTGACCACAGGGGTGGGGCTAAAGCCCGAGACAGGTGGAGGCTCACAGCTGAGTGCACGCCAGCAGCCCCACCCAGCCCTAGAAACCATGGTTTGCGATCCTGCACAAGCCGGCTCTGACTGCAGGGGCTGGGTGGAAGCCCGGGAACAGGCGGGGTTCGCAGCTGAGCAAAGGTGCTCACACCTACCCTTGGTGCCGAGGCTTGTGGCTTGAGCGCGGGGCTCAACCCCACCTGTGGGGGCTAGGCAAAGGCCCAGACAGGCTGAGGCTTGTAAAGATGGGCACAAGAACACAGCCCTTCCTGTGTCAGAGAGGCGGAAATCACAGCAACAGCCGCAATGGGCCGGTGTGGGCAATGCCCATACCCAACCGCCCTAGGCAGCGACAGAGGGGGTGGCGAGCCTGCAGACAAACCACACCTAGGAAAAACAGAGGCAACACCCATTGGACTCCAGTGGCCACACCCTTCTTATAAACAGACAAAATAAGCAGGCAGAGAAATGCAACCCAAATGAATCAAGAGGAATCCCCAGAGAAGGACCTGAATGAACCAGATATAACCAAATTACCAGATGCAGAGTTTAAAATAATGATAATTAGGATGTTCAAAGAGATTAGAGCAACAATGGATAGTCATTACAAACACCTAAATAAAGAGATGACAAGTATAAAAAAGGAAATTGAAATAATAAGAAAGAATCAGACAAAAATGACAAATACAGTATCAGAACTAAAGACCACAATGGAAAAAATTAAAAGCAGGATGGATGAAGCTGGGGATCAAATCAGCAACTTAGAGGACAAAATAAACAAAGGCACAGAAGCAGAGCAGAAAAATAAAAAGAGACTCAAAAAAATATGAGGAAACTCTAAGGGAGCTCTGTGACAACATGAAGAGAAATAATATCCACATCATAGGGGTACCTGAGGATGAAGAGAAAGATCAAGGGATAGAAACTTTGTTCAACAAAATCATAGCTGAAAACTTCCCTAAATTAAGGCTGGAAAACGTTTCACATGTTCAGGAAGCACAGAGAACTCCATTAAAGAGAAACCCAAAGAAATCTACACCAAGACACATCATAGTTAAAATACCAAAGCTAAGGGATAAAGAGAAAATTTTAAAAGCTGCTAGAGAAAAAAAGGCTATCACCTACAAAGGAACCCCCATAAGGATGATATCCGACTTCTCAACAGAAACACTTGAGGCCAGAAGGGAATGGCAAGATATATTCGAAGTAATGCAGAACAAGAACCTATAACCAAGACGACTTTATCCAGCAAGGATAACATTTAAAATTGAAGGAGAAATAAAGAGCTTCCCAGACAAAAAAACCTCAAGGAATTCATTAAAACCAAACCAATTCTGCAAGAGATGCTAAGGGGCCTGTTGTGAACAGTTCAAAGGGGGAAAAAAATATAGCAAAAGAAGAATACAGCTTTAAAGAATAAAATGGCAATAAACAACTACATATCAATAATAACCTTAAATGTAAATGGATTAAATGATCCAATTAAAAGACATAGGGTAGCTGCGTGGATAAAGAAACAGGACCCATGCATATGCTGTCTACAAAGATACACCTTAAAACAAAAGATGCACATAGACTGAAGGTAAAAGGATGGAAAAAAATATTTCATGCAAATGGAAATGAAAAAAAAGCAGGGGTAGCAATACTTATATCTGACAAAATGGACTTTAAAACAAAGGCTATAGTAAGAGATAAAGAAGGACACTACATAATCATAAAGGTAACAATTCAACAGGAAGATATAAATATTATAAATATCTACGCACCAAACATAGGAGCCCTGACTTTGATGGATATAAAGGGCAAGATTAACAGCAATACAATAATAGTAGGGGATTTCAATACCCCACTAACATCACTGGATAGATCCTCAAGAAAGAAAATTAATAAAGAAACAGCAGACTTAAAGGATACACTAGATCAAGTCGATTTAATAGATATCTTCAGAACTTTTCACCCTAAAGCAGTAGAATATACATTCTTTTCAAGCGCTCATGGTACATTCTCTAGGATAGACCGCATGTTAGGACACAAAAGTGGTCTCAACAAATTTAAGAGGATTGAAATCATATCAAGCATTTTCTCTGATCACAATGGCATGAAACTAGAAATTAACCACAAAAGAAAACCTGAAAAATACTCAAACACTTGGAAACTAAATAGCATGTTATTAAATAATGAATGGATTAACAATGAGATCAAAGAAGAAATAAAAAAGTTTCTAGAAACAAATGAAAATGAGCATACATCAACTCAAAATTTATGGGACACAGCAAAAGCAGTACTGAGAGGGAAGTTCATAGCACTACAGGCATACCATGAGAAGCTAGAAAAAGCTCAAATAAGCAACCTGACCCTGCAGCTAAAAGAACTAGAAAAACAACAGCAAATAAAGCCCAGGACTAGTAGAAGGAAGGAAATAATAAAGATCAGAGTGGAAATAAATGACATAGAGGCTAAGGAAACAATACAGCGGATCAATGAAACCAGATGCTGGTTCTTTGAAAAGGTAAACAAGATCAATGAAACTTTAACTAGATTCATCAAGAAAAAAAGAGAGAGGACTCAAATAAATAAAATTAGAAATGAGAGTGGAGAAATAACAACTGACACAACAGAAATACAAAGGATTGTAAGAAAATACTTTGAAGAACTCTATGCCAAAAAATTAGACAATCTAGGTAAAATGGACAAATTTCTTGAATCATATAATCTTCCAAAAATCAATCTGGAAGAATCAGAACACATAAACAGACCAATTACAACAAAAGAGATCAAAACAGTTATCAAAAAACTCCCAACAAAGAAAAGTTCTGGGCCTGATGGCTTCACAAGTGAATTCTACCAAAAACTCAAAGAAGAACTAACTCTTATCCTCCTCAAGCTATTTCAAAAAATTCAAGAGGAAGGAAGACTTCCAAACTCTTTTATGAGGTGAGCATAATTCTGATCTGAAACCAGGCAAAAACAACACAAAGAAAGAAAATTATAGGCCAATATCCCTGATGAATTTAGACGCTAAAATTCTCAACAAAATATTATCCAACTGGATCCAGCAATATATGAAAGAAATCATACACCATGATCAAGTGGGATTTATTCTGGAGAGGCAAGGCTGGTTCAATATTCATTCACCAATCACTTATACGTAGTGAAATAAGTAAAACAGAAAAAACCTGAGAACTGCATGATTTCATACATAGATGGGACATAAAAACGAGACTATGAGACATGGACAAGAGTATGGTGGTTACAGCGTGGGGGGACGGAGGAGAGAGAAGTAGAGGGGGGAGTGGAGAAGCACAAAGAAAACCGGATAGAAGGTGACAGAGGACAATTTGACTTTGGGTGATGGGTATGCAACATAATTGAACGACAAGATAACCTGGAGATGTTTTCTTTGAACATATGTACCCTGATTTATTAATGTCACCCCATTAAAATTAATTTTAAAAGTGTTTATATTACCCAACGCATTTATAAATTCAGTGCAATACCAATTAAAATACCGAGGACATACTTCAAAGATAATATGGAGCACATATTTCAAAAATTTATATGGAACCAAAAAAGAACACGAATAGCCTCAGCAAACTTGAAAAGAAAGAATAAAGTGGGAAATATCACATTTCCTGATATCAAGTTATACTACAAGGCCATTGTACTCAAAACAGCTTGGTGCTGGCATAAGAACAGGCACATAGATCTACGGAACAGAACTGAGAACCCAGAAATAAACCCACAGCTTTATGGACAATTGATATTTGACAAAGGAGGAAAGAGCATACAATGAAGTATAGACAGCCTCTTTAACAAATGGTGTTGGGAAAATTGGACATTGGACAGCTACCTTCCAAATAATGAAACTAGACCACCAACTTACACCATTCACAAAAATAAACTCAAAATAGATAAAAGACTTAAATGTAAGCTGTGAAACCATAAACATCTTAGAAGAAAACATAGGCAGTAAGCTCTTCGACATCTCTCGCAGCAATATATTTGCTGATTTATCTCCATAGGCAAGTGAAATAATAAATAGCATAAACAAATGGGACTATATCAAAGTAAAAAGCTTTTGCACAGCTAAAGACAATAAGAACAGAATAAAAAGACAAACCACACAATGGGAGAATGTATTCGACAATACGTCTGATAAGGGGTTAATAACCAAAATTTATAAAGAACTTGTAAAACTCAACACCAGGAAGATAAACAATCTAATCAAATAATGGGCACAAGAAATGAAGAGACACTTCTCCAAAGAGGACATACAGATGGCCAATAGGCAGATGAAAAAATGCTCAACATCACTAATCATTAGAGAAATGCAAATTAAGACTACAATGAGATGTCACCTCACACCAGGAAGAATGGCGCACATCAACAAAACAGCACAAAGTGCTGGCGAGGATGTGGAGAAAAGGGAACCCTCCTACACCTCTGGTGGGAATGCAGACTGGTGCAGCCACTGTGGAAAACAGTATGAAGATTCCTCAAAAAATTAATAATCGAATTGCCTTTTGACCCAGTTATTCCATTTTTAGGAATATGCCCCAAGAACACCATAGCACTGTTTCAAAAGGAGAAACTCACCCCTATGTTTATGGCAGCACTGTTCACAATAGTAAAGATCTGGAAACAGCCCAAGTGTCTGTCCGTGGATGAGTGGATTAAAAAGCTGTGGTACATATATACTATGGAATACTATGGGGCCATGAAAAAGAAGGAAATCTTACCTTTTGTGACAACCTGGATGGACCTGTAAACTATTATGCTAAGTGAAATAAGCCAGGCAGGAAAAGAAAAATATTATATGACCTCACTCATTTGAAGAATCCAATGAACAATGTGAACTGAGGAACAGAATTGAGACAAAGGAGAGATCAAAGGAACCAGAGAAAAAGAGGACAGAGGAAAAGGGGATGATAGGATGGGATAAATCTGAAGGGAAGGGGAGGGGAGCAAGGGAGATGTTGAGGGGAATATGGGGGAGGTGGGATGCATTCTTGGCAACACTAGAACAGTGGTTCTTAACCTTTTTTGAGGTACTGAACCCACCAGTTTCATATGCACATTCACCAAACCCTTCTTTAGTGATAAATAAAATATGATTCTTTTTCCAAATTCAAGACATAGGTATATGTTTTTTTACTGGTGCAGAAAATGAGCCGTGCATGAACATCACCTTGCTCAAAGAACAAAACCAACAAAGTGCATGAACTCACAACAAATTACGGTATTACTTTATTCTGGCCTCTGCGGCAGAGGCTTCTCCGAACCCCTGAGACCGACTCATCGAACCCCTAACGTTCGATAGAACCCAGGTTAAGAACCACTGATGTAAACACAATAAATTAAAATTAATTTTAAAAAAAGAAAAAACATTGGTACATAAAGACACAGCACCCCCATATTGATTGCAGTATTATTCACAGTGGTCAAGACATGGAAACAACCATGTCTTGAATTAGATAAATAATATTTAGTACATAATATACAATGGAATACTATGTAGCCATAAGAAATGATGACATAGTGCCATTTGTGATCACTTGGATGGACCTTGAAAACATTATATTGAGTGAAATAAGTAAATCATGAAAACGCTAAAGACTATGTGATTTCACACATAGGTGGGATATAAAACTGAGACTCATGGAGATAGACTAAAGTAAAGTGTGTACCAGTGGAGGAGGAAGTAGGGGAAGGGTTGGGGAGGAGAGTAAAGAGAGACAAATATGCAGTGATGAAGAGTGATTTGACTTAGGGTGATGGGTACATAACAAAATCAACAGTTCAAATGCCTGAAACCTATGTGCTTTTATTAATCAATGTCACCTCATTAGATTTAATTTTCTAAATAAAAAACTTTAAAAAGAAAGTTTTTAAAATATAAAAAAATTGAAAATGAAAATGAAAACCTTCTTTACCAATATTTATGCATGATTATAAAGGTTTATGTGTTAATAGCTTTATACTAAAGTATTCATTTAATACTTTATTGTATGGTTTCCTTATGTTCTAAGATTTCATAGCTAAGAATTCATTGTAAAAATCAGCAGCATGTCATGAGAGGGGAACAGAATGCAACAGCTAAGACTTCAGGCTTTGAGGCCATATACATGTGGGTTTGAATCCTGACTGTGTAACCAAAGCAAGTTATTGGAACTCTGTTCACAGTTTCCCTATCTATAAAGTAAAAACAATAATATTACTACTTCCTAGGCCAGGTAATTGTAAAAAGCAAATATAATAACTCATGTAAAAATTGTTAGCACATTGCTTGGATGGAGCATTGTAAATTATTTGCTCTTACTTGAGGAGCAGGCTACAACCTATGTTCATGTCCCCACAAAGTGCCTAGTATTCTGCAGATTCTCAGTAACATAGTAAGTGAACTGAATCAACTATAGCTACAGGAGAAAGAAAAAGGGGGATGCAGGAGACCTAAATAAAGAGTCAATATGTTCAAAGGGAAGCAATTAAAGAAAATAACCCCAGCTAATACGAACCAACTACTAAGACTTGCAAATTGCCTACAGATTTCTTAACAATTATTCCATTGTTCCTCGGGAAGATTCTTAGATTTTATTTGATTACCTTAATTTTGGTCCAGGTCTTGGCAATATTCTTCTGACTTTGTCTGCTTCAGTACAGGCAAGCCCAAACACAGTCTTTGAGAATGTTTTATTTCCCCCCAGCAGTAACCTCCCTATTGTTAATTATAGAGGATTTTAAAGAAGATATTGTTTAAGGGATAATTCTGCTTAGCTTTGTAAACAGCCTTGAGACAGTAGAACTAGAGGCTAGCTAGTATCAAGAACCAGGCCAGGAAGGAATCACCCTGGGGCTGGGGAGAATTGCAGAATGAGCAAACTTTATAATGGCCTCTATAAACCCAAATTGTAACATATCTAGAAGAAAGCATGTATGGCTTCAATTCAGGGACTAAATTAAATTCTGATCTTAATTCAGAAATCCATAGTATCTAACATCTTCAGTGATCTTCACTCATTTATTCATCCATTTATTCAATATCTGTTACTTACCAACCATGCCAAGTAGTAGAACTACAAAGATGATTAAAAACAGTTATCCTTAAATTATATATATAAATATTCTTTAAAAATAAGACAACAGCCTGACCAGGCGGTGGCACAGTGGATAGAGCGTGGGACTGGGATGAGGAGGACCCAGTTTCGAGACCCCGAAGTCGCCAGCTTGAGCGTGGGCTCATCTGGTTCCAGCAAAAGCTCGCCAGCTTGAGTCCAAGGTCATTGGCTCCAGCAAGGGTTTACTTAGTCTGCTGAAGGCCCATGGTCAAGGCACATATGAGAAAGCAATCAATGAACAACTAAGGTAAGGTGACCGGATTTTATAATTGGAAAAGCAGGACACCATTGATGGGGGTGGGGGTGGAGTTGGGGTGGGGGTGGGGTTCTTGATTAAAAATTTGGTCTATATGAAGCAAAAAATGTTCATAGAATGCAAAAATAGTATTGTAATATATTTTTTAAAATTTCAACATAAGTACAATTTACAAATATAATACATTAAAAAAATTATGTATAGTATTATTTTATTTTTTGGCATATTTCTCATTTGAGTGAATTTTTTTAGTAGATTGCTGTTGTTGTTTAAAAGGTCATGAAATTTTTCACAAGAATTTGTTAAATTATATTTCACCCATAAAATGGCTTTCGAAGTCTCAAAACTTAATTGTGATTTTTCTGATGTCTACACTTTATTTACAGTAGAAAAAAACGTGTTCAGTCACAGCATTAGTTCCTGGTAAAGACAGCACATATTCCACAACTTTTAGTGCATTATTGTATGGAACATGGTTTGTTTCAAAATGATGAAATATTTCTAAGCATTTGTTCTCTATTGTGGTTTTTGCTGATGCCCAAGATTTAACCTTTTCCTTATCAGTATATTTTTTTTAATAATGATACCTCATTAAAATGATCATTTTCGGAAATATTACTCAATGGGAAATTTTGAGTGAGTCAGAGGGATCGGGTTACATGGTCCTGAAACCGATGCTGGAGCTGCACGAGCGGTCATGCACACTCCCCACCTGAACTCGTTCTTGCGGCAGCCGCCCTCCCCGCTTCCAACTCCACCGCCCGCTGGAGACCCAGCGGCTTGCCCCTTGCGGAGCCTGGAGCTGCACACCAGCGTCCCTGATGCGGGCCTATGGGTAGTTAGGGGACTTGACAGCCGCCGCCCCAGCAGGTATGTCCCGCCTGTAGTTCTTTGTTTCGGGGCCCCGCATGGGGCAGCCAGCTCTTGCAGCAGTGTGGGTGCTTCCAGGTCGAGGCTGGGTCTCACCAAAAACCATATATTCCCTTCCTGTTCTCCCGCCATTCCCTAGCTTTTCGTGCATTCTTTCCAAAAATCAGTACTGTTTTAAAACGCTGTGGGTCGCGGGACAAATTGTTAAAAAGCGGGACGTTTGGTCACCTTTAACTAAGGTATCACAACAAAAAACTGATGATTGATGCTTCTCATCTCTCTTCGTTCCTGTCCGTCTGTCCCTATCTATCTCTCTCTCTGACTCTCTGTCTCTGTAAAAAGAAAAGAAAAATAAAAAAATAAAACAACAGGCCCCAAATGGATAAGCCTGCTAAACCACATGGCACCAAACCGTTTTAATGAGTTTCAGCTCTCCCAGAAATGGAATCTTAAACCAGAAATCCCCTGGTCAGTATTAATTAAGGTAATCTGCCTAACAGACCCCCGTCATTCCCTAAAAGGAAAGTGACCTTGCAATAACCAACCGGCTTTTTTTGCCTAGTATAACTTTCTTTCTGCTCTCATGTGCCTATAAAAGTCTTTCATTTTGTACTGTTCTCAGAGCTACTATTTGCTAGATTGGATGATTTCTGATTTGAATTAATTTTAGCTCTATTTATCTCTTCAATTTTAAAAATATGCCTCAATTTTATCTTTTAACAGGTGCTATCAGTCCAAAAGATGACTAGATATGAAACACAACAGGAATTGGTCTAAAATTCCAAAGATGAATATAATAAATTGAGAGGAAAGATTTGCAAACATGACAGATGAAAGTTGACATATAAGAAAAATCATACATCAGTGAGAAAAAGATAGACACTGTGCTTAAATGGGCAATAGACATGAATAGAGAGCCCTGAAAAATGGGAAATAAAAGTGATGTTCAACTTCAGTAATAATCAAATAATTGCAATTTTGTAATAATAAAACCACTCTGCCTATCAAATGGGTGAATATCAGCCGAAGTATGTGTCAGTACAGGGCAATGGGCCTCTCATGGGTTCCTCATGGGAGTGTAAACTGGGTTAATGATTTTGCAGAGCCATCTTTAAATAAGTCTCAAGAACCTTTAAATGTTTATATTCTTTGGCCTAATATTCACACTTGTAAGCATTTGTCCCAAGAAAATAGAAAGATGTAAAATATTTCTGTACAAAAGTATTCATTAGAATTGAAGGTTGCTCTTGTCTCAACACTTTCCTTCCCTAGTCACGGATCCCACCACATCTTCCTATGCAATCGAGGTACCAAGGCATCTTAACACTAAATGCTGTCCCATTCCCTGAAAGATACTGGCATTTAACATGAATTTCAGATATATATATATATATATATAAAATAGAGACATCTCCTTGCAATTTTATTCTAAATCATGAGAAACATTTTTTTCAATTTTGTCCAATATTTTGTCTATCTCTAAAGAACAGAATTATTTAGAAAGCATTATGGGTTGTTTTTTTTTTAGCAAGATTCAGTTTCCAAAGAAGAGCAAAAGAAAACAAAAACAAAGCTGGGTTACTTAAGTATTTATTTCTTTAGAGGTCTGGGACAATAGTGGACTATATTTCCATTTTTAATACGATACTCCTCCTCCTCGAAACAAAGAAGTCAAACTCACAAAACATTTGATATAAGATGATAGGTAAATTTTGAGCCTAGTTAAAAAAAATACTTTAGAAATAATACAAAAGATCATTCATACACTTTTTCCAATAATGAAAAGTGTAAAGGATTTTTCAAACTATGCAAAAAATGTGAACAGCTTTTTTCATGGACTGTGTTACACATAGCTGATATGAGAGAAGAAAGAAAATGTATTCATGACCTCTGGGACTCTCAGGCCAAAGATCTAGAAATGCAAGCTGGAAATAAAAGGAAAGGAAGGAGACTGTCTCTAGTTGGGACAGACTGACCATTGCTAACCATCTGTGGACATCAGATGAGGCTGCCCCAAATACAGCAATCAGAGAGCAGCTCTGTGATTTAAGGTCCCCGTGATGTCTTCCACATACCATGAAAAGGACATGGCGTGCCTCTCATGACCCGACTTTTACTTCCGAAGATTTGAAGAAATACACACTCAAACTATGACAATGAGTGAGAGTTGCAGCTTTGATCACCAGCACCAGCCCTTAGAGCTGTTTCCAGCAAAGTCTAACTGTATGTCATCAACGGTCATTACTGAACAGAGGGAGTTCTCAAAATTTGATAAGGGTTTTGGGTGTTAACAACCAGAAAGACCAAAAATTACAAAAATATTCATACCAGAGTACACCTAATCCAGTCTTGGGTAAAGTCATGTTTAAACAGATCCAAAGAAATAGTAGTTAGCTGTGGGTGTCTGTAGAGTTAAATCATTTCTCTCTCCCCTCTTTCTTTCAAAGCCCAGATATGTTGATATTTTAGCATTAAAAAGCATCAGTCCCCTTTCCATTTGTATATATGTCGTATTATTTCACTCCTGGTTATTACCTGTGAAGTCAATCCTAAGAATGTGGGGAAGGAAAAGGGAGAATTTGGAGTTGAAACCAAAAGTTACCCTTCTGAACTTCACTATACTATGTCCTCGGATCTTTGGCTTGTAATTGGAATCCCCCATATATTCCAACAATGATAGCAAACACGCCATTGTTGCAACTCAGGAAGTGTGTATTATATTGCTTAGCAACCTGTACTGTTTGTGTGACTAATTCCTTGCTTGGACACATATGAGTGTAACTGTCTCTCTGGAGATTATAACTGTCATACTTCTACTCTTATGAGATCAGGGAAGAATAAAAATATTATTTGAATAGGTGGTTGCCTGCCACTCCTGAAATAAAGCAGAGTTCTAAGATAAGGTGATCAGATTTTAAAATTGGTAAAGCAGGACACCATTGATGGGGGCGGGGAGGGGGTCTTGATTAAAAATTTGGTCTATATGGAGCAAAAAAAATTTCATAGAATGCAAAAATAGTATTTCAATATATTTTTTAAATTTCAACATAAGTACAATTTACAAATATAATACATTTTAAAATTATGTATAGTATTATTTTATTCTTTGGCATATTTCTCATTGGAGAAATATGGACTCGGCCTTGCAGCGGCCGCGCTCCCTGCATCCAGCCCCGCCCTCTGGAGGCCAAGCAGCTTGCGCCTCTCGGAGCCCGGAGCCACACACCAGCATCCAGGACGCGGGCCTATGGGTAGTTAGGGGACTTGACAGCCACTGCCCCAGCAGGTACGTTGCGCCCGAATTTCTTTGTTTCGGCCCCGCGGGCACTTCCAGGTCAAGGCAAGGTCTCCCCACCAAAAGCCGGGTATTTCCTTCCTATTGTCCCACCGTTCCCTAGCTTTTCGTGCATTCTTTCCAAAAATCGGGACTTTTTTAAAACGCCACAGGACACGGGACAAATTGTTAAAAATCGGGACTGACCCGCCAAAAGCGGGACGTCTGGTCACCTTATTCTAAGAGCTTCAGGTGAGATGAGTAGGAAGACAACAGGGAGGATAATGAGGTTGCATGGGGAATGGCAAGTTTCAAGAATAGACTGGAAGTAAATCCTATTAACATCATTCTTCAAAGGGACAGAGGAGATCCAGTCTAAGGGTCAGCCAGTGCCAGAATGAGCTGGTCAGTAGAGTCGATAGGATTCATTTCAGACACAGTCTCTTGCCACTGTTCCTAAATTGGACCTTTATACCCAGAAGTTTACTAAGAAGATGTAATACTCATGATCTATGAATAAGATTAAAAGAAAATATACAGAACTTTATATAAAGCATATGCAGTGATTTACATATATCCTATATTGCTATTGATATAAATAAGCTTATAAGCAAGTGAGTGCCATCAAAGCCACTAGAATTTGCTCACTTTGCATCACAGGCTGCTCTTTGTCATACTGGGCTATCCTCCCTTGCCCTGACATCTTGTCCATTATCGAGAGAAGCACAATCAAGGAAAGGTACCAAATTCTTGAGGTCATTTAAATAAGAGAATATATATAAAAGAGACTGGCACAGAATGGGTATTTAATTAATATTCATTAATCAGTGAAATAACTTTTCTGTTTCTACCCATTGTTCTCATGTGAATGAAGCTAATGCTTGCAAAGCTGGGTTTATCTGGCTCTTTCTTCCAAAAGCATAAATTTCTATAAGTTACCAAGACTTTTATAAATAACTTATATAGAGAGAGATCATTTTTTCCTATAGTTTGGTGTTCGTGGTGCCTGGCACATAGTAAATACACAATAAAATAAAAAATAAATTAGAACTCTCTTCTGTCCCTGACTTCTTGCCCTGCACTACCTCCCAGCAGCCCCTTATTCTACTTTATACCATGTCTTAATATCTTATTTATTGGATTGATAAAATAGAGGGTAGGTTCAGAAAGCACTATGTTTTCTGCAAAGATTAAATTCTGTATCATATAAGCTGTTTCTTTTCCTGTGACCAGCGTTAAGAGAATATTTTTAAACTTCTTTCTTTAAACTAAATAGTTAAGTAACTAAAACATTATATGGAATTGGTGTGATTGGGGAACAGGATGTGTTCATGCATTCCAAAAAGTATACAGGTCGACCCATTAGGATAGGGCAAATATTAGAACTTAATCAATTAGTATTGTAGTAAATGTATACATTGTATAAATAAGTAAGTTTTATATTTAAGGGTGAATACCCAAAAACTGTGGTGGAGTTACAACTTACACAATCAAAATGAAGATCATTACTTTAAACCATGTAATGTTATAAGTTGCAATTATTCTCACACCCAAAACTTATAACATTTTAACTTTATTACTTTCAATGTTAGTGTTATCAACATAAAAACTACATATACAGCTTTTAAAGGTCCAATACTCTTATTATATTTATAGGGGAAGGAGAAGAAAAACAAAAGGGAAGGAATGAGAAGAGAAAACAAGGAAAGAGGGAAGAGAAGAAAAAAGACCAGTGGCTTAAACTTTTAAAATCTCAAGAGAATAATTTAATTACTTTATGCATCCTGCCAACATTTCTACACCCCAAGTGATAGCCAATGTAGAAAAATGCACAAACAAAACCCAAGTTTTGTCAGCCAATGTAGACAAAAGTGGGTCCAAATGGAATCAACAGAAACCAGCTCTGTGTGGTTCTGGCCGGATGTCTGATTTGTGCTCTCTTTGGTTGTCCATTCTTTCGTTCCTTTTTTTTTTTTTTTTTTAAGATTTTATTATTGGCTTTAAATAGAAAAAATAGAGAAAGGTGGGGGAAGCGGGAAGCATCAATTCATAGTAGTTGCTTTCATAGCTGCTTTGACCAGGCGAGCCAGGTTTCAACTAGGCAACCTCAGCATTTCAGGTCACCACTTTATCCACTGCGCCACCACAGGTCAGGCTCTGCTTGTTCATTCTTTAAAAAATCATGACCAGCCTGACCTGCGGTGGCACAGTGGGTAAAAGCATCAACCTGGAACACTGAGGTCACCGGTTCAAACCCCGGGCTTCCCTGGTCAAGGCACATATGGGAGTTGATGCTTACTGCTCCTCTCTCCCTTCTCTCTCTGTCTGTCTCTCTCTCTCTGTCTCCTCTCTCTAAAATTAATAAATAAAATGTAAAAAAAAAAATCATGACCAGTAGCCTCAAGGTGCCCAAGACATGTGCTAGGCAATAGGCCATTAATTCAAATTTGTTAAATGGTGAAATTACAAAAGACCCCCCTCTTTAAGGAATGTTTCTGTTAGATATTAAATATTACAATTTTCTCCACTCCATTATTGAAGCTTCTCATTTTCCTACCAAGCCAGGCAGGCACAAATTTATGTGCCAGATATATTGTTTATAACTACATAGAAGGTAGGTTATACCCTATTACCAGGTTTTTCCCCAACATTCAAGACTACTCAAGACCCATTAAAGCTGCTTTCTAGACACAGTCTGTTAGCCAAGTAATCATTATTAATAAAACAGTCCACTAATGAGTCAACCCTAGTCCTGTTTGGACAAGTCATTAGAAACTAAGTAACTTCTCAGACTGGTGACCCAACCTTGTCAGTGGCAACATAGAAGAATTGCTTTCTCTTCTTTGTCACTTTAAGCCCAAAGGCTTAGCCAGCTGGAATATGAAGTTAACTAGTAACAGACATAAAATGTATTTATTTATTTATTTTACTTTCTATTTTTTTATTTTATTTAGAAAATTAAATTTAACAGTGTGGCATTGATCAATGAGTATCTACGTTTCAGGCAAACATTTCTGTAGCTTTTGAACTGTTGATTATGTTGTATACCCATCACCCAAAGCCAAATCATTTTCCATCACCTTATATTTGTCCCTTTTTACTCCCTTCCCCCACCCCCTCCCCCACATTTCTTTTCCCCCTGGTAACCGCTTCACTTTTATCTATGTCCATGAGTCTCAGTTTTATATTCCATCTATGTGTGAAATCATATAGTTCTTAGCTTTTTCTAATTTACTTATTTCACTCAGTATAATGTTCTCAAGGTCCATCTATTTTGTTATAAATTGCACTATGTCATCATTTCTTATGACTGAGTAGTATTCCATTGTATATATGTACCACATCTTATTTATCCAACCCTCTATTGAGGGACACTTTGGTTGTTTCCATGTCTTGGCCACTGTAAATAATGCTGCAGTGAACATGGTGGTGCGTGTGTCTTTACATACCAATGTTTTTGAGTGTTTGAGATAGATACCCAGTAGAGGGATTGCTGGGACAGACACAGAATTTAATATTTTTTTATTACAAATAAGATTTTTCATTTAAATAAAATTTCAAATTTTATGTCAGTTATGTGCCACTGAATGATGAAGATACACTCTGAGCAATGCAGCATTAGGCAATTTAGTCATTATGCAAACATCACAGAGTGCACTTATATAAACCTACATGGAGCAGTCTACTACTGTAATTGTATGTGTTATACTTTTATATGGCTGGTAGCACAGTAAATTTGTTACACCAGCAACACCACAAAAATGTGAGTGGTATATTATGCTCCATTATAATACTCTGGAATCACTATGGTATAAGTGGTCTGTTGTTCATTGAAATGCCATCATGTGCATGGTAGTCTTGTTAAAAATGTTTTCATGATTTTTCAACACTCCATTAAAGTCTTCTCAAAGACTTTTATACGTTCCCCTAATGAACTTCTTATAGTTGGATTTCCACTCTTTTAGAACATTTCCCCTCTACTCCTACACCTTGAACACTGAGCCATCTGATCCACCTGTCCAAATCTTCCCAATCATCACAGTGTAATTCACTTCACACATACTCCTGACGCTCTAGCTAATGTTTGCAGCCCACATTGATTTTCCCCTCCTCCATGCACACATGTTTTCCAATGATATAGGGAAATCTTGAATGTGTTTAAAAGTTACATTGGGAAACAAATTTTTTTCACTTTCTGTTGCATGAAGTTCTAGAACTGTTTCTATATATTTCTGCATCACTGATTCCAAATATGAAATCTTATTTTTGGTGCATGCTCTAGTTTTTATGCAATTTTAATTTCTTTTTTTACAGGTAATGGCATGCTTTGGTTCTTAAATTAAAGAGCAACAACTCTTGGATTGAACATAACCACAAGGCAATTAATGTTTAACAAACAACACTTTTACATAATTGTAGTTGTTTGTAAGTGTAAAAAATTATTATCTGATAAAAACACCCTCATATTTTGTTTTAAGATTGAATCATGGCTTTTTCAAGTAGGCATAAATGTAAGAATAGTCCTGACACCTTCTGTTATATATGTGGCTGTTACACACTTCAACGTCAAAGGCGCAATATTTAATCATTTGTGACACATGCATATATTGCGTATTTTCAAGTTCCTCTTGGGCTCCTTATATTGTGTGTCATAATTGTGAGGAAATGCTTCGTGACTGGACAAAAGGAAAATGCAAAGAAATGCCTTTTGATATTCCCTTGGTTTTTCATGAACCTAAGGCCCACAGCAGTGACTGTTTTTTCTGTCTGATCCATACAAAGGACATCGGCAAGAAAAAACGGCATATGATCGCATATCCTAATATTCCTTCAGCAATACGACCAATCCCACACTCTGAGACACTCCTGGTTCCAGTTTTCAATGGTTTTATTTCTTCTAAGGAAAAAGAAAGTGAACAGGGTGATCAAGTGTATTTTGATAAGATGCATGAGGAAGTGGTTGTACAATCTGAGGGGTCTTCTTCTGATGCCAAGCAGTCATTAACCCCTCAGCAGTTTAGCCAACCCGAATTGAATGACTTAGTAAGATATTTGGGCCTACCAAAGAAAGCAGCTGAGTTATTTGCCTCCAGGCTTCAAGAAAAGAATGTACTTCACTGGTGAGCTAAAGTATTCTGTTTCAGGAAGCGTGAAGAAATTTTTGTGGACTTTCTTTCCGAACACAAACACTTTTTTACTGTCATGATACAGTAGTCTTCTCAGCCAGCTAGGTGTTACCACTTACAGTCCAACTGAGTGGAAGCTATTTCTTGACAGCTCTAAATGGAGTCTGAAATGTGTTCTCCTACACAACGATAATGTTTATGCAGTGGATCCAATTGGTTATTCAACTCATCTGCGAGAAGAGTATAATGACATAAAAATTGTCCTTGACTTTCTAAAGTATGAGGAGTATAACTGGATCATTTGTGTAGATCTTAAAATGGTAAATTTCCTGCTAGGACAACAGAAAGATTTCATGAAGTATCCTTGCTTTCTGTGTGTGTGGGACAGCCAAGCTCAGGAGAAACACTGGACACAGAAGGAGTGGCCGAAATGTGAAGCTCTAGAAGTAGGGATGCAAAATATTATGAATGAACCTGTAGTTAATCGAAACAGGATCATTTCTTCCCCACTTCACTTCAAACTTGGCTTAATGAAGCAGTTTGTTCAGGCTTTGAATAGAGAAAGTGAATGCTTTCAACATATTATTTCTGCTTTTCCTGCCTTGTCTTTCAAGAAGATAAAAGCAGGTGTATTCGATGGACCTCAAATTCAAACCCTCATATATGATGAAGAATTTGCCGGGAAGGTGAATAAGGAGGAGAAAGCAGCATGGCAGTCTTTTGTGGCAGTTGCAAAGAACTTCCTTGGCAACAAAAAAGCAGAAAACTAGGAACTTCTGGTTCAAAGAATGCTGTTGGCTTTCCGCAATATTGGATGGAACATGAGCGTTAAGATTCACTTCCTGAACAGTCACCTTGATAAATTTCCCAAAAATCTTGGAGCTGTTAGTGATGAGCAGACTACTGCTGGAGCATCAAACGAGATTGTCCTCAACAAGTACACAAACGCAAGAGCTACAAATGCAAATTTTTGCCTGAATAGAATTTAAATAATTTTTGTGCAAATTTTATGATTAAAAGTGTTTTAATATGTTCTATTTCGAAATTGTAGACAAGTTCTAATGCAATCATATCTTTTAATGTATTAGTGTATTTACTGCATTATATAAATTATTATATTTTCACAAAGATGATGCGCAAAAAGACATTCTACTTCATTATGTTAAACTAAATGTTGAAAATTTTACAAGATGAAAAACCTAAAATCTTGAATTGCAAAAGAACTGTAGCTTACAGAGAAAAACTAATGTCAGATTTGAGATCAGCACACTCGAATTAGGTAAGAACAAGTGTTTTTGTGGATGCAACAAAAATTTTGTTCCCCGTGTTATCGAAGATATGCAAATTAAAGCCACAATGTGATATCACCTCACATCCATCAGAATGGCTATCATAAATGAATTGATAAACAAGTGTTGGTGAGAATGTGGAAAAAAGGATACCATCGTGTACTATTGGTGGAAATGCAGATTTGTGCAGCCACTTGAACTATTGGTACTATTGGTGGAAAATAGTATGGAGTTACCTCAAAAAATAAAAAACCCAGCAATCCCCCTTTTGGGTACATATTCAAAGAAACCCAAAGACTAATCTGAAAGAATACATGCACCCTTATGTTCATTCCAGCATTATTTACAATAACCAAGATTTGGAAGCAACTTGTGTCCACCAGTAGATGAGTAGATAAAATGCTGTGGTACATTTACACATTGAAATACCACTCAGCTGTAAAAAAAGAAGGAAATTTACCTTTTGTAACAGTGTGAATGTACCTGGAGAGCATTATACTAAGTTAAATGAGCCAGTCAGAGAAAGACAAGTACCATATTATTTCACTTACGTGTGGAATCTAATGAACAAAATAAACTATTCTGTTTGTCATAGAAACTGACTCATATACAGGGAAAACAGACTGACAGATGTCAGAGAGGAAGGGGGGAAGGGGGTTGGGAAGCTGGGTGAAAATAGTGAAGAGAATAAACAAAGAAAATCTCAGACACATACAACAGTATGGTGGTTACAAGAAGGAAGGGGTTGGGGAGAGGTAGAAGAGGGTAAGTGGAATAAATGGTGATAGAGAAGACTTGACTTGGAGTGGTTAACACACAGTGCAATGTACAGATGATGTATTGTAAAATTTTACACCCGAAACCTATATAATTTTATTAACCAATGTCATGCCATTAAATCTAAAGTAAAAAATAAAATAAAACATACTATGCATAATCTAAAATATACTATACAATATCTCAATTTGAGAACAGGTGACCCTGGAATAAAAGGTAGAAGTTTGCAGTCCATCATGCTGGATGACAAGATATTCCTTAAATTTTCATCTAGCTTACAAATTTAAGGTTAGTACACACAAGTGATTTCTAAAGCTACATCAACCAAAATTAGGTCCAGCTTCTACCACTAACCAGCATTATGCTCTTGGGAAGTAGTTACCTTTTCTAGGCCTAACTTTCCTCCCTGTGAAAAAAATATATATATCATTAAAAAATTATCCAATAATTAGATTCTCATTATATATCCTTTTCTATTTGAACATTAATCATTCACAATTTGCTGTCAAATTGCTAAGTAATATATTAATTATTCCAATGGCTGCAAATGCTATCTAAACAACAATCTCCACAGGTTTTTCCATACTTTGAAGTTAACTATATGGAAATTAAATATTTGGAGGTAAATGACTAGAGAGGGAACTTATAGGTTTTGCATCTTAAACTAAATTTATTAGGTTAGAGAGTTTTATAAAGGGCCATGGATAGTTAGCAAGTGGTAGAAAACTCTATTGACCTCAATTCCAACTCAGTACACACACCAGAGCCTTCTTTATTACTCACCATGTTTTTTAAAGGTTCTGGTTCTCCATAGTTATCAGTGGGTCATAGTGTGTGGCGGGGTGAAGGTTGAGGGGTAGGGATTAATGCTCTTTGGCATCTGATCAACCCTCTAAATTGTGTAATTTTTTCTTAATTACTTCTTTTTTTTATTTTTCATATCTTTTTTAAAAAAAAATTTTATATTTATTCATTTTAGAGAGGAGACACAGAGAGAGAGAGAGAGAGAGAGAGAGAAAGGGGGGGAGGAGCTGGAAGCATCAACTCCCCTATGTGCCTTGACCAGACCGGTGCAGGGTTTTGAACTGGCGACCTCAGTGTTCCCAGGTCGACGCTTTATCCACTGCGCCACCACAGGTCAGGCTCTTAATTACTTCTTAAGGGTATAATCTCGCATATAAATTTTGTCTCCAAAGACAATGTGATAATGTCTGTAACTGATCATAAAAGCCATTTTTAGTTGCTTTACTGCAACTGTGGGGATGGAAAAACATGAATTTGGGGAACAACTTAACAAATCCTGGTCTATATTAATACACTAAGATTTGTATTCATATACATATATAATGCATCCTCATTAATAAGTATAAATACATTAAATGAGATAATATATAAAAGCACTTCAAAAAGTCCTTGGCACACAGTAACTACTACATTGATGCTATTTACTAAAAATAAATAATGAGTGGTTAATTTTGTGTCACCTTGATTAGACTATGGTGATCAGAGGTTTAGTCACTAGTGACTATGGTAACTATGGTGACTATGGTGATCACTAGTCTAGAGGTTGTGGTGAAAGTATTTTTTAGATATGATTAACACGTACAATCATTTGACTCTAAATAAATTTTATCCTCCATATTCTGGGTGGACTGATGACCTGAAGAACAAAACTGAGGTTCCCTAAAGAAGAAAGAATTCTGCCTCAAAACTGCAACATAGAAACTCAACCTGCTTCTCCATGCTGCTGGTTAGCCCTAGAGATTTTAGACCTGCCAGCTCCCACAATCACATTGTTACCAGCCAGGACTAGGCCTGGAGCGGGTCTGCCTCAGGCCAGCCTGTAAGGTGTGGGTTCCTGAGTTCATGCAGGAAAGATTTCACAACACGAGTCCAGGTGATTTTAATGGTCTGTTTACTAAAGCTGAGGACAGTGAAACAAAGGTAGGAGGGAGGAGCAACAGGAGAGAGCCTAGGTGGCGCTCTGCTTGGCTCCCAGCAATGTTACAGGAAAGAAGTGAGCCAAAGCAGGGCTGCTGTTAGCTTACTGATTTCTGTCCTCTAGCTTCCTGATCAAAATGATTTAAGCTATTTATTCTCTGGTCAGAGAGGATAAGTATAAACCAGTGGTTCTTAACCTGGGTTCTATCGAACACTAGGGGTTCGATGAGTCGGTCTCAGGGGTTCGGAGAAGCCTCTGCCGCGGAGGCCAGAATAAAGTAATACCGTAATTTGTTGTGAGTTCATGCACTTTGTTGGTTTTGTTCTTTGAGCAAGGTGATGTTCATGCACGGCTCATTTTGTGCACCATTAAAAAAACATATACCTATGTCTTGAATTTGGAAAAAAAAAGTCATATTTTATTTATCACTAAAGAAGGGTTCGGTGAATGTGCATATGAAACTGGTGGGTTCGGTACCTCAAAAAAAGGTTAAGAACCACTGGTATAAACCATTTGTTCTCAAATGTCCTTGGTTAGGGAAGGTAAAGTATTGCCATTCACTAGTTGGCTATAAATTGATCAAATTGTTTGGCCTTGTTTAATTATCTCATCTCACTTTCCCCATTCCCCTTGCCCAGGAATTTTCCTAGCTTTTAACTATCCTGCCTCAACATGAGTCAACTTCTTAAAATAAAATAGGTTATATAAATACACAGATGGTAAGATAGACAGATGATAGATAGAAAGATAGATGATAGATAGATACATACATACATAGAGACATAGATAGAGACATAGATACACCAGTCCCTAATTGGTTCTGTTTCTCTGGAGAACCCTAATACAGAGTTAAAATGGAACTGCACTAGAAACCACTGAAATTTCTGTTTGTTGACAACTGGGAGGTGGGATGAGTTGCCAGAGTCAATAGGACTGAAAGACTTGCTCAGCAATCATCAGTCCCTATTACCACTCTCCTCCCACTACCCTGAGGAATAACCTTTCAGGACCCCAAATCAGCAATGGGATTCAGCCTGTTCGCACAGGTTCCACAGAACTGATACTTAATTTTTAGTTGAGTTCGTCAAACCAGTTGTTAAAATGGCACTTGTAATCAGGGTTTCCTCCAAGGTGGGTGCCTGGGCAGCCACCCAATGTGGAAATCACAAATTTACATTCCTTACTCTTTTTTTTTTTTCCAAAGTGAGAAGTGGGAGGAGGCAGAATGACAGACTCCCACATGCGCCCGACCGGGACCCATCTGGCATGCCCACCAGGGGATGATGCTATGCACATCTGGGCCATTGCTCTGCTGCAATCGAAGCCATTGTAGTACTTGAGGTGGAGGCCATGGAGCCATCCTCAGTGCCTGGGGACAACTTTGCTCCAATGGAGCGTTGGCTGTGGGAGGGGAAGAGAGAGATAGAGAAAAAGGAGAGGGGGAAGGCTGGAGAAGCAGATGGGCACTATCTCCTGTGTGCCCTGGCCAGGCGAACTCGGGACTTCCACACGCCAGGCCAATGCTCTACTGTTGAGCCAACTGGCCAAGGCCCATACTCTTTTTTAACATTCATCTGTGCAACAGCCCATAGTAATGTTCATTTTGTTTGGGTGAAAAAAAATTGCAAGTGAGGACGCCAATCAAAAAGCAATATGGAAATATCTTAAATAACAGTTTTATTGGTTTTGTCAGGTATTATTTAATATTTTTTCATTAACATTTTAAAACTCTTATAACAATCTAGTTTTGTGTACCTCTTTTATTTTTCCTATTTAAGTATTAAATGCAGGAAACAATAAACTACCTTTTGGTACATCATTTTTTTACACTTAAAATGGTCATTAAGGCAGAGAACCAGTTGTTAAATTATTTGAATCCCACCACTGCCCCAAATGTTTAGTCACTCTTCTTCCCTTGCCACTGGTTTTGAGCAGAAGATAAAAGGAAGCAAGATGGTAAAAGTCTAATCCAGCATTGGGAGTAAATGCTTACAGGCATGGGGTTTCTTTTTTGGGATGATAAAAAATGTTTTAGAATAAGATAGTGATGATGGGTAGGCACATTGTGAATATACTAAATGTCACTGAATTGTTCACTGTAAAATGGCTGATTTCATGTTATGTGAATTTTGTCTACATAAATTATTCTTTACAGGTGAACTTTAAATCAATAAAACAATGCAAACAAACAAAAGGAAATATCTCCACCTTCTTACTTCTGGGAAGGTACCCTGACCCTGCATATAAAAAGCACGAACTTCCCTCTGTGTCTCTACATCATAAAGCTAACCTGGGAAATATTTCCTGGTGGATTGGCTCCATTCAGTCTTATCTCCGATAACCACGTGTATCCCAAATGCAGAAGGACTGGGATATTTGAGAGCCTTCTTGCCTGGAGTCATGAAACTTTCATTCTGCTTTTTTAATACATGCTTTCTTGTTGCCTGTCCTGTATGCTTCCTTAAAGATAAGTAAACCTAAAGCTGGATGCAGCCTATTGTGACTTGGGAGTTTAATGAGCAATCTTAACAATCTGGGCAAAATGGCTAGCACAATGAAATCAACTGCATTAATTGTGAAATGTCGCTTCTATTGTTCTATGACAGTACACACATCTATGGGTAGCAAGTATTTCCATCACGATAAACATAAAGATTACAACAAATATGAAGGATTAGATGTTGAAATGTGCTTCAACTTGTAATCAGTGCTGCATTATACATATTTAATCTGTGATGTTACACATAGAAAAAATGTCTTCCGTATTTTGCTTTTTTTTTTCAAAAAATAAAGATAAAGGTATTGTTTATTTTGGCTTGCTTTGTTGGACTTTCATTATATTCTTACTCAAAGAGATTTATAATTACAGTGGTACCTTAAGATATGAGTTTAATTCGTTCTATAACGGAGCTCATAAGTCAGTCAACTTGTATATCAAACAAATTTCTCCCATTTAAAATAACTGAAATAGATTTAATCTGTTCCAGCACTGTGAAACATTCCCAAACCATCCTAAATTATGAAAAAAGACATTTTTAATTAAGAAACACACATGTATACTCTACCAATGCATAACAAAATATATGAAATAAAAGAAAAAAGTGTTATTTAATACTGTATTCTTACCTTGGAGACAGACAAGTGCAGCTAATGGAGGTGAATGGCAGAGGAGAGAGGGAGGGAGGAAGGGATGCAGACACTGTAGACACGTAAACTTAAACTGCACTTTCTTAACACTAAATGTAAACTAAAACTGCATTTTCTTTACTGTAAACAAAACTAAAACTGCACTTTCTTTACTTAAAATGAAACCACAAAAACTTAATTGTAAAAAAATATGCACTTTCTTAACTTTAAATTTAACCTAAGCTTAACATTACATATTTTGCCTTTAATCATCACCTGTTTTGCCTTTTTGGCTGCACTTTCGACACTTTCACTTGCAGGACTTTTGAATAAAAATCTATCCAAAGAGGTTTGCTTTTGCCTGCCTTTTAAAATGTTACGGAAATATGACCAAAAAATGCTGAAAAATGACCAGTCTAAACTTTTTCTGGGTGTTTCTTTTCAATGAAACTTGAAAGCTTCTCCCACATTGCCAGCATGTCTTTCATTTCACTTGTAGAAATCACTTCCTCTGACTCTACCTCCTCCTCACTACTAATCTCTTGCAGAAGCTCCATATGTTGCATCATCTGTAGCTCCTTCAACTCCTCAGTTGAGAGCTCCTCCTGATGTACCTCGATGAGCTCGTTTACATCATTATCATCTACCTCCAGACCCACTGACTTTCCGAGGGACGCATCTCCTCCAATGCTTCTACCTCGGTCTTGGTCTCTGGTTCAGATCCTTCAAAGTCCCTGTCTGCAACAACATCAGACCATAACTTTTTCAATGGCAAGTTCAAGGTTCTCCTTGTAACCTCTTGCCATGCCAAGTCAATAATGCGTAAAAATCACAATGTTGTAGTGATCTTTCCAAAACTCTCGAAGGGTTAGAACTGTATTCTCGGTCACCTCAAAGCAGCAGCAGAACAAGTGCTTTGCGTAAAGCTTTTTAAAGTTGAATATGGCCTGACCAGGTGGTGGCGCAGTGGATAGAGCGTTGGATTGGGATGCAGAAGGACCCAGGTTTGAGACCCCGAGCTCGCCAGCTTGAGCGCGGGCTCATCTGGCTTGAGCAAAAGCTTACCAGCTTGGACCCAAGGTCGCTGGCTCCAGCAAGGGGTTTGCTCACTCTGCTGAAGGCCCGTGGTCAAGGCACATGTGAGAAAGCAATCAATGAACAACTATGGTGTCGCAACGGCAACAAAAAACTAATGATTGATGCTTCTCACTTCTCTCCGTTCCTGTCTGTCTGTCCCTATCTATTTCTCTCTCTGACTCTCTCTCTCTGTCTCTGTAAAGAAATAAATAAAAAATCTTCCTTAAAGTTGAAAATGACCTGCTGATCCATAGGTTGCAAGATTGAAGTCGTGTTGGGTGGGAGGTAGAAGACTTTCACGAATTTGAACTCATTGAGAATGTCATCTTCAAGACCAGGTGTGTGGCCTGGAGCATTATCAAGGATTAGTAATGCTTTCATTGGGAGTTTATTTTCTTGAAGATATTTCTTCACTGCAGGTCCAAATATGAGATTTACCCATTCAACAAAAAACTGCTGCATAACCCATGCCCTAGCATTGGTGTGTCACATAACCTGCAGTTTTTCTTTAAGAATCTTGTGTCTTAAAGGCTCGAGGATTTTCAGAATGATACACCAGCAGTGGCTTTACTTTACAGTCACTGCTAGCATTTGCACACAATGCAAGGGTCAGACGGTCCTTCATGGGTTTATGGCCTGGCAGCTTCTTCTCCTCTATGGTGATGAAAGTCCTCTGGGGCATTTTTTTCCAAAACAATCCTGTTTCATCACAGTTGAACACTTGTTGGGGGTTGTAGCCTTCCTTTGCAATAAGCGCAGCAAAACGTGCGATGTACTCCTCAGCTGCCTTAACGTCGGCACTCGCAGCTTCACCATGCCTCACCACTGAGTGGATGCCAGATCTCTTCTTAAAATCTTCAAACTAGCCGTGACTTGCCTTAACCGTATTTTCTGCTGCCTCTTTTGAGGTCGATAGTTCTTTCTTCTTCAAGTTGCCATAAATAATACGTGCCTTTTCACATACAGTCTCTGTCACTGTATCTTCTGCCAGCTCTTTCTCTCTCATCCACACCAGCAGAAGCTTCTCCATTTCTTCATGGATATTTGTCCTTAATTGGGACAAAATTGTAGTTCCTTTCACTGGATTTTGACTTTTGATGGCATCCTTTTATTTAAGGATGGTACAAATTGTAGATGTATTGCAGTCATACAGCCTTGCCAGTTCAATCACTCGTACACCCTGCTCATGTTTTTCTATTATTTCTTGTTTTACTTCTATCAACATCATTCTCTTCTTCTTCTCACCACTGTCCTTTATACTCACTTTCTTCGGCCCCATGATAGCACACAAAAGAAGTTAGTAAAAAATGCAAAAATGATGCAAGAATGAGTACAGCGTGTGATTCCATTTGATTGTGCAGGTAACACGTGAGAAAGAACGAGATGCTGGTGTTGTGCTGCTGATACTGGACCCATGCACCAACACGCCAACTAGTGGTAGCTTCCTGAATCACAACTCATATCTCAAAATTTTGCTCAGATCTCGAACAAAAATATGGACCGAGTCACAGATCATATCTTAAAAAAAAAAACAAAAAAAAAAACCGTATGTTGGTCTGCTCATATCTCAAGGTACCATTGTATTTATATATCTTAAAAAATTATAAAAATTAAATTACCAAATGTTCATGAGGGTTCTTTTCTCCACATCCTCTCCAACACTTAATATATTGATTTATTGATGCTAACCATTTTGACTGGTGAAGGGTAATAGATTTTGTAATGTTGAACACCTTTTCTAATGTCTATTGGCCATCTGTATGTCTTCTTTAAAGAAATATCTGTTTAGGCCTGACCTGTGGTGGCGCAGTGGATAAAGTGTCTACCTGGAATGCTGAGGTCGCCGGTTCAAAACCCTGCACTTGTCTGGTCAAGGCACATATGGGAGTTGATGCTTCCTGCCCCTCCCCCCTTTCTCTCTCTCTCTCTCTCTCTCTCTCTCTCTCTCTCTCTTTCTCTCTCTTTCTCTCTCCTCTTTAAAATGAATAAAGAAAGAAAGAAAGAAAAAGAAATATGTTTAGGTCCTCTGACCATTTTTTAATTGGACTATTTGCTTTTCTTTTCTTATTTTTTGTGACAGAAACAGAGAGAGAGTCAGAGAGAGGGACAGACAGCCAGGAAGGGAGAAAGATGAGAAGCATCAATTATTTGTTGCGGCTCCTTAGCTGTTCATTGATTGTTTTCTCACATGTGCCTTGACAGGGGGGAGGGAGCTACAGCAGACTAAGTAACACCTTGCTCAAGCCAGCAACCTTGGGCTCAAGCTGGTGAGCCTTGTTCAAACCAGATGAGCCCGTGCTCAAGCTGGTGACTTTGGGGTTTCGTTCTTGGGTCCTCCGTGTCCCAGACTGATGCTCTATCCTCTCTGCCACTACCTGGTCAGGCTGGACTGTTTGCTTTTCTAGTGTTGTCTGATATTTTTATAAATTTGGGATATTAAGTTCTTATTGGATGTATCATGGGCAAATATCTTCTTCCATTCTGTAGGTTGTCTTTTTGTTTTGTTGATGATTTCATTTACTGTGCAAAAACTTTTTAGTTTGATGTAGTTCCACTTCTTTATTTTTCTTTTGTTTCCCTTGCTTGAGGAGCTATATTAAAGGAAGAAAAAAAAGTTCCAGGAGAAATATCAAACAGTTTATTGCTTATGTTTTGTTCTAGTTCTATGGTTTTGAGTCTTACATGTCTTTAATTCATTTTGAGTTTACTCTTCTATATGGTAGAAGAAAGTCGTCTAGTTTTATTTTTCTTTGCATTAATTTCTGCAGTTTTCCCAACACCATTTATTAAATAGGCTGTCTTTGTCCCAGTGTATGTTCTTGTCTACTTTGTCATATATTAATTGCCCATATAGGTGTGTATTTATAACTAGGCTCTCTCCTTTGTTTTATTTATCTATGCCAGTACCATGCTATTATAATTACTAATGCCTTGTGGTATAGTTTGATATCAGGTAGTATAATATCTCCAACTTTGTTAATCTTTCTCAAGATTGTTGTGGATATTCAGGGTATTTTGTAGCTCCACATAAATTTTAGGATTATTTGTTCTACTTCTTCGAAGAGTGCCATTTGTATTTTACTAGAAATTGTGTGAATCTATAGATTGCTCCCCCTCTTCTCCTCCAGAAGCCATGGCTCAAATGGTTTGAGAAAGTTGGCCCTGGGCACTGAGGATGGCACCATGGCCTCACCTCAGGCATTAAAATAGCTCGGTTGTTGAGCTATGGAGCAGTGGCTCCAGATGGGCAAAGCATCACCTCATAGAGGGCCTGCCGGGTAGATCCCAGTCAAGGCATATGCAGAAGTCTGTCTCTTTGCCTCCCCACCTCTCAGTTAATTTAAAAAAAGAGAGAGAATTATGTATGTGACTCAAGTAACACCTGTCTCACTGACAGCTTTTGTCAGCTCACAGGGCAGACTAATAGAAATTATGGAAGCAAAAAGGAAAGTCTGTATACATTGCCAGAAGGCAAGAAAAAACTGCTGGCTCTTTTTTCTTCAGTGTCAAACACAGCTCCATGCTCAGCAATTGTTTAATATACTGAGATCTATGAGCAAGAAACCAACGATGGCATGGGTCGGTGTGGTGCAATGGATAAAGTGTCGGCCTGGGATGCAGAGGACCCAGGTTCCAAACCCTAAGGTCGTTGGCTTGAGCGCAGGTTCACCAGCTTGAGCATGAGGTTGCTGGCTTGAGCAAGGGGTCACTGGCTCAACTGGGCCCCCCTGGTCAAGACACATATATGTGAAAGCAATCAATAAACAACTACGGTGCCACAACAAAGAATTGATGTTTCTCATCTCTCTTCCTGTCTGTCCCTATCTGTAACTCTCTCTCTCAGTATAAAAAAAAAAAATCACGGAAATTAAGGAAGAAAAAGCAGTGAAGTGCTTCCTTCCTTCCCTCCTTCCTTTCTTCCTTCTTTCTCTCTCCCCCTCCCTCCTTCCCTCTCTTTTTCCTTCTTTCTCTCCTTCCTCCCTCCCTTCCGTCATTCACTCATTCTCACTGAAAAGTAGCATGGCGCAAACAAGGTGTTGTAGTAATATAATGTTATAGTAATTAAATATATAGAAATGTAAAAAACAAAAATATGAAAGATATATAAAAGTAATTAAAATATTATTAAAATTAAATAAAGTTATGCCATTGGATAGGAATTAATATAGTGGGTGCAGCCTGACCAGGCGGTGGCACAGTGGAAAGAGTGTTGGACTGGGATGCGGAAGACCCAGGTTCAAGACTTGAGCGCAGGCCCATCTGGCTTGAGCAAAAGCTCATCAGCTTGGACCCAAGGTCGCTGGCTCCAGCAAGGGGTTGCTCGGTCTGCTGAAGGCCTGCGGTCAAGGCACGTGTGAGAAAGCAATCAATGAACAACTAAGGTGTCGCAAAAAATAAAAACTAATCCCTGAAATATATATATGTATAGTGGGTGCAGATGTGATAAACAGACTCTGACTTTCAAGCAGGACCCAGTTAGTATAGTATGTGTGGATAAGAAGTGGCTTGGTGCCATAACTCTGTACTGTGATAAACAGATTCTGACTTTTGAGCCTAGATAAGACGTTATTTATACCCAGATAAGAAGTGGTTTGGTGCCATAACTTTGTAAATTAATGTAAATAAGAACATCTTACAAAGTGGTTTGATGTAGATTAACATTTCAGTAGATTAACATAAAAGGGGTTCCCTGCGAGGAACTCCCAAAAAGGTCGTTTGAGTTGATAATATTGTAGATTGACACCTGTTAGAAGGCGTTGGCCAGAAAAGGTACTAAAGCTGAGGGCCCCCCTGCTGCAGTGGTTGCCCAGACTCCAACATTGATGTGGACTGTCTCCACGCTGCTCTGAGGTCTGGCCAAAGCCAGCCCAGAGGAGCTCACCAATGGGGCCCCCTTAAGCTGTACCCAGGCACGCCAAAAGGATTTGTGAGTAATAAATTGCCTGTGTGATTATTGCAACTAACTGTGTGTCAGTCATGTCTTTCCTCCGGTGACAGTTAGTGTCGGCACTTAACAGTAGCATCCTCATAGCCATCTCAAGAGTAGTCTCAAAGAGGCTGCCAGCCCTGCTGATAAACAGGAATGCCCCACTGCATGGGGAAGTCGAATCAGGGACACCTGATCGACGTAGAGCTTGGGCTCTACTGGGACACAAGGTCCTGAGATACTAGCATGAGTAAGATAAAACTCCTGTCCTCCAAGAATTTAGCCTAGTGGAAGAGGGAGCCAGGTAAACAGTTACAGGAATTACAGACATGTTAAGTGCTACATAGCGAGCTATAAACTGAGCACACAGAGAAGGCAAAAAAAGGGTGGGGATTCTTATAAATTGAGCATGTGACACAGGAAAACATCTGTTTTCTATGTACAACCCAGATGAGAACCTGGTGCCCTTTAATATCTGGATTAAATGAGTTTGAGTCTCCGCCACAAATCCCTGGCTTGCCAAAGTTTAAAGCTTTCCTCAATTCACAAGGGTTCATACGCTTTTCACCTTTTGTGCTCTATGTCATACATGCTACCTTTGTCCCATGTCAAAGGGATTCCTTCCCTCAGGAAACTCAGCCTCTTCTGAAATTTTGGGAGGACTTCAAAGTGGGGCAGAGATGAAGGGAGGACAATTTCTCACACTATAGCAAACAACTAAATGAAGAATTGTTACAGTATTTGAATATCCTCCAGTTCCCATTACTGGAAAGTTCTCTTCTCTACCCAGTCCCAGTTTCCCTTCACATTCTCATTTTCCTCTCCTTACTTTCCCCTCTCAGACTGCCTTTAAATTTCCAAATATTTCTCCCTCTATCACACTTTAACAGCAACCAACTTAAAAGGTCTTGAGAGGCTCATCCAAGTTTTATAGGGTGTTTTTCCAAATAACAAGAGGAATTGTGAAATAAGCAGTCAAAATAATATTTCTCTGCATCACTACCCATATATTATTTAAGTTTCACAACTACTCTTGGGCATATTATTGAACAGATGGGAAAAGTGAGTTCATCTAAGTCAATAAATAACCTATCTCATAGGTTGCTAATGCATGTAAAAGCACTTAGCATGCAGAACAGCAATGAGCATTTAAAGTTAACCATTATTTTTATCATTATAATATTTAGCTGTTTCATCTCCTTTCTATCTACATTTACTATCCAGGTAATATCCAGTCTCATGATCATCTATATAAATCCCAAATTTATCTTCAGCCTTGACCAATGATTATGAACTTAATTCACATACTATACTGCTTATATGACACATCCACTGGATATCTAACAGGGATATCAAACATGACATAATCAAAACTGAGTTTCTAATTTTCACTTTAAACCTCTTCTCACAGTTTTCCCATCTCAGTAACTGGCAATATATTTCCTTCTTAGGCTCAGGCCAAAAGCCTTGGGAGTCATTCTTGACTTTTCTTATATCCAACACTATTCAGAAATTTTGTTGGCTCTGCCTCCAAAAATATCCAGAATTCAACCTCTCCTTAACACTTCACTGCTACCCCTTGGTCTCAATACTATCACCTTTTAATGAGATTATTTCAATAGCCTCCTAATTCACCTCCTTGCTTCCACGCCATGTTCCGCCAGTCTGTTCTCATCAAGGAACAGTTCAGATCATGCCTTTCCTCAGCTCAAATCCCACTGGTTTGCCATATCCCTCAGAATAAAAGCTAAAGCTCTGAAAATGGTCTCTAGTGCCCTATAACATTTGATCTCCCCCATCATTATCACCTTTTTTGGAACTCATCTCTTAACACTCTTCTAGAAATCTCTCCACAATGGCCTCAGACACGTCAAACACTTCTTCACTTGTGTCAAGGCCTTTGCACCTGGAGTTCCTTCTGTCTGGAACATTTTTTCAAGAGGATGTCATGGTCCTCAATCCCTTTAGATCTCTGCATTAAGCCACCCTCTATCCACAGTAATCACCATCTCCACTTTGATATCTGCCTTATTATGCTTATTTTTCTTAAAACTTAACCATCATGTGCCATAAAATTCTCTGTGTGCTACAATGGAAGCACCATGTGGGCAGAGACTTTGCCTGTTTTATCCATTGTTTTAAGCACAATTCCTAAGATGATGTTTGATATGCACTATGTACTTGATAAATATTTGTGGAATGACAAAAGAATTTAATCAAAATAAGGAAGGCAAGTTTCAAGAAGGAAGTGTGCACCAGTACCTACTGAGAACAGAAGCCGAGACGAAGAATGGAGTGTACTGCGTTTGTCAACTAGGGAGTCATGGGAAAGAGGCCTGCGTGAAGGACAGAGGCCAAAGCTGTGAGTGACTGACCGGGCAGTGGGAAAGGGAGAACTCTTCTGAAAATGGACATTGGTGACAAATGTTCAACACTGTGAATGTACAAGTGGTAATTCTTTCTTTGCATGGTTTTCTTAATGTGTGTAAAGCAAAACTTATACTTCAACAAAAAATTTCATGCTATCAGCTCATTTTATTAAATGATTATTCTGTCAATAAGTATTTACAATTGGATGCATCAATTATACCTACTAAAATGCTCTTCCTCAGTGATACCCCACTGAACAGCATCTTGGGTCAGGCTCCCTGGAAGAGACTTAGATTTGCATGCAGGAGCACGTTGAGAAGTGCTCTGAGGAATATCTGCACGGGAGGTAGGGAGGCAAGACTGGAGAGAAAAGATGAACTACAATGAAGCTTCATCAAAGACCTGAACTGAAGACCCCGGGAGCTGGAGTGGCCCTTCAGAGTTGTCCCAGATTGAGGAAACTAACCCCGGGATG
This sequence comes from Rhynchonycteris naso, assembly GCA_037038555.1. NCBI lineage: Eukaryota > Metazoa > Chordata > Mammalia > Chiroptera > Emballonuridae > Rhynchonycteris > Rhynchonycteris naso. The sequence continues at coordinate 247,082,894 of CM072998.1, forward strand.
CCAGCCACCCCTGGGTGAGGCAGCTCCTGCCAGTGGACGCTGTGCTCAGGGCAGGATTCAACTATGCCTAATCACAAGCACGGAACTCAGCATCTTGGTCGTGAAGGAGGCGATTTAGGCAGCACACGCTAGCATGCACCCTAGCTGAGACAGTTCCAGGCCCTTATCTTTGTACTTTTTTAAGGTTTTTACACCTATATGGGCACACAACACAATCAACAGTTCAAACACTATAGAGATTTACCTGAAACTCTTACTGATCAATGTCACTCCATTAAATTTAATTTCTAAATTTAAAAAAAGGGGTCTACACCTAAAATAATACAATGCAAGATAGATACTTTTTACACAAGACATATATTGTTTACACATCAGCTTCATATATGGGGCCTATCCCTAAGGCCAAGAAACTCCATTTTTACTTATCATTAGTTGACTGACAAATTTGGTCCCAAACCACTTGTTCATAAATTCTAGAAGTACAACTGCCCAGGTATGGCACTATAAAACTAAAACACTCAGGTTTGATAATACATAATTGAGTATTTACACAACACCTCAAGGCAATATTCAGTCTAAAAAAATTTTCCTAAATAAAAACAAAAGCTGATTACAGAAACCTCAATTGGAGATTAAATTAGTGACCCTTTTCTTGTAGACTTCGGTCTTCTAAAGCTTGCTTTGTGCATTAAAACTTTTTAATGTCAAAAATTACTAGAGACATCCTCAACATGATAGTTAAAAATTCATTCAATGTACAAACATTTGGTGGACATAACTTTATAGATGTCATGTCGGTGCCCCATGAGTCTGAGGTCTCAGATGAGGAAATACTGCTCTGAATTACATTATCCTTCATCTCCTGCTGACCAACCTACTGACCAGCTGCATGCACTCATTCAGCCCAGCAGCAACTACTACTTCTAATGCAGTGGTTCTTAACCTGGGTTCTATCGAACACTAGGGGTTCGATGAGTCGGTCTCAGGGGTTCGGAGAAGCCTCTGCTGTGGAGGCCAGAATAAAGTAATACCGTAATTTGTTGTGAGTTCATGCACTTTGTTGGTTTTGTTCTTTGAGCAAGGTGATGTTCATGCACGGCTCATTTTGTGCACCAGTAAAAAAACATATACCTATGTCTTGAATTTGGAAAAAAATATCATATTTTATTTATCACTAAAGGGTTCGGTGAATGTGCATATGAAACTGGTGGGTTCAGTACCTCAAAAAAGGTTAAGAACCACTGTTCTAATATTTTTAACATCTGCAATTCTACTCTCTGAGTCTCTTACTCCATTGAGCTATAGTTTAAATTTATTGTTTCTAAATTATCTGACACAGCTAAATCAAACTTTCCTAATCAGATTAGATTTCCTCAAGATAGGAATTTTACCTTTTTTATATTCCTTATGAAAATTCCTTAGTGGGTACTTGATAAAAGTGCATTAATTATAGAATTACTAATAAACAATTACATGATGACAAATGTCTTTAATGTTTCAACACTTAAGTATACAAAAAATAAAACAACAGTGTGTATCAAAACTATGATATAGTTTACAACAAATTTATTACTGTAAATAATTCTATGCATTTTCAAAAATTACATTACTGTTATTTTTTTAAAGGGGGAGCAAGGGATTGTTATGAAGTACTTCTTCATTATAGAGCAGTAGTTTGATTGGTTATATTCTGAAAAAAGAATGACACATTTTCTCTTATTCTTTCAAGAAAAGGATCTTTAAGATTTAAATGATCTCCAGAAAAATGTTTCCATTGCTTCAGCTGTGACATGGAGAGAGGTTTCAGGGAGTTGGACGTCTTGTGAGCTAGACCATGCTGACAATTTAAAGAGACAGGGAGTTTTTCCAATGAATCACCTGCAATAAGTAAAAGAATGAAAAAATTCTCAAGCCAATCAATATTCTAAATATACATTACTTTTTTAATTAATGATAAAGCGAGTTTATGCAATTTATTACATTTTGGCCTCTGACTTCAAGGACCTTATGGTCTAGTGGGAATATACACATTAAACAAATAATCATCCAAAGAGATATGTCACAGATCTGCAATTCTTTTTCTAAAACCTTTGGGACATAATATATTTCCAAATTCAGAAAATAATTAGAAAAATCTGGGAGAGCACTCCATAATCAAGCCTATTAATACTCTGAAGCAAGTCATATGAATAGTACTATAAAATGGGTTAAAGACTATTTATAAATTCACATCAATTTTGGTAAGGTTTTTGCCACCAAATGAGCTTATTGCAAATCTATAAAGATAAAACAAGTTTTAGATTTCAAAACTGAAGAAAAGGGACTATGGACCTGTATTATAAATAGAGGTAAAGGTATGAAGTTAGATACGTGGGATATATAAGATACAGGGATCTGAGAACATATAACAGGATAAACTGACTTGTTTTTATTAAGATCTGAAAGATGAGAAGGCAAGAACTATGTGGAGAAGGGAAATAAGCACAGCTGAGGAACTCACAGGAGCCTAATGCAATTCGGGCTAAAGAGCAAAGGCAAAGAATAATGTAAGAAAAGAAGTTAGGTAATGCAAGGTGAAGCACACATTCAAGGGCTGGCTGATGCAAAATGCTGTAATCAAATTATGAATGGAAGAGGCAAGTAGTTATTCAGTAAATCTATTTCTCTTTCCCAGGGCACTTAGCCACATTTCCCAGCCTCCATTACAGTTAGATAGTTAGATGCAACCACTGGGTCTAGCCTATGCAATATGTATAGGTCTGGCCTATAAAAATCCCCTCCACCACATGGTTTCCTACTTCTTCTCTTTCCTCACCTGCTGGCTGGCAGCCTCAGGGATCCCAGAAGGGAATCTAACTCCTAAGGGGATGGAAGAACCGAAGTGGAAGAAGCCTGGATCACTAAATCACCTTATAGAAGGCTGTCCATTATGTTACTACTCCATGACCTGTTAGATGAATGGGAAATATCCTTCTGTTGTGGTAGGCCACTGTGCTTCCTGAGGTTCTTGAGCACTTATCCTACCACTTGGAAGATTTTATACTTTAGCCTAAAGGCAAAGCAGGCTATTGAAGATTTTATTTTTTTAACCTTTCAATTATAAGAAACTTCTACTATATAAAAGTTGAGAAGATGGAAAAAGAATCTACAGGTTCATAGTCCCCCCCTTCAGTAACTTTCAACTAAGAGCCAATCCTGTTTTACTGAGATCCCACTTCCTCCATTCCCTATTATTAAATATATGTCGTACCATTTCAGCTGTACATATTTCACTTGCATTTATAAAAGATAAAGACTTCTCTTTACATTTTATCACATCTAAGAAAAAACTGATGGGCCTGACCAGTGGTGGCAGAGTGATAGAGTTTCAACCTGGGACGTGGAATTTCCAGGTTCGAAACCACAAGGTCTCCAGCTTGAGCACAGGGTCACCAGCTTGAGTGTGGGGTCATCAACATGATCCTATGGTCACTGGCTTGAGCCCAAATGTTCACTGGCTCTGCTGCACCCCCCACCCCCTATAAAGGTACATATGTGAAGCAATCAATGAACAACTAAAGTGCTGCAACTACGAGTTGATGTTTCCTATCTCTCTCCCTGCTTCTCTCAAAAGAAAAATTGGTGTTCTTAATATCATCAAAATCCCCTCAATGTTCAAAGTAACTGAGGTTTTAATAAAAGAGATGACAAGATTACTTTGAGAATCCAGCAGACAGAATACCTTCAAAGTATTGACCAAAAAAAAAACTATTAACTAGAATTATACAGCTAAAAAAAATACATTTTGAAAAATCAAAGATTGAGAATGTTAACCACCAATAGGACCCATTAGAAACAAGAAACAACATAAAAAGACAGTGGAAATGAATCAAAATATGTTAAAAATTATAATAAAAAATAATAAAAAAAGAAAATCCAGCTTTATGCTATTAATAAGAGAGATACCTAAAACATAAGAACCCAGAAATATTTATGGTAAAGAATGGGAAAAGATACACCAGACGAGTACTATAAGAAAGCTGAGGCAACGTGGGTAACATGTTAAGACAAATGAAAGCAAAAGCCACTAGGAATAAAGAAATGACTACATAATAAAATAGACCATAATGAAAAAAATCACTAAGATGATATAAAATATATGAAGCAAAATTGACAGAATAACAAGAAACTTCGTCCACTATAATACTGCAAGATTTTTAATGTCTTTCAGTAACAGACAGATCTAACAATAAATTAGGTTATTAATAAAAAATGGGCAATTGATGTGAACAGATTGTTTATATCAAGGAAATATGGCTCTTAAATATAGGAAAATATGCTCAACTTCACTCATAATAAGAAAAAAGCAAATTAAGACCAGGCCAATATACATTTTTTTTACTATCAAATTGGCAAAATCCAAACAATTTGATCAAGCACTAAACTGGCAAAGCTGTGGGGAAATAATCATTTTAGTACATTGTTGTGGGGTGTAAATAATACAGCCCCTAATTAAGGGCATTTTAGCAATATCTATTAAACCTACAAATGCATATATTCTCTGACCAAGTAACACTGATAATTTACCTTATAACTATACTTGAACACATGGAAAAAGATATATCAAGATAAATATGAACTGGAAAGAACCGAACTGTGTATTTGTGGGAGAGAGAAAAATAAACAACAGAGGATTATATAGCTAAGGGGAAAAAAGTGAGGAAACTTTCTGTAATGATGCAGAAAGATCTGAAAATTCACTATTAAATGAAAAAGGTATAGTTTATACCAGGGGTCAGGAACCTATGGCTTGCGAGCCAGATGTGGCTCTTTTGATGGCTTGCATCTGACTCCCAGACAAATCTTTAATAAAAAAAATAATAATGTTAAAAATATAAAACATTCTCATGTATTACAATCCATTCATTTCCTACCACTCATGTTCATGGCTGCAGGTGGCTGGAGCCAATCACAGCTGTCCTCCAGGACAACACCAAATTTTTATTGGATAATGCGTAAGGTACACGGGTCGTTGTATGGCTCTCACAGAATTACATTTTAAAATATGTGGCGTTCATGGCTCTCTCAGACAAAAAGGTTCCCGACCCTGGTTTATACAAATACTATGCTACCCTTTATTAGGAGGGAGGGAATGGACAAGAATATGTATTCAGAATTCCTCGCATATGCATAAAAATGTATCTAGGACACACAAAAAATAATTCTAGTTACAGGGCAGAAGGGTTAGAAATTAGGCAGGTGGGAATACTGTGGGAGGAAGAGTTTTCACTATATACAACTTATATATTTTTAAAATATTTTTATCTTTTGCCTGATTTTAGAAAGAGAGGAAGGAGTAAGAGGAAGGAGAAACATTGATTTGTTGTTCTACTTATTTATGCATTCCAGGATTAAACCTGCATCCTTGGCAAAATGGAATAACGCTCTAACCAATTGAGCTATTGGGCAGGACTACAATCTATATTTATATTTTAAGTGACTAACCCATATAAATATATTACCAATTTATGAGCTAAAACAGAAAATTTTTAAATGTATAAAAGAAAAAATTGATTTGGTAACAAAATTTGACTAATATGGCAGAACTCTAAACTAAGTAATTAGAGAATAGACATGGTTTTTATGCACAATGAAACATTTACAAAGTGACCACATACCAGGCCACACACCAAGTTTGTATAATTATCAAAGAATCAATATTATGCAGACCATATTTCAGACTATAATAGTGCCATAGTCAGAATTCAATAACAAAACTAAAATACATTTTAAGACACATTTTGAAATAATTCATGAGTTAAGGAGGATATCATTATGGAAAATACAAAATATTTAGAACTGAATAATAAAAAGACTGCATGGCAGAATTATAAGATTCAGCTTAGAGAAAAATTTACAGCCTTAAGTATCCATTTCATAAAAGAAGACTGAAAATCATTAAGCTAAGCATTCAATTTGAAAAATAAAAACAGAATAAGTACAAGAAAGAAAAAAGAAAAGCAGAATTAAAATAGAAAATCAAGTATTAATTTAAACGAAATATAAATTCTTCCATGTCAGTCTCAACAGTTTAACTTCTTAAACCTATTCAATAAAATTTATCAAGTGACTTCAAACTCTTGGACATTGCTCTCTCAAGGTCTACTTCTCATTCAGTTCCTATTTAAATGGTGTTAATTCCAGAGAATTGACATTTTTGCTTTACTTAACCAGCACTAGCAGTTCATCGAGTACTGAGAAGTATAGTGGCCCATGCTGTCTCAGAAAATATGACCCCATTACGGTTAATGTCTACACAAAACATAAAGAGCAAAATTATTCTGTAAAGTGTATATTTTTTCTGAAATAGAAATAAGGATTAAAAACATTTTCTAATCTGACCGGTGGTTGCACAATGGATAGAGCATCTACCTGGGACACTGAAGTCCCAGGTTTGAAACCCCAAGGTTCCTGGCTTGAGTGGAGGTTTGCCAGCTTGAGCATGGGGTCACCAGAGTGGTCACTGGCTCAAGCCTAAAGGTCACTGACTTTAAGACCAAGGCTTGAACACGGAGTCACTGGCTTCGATTGAACCCTAACCCAGTTAAAGCAGGCATGAGCAGCAATCCACAAACAACTAAAGTGACACAACTACAAGTTGATGCTTCTTGTCTCTTTTCCTTCCTGTCTCTCTCTTAATAAAAATTTTTATCATCAGACCAGGTGGTGGTACAGTGGATAAAGCGGTGACCTGGGACACTAAAAACCCAGGTTTGAAATCCCGAGGTCACCAGCTTGAGAGCAGGCTCATCCAGCTTGAGCACTGGGTTGCCAGCTTGAGCATAGAATCATAGACATGATCCCAAGTTGCTGGCTTGAGCCCAAACGTCACTGGCTTGAATCCCAAGGTATCTATCTGGGCTTGAGCGCAAGCTTGCTGGCTTGAGCAAGGGGTCACTGGCTTGCCTGGAGCCCCCCTGGTCAAGGCACATAGGAGAAAGCAATCAATGAATAACTAAGGTGGTGTCGCAACTATGAGTTGATGCTTCTCAACTCTTTCCCTTCCTGTCTGTCCCTCTCTCACACTAAAAAAATAAAAATAAATAAAAAATAAATGAAGCCATTAGACCAGGATTTGAAAGATTTCTCTAAGTTAAAATTTTCACAACTGATTTAAAAACAAGACACTAAATTGAGATTAAGGTTCTAATTAATATTTTCTCAAAAACTGATTTGACAGTTGTCCTATGACCTGGGGAAGAAACAAAGTCAACATTTACAAAGGTTCTATATTTTAGTTATTCTGTATTTAAGTATTTTCAACTGCTGAAGAGAGACAAATTAACTTTACCATCATAGCAGAATTAAGATAAACAAACCTGTCTGATCTTGTTCTTCTGTACAGTCACAGTCAAGCAGGTCATGAGTAACACAATGTGAACTTTCATGTAATGTGAACAAATTTTTAAGTTCCTCTACTGAAAATTGAATATGTTCAGATGTCTTGGTTAGGTCTACAACTGCCCCAGAAAGACCTTGCTTACTGATTTGCCTTTGATAGATCTTTTCTTCTATTGTACCTGAAGAGAAAATACTCTCATTAGATTTACCTCAAATCTTTGTCTTTTATTTTTGTAGGGTAAAATAGGTTTAGCATTCTAGTTAACAAAAGAACAATTAATTCTTAACACTGAAGCACAGTTTAATAACAAAATTTTTTAAATATTAAAAAAAATTATTTGTTTTAGTGAAGGGGGGGAGAGAGAGAAAAAGACAGAGAGAAGGGGGGGAGGAGCAGGAAGCGTCAACTCCCATATGTACCTTGACCAGGCAAGCCCAGGTTTTTGAACCGGCAACCTCAGTGTTTCAGGTCAACGTTTCATCTACTGTGCCACCACAGGTCAGGCCAACAAATTTTTCTTATTGAAAGGGAATTCATTTTTTGTCACATTGAAGGATTATTACCTGTGGTTAGGAGTCTATAAATATGTACAGGATGTTTCTGACCATCTCTCCACACTCTAGACATTGCCTTAGAAAATAAATGAGAATTCTCAGAGTATAGTTAAAACTAATCATCTTTTCCACATAAGCCATTTGCATTAATACATTCAAGATTAGAAATTCTAGATTTTACTTATAGCTTAAAAAAAAAACCAACAAAGCCCAGGCCTACCTAAGCATTCTCCACTTCATATTTTTTTCCTGGGAAAAATAAAGAGATAGACACCCACTGTGGTACTGTAAAATAACTGCAAGGGTGTCAGCAAGAGAGAGGGTTGGCCTATCTGCATCAAAGAATGGCACAGTGAGTTTAAACAGCAAGAATGCGAAGAACTATATATATCGTTAGCATGGAGGGTTTATTTCCAGTCAAAGTAACTCATGATTTGTCCTAAAGGAACCCCTAGGATACCTGCAATCACATCAAGCTCTAGGCAGTTCCTTATGGTTTCAGGATCAGTAATTTTGTACAGTAAAAGGTTGACACTTAAACCCTGCACATTCCAAAGAAAAGTCTGGCTTTCCAATCAGCTCCTGGGAGATAACCTCTAAGCTCTTGCCTAATAAGAGGATTTTTGTTTACCTGGGGCCCTGAGCCACACTGGATAGTTCATGCTAACAATGTGATTTAGGTGATAGCCTTGGACTATGTTCTATCAGTTTGACCTCTGGTGGATCTAGAGACTGAATATCCAAAGTCCTGCACGCTTACATGACCAACCACCAACAAAAATTCTGGACACCAAGATGCAAGTGAACTTCTCCATCTGACAATACTCCATATGAGTTATCACTTGTTGATGCTAAGAGAATTAAGTGTTGTCCAGTATAGGAAGAAGACTGGAAGCTTCTGCCTGGTCTCTTCAGGACTCTGCCCTATGTACCTTTTTACTTTTACTGAGTGTAGTCTATACCTTTTCACTGTAATAAAAACAAAGCTATTAACTTAGGTGCAAATCTTTAAGTAAAAATCTCAAAATACATAAAGATGGACTGTATTCTGAAGAAAACTAAAGGCTTCTTCTGAAATACTTTCCTAAATAAGCTAATTTTATATCTTTACTGTATTCTGCACAAAAACTGATCATAGCATCTATAATACTTTATTTTCTTCCCCTGATGGTGATAAGCATCCTGAAGGCCCAATTGTGCAATAGAGTATAGAGACATACAGGTTTAGGTTTGAATCCCTGCTCTGCCTCTTATAAGCTATGTGACCTAGAACAAGCTTCCAAATCATCATCTGGAAAATGGGACTGATAATATACACACTTGCAAGGATTATTGAGAAGAATGAATATACATAATCATACATCGTCATCTTTGTATTCCCACCAGGTATATCCCTAGTAGGCATTCTATAATGATTATTTTGTTTTTGTTTTAATTTTTTTATTAAATGAGAGGCAGGGAGGCAGAGAGACAGACTCGCACATGTGCCCCTGACTGGAATCCACCTGGCAAGCCTACCAGGCAGTGCTATACCCATCTGGGCTGCTGTTCCATCGCTTGGTAACCAAGCTATTTTAGTGCCTGAGGTGAGGCCACAAAGTCATCCTCAGCGCCTGGGGCCAACTTTGCTCCAACCATTCGAGCCATGGCTATAGGAGGTGAAGACAGAGAGGGAGAGGGAGAGGAGGAGGGGGGAGGGGTAGAGAAGGAGATGGTCCCTTCTCCTGTGTGCCCTAACCGGGAATCGAACCTGGGACTTCCACAGGCCAGGCCAAAGCTCTACCACTGAGCCAATGGCCAGGACCTATAATGTTTATTTAATGCATAAAAAAATCCTACCTGGATATCAGTGGCTGGATTCCAGTCAATGTCATAGAGAATTAAGTGAGATGCTCCAATAAGGTTAAGTCCCACACCACCAGCTTTTGAACTTAACAACAAAATAAAATCAGAAGAGTATTTACTGTTGAAGCCATCAACAATTTGCTGCCTTTGAGAGATTGGTGTTTGTCCATCAAGTCTTGTATAAGCATATCCATAACGCTTACATATTTCTTGTAAAATATTCAGGGTTTGTGTGTAGTTGGATACCAACACGACCCTGTCAATCAAAAAGAAATGCTCTTGATATATACAATTTTCGGCAATATTTGATTATTTTAATTAAAGGTAAGTACTAAATAATATTATCACTGATATTTATAGAACATGAAACAATGACCATATACATTAAAACACTGGTTACTCCTTCAAATTCAACTTTGAAGTCAATATCTAAGAGACTTCCAGTTTTAAGATTGTGAAGTAAATACCTGTCTGCCTTCTTCACTTCTCTGAAGTCACCCTAAAACAGCAAAAAAATGAAAACCAGAAATACAAATTCTATCTTTGATAAAACAAGGAGACATCAGACTTCACAAAAACAACTCCAAAAGCTAGAATATGTATAAAGCTATCACTTCAAAATTCTAAGAGAACACTATTTCAATCTAGAATCTTATAACCAGGTTAGCTGTCAGTCAAGTGCTAGGGTAGAATAAAGACAGCTTCAGACAGAGAAGAAGTCAAAAAATATTTACCTCCCGTCTTCTCTTTCTTAGAAAGCTACCACAGGATATATACTCTAGCAAAACGTGACACACAGGAAACAGGAGATCCAACACAGATGAGAAGAAAAAGGCATTTATAGGTGATAGTTAAGCAAAGTTCCAGGAAGGTAGCTATGTAGCAAGATTAGAGAACAACCAGTTCAAATTGTAGCAGGACAGCAGAGGACTCCAAGATAAGAGACAAAGAAAATATACTGCTCACAAAAATTAGGGGACATTTCAAAATAAATATAAAATGATAAAATATCCCATAATTTTTGTGAGCAATATATAAAGGAACTTAAAGACTGATAGGAACATAATGATAAAGGGAACAATTCAACAGGAAGATATAACTATTATAAATATCTACGCACCAAATATAAGAGCCCCGACATTCATAAAGCAGACTTTGATGGATATAAAGGGCGAGATTAACAGCAATACTATCATAGTAGGGGATTTCAATACCCCACTAACAACACTGGATAGATCCACAAGAAAGAAAATTAATAAAGAAACAGCAGACTTAAAGGAGACACTAGATCAACTTGATTTAATAGATATCTTCAGAACTTTTCACCCTAAAGCAGTAGAATATACATTCATCTCAAGCGCTCATGGTACGTTTTCTAGGATAGACCACATGTTAGGACACAAAAATGGTCTCAATAAATTTAAGAAGATTGAAATCATATCAAGCATTTTCTCTGATCACAATGCCATGAAACTAGAAATTAACCACAAAAGAAAAACTGAAAAATACTCAAACACTTGGAAACTAAATAGCATGATATTAAATAATGAATGGATTAACAATGAGATCAAAGAAGAAATAAAAAATTTTCTAGAAACAAATGATAATGAGCAAACATCAACTCAAAATTTATGGGACACAGCAAAAGCAGTACTGAGAGGGAAGTTCATTGCACTAAAGGCATATCATAAGAAGCTAGAAAAAGCTCAAATAAGCAACCTGACCCTGCAGCTAAAAGAACTAGAAAAACAACAACAAATAAAACCCAAGACAAGTAGAAGGAAGGAAATAATAAAGATCAGAGCAGAAATAAATGACATAGAGACTAAGGAAACAATACAGAGGATCAATGAAACCAAAAGCTGGTTCTTTGAAAAGGTAAACAAGACTGATGAACCTTTAACTAGACTCACCAAGAAAAAAAGAGAGAGGACTCAAATAAATAAAATTAGAAAGGACAGTGGAGAAAAACAACTGATACAACAGAAATACAAAGCATTGTAAGAAAATACTATGAAGAACTCTATGCCAAAAAATTAGACAATCTAGGTGAAATGGACAAATTTCTTGAATCATATAAACTTCCAAAAATCAATCTGGAAGAATCAGAACACCTAAACAGACCAATTACAACAGATGAGATCGAAACAGTTATCAAAAAACTCCCAAAAAAGAAAAGTCCTGGGCCTGATGGCTTCACAAGTGAATTCTATCAAAAATTCAAAGAAGAACTAACTCCTATCCTCCTCAAGCTATTTCAAAAAATTCAAGAGGAAGAAAGACTTCCAAACTCCTTTTATGAGGCGAGCATAATTCTGATCCTAAAACCGGGCAAAGACAACACAAAGAAAGAAAATTATAGGCCTATATCCCTGATGAATTTAGACGCTAAAATTCTCAACAAAATATTAGCCAACCGGATCCAGCAATATATGAAAAAAATCATAAACCACGATCAAGTGGGATTTATTCTGGAGAGGCAAGGCTGGTTCAATATTCGCAAATCACTCAATGTGATTCATTACATAAAAAAAAAGGAAGGATAAAAATCACATGATAATTTCAATAGATGCAGAAAAGGCATTCGATAAAATCCAGCACCCATTCATGCTCAAAACTCTCAGTAAAGTGGGAATACAAGGAACATTCCTTAACATGATAAAGGTCATCTACAACAAACCCACAGCAAACATCATACTAAATGGACAAAAATTAAAAGCAATCCCCTTAAGATCAGGAACCAGGCAGGGATGATCACCACTTTTATTCAACATAGTTCTGGAAGTCCTAGCTACAGCAATCAGACAAGAAGAAGAAATAAAAGGCATCCAAATTGGAAAAGAAGAAGTAAAACTGTCACTATTTGCAGATGATATGATATTGTATATAGAAAACCCTAAAGTCTCAGTCAAAAAACTACTGGACCTTATAAATGAATTCAGCAAGGTGGCAGTTTACAAAATTAATACTCAGAAATCAGAGGCATTTCTATATACAAACAATGAACCGTCAGCAAAAAGAAATTAAGGAAACAATCCCCTTCACTATTGCAACCAAAAAAATAAAATACCTAGGAGTAAATTTAACCAAGGAGGTTAAGGACTTGTACTCGGAAAATTATAAAACATTGATAAAAGAAATCAAGGAAGATACAAACAAGTGGAAGCATATACCGTGCTCATGGCTAGGAAGAATAAACATCATTAAAATGTCTATATTACCCAAAGCAATTTATAAATTCAATGCAATACCAATTAAAATACCAATGACATACTTCAAAGATATAGAACACATATTCCAAAAATTTATATGGAACCAAAAAAGAACACGAATAGCCTCAGCCATCTTAAAAAGAAAAAATAAAGCAGGAGGTATCACTCTTCCGGATATCAAGGTTTACTACAAGGCCATTATACTCAAGACTGCCTGGTACTGGCATAAGAACAGGCACAGTGATCAATGGAACAGAACAGAAAACCCAGAAATAAACCCACAGCTTTATGGACAACTGATATTTGACAAAGGAGGAAAGAACATACAATGGAGTAAAGACAGCCTCTTTAACAAATGGTGTTGGGAAAATTGGACATCTACCTCCAAAAAAATGAAACTAGACCATCAACTTACACCATTCACAAAAACAAACTCAAAATGGATAAAAGACTTAAATGTAAGCCGTGAAACCATAAGCATCTTAGAAGAAAACATAGGCAGGAAGCTCTGTGACATCTGTAGCAGCAATATATTTGCCGATTTATCTCCATGGGCAAAGGAAATGAAAGGCAAGATAAACAAATGGGACTATATCAAACTAAAAAGTTTTTGCACAGCTAAAGACAATAAGAACAGAATAAAAAGACAAACCACACAATGGGAGAACATATTCGACAGCACGTCTGATAAGGGGTTAATAACCAAAATTTATAAAGAACTTATAAAACTCAACACCAGGAAGACAAACAATCCAATCAAAAGATGGGCAAAAGAAATGAATAGAAATTTCTCCAAAGAAGACATACAGATGGCCAAAAGACATATGAAAAAATGCTCAACATCACTAATCATTAGAGAAATGCAAATCAAAACCACAATGAGATATCACCTCACACCAGTCAGAGTGGCACTCATCAGCAAAACAACACAGAACAAGTGCTGGTGAGGATGTGGAGAAAAGGGAACCCTTCTGCACTGCTGGTGGGAATGCAGACTGGTGCAGACACTGTGGAAAACAGTTTGGAGATTCCTCAGAAAATTAAAAGTCGAACTGCCTTTTGACCCGGTTATCCCACTTTTAGGAATATACCCTAAGAACACCATAACACTGTTTGAAAAGAAGAAATGCGCCCCCATGTTCGTGGCAGCATTGTTCACAATAGCGAAGATCTGGAAACAGCCCAAGTGTCCGTCAGAAGACGAGTGGATTAAAAAGCTATGGTATATATATACTATGGAACACTATTCAGCCATAAGAAATGATGACATCGGATCATTTACAACAAAATGGATGGAACTTGATAACATTATACGGAGTGAAATAAGTAAATCAGAAAAAAAACAACAACTGAGAACAGCATGATTTCATACATAGGTGGGACATAAAAGTGAGACTATGAGACATGGACAAGAGTGTGGTGGTTACGGGATGGGGGGAGGGAGGGGAGGGTGGGATAGGGAGACGGGGAGGGGGACAGGGAAAACCAGATGGAAGGTGACAGAGGACAATTTGACTTTGGGTAATGGGTATGCAACACAATTGAATGATAAGATAATCTGGAGATGTTTTCATTGTACATATGTACCCTGATTTATTGGTGTCACCCCATTAAAGTTAATAAAAAAAAAATACTGATAGGAACCATGTACGTTACTAACAGGTACTGAAGGGTATGAGAAGACTTTGTAATATAAAATTAAGCAAATGGGAAGGAGGTATAAAAAGGCAATCAGTAGCTCCAGGAGAGAAAAAGTTGTTTTGTAGGCCCTCGCCGGTTGGTTCAGTGGTAGAGCATCAGCCAGGCATGTGGAAGTCCCTGGTTCGATTCCCAACCACGGCACACAGGAGAGGTGCCCATCTGCTTCTCCACCCTTCCCCCTCTACTTTCTTTTTATCTTTCTCTTCCCCTCCCACAGGCAAGGTTCCATTGGAGTAAAGTTGGACCCAGGCACTGAGGATGGCTCCATCTTAGGTGCTAGAATGGCTCCTGTTGCAACTGAGCAATGCCCCAGATGGGCAGAGCATCGCCCTCAGTGGGTTTGCCCAGTAGATCCCAGTCAGACGCTTGCAGGAATCTTTCTGCCTCCCTGTTTCTCACTTCAGAAAAATACAAAAAATACAAAATTAAAAAGAAAGGAACTGTAATCATGTGGGCTATTTGCCTTAGAGGTAAACAAATTAATTATAATATCATAAGCTTTAAAAATTAATTTAACCAGAATTCATTTAACTGTCTTGGAAGGATGGAAGGTGAAGGGAGGACATAAGAGTGCTAAATTCTCATGAATCATAAGAGGTGGTCATTAGTAGTATCAAAAAACAATGAGCCTGACCAGGTGGTGGCGCAGTGGATAGAGTGTTGGACTGGAATGCAGAAGACCCAGGTTTGAGACCCCGAGCTCGCCACTTGAGCGCGGGCCCATCAGGCTTGAGCAAAAGCTCGCCAGCTTGGACCCAAGGTCACTCACTCCAGCAAGGGGTTGCTCGGTCTGCTGAAGGCCCGCGGTCAAGGCACATGTGAGAAAGCAATCAGAGGACAACTAAGGTATCGCAACGGCAATGAGAAACTAATGATTGATGCTTCTCACCTCTCTCCATTCCTATCTGTCTGTCCCTATCTATCCCTCTCTGCGACTCTCTCTCTGTCCCTGTAAAAAAACAACAAAAAAAAAAACCCCACAACAATGAGATGAGTGATAGCAGTAAGATGTCACTGGACTAGGACATCTTTTGTTCTCCCATGGAAACATTAAATAAATATTTGGAAATTGATGAAAATAACTTTATAGGAGCTCTGGAAATCAAAGATCTATAGCAACGAAGCGAATGCCCAATCAAGAAAAAGCCACATTTAAAACGGTAGGGAATTTCATGGTGTTGTCAGTCATTCTTGCCCTACTGATGTGGTTAGGCATGAGGTTCTTTCACTGACTCCAAAAGAAAGCATCCCAGAGACTCAGGTGGGTCTGAAATTTTTCACAAGTCAAAGGATACTATAAATCCTCCGAAGTTGTTAAAACTCCTTGACAATCAAACATAATCACTAATTTGCAGTTTTTCTATGTATTTCTGCCTTAATTCACTGACACAGTTTGAATGTTTCCTACCTAAAGATAATCAAGACACAGTCACTGCACTACATGGGCTTATAAGAGAAACAATGATTAAATATTAAATATAATGTGAGAAGCACTCCATGAGATGGAGGTACTAGATGCTACAAAGAACAGAAGAGAGATGGCTAACTCAATCAAGGGCTAGGGGTTGTGCTAAAGTGCTTAGAAATTTCTGGATGACAACTGGGAGTCTGAATGATTTTTTTTAAGGAGTAACATGTCATATTTCTATTTAGAAATATAATTTAAGGCAATGTTGATATGTAATAGGATTGAAAGTTAGAGGAAAACATATAGTTCTTAAGAGACTTTCATAATCCAAATCAGTAACTACATATAAGAAACAAAACAAAAATCTCGGTACTGGGAGAATATGGATTTCCAAGATTTGAAATAAAATCAATAGAATTCAGTGACTGATAATGTTGAGGAAGTGAAGGAGAAAAGCTGAGTCTGAAACGATAAGGTTTTTTGTTTGCATTATGTAGCACTCGTCAAGCCAAGGAAAAATGAAGAGGATCAGGCTTGCAATGGCAAAATGATGAAGCCGCTTATATGAAAGTTAAAGTCTGGTAGGACATCAGGATAGATTTAGGTGTCTATTAAACAATTAAAAAGAAGGATGTGGAAACTAGAAGAGAGAGTTGAACTAAAGAGACAGATTTGTAATCCACACTAAATGGATGACAGTTAAACCTATGGGGAGTAAAGATAACCCAGGAAAGGTGTTCAGAGAAAGGAGGCTCAAGAGAAAAAAACCCTAAGGAGCATCAACATTTACAGGACAGTAAAAGAAGGATTCTAAAAGAGATTAAGGTACAAGCTAGGTATTATATACCAAAAGACATCTCTGAGTTTAAAAAATATATGTATTTACTTACATTTAGTTTTCTCTTAAATAAAAACTTACAGACACATTGGTAATAATGAGTTTAACAAATACTGGGAGTTGACCATGCCCTCAAGGAAAACTACTTCTTTTTAAGGTTTTCTTCTTTAAAAAAAAAAAGGAAGTGTTGGGGGAATAAGAACATACTTTAAGCCAAAATTCCATAAGCACTTAAAGCAGTTTATGAAACTGACCACTTACTTTTCAGTAGGACAAAGTCCCTGGATGACTGCTACGAGCTTTGTCAGCACCTGCAGTTTTCCTGACTCCTTCTCAGTAAACAGGAGAGGGTTGTAATCAGCAGGGAATGCATTTATCAAGCCTTCGTATAGACTCTTCTCTTCATTTTCATCCCAAGTTGAACTACATTCTTTTTCCTATTCAAAAGAATAATTAACAATGATTTGTGTTTGTTTGTTTTTTAATTGGAAGGGGAAAATGCTAAAATTATGATTTAAAAAAGGAGGGGGGTGAATATTAATAGCTACCTAAAAAGACCAAACTAACTATCATGTAAATCTTTACAGGTTACAATTTGGTCATTAAAAAAAAAAAAAAAGTAACATACATCCTACTAAGTTAGTTACAGAGCAGTTCCAGGGTAGTTTCCTAATGCCTGCTGCCTTTACCCTTTAAGTACATTATCATTGTCTAGATGTAACTTGGAGGGGAGGGAGAGCAGAGAAATAAAGGAGAGGAGAACAGAGGGCAAATAGTGCTACAAAATCTATTCTCTCCAAAACCCTGAGATTTCTCATCATCGATACCTCTTTTTCACTCTTCTTCCCTCCCTGCTATTACTCTTCTCTCCTGATGTGTGGGTTTCACACAGCACCTCCCAGGTGATACTCAAAAACAAGCACAGCAGTTCACTCACTTATCAATTTCTTCTGCGAGAATGAGCAATTCTGCCAATCAGTTAACAGAAATGTATTCTTATACCAATATTTTTTATTTTACCAATGGTTTTTAGAATAATTTATTCCAGAGTGATTATCAACACCTCTGCAATTCCCATTCCAAAACTGGCTAGTTGACATGTGAACACGTAAACAAAGATTACATTTATTAATGACTACATCACTTTTTAGGTTAAATTTCTGGGACTGGCAGGTCTCCTCACTTTTTCCTACATTTACCATATTAATCACATGTGGAAGGCTCATCTCAGCCATTTTATATTGATCCTTATTTGCAGTATCCTATGTAGTGTACTATGCCTGTTATTAGTTAGCTGCTACATTCTGGACCATTATAAGGTGTTCCTTTTTTTTTTTTTTTTTTTGACAGAGACAGAGAGAGGGACAGATAGGGACAGACAGCAGACAGACAGGAAGGGAAAGAGATGAAAGAGATGAGAAGCATCAAATCTTCATTGCGGCACCTTACTTGTTCATTGGTTGCTTTCTCATATGTGCCTTGACCAGCAGGCTACAGCAGACCGAGTGACCCCATGCTCAAGCCAGTGACCTTGGGCTCAAGCTGGTGAGCCTTGCTCAAACCACATGAGCCCGCGCTAAAGCTGGCGACCTCAAGGTTTCAAACCTGGGCCCTCTGCTTCCCAGTCCAACGCTCTATCCACTGTGCCACCGCCTGGTCAGGCTATAAGGTCTTCCTTTTAAGGAAGAATTTTTGGCTTCTATTTTTTCTGGGCAACAGGTATATGTTTCTTAAAAAGTTTCTTAATAAATAATCACAATCTTGTCTATTACAAAGTTACAGCAGCTGACTTTTATAATAAACCATGTAAATATAATAACCCATTGCAAGATAAACTTAGGAGACTTCTGGTACAACACTGCATTTTATAAGTATGTGATTAATGACCTCATCTTGTGGCACTCTAAGGTTTTCTTGTTTGAAAATTATGATTTTACTGTTTGAAGAAAAAATAAAAGGCCCTGGCCGATTAGCTCAGTTGGTTAGAGCATCATCCCAAAATACTAAGGCTGAGGGTTCGATCCCTGGTCAGAAGCAACCAATGACTGTCCAACTAAGTGGAACGACAAGTGAATGCTTCCTTCTCTCTCTCTCTCTCTCTCTCTCTCTAAAATCAACCAGTCAATCAATTAAAAAAACAAAAAAATATAAGAAAAATAAATGGTTAAGGGCAAGTTGGAGGAGATAAAAAGCTATTAATAGTTACTGTGCAACTTTGCATACTATTTTATCAAACTGCCCAATAACATTACCAGGAAATTATTATTGTCTCTGCTTTCCCGTTAAGAAAGCTAAGGCTCACAGATGTGACCTGTCCATAGTTAAAGAACTAGCAAGCAGTACAGTAGGAACTGGTACCCAGTTCCAACACCAAAACAGAAAACTCTCACTATACTTCAAACTGTCTTATGTTCATTAAATATCCACTATGTAGCCATTAAAAATTATACTTGTATAAGATATCTAATTTGGGGAAATGTTCACAATTTATTAAGTAGAAAAACAAATTATAAATAATAAGCACAGCATCATTAAACTTCAGTTTATCTAAAACAGTGGTTCTTAACCTGGGTTCTATCAAACTCTAGGGGTTCGATGAGTTGGTCTCAGGGGTTTGGAGAAGCCTCTGCCGTGGAGGCCAGAATAAAGTAATACCAGAATTTGTTGTGAGTTCATGCACTTTGTTGGTTTTGTTCTTTGAGCAAGGTGATGTTCATGCACGACTCATTTTCTGCACCAGTAAGAAAACATATACCTATGTCTTGAATTTGGAAAAAATAATCGTATTTTATTTATCACTAAAGAAGGGTTCAGTGAATGCGCATATGAAACTGGTGGGTTCAGTACCTCAAAAAAGGTTAAGAACCACTGCTTTAAAAGATCAAAGAAATTGGGCCCTGGCCAGTTGGCTCAGAAGTAGAGCATCAGCTTGGCATGTGGAAGTCCTGGGTTCAATTCCCAGTCAGACCACACAGGAGAAGCGATCATCAGCTTCTCCACCTCTCCCCCTCCTCTCTCTCTCTCCCTTCCCCTCCCACAGCCATGGCTGGAACAGGTTGGCCCAGCCACTGAGGATGGCTCCATGGCCTTGCCTCAGGCACTAAAATATTTCAGTGGCCAAGCAACAGAGCAGCAACCCCAAATAGGCAGATCATCACCCAATAGAGAGGTTGCTCGTTGGATCCTGGTCTGGTCAGGGTGCATGCTGAAGTGTCTCTCTGCCACCCCGCCTCTCACTTAATTTAAAAAGAAAAGTAGGGATGGTAATAGTACTTATTACATAAAATTTTATAAAGAATACATAAAATAATTCTAAAAACGTACTTCATATTAAAAAAAAAACGTACTTCATATTTAGTACATGATAGGTGCTTAAGAAGTGTGTTAGCTAAGATTATTATTATTATTAATACCGAAATGTGGTTTTCTCTGTCTGGAGAGCTTTATTTCTTTATAATAAATTCCTTAAAGTGGTATGCCAGGTAACAAAATATACAAAACTATAAGGTTTTTGATACATATTACCAAACTATGTTCAGTTTTAGCAATTTATATTCTAACCAGTATATAATTTGTATTTTCTTCTTTATGACTTTCTGAATTGCATACATACTTTTATAATAAAAAACTTAAATTATTTTTAATAGCAAATTTTATGTTTGCTGGCACCAAACAGACAGGACTGAGTGGCTATACAGTATTAATATAAAATAGGAAGGGAGACCATGACAAAGTACTAGACAAGGTACAAAGGGCATAGGGCACATACTCTAGATGGAGCAGAGCCTCAACCATTTCATCCCTAGTTCAGCTCCGTGAACGTGGACATGCTCTGGAGAACAAATAGGAGACTGGACCTGCTCTGTAGCAGAACCATACTGAAAAGACTCAGATCTTTGAGAAAAACCACAAAATACAACCCAGGGATTAGTCGTGTCAGTCACATGACATAGAATCCTCGGCTCATATCCTGACACAGTCTCACATACAACTTACCTTTAGAGAGTTGAACAAAAGGCAGGGGTGATTGCACAGTTTTTTAAGAGCTCCTATACATATTAGATGAGGACTATTTTCCAACAGCCCCTGAAGGCAGAACCTGACAGCCTGAGAATTCAACAGTTTTTTATACAGTTCAATCTGTAGTGCTACCGGTCGGCAAAAGACTACATTCTCTATTTTAGGTGGAAGGTATTTATTTATTATTTCTTGGGTTCTTCTGAGGAAAAAGAGTCCAGTGAGGCAAATAAGCTCAGCTGTTCTTCTCTCTCCTAATTCCTTTTCTTCCTATGAAAAAATAGAAGACTTAAAGTATTATAGACAAATAACTGCAATTAAAATCAGCATTAAGTATTTTGTAATGATAAACTAGTTACCTCCTTTCAGATTTTTATTTAACAGAATAAATAAAATACATGTTTGAGAAAGAAAAACCAACCATCAGCTCTTTAAATGTTCATAATCATTTAATTAATTGTAGCCACAAATTTTTGTTTGTTTGGCTATTTGACATCGATGAGACCCATCAAAAATTAATAATCTACAAACTAAATTATTCTGTAAGTAAGCTTTTATGTAAATACTGTAATGATACATAGTCTTAAAATCAAAGCAAAGAACTGATACAGTAAATTCTAATAAGCAAATATTTAGACAAGCTATTTATAATAAGATTAAATGTACAGAAACTTTTTGGCACAAAGCACCGCTAATTCTTTCAAAATCATTACACATTATTCATTAAATAATAGTACAGTTTAAAATCAAAATATGGTAGGAATAAAATATATATTCAACTTCTCTATAATCTTTAGAGTACACAGAACTTAACAATAAAGCTTAAAATGAATACCACATGTATATATTTGTTTATATGTAAGTAAATATTTCCTTTATATTTTAAAACTGTTTTCAATTTTTATTACAAAATAAAAAGAAATAGGTTCAGCGAAGAAAAGTCATTAAATACAACTAGGCAAATATAAGAAAATTAAAACCAACTTTAGCCCTAGCTGGTCGGCTCAGTGGTAAAGCATCGGCCTGGCGTGTGGGAGTCCTGGGTTCAATTCCCGGCCAGGGCACACAAGAGAAGTGCCCATCTGCTTCTCCACCCTTCCCCCTCTCCTTTCTATCTCTCTCTTCCTCTCTCACAGCCAAGGCTCCATTGGAGCAAAGCTGGCCCAGGTGCTGAGGATGGCTCCATGCCTCCACCTCAGGGGCTAGATTGGCTCCCATTGCAACCCAGCAACGCCCCAGATGGGCAGAGCATTGCCCCCTAGTGGGTTTTCTGGGTGGATCCCAGTCGGGCGCATGCGGGAATCTCTCTGCCTCCCTGTTTCTCACTTCAGAAAAAAAAAAAACACCAAAAAACAGCTTTAATCAACCAGAAACAACCACTGTTGTCAAGACTTATGTAAATCAACATGGCACAGGTACTCTGGTGGAAGCTGGTAAAGAATGGGGGTGTTCATCCTGCCTAGAGACAGCAGGTTTCTGGGACTGAACGCAGGGCCAAAAGGATCACTGAGGTCTTCTAATACAGCCACTGCTCTTACCAATAAGAATGTAAGTGTGGAGGAATGCTGGCCGAGATGGCAGAGTAGGTAAATGCAATATTCACATCCCCCCATGACCATATCAAAATTACAACTAAACTACAGAACAATCGTCATTAAGAACTGACTGCTGGCCTATGGTGGAGCAATGAATAAAGCATCGACCTGGGATGCCGCATCGCTGGTTCGAAACCCTGGGCCTGCCTGGTGTCAAGGCACATACACTAGCAACCAATGAACAATTAATGTGAAGCAACCAAGAATTGATACTTTTCGCTACCTTCTCTCTCTCCTCTGTCTGTAAAATCAATAAAAAAAATCTTTAAAAACAATTACTGCCTAAAATCAAGCTGAACAGAAGTCCTACACCTAAGAATATACAAAAGCCATGTTGAAACTCATATGAGGGGTAGAGATGAGGAACAGGCTGGTCCCATGCCCATGCGTGGAAGTTAGAAATCAGGACGTATTTTCAGCTGCAGAAGTCCCCCTTGAGGGGCAAAAAGTCCCAACCCCAGACCAGGGTCCTCAACCCAGCATTCCAGTGTCAGGAAGAGAAGTCCCCATAAATTTCTGCTTTGAAAACACAGAGATTGGGGTTCGGTGATGCGGAGAGCTGCTAAACTCCCACACGTTCCTCTTAATGGGCCCATGCATGGACTTACTCTGAGTCACTCGCTCTGAGTTCCAGTGTCTGAAACAGCCATTCCAAAGGCACCAAGAATATATGGGGAGGAACTGAATTGTCTGGCTACAAGGCAAAGACTGAAGGAGCAGCTTTCTCAAATAGAAGTGCTGGCAGAAGCCACTGTTCCTTGTTGAGCCTTCCCTTTATAGGCACAAGTAGACACCAAATCTAAGTTTCCATCAACCTAAGTAGTTCACCCTTACCCAGGGCCATCCAAGCCTCTCCCAGTGCCACTTCTATAACGGCCTGTCTTGCTTTGCTCATGCTGCAGGCTTTCCTAAAATCACTGAAAGGTTCACAAACCCCAAACAAACATCTGGTCTCAGCATGCCAGTACCTTTTACTAAGCAACCACAAGCTTAGTACTAGTGGGAACCATTTGCAAGTCACTCTGTAGTTCATACCAGATGGCCCTGGACAGGGAACGGGCAGCAGTCGACCTTGGCCTACACCTCTAGCAGCCAGTGGCTCAATCACTTTGAGCATTGGTGCAGGTGCTGAGGATAGCTCGGCTGGGCCAAGCGTCAGCCTCACACACTGAGGGATAGCTTGGTTGGTTCAAGCATTGGTCCCAGACAGGGGCTGCCAGGTAGATCCTGGTCTTGGCACATGTGGGAGTCTGTCTGTCTACCCTCTTCTCATTAAAAAAACAAAACAAAAAAAAAACAAAAAAAACCCCACAGAGGTGGTACATATATGGACTATGACTCAGCCATAAAAAAAGAATGAAACGTTGCCATCTGCAAAAACATGGTAGATTTAGAGGGTATTACACTAAGTAAAATTAATCAAACAGAAAAAGGCAAATTCCGTATGATTTCATTTATATGTGGAATCTAAAAAACAAAACAAAACAGAAACAGACACATAGATACAGAGAATATGTTGATGGCTGCCAGATGAAAGGGTATTTTGGGACTGGGTGAGTGAAAAAGAAGATATTAAAAAGTAAAAATTGGTACTGTAGTTTCAAAATATTCATGGGGATGTAAAGTATAGCATAGAAAATATAGTCAATAATATTGTAATAACTATGTATGGTATCAGATATGTACTGATTTATTGGGATAATCACTTTATAAGTTACATAAATATCTAATTATATTGTACAGCAGAAACTAACATAATATTGTATGTCAACTATAATTGAAAATTTTTTTAAAAATCATTAAAAAATGGCTTATGTATATCTTCCAAGTTTTTTTCTTGGCACAAATATGCAAATATATTCAATATTTTATATATTTAGGTTTTTTTATAACAAAAACAAAAACAGATCTCAAGCTATGAACCCTCATGGAAACAAACAAAAAAAACAGTTTAGCTTACTGTTGTATTCCAATGTTGAGTACTTAATTAGCATTTGACAACTTTTAACATGTAAGTGTTGGATAAATAAATGAATGCAATTTTATCTTTAAATAATGTATCAAAAGCATTCTCCATGCTATAAAAACTTACATAAACCATTGTTTTTATAGTTCCTGGTCTGGGAAATGCTCAATAAATATATGTTGACTAATTACCATATTTTATTAATTCTGAGACTTTTTTTTCACTGAAGATTCTCTGAAATAGGATGCTTTTTACAGCTAGTGACTTCTTACATAATTGATAAGATCTTTTTCTTATTGGTATATATAATAATGATGCATTTTAGAACTGTTACTACCTTAGATTTACTGAAATATTGAGTCTATAAAACATGTAGACACAATTTTCTTACCTCAGAAATGTTTATTTTTCAATTAGTTTGTTTCCTTTAAGCATGTTTCTAATTTTAACCTTTACAACTAAATCTTTCAGCAATTTTTACAATTCCTAAAAGTTGTGCAAAGCTACAAGACATACACAATTTTAAGTCTTTCAAAACACATTGCCATTTGTACAAATTTACATTCCGACCAGTAAAGGACACTACTGTCATCTACACTTAGGATTACTTTTATAAATCCAGTCAACTAAAACATCTATAGAAAACTACAAAAGTTACTTCATGATTCTTTTGGTTTAGTTTTCAATGACGGTAATGATTAGTATTTTTATGTTTATGGTCATTTATAATTCTTTGTGAAGTACCTATTTATAAATTTTTAGAAAGTGATAATGTTATTTTCTAAAATAAGAAATGAGTCAAAATATCATGAGAAAAAAAATTAGTATACTAATTTAATTTTTCCTTAAAATTAAATTACCCAAGTTATAATTTTCCCAGACATACTGCTCTTTTTCAACCTAAATTTATTAAAATAAATTATACCTCAGAAGCAGAAGGTTGTTTTGATATAAGGATGGGTTCTTCATATATTTTTCTGTAAGATGACAAAGAGCCTAATACTCCTGGATTTACAAAATCAATTAATGCAAAAAATTCTTGCAGGTCATTCTGAACTGGAGTACCTAAAGACATAAAAGTGATGAGGTCAAGTTTGTGTTTTACCATCACAGGTCTATATAGAAATTTGTACTTTCTTCCCAAGAGGACTAAATGTAAGCAAAGACCCTAAAACTGAAGACAAAAGAGCAGCCAAATCAAGTTGAAAACAATATATTAGTAATTATATAAATTTTTATTCTAGTTTTAACTGTGCACTAAATTCTTATTTAGTACAGCACAGTAGCTGCTTGCAGGTTCTGGAGTCTGCTTGGGTTCAAATACTACCAACAGCTCTGAATGACCCTGAGCAAGTTACTTACCCCAGTTTTATTGTTTGTAAAATGGGGGTAATAATAACAGCTCCTAGGATTGTATGGATCAAATAAGTTAATCCATATACTATACTTAGAATAGGACCTAGAGCACAATAAACGTTCCATAACTCTTAGTAATTCTTAATATTATTATAACTGTGACTTTGGACATATTGCCTTAGCTCTTTAGTTAAACTCAGATTTTTTCACTTATAAAAGTGAAAAGATAATGATTTCCCAGTATATTATCAAAAGGGCGGGGGGAGAGTAAAAGAGAATGTACGTGAAGTGACCAGCACAGTGCCTGACATTTAGTAGATATTCAGTGAATGAAACCTATTTTATTACCTTTCAAACAAAGTTTTTATTTTATTTATTTATTTTATTTTACAGGGACAGAGAGAGAGTCAGAGAGAGGGATAGATAGGGACAGACAGACAGGAACAGAGAGAGGTGAGAAGCATCAATCATTAGTTTTTCATTGCCGTTGCAACACCATAGTTGTTCATTGATTGCTTTCTCACATGTGCCTTGATTGTGGGCCATCAGCAGACCGAGCTGCCCCTTGCTGGAGCCAGTGACTTTGGGTCCAAGCTGGCGAGCTTTTGCTCAAGCCAGATGGGCCCGTGCTCAAGCTGGCAACCTCAGGGTCTCAAACCTGGGTCTTTCACATCCCAGTCCGATGCTCTATCCACTGCACCACCGCCTGGTCAGGCTACCTTTCAAAGTTATCAGATCAAATTGGGATATTCACATATCCTAAATGTTGACACAGACTGAAATGGATTAATATATTGATATATATATTACATACTCAAAAACTCTGGCTAACTAATTTTCAGAAAAAATATCAGCATTTTTAATAATTATAGTATCACAAGAACATATAAATTAGCATAGTCCAACTGTCCAAAGATATAAATAATAAAATTAGTTTTAAAAATGCATTTATTTTATTAACATAAAGAATATGAATTTTGCAGTGTCAGGGAGTTTAATGATCACTTCCCTCAAAACTAAATGGGTCAACCCTAGGTTAGACCAATGCTTACAAACTTTTTTAATACATTTAATCAGTTCTATATTTTTAGACATATCATAGAAAGACTAGAGAAAATATTACATTTTGTTAAGTAAGACTTTAAAACAATAACTATGACAATGACTAATAAAAATAGGGAGAATGGGAAGAGAAGTAGAGAGAAAAGAAAGGTATAAAAGGATCATTGTGGTTGGCTTCCAGTCATCCAGTCCCAACTGGTGAAACCAGGCCACGCACGACAGCCCACCTTTTGTCAATGACCGGTGTGTTAGGGCTTTATCTCCATACTGGGTCTGCAGAAGCAGAGCCTACGATAAGGACCTGGCTGCATATGACTCATGGAAGGAGTGCTCTTGGCAGAAAGGGAATAATGGAACTAGAAAATCGCAGGGAGAGAAACTAAGCAAGGATGTCCTCAGCTAGAAATATAGCTCAAGCTCAATTATAGGGAGGCTTAGAGCATAAATTGTGCCATAAAGTTGTTTCTGAAATTATCAGAAGTCAATCACTTACCAAGCTATCGGTGACAGAGTAGGCTCTTATTCCACCAGGGATAATTCTCCAGAAAAGACAGGAGACATGAGTTGTTTAATCAATAGTCCTAGCAGCTAAGAGATGGGTGCTACCAGAAAAGGGTAGCTCAGAAGGGTGCAACTGTTTCCACCAACATCATGTGTCCCACCCTGTCTAGTGAGACATGAGAGAAAGTGAGGGAGGAGGAGCTTCTGGGAAAGTTTCCTCACTCTTGAAAACAGATAAACAGGAAGAGCCAGTCCCTGCT
Organism: Rhynchonycteris naso; assembly: GCA_037038555.1. Taxonomy (NCBI): domain Eukaryota; kingdom Metazoa; phylum Chordata; class Mammalia; order Chiroptera; family Emballonuridae; genus Rhynchonycteris; species Rhynchonycteris naso. Next base: position 247,110,590 of record CM072998.1, read on the forward strand.
CTCCTTTGGCTAGCACCACATCTAGATGTGATGTCTGGAACGGCTCCAGTCACCTGTCACCAGTCTGAGGATGAAGCCAACAACAGCACAGTGGAAGACAAAAAGAACCAAAATCCTTAATGATACTGTTTAGCTGCTGTATCACCACCACTGAGCCTGTGCTAGCTCTAGATTTCCAGTTATGTGGGAGAATTAGCATTTAATTCAGATGTCTGTTATCTGAAATCACCCTAACTGATATATAAGAGAATGAGGCAAAAGCAAAACTGAAAAAAAGGAAAAAGGCAAAACACAAAAAGGGGATAAGAAAGAAGATTTTAGGGAAGAAAAGAAAAAGAAGGAGGAAGGAAAAACAAGAGAAAGGTATGTGGCTAAAAGAGAAAGCAGTACACTAGCATAGTACCATTCTGAGAAGTTGTAACAAAGGCTGTCTAGAGCTAGTTCAGACCCTAATTCAATGCTTTTAGTACTCATCTCTAATTCTAGATGAAACAGAACTTGTAAAAGAAGCTAAATAAATTCATGTGAATAAATGTCAAGCAGCAATGTCCTATGACAAGAAAAAAGGAAATATCAATGATTTTCAAGTTAACTTGATATGTCTACTAAAACGATATTCAGAGCTTTGGAAGAAAAACTTCTAGGGAAATAGAAGACCTCTTGCTCTTTTCCTACCTTTAATCCAACACACATACACACAAAATACTTTTTCTCTGTTCTACTGTTATTTTCTAAGACATAAATCTACCACTCAATGCAAGTACTAGACTCTACCAATAACCTACACCTATACGCTCCTCTATAACCTCCATAAAAGCTCTATGAGCACTTTATACATATTCATACATAGATTTTTCCTTTAGGTCCTATAGTTCTCCTTCTCGAAATCTATATAGTTAAAGTATATGCTTATAGATACTCATCACCACGTTCGTTTTTAATATTATACAATATCATAGAAAAATGTTCACAATAAGTGCATTTTGATATGCATATGTGTATATGAATAAAACTATTTTATATGTACATATAAAGAAATATTCTGTGTGAGAGTGTGTATAAAGGATTATTTTTAACTTTCAGTCTTTAATAAGAATTTTGCTTCAAATCTCAGATTCCTCTGTATAATAATGAAAGGACAGTTCACAGTTTGTAATAATCATTTGCCTTGTTAGGAACTGAATTACATTTTCCCCAAATTCATATGTTGAAGCCCTAACTCCCAATGCGACTGAATTTGGAGACAGAACCTTTAAGTAGGAAATTAAGATTGACTGAGGTCACAAGGGTAGAGCTGATGTCCTTTTCAGAAGAGGAGAAAGGCACCAGGGATACCCATGCACAGAGGACAGGCCATGACAGCACACAGTGAGAAGATGGCCATCAACAAGGACAGAGGCCCCAGGAGAAAACAAATCTCTTGACACCTTGATCTTAAGTTTTCAGCCTCCAAAACTTTGATAAAATAAGTTTCTGTTGTTTAAGTCACACAGTCTGTAATATTTTGTTATGGTTGCCCTAACAGTCTAACACAACTCTATTAATCAAAGTAAATCCTAACCATTTCCCAGTAACTATTAACTAAATGTTACACAGCACTAAGAAATATAATACCAGAAAACAAAATCAAAATTATTTTCATTTGATTCCTAGATAGTTTTTGAACACCGATTACGCATGTAGTACTTGCACATACTCATATACAAATGTTACTTCCACAGTAAGAAACAAATCACCTTGGGAGTCAAGTATCCTGCCTTTATAAAAAAGAATTCATTGAGGCAATTCTAAGCAGATAAAACAAACAACAAGGATTTCTAATTATAAGAGGTTGGTACTAGTTATAACCTAGATTCATAGCTCAGGGAACTGCAGTGATAATGACAAGAAAATAGAAACTAGCTAAAGAAAAAGGAAGAACAGGAGCAATGCTCTAGTCCAATGAAACTATCTTCACTAGTCAGGACCTTCCTTTTGAATAAAGTCCCAGAATCAATTTTCTACTACACATATTAAATTTAATTTGGAATGCAGGTTGAATTAGTATTTGCTTATGATTGAGAATATTAGTAAAATCGCCCATGTTCACTAAAGGAAATTATCTGATTTTCAAATGAGAGAGAATCCTATTTTTATTCCTACTGTCAGTATGGTTCAATAACCCCTATTTCTCATTCTTCTTTTTTATCTTTTTCTTCCCCTTCTAATGCCCTTTTAATTTCACAACTCCTATTACTCTTCCAATAAAGCAATACCGAGCAGTAAGAATGAACAATCTCCATTTTCCTCTTTCAACACAGCATAACTGTAACAGCATAGAAACTTCATTTTTTTAATCTGACCTTTTCTCTTTTCTTTCCTTTTGATTGAAACTGGCTTCAGCCAGCACTATGATTTACCTGCCTCCTTCTTCCTTGCATGTCCACTCCCTTGATCGTTAAGCCTTCATGACAATGAGGTTCTGATCAGCGCCAAATAATCTTAGGAACAAAGCCTCTTGTCTGTTGACTCCAGAGACAGAGTATCTATCACACCCCAGTTGTGTTTTAGCTCTAGGCCCAGAAAAGCAGTGAAACCAGATGAGGAGACACCATGACTGACATCAGGACCAGATGCACTGATCAACCAACCCCTCCCCTAGCACCAATCAATGAGTAGAGACCATGAGCCTGACCATAGCCCTAACTCCTTAGTCACCATGATTAATGATTCTTCCCCTATATAACCCATGCCCTGGAAGCCATCAAGGAGCCAGGTCTTTGAACTAATGCTCACCTGTCTCTGGGCATGGGCCACTTCCTGAAAATAAACCCATACTTTCTTTGCTGCAAACTACTGTTCATGTCTTTTTAGGGCTCTGATACAAGAAAGAAAACAGACCCCTTTAGTACAGTAACATAACCAAATATTTTTTCCTTCTCTTTTTTTGGCCTTAAGGTTTCAAAATAAAAGGGTAGTAAAGAAGTTTAATGGCAACTTTGGACGTTAAATATAAAGAATTCACTCAGTTCTTCAAACAACCAAGGATACATAAACTACTTGATTAAGTATTACATTTCCTCAACTCATTTTTTTTCTTTAAAAATAGCCTTTTATAAATACAGTGTGTCCGTAAAGTCATGGTGCACTTTTGACTAGTCACAGGAAAGCAACACAAGACAACAGAAATGTGAAATTTGCATCAAATAAAAGGAAAACTCTCCCAGTTTCACACCTATTCAGCGCAGTTCGATGTGGGCTCCATTTGTTGCCGTACACACATTCAAATGATAGTGAAGTTCTTGCCACACACGGGTAAGGACGTTTGGTGTAACAGAGTGAATAACGTCTGTGATTCTCTGTTTTAAGTGATTAATGTCGTTGATACGTTCAATGTACATATGTTGCGTCACATAACCCCAAAAGTAAAAGTCTAAGGGCGTCAGATCCTGGGATCGTGGTGGCCATGGCTTGACGAACCCCTGCCTATCCACCGCCGGGGGAATGTTCTATCAGAAACTCATGAACAATGATGGCGTAGTGTGGAGGAGCGTCGTCCTGTTGAAAGATGACACCTTCCAGAAATTGTGGCACTGCATACAATTCCAACATGTCAAGATAGGTGTTTGCCGTCACAGACTGCTCCGTGAAAAAAAATGGGCTTATCACCTTATCATGCATCAGGCCACACCACACGTTCACTTTAGGGGTGTTATGTTCGTACTCAACGTAGGCATGAGGATGTTCAGCAGCCCATACTCGGACGTTATGGCGATGAATATGTCCACAGATATGGAAGGTCGCCTCATTGCTAGACACAATCTTCTGCAAAAATCTTGTATCACTGTCAATCTCATGAAGCATATCTGTAGTAAACGAGCATCGTGTGGGTCTATCCACCGGCTTGATAGCGTGCAACAGCCGCAATTTGTACCCCGTAAAACAGAGATGTTTCTTTAACACCTTATGAACTAGTCTTGCTTAGGTGTAATTGTCGAGCACACGCACACACAGGTGTTTTAGGGCTCCTTAGGTAGCTATCCCGTATAGCCTCTACAGACTCGTCACTGACTGATGGCCTACCAGAATGGGGTTTCTCCACCAAACTGCTGGTTTCCTTCAACTGCTTATCCCACCGAGTAATGTTATTCCTATGTGGTGGCGCTTCGTTATAAACACGCCGATATTCACGTTGCACTTTGGTCACGGATTCAAATTTAGCAAGACACAGAACACACTGAACTTTCCTCTGTACCGTCCACATCTCGACTGGCATGGCCATGGGCTGCTCCGCTGTATACACGGTGTTACGTCGTCATCTGTGCATGCGCACATGCTGACACATCATCCTACAAAAACTGGGAGGGTTTTCCTTTTATTTGGTGCAGATTTCATATTTCTATCGTCTTTTTTTGCTTTCCTGTGACTGGTCAAAAGTGCACCATGACTTTACTGACACACTGTATATAACACTGGTTTTTCTATCCTCCGGTTTCCACATTGTTATTATCACTGGCAAACATTTGCTGTGCATCTACTAAATCTTGGGGGTATAAATAACTGAGAGATTCAATCCCTGTCCTTTTCACCTTTATAATCTTTAAGTGATTAAATCTGAAGATTACAAAGGTCATTTAACATTTCTCAAAATCATTTTTAAAAAGCACAGGTAGCCTGACCAGGCAGTGGCGCAGTTGATTAAGCATCGGATTGGGACGTGGAGGACCCAAGTCCAAAACCCCAAGGTCACCGCTTGAGCACGAGCAACAAACTTGAGCACAGGGTTGCTGGCTTGAGCGTGGGATCATAGACATGACCAATGGTCACTGGTTTGAGCCCAAAGGTTGCTGGCTTGAAGCCCAAGGTCGCTGGTTTGAGCAAGGGTCACTCACTCTGCTGTAGCTCCCCCCACTCCAGGTCAAGGCACATATGAGAAAGCAATCAATGAATAACTAAGGAGACTAAGGAGCCCCAATGAAGAATTGATGCTTCTCATCTCTCTCTCTCTCTTCCTGTCTGTCTGTCCCTATCTGTTTCTCCCTCTGTCTCTGTCACAAAAAACAAACAAACAAAAAAACCACACAGATAGTTTTCAGAGTCACTTTTGTTAATGGTTAATACAATCCTCCTACACAAAGTCAAATGACCATGAATTAATTAAAGGTGGATTATCCTCCTTACCCCAACTCAGAGAGAACAGAACAGGAGTGTTCTTTTTTGCACTAAGGCACAACGCTACTCTCCAGCTGTTGACTGCAGGAACAAGCTATTGGTCATACTCTTTCCTTCTCTTCATTTAACTTCAAAGAATAGTACAGATGTGCATAAAGAAGGCAAGAAGAGCCTGGCCTTTGGTGGCGTAGTAGATAGTGTCAACCTGGAATGCTGAGATCCTCAGGTGGAAACACTGGGCTTGCCCAGTCAAGGCACATATGACAAGCAACAAGCAAGCAATGAATAACTAAAGTGAAGCAACTATACTTATCACTCCTCCTGCCCCTCCACTCTCTGTAAAATCAATAAATAAACTCTAAAAATAAAAAAACAATGAACACAGGAAGAACAAAATGACACAAGAGATCATGACATAATAAGAACAAACATACCCTGCCTATTTGTTCCAAAAATCACTGAGATGACAGAGAAATGAAGCCTTGAATAGAAAATAAAAGGGCTGTAAGTACTAGCCTTAAATAGAACTCTCTTCTTTCTTTGGCTGCCAGAACAGCAAACTGAAAGGGCCACACTAAACCAACACGAGGCATAGAAAAAAAGCTATACTGAACTAGTCAGGCCTGAATTTAGTCTAAGCCTTAAGCTAAAATGGAGTGAGTAGAAAAGGACAGTCCATCCCACCTTTCCCAACAGTGTGGACCAGAAACTTTGGCTCGCAATAAACTATGTGCATGTAGCACATACATAACACTTACCATGTGTCAGGCAGTCTTCCAAGAACATTACATAGAATAATTTCTTTACCCTCAGAATAACTCTGTGAAGTAGATGGTATTATCCTTATTTCAGATTTTAAAAAATAAATAAAAATAAAAACTGAGGCACAGAGAAGTTAAATAACTTACCCAAAGTTGCATAGCTGTAAATGTAAGACTTGGGAACCAAGCACAATCAGTCCAACCCTATCTCCTATATTCTTTCCGTGATGCCATTGTTTATTCCTCAAAATCCCCAAATCTGGGTTGCAATAAATTACATGTGCACTTGAAAATTTAATTCTACCAAGGCTCAATTATCACAGGTTTATTAGTATGAACTCCATCAAACACCATGGATTCTTTGGATGCCTAACATAATATTACAAGTCTTATATGTTCACTAGGCAACAATTCCTTCACAACTCCCCAAAAGTAAATACTGACCAGTTAGAATTACTCTTTTCTCACAAGAGAGGCTAGAGAGGGCTGTAGTTGTCTTAATGGTGCTGTTCTTCAAACGATGCCCTTCATCACAGATTAGAAGATCAAATTTTATATTCTTAATTTGACACAGGGAACGAAGTAACATTTCATAACTGATGATCAGAACAGAATAAAATGGAGATTTGATGAATTCTTCTACTTTGTGGTCCTAAAAAAAGAAAAGGGAAAATATAATATTTAACAAAACCTAAGCAGAATCTGTGTGAAATGAAATTTAAGCAACATATTTCTCACAGACATTAATCAAGTATTAGAACACGTTAACTCAAAACCAAATTGTAAGCCAAGATTCCATTTTTATGCAAAGGAAATAGTTACATATACTTGAAAAACTGCTATATAGTGAAAATTGCAGTATTGATTTGAAAAACTACAGATTTAGAAATTGACCAAGTCTAAACTTTTAAGTCTCTTACCTGATCAACAGTAAATATCTTGATCCTTTCATTTCCTAACCATTTTTGAAATTCTTTCCTCCAATTATTCACCAAGCTTCCAGGTGTGACAATAAGTGTCTTCTTTATTACTGGCTTGCCTCCATAGGGTCCCTGGCACTGAAGAGTCCAGATGAGCGAAATACATTGCAGTGTTTTCCCTAAACCCATTTCATCAGCAAGAATAGCTCCACATCTGCCATTCACTCTGTTAGAAATATTTATACATCTTTAATCAAAATAGGAAAATATTTTATGCCCCTAACATCATCACTTATTAGTCAAACACCAGAAGCTGATATTTTGTAATTAAAATAAATTCTACCCCCAAAATACATTTTGTAGTTTTTCTTTTTTCTTTCTTAGGTGAGAGGAGGGGAGATACTGAAGCAGACTCCCGTATGCGCCTTGACTGAGATCCACCTGGCAACCTCATCTGGGGCCCATGCCCGGGTACTGAGTTATTTTCTTTATGGGTTTGTTTTTTTTATTCATTCATTCATTCATTCATTTATACCTGAGGCTGATTTGCTCCAATGGAGCTATCCTCGGTGCCTGGGGCCACACTTGAACAGAGTCACTGGCTATGGGAGGGGTAAAGGGAAAGAACAGGTAAAGGGAAGGGGAGAAGCAGATGGTTGTCTCTCCTGTGCGCCCTGACCTGGGATCTAACTTGGGACATCCATATGCCAGGCCAATGCTCCAGTTTTTCATTCAGCTGATTTACAAGATATCTCTTTTGTATCTTTGATAATTGTATTCATTATATATTTGTCTATAAAATTACTAAAACAAATCTCAAATTAGCTGAATCTAAATCATCTGTAACTATTATATGTATATATTTCGAAAGACAAGAAACAAAACCTCAATTTTATTTAATATTTATTTTATTTATATTTTTTAGAGAGAGGAAAAGAGAGAGCGAGGGAGAGACAGGAACATCAATATGTTCCTGTATGTGCCCTGACTGGGGATCAAACAGGCAACCTTTATGCATTAGGACAATGCTCTAACCAATGAGCTATCCATCCAGGTCTCAAATCTCAATTTTATATCTACATTTGAATACTTTAACTGAGCTTCTCATCATTAACAGGTCAGCAATTTTTATTAGTTTTGGTGTTAGGTATCAAAACAGTTTAAAATATATTGTAATCTTAACTATCAAGGGCTATCAAGTAGTATTTATGATTCTCTGATAGTAAATAAAAACTTCAAACAATATATATCCCAGCACTATAGGAAGTATTAAACACTAAATACTTAATCTAATATACATTTAGTAAGTCTGTTATCCTACAGATCTACAAGGTTAATGAAATTCAAAATTTAATATTGTTAAGAAATAAGTCGTATTTCATACTAGTTTATACTTTTTAAAGTCCTTTGACATATATATTTGATATATAATTAAAAATTTACAGCCTGACCAGGCGATGGTGCAGTGGATATAAAGCATTGGACTGGAAGGCAGAGGACCCAGGTTCGAGACCCCGAGGTTGCCAGCTTGAGCGTGGGCTCATCTGGCTTGAGCAAAAAGCTCACCAGCTTGGACCCAAGGTCGCTGGCTCAAGCAAGGGGTTACTCAGTCTGCTGAAGGCCCATGGTCAAGGCTTATATGAGAAAGCAATCAATGAACTAAGGTGTCGCAACGAAAAACGGATGATTGATGCTTCTCATCTCTCTCCGTTTCTGTCTGTCTGTCCCTATCTATCCCTGTTTCTCTGTCCCTGTAAAAAAAAAAAAAAAAGTTACAAAGCCCAAGGGAAATAAGGATATTACCAAAACATAAGTATAGTTTATTAATCATTCTATTCCTTATTGCTAGAATAATCAAAAAGTAATTTTAAGTGTTTTCCATTTCAAGATATAGAGATAAAATGACAAACATTAATCGTAGCCACTATTGTCATTTTTTATGAACAATTTGCCAAGGCAAGACCAAATGTCAGTTGAAATATATTGAGAGAAGAGAGAAAATAGTGACCCATCCTTTCGTGGTAAAAGGAAGAGAGAAGAAAAGCTTCACTGAGAAGATGCACCTTGAGCAGAGTTCTAAAAGGTGAACAGGAATTCACTACATAAATTGAGTAGTTCAGTATAGTTGGAACTTGAACTGATTTCTAAACAGGAAAAGACAAGGTTATGAACTGGCAAGATAAGAAGACAAAATATGAGGATACTTATCCTTGAAAGCCTCAGACTGCCTGACCTGTGGTGATGCAGTGGATATAGCATCAACCTGGAGTGTTGAAGCTGCCAGTTCAAAACCCCGGGCTTGTCTGGTCAAGGCACACATGGGAGAGTTGATGCTTTCTGCTCTTCCCCGCCCCCTGCTACTCTTTCTCTCTCTGTCTCCTCTCTAAATAAATAAATAAATAAATAAATAAATAAATAAATAATATTAAAAAGAAAGTTCGTACTATATCTTGTGGTCAGTGTCCCCAAACACCAGTCTTTCATGATTACCATCACAATTTTTGCCGTGTTATTATTTTTCTTTAAATCAGCATACGTTTTTAGATTTACTTGAAAAGGAAACTCTAAGAATAATTTATCTGTGAAACCAAAAGTTAAATGCACTATTTTCTAATAATTTATTAGCTAAAATATGCTATTAAAAAACAAGACTTGCTCATGTATACCTAAATTGACCCAACTTACCACCAAGGGAGTATATATCACAGATCAGAAAACATTAAGTTCTGAGAGTCTAAATAATTTTAAGCAAGGGAATGCTATATTCAGAACTGTTTCACAGAAATAGCAAACTGATGGTGATAAGCAGAATGGATTTAAGGAGTATGAGAAGCTGATACACAAGTTAGGATTCACTGCAATAATCCAGATAAAATATAATTTTATGACATCAGTTACTATAGTAACTGCAATGGGTGCCAAAAAAATCAGAAATCAGATGATATTTAGGAATTCAAAATAATTAAAAGTTTGGGTGTGATTAGATTGAGAAGGTGGAATGATAAGAGATCAAAGATGATTCCCAGGCCAACTGAGATAAGATCTCCAAAGAGAAGGGCAAATATAAGAAAGAACATGAATCTGGACAATTTCCAGGAAACAGCATTCCCTTAACCTGTCACCATTCGAGGGGTTCTTAGACTCTGTGAAACTCCCTATTAAGTGACCAACTTAAAAATCAAGAGCCAATGCATTAAAAACAAAACCAAAATCAGAAGGAAATATACCAAGATGCTAGCAGGGATCTTTAATTCATTTTTATTTCCTTTGTCTGTTGTTGTTTTGGTTTGTTGGGTTTTTTTCGGTAAGGTAGGAATAGGTGGTCTTCTAGCATATCTTTGAGGATACTGCAATTCTTTTGTCAGAGAACTCAATTTAAAAGGGGGGAGGGGGAGATTTGTTGTCAGTTTCTTTTGCTGTGCAGAGCTTTCTAGTTGAATATAGTCCCATTCATATATTTTTGTCTTTACATCTATTGCTTTTGGGATCAAATTCATAACATGTTCTCTACAGCCAAGGTCCATAAGTTTAGTAACTGTTTTCTTCTATGTAATTTATTGTTTCAGATCATATATTTAGGTCTTTGATCCATTTTTGATTAATTTTTGTGCATGTGTTAGAGAGGTGGAGAAAAGGGAACCCTCATTCACTGCTGGTGGGAATGTAAACTGGTATAGTCACTATGGAAGAATGTATGGTAGTTCCTCAAAGAATCAAGAATAGAGCTATCATATGACCCAGCAATCCCTCCGCTGGGTATTTATCTGAAAGAGCCAAAAACATTGGTATGCAAAGTCATATGCACCCCCATGTTCACTGCAGCATTATTCAGTGACCAAGACATGGAAATAACCAAACTGTCCCTTGATAGAGGACTGGATAAAGATGTGGTACATATATATAATGGAATACCACTCAGCCATAAGAAATGATAAAATATTTCCATTTGTGAAAACATGGATGGACCTTGAGAATATTATACTAAGTGACATAAGTAAATCAGAAAAGATAAGAACTGTTTATTTCACACGTAGGTGGGATATAAAACTGATATTAATGGACATAGACAAAAGTGAAGTGGTTACCAAAGAATGGGGTTTGGGGAAAGGGGAGTAAAGAGAAACAAATATACAGTGACGGAAAATGATTTGACTTTGGGTGATGGGCATACAACACAATGAACAGTTCAAATGCTATAGAGATGTTTACCTAAAACTTATGTGTTCCTATGGACCAATGTTGCCCCATTAAATTTCTAAATTAGATAAATACAGTGTGTCCGTAAAGTCATGGTGCACTTTTGACCGGTAGGTAGGTAGATAGATAGATAGATGGCCCTGGTGAGATAGCTAGGCTGGTTAGTGTCATCTGGAAGTGCAGAAGTTGCCAATTTAATCCCCAGTCAAGGCATACACAGGAACAGATTGATGTTCCTCTCCATCTCTCTCTCACTTCCTCTCTCTCTAAAATCAAGAAATAAAATTTAATAAAATAATAAAATAAATAGCCCTGGCCAGTTGGCTCAGCGGTAGAGCGTTGGCCCGGCGTGTGGAAGTCCCAGGTTTAATTCCCAGCCAGGGCACCCATCTGCCTCTCCACCCTTCCCCATCTCCTTTCTCTCTATCTCTCTCTTCCCCTCCCGCAGTCAAGGCTCCATGGGAGCAAAGTCGGCCCAGGCGCTGAGGATGGCTCCGTGGCCTCCACCTCAGGTGCTAGAATGGCTCCGACTGCAGCAGAGCAACACCCCAGATGGATCAAGCATCGCCCCCTGGTGGGCATGCCGGATGAATGCTGGTCAGGCGCATGCGGGAATCTGTCTACAGCCCCCGATTCTCCCTTCAGAAAAATACAAAATGAAAAAAAGAATAATAATAAAATTAAATAAATAAAAGGAGGGGGAATCCTTTCTTTTTTAGAGGTGAGATAAGAAGAAAACTTTTTTTCTAAAATTCTCATAAGGAGAATAAAGGCTTCTTCCATTTTGCATGCATACCCCTTTATCATACTACTAGTGCACTTTGATTGTATCACATTAAGGTTGACTGTATTTATTTGTTTCTTCAAATAAAGAGTGAGGACAATGGTCCTAACTCTTGTGTGCCCAGCTCCTAGGACTATGGTTCTAACTCCTGTATACCCACCTCCTAGCAAGATGTTTAATACATGGTATCCATCAAGCACCACTTTTGAAATAAATGCACAAATGAAGTGTCACTCACCATTCTAACTAAATTCATGATGGACTCCCTAAGAATCATTATTTCAGAATCTTCCTAGAAAACTATTATGTTATAAGCTAAATCAAAACTCAGATTAGACTCAACAAATGCTTTCTTTTCCTACCTCATTCCCATCACACATTCATAAAGGAATATGATTCCTTCTTTCTGATGTGGTCGAAGATGATATACAAGGTGAGGATCAATCACAACATCCACAATAGGGAAATAGTTCTTATTGAACATCCACTGATGATTATTGTCTGGTCGTGGCATAACAAGGGAATCTTAAGAAAAAGGTAAAATTATAATTAAAATAAATTGCAATTTCACTTTGTTAGTAACTATATTATCTTGTTTTAATTACTCATAAGATAGGACTGTTTGTCATCATTTGTGGCAAAAAAAAAAAGAAAAGAAAAAAAGAACCAAAACTTCAAATTTAGTAACACTGATTGTAAATAAGCAAGGGTAAAATGTTTAAAAATAAAAATCTCATTCCTTATTGATGTAAGATTTCATGCAAAGAATTACAAAGTTTTCCAAACTTTAAATACTCAAATGCTCTGAAATTAACTATTGTCTAAAATGAAATCCACTAAGCCACAACATTTAATAGTTCAGTACTAAAAGCAAAGAGAGCTATTTTCAAAAGAAATCATTGGTCGAATTTTGCCAAGATGCACTTACTAATGCTCACAGCTTCTTATTCTGGAAATGTTCCCTAAATTTAACATATAAGTCTCCCTTTATGTTCAGTACTATACACACTTAACAATCACCACTACTCCTATTAATCAGAAGAATTAAAATTTTTCCATCGACTTGACAACCATTATTTGCTTCAACTTAATTAACTACATTCATGAATGTTATACTAATGAATCTTTGCAAAGCAGCATGAAGTAACCATAGAATAATCTAATTCTTCAGAAATATGTTAATACAATTTTAAAAGATTAAAAAACCATCAAAAATCACAAAATAGAATACAACTAAAGAAAAGCAGGCCTCAACTGATAAATCTGAAGCTATATAATAAACTCATCAAGATTATTTTTTAATATACTTATGTCTACACCATGGATAAAAATGAAAGATTTTAAAAATAAAAAAATGAAGCCTGATCAGGTGGTGGTGCAGTGGATAGAGCATTAATAGTTCTGGGACGCAGAGGATCCAGTTCGAAATCCCGAGGTCGCCAGCTTGAACACAAGCACATCCTACTTGAGCAGGCTCACCAGCTTAAATGTGTAATCACTGAGTTGAGTATGGGATCATAGACATGACCTCATGGTTGTGGCTTGGGCCCAAAGGTCACTGGCTTGAAGCCCAAGGAGGTTGCTGGCTTGAAGTCCAAGGTTGCTGGCTTGAGCCCAAGGTTGCTGGCTCCGCTTGAAGTCCAAGGTTGCTGGCTTGAGCCCAAGGTTGCTGGAGACCCCAGTCAAGGCTCATATGAGAAAGCAATCAATGAACAACTAAGGTGCCGCAATGAATAACTGGTGCTTCTCATCTCTCTCCCTTCCTCTCGGTCTGTCCCTATCTGTCTGTCTGTCTGTATCTCTCTCTGTCACAAAAAAAAGGAAGTATAAAAAACATAATGCTTATTCATGAATTTACTAATTTCTCTCCTTACTTAATGTCAGATTTTATCCAAAATCATACACGTGTATGTATGTGTTATAAAGTAGCGTACCTTAAATCCACGGGTTATGTAGAGACACCAAGGCAGGATACAGAAGAAATTTTAAGAGATTTATTAATAAGCTGGATACATATGACTTACACAGGGTATAGCTAACCCAAATCGTGTCATCTCCAATATAGCCCTGAGGCTAGTTATATAGACATGATCACATACAGGTTGGGGGAAAAAAGAGGGGGAGCATGACACAATAATCAATCATTAACAAGCTTACAACATACGTCTATAGGGTCTATTAAAAGGAAAAAACATTCTTACATATTAAAACTTACAAGGTAACACAATATCGAAAAATGTCGTTTTACATATCAAAAGACATCTCCAAATCTTCTAGTGTCTACCCCCTCTGTCGCCAAAGCCAAATAAATGGTTAGCTTAGGATAAGGAGAGAGGCCAAATGAAAAATACCCTTGGAAACCTAACAAGCTAGTCCCAATTGTTTAGTTTACAAGTTTTTATACATATAAAGGATTTCAAGAGGGATGATTATTAGAAAGCATATAAAATGTTACAGAATGCAGGTTTTTACAAGCAAGGGGGAATGGGCTCGTGATCCCTTTGTCTAGAGCAGGGGTGCCCACACTTTTTCAGCTTGCGAGCTACTTATAAAATGGCCAAGTCAAAATGATCTACCTACAATAAAAATGCAAAACATAAATTTATTTCTTCTATATTATCATTATTTAAGTTACTAGTATTACTATTTAATATTGTGTATTCTTTCACCTTTCTCCTTCTCAGCTCTCTTTTCGGAGGAAAGTCAATGTCATAGTTTTTAGGAACAGTCCGAAAAAGCCGCTCCACATTTCCCTTCTTTGAAATAGCAATGGCACACAGACAGATGAGGCAAACGCACTTAGAATATGACATAGTGAAAAAAATTCCCTCCCATTCTGTATGAAAGTGGTAGGTTTTAGGCTTCTTACTCGGACCAACTACAGCACTCATTTTTATACCCTTTGTTGTATTTAGTTTAAATAAATTAAAGGCTAACTACACAGCAATGTAATTGAACAAGTTAGCGTGGTTAGCACTAACTAGGGTGTCAAAAGTTCAGACGTCAGATTGGCTACCCTGTATGCCAATCAAAAGACAAATGTCTTTTTAATGACATGCGATCTACCCACACTTCCTTCCCGATCGACCAGTAGATCGCGATTAACGTATTGAGCACCCCTGTTCTAGGGGTATATGTCACTCTCAGGACTCCAGGAGGGGGAGAAGAGTTATAATCAGTGTAGGATATGTAAACATTGTCTCCTAAAGGATCTTATTGAAGGGGAAGAGGAAGTTCTTTGTTGTCTAGCAAGTAGTGGCCCCAGTCCTTCCATAGAACTATAGTTAAACTATGATTAATTACTAACTTTTGCCTCTTTCTCTGGGTTTTTTCTTTTCTTTTCTTTTCAGAAAGGAGGGGTAAGGGGGCCTAACTCTTCCTTCTAAAATACCAGTGTTAATTTTTGCAATTCTTCGGCACCTTATCACGTATGTACATATATTTCTATAACTTGCATATTTTCCTTCAACGCATGTACAGAATTTTGATTACTGTTTCTTGGAATTGTGAATTTACTTATAAAATAGTTCTCAAACTATATTGTTACTCAACATCAATATTAACCCTTTCATCAGATTACATATCTGAAGAATAATATATACTTTCATCTGAAGACTTGAAAAGAAAAAATTTAAACTTTAAATTCATATACCAAAATTTGACAGGAAAAAAGAATATTCAAACTATTTTTAACATCTTACTTGGTGCGTGTGGGTCATGTCGTGGTTTGCAATTTTGCAAACTATTCTGCCTATTTTCCTTTGAACTTGGTTTATAGACACTTTTTAAAGGATTAGAAAAACACTTCTTAGCAGCTTGAGAAGAACTTGATACAGCAGGACTTCCTCCTCCAAGCTGAAAACATCTGCCACTGCTGAAATCCTCTGGGGAGATCACACCCACAACTTCTATTTCTTTTCCACCAATCATCATTGTTTGGCCCTCTTCGATCTTTTCAAGCTCTTTGAATTTATATCCAGTGCCTTTAAATTGAGAACAAATAAAGTTAAGTTACTTTACTACTCTGAGTTAATTGGTGATACCATAGCAGCCTTTCCATAACTGTAAAGGAAAACTGCTTTGAATGCAAATAGCCTTGTATAACCCATTAGCCAGAATGCAAACTTAACATCGTTTTGGAAAAAGGCAGTAAATATGAATAAAATATAAATAATAATATAGCTATAAAAATTAGCTTAGTGTTAGAGAAAGCAAGGCTTTTTCTATTGTTGAAAATAGAGCCTGCTATATTCTTATAGTTTTACCATCTCTATAGAAAATCAAGCCAAAAAAAGAGTTTGGTATGCTATATAGACACTCTTTCCTTGGGTACAAAATAGACAAACACAATGGCATCCCTATTTCCACTTAGACATGCTGGAAATGGGCCTGATCTCTGGTGGCGCAGTGGATAAAGCGTCAACCTGGAACGCTGAGGTCGCCGGTTCAAAACCCTGGACTTGCTGGGTCAAGGCACATATGGGAGTTGATGCTTCCTGCTCCTCCCTCCTTTTCTCTCTCTCTTCTCTAAGATGAATAAAAATAATTTTAAAAATTTTTAAAAATTAAAGAAAAGAAATGCTGGAAATGTAAAGGATAACTAGCAATAAAAGCAACTGCTACCACAAGCATGACCCTACTGTTCCATAAGAGGAAAGCTAAAATTTGGTTGTGGCAAGAGGCCACAATCATCCGAGTTCTAGCTCTATATAAAAATTGGGATGGTTTATGATATCAAGCTTGTTTGAATTATTATTGTTCAACAGACATTTATTAAGTGTTGCCATGTGTAAGGTGCTGATGGATTATAATGAGTAAGTTAGTTACAGTTTGCTCAAAATGAATATATTAACCAGATAGATAGTGGTGAGGTGTTAAAACACTCCTATGCTGTGTCTACATTAAATACATAGTTATTGTGTTGTTAAGGTGAGGGGGGCAAGAACTGTGTATACAATAAACTTTTTCTTAAGATTTTATTTATTCACTTTAGAGAGAAGAGAGAGAGAGAGAATAGAGGAGGAGATTGAAGCATCAACTCCCATGTGCCTTGACCACGCAAGCCCAGGGTTTTGAACCGGCAACCTCAATGTTCTAGGTTGATGCTTTATCCACTGCACCACCACAGGTCAGGCATTTTTTTTTTTTAATAAGTGAGAAGTGGGGAGGCAAAGAGACAGACTCCCGCATGCACTCTGACTGGGACCCGCCCAGCAAGCCCTCTACCGGGACCATGCTCTGCCCGTCTGGGGCCGCTCCATTGTTCAGCAACCAAGCTATTGATTTTACCACCTGAAGGGAGGCCATGAAGCCATCCTCAGCACTTTGAGGCATCTTTAAAAATCTCTGTAACTCTAGGATCTCTAATTTCACTTTGGTTCATAGTGATATTTCTTAAGCTTATCTCTAAATCCCTAGAAAATTTTCTTAAAATTCTTGAACTTTGTTTCCCATACTTGTTTTTCTGGGTATTGTGTAATAACAGCCAATAGAGCAGGGGTCCCCAACCTTTTTACACAGGGGGCCAGTCACTGTCCCTCAGACCGTTGGAGGGCCGCCACATATAGTACTCCATACACTGACAAGCAATGAAAGAGGTGCCCCTTCCGGAAGTGCTGTGGGGGCCGGATAAATGGCCTCAGGTGGCCGCAATTTGGCCCATGGGCCATAGTTTGGGGACCTCTGCAATAGAGCATCCCTACATTATCCCAAACTATCAGCAATTTCAGCACTCCAGCCCTCAGTTTTCTTAGCCTCAATGCCTATACTAACGATATTTAAATACTGTATATCAAATTTATTTTTAAAAAAACTGCCTGGACTACAGGCCAAAACTTGCAAAATTAACTCCAGATTGATATATTTATTACTATTATAATTAATCAAACAAATATTATGTTTTAATGTTTTCATTTTGAAAGCCAATAAAATTACCTTTAATGTTTAAGTCCATGGTTTACAACCCCTGTTGGAGATAGATAGATAATAGATAGATAGATAGATAGATAGATAGATAGATAGATAGATAGATGATAGATAGATAGATAGATAGATGTATAAATTTTTTTTCTTTAACAGGGACAGAGAGAGAGTCAGAGAGACGAATAGATAGGGACAGACAGACAGAAACGGAGATGAGAAGCATCAATCATCATTTTTTCATTGCAAGTATTAGTTGTTCATTGATTGCTTTCTCATATGTGCCTTGACTGCAGACCTTCAACAGACCAAATAACCCCTTGCTCGAGCCAGTGACCTTGGGTCCAAGCTGGTGAGCTTTTTCCCAGATGAGCACGTGCTCATGATGGCGAACTCGAGGTCTCGAACCTGGGTCCTCCACATCCCAGTCCAACGCTCTATCCACTGTGCCACCACCTGGCCAGGCCCTGTTGGATATTTAAGTACACCTAAATAAACAAAAAACACCTGGAAACCTAAAATATACTCACTTCCTTTCCCCACCATTTGGGCCAAATAAATTGCAGCCTCAGAAGTCAAGGTCTAAGCACTGGTATTTTTTAAAAGCATCTTAGGAGATTCTACTTAAACCAACAGGGTAAAAACCACTATTTTTAAACCTAATTTCCATTTTCTGCTACTTGCAACAAAATCATCATTTTATTATGAACTGTACATACATAAAATGGTATATACTGTAACTTATGGGTAAAAGACATTTCACGGTAATTTTGATAATTTTACCTCTCTAGATAGCTTTGGAATTTTACTAAATAAGCACAAACACATTCTCCAAAAATCTAGCCCCTATCTACCTTAACCAATTACAGTGAATGAGTGCTCTAACTTTTTAAATTTCTCCAACCACTGAGTATGTCACTGTATATATATATAGTAGTTGTTGATTTTTTTTAAGTTTTATTTATTGATTTTAGTGAAAGAAGAAGGGAGGGAGGGAGGGAAGGAGGGAGGGAGGGAGGGAGGGAGGGAGGGAAACATAGATCTGTTTCTGTATGTGCCCTGACCACAGATCAAACTGGAAACCACTGCACTTAGTGGGACCATGCGCTAACCAACTGAGCTATCCAGCCAGGGCCAGTAGTTGTTGAATATTTTTATAATTTAAAAATATCTGTTGCGGATTATTCAGGTCAGTCTCAACTCTTGTCACTGTCAATGGCCTTCATGTATTACATCCCTGAAACCTGGAACTACTTTTAATTCTATCCTGCCTTTGTGCTTTGGCATATGTTATTTCTTCTTGTAATAGCCCCTTTCCCAAAGTCAACATAAAACTATTCATCCTTCAAATATTACCTAACATAATAACTCCTATGAAGTTTTCCCCTGACCTCCTAGGCGGACTTAAATGGTCATTCCATACATGACTGCACTTAGCAATATTCTCATTGAAACAATTACCTTATTGCTTCTTAATTGTCAATTACATTGGCCGATCTCACTTTAGTTTACTATAAATGATACCCATCTTTGAATGTTTATTCTTAGCACAGTGCTTGACACCTAACAGTTACCAAAAACTATAAACTATAAAAAAAACTTTTTTTAATTTTTTTTTTTTTTTTTTTTTTTTTACAGGGACAGAGAGAGAGTCAGAGAGAGGGATAGATAGGGACAGACAGACAGGAAAGGAGAGAGGTGAGAAGCATCAATCATTAGTTTTTCATTGCCGTTGCAACACCTTAGTTGTTCATTGATTGCTTTCTCACATGTGCCTTGACCGCAGGCCTTCAGCAGACCAAGCAGCCCCTTGTTGGAACCAGCGACTTTGGGTCCAAGCTGGCGAGCTCTTTGCTCAAACCAGATGGGCTCGCGCTCAAGCTGGCGACCTCGGGGTCTCGAACCTGGGTCTTCCGCATCCCAGTCCAATGCTCTATCCACTGCACCACCGCCTGGTCAGGCAAACCATAAAAAATTTAAATGAATGAACACATAGAACAGATTTTATAAGTACGAGTCACTGCTATAATTTAACAGTAAGAGGCAATGGTGTTAGGCATTTGAAATCCATGAGCTAATTTGTATTAGCTCAAATCATGCTGGCAACCTTTTATAATAGAAATAATGATAACCTCCAACTTAAATGAATACTCTAGGTGATGTCTAGCCATTATCTCCTTGCTTTTCTCAAAATTTTATTTGACATTATTGAAATCAGATTTCATTCCACTTCTGATATCAACATCTTTTTAACTTTTACTCAGCATTCTTCACAAAAAAAGGTAGAAAAGTACACTAAGACAAACTGGTTAATCTCTGAAAAATGCCAAACTGTATATCCCTGGCCAACCATTTGATTTTTTTGAGAAAATCAATTTTTGGAAAAAATGAAACCATGAGATGAGATTTGCCTCACTGAACTAGTATACATGAGACTAAATATTGTGAGATAATTTTATGTTTATGAGATAATTTAGACATAAGTCAATTAAAGATCATAATCTATCCCTTCATAAAACCCAATTATGTAACCAGATATATACTAGTTTTAGGCCAAATCATAAATATTAGGTAATATCATAATATAATACCTCTTCCAATGTCTTTGCCTTCCAAGTCCTTTAATGTAAATGACATTCCTTTGACAATGAGAGTAGCATCACCTTCCCATGTTTTGTGCTTTTTCTTTGAAGCCTTACACCAAACAACAGTAAAATATTTAACCAGATTATCCGGTTCCACTTCTTGTCCCTTAGGCACTGTTATTTCTTTAGAGGCTAAATAAACGAGAATAAAAAAAGTAAAATAATAAGCACATTATTTTTGTGTGTGTGTGACAGAAAGAGAGAGCAGAGAAAACAGATAAGGACAGATAGAAAGGGAGAGATGAGAAGCATCAATTCTCCATTGCAGCACCTTAGTTGCTCATTGATTGCTTTCTCATATGTGCCTTCACCAGGCGGGTTACAGCAGACTGACTGACCCCTTGCTCAAGCCATCGACCTTGGGCTCAAACTGGTGAGCCTTGCTCAAACAAGATGAGCCCAAGTTCAAGCTGACGACCTCAGGGTTTCAAACGTGGGTCCTCCGTGTCCCAGTCTGGCGCTCTATCCGCTGCACCACTGCCTAGTCAGGCCTATATAACTTTTTTAGTTTTAAAATTACCAAAACATATCAAAACCTTTAATATGCATTAATATAACTACAATGTAAATTTTAAACTTTAAGTTTTTATTAGACTAAAAATATAAAAATATTAATATATCAATTCCATTAAACTGTAAACATCCATAGTTTTATCTCATAAAACAAATTTAATGTCAACTAAGTACAAGTTTCATTACACATAGAATAAACGTAGAGGATATTACCTTGCATTAAAGATCATTTTCAAAATGATACATTATAAGCATGACAGCAACTATACTTTTTTATCGTATTTCTCATTACCTCTTGTCAAAGCATATATGCAACAAGTGCTAAAATAGAAAAAACAAAACTACAATATTTTCAGATATCTAAACTACAATATTTTCAGATATCTAAACTATCTGTCCAGCAATTCACTTAAATATAAAAAAAGTTTTCAGTTTCTACTGACCAGGCAGTGGCACAGTGGATACAGGGTTGGACTGGGACACGGAGGACCCAGGTTCAAATATCGAGTTCACCAGCTTGAGCCCAAACTCATCCAGCTTCACTGGGGGCTCACCCAGCTTAAGTGCAGGGTCCCTGGCTTGAGCATGGGATCATAGACATGACTCCATGGTCACTGGCTTGAGCCCAAAGCTGCTGTTTTGAGCAAGGGGTCACTCACTCTGCTGTAACCCCCCCCCCAGGTCAAGACACATGAGAAAGCAATCAATGAACAACTAAAAAATCATAACAAAGAATTGATACTTCTCATCTCTCTCCCTTCCTGTGTGCCTGTCCCTATCTGTTCCTCTCTGTTTCTCTGTGTCACACAAAAAATAAAAGTTATCCATTTCAATAGACATTCCAATCTTTGAACATGCAAAATTTCACTTAAAAAAAAACATACAATGTGAATGGAAGTTTGAAGGGTACAATAATTCTGAAAAAAAAATCAGGCAGTTTCTTAAAAAGTTAAATATATTAACTTACCGTATCCAATATTATGTTCATAACAAATTTATACAAGAATATTCATAGAATCTTTATACACAATAGCCAAAATCTGAAAATAGCCAGAAATCCATCAAAAGATAATGGAGAGAGCAGAAAGGCACTGGCAAAGTCCATACCCGAACACCCGAGGCAGAGGAAGAGGGGATGGCAGGCCTGCATACAGACCATACCTAGGGAACACAGAGGCCACACCCATTGGACTCCTGTGGACACACATTTCTTAAACACAAACAAAATGGGAAGGCAGAGAAATGCAACTCAAGTGAATCACGAGAAATCCCCAGGAAAGGCCTTGAATGAGTCAATATAACAAAATTACCAAATACAGAGTTTAAAATAATGATTGTTAGGATGCTCAAATATCTTAGACCAACAATGGACATAATGAGGACCCAAATAAAGGCACAGCAGATATAAATAAGAACATAGAAATAAAAAAAAAGAATCAGTCAAAAATGATAATACAATATCAGAAATGAAGACCACAATGTAAGGAATTAAAAGAAGAATGGATGGCCTGACCAGGCGGTGGCGCAGTGGATAGAGCGTCGGACTGGGATGCGGAAGACCCAGGTTCGAGACCCTGAGCTCACCAGCTTGAGCGCGGGCCCATCTGGCTTGAGCAAAAGCTTGTCAGCTTGGAACCAAGGTCGCTGACTCCAGCAAGGGGTTGCTTAGTCTGCTGAAGGCCCGCGGTCAAGGCACACATGAGAAAGCAATCAATGAACTAAGGTGTTGCGATGGCAATGAAAAACTAATGACTGACGCTTCTCGCCTGTCTCCGTTCCTGTCTATCTATCCCTCTCTCTGACTCTCTCTCTGTCCCAAAAAAAAAAAAAAAAAAAAAAAATTCCTAGAAACAAATGATGAGCATACAACAACTCAAAATTTATGGGACACAGCAAAAGCAGTACTGAGAGGAAAGTACACAGCATTACAGGCATACCTTAGGAAGTTAGAAAAAGCTCAAATAAACAACTTAACCCTGCATCTAAAAGAACTATAAAAAGAACAGCAAGTTAAACCCAGAGGTAGTAGAAGGAAGGAGATAATAAAGATCAGAGCAGAAATAAATGACATAGAGGCTAAAGAAACAATACAGAGGATCAATGAAACAAAGAACTGGTTCTTTGAAAAGGTAAACATGACCGATGAACCTTTAACCAGACTCACCAAGAATAAAAGAGAGAGGACTCAAATAAATAAAATTAAAAATGAGAGTGAAGAAGTAACAATGAACACAGCAAAAATACAAAGAATTGTTAAGAAAATACTATGAAGAATTGTATGCCAAAATATTAGACAACCTGAGTAAAATTGTAAAATACCTTGAAACATATAATCTTTCAAAAATCAATCTGGAAGAATCAGAAAACCTAAACAGACCAATTACAACAAGTGAAATAGAAAGAGTTATCAAAAAACTTCAAACAAATAAAAGCCATGGGCCAGATGGCTTCACAGATGAATTCTACCAAATATTCAAAGAAAAACTAACTCCTATCCTTCTCAAGCTATTTCAAAAAATTCAAGAAGAAGGAAGACTTCCAAACTCCTTTTATGAGGTGAGCATAATTCTGATTCCTAAACCAGGTAAAGACAACACAAAGAAAAATAATTGTAGGCCAATATCTCTGATGAGTTTAAATGCTAAAATCCTCAACAAAATACTAGCAAACCAGATCCAGCAATAAATGAAAAAAATCATACATCATGATCAAGTGGGATTTATTCTGGGGAGGCAAGGCTGGTACAATATTCACAAATCAATCAATGTGATTCATCACATAAACAAAAGGAAGGAGAGAAACCACATGATAATTTCAATAGATGCAGAAAAAGCATTTGATAAATCCCAGAACCCATTCATGATCAAAACTCTCAGCAAAATGGGAAAATACGGAACATACCGCAACATGATAAAGGCCATCTATGACAAACCAACAGCCAACATCATACTCAATGAGCAAAAGTAAAAAGCAACCCCCTTAAGATCGGGAACAAGGCCACTCATTCAACACAGTCCTGGAAGTCCTCACCACAGCAATCAGACAAGAAGAAATAAATGACATTCAAATTGGAAGAGAAGAAGTAAAACTATCATTATTTGCAGATGATATGATACTGTATATAGAAAACCCTAAAGTCTCAGTCAAAAAACTACTGGACCTGATAAATGAATTCAGCAAGATAGCAGAATATAAATTTAATGCTCAGAAATCAGAGACATTTTTATACACCAACAATAAACTGTCAGAAAAAGAAATTAAGGAAACAAATCCCTTCACTACTGAAAAAAATGAAGTACCTAGGAGTAAATTTAACCAAGGAGGTTAAAGACTTTTACATGGAAATTTATAAAACATTGATAAAAGAAATCAAGGAAGATACAAACAAGTGGAAGCATATAACGTGTTCATGAATAGAAAGACTAAACATCATTAAAATGTCTATATTACCCAAAGCAATTTATAGATTCAATGCAATACCAATTAAAATACCAATGACATACTTCGAAGATATAAAACACATATTCCAAAAATTTATATAAGCCAAAAAAGAACACGAATAGCCTCAGCAATTTTGAAAAAGAATAAAGTGGGAGGTACCACAATTCCTGATATCAAGTTATACATCAAAGCCATTGTACTCAAAACAGCTTGGTACTGACTAGCATAAGAACAGGCATATAGATCAATAGAACAGAACAGAGAACCCAGAAATAAACCCACACCTTTATTGACAATTGATATTTGACAAAGGAGGTAAGAGCATACAATGGAGTAAAGACAGTCTCCTTAACAAGTGGTGTTGGGAAAATTGGACAGCTACCTGCAAAAAAAATGAAACTAGACCACCAACTTACACCATGCACAAAAATAAACTCAACATGGATAAAAGATTTAAATGTAAGTCTCTCTCAGCAATATATTTGCCGATTTATCTCCATAGGCAAGTGAAATAAGAGACGGGATAAATAAATGAAAGTATATCAAAATAAAAAGCTTTTTCACAGCTGAAGACAATATGAACAGAATAAAAAGACAAACTATACAATGAGAGAACATATTCAACTATACATCTGATAAGGGGTTAATAACCAAAATTTATAAAGAACTTGTAAAACTCAACACCAGAAAGATAAACAATCCAATCAAAAAATGGGCAAAAGAAATGAATAGACACTTCTCCAAAAAGGACATACAGATGGCCAATAGGCAGATGAAAAAATGCTCAACATCACTAATCATTAGAGAAATGCAAATTAAAACCACAATGAGATATCACCTTACACCAGTCAGAATGGCGCATTAACAAAACAACACATAAGTGCTCGCGAGGATGTGGAGAAAAGGGAACCCTCCTGCACTGCTGGTGGGAATGCAGACTGGTGCAGCCACTGTGGAAAACAGTATGGAGATTCCTCAAAAAATTAGAAATCAAACTGACTTTTGACCCATCCCTCCCACTTTTAGGAATATATCCCAAGAACACCATATCACTGATTCAAAAGGAGAAATGCACCCCCATGTTTATGGCAGCATTGTTCCCAATAGCGAAGATCTGGAAACAGCCCACGTCCATCAGTGGACAAGTGGATTAAAAAGCTGTAGTACATATATACAATGAAATACTATGGGGCCATGAAAAAGGCAATCTTACCTTTTGCGACAGGAATGGACCTGGAAACTATTATGTTAAGGGAAATAAGCCAGGCAGAGCCTGACCAGGCAGTGGTGCAGTGGATAGAGTGTCGGACTGGGACGCAGAAGACACACAGGTTCGAGACCCCGAGCTCGCCAGCTTGAGTGCGGGTCCATCTGGCTTGAGCAATGGTTCACCAGCTTGGACCCAAGGTCGCTGGCTCCAGCAAGGGATGGTTCGGTCAGCTGAAGGCCCGCAGTCAAGGCACATCTGAGAAAGCAATCAATGAACAACTATGGTGTTGCAACGGCAACGAAAAACTAATTATTGATGCTTCTAATCTCTCTCCGTTCCTGTCTGTCTGTCCCTATCTATCCCTCTCTCTCTCTCTCTCTGTCCCTGTAAAAAACAAACAAAACAAATAAGCCAGGCAGATAAAGAAAAATATCATATGACCTCACTCATTTGAGGAATCCAATGAACAATGTGAACTGAGGAACAGAATTGAGACAGAAGAGGGATCAACGGGACCAGAGGAAAAGAGGACAGAGGGAAAGGGGATGATAGAATGGGATAAACCTGAAGGGAAGGGGGAGGGCAGTCTGGGGAGGGGTAAGGGAGATGTTGAAGGGAATACAGGGGAGGGCGGATGCATTCAGAGCGACATTAGAATCTATGTAAACACAGTAAATTAAAATCAATTAAAAAAAGATAATGGATAAACCAACTGTGGTATATTAACACAATGGATACTATTCAGCAGTATATATTAATACAATGAATACTATTCGGTCACAAAAAGCAATTCACTACGGACAAGAAGATAACTGAACATGAGTCAATATTAAAAATGTTAAGATGGTTGAAAGAAAACAAAGGTATGTACTGCATGATTCCAAGTACTAAAGTTCTAGAACTGGTAAAATTTATTTAGGATTTTTTTTTTTTAATTAGAACAGTGGTTCCCTAAGATACCAGACGACTGATTAAAACGGGACAAAAGAAAACTGTCTGGGGTTTTGATAATGTTCTGAATTTGAGGTTTTAATCTTACTCAGGGATGGTCATCTGTTAAAACTCATCATTTAAGTTTTTTGCATTTCAGTTTGCAAATCTTACCTTAAAAAATACAGACATAAATATTAAACACCAGTTCATAATACTCATGCTGAAGTGTCTAGATGTCTTGTAACCAATTCTGCAAATCGTTATACATATTATTATTTTTTAAGTAATAGTGAGGCAGACTCCTGCATGTGCCTCTACTGGGATCCACTGGCAACCCCATCTTGGGATGATGCTCAGGTATCAAGCTATTTTTATTGCCTGAGCCCACACTCCAACTGTATTATCCTCAGTGGCAGGAGCCACACTCAAACCAATCTAGCCACTGGCTGCAGAAAGAAAAGAGGGGAGAAAGGAAAGGTGACAGTTGCTTCTCATGTGCGCCCCGACTGGTAATCAAACCCAGACATCCATACTCCAGGCCAACAATCTATCCACTGAAGACACTGGTAAAGGCTGCAACTCATTTTAAAATAAGTTTTACTTAGGGTTGTCTGTATACAGCAGGGGTTCCCAAACTAGGGCTAGGAGGCCGCATGCGGCCCTGAGGCCATTTATCCGTCCCCGCCGCACTTCTGGAAGGGGCACCTCTTTCATTGGTGGTCAGTGAGAGGAGCACAGGATACAACGCAAAGCACAGCATTGCTCAGGTACTACTTCCGGTGACGCGGGACCCACGTGTGCCGGTTCCAGAAGCGCGTCATATGACACATGTGCAGTGTGCATAGGGATTTGTTCATAGTTGTTTTTATAGTCCGGCCCTCCAACGGTCTGAGGGACAGTGAACTGGCCCCCTGTGTAAAAAGTTTGGGGACCCCTGATATACAGTATCAAGTCATCTGTAAATGAGTTTTACTTATTCCTTTCCTACTTGGATGGCTTTTATTTCTTCTTGTCTGATTGCCATGGGTAGGAATTCCAGTACTATGTTGAATAAGAGTGGAAAGCAGGCTCTGGCTAGTTGGCTCAGTGGCGGAGCATCAGCCCAGCATGTGATTGTCCTGGTTTCAATACCCAGGCAGAGCACACAGAAGTGACCATCTGCTTTACCCTCCATCTCTCCCCCTTTTCTCTTTCTCTGGCCTTTGATTGCCATGCCTTAATCGGTTTGAGTGCATTGGCCCAAGCGCTGAAGATGGTTCCCTCGATCCTCCACCTCAGGCACTAAATATAGCTCAGTTGCGAGCATCAGCCCTAGGTGGGGTTGCCGGGTGGACACCAGTCAGGGAGCATGTGGGAGTCTGTATATCTCCCCTGTTCTGTTGGGAAAACAAAGTGGAAATTAGACATTTCTGTCCTGTTCCTGATCTTAAAGGAAATACTGCACTTCTAGTTTTTGCCCATTATGAAGCTATGGTTTGTCATATATGGCATTTATTATGCTGAGGTATGTTTCCTCTAATCTGACTTTGTTTAGTTTTTATCATAAATGAGTACTGGATTTTATCAAATGCATTTTCAGAATCTATTGATATGATCACGTGGTTTGTCATTCATTTTACGTGGTGTGTCATATTTCATTTGCGGACATTGTACCCACCTTACATCTCTGGAATAAATCCAACTTGATCACGCTGTTAAGATCTTTTTAATGTATTGCTGGACTCACTTTGCTAACATTTTGTTAACGATTTTAGCATCTATGTTCATCATGGATAATGGCCTATAATGGAGGAGGCTGGGGGCCAAATGGAGACGGGGTGGAGGGATTGAGTAAATAAGAAAATTCAAAATAAAGTTCTCTTTACTTTTTTTAATATTTACTTATTTATTGGTATTTTTCTGAAGTGAGAAGCGGCTTGGGGGGGGGGATAGAAAGACAGACTCCCACATGCACGCGTCCAGAATCCACCCAGCATGCCCACCAGGGGGCGATGCTTGACCCATCTGGGGCATTGCTCTACTACAATTGGAGCCATTCTAGCACCTGAGCCATCCTCAGCGCCTGGGCCAACTTTGCTCCAATGGAGCTTTGGCTGTGGGAGGAGAAGAGAGAGATAGAGAGAAGATGAGGGGGAGAAGCAGATGGGCGCTTCTCCTGTGTGCCTTGGCCTGGAATTGAATCCAGGACTTCCAGATGCCAGGCCAACACTTTACAGCTGAGCCAACTGGCCAGGGCCTAAAATGTTCTCTTTAAGAAATGAATTAATAGATGGATGAATACTATGTATGATAAAATAAATACAGCAAAAAATTAATTGTAGAAATTATGTAACAGACATATAAATGTTTACTGTAAATGTCTGGAGTTTTTCTATGTTTGAAGAGTTTCTTAATCTTTATAACAGAAGTGAATTCACACATAACTTTAGAAGATTTTATTCACTGACAGAAAGAGAAGAAAATGTAAGAAAGTGACGGGGAGGGGGGAGCAGCTGGAAGCATCAACATGTAGTAGTTGCTTCGCATATGTGCCTTGACTGGGCAAGCCCAGGGTTTCCAACTGGCGACCGCAGCATGCACGTTGATGTTTGATCCACTGCACCACCACAGGTCAGGCCACACAAAAGTTTAAAACATGAAAGATCTACTCACAAAGTGTAAGTCTAGTAAGATTAGATTCTAATTTAAATTTTATGGACAGACTTGGGTGGTATTTTATCTTATTTATTATGCTTTCCACTATTTACAAAGCAATTAAAAACTAAAATTAATGTAAATTCCCATTATACTTGTTAGTTTTAATCAAACAAATAAAAATCATATGCAAAGATTTAGCATAACTTAATGCTTAACTAGGTTGCATATTTTAAGATTTTAATCTTCTGTATTGGTACTGTAATCATATTTCATCCAATTATTTTTAAGTATTTACAATCAAATCTACTATCAATTGATTTTGAGAACTTGTAGATCTTAATATTTAAAAAATAAATATTATATATATTTTTTATTCAGTAAGAAGAGGGGATGCAGAGAGACCGACTCCTGCATGTGCTCCCAATCGGATCCATGCAGGAAGACCACTAGGGGGCAATGCTCTGCCCATCTGGGGTACTGCTCCATTGCTCAGTAACCAAGCTCTACTTAGGATCTGAGGCAGAAGCCATGGAGCCATCCTCAATGCCTGGGGCCAACTCACTTCTATTGAGTAAAAGGGAAAGAGAAAGAGAAAGAGAGAGAGAGAAAAGTAAGAGGGGGAGGGGTAGAGAAGTAGATGGGCACTTCTCCTGTGTGCCCTGACCAGGAATACAATCCGGGACATTCACACACCAAGTTGACTCTACCACTGAGCCAACTAACTGGTCAGGGCCTAAATATAATATTTAGACATGGTACATATGCTATCTACTATAACACATCCCCTAAATAAGTTTATTTCAGTTATGCCTTATCATAAATTACACCTCAACAGTACTAAATTCTTTGTTTTATGACACTTGAAATGATTACACAAATGAGTACAACATATTACCTTGTATTTAAAAGAATATATTCAGGGACTTTAGCTCAGCTATTCCTTCGAGTCAAGTCGCTTGTTAAAAGGACGTGTGTTAACAAAATACTATAGTTAACCACCATTATCAACAGTATATAATACATTTTATCACACTCTAAATTATTTAAACATGTCTATTTAAAATTTGGCATTACTCTACAAGGTACATAGAAAATAATTCATATTTTAAACATTTCTATATAAGATGCAACAGGATAGAATGAATCTTTCAAAAATGAAATAACACAAGTTGACATCTCATTATACATAAAAGTACTGGATTTGAATATTTTTAAAAATCTGCTGTCATCTTTAGAAACGAAAGCACTCCATTATCTTTTAGGATGTCATGACTCAGGTGTTTCAAGCATTGGCTCATAGACAGGGGTTGCCTTTATTCATGCAGAGGCCCCAGACAGGGGCTGTAGGGTGGATCCTGGTTGGAGAGCATGAGGGAGTCTATGTCCCCTTTTCACTTAAAAACAATTTCTCATTCAGGGGTAGTCAACCTTTTTATAAAAACCGCCCATATTTATAGCAGTAGTCAACCTGGTCTGTACCGCTCACTAGTGGGCATTCCAGCTTTCGTGATGGGTGGTAGCAGAGTAACCAAACAGCACCGCGATTATATAGATTTAACTATAGTAAGTTGTTTTATAAAGATTTATTCTGCCAAACTTAGCGAAAATCTGACATAAAGTACCTGGTAAGTAATTATTATATGCTTTCACTTGCTGTAACTCTGCTTTCTAAATTTTATAAAGTAAAGTTACTTCCCTACTTTATAAATCACCATTACTGTGGAACCAGTGGGCGATTAGAAAATTTAACTACTAACAGAGATACAAAAGTGGACTTTATATAATAATAATTACTTACTAAGTACTTTATGGCAGATTTTCACTAAGTTTGGCAGAATGAATCTTTATAAAACAACTTACTATAGTTAAATCTATGTAATTGTGGCGCCATTTGGTTCCTCCGCTACCGCCCACCATGAAAGCTGGAACACCCACTAGTGGGCGGTAGGGACCAGGTTGACTACCACTGCAGAAGTCGGCGGTTTTTATAAAAAGGTTGACTACCCTTGAAACAGTATCTACCCCTTTATTCAAGCAAAATGTCTTAGTTCAGGTTACCTCTGCTCTAATCGGTCCTCTACAACTCACATAAAATCATCTGGCTTAGCACTACTTGTGCTTGTACACTATGATTCACTTTTCCCCATTCTCTAGGCCTTTTGTCATGCTCCTCACTTTGACTTAAACATCCTTTCTCCATTAAACTGCTAAAATTCTACCTATCCCATTCTAAAGCTTCACTTAAAATTCCTTCCTCAACAAAACCCCAGCAAAAACAGAAATCCTTAATACACACTAAAGATTTAATATGTATGCTTTAACAAAGTTTTATTTCCACAAGTATTAAAACAGCAACATTTACAGAAAACACACAGATTACATCATAAACTATAAACATTTTTTGCTATTTTAATCTATGTAAAATTTTAACTTTGTTCATTAAAATTTTTATTGTGAAAACAATCTTTTTTCAGAATAAGACATTCAAAATGAACTAAGACAAAAAAGGGAAGATGGGGTAATTGATATAATTCCCTGATTTCATAACCTCTCAATCTTGAAAATAATTTCAATGAAATCAACACTTCCAATTATATTTTAATATGAAATATATTTTAGTGGATCTTTCCTACTATAAAATAAGAGGGGGAAATTACAAACAAATCCTCAGTTCTGGGCCCCACTGCCATAAATAGCTTTGTTATATCAAGTAAGTCATTGAGTTCCCCTGGACCTCAGTTTTATTAGATTCTAAATTAGAGTGGTGGGAAAAACATCTCAAAATACCTTTATCACTAAAATCGTAGGACTTACTACTCCTTCAAAAAATTAAAGTATAAAAACCAATGTCATAAAAACAAGTTTCTCTTATTGGCCTAGTATTGCTTCTAAAATTAGACTGACTTAAAAACCCTGAACTACAGCTTTCATAGTTCTATGTTAAAATGTTGAAGACTCTGAGCTTTGAAAGAATATGTATGTTTCTGTATATATTCTGTATTTATGTATGTTATATTTTAATGATCAAAATATAACATTTTTTGTAAGGCCAACAATTAAACATTTCAGAAAAAGTTTTAGGAAAGGCAAAAAGATATACAACCATGCTATCTATTCAATAAGTTTTAATATATCTCAAAAGAAAATTAATTAAAAAATGTGAAAAACATTTTTTGAATAATAGATATTAACATATTTAAAGAATATGTATTCTGCTTTAGGATATTCCCAAATGAAAGTAATTTGGCAAAAATTAAAATTATCAAATTGTGAGACTGAAAAAGAACTTAGAAACTATTATATTCAGGCAGATCATGCCGTAAGCGAACTGCTTTCAGCTTCTCCACTTCAATTTTTGCTTGTAGCAGCTCTTCTTCTAGCTGCTGCCTTCTTTTCAATCCATCCCTCTTCTCCTGAACATATAATCCAAAATTTTTTTGATTTTCTAAAATTATCTGATGCTCCTTTTTCATCATTTGCAGAATCTGAGGATCATACCCTAATTGTGATCTAAAGTGTCCTCCATTCTCATGATGAAAAAAATCATCTCTCCTTGGGATAGAAGATGGAGACGATGTCATTGTCATATCAACAGTGGAAAGTGACGGCGACACAGATCTTTCCATAACATGTACTAATTCCTGTTCTTCTCTTTGCTCTAATGTATAATTCTGTTCAGAATTTAAAACCAGTGGAAAAGGGGGCTTAATGTCTTCTTCTTGCTTCACCTCCACCGTAATAGCAACTGGACGGTGATCCAACATTACCTGTAGGGAACTGGTACCAGCCTGTGCTTCCTCATCCAAGTTTGCACTACAGCACACAAAAAAGCATTATAAAACGTAAATAAAATGAAGAGTATATTTATACCATAATTTCATGTTTAATATACATTAAATTATCAAGCTTTAAAGCTATAAAGAAAATTATGAAACAAAAAAGTTTTTAAATTTTATTTAGACAATTTTAATGGGGTGACATTGATCAATTAGTGTACATAGATTCAGAGAAAACATCTCCAGATCATTTTGACATTTGATTGAAAGAAAAAACCCTTAGAGAATAATAAATTAAGAGTTGTGACTAAGTGTTGGATTTTAATGACACATACATACGGCTGTGTATGTGTCATTAAAATATCCCATCCTTAACTTTAAAATCAGACTCTTAAAAGTACAGGAAATTACAAATACTACCCAAGAGCAATGAGGTAAATAAAAAAGAAAAGCCATTTTAATGGTCTCAAAGAGGTACCAATTGTTCCTACATGCCTGATGTTCTTTAATAGTATAAAAGGCCATTCAATGTGTTCTGGGCCTCTCCACACCTTAGCCCTTCCTTGACCTACTTCTGCTCTCCTGCACTACCTAAAAATCACCAAGATCCAAGATTTCTAGGACAATGGAACAATTTCTAAATTTGTGTGTGTGTTGGTGGTGGCGGAGGGGGGTAATGACGATTTTTAGTCTTACCTATCCTAAACCACAGAACTGAGCTGTTCTCTCAGTCTTTCAATCACTGGTCAGGTAAAGTTCACGGGCCAAGGTTTTATTTGTATTTACAACTACATTCCCAGCAGATAGCATAAGATGATACTTGAAACCTAGTAGGTGTTCATCATATGTTGAATGACTAAATATAAATGAAATGGTTTCTATAATGCAAGGTTTTTAAATAGCCTATATACAGTATATTAGAAGTTTACTAAATTTACATGTAATTTCCATAAAACATGCCTTCCTATTAGAGGGACCTACAGTTTTAGCATAATTTATTAGTATTTGTTATGATGTAAACATAATGTACCTTAAAATTCTCCTGTATTTTAAAAAATAATTGTATGTATAACATGAAGCTGTGAATTAAGAATATATAATCTTGTTTTTTAAAGGTTTAATTTTTGCTTTTGTTTAACAAAAATAAGTGATAAAGGGGAAAGAGACTATTGGAATATTCGTGAGTAAATGTTATATTAATATCAGAAAACATTTAACAAATTATAAGTAAGTAAAATAGGTAAGATATATTTTACATGGACGATTAATATGCTGAAACAAGTTAAAGTAGAACATAGGAAAAAAATTTAAATCCCCATTTGTCACTCACTAATGCCATTAAATTGACAAAAATATCAGATATTTGTCTAAAGAATACAAAAAAATAAGATATGAGTATTTATAAAAATCTATTTGTAGATTATATAAATTCATTTTTCTTGACTTTGTCATCTTATGATTTTCAAGAGCAAAATAACAGAATATAAATGTAATTCAAATTAGTAAGATTTGCTTTTCTTATCTCTAAAACCTAGAGTTGGAAAATATTAGAACTACAGATGAAAATAAAATTTTTATTATAAAAACTACTGTAGCAAAAAAGATATTTTTAAAGTTAAAATTAAAAAAATATTTTAAGTCTATACAATTACTATTCCAAATTTGTATGCATAATAGAATATAATACAATGAGATATAGACATTACATTCTCATGTAAACTTAAGATATGTCTTATATCTGGAATATTCCATTCTATTTTAGTTGAAACATTACAAGTACGATTATATAAAAAGTGCTTTGGAAAAAGTCACAAAAATGATAAACAGATTTAGAAATGTTGATTTTAAGGATCAAATAGGCTACAAAAACACAAAATATAATTTGATATTACAGAGAGATAAACATAAAAAATAAATACATAAGTCAATGTGTTATAGAGATAGTTTTACAAATAGGTGTACATTTTTAAAGTCATAAAATAATATAAGCATTTATTAGTAAGAGTTTGGTAGAATTAATAGGCATATTTATATAGAAGCATAATTAAAATATATTTATAAACATATATTATAAACATAATTACAAAATAATTATAAACTTCTGAGATAATTATTAAGATTCAAGATGATGTCAAATAAGTATAAGCACATTAAATATATATTCAATAAAATGCTAATATAGAAAAAATGAACAGTATAGACACTAACATAAGCATTTACTTATTTCTAATATTCTTCACTTTCAAATCTGAAAAATTGTTATTGTGTAAACAGTAGACATAAAAATATGTAAATAAACTCCTTTTATCAGAGAAATGTCCCAAAACATTGTATATATATAACACACACACAGTCAAAATATTATTTCTTTTCTATACTCACTGTATTTTTAAAATATGCAACTAACTAAAACTACAGTTTCTATGTGTAGTTTTCAAATTATAAATGCCTACACTTAATACCCAAAAAAAATAGTTTACCTACAATGCAAAGCCTCTTTTCTCTAGGGTTTGAGGGGGAATTTTTTTTAATAAGTGGCACAATATAAAATAGTATTACTGTGGTATTTTTTGGACATGCAGCATATTAGAATTTAATCATTTGTCATCACAATGAACATTTTAAGCATTAACCCTGTGATTTAATACACTGTATCCATGTCCAGATTCCCACTAGTGATGCTTTTTACTAATCTATCAACTAGAAATAAGCAGTAAATGGTAAGCTGGGCTCAGAAAAACTATCCTAGTAAATTATCAAAATAACAAATGTTAGCCTAAAAAGTTTCTTATCCCAGTTTTTCTCCTAATGTCAAAAAGATTTCACTGGTAATCAATAATTTTCCTTATACAATGACCCTTCCACTAATAGGAAAGCACCTTGTAAAGGTTTGAAAGGTTCCTCAAATAATAAGAAGTGGACAACTTGCTTAAATTACCCTATATGGTTCATAAGACTGTCGCTGCCATTTTTATCTTTTGCCAGGGGTAAACTTTGAATCAGTATTAAGATAATAATTTTTAAGATTCCCAGGCAAGTAGTTTAATATAGAGAATAAATTAACATCCTCAAAAATATGTTTCTAACCCTTTATGAAACAAGTTACTCTCCTTGATAAATTAAAATGCAGTTTGATATCCCTTGCAAAGCAGTTTGAGAAAGCCTGCCCTTTCCTATGTGACCCAAGATCAAAGTGAAACTATACCATTAACAAAGACACAAAAACTTTAAATTTTATTAAGTAACTGAATCCCTAATTAGGCATTAACACTTTTCTTGTTTTTTTTATTTTTAATGTTAGAAAAATAATTAAAATTGTCTTAATATATATAATACCATTAATAAGTTTACTTAATTCTTTTAGTTTATAGCTCAAAGAATATTCAATTAAGTGGAGAGTGACAATTTCATATAAAAGCAAGGTTTTCATTTCTTCTGCAATTAACTTTTTATAAAACTGAAAATTCCGATGAAATGCAATCTTAAATGAAATTTAAAAAGGTCTCAGCTAATTAAAAAATTTAAAGATTAAAAAGTTTGAGTTAATGCTACAAATTTTATCCCATTTCCCTAACCTTTACTTTGTAGGCTCGTGACAGAGGGAAAGGAGAAGGGAAGACAATAAAAAGTGGCTTAAATGTAATGCAGCAGAAAAATTCCTTATAGCCTCACTTTTCTTTTTTTAGAATGTAAAACAAAGACTCTATTCATTGCTCCCGAGTGGGGATGCTTACTATGCATATCTCTATCACAACTAAGCCAGAGCCCAATAGACAGGAGGCGCCATAATTTTCCACAACAAATAAAATAAAGCTTA
Organism: Rhynchonycteris naso; assembly: GCA_037038555.1. NCBI lineage: Eukaryota > Metazoa > Chordata > Mammalia > Chiroptera > Emballonuridae > Rhynchonycteris > Rhynchonycteris naso. Next base: position 247,147,294 of record CM072998.1, read on the forward strand.
CCTTTGTATGTGGTTCCTGTCTCTTATCAGGCAAGAACTGGAAATGTGGGGAATCATCTCCATAACTTTCTTGGTTGGCTCAGAAATGTTGCTTGTAAAATCTGATTGGGTATCTTTTTGCTGCAATAGCTCTTGTTTGGCATATTCTTTGAGCCTTTTGTAAAGGTTGCGTAGGCCCTGCGCTGTTCGAGGAGGACGGTCTACTCCAATTGCATTATAGTTAACTGCTATGATATCCCAACATCTATTTTTTTCCACTATTACTGAATGTTTATTAGTGTGCTCTTCGAGAATTTTCACATATGGCTTCACAAGCTTTAGCAAATCAAGCTTTTCAGTTAAGGTAAAATTGGAAGATCTAGCCTTTCCTACCATTGTTCTTTTCAAATTAAGTAAGCAGTTCCTGAAACCACCATGCAGCCGACAGCTCTGCTCAGCTCTTTTCACAAACGGAAAAAGATCAGGCTTAACTAGGCTAGCCTCATTTAGGCCCACGCCTACAGGGGAGGGTTTATTAAAATTCCTCCAGCTTAAGCTGACGCAGGTTCAGGAAATCTGCTTAAGCCAAGCCTGACCTACATAAAGCTTCTCACTGAAAAAGACAGGAAGGCACAAGCAAAACACACTTGTGTATAAAGAGAGCAGCTCAAGATAGAATTTAATATACAAAGGTCTAGAGATAAGCATGGAAAACAGCTAAAAATTAGCTAATTTGGTGAGAATATCAAATTTCCACACATGTATGTCTAGCTGACAGATTGAACCTGCACTGCACTATCACTTTAATAAAAACAAAAGAGGAACTGTTTTGTGCTATTTGTTTACAAATCTAGTAGACAGAAAAATAAAAAACTAAAGATATGAATGGTGAATGTGGTGATTCCTAACTGAGCAGGGCCCTCCCTAATCACTGTTTCTGAGCTGCTATTCTCTTACAAAATCTGCATAATGCTGTTCCTGCTGTCAATCAGGAATTGCATATCCTCTAGCTAGTTAGGTTACACCCAGACTCAAACTGCAGAGTAAAGCTAAGCTTCTCCTTTTCACAATCTCTAGTATCTGTTTCGCATTTTTTTCAGTTACTTAAGAAATTTTTGACACTGAATCTAAAAAGCAGATAAAAAATGTTTTTAAAGTAACAGATTATTCTAGCTGTAACATGTTAATATGCTAGCATGCTTTATCATGTGTAAAATCACCATCCATGGTGAGAACAGAAAATCTTGCCTTAAGACTACACACAACAAAATTACATATGCTATTATTAAGGGGTGAAGTATTTTTAGCTTTATCCACACAATCTGGACTATGAAAGGAAACAGTCTAGTCATTTGCAAGGCCACCAGTTTGCATGCTTAACATATATTTTCTATTTCCTGTCTGAAAATATGATAAATAACAATGTAAGAAACATAAGCCTATTTTCTCCTGAAATACATGTTTCTCCAGATAGAAGAATTAGAACATACTTGAACACAGTTCCATTTGACCAATTACCGAACACGCATTAAAAATGCACCCAAGCACCGCACAAGGCCCAAGGAAAACAAAGTTGAATCTAGCTAGATCCAGCCTGTAAAGCTAGTAGCCACGGCCACCATCACAGCCCCCTGGCCCATGCAGGTTTGCATGTGACTCGGACAGACGGTAAAGAAACAATGGATCCAAGAACTGGTGAGCCATCAGCTTTAATTCTAGCTTGCACCCGGCGGGCAAGAAAAAACACACAATGGGCTCCAAAACCCACTCATTCAGTGCTCACAAAGCTACTGACTTATCCGAGTTTCCTCCTAAGATCAAAGGTTTCTAGCTCACCAGCCTTATTCACCTCTATTCCCCATCTCCTTCTCTCTATACAAACTGCACAAACTGGCTTCTCCTTTAGCATTCTGCCATCTTGGCTGCCTCTCCTGGTCTCCACGTGGCCTTAATCTGCTCTCCTCCCTGCTCTCTGCCATCCTCCTAGAACACAATCACTCTTCTCCTGGAACAACGTGATCTCTCTTCCTTTAAAAACCTTTTGGTGCGAAAGCCCTCCCCCAACACATATTAACATAATCACGCCCATCCCAAGCAATCACCTGGGCGAGGGGCGTCCATGTGGGCTGCGCCATCTTTAACAAAGTGAGCATAATATATTTTATCTGCCCAACACATCCTCTATCCAGTAAACTGTAGTTCTACAGAAATACCATAAATTTACAATTTCTTGGTTTTCATTCTTTCAACGGAAGAGAAGCAAATTAAATGTAGTGAGTGCTCACTATGAGGCAGACAATGTGCAAGAAGCTTTAAATATATAACCATCAGGAAAAAGGTAAAAGACTGCTGGGTGTTCCATGGAATGCTATATGTTGTTTAGCATACCTTACTAAGTAAACAGATTTGTTAGTAATCCTAGTGTTGGGCAGATAAAATATAATATGCTCACTTTGTTAAAGATGGCGCTGCCCACATGGAAGCCCGTCACCCAGGTAATATTATTTGCCCTTGTGCTTGGGATGGATATGGGGGAAAGGCTGTAATGTAAGCAGGCCAGGTCATTATAGCCTAAGGCTTAGCTTTAAGAGTAAGCTCTTCTCCACGCCCTTGATTGATTGGATGATGTAGGGTGGTGATGTAGGGAGGAATCCCATTATGCCTCAGATGGGTGACTTTGTATCAGACTTCCTTGTTTGTATAATTGGATTAAGGGTTTGGATTCTACATTATAAAGTGGGCGGACCAGTAGCCAGATCTCGCTCTCTCTTGGTTCCTGAGTTCCTGAGGTTAGTGTTAGAGAAGAGAGCAGATTAAGGCCACGTGGAGGAGAGAAGCAGCCGAGATGGCAGAGTGCTGAGGAAGAAGCCAGTTCGTTAAGAGTTTGTGCAGGAGGAGATGGGAAACAGAGGTGAATAAGTCTGGTGAGCTGGAAAGCTTTGATTCTAGGAAACTCGGATAAGTCAGTAGCTTTGTGAGCACTGAATGTGAGGGTTTTGGAGCCCAGTGTGTGTTTTTGCTTGCCCGCCGGGTGCAAGCTAGAATTAAAGCTGATGGCTCACCAGTTTTTGGCTCCTGTGTTTCATTGCCATCTGTCAGAATCAAATGCGAACCTGCACGGGTTGGGCTGCTGTGATGCCGGCCTCGACTACTGGCTTTACATTTGGCGTAGTCTGTGGCAGGATTTGATACAGATCGGCATGGAGCCACCACCACCTTTGAGTGGTGGAGTAGAGGACTGGTTGCTGTTATGGTTTTCCATAGCTGTTTTTTGGGGGACTGTTGGATGGCTGACTTTTACAGCCATGCGTGAGGAAACCGAGAGCTCTATGGAAGAGGCTGCCCAGGACCTGCAATCTGAGCAGCAGAAGGAGCTGGAGGAAACGTGGGAGAAAGAGATGCCAACCCTGGAGCTGGAGAAAGTGCTGGAGGAGGAGGCTGACCAGGTTTACGAGATTCACCTGGAAATGGAGCAGACGCTGGAGAAGGAATCACAGGTTCCTGAGTTGGAGATTGCCCTGGATGTTGTGGAGAGCCAGCAGCGGCCTGAGACCGGGCCTGAGGCTGGGGCCGGAGCTGAGGCCAGGACTGGGGCTGGAGCCGGGGCTGGAGCTGCAAGGCCCATGGAGCAGAAAGCAGCCGCAGCAAGGGGCTCAAGACCAGCAGCAGGAGCTGATGTTTTCAGTTCCTCTTTCGAGGATGAGGAGAACTGGTCTGGAATTGTGATCCACAGCCTCCAGAAGGTGAGAGCCCAGCAGCAAGGAGTAGCTACGCTGCCAGTAGGTCTGCGATTTTGGGATATAGGGGTGGATGCCACCATCATGCTCCCCAGAGCAGAGATGGAAATGCTGACTGCCATTGCCATGTGCTTTTTCTTGGGACAGTGTGAGACCTGCAATGATGGCAGGAATGAAGGGGGAGGCTAAAGCCTTATGTGTGTGGACTGATTTCCTGGACTATGACCGGATGGGCACAAGCTCCTTTGTTGAATGGACTTACAGATTTTGGACAAAGTGAAATACCCTGATGAGGGTGGGGATGGCTTTGCTGGAGGCCCTCCTGCCCTGGGAAGCTTTTCCATGGCTAGAGAAAAGGCCGAGGACATTTTGCGCTTTTGGCAAAGTGCTCAGAGACTGGTGAAATGTATCTTTGTAATTGTTGAAACTGTATGATTTGGGCTATTGCTGTAATTTGTGTAATGTACTTAATTTCCTTGTACAGGGATGCCGGTGGTATAGATTGTGGGTAGTAAAGTGAGCATAGGGGTGGATTGTTGGGCAGATAAAATATAATATGCTCACTTTGTTAAAGATGGCGCTGCCCACATGGAAGCCCGTCACCCAGGTAATATTATTTGCCCTTGTGCTTGGGATGGATATGGGGGAAAGGCTGTAATGTAAGCAGGCCAGGTCATTATAGCCTAAGGCTTAGCTTTAAGAGTAAGCTCTTCTCCACGCCCTTGATTGATTGGATGATGTAGGGTGGTGATGTAGGGAGGAATCCCATTATGCCTCAGATGGGTGACTTTGTATCAGACTTCCTTGTTTGTATAATTGGATTAAGGGTTTGGATTCTACATTATAAAGTGGGCGGACCAGTAGCCAGATCTCGCTCTCTCTTGGTTCCTGAGTTCCTGAGGTTAGTGTTAGAGAAGAGAGCAGATTAAGGCCACGTGGAGGAGAGAAGCAGCCGAGATGGCAGAGTGCTGAGGAAGAAGCCAGTTCGTTAAGAGTTTGTGCAGGAGGAGATGGGAAACAGAGGTGAATAAGTCTGGTGAGCTGGAAAGCTTTGATTCTAGGAAACTCGGATAAGTCAGTAGCTTTGTGAGCACTGAATGTGAGGGTTTTGGAGCCCAGTGTGTGTTTTTGCTTGCCCGCCGGGTGCAAGCTAGAATTAAAGCTGATGGCTCACCAGTTTTTGGCTCCTGTGTTTCATTACCGACTGTTCGAATCTAACGTGAACCTGCGTGGGTCAGGCTGCTGTGATAGTGGCCTTGACTACTGGCTTTACACCTAGCCTTTCATTGCCTTTGGGGAGTTTTATTGTTCAGTAAGTTACAGCAGATAGAAATGCAAATTATTCTTGTCCATAGTGATGAAAACTGAGAAACTAACCTGCCCCAGCAAACTGAACACAGACAGGTACTCAAAGAAAAATGAGAACACAAGATATATACCAGGGGTCGATCGTGATCTACTGGTCGATCACGAAGGTAGTGTGGGTAGGTCGCATGACATTAAAAAGACATTTGTCTTTTGATTGGCATACAGGGTAGCCAATCTGACGTATGAACTTTTGACACCCTACGCATGCGCATTAAACCGCGCTAACTTGTTCAGGTACATTGCTGCGTAGTTAGCCTTCAATTTATTTAAACTAAATACAACAAAGGGTATAAAAATGAGTGCCGTAGCTAGCTGGTCCGAGTAAGAAGCCTAAAACCTACCACTTTCATACAGAATGGGAGGGGATTTTTTTCACTATGTCGTATTTAAGTGCATTTGCCTCATCTGTCTGTGTGCCATTGCTATTCCAAAGAAGGGAAATGTGGAGCGGCTTTTTCGGACTGTTCCTAAAAACTATGACATTGACTTTCCTCCGAAAAGAGAGCTGAGAAGGAGAAAGGTGAAAGAAGAATACACAATATTAAATAGTAATAATAGTAACTTAAATAATGATAATATAGAAGAAATAAATTTATGTTTTGCATTTTTATTGTAGGTAGATCATTTTGACTTGGTCATCTTATAAGTAGCTCACAAGCTGAAAAAGTGTGGGCACCCCTGATATATACTATCTTTAACTACTCCTTAGCTATTTTTGGAAGAAATATAAATACTGTGTTAAACAAAATACTAATAAAATTATGAGAAACCATTTAATCTCACTAAATTATCAAGGAAACAATACTAAAAATAATTTTCATCCAGATTGGCAAAATTCTTAAAAATTGAAAATGTCAAGAGTTGGATAAGGGGGCAGAGCAAAGAGCACCATTCTGTCCTGTTGGTGCAGAGATCATTCTTGTCCTGTTGGTGGAAGTGTAAAATGGCATTCTGGATATCCATCTGTGGGTATCCATTAATACTTTACATGTATAAAACCTTTCAAAACTGTTATGTTAACCTAAAAATAAATTACCAAAGGAGAGGCAGTAAGACTTTGGGATCCAAAATAATAGCTATTTAGGGAGCTGTGATTTAGTCAGAAACCCAAATAGTCTTCTGAATCAAAGGTGAAAGCAAGAGGTTTTTATGAGACAGAAAAGGAAATCACTGTATTTTTCACTCCATAGGACACACTTTTATTCCCCAAAAAGTGGAGGGGGAAATGCCTGTGCGTCTTATGGAGCAAAAAATACGGTATTTTATTAAATATTTTAACACACCATTTGGTTCAGAATATTTTTTTTCTTATTTTCCTCCTTAAAACCCTAGGTGTGTCTTATAGTCAGGTGCGTCTTATGGAGCGAAAAATACGGTACATAAATAGAGGCAAGGGTGTGAATAAGCTAAGAAAAGAATTTCTATAGGTGCAGATAAGCTAATACAGAGATGTTGATTCTAAAAAATATCTTTAATTTTCAGTACAGTAGTAACACTTGCTTTCTTGTTCTTTGCAAACAAGCCTTTGAAACATAATGTTGCTTTAACCTCAGCCCAAATGTTATATTTTGCCCAGTTTTAACATTCCAAAGGTCTGAGGAGTAGACGAAGCAGAGGATCCTATCAGCAACTTCAAAGAGAAGGCAGAAAAACATCCAATCTTAAAAGGAAAAAGAGAAAATAATCCAAAAATATGACAATAGTTTAAAGCCTCTGGTACAATTTCAAACATAAAATTCACGTCATGGGGGTGACAGAAGAGAGTGTGCAAGGAACTAAAAATCTATTTGAAAAACTAATGATGAAAAATGTCCCTAACCTGACGAAAGAGGTCAACATACAAGTCCAGAAGTACAAAATGTCCCAAACAAAATAAACGCAAAAAGACCCACACCAAAGTACATCATCATTAAAATGCCAAAGGTTAAATACAGAGAATCTTAAAAGCAGTTAGTTAAGTACAAAGGAGCTCCCATAAAACTGTTAGTTGATTTCTCAACAGAAACTTAGCAGGCCAGAAGGGACTGACACAAAATATTATTCAAAGTGATGAAAACCAATGATCTACAACCAATATCACTCTACCCAGCAAAGCTATCACTAGAATCAAAGGAGAGAAAAGAGCTTCCCAGACTTCTTGAAGGAGGAGAAGGAAGAGCAGTGGATAAAGCATCAACCTGGAATGCTGAGGTCACCAGTTCGAAAAACCCCAGGCTTGCCTGGTCAAGGCATATCAGAGTTGATGTTTCTTGCTCCTCCCCCATTCTCTCTCTCTCCTCTCTAAAATAAATAAAAACTTAAAAAAAAAAAAAAAGACATGGCTGAACAAATAAAAAAAAAACAATAGGACCCCACCTTACTTAAGCTGTTTACAAGAGAATTACTTTACATTGAAAGGCACAGACTTAAAGAGATGGAAAAATATATTGTATTACATAAAGGTAGAAACAAACAAAAAAAGTAAGCTAAAGTAGCAATACATATACCAGACAAAACAGACTTTAAAACAAAGGCCATCGCCTGACCTGTGGTGGCGCAGTGGATAAAGCGTCCCCTGGGAACACTGAGGTCGCCAGTTCAAAACCCTGCACTAGTCTGGTCAAGGCACATATGGGAGTTGATGCTTCCAGCTCCTCCCCCCTTTCTCTCTCTCTCTCCTCTCTAAAATGAATAAATAAATAAAAATTTAAAAAAAAAAAAAAAAACAAAGGCCATAACAAGAGATAAAGAGGAAGCAGCCATTCTACTTCTGGAAATTTATCCAAAGAAACCCAAAATACAAAATGGAAAAACATATAGATCCATATATTCACTACAGTATTATTTACAATAGCCAAGATTTGAAAGCAACCTAAGTGTCCACCAATGATGAGTGGATAGAGAAGAAATGGTGCAGGCTCTGGCTGGCTGGCTCAGTTGATAGAGCGTTGGCCTGAGTATGGACATCCTGGGTTTGGTTCCTGGTCAGGGCACACAAGAGAAGCAACCATCTGATTCTCTCCCCACTTCTCACCCTCTTTCCCTCCCGCAGCCAGTGGCTCTATTGGTTCAAGTATCACCCCCGGCTCGGTTGATTGCTCGATAGTAAGCCTTGGACACTAAAAGGTTGTGAACATCCAGCCAAGGCAGGGTTGCCAGGGGGATCCAGGTCGAGGCACTTACAGGAGTCTGTCTCACTATTTCTCCTTGAAGAAGAAGAATACAAAAGGAGAAAAAAAGAATAAAGAAGGAAGAAGAAAAGTATGATGCATATCTCAAGGTAATATGACTCAGCCATAAAAATGAATGAAATGTTGTCATCTGCAACAACATGATGGACCGAGAGGGTATTAAGTTGCGAAAAATAAATCCGATAGAGAACGACAAATTCCATATGATTTCACTTACATGTGGATTCTAAAAAGAAAAATAAACAAAACAGCAGAACAGAAACTCACTCATAGATACAGAAACATTTTGATGGTTACCAGATGGATTGAGTGGCTGGGTGAAAAAGAGGTGAAGTGATTAAGAAGTACAGACTGGTAGTTAAAAACAGTCAGAGAGATGTAAAGTACAGCATAGTGAATGTAGTCAATAATATTGTACCATATTCCCCATGTATGAGACGCACCATTTTTCAAAAAAAGTTGGGGTCTAAAAACTGGGTGCATCTTATACAGTAGTTGTAGATTTTTTTACTTGCATTTCCCGCTTTTCTGCGCTTGTATAAATTTTATGATGAATAAAACTTGAGTTCAATAACTTTGTTTTCTAATTTCAGGCCCCAAAATTAAGGTGCGCTTTATACATGGGGAAATACAGTAATTATGTATGGTGTAAGATTGGTACTAGATTTATGGGGGTGATCACTTTGTAAGTTATATAAATGTCTAATCACTGATTCATATGCCTAAAACTAATATATTTGTATGTCAAGTGTAATTAAAAATTTTTTAATTATTTAAAAAACTTTCAACACCCTAGCCAGGTAGCTCAATTGGTTAGAGCATCATCCTGATATGCCACGGTTGCAGGTTTGATCCTGGGTGAGGGCACATACAAGAATCAACCATTGAATACATAAATAAGTAGAACAACAAATCAATGTTTCTCTCTCTCTCTCTCTCTCTAAAATCAACCAATAATTTTTTTATTTTTCAAACAGTGCAGACTTGTATAGAATTAAAAGTCAAAAGCAAAAAAAAAAAAGTAATATGTAAATTTTCAAAATGGGGTGGTGTCACTGCTCCTAATCCCTGAGTTGTTCAAGGGTCAGCTGTACATAAAATATAATCCCATTATGTTTGCCAAAAACACCCAAAGCTAAATATTCCTGTAAGTAGAAAAAATATGTATGTAGGTACAGAAGGTAGGTACATACATATGTATGAAAATGTACTTCAAAAAGTCTAGAACTCCACCATTCAATACCAATACAGTTCTCATGAACCACATGTGGCTCCTAAGCATTTTAAATGTGGTTAATGAGACTGAGGAACTGAATTTAATTTTTATTTCATTATAATTAATTTAAACTTAGAATTTTTAAGTTAAAGCACTATATTTTTCCATTAAAACATAACTTTATTGTTTTGGTAGAATTACATTTTACTTAACCCTGTCATCACATTTACTGTTTTTTCTAATCTTACTGACAAGAATCTTTCCTTAATCAAACTTCAGTCAGGCTCCTCTGAGTCCTCTTCTCAGAAAACTACGCTTGGCTGCCTGCCAGGCCCAGAAATGCCAAGAATCCTGTTAAACCAACTTATGGAGAATACCCCTAAGTTCCTCTCAGCAATTTTTCACCCACTGACTCCTTCACTCTCCCCTTTTGACTATAAATCCCTGTATATTGGGAATTGAGTTCTCTCTCTCTCCCTTATTGTAATTATGTTGAGTAAGGTCTTCTTGGCAGTTTAACCTATCCAGTGAAATTTTTCTTTGACATTACACATAATCATATCACCAGTGTAGTCAATCCTAACAAAATTATTTTTTCTATGCACTGATGTAACCTTCAGTGACTTTATTTGAATATTTTATGCACACAGCAGAAATTATAGTGATAGCCTATGATAACCTATGTAAGTTGTAATTGATTAATCTAAAATACTTATTGCCTGACCAGGCGGTGGCACAGTGGATAGAGCATCGGACTGGGACACGGAGGACCCATGTTCGAGACCCCAAAGTCGCCCGCCAGCTTGAGCGCAGGCTCATCTGGTTTGAGCAAGGCTCACCAGCTTGAGCCCCAGGTAGCTGGCTTGAGCAAGGGGTCACTCGGTCTGCTGTAGCCCCGCCCCTGTCAAGGTTTAAAATCCCAAGGTTGCCAGCTTGAGCTCTGGCTTGAGCACGAGGTTGTCAGCTTAAATGCAGGATCATCAACACGATTCCATCCATGGCTGCTGGTTTGAGGCCAAAGGTCGCTGACTTGGGAAAGGGGTCAATGACTCTGCTTGAGTCCCCCAGTCAAAGCATGTATGAGAAACAATCAACGAACAACTAAAGCGATGCAACTAGAATTGATGCTTCTTATCTCTCTCCCTTCATATCTATCTCTCTCTCTCAAAAATAAATAAATAAATAAATGGGCAATTTTTTCTTTTTTTTTCATTTTATTTTCCAAGTGAGAGGAGAGGAGATAGAGAGACAGACTCCCCCATGCACCCTGACCAGAATCCACACAGCAAAACCCGTCTGGGGTTGATATTCTGCCCAACTGGGGCCATGCTCACAATCGAGCTATTTTTTAGCTCCTGAGGCAGAGGCTCCCCGAGCCATCCTCAGTGTCCAGGCTGATGTACTCGACCAACAGAGCCTTGGCTGTGGGAAGGAAAGAGAGAGAGAAGGGGAAGGAGAAGGGTGGAGAAGCAAATGGTCGCTTCTTCTGTGTGCCTTAACCAGGAATCAAACCCAGGACTTCCACCCGCCAAGCCAATGCTCTACCACTGAGTAAACTGGCCAGGACCAAACTTTTTATTTTAAAAGAAAATCTACTACTGCCTGACCTGTGGTGGCACAGTGAATAAAGTGTCAACCTGGAATGCTGAGGTCACCAGTTCAAAACCCTGGATTTGCCCAGTCAAGGCACATATGGGAATTGATGCTTCCTGCTTTCCCCTCTATTCATTCTCTCTCTCTCTATCTCTCTCTCTCTCTTTCTCTTCCCCCTCTCTAAAATGAATAAAAATCTAAAAGAAAATCTGATTACTGATGCAGAATCAAATAGAGATGCAGAAGCTAGTACTCTTTTTGAAACATTTTTAAAAAACAGACTGAATTAAAGCACATTACCAATTTCATGATGAACATCAAGCGCAAGTTGCTACACCAAACAGTAAGAAACAGTTTACTATGTAAAAAAATTTTTAAGATTATAAACTAGACAATATTAAGAGCCACTGTCAAGAAATACATAGTAAATTTGAGAAGTTTCCTCTCAACAAATGAACTGATAAAGTTTAGTCACTTCAAATCAGAACTAACTATTGACAGAAATTTTTGGCGGGATATAAAATAGCTTGGTTTCCTGCACAAAAAATGTAAAAATAATAATAATAATAATAATAATAATAATAACATTTTTAGATAAAAAGCTGCTTCAAAAATATGTTATAGAAGTTTTGTTAGAAAATTATAGGGTATGGGTTAAAAGACATTTTTAAGTGAGAGGAAGTGAGATAATGAGACAGACTCCTACAACCAACCCAAACCAGGATCCACCCAGCAACCTCCATCTGGGGACAATACGGGAGTACCAAGCTATTTTTAGCATGTGAGGCGGAGGAGCTCTCACCAAAAGAGTTCTCCTCAGTGCCCGATGCTGACGCTCAAACCAATTGAGCCACCAACCGCAAAAACTAGAGAGAGAGAGAAAGGGGAGAGAAGCAGATGGTCACTTCTCCTGTATGCCCTGACCAGGAATTGAACCCTGGACATCCTTATGCCGGGCCAACATTCTATCCACTGAGCCAATGGCCAGGGCTAAAAAGACTTTTTCTTTTTTAATGAGAGGAGGGGAGGTAGAGAGACAGGCTCCTTCATGTGCCCCGATCGGGGGATCCACCCAGCAAGCCAGCTAGGGGGAGATGCTCTGACCATCTGGGGCCATTGCCCCATTGCAACCATAGCCATTATTTTAGCACCTGAGACAAGATCATGGAGCCATCCTTAGCGCCTGAGGTCAACTCACTTGAGCCAATCAAGCCATGGCTGTAGGAGGGGAACAGAAAGAAAGAGTGAAAGAGAAAGAGAGAGAGAAAAAGGGAGATGGGGAAAAAGTGGAGAAACAGATGATAATTTCTCCTGTGTGCCCTAACAGGGAATCAAGCCGAGGTCTTCCACATGCCGGGCTGCCTCTCTACCACTGAGTGAACTGGCCAGGGCCCAAAAAGACATTTTAAAAATAAAAAATGTTGCCCGACCTGTGGTGGCGCAGTGGATAAAGCGTCGACCTGGGAACACTGAGGTTGCCAGTTCAAAACCCTGCACTGGTCTGGTCAAGGCATATATGGGAGTTGATGCTTCCAGCTTCTCCCCCCTTTCTCTCTTTCTCTCTCTCTCTCACTCTGTGTCTCCTCTTTAAAATGAATAAAATAAAAATAAAATAAAATAATAAAAAAATAAAATAAAAAATGTTCAACTGAGTATCAAACAATTCCCTTTGGAATACAAGACCTAGCCATGGCTAGTGGCTCAGTGGATATAGTGTCAGCCCAGCATATGGACGTCCCAGGTTCAATTCCTGGCCAGGCACACAGCAGAAGCAACCATCAACCTCTCGCCCCCCTCCCACAGCCAGTGGTGCGATTGGTTCGAGAGTCAGCCTTGGGTGTTCGGGATAAATTGCTTGGTCTGAGCGCTTCATCCTCAGACGCCAAAAATAGCTACGTACTCAACATCAGAAGCTTGCCTCACACCTTATTATTTTCCATCCAGGGAGGGAGAGAGGGTCAGAGGGAGGGAGAAAGGAAAGCAGTAAGTCAAAGTTTTAATACATGTGCATGGGGAAGACACATAGGCATGTGTAAAGCCAGTAGCCACGGCCACCATCACAGCTGCCTGGCCCATGCAGGTTCGCATTAGATTTAAAAGATGGTAATGAAACAACGAAGCCAAGAACTGGTGAGCCATTATTACCTTTAATCCTAGCTCACACCCAGCGGGTGAGAAATACAAACAGTGAAAAAACATTTCCCTTTGCATTCAGGGCTCCCAAAGCCACTGACTTATCTGAGTTTCCTGGAGTCAAAGGTTTCTAGCTCACCAGCCTTATTCACCTGTTCCCCATCTCCTTCTCTCTGCACAAAATGTACAAACTGGCTTCTCCTTCAGCACTCGCCATCTTGGCTGCTTCTCCTGTGCAATGTTAATTTCAGGAACTAAGAGATAGAGCTCCTGGGTCTGCCCCCATTTTATATTGTTGAAATCAAAACCTTTAAGCCAATATACAAATAAGGAAGTCTCTGATACAAAGTCACTTATGTGAGTCATAAATGGGATTGCTCAAAAAGTGCACCACCCCACATTAAAGAACAGTCAAGGGTGTGGGGAAAGATTAGTTTTGAAAAGATCTTAGTATTAAAAGGGCGGGAAAGGCTTAGGCTATAATGACTTTGCCGGCTTACAACCTGTCTCCCACACCCAATGCAAACTATAAGCGAGCAAACATATATATCATATTTACAACCTTATTTAACTGACATTCCACCCCGTTTTCTCGCTTTACAATCTAAAACACAGGTATTCCTGCACAAGGAAATTAGTCACATTACACAAATTACAACACCAAAAATCATACAGTTTCAACAATTACAAAGGTACACTTCACCAGTCTCGGAGCACTTTGCCAAAAACACAAAATGTCCTCACACTTTTTCTAGCCATATGAAAAGTTTCCCAGGGCAGGAGGGCCTCCATCAAAGCCACACCCCACCCCCATCAGGGTATTTCACATTGTCCAAAATCCGTAAGTCCATCCAACAAAGGAGCCAGTGCCCACTCCAGTCGTAGTCCAAGAACCAGTCCAAGCACATGGGGCCTCAGCCCATCCACCTCATCCCTGCCAACCTGGCAGGTCTTACACTGTCCGAGAAAGGAGCATGTGGCGATGGCAGTCAGTATTTCCATCTCTACTCTGGAGAGCATGATGGCATCCACCCCTATGTCCCAAAATTGCAGACCTACCAGGGACAGAGTTGGTACTCCTTCCTTGCTGCTGGGATCTCATCTTCTGGAGACTGCGGATCACAATCCAGCCTATAATCCTCATCTCCTCCAAAAAGTAACTGAAAACACCAGCTCCTGCTGCCACACTTGAGTCCCGGGCTGCAGCCACCTTCTGCTCCGTGGGTCTTGCAGCCCCAGCCTCCGACCACTACTGGCTCTCCAAAATGTCCAGGTCATGGTGCAACTCTCGAACCTGTGACTCCTTCTCCAGCAGTTGCTCCATTTCCAGGTGAATCTCACAAACCCGGTCAGTCTCCTTCTCTGGTGCTTGCTCCAGCTCCAGGATCGGCATTTCTTTCTCCCCCGTTTGTTCCAGATCCTTCCACTGATCGGTTTGCAGGTCCCAGGCAGCCTCTTCCACAAAGCTCTCGGTTTCCTCACGCATGGCTGTAAAAGTCAGCCAGCCTACGGCCCCCAAAAGGACAGCCATGGGAAACTAAAAAAGCAGCCAGTCCTCTACTCCACAGCTCAAACGTGGTGGTGGCTCCATACCGAATTAATCTAAATCCTGCCACAGACTATGCCAAATGTAAAGCCAGTAGCCACAGCCACCCTCACAGCTGCCTGGCCCATGCAGGTTCGCATTTGATTCAGACAGACGGTAATGATACAACAAAGCCAAATACTGGTGGGCCATTACCTTTCATCCTAGCTTGTACCCAACAGGCAAGAAATACACACAGTGGGAAAACACTTCCCTTTCCATTAAGGACTCCCAAAGCCACTGACTTATCCGAATTTCCTAAAATCAAAGGCATGTACCTCACCAGCCTTATTCACCTCTGTTACCGTACAGCACGTGGCCAAGGCCATCATCACAGTCACCTAGCCAGTGTAGGTTCGCATTTGATTCGGACAGACGGTAATGAAACAACGGAGCCAAAAATTGGTGAGCCATCAGCTTTAATTCTAGCTTCCACCTGGCAGGCAAGTAAAAACACACACTGGGCTCCAAAAGCACTGTTGGGCAGATAAAATATATTATGCTCACTTTGTTAAAGATGGCGCTGCCCACTTGCAAGTTTTAAGACTAAGCTTTTCTCCACACCCTTGACTGACTGGATGATGTGGGTGGTGCACTCTCATGAGGAAACCTACCATTATGCCTCAGATAAGTTACTTTGCACCAGAGACTTCCTTGTTTGTAGATTGGATTAAAGGTTTGGATTTCTACACTATAAAGTGGGGCAGACAAGAAGCTTGCTCTCTCTCGGTTCGTGAGGTTAGCATTAGAGAGCAGAGCAGAGAAAGGCCACAAGGAGAAGGCCAGGAGAAGCAGCCAAGATGGCGGAGTGCTGAGGGAGAAGCCATTTTGAGCAGAGTTTGTGCTGGAGAAGAAGATGGGGAACAGAGGTGAATAAGGCTAGTGAGTTTGAAACCTTTGATTCTAGAAAACCCGGATAAGTCAGTAGCTTTGTGAGCACTGAATGAGTGGGTTGTGGAGCCCAGTGTGTGTTTTTGCTTGCCTGCCGGGTGCAAGCTAGAATTAAAGCTGATGGCTCACCAGTTCTTGGCTCCGTTGTTTCATTACCGACTGTCCAAATCAAATGTGAACCTGCACAGGCCAGACAGCTGTGATGTTGGCCTTGGCTCCTGGCCTTACACTCACTCATTCAGTGCTCACAAAGCTACTGACTTATCCAAGTTCCCTAGAATCAAAGGTTTCTAGGTCACCAGTCTTATTCACCTCTGTTCCCCATCTCCTTCTCTCTACACAAACTGACTTCTCCCTCAGCAATCTACCATCTTGGCTGCTTCTCCTGGCCTCCTCCAGGTGACCTTTCTCTGCTCTCCTTTCTAATACTAACCTCAGGAACCAAGAGAGAGCAAGCTTCTTGTCTGCCCCACTTTATAGTGTAGAAATCCAAACCTTTAATCCAATCTACAAACAAGGAAGTCTCTGATACAAAGTCACTTATCTGAGCCATAATGGGAGGATTCCTCATGAGAGTGCACCACCCCACATCATCCAATCAGTCAAGGGTGTGGGGAAAAGCTTACTCATAAAACTAAGCCTTGGGCTATAATGACCCTGCCTGCTTACAGCCTGTCTCCCACACACAATAACATAATTACATGCATCCCAAGCATAAGGGCAACCAATATCACCTTCTCCCCATGGGCTTCTCCCCATGGGCAGCACCATCTTTAATAAAGTGAGCATAATATATTTTATCTGCCTAACAGTTCCCCCTCGCCTTATCTCTGCACAAACTGGCTTCTCCTTCAGCACCACCATCTTGGCTGCCTCTTCTTGCAATGCTAATTTCAGGAACTGAGAGAGCACACAAGCCTCTGTCTGCCCCATTTTATAGTGTAGAAATCTAAACCTGTAATCCAATATACAAATAAGGAAGTCTCTGATACAAAGTCACTTATCTGAGGCATAAATGGGATTCCTCATAAGATTGCACCACCCCACATCATGCAACAGTCAAGAAGAGTGTAGGTGTTGGGCAGATAAAATATAATATGCTCACTTTGTTAAAGATGGCGCTATCCACATGGAAGTTCGTTGATATTAATGTGTGTTCTGGGACAGACTGTGGGCAGGCTGGGTCGTTATAGCCTAAGGCTTGGTTTTAAGAGTAAGCTTTTCCCCACACCCTTGACTGATTGGATGATGTGGGGTGGTGCGGTCTCCTGAGGAATCCCATTGTGCCTCAGATGGGTGACTGTGTATCAGAGACTTCCTTGTCTGTAGATTGGATTAAGGGTTTGGATTTCTACAGTATAAAATGGGACAGAACAATAGCTTGCTCTCTTGGTTCCTGAGGTATTAGAGAGGAGAGCAGATTAAGGCCACGTGGAGGAGAGAAGCAGCCAAGATGGCAGAGTGCTGAGAGAGAAGCCAGTTTGTGCAGTTTGCGCTGGAGGAAATGGGGAACAGAGGTGAATAAGTCTGTTGAGCTAGAAACCTTTGATTTTAGGAAACTCGGATAAGTCAGTAGCTTTGTGAGCATTGAATATGTGGGTTTTGGAGCTCAGTGTGTTTTTGCTTGCCCGCCGGGTGCAAGCTAGAATTAAAGCTGATGGCTCACCAGTTCTTGGCTCCGTTGTTTCATTACAGACTGTTCGAATCTAATGCGAACCTGCATTGGCCTGGCAGCTGTGATCCTGACCCCGGCTACTGGCTTTACAGTGGGGAAAAGCTTAGTGTTGAGAAGATCTTAATATAAAAAGGGTGAAAAAGGCTGTCTTAAAACTAAGGCTTAGGCTATGACTTTGCTGGCTTACAGCCTGTCTCCTACACCCAATGCAAACTAAAGCGAGTAAACCTATATATCATATTTACAAACTTATTTGATTCACAGTATATAAGACATTTTGGACAAAGGAGAAGGGAATGCGGTATTTAAAATTTCATATGTGGGAATGGGGGATTTATAGGTAGTTGAGGAAAAGGGAAACATACCTGGCAAACAAACTGTTGTTAGGAAAATCAGAAACAGTGGAACACAGGCTGTATCTGCCTTAAGCCCTCTGTTCACCATACTTAATTCAAATTAGGCTAAGGTGACATCACCCAGGGTCCATGTAATTCTGAATTCATTTAAATTGTAGTTTTAAAAAAATCATTCTTATCCCTCCCAGCAAATTTCAGTGCCCTGACTTTAGTCTTCCACCTTGGTGATCCCTTTTTCTTTTTTCTTTTTGATTGATTGGTTTTACAAAGTGTAAAGCCAAATGTAGTCGAGGCCACCATCACAGCAGCCTGACCCGTGCAGGTTCGCATTTGATTCAAACAGTCGGTAATGAAACACAGGAGTCAAGAACTGGTGAGCCATCAGCTTTAATTCTAGCTTGCACCCGGCGGGCAAGCAAAAACACACACTGGGCTCCAAAAACCCACACATTCAGTGCTCACAAAGCTACTGACTTATCTGAGTTTCCTAGCATCAAAACTTTCCAGCTCACCAGACTTATTCACCTCTGTTTCCCATCTCCTCCTGCACAAACTCTTAACAAACTGGCTTCTCCCTCAGCGCTCTGCCATCTCGACTGCTTCTCCTGGCCTTCACGTGGCCTTACTCTGCTCTACTCTCTTCTACCTCAGGAACCAAGAACCAAGAGAGAGAAATCAAGCTACTGGTCTCTCCCACTTTATAGCATAGACTCAAAACCTTTAATCCAATTATACAAACAAGGAAGTCTCTGTATTATGGGATTCCTCAGGAGAGTGCACCACCCTACATCATCCAATCAGTCAAGGGTGTGGGGAAGAGCTTACTCTTAAACTAAGCCTTAAGCTATAACGACCCGACCTGCCCATAGCCTGTTCCAGAACACATATTAATATCAACAAACTTCCATGTGGGCAGCGCCATCTTTAACAAAGTGAGCATAATATGTTTTATCTGCCGAACACCAACTGAGCTATCAGACCAGGGCTTGGTTATCAGTTCTTGAAAATGGTTCTGGATGCTCAGCTGACATCGGAGTTGTCCTCAAGACCTGAAGAAATGATTTATACACTTATCTCACCACTGACCAATCAGCTGATAACATGATCCTGAACTAATAAACTGTTGGGCAGATAAAATATATTATGCTCACTTTGTTAAAGATGGCGCTGCACATTTGCAAGTCCATTGATATTAATGTGTGTTGGGGGACAGGCTGTGGGCAGGCCGGGTTGTTATAGCCTAAGGCTTAGTTTTAAAAGTAAGCTTTTCCACA
This sequence comes from Rhynchonycteris naso, assembly GCA_037038555.1. Classification (NCBI taxonomy): domain Eukaryota; kingdom Metazoa; phylum Chordata; class Mammalia; order Chiroptera; family Emballonuridae; genus Rhynchonycteris; species Rhynchonycteris naso. The sequence continues at coordinate 247,166,271 of CM072998.1, forward strand.
CACCCTTGACTGATTGGATGATGTGGGGTGTTACACTCTCATGAGGAAACTTCCCATTATGCCTCAGATAAGTGACTTTGTACCACAGACTTCCTTGTTTGTAGATTGGATTAAAGGTTTGGATTTCTACACTATAAAGTGGGGCAGATAGGGAGCTTGCTCTCTCTCGGTTGCTGAGGTTAGCATTAGAAAGCAGAGCAGAGAAAGGCCACATGGAGTAGAGGAGAAGCCGCCAAGATGGTGTACTGCTGAGAAAGCCAGTTTGTGCAGAGAGAAGGAGATGGGAACAGAGGTGAATAAGTCTGGTGAGCTAGAAACCTTTGATTCTAGGAAACTCGGATAATCAGTAGCTTTGTGAGCACTGAATGAGTGGGTTTTGGAGCCCAGTGTGTGTTTTTATTTGCCCGCCGGGTGCAAGCTAGGATTAAAGCTGATGGCTCACCAGTTCTTGGCTCTGTTGCTTCATTACCGACTGTCTGAATCTAATGCGAACCTGCGTGAGCCAGGCTGCTGTGATAGTGCCCTTGGCCACTGGCCCTATATTTTGTATAGTCTGTGGCAGGATTCGATACAGTTCAGTATGGAGCCACCACCACCTTTGAGTGGTAGAGTATAGGACAGGTTACTGTTATGGTTCCCCATGGCTGTCCTATTGGGAACTGTAAGCTGGCTGACTTTTACAGCCATGTGTGAGGAAACTAAGAGCTCTATGGAGGAGGCTGCCCAGGACCTGCAAACCAAGAGTGGAAGGAGCTGGCGGCAATGTGGGAGAAAGAGATGCCAACCCTGGAGCTGGAGGAAGCGCTAGAGGAGGAGGCTGACCAGGTTTGCGAGATTCGCCTGGAAATGGAGCAGCCACTGGAGGAGGAATCACAGGTTCTTGAGTTGCAGATTGCCCTGGATGTTGTGGAGATTTCCGAGAGCCAGCTGCAGCAGGAGGCCGGGGCTGAGGCTGGGGCCGGGGTGGCAAGTACCACGGCAGCAGCTGCCCGGGGCTCAAGCCCGGCAGTGGGAGCTAGCGTTTTCAGCTCCTATCCAGAAGATGAGGAGAATTGGGCTGGAGTTGTGATTCGCAGACTCCAGAAGGTAAACGGCGGCAGCTGCAGTGGGACGATGAACAGACATCCCAGGAGCCAGGCATGCATCGCAGAGTGGCTACTGGAATGGCAGGGAGCGCCTGCTAAGCTGCTGGTAAGTCTGCGATTTTGGGACATGGGGGCGGATGCCATCATGCTCCCCAGAGCAGAGATGGGAATGCTGACTGCCATAACCAAATGCTCCGCTTTAGGACAGTGTGAGCACTGTCAGGATGGCAGGAATGAGGGGAGGCTAAGGCTCCATGTGAGTGGACTGATTTCCTGGACTATGACCGGAGTGGGCACTGACTCCTTTGCTGGATGCACTTACGGATTCTGGACATTGTGAAATACCCTGATGAGGGTGGGGGACAGCTTTGCTGGAGGCCTTCCCCTGCCCCAGGAAGCCTTTCAAAAGGCAAGAAAGAAGGCTGAAGACATTTTGCACTTTTGGCAAAGTGCTCAGAGACTGGTGAAAAGTACCTTTGTAATTGTAGAAATTGTATGATTTGTCATGTATTTGTAATTTGTGTAATGTACCTAATTTCCTTGTACAGGGATGCTGGTGGTGTAGATTGTGGGTAGTAAAGTGAGCATAGGGGTGGACTGTTGGTCAGATAAAATATATTATGCTCACTTTGTTAAAGATGGCACTGCCCACGTGCAAGTTCATTGATATTAATGTGTGTTGGGGGACAGGCTGTGGGCAAGCTGGGTCATTATAGCCTAAGGCTTAGTTTTAAGAGTAAGCTTTTCCCCACACCCTTGACTGATTGGATGATGTGGGGTGGTGCACTCTCATGAGGAATCCTCCCATTATGCCTCAGATAAGTGACTTTGTACCACAGACTTCCTTGTTTGTAGATTGGATTAAAGGTTTGGATTTCTACACTATAAAGTGGGGCACACCGGGAGCTTGCACTCTCTCGGTTCCTGAGGTTAGCATTAGAGAGAAGAGCCACGTGGAAGAGAGAAGCAGCCACGATGGCGGATTGCTGAGGAAGAAGCTAGTTTGTGCAGAGTTTGTACAGAGAGAAGAAGATGGGAAACAGAGGTGAATAAAGCTGGTGAGCTAGAAACATTTGATTCTAGGGAACTTGGATAAGTCAGTAGCTTTGTGAGCACTGAATGAGTGGGTTTTCGAGCCCAGTGTCTTTTTATTTGCCCGCCGGGTACGAGCTAGAATTAAAGCTGATAGCCCAAGTGCTTGGCTCCATTGTTTCATTACCTACTGTCCGAATCAAACACAAACCTGCATGGGCCAGGCAGCTGTGATTGTGGTCGTGACTACTGGTTTTACAAATATACAAACAAGGAAGTCTCTGATACAAAGTCACTTAGGGTGGGAAAGGCTTAGTCTTAAACCTAAGCTTTACACTATAACAACCCTGCCTGCTTACAGCCTGTCCCCCACACCCAATGCAAACTATAAGCAAGCAAACATATATATCATATTTACAAACTTATTTGACCAACAGCTGCTGAGGTAGAAACCTTTGGTTCTAGGAAACTTGGATAAGTCAACGGCTTTGGGAGCCCTGAATGGAAAGGGAAGTGTTTTCCCACTTTGTGTAGTTTTTGCCCAACGGGTGCAAGCTAGGGTTAAAACTAATGGCCCACCAGTTCTTGGCTCCATTGTTTCATTACGGTCTGTCTGAATCAAATGAAAACCTGCACGGGCTAGGCAGCTTTGATAGTGGCTGTGCCTACTGGCCTTACACTGTCTCTCTCTCCCTTCCTCTCTTACTGAAATCAATAAATAAAAAGATATATATGTAATGTCAAGTGGCTGAGGCCAGGCAGGTTCACACTGGATTTGGGCAAACAGTAGAAAAACTAGAGCCAGAAAGGATTGGGCTGTGAGAAACAGTCTGTAAAATCACAAAGTCCTTATAGCCTAGGTCTTAATTTAAGACTAAAATCTTCCCTCACCCTTTTAAGACTAAGATCTTCCCACACGCTTTTAAGACTAAGACCTTCCCACAACCTTTTAAGACTAAGATCTTCCCACACCCTTTTAAGACTAAGACCTTCCCATACCCTTTTAAGACTAAGATCTTCCTTCCCACACCCTTTTAAAACTAAGACCTTCCCACAACCTTTTAAGACTAAGACCTTCCCACACCTTTTAAGACTAAGATCTTCCCACACCCTTTTAAGACTAAGATCTTCCCATACCCTTTTAAGACTAAGATCTTCCTTCCCACACCCTTTTAAGACTAAGATCTTCCTTCCCACACCCTTTTAAGACTAAGACATTCCCACAACCTTTTAAGACTAAGATTTTCCCACACCCTTCTAAGACTAATATCTTCCTCACACCACTGACTGTTACATGGTGGGGGGGCACTCTTATGAGGATTCCTGTTTATGCCTCAGGTGAGTGACTTTGTATCAGAGACTTCCTTATTTGCATAAGGCTCTGCACTATATAATAAAGCAGACCAGTGGCTTTGCTTTTGCTCTGGCTTACGATCAGCTTGCAAACCTCTCAATCCCATCCCTTTTCTGAGTTTATTTCTTCATTCCGCACCATTTTCACTCAGGACCTGGACAATTACGAGTCACACTGATTTGCCGCATTGGGCTATTCCATTTAATAGTCTCACAACAGCAGACAAGCACAGAGGCAAGGGAAACCACCTCTCAGGCAAACGAACAGCAAAATGGCCCCTCACAGTTACGGGTAGGCCATCCATCATCCGCCCTGAGCACAAGCATCCGTAGCCTTACATAGACTATCCACACGTGGCGCTGCCACATGTTCAAGCACCAATCAAGCAAAGTACTTGCATCAGGTAAACCAGCAAACAATCCAGCTATTTTCCCAACACATCAGGCTCATGTTTCTCATAAACACAAGAATGAAAAAATTCATTCCTGCCAAGACCTGCCAAATTCAGTAACGCCTACTAAGAATGTATCCATATATATATATATATATATATATATATATATATATATATATAAAGATATTTTTTTACAGAGACAGAGAGTCAGAGAGAGGGATAGATAGGGACAGACAGACAGGAATGGAGAGAGATGAGAAGCATCAATTATCAGTTTTTCGTTGCGACACCTTAGTTGCTCATTGATTGCTTTCTCCTATGTGCCTTGACCGTGGGCCTTCAGCAGACCGAGCAACCCCTTGCTGGAGCCAGCAACCTTGGGTCCAAGCTGGTGAGCTTTTCTGAAACCAGATGAGCTTGCGCTCAAGCTGGCGACCTCGGGGTCTCGAACCTGGGTCTTCTGCATCCCAGTCCAGTGCTCTATCCACTGCGCCACCGCCTGGTCAGGCTTGTCTTTATATTTTATCCCCGCTTTTTTACAAATTCTAAAAAGCATAGCTCAAAAAATGTAACATAAAAAGGTTTTTAATGTCAAAATAAATTTAATTTTGTCATATTTATTTTGTTTAATTACCATAAAAGAACGTTTGGACTTTATATATTTTTCTTTAATATTTGACTTATTATAACGTATTTCTCACAAATTTTTATACAGTACGCATACAATTATTTGTAGGATTTTTTTTTTTTTACTTATTGATCAATGTCATCCCACTAAATTTAATTTTTTCTTTTTTTTAATATATTTTATTATTATTAATTTTAATGGGGTGACACCAATAAATCAGGGTACATATGTACAATGAAAACATCTCCAGGTTATCTTATCATTCAATAGTGTTGCATACCTGTCACCCAAAGTCAAATTGTCCTCTGTCACCTTCTATCTGGTTTTCCCTTATTTGTAGGATTTATTTTGTGCCCCAACTTCAAAAAGTTTGAGAACCACTGCATTAGGGAAATGCAAATTAAACCACAATCTGTTGGATTTGTGTAAAAAATATTTTTGTGTTTTAAATATTGATTGATATAAATTTTCATATTTCTTTGGGTAACATAACCATTTTAAGAATATCAAGTTTATTTCCAAACATTTTATATTTTGTCATTTTAAAGTAAACTTGTTTTTATTTTAGTTATCAAAGGGTCATCTTTGATGTACAGAAATGCCAGAGATTTTCTTAAAATTTTATCTTCAATATTAGGACCTGTCCAATAGGTTCAGCGTTAGAACATCAGCTCAATATGTGGATGTGCTGAGTAAAATTTTTTTTTTTTTTACAGGGACAGAGAGAGTCAGAGAGAGGGATAAATAGGGAAAGACAGACAGGAACGGAGAGAGATGAGAAGCATCAATCATTAGTTTTTCGTTGCCGTTGCGACACCATAGTTGTTCATTGATTGCTCTCTCACATGTGCCTTGACCGCAGGCCTTCAGCAGACCGAGCTACCCCTTGCTGGAGCCAGCGACCTTGGGTCCAAGCTGGCGAGTTTTTGCTCAAGCCAGATGGGCCCGCGCTCAAGCTGGCGACCTCAGGTCTCGAACCTGGGTCTTCCGCATCTCAGTCCGACGCTCTATCCACTGCGCCACTGCCTGGTCAGGCCCAAGTAAATTTTTGATCAGGACACACAGATGAGTTTAAATCTCAATAAGTGTTTATAAAAGCCTAGCTACAGGCCCCACATGGGGGCACTACCTTCTGATAAGCAGTCTTCTGAGAGATGAGACAACCTGCCCAAAGGCAGGGCAACCAGAGGGAGAAGGGTGGACTGCTTTGCTTGAAGCAAAGATCTGCATGGCTGCACCAGGAACCTTTGAACCAGCATAGGCTTCCTTTGGACAGTTGAGCCAGGTGATAAACATTTGTAGAAACGGTGGTGACACTTCAAGACACATACAAAAAAATATTATTTTGTACCTATAGAGGAAGTGGTGTCACCTACTGTTTCAAAGATCCCTCTTAAAATATAAATACATTTTCTCCACCACTCTCTGGAGTTGACCTGGCATTTGGGTTGATCTGAATGAGCTTGCACCCAAGCATTTGAAGTAAATAATCTTTAAAAATACACCAGCCTTGTGTTTTCAGTTTGGGTATCTCCAGTACTCACCCATAGTCCCGAGAAGGAGTATAGCCTGTCAGCAATTTCATATGGGTGTCTTTCAAGGTCAGACCTAGTCATGAATATATTGACCTGCCTGTTGCCAAGAGAAACTGAAAGGGTGCTTTCCCCTTCCCCAGAGGACAAGCCAAAGATTTAAACATATAAACCAGTGGTTCTTAACCTGGGTTCTATCGAACCCTAGGGATTTGATGAGTCAGTCTCAGGGGTTCGGAGAAGCCTCTGCCGTGGAGGCCAGAATAAATTAATACCGTAATTTGTTGTGAGTTCATGCACTTCGTTGGTTTTGTTCTTTGAGCAAGGTGATGTTCATGCATGGCTCATTTTGTGCACCAGTAAAAAAACATATACCTATGTCTTGAATTTGGAAAAAAAAAATCATGTTTTATTCATCACTAAAGAAGGGGCCTGACCAGGCGGTGGTGCAGTGGATAGAGCATCGGACTGGGATGCGGAAGACCCAGGTTCAAGACCCTGAGGTTGCCAGCTTGAGCACAGGCCCATCTGGCTTGAGCAAAAGCTTGCCAGCTTGGACCCAAGGTCGCTGGCTCCAGCAAGGGGTGGCTTGGTCTGCTGAAGGCCCGCGGTCAAGGCACATGTGAGAAAGCAATCAATGAGCAACTATGGTGTCGCAATGGCGACGAAAAACTAATGATTGATGCTCTATCCACTGTCAGCAAGAAGTCCCAAGAAGTCAGTGGCGCAATGAATAGAGCATCCCAGTCCGACGCTCTATCCACTGCGCCACTGCCGGGTCAGGCTCAAATAACTTTTTCCATATGACATATATGTTTGTTCGCTTTGGGTGTGGGAGACAGGCTGTGAGCTGGCAAAGTCATTATAGCCTAAGGCTTAGTTTAAAGACTAAGCTTTTCCCCACACCCTTGACTGTTGCATGATGTGGGGTGGTGCACTCTCATAAGGAATCCCATTTATGCCTCAGATAAGTGACTTTGTATCAGACTTCCTTATTTGTATATTGGATTAAAGGTTTTGATTTCTACACTCTAAAATGGGGCAGACAGAGGGTTCATAGGCTCTCTCAGTTTCTGAAATTAGCATTGCAAGGAGAAGCAGCCAAGATGGCCGAGTGCTGAAGGAGAAGCCAGTTTGTACAGAGTTTGTGCAGAGAGAAGGAGATGGGGAACAGAGGTGAATAAGGCTGGTGAGGTATAAACCTTTGGTTCTAGAAATACTCGGATAAGTTAGTGGCTTTGGGAGCCCTGAATGGAAAGGGAAGTGTTTTCCCACTGTGTGTATTTCTTTCCCGCTGAGTGCAAGCTAGGATTAAAGCTGATGGATCACTAGTTCTTGGCTCCATTGTTTCATTACTGTCTGTTCAAATCAAATGCAAAATTGCATGGGCCAGGCGGCTGTGATGGTGGCCATGGCTACTGGCTTTACATTAGCTCTAAACTGCTTATTAAGAGTACATAAAAATTTTCTAATGACAAAAATCATAAATTAAATTACAGGAAATACCTGACATTGAATTAACACATCATTTTACTCCTAACCTAATGATATCCTAAGCTCAATAAACCCAGAATTGTGAACATGTATGTTTATTGTTCAGCAAGAGAGTTGCAGGCATGTTGCTATTTACCCACATACAGTTTAATTATAGCCATTCTGCTTCATCTGGAAGTTCTATAAGTCAGTTATAATAACTGTTGTCTGTATAGAGAAAGTGTTTTTAGATCGACCTTGAAAGAGATGTAGAAGATTTATCAGCCAGCATTGACGTTGTGATATTCTGTTTGCCTACTTCTTGCGGGTATAGGAAGGACATCGTTGACTGGTAAGATTGGATATCAATTTATAAAGGTAGAAGGCAGAACCATCCCTTGCTGACAACTTCTCTGTTGTAAAGAAATCACTTGATTCTGAAATGTAGAACTTGTGGTTGTGGTTGTAATGAAATTCACAATGTGAGCAGGATCTTGCATGTAGACACTAAGAGACAGTCCAGGAACACTAGTCAACTGATTTGAAATAACATATTCATCCATTACCTTTTGTTCTGAAGTTTGAAATAAAGTGAGTGGTGGAGGAGATACGTCACCTCTTACTGGAGCTGTTGTCTCAGCAATTATCAGGCTAGTAGCAGGATTTATTATTAGAGGCATACTTAAGTTTGAGCAGTGTGAAAATACTCTTTCAGGACTTGTTTCAGAAATGAAAACAGATTTAGGATTATCCACAGGAACCTCTGCTCCAAAGTGCTTCTGTTTGAAATCCAGAACTGAAGAAGATGATGTCGAAACCTTTTTAATCCCAATTCTTCTTTTTATTTGTACTAGAAGTTGGGGACATCTACGTTTAAAATTAGGGTTCTGATAAAACTGTAACTGAAACCAAAAATCAAAATTATTTACTGGTATTTTGAAACAAGGGTCAAGACTCTAACAAACCTAATCTATGAGATATTAATTCGCTTTTATCACTCAAAATTAGTGTTAGTAAATAATACATGCATACTCTTAATATAGTTTAAATAAAGTTACAGGACACTGACATTCAATTGTTTCTCAAAAAATATTCTGAGTTTAACAACAGTAAATTTAAATGCCATTTCAAATGAGTTCAGAAACTTTATTTAAACAAAGTTTATTGGTAAGATAATTACTCACTAGAAAAATTTCTTATTCCCTTACAATTTTATGCTCATGTTTTCCTAATTTTAACAATATATATTTATCACTGTTTAATAAAATTTCAAAGCTTGTTTTAGTTGTTATATATATGAAAATATCAGTATGCAAAATAAAATTAATCTATGCCCTAAAACATGTAATTAAAAATTTCTGAATACCTTGCTTAAAACAGAGACTTTTTTTTCTTCCTCCAGAAACTCAGCTAAAGATGCAGATCTTGAAATATTTTTCCGTATTTTACGAAAGCCATAAAGGTTAAGTTGTCTCACCAAACTCTTCATATTCTTAGTTCCAAATATTTTGAAAGGGGCCTCTTTCTCCAAACATTCTTTCTTAAAGACTTCTTCATTAATCACTATAGAAGTTCCATTTTCATCCCACCAAATAGACTTAAATTGATCGCTTTGAACTATTTTCCACAGTTTTCTGGGAAATGTCATAGCAAGATACTCATTCTGTACTTTTGGTTCGGAGGGACAAACTGTGTAACGCTGTCTTTTTATTAAGGGTCCATCACATAAAGCCTGAAAGGCACTTTTTTCAATCAAGGACCTCAAGAATAAATCAGAGTATATGTCATCACACAAAGCAGTATTAATGGCAGTTTCTGAATCAGTACATCCATTTTGAGAAGAATCCTCTTGAGTTCCTGAAGAAACATGTGCCATCTCAAATCAATTCTTCTGTAGCTGCTGTTCAGATCTCACTATTTTGAATATAGCAGCTTCTAAGAACATTCATACCATCACAATGTTTGTCAATTTGAGAAGCTGTGACATCACATAAAGAATAGTTTCCTAGCAATGAGAAGTAACATTCATCCAGGGTTTTACTCTCACTCTAAAATGTTTCATCAGTTAAATAATATATAGACCAGATGCATTCAAAATCATCAAGAATAAGAGTTGCAAATTCCATAGGTATAGAAATTTATTTAGGGATCTGAATAAATCACCTCTTATTTTCTTATCTTTGTTATTTTTGGATCATTTATTCTTAATTTTCATTAATTTTTATTCATTGTGGTAATATGAATTTAAATGTTTTACTCAATATAACTCCCTCATTTCCCATCCTCATATCCCCCATTATACACCTTTGGCCTTTTTTTTCTAACTCCTTATTTTATTCCCTCTCAAATTTCCAGATCAGTTATCAGTATCTATGTGTTGTGTATATTTAATTTTAGTACAGTAATCCCTTCACCTTCTCTGATCTAATCTTCTGAATTCTCTTCCATGTGACAGCTGTTCTTCTGTTCCATGTCACTGTGCTTCTACCTCTATTTTCTTCCTCAGTTCACTCAGGTTTCCCGAGAGACCTGAGCTACACCTCCCCCTTCTGATAGGGAGAATGTGCCCCACCCACAAAGAGTATCAGGGCAGACCACACCTTCTGGTTCTCAGAGGTCACACCCACTGAATTCCTGTAGACTTACCATACAGAATAAAAGAGGCTAGATATAATTTCAACTGGGGACAACAAGCAAGATAAGCTCACTACCCCCGCGCCAGGGAAATTAAGACTTTTATGAGGCTCACCCTTTTAGAAAAAATTAAAATCCAATCAACCAGCAGAAGCTGAGGGATTAAGCCCTGAAGAAGGGGCCACATTTCATGTATCAACCTCAGCTGTTCTATGCCAACAAGCTTGTAAATCACAAAAAGAAAAAGTAGGAAGACAGAGAAATGTAATCCAAATGAATCAATAAGAAAAACCCGAGAAAAAGAACTGAGTGAGATGGAAGTAACCAAATTACTGGATGCAGAGTTTAAAATACTGATTGTTAGGATGCTTAAGGATCCTAGAGCTACAATAGATGCACCACTTTTTAATCCAATCTTCTATTGATAGTGTTCGGCAGATAAAATATAATATGCTCACTTTGTTAAAGATGGCGCTGCCCACATGGAAGCCCGTCATCCAGGTGATATTATTTGCCCTTATGCTTGAGATGGCTGTGGGGGAAAAGCTGTAATGTAGGCAGGCCAGGTCATTATAGCCTAAGGCTTAGTTTAAGAGTAAGCTCTTCCCCACACCCTTGACTGATTAAATGATGTAGAGTGGTGCACTCTCCTGAGGAATCCCATTATGCCTCAGATGGGTGGCTTTGTATCAGAGACTTTCTTGTCTGTAGATTGGATTAAGGGTTTGGATTTTCTATGCTATAAACTGGGGCAGTCCGGGAGCTTGCTCTCTCTCGGTTCCTGGGTTCCTGAGATTAGTATTAGAGAGGAGAGCAGAGTAAGGCCACGTGAAGGCCAGGAGAAGCAGCCGAGATGGCAGAGTGATGAGGAAGAAGGCAGTTTGAGCAGAATTTGTGCAGGAGGATAAGGGAAACAGAGGTGAATAAGTCTGGTGAGCTAGAAACCTTTGATTCTAGGAAACTCGGATAAGTCAGTAGCTTTGTGAGCACTGAATGTGTGGGTTTTGGAGCCCAGTGTGTGTTTTTGCTTGCCCGCCGGGTGCAAGCTAGAATTAAAGCTGATGGCTCACCAGTTCTTGGCTCCTGTGTTTCATTACCGACTGTTCGAATCTAATGCGAACCTGCACGGGTCAGGCGGCTGTAATGGTGGCCCCGACTATTGGCTTTACAGATAGATACTCAGGTTGCTTCCATATCTTGGCTACTCTAAATAATACTGCAGTGAACATAGAAATGCATATATCTTTTTGAATTTGTGTTTTAGAGTTCATTGGAAAAATACCCAGAAATGAAATTGCTGAGTTATAAGGGAGTTGGGTTTTTTTCTGTGGACCCTTGTTGGGCAGATAAAATATATTATGCTCACTTTGTTAAAGATGGCGCTGCCCACATGGAAGTTTGTTGATATTAATGTGTGTTTGGGGACAGGCTGTGGACAGGCTGGGTCGTTATAGCTGTAAAGCCAGTAGTCGCGGTCAGGATCATAGCCGCCTGACCCACGCAGGTTCGCATTGGATTCGGACAGATGGCAATGAAACACCGGAGCCTAAAACTGGTGAGCAATCAGCTTTAATTCTAGCTTGCACCAGGCGGGCAAGCAAAAACACACACTGGGCTCCAAAACCCACTCATTCAGTGCTCACAAAGCTACTGACTTATCCGAGTTTCCTAGACTCAAAGGTTTCTAGCTCACCAGACTTATTCACCTCTGTTCCCCATCTCCTCCTGCACAAACTCTTAACAAATTGGCTTCTTCCTCAGCACTCTGCCATCTCGGCTGCTTCTCCTGGCCTTCACGTGGCCTTACTCTGCTCTCCTCTCTAATACTAATCTCAGGAACCCAGGAACCGAGAGAGAGAGCAAGCTCCTGGTCTGCCCCCGTTTATAGCATAGAAAATCCAAACCTTTAATCTAATCTACAAACAAGAAAGTCTCTGATACAAAGCCACCCATCTGAGGCATAATGGGATTCCTCAGGAGAGTGCACCACCCTACATCATCCAATCAGTCAAGGGTGTGGGGAAAAGCTTACTCTTAAAACCAAGCCTTAGGCCATAACGACCTGGCCTGCTTACATTACAGCCTCTCCCCCACACCCATCCCAAGCATAAGGGCAAATAATATCACCTAGGTGATGGGCTTCCATGTGGGCAGCACTATCTTTAACAAAGTGAGCATATTATATTTTATCTGCCCAACAATAGCCTAAGGCTTGGTTTTAATTAAGAGTAAGCTTTTCCCCACACCCTTGACTGATTGATGTGGGGTGGTGCGCACTCCTGAGGAATCCCATTATGCCTCAGATGGGTGGCTTTGTATCAGAGACTTTCTTGTTTGTATAATTGGATCAAAGGTTTCGAATCTATGCTATAAAGTGGGGCAGGCCGGGAGCTTGCGCTCTCGGTTCCTGAGGTTAGTATTAGAAAGGAGAGCGGATTAAGGCCACGTAGAGGAGAGGAGGCAGCCAAGATGGTGGAATGCTGAGGAAGAAGCCAGTTTGTGCAGAGTTTGTGTAGAGAGGAGATGGAGAACAATGGTGAATAAGTCTGGTGAGCTAGAAACCTTTGATTCTAGGAAACTCGGATAAGTCAGTAGCTTTGTGAACACTGAATGTGTGGGTTTTGGAACCCAGTGTGTGTTTTTGCTTGCCCGCCGGGTGCAAGCTAGAATTAAAGCTGATGGCTCACCAGTTCGTGGCTCCTTTGTTTCATTACCGACTGTTCGAATCTAATGAGAACCTGCACTGGCAAGTCTGCTGTGATGGTGGCCCTGGCTACTGGCTTTATAACCCTCCATACTGTTTCCCATAGTGACTGAATGTTAGGCAGATAAAATATATTATGCTCACTTTGTTAAAGATGGCGCTGCCCACATGGAAGTTCGTTGATATTAATGTGTGTTCTGGAACAGGCTGTGGGCAGGCCGGGTCATTATAGCCTAAGGCTTAGTTTAAGAGTAAGTTCTTCTCCACACCCTTGACTGATTGGATGATGTAGGGTGGTGCACTCTCCTGAAGAATCCTATTATGCAGAGACTTCCTTGTTTGTATAATTGGATTAAAGGTTTTGAGTCTATGCTATAAAATGAGAGAAAGCAATAGCTTGATCTCTCTCTCTTGGTTCCTGAGTTTGGTATTAGAGAGGAGAGCAGATTAAAGTCATGTGGAGGAGAAGTAGCCAAGATGGCAGAGTGCTGAGAAAGAAGCCAGTTTAAGAGTTTGTGCTGGAGGAGATGGGGAACAGAGGTGAATAAGTCTGGTGAGCTGGAAAGCTTTGACGCTAGGAAACTCGGATAAGTCAGTAGCTTTGTGAGCACTGAATGTGTGGGTTTTGGAGCCCAGTGTGTGTTTTTGCTTGCCCGCCGGGTGCAAGCTAGAATTAAAGCTGATGGCTCACCAGTTCTTGGCTCCTGTGTTTCATTACCGACTGTTCGAATCTAATGTGAACCTGCATGGGCCAGGCGGCTATGAAGGTGGCCTTGGCCACTGGCTTTACACTGAATCAATTTGCAATCCCACCAGCAGCGCACAAGGGGTTCTCTTTTCTCCACATCATTGCCAACACTTGTTGATTTATTGATAGCCATTCTGATAGGTGATATCTCACTGGGGTTTTAATTTGCATTTCTGATTATTAGTGACATTGAGCATTCAAAGACCACAGGACAATATAATAATAACTGTCCGGTAGTTGCCTCTGGGTTGGGTAGTGAAACCCTCCCTGGCCCTGAGCTTTCTGATAGTTGTTAATCTTGCTCAAACCGCACACACCCAAATTCTCGAAACTATCTGTCCCCAAGGCTGTTCCATGAACTGCATGCCCCACCAAACCGGTTGACTGTTACCATCCTCCCCCCTCTGCAGATATAAAAAACCCAAAAACCCTCCCCGGGCGCGCCTTCACAGACTCACATCCGAGGGTCAGTGAACTCGCCCGGAGTCCTCCCAATAAAGCCTGACTTTTGCTCATTTGGCTGTTTCGGCTCTTCGTTCGTTCATCGGCGGCACCCGGCAATCTTTCAAAAACCAACTATAAAATGAAATTGCAACTTTGCAAAAAGCTGACATAATAGATGTTGAGAGAGAGACTGACTTAAATATCAAAAACATTTAGGCCCCTGGGAAAAGGTAAAATAGTAAAAATATATTTTGCAAAAATAATCCTTTTTTATGATGGTACTAAGTCAATAAAGTCATATATAAACAAAAAGAAAGCCTAACATGCCCTAATTTTTGTGAGAAAAATCTAAAGTTTGTTCAAATAACCATTTCCCATAAGGATATAAAATCTCAAACTCCTTTTCTCACAACACATACTATTAATTTGGTCCCTTTTGGTAGGCTGGTTACACACAAGTGAAATGAATAATTAAATATATTTTGGAAAATGATAACTGTTGGGCAGATAAAATATATTATGCTCACTTTGTTGAAGATGGTGCTGCCCACATGGAAGCTCGTTGATATTAATGTGTCCTGGGACAGGCTGTGGGCAAGCCGGGTCGTTATGGCCTAAGGCTTAGTTTTAAGAGTAAGCTCTTCTCCACATCCTTGACTGATTGGATGATGTAGGGTGGTGCACTCTCCTGAGGAATCCCATTATGCCTCAGATGGGTGGCTTTGTATCAGAGACTTTCTTGTTTGTAGATTGGATTAAGGGTTTGGATTTCTACAGTATAAAGTGGGACAGAACAGTAGCTTGCTCTCTTGGTTCCTGAGGTATTAGAGAGGAGAGCAGATTAAGGCCACATGGAGGCCAGGAGAAGCAGCCAAGATGGCAGAGTGCTGAGGGAGAAGCCAGTTTGTGTAGCATTTGTGCAGAAGGAGATGGGAAAAAGAGGTGAATAAGTCTGGTGAGCTAGAAGCCTTTGATTCTAGGAAACTCGAATAAGTCAGTAGCTTAGTGAGCACTGAATGAGTGGGTTTTGGAGCCCAGTGTGTGTTTTTGCTTGCCCGCGGGGTGCAAGCTAGAATTAAAGCTGATGGCTCACCAGTTCTTGGCTGCATTGTTTCATTACCGACTGTTCGAATCTAATGTGAACCTGCGTGGGTCAGGCGGCTGTGATCCTGACCGCGACTACTGGCTTTACAATAACCAATTCTTTTATTATCAAAAAAGAAGCTATAACTATGGAAAGAGTGAAGACTGGACTGAATTCTGTGTCACTGAACCGGAATTGGAGTGTCTGTATGAAGTCATGGTTTTTAATATAAAGATATATAAAAACCATATTACATATATGTATATATATACATATTTCTGAGCACTGACCACTGAAAGAGCTAAAAGCAATAACACCATAGTATCAATAAGCATTAACTAGTGCCCAGATCTTGCTTTTTAATACCACTCATTCTCCATTAACTGGGAGGGTCCAAGGCTAGTTTTATGGGTTGGGACAAGGAAGATCATACTGTTCCAGTGTAATTCCAGTGGCCCAGGCCACGCAGGTTCTCTTTAGATTTGGACAGATGGTACAGGAACTGTGGAACCAAAAAGTGTTGGGCCATTCTCATATATTAGATTCTCGCAAGGGTGAGCAAGCAAACAGGCAGGGGAAAACCTCTTCTTACGGTGGCAGGCAAGCATATAGACAAACTGCCCCTCATTGGTGGCAGGCAAGTGATCAATCAAAGGATCCCATGCAGTGGCAGGCAAAAAATCCACACCAAGGGAAAGCATCTGTAGCCCTGTAGCCTTATATAGGCTACACATACACACACACACACACACAAACACGTGTGGCTCTGCCACATGCTCACATACTAATCATGCAAAGTCAATGATGGGATTCAGCCTGTTTGCACCAGTTTGGCAGAACCAATACCTAATACTTGGTTGAGTTCAGCGAACCAGTTGTTAAAATGATACTTGCAATCAGGGTTCTCTCTCAGGTGGGCTCCTGGGCAGCCGCCCATTGTGGAAATCACAAATTTACATTTCTTACTCTTTTTTAACATTCATCTACGCAACAGCATATTCTAAGCACCCATAGTAATGTTCATTCTGTCCATGAATGAAAAAAATTGCAAGTGAGCACACCAATCAAGAATATGGAAATATCTTAACAGTTTTATTGTTTTTTGTCAGGTATCATTTAATAATTTTTCATTAATATTTTAAAACTCTTTCATATAACATAATCTAGTTTTGCATACCTACCTCTTTTATTCTTATGTAAGTATTAAATGCATGAAATAATAAACTACTTTTTGGTATATCGTTTTTTTATACTTAAAACGGTAATTAGTGCAGAGAACAGGTTGTTAAATAATTTGAATCCCACCAGCTAACACAGCTGTTTTCCTAATAGCCAGAAAGTACAAAAGTGCTCAAAGATTAATGGTGATTGTCAAAAGAACACAGAAGCCCTTGTAAAAGAGCATCCAATGGTCAACTCTGAGGCAATCTGAGCATCCAGTAAGTGACAATAACAGATTATAACCATTAAATAGAAATTTATAAATCTGTAAAAATTAACAAATAAATGGAGAGGAGGAAAGCTCTTGCTTACTAAATGCCAACTAATAAATACAGATGGAATTAGAAAATCACCATTTGGCACCTGACCAGGCGGTGGCTCAGTGGATAGAGCATCCACCTGGGACAACGAAGACCCAGGTTCAAAACCCAGAAGTCACCAGCTTGAGTGTAGGGCTCACCAGCTTGAGCATGGATCACAGACATGACCGGATGTTCGCTGGCTTGAAGACCAAGGTCAATGTATTCAGCCCAGGGTTGCTGGCTTGAGCAAGGGGTCACTGGCTCAGCTGAGCCCACCACTCAAGGCACATATGAGAAAGCAATCAATGAACAACTAAAGTACTGCAACTATGAGTTTATGTTTCTCATCTCTCTTCCTTTCTGTCTGGCTGTTTCTGTCTGTCCCACCCCCCTCACTAAAAAATATATAAAATCATCATTTGGCAACAACGATCACTATAATCACATTCAGACAGAATCAATGAAAGCTAAAATTCTAGTTAAAAATCTGATTAAATACAAGATATTTACATAGTTTCAAAGTATCCTCCCATAGATACTTAACAGGTACAAAGGCAAAAATAATTTTAAAGTGACGAAACCCAGAAGACACCAATTTATGCAAATAAACTTACTATAGCAATAGTAAATTTATCCAATAACTGGATAAACTGACATCATATTCCTCCTGATGGTATACTAAGTTATTCCTGTGATATTTTTGCCCAAATATAAGTCAAATATAGCTTGACTATACTCATTAGAAAAACTAACCCAAATTGAGGAAAACTTCTATAAATGATTAACCTGTACTCTTTCAGAATATTGAAATTTGGCACAAAAGACAAGAAAGACTGAGAAGTTACTCCAGATTAGAGACTAAAGGGACACAACAACTAAATACAACAGATACTCATGGACTAGCAGGCACGAAAATAACATTAATCTTGGACATGTCCATCAGAGCACTTGGGTGAGCAAATTCATGGTCAATGAGAATATTTTGAAAGGAAGCTTTTTCTCTTAGCAAGTCTTAAGAGTGGGCTTAAAATACTCAGTAAATCATGTTGTCATCCAGGCTTTCTTTTCCATTTATAGAACATAAGTAGAGTACATTTAGCATAATTCTTAATGGCCCTAGGATTTTCAGAATGATAAATGAGCACTGGCTTCAAATTAAAGTCACCAACTACATTAGCCCCTAACAAGAGAGTCTGCCAGTCCTTTGAAGCCAGGAATTGACTTCTCCTCTCTAGCTATAAAAGATTCTTCTTCCAATATAAGTCTGTTCTGTCTACATTGAAAACCTGTTAAGTGTAGCCACCCTTGGCCCTGGCCGGTTTGCTCAGTGGTAGAGCATTGGCCCACATGAGCATCAGCCCAGCATGTAGATGTCCCGGGTTCAATTCATGGTCAGGGCACATAGGAGAAGTGACCATCTGCTTCTCTACCCTTCCCCCTTCTCTATCTCTCTCTCACTTCCACTCCTGCAGCCATGGCTCGTTTGCCTTGAGTGAGTTGGTCCCGGGTGCTGAGGATGGCTCCGTGGCCTCCGCCTCAGGCCCTAAAAATAGAGCAGTTGCAAGTAATAGAGCAACAACCACAGATGGGCAGAGCATTGCCCCATAGGGGGTTTGCCGGGAGTCTGTTTCTCTGCCTCCCCTCCTCTCACTTATTAAAAAAAATGTAGCCACCCTCATTTAATTATCTTAGCTAGATCTTCTGAATAACTTGTTGTAACTTCTCTATCAGCACTTGCTGCTTCATCTTAGAGGTGGCTTCTTTCCTTAAACCTCATGAACAAACCTCTGCTAGCTTCAAATTTTTCTTCTGCAGTTTCCTCATGTGTCTCAGCCTTCACAGAATTGAAGATAGGGCTTTGCTCTGGATTAGGCTTTGGCTTAAGGGAATGTTGTGGCTGGTTTGTTCTTCTGTCCAGACAACTAACTCTGTCCATGTCTTCTTTGCATTCACAACTTGGTAAACTGTCACAAGAGTCCAAGTTTTTGGCTTACTGCAACTTTCAACATGCTTTCATCACTAAGCTTAATCATTTCTAGTTTTTTATGTAAAGTGAGTGTTTCGCTTGAACACTCAGAAAACATCACAGGGTTAGTAACTGACCTAATTTCAATATTGTTGTCTCAGAGAATAAACAGCCCAAGGAAAGGGGGAGATGGTAGAACAGCTAGCTGGTCAGTAAAGCAGCTGGAACATATACATTTATGGATTAAGTTCAATGTCTTATATGGGTGTAGTTTATGGCATCCAAAATAATTTCAACAGTGGCATCAAAGATCACCAATCACAGGTCACAACAAATATAACAACAAAAAAGTTTGAAATATTGCATGAATTACCAAATGTGACACAGACACAAAGTGAGCAAATGCTTTTGAAAAATGGGGCCTACAGACTTGCTCAACACAGGGTTGCCACATACCTTCAATTTGTAAAAAACACAGTATCTGCAAAGCTCAATTAAACATAGTGCAGTAAAACAAAGTATACCTATAGGTACGTTGATATAGATGAAGCAAGCATCACAATAAATGACATATCATTGTTCATACATTGCTAGTGGGAGTAGAAACCTGTAGTAAACTCTGCAGAAGACAATTCATCATTACCCATCAAAATGACACACACACATACCCTGACACCAGCACCTTGCTCCAACGTATTTATCCTATGGATATGGTCTCACTTATATGTTTATAATATATAGATATTCATTATAGCTTTGTTTGTAACAACAAAAAATGCCAAGGAACCTAAATATCCATGAATAAGGCCTTGGTTGAGTACATTTGGCAAATCCATACAAGAGTATTATGCAATTTTTTTTTTAATTTTTTAGTCAGAGGAGGGGAGGCAGAGACAGACTCTGGCATGCACCCCAATCGGGATCCACTGACAAGACCTCTAGGGGGCGATGCTCTGCCCATCTGGGGCTCTTGCGCCACTGCAACTGGACCCATTTTTTGCGCTCAAGGTAGAGGCCATGTAGCCATCCTCAGCACCCAGGGCCAAATCGCTCTAATCAAGCCATGACTGCAGGAGAAGAGGAGAAGAGAGAGAGAGCGAGAAAGAGAGAGAGAGAAGAGAGAGGGGGAGAGGTGGAGAAGCTGATGGGAACTTCTCCTGTGTGCCCTGACCGGGAATCAAACCTGGAACTTCCACATGCTGGGCCAATGCTCTACCATTGAGCCAACCGGCCAGGCTCTGTAATTTTTAAATAGAGATAGCTCTAAATGTACCGACAAAAAGATTTCAATGATAGACTGTTACAGTAAAATTGCATAGTATAGGAAATGCAGCAAAGGAACAATCATTAGTATGGAGAAAATATATTCAGTATGTATGTCTCCAAATGTATAAAATACCTCAAAGATACTCAAAATACTGATAACTGGTTACCTGTGGGGAATGAAACTAAATGGCTAGGGATCAGGGAAGAGGGCCTTCTTAATATATTCTTCATGACTTCCTGAACTTTTTACCATATGCATTCATTACCTATTTTCTCTTTAAAAAGAAAAAGGCGGCCTGACCTGTGGTGGCGCAGTGGATAAAGCGTCGACCTGGGAACACTGAGGTCGCCAGTGCAAAACCCTGCACTGGTCTGGTCAAGGCACATATGGGAATTGATGCTTCTAGCTCCTCCCCCCTTTCTCTCTTTCTTTCTTTCTCTCTCTCTCTCTCTCTGTCTCCTCTCTAAAAAATGAATAAAATAAAAATAAAAATAAAAGGCAACAAGGGACTATATATTGTAAGATTCTGTTCATATGAAATGTTCAAAACAGGCAAAGCCATAGAGACAGAAAGCAGATTAGTGGTTACCATTGCTGGGAAGAGTAGGAAAGAGAGAGCTGACAGCTTAACTGATCCCACGTTTCCTTTCAGTGTGAAGAAAATGTTCTAGAACTGGACAGTAGTAATGGTTCCACAACACTGTAAATGTGCTAAATGTCACTGAATTGTACACTTTAAAATGAAATAAAATAAAATAAAATGGTTAAAATAGTGAATTTTATGTTATGGGTATTTTATTACAATAAAAAATCAAACATTTTAAGTTAAATATCAATAAAATCAATAAAATTCAAAAATTGCATTAATTTGATAGTGATACATTACTGAAATTAAACTGCTAAGCACAATAAATTACGGCAAGGTCCCTTGGTCAGTTGGCCTAGTGAATAGAGCATCAGGCTGGCGTGCGGATGTCCCAGATTCGATCCCCAGTCAGGGCACAGGTGAAAAGTGACCATCTGCTTCTCTTCCCCTCCCATTCCCCCTTCCTTTTCTCTTCCCCTTGCATAGCCAGTGTATCAACTGGGTTGAACATCGGCCCCAGGCACTGAGGATAGCTCGGCTGATTTTAGCATCAGCCCAAGATGGGGGTTGCCAGGTAGATCTCAGTTGGAATGCATGTGGGATTCTATCTCCCCTTCTCTCATATTTTTTAAAAAAACAGTATCAAGAGATTTGGCACAGGATTTTCTCCAATAGAACATATGATGGCTCAATTCTTTGGCCAACCCTATTTGAATATGTGCAAACTTCATTTGGTAGACATCACTTAGACATTCTGTCCACCTCAGTCATATTTACACACATGAAATCTTATAGTAACACTCCAAAAGATTCTGCATATGCTTACTTTTATTCATATTATCTAAAAGAAAACACAAATGAGGCAAAATCGTAACAACTACTGAATTTAGAATAATTGGATTATTTTCTTCTGTATATAGAGGTTATTTTTCAAAATAAAAAGGCAATGGGGAAAAATGAAGATATATTTTAACTAGGATACATAAGCTTGAACCTTACCTCAAGGTGGATTAGATCTAAGATTAAAAGGTTATCAAAAGATTAAGTGCATACTACCTGGGTCTTTTACCTCCATACTTTCTATATACAGCATCCTCCCCCTTCCAGCAATAACCATAGAAAGCAAGATGGTTCTTACAGTGTTCTTTTCCCCAGTTACCTCTCTCTGAATGGCAGGCAGGAAGGTATCAGGAAGCTGGCTCAGGTTCCCCAGTCCAGTGAATATATCACATCAGAGAAGGATTTAGGGATTACAAATTGAGTAAGGTAACTCCCTCTTCAATTTATCTTAACTCTCTTCTCATATTTAGCAGGGAAGAATATGAAACCACAGAACACAAATAAAACCCCAAATCAGTAACATAGAGTGTATCATACTGTAGAATCTAAATATCATTCTTTGGTAAAAAGATTAGTTACCATGATTTAAAAAAAAAAGAAAGAAAATAGGTATACATGAATCATTATCTGCCACTGGCTTGACAGTAGAGAAGAAACGCTAAAAAAAAATAGATATGCACCTAACAAAAATGAAAGGAAAAAAGAGGGAGGAAAGTTAGGTGGGAAGAAATAGGAGACAGCAAATGAGTGAAACGTGGCAGCAGCTGAACTGCCATGCCCTGAGCTGTTTCCACGGATCTGCCTGAATTGGTGCCAGCTCCAAAAGTCCTTCCCAACTTTTAAAGTTATAAGGAGACTAAATGGCATCTGAGGAGCCTCATTCGGTTGGGAAAATACAGAATTCTTTTCTGCTCCAACAAGAAATTAACCCATTTATAGGTAAAATTAATTAATCATCACCAAGCTCAAGAATTTCCTTCAAAAGGGTTAAGTGCTTAAGGCACTTTTTGCTGATTTACACTGATATCTTACGGATGACAGTTATAATTCTAAAGACCAGCAGATGGGGCTGTCTCCCTGAGTATGTTTATTATTCAACCAAAAATTTAGAAAAATGTAGTCTCGATGTCACCTTTCACAAGGCCAAATACACATCAGTAAACAATCCTAATTATTTTTTAATTACCTGAAAAATACAGATTCTTCTTTTTTTGACAGAGAGACAGGGAGAGAGACATGGAGACAGACAGGAAGGGAAAGAGATGAAAAGCATCAACTTGTAGTTGTGGCACCTTAATTATTCATTGATTGCTTTCTCATATGTGCCTTGACCGGGGTACTCCACCTGAGTCAGTGACCCCTCGGTGAAGCCAGCAACCTTGGGCTTCAAGCCAGAAACTTTTGGGCTCAAGCCAGAGACCATGGGGTCATGTCTATATGATTTCACACTCAAGCCAGTGACCCCCGTGCTCAAGCCGGATGAGACTGCACTTAAGCCGGCAACCTCGAGTTTTGAACCTGGGTCCTCAACATCCCGGTACAACACTCAATCCACTGCGCCACCATCTGGTCAGGCAAAAATATCAATTTATTACAGATATAAAAAGAACTATAATAAATATTTTAATTCAATTCAACAAAGAGGAGAGAACATTTGTTAAATGCTTGGATTTCCTGCAATTAGAAACTTTCATAATTCTTATCAAACTGATTTGAAGTTACTCCATAAATTAAAAGGAATTAACAATTTTACTCATTTCAAGTTCACCTCTCCAATTTTAGTCCTGTTAACACGTTCCTTAGAAATTTTTTTTCAAATCTTTAAAGACATTTTGGTAGTTAAGAAAAGTTCCTAGTTGACCAATAAGTTTATAATGAACACTAGTAGTCATTAACCTTTTATAAAGTACAAGATTTTAATTGTATGGTTATTAATTCAATCATTAAAGATAATTATAACAAAAAAATCTGAATTGCCAACAATTCAGTACTTTATCAATAACTTTCAAATGTAACATATTCATTCTTATAAATAACCAGTTTAAACAGTAATGTTATAACACTGGTCAAGTGTAAACCTGATTAATAAAAAGTACAGTCTTACCTGTATGATGTAAATTTAATGTTGCCATTGTTGCAGATGCTTCAAAACTGTCTTTTCCCCTATAATTATCCCTGCGATTCGTTTCTCTAGCATTTTCTTCAGCAGACAGAAGATTTAAACTACATATTCTGGGATCACTTTGTGACTGAAGGGAAGTATTATTTGCAGCAACCTAAAAGAACAAAATATGTATTTTATGCAGAAATTCAATCAAATTTTCCACATTTACATAATGGATTTCCTAAATTAAAACATGAACTATCAGTTTTATACCTATACCTATCTACAAATAGGGGATATTTAAAAATAAATTTAAAATCCAATTCTTATTTTTTTAATTATTTTTAATTATGTTTAAAAGCTAAAAGACATAAGAGAACAAAAATGTGCTTATAATTTGAGTGTATTTATTTTTAATTCTTCCATTGATAGAGAGAAACATCAACTAGTTGTTCCATTTAGTTGTCTACTCATTGATTGCTTCTACTACATGCCCTGATCAGGGATCCAACCTGTAACCTTGTGCGCCAAGGCCAGGGACTACAGTGTATTTTAAACAAGACATAGCATGCTATTCTCGTAGTCAATTGCTCTTTTTCTTGCTAAATTTCTCAATATGAATATCAACACTAAAATACTGTAATTTTTATGATACTGTCAGCGTGTTGTTTTACTAAAGAGCTCTTGTATTTTAGAAACAAATACTAAAATATTTACAAATGAAAAGATATTCCTGGGATTTGCATCAAAAAAATGAATGGGAAGAAACTGGGAGGAAGCTGGAGAGGTAAAAATGAAGCAAGACCGGTTATGAATTGACAATTGTTGAAACTAGGTAATGGGTATATGCGACTTCTTTATATACTATTTTCTTTATTTTTGTACATGTATTAGTTTTATGTTGCTGCTGTAAATTACAAAATTTTATGGTTTAAAACAAAGCAATTTCTTGTTTTAAAATTCTGTACATTAGAACTCTGGCCTAGGTCTTACCTGGGCTAAAATCAAAGTTAACAGCAGGGCTACATTTCTTTCTGAAAACTATAAGGAAGAATACATTTCCTTGTCTTTTCAAACTTTTAAAAACCACCCATACTCCTTGGCTTGTAGCCCCCTTTTCCACTTCAAAGACAGTTAATGGTGCATCTCTCTGACCATGCTTCCATAATCATCTCTTTCTCTAACCCTCTCTTCTGTTTCCCATCTCAAGACGTTTAACATTAATCACTTAGTCAAAAAGTTCCTTGTGCCATGTGAGGTAACATATTCACAGGTTCCAAGGATTAGGACATGAACATTATTAGAGAACCATTTCTTTGCCTATCACAGTATGTATTTTTTTCTTCTTTCCCAAGTTAGAAGAGGGGAGACAGACTCCCACATGCTCCCCAACCAATATATGCAACTGAGCTATTTTTAGCACCTGAGGCAGAGGTTCCAAGGGGCCATCCTCAGTGCCTGGGGCTGATGCACTTGAACCAATGGAGCCATGGCTATGGTAGGGGAAGAAAGAGAGAAAAAGAGAGAGAGAGAAGGGGAAAGAGTGGAGACACAGATGGTCACTTCTCCTGAGTGCCCTGACCACATGCCCGGGAATCAAACCTGGGACATGCACACAGCAGGCTGACAATCTACCACTGAGCCAACCGGCCAGGGCAGTATGTTTAAAATTTAAAAATAATAATAACTCACAATTGTCATACCTCTATAAATATTCAATAAAATAAATTTCAGAGCCCTGGTCAGTTGGCTCAGTAGTAGAGTGTTGGCCCAGCATGTAGATTTCCTGGGTTTGACTCCCAGTCAGGGCACACAGGAAAAGCGCTCATCTGCTACTCCACCCCTCCCTCTCTCACTTCTCTCTCTCTTTTTCTCTCCCTCTCTTCTCCTCCCTCCCTGCAGTCATAGCTCAATTAGAATAAGTTGGTCCCGGTTGCTAAAAAATGGATCCAACCACAATGGAGCAAAGGCACCAGATGAGAAGAATATCAACCCCTAGTGGGGTTGCCGGGTAGATCCTGGTCAAGGCACATGTGAGAGTCTGTCTCTGCCTCCCTCCTCTCACTAAATTAAAAAGAAAAGAAAAGAATAAATTTCAGCCTGACCAGGTGGTGGCGCAGTGGATAGAGTGTCGGACTGGGATGTGGAAGACCCAGGTTCGAGACCCCGAGCTCACTTGCTTGAGCGCGGGCCCATCTGCCTTGAGCAAAAGCTCGCCAGCTTGGACCCAAGGTCGCTGGCTCCAGCAAGGGGTTGCTCGGTCAGCTGAAGGCCCGCGGTCCAGGCACATGTGAGAAAGCGATCAATGAACAACTAAGGTGTCCCAACGGCAACGAAAAACTAATGATTGATGCTTCTCACCTCTCTTCATTCCTGTCTGTCTGTCCCTATCTATCCCTCTCTCTGACTCTATCTGTCTCTGAAAAAATTAAATTAAATTAAAAATTAAAATTAAAAAAAGGTATTATAAAAAAAATAATAACAAAAAAAGAATAAATTTCAGAGACATTAAAAAATATATCTGATATTTTATCATTAGCCAACTGGATCCAGCAATATATGAAAAAAATCATACACCATGATCAAGTGGGATTTATTCTGGAGAGGCAAGGCTGGTTCAATATTCATTCGCAAATCAATCAATGTGATTCATCACATAAACAAAAGGAAGGACAAAAATCACATGATAATTTCAATAGATGCAGAAAAGGCATTTGATAAAATCCAGCACCCATTCATGCTCAAAACTCTCAGTAAAGTGGGAATACAAGGAACATTCCTTAACATGATAAAGGCCATCTACGACAAACCCACAGCAAACATCATACTAAATGGTCAAAAATTAAAAGCAATCCCCTTACGATCAGGAACCAGGCAGGGTTGCCCACTTTCACCACTCTTATTCAACATAGTTCTGGAAGTCCTAGCTATAGCAATCAGACAAGAAGAAGAAATAAAAGGCATCCAAATTGGAAAAGAAGAAGTAAAACTGTCACTATTTGCAGATGATATGATATTGTATATAGAAAACCCTAAAGTCTCAGTCAAAAAACTAATGGACCTTATAAATGAATTCAGCAAGGTGGCAGGATATAAAATTAATACTCAGAAATCAGAGGCATTTCTATATACAAACAATGAACTGTCAGCAAAAGAAATTAAGGAAATAATCCCCTTCACTATTGCAGCCAAAAAAATAAAATACCTAGGAGTAAATTTAACCAAGGAGGTTAAGGACGTGTACTCGGAAAATTATAAAACATTGATAAAAGAAATCAAGGAAGATACAAACAAGTGGAAGCATATACCGTGCTCATGGCTAGGAAGAATAAACATCATTAAAATGTCTATATTACCCAAAGCAATTTATAAATTCAATGCAATACCCATTAAAATACCAATGACATACTTCAAAGATATAGAACACATATTCCAAAAATTTATATGGAACCAAAAAAGAACACGAATAGCCTCAGCAATCTTAAATAGAAAAAATAAAGCAGGAGGTATCACTCTTCTGGATATCAAGGTCTACTACAAGGCCATTATACTCAAGACAGCCTGGTACTGGCATAAGAACAGGCACATTGATCAATGGAACAGAACAGAGGACCCAGAAATAAACCCACAGCTTTATGGACAACTGATATTTGACAAAGGAGGAAAGAACATACAATGGAGTAAAAGACAGCCTCTTTAACAAATGGTGCTGGGAAAATTGGACATCTACCTGCAAAAAAATGAAACTAGACCATCAACTTACACCATTCACAAAAACAAATTCAAAATGAATAAAAGACTTAAACATAAGCCGTGAAACTATAAGCATCTTAGAAGAAAACATAGGCAGCAAGCTCTCCGACATCTGTAGCAGCAATATATTTGCCAATTTATCTCCATGGGCAAATGAAATAAAAGGCAAGATAAACAAATGGGACTATATCAAACTAAAAAGTTTTTGCACAGCTAAAGACAATAAGAACAGAATAAAAAGACAAACCACACAATGGGAGAACATATTCAACAGCACGTCTGATAAGGGGTTAATAACCAAAATTTATAAAGAACTTATAAAACTCAACACCAGGAAGACAAACAATCCAATCAAAAAATGGGCAAAAGAAATGAATAGAAATTTCTCCAAAGAAGACATACAGATGGCCAAAAGACATATGAAAAAATGCTCAACATCACTAATCATTAGAGAAATGCAAATTAAAACCACAATGAGATACCACCTCACACCAGTCAGAATGGCACTCATCAGCAAAACAACACAGAATAAGTGCTGGTGAGGATGTGGAGAAAAGGGAACCCTTCTGCACTGCTGGTGGGAATGCAGCCACTGTGGAAAACAGTTTGGAGATTCCTCAAAAAATTAAAAGTCAAACTGCCTTTTGACCCAGTTATCCCACTTTTAGGAATATACCCTAAGAACACCATAACACTGTTCGAAAAGAAGAAATGTGCCCCCATGTTCGTGGCAGCATTGTTCACAATAGCGAAGATCTGGAAACAGCCCAAGTGTCCGTCAGAAGACGAGTGGATTAAAAAGCTTTGGTACATATATACTATGGAATACTACTCAGCCATAAGAAATGATGACATCGGATCATTTACAACAAAATGGATGTATCTTGATAACATTATACAGTGTGAAATAAGTAAATCAGAAAAAGAAACTGAGAACAGCATGATTTCATACATAGGTGGGACATAAAAGTGAGACTAGGAGACATGGACAAGAGTGTGGTGGTTACGGGGTGGGGGGGAGGGAGGGGAGGGTGGGATAGGGAGAAGGGTAGGGGCACGGGGAAAACCAGATAGAAGGTGACAGAGGACAATTTGACTTTGGGTGATGGGTATGCAACACAATTGAATGATAAGATAATCTGGAGATGTTTTCATTGTACATATGTACCCTGACTTATTGGTGTCACCCCATTAAAGTTAATAAAAAAAATGTATCTGATATTTTAAAGTAAGAGTAATAAACTAATGGAGGTTATAAATTTTATTTTTTGCAACATTTTATTTTTATATAATTTCAAAGTTATAGAAACATTGCAAAAATAAGATAGTAAAGTCCTATATACCCTTTACCCAGATTCACATTTGATTACAGTTTCTTACATTTACTCTCCCTCTCTCCCTTCCTGCCTCCTTCCCTCCCTCTGTCTGTGTGTACACATTTCAGAGTAAGCTGAAGCCCCTGTGCTCCCTTCCCTATAAATACTTCAAAGTGTTTATAAAAGGCCACATTGTAGTATGATTATATTTATATAAAATGTCCATAAAAGGCAAAGCTATAGAAACAGAAAGATAAATGGTAACCAAGAGCTAGGGGACTTGGGGAAAATGGGGAATGAGTACTGCTGGAGGTTAAGTTTTCTTTGTGGAGTGATGAAAATGTTTTAAATAAAATTTGGTGATTTCTCTATTATATGTATATACTAAAAACCACTGAACTGCAGTAGGTAGATTGCATAGTATGTAAACTGTATTTAAATAAAGCTCATTGAAAAAATAAAAATAATAATTTTGAAAAAGAAAACCTATTTAAAACAAACAATTACCTATGTATTCTCCTTACATTGTGGCCAGAATTCTAAAGAAATGTGAGGTAAAACATAAACAGACCAAAAAAAGGCAAAGTCATAAATTAATAGATATTTACAATAACAAAATGACAAACAACGAATTAAAAACCTGAAAGGACTCGAGTAGATATTTCTCCAAAGAAGACACAGATGGCCAATAAGCACATGAAAAGATGCATAGCATCACCAGTCATTACCACAAAGAAATCCCACTTCACACAAACTAGAACTGGTATACTGAAAACAACAATAAGCTCTGGCTGGGTAGCGCTATTGGTTAGAGCATCATCCTGATATTCCAAAGTTGTGGGTTCGATTCCTGGTCAGGGCACATACAAAAATTAACCAATAAATACCAGAATTAACCATATATAGTGGAACAATAAATTGATGATTTTCTCTGTCCTTCTTCTCTCTCTAAAATCAATCAATAAATAAAACTTAAAAATTAAAAAAATTTAAAATAAAACACCCCCATAGTGATGAGAAGAGCACTGATTTAAAGAAAAAAAAAAAAAGCCTGACTGCTGGTGGCACAGTGGAAAGAGTGTTGACCTGGGACACTGAGGTCACTGGCTTGAACACAGGATCCCTGAAAGGATCCCATGGTTTCTGGCTTGAGCAAGGGGTCACTACTCAGCTTGAGCCCCCACCCCCATCAAGGGATGTATGAGAGGCAATCAATACACAACAAAAGTGACACCACTATGAGTTGACGCTTCCCATCTCTCTTTGTTCCTGCCCACCTCTCTCCCTCTCTAAAATAAAAAAGAAAAGAAAGAAACAGAAAATAACAAGTAATGGTAAAAATGTGTAGAAACTAGAACAGTGGTTCTTAACCTGGGTTCTATCGAACCCTAGGGGTTCAATGAGTCGGTCTCAGGAGTTGGGTCTCAGGGGTTCGGAGAAGCCTCCGCCGCAGAGGCCAGAATAAAGTAATACCATAATTTGTTGTGAGTTCATGCACTTTGTTGGTTTTGTTCTTTGAGCAAGGTGATGTTCATGCACGGCTCATTTTGTGCACCAGTAAAAAAACATATACCTATGTCTTGAATTTGGAAAAAAAATCGTATTTTATTTATCACTAAAGAAGGGTTCAGTGAATGCGCATATGAAACTGGTGGGTTCGTTACCTCAAAAAAGAACCACTGAACTAGAACCTTTCTACACTGCAGTAGGAATGTAAACTGGTACAGCACCTACAGAAAACAGTTTGGTAGTTGCTCAAGACTATACATAGTATTACCACATGCCCCAGCAATTCTACTCCCAGCTTTGTACCTGAAAGAACTGAAAACAAAGGCCCAAACAGAAACTTGTATGGCAGTGCTCATTGCAACATTATTCACAATAGGCAAAAAGCTTAAACAACCAAAGTTTTATCAAGTAACAAAAAAATAATAGAAAAACAAAATATGGTCTATAAATAGAACTGAATATTATTCAACCAACAAATAACTAAGTTCTAATGTTACAATATGAATGAACCTTGAAAACTTTATACAAAATGAAATAGACACAAAAACGGCTTAACATTTTATGACTCCACCTATATGAGGTACCTAGAATCATCAAATTCACGGAGACACAAAGTAGAACGGTGGTTACTAAGGGATGGGTAGAAAGGAGAATATGGAATTCTTAATGGTTCTAGTTTCTGTTTAGGGTACTAAAAAAGTTTTAAAAACACATAGCGGCGATTAGTGCACAACAGTGTGAACTTAATGCCACTTACTTCCACACTTAAAAATGGCAAAATGCTTGACCTGTGGTGTTGAAGTGGATAAAGCATCAACCTGGAATGCTGAGGTCACACTGGTTCAAAACCCTGGTCAAGGCACATATAGGAAGCAACTACTATGAGTTAACACTTCCCACTCCTCTCCTCCATCTCACTCTCTCTCCTCTCTCTCTAAAATCAATAAAACTGAAATCTTAAAAAAATATATATATATTAGTAGACTATTTTGTTTTTCTATTATTTTTTTGTTACTTGATAAAACTTTGGTTGTTTAAGCTTTTTGCCTATTGTGAATAATGCTGCAATGAGCACTGCCATACAAGTTTCTGTTTGGGCCTTAGTTTTCAGTTCTTTCAGGTACAAAGCTGGGAGTAGAATTGCTGGGGCATGTGGTAATACTATGTATAGTCTTGAGCAACTACCAAACTGTTTTCTGTAGCTGCTATACCAGTTTACATTCCTACTGCAGTGTAGAAAGGTTCTAGTTCAGTGGTTCTTTTTTGAGGTAACGAACCCACCAGTTTCATATGCGCATTCACCGAACCCTTCTTTAGTGATAAATAAATTATGATTTTTTTTTCCAAATTCAAGACATAGGTATATGTTTTTTTACTGGTGCACAAAATGAGCTGTGCATGAACATCACCTTGCTCAAAGAACAAAACCAACAAAGTGCATGAACTCACAACAAATTACGGTATTACTTTATTCTGGCCTCCGCGGCAGAGGCTTCTCCGAACCCCTGAGACCAACTCATCGAACCCCTAGGGTTCCAGAGAACCCAGGTTAAGAACCACTGTTCTATATGCTGAACACCAAAAACATCCTTTCTTTTAGTAGTAAAGAGCTTATGTTAAGACTGCTTTGCCTGACCAGGCGGTGGCACAGTGGATAGAGCATTGGACTGGGATGCGGAAGACCCAGGTTCAAGACCCCGAGGTCGCCAGCTTGAGCACGGGCCCATCTGGCTTGAGCAAAAGCTCGCCAGCTTGGACCCAAGGTCGCTGGCTCCAGCAAGGGGTTACTCAGTCTGCTGAAGGCCTGCGGTCAAGGCACATATGAGAAATCAATCAATGAACAACTAAGTCATCGTAAAAAAAACTGATGATTGATGCTTCTCACCTCTCTTCGTTCCTGTCTGTCCCTACCTATCCCTCTCGCTGACTCTCTCTCTGTCCCTGTAAAAAACAAACAAAAATAAAAAAAACTGCTTCAATCCCCCCAGAGGGGACTTACCAGGTGGGTCCTGGTCAGGGTGCATGTAGCAGTCTATCTCTATGCATCCCCACTTCTCACTTAAAAAAAAAAAAAGACTGCTTCAAACATTTACTTTTTACTAGAAAAATGAAAGAGAATGCCCAGAATAGTGACATAAATCCTTATTTACATGTTTCTCTTTCAATTGCCTTCTCTAAAGTTTTCACTTATTTATATGATATCTTTAAAAATAACACTAATCAGAATAACGTTTTTACAAGAATCTCCACCCCTTCCCTCACAGAGGTATTTTTCACTGCTACGAAAAGTTCATTTTGTGGACTCAACTGTGTGTTATTCCTTTAAAATTTTTTCTTTTGTTTTTATTTCTAAGGTTTTGGAAGGACTTTGTCAGAAATGCTGAAAATTCTTATGGCAGTAGTATTGTTAATTCTTTTTATTTTTCTTCTTTATTTTTTTGTGGCAGAGACAGAGTCAGAGAGAGGGACAGATAGTAACAGACAGACAGGAACGAAGAGAGATGAGAAGCATCAAGCATCAATTCTTCGTTGCAGTTCCTTAGTTCATTGATTGATTTTTCATATGTGCCCTGACCGGGGGCTACAGCAGACTGAGTGACCCCTTGCTCGAGCCAGCGACCTTGGGCTCAAGCTGGTGAGCCTTGCTCAAACCCAATGAGCCTGCGTTCAAGCTGGCGACCTCAGGGGTCTTGAACCTGAGTCCTCCACATCCCAGTCTGCCGTTCTATCCACTGCGCCACCACCTGGTCAAGCGGTAGTATTGTTAATTCTTTAAATGACATTTTTTATAAACACATCCTTCTCTATATTATGCTTCCTTTATTTTTTTTTCTTTACCTCAAATAATTGTCCATCTGGATCCAGCTTTGTAATCTCATCATTCGGACTTGGATTACTTCTTGCTGGTGGTATAAATTTTGGTTTTTTGAAGGGTTTCCCCTGCAACTGACTTGGTGCTGCAGATCGTCTCATATTCAGCAGCACTAACCTGAAAAATACCCAAACCAAAAATCACCCATAAATCTGATTAGAATCACCTTCAAATATAAAAATAGCTCATCACAACCATGACATGTTTAAAAATACAAGAGAATAAGCCAACAAATAATTTTAAAAAACAAATGTAACAGCTCAAGATTTCTTTTTTCATCACAAAGGGCTTCTGAAAAGAATTTAAGATTTATATTGAATAGTGTAAACTTGAGTATATATCAATTTTGATAATACTAGATTAGATATGATGATATAGTCTTTAAATGGAATTTATACAGTGGTCTCTTTTTTCTTCTTCTTTTCCAAATGAGAAGAGGGGAGATAGACTCCCGACTGAACCCAACCAGGATCCAACCAGCAACCCCCATCTGGAGCCAATGCTCTGCCCATCTGGGGCCATGCTTCCAACCAATCTATTTTTAGCACCTGAGGCTGAGGTTCCATGGAGCCATCCTCAGCACCTGGGGCCAGTGTACTCAAACCAATCAAGCCATGACTATGGTAGAAGAAGAGAGAAAGAGAGGGAAGAGGGACGGGGAAGGGTGGAGAAGCAAATGGGTCACTTCTCCTTGAACTTGAACCTAGGACATCCACATGCGGGCTGACGCTTTACCATTGAGCCAACCAGCCAGGGCCAGCCAGTAGTTTCAAAATCAAAGGAAACATAATTATTGACATACATGTATGAAGCAGGTTGTTTTTTCTTATTCCACTAATCCATAAACTGCATGAATGTAGCAACCATGCTTGCTGTTTTCATCATTCTAAGAGCACCATCAACCATTATGCCAAATACATTACAATTACTAACAAATATTTTTGAATGAATGAATAAAATCCTGGCAATTCAAATAAATTTACAATTCAATTTATTTTTACTATCCTATTTCTGTTCAACACAGTCAAATAATTTAAGTATATAAATCAAGATAATAACACCAGGTTTCCTACCTTTTGCTCAATATTATTTCTACCAGAATTGTACTGGGGAAGATAGAAGGAAAACGAGATCATTCCATACGTACATCATGCTTCTGCAAACACTCCAATTCAAAGCTATTTCACAAAACACTATACAAGATCAGCCATCACCAAGGATGTACGTGGCTACAAAATATTTTTTTAATTTTATATTTTTGTATTTTCTTGAAGAGAGAAGCGGGGAGGCAGAGAGACAGACTCCCATATGCGCCTGACTGGGATCCACCTGACATGCCCACCAGGGGGTGATGCACTTGCCTCCACCCACAGCATTGCTCTGTAGCAACCGTAGCCATTCTAAAGCCTGAGGCGGAGGCCATGGAGCCATCCTCAGCACCTGGGCCAACTTTGCTCCAATAGATCCTTGGCTGCGGGAGGGAAAGTGAGAAAGAAATAGAGAGAAGAGAGGGAGAGAGGTGGAGAAGCAGATGTGCACTTCTCCTGTGTGCCCTGGCCAGGAATCAAACCTGGGACATCCACATGCCAGGCTAATGCTCTACCACTGAGCTAACTGGCCAGGGCTTGCTACCAAAATTATTTAACCCAGAAATTCCACTTCTGGGAATTTATCCTAACGAATGATCAAAGATATACTCAAAGATTTAGGTATACGCCTGACCAGGTAGTGATGCAGTGGATAGAACATCCGACTAGGACGCAAAGGGCCCAGGTTCGAAACTCCGAGGTCGCTTGCTTGAGCACAGGCTCACCAGCTTGAGCACGGGCTCACCAGCTTGAGCAGTAGGTCACTGACTTGAGCGTGGGATCATAAACATGACTCCATGGTTGCTGGCTCGAGCAATGGGTCACTTGCTCTGCTGGAGCCCCCCGGTCAAGGCACATATGACAAAGTAATCAATGAACAACTAAGGTGCTACAACAAAGAATTGATGCTTCTCATCTCTCTCCCTTCCTGCCTGTCCCTCTCCATATCTCTCTCTCTCTAAAAAAAAAAAAAAAAAAAAGGAAGAACAGATTTAAGTATAAGGATAATTATGCTAGCATTACGTGTAGTTGAGGGGGATATACTTAAATGTCCATACACAGTACTAGATCAATGAATTATGTTATCCCCACACAATAGAATGTACTCTCTTCATACACTACTAAAACTGTAACACAGCAGTTTCCCAAGCAACACATGTTCTCTTTCCCTTTCAACAAACTTTCCCCTATAGTGTTCAGAATATGATTTCCCATTTTCCTTTTGCTTGATTAATTCTAACTTATCCTTTAAAACACTTATCCATAGCCCTCTTTACTTCCTCCTAAACACTTAAAGGCTCTTCCTATGTGTGCACTATCCAAGCACTTTTCACACTAACAAAATTTCTTATTATTTATCCTAAGCTGTAAATTCCTGGATCAAACATTAAGCCTTATATTCCATTCATCATTATACGGCCAGTATCAAACACAAAGAAGATATTCAGTCTCTGTTACGTGAATGACTCCCTATTTATGGGAAAAAATGTTTAATAACATCAGAAGTGTTTTTGATATATCAAATGAAAAATTCCTACAAAAAGTGATTATAGCCAGGTTGTAAATACAAGGTTGATATTCAAAAGTCAATCACTTTTCTATATACCAGCAAAAAACAAGTGGAAATTATTAAAAGCACAATACTAAACCACCTCACACCTATCAGAATAGCTATTATCAACAAGACAGGTAATAACAAGTGTTGAAGAGGTTGGGGAGAAAAAGGAACCCTCATTCACTACTGGTGGGAATGTAAACTGGTACAACCACTATGAAAAACAGTATGGAGGCTCCTGAAAAAAATTAAGACTAGAGTTACTATATGACCCAGCAACCTCTCTTCTGGATATGTACCCAGAAATTTTGAACATTTATTCACAATGATATATGCACCCCTATGTTCACTGTCAGATTATTCAGGGTGGCCAAGACATGGAAACAACCAAAGTGTCCTTCAACAGATAACTGGAAAAATAAGGTGTGCTACATACCGTCTTTTCCGCTCCATAAGACACACCTAGGGTTTTAAGGAGGAAAATAAGGGAAAAAAATTTTGAACCAAATGGTGTGTTAAAATATTTAATAAAATACCGTATTTTTCGCTCCATAAGACACACGGGCATTTTCCCCTCCACTTTTGGGGGAAAGAAAGTGTGTCTTATGGAGTGAAAAATATGATATATACAGTGGAATACTACTCAGCCATAGAAAAGATGAAATACTGTCTTTTGTGACAGCATAGATAGATCTTGATATCACGCTAAGCAAAATAAAACAGAAAAAGTTAAAGACCACATGATTTCACTCACTTGTGGAAAAAAACTGAAAGCCACAATTGAACAAACAAGAAAAACAAACAAACAAAAACTCATAAACACAGACAACAACAGTATAGTGGTTATTTGAAGTAAAAGGGATGGGGGAATAGCAAAGGGAACAAGGGATCAAATATATGATGACAGAAGAAAATCTGACTTTGGGGGATGAGCACAAAATGCAATATATATAAAGATTATGTACTTGAAAACTATGTAATATTAACTAATGTCACCCCAAAAAATTTTACTTAAAAACACACAATACTGCCTAACCTGTGTTGGCACAGTGGGATAAAGCATCAACCTGGAACACTGAGGTCGCTGGGTCGAAACGCTGGGTTTGCCTGCTCAAGGCACATATGGAAGTTGATGCTTCCTGCTCCTCCCCCTTCTCTCTCTCTCTCTCTTCCTCGTTCCCTCTCCCTCTCTCCTCTCTGAAAATTGAATAAAGTCTTTAAAAAATAAAAATACACAATACCATTTACATTAACAACCCAAGAAATGAAATAAGTATAAATCTAACAAAATACGCATAAAATCTAGATGAGGAAAACTACAAAACTATGCTGAATGAAATCAAAGAACTAAATAAATGGAGAGATATTTTCTATGTTCATGGATAGGAAAACTCAGTATTATCAAGATGTCAATTCTTCTCTAATCTATAGATTCAATGCAATCATAACCAAAATCCCAGCAAGTTATCAGCAAAGTGATACAGAACTTTATCAACAAACTGATAGTAAAGTTTATCTGAAGAGGCAAATCACCCAGAGTAGCCAACATAATATGCAAAGAGAACAAAGTTAGAGGACTGATTTCAAAACTTAGAAAACTATAGCAGTGATTTTCAACCTTTTCCATCTCATGGCACATATAAAATAATTACTAAATTCTGCGGCACACCAAAAAATGTACTTTTTGCTGACATGACCAAAAATACAGATATAATTTTTATTCATTTACACCAGACGGCTCTTGTTGTTGGCTGTTGTCATTTTTTTGACACTCTAAGGGAAAAGAGATCAGTGCCCCTGACACAATAGTCAGGTACTGCACTTTTTAAAAATTCTTACTACACACTGGTGTGCCGCCACACAATCACTGAGCTACAGCAACCAAGACAGTGTGGTATTGGTGAAGTAGTACACAACAGGTGTTGTAAGGAACCAAAAGCTACAAAATTAATATTAATATTTTAAGAAACTTAAAAGAACATTTTATTAATTTGGGCTAGGCATGCAGAAAGATTTTGTAAATGATCTCTGTACTTGTGTGATTAGCATAAAACCATGATGGCCGATGGCATTGTAGTGTAAATGCAAAAGGGGAAGGAGACTTGGATTCTCTGACCTTCCACCACACCTGTGGAGAAATGGGTGAATAGCTAGCCAGGTGCAGGCAGAGAAAGATTAAATTAAACCTTTTCTTATATTAATGGGCCATTTATAAGAATTTGTCCCATGAAAACTACCTCTTCCCTCCTGAAAGCATGTGGTTAATGCAGTGGTTCTTAACTTTTGAGGTACTGAACCCACCAGTTTCATATGCGCATTCACCAAACCCTTCTTTAGTGATAAACTATGATTTTTTTTCCCAAATTGAAGACATAGGTATATGTTTTCTTACTGGTGCACAAAATGAGCCGTGCATGAACATCACCTTGCTCAAAGAACAAAACCACCAAAGTGCATGAACTCACAACAAATTACAGTATTACTTTATTCTGGCCTCTGCAGCAGAGGCTTCTCCGAACCCGAGACCAACTCATCGAACCCTGTAAAGCCAGTAGTCGGGGCCACAATCACAGCCGCCTGACCCATGCAGGTTCACATTGAATTCTGACAGTCGGTAATGAAACAACGGAGCCAAGAACTGGTTAGCCATCAGCTTTAATTCTAGCTTGCACCTGGCGGGCAAGCAAACACACACTGGCTCCAAAACCCATTCATTCAGTGCTCACAAAGCTACTGACTTATCCAAGTTTCCTAGAGTCAAAAGGTTTCTAGCTCACCAGACTTATTCACCTCTGTTCCCCATCTCCTTCTCCAGCACAAACTCTGCACAAACTGGCTTCTCCCTCAGCACTCTGCCATCTTGGCTGCTTCTCCTGGCCTCCATGTGGCCTTAATCTGCTCTCCTTTCTAATACTTCAGGAACCAAGAGAGAGTAAGCTCCTGGTCTATCCAACTTTATAGTGTAAAATCAAAACCTCCAATCCAATTACACAAACAAGGAAGTCTCCAATACAAAGCCACCCATCTGAGGCATAATGGGATTCCTCAGGAGAGTGCACCACCCTACATCATCCAATCAGTCAAGGGTATAGAGCAGAGCTTACTCTTAATACTAAGCCTTAGGCTATAACTACCCGGCCTGCCTACAGCCTGTCCCAGAACACACATTAATATCAACAAACTTCCATGTGGGCAGCGCCATCTTTAACAAAGTGAGCATATTATATTTTATCTGCCCAACAAACCCCTAGGGTTAAATAGAACCCAGGTCTAGAACTACTGGGTTAATGTATGTGAAAGGTTGCCAGGTGCCGCCGATAAATGAACGAAGAGCCGAAACAGCCAGATGAGCAAAAGTCAGGTTTTATTGGGAGGACTCCAGGCGGGTTCACAGACTCGGAATGAGAGACCGAGAAGCCGCGCCTAACTGGTGGGGTTTGAGATTTTTATACCCCTACAGGTTGGTTGGGGAATTTCCACTGCGGTCCTAAGCCTGCAGGTGTTTTGCGCAACTAGGGACGTTGACGGTTGGGGAATTTCTATTGTGGTTTCGGACAGGGTGTGTGTGCTAAAGGTTAGTAATTGCAGAAATACCAAAGATATGAGGGACTTTCTGGCCCCAGCCCGGAGGGTGCTACCAGACATTCCTGGCTCTTTGGTATAGGGAGTGGGGCGACGCGGTCTTATCTGGCTTCTTCCTGCTGTACAGGGGCAGAGCTGGGGAGGGGTAGGAAAGAACCAGAGCAGTCCGTATCCGCTATGGTGGGCAAGGGCTGATACTGTTGCAGCATCATCTGGTTAACTGCTATCCTGGTGATTACCTGAAATCGGGTCTGCAGGAAGTGGAAAAGACAAGGGGTAATTAGTAAGATTATTCCAATTATGAGAATTGGTCCTATGAGTGGAGCTAGTAAAGAATACGTGGAGGAGTTCCAAGAAGAGGCTTCTGCTGAGAATTTTTGCTTCTGGAGGTCAGAGCTGAGTTTGTGGAGGGCTTCTACCCTGGTCTCTACAAGGCCGGATTCGTTGATGTAGTAGCAACATTCTTCCCGCAGGAAGACACAGGTGCCCCCATGCTTGGCCGTAAGCAGGTCCAGGGCTCGCCAGTTCTGTAACGAGACTTGGGCGAGAGAAGTTATTTGTCTCTGTAGGGAGGCCAGGGATGCGGCCGAATTGTCGACAGCTATTTGGAACTGGGCCATCAGTCGAGCAGAAGTCTCTAAGGAGTATGCTAGGGCTCCTCCGCCAAGTCCGGCTGCGACTACTGAGGTGGTGAGAGATAGTCCGACTACAAGGGGGAGGAATGCCGCCCATTTTTGCCTTAAATGAGATCCAATGTATTGTTGTTGGAACTCGGCAGGGGTGTAGATGGTTAGTTGAGGAGTTAAAGTCACTGGAAGGCAGAGGAGGGTGGGATTGAGTGGATAGGATAGATTTTTTGAGAGAGTATGATTGCACCAGAAGAAAAAGCCGCTCGGGGCAGCCAGGTTCTGAGTAAGGTTAATGGTGCGGCTGCATTGGGTGTGGTTGGAGGAACTATAGCAAAGGGGAAATTGTTGAAAAGTTGGGGGTATGTATAAACTGACCCCTGGCAGAGGTGGGGGAGTGTGTGTTATATTGGTAGAGTTTATAGGAACTGGTAAGGGAACTGCGGTGAGAGGGGGTTTGCCAAGGGCGGCACACATTGAGACATGAGGAGAGATTGCCTAGGCCCGTGATGTTGGCTAGGAGTAATCCTTCCCGCAGGAGGGAAAGCCAGGAGAAGGGTGTCGAGGTGGGGGTTAGCTGCTTGATAAGAACAGACTCTTGGTGCTGCATGTCTGCATGTACCTGGCTCTGGACCTGGACTAGGGACCGCCAGATATAGATGTATGTGGAAGGCATGGATTCAATTCTGGAGAGGTATACTGCCCCCCTCCTGGGGGGTGGTCCATCGGTTGTCCCAGGGATCAGGGACGCTTAGGGAAAATCCTCGGTCGGCCGATGTAAAGACAAGGCGTCCTTTTGAAATGGGGGTTCTATATCACTGGGCCACATGAATCCTGCATGAGCCCCATTGACACCCCATGCACTGTAGCCAAGAGGATTTGGCACAGTGGGAAGGTTGGTCGTACATGAAGCAGATGGCTGGTGCTTCACGGCCCTTGGTGGCATGGTGTTTGAAATCTGTAAAATTTAAGTATATGGCCGATCTACACCCTTCAGGGGGGCAATCGGCAGTGGCTAGGAGGGCATTAAAAGAGTAGGATGGTCCGCAATTTAGGCAGAAATTCTGTGTGGAATTTTCAGTGAGATAAAATCTCCAGGCAAAGGCATTAGTTTTTGGATTGTGCTTTGCTGAGCTACGGTCTGGTAAGTTTGAGAGACAGAGGACCAGTAGAAGTAGCTGTCCAAGAGGGAGAGCCATCTGGGGGAGGAGACTTTTTTATTCTAGAGAGATGAACCCATGCAGAGATGCCCAGGACCTTTGCTGCTGATGGGGTGGTTAGGACAACTGTGTGGGGTCCCTCCCACTTAGGGGTCAGGGGTTTCGGGGAGAGGGCCTTTATAAAGACCTGGTCCCCTGGGGCGATCCGCTCTGTTGGTCCGGCCCCAGGACTGGGCTCAGGAAGGGCCAAGTTGGTGTGTTCCCTAAGGAGAGAGCGGAGGAGGGAGAGGTAGGGTAGGTATGAAGCTAGAGGGGGCGGGTGTGGAGAGGACGGGGTTGACAGGAGGAAAGGTCAGCTGTAGAGGAGTTCGAAGGGGCTCAATTGGGAAGGCCCCCGGGGGGTAGCCCTTAGGCGGGTCAGAGCCAGTGGGAGAAGTGTGGGTCAAGATTGACAGAGTTCTAGGCAGAGCTTGGTCAGATGGTCTTTGATGAGCCTGTTGGCTCTTTCTACCTTACCAGACGATTGAGGGTGGTAGGCTGTATGCAGTTTCCACTGTATGCCAAGGGAAGCAGAGACAGCCTCTGTGATCTTAGAGATGAAGGTGGGCCCGTTGTCCGACTGGATGGAGGAGGGTAAACCAAAGCGAGGAATGATGTCCCAGACTAGGTGGTCAGCTACTGTCCTCGCGGTTTCTGAGGTCGTAGGGAAGGCCTCAATCCATCCTGAAAAGGTATCCACCATAGTTAAAAGGTATTTAAGGTTCTTGTGTCTGGGCATGTGGGTAAAGTCGACCTGCCAGTCCTGCCCTGGCAGGTGGCCCCGCATTTGATGGAGTAGGCGACGGACGTGGCAGGCCCCCTGGCTGTTTATCCTGGAACAGGTGGAGCAAGAGGAATGAACGTCTTGGATGGTTTGCTGGAGATGGTCGTGGTGGAATAAAGGAGATAGAAAATGATAAAGGGCTTTAGGTCCGATGTGCAAGGATTTGTGAATGTCAGCGATTATTTGGTATCTTTGAGACTGTGGGAGGATGAGGAGGTCATTTTTGAAAGCCCATCCATCCTTGATCTGGACGTCTGGGGAAGATTGGAAAAGATTTTGTTCTGTGGAGGAGTATTGGGGGTTGTATGTTTTTGAGAGAAAGCAGATAGCAGAGGTAGGGTGTGTGCGTGCTATGGAACGGGCTGTTTTGTCAGCGAAGGCATTCCCCTTAGCTATGGGAGAATTGGAGGTCTGGTGGCCCTTACAATGTATGATGGCTATTTGTGAAGGGAGTTGGATGGCCTGTATGAGTTTAGAAATGAGCTTGCCATTGAGAACAGGTGTTCCCTTAGTCGTGAGGAAGCCTCGTTCCTTCCAGATCATACAGTGAGAGTGGGCAATGAGAAAGGCATATTTAGAGTCAGTGTATATGTTAACTGCCTTATTTTTTGCCCAGATGAGGGCCCGGGTTAGGGCAACTAGTTCAGCCTGTTGGGAGGTAGTTCCCAGGGGGAGGCTGTTTGCCTCGATGACCTGGGTGTCAGAAACGATGGCATAGGCGGCTCACCGGGGCCCCGGAAGTTCAGAGATTGAACTGCCATCAATGTAAAGGGTATGTTGGGCCTTAGGCAATGGATGGGCCGCAAGGTCAGAGCAGGGAGATTTAGAATGTTATAAAACTTCGATGCAAGAGTGGGTAGAGGTAGGTACATCAGAGATGGGAAGGAGGGTGGCTGGGTTAAGAGAGTTGCAGTTAGAGAGAGAGATGGAGGGGCTTTCTATGAAGAGGAGGTGGTACAGCTGGAGTCGAGAGGGCCCAAGGTGGTCCAGAGCCTGATGTGAGAGTAGGTCCGTAAGGCGATGGGGGGAAAAAACCTGTAGTGGCTGTTGGAGATTAATCTTCAGAGCCTCAGTGGTGAGATCAGCGGCGGCTGCAAGAGCTCGTAGGCAGGGTTGCCATCCACGGGTGGTGGGATCTAAATGTTTGGAGAGATAGGCTATTGGGATTAGAGTTGGACCCGCCAGCTGGTCCAGGACTCCTAGAGCCAAGTGTTGTCTTTCTTCAGTATAAAGGACAAAAGGATGTGAGGAGTTAGGTAGGGCTAGGGCCGAGGCTGAGCAGAGGGCCCCCAGGAGAGCAGAAAAAGCCCAGCGGACAGTCTCAGGGGAGGTCAGGGGTCCCTCTGGTGCCTCTTTAGCCGCCAAGTAGAGAGGCTTGGCCAGAAGGGCAAAATTTGGGACCCAGTGGCGGAAGAAGACTACTAATCCTAGAAACAACTGGATTTCAGCTGCCAAGTAGGGGGATTGCAGGCCCCGAAGAGCCTGCAATCTGTGGGTGGTGATGGCTCGGTGGGTCGGGGTGACCAAGAGGCCAAGGTAGGTGACAGATGGGGTGGCTATTTGTGCCTTCTTGGCAGATACCCGATATCCCCTATTGCAAAGGAAATTCAGTAAGAGGGTGGTAGTTTTGAGGCATTCGGCCTTGCTTGGGGAGCAGACTAGAAGATCATCTACTACATATTGTAAAAGAGTGGATGGAGCTATATTGCAAGCAAGTAGGCCTGTTGCCAGTGCTTGCCCAAATAGATGAGGGCTGTCCCGGAATCCCTGGGGGAGGACCGTCCAGGTCAGTTGTTGGGCAGTATTGGAGACCGGGTCCTCCCAGGTGAAGGCAAATAGAAAGTAGAAATCCGGGTGGAGAGGTATGGTGAAGAAAGCATCCTTGAGGTCAAGGACGAGAAATGGGTAGTATTAGGGGAAATGTGAGAGAGAAGGGTGTATGGGTTAGGGACTACTGGGGATATGGGGACAACCACTGAGTTGATGATGCAGAGATCTTGTACAAGGCGGTATTGTCCTGAGGTCTTCTTAACAGGAAGGATTGGAGTGTTACAAGGTGAGTTGGTAGGAATTAGTAAGCCTTGTGTTTTAAGTTTGGTGATGATGGGCAAGAGTCCTATCCTATGGGTGTGTGAGATAGGAAACTGTGGGCGGTTGGGGAAAGAAGATGGGTCTTTGAGTTTGATCAAGACAGGAGTGTGGTATGAGGCTACAGTGGGGGTACCCGTATCCCAGACCTTAGGATCCACCCCAGGTAGAAAGAAGCTGGACCCTGGGGTCCGAGTCAGGTTCGGGATCGGGACCTGGCACTAGTGCTAGTAAGAAGGCCTGCTTGAGAAAGAATGAAATACTTGCCCGTAGTTTGGACAGAATGTCTCACCCCCTGGGCAGGAGGGTATGACTAGGAAGGAGTGAGAGAATGGGTGACCCTCAAATAGGCAGTTAAGGAGGGTCGTCCGCCATGGGGTCGAGGGCAATCCGTCGATTCCCATGATCGAGACCTGGGAAGGAACTGTAAGGCCCGAATGAGAGGGAAGGACAGAGTAGGTAGCCCCCATGTCTATTAAAAAGGAAACAGACTTACCCTCTACCTGGAGCTTAGCCCTGGGCTCGGTGAGGGTAACCGGAGTCGAAGAGCCAGGGCCCTCTCAGTCGTCTATCAAGCCCAGTAGTTCTGAGACCAGAAATGCCTGGTTCTCAGCTCCCCGGCATTGAGGTGCCAGAGGCTGAGCCAGGGTCGGGCAGTCCGACTTCCAGTGGCCCATGAGTTTGCATTGTGGGCAAGGCTTGGTGGGGGGCCTTGGTTGCGGACAGGCTTGGCCCAGTGGCCCTCTTTGCCGCATTTAAAACAAGCACCCGGTGGTGTGCGCTGTCCTCCCTTGGAGGTTGGCTTCTTTGTCGGTTCCCCTACCGGCCGGAGGGCCGCTACCAAGGCTTGGGTCTGGAGACTAATCTGCTGCTGTAACCGTGCCTCCTGGGCTGCTTCAGCCGTTTCCTCTCGGACGTTAAAAACTTTAAAAGCCATTTTTACCAGGTCTTGGATGGGAGTCTCAGGGCCCTCTTCAGCCTTTTTTAGTTTTTTTTCTAATATCTGGGGCTGACTGAGAGATAAAGTGAGAGGCTAAGACTGTGGCCCCATTGCGGGACCCCGGGTCTAGGCGGGTATAACGAACTAGGGCCTCTTGAAGGCGGTTTAGGAAAAGGGCTGGGTTTTCTTCGGGGAGTTGGGTAATTTCCCTCAGTTTATCATAATTTACAACCTTGTTAGAAA
The DNA here is from genome assembly GCA_037038555.1 of Rhynchonycteris naso. Classification (NCBI taxonomy): domain Eukaryota; kingdom Metazoa; phylum Chordata; class Mammalia; order Chiroptera; family Emballonuridae; genus Rhynchonycteris; species Rhynchonycteris naso. The sequence goes on from CM072998.1 coordinate 247,211,224, forward strand.
CTGCATCCATACCTCTGATTAAGTATCGGAGCATAAGGTTTCAACAAGGGATGTTGGACCCTTGGCCAGGTTGATAACTCCAATTGGGTTTTCCCCGGGGACTGCCTCTGTGCCAAGGGGGGTTTGGTCATCTACTAGATGGTCCCTGTCTGCCTGCTGTCTGGCGGCAGTGAGGATGCGTTCATGCTCTTCGGGGGTAAGAGTGGAGGTACAAATTACTTTAATGTCATGCCAGGTCAGGTCATATGTCTGAGTCAAGTACCGGAATTCCTTAATGTAGGTTGAGGGGTCGGCCGAGAAAGATCCTAGCCGTTTCTCAATCTGTGAAAGGTCTTGGAGGGAAAAGGGGACATGTACCTGAACTAGGCCCTCTGCCCCAGCTACTTCGTGGAGAGGGGCGAAGACAACGGATGACGATTGGGGACTGTGTGACCTGGTATGAGCTGCGACAGGAGAGGTGAGAGGGTCAGCAGGAGGTGGGGCAGAAGGAACCGGAGGGGCGGAAGGAGCCGGAGCCTGGCTCGGGTCTGGGGGGTTCTCCCAGGGGAGAGCCAGAGGAGGAGATAGGTGGTCGGGAAGGTCATCAGGTTGAGAGTAAAGAGGAGGGTCTTGGGATGGAGCCTTGGGAGGAGGGGAGGTCTAGGCTAGAAGAATTTGGAGAGTGGAGCAGTAGGAACAGAGATCGGGGCGGGAACGGAGATCCCAGAAAGCCTGAACATATGGGACCTCAGAGTCTTTTCCTGTGCGCCGGCAAAAATTGTCTAGGTCCCGGAGGACGTTAAAGTCAAAAGTACCCATAGGCGGCCAGTGAGACCGGTTATCTAGGGTGTATTGAAGCCAGGCGACCTGTGACAGGAAGATGAGTTTCTTTTTGCGAAGTGTCTGAGTGTATCCCAATTTGAAAAATTTTTTAAATATTTAGTTGTCATTTTATTTATTTTTATTTATTCATTTTAGAGAGGAGACACAGAGTGAGAGAGAGAGAGAGAGAGAGAGAGAGAGAAAGGGGGGAGGAGCTAGAAGCATCAACTCCCATATGTGCCTTGACCAGACCAGTGCAGGGTTTTGAACTGGCGACCTCAGTGTTCCCAGGTCGACGCTTTATCCACTGCGCCACCACAGGTCAGGCCCAATTCGAAAATTTTTTTAAGGAGATATCCTAGAGGAGTTTTTGGGTCTATTTTGGATTTGGAGTTCCCCATAATTTAGTAGTCCTTTGGACCCATACGTGTCGGGGGAGAAAGAATATGAAGGAGGCGTCCCTTCCAAATATCCGTCTCCAGACAGGAATAGAGGAACGAGTGAAAGGCGTCCCTTTCAATCGGACCCTCTATTAAGACTCCAGGAGTCGGCATGGGGAGGGCCTCTCGGCTCAGCCGAGTCTAGGACGAGAGACCCCGGCGGAGACACAGGGGTCCAGTGAGAGAGAGAGAATCGAATTACGGTGAAAAGTCACTCTTGCAGGGAACTCCGAATTCAAAGCGACGGGCGGCACGAGGCAGGAGAAGAGAGAGGGGGGCTCTCGCTCTGGCCTGTGGGGGCCGGGGCGGGTCGCAAAGCCTCTCTCCCGGGTTTCGGCACCAAATGAAAGGTTGCCGGGTGCCGCTGATGAATGAACAAAGAGCCGAAACAGCCAGATGAGCTAAAGTCAGGCTTTATTGGGAGGACTCCAGGCGGGTTCACAGACTCGGAATGAGAGACCGAGAAGCCGCGCTTAACTGGTGGGGTTTGAGATTTTTATACCCCTACAGGTTGGTTGGGAATTTCCACTGCGGTCCTAAGCCTGCAGGTGTTTTCTGCAACTAGGGACGTTGATGGTTGGGGAATTTCTATTGTGGTTTCAGACAGGGTGTGTGTGCTAAAGGTTAGTAATTGCAGAAATACCAAAGATAGGAGGAACTTTCCGGCCCCTACCCAGAGAGTACTACCGGACAGTATATATCTATGCACAAAGTAATAGCAACTGAACACTAGAAAATATAGGAATGTCTTTAAATGATGTAAAGTGAAATTTTTACCATTGTGTTGCCTTGTAAGTTTTAATGTGTAGAAACGTCTTTTTATGAATCCTATAGACAAATGTTATAAACTTGCTAATGAATTGTGTCCCATCCCCCACTTCATCCTTTACCCCAAACCTGTGTAGGTAAAGACAAAGGTTATAAGCTTATTCCGTGATTGCAAACTTTTTCCTCGCCCATGTATAATTAAGGGTATATAACCAGCCCCTAGAATATTATAGACACACACGATTTGGGACTGCCCCGTATAAGCTATATATGGCCAGCATATTTAATAAATTTCCTCCTTTAATAAAACTCTTCAAAAACTTATTTGGACTTGGTGTCTCTACAAAAACCCGCGGAATTGCGGATTCGGTATTTTATAACACTGTGTTGGGCAGATAAAATATATTGTGCTCACTTTGTTAAAGACGGTGCTGCCCACGTGCAAGTCCGTTGATATTAATGTGGGGGGGGGGTAGGCTGTGGGCAGGCCAGGTCGGTATAGCCTAAGGCTTAGTTTTAAGAGTAAGCTTTTCCCCACACCCTTGACTGATTAGATGATGTGGGTGGTGCACTCTCATGAGGAATCCTCCCATTATGCCTCAGATGGATGACTTTGTATCAGAGACTTTCTTGTTTGTAGATTGGATTAAAGGTTTGGATTTCTACACTATAAAGTGGGGCAGACCCGGAGTTTGCTCTCTCTTGGTTCCTGAGGTTAGCATTAGAGAGGAGAGCAGATTAAGGCCACGTGGAGGAGAGAAGAAGCAGACAAAATGGTGGAGTGCTGAGGAAGAAGCCAGTTTGTGCAGAGTTTGTGCTGGAGAAGGAGATGGGAAACAGAGAGAGGTAAATAAGTCTGGTGAGCTAGAAACCTTTGATTCTAGGAAACTCGGATAAGTCAGTAGCTTTGTGAGCCCTGAATGAGTGGGTTTTGGAGCCTAGCGTGTGTTGTTACTTGCCCGCCAGGTGCAAGCTAGGATTAAAGATGATGGCCCACCCATTCTTGGCTCCGTTGTTTCATTACCGACTGTCCGAATCTAATGCAAACCTGCATGTGAATGGCCATAATGGTGGCTCTTGGCCATACAATTGGTGTAGTCAGCAGGATTCGGAGATTGGTATGGAGCCACCACCACCTTTGAGCAGTGGAGTAGAGAATTGGCTGCTGTTATGGTTCCCCATAGCTGTCCTTTTGGGAGCCATAGGCTGGCTGACTTTTACAGCTATGCGTGAAGAAATCAAGAGCTCTGTGGAAGAGGCTGCCTGGGACCTCCAAACCGAGCAGTGGAGGGAGCTGGAGCAGACATGGGAGAAAGAGATGCCAACCCTGGAGCTGGAGCAAGCACCAGAGGAGGCCAACCACGTTTGCGAGATTCGCCTAGAAATAGAGCAGACGCTGGAGGAGGAATCACAGGTTCGTGAGTTGCAGCATGCCCTGGACACTGTGGAGAGCCAGCAGAGGCAGGAGACTGGAGCTAAGGCCAGGGCCGGAGCTACAAGGCCTGCAGAGCAGAGGCAGCGGCAGCACGGGGCTCGAGCCCAGCTGCGGGAGCTGGTGTTTTCTTTGGAGGATGAGGAGAATTGGGCTGGAGCTGCGATCCGCAGACTCCAGAAGGTAAATGGCAGCGGCGGTGGCAGAAGGACGGATCAACAGCCCAGGAGCCGGGCTTGCATAGACAAGTGGCTGCTGGGACAGCAGGGAGAGCCTGCTAAGATGCTGATGGGTTCGCTGAGATTTGGGGACAAAGGGGTGGAAATACTGGCCACCATTGCCACGTGTTCCTCCTTGGGACATCTGAAAAGCTACCAGGATTTCAGAGATGAGGGGGGAGGCTAAGGCCCAATATGCGTGGACTGATTTCCTGGACTCTGACAGGATGGGCACTGGCTCCTTTGTTAAATGGACTTATGGATTTTGGACTATGTGAAATACCCTGATGGGGGTGGGGGCGGCTTTGACGAAGGCCGTCCCCCTGCCCCGGGAAGCTTTCCAAATTGCTAGAAAGAAAGCCGAGGACATTTTGCACTTTTGGCAAAGTGTTCTGAGACTGCTGAAATGTACCTTTGTAATTGTTGAAATTGTATGATTTGTCATGTTGTTGTAATTTGTGTAATGTACCTAATTTCCTTGTACAGGGATGCTGGTGGTGTAGATTGTAGGTAGTAAAGTGAGCATAGGGGTGGATTGTTGGGCAGATAAAATATATTATGCTCACTTTGTTAAAGATGGCACTGCCCATGTGCAAGTCCGTTGATATTAATGTGTTGGGGGACAGGTTGTGGGCAGGCTGAGTCATTACAGCCTAAGGCTTAGTTTTAAGAGTAAGCGTTTCCTCACACCCTTGACTGATTGGATGATGTGGGTGGTGCACTCTCATGAGGAATCCTCCCATTATGCCTCAAATAAGTGACTTTGTATCAAAGACTTCCTTGTTTGTAGATTGGATTAAAGGTCTGGATTTCTACACTATAAAGTGGGGCAGACAGGGAGCTTACTCTCTCTTGGTTTCTGAGGTTAGCATTAGAGAGGAGAGCAGAGAAGGGCCATGTGAAGGAGGCCAGGAGAAGCAGCCAAGATGGTGGAGTGCTGAGGGAGAAGCCAGTTTGTGCAGGGAGAAGGAGATAGGGAACAGAGGTGAATAAGTCTGGTGAGCTAGAAACCTTTGATTCTAGGTAACTCGAATAAGTCAGTAGTTTTGTGAGCACTGAATGAGTGCGTTTTGGAGCCCAGTGTGTGTTTTTACTTGCACACTGGGTGCAAGCTAGGATTAAAGATGATGGCCCACCAGTGTTTGGCTCCACTATTTCATTACCATCAGTCCGAATCTAATGCGAACCTGCATGTGAATGGCCACGAAGGCGGCTCCTGGCCATACACAGTGGAACAATAGAATGGAATACAAGGCCCAGAAATAGATCCACATGAATACAACCAACAGATCTTTCATTAAAGGAGCAAAAGCAATACAACATGGCAAAGACAATCTTTTCAATAAATGGTGCTGAGACAACTGGACATCAAATTGGGTGTGGGGGGGGCGGGAGTAAGGAATTTAGATAAACTTTATACTCTTCACAAAAATTAACTCAAAATGGATTGTAAACCTAATTGTAAAATGCAAAACTATAAAATTCCTAGAAGTTAACATAGGAGAACAACTAGGGTATGGTGATTACTTTTTAGCTACAACACCAAAGACACAATCCATAAAAGAAATAATTGGTAAACAGAACTTCATTAAAATTAAAAACTTCTGCTGTGCATAAAGGCAAGGTCAAGAGAATTGAAACAACAAGCCACAGACTGGGAGAAAATATTTACAAAAGATACATCTGATAAAGGACTGCTATCTAAAATATACCAAAAAACTCAACAATACTAAACCAACCCAACTAAAACATGGGCCAAAGACCTTATTAACAAAAAGCTCGCCAAGAAAATGTAGAGATGGCAATTACACATATGAAAAGATGTTCCCCATCTTGTATCATCAAAAAAATGCATATTTAAACAATAAAACCTATTGGAATAGCCAAAATCTTGAACACTAGAAGAGCAATAGGAACTCTCATTCTTGTTGGCAGGAATATAAAATAAATAGTACAGCCACTCTGGTAGACAACTGGGCACTTTCTTACAAAACTAAACATACTCCTGCCTGACCAGCAGTGGCACAGAGAATAGGACGTCGACCTGTAATGCTGAGGTCCCTAGTTCAAAACCCAGCGGTTGTCAGCTTGAGAACAAGATCAACATGATCCCTTGAAGTCCAAGGTCCCTGGCTTGAGCCATCCCTCCCACCCCCACCATCAAGGCACACATGAGAAACAATCAATGCACTAAAGTAAAGTAACTACGAGTTGACGCTTGTTCTCTCCTCTCTCTTCCTGGCTCTCTTAATCTCACTTTCAAAAAAAATCAATAAATTTTTTTTAAAGTAAACATTCTCTTTCCATACAATAACTCCTTTCAACAATAAGTTGAAAACACAAAACTGCACATGATATTTACAGCAGCTTTATTCACAATTGCCAAAACTTGGAAGCACCCAAGATGTACCTTAGTAGAAAAATGGATATGTAAACTGTGGTACCATCCAGCAATGGACTATTACTCAGCACTAAAATGAAATGAGTTGCCATGCCATTGAAAGATATGGAGGAATCTTAAATGCCTATTACTAAAGTGGAAGAGCCAGTCTGAAAGGGTACATACTGTATGATTCAAACTATATGACATCATAGAAAAGGCAAAACTATGAAGACAGTAAAAAGATCAATGGCTGCCTGACCAGGTGGTGGCACAGTGGATAGAGCATCGACCTGCAATGCTGAAGACCCAGGTTCGAAGCCCCAAGGTCACCCAAGATCATAGACATGACCCCATGGTCACTGGCTTGCCTGAAACCCCCCAATCAAGGCACATATGAGGGTAATCAATGAACAACTGAGGTGCCACAACTATGTGAGTTGATGCTTCGCATGTCCCTCCCTTCCTGTCTGTCCCCACCCCGCTTCTCTCACTTAAAAAAAAAAAAAAATCAATGGTTGCCAGGGGTTGGGGTCAGGATGATATAGGATTTTTAGGGCAATGAAAATATTCTGTATGATACCAGAATGATGAATATGTGTTGTTATAATTTGTCCAAATCCATAGAACGTACAACTCCAATAGTAAAACACAAAACTATAAAATTCTTATAAGATAACATAGAAAAAAACCTATGTAAACCATGAACTTTGGGTGATTGCAGGTTCATCAATTGTAACAAATGTAATGCTCTGATGAGGGATGCTGATAATAAGGGAGGACAGACGTGAAAGGATAGGATGGGTATACGGGAAATATATACCTTCCCCTTAATTTTTTTAAAATTTTTATTAATTTTAATGGGGTGACGTTAATAAATCAGGGGACCTCCCCCTTAATTTTATGAACTAAAACAACTCTTAAAAAAATAATGCCGTTTCTGAGAGTGGGATCATAGACACAGTCCGCTGGTTGCTGGCTTGAAGCCCAAGGTCACTAGCTTGAACAAGGGCTACTGGCTCAGGTGAAACACCCTTCCCCCCAACCCCAGTCAAGGCACGTATGAGAAGCAATCAATGAACAACTGAAGTGCTGCAACTACAAGTTGATGCTTCTCCTCTCTCCTCTAAATAAATAAAGCCATTTCACCTTAAAAAAATGGTTACAAAAAACTTCAGCATAACTTCATTTCATAAAAGAAAAAAAAGCACATGTACATGCACTATCTATTTATTTATTTATTTTTCCCCTTTAAGCAAGAGGAGGGGATACAGAGAGACTCCGACAGGCACCTCGACTGGGATCAAACTGGAAACCCCTATCTGGGGCTGATGGTCAAGTCAACCACGCTATCTATGGTCAGAACCTAAAGCCAACGCTCAGACCAACTGAGCTATTCTCAGCACCCAGAGCCGACACTCAAACCAATCAAACCACTGGCTGCAAGAGAAGAGAGAGAGAAAGAGGAAAGGGAGGGGAAGAGAAGCAGATGGTCACTTTTCACATGTGCCCTGACTAGGGATCAAACCCAGGACGTCAGCACACCAGGCTGACACTCTACCACTGAGTAAACAGGCCAGCGTTATATATGTACCTTTTAAAAGGCTAGAAAGCAAAAGCGCATGTTTTTGTGGGTGAAAGAAGTAACCTGTATCAGATTGTAGTGTGATTACAAACTTGTCAAAACTCAAACTATACATATGGAGCCATACACTGTAAATTATACTTCCATAAAGATTTTTAAAAGACTAGAAAAACACACGACAGAGCATTAACATTGCTTATATCTGGGTGTTAAAATTATGAATAATTTTTATTTTTTCCTGAGTTCTTTTCTGTATATTTCAAATTCTCTACAATGAAAATGTTAGCTCTATAACAGGAAAAGTGCTATTAACAAGATTTTTTTAACTTACTATACTTCATTAAATATAAGATGCCATCAATTGTAAGATGCACTGTTATTTTATGTACTCAAGAAATAAGTACATGCTCTGGTTGGTTAGCTCATTTGGTTAAGAGCATCATCCCAAAACAACAAGGTAGCAGGTTCAATCCCGGGGCAGGGCACACACAGGAAGTAACCAATGAATGCAAGACTGAGTGGAACAACAATTGAGTGTTTCCCTCCCCGCCAACCCGTCTCTACCAATAAGTAAAAAAGTAAACTTAAAAAATTAAGCCCTGGGCCTGACCTGTGGTGGCGCAGTGGATAAAGTGTCGACCTGGGAACACTGAGGTCGCCAGTTCAAAAAACCCTGCACTGGTTCGGTCAAGGCACATATGGGAGTTGATGCTTCCAGCTCCTCCCCCCTTTCTCTCTCTCTCTCCTTCTCTCTCTCATTCTGTGTCTCCTCTCTAGAATGAATAAAATAAAAAAAAAAGAAATTTAAAAAAAAAAAAATTAAGCCCTGGCCTGACCAAGCAGTGGCACAGTGGATGGAGAGTCGGACAGGGATGCAGAAGGACCCAGGTTCGAGACCCCGAGGTCATCAGCTTGAGCGCGGGCTCATCTGGTTTGAGCAAAGGCTCGCCAGCTTGGACCCAAGGTTGCTGGCACCAGCAAGGGGTTACTCAGTCTGCTAAAGGTCCGCAGTCAAGGCACATATGAGAAAGCAATCAATGAACAACTAAGATGTCGCAAGGGCAACAAAAAACTGATGATTAATGTTTCTCATCTCTCTCCGTTCCTGTCTGTCTGTCCCTATCTGTCCCTCTCTCTGACTCTCTCTCTCTGAAGAAAAAAAGAAAAATTAAGCCCTGGCCAGAAAGCTCACTTGGTTGGAGCATCATCCAAGAGAATGCAGATTGCCAGTTTGATGCACCAGTCAAGGCACATACAGAGCAGTTCGATGTACTGTACCTGTCTGTCTCTTCCTGCCTCTCTCTCAAAAATGAAAAATTAAAAAGTAAATACATAAAAATAAAGAAATAAGTGCAGCAAATTAAGCTGTGACATATCATCACTGATAGCTGGACAATTCCTATAATTCCTATTTCAGCAATGTTAAAATAATAAAATACATGAGTATTTGATAAATAATAAGCCTTTAGATAATTTGAGGGGTTAGTACTAGTGGAGGGCATGTTCTACTATTTCTTATTCAAGAGCAAACAAGATCTCTATTATCATAATCCTTTTTTTTTTTTTTAAACAGGGACAGAGAAAGAGAGAAGCATCAATCATCAGTTTTTCATTGTGACACCTTAGTTGTTCACTGATTGCTTTCTCACATGTGCCTTGACCGCGGGCCTTCAGCAGACCCAGTAACCCCTTGCTGGAGCCAGCAACCTTGGGTCCAAGCTGGTGAGCTTTTTGCTCAAGCCAGATGAGCCAGCGCTCAAGCTGGTGACCTCAGGGTCTCGAACCTGGGTCCTCCGCATCCCGGTCCGACACTCTATCCACTGTGCCACCACCTGGTCAGGCATCTCTTAGCACAATCTTAAAGTCATTTTTTTAAATATTTTATTCATTGATTTTACTGGGGGTTGGGAAGGGGGGACGAGAAGTTTCAACTCATAGTTGCTTCACTTTAGTTGTTCACTGATTGCTTGTCATATGTGCCTTGACCGGGCATACCCATGGTTTCAAACCAGTGACCTCAGTGTTCCAAGTTGACGCTCTATCCACTGCATCACCACAGGCCAGGCTAAATTAATGGTTATAATTAAATTTTTTTTTAATAATTAAATTTTAAAAAATGATTTCTAACTGTGTTTACTTTAGAAGCAGTACTTACCAATACCAGTAATAGATTACTTCTATCGCCCAGCAGTATCACAATACAGATTGCGTCTAAACAAGTTATGTCAAAATGATCTCATAATCCTCATTTCCTTTTTATACAGGTCAACAGAATATTACATGTCTCTAGATCAGTGGTTCTTAACCTAGGTTCTATCGAATCCTAGGGGTTCGATGAGTCGGTCTCAGGGGTTCAGAGAAGCCTCTGCCGCGGAGGCCAGAATAAAGTAATACCAGAATTTGTTGTGAGTTCATGCACTTTGTTGGTTTTGTTCTTTGAGCAAGGTGATGTTCATGCACGGCTCATTTTGTGCACCACTAAAAAAACATATACCTATGTCTTGAATTTGGAAAAATAATCACATTTTATTTATCACTAAAGAAGGGTTCGGTGAATGCGCATATGAAACTGGTGGGTTCAGTAACCTCAAAAAAGGTTAAGAACCACTGCTCTAGATACATAACTGACATAAATTTGAAAATGACACAAGATAACTGCAACAAGATGATTTAAAAACACAAATGTTAGGCCCTGCCCTTACACTCACTTAATGGTCAAATGAAATAGAATAATAGGAAGTTTAGATGAAAAACTCTAGTCTTTTAGATGACAATAGCTCAACTGAAATAAGATAATGAGTCTACTTAAAGTAATAAATTCTAGATATAATTATTAAAAATGACATCTACACCATGAAAAGTAATTGGTTTTATTTTCTGCATTTAGTCAGACCCCTTATAAAACTATAAAAATTTGAACCAAAACCATTTAAAAATTAAAAAAACTAGAAAAATTGAGCCTGACCTGTGGTGGCACAATGGATAAAGTGTCGACCTGGGAACACTGAGGTCGCCAGTTCAAAACCCTGCACTTGGTCAAGGCACATATGAGAGTTGATGCTTCTAGCTCCTCCCCACCCTCTCTCTCTCTCACTCTGTGTCTCCTCTCTAAAATAAATAAAAAATAAAAATAAAAAAAACTAGAAAAATTGAGTAACGAGAAACTTGGGCAAACTACAGTGTGTCCGTAAAGTCATGGTGCACTTTCGACCGGTCACGGGTCAAAAGTGCACCATGACTCTATGGACACACTGTATTTAAAACCTCTGGATATCATTTTCCTTGTTTGTAAAATAAAGAGAATGGACTAGATGGTAAAATTTCTTTCATCACCACCTTAAATCCTCAAAGCCTTCTAGACCTAACACACAATTTCTAATTTTTCAACCCTATTTATTCTGTAAACTAATTTTTAAAAATTAATAATGAAGAATGTAGGCAAGTGAGAAGCAGCAGAGTGTGGTGATGGTTCAGAAAACAGACTCTGGCCTGACCAGGTGGTGGTGCAGTGGGTAGAGCATCGGACTGGGATGCGGAAGACCCAGGTTCGAGACCCCCGAGCTCGCCAGCTTGAGCGCAGGCCCATCTGGCTTGAGCAAAAGCTCGTCAGCTTGGACCCAAGGTTGCTGGCTCCAGCAAGGGGTTACTTGGTCTGCTGAAGGCCCGCAGTCAAGGCACATATGAGAAAGCAATCAATGAACACTAAGGTGTCACAACGAAAAACTGATGATTGATGCTTCTCTTCTCATCTCTCTCCGTTCCTGTCTGTCCCTATCTATCCCTCTCTCTGACTCTCTCTCTGTCCCTGTAAAAAAAAAAAAAAGTAAACTGCAGTCATCAGCAGTACAATTCCCCCTAAATACTTCAGCATCCCTATTACGTCTTAAATGAGTGCTAACTGACCCCTCTTCCCAGGCCCTAGAAATAATGCCCACTTGGCAGCCCTGCCGTGATGCTACATCTTCTGAGATAACTAGAACACCCTAGCTGAGCTGCTTCTGTCCTTCCCAGTAAAATGGCAAGTCCAGGCTGACAGCTGCAACACATCAAAAAGCCTAAAATGTTTGGCAATTCAGTGTAATAATTAAGAATACAGCTTTAAAGGTAAATACCTGGATGTAAATCTGGACTGACACTTCCTAGAGTTTATTACTCTTACTGACACTTTTTACACAGTTTATTTAAGCTCTCTATGACTCCCTTTCTTCATCTATAAAATGCAGTACAATAATCATAATTACTTATAGGGCTGTTGGACTAAATTAAACACTTAAAGCACTGAGAACAAAGCTTACACATAGTAAGCACTCACTGTTACCCTTAATATTATTATGTATAATTATTATTGGATGTTTAATACATAGGTCTTATGAGAGTAGAGATGATTAAGGTCCCATGAGGTGAGAGACTGTGAAGGATGTAATTTAACAAAGAGGATCATGACCAAAATCTATGTAATTGTTTGGGCTTTGAAGGGGGAAGGAGGGAGAAGGTGCAATCATCAAACCTTTGGGAGCAAAAATGTAAATAAAGCAACCAAGAACCAGCCTAGGCTGTGGTGGCACAGTTACTAAAGCATCAACCTGTAACGCTAAAGTGTAAGGTTCAAAACCCTGAGCTATCCCAATTAAGGCACATAGCACAAGCAACAAAGACAGCAATGAAGCAATTTGGAGTTGACACTTCTCGCTCTCTCCCCCCCAAAAAGCAATATATATAACATCTTAATAAACAAACAACAACGAAAACAAAACAAGACCAGCAACAAATCTCTTCTGCTGTTTCTGCGTTTCCTAGCTTAAACTGCCCCTTTGACTTTACCGCCCCTGTAAACCGGCCTACAAAAATCTCCCGTTCTTTGGTTACACGGCGCAGGAGAGCGTGTGCAGACTAACCTGGGGAAAAGAAAGCCATGCCCCAGAGGAGCAGAGCCAACGACCGCAGAACTGGTGGGGAGTAGCACTGCTCCGAAGGCCCTCTCGCAGAGGCCTCTCGACCATAGACGCGCCCCACCGCCCGCGCGCAGCCAACAGCGAGGGTGTCCTTCACAATTCGGGCCGCGCTCCCGGACCCGCAGGAGGCGAACTCGACCGCCTCGCCGCCTACCTACCCTCCCTCCTCGGAGGCCTGCTCTGGCGCCTCTCCCCACGTTGACCCGCACCAGCCTACGGGCTGTGGCAGCCTCACCTGGAGGTTCTCCTCCCGGGAGGGAACGGCTAAAACCCGTGGAAAGCGGCAATCCAGCAGGAAGAACCTGCGTGCACCACACTACCCTTATCGCCAGAAGAGCTCAAGGAGCCCGCCACCTCGTAGCCAATTGGGGAAGAGCTGACAGGCGTGCGCACTACCTCCCGCCTTGCGTCAAGCCGTCAAGGCGGACTCTGATTGGATGACCTCACGGCGCATGTCCCTTTGCATTTCTCTGTAAATGGTTCCAAGTTTCTTCAGCTTTGTGATTCAATTCAAAAAAGTATATAGTTACAGGGTGTCCTGAGTAATCCATGAACAACTAAGGTGCCACAATGAAGAATTGATGCTTATCTCTCCCCCTTCCTGTCTGTCTGTCCCTGTCTGTCTCTGTTTCTGCAACACACGCGCGCACAAACACAACACACCCTAGCCTAACTTACCTATCCTAACATAGTTATAAAGTCATAATCTAAAACATAAAAACACAACTAAGCCACAGAAAAAGGACATAATAAATACACTGTGCTGTAGTAACAGAAAAAAATAACCAAAAAATGAGTGTAAAAAAAAATTCTTTTACCTTTATTCCTGTGGTTGGCTTGCACACTGGAAGGGGTATTACAAGATGGGAGAGGAAGCTGGAGAGGCAGGAGAGCATGCAGTAGGTGCTGGAGATACTGGATCAGGTGAATCAGGATTGCCTAAGTAAGAAACATGCAGGAGACGCTGGAGATGATCCTACCTTGTACTACAGGTGTTTCATCTCAAGAAGAAGCTGATGTAGAGGGTACAGGATCTGTTCAGGCCTCTCTACCTAGTCTGGAAGGTTGATGACTTCTTCTCTTCCAGAATCACCTATAGCATTGCAAGACATCCATTACAGCTCTGTAGACCTTACTGAATCTGTCATCGCTCTATGGCACTAATGTCATAAGCTGAAACACACGTCTCAATTTTTTAAAGTTTTTATGGAAGTGAGCATGGTAAGCTCATAAATTCGAAATGTCATATGTCAAGACTGTTGTAACCCAAGGACCAGCCCTCTCTATTTGGTTGGTGCCTACAGTCAAACAGAATGTAGAGGTTGACTGAGGGTGCAGACCTCGTTTTATTTAGTCTTTGTAACAGAAACAGAGACAGACAGAGAGAGAGAGAGAGAGAGAGAGAGATAGGGACAGGAAGAAAGGGAGATGAGAAGCATCAATTCTTCACTGCAGCACCTTAGTACCTTAATCAGGGGGCTACAGCAGTGACCCCCAATTAAGTGGTCATTGCACCACCAAGTGACCCCTTGCTTGAGTCAGCAACCTTGGGCTCAAGCTGATGAGCCTTGCTCAAACCAGAGGAGCCTACACTCAAACTGGCAACCTCGGGGTTTCAAACCTGGGTCCTCCGCGTCCCAGTCCAATGCTCTACCCACTGTGCCACTGCCTGCAGACCTCATTTTAGAACAGATGACACACACTTCTTAAGTCTGAGAACATCTATATGGATGTATGTCTGATGGTCTGCATAGTAGTATTTGCTTTGAAATAAAGGTATGCATATAAAATGGATTTGACCGTAAAGTTCTTATATTGTGTAGCATTTTAAATAAAATGACTGGCCTGACCTGTGGTGGCTCAGTGGATAAAGCGTCAACCTGGAATTCTGGGGTCGCCAGTTTAAAATCCTGGGCTTGCCTGGTCAAGGCGCATATGGGAGTTAATGCTTCCTACCCCTCCCTCCTTCTCTCTATCTCTCTCTCCCCCCTCCCACTATCTAAAATGAATTTTAAAAAATTAAAATTAGCCTGACCAGGCGGTGGTACAGTGGATAGAGCCTCGGACTGGGACTCGGAGGACCCAGGTTTGAGAACCCAAGGTCGCCAGCTTGAGTGTGGGCTTATCCGGTTTGAGCAAGGTTCACCAGCTTGAGCCCAATGTCGCTGACTCGAGCAAGGAGTCACTCAGTCTGCTGGAGACCCCCAGTTGAGGCACATACGAAAAAGCGATCAATGAACAATTAAGGTGTAGCAACAAAGAATTGATGCTTCTCATCTCTCTTCCTTTCTGCCTGTTTGCTCCTATCTGTCCCTCTCTCTGACTCTCTCTTTCTCTGTCACTCATACACACACACACACCCACACCCACACCCACACACACACACAAAAAATTAAATAAAATGACTCCACCAACTTTGTTAAAATAATATATCTCTTTAAAGTACTTGGCTCAAAAAGGCAAACTGGCATTTTAAAAGGGGCTCAACACCTTTTAATATGGTGATATCACATAGGTCATGGGCCTTTTAAAGTAAAAGTATCTCCAAACCAGGCCACCATCTGTAGTATTGAGAAAAAGAATGCAGTTTGAACAAAATACTTTAAAAGGTGTGACTAGAGGGATGTGGGGATGTGATGATGATCTGGCTGTGACATCTGTCACCCCATTGATTGCCAGGGTTGATTCGGCCGATTGGCTGGCTAGGCAGGTGTCCCTTCCTCCCTCACTGCTCCACAGGCGTCCCTCCTAAAGCTTCGCACTTGGTCAAAGAGGATGACCTTCCCCAATAGAGGAGAGGACCATTCTTTAGTCAAGGGTATAAAAGTAGCTGTGCTCCCCTGCTAGAACTCCCCCAGAAAAGGTGTGAATAGAATAATTTTCATCTAGCCTGATTTTCAAAAGCCATAAAAACTCTAAAAATATGTGGTGAATTGGAGAATATTAAATTTTACCAAATTGTGGTAGCATAGCTATCATTTTTATATACTAAATTGTTACAATTTTTTAACTTTATTTTGGTAAAATTGGTGTTTCAGATAAAAATGTTATTAGTTATATAACAACATAAGTTTATGTGTTCATGTTTATTTTATTTACTTATTTATTTTGTTGATTGCTCCTAGAGAGGCAGAGGAAGGACAAGAAAAAGAGAGAGAGAAGCCTGACCTGTGGTGGTGCAGTGGATAAAGCATCGACCTGGGAACACTGAGGTTGCCAGTTCAAAACCCTGCACTGGTCTGGTCAAGGCACATATGGGAGGTGATGCTTCCAGCTCCTCCCCCCTTTTTCTCTCTCTCTCTCTTTCTCACTCTGTGTCTCCTCTCTAAAATGAATAAATAAAAAGAAATAAAACACATAGTAGGATTAAAAAAAAAAAAAGAAAGAAAGAAAAAGAGAGAGAGAGAAGCATTCATTTGTTGTTCCACTTAGTTGTGCCTTAGTTGTGCAGTCATTGGTCGCTTCCTGTATGCATCTTAGTCAGGGATTCAACCTGAAACCCTGGTGTTTTAGGGGATCACTCCAACCAAGTGAGCCAACCATCCAGGGCCTCTGTGTTTATGTTTTAAAAGTTAGGGCTAGCCTGACCAGGCGGTAGTGCAGTGGATAGAGCGTCAGACTGGGATGCGGAGGACCCTGGTTCGAGACCCCGAGGTCGCCAGCTTGAGCGCGGCCCCATCTGGCTTGAGCAAAAGCTCACCAGCTTGGACCCAAGGTCGCTGGCTCAAGCAAGGGGTTGCTCCGACTGCTGAAGGCCCACGGTCAAGGCACATGTGAGAAAGCAATCAATGAACAACCAAGTTGTCACAACAAAAAACTGATGATTGATGCTTCTCATCTCTCCCTGTTCCTGTCTGTCTGTCCCTATCTATTCCTCTTTGACTCTCTCTCTGTCCCTGTAAAAAAAAAAAATACAGATAGTCAAAAAATCACATATTTATGTAATAAGTTATGTTAGCATTGAGAAATAGTTTTGTTTTCCTGACAAAATGACAGATATCTTTCTAGCTTATCTTTATCTAATATCATAAAATAAAGTGAAGTAATATAAATATTTCATGATGACAATTTTGATTAGGAAAAATAAAAGATGAGGTTGATTTCTCCCCTTATAGATAATTACTATGAAATATAAAGAATGCTTTTGAAATTTACTGTTTCAAAAAAAGGTATTTTATTTGCTCTGTTCTAACTAGGATTATATTTCTGTCTGGTTATACTCTCAGTTATAATTTTACTGTTTATCCATACCTTTATTGTAGAAAATTAGCCCTAACTAATTTGTCACAGGAGAGGTTTGGGTTGGAAATTTAAAGGAACCAGTGTGTAGAGATGCTATTTAAAGCCATGACACTGAATGAGGAAAAGAGAGTTAATATGTATAGTTTTTTTAGAGTAAATTCTTTTTTTATGAATTCATTGGAGTGACATTGGTTAATAAAAGTATTCAGGTTTGAGGTGTATAATTCTTTACTACATCATCTGTATATTGCATTATGTGTTTGCCACCCAAAGTCAAGTCTCTTCCATCACCATCTATCCCCCATCTACCTTCCTCCCGCTCCCCCACCCCTTCCTTCCTGCAACCCCCACACTGTAGTCTGTGTCTGTAAAGTGTGTGTGTGTGTGTGAGAGAGAGAGAGAGAGAGACAGACAGACAGACAGAAACAGAGAGAGGGACAGATAGGGATAAACAGACAGGAAAGGAGAGAGATGAAAAGTATCAATTCTTCATTGTGGCACCTTAGTTTTTCATTGATAACTTTCTCATATATGCCTTGACAGAGGACTACAGCAGAGTGACTCATTGATCAAGCCAGCAACTTTGGGCTTCAAGCCAGCGACCTTTGGACTCAAGCCAGCGACCCTGCACTCAAGTTGGTGAGCCTGCATTCAAGCTGGTGACCTCCAGATTTCAAACCTGAGTCCTCTGTGTCCCAGTCCAATGCTCTATCCACTGCGCCACAGCCTGGTCAGGCTAAACAGTTTTTTTTCTTTGCTTAATCCCTTCACCTTTTCCACCCACCCCCACAAGCCCCATTCCCACTGACAGCTGTCAATCTGTTCTCTGTATCTATGAGTCTTCTTCTATTTTATTTGTTAATTTATTTTGCTCATTAGATCCCACATGTAACAAAATGGATGGACCTTGGTAACATTATATGGAGTGAAATAAGTAAAACAGAAAAAAACTGAGAACAGCATGATTTCATACATAGGTGGGACATAAAAGTGAGACTATGAGACATGGACAAGAGTGGTGGTTATGGGGTGGGGGGAAGGAGGAGAGGGTGGGAGAGGGGGGAGGGGAGGGGCAAAAAGAAAAACAGATAGAAGGTGACAGAGGACAATTTAACTTTGGGTGATGGGTAACATAATTGAATGATAAGATAACCTGGAGATGTTTTCTTTGAACATATGTACCCTGATTTATTAATGTCACCCCATTAAAATTAATAAAAAAAAGAAGATTCCACATGTAAGTGAAATCATATGGTATTTGTCTTTCTCTGACTGACTTATTTCACTTCGCATAATAATTTCCAGGTTCATCCATGCTGTCACAAAAGATAAGATTCCCTTCTTTTTCTTTATAGCTGGGTAGTATTACATTGTGTAATTATGCCACAGCTTTTTAAAAATTTTTATTTATTGATTTGAGAGAGAGAGTCAGGGAGACAGACAGACAGACAGAAACATCAATCTGTTTCTGTATGTGCCCAGACTGAGGATTGAACCCACTACCTTTGTGTCTTGAGATGGCAATTTAACCAACTGAGCTATCCTTCCGGGGCAACCACAGCTTTTTTATCTATTCACCTACTGATGGGCACTAGGGCTGCTTCCAAATCTAGATTATTGTAAGTGGATGTAGCTGTTTAAAAAATCTTCACCCAGGCAATTTTATGGACACAGATATCTTTGAAAGAAATATTCTGGTAAACTTTAGTTCATTTACATTCCTTCTTTAATTGTTAATACATCGATGTTATCACTATATATCTATATATTTAGCAAGAGACACACAGAGAGAGAAGGACAGACAGACAGGAAGGGAGAGAGATGAGAAGCATCAACTCATACTGGCAGCACCTTAGTAGTTCACCGATTGCTTCCTCATATGTGCCTTGATCGGGGGCTCCAGCTGAGCCAGTCACTCCTTATTCAAGGCAGCCACCTTGGGCTCAAGCCAGCAACCATGGGGTCATGTCTATGATCCCATGCTCAAGCTGGCAACCTCGGGGTTTTAAACCTGGGTCCTCAGCATCCCAGACTGACACTCTATGCAGCACCTGGTCAGGCCCACTAAATACTTTTTGCAGGGACATTATACTGTGTCCTCAGGTTTAGTCAACATTAGAACTATTTGAGGTGAAAGTTTATATAACTCTTAATTTTAAATTAACAGCATTAATTGGTTATTGGTTATTGGTAATG
Organism: Rhynchonycteris naso; assembly: GCA_037038555.1. Taxonomy (NCBI): domain Eukaryota; kingdom Metazoa; phylum Chordata; class Mammalia; order Chiroptera; family Emballonuridae; genus Rhynchonycteris; species Rhynchonycteris naso. Next base: position 247,230,238 of record CM072998.1, read on the forward strand.
TTGGATAATTGATCAGCCAACACCAATATCAGAACTGAACATTTCTCCTGGGGATGGAAGTGAAAAGGAGAAAAAAGAATGTGGATACCTCCTTTTAGTAAGATTACCATTCTTTTTTTCAGTTGTGTTTATTCCATTTGTTTCATAGCCACTACACATGATCAATTCTGGACTATCACTTTTTACTTTAACTCTACAGTAAGTATCTATAATAACATTTTCTTATGATTCATACTCGCCACCACAGCACAGACATTCTGAGTTCTATCGTTCATTTCAGAATATATGAGAAAACAAAGGTCTAGTGATTATTTCACTTGTTGGTATCACACAACAATTTAATGAATTAGAAAACCAAGGTTAGTGCCAAGGTATTTGCCTTTTTTTCCCCCTTTATTGACTTTAGAGAGAGGAAGGGAGAAAGAGAGAGAAAGATATCTATTTGTTCTACTCATTTATGCATTCGTTGGTTAAGTCTTACATGTGCCTGACTGATGATCAAACTGCAATCTTGGCACATGAGGATGGCACTAACCACCTGAGCTACCTGGCCAGGGCATTCATTTCATTTCTAATTTTTCTGCCTTTTCTTCAAAATGAGTTTGGGAGATCAAGTTACTGAATAGCTTTTTAAAGTTTCACATGCTTGTGGAGCAGCTTTGGATAATATTTGTTTCAATGACTTTGGCTTACAGATTATTCTGATTCCTTACTTAAGAAAACAATGACTCCAGAGGGCCCTAAGTTGTTGTAATATGACCAGGTAAAATGTTTAATGAGAGAAGTAGCAATTGTACTGTTTCAGAGTTCCCATAACATTGAAAATCATCAGTCCTAACCAATTAAAGCAGCTGCAGATTAAAGGGAGTCTATTAGGCCTACGTTAGTCCAAACTTTACCAAAATACTACCTAAACCTCTCTGTAGCAAATGAAAACACCTTCACTGGGGAATAATAAACAGTTTGTCAACTCAAAGTATTTGTTAAGATTTATTAATTTGAAATATATGTAAGTAAGAATTTTCATTTGGCTATTTTTGTTTTGTCCTTTGCTTTCAAATAAAAGCCATGATCAGCTTTATTTTTTTCCAAATTAATGCCTCAAAACCTTGTTCCATTTAAAACCCAAGAATAGGACATGGCCAGTTGGCTCAGTAGTAGAGCAGCAGCCTGGCATGAGGATGTTCCAGGTTTGATTCCCAGTCAGGACACACAGAAAAAGCAACCATCTGCCTCTTCACCCCTCCTCCTCCTTCTCTCTCTCTTCTTCTCCCGCAGACATGGCTCAGTTGGTTAGAGTGCATTGGCCCCAGGAGCTGAGGATGGCTCCGTGGAGCCTCTGCCTCAGGAGCTAAAAATAGCTTGTTTGTGAGCATGGCCCCAGATGAGCAGAGCATCGCCCCCAGATGGGGATTGCTGGGTGGATCCTGGTAGGGGCGCATGCAGGAGTATGTCTCTCAATTTCCCCTCCTCTCACTTGGAAAAGAAAAGAAAAAAAACTCAATAATATATAATTAGATAAATATATTAACCAGAATAGGGTTATTTAAAAATTACACTGCAGGCCTGACCAGGCGGTGGCACAGTGGATAGAGCGTCGGACTGGGATGCGGAAGGACCCAGGTTCGAGACCCTGAGGTCGCCAGCTTGAGCGCGGGCCCATCTGGCTTGAGCAAAAACTCACCAGCTTGGACCCAAGGTCGCTGGCTCCAGCAAGGGGTTGCTCGGTCTGCTGAAGGTCCGCAGTCAAGGCACATATGAGAATGCAATCAATGAACAACTAAGGTGTCGCAACAAAAAACTGATGATTGATGCTTCTCATCTCTCTCTGTTCCTGTCTGTTGGTCCCTATCTATCCCTCTCTCGACTCTCTCTCTCTCTGTTCCTGTAAAAATAAATAAATAAAAATAAAAATTACACTTCATGTATACTTACACAATGTGAAACAATGCAGCATATTTAAAAATGTCTTAGATATAAAAGAAGCAGACATAAGAACTTAGAACAAAATAATCAGAAATGGAATTTCCAAAGCAGTCTGCAGTCAAAAGTATCGAAGCATAAAAAACAAATAAATTCCGCCTGACCTGTGGTGGCGCAGTGGATAAAGCGTCGACCTGGGAACACTGAGGTCGCCAGTTCAAAACCTTGCACTGGTCTGGTCAAGGCACATATGGGAGTTGATGCTTCCAGCTCCTCCCCCCTATCTCTCTCTCTCTCTCTCTCTCTCTCTCTCTCTCTCTCTCCTCTCTAAAATAAATAAAATAAAAAGAAATTTTAAAAATAAATAAATAAATAAATTCCACAGATATAGTCTACGGCCACAAACTCAAAGGCAATCTTTCTGTGTAAACTATTGGGGGCCCTGGCCCAGTAGCTCAGTTGGTTAGAGCATCATGCCAATAAGGCAAGGTTGTGGGTTTGATCTCAGTTCGGGGCACATACAAGAAACAACCAATGAATGCATAAATAAGTGGAACAAAAAAAATCAACGTTTCTCTTTCTCTCTCTCAAATCAATAAATTAAAAAAAATTAATTATAAACTGTTGGGATAGTTTTTAGTAATCCCTCCTTCTGTTCCCCATGAAATTGAAAAAACATTCATTGCCTATATTTTCTCACTTTTCAATTACACAAGAAATAGTATTATAGATTCTGCTAACCTTCCCTCCAAATTCTCACTCCAATTAAATTTCTGTCACAAAAGTTATAAAGTCTTCCAAATTGCCAAATATAGCATCTTTTCATCTTCACCCTTTGTGATCAATTTGCATGTGGTACTACTTACCAACCTCCTAACTTCAGGTCTCTTAAACTGCTTCAATCCTGGTTTGCTGAAATACTAACTATTCCCTCATTCTGCTCTCCATACATGTGGCCCTCTCTTTTCCCACTACAAAGTACTTTCAAATCAGTAACTGTACAATTTTATGCAATCATGGCCTAATATAATTTAGAGATATTACTATATCTGAAAACTATATTTTCTATTTGATCCCTTCACTTCTATTACCACGTTTTAGCTGAGGAGATTGCTTTTCATGTAGGTCAATGAATCCAAACCTGGCTGATTACCAGAATCCCCTGAAGAGCTTTTTAAAAATAGATTGGGCCCTGGTTGGTTGGCTCAGTGGTAGAGCATCAGCCTGGTGTGTGTATGTCCTGGGTTGAATTCCTGGTCAGAGAACATAGGAGAAGCAACCATCTGTTTCTCTACCCTTCCCTCTCCCCCTTTTCTCTCTCTATCTCTCTCTTCCCCTCCTGCAGGCATGACTCAATGGGCTCAAGCACATCAACCCCGGCGCTGAAGGGGGCTCATGGAGCCTCCAAGTCGGGAAGCTAAAAATAGCTCAGTTGTGAGAATGGCCTCTGTTCAGCAGATAAAATATAATATGCTCACTTTGTTAAAGATGGCGCTGCCCACATGGAAGCCCGTCATCCAGGTGATATTATTTGCCCTTATGCTTGAGATGGCTGTGGGGGAAAGGCTGTAATGTAGGCAGGCCAGGTCATTATAGCCTAAGGTTTAGTTTAAGAATAAGCTCTTCCCCACACCCTTGACTGATTGGATGATGTAGGGTGGTGCACTCTCCTGAGGAATCCCATTATGCCTCAGATGGGTGGCTTTGTATCAGAGACTTTCTTTATGTATAATTGGATTAAAGGTTTGGATTTTCTGTGCTATAAACTGGGGCAGTCCGGGAGCTGGCTCTCTCTCAGTTCCTGGGTTCCTGAGATTAGTATTAGAGAGGAGAGCAGAGTAAGGCCACGTGAAGGCCAGGAGAAGCAGCCGAGATGGCAGAGTGCTGAGGAAGAAGCCAGTTTGTTAAGAGTTTGTGCAGGAGGAGATGGGAAACAGAGGTGAATAAGTCTGGTGAGCTGGAAAGCTTTGATGCTAGGAAACTCGGATAAGTCAGTAGCTTTGTGAGCACTGAATGTGTGGGTTTTGGAGCCCAGTGTGTGTTTTTGCTTGCCCGCCGGGTGCAAGCTAGAATTAAAGCTGATGGCCCACCAGTTCTTGGCTCCGTTGTTTCATTACCAACTGTCCGAATCTAATGCGAACCTGCACGAGTCAGGCTGCTGTGATTGTAGCCCTGGCTACTGGCTTTACAGAAAAGAAGGGGGAAAAATTTTAAGGATAGATTTGTAAGCCCCTGGGACCTATGTTTTTAATTACCTCTCCAGATGATTCCTACAAATGAAAACAATGAATATACCTCTGTGTTTCTCAGACTTTAGGATACATCAAATTTTAGCAGAATCACTTGGCAGGGCTTATTAAAGCATGTATTGCTATACCCCACATCCAGATTTGTGGTGGTGGCTTGAGAATATGTATCTTAGAACCTTTCTCTCTTTAATTTTAGAGAAAGAGAGACCGGAAGAAAGAAAGGGAGGAGAGAGATGAGAAGCATCAACTCGTAGTTGCTTCATTTTAGTTGTTCATTGATTGTTTCTCATATGCGCCTTGACTAGGGGAGCTCAAGCCAAGCCAGTGATCCCTTGCTCAAGCCAGCAACCTTGGGATGATGTGGATAACCCCACCCTCAAGCCAACAACCTTGGGGTTTTGAATCAGGGACCTCAGCATCCCTGGTCAACACTCTATTCATGGCACCACCACAGATCAGGCTGAGGATCATTCTTTGAGAATCACTGATTTAGATCATTATTGTTACTGCTTACTTGCTGTTCCTGCCTCAGGATTTTCATCTGTCTTGGGTTTGATGCCCAGTCAGCTAATGACTTGACTGGTTTGAGTGTCACCCTCCCTGGGTGCTAAGGATAGCTCAGTTGGTCCCAGCGTATCAGCCTCAGGCACTAAAAATAGCTCGGTTGATTTGAGCATGGCCCAAGACAGGGGTTGCCAGGTGGATCATGTTCGGGGTGCATGCAAGAGTCTGCCTCACTATCCCCCCTCCTCTCACCTAAAATAAAAAGGTAAAAATAGCATTCTCAAACTAATAATCTCTCTTAAAAATCATAACAGTTGTCTGGTAGAGCTACAAATTGGTATAATTCTTTTCCCATAACGTCCACATTATTTCTCAAGCAGGCACTAATTTCTATGACTTCATAAATAATTCAGCAAGTATATGGTATTTCATATACCTTTATCTAGGCAAGACAATCTCTCATTGAAAACCATATTACTAGAGTGTTGTTCTTGTTGCTAGATGTGAATGCTGCTTGATTCATGAATTGCTTAATAAAGCCAATTAGATTTCAAATTTACTCCATTGAATTGTTTTTCTTAACATTTTATTAAGTTAGATACTATTACACTGAACGTTACAAAACCAATTCACAGAAGTAGATATTGTTTTTCTTAAGTGAGAGGAGTGGAGATAGTGAGAGACTCCCACATGCACCCTGACTGGGATCCACCCAGCAACCCCCAACTGGAGCACATGCTCCAGGACTGAGCTATTTTTATTTTTTTAATTAATTTATTTATTTTTATTTATTCATTTTAGAGAGGAGACATAGAGTGTGTGTGTGTGTGTGTGTGTGTGTGTGTGTGAGAGAGAGAGAGAGAGAGAGAGAGAGAGAGAGAGAGAGAGAAGGGGGGAGGAGCTGGAAGCATCAACTCCCATATGTGCCTTGACCAGACCAGTGCAGGGTTTTGAACTGGCGACCTCAGTGTTCCCAGGTCGACACTTTATCCACTGCGCCACCACAGGTCAGGCCAGACTGAGCTATTTTTAGTGCCTGAGGGCTGATCTGCTTCAGTGCCTTGGGGCCATACACAAAACAATCGAGCCACTGGCTGTGGGAGGGGAAGAGGGAGAGATGTGGGAGAGGAAGAGCAGGAGGGCGGAAAAGCCAATGGTGGCTTCTCCTATGTGCCCTGACTAGGAATTGAGCCCAGAACATCCATACATTGGGTTGATGCTCTATCCACTGAGCTACTGGCAAGGGCCCAGATTAGATTCTTAAAGAAATGATTGTTCAGTGTGTTGCGTTTTATCTACAAAAATGTTTTAAAAATATCTAATCAGCTTTACATAACCTTGGGTATAAATGTTTCCACTACTGACTGGCTGTATGATTTTGAACAAGTTTCCTAGCATTTCCAAATATTTTGGATCTTTTAAAATGTAAACTTCAAATGAGAGAGTTGGTTGTTGGGCAGATAAAATATATTATGCTCACTTTGTTAAAGATGGTGCTGGCCCACGTGCAAGTGTTTTAAAAGTAAGCTTTTCACCACACCCTTGACTGATTGGATGATGTGGGGTGGTGCACTCTCATGAGGAATCCTCCCATTGTGCCTCAGATAAGTGACTTTGTATCAGAGACTTCCTTGTTTGTAGATTGGATTAAAGGTTTGGATTTCTACACTATAAGGTGGGGCAGACTGGGAGCTTGCTCTTTCTCCATTCCTGAGGTTAGCATTAGAGAGGAGAGCAGATTAAGGCCACGTGGAGGAGAGGAGAAGCAGCCAAGATGGCAGAGTGCTGAGGAAGGAGCCAGTTTGTGCAAAGTTTGTGCAGAGAGAAGGAGATGGGAAACAGAGATGAATAAGTCTGGTGAGCTAGAAACCTTTGATTCTAGGAAACTCCGATAAGTCAGTAGCTTTGTGAGCACTGAATGAGTGCATTTTGGAGCCCAATGTGTGTTTTTACTTGCCCACTGGGTGCAAGCTAGGATTAGAGCTGATGGCTCACCAGTTTTTGGCTCCGTTGTTTAATTACCGACTGTCCGAATCAAATGCGAATCTGCACTAGCCAGGCATCTGTGATGGTGGCCGTGGCCACTGGCTTTACATTTGGTATAGTTGGCAGGATTCTATACAGATTGGTATGGAGCCACCACCGCCTTTGAGCAGTGGAGTAGATCATTGGCTGCTGTTATGGTTCCCCATAGCTGTCTTTTTGGGGACTGTAGGATGGCTGACTTTTACAAAAAAAGCCATGAGTAAGGAAACTGAGAGGTCTATGAAAGAGGCTGCCCGGAACCTGCAAACCGAGCAGTGGAAGGAGCTGGAGGAAACGTGGGAGAAAGAGATGCCGACCCTGGAGATGGAGGAAGTTCTGAAGGAGGAGGCCAACCAGGTTTGCGAGATTTGCCTGGAAATGGAGCAGACGCTGGAGAAGGAATCACAGGTTCGTTTGTTGCAGATTGCCCTGGACATTGTGGAGAGCCAGCAGAGACAAGAGGCCGAGGCTGAGGTCAGGGCTGAAGCTGCAAGACCTGCTGAGCAGAAGGCAGCAGTGGCCCGGGACTCAAGCCCAGCAGCAAGAACTGGTGTTTTTAGTTCCTCTTTGGAGGATGAGGAGAATCGGGCTGGAGTTGCAATCCACAGTCTCCAGAAGATGAGAGCCCAGCTGGAAGGAGTACCTGCTACACTCCTGGTAGGTCTGCAATTTTGGGACATAGGGGTGGATGCCATCATGCTCCCCAGAGCAGAGATGAAAATGCTGACTGCCATTGCCACGTGCTCCTCTTTAGGACAGTGTGAGACTTGCCATGATGGCAGGAATGAGCGGGGAGGCTACAGCCTCATGTGCATGGACTGATTTCCTGGATTGTGACCAGAGCTGGCACTGGCTCCTTTGTTGGATGGACTTAACAGATTTTGGACAATGCGAAATACCCTGATAGGGGTGGTGGGGGTTGGCTTTGCTGGAAGCATTCCCCTGCACTGGGAAGCTTTTCCCATGGCTAGAAAAAAGGTCAAGGACATTTTGTGCTTTTGACAAAGTGCTCAGAGACTGGTGAAATGTACTTTTGTAATTGTTGAAATTGTATGATTTGTCATGTATTTGTAATTTGTGTAATGTACCTAATTTCCTTGTACAGGGATGCTGGTGGTATAGATTGTGGGTAGTAAAGTGAGCATAGGGGTGGATTGTTGGGCAGATAAAATATATTATGCTCACTTTGTTAAAGATGGCACTGCCCACATGCAAGTGTTTTAAGAGTAAGCTTTTCCCCACACCCTTGACTGATTGGATGATGTGGGGTGGTGCACTCTCATGAGGAATCCTCCCATTGTGCCTCAGATAAGTGACTTTGTATCAGAGACTTCCTTGTTTGTAGATTGGATTAAAGGTTTGGATTTCTACACTATAAGGTGGGGCAGACTGGGAGCTTGCTCTTTCTCCATTCCTGAGGTTAGCATTAGAGAGGAGAGCAGATTAAGGCCACGTGGAGGAGAGGAGAAGCAGTCAAGATGGCAGAGTGCTGAGGAAGGAGCCAGTTTGTGCAAAGTTTGTGCAGAGAGAAGGAGATGGGAAACAGAGATGAATAAGTCTGGTGAGCTAGAAACCTTTGATTCTAGGAAACTCCGGTAAGTCTGTAGCTTTTTGAGCACTGACTGAGTGGGTTTTGGAGTCCAGTGTGTGTTTTTACTTGCCCGCTGGGTGCAAGCTAGGATTAAAGCTGATGGCTCATCAGTTCTTGGCTCAGTTGTTTCATTACCAACTGTCCGAATCTAATGCGAACCTGCACTGGCTAGGCGGCTGTGATGGTCGCTCTGGGCACTGGCTTTACAGTGGTACACTTACCCTGGTGCCCTGCACAGTGTTACTGACAAATTAAACAACAGTGCCTGGTGTTTTAATTGCTGGACCTGAGATACTACTAGTCTTATAACCAGGTTTTTCCCTTCAACTTATTGTGCAACCAAATCCAATATATTTGTCTTTTCTGAAACTAATTGTAGAAGTAAATTGTAGCTATTAATGTCCCATCCACCTTTTCCCCTCCATTTCTTATCCTACTTAAATTTTCCATGATACTGACCATAGATTACCTCTTGATTCCTTTAACTTGATTTCAAACATTGCTTGCTCCTGATTCACTTCTTATCTCTCCTAGGCCTTGCTTTTTTATCGTTCTTTGTCTTATGAGAAAGTTGCTTAACTACCTTTAAAATGTAATAGTAGTATGCATAGGTGATTGTAAAGATTAAATGAGCCATACACAGTAAGAACTAGGTTGTTAGCTTTATTTCTTAGGTTACCTCTCTTCTTGATGTATGGTCTCTTCCTGGGAGATCTCCTTCCTGTGTCTTGGCCCTAGCTGCTGCCCCAACACTGATGAATCCCAGATCATCTTCCGTCAGACTTATATATTCATTTTCCTATTAGTCATCAGTCACCATCACTTGGCTGACATATATGCACATCCTATTATGCCTATTCCTTTCTCTCCTCCTATGGTCACCTGGTGTAATGGCACAGCCATAGCCTTAGCTGAATTAGAAAACCCACTTGGGATCTACATGTATTTCCAACTGCCTTCTAGACGTAGCCACCCAGATACCTTACGGATGCCTCAGCTTAATGTGTGTAAATTTATCGCCATTATTTCTTCTTTCTTCATGAAATCATTTACTCATTCAATAAACTCATGTCATTTGAGCCTTACTTCAGGCCTTTACCATGTTTTGTGTGAGCTCAATGTTCTCCCTGCTAATCTCTCCTTTCTCTAGCACATCCTTCATCTAGTCACCCGATTGTCTTACTAAAAGACAAATATCAAGTGACCCTCGTTTAAAAACCTCTAGTACGTGGTTCAGCAGACAGAGCTTTGGCCAGCATGCTGACATCTGGGTTTGATTCCTGGTTAGCACACACAGAAGTGACCATCTGCTTCTCTTCCCTTCGCTTTTCTCTCCCTCTTACCCACCCACAGCCAGTGGCTCGATTGGTTTGAACTTGGCCCCAGGCACTAATGATAACTAGTGGTCAGAGCATCAGCCCCAGATGGGGGTTGCTGGGTGGATCCTGGTCAGATTGCATGCAGAAGTCTGTCTCTCTATCTTCACTCCTCTCACTTAAAAAACAAACAAGCAAACAAAAACCCTCTCACAGCTCCTTGTGGGTTAAGTTTCAGATTCCATAGGATCACTTTGAAAGGCTCTTGACCAGGGGTCCCCAAACTTTTACACAGGGGTCCAGTTCACTGTCCCTCAGACCATTGGAGGGCCGGACTATAAAAAAACTATGAAAAAATCCCTATGCGCACTGCACATATCTTATTTTAAAGTAAAAAAACGGGAACAAATACAATATTTAAAATAAAGAACAAGTAAATTTAAATCAACAAACTGACCAGTATTTCAATGAGAACTATGGGTGCGGATGCATCCTGTGCTCCTCTCACTGACCATCAATAAAAGAGATGCCCCTTCCGGAAGTGCATCAGGCTGGATAAATGGCTTCAGGAGGCCGCACGCGGCCCATGGGCTGTAGTTTGGGGACCCTTGCTCTTCTTGACTTTTTGTTCTTGCCCTTCCATATTCCCTGTGCTCAGCATTATTTCTTTTCTTCCTTAAAGATTTTACCTTCTTATGGAAACCTTTTCTAATTGGCCCTAAGCTCAATTAGCCACCATGCCAGTATTCCCTTCATACTCTATATGACCTCTCAGTTACTGTTCTGTAACACCATTAGATTTTTTTGGTGTGTGTGTGTGACAGAGGGAGGGACAAAATAGGGACAGACAGGTAGAGAGATGAGAAGCATCAATTCTTCGTTGTGGCACCTTAGTTGTTCATTGATTGCTTTCTCATATGTGCCTTGACTGGGGGGCTATAGCAGACCGAGTGACCCCTTGCTCAAGCCAGCAACCTTGGGCTCAAGCTGGTGAGCCTTGTTCAACCCAGATGAGACTGCGCTCAAGCTGGCAACCTCTGGGTTTCAAACCCAGGTCTTCTGCGTCCCAGTCTGATGCTTTATTCAGTACGCCACCACCTGGTCAGGCTACCATTAGATTTTATAATTGTTTTTGTCTTTTGCCCACTACATTTACACTCCTTTAGGGTACAGATGGTTGTAGTAGTCCATGTGGCCCCAGGCCTGGCACACAGTAGACCTCACTAAAATAGTGAATCTGTCCACCAAGACCTATACTTGTTCATGTTTTTCATAACATGCTCTCTTCCTCCCACCTTATTTTGATGTCTTGCAAAACTTCTATTCCTTCTTAAACTCTGGTTCTGTTACCACCCCTACAAGGATTTGACTCTCCTAGTTATCCCTTCTCTTGACATGCTGTGTGTACGACAGAGAGAAAGAGAACAATGTAATGGGGTAGATCTCAAAAATTAAAAAATATATATTGCTCTATACATAAAAAATTTAAGTACATATTTTTACTATCCAAAACCTAGTGAGGTAGGTAGAGCAGATAGACTTAAGAGATTAAAATTGATTCAAGTTGCCTGACCAGGGGGTTGCACAGTGGATAGAGCATCACACTGGGATGCGGAAGACCCAGGTTTGAGACAGGTCAAAAGTCAAAAGTGCACCATGACTTTACGGACACACTGCTGTAGATAATCTTCAGGCTGGAACCCTCTGGCTGCATTTGCCTTGCACCCATGTTTTGTGTGGCTAATAATTTTTTTTTTTAGTTTTTAAATGTTAGTAATTACCATATTTAAAAATTGATTATACATTAATTCTCTTTAAGAGTCAGAAGCATACCCATTAGGACGGCTACTATTAAAAAAGAAAAGTAACAAATGTAGGCAAGGATGTGGAGATATTAGGCCCTTGTTGGTAGAAATGTAAAATGATACAGGCACTATAGAAAACACTGTGGCAATTCCTGGAAAAAATTAGAATTACCAGCCAGGGGTAAAGCATCGGCCTGGTGTGTCCAAGTCCTGGGTTTGATTCCCAGTCAGGGCACACAGAAGCGACTGTCTGCTTCTCCACCCCTTGCCCCACCTCTCTCTCTCTTCCCCTCCCACTAGGATGGTTCCAGCAAAAGTTGGCCCTGAGAGCTAGGGATGGCTCCACGACCTTGCCTCAGGTGCTAAAATAGCTTGGTTGCCCCGCAATGGAGTAGGAGCCCAGATGGGCAGAGCATCACCTGATAAGGGGGCTTGCCGGATGGATCCCGGTCGGGGTGCATGTGGGAGTCTCTCTGCCTCCCTACCTCTCACTTAAAAAAATTAGAATTACTGCATGATCCAGCAATCCTAATTCTGTGTATATACCCCAAAGACTTGAAAGGAGGATCTTCCACAGGTCAGGCGAAGGAGGATCTTGAACAGATAATTGTACATTCATGTACATTGCAGCATTATTCACAATGGCCAAGTGGAAGTAATTCATGTCCTTCAACTAATGAACAAAATGTGGTATATACATAAAATGAAATATTATTCAGCCCTATAAGGGAATATCTACATAAGCTACTAGACTAATGAATCTAGAAGAAATTGCATTATGCTAAATGAAATTACCCGTGATAAAAAGATACATGCTACTTATAGGCAAATTCACAAAGTAGAACCGTGGTTGTTAGGGGCTGGAGACGAGAATGAGAGTTGTTTTAATGGCTACAGCGTTTCAGATTTAAAAGTTCTAGAGATTGTGCAACAATGCAATATATATTTAATCCTAATAAACTGTACACTAAAAAATGATGAAATGGTATATATTTTTACAACAATTATAAACATTTTAAAAAATTTATTGATTTTAGAGAAAGGGAGAAAAAAACATCGACTCTTCTTCTACCCACTCATGTATTTGTTGATTCCTGTATGTGCCTGTTGTTGATCATACCTGCAAGTTTGGTGTGAGACGATGCCCCAACCACTTGAGCCAGCCAGTCAGAGCTATAAACAATTTTAATGTAAAATTAAGTTTAAAACATATATATATATTTTTTCTTTTTTCTTTTTTTTGAGAGAGGTAGGGAGAGACAGGAACTTCGAGCTGCTCCTGTATGTGCCCTTACTGGGGACCAAACCAGCAACCTCTGTGCTGCAGGAGGATGCTCCAACCGACCAAGCTATCTGGCCAGGGCTTAATTTTTTAACTGATTTTTACAGAGAGAGTGTGGATGGGAGAGAGAGGGGAGGGGGAAGGGAAGCATTTGTTGTTCCACCTGGACATGCTCAATCTTCTTCAAAAAGTTAAAAGACACATCAGAACTGGACGCAGCAGTCTTCTATGGTATCAATCAGCTGAAGCTGAAGTTGAAGAGTGGATTCTGTTACTACTGCAGGCACTCTCCAAGGCCAACAGAAACATCTACGCCAGTTTTCTCCTTGGTATTGAGGCCAAAATATCAAATGCCAAATCTTCTCGCTTTCACTGGCTATTCTTCACCTGATTCTCCTCTCTTTTACTTTCCAGGCTGCTGCTAGTACTTTTATTTGCTTCCCCTTCTGTAGGTCATGAATTTATAGGACCCTTTTAAGATCTGGTTCATTAATGATCTAATCTATGAATTCAAAATAAAAATCACATATATAATTTTTTTACTTTAGTCCTTATGTAAAAACAATTTCAAAGGTGTTCTTTATGGTCAGACATACAATTGTAACATCAAGTCTTTCTTTTTTCACTTAGCTATTTTAAAAATACTATTACTTGGAATGACATCAGCATCTTTGTATCTCGCCTTCAATCTAAAAATAGAAGAACATTTTAAAAACATTTATTGACTTTAGAGGGAGAGACAGAAACATTGATCTGTTCCTGTATGTGCCCTGACCAGGAATTGAACCGGCAACCTTCACATCTCAGAACAAGGCTCTAACTGAGCTATCCGGCCAGGGCTAGTAGTACACTTGTAATCCAACAGTTTTCTCTGCTCAGCATACTGGGTTGCCTCAAATACTCATACATTGATAGAGAGAAGTACAAGATGAAGCTTGAAATTCTGGTTTCCCAGACACCATGGCTAAGCCTAAAGGCCCAGCAACACAGTAGTGGCAGAGGAGTATAGGTGGCCCCCACAGCGTTTCTCAGTAGATGGAAAGGGGAAACAGCAGCAGGGAGGCACCCAAGAATCCAACTACCTCCCTTAACTGTGGTAGTTCTTACACCTCCAGAGAGCCTGAAAGCAGCAGAAGAGGCATGTCTTCAGTCTCCCAGCCATAGCACAGCAGCACCAGCAGCCATAGGGTACCATTCAGCAGTGCAGTGAGCTCACAAATTCCACTCCCTGCCCCAACCTGCCACATCACACTGCCACAGTAGTGGTGCAAGACCCAGGTGACCAGGACACAGTGGTAACAGCCACCACCCCGGTCACCAAGACAGCAACTGCCACGACCACAGGGCACAAGGAATTCCAGGGGCAAAAGTACTACACAGGTTTGTTAAGAAAATAAAAATTGCACTGTAGCACCCCTAATGGAAAAAAAAAAATTATCAGCCTGTTGAACTGTTAAAACAAAAATGGTACCTAAATAAGAAAAGTCTTTACTATTTTCACTATTTCAAATTTGGTGACAGAGGAACATCTCACACACCATGAACAGCCAAGGTAACATGGTATCACAAAAATAAAATGACACTTCTCCAGAACCAAACTCAAAGTCATGGATGATTGTGATCTAAATGACAGAATTCAGGCACTGGCCAAGGGGCTCAGCAGATAAAGTATCATCTCGGCACAATGAGGCCACAGATTCAATTCCCTGTCAGGGCACAGAAGCAATCGATGAGTACACAACTAAATGGAACTAAGTGGAGCAATTAAGTGATGCTTCTCTCTCTCTCCCTGCCCTCCTCTCTTCCTATCAGTGGAATCTTTTTGTAAATGATAGAAAATTCAAAATAGCAGTAATGAAAACCTCAATATTTAAGAAAACCCAAGCAGTTCAATGATTTTAGGAATAAAATCAATAAGCTAAAATAAGTACTTTACCAAAGAGATTGAAACTGTAATAAATGAAACAGAAATTCTGGAGTTGAATAACTCAAAAAATGAAATAATGTATTAGAAAGCAGTGCAGCCTGACCAGGCGGTGGCACAGTGGATAGAGCCGTTGCTCTAGACGTTGAGGACTCAGGTTCAAGACCCCGAGGTGGCCAGCTTGAGAGCGGGCTCATTTGGCTTGAGCAAAAAGTTCACCAGCTTGGACCCAAGGTCGCTGGCTCCAGCAAGGGGTTGCTCGGTCTGCTGAAGGCCCGTGGTCAAGGCACGTGTGAGAAAGCAATCAATGAACAACTAAGGTGTCGCAACAAAAAATTGGTGATTAATGCTTCTAATCTCTCTCCAATCCTGTCTGTCCCTATCTATCCCTCTCTCTGTCCCTGTTAAAAAAAAAAAAGAGAGCAGCCTGACCTGTGGTGGCGCAGTGGATAAAGCGTCAACCTGGGAACACTGAGGTCGCTAGTTCAAAACCCTGCACTGGCCTGGTCAAGGCACATATGGGAGTTGATGCTTCCAGCTCCTCCCCCCTTTCTCTCTCTCTCACTCTGTGTCTCCTCTCTAAAATGAACAATAATAAAAAAAAAGAATGCCTCTCCATCATAAAAAAAAAAATGAGAGCAGTGCTAATAGAACAGATGATACAGAAAAGAGAATTAGTGAACTCAAAGACAGAAATCTAAAAATTATTTAAGGGATAAGGACAGAGTATTTTTTTTAAAAATGAGGCTCCTGATTCCATTAGAAAGAACAACATAGGGCCTGACCAGGTGGTGGCACATTGGGTAGAGCAACAACCTGAGATGCTGAGGACACAGGTTCAAAACCCTGAGGTCACCGGCTTTAGTGCAGGTTCATCTGGTTTGAGTGCGGGCTCACCAGCTTGAGTGTGGGCTCACTAGCTTGAGCATGAGATCATAGACATGACCCTATGGTCACTGGTTTGGCTGTAGCCTCCCAGTCAAGGCACATATGAGAAAGCAATCAATGAACAATTACTGCAACTATGAGTTGATGCTTCTCATTGTTCTTCCTTTCTGTTTGTCCCACTCTTTCTTTAAAAAAAAAAGAAATATATATATATACACACACACACACACACACACACGTGTATACATACATACACACACACACATATATATAACAAGAAATCAACAATTCAGTAGATCAAGCAGAGGATCAAATCAGTGATTTGGTATATACAGTAGCAGAAAACACCAAATCAGAACTGCAAAAAAGAATCCAAAAATATAGTTTAAGAAGCCTCTGGGACAGAGTATCAACAACTGCATTATGGGGGTGCTGGATGAAGAGGGAAAGCAAAATGTAGAAAACCTATTTGAAAAAATAATGATAGAAAATTTCTCTAACCTGGCTAAGGAAGTAGACACAAAAGTTCAGGAAGTACAGTCTCAAAGAGGCCCACTCTAAGATACATCATAATTAAAATGCAAAAGGTTAAAGACAAAGAAATTAAAAGCAGCAAGGGAAAAGCAGTTAAATTACCTACAAAGGAATTCCCATAAGACTGTCAGCTGATTTTGCAACAGAAACTTTGCAGGCCAGAAAGAATTGGCACAAATTACTGAAAGTGATGAAAAGCAAGGACCTACAACCAAGATTACACATACTAGCAAGGCTATCATTTAGAATAATAATAAAAAAAAAGATTCCCAGACAAAAAAGCTAAAAGAGTTCATCACCACCAAATCAGTATTACAAGAAATGTTAAAGGGTCTTCTTGAAGAAAAGAAAAATATGAATAAAATGGCTATAAATATATATTTATCATCAATTACTTTAATATAAATGGGTTAAATGTCCCAATCAAAAGACATATGGGGCTGGAGGGATAACGAAACAAGATCTCTACATATGTGTCTACAAGAGACATACTTTAGATGGAAAGACACAGACGGAAAGTAAGGAGATGAAAAAAAATATTTCATGAAAATGAAAAATAAAGAAGCTGGGGTAACAATAGTTATTCTATACTGCTCACAAAAAGTAGGGGATATTTTATCACTTCATATTCACTTTGCAATATCTGCTAACTTTTAGCAGATATTAATAGACTTTAAAACAAAGGATATAAAAAACAGCCTGACCAGGTAGTAGCTCAGAGGATAGAGTGTCGGACTGGGATGTGGAGGTCCCAGGTTTGAAACCCTGAGGTCGCAGGCTTGAGCGCAGGCTCATCTGGTTTGATCAAGGTTCAGTAGCTTGAACCCAAGGTTGCTGGCTTGAGCAAGGGGTCACTTGCTCTGCTATAGCCCCTCCTCCCCGTCAAGGCACACTTGAGAAAGCAATCAAATGAACAACTAAGGTGGCGCAACAAAGAATTGATGCTTCTCATCTCTCTCCCTGTCTGTCCCTATCTGTCACAAAAAAAAAAAAAAAAGAGACAAAGAAGGAACCAGTAATCCCACTTCTGGGTATTTATCCACAGAAACCCAAAACACTATTCACTGCAGCATTATTTATAATAGCCAAGATATGAAAGCAACCTAAGTGTCCATGACAACATGAACAGATCTAGAGTGTACTGTGCTGAGTGAAATAAGCCAGACAGAGGACAAATGCCATATGATTTCACTTATGCATGGAATCTGAAAAAGAATGTATGAACAAGCAGAACTGAGACAGACTCATAGATTACAGAAAACATTTTGATGGTTGTCAGATAGGAGGGTTGGAGGGATGAGTGAAAAGGTGAAGGGATTAGGAGTACAATTTGGTGGTTGTAAAATAGTCAAGGGGATATAAAGTATAACAGATAACATAGTCAATAATATTGCAATAACTATGCATGGTGTCAGATGGGTACTAGATTTATCAGATGATCACTTTGTGGGTTATACAAATGGCTAATAACTGAATAGTACATCTGAAACTAATAAAATATTGCACATCAACTGTAATTGAAAAAAAAATATTTTTAAATTAGGAACTAGCTAACATGATTTTTAATCCTGTTTCCATCACTTTTTTTAAAATTTATTCATTTTAGAGAGGAGACACAGAGTGAGAGTGAGAGGGAGAGAGAGAGAGAAAGAGAGAAAGGGGGGAGGAGCTAGAAGCGTCAACTCCCATATGTGCCTTGACCAGACCAGTGCAGGGTTTTGAACTGGCGACCTCAGTGTTCCCAGGTCGACGCTTTATCCACTGCGCCACCACAGGTCAGGCCCATCACTTTTGAGTCAAGCTCCTCAGCTTTCCACATTTGTAAAATTAAAATATCTCTTTTGCTGCACTGTTATAAAGACTGAGTAAATGTATGCATGCAAGGAATAGTCAACACGTTGAATTCCTTCCCTTCTTGTTTATTTAAGATCCTTAATCAGCACATTATAATTTACTGATTTGAGAGAGAGAAGGAGAGAAGAGAGACAGATTTGTTGTTCTACATATTTATACACTCACTGGTTGATTCTTATATGTGCCCTGGCCAGTGATTGAACCCGCAACTTTAGCATACTGGGACAATGCTTTAACCAACTGAGCTCCCTGGCCGGGACAATCAGGGTATTTTTAATCTGCATGGTATTAATTTGCTTCTACAGTAATAATTTATTACTTTGGCTGGCCTGAATTCCTGAGTCTTACACTAACAGTCAAGTAGCATCTATAACTGTTTTATATTTCTTAAAGATTATATTCAATTTAAAGCTAAATAACAAATCAAGAAATGTGCCTACATTGCTTGCTTCAGTAGCACATATACTGAGGTTGGAACAATACAGGGAAGATTCGCATGACCCGCGTGCAAGGATAACACAAATTATGAGGCGTTCCATAAAAAAAGTACCTGTATTATAGCAATATGGTTTTTCTTTTAATTTTCTTTTAATTTTATTCATTTTAGAGAGGAGACACAGAGTGAGAGAGAGAGAGAGAGAGAAAAAAAAAGAGAGAAAGGGGGGAGGAGCTGGAAGCATCAACTCCCATATGTGCCTTGACCAGACCAGTGCAGGGTTTTGAACTGGCGACCTCAATGTTCCCAGGTCGACGCTTTATCCACTGCACCACCACAGGTCAGGCCAGCCATATGGTTTTTTTGTTTGTTTTACAGGGACAGAAAGAGAAGGATAGATAGGGACAGACAGACAGGAACGGAGAGAGATTAGAAGCATCAATCATTAGTTTCTCGTTGCCGTTGCAACACCCTAGTTGTTCATTGACTGCTTTCTCACATGTGCCTTGACCGTGGGCCTTCAGCAGACTGACCAACCCCTTGCTGGAGCCAGCAACCTTGGGTCCAAGCTGAAGAGCTTTTGCTCAAGCCAGATGGGCCCGTGCTCAAGCTGGCGACCTCGGGGTCTCGAACCTGGGTCCTCCGCATCCCTGTCCGACACTCTATCCACTGCGCCATCACCTGGTCAGGCTATAGCCATATGTTTTTATTAACAAATGTAATTATTTTAAAAACAATTATTTTTATATTTGCATCAGATATTAGGGACAAACTTCTAATTCTTTCTGTGAAAAATGAATATTTACAGATGAACTTAATAGGTTATAAAGAATACAGTATTTAGTTACAGTATCCTTTCCTTTCCCATTATATGAATATTAGTCTGTAACACTAAAAATTACATTATCTTGGGTTTTTTAAGGCCATTAGTTATGGGAAGATTTGCTTTACTTTTCACTTAAACATCAGAATCTTTACAGCAGTTTTTTTTTTCTTTTACTGAGAGAAAAAGAAAAAGAGAGAGATTGAAAGGGAGAGCGATGAGAAGCATCAATTCTTTGTTCCAGCATCTTAGTTGTTCACCAATTGCTTTCTCATATGTGCCTTGACCGGGGGCCTCCAACCAAGCCAGCGACCCTGTGCTCAAGCTGGTGAGCCTGAGCTCAAGCCAGCAACCTTGTGGTTTTTAACTTGGGTCCTCAGTATCCCAGGCCAATGCCCTATCCACTGTGCAACCACCTGCTCAGGATACAGGTAAGCTTTAATTAAAGGTGTTTTCCTAACAAACTTTCTATTCACTCACAAATAGTTCAGCAAGACAGATAAAGGATAAAATGAGACTCATGCACTTCTTTGTTGTTTAAGAGCACTCTATATTTTATGTCAGTTTTATAGATCCAATGTGCTTTCACTTGGGAAAAATATAGCTATTTCCTGCTTACCTTTATTCCTATATATAAAATTCAGATTTTATTAGATATTTTGGGTTCCCAAAATAACTATTAGGATAAAACTCAATTTAGGTTTTAAATAACTGTGTAATAAAATAGCATGTGTAGGTATAAAGCTGAAACACAAAGTATGTAAACATTGCTAATGTATAGCATAAGAGTGTTGTTTCTATTTTATACCCAAAAGAGTTCCCAACACCATGCACTAGCACATCTAGTAAATCAACACAAGTGCTACAGTTTATTTTAAATTTTTGAGGCGAACACATCTGTTGGACACAAACTACTAGTTTGTGGTAGTTTACATTTTCAAAATTAGCACTGTATTTCTTTCAATGACAGTCTATCTTTGCAAAACTGGGTTTTCAGCAGTTGTGATAAAAAGTACCGTGCAAATAGCTTAATGAAATAGAAAATGATAATGGCAGTCTCAATCCAACCTGATCCCAAGGTTTGAAAAGTTGTGCAATGTCCACCATTACTAGTGCTTATGATATAAATTCTTAAGTTATTTAGACCTGACTGCTTAATAAATGGAAGTAATGCATTTCTTTTGTCCTAGATGTGCTGTAAAAACAAATTACTGTAACACTAAAGGGCACCATAAACCTTGGCCCAGTGCTCAGTGGATAGAGTGCCATGCCAGTGCACTGAGGTTAATCACTGGTCAGGGCACATATGAGAAACAACCAATGAGTGCACAACTAAATGGAACTAAGTAGAACGAGTTGATGCTTCTTTCTCTCTCTTAAATCCAAGGAAAAAAAATTTTAATATTAAATAATAGGTTATTTAAAAAAAATAAAATAAAGGGCATCATGAGCTGAGAAAGTATTGGGAACATCTGTGGTGTAGGCAAGATACACACTAAGACAAAAGTCATTTCATCATTCATTTTCTACCCAAGAAATTTCC
This sequence comes from Rhynchonycteris naso, assembly GCA_037038555.1. Lineage (NCBI taxonomy): Eukaryota > Metazoa > Chordata > Mammalia > Chiroptera > Emballonuridae > Rhynchonycteris > Rhynchonycteris naso. The sequence goes on from CM072998.1 coordinate 247,250,935, forward strand.
TAAATTGTCTAGTGTCAAGTGAGGGGAGGGGTGAGTGAATGCATAAACACAATGTGTGTGCATTGTTTTGAAGTTCGTTTGTCTATGGCATGTCTTTGCATTGAGCCCTCAGCATCACCTTTACCGGGGTCTCTCCTCTGACCACCTGGGGCCAGGTAAGACAACCTTTGTTCTGAGTCTTATAAGAAGAAAAAGATATATAAAAACATACATACAAAGTTTTGATTTTTATTGAAATCTTGAGTTAGGTATCAAACAAAATCTGCTTTCTTCAGATAAAAATATTCTCTCAGATGTCTCCAGATAACTGCTAAGTCTAAATTGGTCCTTCAATGTCTTATTTTTATTGTTGTCATGAAATGCTCATATACACTTAGGATATTCCCAAAAATATGTTTATCGTGTAAAGGACCGTACATGACGACCTCTACCACTACCTCCACTAACAAACTTTCCTCTTGAGCCTCCACTGCCACTATTTGCACTTGCCCAGGAAGGTCCAAGACCCCCACGACCTCTTGAAGCACGGTCACGAGGACTTGGGCGGTAGCCTGTAAAACAAAGAATACAGTATTTAGTTGCAATGTCCTTTCCTTTCCCATTATATGGATACTCATCTATACACTGAGCTAAAACCAAGATAGAAACTACTTTGCTTTTATAAAATTCATGTACAAGTTCTGTGAATGTGTTAAAGACCAGTGTGAATTGTCCTCTTTAAATAGGTACATTGTTTCATAGGTTAGAATAATATCTCAGACAAAGCTGTTAAGCGTTATACACTTACATAATATGATAATACTGTAACCAGAAATACAATACACTTTATGAAGAGACCTGTTATTAAAATACTTTGGTTAAAAACATATCTTAAGGATTGGCTTTCATTATTGAATATAAAAACAGAGAACATCACCATGAAACTGCAGGTTATACACAAAGTTCAGAATCTAAAATTTTGATTATTTCTATATAACATGTGCATTGGGCATTCATTCCGATATAAAATTAAATTGACTTTAGAATTATATGCATACATTTTAAAATATTCTCTCCCAGAATCAGAGTACATGACATTCAACAATTTGAAAAAGAGTATTCACCTCCTTCTCTCAGCAATATCAAGTAGGAAGAATGTATACCTGTAGAACTAAGTGGTCGTAATGGTGGAAGAGGGCCCCTATTAAAATTGCTCTGGCCTCCGCGACTTTCATTGTAAGTTCCTCGAGGAGTATTCTGAGCACTCCAACTAGAGCCTCTTGTTCCCTCCCGACGACTGTAGTTTCCTAAAGGTAACACAATCAAAATCTTTTCACGACTTCAGTTGGATTAAGAAAGATTGGACAGGTGTTCCATAATCTTCAAAAGTATGGAAAGAGAAACTGAAATTTTTGTAAATGAAATATACTGTAGAGTGGCAGCATCATATGTAGTTAGGAGCAAAAGCTCTGGAGAAAGACTTAACAGGCTTCTACCACTTATACTTATGTGTCCTGGTCAGCTGACAGTTTTCTCTTCTGTATAGTGGCTACAACAACAGAACCTATGTCATGGGGTTGATGTGAGAGGATTATTTGTCAAGTGCTTCTAACAGTACCTACCAGTTATGTGTTTGCTATTAATGGAAACTCCTATTCTCTTTCGTTTCCAACCTCCTTACTCAGCTGCATGAAAACATGTCATCAATCTACTAGCGAAGTATAATTTCTAAGAATAAACTCAGTCTCCAAAATTTTGAAACAATTTAAAACACATTAAATATTTAAATATAACATTAGAAATCAAGTAGGGAAGAGAATTACTGGTGACAATCTTAAAGAAATTGATAAGTATACCTGTGAAAATAATGTATTACACAAAAAGAATAGATACAAATTCTCACCATAAAGAGAAAAATTAGACAAGACTTGAACTCATTACTCATGTACAATTAAGCAAAGGTTAGCTTAAAAAATACTTCTTTTTCTATCCAAAAAGTACTCTGCAAATAGTACCATTGCACTAGAGGCAGCTTAACTATAGTCACAGAAAAATACTTCATCTGACGCACTACCACCTTAAATCACTTCTATTCAATATTCTAACCCAGCGATTTTCAACCTCTTTCATCTCATGGCTCACATAAACTAATTACTAAAATTCTGTGGCACACCAAAAGAAATCCTTTTCATTTTCGGCTGATCTGACAAAAAAAAAAGTAATTTTGATTCATACACACGGAACAGCTATGGGTGTTGCTGTTGTCACTTTATTTGACAGTCTAAGGGAAAAAGGGGTCCGTCAGTACCTCTGACTAAATAGTCAAACACTGCGTGTTTTGAAAATTCTTGCAGCACCCCCACTGAAAATCGTTGTCCTAATCCATTAGAGAACAAACATAGGTAGTCACCTTTTGAGGCAGGCGGTGTGAAAAACCTATTTTGACTGTGAAAAGCACCCCGTCCTCCTCGATTGCCTGAAAAGCCACCACGAGAAGAAATCTTCTGTGATACTTTGAGTGGCCGTTTTGGTGGGGGTATTCCATCTTGAGGAACCACTTCTTTACTTTCAGCTGCAACAAAGTCATCCACATGCATAGATGGTGGTCTGCTTGTGTTCTGTTTTCTCTGACGAAAAATATCATGTGGTCGTATGCCCTGTCCAAATCCTCCCCTGCCCCTTCCTCTTGGTGGTGGCACAACATGAGCTCGTTTGGCAGGTTCAATGTATTCAGATTTTCCACTATTAAGAGAAAAATACTCGATATAAACATTTTTTAAATAACTATTTCCAACAAAAATATAAGTCAATCTTCACAATATTGAAAACTACATTTCAATTATTTCTTATTCCAACTGTAACTTTGTAAATGTAAGAGGCAAACCTTGCTTTAATATGCTTTACTGAACTTTACAGATAGTGATTTTTTATAAGCTGAAGGCAAGATCCTACAGCAGCAAAAAGATTATGACTCATTGAAGGCTCATATAATAGTACTGTTAGCAAGCAAGTACTTATTGATGTTTCATTTCAAAAAGAGGGGGAGAGGAGAGGAAGAAAAGGCAACAGATGGAGAGGAAGGGGGGGAATAAGGGGGAGGAGAGGGGAAGAGAGGTGAGGAGAATCAACTCATAGTTGCCTCACTTTAGCTGTTCATTGATTGTTTCTCGTATGTAACCTGATCTGGTGAGCCCAGGGTTTCAAACCAGTGACCTTAGCATTCCACGTCAATACTCCATCCACTGAACCAGCACAGGTCAGGCAGCAATCAAGTATTCTTTTTCGAATTTAAAAAATTTTATTTATCTATTTTTGTGCATGAGAGAGACAGAAAGAATAAGAGAGAGGGGAAGAGAGAGAGAGATGAGAAACATCAACTCCTAGTTGTGGCACCTTAGCTGTTCACTGATTGCTTCTTCTATGTGCCTTGACCGAGGGGCTCCATCTGAGCCAGTGACCCCTTGCTCATGCCAGCAACCTTGGGCTACAGCCAGCAAATCTTTGGCCTCACAGCAATGACCATGGGGCCATGTCAATGATCCCACGCTCAAGCTGGTAAGCCCCATGCTCAAGCCAGTAAAATCAGGATTTTGAACCTGGGACCTCAGTGTCACAGGTCGACATTCTATTCACTGCGCTACCACTGGTCAGGCAAGTTTTTTTTTTTTTTACAGGGACAGAGAGAGAAAATCAGAGAGAGGGATAGATAGGGACAGACAGACAGGAACAAAGAGAGATGAGAAGCATCAATCACTAGTTTTTCGTTGCCATTGCGACACCATAGTTGTTCATTGATTGCTTTCTCATATGTGCCTTGACCGCGGGCCTTCAGCAGACTCCTTGCTGGAGCCAGTGACCTTGGGTCCAAGCTGGCGAGCTTTTGGTCAAGCCAGATGGGCCTGCACTCAAGCTGGTGAGCTCGGGGTCTTGAACCTGGGTCTTCCGCATCCCAGTCCGACGCTCAGTCTATCCACTGCACCACCGTCTGGTCAGGCAAGTATTTTTAAATTAAGGTTATATTCACTGATTTTTAGACATAATGACACTGGACACTTAATACAACCATTGTGTAGTAAAAATAATGATACTGTACACTTAATACAACTATTGTATAGTATAAACATAACCAAGAAACCAAAATATTTCACCTAACTCACTTTACTTTATTGCAGTAGCCTGAAACTGAACCTACAATATCTCCACGATAAACCTGTACTTCACACGGAAATACAACAAAACTAGCTAAGAATGGTACTCACATTTTAGTGATATGACTGGCAGATAATTAAATCAATCCAGTTCACTCTTGTTCAAAACTTCCAAACTCTCATGAAGTAGAATAATAAACAAATCTAATGGGTGTGTCCCAAATTATTATCTATAAATTCCCAAACAATATTTGATTCAAGTAGTAAGTGAACTTCCTTTATCCTTTAATAGTCATGTGTCTATCTTAAAACACATGAAAATAAATAAGCTTATATGACCACAATCAAGATCTTCAGTAAAATAAATTTTACCTTGAAGTTATAAAGGTTTCGTGTTTGTGCTTCCCAAGTTTGAATCCTTTAGTGGCCTTGGTTCTCCCTGGAGATGATGGTTCTGACAAAAAGGAGCGTTCTAATTCTGAGTGCAAGTCAAAGTCACTACAACATTTTTCAGAGAGCTCAATTAAGTCGACTTTTACCTACAGCCATAAAAATTAAACAAAATGAAAAATACACCTTAAATATAACTAGTAATGCAACATTTGACTACAAAAATTCTTATTCCTTATAAATTATATGACTCAAATAAATTATAGACCTGCCTCTTTCCTTATCCTTACAAAAAGCAACATCATTGGCAGTTAAAAAATATCACAGGAATTCAGTTGTGGTTTTTCATGTTTGTGGGAGGGGGGGTGGCATTCCTTCTCAAAGAAGTATTAATCTAAGAGACCTCTGCTGCCTGACAAGAAACTCAGGATTTCTCTATACACACTAACAATGTAGTATCTCCATAACTTTTCCAAAAGAATATGAAAATAACATACTCTGCAAGCCTTGCATAGTCAACATATCTGCTGTAGAAGAATTTTGTGGCACAGATCTCAAAATTCTATGCATTTAATGGTGTTCCAACCTAAGTTTAATTTCAAAGAAATGAAAATTACACTTACTTAGGTTTTATTCAAACTGTCAAACCTAAAATTTCCCCAAGCCATGTAATGTCACATCATTATCACAACACATTTGAGACTCAAAATAAAGTTATAAAAAGAGTAATTTGTAACCTATGTTTTAGATCTGTGAGGCAAAAGCCACTAATTACATGTGCCTATTTAATTTTTTTTTGAGAGACAGACAGACAAATAGGAAGAGAGGGATGAGAAGCATCAACTCATAGTTGTGACACCTTAGTTGTTCACTGATTGCTTTCTCATATGTGCCTTGACCGGGGGGCTCCAGCTGAACCAGTGATGCCTTGCTTAAGCTAGCAACCTTGGGCTTCAAACCAGGATCTCATGCTCAAGCTGGCAACCCCATGCTTAAGCTGGCAACTTCAGAGTTTCAAACCTGGGTCCCTAGCATCCCAGACCAACACTCTACCTACTGCGCCACAACCAGGTCATGCTATTTAATTTTAAGTTAATTAAAATTGCCTGACCAGTGGTGGCGCAGTGGATTAAGCGTCAACCTGGAAACACTGAGGTTGCTGGTTCAAAACCCTGGGCTTGCCTGGTCAAGGCATATATGGGACTTGATACTTCTGGTTCCTCCCCCTTTCTCTCTTTCCCCTCTCTATAATAAATAAATAAAATCTTAAAAAAAAGTTAATTAAAATTAAATAAATATAAAATATAGTACCTTAATCACATTAGCAGCATTGGATTGCTCACTAGTCACATTAGGCTAGTAGCTCCTGTACCGAACAGAATATAGAGCATTTCTGTCACTGCATAAAGTTCTACCCGACAGCATAGTTCTAAAGAATCAATGACTAATTTACAATAAAGAACAAAATTGATTCTTTTTTTTTTTCTTTTACAGGGACAGAGAGAGAGTCAGAGAGAGGGATACATAGGGACAGACAGACAGGAACAGAGAGAGATGAGAAGCATCAATCATTAGTTTTTTGTGACACCATAGTTGTTCATTGATTGCTTTCTCACATGTGCCTTGACCACGGGCCTTCAGCAGACTGAGCAACACCTTGCTGGAGCCAGCGACCTTGGGTCCAAGCTGGTGAGCTTTTGCTCAAGCCAGATGGGCCCGTGCTCAAGCTGGTGAGCTCAGGGTCTCGAACCTGGGTCTTCCGCATCCCAGTCCGATGCTCTATCCACTGCGCCACCGCCTGGTCAGGTACAAAATTGATTCTTTAATAAAATTTAAATGGAATTGTATGTGACATTTTAAAAAAGAGTACCCTCAATATACTAAATACACTCTAATGTGAATCACTGTTTTAGTTTTATGCACATGATATATATTAGCAATTTTTAGACCAGGAAATATCAAATATATTTGCTTCGTTGATCAAGAAAAAAATAATATATTGATATATGGTACCATAAGATTTGGCTGTAATTATCCTCCCTAATTAGATACATCTCTGATGCATGAAACAGACTACATAAAATTTTTAGTCTTAGTGAAATTATGTTCATCCCTACTCCATATTATGTTTAAGTATGTCAATTCGCATAAGTACTACATTATTTTAACAAATACAGTCTTGCCTGACCAGGTGGTGGTGCAATGGATAGAGCGTCAGACTGGGATGCGGAGGACCCAGGTTCAAGACCCCGAAGTCGCCAGCTTGAGCACGGGCTCATCTGGCTTGAGGAAAAAAAAAAAAAAAAGCTTACCAGCTTGGACCCAAGGTCGCTGGCTCAAACAAGGGGTTACTCAGTCTGCGGCTGAAGGGCCGCGGTCAAGGCACATATGAGAAAGCAATCAATGAACAACTAAGGTGTTGCAAAGAAAAACTGATGATTGATGCTTCTCATCTTTCTCCGTTACTGTCTGTCCCTATCTATCCCTCTCTCTGTCCCTGTAAAAAAATAAATAAATAAAAATAGAATAAATAAAAAAAAGAGTAGACATCACAACACAATACAGAAAAAATGACAGTTTGAGATATTTTTTCTACCCTACAAATATATCTTTTAAAGTACTTCGGAGTACATATGCAAAAATATGATTTTCCCCTAAAATGTCTCATTCTCATATAAAAGATAAATAACCAAAAAGGAGTGAAACAAGTAACATAAAAGTGAGTCCTGGACACCATTTAAGTGGGTGACTGACATAAAAATTATGCAGTACTGGTCCCCAAACTTTTAACAGTTACATAGTATGAAACCTGTTTTAGAGCTAACAATACACAAAGAAAAAAAAAAAAACAACTTTATTCTAAATATCTAGTAATAAAATTATACCAAATCCAGATCTGTGTCAATCTCCTCAGCCTGAAATGGAGTAAACCACATAGATTTCAACTGATCATCCATGACATCAGCTAGCACATACGCAGTCCTGGAACAGAAAAGGTATTTGGTAAAAAGCAAAATTCCAAAATCAAATTTTTAGGTTATTTTGTAAGTAAAATCTATAAAAAGTACAATTAAAAATGATAGCCTGTAAAAATATCAGTGAAATTAGCACTTAAAAAGTCCCTTGCCTGACCTGTGGTGGCGCAGTGGATAAAGCGTCGACCTGGGAACACTGAGGTCGCCAGTTCAAAACCCTGCACTGGTCTGGTCAAGGCACATATGGGAGTTGATGCTTCTAGCTCCTCTCTCTCTCTCTCTCTCTCTCTCTGTCTCCTCTCTAAAATAAAAATTAAAAACAAACAAACAAACAAAAAAAAGTCCCTTCCAAAAAGCTATTTTAGAATAAAATATCCTTTAAAAAAACAGTAACTTGGAAACTAAACCTGTTTTGATAAACTTTGACCTTTCAGTAAAATAAAACAAAGCAATGGTTTTACTTCCAAAAAGCCAAGTTTATTACACTGTACCAATGTGTACAGAACCTGCCCATATTTAATTTTTATAAATTTAAAGAATAATTTCATTACAATGAAAAGTTGTTATGCTCCAAAGATCAAAAGGCATATATCAGGGAGCAGTAAACTATGACTTCCATTCTGCTGGCCTGTTTTTGTACAGCCTGGAGGTAGGAATGGCTTGTATATTTTAAGTTTCTTAAAAACAAAAGGAACAAATGAAAAGCTACAGAAGAATATGCAACAGACGCTTAATATGGCCTGCAAAACCTAGAATTTATACTACTCTGGTTTGTTCAAGAAAAATAGCAAGGTGGCCCTCTCTAGACCCCAGCCACTACTGCTCACAAAAATTAGGGGATCAGGGAACATGCAGATACTCCAGTACTTTCAGCCTTTTGTATAGTGTATTTTTACCAATGAAATAAAAGTTGGTTTTGCATCTCATTTGCATAATTGAACAACTTTCTTTGACATTGTTTGCTCTTCTGATGTTCTTGTTTAATAAAAAAATCAAATGCTTCTTTTTTTAAAATCACTTCATATTCATTTTGAAATGTCCCTTAATTTTTGTGAGCAATATATATAATATCTACTCAAACACAAAACACTGATTGTTTTACCTATTGTTAAACAGATTCTGGAGAGATTCTGGAGCTGAAAGTACTGGCTCTATGTCCTGGTCACCAAGAGGTAAAGGATCACCTGATGACTCCAGCATCTGCTTAAGTCCAACTACATTGTCCAACAATGATTCTAGATTGTCATCATCTTTTGAATGTTCCTAAATACAAAGAAAAACACGATAAGAAGATGCAGGTAAAATAGAACATTTATGCCCCAAATCTATTAATTATTTAGTAGAAAAGTCTGTATTATTTCATTACTCAGAAATTTGGAGCACCATCAGGGAATTATAAACTTAACATTCAAGATATTAAAATAGAACAAACACCAAAACCACTTGGCATTTTATTTCTAAAGAATGGTAGCAGGGGGCACCTGCATTCAAATAAAAAACAAGAAAGTACTGCCCTTCATTTATTCCTTAAGATTCATTAACAAGCCCTTGGCTGGGTAGTTCAGTTGATGAGGGCATCATCCCAATATGACAAGGGTCAATCCCTCATGAGGGTACATACAAGAATCAACCACTGAATGATGTTTCTCTGTCTCTCTCCTCCCCCCTTCGTCTCTCTCTCAAGTCAATAAAAAATAAAAAAAAAAGATTCATAACAGAATGAAGGATTTCAGTCCAAATTATTAACTCAAAGAATTATTTCCAATGGTATAAAGACTAATCTAGAAACATTTGTATTAGTCAAATGGAAAAAAAATACGTCTTAGAACTGCTATTTTTATTTGTTTTTGTTTTTTTACCAAAACAAGTTTCTCTAATTCAAGGAACAAATTTTCTGGACTTTCTTCTTTGCTTTGGAGAAGCTGTTTTAACTCTGCAGCATTAATACTCATTGTCCGTGATGGATGAGCTCCCTCTATTTCCATGAGACCACTATCATCTCCACAACATCCCTGTAAATGTCACACATAAATTAAATTTGAGAACAACATAATTTGCAAAGATGTTTCCAAATTTATTCACATATTTAAGCTACTTGCTGCAATCTTCCCCTTAATGTTTTGGTTTTACATCAGTATAAATGGCTATTTTCAACGATTTAGTCAGCTCAAGTAGAAATAAGTTTTCTTTGATTAAGACTCACAAAATTCATAGGTAAACCCATGCACTTAACTTATTGCCTCTAAGATTTCTCAACAAAAATATCCAATGGCAAATACACTGGTACATGCAAGACACATATATCAATACTGATTGATACTCAGTAAAATGCCTGCTACAACAAAGAACTAATGAAACCCAAATTTATTCCTCTGGAGGTAAATCGAACAACTAAAGAAACAGTAACTGTTGTATTTAAGATTATATTGTCATAAAGAAAAGAAAATACTATCTGCTTTCAAAAGTATAAGACAATATAAAACAAATTTTGGAGTGATAATAATACTAGAAAAGTCATCTGACAAAAGAAATCCTAGATCATGACAATATCACCATGCACATTGTCACATATGAAAGAACACTTAACTAGTTTCAAAACATTAAAACAAGCTCTGTTTTAAATGGATCAAAATTAATATGGTTTCTTAGGAAACTACCCACCAATCCAGATGCAATATTTAGCATTTGAAAAAAACATTAACAATTAAAATTTTGTTTGGAGCACCAGTAAGAACACATTTCAATGAAAATTATTTTTTCAATAAAAATTATTATTGAATGTTAACTGTAATTAAAAATATTTTAAAAATTATTTTAATAGATTCCCACTAAAACTGATAAATATGCCTAAAGCACACTGTTCTTTTCAGAAAACAAGAGACTAACGAAGTCACTTACAGTGTGTTAAGAAAGAGGGCATACAGTTTTAATAAGAAATTCAATGGTTACAAGGTTTTATCTGCTGTGTTTAGAGAGGCAGGGGTGAAGGGTAGGTTGATGATGGTCTAGCTTATGTTTTATTAAAAACATTTTTTAACTAAATGAGTTAAAAATATGCAGAGCACACTGTCAGAAACAGAGTGTGAACAGTTCTCTTTAAAGGCATTGTCCCAAAAATATTGATAAAATGTATAAAATAACAGACAAAATATACAGTGTGTCCGTAAGGTCATGGAGCACTTTTGACCTGTGGCCGGTCAAAAGTGCACCATGACATTACGGACACACAGTATTTCATAGAAATAAGAATATTAAACAGATTACAAATTATGAAGGCATCTGTCTGGCCCCATTCCTCACTCACAGTCATTCATACAACTTTCACCAAGAGATGGGAAGTTTAGTATAGCTGAATCAGAAAGTATTACAATGATGACTATTTTTAAAGATCACAGAAAACAGACCAAAATATTCAGTTTTTTAAAAAGGGAGGGAGACAACCCATATCCACACAAAGACCTGATCATGGATGTTTGTTTGTTTATTTATTTATTTAATTTTTTAAGCAATAGAGAGAGAGAAGGACAGACAGGAAAGAAATGAGAAGCATCAACTCATTGTGGCATTTTAGTTGTTCTTTGATTGCTTTCTTAATATGTGCTTTGACCAGGGGGGGCGTGTAGGCGGGGCTCCAGCTGAGACACAGTGACCCCTTGCTTAAGCCACTGACCTCTAGGCTCAAGCCAGTGACCATAGGTCATGTCTATGATCCCATACTCAAGTTGCCAGCCCTGTATTCAAGCCAGTGAGCCCGTGCTCAAGCCAGTGACGTTGGGGTTTCAAACGTGGGTCCTGAGTGTCCCAGGTTGATGTTCTATCCACTGTGCCACCATCTAGTTAAGCTGAACATGGATGTTTATAGCAGCTCTGTTCATACCTGCCAAAACTTGGAAGCAATCAGGATGCTTTCAATAGGTGAATGGTTACACAAAATGTAGTTTATCAAGATGGAATTTTACTCAGTGCTAAAAAGAAATAAGTTATCAAGCCATGAAAAGAAATGGAAGACTTGCTACACACCATGTGATTCCAATACATAACATTCTGAAAAAGGCCAAACAATGGAAACACTAAAAATAAAAAGAGCAGTTGTTGCCAGGGGTTGGGGAGAAGGATGAGTAAGTGGAGCACAAATGATTTTTAGGACAGTACAACCATTCTGTAAGACAATTCTGATGGATACATGTCATTACACATTTGTTAAAACACACAGAATGTTCAATATGAAGAGTGAACCCTAGTGTAAAGTATGGACTTTGATATGGATTATGAAAATAATGTGCTGATATAAGTTCATCAACTGTAACATGTATCATTGTAGTGCAGTCAGTAGGTCAATAGCAGGAAAGGAAAGGCGGTTGTGCATGGAAAGGGGGGTAGGAGAGGAAAGGGGCATACAGAAAGTTCTGAACTTTCCACTCAACTTTGCTGTGAACTTAAAACTGCTCTAAAAATTCTATTTAAAATTGTTTAGAAGAGTTTAAAAAATCTATGAACTCATTGAAATATTTGGAATGATGACTAATCACAATTTGAAGGTTTCCTGTATATTATACTACTGTGAGAAATAGTAAACATTATTTTTAAGATTTAAGAAATTATAATCTACAGTCATTTCATGAAAATAAAAATTTTATCAAATTTCTAATAACATTTCATATGTCCTTATTCACCTGTCAAGTACTTCAGCTATTAAACTGTACAAGACATTGTACAAGTACTCTGGGGAAAATCCAGTAAAACATCATCTCTTCCCTAAATGAGCTAATATATTCAGAAAGTGAGGTGGGAAATGATATAAATAATTTATTAAAAAATTATAGCCTGACCAGGCGGTGGCGCAGTGGATAGAGCGTCAGACTGGGATGCGGAAGACCGAGGTTTGAGACCCCGAGGTTGCCAGCTTGAGCATGGGCCCATCTGGCTTAAGCAAAAGCTTGCCAGTTTGGACCCAAGGTCGCTGGCTCCAGGAAGGGGTTGCTCGGTCTGCTAAAGGTCCGCGGTCAAGGCACATGTGAGAAAGCAATCAAAACTAAGGTGTCGCAATGACAACAACAACAACAAATAAATAAATAAATAATTTATAAAACAATAACATGCTGCAAACTGTATAGAAAGAAAAGTAATCTCAAAAAATTTTATAAACTGGATGCATTCAAACAGCCACTATGAGATTTTATTTTGAACAAATAAAAAAGGAGAGAGAGAGAGGCTGACCAACAAGCTAAGAGAAGCAGAGAAGCATGGCTAAGAAGAGATGTATAAATAGATGAGATTTAGCCTGACCTGTGGTGGCGCAGTGGATAAAGCGTCGACCTGGGAACACTGAGGTCGCCAGTTCAAAACCCTGCACTGGTCTGTTCAAGGCATGGCAAGGCACATATGGGAGTTGACGCTTCCAGCTCCTCCCCCCTGTCTCTCTCTCTCTCTTTCTCTCTCTCTCTCACTCTGTGTCTCCTCTCTAAAATGAACAAATAAAAAAATATTTAAAAAAATGTTTACTATTAAAAAAAAATAGATGAGATTTAGATGATGGCGTACAGTGAACAGTCTTGAATGCCATGCTAAAAAGTTTGGTATTTATTCTATAGATGACAAAAGTTGTTGTAGGGTAGAGAGACATAACCTGATGTCTACTTTAGGAAGATATGACTTCACTCAATACTATTCAAAATATATCAGATAAGTAAATGTCTAAAAGGAAACTGGAAAGATGGCTAATACAACATTCTTTAAGAAAACACTAATAAAAAGTAAGAATTATTTAAACAACTAAATATGGCTCTGGCCAGTTAGCTCAATTGGTTAAGATTGTCCTCCCCAAAAGACAAGGTTGTAGGTTCAATCCCCAGTTAGGGTACACACAGGAATCAACCAATGAGTGTATGACTGAGTGGAATAACAAATGAATGCTTCCCTTTCTCTTCCCCTCTCTCTACCTTCTTCTCTCTTAAAAAAAAAAAAGTCCTGGGTGGATAGCTCTGTTGGTTGGAGCATTGTCCTGGAGTGCACAGGTTGTAGGTTCTTCTATTCCCCAGTCAGGGCATATACAAGAGCAACTCAATGTTTCTGCCTCTCTCTCCCTGCTTCTCTTCTTATCCCAAAAAGTATAATAAATGAAATAAAAAATTCTCCACAGAAGCTCAATAGAAGATATGAGCTGATTAAAAAAAGATCAGTGAACTTGAAGACAGGTCAGCTGAGCTTACCCACTTTAAGGAACAGAAAAAAGAATCTTCAAAGACCTGCTGTGTACTATCAAGAGCAACAACATAATTATAGTCCCAGAAGAAGAATAAAAGTCAGAAAGAATGGTTGAGACCCTGGCTGGTGGTTCAGTGGATAGAGTGTCAGCTTGATGTATAGATGTCCCAGGTTCGATTCCCAGTCAGGGCACATAGAAGTGACCATCTGCTTCTCTTCTCCTCCTCTCACCCTTCTTTCTCTTTTCTCCTCCCAGAACCAGTGACTTGATGGTTTGAGTGTGGCCCTGGGCACTGAGGATAGCTCAGCTGGTCTGAGTATGTCAGCCTCAGATGCTAAAAGTAGCATAACCTTGAAAGAGGTGTAAGACTTGTACATTTAAAAGAACAAAATTTCATAGAAAGAAATTAAAGATGACCTAAATAAATGCAGAGGCACCCCATTTCCATGGACGTGAAGATTCAATAGCACTAAGATACTAATATTCCCAAAATTGATCTGCAGATTCAATACAATTCCATTAGTTGTTGCCAAAGGCTAAAAACAAGGGGGAATGAGGAATTTCTGTTAATGGGTACAAAGCTTCTATGGTGAGTTATGAAATCATTCTAAAATTAGCGGTAATGGCTGTACAATTCTATGAATATATTTAAACCACTGAATTGTTAGTTTAAAAGGGTGAATTTTATGATGTGGATTATATCTCAATAAAAATGTTATATGAAAAGGTCAGGGAAGACCAATGCTATAAAATCATTAAACAAGTGTATGGAGGAAAAGAATGAATTTTACTTTGGACATCCAGAGAGTCTACCCACTAACTAAGAGTAAGGACAGGAGAGGAAAAGAGAGGAGAGAGAAAAGGAATTAGAATATTAGAAAGGAGATCTACGTCACAGACAGAAATGAGGTAATGCAGGAGAACATTTTTCTCTGATTAAGGAAGGGAACAAGAAATGAAAAAGAACATGGAAATAATCTAAGGAGATAGAAAGGATTTAGAAAGTAAACTAAATAGCCTGGATCTTCCCAATAAAGAAGTAAGAAACAGAAATATATTGTTGAGGGATGAATAAAAGCATTAATCAGTAGTCCTTGAGGGCCCAGCATATCATGGACATCATGAATGAACACTGGCTGGTGTTTTTGATTAGGAACTAACTGATGACACGTATAAGAATATCTACTGCCCTGGCCAGTGGCATGGTGCATAAAGTGTTGTCCTGGAGTGCTGAGGTTGTCAGTTTGATCCCAGGAATGCCATTTTGATCCTGTGGGCACCAGTTCAAGCCCCAGTCAGAGCACAGAGAAACAATCAAAGTGGAATAATGAACTGATAATTCTCCCTCCCTCCCTCACCCTCCCTTCCTCTTTCTCACATCAATGGAAAAAAAAAAAAAAATCCACCATACTGACTTACTAGCAATTTATAATTTGGTGAAAGTAATAAGTAGTCTTCCAACACATAAAACTTAAATCTTTTTTACTTTTTTTTTTTGTCTGTATTTTATCTAAGTGAGAAGCGGGAGAGAGGCAGACAGACAGACCCCTGCATGCACCTGACCAGGATCCACCTGGCATGCCCACAAGGGGGAGACGCTCAGCCCCTCTGGGGCGTGCTCTGCTGCAATTGGAGCCATTCTAGCACCTAAAGTGGAGGTCACAGAGCCATCCTCAGTGCCCAGGCCAACTTTGCTCCAATGAAGCCTTGGCTCTGGGAGGGGAATAGAGAGATAGAAAGGAGGCGGGGGAGGGTAGAGAAGCAGATGGGCACTTCTCCTGTGTGCCCTGGCCTGGAATTGAACCTGTGACTTCCACAAGCTGGGCCGACACTACCGCTGAGCCAACTGGCCAGGGCCTCAAATCTCTTTAGAATAGCTACAGTCCTACTGTTAAATATATCAACTTCTAAAATCAAAGCAGCTGGTAAACTTAATCACTTTAATAAACTATATATGACACAAAAGAAACAATAATTTGCCAAAAAGAAAGAAACCCAAAACAAAACTGGCATGACAATAGCTATAAATACAACAGGCAGCCAAGAAGGGCTTATGAAATAAATATTCTCACCCTAAATTATATGCATAAGAGAAATACAGTAAACTTATTATTTTCTTATGAAATCCTTCCATATTATATTTATTTTGGTAACACTGTACTGATCATGTTTCCCAAACAGAAATGTTAAATATAAGGTAAATTTCTTAAATCAGTGTTGACAGAGTACTAACCCATTGGATATTAACAGCAGTGTATGTACACACACACATACACAGACAGAGAAGTATTTTGCAAGCAATACATTTGGACAAAACTGGATCAGATTGCAATAAAGCAAGTTCCTATTTATCTGAGACCTTTTAGAGCTTGTAATATACTCATGTGCACAGTTAAGTTCCATCAGGTGAGACATTCCAAACTTATCTGACCACAAAAACTTTTTAAAGGTAGGCCTATTAATGGCGTTTGGAATTGCATCCAGAATATATAGCGTGTTTTTGGAAAATATTATTGAGAGAAACTCTTCATAAGATTTCAGAGTTTAATAATCTTTAATTCATATCTAAGATGAATCCAAAGTAGACTAGTACAATAAACTTTACATTTACCCCAAAATCACAGCAGCAAAAACACAATCAATAAATGCTCATTTAAATGGTAAGTAAATACTTGATTATGAGACTGGACCCTGGCAAGGTAACTCAATGTAAAAATTCTATTGTTCTTATTAGTATTTTTCTCTATTTAAGTTGCAAAATCAGATATAATTCATAAATTAATGTCTATTAAGTTAAAGAAGAGTTCAATAAAGTCTACTCTTATACATCAAATCTTTTTAATAAATCAAAACTCTGATTTTATAGTGGAAAAAGCATACAGAAAAAAACACGATTCTAAGTTCCAAGTCCAAAAACCATTATTCCAAGATATGTTGAACCCAAGAGATTTGTTTAACTTATGACAAAGTCTCTAACTTTAGGAAATATAACTATAGTCTTGGCCAGAAGCTCAGTTGTTAATGTCATCCCGAAGCACAGAGGAACACCTTGTATGCTCCTATTCCCCTCTCTCCTTCCTCTCACTCTCTAATATCAATCAACCAATAAAACTTTTTAAAGAATACAGATACATGTAATATACATGTATATACACTTACCACTGTGTCTGAGTTAAGAATTTGTCGCATAAATTCCAAAAATGATGATGCAAGTTCACCTGTGTCCTTACTAAAAGTGCTGACCACTCGTTTCAGTAAACTATGCAGAGCATTACTGTTTTTCCTTAAAGAACTGTAAATTTAAAAAAGAGAAAAAGTCTTAAAATCTGAACTTATAAGTCTAGTATGAGAAATGTACTGTTTCACTTCAGACAAAATAAAATTTAGTCCACCATTTTAAAAAATCTGAAAAGTACTTTGGTGTGTTATGTTTGTGGACACAAACTATATAACAAAGCACTTTCTTTAGAAGGTATCCCCTCCCTTTCAAAGATAAGCTTTAAGCTCTTAAAAAATAACCTTCCCCAAATAATAAAAATATAAAACTTAAAAAAAGAAACTTACATGCTTCCCATTTTCATACCTGAGGATTTCTCTAACATAAGGTTATAGGTGTCTCAGAAGTCTGACCAAAAAACCTAACTTATATAATAACTACAGAAAGTGACTATCTTTTTGACACTAAAATCTGACAGAAGGCAATCAAAGGTACAGAGCAGGCATCATCAAAGTTTTATGCCTCGAGACTGATAGTAAATATTTTAGGTTTTGCAGGCTATACACAATCAGTCTGTTTCTCTCTATAGTTTCAGTTATAACTACTCAATTCTGGGTGTAGTGAAAAAGTAGCCATAGACAGCACATATATGCTGACTATATTTCAATAAAACTTTACAAAAACTGGTGGCATGCTAGATTGTCCTTTATCCCATAGTATGCCAATCCCTGATACAGAGTGATTTCAAGTACAGTAAACAATCATGATAATGTATCTCTGAAATCATGACTATATTCCTTCTAAAATTATCTGATACATTTACAGTTTTTAGTCAAAAGAGAACTTCAAAGATAAAGTATTCTAATATTCATTACATTCCTAATAGTACTATAATTAACCAACATAATAATAAGTATATTAATACTAAACACGTAGTGTTTATATTTTTAAAATGTGGTTAGATTCTAACAAGCTATCATACAAGATTTTAGTAAAGCAATACAAAAGAAAGAAAAATAAGACTTGGATCAAAAAATTTTTTAAATAATGCAACAAGGCACAACAAATAAGTTTAAATATAATAATAATATGATTAATGAAAAAAGCATATGTTCAAAATTGGACTACACCAATCACTAGCCCCTACGTATAAACTAAACAAATAAGCCTAAATTCCATGAACTATCAAAACCCATGGTCCACTTTTTGTTTTTATTCCTTTTTGCTTTTTTTTTTTTTTTGACAGAGACAGAGAGAGAGTCAGAGAGAGGGACAGACAGGGACAGTCAGGAAGGGAGAGAGATGAGAAGCATCAATTCTTCATTGCGGCACCTCAGTTGTGCATTGATTGCTTTCTCATATGTGCCTTGACTGGGGGGCTATAGCAGAGTGAGTAACCACTTGCTCAAGCCAATGACCTTTGGGCTCAAGCCAGCGACTGTTGGGTCATGTCTATGATCCCATGCTCAAGTCAGCGACCCCATGCTCTAGCTGGCAACCTTGGGGTTTCAAACTGGGGTCCTCAGCATCCCAGTCTGACACTCCATCCACTAATAATAGATTATTATAAAAGAAAAAATTAATGCCCATGAATTTATACTGATATAAATAGCTATATAAATAAATGATAGAAAAGTGATCATTTTTCCTTATAGAAAGATAATTAATAAAAAAAGAATAAGAGAAAGAAGAAATCATCATTAGAACACTATAATAGTAACTACCACATGCCAAGATTCACTGATGGACACCAAAATTAGAGGATTAAGTTTTAGATAAAGATATTTGTTGGCCTTGGTCAGTTGGCTCAGTGGATAGAGTAGGAGCCTGGTATGCGGACATCCTGGGTTCAATTCCCAGTCAGGGCACACAAGAGCAGTGACCATCTGCTTCTCTTCCCTTCCTTCTTCCCTTCCTGCAGCCAGTGGCTCAAATAGTTCGAGTGTTGGCCCCAGACGGGGGTTGCCGGGTGGATCCTGGTCGGGACATATGCCGTACTGACTTACTATCTCCCCTCCTCTCACTTAAAAAGAAGAAGAAAAAGGATGTTGCATAGTGTCAAAGTGCATCTTCCAAAATATTTACTAATTAAAAATGAAAAATCAGCTTGACCCGGTGGTGGCACAGTGGACAGAGCACTGGACTGGGAAGCAGAGGACTCAGGTTAGAAACTCCAAGGTCAACGGCTTGAACCCCAAGATCACTGGCTTGAGCAAGGGGTCACTCGCTCTAATGTGCCTTGACTGGGTGACTGGAGTCACCCAGTCAAGGCACATACAAGAAAGTAGTCAAAGAACAACAAAGGAGCAGCAACGGAGAATTGATGCTTCTCATCTCTCTCCCTTCCTGTCTGTCTGTCCCTATCTGTCCCTCTCTCCATCTCTCTCTCTGTCACCGTCACAAAAAAAAAAGAGAAAAATCAGTAAAGAATCCAGTAGATATCACCTCAGTCAAGTGATCAAAATTAGTATCATCAGCATACATCCCGATATGATGCACTGAGAAAGGCATATCACCTCGCTAATATCCTTCTCTATAAAGCATAGCCTCAATCTAAACATAAGAAAACATCAGAAAAAGTTAAATTAAGGGGCTTTAAGAAAAACTGACAAGCATTTTCTAAAAATGTCAAGGTGGTGAAAAACAAGAATAGAGGAGAGAAAGGGTACATTACAACTAAAAGCAATGCAGGACCCTGTCTTGGATCTTGGTATAGAAAAAGAGTATTAATGGAAAAACTTGTAAAATTTACATAAGTTCTGTATTTAGTCAACAGTATTATGCTAATGTTAGTTTTAGTTATGATAACTAGTCAACAATCATATAAGATATATCAGATAAATGCAAGCTGGATGAAGGGTATATCTGAACTCTATACTAATGTTTATACAACTCTTATAAACATACAAAATTATCTAAAAAAAAATTTTAAGTGGGTCCTGCCTTGCGGTTGTTGTGAGGATTTTAGGTAAAAGTATATAGTGACCTGTTTATTAAAAAAAAGCTAGATAAGCCCTGACCAGGTGGATCAGTGGATAAAGCACTGACCTAGCATGCCAGAGGACATGGATTTGACTCCCATTCAGGGCATGTACGAGAAGCAAACAATGAGTACACAACTAAATAGAACAACTAAATAAGAAAAATTGATGCTCCTCTTTCTCTCAAATCAATAGACAAAATATAAAAAATAAAAGCCAGATCATGTCTCTGGCTGGGTAGCTCAAATGGTTGGAGCACTGTCTCAACACACCAAGGTTGCGAATTGATCCCTAGTCAGAGGACACACAGGAATCAACCAACGAATGCATGAATGCGTATAGCAACAGAGATCAATGTCTCTCTCATTTTCTCTCTCAGAAGGTTAAAAAAAAGGGCCAGATCATGCTATATATACTCTGCTCAAAACTTAATATGGTCCTCTGCTATGGCCCTTATAACCTTCTCCCATTACTTTTCTGACACTATGCCCTATCATTTTTCTCCTTGCTCACTCACTCAAAGGGCAGCCACTGTGACCTCACAGCTGTTTCTCAGACATGTTAGGCATGCTTTCTCCACTTGTTCTCCCCTAGCATATTAACATGCTATAGTCCTCACGGTCTTTAGGTCCTGGTCTTTGTTCAAGGATCACCTTCTCAGTGAGGACTTCCCTAATCACTCCTCTTATATCAAATGACAACTTGCACCCTTACTCTACTCACCATCTCACTGTCCCACTTTGTTTTTCTGTAACATACTATATATATTGCTTATATATTTATGGTCTCTCTACCCCTACTGGAATGAAAGCACCAAGAAAGTAAGGAATTTTTTAAACTGAATCCCAGCACCTAGAATAGTGTCTGGCCCAGAGAACACATTCAACTAGTATTTCTGGATGAAATGAATCTAGTATTCATTTTTATTCCTTCATAGCACGTATTTTGTACCAGGTTTCTAGTTGCTGGGGAGAGTGTAAAGACAGTCCTGTCTTTGTGTAGTTTATATTCTAATAAGGGAGACAAACAAATAAGTAATAAATCTATATATAATGTATATAAAAATCTATATAACATATATAGCACTTTATAATATCCAACAGTATAAATATAGTGAAAAATATAAAGAGGGATAAGAAATGGGGACACCAAGTATTGGCTATTTTAGACAGGTATTTAGATAGGAAATATTTATATACATACCCGAGCAAAGTGAGGAAATAAGTACTAGAAGGATGTAAGGGGAAAACATTTCAGGGGGGAAAAAAGCCTGCAGATAGAAACAAGCTTCATAGGAAGCAAAACAAAGGATAAAAGAGCTATAAAATAAGTCAAAGAAATGAGCAAGGACTAAACTGCATAAAGCCTTATAGATTGAGGGTAGATTTTATTTGTAGTGCAATTGCAAGTCATCGAAAGAATTTAAGAAAAAACAATGACATATATCTGTTTAAAAAGATCAGTCTCAATGCTTAGAAAATGGATTTTAGGGGGACAATAGTGGAAGCAAGGAGAATAGATTGGAGGCTATTCCAATGGGTCATGCAAGAAATAATAGTGAAAAGGACAAGGGTGGCAACTATGAAGGTGAAAAAAAAAGATCAGATGCAGGATATATTTTGGAAGAATAATCCACTGGATTCACTGATGGAATGGATATAAAGAGAGAGGAAAAGAGAAGAATCAAGATTTTAGTACACTTGGGTAGATAGATGGTGGTAACATTTACTGGGATGTGCAAGAAAGAAACATATTTGAGGCAAGCATATCAAGAGCTCTGCTTTGATCTGCCCAGTTTGAGAAGCCCATTAGATAGTTAAGTAGAGATGTCAAATAGATATATGGGTTACTTGGGACTTCATAGAAAGATCAGAGCCAAAGGGAGAAAAGAAGAGGTTAAGATAACCTAGAAAAACATTACAGATTTAAAAAGGACCAGAAACATAAATCTAGCAAAGCCAAAAACATTACATATGATGCTATGTCAAAAGTATGTAAAGGGTATGTGTGAGAGCACCTAATCCAGCCAGTAATGGAGGGATCAAGTAAAGCGTTTTGGCTTTCTTGGAAGTGCAGTGTATAAGGTGAGTTGTAAAAGATATAGAATAAATATTTAGACTACAGGAAAAAGGTCATTCAAGTAAAATTTAAAGACTTTGGTAAAACACTGGAAAATTGGGAGGAAAGGAAAAAAGTTGTGAATATTCAGAGGGTGGCATCAACTAAGAAACAAAGTACAGGAGAGGAGACAGGTTTATCAGCACAAAGCAGTGGAGAAGGTAGGAGCTAGCATCTACCAGCATCAAACACAGTACTTGGAACTTAACTATTCAACCAATGTTTCAAAAATTAATAAGAAACAAAAATACACATTTCCTCTTCCTTTCTATCTTGTAACCCTACATACTTCTACAAATTCCACAGGATATCTACACAATAACCAGTGTAAAGAAAACATGAAGGCATGGACAGAGCAGAAATTACATTTCAGAGACTGAGCAGCATAAGGTTTATATCATTTCAAATTAATTTCATTTCCACCATTCCTCTAGAAAATAAAAAACATAAAATCAGGACTTTCAGTTCTTAGGGTCCATAATATTATATTATCATCACCTTTGAAAGACTAGGGTAAATATATCAACAAAACAAAAATCTTAAAAACATGAATTAATATCCTTGGGACAGTAAGATTTCCTTAAGTACTCTAAGATGCCCATATTAATTTGTCTATCCAATTTATATTTTCAATCTTGAAGATTTTAATATTAGCATATTCCATTGCTAACAAATCTTTTCCATATATATAAAATTTCTCCACATGAAAGAAATCATACCTTCAACCTTCTAAAACAGCTATGAATTAGTTAATATGGGGGTTACAGAGTGAAAAAATAAATACTAAAGTATATTAAGTTAGAGAAAACATTACCTTTTTAAATGAAATAATCCATAATCATGCTCTGCAAGAAACATCATTGTTCTGACACATGTCAGTAAACAATTGTAACTGCTCTCAGAATTAGCTAGCACAGTCAGTAGAGAGTCACAGATTGAGGTCATTAATTCTTTGTTCGGTAGAGAATTGGAGAGCTGCTCTAGTTCAGAAATAGAACCTTCAGAAGAGTTTGGCAAAATAAGTGCAATATCCTGTGAGGGAGGAGGAAAATAGGAAAAAACCATTTTTAAAAATGATTTGCACGATCATTTTGCATTTTTTTTTCAGAAAAACACAGCATTTAGTACTTATCTCATCAAAATATTGTTACAGTCCCTTCCTAAACATAGATTCAAACACATTAAGATTCAAACACATGAAGAACAAAGAAGTCATTAAGCTGTCCTATAGTAGTTAATACAAGAATACATACCTAAAGAAATAGAGAACTAAATATTTTACTTTACAGTATTTTTACTTTAAAAGAACATCTTTAAAATTTCTTCCTTTTGTATCACACTGAGTGTAGTTTGCATCCTCAACTGGTTAAGTGAATTACTTTCGGTACTAAAATATTTTAGATTACTGAATTATTCCTTCATTTGAATATTTTAAAATTTATAAAGTAACCATTCAGAGAGATAAATTTTAATAAATACATCCATATTGGAATTTAAAACATCACATAAAGGGATGAATGGAACACATAAACTTTTAAATACAACCCTCCAACTAAATATTTTCTTCTAGCTTTTATATAGTTTAAAATTCAGGTTTTTCAATATTAAGCAAGTTTAGCTAACAATAACTCAAAACCCACTACTCTTATTATAGAATTGGATTTTACAGGAACATTTTTAGGTATGTCTCATTGCTCTTAATAACTTCAATACACTGCAAACTAGTATCCAACTTAGATTAAAATATAAAATAAGAAGCTAGAATTAGAATTGAAATATAACAATTGAGGTAAAAAATGTCCATGTGATCAAAGCAACTAGGATGTGTATAGTGCTCTTCAGCATAGTCATAAAAGCTAACATGGATTATATAACAAACACCAGTCAAATAGACATTTTGAGGTATAAGAACTTAAAACATACTTCTACCAGGTCCAAAACTATTTTTCACCAGGTACCCATTTTGTGAAAACAACTCACACAAAAATGGTTTCTACTTGAGTGTTAAAATGTAAACAAACTGAATTTTTTTTAGCTAGAAAAAGATAATCTTCCATTTTAAAAATATTCTACCTAAAAAAACACACCTGATAATGACAGAGCAGGAGCATTTGACAAACTAGAATGTGATAACGTATAAAAATCTCCAAAGCTCCCAATCACAATAGACTGTTAAAACAATTCCATTAAATTGTAGAACTATAAACTGGGAATCAATAATATAGACAGCAGGGAGAGCTGACTACTACTTTTAGTCATCATCTATAAGCACAGCAGTCTGAAAAAGTCTAAAACTGTAGTAGCCTTCCAAAACGATCCAAACTGAGTATTTCTCAGCCATAAAAAATAAAACTGGGCCCTGGCCAATTGGCTCAGCAGTAGAGTACTGGCCCAGCATGTGGGAGTCCCAGGTTCAATTTCTGGTCAGGGCACACAGGAGAAGCAACTGTTTGCTTCTCTGCCCCCCACCCCTTTGTCTCTCTCTCTTTCCCTCTCATAGCCATGGCTCAGTTTGGGTAAGTTGGCCCCAGGAAGCTGAGGATGTCTCCATGGCCTTGCCTCAGGTGCTAAAAACAGCTCAGTTGCCAAGCAAAAGAGCCATGGCCCCTGATGGGCATATAGCATCACCTGGTAGGGGGCTTGCTGGGTGGATCCAGGTCGGGGCACATGCGGGAGTCTGTCTCTGCCTCCCACCTCTCAATTAAAAAAAAAAAAAGAAACTTTGATGATGTTTGCAACATGGATGGAGTTAAAGAGTATAATGCTAAGTGAAGTCAGAGAAAGACAAATATTATATGACTTCATTTATATGTGGAATCAAAAAAATAATAATGAACAAACAAAACAGAAACAAACTCATAGATACAGAGAACATTTGGATGGTTGCTGGGTGGGATGAGGGTTTAGGGGATGAATGAGAAGGGGAAGGGATTAAGAAGTACAAATTGCCAGTTATAAAAACAGTCATGGGGCTTGACCTGTGGTAGTGCAGTGGATAAAGCGTCAACCTGGAAACACTGAGGTTGCCAGTTCAAAACCCTGCACTGGTTCGGTCAAGGCACATATGGGAGTTGATGCTTCCAGCACCTCCCCCCTTTCTCTCTCTCTCTCTCTCCTTCTCTCTCTCACTCTGTGTCTCCTCTCTAAAATGAATAAAATTAAAAAAAAAAAAATTTAAAAATATTAAAAAAAATAAAAAATAAAAACAGTCATGGGATATAAGGTCAGCATTGGAAACACAGCCAATAATATTGTAATGACTATGTATGGTGTCAGATGCGTACAAGACTTATCAGGGTGATCATTCTATAAGTTATATGAATGTCTAATCACTATGCTGTACATGTGAAACTAATATAATACTGTATGCCAATTATATTTTTAATATATTAAAATAAAAGTTGTCCTAACAGGAAAACATGATATTAATTAAACCGATCACAAAGCTTTAAAATTCAAGAATGAACTGGTATATAATATAAGAAAAATGAACATACTAGACTTAATTAACCCCAAATAATACTGTGGCACATAAAGCAACTATTCAAGAACACAATCTCATAAAGAAAGGAAAAGAGCTCTCAAAGAAACCTGTGAAGTACAAACCCAAAGGAAGCTTTGAAGCACCAAACCATTTTATTGTTGGTTCCTAGTAAAATATATATCCCTAAACAACAACAGGAGTAATAAAATAGGTGAGATCTCCTCGTTCACAGCTAAGAGTTACACCAACAGCTTTAGACACACACACAGAATTTATGAATTAACTATAAATACCTGATCACAGAGAGACTGTAAAATGGAAGCGATATATTCAACACACTGTTGGCGAATGATGCTGTCTCCAGGAGATCGCACCAAAGCTAACAGATCCTGGAATATCTCTGCATATTTTTCATCGCCTTTAATAGTGCCATTAATTAGGTGCAAAATAGCTAATTTACAAGCTTTGTGTGAAGCCAGTGCATCAAGAAGAGCAAGCAACCTGGTGGTTTGGCTAGTATACTGTTTTTCTTTATCTTCTGAAGTGCTGAAATAAAATCAATAAACTTAGTAAACAAGTGATTTTAAGGCATTATTTAACTAATATTTATTTTTTTAACACATCCACTTATACTAATCTTGTATAAAACATTCCATTTCTTGGATATGACAACTTCTCTGGAATTTTTCAATTACTATAAAATTTTATAAATTTAGGTTTTCAGTAATATATTTTCTAAATCAGAAAACTTTATGCTTCACCTTTCACACACCCAAAATCAAGACTTTCAAGTCGATTTGCATATGAAACAAAATAAAATTTCCTATATATATTCATATATATATATAGGTGTGTGTATTTGTAGATATATATCTTATCTCTGCATTCTAAACCCTGGTTTCCAAATTCTAAGTGAAAAAAATGTATCTGTAGAAGAATAACTTGAGGAAAAAATTTTAATACAAAATGAAAATACCTTTGCAAGTCTTCTACAATCAAATCCAACACAGTTCTCATAATCAGAAGTGCAGTTGGTGAGGCAAGGTCACACAATTGAACACAAATACGCCGTAACATATGTTGAATGGGCTGGCAAGTTGTGCCAGAGAAAGAGCGAACTATTTCTTGGAGCAACTTTGCTTGAACATGAAGGTGCATGCTCCACAATTTTCGGGTGTTGAGTGCCACTGATATATCATGTGGCTCAATAACCTGTTAAAAAAGTATAATGTATGTGTTCGTAGATTTTTTAATATTTATTTAGTCACAGACACTGTTCATGAAGAATTACTATGAAAAGAACATCTTTACGCATGCTGAAAACATTTAAGATGCTTAAAATACCTATCATACAATTAAACATTTGTTTGAATTCATTATGTCTAAAAAATCTTATTGTTCTCAAGTTAACAGTCAGTAGAGCAGAGTCCATTGGTGAAGCAACCTAGTTAATGGAAAATTCTAACACATGATAAGGAGAAAAAAAGGGTTTAAAAATAACAAAAGTACAAGTATACATAACAGCATAATAAAATTCATGTTAACAAAAATTTATTTAAAAGATTACCCCCATATTTCTTTAACGATTGACTCGCTTCAGTTTTTCCTCACCCTCACCAGTTATTTTATGTCTCTTTAGGGAAAAAGCATAAGGGTTGTTTTCGTTTTTGCTTGTTTTAACAAAATCACTGCTTTTAAAAGAGCATTACTGCCATCATTTATAAGATGCATGTTATATGGAAGTGATACCTGAGTTGTTTGCATGGGCAATGGTAGAGGCAGCAGCTCTGAAAGGAGTATAAGTCCAGAAAAAAATCCTTCAGGAATCTTCAAGATTGAAGAAAGAACTTCTTTTAACATTAAAGACCAAGTATTATTGGCCAGAGTCTCTTCTGAGATTGTGAGTTTTTCATTAACTCCTTGTGTAAAAGTTAGTAAGATATCAATAATATCATTCTGAATTTTCTGTTCATCACTATCCAAACGACCTGAGAGGGGGATAGAGCACAGGAGCATGTGTAAAGTCACAAGTGCTGAGGGAACACGCATATCCTTAAACTCAAAGGAGCCACCTCTCAGGAGTTCCGTTAACATGGTTTTAAGAAGAGTGAGTGTGCAGCGAGCCATTGAAATAGTAGTAACTCTGTGAAGGGTAGTCCCCATGTTGACATGTAGCCTCCAAGGCTGAGTCAAAATACTGTTCAATTTTTGCAGAACCCGAATGAAGGTGTCCATTCCTTCAGCTGAAAATAGCTGAATAACAGCAAGATTCCATTTCAGGTCTTTCTGTTGACCTTTATATAGAATAAAAGGAAAAGAAAAACTTATTATTTATATATTAATAATCAGTTAAGATTTTATAATATTTTATTTAATAAATGATATTCATATGAGGCTTAAAAAATGGTAGTTGTTAAAGTAGAGAAGCCACATTACCTTCAACAGGGGGTGGTGGGCACGCCACATTACAAAGAACACGCAAAGCAGTGGTAAGGCCAACTCCTTCTGGAGTCATCAAGTTATCAATATTCTTTAAAAATAAAAATAAACAAGTTTAACTTCTTGGTACTTGTCAGATCAAGAGAAAATCCCAGAAAAGGCAATAGTTAAAAATGTGAGTTTCAAAAAACAAAATGAGTTTCCAGTTTACTTAAAAATTTTAAGTACATTTAAAACATAAAGCTAATAAAGTTTTTAAGGGTTATCTGAACTTTGATATATGATGTATCATATGATATTATATAAATAAAATGAATAATTGCAAAATACAAGTATAATGAAAAGTACTACACCAAAGGTAGCATACAGAAATGTTTAAAACTCTCTTTATTAAGAATTTAAATTAGCTTTCTATACATCTTCTGTTCCAAAAATTAAACAATGACTCTGATTTTACAAAGCCCTATAAGTAATAAACCTCTTTCAAAACTGAAGAAGCAACAGGAAATGTTTTAGAACTACATAACATGTATTTTTAAAAAAAAGCAGATACCACAGGAGTCCAGTTATGAAGGTCAGTTAGGGCAGTGGTCGACAAACTCATTAGTCAACAGATCCAAATATCAATAGTATGACTGAAATTTCTTTTGAGAGCCAAACTTTTTAAACTTAAACTATATAGATAGGAACACTGTTATTAACTTAATTAATTAGGGTACTCCTAAGTTGGCCGTTGCTAAACATTCAAGGGGTCAAAGAGCCGCATGTGGCTCGTGAGCTGCGGTTTGCCAACCAAGGAGTTAGGGCATAGTAAGAAGGAAAAAAAAATACAGTTGCCTATGTCCTTAGCACTTGCCAATGCCATGTATCCTGGCAACAAATAGTTAAGCTTAAATTTCTTTTTCTGCAATTTCTACAGAATAGCATATATAAATGTATTTTTTTAAATTTCTTTTTATTTATTCATTTTTTAGAGAGGAGACACAGAGTGAGAGTGAGAGAGAGAGAGAGAGAGAGAGAGAGAGAGAGAGAGAGAAAGAGGAGGAGCTGGAAGCATCAACTCCCATATGTGCCTTGACCAGACCAGTGCAGGGTTTTGAACTGGCGACCTCAGTGTTCCCAGGTCGACGCTTTATCCACTGCGCCACCACAGGCCAGGCTTATATAAATGGTTTTTAAAAATTTAAGAAATAACATTTTTAAATGTTACTATTTCAACTTCTAAATCTCAGAGGAGAAACTTAAAAATAAAGTAATTCCTTTCCTTCATCGTTTTATACCTTAGATTATCTTTTCCTCTAATATCTTCTTTGTTGCCTCTAATTTTTTCTTTGTTGCCTTTCAATAATTCCACAAATTACATAAGGCAGCAGGGAGCCATAGAGTAAAATTCAGTCTTAGATTAACTGTTTTAGATTATCTTGGAATAAGAGTCACTTATAATAACTATAATTAATGGTATAAGAATTTACATAAAAATAAAAAATCATGCTGTAATTAAAAGATTTCTAGAACTAAATTTCTTTTTGCTTAAATACTTTTATCTGATATTTATTGGATACCTTATATATTCTCTTGACCATGCACAAGTACCCCAAACACAGGACCATCTAAATTTACAGGACACTACTGTACTGCTAAATTAAAAGACTGAATAGAATGAAAAGCTATAGATGGTCATCTGAGGCCCAGAGAAAGGAATAAAGAATATGATGGTACCACAGAGGTAAAAGTACTCAAGTACTCTCAAGAGAGATGGAGTAAAAGAAGGTAAGAGCAGACCAGTAAGCAAAGAAAACTCTGAAGCAGATAAACCCAAACCGTACTTTGTTGACCCCCCCAAACCTAAAACATTTTATTTAAACTATGGATTTATATGCTTTATACAATTATAAACTCAATATTTTTTTTAGGTGTAGAACATATTGTATAACTCAATGTTTTTCATTATGCTTTTTTTTTTTTTTACAGAGACAGAGAGAGATTCAGAAAGAGGGATAGACAGGGACAGACGGGAATGGAGAGAGATGAGAAGCATCAATCATCAGTTTTTCATTGTGACACCTTAGTTGTTCATTGATTGCTTTCTCATATGTGCCTTGACCGCGGGCCTTCAGCAGATTGAGCCACCCCTTGCTGGAGTTAGCAACCTTGGGTCCAAGCTGGTGAGCTTTTGCTCAACCAGATGTGCCTGCGCTCACGCTGGCAACCTCGGGGTCTCGAACCTGGGTCTTCCACGTCCCAGTCCAACGCTCTATCCACTGTGTCACCGCCTGGTCAGGCTTTTATTAAGCTTTTGAATTTACTGTGTTAACATATATAGATTCAAGTGTCTCACTCAATATAACACCCTCACCCCCCAAATACCCCCATCACACCCAATTTGCCCCCCTCCCCATCTCTTCCCTCCCCTCTGGGATTTGCTGTCCTGTTATCTATATCTATGTGTTCTGTATATATAATTTCACTAATCCCTTCACCTTCTCTGATCCTGTCCCCTAATCCTCCAAATGGTACTTTGTTGTTGGGTCAGAATAGCAAAAGATTAGACAACATATACATATATCTCAACTCCAAGACTAAAATGGTTTACACACCCACACATACATATACATAATACACATAGCTCATCTGTTAAATAGAAGGCTCCTTCTGCCCCCTAACATAAAACTTCCTATGCATCTAGGAATGTACATGCTCTCAATATACATGCACACACATTGTATTATTTAATGAGCAAAAAATAATTTTTTAAATTCCAAAACAATGCAATGATTTTAATGAATTTTTATTACAAATTACTTGAATTGTATATAAAATTTTCAATTATCATATTATTGTGAATTTTATGATTTTTGCCTTTTATGAATTATTGCTATTGCAGATTTGACTATCCCAAATTAACAAAAAGTAGAACTAGTCCCCATTGCAATTACCTGGAATTGGCTCCATCAATTTTCACCTAAAAATTTTGTGGGAAATTCTTTTTCACTAAAGTTTAACAAAGCATTATATGTTCTCATAGCATTTAAGTATAAATCACTTTTGTAAATGTCATAAAAATGGTAGGTCATATTACTCTAATTTGATTTGAGAGAAAAAAATAGGACAGAATCTGGTAGTGGAAAGTAGTAGAATACACGAGGTTGTATAGATGTATGTTCATATATATACACAATCACACACCCACATATATTCATTTACCAATCTGTACCCACAAAATCAAGTAAATCAAGCAGTACATTTAACAATTACTACATCATCTACCCAAGAGATTTAATGCATTATTACTACATATTATCATACAGTTCATATAATTGAGCACTTTCAAGTTTTACTTACCTGTTTAACATATTCGATTAGGTTTGGGATGCAGTTAATTTCAAATCTAAGGTTTTTCAGAGGTTCAAGCCACTTGCCAAGTTCTTAAAAACAAAGAGTAATTTATAATATAGTATTTAAATATAAGAGCCTTTATAACAAAGGAAATAAAGGTATTCTTTTCCAAAGAAAAACATAAAACATTATTAGATCCATATTGATTTCAATAATCTAAATTTCACACGGGGATAAACTTACGTTTCATTCATTAAACAAACTTTAAAAAATAAATGTTCTACTATACTCGTTGAGAAATAAGAAGTGACCATCTTAGTATTTGGTTTCTGAAAACTTAAACATTCACATGCTTAAACAAGACAATCTAATTATTATTTTTAAAAATATTTTATTTATTTATTTATTTTTACAGGGACAGAAAGAGAGTCAGAGAGAGGGATAGATAGGGATAGACAGACAGGAATGGAGAGAGATGAGAAGCATCAATCATTAGTTTTTCATTGCTGTTGCGACACCATAGTTGTTGACTGATTGCTTTCTCACATGTGCCTTGACCGCGGGCCTTCAGCAGACCGAGCCACCACTTGCTGGAGCCAGCGACCTTGGGTCCAAGCTGGCGAGCTTTTGCTCAAGTCAGATGGGCCCGGGCTCAAGCTGGCGACCTCAGGGTCTCGAACCTGGGTCTTCCACATCCCAGTCCGACGCTCCAGCCACTGTGCCACTGCCTGGTCAGGCTAAATTATTTTTGTAGCATTAAATTTTAAACAAAACTAACTGCTTATAAATTAATAACACACAGTTTATTCACCTAATGCTGTCACTACCTCCCACTTTAAAAACAAGCATGCTCAAAATATATTAATTTCTGCCTGACTGGTGGTGGCTCAGTGGATAAAGTGTCGACCCAGAAGGCTGAGGTCACTGGTTCAAAACCCCCAAAGTTGAGGTTGCGGGCTCACTGACTTGAGTGCAAGATCATAGACATGATCCTGTCACTGGCTTAAGTCCCCCAACCCCCCAATGAAGGCATGTATGACAAGCAATGAATGCACAACTAAAGTGAATCAACTACAAATTGATGCTTCTCGTGCTCTCCTTCCTTTCTCTCTCTGTCTCTCTCACTCTCTCTCCCTTACTCTCTAGAAAAAAATAAAAATAAAATATAATTTTTAAAAATGTATTAGGCTCTAAAAGAATCAAAACCATGGGAGGGACAGTTACTCTAACAAGATCAAGCCCATGAGAGGGACATTTATTGAGTGCCCTCTCCCTTAATATAAATTTTAAATTCTTTCATTTTCCTAATTAGCCTTTATAAATTTAAAAGTACACTATCACCCCAAAATAATAGCAAACTTTCTTTATGAAGCAAACACAAAATATAACACAACTGATCTCAATACCTTCCTAAAAACTACGGCCAACACCTATACTTTATCAATAATTGTTTAAAAGCATTCTAATATAAAAAGTAGTATACCAGTTTAAGATAGTTTACTAAATTAGGAAACTAAAAATAGTCATGACTTTCCTTGGTTCTATATGACTCCATGACGATTATGACTGTATACATCTGAGTATTTCTCCTACACATTTTTTTATTTTATTTTACAGGGACACAGAGAGAGGGATAGACAGGGACAGACAGACAGGAGTGGAGAGAGGTGAGAAGCATCAATCATCAGTTTCTCGTAGCCGTTGCAACACCTTAGTTGTTCATTGATTGCTTTCTCACATGTGCCTTGACCACGGGCCTTCAGCAGACCGAGCAACCCCTTGCTGGGGCCAGCGAACTTGGGTTCAAGCTGGCAAGCTTTTGCTCAAGTCAGATGGGCCCACACTCAAGCTGGCGAGCTCAGGGTCTCGAACCTGGGTCTTCTTCCGCATCCCAGTCCAACACTCTATCCACTGCGCCACAGCCTGGTCAGCCTCTCTTACACATTTTTAAATTAACTCTTTCACATACACAGAATATATTGCTCAAATGAAAACATAAGGAGTAGTAAAACAAATACAAATGTGCCCACCACCCAGAATAAGTAGTAGAGCATTAATAATACATTTGAGGATGCTGTGTGCCCTCCTTTTACAAAGGAATACTTCAGGAAAAAGTTTATTTCCAGTTTGAAAGTTGCGTTTACTACTCAACTTTTACTGGTGGTATCACGTATAAAATTTAGAATTAAAGAAAAGCCAAACACTATTTACAATATTAACTCAATGTTATCAAATTTTCTACTTGGTAAAGTCAGCAAGCCGGGAACCAAAATAAAATAGTAAAAAACTGTAATAAGATATCTTAAACTTTTCAAGACTGCCCACATAAAGTTTGCCATAAACTTCATTCAACACATTTATATACTTCAGAATATAACATTCATAATCATTATTCTTCATTTTTAAGGATTGCACGTGTTAATTCACCACAAATGGTTAAGGTCTGATTAAGTATAAGTACTTAAAACAGTGTTATACTTAGAAATACATATATAGAAAAAGAGAACCTATATGCA
Organism: Rhynchonycteris naso; assembly: GCA_037038555.1. Lineage (NCBI taxonomy): Eukaryota > Metazoa > Chordata > Mammalia > Chiroptera > Emballonuridae > Rhynchonycteris > Rhynchonycteris naso. The sequence continues at coordinate 247,284,723 of CM072998.1, forward strand.
AACTGTACACCAATTTTTTTTTAAAGACAGAGACAGAGAGGAACAGACAGGGACAGACAGGCAAGAAGGAAGAGAGATGAGAAGCATCAGTTCTTTGCTGTGGCACCTTAGTTGTTCATTGACTGTTTTCTCATATATGACTTGACCAGGGGGCTATAGCACAGTGAGTGACCCCTTGCTCAAGCCAGCAACCTTGAACTAAAGCCAACGATCTTGGGCTTCAAATCAGCGACCTTTGGCCTCAAGCCAGTGACCATGGGGTCATGTCTATGATCCTATGCTCAAGCCAGTGTCCCTGTGCTCAAGCTGGCAACCTCAGGGTTTTGAACCTGGATCCTATGTATCCCAGTCCAATGCTCTATCCACTGTGCCACCACCTGGCCAGGCCAAAATGAATTTTTGAGTTTGTCTTTAAACTACTTCTTCCATTTTGATTAGCAATTTCAACTAACCACCAATTTCCATGACTTTCCAGCAAAAGCTACTTCCAGCAATTTCCTAAAAAACTTTTTAAGAACATCACATAAAATACCTTCATTAAAGGTACTTTCAGGGAGTTAAAAACAATATTATTAAGTATATTATCAAATTATAACAAAGTATTAATTACAGATATTCAAAGGCTTTTTCCTTCACATATCATAAACGCTTATTAAAATAACTTAAGTACCATACCTTGCAATTTAGCATTATTTTCATCTGCTTTACAAAGCTTCAAGAGAGATGCTGCATGATGTTCTAGCATTTGGACATCACTGGAAGACTGAACCACCACCAAAATAAGTATACATGCATAATTATAAGCTACTGACTTCTTAGACTTGGAATCACTGAAACAAAATAAGATTTTAAAGTTTTTGGTACAAAAACAATTTTTCCTGAATATTTTTAAACATTTTTTTCTACATGGTTTAAAGAGATCAAAGAGTTTTACAATGAAACTTGAGTAATTTCCTCACGACAAAAAATCAGATTTTAAATTTCACCTCCAATTTACCTAAAAACACTACTTAAAAGTATATTAACAAAGCATGTGTATCACAATGGAAAGTGAAATTCTATTAAGATCAGAAGAATGAAATACTAACAAATATACTCCATTAGCAATGAAAGATTAGGAAGTACACTTCATTGGTCTCCTTTAAAATGTTTGTCCACTCTGGGTAAACAGGAATAAGGAGGATGAATCAATCTAGTAGCATTATTATTCAGTCTTCCACTACAGAACTGATAAGATACAGCTCAATACAGAAACCACCGTTGTCTGCCTTTCCCTAAAAGACCCATCACTTAAGGAATCATATTGAGACCCCACTGTGAGGCCACTTACCTGGATGCCAAGAAGAGCATGTTTCTCTGCTCATACACTAAAACCTTCTGCCCTACCAGACAGGCCTTGAAAACTATTACTATTCCCAATCTCCCCACCCAGTCAAATCACATCTGAAACTAGAAAACCATAAATAGTATTTAGAGAGCAGAAAACAGCAAGATAGGCCTCATTACACTTAAGATATATATTCCTGTACCTTAGGATTCCCCTTGACCCAAATTAGCAGGAGCACTACAGGTGCAATCCTTGTCAACATCATGGGGAAACAGGAAGAAGCTGCTAAAATATCCACCTCATTGCTTCACAGCTACATTTTTAATTTTTGATTTCTGTCATTCTAATCCTTAAATTAGTAAGTTATGTTAAGCAAAAAAAAAAAAACAATTATAGTTTTTACTTTCCAAGCAATACCTTTTTTTTTTTTTACAGGGACAGAGAGAGAGTCAGAGAGAGGGATAGATAGGGACAGAGAGACAGGAACGGAGAGAGGTGAGAAGCATCAATCATTAGTTTTTCATTGCCGTCGCAACACCTTAGTTGTTCATTGATTGCTTTCTCACATGTGCCTTGACTGCGGGCCTTCAGCAGACCAAGCAACCCCTTGCTGGAGCCAGCGACCTTGGGTCCAAGCTGACGAGCTTTTACTCAAGCCAGATTGGCCCGCGCTCAAGCTGGCGACCTCGGGGTCTCGAACCTGGGTCTTCTGCATCCCAGTCTGACGCTCTATCCACTGCGCCACCGCCTGGTCAGGCACCAAGCAATACCTTTTAAACAACTAGCTCATTAACAGTTTTCCAATATAATAGAAAACTTAATAAGTAAGTAGGAAATTACCCTAAGGCTTCTTTGGAATAGTACTCCATTAGAGTAATAAGACTTTGGAGATTTTTCTCAAGACTGAAAACATGGCCAACAGCTGATCTTCCCACAGGATTAAAAGTAATCAAATAAAGATTGTGAAGGGTTCCCAAGAGATCTGAATGGTCAGTTTCTTCACTGGAAGTACAACGCTGAAAATGGTTGAAGAGTTCTGTAATACACTGCAATGTCTGTGTTGAGTCCTGTAGCCACAAGGCAAATGCATCATCAATAACACCATCCGACTGGAGACCTTCCTCTTCATCTTGATCATAAAGATGACATAAAGCTCGGATCAACAAATTTGTTGCTTCATATTCTGACATAAAAAACAGAAGACCCTTTTGTGACTGTGCAAGAAACTTTAAAACATCTTTTGTGGCCTGCAGCACACCAGGATGGGCACTTGTTACTGGGACTGACAGAAGCAAGGTAACCAACTCCAAGAAGTGATGACTGTGAAGATACCTGTAGAAAAATTAATTGATATGTTAAGTCAGTACAAAACATTCTTCATTTATTCAGTAGACTTTAGACAGGAGAGGTAAGAATTTTCATGGCTATAATTCTTATCCTCAGCAATACATAGCTTTAACTAAAAACATAATGTGAGTAGCAAGTCTTCTCTCCACTAGGTCAAACAAACATGAAAAGTTCTGTGAGGCTTTAGCCTAGCTAGCATTCAAAAGATGTTGAATAAATATTGACAAATTTTCTCTTTCCAGGATCTACCCTGATTTTAAGTTCTGGGCCTTCTTTCCAGGCTATGTATCAAATGCCTCTTTTTCACCATGGACCTAATTACCCCTGGCATATCTCAATTAATGTATATAGGAAAACACAGGGCATGTACTATAAAAAATATACTATATTTTTTCACTCCATAAGAAACATCCCCCCCTCCCGCCAAAAAAAAGTGGAGGGGAAAATGCCCATTTATCTTATGGAGCTAAAAATACGGTATTTTATTAAATATTTTAACACACCATTTGGTTCAGAATATTTTTTTTTCTTATTTTCCTCCTTAAAACCCTAGGTGTGTCTTATGCTCATGTGCATCTTATGAAGCAAAAAGTACGGTATACTATATTCGGATTTACTATAGGTAGTATATCTAAATTAGTACTTCTAGAGAACAAAAATCAAATTACCAACTTTTAGTATTTGACTATCTAATACTACTACACTATACAGTGTATCCGTAAAGTCATGGTGCACTTTTGACCTGTGACTGTACATAATAATTTTAAAAATCTTTTTTTTTAAAATTCATTTTAGAGAGGGGAGAGAGAGAGAGAGAGAGAGAGAGAGAGAGAGAGAGAGAGAGGAGGAGCTGGAAGCATCAACTCCCATATGTGTCTTGACCAGACCAGTGCAGGGTTTTGAACTGGCGACCTCAGTGTTCCCAAATCGACACTTTATCCACTGCGCCACCACAAGTCAGGCTAAAAATCTTTTATTAAATCCAAGAACCATTTTTAGCATTCATAGCTGTACAGAAAAAGTATGAGTTTACTGAACACCCCAAAATACACAATTGATAAGAATATTTCTGTTGTCCTAAAAATAACTACACTCCACCTATTCATGCCTTCCTTCTTGCTAACCCCTAGCAATCACTGATCTTTTTTACTATCTCCATAGTTTTGCCTTTTCCAGAATGTCATATATAGTTAGAATCACACAGTATAAAATTTCCTCTTCAAGTATATTATTGCTTAAATTCAGGCTTCTATTTCATAATAAACACCCTTAGTAACTTATTACTATAAAGGCAAACAACTCTCAAAAAGACAAAAACTCCATAATTACTATGCTCTAAGAACATCATTAACCACCTTATTCAGAACATAGTTAACACAACAGGCCTCAGACTGCTTATTCTTATAATAAACTGTTTGCAAAGTTGACTCTTGGCTGGTATCTGAGAACTTAGATTTTGGGAACGTTCCCACAGCCCAACTGATAAGAATACTCGCTGTCCCTAAACTCTTTATGCAAATAATCTGTAATTTACCCTGAATATAAGCTTTCTTTCTGGGAGTCTGGAACTCTGGTACATGCTACGTATTAGATGTCCATCTATGTGGCTATCACCCAATAATAAGCTTGGAGGATGAGATTTTAATAAGCTTCCTCAGTAGGCAACACTTCACACACGTTGTCACATTTTGTTTCTGGAGAACTAACTAGGTCCGTGATGGCAAACCTATGACACGCGTTGTCAGCACCATTTTTATTCCCCCCAGGGACAGAGAGAGAGTCAGAGAGAGGGATAGGTAGGGACTGACAGACAGGAACGGAGAGAGGTGAGAAGCATCAATCATTAGTTTTTTGTTGCCATTGCGACACCATAGTTGTTCATTGATTGCTTTCTCACATGCACCTTGACCGTGGGCCTTCAGCAGACTGAGCAACCCCTTGCTGGAGCCAGCGACCTCGGGTCCAAGCTGACGAGCTTTTACTCAAGCCAGATTGGCCCACGCTCAAGCTGGCGACCTCAGGGTCTCAAACCTGGGTCTTCCACATCCCAGTCTGATGCTCTATCCACTGTACCACTGCCTGGTCAGGAGTCAGTACCACTTTCGATGACACGCGGCCGCATACCAGAAATATGGGGCCGCATGCTGAGAAGGACATTTCATCCTCGGCTCCTGCACGGCCAGGTGCAGTAGCCGAGGATAAAACATTTGCTGTAGTGTAGACACTCTGTGCCATAGGTCTGTAGGCCAAAACAACAGAACTCCGGCACAGAGCGTCTAGTTCTGGGACTTCCAGTTAGGTAGTTTTTCTCGAAGTGACACACCACCCAAGTTATGCTCTGGTTTTGGTGAATATTTACACACCGAGCTCAAAAAATTGCCCATCACTGAACCAGGTCCTGTTTGAGTCCACTTGTAGAGGACTCTGGAAGCTTATGACTGGTTCCTCTGACTTCTCCCTATGTACTTTGTTCTTTTTCTGATTGTGTTTTGTATCCTTTTGCGGTAATAAATCATAGTTGAGTACAACACTGAGTCCTGTGAGTCCTCCTAGCAAACTTGGGGGTGATCCTGTAGACCACAACACAGGACATCAAGGGTCTTGGCCCTGGTCAGTTGGCTCAGTGGTAGAGCATCAGCTTGGCGTGCAGATGTCCCAGGTTCAATTCCTGGTCAGGGCACACAGGAGAAGTGACCATCTGCTTCTCCCTCTCTCCCCCGCCCCTCCCCTCTAGCCTCCCTCCCCCTCTTGCAACTAAGGCTTGATTCCAGCAAACTGGCCCTGGGCACTGAGGATGGCTCCAGTGGCCTCTGACTCAGGTGCTAAAAGTAGCTTGGTTGCCTAGCAACAGAGCAACCTCTCAGATGGACAGAACATTGCTTCATAGGGTGGATTCGAGTCAGGGCACATGTCCCTATCTCTCTGCCTCCCCTGCTCTCACTTAATTAAAAAAAAAAAAGTATTGCCATATTTTCAAACTAATACTACCAAAATTATTTCTCTTTTCAAAATTCATTCTTGCTCCTATTTACCAGTTTCTGTTAATAGTTACCCTAGCTAGACACCTCAAAACATCTTTAGCTCTTGCTCACTGTTTTTTACCTACTAGCTCCAGTTGCCAAGTCCTAGTAACTGCCTTTTTTTTTTTTAACAAATTCTCTCGATAATAGCATAGTATTTCTCTTTCTACTCCCTGTGGCACTATATTAAGCCAACTATGCAACACAACTAGTACCTAGAATCTTCAGACTGGCTTATCTATCTAATAACTCCAATTTCTCTTCCATAGCAATATATCTTGCAATATATAATTTTAGAACAAAACTTCTGATCATAACACAACTTTGATCATATCAGATACTCAAGATCTTTCCATATTCTAAAAACAAAATTTAATTGTTTTTCTTTTAAGTGAGAGGAGGAGAGATAGACAGACTCCCCCAGGTGCCCTAACCAGGATCCACCCAGCAACCTGTCTGGGGCAGATGGTTGAATCAACCGAGCTATCCTCAGCACCTGAGGCTGATGTGCTAGGATCAATTAAGCTATCCTCAGCATCCAGGGCCGCTGCTTGAACCAATCGAGAGCTGGCTACAAGAAGGGAAGAGAGAGAAAGGGGAGAGGATGGGGAAGAGAAGCAGATGATTGCTGCTCATGCGTGCCTGACCGGGGATCAAAGCTGGGACGTCCACATATCAGACCAACACTCTATTCACTGAACAAAGCGGCCAGGGCCAAAATTTAAATTCTTTAATGCAGCATTCCAGATAAAGTCTGATACTTAAATGTACCTCCCTCCAGTTATGGCAGAAGAAACAATATTTAATAGGCTGTTAATTACTTGTTTCCCCTCAGTGACTATTTGAAACTATTGCTGGTACCTCTTTCCTACACTCACTACCTTCAGTCATCCTCAGTGCATGACTGTACTTCCTTCTTTACTAAAAATGAAGTCATCAGTGAAAAGTGTCTTGGCTCCTTTAGTGTCCCCATACTACAAATATATCTGCATTTATATTTTCATAAGGTTTCCTTTTTCTTGTTCAAAGCCAAACCCCTACACTTGTACTCTTCACCTCATCTCCTATCAGATAATTACCCTAGCTGTTATAATCTCTTCTGCTGTAAGAGCTCAAACTAGGGCAAGATCTGTTTCAGCCCAAAACAGGAATGGGTCAGTATTGACTTCAGAGTGAACAAACACACTATTTTGTTACTGCAGTGTGCCCTAATTAAAAGCAAATTTAATTAGATATAATATATAAAATTAAAATAGCCTTTTCCATAGTTATAAAATTATTTACCAGCAAAATACCCCCCAAAAGTCTCACAAATTAAAAAATCTGAGGGTGCTGATACTAATAATGGCAAAACATATCAACATATTTACTAGAAATTTAGATGGCCGAAACAAATACTAATTGAACTTTAAAGATATGTTTAACCAGGACTGTAAAATTAAGTTAGTAAAACAGAAGTTTAACTTACAATATAGATAAGGTAAAAGGAGAGATAAAAGGAGTTGCACAAAGAAAAGCTCTCCTTCCTATGCCATCCTCTTATACCACCTTCCTAGAAGCAACTCAGCAGTTTCTCATTTATTCTTGCTCATAAATGTGGCTATATGACATACTTCTCAGTAATAAAACTATCTATTTTGAAATATCAAATATCCTTACACAGCTATGTATTATTTACAGACATAAAAAATTCAACCACATAAAACTGCTGCCAATGACTTATGAATAATTTCTCCAAACCAAAAGTCTTACCTAAAGAGAACAGGATATGGATCATCCCTTTCTGGAGGTCCAGTAATACGTGCCATTGTTGGGAACGACTTGACAGGAGGTTGGATCATTGTATGAGGTGCAGTTTCCATTAAATGGAAAACTTCTTCCATGAGATTAATAAGCTTGTCTATTTCCCCTTCACTTATATTTGAGGATTCCAAAAGATCCATATCCATTGAAGCTTCTGCCTCACTTTCATATTCTGGGTTTGTTCTTTCAAATCCAGTGTCTGTGTCATGATCAGGTTCACTGTGGTTAGGAACAGATGAAGTCTTCTCTGCTAAATGGTCACCAAGTCTTTTAATCTCTGACAAGATTTCATAGAAATGGCACTTCTGAAGGATAGCTGAACCAGCAGTGACAACCCTCACAGTCTGATCTAAAAGTATGAGTTCCAAAAGTTTTTGATAGCCAGTTTTTTCACTCTGCTTACCTCTTAAAAAAGCTTCCATTCCTTCCGTCATACTAATGACACTGTCCAAAGCTTTAAAAGCATTTAACTTAAGGGAAGAAGAGACATGATCAGCAAACAGGAGCTCAAATAATCCATTGATCACGCCTGCTTGTAGCAGTCCCATGACTCCTTGAGCTCCACATTCTGCTAGTGAGGACACTAATTTGGTCCCAGCTTTGAGTTGTCGGACATTTAAGGCAATGGGTTGGCGAAGGGCTACTTGTAAGTTTAATGCTTGCATAGTCCAGTCTACCAACTGGCCAAGGGAGTCTTGTTTTGTGTTTTTTAACTGCAAATAACTTAATCCTTTAATAATTAAACTTGGAATTTCTTCTAAAGCTGTTACCCATTTTGCACCTCTATCTTCCTGATATAAATCTAACAGTTCAGTTAACTTCACTGAGGCTTCTATTGCCCCTGAATTTTCTTTATCTGGACCTTGATCCTTCATTCTACTGATTTCAATTTCAAAAGTAGTCTTGTATGGACAGCTGAAGTATAAAAGTGGCACAAGTTCTCTATCATATGGATCATATGTCATAGGAGGAACAGATGCTAAGTCTTCAGCAGTGTATTCAACATCAAAGTTTGGATACTTAAATGTTTCACGTTCCAAGTCAGCAATTCCATCTTCATCACTGGAAATTTGCTCATAACCATCATCTCCTGAAAATTAGTTTGAATAAATTTAAATATGACATCATTGTTGTTTAATACAAAAATCTTATTAAACAAAAAACAATTTACTTAAGGGTATGGAAAAATAAGAATGATTTCCTCAACAAAATCACTTTCTGCCCCCATATCTTAACAATTACCCACATTTATCATTTCTAATAATTACAAAGAAACTTCATAAGCAGAAGTCTTCTATTGTATCTGTTCACCTTCACAACTACAGGTATCTTTTCCTCACAGAAAAAATAGAAATAATTTAGCTCCATTCTCTCAACTTTTCCACTGTATGTTCTCTGATTAAGAAAACAGCCTGCCTGAAATCTCACTACTATTTGCCAAGTACAATAAATCTGAAAAGGACTACTTGATGATCTGGGAATGGGAGAAGCTAAAAAAGTATTACCCTAATTATTTATATTTTGTAAAAGGGCCTCTGTGATACTAAAGTGAGCCTTTTTCTTACTAGACTAACCCTCACCTTCACTATTTTAGAAAAACCAAGGCAGATTATCTGTTGTTTGCATAAATGCTTTAACATTACATGCCATTTCTTAGACAAATTAAGAGACCAATAGCTTGAGTATCTCTTACTTTTTGTTTCTAAAGAAGCAAAACCTATGTAATTAGTCTTCAGCATCATGCTGTCACATATTCCTGTATTGAGATATTTTCCCCCTTGAATTTCTAAAAATAATGTAGCATTTTGCTAAAATATTTAGGTGGCAAACATCTTTAGGAATTCCACTGAGCTTACGCCATCATCCCTTACTTTGAAAACAGCCCACTAAATTCCCAGTCACTATGTACATATTTGCTGCATGACCCTGCTTCTGACCAAAGCTGATGCTATCAAGGGGCAATTTATATCATAGCAGGCCAAACAGAATCTCTCTCTCAGGAAACTGGAAATGGAACTGAGATGCAGCCAGGTAAGCTGGTTGATTAAAAGAAGATTAAAGCTGTGGGGTGAATAAAGAAACAACAGTTAGTTGAGAGAAAATAGTAGCAACATAAAGCAAAGAAAATATGAAAACCCCACCTCTAGTCAAAGTCTTGAAGCCCAGTTATATTCCAGCCATTGGATTTCTTGAAAGCCTATCTTAGCTATAAATTTTTCTGCACTGTTTAAAGGTACATCAAGTTAGCTTCTAGCACTTAAAACCAAAAAGTCTAACTAATATAACTTACCTTCACCTTCTTCATCTTCTTCACCTTCTTCCTCTTCATCTTCTTCTTCCTCTTCAGCAATACTGTCTACTGTATGACGATCATCCTCATCCTCATCCTCTTCTTCCTCTACATCCACATCATCTTCATCATCTCCTTCTTCTTGCTGTTCCTCTTCTACTTCTCCTTCATCAGAATACTGACCTTCCTGGGGAACAGAATTCCGATCAGGAGAAATGGGCTCAAAGTAATCTTCTCTATGTGGAGCATCCTCTTCCTTGTCACCAGGCACTGAAAATTGATTTAAGGCAGAGATTACTTTTTAAATTTATTTTTCAATTACAGTTGACATACAATATTATATTAGTTTCAGGTATAAACACAGTGATTAGACATTTACATACTTTACAAAGTGATTGCCCTGGCACCATAGTTATTTTACTACTACTGACTATATTCCCAATGCTCTCCTTTACCTGCCCATGACCACTTTTATAACTGGCAATCTGTACTTCTTAATCCCTTTCATCCTTTTACCCATCCCCCTCACCCCTCCCATCTGGCAACTATCAATTTGTTCTCTGTATCTTTAAGTTTATTTTGTTTCCTCATTTTTTGTTTTTAGATCCCACATATAAGTGAAATCATGCATTATTCGCCTTCCTCATGGCTGGGTAAAATACCATTGTGTGTGTGTGTGCGTGTGTGTGTGTGTGTGCGCACGCGCGCACGCACACATATATGCATATATATATATATATACACACCTCTTCTTTATCCATTTGTTTAGCAATGAACACCTAGATTGATTCCATATGTTGGCTACGGTAAATAATACTGCAATAAACATGAGGTGCATATATCTTTTCAAATTCGTATTTTGGGTTTTTTCAGATAAATACCGAGAAGTGGAATTGTTGAGTCATATGATAGTTCTATTTTTAATTTTATGAGGAACCTCCATACTGTTTTCTATAGGGCTGCACTAATTTACATTCTCACCAACTGTGCATGAGAGTTTCCTTTTCTCCAATCCATACATTTGTTGTTTGCTGATTTACTGATGATCACCGCTCTGACAGGTGTGAGGTGATATTTCATTGTGGTTTCAATTTGCATTTCCCTGATGATTAGTGATGTTGAGCATCTTTTCATATGTCTATTAGACATCTATATGTCCTTTTTGAAGAAATGTCTATTCAGGTCCTCAAAACACAGATTATTTTAATAGTTTAAATAACATGAGGCAGCAGAATTGGATACTACAATTACTTAATGACATTTTGAATAATCTAGCTTATAAATACATATTTTTTAGTAGGCGCACATGCGCAGGAGAGGGGGAGGAGAGATAGAGAGGGAGAGGGACATGGACACAGACAGGAAGGGAGAGAAATGTGAAGCATCATCTTAGTTGTTCACTGATTGCTTTCTCGTACATGTCTTGATGGGGTGGGGGGGCTCAAGCCAGTGACCATGGGGTCATGTCAATGATCCCACACTCAACGTTCAAGGCAGTGACCTTGGAGTTTCAAACCTAGACTCTAAGTGTCCCAGGCCGATGCTCTATCTACTGCATGACTGCCTGGTCTGGCAAGTTAGCTTATACTTTTTTTTAAAAAGGTTGCTTTAAAAAAATTATTAACAGTATACATTGTACGACTTTATATAGTCAGAATCAAGTATACTATTTTATGTTCTAAAACCATAACTTTAGTTCCTTTCTTTTGATCTATTAAGTAACTGTGCAGACTTTTATTTCTTCTAATACATAGTGTTTATTTTTACTAACACTCTTCTGTATATACAATATAGCACATTAACACTTTTTTTTTCAAAACAAGTTGGCAACACTTCAAACGAATTAATTGATATTTTAGAAATAAGTTCATCTGCCAACATAAAAACACAAGGAAATATTGCACAGTAAGGGGAAGGAGTAATCATCAAGATTTGATTACTAGCATCTAATTTTTTTTTCTTTAATAAAAGCACTATTAACATTAATCAAGAGAGTAAAAAAAAAAATCCTAGAACTGATTTTATTTGTACCTGGTAAAGGCATGGGATCATCATCATCATCATCAGGTGGAGGGGGTCCTGGTGGAGTTCTTGGTCCCCTTGGCTGTGGTCTTGGAGGGCTTCCATTAAACTGCTCTTCTTTTTCTCCATCAGCTAGAGTTTTATCAGACAGAAAAAGATTTCAAGTTATGGCCCTGGTTAGTGGCTCAGTGGATAGAGAGTTGGCCCAGCATGCAGATGTCCCAGGTTCAAATTCCAGTTAGGGTACACAGGAGAAGGCACATAGGTAATTTGCTTCTCCCCACCCTCTCCCTTCTCTCCATCTTCCCTTCCTGCAGCCAGTGGCTCAATTTTTTCAAGTGTGGCCTCTGATGCTGAGGATAGCTTGGTTGGTCAGAGCGGCTCAGCCTCAGCCACTAAAAATGGTTCGGTACTCGAGCAACGGTACCATATGGGGTTGCCAGGTGAGCCAGGTCAGGATGCATGTGGGAGTCCACCTCACTATCTCCCCTCCTCTATCCATAAAAAATACACACACACACACACACACACACTATATATATATATTTTTTCAAGGTATTGATGTATAGAGAAATGAATACATGACAAAAATACTGTTCATCATTTGAGTTTTTCATCTTCAGCATTTACTAACTTTTCTGTGCTAATGTCTAATAGAAATTTTGTTAATTTATATTAATGAAAGATAGAATTTCTGACTTCTACATACCAAAATAAAATGTATATATTCATGAGCATTATCCCAGAGAAATGAACTTATTTTCCTTCAGGAAGGTGTACATGAATGCTCATACCAGCTTTATGTGCAACAATCAGAAACTGAAAACTACTGCCTAGCCTGTGGTGGTATGGTAGATGGTGCGCTTACCTGAAACACTGAGTTCACTGGTTTGAGACCCTGGGTTTGCCCAGTCAAGACATACTATAAGCAACCAGTGAACAGCTAGAGTGAAGCAACTACTTCCACCTCCTTTATAACGTCAATAAATAATATATTTAAAAAAAACTGAAAACTACCTAAATGGTCCTTCAATGACTGAATGGTTAAATAGACTGATACATTCATAAAATGTAATATTGCTCATTAATAAAAAAGAATGAGCCTGACCAGGCGGTGGCGCAGTGGACAGAGCATCGGACTGGGATGCGGAAGACCCAGGTTCGAGACCCCAAGGTCGCCGGCTCGAGTGCAGGCCCATCTGGCTTGAGAGAAAGCTCGCCAGCTTGGACCCAAGGTCGCTGGCTCCAGCAAGGGGCTGCTCGGTCTGCTGAAGGCCCGCGGTCAAAGCACATGTGAGAAAGCAATCAATGAACAACTAAGGTGTCATAATGGCAATGAAAAACTAATGATTGATGCTTCTCACCTCTCTCCATTCCTGTCTGTCCCTATCTATCCCTCTGTCTGACTCTCTCTCTGTCCCTGTGTAAAGAAAACAAAATGAAATATTGATGCATGCAACAAATTATGCTGAATAAAAAAAAGCCAATCTCAAAAAGATACTACTCCATTAAGTCCATTTATAGAACATTTACAAAATAATATAATTGTAGAGATAGAGAACAGATTAGTGGTTGGTTAGGGATGAGAGAAATGGGCATAGCTATAAAGAGTAATACTAGAGAAATCTTGTGATGGTATAGTCAAGTTTTTTGATTGTGGTGGTGGCTATGAAAGGCTAGACATGACATAAAGTTGCACAAAGCTAACACATATGCGTGAGTGTACACACACACAAGTGCATAATATATAATTGATAAAATTTGAACAAGCTCTACAGATTGTATCACTATCAATTTTCTTGTTTTGATATTGCACTACAGTTGTAAAAGATGTTAGCACTGGAAGAAGCAGTGAAAGAGTGCAGAGAATGCCCCTGTACATTTCTTGGCAAACTTTTAATTACATAAAATAAAAAGTTAAAAACATACATACACACGTATGCATGCAATACATGAAATGTCAATTTTAAAACAAGTCAGCAAATTTAACAAAATGTTACAATAGCTACTATGTGTCAGTCACTGTGATAAAACTAAAGACAAAAGAATAGATCAATAAAACTAAGATCTGGTTGTTTGAAAATATAAACAAAATGGAATGGACAAACCCTTTGCTAGACTCACCAAGAAAAATGAGAATTCAAATAAATTAAAAAAGAATAAAAGAGGAAATACCGGTCTTACAACTGAGACCACAGAAATACAAATACAAAGGATCATAAGAGACTACTATGAAAAATAATATGCCAAAAACTGAACAATCAGAAGAAATGAATAAATTTCTAGAAACATACAACCCATCAACACTGAACTATAATGAAATAGAAAATCTGAACACATAAATTACTAGTAAAGAGGTTGAATCAGTAATCAAAAATCTCCCAACACACAAAAGTCCAGGACCAGACAGCTTCATTACCAAATATTCAAAGAATTAATACCAACCCTTCTCAAATATTTTCAAACTATAGAAGAGTTTCAAGGAAACCCAAACTCATTTTATGAGGCCAAAATTACCCAGATACAAATACCTGATAAAAATGCCACAAAAAAAGAAAATTACTGGCCAATATTCTGATAAATACAGATGCAAAAATTCTCAAAAAAGTATTAGCAAACCAAATTCAATAATACATTAAAAGAATAACATACAATGATTAATTGGGATTTATCCTGGAGATAAAAGGATAGTTCAACATCCTTAATTCAATATTATATACCACATTAACAAAAGAAAGAATAAAAATTATATAATCAGCCCTGGTTGATTGGTTCAGCAGTAGAGTGTTGGCCCAGCATGTGGAAATCCTGGATTCGATTCCTGGTCAGGGCACACAGGAGAAGTGACCATCTGCTTTTCCACCTCTCTCTTCTCTCTCTATCTTCCCTTCCTGCACCCATGTATAGAACTGTTTGAGTAAGCTGACCCTGGGTGCTGAGGATGGCTCCATGGCCTTGCCTCAGGTGCTAAAATAGCTTGGTTGCTGAGCAACGGAGAAGCAGCCCTAAATGGGCAGATCATCACCCAGTAAGGGATTGCTGGGTGGATCCCCAATCTGGGAGCATGCGGGTGCCTGTCTGTCTGCCTCCCCACCTCTCATTTAATAAAAAAATATTTTTAATAAAATTATATAATCATCTCAATAAATACAGAAAACGTATCTGACAAAATTCAACATTATAAAAAAATCTCAACAAACTGCATATAAAAAGAACATACCTCAACATAAGAAAGACCATACATAACAAGACCAAAGATAATATACTCAACAGTGAAAGACTGAAATTTTTTCCTCTAAGATCAGAAACAAAACAAGGATTCATAGTCTCATGTCACTTTTATTTAACACAGTATTAGAAATTCTAACCACAGCTGTTAGGCAAGAAAAAAAATAAAAGGCCTCTAAATTGATAACATGCAGATGATGTAAATAGTAAATCCTAAATACTCCATCAAAAAATTGCTGGCTGACAAGACAGTGGCGCATCGAACTGGGATGCAGAGGACCCAGGTCCGAGACCCCGAGGTCGCCAGCTTGAGCGCAGGCTCATCTGGTTTGAGCAAAAGCTCACCAGCTTGAACCCAAGGTCGCTGGCTCGAGCAAGGGGTTACTCAGTTTGCTGAAGGCCCGTAGTCAAGGCAAATACGAGAAAGCAATCAATGAACAACTAAGGTGTCACAACGAATAACTGAAGATAGATGCTTCTCATCTCTCTCCATTCTGTCTGTCTGTCCCTATCTATCCCTCTCTCTGTCTCTGTAAAAAAAAAAAAAAAAAAAATTGCTGGAACTTGCCTGACCAGGCAGTAGAGCAGTGAATAGAGTGTAGGACTGGGACACAGTAGACACAGGTTTGAGACCCTGAGGTCGCTAGCTTGAGCACATGTTCATCTGATTTGATCAAGGTTCACGAGCTTGAGTCCAAGGTTGCTGGCTTGAGCAAGGGGTCACTTGGTCTGCTGTAGCCCCCAGTAAATGCAAATATGAGAAAGCAATCAATGATCAACTAAGGTACCGCAACAAAGAATTGATGCTTCTCATCTCTCTCTGCCTCTGTCAAACACACACACACATACACACACACACACAAAATGCCTGCTGGAACTAATTAATGAGTTTAGTAAAGTTGCAAGATACAAAATCAATGCACAAAAATCTGTTGGGTTTTTATATGAAAAGAATAAACTACCTAGAAATACCAAAAAAGGTGAAAAATCGGTAGTATACTGAAAACTACAAGATATTAATGAAAGATATTGAAGAAGACACAAATAAATGGAAAGATATTTTGTGCTCATGAATTGGAAGAATATTGTCAAAATGTCCATACCAATCAAAGCAATCTACAGATTTAATACAATCCCTATAGAAATTCAGCAGGCATTTTTCACAAAAAGAGACCAATCAATCCTAAAATTTGTACAGAACTACAAAATACCCAGAATAGCCAAAGCAATCATGACGTTAAAGAAAACAAAGCTGGAGAAATCACATTCTCTGATTTCAAACTATATTAAAAAGCTATAGTAATTAAAAACAGTATGATACTAGTCTAAAACAGATACACATATCAACGAAACAATAAAAAACCAAGAAATAAACCCATACATAAATGGCACTAATTTACAACATAGGAGCCAAGAATATACCATGGAAAGTACGTATCTTCAATAAATGGTGCTCAAGAAATTGGAAGGTCACATGCAAAAGAATATAATTGTATTGCTACCAAACTATTACAAAAATTAACTCAAACTCAGAATAGAATCAAGACTTAGACATAAGACCTGAAACCATAAAACCGTTAAAAGAAAACATAGGTGATTAGGTTCTTGACATAGCTCTTGGAGATCGTTTTTAAATCTGACACCAAAGCAAAAGCAACAAAAGCAAAAATATACAAATGAGACATCAAACTAAAAAGTTTCTGTACAGCAAAGGAAACCATCAACAACATAAAAAGGCAATCAACTGAATAGGAGAAACTGTTCACAAATCATGTTATCTGATACAAGGCTAAAATTCAAAATATATAAAGAACTCACATAACTCAACAGCAAGAAAAGAATCCAGCCTGACCAGGCAGTGGTGCAGTGGATAGAGTTTCGGACTGGGATGTGAAAGACTCAGGTTCGAGACCCTGAGGTCGCCAGCTTGAGCATGGGCCTATCCGGCTTGAGCAAAAGCTCGCCAGCTTGGACCCAAGGTCGCTGGCTCCAGCAGGGGGTTACTCAGTCTGCTGAAAGCCCATGGTCAAGGCACATATGAGAAAGCAATCAATGAACAACTAAGGTATCACAACGAAAAATTGATGATTGATGCTTCTCATCTCTCTCCGTTCCTGTCTATCTGTCCCTATCTATCTCTCTCTCTGACTCTCTCTCTGTCCCTGTAAAAAAGAAAAAAGAAAAGAATCCATTAAAAAATGGGCAGATCTGAAAAGATATTTTGCCAAATATATACAGAAGCCTCATAGACATATGAAAAGATGTTCAACATCACTGATCATCAGGGAAATGCAAATCAAAACAATGAGGTATCACCTCACACTTGCTGGAATGGCTATTATAAAAAAGATTAGAAATAGCAAGTGTCAGCAGAAAATGGAGGAAAAAGAATGTGTACTGTTGGTATAAATGCAAACTGGTTCAGTCCCACTATGGAAAACAGTAAAGAGGTTCCTCAAAAAATTAAAAACAACCACATGATCTAATAATTCCTCTTCTAGCTATTTACCCCTCAAAAATGAAAACACTAACTCAAAAAGATATATGTACCCCCATGTTTGCTGCAGCAATATTTACAACAGCCAAGACACAGAAACAACACAAGTGCCCATCAATAGATAAATGATGACCTCGGCTGGCTGGCTCAGTGGTAGAGCGTTGGCCCTATGTGTGGAAGTCCCAGGTTCGATTCCCAGCCAGGGCACACGGGAGAAGTGCCCATCTGCTTCTCCACCCCTCCCCCTCTCCTTTCTCTCTTCCCCTTCCACAGCCAAGGCTTCATTGGAGCAAAGTTGGCCCGGGTGCTTAGGATGGCTCCATGGCCTCCATATAAGTTACTAGAATGGCTCCAGTTGCAAAGGAGCAACGCCCCCTATGGGCATACTGGGTATATCCCAGTTGAGTGCATGCAGGAGTCTGTCTCTGCCTCCTGCTTCTCACTTCAGGAAAAAAAAAAAAAAAAGATGAATGATACAGAAATTATTCAGCCATAGATACAATCTCCCAATTTGCAAAATCAGCCAACCAGAGAAAGTCAAATACTATGTGATCTCTCTTATAAATGATATAAAAACAATATTTTTCATTTTATTTTAATTTTTTTTAAACTAAGCTCAAAGATAAAGAACAGATTGCTGGTTGTCAGATGTAGGGGAGAGGGGATGGAGAAATGAACTCTTTTTTTGTTTGGTTTATTTTAGTTTAAATAAATTTTAGTTTAAAAAAAGAAAAGACTAGAGACACAAATATAAAACACACTTGCTGCCCACAAAGAATTCAGTATAATAAAAGAGACAACAGAGCAAAGAAGAATGAAATGCTAAAAAAAAGTAAAAGATAAACTAGGTAAGACAAAAGCTAACCCAGTAGCTCAGTTGGTCAGACTGTTGTCCTAATATGCCAAGGTTGTGGGTTCAATCCACAGTCAGGAAACATACAAAAAGCAACCAAATGAATGCACAGGTAAGTGGAACAACAAATCAATGTTTCTCTCACTCAAATCAACAAATAAATAAAATTCAACAAGTGTTTAAATCAGGAGGGGTATTTCAGCCACAGAGGTACCCCTGAGGAACAAGGGCTCTTAGCTCCAGATCAGGCTCCCCAACCTACAGTTCCAGGCTCAGGGAGAGAAGTCCCCATAACTTACAGCTGTGAAAAACAGCAAGGATTGTGGCTGAGTGAGACAAAGGGCTGCTGGAGTCTCAGGTATTCCACTTAAAGGGCCCTCACACTGACTTCCTCCAACTCATTCATTCTGAGCTCCAGTGCTGAGGCAGCAGCTCAAAATGTGCCAGGGACCTAAAGGGAGGGGCTGAACTGTCTGGCTTTGAGGCAGAACTGGAAGGTGAGCTTTCTCCCAAACAGAAGCAGCTTTGCTGAACCTCCCCCAGACACACAGTAGGGGCGGCAGGAGCCCTGAGTCTTCCATCAACCTGGCTAACACCATTTGCCCTGCTCTGCCTGGGGATTCTGAGACCCCACTTCGCCTAACTAGTGGGCCCACCCAGGTTGCTTCTATTGTTATTTCCATACAAACAGCCTATCCTGACTCATGCCATGGACTTACCTAAATTCTCTCAAAGGTTCACAAAACCCAAATAAGCAGCATCTGACCTCAGTATGCCCAGTAATTTATACTAAGCAGCCCCAGGCCCAGCACTAGCAGCAATCTTGTTTACAGTATGGCCTCCCTCAGGCACTTCCAGCTCAGCATAAGTAGCTGCCACCTACATGTTGCTTTGCAGCTCATGCTGTGTAGCCCTAAGCAGGGCACAGGCCACAGCTGCCCTTGGCCTGCACCACCCAGGAGGCCCACGCTGGAGCACCACCTAACCAACTCCACAAGTGACACAATCAAGGGGCAGACTTTATGGGCAACAGAGCCCCACTAAATCAAGTCCTGCTTCATTGGGTCAGCCCCTGGACATCAAGATCATCCACTTTGATCACAGTCAGTCCTCTAAGAAGATTGGCATGGGGCTAAATCCCTCCCATTGTGACATGACAATAGCAAACAAGGCTCAACCATATCAGGAAATGTACACAGCTTGGAAGGGGTGGGGTATACTCCTGGAGTAACCAGCTTAGGTGACTGGAGAGGCTTGCACTGCTGGACCTGTAGGATACTTACTACATAAGGGCACTCTACCAAGATCAGAAGACTTAGCAGCTCTACCTAATACATAAAAATAAACACCGAGAGGCAGCCAAAATGGGGAGACAAAGAAACATGTCCCAAGTGAAAGAGCAGAATTCCAGGGAAAAAAATAAAACAGAGACAAGAAATGTATCAGATGCAGAGTTCAAAACAGCAGTTATAAGGATGCTCAATAAACTTAGAAGAGTAGATGAACTTAGTGAGACCTTCAACAAAGAGAAAGGAAGCATAAAAATGAAGGCAAAAACCCTAAAAAAGAACCAGTCAGGCCTGACCAGGCGGTGGCGCAGTGGATATAACATCGGACTGGGATGTGAAGACCCAGGTTTGAGACCCCGAGGTCGCCAGCTTGAACACAGGCTCATCTGGCTTGAGCTAAAAGCTCACCAGCTTGGACCCAAGGTCACTGGCTCGAACAAGGGGTTACTGGGTCTGCTGAAGGCCCGCGGTCAAGGCACATGTGAGAAAGCAATCAATGAACAACTATGGTGTTGCAACAAAAAACTGATGATTGATGTTTCTCATCTCTCTCCGTTCCTGTCTGTCTGTCCCTATCTATCCCTCTCTCTGACTCTCTCTGTCCCTGTAAAAAAAAAAAAAAAAAAAAAAAAAAAAAGAACCAGTTAGAAATCAAGAATACACTAATTGAAATGAAGAACCTATTACAGGGAATCAACACTAGAATAGATGAAGGAGAGGGGCAAATCAGCAATTTGGAAGCATAAAACACTCAACCCAAAAAGAGAAAAGAATCCAAAAATATGAAAATAGTTTAGAAGCCTCTGGGACAACTTTAAGAGTACCAACATTCGTGTCACGGGAGTGCCAGAAAAAAGCCAGCAAGAAAATAAAAACCTACTTGAAAAAACAATGATGAAAATTTCCCTAACCCAGCTAAGGAAGTAGCTAAATCTAAGTGCACAGAGCCCCAAATGAGATGAACCCAAAGGCCCACACCAAGACACATCATACTTAAAATGCAAAAGGTTAAAGACAAAGAGAGAATATTAAAAACAGCAAGAGAAAAGCAGTTAGTTACCTACAAAGGAGCTCCCATAAGACTGTTAGCTGATTTCACAACAGAAATTTTGCAGGCCAGAAGAGACTGGCACAAATTATTCAAAGTGATGGAAAGCAAGGACCAACAACCAAGATTACATTATCCAACAAGGCTATCATTTAAAATAAAAAAACAGAGATTTCCAGACAAAAAAATAAGCTAAAGGAGTTCACCACCACCAAATCAGTATTACAAGAAATGTTCAAGAGTCTTCTTAAAGAAAAAAAATATTAATAATAAAATGGCTATAAATACATATCTATCAACAATTTCTTTAATATAAATGTGCTAAATGTCCTAATCAAAAAATATACAGTGGTTGAAGCGATAAAAACCAAGACTCTTTATATATATGGTATGTATAAGATTCACTTCATATCGAAAGTCAAACAGGCTGAAAGATAAAAAAAATTCATAAATGTGGAAACAGAAAAATAGCTGGGATAGCAATACTTAGAGAAAAAGAAACTTTAAAACAAAGGCTACAAGAAAAAGAAACTTTAAAACAAAGGCTACAACAAGAGGCAAAGAAGGACCCACTAATTCTATTTCTGTATATTTATCTGAAGAAACCTAAAACGTAAGTCGAAAACACATATATATCCATACATTCAATCTAGCATTATTTACAACAGTAAAGACATGGAAGCAGCCTGGATGTACATCAATAGATAAATGGATAAAGAAGTGATACATCTATATAATGGAATATGACCCATCTGCAACAACATTGATGACCTAGAGGGTATTGTAGTGAGTGAAGTAAGTCAGAGAAAGATAAACATCATTTGAGTTCACTTATATGTGGAGTCAGTCTAGCTAGCAGATGTGCTGCTGAAGCAGGCACTATTATGTGGAATCTAAGACAACACAAACAAGCAGACTCAAAACAGACTCAGATGCAGTTAACATTTTGACAGTTGTCAGATGAAAGGAGAGATAAAGGGATGCGTGGAAAAGGTGAAGGGATTAAGAAGTACAAATTGGTGGTTGGAGAATAATTGTGGGGATGTAAATACAACACAAAGAATATAGTTAATAATACTGTAATAACTATGTATGATATCAGATAGGTACCAGATTATATAAATGTCTAATCACTGGGTCATACACCTAAGGCTAATATGATATTGTGCATGAACTGTAATTGAAAAATTAGAAATTATTTTTAGTATTCCAAAAATACATACCAAATTTATTGTCTGTTTATCAATTCTTATTTTTTAATTTTAGTTAGAGCAGGGGAGGCAGAGAGACAGATTCCTGCCTGCGCCCTGACCAGGATCCACCCAGCAAATCCACTGGTGGATTAGGGCGATGCTCTGCCCATCTGGGGTAGTTGCAACTGAGCCATTTTTTTAGCACCTGAGGCAGACACCTAGAAGCCATCCTCAGCACCCGAGGCCAACTTGCTTGATCCAATCGAGCCATCATCGGGGTAGGGGTGTGGGGAGGGGTGGAGAAGCAGATAGTCACTTCTCTTGTATGCCCTGACTGAGAATTGAACTCGGTACATCCACATGCTGGGCTGACACTCTACCACTGAACCAACCAGGCAGGGCTGTTTTTTAATTATTTTAAAGATGGGTTTGATAGTAAACCATAAATAACCACTGAACATTACATTTCCATATTTAAATTTTTAAAAACTACAGGTCAATTTAAAAGGCATTCTAGGAAAGTAGAGGAAGAAAACAAAATGTAACCACATCAACATAAAAAGAAACTCTTACAGGAAAAAATGTAACTCTGACAAGTACATTGTCAAGTCTTAAGGTTCAAAAGGTAAAAGAATCTTTGAATGAATTACGGCTTCCTGATTTAATGAACATAAATGTCACTGACAAAAGCAAATTTAAAAATCTCACCATGCTTTGGATTCCTTTTCAAACTTGGCTGTGGCTGAGGAGGTGGTGGAGGTGGAGGTGGAGGTGGTGGAGAGTCTCTATCATGACTTATCACTCTATCCACTGATCCATATATTGCCAGTGTCAGACAGTTATACCAGCCTCTTAGCACCAAACCATCAGTATTCACCTGATTTGTTAGGGGAAAATATCTTTCAAATTAATGTTTTAATATGCCAGAAGTAAACTGATATCAAATTACTGTGGTTCAACTTAAGTATTTAAAAGTACGCTGAAAATACAAAGGTCACTATTTGTGAAAATTTCACTCAGAAGCCTTTAAATGGACCTCAAGAGTTACCATACTTAAACTTGTCTCTACACTTTACATCAACCCTGTTCAAAATGCATCGCCAGATTTCCAACCAAGGGGATAGACACAAGAGTGAAATTAAATAGGAGTACTGCCAATTACCAAATTATACCCCAATAGTTACAGGAGTCATGAAGGTGCAAGGTGGCCAAAGTACAAATTGTACCCAGTCTCAAGATTTATAAAGTCCATTAACTTGTACAGCAGTCTTTTTACATGTTCAAGTCAAACACAAAGATATATTTATGTACCCACAAGCATTAAAAAATTGTTTTTGCAAAACTTGCTCCTAAAAAGATCAAAGACTTTATTGATGCCATTAACTTTTTCAATACTTTCGAATAAAATAAAAATAATTTTTATCCCAGAACTTATCTACTCTGATTCCTCTATTTTCACAATAACTAAGTTAGAGCAAATATTATCAACAAATAAGAAAATCAAAGTGTCAATAAAACCTGGACTGGAACATAAACCCCGACTTCCGAGCTCTCCTTACACTCTACCATATTAGGTAAAGAAGAAGTCATAAGTGGTAATGGAACCCCTTTTAGAGGCACAGTAAGGAACAAATCATTATTTTCCTTACTAATTCTAGCAAACTCGAGTAAAGGGAAACTTGGGAGCCAGAAGAAAGGCTGAAGGATTATGCCCACAGATTGATGAACTCTGAAATAGAAATCCCATTAGAAAGAAGATAAAGAGATAAGAAAACTTTTAGTCTAAACAGCAAGCAGAGGATTAAATATCCATATCCTGCCAGAAACAAACAGCATGTTGAGTAGACCCATAACAGAGGAAAGTACAGATGCTGACTGACCTCTTCCTGATTCGAGTATACAATTAGAAGTTTTATAAATTGAGAATCACATTACAATGTCTTTGTTCATTTTTAAATAGCTTCTAGATACAACAGGAATCAGGTAAGTGATGATATTCTGCAGAACTAGAACCAAATAAGATGACATTCGATATCACTGGTTTATCTGGATCAAAAACTCTAAATGGAGGTAAAAACAAACAGTAGTAACAAGTTGAAAACTGACTTTCATAATTACCTTTGAGTTGGGTCTAAAGATGATGGAAGTATTCTCATCATATTCCAGGCTGCCAAAAGAGTAGGAATAAATATATAGACTCAAACATTAAACATCACAGTTCATGAAAATTCTAGATTTATATTTTTAAAAATCATGCTAAATTTTCATTTTGATTTAACAAACTACAAAGTTTGAATTTTATTTACTCCCCCTAAAATGTTATTTAAAAAAGTATAAAACAAATCCCCTAGAGATTCTGATAAAATTGATTTGGGGTAAGGGTATCAGTATTTTAAAAAAGCCATCCAAGTTAATTCTAATATACAGCCAGAGTAGAGAACCATAGCATTATAGTATTCAAAGAATGTACTATACTGGTGTCAAAATTAAAACTTATTTTTATCAAGTAGGTACAGATATAAGAAAAACATTTTATAATATTAAAAATTAGCTACTTTCAGATTATCTAGCTTATTTAAAATAAAAGGTTAAAGTATCAATTTAACAATAAATGAGTGAAGAATCAAAAATGTCTAAAAAAACTGTTAATTCCTGATAGAAATTTTTCCATTTTTAATCTGCCTTTTAATTATTTCATTTTATACACAAATTCTAAAAGTAAACCCATTTAACAGTCAATTATTTTGCAGATATCAAAACTTTTAATAACACCTAGCATGTATTAAGTAATCCAAAAAGGAGGAATCTATTAATAAAGCTCTCATTTTATAAAATGACTATGAAATTTTAAATTATGCAGTAGTGTTAATACAAAAGACAGACAAAACATTAGCTCTCAAATTAGGTTATTACCAAATCATGATATGTACAAGAAATACATACATTCATACAAAGCAAACAAAAGATGGCTAAAGTTTCACACATTTAAAATTTTATTTTGTAAATAAACTCAACATTTTCCTAGGAGTATTTAATTTTTTAAATATTGCCAACCGATAAAACTAAACCCTGATTTCTTGGGCCCATAACCAAATATATCCTTTCTTCTATCTAAAGCAGTGGTTCTTAACCTTTTTTGAGGTACCAAACCCACCAGCTTCAAATGTGCATTCACCGAACCCTTCTTTAGTGATAAATATGATTTTTTTTTCCAAATTCAAGACATAGGTATGGTTTTTCACTGGTACACAAAATGAGCCGTGCATGAACATCACCTTGCTCAAAGAACAAAACCAACAAAGTGCATGAACTCACAACAAATGACGGTATTACTTTATTCTGGCCTCCGCGGCAGAGGCTTCTCCGAACCCCTGAGACCGACTCATCGAACCCCTAGAGTTCCATAGAACCCAGGTTAAGAACCACTGATCTAAAGAATAAAAAGGTTTGGTTACTAATTCATAAGTTTCTGGTGAAATTACTGAGTAGGTACATACCTTCCCAATCTATCAAAAACTGGAGCACTTGGTTTGCTTACATTGTTAAAGAATAAGTCTAATTGAAATGTGTGCGGAGATGTCTCCCTGTGAATGAGACAAAGTTAAAATATCAGCTTTTGCAATAAACAGTTTCTAAATTAAAACAAAAAGCAAAGTAAATACAATTTAAGATCACTTGTAGAATTAAGATGTTTCTAAGATTTAAATAACCAAAATATGCAGTTAATTTGAGTATTTTCTGTAATTCTTTTCATATCAAATTTTTAAGTAGCCAACTATCTACTCTGAGTATTGTTTAAAAAATTTATTTTTTCTTTATTAAGTGAGAGGCGGGGAGGCAGAGACAGACTCCTGCATGCGCCCTGACCAGGATCCACCCAGCAAGCCCTCTACCAGGTGATGCTCTGTCCATTTGGGGCCACTGCTGTGTTGCTTGGCAACTGAGCACCTGAGGCAAGGCCAGGGAGCCATCCTCAGCACCCGGGTCAACTTGCTCGAACCACTCGAACCATGGCTACAGAAGGAGAAGAGGGGACGGTGGAGAAGTAGATGGTTGCTTCTCCTTTGTGACCTGACCAGTAATCAAACCTGGGACTTTCGCACACTGGGCTGACACTCTATCACTAAGCCAACTGGCCACCGCCATTATTTAAAAAAATTTTAATCATCAAGACTGACCAGTGGTGGCCCAGTGGATAGAGTGTAGACTTGGGATGCTGATGACACAGGTTTGAGACCCCAAAGTTACCAGCTTGAGCAAGGGGTTACTGGTCCTGCTAGAGCTCCCTGGTCAAGGCACATAAGAGAAGCAATCAATTAACAACTAAAGTGACAGAACTATGAGCTGATGCTTCTCATCTCTCTCCCCTCCTGTCTGTCTCTGGCTCGCTCTTTCTCTCAGTAAAAAAAAAATTTATTCATCAAGTATCTTTTGCCTGTCACTTGGACCATTCTGAAACACCTAACTATTTAGAAATTTTAACCTATTTTAAAAGCTAATTCTAATTGGGGTACTTAATTTTATAATTCTTTGTATCATTTTCTTTCATTAGCAAAAACAATCAGAAGTTAACTGATTTCAAGTTGTATATTATGACAGCTTGATTTCAACTTCATCTATATTAATACAAAAAACTATAGTAATTTTAGCATCAGAGCCCTAAATTAAAATCTGAAATGAAATTTACATAGCAGCAATTTACACAAATATTTTGATTTTTTAATATATTTACACTATTAAGATTAAAGCCTATTTAAATTGCATTAGAATAAAATCTTTCTACACTTGATATATATTTCACCCTTAGTTGAAATTCCTTGGACTCAACTAAAATCTTGATTTTAAACACTGCATGCTTTGTTGTTTATTTACAAAACATCCAAATATTAAAAAGTGTAATGCCCAAAGTACTATCATAATGGTTCCTCCATGCATTTCTGGCAGACATACAAACAAATATACTCATTCTGAAAGACAATTACGTTAATAAAATTCAGGGGACTGAGAAAATATTCACACCATTTGATCCAGAAATACTTTTTTCTAGAATGTGTCTCTATAGAAACATTGATATGCAAATATTTTTCCAATAGGATTATACTATTACTTGTAGTTTGAAAACCATCTAATGGTTCCCACATGAAGAACTAGCCAAATAAAGTATAGTACCATCATTCATTAGATTATGCAGTCACAAGAAATCATATTTTCAAATAAAATTGGATGATGTGAAAGTATTCCTGACAAAATGTTAAATGTAATAAAGGAATACACAGAATAGTATACAGTGAGATCGAAATAACATCATACATTTACCTTACCTGAATTCAACTATATGTGCTCAACAACTTTAGTCTCTCCTTCCTATCCTTCCTCTTCAAACTAGACCCTGATCTCCTATATCACCCCCCAAAAAAAGGGGGGAAAGCAGAAATGTAAATTCTTTATTTCTAAGGCACCAAAAACTCAGGTCCTGGTCACTGGAAAGTGATTTAAAGAATCAGTGGGGGTCCTAGCCAGTTGACTCAGTGGATAGAACGTTGGTCTGGCATGCAGACCTCCCGGGTTCGATCCCTGGTCAGGGCACACATAAGGAATGTGTGCTTCTCTATCCTTCCCCCTCTACCTTCTCTCTCTCCTCCCCTCTCTCAGCAAGGGGCCAAAAGCTTGATTACTTCAAGCTTTGGCCCCAAGTGCTGAGGAAAGCTCAGCTGATTCAAGCACCAGTCCCAAATGAGGGATTGCAGGGTGGATACAGGTCGGGGTGCATGCAGAAGTCTGTCTATCTCCCCGCTCCTCTCACTTAAAAAGAAAAGAATCAATGGTGCCCTGGCCAAATCGCTTAGTTGGTTAGAGCATTGCCCTAACACACCAAGGTTGCAGGTTTGATCCTTGGTCAGGGCACATACAAGAATCAACCAATGAGTGCATGGATGGGTGGAACAGTGGGTCGATGTTTCCTTCTTTCTGTCTTTCTCCCTCCCTAACACCCCCACTCCAAAATCAATCAATAAATAAATAATTTTAATTATCAATGGTAACTGCACTAGACTTTTATCTTAAAACTTGACTCAAGCTAACCTTGTGTAATGTACCATATTTACAAAAAAAATAACTATATATACAAATGCACACATATATTTAAAAAAACAATGCACATGGGCCCCAGATGGGGGTTGCCAGGTGAATCCCAGCTGGGAAGCATGCAGGAGTCTGCCTTACTATATCCCTTCCTCTGACCTAAAAAACAAACAAAAAAACCCCCACAATGCATCAAATGTTAGGCTTC
Source organism: Rhynchonycteris naso (assembly GCA_037038555.1). Classification (NCBI taxonomy): domain Eukaryota; kingdom Metazoa; phylum Chordata; class Mammalia; order Chiroptera; family Emballonuridae; genus Rhynchonycteris; species Rhynchonycteris naso. The sequence continues at coordinate 247,312,929 of CM072998.1, forward strand.
TCTCAGGATGGAGGGCTTATAAGAATTTTAATTTTACCTATACAATTCTGATTTTTATAGTGAGAAAAAAACACATGCAAAATATGTTGCACAAATATAATTTGATTATAACATTACTTTCAACCTTGAGATGTCAGTTTTCCTAACATCCTACACATTTGTGTAACTGAATATTTTATTTTACTGTTTGTAACATATTGTGTATAAAGTTGTTTCTGACAATTTCACAGTTGGAAATTAAACCATGAACACCCAATCACCCTCAAAAATAACTTAGAAAAAGGAGAAAGATAAGAGAGAAAATGTAACAAATACTTTTACCCACTGCAGCTATTGGTAGAGATCCAAATGGCCGACTGTGGTACCTAGCCTCCAAAATGGACCCCAAAGATCCCTGGATTTCTGATATTCATACCCTTGCGTAGTTCCCTCCCACACTGTAGCAGTATATAAAATATGTAGCCAAGAGAATACAGAAAAAGTTAAAGTATTCACTTCTGATATTAAGTTATAAAACACACTGGCTGTGACTTCCTTTTTGGGCATGTTCTCTCACTCTTGGATTACTCAACTCTTGAGGACTTCATGTTGTGACATGAGCAAACCATAGAGCAGGGGTCCCCAAACTATGGCCCACAGGCCAAACTGCGGCCACCTGAGGCCATTTATCTGCCCCCGCCACACTTCCGGAACTGGCACCTCTTTCATTGGTGGTCAGTGTATGGAGTACTGTATATGATGGCCCTCCAACAGATGAGGGACAGTGAACTGGCCCCCTGTGTAAAAAGTCTGGGGACCCCTGCCATAGAGAGTTATCTCCTGGCAAGGAACTGAAATGTTCTACTAACAACCATTCTGTGAGCTTCTAAGCAAATGCTCCAGCCCTAGTCAAATCTTCTGACTGCAGCCAGGACCATTATCTTGACCATAACCTATGAGAGAACTTGAGCCAACTAAGCAACTCCCTGGGTCCTGACCCTGAGAAATAGAGTTAGATAATAAATGTTTTATTGTTTTAGGCTGCTAAATTGGCTAATTTCTTATGCAGCAATAGCTAAGTAACAGACCTTTCTTGACCAAAAGCAATACAATTAGAGAAGACTACAGGATATACCATAATGACTCCTTTCCTATTGTATACATATCTCTCTTTATAGGAAAAGTAGGAGTTTAAGGGAAAAAAAATACGAGTTTTTATTTCCTTAAACATGAAAAAAAGATATCAAGTTAATCATAATGATCTCTTATTATAAACACTAAACATTCTTATTGCCTTGTTTTGCATTTTACTTTTGAATGACCTGAAAGTATTTGAAGATTTTATATCTACTTCTAAAAATAACCAGCTACTTTTCATAGTTAAGAAAGAAGTAAATCCCGCCCTGTCCAGTTGGCTCAGTGGTAGAGTGTCAGCCTGGCATGTGGATGCCCTGAGTTCAATTCGCATTCAGGGCACACAGGAAAAGCAATCACCTGCTTCTCCACCCCTCTCCAACCCCACCTTACCCTCCCGCAGCCGTCGCTCGACTGGTTTGAATGAATTGGACCCAGGCACTGAGGATGGCTCAGTGAAACCTCTCCCTCAGGCACTAAAAATAGCTCGGTTGCAAACATGGGCCTCAGATGGGCAGAACATTGGCCCAAGACATTGCAGGTTGGATCCTGGTCGGGGTGCATGTGGGAGTCTGTCTCTCTATCTCCCCTCTTCTCACTTGGAAAAGATGACAAAAAAGAAAAAAAATATGTTTTTACTAAAATCTATATACTTCTTTTGTGTGTGTGACAGAGTCTGATAAAGGGACAATAGGGACAGATAGACAGGAAGCGAGAGAGATGAGAAGCATCAATTCTTCTTTGGGGCACCTTAGTTGTTCATCGATTGCTTTCTCCTATGTGCCTTGACCGGGGTGGCTACAGCAGACCAAGTGACTCCTTGCTTGAGCCAGCGACCTTGGGCTCAAGCTGGTGAGCCTTGCTAAAACCAGATGAGCCTGAGCTCAAGCTGGCAACCTCGGGGTCTCGACCCTGGTCTACTGCGTACCAGTCCGACGCTCTACCCACTGCGCCACCGCCTGGTCAGGTGAAACCTGTATACTTTTATTTTCTTTCTTTTTCACAGAGACAGAGAGAGAGTCAGAAGAGGGATAGACAGGGACAGACAGAGAGGAATGGAGAGAGATGAGAAGGATCAATCATCAGGATTTTGGTGTGATACCTTAGTTCAGGGGTCAGGAACCTTTTTGGCTGAGAGAGCCATGAACGCCACATATTTTAAAATGTAATTCCATGAGAGCCATACAATGTGTTTAACTAAATACAAGTAGATGTGTGCATTTTATGTAAGACCAACACTTTTAAATTACAGTAAGTCTCTGAATTCTTTTTAATAACGTTATGCTGTTGCTAACCAACGATGAATAAAGTACTTCTTACCATTAATGAGACTTCTGGTGCTGCATGGTTTTGCTGATGGCTTTGTAGTCTGGTTGATATATGGTGAGGTTAAGCTTCATGCAGGTATTGAGACTTCCATCCGTTAAATGTGATCATAGGTTGGTCTTAACGTTCTTTAGATGTGAGAAAGACTGCTCACATGCATACGTAGAGCCAAACATTGTCAGTACAGCAATACTCACACGCTGCAGTGTGTGATATGTGAGGAGAAGCGCGTTCCAAGTTTTGACAATCAGCTGGTCCATGGGTTGAAGTTTTTTTATTTCTCCCCACTTTTGTTTGCTCGCCAACTCTGCTTGCTGTGGTGCAAGTCTTTCCAAATCTTCACCTAGTGACTTGAACTTACTCTCTCACATGTCTGAGGCCTTCAGATCAGCAACTTGTAGCTCAAAATCTCTGATGGAGACACCAGGGATGTAACTCAGGTCGGCGCTGTCCACTGCACACTCGTGTGGATGGGTGATGAACTTAAAAAGACGAGTGCGCTCACGAAATTCTCCAAAGCACACTGTGAATGACTGCAGATTAGATGTGAAGCCCGCTAGCTGCTGGAGATTAAGATGTTGAGCAGGGTCACTTGCTTGCATGCATCTTTAAACTCTCCCAAGTTTTTCAAAGTATAGTAAATGACCTGTTTCAATGTTGGCGATGAAGAGGTCCAGCTTGTTTTCAAATGCAAACACTGCTTGCTGAAGGGATAAGACTGTATTTCCAACACCTTGCATTTTCACATTGAGCTAGTTCAGATGTTCAGTCATGTCCATGAGATAGTAGAACTTTAGGAGCCACTCAGTGTTAGCTAATTCAGGATGCTCAACCTTTTTCATTTCAAGAAAAGTCCGGATTTCACTCAGACAAGCCGCCAAACAGCTAAGCACCTTCCCTCTTGACAACCAACACACATTGTCTTGCAGAAGCAGACCAGGATAATTATTCCCAACTTCATCCAGCAGTGTTTTAAACTGGCGATCATTTAAAGCTCGGGCAACAATAAAGTTGACCACCCGAATGACCAGTGATATCACCTCACCAAGCTGCTCGCCACACATCTGACCACAAAGTGTCTCCTGATGTAGGATGCAATGAAAACTTAGGATGGGTCTCTTTTCATGTTCACAAAGAAGCACTACGAATCCTCTGTTTTTCCCCACCATGCACGGAGCATCATCAGTACACACCAAAATAAGTCTATCCATTGGTAGATGTTTTTCTTTCGCGAACTCAGTGAAAGACTTGAATAAATCCTCCCCTCTTGTTGTCTCTTTCATAGGCAAAACAGCAAGACTTTCCTCACTTAGTGTGTCACCGACAGCATACCTTGCAATCACACTGAACTGAGATAAATGCCTTACATCTGTTGACTCATCCAAAGCGAGAGAAAAGAATGGTGCTGCATTTATGTCCTTCACTTGTGTTGCCTCAGTTTTGCCATTATGATGGTACGATCGTGAACAGTTCTTGCCGACAGAGGCATGTCTTTTATTCATTTGATTATCTTGTCTTTATCCAAAAAGTAGTCAAAAAATTCACTGGCAACATCAAGCATGAATGTTTTGGCATACTCCCCATCTGTGATTGGCTTTCCGTTTCTCACAATTGCTAAAGCACCAGCAAAACTAGCTGAATTCCAGTTACCTTGTTGGGTCCAAACATGGAGTTGCTGCTGACTAGCCTGCACTCTGCACAGTAGCTTTTGACATGCTTTCTTCCTGCTGTTCCCCCGCTAAATATTTCGAAGCAAATATAGTATGGCGTGTGTCGAAGTGTCGCTTTATATTTGACCGTTTCGTCAATGCCATTTTATCATTGCATATTAGACGCACTGCAGAACCTTCTCTCTCCACAAAGGCGAATTCCTCTATCCATTCCTGCTGAAAAGTACGATACTCATCTTTTTTTCTTTTAGCCATCTTCTTCGTCAAAAGGGTTTCTGCAATTAGCTAGCTGACTACTTAAGAGGAAAGTTTACTTGTGACCTCACAACGACCTGTGTACATTACACATTATCCAATAAAAATTTGGTGTTGTCCCAGAGGACAGCTGTGATTGTCTCCAGCCACCCACAACCGTGAACATGAACGGTAGGAAATAAATAGATTGTAATACATGAGAACATTTTATTTTTTTAATGATATTATTTTTTTTATTAAAGATTTGTCTGCAAGCCTGATGCAGCCATCAAAAAAGCCACATCTGGCTTGCGAGCCATAGGTTCCCGACCCCTGCCTTAGTTGTTCATTGACTGCTCTCTCATATGTGCCTTGACCGTGGGCCTTCAGCAGACCGAGTAACCCCTTGCTCAAGCCAGCGACCTTGGGTCCAAGCTGGTGAGCCTTGCTCAAACCGGATGAGCCCGTGCTCAAGCTGGCGACCTCGGGGTCTCGAACCTGGGTCCTCCGCATCGGACCCAGTCAGAAGCTCTATCCACTGTGCCACTGCCTGGTCAGGCCGAAACCTATATACTTTTATTAACCAATGTCACATCAATAAATTCAATAAGAATAAATTAGTTAACTTTAGAAAGAGTATGTTTCTAGGAAAATTTTTAGCCAAAAATACTTTTAAAAGGAAAGTTGGCTTACCCATATGCTCTATTGTCAGGCAGGCTGCTATGGGCTCTTACTCCTGGTGGTATGACTCGAACTTCATTGATATAAACCACACATGGAAAACGAACCACGTCTATATGAGAACTTTGCTTTAAAAAGGGGAGAAGAACATACTGTAAGCAAAACACTTTACTCCAAATTCATTCATATTAAGAAAATTTACTCACTTTTGTTTCATTCAGAATGTCATAATCTTAAACTCCTTTTCATTAAAACAGTATTATATTAATTACAATGCTGTATGATCATTTTAAAAATAGTTGATGGTAAATATGATTAGTTAAATCTCACCATTTGTATAATTATATTTTCTGCAGTGTATTTTCCTCCCTGATGTTGAGCATAGGCCATTTGCTTAATGGAAACCTCAATACCCAGATACCTTTTAGAATCCTGACTTTTTAGATTTTTAGAAATGTAATATAATGCAAGTAACTGCTTATTATTTAAGACTTCTGAGCTTAAACAGTGGCTTCTAGGACAGTATCTTGTAATAAAATTATTAATATTTCTGCAGTCACATGTATAAATATTCACACTACAGATTTTTTTTTTGAGAGACAGAGAGGGAGAGTGAGAGAGGGAGGCAGGAATGGAGGGAGACGAGAAGCATTAACTCGTAGTTGTGGCACTTTAGTTGTTCATTGATTGCTTTCTCATATGTGCCTTGACTGGGGGGCTCCAGCCAAGCCAGGGACCCTGGGCTTCAAGCTAGCGACCTTTGGGCTCAAACCAGGTAGCCAGTGACCTTTGGGTTCAATCCAGGAAGCCAGCGACCTTTGGGCTCATGTCAATGATCCCACGCTCAAGCTGGTGACCTTGCACTCAAGCCAGAGACCTTGAAGTTTGGAACCTGAGACCTCAGTGTCCTAGCTCTATCCACTGCGCCACCATTGGTCAGGCTAGATACAGATTCTAACTAGCATCATGTCAGTTCAGATCAGACTGCATGTCCAAATGAATTCAAGGCAGATTTCCACAACATTTTCAACTTCTGAATTATAGATCTAAAACTTCTGTATTTAAATTAGCTTAATCTATTAAACTCAACATACCAACTATCAAATATCAAAAAAAGCCATTTAGGTACTGAATAATCAAGGTAAACCCCCTCTGAAATATAAATATACAAACTAAGCTTATCATAATAAAAGAAATGGACAACATAAATTTAGTGTATACATATTTATTTTTATCATTTGACATAAGATCAAACAAATGAAGCTCTTATAAGCAATAATTTTAAAAGAAAAATTTCACTTGCTTTTAGACTGTTTTACATCAACTTTTCCAAACAGTTCAGACAATCATCATTACCTAGTGATCTAAATTCATGATAGTAAGAGCAATTCACATAATCTGCATCTAGAAAGACAGTTTTCAGTCTCTTTTTTTACTTACTGATTTGAGAAAGAGAAAGGAAGGGAGGGAGCGGAAGGAGGGCGAAATAAGGGAGGAAGAGAGAAAGAGAGAGACAAGCATCGGTTTATTATTCCAGTTATTTATGTTCAATGGTTGATTCCTGTCTGTGCCCTCACTGGGAATAAACATGCAACCTTGGTGTACTGGAACAACGCTTAACAAAACAAGTTACCTGGCCGGGGCCAGTCTCTCTTGAAGCTGCAGACTATCAAGCATCTCAACAGACCAAAAGACTGTTTCAAATTTGTCTTTCCCAAAACGTGACAGAGGATGATTTTCCAATTTTGAAATTTAAACTCAGAGATTGTAATTAAAAACACAGGGCAAAGGAATCTTAATGTTTACTATTCAAATGCTATAAACTCTCAAAGATACAAATGAAACAGGATAAATGCAAAGTGAGTCTGATTGCTAGCTGTTTTCCAATACCTATTTTCCTGTAAGAGAAATCTGAGATGGGCACAAGTGAACTAAAGACTGGATTTCCTATACTCCTAAGAAGCCAGTGAGAACATATGACTACTAAGTTCTGGCAAGTGGGATGTATATAAAAATTAGGTAGGCAACTCTGGGTCATGTCCTTAATGGGATGGTTCAGACTTCAGGAACTCCTTCCACCTTTCCCACCAATATTCTTTTACCTTTCTAGAACACAGACATTATGGTAAACTATCATAATCAAGGTAGAAAATACCCTAAAGATGGCAGGAAAAACAGTAAAAAATAACCTAGAGCTGTCATATTAGCCCTAGAATACTTACATCCAGATTATTGAGAGATAATCCTATCATCCAATCCACTGTTACTCTGACTTTTGTGACAGCAGCTCAATTTGTATCTTAATTATTGCAAATATAATGTAGGTATTCAACAAATATTACAAAAGATTTATATAAAATAAGCATTTTGCCTCAAACCTTGGTGTTATGTTTCCTTCCTATAAGGAACTCCTCTACTAAAAAAGTCCCTTACAGTCTGCCCGGGTCAGTTGGCTCAGTGGTAGAGCAATGGCCCAGCATATGTAAGTCCCAGGTTCAAGTCCCGGCAAGGGCACACAGGAGAAGTGCCCATTTGCTTCTCTGCCCTTCCCCCTTTTCCTTGCTCTCTGTCCCTCTCTTCCCCTCCTGCAGCCAAGGTTCCATTGGAGCAAAGTTGGCCCGGACACCGAGGATGGCTCTGTGGCCTCCACCTTAGGTGCTAGAATGGCTCCGGCCACAACGGAGCAATGCCCCACATGGACAGAGCATCGCCACCTGGTGGGCATGCCGGGTGGATCCCAGTCAGGCGCATGCGGGAGTCTGTCTCTCTCTGCCTCCGTGCTTCTCACTTCAGAAAAATACAAAAAAAAAGCCCCCTACAGTCATATGTTACTTAATGATGGAACACATTCTGAGAAATGTGCCGATAGGTGATTTCGTCATTGTGTGAACACTTAGGGGCCATGAAACAAAACAAGAAATTAAATAAAGCATAAGAGAAAATGATGCAACAAGAGATGAATAAACACAAGATATAGAAGTGCTGCTGGCATAACACAGCAGTTTTTCAGCATACCTTTTATAAGTATTAAAAATACACTCTAAAACAGTTGTTCTTAACCTGGGTTCTATTGAACCCTAGGGGTTCGATGAGTTGGTCTCAGGGGTTCGGAGAAGCCTCTGCCGCGGAGGCCAGAATAAAGTAATACCGTAATTTGTTGTGAGTTCATGCACTTTGTTGGTTTTGTTCTTTGAGCAAGGTGATGTTCATGCATGGCTCATTTTGTGCACCAGTAAAAAAACATATACCTATGTCTTGAATTTGGAAAAAAAAAATCATATTTTATTTATCACTAAAGAAGGGTTCGGTGAATACACATATGAAACTGGTGGGTTCAATACCTCGAAAAAGGTTAAGAACCACTGCTCTAAAACAAGTAATAAATATATAAACCTGTAACATAAGTTATTTATTATCAAGTATTATGTACTGTACATAATTGTAAGTGCTATACTTTTATGACCAGCAGCATCACCAGCCTCACCATAAACAAGTGAGCAATGTGTCAAACTAGAACAGAGGTCCCCAAACATTTTACACAGGGGGCCAGTTCACTGTCCCTCAGACTGTTGGTGGACTATAAAAAGAACTATGAAAAAATCCCTATGTACACTGCACATATCTTATTTTAAAGGAAAAAAACAAAACTGAAACAAATACAATATTTAAAATAAAGAACAAGTAAATTTAAATCAACAAACTGACCAGTATTTCAATGGGAACTATGGGTGCAGATGCATCCTGTGCTACTCTCACTGACCACCAATGAAAGAGGTGCCCCTTCCGGAAGTGTGGCAGAGGCCGGATAAATGGCCTCAGGGAGCAGCATGCGGCCCGCAGCCCATAGTTTGGGGACCCTTGTACTAGGATATTACAACAGCTCTGACACTAGATGATAGTAATTTTTCAGTTCCATTATAATCTTATAGGACCACTATCATAAATCCAGTCCATTGTTGACCAAAACATTGATATGCAGCACATGACTATACATAGAAGCTCCTTTACTTATATGGTTATAAATTCTCATTAATATTTACAAAGGAAGCTTAGAACAGAAGTTTATCAACTCTATCCTCCTCCATCCTGCCTGCCACTAATTAATGACTGGTGTCAGTAATAGTATATAGTCACTGTGGACCTACAAAAATGAACTTAAGGTTTTATAAACTGCCTTCCAAAAACTATTTTGTTTGTAAATAGAAGATTTTCTGTATTAGGTACTATCACTTTTATTCAACAATTATTTATTTTTAGTGAGAGGAGGGAATGCAGAGACCGACTCCTGCATGTGCCTTGACTGGGATACATGCAGCAAGCCCACTAGGGGGCAATGCTCTGCCCATCTGGGGCCCTTGCTCCATTGGAACCAGAGCCGTTTTAGTGCCTGAGGCGGAGTCCATGAAGCCATCCTTAGCATCCGGGGCAAACGCACTCTAATCAAGCTTTAGCTGCAGGAGGGGAGGAAAAGAGAGAGAGAAGCAAGAGAGGGAGGGGTGGAAAAGCAGATGGGCATGGCTCCTGTGTGCCCTAACAGGGAATTGAACCTGGGACATCCATATGCTGGGCTGACGCTCTATCACTGAGCCAACCAGCCAGGGCCAAATAATTATTTCTAAACATTTATTAAATGTCTACTATGTTCTAAGTTATACTAGGTCCCATGGTTACAAAGACAAGACAATCTCTGTCACTAAGGAACAATCTATTGTGGTAGACAAATAAAATGCTCTGATACAGACACACAAGAAACATGAAAATTCAGAGTAGTACTTACCAAACTCAGATTTGTGGGGGGAAAAGTGTCAGGGAAGGTTTACCAAAAGTATAACCTGAAATAATTAATTCTTCAAGGAAAACAATCAGCAGAAGAGAAAGAAAAGCTTTTCAGGCAAAGGATGAAGCATGCAAAAAAGGAAAGCAAATAAGAATTTGGAAGGGTCAAGTAATTACAGGCATAATTCACCATGATTTACAGGGCAAAACAGGGAAGGGAAATGGGGCATAGTAGCTAAGTACAATTAATAGAATTTTAAGAAACAAAGTGTTCATCCACTTTCAAAAGTCAACTGCAAATCCATTATCACCATCTAGGAGCTCTCTCCTGAGCTCAAGACTACTAGATACAACTGCCAACCGGGTATCTCCATTTTAATGTCCCTCTGGAACCACAAACTTGGTCAAGTCCAAAAGTGAACTCTCCTATATCAGTGATAGCACCACCATCCACACAATGGCCATGACAGAAACCATAATCATCCTTGGTTTCTTTCTCATCCCCTTCCACCTAAATTGTTATCCACCCAAACATCAAGTCCCATTGATTGAACCTGTAAAGAGCTCCCAAATATATGTAATTCCCTCCATTCCTGCTGTCATGCCTCTAATTCTAGACATTTATGTGCTCTACTATGAAACAAAGCAACAGTGTTCTAAATGGGTTGTGCTTCTTTCTTGCCCCCCTCCAACATATTCTTCTACGGCAATGTGGTCTTTCCAGAATGTAAATGTACCACTTCCTTGTTCCATACCATACCCAGCCCAAAATCCTTGGTCATAAAAACAAGTATGCCCTCTTCTAATCAATTTAAATGTATAGCCCAACATACAGCTAGTGCTCGACTTATGACCACGATTGGTTCTGACCCGTCGTAACACGATTTGGTCGTAAGTTGAGTAGGCTTACGTACAGTACTGTGAAATGATGTTATAAAAATGTTTAAGTCATATTTTATCATAATTTTCTTTCATTATTGTTATATATCATAATTTTCTTTGTTCATTTTATGCCATTTGTATCATCTCTACACCATTTTGTTTTTTATTTTTACATTCGTCAGGTTTAAGTAAAACACTGCATTACCAGTACAACTGGTTTAATATTTGCAAAACATACAAAATTACAAAATACAGGTGCATACAAAAACTGCTCCAGACACGGAGCAGTCGTGGCTAGCGACTGTGGTCATAAAGTCGAATGGTTGTTAAGTTGCATAGGTCGTAAGTCAATCAATACCTGTACCATGCTCTTTCTCATCTTTATTATGCTATTGTCTCTGCTTAGAATCCTCACACTCCTCTATCCTGATGCTTTTCAGATGTCAACTCTTTCTTGAAAGATGAGCCAGATTGAGTCCAGGTAGGTGTCACTCCCTTATATATCCAAAATCTCACATCAAACTAAATTATAATCACTTCTTTTATCTCTTTCATTAGAGTGGTGTTTCAGAAAGACAAGAATATCCATAGGGCTTACTGTATTCATTTAATGAGGACTTGTATTAGTTGCTTAATAAGAATTTATTAAATTGTGTTTTCAGAGTTTAAAACATTGCAATGATGTAAGAGCTTAAAATACCTAGAGTACATAAACCTAGGAGACAGGTTGAACAGTTAAACACGAAAATCATAGAAGGGTTATGATTAGGGAGCTAACAAAAATATGAATAGATTGGTCAGATTCCAGGACTCCGAGCCCCATCTATCCACTCAGAAGGGGTCATTATATGTTTAAAAGTCACAGCACAGATATCTACCCCTCCTTTCTCTTTATCATCTCTTCTCTTTTACTCTCCCCTAAAGGTAAAAGTAAGGTTATCTCATCTATTCCTACCATTTCAATTATCATTTCTGTTCAGATGAGTTCCAAATTGGTTGCTAAAGAAACTGAAATGAAGTAGGACTTTCTAGCCTCAATGACTTTCATAAGACTGACTTTTAACCCAGCAATTCTACTCTGAAAATAATTAAGAATGTATAAAATACTTCAGCATCAATAATATATCACTGTTAAAAGTTAGAAGCCTAAATGTAGGAGAATTTAATATATAAATAGCATTGCCACTTAAAGAAATAATACGCAGCCAATAAAAATGATATTGCATAGACTATCTAGGGAAGGAAGCAGAAGGCCTGGGGAGAGGGATGAGAGAAAGACTTTTTATTGTACACATTTCTGTACCGTTTGAATTAGTACCTCATACATGTATTACCTAATGAATGAATGAAAGAAAGAAAGAAAGAAAGAAACAAAGAAAGAAAGAAAGAAACAAAGAAAAGAGAAAAGAAGTAATGTTTAAAAATAAAGCTTAGCCTGACCAGGCGGTGGTGCAGTGGATAGAGGATTGAACTGGGACGCGGAGGACCCAGATTCGAAACCTGGAGGTTGCCAGCATGAGCATGGGCTCATCTGGTTTGAGTAAGGCTCACCAGCTTGAGTCCAAGGTCACTGGCTTGCGCAAGGGGTCACTCGGTCTGCTGTAGCCCCCCACCCCAGTAAAGGCACATATGAGAAAGCAATCAATGAACAAATAAGGAGCTGCAACAAAGAATTGATGCTTCTCATATCTTTCCCATCCTGTCTGTCCCTATCTGTCCCTCTCTCTGTCTCTGTCACAAAAATAAAATAAAAATTAAAGCTTGTGCCTGACCAGGCCATGGCGCAGTGGATAGAGTGTTGGACTGGGATGCAGAAGACCCAGGTTCGAGACCCCAAGCTTGCCAGCTTGAGCCCAGGCCCATCTAGCTTGAGTAAAAGCTCGCCAGCTTGGACCCAAGGTCGCTGGTTCCAGCAAGGGGTTGCTCGGTCTGCTGAAGGTCCGCGGTCAAGGCACGTATGAGAAAGCAATCAATGAACAACTAAGGTGTCGCAAAGGCAACGAAAAACTAATGACTAATGCTTCTCAACTCTCTTCGTTCCTGTCTGTCTGTCCCTATCTATCCCTCTCTCTGACTCTCTCTCTGTCTCTGAAAAAAAGAAAAAAAAGAAAAACAAAAAAAAAATAAAGCTTGCTTTTAAAATGTTACTTGGTGTTTTTTAATTTATAAAGATACACAACACATTGTTTGGTAAGAAAAGATATCACAAAACAGTATTACAGTATCGGTACATTAATGAGGGTGATGGATCTTTACAATTAAACATATATATATATTTACTGCAGCATTTGGAAAAAAAAATTAAATTAATGATAGCTGGGACTAAGAAAAATAAAACCATGGATGCCTTTGCTTTTATATACTTCCTAATTTTTATATAATAAAATTAAAGTGTACTAAAGTTCCTTTTTTATATTAAAAAAAGTGGCATACAAACACAATTTGCAATTCATTTAGCACCCTCAAATGCCTTTAGGTGTTCCCCTTGTAAAACATGAATAAATGTCTGTCCTCCCCACCAGACAACAAATTGCTTTAAAAGCAAGGGTAATGGTGTTTTCTGACTTGTTACTTTTATTGCCCCTCCTAGAGCTATAACTCACCTTTAAAAGTGTTTTTCATAAATAACTGTTAAACAGATTCCCAACTTCCTATTGTGCAAATGTATCCAGTGTACCACTATATACATCAAAAACTAAAATCACCTGTTCCCTTCAAACCCACTTTCAGACTTTCGTATTACTATTCATGGCCCCATCAGTTCTCCATCTCTAAAACTAGAATTCTACCATTTTTAACTACTCTTTCTCCCTTACAGGATCAGTTGCCATCCTGTCAATTTTATGTACAAAATTTAATTACATCTATCCTCCTCCAAATTAGTTCCACTGGGATACAGCGTGGCATGAAAGTGAGTCTTTAGAAAAGCCACTTTAGAGTTTTGGGAAGTTGGCGATGGAGTAGGCGGACGTACCAACTTCCAACTCCCAGAACCAAAGTGGATTATAACTCAATTTTAAGAACCATCATCTGGATAAACCAACTTTGAACTAAACTAAGTGGACTCCTCAACCAAGGAACACTGCAGAAGTCACATTGAGACTGGTAGGAATAGCAAAAACGCGAAGAGGGCTGCCAGCTCCCCGGAGCAAACGGCAGCCCGGAGAGACCCGCGGGGCGGGAGGAGAGTTTGGCAGAGAGGGAGGGACCTGGGTCCCAGGAATCAAGCCCCAGACTGCAGTCCCAGAGCCTAGAAGAGGCGTTTGGACAGTATCGAGCTGTGAAGCAAGTGAGGATACTATTTGTGAAAAAGAGAGTTTTCTCAGACCCAAAAATGTTTTTAAAGGGACAGCTCAGAAAGCCTCTCTCACAACCACGCACCCAGGGTTCGGGGAACTGGGACAGAGGAGAGGAACAGAGCAGCAAAGGGAGACAGGACACTAGCCAAACAAGCTCTCCCGCGGCAATTAGAGCAGAGTTGCTTAGAGGGAGGGAGCTCCCAGGCCTACAGTGTGGAGACTTAGGGCACTTCTAGCCCACTGAGGTTGCTGAAGGGTGTGATTGCAGCAGGACGAGGATACGCGGTCCTGTCGGTGTGGGTGGAGTCACAAACGGTGGGAACTCAGGCTAGCCCAGCAGGGGCGGAGGGGACGCGCAAAAGCGGTCCGGCAGCTGCGGGCTGCCTGTGACCCCACTTGTGGGAAAAAATACGGGCAGAGATCAGCTCTGCGACGCTGCGCAAGCCGGCCCTGATCGCAGGCACAGGGCTAAAACCAGGGACAGGCGAGGGGCTCACGGCTGAGCTTACGCTGCCAACCCCGCCCGGACGGAGAAACCGCGGTGTGCCATCTGTGTGCGCGAGCGGGCTCCTAACGCGGGGGGTGAGGGAGACACTGAGACCAGCGGAAGTTCGCGGCTGAGCTCACGCTGTTCCGAGCTTGCTCCGAGCGTGGGGGCGGGGTAGGATCCGGAACGACCGGAAGCTAGCAGCTGAGCTCACACCAGCAAACACGCCCAGCCAAATAATCCCCGGTTTTCAGTTTCAGTCCCTGCGCAGGAGGGCCCTGGCCTCGAGGGCGGGGCTAAATTCTGGACGAGCAAAGGCTCACAGCTGAGAGCACGTCAAAAGCCCCGCCCAACCCACGAAATGGTGGCGAGCAGGGTCTGACTGAGGGGGCTGGGCGTAAGCCTTCCGGAAAAAGGCTGGTTCCGCAGCTGAGCAAAGGTGCTCACCTCTGCCCTGGGTGCTAAGGCTAGTGACTTGAGTGACAGCCCCTCCCGCAAAGGAGAGGCAGAAATCACAGCAATAGCTGCAGTGAGCCGGCGCTGGCAACGCCCACACCCAACCGCCCTCGGCAGCGGCACAGGGGGTGGCAAGGCTGCAGACACACCACACCTAGAGAACACAAAGGCAACACATACTGGACTCCAGTGGCCACAATTGCTTACACTCAGATAAAATGGGCAGGCAGAGGAATGCAAACCAAATGAACCAAGAGAAATCCCCAGAGAAGGACCTGAATGAACCAGATATAACCAAACTACTAGAAGCAGAATTTAGAATAATGTTAGGATGCTCAAAGAAATTAAAGCAACAATGGATAGTCACTATGAGCACCTAAATAAAGAGATAACAAGTATAAAAAACGAAATTGAAATAATAAAAAAGAACCAGACAGAAATGACAAATACAGTATCAGAACTGAAGACAACAATGGAAGGAATTAAAAGCAGAATGAATCACGCTGAGGATCGAATCAGCAAGTTAGAGAACACAATAAACAAAGTTAAATAAGCAGAGAAAAAAAAGGAAAAGAGATTCAAAAAATGTGAGGAAACTCTAAGGGAGCTCTGTGACAACATGAAGAGAAACAATATTCGCATCATAGGGGTGCCTGAAGAAGAGGAAAGAGGACAGGAAATGGAAACTGTGTTCAATCAAATCATAGCAGAAAACTTCCCTAAATTAAGGCTGGGAAACATTCCACATGTTCAAGAAGCACACAGAACTCCATTAAAGAGAAACCCAAAAAGATCTACACCAAGACACATCATAGTTAAAATACCAAAGCTAATAAAGAAAAAATCTTAAAAGCTGCTAGAGAAAAAAAGACTCTCACCTACAAAGGAGCCCCCATTAGGATGACATCGGACTTCTCAACAGAAACACTTGAGGCCAGAAGGGAATGGCAAGATATAATCAAAGTAATGCAGAACGAGAACCTACAACCAAGACTACTCTATCCAGCAAGGCTAAAGTTTAAAATTGAAGGAGAAATAAAGAGCTTTCCAGACAAAGTAAACCTCAAGGAATTCATTAAAACTAAACCAATCCTGCAAGAGATTCTAAGGGGCCTAGTGTGAACAGATCAAAGGGAGGAAAGAATTTGGCAAAAATAAATAAATAAATAAATACAGCTTTAAAGAATAAAATGGCAATAAACAACTACATATCAATAATAACCTTAAATGTAAATGGATTAAATGATCCAATCAAAAGACATAGGGTAGCAGCGTGGATAAAGAAACAGGACCCATACATATGCTGTCTACAAGAGACACACCTTAAAACAAAAGATGCACATAAACTGAAGGTAAAAGGGTGGAAAAAAATATTTCATGCAAATGGAAATGAAAAAAAAGCCGGGGTAGCAGTACTTATATCTGACAAAATGGACTTTAAAACAAAGACTGTAGTAAGAGATAAAGAAGGACACTACATAATGATAAAGGAAACAATTCAACAGGAAGATATAACTATTATAAATATCTACACACCAAATATAGGAGCCCCGACATTCATAAAGCAGACTTTGATGGATATAAAGGGCGAGATTAACAGTAATACTATCATAGTAGGGGATTTCAATACCCCACTAACAACACTGGATAGATCCACAAGAAAGAAAATCAATAAAGAAACAGCAGACTTAAAAGATACACTAGATCAACTTGATTTAATAGATATCTTCAGAACTTTTCACCCTAAAGCAGTAGAATATACATTCTTCTCAAGCGCTCATGGTACGTTTTCTAGGATAGACCACATGATAGGACACAAAAAAGGCCTCAATAAATTTAAGAAGATTGAAATCATATCAAGCATTTTCTCTGATCACAATGCCATGAAACTAGAAATTAACCACAAAAGAAAAACTGAAAAATACTCAAACACTTGGAAACTAAATAGCATGATATTAAATAATGAATGGATTAACAATGAGATCAAAGAAGAAATAAAAAAGTTTCTAGAAACAAATGATAATGAGCATACATCAACTCAAAATCTATGGGACACAGCAAAAGCTGTTCTGAGAGGGAAGTTTATTGCACTACAGGCATATCATAAGAAGCTAGAAAAAGCTCATATAAGCAACTTAACCCTACAGCTAAAAGAACTTGAAAAACAACAACAAATAAAACCCAAGACAAGTAGAAGGAAGGAAATAATAAAGATCAGAGCAGAAATAAATGACATAGAGGCTAAGGAAACAATACAGAGGATCAATGAAACCAGAAGCTGGTTCTTTGAAAAGGTAAACAAGATTGATGAACCCTTAACTAGACTCACCAAGAAAAAAAGAGAGAGGTCTCAAATAGATAAAATTAGAAAGGACAGTGGAGAAATTACAACTAATACAACAGAGATACAAAGCATTCTAAGAAAATACTATGAAGAACTTTATGCCAAAAAATTAGACAATCTAGATGAAATGGACAAATTTCTTGAATCATATAAACTTCCAAAAATCAATCTGGAAGAATCAGAGCACCTAAACAGACCAATTACAACAGATGAGATCGAAACAGTTATCAAAAAACTCCCAAAAAAGAAAAGTCCTGGGCCTGATGGCTTCACAAGTGAATTCTATCAAAAATTCAAAGAAGAACTAACTCCTATCCTCCTCAAGCTATTTCAAAAAATTCAAGAGGAAGGAAGACGTCCAAACTCCTTCTATGAGGCGAGCATAATTCTGATCCCAAAACCGGGCAAAGAGAACACAAAGAAAGAAAATTATAGGCCTATATCCCTGATGAATTTAGACGCTAAAATTCTCAACAAAATATTAGCCAACCGGATCCAGCAATATATGAAAAAAATCATACACCATGATCAAGTGGGATTTATTCTGGAGAGGCAAGGCTGGTTCAATATTCATTCGCAAATCAATCAATGTGATTCATCACATAAACAAAAGGAAGGACAAAAATCACATGATAATTTCAATAGATGCAGAAAAGGCATTTGATAAAATCCAGCACCCATTCATGCTTAAAACTCTCAGGAAAGTGGGAATACAAGGAACATTCCTTAACATGATAAAGGCCATCTACGACAAACCCACAGCAAACATCATACTAAATGGACAAAAATTAAAAGTAATCCCCTTAAGATCAGGAACCAGGCAGGGTTGTCCACTTTCACCACTCTTATTCAACATAGTTCTGGAAGTCCTAGCTACAGCAGTCAGACAACAAGAAGAAATAAAAGGCATCCAAATTGGAAAAGAAGAAGTAAAACTGTTATTATTTGCAGATGATATGATATTGTACATAGAAAACCCTAAAGCCTCAGGTAAAAAACTACTGGACCTTATAAATGAATTCAGCAAGGTGGCAGGATATAAAATTAATACTCAGAAATCAGAGGCATTTCTATATACAAACAATGAACTGTCAGCAAAAGATATTAAGGAATCAATCCCCTTCACTATTGCAGCCAAAAAAATAAAATACCTAGGAGTAAATTTAACCAAGGAGGTTAAGGACTTGTACTCGGAAAATTATAAAACATTGATAAAAGAAATCAAGGAAGATACAAACAAGTGGAAGCATATACCGTGCTCATGGCTAGGAAGAATAAACATCATTAAAATGTCTATATTACCCAAAGCAATTTATAAATTCAATGCAATACCAATTAAAATACCAATGACATACTTCAAAGATATAGAACACATATTCCAAAAATTTATATGGAACCAAAAAAGAACACGAATAGCCTCAGCAATCTTAAAAAGAAAAAATAAAGCAGGAGGTAGCACTCTTCCGGATATCAAGGTTTACTACAAGGCCATTATACTCAAGACAGCCTGGTACTGGCATAAGAACAGGCACAGTGATCAATGGAACAGAACAGAGAACCCAGAAATAAACCCACACCTTTATGGACAACTGATATTTGACAAAGGAGGAAAGAACATACAATGGAGTAAAGACAGCCTCTTTAACAAATGGTACTGGGAAAATTGGACATCTACCTGCAAAAAAATGAAACTAGACCATCAACTTACACCATTCACAAAAACAAATTCAAAATGGATAAAAGACTTAAACATAAGCCGTGAAACCATAAGCATCTTAGAAGAAAACATAGGCAGCAAGCTCTCCGACATCTGTAGCAGCAATTTATTTGCCAATTTATCTCCATGGGCAAATGAAATTAAAGGCAAGATAAACAAATGGGACTACATCAAACTAAAAAGCTTTTGCACAGCTAAAGACAATAAGAACATAATAAAAAGACAAACCACACAATGGGAGAACATATTCGACAGCACGTCTGATAAGGGGTTAATAATAAAATTTATAAAGAACTTATAAAACTCAACACCAGGAAGACAAACAATCCAATCAAAAAATGGGCAAAAGAAATGAATAGAAATATCTCCAAAGAAGACATACAGACGGCCAAAAGACATATGAAAAAATGCTCAACATCCCTAATCATTAGAGAAATGTAAATCAAAACCACAATGAGATATCACCTCACACCAGTCAGAGTGGCACTCATCAGCAAAACAACACAGAACAAGTGCTGGCGAGGATGTGGAGAAAAGGGAACCCTTCTGCACTGTTGGTGGGAATGCAGACTGGTGCAGACACTGTGGAAAACAGTTTGGAGATTCCTCAAAAAATTAAAAGTTGAACTGCCTTTTGACCCGGCTATCTCACTTTTAGGAATATACCCTAAGAACACCATAACACTGTTCGAAAAGAAGAAATGCGCCCCCATGTTCGTGGCAGCATTGTTCACAATAGCGAAGATCTGGAAACAGCCCAAGTGTCCGTCAGTAGACGAGTGGATTAAAAAGCTTTGGTACATATATACTATGGAATACTACTCAGCCATAAGAAATGATGACATCGGATCATTTACAACAAAATGGATGTACCTTGATAACATTATACGGAGTGAAATAAGTGAATCAGAAAAAAAAAATCTGAGAACAGCATGATTTCATACATAGGTGGGACATAAAAGAGAGACTATGAGACATGGACAAGAGTGTGGTGGTTATGGGATGGGGGGAGGGAAGGGAGGGTGGAATAGGGAGAAGGGGAGGGGTACAGGGAAAACCAGATGGAAGGTGACAGAGGACAATTTGACTTTGGGTAATGGGTATGCAGCACAATTGAATGATAAGATAATCTGGAGATGTTTTCATTGTACATATGTACCCTGATTTACTGGTGTCACCCCATTAAAGTTAATAAAAAAAAAAAAAGAAAAGCCACTTTAGCCTGACCAGGTGGTGGCACAGTGGATAGAGCATCGAACTGGGATGCGGAAGGACCCATGTTCAAGACCCCGAGCTCGCCAACTTGAGCGCAGGCTCATCTGGTTCAAGCAAAAGCTCGCCAGCTTGGACCCAAGGTCGCTGGCTCCAGCAAGGGGTGGCTCGGTCTGCTGAAGGCCCGCGGTCAAGGCACATGTGAGAAAACAATCAATGAACAACTAAGATGTTGCAATGGCAACAAAAAACCTGATGATTGATGCTTCTCATCTCTCTCCGTTCCTGTCTGTCCGTCCCTATCTATCCCTCTCTCTGATTCTCTGTCTCTGTAAAAAAAGAAAAGCCACTTTAGAAAAGTCACATAACCTCTCATGCTCAGTTTGTTTATCTCTATTATGGTGATAACTATCTTTCAAAATTGATAAAAGGATTACATACAATGTCCTTAAATTGCCAAATCACTATCTTGCAGAAATAAGCATTAATAAATGCTGACAATAATTACTGCACATTTGCTAACTCCAACTTTCATTGTACCTCTCACTTTTTCATCTTGATTTACCATCTCTGATTTTTCTGAACCAGTTTAGATACGTATTACTGGTCAATCCACCTAATGTATTTTAGTAATCATATAATTTGCCTGCTCTAAAACTACCCATTTCTTACAAAATAAAGTCCATATTCCTTTGCTGAGCATTCAAGGACTTCTATGATCTGTCTTCAAACTGCCATTCAGATTCCACTTCACACTGCTACTTTAGGTATATACTATGAAAGATACTCCGGCTGCTCCAGAATACCCTCCTGTCTACAACTGCCGAATATACTCTGTCCCACCACAGACCAAGTTCATATGCCAACTGCCTTGATGAACTCTTTCCTGATACTGTCAATAGAAGAGTGATTGATCTCTCTCTCCTCCAAAATCACATAGCCTTTACTTTAACCGCTAAACGGAACTAAGTAAATATTGACCGAGATCCTAATATGTCAGACAGTGATGGGTATTTCAGAAATAAAGATGACAAACCCCAAGGAACTTCTGTGTCTTTATGCACTCATCACTTTCTAACTTGTATCATAATGCTGTGAACCTACTCTCCAATACTTGTAAGTTCCTTGAACAAACATCTCAATATTCCATATCCCCCTATAAATCTCTACTTCTCTTTCAAGACTCAGTTCAAATGTGTTATCTATTAAGCCTTTCCCAATCACGGCCAGAAGAAGATATTTACTACAATACTACTGGTCTGTAACCTCTGATGGTCCTCAATGTTTGTCTGAGAATGAAGAAATACTTAGAGTGAATGTTGGCCCTGGACAGTTGGCTCAGCAGTAGAGCCTCGGCCAGCATGTAGATGTCCCAGGTTCAATTCCCGATCAGGACACACAGGAGAAGCACTCATCTGATTCTCCACACTGCCCCCTCCCCGACAGCCATGCCTGGATTGGAACAAGTTGGCCCTGGGCGCTAAGGATGGCTCCATGGCCTCACCTCAGGTGCTAAGAACATAAGAAGAGCTCAGCTGCTGATAAAGCAACGCCCCAGGTGGGCAGAATATTGCCCCCTAGCGGGCTTGCTGGGTGGATTCCCATAGGGATGCATGCGGAAGTCTGTCTCTGACTCCCCTCCTCTCACTGAATAAAAAATAAAAAATACTGCTGAACAAATACATCATATTCTTTTTCACTTTTAACTGTTCTCTATTTTTGTACACATGATAGGTTTGTTCTGATCCAACTACTGCCTCCATAGTCAGCTTTCTAAAGCCTAGCTGGAATTAGAAAAGTATGGTTGTTGATCCACATGAAGTAAGAGACCACATATTACTTCACTGTTCGTAAAATATGCTCAAATTTCCAAACTTTTTATTTTTACAGACCTATAAGCCATTCGCTAAAATAATTAGACCAATGCTGTCAACTTTTTATTTTGTAAAGTAAAGCATTAAGCTACAACTACTCCCCACTATCATTACTATCTCCAAAGAAAGTTCTCTAAAATGACTGTGTATACTGAAAGAAAATGTGGGTTCTTGGGTTTTTTCAATTTATCTGTGAACTTGGTTAGTGTTCATTTTTGACTGGCTTTTGGGAACTTTTAGATATTTAGGTATATTCAACTTACATATCGCAGAGCCAGTCTAAGGTGACCAATCATCCTCCTTTAGGGAGGACAGTCCTTCTTTTGTAAGTCCCGTCCTCCCTCGAAAAGTGTCCTCCTACACGTCCTCCTTTTTGATATTGGAAGACTAATCTGTAAATGTCCGTATTCGATCGATGCAGAGTCGATACATTGCGTGTGATGTGGCATATTTGTATCTAAATAAGTACTTTTATTCTTATAATTAATATTAATAATTAATAGGTATGTAAGCATAATTACAATATAAAATATTACAAATGTTTTCATTATGCATTTGTCACATTATAGTATATTATTGTTACAATGAATGTTTCTTTTATGATATTGTTTTCTTCCATTTTTTTTTTTTTTGGTCCTTTTCATTGTAAAAAAGTTGGTCACCTTCCAGTCAGAAGTTCAAGGGCGCTCATTTAACTACGAAATGATCACTCCACAATTCCCCACCCTCGCCCCTCAAAACGAGTAAACTACAAAAAGTATCCCCCAAGCAAAGCCATTCCGTCCAAAGGTTTCATGTCCTAATGAGACATCTTTCCAAGAGAAAAAGTACAGAGTTTCTGGACAAACTGGGGAACGCCGCAACCTTAAACCGAGTGTCACATCTGGGAAACCTAATTCCCGTTAGAAAAGGGACCTAGGAAAAGGGATTTAGGAACCATGAAACCGACGCGACCTGCTAGGTCTCCTGAACCACTTAACTACCCAACACAAGCTGTCTGAGATCCCTTCCCAAACACGACCTGAGGTAAATCTGACAACCAAGACATTGTCAAGGTCCAAAGCTGACGGGGGGAAAAAAGAGCAAAGCAAGCACAACGGCCAACTCAACCAAAGACGGGGGCCTAAGATAGCTCAGTGATAAGTGCCGGCCACCGCTGCCGTCGCGCAGACGCGGTGCCCACACCCAGCTCAGGGGGGAGGGGGTGTGTATGTGAGGAATTTAAGCGGCCACCCGCAGGAGGAAAAGTCGAGGCACGCCTAAGGATTTTTTATAAGGGTCCCAAAGTCCAGAAGCGGGCTCGGACTCAGGAAGCGAAGCCTTACCTCAGCGTTCGGGTGTTTAAAAGTATCTAAAAATAGCAGTTCCATCGCCGAGTCCACCGCCATGTTTGCCGCGGGCAGGAGATAGGGGGAGGACTTCCGGGGCAGCTCTATAACCTCGGCGACTACCGCTCAAGAGATGAACAGACGGCAGCACTTCCGGTGACCGAAGCGCTAGCGCCGCAAACCTTGGCCTGTCCCGAAGCGCGGTGCTTCCGGAAGTCGCCGACCAGCCTTCTCCAGCGCGGCGGACAGCGCCTTCGCAGCACGGAGAAAATCTGGTAGAGAAGAGGAGGGGGTACTACGGTGGCTCCAGTTGTCCAAACACTGTCGTTCTGCGTTACAAAGCCACAGCAGCCTCAAAGTGGCAATGTAGAGCGGATTTTGGAGAGCGTGGAAGTGGTCTGGGGGACGCTTCCAACTCTGGCTACCTAGTGAAATCGCGGGCGAGCAGCCTTTCCAGGAGTATCAGGAAAAAGCAATGAGCAAAGTTGAAAAGTAAAACGCTTTTAAAAAGAAGAAAAACTTAATAAAAAGAGAATAAAACATCACAAAATAAAGAGATTTCTTTTTCTCATCTGCAAATTATGAGTAATAATACCAGTGATGGGATTTAGCCTGTTCGCACAGGTTTGGCAGAACCGATTGTTAATTTTTTTGTTGCTTTCGGCGAACCAGTTGTTAAAAATGGCACTTGTAATCAGGGTTCTCTCTAAGGTGGGCACCTGGGCAGCCACCCGATATACAACTCACAAATTTACATTCTTTACTCTTTTTTAATGTTCATCTGCGCAACAGCGTATTCTAAGTGCCTGTAATAATGTTCACTCTGTTCGTAGGTGAGAAAAATTGCAAGTGAGGACACCAGTCAAGAAGCAATATGGAAATAGCTTTAACAGTTTCATTGTTTTCGTCAGGTATTATTTAATGTATTTTCATTAACATTTTAAAACTCTTGTAATCTAGTTTTGTGTACCTCTTTTATTACTCTTATTTAAGTATTAAGTGCATGAAATAATAAACTACCTTCCGGTATATCATTTTTTTATATATATACTTAGAATGGCCATTAAGGCAGAGAATTGGCTGTAAAATTATTTGAATCCCACCACTGAATAATATCTAACCCACAAACATTTTGTGAGGATTAACTGAAATAAATTTCAATAAATTGTATAACGTGAAATGCTATCCATCTAAAAATTATTGAGTCCTTTTCTCTGTTGATAAACACTGCAGCCACTGGAACTACAGGAGGTGCTCACGTCATGGCATAGTTCTGTTCCTATAACAGTGATGTAACCTGAATTTTGATGAAAGTCGAAACACACTCTAGCCTATCTTAGCCTAACACAAACAGAACACTTGCTCTTTTAACAGTCCAAAATGACATAGGTAAGCATTGGGGGGGAACGCCAACTCCCTCACTCATGTGCCACATTACTGAATATTCTTCTGTCCTGCACAACTAAACTATTTACCCACGTAGTCTGTAAGTATGATTTACTAACGAAATAAGCTGAAACATGTCTCAGTTTTTTTTAACTATTTTATTTATTCATTTTAGAGAGGAGAAAGAGAGAGAGAGAGAAAGGGGGGAGGAGCAGAAAGCATCAACTCCCATATGTGCCTTGACCAGACAAGTGCAGGGTTTTGAACCGGTGACCTCAGCATTCCAGGTTGATGCTCTATCCACTGCGCCACCACAGGTCAGGCGTTTCAGTTTTTTAAAGTTTTTATGGGAGTGAGCGTTTGTAAACTGGAAATGTTGTATGTCAAGACTGTCGTAACCTGAGGACCCACTGTATTTGGTAGTCTTATGTTGGCATGAGTGCTTGGGAGAGCAATTAGGAGTTAAATCTAGTGAAATTACATGTGCCTATCTCACTCATAGGAAACCTCTTGCACAGGTGCCCAAAGAAATACCTATTGGCCATCTGTATGTCCTCTTTGGAGAAGTGTCTATTCATTTCTTTTGCCCATTTTTTCTTTTTTTTTTCTTTTATAGGGACAGAGAGAGACTCAGAGAGAGGGATAGATAGGGACAGACAGACAGGAACAGAGAGAGGTGAGAAGCTTCAATCATTAGTTTTTTGTTGCCGTCGCAACACCTAAGTTGTTCATTGATTGCTTTCTCATATGTGCCTTGACCGTGGGCCTTCAGCAGACCTAGTAACCCCTTGCTCGAGCCAGCGACCTTGGGTCCAAACTGGTGAGTTTTTTTTTGCTCAAGCCAGATAAGCCCGCACTCAAGCTGGTGACCTCAGGGTCTCGAACCTGGGTCCTCTGCATCCCAGTTTGATGATCTATCCACTGCGCCACTGCCTGGTCAGGCTCAGCCTCTTCAATATTTGCGGTAAAAGAATTTTTCATCCAGTCACATACCTTCAATTTCAAAATATCTTCAAATTGTTTTCTATGTCCAATATAAGTTTCTCGAGGTGGCTACTGAATCTATCAATATCCTCTGGAGTTAGATCATCTTTTATAGATGATAATTGAGGAAACTGGCGAAATTCTGTCTTCAATAGATTATGACGAAGTAGTTCAAGTTTGTCGAAAAATAATAGCACAATGCTTTGGCAACCTACAAGAGTTTTATTAGCTCCTTGAAGCTGCAAACTGGCATCATTAAATCTCTTGAAAGTATCTGCCAAGTAAAAGGTATCATTCTTTATTGTTTTTAACTGATGACATGGATTGGTCTCATTATTACTTTAAAAAAATTGTATGACACTATCATATAATGCAGAAATCTAGTCAAAGATGTACCCTTTGACAGCCACTGAACTTCTGTGTGCAAAAGTAACTTAATAAAATCTTCATTATTGTCCTGGCAAAGCTGCCGAAACATTCTATCATTCTTTGCATTGGATTTAATCTTGTTTACGGCTTGAATTATTATAGTTAATGATGAATGGAGACTTGTACTTAGATGTTTTCCTACAAGACGTTGTCTGTGCACCACACAATGAATACATAAAACATTTGGCACTTCCTGCTTCAAATAAGCGATAAATTCACGATAGCGAGCTACCATTGATGATGCTCTATCAGTAGTGCATGCAACAATATTATTCAAAGGAATATTATTTTTTGTAAAGTATGTTCTCACAGTATTAAATATAGATAATCTTTTTGTATCTGTGATGAGATTTATTGAAAATAGCATTTCCTCTAGTAATATATTGTTTTCTTCAATATAGCGTACATATGCCATCCGTAAAGCATCATTATCTCCAATGGTAGATTCGTCCAATTGCATGGAAAATGAAGAGTTTGGGAGAATACTTATAAGTGTGTTTTCAAAATTAACTGCCATTTCATCGATTCGTCGCTTTACTGTTCTATATCGCTTAGGGGCAACATTTTTTAAATTTGAGGTATATCCTGATGCATTACTGTTGAGATAAATTCTTTTATAGAGGGTATTCTTACAGTTTCTCCAATATTATAGCTTTTACCGCTTTTTGCAATTATTTGTGAAATGCAATAAGTGGCAATTAATCCATCTTCGTTAGTTGTATGTTGTTTCTTAAATGATGCAACAATAGTTGAACGGTTTTGAAATTTTTTATATATTTCCTGAAAAAATTCAATGGGCTTGTCCTTGTCATTTGGATATTTTGTAGAAAGATGTTCTCGCAATTGACAGGGCTTCATTGCCTCATTGGATAATGTTTTATGGCACAATAAACATAAACACATTGGATGTTGTTTATTTGCAACAGATTCTATGAAACCCATCTTCAAATACTCTGGCGAATAGTCACATGTGTATTTTTTTTTTTTTTGAGACATGGGCTCATGATATTTCACAATATTTTGTTTGAAGCTGTAAGCACGTGCTTGCTCTCAGAAATATAACTATGTACTGACTTTGGTTTCGATTACAAAATTATTTAGCTTCACTTATGTAACGTGAACAAAACTTATGCACTTGAAGTCTGTTGCGTGGTCGCGACATTACAAGTGTTGTGGTTGAGCAAGAGTTTGTTGAGACGAAACTGAGTATCCGTGGTTGTGTGTTTTATAAAATTTTATGTAGCGGATGTTGGCCAATGGCATCACTTCTTTGCGATCGGGGTGAAGTAGCGAGACATCGGCTAGTTTTGGCAGTCCAAGGGGGGGTTCCTAGAATGTCACCCTATTACCCTAAAATCTGGGAATTGAGCCAAAAATATGAGTTAATTGGTGTCTCCATTGTCCAGCAGTTTCTTTCTTAGAAAGAAGCATTAAACCATGAGTTCTTTGTCTAAGGGGTAATTAAACAATGAACTGCTAGTTTTGGGGTGACAATAGCAGTCATAAACTGCCTGCCGGATTGGGTGGTAGGTGTGAACCCCGGGTCAGGTACCTACCTGGCTGCTCGTGGATTCGGGCCACGTGGTCACGAAAGAGGTCGGATGCGGTCCCAATACAAATGCCCTGTACCAGAGTCTGACTGCTGTCCTGATCTTGGCTGGTCAACAGTTAGTCAATTAGTATGTAATTGCGGCGCCATTTGGTTGCTCCGCTACTGCCCACCGTGAAAGCTGGAACGCCCACTAGTGGGTGGTAGGGACCAGGTTGACTACCACTGATTTAGAAGGTGCAACAGAAACCAAAAAAAGAAAAGAAAACTTTGTTAGGCAGTATGATAAAGGGGTATTTTAAACTTGGTTTCACGGCAGCACATGGTAGTGAATTATTGCCACTGCTCTGTGTGTAGTGTGTTCTGATATTCTGTCAAATGATGCAATGAAACCTTCCAAACTTATTCATCATTTGCATTGGAAGTATGACTATCTCATTGAGAAGCCACTCAGTTTTTTGGAAAAATTATATAACCAAATGAAAAGCCAGAAAATTCAAATAAAAAAGTGATGACTAGTGACAAATCACTGCTTTGAGCATCATATTTAGCCCTTTGAATGTTGAAAATGAAGAAAACCATTCACTGTTGGTGAATATTTAGTAAAGCCTTGCACCTTAGATGTAACTCAGGAATTTTGGGTTTTCAAGCCACACAAAAGTTTGAGGCCATACTGCTTTCAGACAATACCATTCAATGAGTAACTGTTGATATGGCCAACAATATTAAAGAGAATAATTGTAGAGGAGATAAAGAAATCAAAGTGTTTTGCCATTCAACTTGATGAATCCACTGGTATGAGTAACCATGCTATTCTACTTTGCTTCGTGAGGTATATTGCCGATAAAGACTTTAGGAAAGAGCTGCTCTGTTGTCTTGATATTTCTGTTTGGACCACTGATTCGGAAATATTTAATGCTCCTAATGAGTACTTTCAAGCAGAGGACTTAGACTGGGGAAAATGTGTTGGAGTGTGTACAGATAGTGCTATGAGCATAATTGGACATCACTTAGATGTAGTTGTGAAAATAAAGAAGGTTGCACATCCAAAAATGTTGTCCACACACTGTGTGATTCACTGGCAACATTTAGTTGCAAAGCAACTCCCCTGAATTGAACATGGTAATGAATGACACAGTGAAGATCATCAATGATATTCATAGTTGAGGTTTAAATTCTAGACTGTTCATGACACTTTCAAACATCTTCTCTATATGAAAATGAGGTGACTTTCAAGAGGAAGGATTCTTTCATGCCTTTTCGAGCTGAGGGAAGTGAAACAGTTTCTGCAAAAGCCAAATTCTGAATTAGTAGAGCTTGTGTTAGATGAAGAATGGATGACTCAAGCTTGCATATATGATGGATATAGTTAGCCTCTTCAATGAACTATTTCTCTTCAGGGGTCTATCACAAACATTTTTACATTAAGAAATAAGATGAATGCATTGAAAAAGAAAATTGTTTTTTGAAAACGTTGCCTACAGAAAGAGAATGTAAAAAATTTTCCACTTTTCCAAGACTCTTTGATTTCTGCAGAAATCAACCAGAAATTCATATTTAATTTAATAAGTCAACATTTAAGAGTATTAGTTAAAAACATTGACCATTATTACCCTGAAAACAAGGAGCCCCAGAAAACTAAACTCTGGATCAATAACCCATTCAAGGAAGATATCAACTCCTGCTCCCTTAATCATTGTGAAAAAGAAAAACTGATAGATTTACCTTCTGATGTTCCTCTGGTGTTCAAACATAAAATGCAATCATTATCACAATTTTGGATATTACCGGAAGAAGAATATCCATCTTTTAGTTACAAAGCTACTATATTTTAATTATATTTTCTCCTACCTACTTGTGTAGGAAGACTTGACTTTTTTGGCCCGATCACTAATAAAAACCAGAGAAACCAAGTGGATGTCAATGCAGTGCTTCATCTCTCTTGGAAACAAAACTGCAACCTCAGTTATCAAGAATTCTTGCAAAGAACCACAAAAAAAGAGAGAGAGAGAAGAAGAAGATCAGAAGAAGCAACAGCAGATTTCACACTAATTTTATTTGAATTAAATATAGCTCTCTAGAAATTTCAGTTGTACTCCATTAAAAAGTATTTTTTACTGCCTGACCAGTGGTGGCGCAGTGGATAGAGCATCGACCTGAGAAGCTGAGGACCCAGATTCGAAACTCTGAGGTTACTGGCTTGAGTACAGGCTCACCTGCTTGAACACGGGGTCACCAGCTTAAGCACAGGGTCACCAGCTTGAGCGTGGGATCATTGACGTGATTCCATGGTCTCCAGCATGAGCAAGGGGTCCCTGGCTTGGCTTGAACCACGCCGTCCCCCACCCCATCAAGGCATGTTTGAGAAGCAATTAATGAACAAGTAAAGTGATGCAACTACGAGTTGATGCTTCTCACCTCTCTCCTTTCCTCTCTGTCTCTGTCTCTCTTTCTCCTCTCTTGCATATATATATATAATATATATATGCAATATTATATATATATATTATATATATATAATATATATAATGTATATATATATTACTGTTCATCTGGTTATTTTAGAGAGTTTTCATTTTATGGTATTATAGTTAAAGATAATGCCCAAAATATTAATGATTTTTATTTCTGCCTTAGCAGACTCTGAAATAATTCTGTGATTTTCTCCAGTCCCCAAATGTAAAAAAGTTAAAAATCACTGATATAGGCTCTTTTAAATCTGCTTTACTGGAATCTTATAAGGAATTTCCAGAATGAGCTTTAATTAGCCCCTCATGGCAAAGAAGCCAAGCCACTAGCTGCCACCAGGCTTTGCCTGCAATATCTGTAAGTTTGGGTAAATTCCTCAAGTTCTTGAGGTCCCCCAAAATATCTTGAGGTTCCTTGTTGGCCATCTCCCAGGAAAACAACTTTTGTTCCTTACCTGGAAAAACTGCCATGAATCATATGAGTAAACAAGGTACGAGGTCATTTCTCAAAAGATCTTTCATTGAACTTCCAAAGTCAATCATAATTCCTTCAAGTTTTCTGGTGAAATCCATACTCTAGGCATGGTCTCTCTCAAACATGACATTCCAGTCAAAGATCTAGCTAATAATGTCATAATTAGAAACTGTTTTTATGTGTCCTATTAAAAAAGGAAGATTCTTACTGGATTCATGCAAACAAACATAATGCCATGAAAATGATAAATTTATTAAGAGTTTCCAAATTCTGAAGGAATCAGGTAGGGAGAAAAAATATAAAGCAAAAAGAAGATCTTTGTCTTTTTAACAAAGTGGAAAAGAACCAAACTTCAACACTGTAGTAGCTCACTTTTTATATTTAAATTCATTTCTTTAATTAAATTATTCGGTGTAACTATGTAATTTTTTTATCAAGATTTCTTTTCACAAACCTACAACTTTCTTAGTCCCTTTTACTTTGCTTTTCTTTATCCACTCAGGAATAACCAGCTTTGGCCCTGGTGGGTTAGCTCAGTCTGTTAAAGCACAGCTAGAAACACCAGGGTCAGGGCAGATAGAAGGGAACAATGAATGCATAACTAAGTGGAACAACAAAATAAAAACTCTCTTTCTCCCGTCCTTTCTCTCTTTCCAAAATCATTCAATAAAGCCCATGAGGAGGCAGCAGAGGGGGCAGTTGCCTAGGGTGCCACATCCACAGCCAGAGGCCACCCTGTCAACCCAGTGGTCCAGCTCCACAGCCTGAGGAGGCACCTCCCCAGCCTGCAAACATCTGGGGTTGTGCCTGCCACTCAGGCTGCCTCAGCTCTTCTTGGTTCCACCCGCTCCCTACCCCGGCTGCAGCCTCAGGCGGCTGCCGGATCCCAGCAATCATGAATTAGACAGATAAAAATCAATAAGAAATCCCACTTTACCTTAGTGATGAACCACCAGAAGGTTCAATGAAAGGACACCCACAGCAGCAACCAAGCGTGTTGTCCTGTGTGACCCCAGGGTATTTTCAGTGTTACAAAGGGGGCTGTTGGTGTCACCATTAGTGGCATGGCTTGGATTTGTGGAAAGAGTCTGGAGTTGACCAAAACAGCAATTATAACTATACCTTCCATGGGAATAGAGCTGGTGAAAGGGGATGTGTCTGTTGTAGTTGGGGGTGTTACAGCTGTTGTGTCTGCTGTTGTAAACAACGTATCCTTAACAGGAAAGAAGAAAAACAAATCTAACTAAAACATGGAGATACACTTGCTTTCCATAGCGTTATGATGCCAATTGCAAATTATGGACTACAACTAAGTCAACTAGTTTGGATGTGTATCTTCTCAACTGCTGTGTTGAAAGTATTGATGACTGGCTTTTGTCTAAGAAGAGACCGATACAAGCACAGTATATGAAGATTTCTCATACTTAAATTCCAGCATTTTTCTAGTAAAATGTTATACTCATGCAGTTGTAACTGATGATATTATTTATTTGAATATTTTCTTTAAGATTTTTAGTTTAACAAAAAATGTGAAAGTTGAATTTAGTGGATGATCTCTTCAGTTGCATAAGTAAATGCATAATGTGCCAGGTAACTCATCTACCCCTTAAAAGGGGAAACCTGACCTACATAACTCTAATGTTGATGTGCCTAACAGTTTCATATGTCTTAGTTTTATTTGTAATCATAGTTGATTAGGCCAAAAAGCATTCTTTCCTTATTTAAGCTGGTATAGGTAGCAAGATTTAGAGAAATTAAAAAAATAGATAAATGGTTTTATGAGTGTTAACCAACTTTTATTAGATATGCATTATATTAATTTAATCATTGATGCCTGTAAAGCCAGTAGCCACGGCCACCATGAAAGCTGTCTGGCCCATGCAGGTTTGCATTAGATTTGGACAGTTGGTAATGAAACAACGGGGCCAAGAACTGGTGAGCCATCAACTTTAATTCTAGCTTGCACCCAGCGGGCAAGCAAAAACACACACTGGCTCCAAAACCCACTCATTCAGTGCTCACAAAGCTACTGACTTATCTGAGTTTCCTAGAATCAAAGGCTTCTAGCTCACCAGACTTATTCACCTCTGTTCCCCATCTCCTCCTCTCTGCACAAACTGCACAAACTGGCTTGTTCCTTAGCACTTTGCCATCTTGGCTGCTTCTCTTCTCCTCCACGTGGACTTAGTCTGCTCTCTTCTCTAATACTAATCTCAGGAACCGAGAGCGAGCAAGCTCCAGGTTTGCCCCACTTTATAGTGTAGAAATTCAAACCCTTAATTCAATCTACAAACAAGGAAGTCTCTGATACAAAGCCACTTATCTGAGGCATATTGGAAGGATTCTTCATGAAAGTGCACCACCCCACATCATCCAATCAGTCAAAGGTGTGGGGAAAAGCTTACTCTTAAAACTTGCACATTGGCAGTGCCATCTTTAACAAAGTGAGCATAATATATTTTATCTGCCCAACAATCCACCCCTATACTTACTTTACTACCCACAATCTACACCACTGGCATCCCTGTACAAGGAAATTAGGTACATTACACAAATTACAAATACATGACAAATCACACAATTTCAACAATTACAAAGGTACATTTCACCAGTCTCTGAGCACTTTGCCAAAAGTGCAAAATGTCCTTGGCCTTCTTTCTTGCTGTTTGAAAGGCTTCCCAGGGCAGGGGGAGTGCCTCCATCAAAGCCGCCCCCACCCCCATCAGGGTATTTCACATTGTCCAAAATCCATAAGTCCATTCAACAAAGGAGCCAGTGCCCACTCCAGTCGTAGTCCAGGAAATCAGTCCATGCACATGAGGCCTTAGCCTCCCCACTTATTCTGCCATCCTGGCAGGTTTTACACTGTCCCAAAGAGAAGCATGTGGCAATGGCAATCAGCATTTCCATCTCTGCTCTGGGTAGCATGATGGCATCCACCCCTATGTCCCCAAATTGCAGACCTACCAGTAGCATAGCTACTGCTTGCTGCTGGGCTCTTACTTTCTGGAGGCTGCGGATTGCAACTCCAGACCAATTCTCCTCACCCTCCAAAGAGGAACTGAAAACACCAGCTTCTGCTACTGAACTTGAGCCATGGGCCACCGCTGCCTTCTGCTCCATGGGCCTTACAGCCCCCGCCTCAGCCTCAGCCCCAGCCTAGGCTTCAGCCCTGGCCTTCTGCTGCTCCTGGCTCTCCACAAAATCCAGGGAAAGCTGCAACTCAGGAACCTGTGATTCCTCCTCCAGTGGCTGCTCCATTTCCAACCAAATCTCGTGAACCTGGTCGGCCTCCTCCTCCAGCGCTTCCTCCAGCTTCAGGGTCGGCATCTCTTTCTCCCATGTTTCCTCCAGCTCCTTCCACTGCTCAGTTTACAGGTCCCAGGCAGCCTCTTCCATAGAGCTCTCAGTCACCTCACGCATGGCTGTGAAAGTCAGCCAGCCTATGGTTCCCAAATAAAGAGCATAACAGCAGCCAGTCTTCTACTCCACCTCTCAAATGTGGTGGTGGCTCCATACCGAACTGTATCGAATCCTGCCACAGACTACGCCAAATGTAAAGCCAGTAGTCACGGCTACCATCATAGCAGCCTGGCTCATGCAGGTGCGCATTAGATTCGGACAGTCAGTAATGAAACAATGGAGCCAAGAACTGGTGAGCCATCAGCTTTAATCCAAGCTTGCACCCAGCGGGCATGCAAAATCACACACTGGGCTCCAAAACCCACTCATTCAATGCTCACAAAGCTACTGACTTATCCGAGTTTCCTAGAATGAAAGGTTTCTAGGTCACCAGCTTTATTCACCTCTGTTCCCCATCTTCTTCTCCAGCATAAACTCTGCTCAAACTGGCTTCTCCCTCAGCACTCTGCCATCTTGACTGTTTCTCCTGGCCTCCTCTATGTGGCCTTTCTCTGCTCTGCTCTCTAATGCTAACCTCAGGAACTGAGAGAGAGCAAGCCACTGATCTGTCCCACGTTATAGTGTAGAAATCCAAACCCTTAATCCAATCTACAAACAAGGAAGTCTCTGATACAAAGTCACTTACACAAGGAATAATGGGAGGATTCCTCATAAGAGTGCACCACCCCACGTGATCCAATCAGTCAAGGGTGTGGGGAAAAGCTTACTCTTAAAATTTGCACATGGGTAGCACCATCTTTAACAAAGTGAGCATAATATATTTCCAACAGCTCCAAACCCCACTCATTCAGTGCTCAAAAAGCTACTGACTTATCTGAGTTTCCTAGAATCAAAGGTTTCTAGCTCACCAGCCTTATTCACCTCTGTTTCCCATCTCCTTCTCTCTGCACAAGCTGACTTCTCCCTCAGCACTCCACCATCTTAGCTGTTT
The DNA here is from genome assembly GCA_037038555.1 of Rhynchonycteris naso. Classification (NCBI taxonomy): domain Eukaryota; kingdom Metazoa; phylum Chordata; class Mammalia; order Chiroptera; family Emballonuridae; genus Rhynchonycteris; species Rhynchonycteris naso. The sequence goes on from CM072998.1 coordinate 247,347,973, forward strand.
CTCCTGGCCTCCTCCACTTGGCCTTTCTCTGCTCTGCTCTCTAATGCTAAATCTCAGGAACCAAGAGAGGGCAAGCTCCCAGTCTGCCCCACTTTATAGTGTAGAGATCAAAACCTTTAATCCAATATACAAACAAGATGTCTCTGATACAAAGTCACTTATCTAAGGTATAATGGGAATCCTCATGAGAGTGCACCACCTCACATCAAAACGGGTGGGAAAGGCTTAGTCCTAAAACCAAGCCCCAGGCTTCAAGGATCCTACCTGCCCACAGCCCGCCCCCAATACACATTAATATAATCACACCCATACCAAGCAAGAAGGTCAACTAATATCATCACCTGGGTGACGGGTTTCCATGTGAGCAGCGCCATCTTTAACAAAGTGAGCATAATATATTTTATCTGCCCAACAATGCCTTACAAAGGAAAACATTTTTTCTAATACCCTAAATACGTGCACATCTTAGAATTATATTGGAATAAATTAGAATAACTTAGAATTATTATATTAATAACTTGGAATAACACTTGTTTGTGAAATTAGTTTTCCTCTTAAGAATCTCAAGAGTCATGCAGTAAAGGCATTTCTTTTATTTTTAATTTGTTTAGATAATTAAATTTAACAGAGTGACATTGATCCATAAGAGGACACAAATTTTAAGTAAACATTTCTATAGCATTTGAACTGTTGATTATGTTGTATATTCATCACCCAAAGTCAAATCATTTTCCATCACCTTATATTTGTCTCTCTTTACACCCTTTCCTCCACCCCTGGAAAAGGCTTTTCTTGCTCTTAGCAGGTAGGGTAGTGTTTGTTAACCTTTTGTTAACTGTCAGTAGTTATAGCCAAACTCTGTGCTTCAACTGGGTTCATTCTCTGTCATCAGTACACCTCACAGTGCCTAAGGAACATATGTTTGCTGATCAAAAGCTATGTCAGAAAAGTTTCAGATTAAGGAGGAACAAATAAATAACTTAAGCTCTTAAAAATTTCCTAGAACAATCCAAGATAAGAAAAAAAGTTTTTTACACCTATTTTACCTCTAAAATTGCTTACATTATCAACAGTACTTTAAAAAAATACATAATAAAAGATATCTGGGAGCTGACTTTTAAATGGAATGAAATGGGTTCCATAGATTAGTTTTGTTTTGTTTTTTATAATAATTTTTTAATTGATTGATTTGTAGAGAGAGGAGAGGAGAGAAAGAGAGAGAAAGAGTGGGGGAGAGACAGGAAGCATCAACTCATAATAGTTGCTTCCTGTATATGCCTTGACCAGGCAAGCCCAGGTTTTGAATCGGTGACCTCAGCAGTTAAGGTTGATGCTCTATCCATGGTGCCATCACAGGTTAGGCCCATAGATTAGTTTTGACTGTAAAATATATCTAAGTGCTTTCAATAGTTTATAGGCTTTTAAAATATGTTATCTTTCTATCCTTTAAAACAGTTGTAGACTACGTACCATTTTCCAAGTCAACTTCAGGCAGGGAATTGAAGTTTTTGATTATGGATGATAAGTGTGTCTTAACACATCTAATCATGTCTTGTTCATTCTCAAAGAATGTGACTTAGCTGAAATCAATTTTTTTTGTTTCATAAAAATTTCTAAAGTGGCATATGTATTTGGCATTTCTCTTAACTAAGGGTTATAATCCACGTTTAAAAAAATGTTATTTTCGCCTGACCTGCGGTGGCGCAGTGGGATAAAGCGTCGACCTGGGAACACTGAGGTCGCCAGTTCAAAACCCTGCACTGGTCTGGTCAAGGCACGTATGGGAGTTGATGCTTCCAGCTCCTCCCCCCTTTCTCTCTCTCTCTCTCTCTCTCTCTCTCTCTCACTCTGTGTCTCCTCTCTAAAATGAATAAAAAAAAAAAAAAAAAAAATGTTATTTTCTTTATGCTTAAGTCTGGAAATTTGCCTCCATTCGGAAGACTTTTCGTTTTCTTTGTGAGGCAGGAGAGGGGAGGAAAGGTACGATGCTCTGGAGTAAATAAGTCAAATAGCATCCCTGACAATTTAAAACAGATCACTCCAGCACCTAAGGTTCAAATGCTTGTTTGTAAACAACTTAGTTTTACAGTAATAATATAAATTGGCTCTGACTGGTTGCTCAGTGGATAGAGCGTCAGCCCAGAGTATGGATGTTGTGGGTTCAATTCCCAGTCAAGGCATACAGAAGAAGTGGCCATCTGCTTCTCCCCACTCCTACTTCCCCTTCTCTCACTCATCCCTTCCTGCAGCCAGTGGCTCGATTGGTTCAAGTGTGGCCTCAGGTGCTAAAAATAGCTCAGTACTCAAGCATTGGCCCCAGATGGGGTTGCCTGGTAGATGACAGTTGGGGCACATGCAGGAGCCTGCCTCACTATCTCCTTTCCTCTCACCTAAAAAAAACAAAAACAAAAAACAAAAAAAAAACCCAAGGCCGTAAAAGACTTGTACTCAGGAAATTATAAGACACTGAGAAAGATACAAACAAGTGGAAGCATAAACTGTGTTCATGGACAGAAAGAATTAACATCATTAAAATGTCTGTACTACCCAAAATAATCTATATATTCAATGCAATTCTTATTAAAATATTAATGTCATACTTTAAAGGTCTAGAACAAATATTCTAAAAATTTATATGGAACCAAAAAGGAACCCAAATAACCTCAACAATCTTGACAAAGGAGACAAAAGAGACAAAACACACAATGAAGAAAAGAAAACCTCTTTAATAAATGGTCCTGGGAGAATTGGAAAGCCACATGCAAAAGAATGAAATTTTACTACAGTTTGTCCCCCTGCACAAAGATTAATTCAAAATGTATCAAAGACCTAAATATAAGATAAAACCTAATATAATATAAGACCTAAATATAACAATAAAATACATAGAAGAAAACATAGGTACTAGACTTATGGACCTTGGCCATAGAGAACATTTTATGAATTTGACTCCAAAGGCAAGGGAAGTAAAGGCAATAATCGATGAATGGGAGTATATCAAACTAAAAGCTCTGCACAGCGAAAGAAACCCACAAGAAAACAAAAAGGCAGCCAACCAAATGGGAGATGATAGGCATGAACAACAGCTATGGTAAGGAGCTAATATCAAAAACATATAGAGAACTCACAAAACTCAGCAATAAATAAGCAAACAATCCAAAAAAAAATAATGAAGAGATACTGAACAGATACTTCTCCCATGAAGACATACAAAAAACAAATAGATATATGAAAAGATGCTCATCTTCATTAGCTATTAGAGAAATGAAAATCAAAACTACAATGAGATACAACCTCACACATGTTACATTGGCTATTATCAACATGATAGGTAATACCAAGTGTTGGAGAAGCTGTAGAGAAAAAGTGACCCTCATTTACCGCTGGTGAGAATGCAAATTAGAACAACCATTAAGAAAGAAAGTATGGTGGGTTCCTCAAAAAATTAAGAATAGAACTACCATATGACTCAGCAATCCTCTACAGGGTATATCTACCAAAAAAACCCTCAAAAACATTGGTTCACAAAGACACATGCACCCCCATATTGATCATAGCATTGTTCATGGTGGCTAAGACATGGAAACAACCAAAGTGTCCCTTGATAGAGGATTGAATAAATAAGATGTGGTACATATATACAGTGTAATACTTCTCAGTCAAAATAAATGTTGATCTATTGCCATTTACGACAACGTGGATGGACCTTGAGAAAATTATATTGAGTGAAATAAGTAAATCAGAAAAAGCTAAAAACTATATGATTTCATGCATAGATGGGATATAAAACTGAGATTCATGGACATAGAAAAAAGTGAGGTACTTGTCAGGAGGAGGGATGGAGGGAAGGGAGTAAAGAGGGACAAATATATGGTGACAGAAAATGATGTGACTTTGGGTGATGGGCACACAACACAATCAACAGTTCATATGCTATAGAAATGTTTACCTGAAACCTATGTATTCTTATTGATCAATGTCACCCCACTAAATTTAATTTCTAAATTAAAACAAATATTAGCTGTAAGTGCATGGAAAAATTAACCAGTGTGATTGGTTGGCTGCTTCAGGCAGGACTCATAGTGAGGGTGCAGCATCATAGCATGCTCATGTTGTAGGTCCGAGATCTAGAACTGGGAACTGGACTTCAACCTCATAAAATTAGAAACATAAAATTAGAAAATTAAAATTAGAAACTGGTTTCCTCAGAAATAATCAGATTAGAGCCATTATAATCACACTTATAAGTGGTTAAGTATAAAAATTTTGATGTTGGCCTGACCTGTGGTGGCGCAGTGGATAAAGCATTGACCTGGGAACACTGAGGTCGCCAGTTCAAAACCCTGCACTGGTCTGGTCAAGGCATATATGGGAGTTGATGCTTCCAGCTCCTCCCCCCTTTCCCTCTCTCTCTCTTTCTCTCTCTCTCTCTGTGTCTCCTCTCTAAAATGAATAAAATAAAAAAAAGAAAAGAAATTTTAAAATTTTGATGTTTTGATTTTTATTAAAAAACTAGAACATGCTTTAATTTGTCATTATGGAACTTAAGAAATCTGTTGTGGGGTGATGAATGGACTCAGAAAATTCCAAAGCCCACTATGTTTAATCAAGCTCTGAATATCCTTGTCCTCTGTTAGATCATCTCTAATAAGGGTGATGATAACTGTAGAAGAAACATATAGTTGCATCTTCTTCAATGCCGAGAACTCTGGTTTATTTAGGGTATACACTTATCATTTTCCTCCCTGAAACTATGCATTCCAGGAAAGGTGGCCTTAGCCTTAGCCAGAGGAAGCAAGTCTTGTTTGGTTTAATTTCCATTCATAGCTATTACATTTTTCTTGCCAGTGATTGGTTTAGGGAGAAGCATGTGATTCCATTTATGTCAATGAGGCATGTAGGAAAGCTGCCTGAGTAGGCTTACAGAAAAGATTTATTAGCTTTCAAATTAAAACTATAAAACTTTTAGAAGAAAACAGGAGAAAATCCTCATGATAGTGGATTTGGCAATGATTTCTTGAATAGGACATCAAAACAAAGGTAAAAAAAGAAAACATAGAACAATTGGGCTGCATCATAATTTAAAATCTTTGTGCATCAATGTATGTAATAAATGATTAATAGCCATAATATATAAAGAAATTCTACAATTCAACAATTATAACAAACATAATTTTAAAATGGGCAAATGACTTGAGACATTTCTTCAAAGAAGATATGGCCAATAAGCATATGAATAGATGTTCAACGTAACTAATCATTTGGGAAATGCAAATTAAAACCAGCATGAGATATGACCTCACATCCATTAGGTGACTGGTGTGCAAAAAATGGGAAAAATAACATTGGTGATGATGTAGAAAAATTGGAACCTTTCTGCACTGTTGGTGGGAATGAAAATGGTGTAGGCACTGTGGAAAATTATGATGATTCCTCAAAGCATTAAATATAGAAATACTATACAATCTAGCAATTCCACATTCAAGCTCATTCCAGCATTTTTCACAATAGCCAAAAGATGGAAGGAACAAAAATATCCAATGACAGATGAATGGGTGAACAAAATGGGGTATAGCCATACAATAGAATATCATTCAGCCGTAATATAAAAAGGAGGAGCCCTGCACAGATAACTTCATTGTAAAAGCATCATCCCAATACGCAGAGGTTGCCAGTTTGATCCCTGTTCAGGGCACATACAGGAATAAATAGATATTCATGTCTCTGTCTCTGCCTCTATCTCTTTTCCTCTATCCCTAAAATCAATAAATAAAAAATTTTTTAAGTCAAAAAAATTCTGATACATGCTACAACATGAATGAACCTTGAGGACATTATACTAAGTGAAATAAGACCGTCAACAAAGGACATATATTGTATGATTTCATTTATATGAGGTACCTAGAATAGTCAAATTTGCAGAGATAGAAAGTGGAATGGTGGTTGCCATAGATATCAGAAAGTAGCTGTTGTTGTGTTGACTGTAGTCATTTTCTTATTTCGCAATCTAAAGGAAAAGTGGTCAGTGCTCCTGACTAAATAGTCAGGTATGAATGTTTTAAAAATTCTTGTGGCACATCAGGTTGCCACAGCACATTGGTTGAAAATCGATGATGTAGAGTGGTGCTTGGAGCTGCTGGAGCTTCAGTAGCCGTCCTGCCCAACACTGAGGGTAGAAGAGCAGAAATTTATAAAGAACTTTGGCCCTTGGTGACATGGTTAAGTACCTGAATTAGTGAACTTTTGTACTGTTATACTTTCAGATCTCTTGTTATATAAGATACTACATTATTATTATTATTATTATTATTATTATTTTTGCTTAAGTCCTTCTGAACTGGTTTTCTGTTATTTGCAACTGAAACATCTTAACAGATATAATAATATAGTTATCTATTAGCTGTCATACCATTTTCCCCTTGCAGAGTTAGAGTCACAGTGAACAAGACTTTGTTCTAACTTTCCTTTTCTAAACTTTTTATGCAGTATTAGAAACTTCTGTTTCAGAGCCAGGAGGGATTCAGCAAACATAAGATTTAATACTGTTTTATGTTTTCAGCAATATGAGATCCTTGTTTCATAATTTCATGAGACTTTTAAATTTCTTTTTATTTTATTCATTTTAGAGAGGAGACACAGAGTGAGAGAGAGAAGGAGAGAGAGAGAGAAAGGGGGGAGGAGCTGGAAGCATCAACTCCCATATGTGTCTTGACCGAACCAGTGCAGGGTTTTGAACTGGAGACCTCAGTGTTCCCAGGTCGACGCTTTATCCACTGCACCACCACAGGTCAGGCCAATTTCATGAGACTTTTGCCTGCCAAAAATTGCCATGCCAAGTCTTTTTGCATCTTGTTTTGATACTGTGGTTAGAAATAAATGAATCAACATTAAATAGGTATTTCTGGGAATGGCAAACTGTTAAGGGAATTGTCACAGTTTAAGTTTTAGATGCTAAAATCACAAGAGCTCTTGCCCTGGATGGATAGCTTGGTTGGTTAGAACGTTGTCCTGGTGTGCAGAAGTTAGGGGTTTAATCCCCAATCAGAGGACATACAGGACAGATTGATGTTTCTGTTTCTCTCTTCCTTCCTCTGCCCCTCTAAAATCAATAAATAAAAGTTTAAAAAATCACAAGAGCACTAAAGTCACAGGAGAATGCCACTCAGACTTTATAATATTTCCAGAAAATGTCTTTGCTTTACCCTAATCTCTGTCTCACAAAATCAAGAGGTCTAATGCTTGTTCTGTAACAATATATTGGCCCTGGCCAGTTAGCTTAGTCAGTTAAGGTTGCAGGTTCGATCCCTGGTCAGGGCACACATGGGGAAGCAACCAAAAAATGCACGACTGAGTGTAATAATAAATGAATGCTTCCCTTCCCCCTCCCTTCTCTCTTCCTTCCTCCTTTTGTCTCTCTAAAAATCAATAAAAATTAAGCCCTGGCCAGATCACTCAGTTAGTTGGACCATCATCTAGGAGCACAGAGGTTGCTGGTTTGATACCCCAGTCAGAGGACATTCAGGAGCAGCTCGATGTTCCTCTCTCTCAAAAAAAAAAAAAAAAAATAATAATAATAATATAAAATAAGATAAAAAATCTTGTGGGAATATTCCCTTTTTATTATGTTTGATATGTCATTATCATTTGCAAACTTCCTCCTAAAATTGTATCACTGATAGGGCACTGGAGAAAAAATTCTAAGTGAGTAACATAAAAGAAATGTGAAAACCTAGGATTCCTCATCAAAACTCAGAAAAAATGTGGCACAGATGAAATTCCTTTTGAACATCCATTGAAGAGGTTGAATGGTATCAGATCTCCAGCATGCTGGTGGTTAGTAATCCAAACTGCTATCAGGCTCCTACAGCTCTTCATTCTCTTCCTGCCTTCATCCTCTAGCTTAGTTTTCCTCATTATGATACCTTGGTCTTCAGTTATATATTTGTATAAAAAGTCCAAATGCACACTAAACAATGGTTCTAGGGACTTTTCAAAGCATATCTCAACAGGTCAACCAACAAGTACCCAGCAAGGTATATGGTCTTTTACAGGCAATGACAGCAGCAGATTTACTTATTTCTTGCACTAAGCAATGCTTAGGCATCTGGCTTTAGTTTTTATTTTATTTTTTTATTGCAGTGGTGATTAAAGCAATCTTTTAAAAATCTATATTCTTACCCACACCCTTATTTTCCAAGGAAAGCAAACAAAGTACTAGTTCATCTTTTCATTATCATTTCACCAAACCCTTGACTTGACTCCCTTCCTCCAGTCTTGCCATCCACCACACTACAGCACAGAGACCCATCTAAAATATAAATCTAATCCACAGAAAGGCCAAATGTTTTAGTATCAGAGCTAAGACATTCAAGACACTGTCTTCCTCTTTTTTTTTTTTGTTTGACTTTGGGTGATGGGTATATAACATAATCAAATGTCAAAATAATCTGGAGATGTTTTCTCTGAATCTATGTACCCTAATTAATCAATGTTAAAATTAATCACCCTGTTAAAATTGTCTAAATAAAAGTTTAAAAAAATAAGTTGTATTAAAAAATAATTACATTGCCTATAGTATTTACACACACATTTTTATAAAACTAATTTTGTTCCAGTACAGGTATTTCTGTCTAACGAATGAATTTTGAAGATTATTGGTTGTGGAAGGTGCTACATCAGAAAGCATCAGTAGCCAGGCTCACCTAAGTCTGGACTGTGGTGACACCCTGATTAGGACTCTGATTCCTCATTTTGGATTGGTGTAGAGGCTTTTACTTTGGAGCACTCTGTGCATAGCTGTGTAAGGGGCCAAGACATTTGGTGTGGTCTGCAGAGATTTTTTTTTCTTAGCAAAAGAGAGAGAGAAAGACTGACAGACAAGAAGCAACGAGAGGCATCAACTTATTGTTGTGGCACCTTTAGTTGTTCATTGGTTGCTTCTCATATGTACCTTGCCCGGGAGGCTCCAGCCAAGCCAGTGACCTCTTGCTCAAGCCAGTGACATTGGGCTTCAAGCCAGTGACCATGGGGTTATGTCTATGATTCCACACTTAAGCCAGCAATCCTGTGCTAAAGCTAGTGACCTCAGAGTTAGAACCTGGGACCTCAGTATTCCAGGTCGATGCTTCATCCACTGTGCCACAACCAGTCAGGCTGGATGGAAGAATCTTAACCAATCAACTGGAGCTTACATGGTCTGAACACAGGATTCACAGTGTTGTCAATCCTGAAAATAGTCTTTCTTCTTTGTAATATGTATGAATGAAGTATCGGTGTCTTCATCAAGAGGTGGTATCTAGCCTGACCTGTGGCGGCGTAGTGGATAAAGCATTGACCTGGAATGCTGAGGTTGCCGGTTCAAAACCCTGGGCTTGCCCGGTCAAGGCACATATGGGAGTTGAAGCTTCCTGCTCCTCCCCACCTTCTCTCTCTCTCTCTCCCTTTCCTCTAAAATGAATAAATAAATAAAAATAATTTTAAAAGAGGTGGTATCTAAGAGTTCTAAGGAAATAAATGCATAGATCTTATGTACAGATCTGTATATAAACAAGTTTTGTATATACATATAGGATAGTATTTTTGAATTTATTAGTTGTATGCAAAAGTACTTCACATTATTTAAACCTGCAGCAACAGTTCGAATTTTTTAAAATTGATTTTAATTTATTGTGTTTACATAGATTCTAGTGCTGCCCAAAATGCATCCCCCCTCCCCTATATTCCCCTCAACATCCCCCTTGCCCCCCTCCCCATAGTGCCCTCCCCGCTTCCCTTCAGGTTTATCTCATCATATAATCCTCTTTCCCTCTGTTCTCTTTTCCTCTGGTCCCTTTGATCCCTCCTCTGTCTCAATTCCGTTCCTCAGTTCACATTGTTCATTGGATTCCTAAAATGAGGGAGTTCATATGATATTTTTCTTTTCTGCCTGGCTTCTTTCACTTAACATAATAGTTTCCATGTCCATCCATGTTGTTACAAAAGGTAAGATTTCCTTCTTTTTCATTGCCCCATAGTATTCCATTGTATATATGTACCACTGCTTTTTAATCCACACGTCCACTGATGGACACGGGCTGTTTTCAGATCTTTGCTATTGTGAACAATGCTGCCATAAACATAGGGGTGTGTTTCTCCTTTTAAAACAGTGCTACGGTGTTCTTGGGGTATATTCCTAAAAGTGGGATAACTGGGTCAAAAGGCACTTCAATTTTTAATTTTTTGAGGAATCTCCATACTGTTTCCACAGTGGCTGCACCAGTCTGCATTCCCACCAGCAGTGCAGGAGGGTTTGCTTTTCTCTATATACTCGCCAGCACTTACCATGTGTTGTTTTGTTAATTAGCACCATTCTGACTGGTGTGAGGTGATATCTCATTGTGGTTTTCTGTATGTCCTCTTTGGAGAAGTGTATATTCATTTCTTTTGCCCATGGATTTTTTCTTTTTTACAGGGACAGAGAGAGAGTCAGAGAGACGGATAGATAGGGACAGACACACAGGAATGGAGAGAGGTGAGAAGTATCAATTATTAGTTTTTCATTGCCGTTGCGACACCATAGTTGTTCATTGATTGCTTTCTCACATGTGCCTTGACCGTGAGCCTTCAGCAGACTGAGCAACCCTTTGCTGGAGCCAGCGACCTTGGGTCTAAACTGGCGAGCTTTTTACTCAAGCAAGATGGGCCCGCGCTCAAGCTGGCGAGCTCGGGTCTCAAACCTGGGTTTTCCGATCCTAGTCTGACGCTCTATCCACTGCACAACCACCTGGTCAGGCTTGCCCATGGATTTTTGATTGGATTATTTATCTTCCTGATGTTGAATTTTACGAGTACTTTATAAATTAACTTTATAAATCAGACGTTTTGTCAAATATGTTCTCCCATTGTGTAATTTGTCTTTTTATTCTGTTCTTATTGTCTTTAGCTGTGCAAAAGCTTTTTAGTTTGATATAGGCCCATTTGTTTATCCTGTCTTTTATTTCACTTGCCCGTGGAAATAAATTGCCAAATATATTGATGCGAGAGATGTCGGAGAGTTTACTGCCTATATTTTCTTCTAAGATGCTTATGATTTCATGGCATAGATTTAAGTCTTTTATCCATTTTGAGTTTATTTTTATGAATGGTGTAAGTAGGTCATCTAGTTTCTTTTTTTTTTTTTTTCAGGTAGCTGTCCAATTTTCCCAACACCATTTGTTGAAGAGGCTGTCTTTACTCCATTGTATGTTCTTTCCTCCTTTGTCAAATATCAGTTGTCCATAAAGATGTGGGATTATTTCTGGGTTCTCAGCTCTGTTCCATTGATCTATATACCTGTTCTTATGCCAGCACCAAGCTGTTTTGAGTACAATGGCCTTGTAGTATAACTTGATATCAGGGAGTGTGATACCTGCCACTATCTGTGTTCTTTTTTAGTTCCATATAAATTTTTGGAATATGTGTTCTATATCTTTGAAATATGTCATTGGTATTTTAATTGGTATTGCATTGACTTTATAAATTGTTTTGGGTAATATAGATATTTTAATGATGTTTTTTCTTCCTAACCATGAACATGGTATATGCTTCCACTTGTTAGAATCTTCCTTGATTTCTTTTATCAATGTTTTATAATTTTTCAAGTAGAAGTCTTAAATATCCTTGGTTAAATTTACTCCTAGGAACTTTATTATTTTGGTTGCAATAGTGAAAGGGATTGTTTCCTTAATTCCTCTTTCTGACAGTTTATTGTTGGTGTATAAAAATGCCTCTGATTTCTGAGTATTAATTTTATATCCTGCCACCTTGCTGAATTCATTTATCAGGTCCAGTAGTTTTTTGACTGAGACTTTAGGGTTTTCTATATACAATATCATATCATCTGCAAATAATGACAGTTTTACTTCTTCTTTTCCAATTTAGATGCCTTTTATTTCTTCTTCTTGTCTGATTGCTGTGGCTAGGATTTCCAGGACTATGTTGAATAAGAGTGGTGAAAGGGGCACCCCTGCCTGGTTCCTGATCTTAAGGGGATTGCTTTTAATTTTCCCCATTGAGTATGTTGTTGGCTGTTGGTTTGTCATAGATGGCCTTTATCATGTTGAGGTATGTTCCCTGTATTCCCACTTTGCTGAGAGTTTTGATCATGAATGGGTGCTGAATTTCATCAAATGCTTTTATGCATCTATTGAAATTATCATGTGGTTTTTCTTCTTCCTTTTGTTTATGTGATGAATCACATTGATTGATTTGCGAATATTGAACCAGCCTTGCCTCCCCAGAATAAATCCCACTTGATCATGGTGTATGATTTTTTTCATATATTGCTGCATCCCATTGGCTAATATTTTGTTGAGGATTTTAGCATCTAGATTCATCAGGGATATTGGCCTATAATTTTCTTTTTCTGTGTTGTCTTTGCCTGGTTTTGGAACCAGAATTATGAGAATTATGCTTGTCTCATAAAAGGAGTATGAAAGTTTTCCTTCCTCTTGAATTTTTTGAAATAGCTTGAGAAGGATAGGAGTTAATTCTTCCTTGAATATTTGGTAGAATTCACTTGTGAAGCCATTGGGCGCAGGGCTTTTGTTTGTTGGGAGTTTTTTGATAACTGTTTTTGATCTCATTTGTTGTAATTGTTCTGTCTAGGTGTTCTGATTCTTCCAGATTGATTTTTGGAAGATTATATCTTTCAAGAAATTTGTTCATTTCACCTAGGTTGTCTAAATTTTTGGCATAGAGTTCTTCATAGTATTTTCTTACAATCTTTTGTATTTCTGTTTTGTCCGTTGTTATTTCTCCACTCTCATTTCTAATTTTATTCATTTGAGTCCTCTCTCTTTTTTTCTTGGTGAGGCTGGTTAAAGGTTCATCAATCTTGTTTACCTTTTCAAAGAAGCAGCTCATTGTTTTATTGATCCTCTGTATTGTTTCTTTAACCTTTATGTCATTTATTTCCGCTCTGATCTTTATTATTTCCTTCCTTCTACTACCCCTGGGCTTTACTTGCTGTTCTTTTTCTAGTTCTTTTAGATGCAGGGTTAAGTTATTTATTTAAGCTTTTTCTAGCTTCTTAAGGTATGCCTGTAATGCTATGAACTTCCATCTCAGTACTGCTTTTGCTGTGTCCCATTTATTTTGAGTTGTTGTATGCTCATTATCATTCATTTCTAAGAATTTTTTTATTTCTTCTTTGATCTCATTGTTAACCCATTCATTATTTAATAACATGCTATTTAGTTTTCATGTGTTTGAGTATTTTTTAGTTTCTCTGTTTGGGTTGATTTCTAGTTTCATGCCATTGTGATCATATAAAGTGCTTGATATTATTTCAATCTTTTTAAATTTGTTGAGACCGCTTTTGTGACATAACATGTCGTCTATCCTAGAGAATGTACCATGAGCACTTGAAAAGAATGTATATTCTGTTGCTTTAGGGTAGATGGTTCTAAAGATACCTATTAAATCCAGTTGATCTAGTGTGTCCTTTAAATTTGCTGTTTTGTTGCTGTTCTTTTTACAGGGACAGAGAGAGAGTCAGAGACAGGGATAGATAGGGACAGACAGGAACGGAGAGAGGTGAGAAGCATCAATCATTAGTTTTTCCTTGCCGTCACAACACCTTAGTTGTTCATTGATTGCTTTCTCACATGTGCCTTGACTACGGGCCTTCAGCAGACCGATCCACCCCTTGCTGGAGCCAGGGACCTTGGGTCCAAGCTGGCGAGCTTTTGCTCAAGCCAGATGGGCCCACCCTCAAGCTGGCGAGCTCACGGTCTCAAACCTGGGTCTTCCGCATTCCAGTCTGACACTCTATTCACTGTGCCACTGCCTGATCAGGCTAAATCTGCTGTTTCTTTGTTAATTTTATTTCTTAAGGATCTATCTAATGATTTTAGTGCAGTTTTGAAATTCCCTACTATTATAGTATTGCTGTTGATCTCACCCTTTATATCCACCAAAGTCTGCTTTATATATTTAGGTGCATAGATTTTTATAATGGTTATATATTCCTGTTGCATTGCTCCCTTTATCATTATGTAGTGTCCCTCTTTATCTCTTACTACAGCCTTCGTTTTAAAGTCCATTTTGTCTGATATAAGTATTGCTACTCCAGCTTTATTTTCATTTCCATTTGCATGAAATATTTTTTCCATCTTTTTACCTTCAGTCTATGTTCATCTTTTGTTTTAAGGTGTGTATCTTGTAGACAGCATATGTATGGGTCCTGTTTTCTTATCCATGCAGCTACCCTATGTCTTTTGATTGGATGATTTAATCCATTTACATTTAAGGTTATTATTGATATGCAGTTGTTTATTGCCATTTTATTCTGTAAGGCTGTATTCTTCTTTTGCTATATTATTTTCCCCCTTTGATCTGTTTACAACAAGCCCCTTAACATTTCTTGTAGAATTGGTTTGGTTGTAATGAATTCCTTGAGGTTTTTTTTTCTTTTTTGTCTGGGAAGCTTTTTATTTCTCCTTCAATTTTAAACGATAGCCTTGCTGTATAAAGTAATCTGGTTGTAGGTTCTTGTTCTGCATTACTTTGAATATTTCTTGCCATCCCTTCTGGCCTCAAGTGTTTCTGTTGTGAAGTCGGATGTCATCCTTATGGGGGCTCCTTTGTAGGTGATAGCCTTTTTTTCCTCTAGCAGCTTTTAATATTTTCTCTTTATCACTTAGCTTTAGTATTTTAATTATGATGTGTCTTGGTGTAGATTTCTTTGGGTTTCTCTTTAACGGAATTCTCTGTGCTTCTTGAACTTGTGTGACTTTTTTCCTGCATCAATTTAGGGAAGTTTTCAGCTATGATTTGATTGAACAAAGTCTCTATCCCTTGTTCTTTCTCTTCTTCTTCCAGAACCCCTATGATGCGGATGTTATAGCTCTTCATGTTGTCACAGAGCTCTCTTAGACTTTCCTTAGACTTTTTGATGCTCTGCTTCTGTGCCTTTGTTTATCTTGTCCTCTAACTTGCTGACTTGATCATCAGCTTCATTCATCCTGCTTTAATTATTTCCATTGTGGTCTTCATTTCTGATATTGTATTTGTGATTTCTGACTGATTCTTTTTTATTATTTCAATGTCCTTTTTTATACTTGCTATCTCTTTATTTAGTTGTTCGTTATGACCATTTATTTTTGTTCTAAGTTCTTTGAGCATCTGTTGGGCAGATAAAATATATTATGCTCACTTTGTTAAAGATGGCACTGCCCACGTGCAAGTTTTAAGAGTAAGCTCTTCCCCACACCCTTGACTGATTGGATGATGTGGGGTGGTGCACTCTAATGAGGGCTCTTCCCATTATGCCTCAGATAAGTGACTTTGTATCAGAGACTTCCTTGTTTGTAGATTGGATTAAAGGTTTGGATTCTACACTATAAAGTGGGGCAGACTGGGAGCTTGCTCTCTCGGTTCCTGAGGTTAGCATTAGAGAGGAGAGTAGATTAAGGCCATGTGGAGGAGAGGAGAAGCAGCTAAGATGGTGGAATGCTGAGGAAGAAGCGAGTTTGCGCAGAGTTTGTGTAGAGAGAAGGAGATGGGAAACAGAGGTGAATAAGTCTGGTGAGCTCGAAACCTTTGATTCTAGGAAACTTGGATAAGTCAGTAGCTTTGTGAACACTGAATGAGTGGGTTTTGGAGCCCAGTGTGTGTTTTTGCTTGCCCACTGGGTACAAGCTAGAGTTAAAGTTCATGGCTCATCAGTTCTTGGCTCCGTTGTTTCATTACCGACTGTCCGAATCTAATGCGAACCTTCATGTCAATGGCCACAATGGCGGCTCCTGGCTTTACAGCATCCTACCAATCATTATTTTAAACTAGCATCTGGTAACTTGGTTATATCTGACTCATTCAAGTCCTTTTCTGGGATTTCTCTTGATTCAATTGTGTTGCATTTCTCTGCCTTCCCACTTTGTCTGTGTATAAGAAGGGTGTGGCCTCTGGAGTCCAATGGGTGTGGCCTCTGTGTTCCCTAGTTGTGGTCTGTCTGTAGGCCCACCACCCCCACTGCCACTGCCTTGGGCGTTTGAGTATGGGCGTTACCCTGTCTCCCTCTTTTTGTCCTACATCTTTCTTCACTTTGGCATTTATGTTCTAATTACATCTAACTGCTTGGGCTTTCAGGACATATGTCATATTAATTATATCTCTAGTTTTTGCTCATGGCCTGAGGTTCTGCATGGCTTGATTTTTTCAGTGTCTTAATCCAGTTGAATTTTATTTTCTTCAAGATTCAACTCATTCCCTCCATGGAGACTTTTGTGAATGTGCTGGGTGCTCCCATACATCTGGGCATATTTCTAATATTTTACTTAGCATATTGTATTAAAATTACCTGCGTGTGTCTTCCTTCTCACCATTACCTTGATAGCAGAGACTGTACCCAATTCATCTTTGTGCTTACAGCATCCAGCACGATACTGGCTCATAGCTCACTCTCAATTATTGTTTATTGAGTAACTTTGAACTGAATTAGATAACTTTAAGACAATTACTTCTTAGATTTTACATTTGTTAAATGAAATTAAACTTTGGTAGCAAATTTTTATAGTAGCTAATACAACTTATCAATTCCTAAAAAAGATTTTTTTAATAATGGAGTTGTACATAACATTGATTGTAGCTTTGTTCTGTCTTTTAAAAAAAATCAGATATTCTACTTTGGAGATAGTTTTCCTACTAAACATAAATGTAATCTTTTAAGAAAAATCTCTTTCATCTCAGCACAAACCCTGAGGCCCATAATGGTACAAATTCCAGCTTTATTTATTTATTTTTTTTTGAGAAATAATGACTAATGCAGATATATTGTCATTTACCTCATTTCAAAAGGAGGAAAATCCAGACAGCCCCCCAAGGCTGTTCGTAGATGACAATCATTTTTATTTTTTTTACTTGGACAAAGAGAGGGATAGATAGGGACAGACAGACAGGAACAGAGAGAGGTGAGAAGCATTAATCATTAGTTTTTCGTTACTTTTGCAACACCTTAGTTGTTCATTGATTGTTTTCTCACATGTGCCTTGACCACGGGCCGTCAACAGACCAAGCTACTCCTTGCTGGAGCCAGCGACCTTGGGTCCAAGCTGGTGAGCTTTTGCTCAAGCCAGATGGTCCCACACTCAAGCTGGCGACCTCGGGGTCTCGAACTTGGGTCTTCTGCATCCCAGTCCGACGCTCTATCCACTGCGCCACCGCCTGGTCAGGTGATGACAATCATTTTGAGCAAAAACTAAAGTGAACAAATATGATTTATCTGCCCCAAATGCTTTCCTTTGGGATTCACCCATTCCCTATACCAGTGGTCCAAGTGGAAATGCAATGCCTACCTATGTGGCAACAGTGATTGCTTCAAAAGTGAGTTTATAACTGAAACTGGAAGAACCAGTACCCACCCCATGACTATTGCATCCTTCCGATGAGGCAGTGAAGCTGGCAGTATGTGAAACTAAGGTGGTCATTGTTTATCCAATTCAATTACTATCACTTGCAACTAAAATAGTTTTTTCTAATACAACTACATAAAGTGTTACGTAAAGTAGACTATGTCTAGTAATAATGTAATCAGCAAAACAATCTTCAACAAAATTTCATAACTATAAACACAACCAACCTTATACACTTTATAGTTGTATTATTTATATACATTCAATTATTTGATATATAAATTATATCTTATGTTTATATAATTTACATACTATATTTAATTGTTTTATATAACATATTTTATATCTTATACTTAACTATTTAACCTACATTTTATAACTATAAACACAACAATTTTTTATACTTTATAACTTTTAAAAAACTTCTGCAATGTTTTATGAATATAAACAGAGCTTTTACAATATTTTATAACACTAGAAAATCCAAAAAAATTAAAACTACAAATTTATTTTTTCAGGTAAACATTTCTATAGCATTTGAACTATTGATTATGTTGTTTACCCATCACCCAAGTCAAATCATTTTCCATCACTTTTTATTTGTCCCTCTTTACACCCTTCCTCCTACTCCGTCCTCCAGTTCCTTTCCTCTACATCTCCCTTCCATTGGTAACCATTTCACTTTTATCTATGTCCATGAGTCTCAGTTTTATATCCCAACTATGTGTGCAGTCATAACGTTCTTAACTTTTTCTGATTTGCTTATTTCATTCAGTATAATGCTCTCAAGGTCCATCCTAGTGCTGTCAGTGGCAATATGTCATCATTTCTTATGGCTGAGTAGTATTCCATTGTATATACAGAGTGTCCGTAAAGTCATGGTGCACTTTTGACCATGTGACTGGTCAAAAGTGCACCATGACTTTACGGACACACTCTATGTACCAGCTCTTCTTTATCCAATCCTCTATAGAGGGACATTTTGGTTGTTTCCATGTCTTGGCCAGTGTGAATAATGCTGCAATGAACAGGGGGTACATGTGTCTTTATGTACTAATGTTTTCAAGTTTGGGGGGTAGACACCCAATAGAGGGATTGCTGGGTCATATGGTAGTTCTATTCTTAATTTTTTGAGGAATCACCATACTTTCTTCGGTATTGGCTGTACTAATTTGCATTCCCAAACAGGTGTGATGTTGTATCTCATTATCGTTTTGATTTGCATTTCTGAAATAGCTAGTGAAGATGAGCATCTTTTTATATATCTGTTGGCCATTTGTATACCTTCTTGGGAGAAGTGTCTGTTCAGGTCCTCTTCCCATTTTTTAATTAGATTATTTGCTTTTTTTTTGCTGAACTTTGTGTATTTATATATTGTGGATATTAACCCCTTATTGGGGCTGTTGTTTGCAAATATTATCTCTCATTTATTTGGCTGCCTATTTGTTTTGTTGTCAGTTTCTTTTGCTGTGCAGAAGCTTTTTAGCTTGATATAGTCCCATTCATTGATTTTTGCCTTTACTTCCCTTGCCTTTGAGGTCAAATTCATAAATCCTCTATGGCCAAGGTCAATAAGTCTAGTACCTATGTTTTTCTCTATGTAACTTATTGTTTCACATCTTAGATTTAGGTCTTTGATACATTTTGAATTAATTTTTTTTGAGGGGGAAAAACTGTAGTCAAGTTTTATTCTTTTGCATGTGGCTTTCCAATTTTCCCAGCACCTTTTATTGAAGAGGCTTTCTTTTCTTCATTGTGTGTTTTTGCCTGCTTTGTCAAAGATTATTTGTCCATATATATGTTGTTTTATTTCTGGGCTCTTGATTCTGTTTCATTGGTCTGTATGTTTGTTTTTCTGCTAATACCATGCTGTTTTGATTATCATGGCTCTATAGTATAATTTAAAGTCAGGTAGCGTGATACCTCTGGCTTCATTCTTATTCTTCAGAATTTGGCTTTTCTGTTTTGTTTTGTTTTCTTTTGGTTTTTTTTAAAGGGACAGAGAGAGAGTCAGAGAGAGGGATAGTTAGGGACAGACAGACAGGAATGGAGAGAGGTGAGAAGCACCAATCATTAGTTTTTTGTTGCTGTTGCAACACCTTAGTTGTCCATTGATTGCTTTCTCACATGTGCCTTGACCGCGGGCCTTCAGCAGACTGAGCAACCCCTTGCTGGAGCCAGCGACCTTGGGTCCAAGCTGACAAGCTTTTGCTCAAACCAGATGGACCCGCGCTCAAGCTGGCGAGCTCGGGGACTTGAACCTGGGTCTTCTGCATCCCAGTCCAACGCTCTACCCACTATGCCACTGCCTGGTCAGGCTTTTCAGGTTTTTTTATGGTTCTATACAATTCTGGTAATTTTTTTGTTCTATTTCTTTAAAAAATGACATTGGAATTTCAATGGATACCGCATTCAATTTTAATATTGCTCTGGGCCTGACCGGGCAGTGGTGCAGTGGATAGAGTGTCAGACTGGAATGAGAGGACCCAAGTTCAAGTCCCCGAGGTCACTGGCACTAGCTTGAGTGAGAGCTCACTAGCTTTTGTACAAGGTTGCTGGCTTGAGCATGGTTGCTGGATTGAGCATAGACATGACCCCATGGTCACTGGCTTGAACCCAAAGTCATTGGCTTGAGAAAGGAGTCACTCACTCTTCTGGAGCCCCTCACCCCCTGGTCAAGGCACATATGAAAAAGCAGTCAATGAAGAACTAAGGTGCCAAAGAGAAGAGTTGATGCTTCTCATCTCTCTCCTTTCCTGCCAGTTCATCCCTCTCTCTGTCTCTTTCTCTATCTCTGTCCCTGTCTCCCTCACTATATATATTGTGGCTGAGATTTGTGAGTTCTTTGTATATCTATATCTAGCTAGCTAACTAGCTAGCTTTGGATAATATGGCCATTTTAATTATGTTGATTCTTCTGATCCATAAACATGAAATATTTTTCCATTTCATTGTGTCTTTTTCAAGTTCTTTTAATAATGCTTTTGTAGTTTTATGTATATAGGTCCTTCACATCCTTTGTTAAGTTTATTCCTAGTTATTTAATTCTTTTGTTGTTGCAATTGTAAAATTAAATGGGTTTTTTTTTTTTTCCAGTTTATTTTCTGAAGTTTCATTGTTGGTGTATTAGAAAGCAGGAAACTGTTGTATCTTGATTTTGTATCTTATGACTTTACTGTATTGGTTTATTGTATCTAATAGACTGCTCACAAAAATTAGGGGATATTTTAAAATGAATATGAAGCAATAAAAAAAGAAGCATTTGATTTTTTTGTTGTTAAATGAGAACATCAGAAAAGCAAATTACAAGTCAAAGAAAGTTGTTCAATTATGCAAATGAGATGCAAAACCAAATTTTATTTCATTGGTGAAAATGCACTATATATATATATATATTTCTTTTTTACAGGGACAGAGAGAGAGTCAGAGAGAGGGATAGATAGGGACAGACAGACAGGAACGGAGAGAGGTGAGAAGCATCGATCATTAGTTTTTCATTGCCGTTGCGACACCTTAGTTGTTCATGAAAATGCACTATATAAAAGGCTGAAAGTACTGGAATATCTGCATGTTCCCTGATCCCTTAATTATGTAGCTTTTAAGTGAAGTCTTTAGGATTTTTATATACAGGATTATATAATCAGCAGAAAGTAATGCCTTTACTTCTTTCTCAATATGGATGCCTTTTATTTCTTTCTCTTGCCTGATTGTTCTGTCTAACATTTTCAGCACTATGTTTAATAAGAATAGAGAGAGAAGCCTGACCTGTGGTGGTGCAGTGGATAAAGCGTCGACCTGGGAACACTGAGGTCGCCAGTTCAAAACCCTGCACTGGTCTGGTCAAGGCACATATGGGAGAGTTGATGCTTCCAGCTCCTCCCCACTTTCTTTCTCTCTCTCTCTCTCACTCTGTGTCTCCTCTCTAAAATGAATTTTTAAAAAGTCAATAAAAATGAAAAAAAAAAGAATAGAGAGAGTGGAGAACCTTCTTTTGTTCCTGATTTTAGAGGAAAAGCGTTCAGTTTTCAACCATTTTGTATGATATTGGCGGATGGTTTGTCATATATGGCCTTTATTATGTTGAGGTACTTTTCTTCTATACTCATTTTATTCAGTGTTTTAAACATAAATGAATGTCATATCTTACTGAATGCCTTTTCTGCACCTCTATTGATAGGATCATATGATTTTTGTCCTTTTATTGTTGACGTGGTGTACTAATTTGATCCATCATATGCTGAACCATCCTTGAGCTCCTGAAATAAATCCCACTTGACCACGATGTATTATTTTTTAAATGTGTTATTGTATTTGATTTGCTAGCATTTTATTTAGGAGTTTTGCATCTGTATTCATTAAAGATATTGGTTGGTAGTTTTCTTTCTTTTTTAAAAATATATTTATTGTATTAATTTTGGACAGAGAGATTGAGGGAGGGAGAGAGAGCCAGGAACATCAATCTGCTCCTGTATGTGCCCCAACCAGGGATTGAACCAGAAACCTCTCTGCTTTGGGATGATGCTCTAACCAACTGAGTTATCGAGCCTGGGTGATTGGTAGTTCTCTTTTTTGTGTTGTCTTTGCCAGGTGTTGGTATCAGGGTTATGTTGGCCTCATAAAATATGTTAGGGATATTTCTTCTTCTGTTTTTTTGAAGTCTTTGAGAAGAATAGGTACCAAAACTTCTTTGAATATTTGGTAGAATTTACTAGTGTCATCATCTGGTCCTGGACTTTTATTTTAGGGGAGGTTTTTGGTAGTTGTTTCTATTTCCTTCCTGCTTTTAGGTCTGCTTAGGCTTTCTACTTCTTTGTGACTTAGTCTAGAAAGATTGTATACTTCTAGGAACTTATTCATTTCTTCTAGATTGTTGAATTTGGTGGCATATAATCTTGTATAGTATTCTAGTATGATCCTTTGTATTATCTATAATGTCTGTCATAATTTCTCCTTCATTTAAGGTTGTGTGCGTGTGTGTGTGTGTGTGTGTGTGTGTTAAGTGAGAAGAGGTGGGATAGTAAGACAGATTACAGCATATACCCCAACCAGGATCCATCTGGCAACCCCTGTCTTGGGCTGATGCTCAAATCAACTGAGCTATTTTTAGTGCCTGAGGCTGACAGTCGGACCAATGAGCTGTCCTTCAGTGCCTCAGGCCTTCACTCGAACCAATTGAGCCACTGTCTGTGGGCTGGGAAGATGAAAGAAGGGGGAGGGGAGACAGAGATAAGCAGATGGTTACTTCTCCTGTGTACCTTGACTGGGAATCGAATGGGAGATGTCCATATGCGAGGCCAAAGCTCTATCCACTGAGCAAACTGACCAAGGCCATGATATTTTTTTGTTGTAAGATTTTATTTATTGATATTAGAGAGAGAAAGAAAGGAGGTGTAAGAGCAAGAAGCATTGACTCGTAGTAGTTGCTTCTCATATGTGCCTTGATTATGCAAGCTTGGGGTTTTGATCTAGTGAACTTAGTATTCCACGTCAACACTTTATCCACTGTGCCACCACAGGTCAGGCTCGATTTTGTTTATATGAATCATTTCTCATTTTTCCTTAGTCAGTCTAACAGGGGTTTATCAATTTTATTAATCTTTTCAAAGAACTAGCTCTTTGTTGTATTAAATTTTTTCTATAGTATTGTTTCCTTTCTTCTGATGACTTAGGGTTGCCTTTTTTTTTTTCTTTTTCTAATTGTTTACAATATGATGTTAGGTTGTTTACTTGGGATATCTCTTGTTTCTTTATCTAAATCTGTAATAATATAAACTTCCATGTTACTACTTCTTTTGCTGCATCACTAAAGTTTTGATATGTCGTGTTGTCTTTCTCAGTTGTCTGTATATATCTTTTGATCTCTGCTTTTATTTCTTCTTTCACTGAGTCATTTTTAGAAGTATGTTGTTGAATTTCCACATTTTTGTGGGTTTCTTTACTTCCTTTTTGCAGTTGAATTTCAGAGCCATATAGACAGAGAATATGCTTGGAATTATTTCAACCTTTTTGTCTGGCTAGATGGTGGTGCAGTGGGTAGAGCATTGGCTTGGGATGCTAGGACCAAGGTTCAACACCCTAAAGTCACCAGCTTGAGTGCATCTCATTATCTTGAACACAGGGTCACTGGCTTGAGTGTGGGATCATAGAAATGACCCCCTGGTCACTGGCCTGAGCCCAAAGGTTACTAGTTTGAAGCCCAAATGTGCTGGCTTGAACCCAATATCACTGGATTGGGAAAAGGGTTACTGGCTCAGCTGGAGCTCCCTATTCAAAGCAGTATAGAAGCAATCAATGAACAATGAAAATGCCACAACTACGAGTTGATGTTTCTCATCTGTCTCCTTTCCTTTCTGTCTTTCCACACCCACTAAAATTTTTTTTTCAATATTCTTAAACTTGTTGAGGTAGTTTTGTGACCCAACATAAAGTCTATCCTTGAAAATGTTCCATTCACACTGTAAAAAAATGTATAATCTGATGTTCTGTGATGAAATGTTCTGGAATGTCCATTTGGTCTAGTGTGTCATTTAAGGCCAATATTTGTTTATTGATTTTGTTTCAATGATCTCTCTCTCTAAACTGTCAATGCTGTGTTGAGTTCTCCAAATATGATCATATTTTCATCTTTTTTTTCTCTCTCTCTCTTTTTCTTTCTTTTTTTCTTCCCTTCTTTATTTTAGATGAGAGGAGGGAAGATAATGAGACAGATTCCCGCATGAGCCCTGACCAAGATCCACTTGACAACCCCATCTGGAGACAATGCTCACATACAAGCTATTTTTAGTGCCTGAGGGTGATGCACTCCAAGGCAGCTATCCTCACTACCTGGGCCACACTCAAACCAATTGAGCATCTGGCTGTGGGAGGGGAAGAGGGAGAGAAGGGGGAGATGGAGGGTGGAGAAGCAGATGGTCACTTCCCTTGTGTGCCCTGACCAGGAATAAGACCCAAGACATCCATATGCTGGGACAACATTCTATCCACTGAGCCAATGGCCAGGGTTGTTTCTTTTTTATTTTTTTATTTTTGTGGCAGAGACAGAGAGAATCAGAGAGAGGGACAGATAGAAACAGACAGGAAGGGAGAGAGATGAGAAACATCAATCCTTCATTGCGGCTCCTTAGTTGTTCATTGATTTCTCACATGTGCCCTGACCAGGGGGCTACAACAGACTGAGTGGCCACCTGCTTGAGCCACCGACCTTGGGCTCATGCTGGTGAGCCTTGTTCAAACAAGATGAGCCTGTGCTCAAGGTGGCAACTTCAGGGTCTCGAATCTGGGTTTGCTATGTCCCAGTCCAATGCTCTATCCACTGCGCCACCACCTGGTCAGACTGTTTCTTTTTTCTTTTTATGTTCTGTTAGAATATGTCTTATATATTTTGATGTTCCCTGATCCGGTGCATATATATTAAGAATTGTGATGTCTTCTTAATATTGTCATCCCTCACCAAATCACGGATCACTTTTTGCGGTCTCACTATTGCGGATTTTAAAATTGTATATATCTGCCTGACCTGTGGTGGCGCAGTGGATAAAGCGTCGACCTGGGAACACTGAGGTCGCCAGTTCAAAACCCTGCACTGGTCTGGTCAAGGCACATATGGGAGTTGATGCTTCCAGCTCCTCCCCCCTTCCTCTCTCTCTCTCTCTCTCTCTCTCACTTTGTGTCTCCTCTCTAAAATGAATAAAATAAAAAAAAAAAAAAAAAAAAAAAATTGTATATATCTAATTTTGTATCATGAATTTTTCTCTATATCACTAGATTTTATGTAAGTTTAAGAGTGTAGAAAGTGTTTAAGAGCATAGAAAGTGTTCATAAGAGTGTGGGAAAGGTTAATAACAATGTGGGAAAGGTTTATAAAAGTGTGGGGAGTTTTTATAAAGCCTTAAAATATATATAAATAATAAAAGAAATATAAGGTTGCTACTTCGTGGATTTTCACCTTTTGTAGGGGGTTCTGGAACCTAACTCCTATGATAGATGAAGGACCACTGTATAGTGTCCCCTTTATCATTATGAAATGTCCAACATTGTCTCTTGTTATTTTTGTTGTCTTAAAGTCAGCATTGTAAAATCTTAGTATGGCTAAACCTACTTTTCTGTTAGTATTATTTGCTTGGAGGATCATTTTCCAACCTTTCACTTTGAGTCTACTTTTGTTCTTACAGCTTAGATGTGTCTCCTGAAGACAGCATATGGTTGTGTTTAACTTTTTGATACAATCTGCTACTCTATGTCTCTTTATTGGTGATTTTAGTCCATTTACATTTAGGATAGTTATTTATGAATGAGGATTTCTTTTTTTATTTTTTGCGATAGACAGACAGAGACAGACAGACAGAAAGGGAGCAAGATGAGAAGCATCAACTTGTAGTTGCAGCACTGTGGTTGTTGATTGATTACTTTCTCGTATGTGCCTTGACCAGGGAGCTCCATCTGAGCCAGTGACCACTTGCTTAAGCCAGCAAACTTGGGTTCAAGAAAATGACCTTGGGCTTCAAGCCAGTGACTTTTGGGCTCATGCCAGTGACCATGAGTCATGTTTATGATCCCATGCTCAAGCTAGCAACATGGGGTTTCAAGCCTGAGTCCTCAATTTCCCAGGTTGATGCTTTGTCCACTGTATTACCACCTTATCAGGTGTTTGAGGATTTCTTACAGTGATTTTATGTTTTGTTTTTTGGTAGCCTGTGTCTCCTTTGGTTCTTCCCTTTTGTGTTTCTGTCCATTGTTTTTGTTTGGTGGTGTTCCAAACTTCTTTCTTTTGTTTATTCTATTTTTAACTATGTGTTCTAGCATTGGATTTTTTGTGGGTGGTTACCATTAGGTTATTAAGAGAAATATTTTCATATGTACAAAAGTCCTTTGCCTTATGAGTTCTTCTGCACTCCATCCTCCTTTGCTGCTGCAGATATTTATTCTCTCCTTTTATGTTTTTGTTGTCACAGATTATCCTTATTTTATATTGTAACCTTGTTGGAGCTTTTACTTGCAGTTTTGTTTTGTTTTGTTCTTTGCATTTAGTAGAATAACCCCCTTGAGTATTTCCTGTAGTGGTGGTTTTCTGGTGATAAATTCCCTCAGTTTATGTATGTCTGAAAAGGTTTTTATTTCTCCTTTACATTTAAGTGACAACTTTGATGGATATAGTATTCTTGACTGGTAATTCTTCTCTTTCAGTACATTGAATGGTTGGGTCAGTACTTTAAATGGTTGGGTCCACTTTCTTCTTGCTTGTAGCGTTTTTGCTGAGATGTTTGATATCTTGATGGGCCTTCCTTAATATATTATGTTCTTTTCCCTAGCTGCCTTGGACATTGTTTCTTTGTCATTGACTTTTAACAGGTTTATTACAATATGTCTTGGAGAAGTCTTGTTTGGGTTGTAGCAACTAGGCATTCTCTTTGCTTTCAGGATTTAATAATCTCTTTTGATAAATGTGGGAAGTTATCATCAATTATATTTTGAATAGGCTCTTCATTCCCTTCTCCCTCTCTTCTTCTATTGTAGCCATTATTCTTATATTGCTCTTTCTGATGATGTCAGACAATTTTCACAGCAATCTTACATTTTTAAAACTTCTTCAGTCTCTCTCTTCCTCCTTCTGTATCATCTCTAGCTACCTGCCTTTGATGTCACTGGTTCTCTCCTCTATGTGGTTTGTTCTCTTAGCTAAACTTGCTAGTTCATTTTTTATTAAGATTTTTAAAAATAAATCTGAGGATATGTTTTAAATTTCTTTTTTATTTATTCATTTTAGAGAGGACACACAGAGTGAGAGAGAGAGAGAGAGAGAAAGGGGGGAGGAGCTGGAAGATAACTCTTAAGCTGAGACTTGAAGAACAGGTAACCAGTGTTCTGAAGAGTAGCCCCATATGTGCCTTGACCAGACCAGTGCAGGGTTTTGAACTGGCAACCTTAGTGTTCCCAGGTCGATGCTTTATCCAGTGCGCCACCATAGGTCAGGCGCTAGTTCATTTTTTGATTCATGTATTGAGTTCTTCATCTCTGTTTTAAAGTTTCAATCTTCTTGGTGAACTACATTTTTGGTTCATTAATATGTTTTTTGAGCTCAATAAATTGCCTATCAGTGATTTCTTGCATCTCATTGAATATTTTCGGACTTCAGTTTTGAATTCTGTATCATTTAACTTCAAGGTTTCAATTTGATTGAGATTTACTCCTTGGCACTTTTATTTTCTTTCTGAACTGCATCTCTCTGTTGGGTATCCATGGCATTACTTTTTTTCTGCCTTGATGGCACTTGAGGATCGTATTGTTAAGAAATCAAACAAAATAATAACAACAAAAATTAAAAATAAATAGGTAAATATAAACATTAAAGATAAGATAAATAAAAGGGAAAATTAAGAGAAAAACCACAAAAAAACAAGAACAAAACCCTAAAAACAATAGTCAAAAACAAACCAAAACACCCATAAAACACAAGAGAATTTTAAAAACCTCAAAAAATTCAAGCAAATAAAAAGCAGATTGTGTTGAACTTTTAAGAGGTTTTTCATTTTTCTTTTTTGTTTCCAGTGGGTAGCATTGGATTACAAGTTTTATCTTTGTGAAGTCCTCAGGCTGACCTCCACTGAGATGTTGCTGTTGTGATGAAGGAGTTGGGCTGTAGCTATGATGATGAGGTGGGGCATGCTGTGTGGTTTACAGTTTTAGCAATGGCAATCTCAGCCCTCCAAGTGCTCCTCCCCATGTCTCAACAAACCAGGGGTCAGACCCAGAGTACCTCTTTTCTTTAGGGAAAGATTGGCTATGTACAACTAGTCATGGGGTATATCTCTTTCACTTTCTATACCTTGCAAGGGAAGGGAGACAGGATCTGGGCAGCTAGAGCCACACTTTGTACTTCTTTGTCTCTGTCCCAAGTGCAGGCTACTGGCAGACCATGGGAACACTGGCAGTGACCCTTTGCTCTGCTGCTGCTTTAGTTCAGTACTTCTCCAGCTGTCTCCCAATTTCTCCACTGCTCCCAGTGGAATTAAATCCAGTCACTCTGGGTTTCTCTCCTTTCCAGAGCCCCACCACAAGTACATCTTATCTTCTGTTCCTCCTCTCCACCTTTCCCACATATAGTCAATCTGATGCACAAATCTTTTCAGGTAAGTCTGTGAGCCTAGCTGGAGTTCTTTCACTGCATTATAGCTGTTCAATTTGTTGAAATTCAAGGAAGAAGATCAAGGGTAGCTCTCATGCTGCCATTACTCTGACATCATCAATAAATAATTCTTTAAAAATAATGTTAAGAAGAGTGCTAGGAAAGAAACAAACAGGGTCCTGATATTAAAAAAACACACACACACAAAATCCAGATATGATAGTTAGGGAAGCCCTGCATAAGAAGATAACTCTTAAGCTGAGACTTGAAGAACAGGTAACCAGTGTTCTGAAGAGTAGGGAAAGATGTTATCAGAGAGAGAAATGTGTGGGAAAACTCTAAGGTTTGATGAAATGCGTACACTGTTGGATCAGAGTTGAAATGCTGAACTAGTGACAGACTGCTTTTTACAAATACACTCCAGAGGAAAGCCAACTCATTTCCCCACAGAGGGCTTACCATGGTGAGACTATTCAACTATGACCAGCACCTGTCCTAATTTGGTCACAGATCAAGCCACACCTTTTGATAGATCCATGTAACAAAGAAAGCTGTTATAAAAATAAACTTTGGTTTAAATTTTTATTCATCCAGGCTTTTATGCTGCAGCACTTGAGTTTTTGTTTTGTTTTGTTATGTTTTTTTAGTGACAGAGAGAGAGAGACAGGAAGGGAGATAAGAAGCATCAACTCATTGTTGTGGCACTTTAGTAGTTCATTGATTGCTTCTCATACGTGCCTTGATGGGATGTCAGGGGGGCTCCAGCCATGCCAGTGACCCCTTGCTCAAGCCAACAACCTTTGGGCTCAAGCCAGTGACCATGTAATTATGTTGATGATTTTACGCTCATGCCAATGACCTTGTGCTCAAGCTGGTGAGCCTGCACTTAGGCTGGATGAGCCCATGGTCAAGCTGGTGACTCTCGGGTTTCAAACTTAGGACCTCAGCATTCCAGGATGGTGCTCTAACCACTGCACCACAACCAACGGGAGGCAGTACTTGAGTTTGGTCAGTGCTTTCCAACAATTGTTATTCTGTGTAGGAGGGGAAAATATGACTTTAGTATTTGTTCAGAGGGCTCTAACATTCCAGAGACGAGGTATTCCTTTTACTTTAAAAGAACAACTGGTATCTACTCTGATCAAGAACCTGTTAACACATTGACATTGTTCTTGGACTCATAAAGATTACTACTTATAAGCACAAATTTAAATACACATATACTTTAATTAAATTAAAAAGTATAATTTTAACTATCTCTTATTATTTGAAAATATTGTAGTAGTAGCATTTATTTTTTTCCAGAACTGCTTTTTCTGTTTTGGTTTATATACCTCTGATTAATATTGGCATTGTTCCTAGATGTCCCAAGGTTAACTATATTTTATTCACTGGAACCTATAATTTATGTTTTATTTTTGTCCTTTCAGCTTTCAAATTAAGATGTTGACATTATTCCCACTTTTAGGACAGAATTCTTGAACTCAAAAGCACAAGCCTTAAAGAAGCTCTATTCTGTCTTGGTATAAAGAACTCAGTAATGACATCTATTTAACGAAGGGTAGAGATTTAACGAAGGGTAGAGAAGAGAGTGCAGTGCCGTAATTTTGCAAATTACTATATTGACTTATGTGGCCACCAGGGGGAGACTAAACTGTGCCTATCTACTTTATATGGACCCTCCCCCGTTTCGGTTTTTAGGTGCAATCTCTACCATTAATTTGCTCAAACCCAAACATTTATCTATATCAGGATAATAGATTGCATAAGGCAGTTCTGTCCTGTTTTCCTTATATAATATATTGCCTGTTTATTTGCCACCAAAGTGATTAAGGGCCAGGGTGACAAAGTGAGGTTCTAAGCAAAATTAAGGTCCTGAAGATCTAAATTCTAACCACTACTTGTGTGCAGACATGCCCCAGTAGATCAAGTAGCAAAAATCCAGTGTGAGCTGAGCTTTTCACACACATATGTCCTTCTTTTCCACTTCAAAGAGATCATTCTCAGAAGTGGCTGAAAAATAATTTAGGAGCCCTGGATACTGAAAAGATTACAGGACCTCAGCCATAACAAAAGCAACCTTAGACCATTAAATGGCAAATTCAACATATTCTGAGTGCTTCCCACCACTTCACAGATGAGGAATCAAGAGGCTAATCTCACATACAAAAGTTGTGGCCAGTATGGCCGTTACTTGGTCATTGATAGACAGCAGGATATATTAGAGCATGTATAAGCAGAGATGCAGGGAAGATAGGTCATTTTATAATGAATGTCTACCTAATCTCATGGAAAAGTGCCTTATTTCATATTCCTATTGATAAATCTATATATGAATCAGAACTTTGGGAAAAGCCCAGAGTGGTATATAGTAACTGATCATATATGGAGTTTCTATAGAGTTAACACATTGGAGAACATTAATTTTTTTAAAAATTTGCTTTTATTACCAAAGTAACACCTATTTATTATAGAATATTTGGAAAGGAAAGGTAACCATGAGAAAAATCACCTGTAAGAGAAATAATTGTATTAACTGCAACATTTTGGTGTATATTCTTTCAATTACTGTTTCACTTATATGACATACATATATGATATATATATATGATTGTTATATAACCCCTTTTGTGAATATAACAATTTTTTGTCAATATTTTTTATGAGAAACATTTAGATAAAATGTTTAATGGTTATTTATTTAACTTTGTTCTATCAATGTTTTATAATAAACTTTTATTTTGGAATAATTTTAGATTTATAGAAATGTCACAAAGATAGTACAGAGTTCCTGTATAGTCTTCACCTAGCTTTGCCTAACATTGATATCTTATGTAATTTTTACACATTTGTAAGAAATAATAAATTCACCCTGGTACATTACTAAATTGCAGACTTAATTTGAATTTCACTAGCTTTTCAATTAATCTTTACCCCCTTTTTTTAATTTCACAATCCAGTTTGGGTTACCACACAGCATTTAGGACAAGTATTCATTGGCCATTTATTATGTACAAGAGAAGATGCAAATATAAATAAGTCGCAGCCTGTCTGATATGGAGATAATACAGGTGCATAAACTCCAGTAGTTCAGGGCATATTACAATAACTGCATACGAGAAGAACAAGGGGCTGTGGTGAGTCCATATGGGAGGTCAGAAATATTTAGTGAAAGAAGTAAGCTTGGCTTAGACAAAGTCATGAATGTGAGAAGGTTGAAGGTTTTTCAGAGTTTGTAAATAGCAGTCAATCGCACAAGCCATGTCACCCTTTCTCAGGTCTAACTATGAGTCAAATTCCTCTCTATGACTTTTTAAAATTTCAGGGCCCTGGCCATTTGGCTCAGTGGTAGAGCATCGGTCTGGCGTATAGATGTCCCAGGTTCAATTCCCAGTCAGGGCACACAGGAGAAGCGCCCATCTGCTTCTCCACCCTTTCCCCTCTCACTTCTCTCTCTGCCTCTCTCTCTTCCCCTTCTGCACCCATGGCTCAATTGGAGCAAGTTGGCCCTCCTGCTGACAATGGCTCCGCCTCAGGCATTAAGCAGAGCTTGGTTGCTGAGCAACGAAGCAATGCCCCAGATGGACAGAGCATTGCCCCCTAGTGGGCTTGCCTGGTGGATCCTGGTCTGGATATATGCAGGAGTCTGTCTCTGCCTCCCCTCCTCTTACTGAATTTTAAAAGAAAATTCAGATGTCTGAGACCCATTCTCTTATCAATTGAATCTGATTTAAGAAGGCAGGGCCAAAATAGCTTTTTTGTTTGTTTATGAGTTTGGGTGATTGGAGAGAAACCAGAAGACATGGTTAAAATAAAAGCAGAGAATCACTAAATTGAATTGACTCTATTAGTTTTTAAATATTATTATAAATTTAAGCATATTCCTTTAATACAAGGGTCCCCAAACTTTTACACAGGGGCCAGTTCACTGTGCCTCAGACTGTTGGAGGGCCGGACTATAAAAAAAACTATGAACAAATCCCTATGCACACTGCACATATCTTATTTTAAAGTAAAAAAGTGCGTCTCATGTCACCGGAAGTAGTACTGTACGTGAGCAACGCAGCGCTTTGCTGAATACCAATGAAAGAGGTGTCCCTTCGGAAAGTGTGGCGGGGGTGGATAAATGGCCTCAGGGGGCCACATGTGGCCCGTGGGCCGTAGTTTGGGGACCCCTGCTTTAATACATACTATGAGTTGATGCTTCTTGCTCATTTCCCCCCACACCCATTCTGTTTTTCTTCACATAGAGAGAGAGAGTCAGAGATAGGGATAGATAGGGACAGACTGACAGGAACAGAGAGAGATGAGAAGCATCAATCATCAGTTTTTTGTTGCGACACCTTGTTGTTCATTGATTGCTTTCTCATATGTGCCCTGACCGTAGGCCTTCAGCAGACTGAGTAACCCCTCTTGCTCAAGTCAGCAACCTTGGGTCCAAGCTGGTGAGCTTTGCTCAAATCAGATGAGCCTGAGCTGGTGACCTCGGGGTCTCGAACCTGGGTCCGCTGGGTGTCCTGCATCCCAGTCCAAAGCTCTATCCACTGCGCCACCACCTGGTCAGGGCCCTCCCCACACACACACACACACACACTAATTCTATCTCTCTAAATCAAATAAAAATCTTAAAGGAATTTAAAATATTTATCACATGTTGTTTTTAGTTTTAAGATTGAAAAAAAAAAATCTCTTCTCAGACCATCAAGTTCAGGTGTGAAATGGGAGGAAATGAGTCATCTAACAATAGGACTTGACTTTTTTCCTACAAAATATATCATATATACTTTATAATATTTTATTTAATGTTTAGAAATTAATTCTTTATAGTTAAAATAGGAGGCTTCTATCAAAATCTAACAGTTCAAACATAAAATAAAGAATAAAATGTTTTTTAAAATCTTTTAAAATGTGAAATATGTTTTGATTCACAAAACGCTTTTGTGGGATAGACTGGCATATGAGATATGCAAGTTTGGCAACCACCTGATTGCACATACCCAGACATTTATTTTCAAAAACTAGTGAAAGGAGTTTCAGTGCAGATGCCTGAATAACTTTGTGATTATGTAATATCCAGGGTAATTTCAGAAATCACTAAAAGCAGGACAGGGATTAGAAAAGTAAGCTAAAAAGATCAAAATGTAAAAGAGTTATGTCAAGATATGTTTTTTTAACGCTCAAATCAAAAGCTTTGACTTTTACTCTCTCTTCTTTCCAAGCTGCCAAACTGGCTTTTCTGGAAGCCATGCTTGCTCCAATGAGTGGCAGTTGGTGATATTTTTGTTTGGGTAAATCTCCTTTGAATTTTTAGTCTCTTGTTCCTTCCTCTCTTTAATCTATTTTTTAAATTTCCTTTTATCTAGCCTGACCAGGAGGTGGCGCAGTGGATAGAGCGTCAAACTGGGAGGCGGAAGAACCCAGGTTCGAGACCCTGAGGTCGCCAGCTTGAGCGCAGGCTCATCTGGTTTGAGCAAAAAAGCTCACCAGCTTGGAACCAAGGTCACTGGCTCGAGCAAGGAGTTACTCAGTCTGCTGAAGGCCGGCAGTCAAGGAACATGTGAGAAAGCAATCAATGAACAACTAAGGTGTTGCAACGAAAAACTGATGATTGATGCTTCTCATCTCTCTCTGTTCCTGTCTATCCCTCTCTGTGACTCTCTCTCTCTCTGTCTCTGTTAAAAAATTTTTTTTTTCTTTTATCTCTAAGTTATGTCCTTTTGGCTTTTCTTGGTTTCCTCTGAGCTCTGGGCTTATAATCTTCAGTATTTCTCTAGGAACTCTTTCTATCCTTAATAGTCATGTTTTCCCATGGCTGTCTAGTTCTGTGCATGTTTTCCCTACACAATGTGTTTAGAATGTGGTTGGGGCTGAGAAAGTAAACAGCAAGCTTTAGTTTTCAACTGCCCTGGGTAAAATGTTAATTAGTGTGACAAATCTTTTTTTTAATTGTTTAAAAATTTATTGATTTGAGAGAAACATTGATTTGTTGTTCCACTTATTTATTTATTCATTCATCATTGATTCTTGTATGTGTCCTGACCTGGGATCGAATCTGCAACCTTCGTATATTGAGACAATGATCTAACCAGCTAAGCTACCCAGCTAGGGCCAGTGTGACAAATCTTAACAGACACATAGGATTGTTTTTTGGTAGTATGCTTGCTAAGGGATACACAGAACATAAAACGTTAAGTGTCTCTTACACCCAGTAGGATGACTATTATAAAAACAAAACATAAATGAAAAATAACAAGTATTGGTGAGAATGTGGAGAAATTAGAACCTTTGTGCACTGCTAGTGGGAATGTCAAATGGTACAGCTGCCATAGAAAACAATGTGGTGGTTCCTCAACAAATTAAACATTGAATTACCCTAGGACTCAACAATTCCATTCCTAAGTATATGCCCAAAAGAATTGAAAGCAGGGACTTGAAGAGATACTTGTATACTAAGGTTCATAGTAGCATAATTCACAATGGCCAACAGGTGGAAACAAACAAAAAATACATCATCAACTGATGAATGGATGAACAAAATATAATATATTTATTTATTTATTTATTATAATTAAATATTAGCCAAAAAATGGAATGAAATTCTGACACATGCTACAACATGGCTAAACTTGGGAAACATTACTCTAGACAGAA
Source organism: Rhynchonycteris naso (assembly GCA_037038555.1). Lineage (NCBI taxonomy): Eukaryota > Metazoa > Chordata > Mammalia > Chiroptera > Emballonuridae > Rhynchonycteris > Rhynchonycteris naso. Next base: position 247,383,115 of record CM072998.1, read on the forward strand.
AAGGACAAATATTATATAATTCCACTTATATGAAGCACCTGGATTAGTTAAGTTCATGGAGAAGACAGCAGAAACATCATTGTGGGATGAGGAGTATGAAACATGAGGAGGTTGTGTTTACCGGTACAGAGCTTCTGTTTGGGCTGATGAAAATGTTTTGGAAATGGATAGTGGTGATGGTTGCACAGCATTGCTAATGTATTTAATGCCACTTCATTGTATACTTAAAAATGATTACAATAGTCAATTTTATGTGTTTTACTACACACACACAAAATGTAGGTGGTTTGTGGCCAGCCCAGTCCAGGTTCCATCAAGGTGCTTTTACTTATGAGAGCCAACAACTCTGTGTCTGCTATGACTTTAAGGACCTAGAGGAGATTGAATCTATCTTTCCTAACCTCTGTGAGTTACTGTCTTTAAGTGGAGCAGTTTCTACAAGTGTTATTGAATATATTGTTCACAAAAATTAGGGGATATTTTAAAATGAATATAAAGCAATAATAAAAAAGCATTTGATTTTTTATATTAAACAAGAACATCAGAAAAGCAAATGACAAGTCAAAGAAAATTGTTCAATTATGCATATGAGATGCAAAACCAACTTTTATTTCATTGGTGAAAATACACTATACAAAAGACTGAAAATACTGGAGTATCTGCACGTTCCCTGATTCCCTAATTTTTATGAGCAGTTGCTTTTCATATGTGCCTGACCAGGCAAGCCCGGGGTTTTGAACTGTCAACCTCAGCATTCCAGGTCAACGTTTTATTCACTGTAACAACACAGGTCAGGACTGAATATTTTTTAAAATATTATTTAAATTTTTTTAAATTTAGCCCCTGGTTGGGTGGGTTAGTGGATAAAGTATCGCCCTGGTGTGTTGAGGTCATGGGTTCAATCTCTGGTCAGGACATATAGGAGAAGCAACCAATGAATACACAACTAAATGGGACAACTATATGGAACAAGTTCATGTTTCTCTCTCTCTCTCTCTTCCTTCCCTCCCCCCTTTCTTTCAAATCAATGGGGGAAAAAAGTTTTCTAATTAAAAATATAATTTAAAATTTGGCCCTGGCTGGTTGGCTCAGCGGTAGAGTGTCGGTCCAGTGTGTGGAATTCCCAGGTTCAATTCCTGGCTAGGGCACACAGGAGAAGAGCCTATCTCCTTCTCCACCCTTCCCCCTCTCCTTTCTTTCTATCTCTTTCTTCCCCTCCTGCAGACAGGGCTCCACTGGAGCAAAGTTGGCCTGGGCGCTGAGGATGGCTCCATGGTCTCCACCTCAGGCACTAGAATGGCTCTGATTGCAGCCCACGGTGGGCATGCCGGGTGGATCCTGGTGGGGCGCGTGTGGGAGTCTGTCTGTCTGCCCCGCCCCTGCTTCTCACTTTGGAAAAATACAAAAATATTTTTTAAATATTTTATTTATTGATTTTAGAGAGAGGTAGGGAGAGAGAGAAACATTGATTTGTTGTTTCACTTATTTATGCATTCATTGGTTGATCCTTGGTGTATCAGGATGATACTCTAACCAAGTAAGATGCCTGGCCAGTGCCTCATATTCTTTTGAAATATTTTACAAAGAAAGGAAACTAAATGAAAAAAATATAAAAATTCTAAATGGAACCCTGCTCCAATTTGCTATTCTTCCAAACTAATATTATTTCTAGGCATAACTAACTGGATGTATCTGGAGATCCTCAGGGGAAATCAAGTGCGCTCCGGGACATAACATAGGTGATTTAGTAAGAAAAAAATTTCTTCTGCATCAGTACTGAGACAGTATTATACTTAACATGATACATAAGGCATCAGTAGTAATCTCAAGTTGAAATTTTAAGGTGCCAGGTAGGTATTATCTTCTCTATTACTATATGACATTTCAAGAACATATTTACTTACAACTCATTTCTCTTTATTAATCTCTACTGAGGCCTTTAAAGGTACTATTAAGCAACTTCTCTATACTATAGAATCAATGAAATTAAAAAAAATTTCCATTGATTGAGAAAGAAGCATAACTTGTTGTTCCACTTAGTTGTATACTCATTGATTTCTTCTTGTATGTGCCCTAACCAGTGCCCTGACAGGGGATTGCACCCATGACCTCGGCACACCAACACAACGTTTTATCCATTGATCCACCCAGCCAGGGCCATGAAATAGTTTACTAAGCCTCTTTTGTGAACATCACAAAAGAACACCAATGAAGCAATGTCACAGAGAAACACAGAGCAGATTATAAGAGCACAAGACAAGGAAGAGACAGGGAAAGTTTCCAAGAGATTGTTCCATTTAAGGTGACTCTTAGAGGACAAATACATTCCCAGGCAGACAGAAATAGAAAGGATCATCCAAATACAGGTGCAGCCAGGTGAAAGTGGGGAATTAATATGTTATTTGAAGCATCCAATAAATGGCTGCAGTTTAGTACAGTAGGAAATAAAAATTTTAAGTATTCATTCATTGAATCACATTAAAATATGTGTTGACTGCTTTCTGTTTTCTGTGTGCTAGTATAATTAATGTTGTCTTTCTAACTACTGGGTGTTCATTTTTCTTTCCCAACACCACCTTATTCCTTTCAAGAAATCACCTCATTTCTGTCAGCTGATTTCTCAACAGAAACTTTGCAGGCCAGAAAGAAATTGGCACAAAATAGTCAAAGTGATGAAAAGCAAAGACCTACAACCAAGATTACTCTACCCAGAACAGCTGTCATTTAGAATTGAAGGAGAAACAAAGAGCTTTCCAGACAAGAAAAAGCTAAAGGAGTTCATCTCCACCAAATCAGTATTACAAAAAATGTTAAAGGGACTGCTTGAAGAAGATAAAAAGAAAAAAGACACATTTATTTTTATCGATGTGGATTCATGAATATTTATTTTATACTTTAGGTTATAATTCAATACCACTTTATTTTGTTGCTCAGATTATTCCAGTTTTATTCATAAAAAAATTGATGCTCCTACCATAGGCCAAGAGTGGCAAATTATTTATGTTTTGTTTCTGGTTCTTTCCCCTTGTATTACCTTTATTTTGGTGTTGTGTTATTTGGTTTATTTCTACACTTAAATTTTATCTGTGTATTTTATTTCTTATCTTTTAAACTTTTTCTCCCTGAATATAGACAACATTTGCTATTAACTTTCTGGCCATAATTTATTTTTAAATTGCATTAATTGCCCTTATCTTTTGATTTTTTATGTTCAACCTTTCTGCATCTATTTATTGTGGGTGAGTTTTTAAAATAGAGCATGTAGATAAATGGGTTTTGTTTTGTGTTACAGTTTGAGAATTTCTTTCTTAAAAAAGATGAGCATATAGATATTTTAGCGAGAAAGACAAAGACACAGAGAAAGAGAGAGAGAGGGACAGACAGGAAAGGAGAGAGATGAGAAGTTTAAACTGGTAGTTGTAGCACTTTGGTTGTTCATTAATTTCTTTCTTATATGTCCTGGATTCTATTCCCAGTCAGGATAGACATGAGAAGCAACCATCTGCTTCTCTCTCCCTCCCCTTCTTCTTCCCTTCCACAGCCAATGGCTCAATTGGTTTGAGCATGCCCCAAGGCACTGAGGATGGCTCAGTTGGTCTGAGTATATCAGTCTCAGGCACTAAAAGTGGCTTGGTAATTCAGCACTGGTCCCTGATGGGGTTGCTGAATGGATTCTGGTTGGGGCATATGCAAGAGTCTGCCTCACTATCTGCCCTCCTCTCACCTAAAAAATCTTTTTTCTTTAAAGAAAAAAATAATTAATTATCCTAAATATGTCCATTTGCAGCCATGAGAACAAGGTCTCTAATGAAGTTTCATATAACTGGCCAATGGAGATGAGGTAATTATTTTTAAAGATATAATTTGTTTATATAATTTATAAAGGTAGCCATCAGAGAAATACAAAGATTAAAATATCTAAGTCATAGGATAAAAATGTGTCAAAAGAAAGAAGTTAGTAAAATATTTAAAATTTTTAAACATTAAAAAAAGAAAGCAAACAAACAAGACAACTCAGAACAAAGACAGTTTTGTTAATAAAGATAAACTCACCTGATTGACCAGGCAGTGGCACAGCAGATAGAGTGTTGATCTAGGATGCTGAGTATCCAGATTTGAAACCCCAAGGTTGCTGGCTTGAGCATGGGCTCACCAGCTTGAACATGGGGTCACCAGTTTGAGTGTGGGATCATAGACATGACTCCATGGTTGCTAGTTTGAGCTCAAAGGTTGCTGGCTTGAAGGCCAAGGTGGCTGGCTTGAGCAAGGGGTCACTGGCTAGCACAATCAAAGTATAGAAAATTGTTGAAGTTCACTTAGTTTGCTCCAGATACAAGACTGTTCTCTTCATTGGTTCCCTGTCTTTCAAGAGCTGCTCTGGATCCTTCTTACTTCCAAATCTTTGATTCTATGATATTTCTCCTGTAAATTCTCTTTGGTTTAGGTTAACTATAGTCATGCCTTAATTGTTAATAGCAGAAGATTCTAACTGGTATAGCGAGTCTCCATTTTAGCAATAAGAATACACAACTAAAAAAGATGTGGTTCTTACTTTGAAGAAGTATATTTTTCACCAATGGGTGGGAAAGTAGTGAGGATTATATATACAAACATAATTGAGTTATATAAAAAGTATAATGAGAGCCTGACCTGTGGTGGCGCAGTGGATAAAGCGTCGACCTGGGAGCACTGAGGTCGCCAGTTCAAAACCCTGCACTGGTCTGGTCAAGGCACATATGGGAGTTGATGCTTCCAGCTCTTCCCCCCTTTCTCCCTCTCTCTCTCTCTCTCTTTCTCTCTCTCTCTCTCTCACTCTATGTCTCCTCTCTAAAGTGAATAAAATAAAATAAATATTAAAAAAAAAAGTATAATGAGAACATAAGAAGAGTACCTGAGTCTGTCTAGGAAAATCTAGATGGATTTCACAGAAGAGGAAGCTCTTGCTCTATCTCCTAAAGGAGAGGGAGAGATTTATGGACAGAGAAGTATAAAGGACACACAAAGAAAAGAAAACTATATGCAAGAAAGAAAAATCATGGCTTATGTGGGGGAACTGCAAGTATACAGATACATTAGAATGTGAAAAAGAACTTATATACAATTAAAATATGTTTGTATTTTATTCTATAAACAGTTACAAATTATTCAAGAATTTTAGGCAGTGAAATTACACAACCTGATTTATATTTAGAGATATAATTGCAGACTATTGAGGATAGATTAAAAGAAGACAAGATATGGGAAGGAGGTGCCTTGGCTGAGGAGCTCAGTTGGTTAGAGTGTTGTCCTGATATGCCAGGGTAGTGGGTTTGATCCCTAGTAAGGACACATACAAGAATCAACCAATGAATGCATATGTGGAACAACAAATTGATCTCTCTCTCTTTCTCCTCTCTAAAATCAATAAATTTAAATAAAGAGTTGGGAATGAGGAAGTGTGAAGAAGAAGGGAGTGATGGAGAGGAGGGAAGCATTAAACTGGAAGAAGAGGCTACAGAAACAAAGAAGATGAGAGATAAAAAGGGCACAAACTCAAAAAAAAATATTGTAGTGGGAAGGACAGAGTCCAGAGATACTGCAAAAGATAATTGACAGATTTGAAATCTTTTGACTGTAGACATTGAGGAGGTGCAAGAGAGGTAGTATGTCCTGAGATGAAGGATAAGTCACTGGGTGATTTGTAATAACTGAGATAAGGCACACAGGGGAGGAGCAGGTTTGGGAAAAGATAATGTGGTACCTTCAGTAGGTTATGTCAGCATTACAGGTCTAGAGCTCAGGAGATACGGGTGTGGGAGCCGTCATGGGCCAGTAATGAAAGGAATGAAAGTAGATGAATTGCCTTGGAGAGTGTATGGAATGAGAAAGAAAGAAGAGAGCCCCAAAAGGAAATCTGAGTTATAGCAGAATCTCAAAAAATGGCCCAAATGAACCATGCTTCCTACTACCAATGCCCTTGTGTAGTTCCCTCAAACACTGAATCTGAACTGGCAATGTTCTATATCTTGATTGTGGTGATGGCTAAATAGCTATACTCACTTGAAAAAACTCACCAAATTATATACCTAAGAAGGGTGGATTTTATTGTATGTCAAATATACTTAAAGACTTCTTAACTAGCCTGACCTGTGGTGGCGCAGTGGATAAAGCGTCGACCTGGGAATACTGAGGTCGCCAGTTCAAAACCCTGCACTGGTCTGGTCAAGGCACATATGGGAGTTGATGCTTCCAGCTCCTCCCCCCTTTCTCTCTTTCTCTATCTCTCTTATTACTCTGTGTCTCCTCTCTAAAATGAATAAATAAATTAATTAAAAAAAAAGATTTCTTAACTAAATAAAGCAAATAAAATATTATGTGATATTCCAGTTCTGTTAACTCCAGTGTCCTCGAGAACCAGAATTTTTAGTGTGGAGAAAATAAGGTATAGATATAATATAGGTTATGTAAAACTCTTATAGTTCTGAATTTGAATTGAAAGTACCAGTATGGCTCAGGAGATATTTTATTTTTTAAAAAAAAGGAAGGAAAAGAAAAGAAACAATAACCAACCCAGTAGCAATTAACAACTCTAACAGTGAAATGTGGTCTTGAAATACCATTTCCCACTAATAAAAACAAAGCTTCTCGGAGGGGGTGGGGAGCTGATTCCAGGATGAAGGCTGGAAATGTGTAAAATGAGCCTAGAAAATCATGCCATATCAGAGAGAGAGGGGGTAAAAATCTGTTAAAAATTTACAGAGTAGCCTGGCTGGGTGTCTCAGTGGATAGAGCATTGTCCCAGTGTATCAAAGTCATAGTTCGATCCTAGTCAGGGCATAAACGAGAACCAATCAATGAGTACACAATTAAATGGAACAACTAAGTGGAACAAATTGATGCTTTCTCTCTATTTCTTCCTTTCCCCCTCTCTCTCCCTTCCTCTATCTCTTTCTCAAATGAATGGAAACATTTAAAAAATAATTGACAAAGTCATGTTAAAAATATTTGGGAGCTAATTTGAAGAGGTTGCCATTGGCCAAAGGTGGGACAGTTTGTATATCAATAAAATATATATTTAAATCCAAAAAATATGTGTGTATGCATATGTGCATAATAATATTAAAGAAAAACTTGGTCATCTTAGGAGGATGCTTGGAAACCAAGATTTTTAAAACTAGCAAATAATTATTTTTTTAAGTGAGAGAAGGGAAGATAGTGAAACAGACTCCTGCATGGACCCCAAACGGGATCTACCCAGCAGCCCTCATCTGGGGCTGATGCTCGAATCAACTGAGCTATTCTCAGTGCCTGAGGCTGATGTTCAAATCAACCAAGTCACTGGTTGTGGAAGGGGAGGAGGGAGAAAAGGCGGAGAGGGAGGGAATGAGAAGCTGATGGTCGCCTCTCTCATGTACTCTGACTGGGAATTGAAACTGAGACGTTCATACACCAGGCCAACGTCTATTCACAGAACCAATTGGCCAGGGCCAAAATCTTTTATTTACTCAAGAATATATCTTGCATTCCCCATGAATGTACCATGTGGTTGCCAAATAACTAATGAGGGAAAGTTTTTCTCTGTAGAACCATTTCAGCAGTATGCAAAGAAAGGATTATAGAATTGGAATACTAGCACTTTACAGCTCCTCATGAACTGAGCCTCAAAGGCTGCTAGCAACGCAAAAGGAAAGCTGCAGGACACTGTGTGCTTCTTTTATTCATTTATTTATTTATTTATATTAATTTTAATGGGGTGACATTGATAAATCAGGACACATATGTTCAGAGAAAATATTTCCAGGTTATTTTGACATTTGATTATATTGTGTACCCAAAATCCAAAGTCAAATTGTCCTCCGTCAACTTCTATCTGGTTTTATTTGTGCCCCTCCCCTCGCCTTACCCCCTCCTGCACGTACCCCTCCTCCCGGGTAGCCAGTACACTCTTGTCTATGTCTCTGATTCTCATTTTTATGTCCCATCTGTGTATGGACTCATATAGTCCTTAGTTTTCTGATTTACTTACTTAACTCAGTATAATGTTATCAAGGTCCATCCATGTTGTTACAAATGATCCGATGTCATCATTTCTTTTTTTTCTTTAATTTCTATATATAGATATTTTTTACAGAGAGTCAAAGAGAGGGATAGATAGGGACAGACAGACAGGAATGGAGAGAGGTGAGAAGCATCAATCATTAGTTTTTCGTTGCAGTCGCAACACCTTAGTTGTTCATTGATTGCTTTCTCACATGTGCCTTGACCGCGGGCCTTCAGCAGACTGAGCCACCCCTTGCTGGAGCCAGCGACCTTGGCTCCAAGCTGATGAGCTTTTGCTCAAGCCAGATGGGCCCGCGCTCAAGCTGGCGAGCTTGTGGTCTCAAACCTTGGTCTTCTGCATCCCAGTCCAATGATCTATCCACTGTGCAACCGCCTGGTCAGGCCTGATGTCTTATGGCTGAGTAGTATTCCATAGTACATATGTACCAATGCTTTTTAATCCACTTGTCCTCTGACGGACACTTGGGCTGTTTCCAGATCTTTGCTATTGTAAACAATGCTGCCACGAACATGGGGGCGTATTTCTTCTTTTTGAACAGTGCTATGGAGTTCTTAGGGTATATTCCTAAAAGGGGGATAGCTGGGTCAAAAGGCAGTTCGATTTTTAATTTTTTGAGGAATCTCCATACTGTTTTCCACAGTGTCTGCACCAGTCTGCATTCCCACCAGCAGTGCAGGAGGGTTCCCTTTTCTCCGCATCCTCGCCAGCACTTATTCTGTGTTGTTTTGCTGATGAGCGCCATTCTGACTGGTGTGAGGTGATATCTCATTGTGGTTTTAATTTGCATTTCTCTAATGATTAGTGATGTTGAGCAGTTTTTCATCTACCTATTGGCCATCTGTATGTCCTCTTTGGAGAAATTTCTATTCATTTCTTTTGCCCATTTTTGGATTGGATAGTGTTGAGTTTTATAAGTCCTTTATAAATTTTGGTTATTAACCCCTTATCAGACGTATTGTCGAATATGGTGAATATGTATTGTCGAATATGGTGAATATGTTCTCCCATTGTGTGGTTTGTCTTTTTATTATGTTCTTATTGTCTTTCGAATATGTTCTCCCATTGTGTGGTTTGTCTTTTTATTATGTTCCTATTGTCTTTAGCTGTGCAAAAACTTTTTAGTTTGATATAGTCCCATTTGTTTAACCTGCCTTTTATTTCATTTGCCTGTGGAGATAAATCGGCAAATATATTGCTGCGCCACATGTCGGAGAGCTTACTGCCTATGTTTTCTTCTAAGATGCTTATGGTTTCACAGCTTACATTTAAGTCTTTTATCCATTTTGAGTTTATTTTTGTGAATGGTGTAAGTTGATGGTCTAGTTTCATTTTTTTGCAGATAGATGTCCAATTTTCCCAACACCATTTGTTAAAGAGGCTGTCTTTACTCCATTGTATGTTCTTTCCTCCTTTGTCAAATATCAGTTGTCCATAAAGGTGTGGGTTGATTTCTGAGTTCTCTGTTCTGTTCCATTGATCTATGTGCTTGTTCTTATGCCAGTACCAAGCTGTCTTGAGTACAATGGCCTTGTAGTATACCTTGATATCCGGAAGAGTGATACCTCCTGCTTTATTTTTTCTTTTTAAGATTGCTGAGGCTATTCGTATTCTTTTTTTAGTTCCATATAAATTTTTGGAATATGTGTTCTATATCTTTGAAGTATGTCATTGGTATTTTAATTGGTATTGCATTGAATTTATAAATTGCTTTGGGTAATATAGACATTTTAATGATGTTTATTCTTCCTAACCATGACCATGGTATATGCTTCTACTTGTTTCTATCTTCCTTGATTTCTTTTATCAATGTTTTATAATTTTCCGAATACAAGTCCTTAACCTCCGTGGTTAAACTTACTCCTAGGTACTTTATTTTTTTGGTTGCAAAAGTGAAGGGGATTGTTTCCTTAATTTCTTTTGCTGACAGTTTATTGTTGGTATATAAAAATGCCTCTGACTTCTAAATATTAATTTTATATCCTGCCACCTTGCTGAATTCATTTATAAGGTCCAGTAGTTTTTTGACTGAGACTTTAGGGTTTTCTATGTACAATATCATATTATCTGCAAATAATGACAGTTTTACTTCTTCTTTTCCAATTTGGATGCCTTTTATTTCTTCTTGTTGTCTGACTGCTGTAGCTAGGACTTCCAGAACTATGTTGAATAAGAGTGGTGAAAGGGGGCATTCCTGCCTGGTTCCTGATCTTAAGGGGATTGCTTTTAATTTTTGCCCATTTAGTATGATGTTTGCTGTGGGTTTGTTATAGATGGCCTTTATCATGTTATGGTATGTTCCCTGTATTCCCACTTTACTGAGATTTTTGATCATGAATGGCTGCTGGATTTTATGAAATGCCTTTTCTGCATCTATTGAAATTATCATGTGATTTTTGTCCTTTCTTTTGTTTATGTGATGAATCACATTGATTGATTTGCGAATATTGAACCAGCCTTCCCTCTCCAGATTAAATCCCACTTGATCATGGTGTATGATTTTTTTCATATATTGCTGGATCCAGTTGTCTAATACATTGTTGAGAACTTTAGCATCTGAATTCATCAGGGATATTGGCCTATAATTTTCTTTCTTTGTGTTCTCTTTGCCCAGTTTTGGGATCAGAATTATGCTCGCCTCATAAAAGGGGTTTGGATGTCTTCCTTCCTCTTGAATTTTTTGAAATAGCTTGAAAAGGATAGGAGTTAGTTCTTCTTTGAATTTTTGGTAGAATTCACTTGTGAAGCCATCAGGCCCAGGACTTTTCTTTGTTGGGAGTTTTTTTTTTTTCTTCTTATACAGCGACAGAGAGAGAGGGATAGACAGGAACAGACAAACAGGAACGGAGAGCGGTGAAAAGCATCAACCATTAGTTTTTCATTGCCATTGCGACACCTTAGTTATTCATTGATTGCTTTCTCACATGTACCTTGACCGCGGACCTTCAGCAGACTGAGCCACCCCTTGCTGGAGCCAGCAACCTTGGGTCCAAGATGCTGAGCTTTTGCTCAAGCCAGATGAGCCTGCACTAAAGCTGGTGACCTCGGGGTCTCGAACCTGGGTCTACCGCATCCCAGTCCGATGCTCTATCCACTGCGCCACCGCCTGGTCAGTCTCATTTCTAATTTTATTTATTTGAGTCCTCTCTCTTTTTTTCTTGGTGAGTCTAGTAAAAGGTTCATCAATTTTGTTCACCTTTTCAAAGAACCAGCTCCAGGTTTCATTGATCCTCTGTATTGTTTCTTTAACCTTTATGTCATTTATTTCCGCTCTGATCTTTATTATTTCCTACCTTCTACTAGTCCTGGGCTTTCTTTGCTGTTGTTTTTCTAGTTCTTTTAGATGCAGGGTCAAGTTGCTTATTTGAGCTTTTTCTTTTTCTTTTTTTTTAAAAACACTTCTTTTTATTTTATTCATTTTAGAGAGAAGACACAGAGTGAGAGAGAGAAAGTAAGGAGGAGCTGGAAGCATCAACTCCCATATATGCCTTGACCAGACCAGTACAGAGTTTTGAACTGGCGACCTCAGTGTTCCCAGGTTGACACTTTATCCACTGTGCCACCACAGGTCAGGCTATTTGAGCTTTTTCTAGCTTCTTTTGGTATGCCTGTAGTGCTATGAACTTCTCTCTCAGTACTGCTTTTGCTGTGTCTCATAAATTTTGAGTTGATGTATGCTCATTATCATTTATTTCTAGAAACTTTTTTATTTCTTCTTTGATCTCATTGTTAACCCATTCGTTATTTAATAAAATGCTATTTAGTTTCCAAGTGTTTTGAGTATTTTTCAGTTTTTCTTTTGTGGTTAATTTCTAGTTTCATGGCATTGTGATCAGAGAAAATGCTTGATATGATTTCAATCTTCTTAAATTTGTTGAGACCACTTTTGTGTCCTAACATGTGGTCTATCCTAGAGAATGTACCATGAACGCTTGAAAAGAATGTATATTCTACTGCTTTAGGGTGAAAAGTTCTGAAGATATCTATTAAATCAAGTTGATCTAGTGTATCCTTTAAGTCTGCTGTTTCTTTATTAATTTTCTTTCTTGAGGATCTATCCAGTGATGTTAGTGGGGTATTGAAATCCCCTACTATTATAGTATTGCTGTTAATCTCACCCTTTATATCCATCAAAGTCTCTGCTTTATGTATGTCGGGGCTCCTATGTTCGGTGCGTAGATATTTATAATGGCAATATCTTCCTGTTGAATTGTTTTCTTTTTCATTATGTAGTGTCCTTCTTTATTTCTTGCTATAGCTTTTGTTGTAAAGTCCATTTTGTCAGATATAAATATTGCTACCACGGCTTTTTTTTCATTTCCATTTGCATGAAATATTTTTCTCCAACCTTTTACCTTCAGTCTATGTGCATTTGTTGTTTTTAGGTGTGTCTCTTATAGACACCATATGTATGGGTCCTGTTTCTTTATCCATGCAGCTACCCTATGTCTTTTAATGGGATCATTTAATCCATTTACACTTAAGGTTATTATTGATATGTAGTTGTTTATTGCCATTTTATTCTTTAAAGCTGTATTATTATTTTGCTATATTCTTTTCTCCCTTTGAACTGTTCACAACAGGCCCCTTAGCATCTCTTGCAGAATTGGTTTGGTTTCAATAAATTCCTTTAGGTTTTTTTGTCTGGGAAGCTCTTTATTTCTCCTTCAATTTTAAACGTAAGCCTTGCTGGATAAAGTAGTCTTGGTTGTAGGTTCTTGTTCTGCATTACTTTGAATATTTCTTGCCATTCCCTTCTGGCCTCAAGTGTTTCTGTTGAGAAGTCAGATATCATCCTTATAGGGCTCCTTTGTAGGTGATATCCTTTTTTTCTCTAGCAGCTTTTAAAATTTTCTCTTTATCACTTAGCTTTGGTATTTTAACTATTATGTGTCTTGGTGTAGATTTCTTTGGGTTTCTCTTTAATGGAGTTCTCTGTGCTTCTTGAACATGTGAAACGTTTTCCAGTCTTAATTTAGCAAAGTTTTCAGCTATGATTTGATTGAACAAAGTTTCTATCCCTTGTGGTTTCTTTTCTTCTTCAGGAACCCCTATGATGCAGATGTTATTTTTCTTCATGTTGTCACAGTTTCCTCAGATTTTTACAGTTTCCGCAGATTTTTTGAGTCTCTTTTCTTTTTTCTGCTCTGCTTCTGTGCCTTTGTTTATTTTGTCTTCTAACTCGCTGATTTGATCCTCAGCTTCATCCATCCTGCTTTTAATTCCTTCCACTGTGGTCTTCAGTTCTGATACTGTATTTATCATTTCTGTCTGATTCTTTTTTTCTATTTCAATTTCCTTTTTTATACTTGTTATCTGTTTAGTTAGGAGTTCGTAATGACTATCCATTGTTGCTCTAAGCTCTTTGAACATCCTACCTATCATTATTTTAAACTCTGCATCAGGTAGTTTGTTATATTTGATTCATTCAGGTCCTTCTCTGGGGATTTCTCTTGATTCATTTGGGTTGCATTTCTCTGCCTGCCCATTTTGTCTGTGTGTAAGAAGGGTTTGGTTACTGGAGTCCAATGGGTGTTGCCTCTGTTCCCTAGGTGTGGTCTGCCTGCAGGCTCGCCACCCCCTCTGCCACTGCCTATGTCAGTTGGGTAGGGATGTTGCTGGTGCCGGCTACTGCGGCTGTTGCTTTGATTTCTGCCTCACCTCCACGGGAGGGGCTGTGTTCTCGTGCCTGGCTCTATAAGCCTTAGCCAGAATTGGCCTTCGCCCCTCTCCCATGGGTCGGATTGTGCACCACACTTGGGCCCCAAGCTTGGGCACCAAGGCTAAGGGTGAGCACTTTTGCTCAGCTGCGGGTCCCTGTCAGCCCGTTCCTCTGACCGGGAGGGGCTGCTACTGTGTGCTCAGCCTCCAGCCGGGCTTCCGCCCTGCCCCCGCCAACCTCAGCTCCTTGCCGGGCTGCTGGTGTGCGCTCAACTGCAAGCCAGGCTTCCACCCCACCTCTGCGGGCAAAGCCAGATAGGTGCAGGGCTTCAAGCCTCAGAAGCTGGGTGAGGCTGCTCACCTGCTCGCCGCTGCCCAGCGGCAGATCTCTGCCCATTCTAGGCTCCTACTTTTCCCCCACAGGTGGGGTCGCAGGTGGGCCTGCATCCGGCAGACCACTTTTGTGCATCCCCTTTGCCCCTGTTGGGTTACATCGAGCTCACGCCAGACGACTCGTCCTCTGACCCAGCTGATGGGATCGCACTCCCACATCCTGCTGCCGTCCACCCTCCAACAAGCCCTCAGCAGTGTGGGTGGGGGCGCTGCAGCTCAGACCCTAACACTCCATAGTGTAGTCCTGAAAGTTCCTTCCTTCTAATCGACTGTGCTCTGATTGCCACAGGGGAGCCTGTTTGGCTGGTGTCCTGCTTCCCCTTGCTGGTTCCAGGGGCAATATTGTTTCAGATTTGTGGAGTGACTCAGCCCAGGGTTTAGGGTGGCTTTCCCTCAAAGCTTTTCTCCCTGTGCCTTCCAGACCACACTCTCTTCCTGCTGCTCCTGTCCTCTCCTCTCTCCCCGTCTCCTGAAGTCCCTGGTGAGTGGTTGTGAGGGAGGTTTTTTGCGCCGTCTCTTTACGAAGAATCCTGGGTCTGAGACAACTGTCTCTTTCTCACAAACAGTATTCTAACCTGTTTCACAGCTAAATACTGTCCATACACCTCTTTTAGGCTCTGGGGCTGTAGGCTGGGGCTTTGTTCCTGGCACCCAGGTCCCTATCCTTCTGTTAGCCTCTCTTCCCGCCACATGAGTCTCTCCGGGCTGCCTTTTGCTCGGGGAGCTGGGCAGACCTTTCCACGTTTTTGCTTTTCCTACCAGTCTCAATGTGGTTTCTTCAGTGTTCCCCGGTTGAAGAGTCCTCTCAGTCCAGTTCAACATTGGTTTATACAGATGACGGTTCTTAAAATCAAGTTATGATCCACTTTGGGTCTGGGAGTTGGAAGTTGGTACGTCCGCCTACTCCTTCACCATCTTGCCCTCTAGATGCTAGATCTTGAACATTGGTTTAATGCTCCCCTTTTCCCCACCTCTTGGGGCTGGTTATTCCCCACTGTGTGCTTCTTGATGGAGAAGACACATGACCTACAAAGGAGTCTTCCTTCCCAAAGTCAAAACTGAATCTGATAAAACCTGTACCACTACCAATGCCACTACCAATTTGCGGGAAGTACAAAGGGCAGAGGATAATGATAAACTACATTATAAGGTTGCAGTCAGCAAAATTCTGACTGGGAAACTCGACAGGATAAATGACTCAATTTCTTCAAAAACACTTGCAAGGGGTAAAAATGTAGAGGGAAAACCTATAGATTTGGAAGACATAAAAGACATATTTTACAGAAAATAAATAAATAAGCTATGGTGTTTAGGGATGCGTAGTTGGATACAATAATTGCAAGTAAAAGAAGATAACAACGACCATAAAGTAGACAGGGGCTGTTATTTGTGATGAGAAAGGATTCGTTTTTGAAATGAGTACAGAAATGGCTTCTGGAGTGGCTGTCTCCTTGCGTGGAGGGTGATTACAAAGGTGCTTGACTTATAATAATTTATTAAGCTGTATATTAGTTTTATGCTCTTTAATAATATTTGTATTGGCCCTGGCTGGGTAGCTCTGTTGGTTAAAGCAACATTCAAATATGCCAAGGTTGCAGGTTCATTTCCTGGTCAGGGCACATACAAGAATCAACCAATAAATGTGTAAATAGGTAGAATAAGAAAACAGTGTTTCTCTCTCTCTCTCTCTCTTTCCCTCCCTCCATTCTTCTCTCTCTAAAATCAATTTTTTAAAAGTTTAAAAATATTTGTGTTAAAAAAAAAAGGGTTTTAGGTTGTAGATGGAATAATAAAGGTGTTTCCATCTCCATCTCTCTAAACAAAGAAAGAACAATAAGTGAACCATGCCCAAATGTCCTGACTTTTTCAAGCAATGATTCATAAGTGCATTACACACACTGGCGTAAATTAGAAATATTGTAGCAGTTAACTTGGAACTTTACCTGACTCCTTCCAGAACTGACTGAAAGTACACAGCAGTTTTTAGAGAAATAAAAGTCATGTTTTGCTAGAACTGACAGATCTTGAGTGACTAATTTGGTGACCTGAATGCACAGTTTGTACAATACAACTATAAGATTAGCCTTTGGCCCCCAAACCTCCCAGCTGACAGTTTCCTGGAGTCTGGTGGTCACAACTGATGAAATTCTCATAGTGTAAGGGCTAGTTCACAGAGGATGAGTTATTTTATTATCTAAATTTTAAAGTGTTGTATGTCTCCCAAAACATAAAAAGACACTCTTTGGAAAACGGGCAGTTTCTAATAAATGTAAATATATGGCTTACAACCCAGCAATTCTAAGTAACTTCCCAAGAGTAAATAAAACACATGTCCATGAAAAGAACTGTACACAAAGGTTCACAGTAGCCTTACTCATAATAGCCTGAAAAGATCTGAAACAGTCTAAATGTCCATCAGTAGAGGAATGGATATACAAATAATGGTCTTCCCATACAATAATATATTATTTAGCAATATGATGAAATATTATATGCAGCAACATGGATGAATCCTAAAAACATGCTGAGTAAAAGAGCCAGCCCCCCACCCCAAAAGAAAATTACATATTGTGTGATTTCATTTATATGTAGTCCAACAACCGGCAAATCTAATGTGAGGAAATAAAAGTCAAAATGTGGTTATCTCGGGAGGGCAAAAAAATTATTTCTCCCTGGAAGGGTTCTGGTTTAGAAAATTACATGTCATATCTCTTAGTTTGAGAAAATTTTATTAATAAAAAAATCTAGTTTCTCTCTACACTCATTAAATAAATGTTGAATATTTACAGAATATCTGTTAATTTAAAGGGGTACCAAATTCTCAACTCAGCCCTGGGAGTAACTACTAATTCTCTCAAGAACAAGGGATGTGGAGAAAAATGGGGGGAAACATTATTGAAGGGATGTCACAGAGTGTGACTTGAAAGAAGAAATGTGTTATCAGGTTAAGATACTAGGGGGCAGAATTGCAGCAGTAGTAATTGTGGAATGTTTCCAGAAATGGAGAAACTGGAGGCAGAATTAGGCATCTAGCCAATAAAAAAGCAAAAAAAGGCACAGGCGTAAAAAAAAAGGGCACAGGAAACATGGGCTCAGCAGAGCCCTGGTAGGCAGGAATGAGGGTGTGGACGACCAGGAGCATAATGCTGATGAGGTTGCAGTAGGCTCCTGAAAACTGCTGAGATGCAGGCTGTGAAAGGTTCAGCAGACCTGTAGAACTTGGTGTTGCCTCTGACACAGGCACCCAAGGTGTAAGCTACTGCAAATAAGAACCTGTAAGTCTGGACACTTAAACATCTATTGAGGGTGAGGGGAATGGCTATAACTAGGAAAGAACAGTTTTCTTAGGGAACCTCCCAGGAAACTTGCGAGGGATCCAGAAGCAAGTACAGACAGAAAATGGGGCTGTCCTGTAAAACAGAGGTGTGGTTTTCCAGGGGTGTGGTGAAGAAATTCTACTGGGTCAGTAAATTGATGATTAAAATTTCACCAGCTTGCTTTTTCCTGATCTTAAAGCTTTGATCCCAGTTAAAATACAATGCCTCCCCCCAACAGAATGCTTGAAATGCCTATCAGTTACTTATACTATGGCCCAAATAAGTGACTTATTAAACAAATGTTAATAAGCACCTACTTTGTGGAGCTACAGTTTGCTTTCTAGTCAGGCTGAACCAGCAATAAACAAGTAAACAAATACACGACTAAAACTGTCAAATAGTGAAAGGGCAATGGAGAAAATGAATCAGCTACTGTACCAAGAAAGACAAAAACTGGGCAGGTTGGGAGAATCATCAGATAGATGCTCAGGAAATTTTCTCTAACAGTGATATTTGTGTCAAGAGCTAAGTGCTGAGAAGTCTGCAATGCAAAGATTTGTGGAAAGAACTTTCAGGCAGAGGGGACATCCACACAAGGAAGGTTCAGGGTAATATTATTTAAAGCTTCAGAATAAGGGGTTAGATTTTTTCTACCTGCTCTGAAAGTCATTAGAGGAAAAGCAGGAGAACGGTCTCACTTCATGAATACTAACATTTTTTAAATTGATTTGAGAGAGAGATTTGTTGTTCCACTTATTTTGTGCTTTGGTTGAATCAAAGAGTGCAATTAGGGAGCAACTGCAATAGTTTCCAAGGCAGACAACGGTGGATGGGATGGAGGAAAGGGAAAGCAAGGAGAACTGCGAGGTGTTTAGCGTGAACAACTCTGTGGGTGAAGGTGCTGTAAATGACATGAGAAATACTATAGAACCAGCTGGTCATTTGGAGAGGGGATGGGGCCAAGAGTTTTATTCTGGACATGTAAAGATTGAGGTGCCTATAAGATATCTTATGGAGATGTCAAGTAAGTATCTCTGGAAGAAGGTCAGGGTGGAACTATAAATACCATTAGAGTAAGAATGGAATTTAAAGCCAGCTGCCTACATAGGATCACCTAGGGACAAATGCAGACCTGGCAGAAAAGAGCCCAGCTAGAGTTCCAGCTATGAGACCTTGAGGAGTGAGGCAGGGGAGTGGAGCCAACCAGCAAAGGAGCTGAAAAACAGTTACAATCTGAGAGGTAGGAATGAGGAATTGAATGCACTTCAAGCTACTACTGTGTCTCATGTTGCTGAACTGTTGAACAAGATGAGAAAGAGATGTGATAATAACCCTCGACAACAGTACTTCCAAGGAGTGAGGAAGTTGAAAATCCACTGAAAGCCTGGTTTTGATAATAAGGAAAACTTTTGTGGAAACAGATTATCCAGAAGCGAAGCATACCTAGTTATGTCAGAAAAAGTCTACTGAGGGCACAAAAAACTAATCCCAAATAAAAGAAGTTTCTTCCCTGGCTGAATGTAAAAATCACAGAGGAACTTAAAAAACAAAACAAACCAAACAAAAAAAAGTTTCCGGTCCCCTCCCAGATCTACTGAATTAATAGAAATGGGAACTAAAGTATATATATAATATTCCTTCTTTATCCAAGGGGGATACATTCCAAGACTCCTCCCCGTGGATGACTGAAATCACAGATGGTACCAACCCCTATATATACTATGTTTTTCCCTATACATGCATACCTATGGTAAAGTTTAATTTATAAATTAGGCATAGTAAGAGACTAACAACAATAAGAAAATAGAATATAACAATATACTGTAATAAAAATTATGTGAATGTGGTCTCTCTCAAAGTAACTTCTTGCACTATACTTACCCTTTTTGTGAAGATATAAGGTGATACAATGCCAACCTGATGAGTAAAGTGAAGAGAATAACAGGTTTTGTGACATAACATTAAGCTACTATTGACCTTCTGACTATATTTCAGAAGGGAGATCATATGCTTCGGGTGATCCTGGATCATTGAGCCATGACAGTGTTGATGACTGGATTTTAGGATCAAATGATGTTGATGGTTGGGGGTCGTCAATAGTTAAAGTTTTTGTTTATTTTTTGCCAAAAACTTTTGGAAGAACATTGTAACCAGAAGTTGCTATTCTTTTTAACTCATCAAGGTATTGTTACAGAGGTTGCAATGCTTTGGTGACCATCTGGGTGACTTTAATGCTGTGGCCCATCAAGAATCATATTCCATAATTATTGAAAATAAGGGTTACTTGAACGCTGTGACAGTTGATCTGATAACCTAGAGAGCTGCTAAGTGACTAAGGGGTAGGTATATCCTGGACAAAGGAATGATTTACATCCCAGGTGAGGTGGAATAGAAAGGCATGAGATTTCATCAAGCTACTCAGAACAACACACAATTTATAGACTTTTTATTTATTTTATTTTATTCATTTTTTTTTAGAGAGGAGACACAGAGTGAGAGAGAGAGAGAGAGAAAGAGAGAAAGGAGGGAGGAGCTGGAAGCATCAACTCCCATATGTGCCTTGACCGAACCAGTGCAGGGTTTTGAACTGGCGACCTCAGTGTTCCCAGGTTGATGGCTTTATCCACTGCGCCACCACAGGTCAGGCAGAACAGCACACAATTTAAAACTTATGAATTGTTTATGGAATTTTCCATTTAATATCTTTGGACCACTATTAACCACCATGAGCAACTGAAACCATACAAAATGAAACTGTGGATGAAGGAGGACTATTGTGTATGTATATGTGTGTGTGTGTGTGTGTGTGTGTATAATTTTCATTGTCATAGTTTTGAATTTAATATTTTACTAATAAGATCTATATTTTTTAAAAGCCCACCTGACCAGGCAGTGGCACAGTGGATAGAGCATCAACATGGGATGCTGAGGACTTAGGTTCAAAACCCCAAAGTAACAGGCTTGAATGAGAGCTCATCTGGTTGGTGGGCTCACCAGCCTGAGCACGAGCAGGGGGTTGAGGGGTTGCTAGCTTGAGCCCAAAGGTCGCTGGCTTGAAGCCTAAGGTTGATGGCTTGAGCAAGAGGTCACTGGCTCAGCTGAAGCTCCCTCCCCCCACCCCAGTGAAGGCACATATGAGAAAGCAATCAATGAACAACTGAAGTGCCACAACTATGAGTTGATGCTTCTCATCTACCCCCTCCTGTCTGCCTGTCCACCCCCTCTCTAAATAAATAAATAATAAACGTTTCTCGAGTAATTCTGGTTTAGCTAATTAGAGTAGAAAAGCTGGACAGAAACATTCCCACCAAAACAAAATGAATATCTTTCTCTGGTTTTAAAAAAGAAAAGGTTAATAAGTAGAACATTCAAATTCTAAGTTATTCTCTCTAAATTTTTTCTTCATAGAAAAAATTAGAGCTTGCTACCACTTGTCTTCTGATGAACTTTAGCAAAACACAAAATGAGTTAGCCTTGGAAAACTCAGAAACAGATAACCATACTCAAGACATTCTGCTTTTTTTCATGGGCATATGTACTCATGACTGAGATTTGATACCACATACACAGAATTAGGTGGGGTTTTTTTGCTAGTGAAATGGGGGAGAGAGAGGTTAGTGATTTTGACAGTGTTATGCAAATCACATCCAACTTTTTGGTACTCTGCCATGAGAGTGGGTTTGAGAATGCTTCAAATGAACTCTGAATGCTTCATACTCTCCCTCTCTCTCCTCTTTTTACCCTCTCTTCCTTTATGCTCCCCTTCTTAATATCTCTCTTTCCTTCTCCCATTTTCCTTCCCCACCCCTATCACCTCATTCTATCCCTGCTCAAGTAAGCAATTTCCTCCAGGGAGAAAGGCCTAAAAGCTAAATCTCTGTATCCCTTGAGTTCAGTCAGCTGGGAGAAAATCCCAAAATGCTAGTAATTTGATCTGTCTGGATGAAGCAGGAAAAATAAAATTTAAATAGGAGCTTCCCTCAAAGAGGCCTTATAATACTATTTCATATGTGTAATCACTTTACAGTTCACAATGCATAATTATGTCTATTACTTTATTTGATCTTTATATCAAACCTGGAAGAAACTATGCTCTTAATAACTTCCCACCATTAAAAAAAAAAAAGCAGATGAATAAATGGAGACTTGGAAAAGTTAATGTAATTCCCAGGGTCCTTCAGGTAGAAAAGTACAAACTTCTAAAAGACTTGTTTACAATAACAGAGTAAAAAAGAATTAGTAAACTTAGCAATAAAAAAGAACAAACTATTGATATATACAACAATTTGGATGACTTTCTGGGGAATTATGCTGAGTGAAAAATAAAAAAGCCAAAGGTTAAATATTCTGTGATTCCATTTATATAAAATTTTTGAAATGAAACACAATAGTGATTGCTAAGGGTTAGGTATGGTAGAAAGAGGTGGGAAAGGAGAGAGGTGGATGTGGTTATACTGAAGTAACAGTATCGCCTGACCAGGCAATGGCACAGTGGATAGAGTGTCAAACTGGGATGCAGAGGATCCAGGTTCAAAACCCTGAGGTTGCTGGCTTGAGCATGGGATCATAGACATGACCCCATGGTTGCTGACTTGAGCCCAAAGGTCACTAACTCAAGCCCAAAAGTCGCTAGCTTGAAGCTCAAGGTTGCTGGCTTGAGCAAGGGGTCACTCGCTCTGCTGCAGCCTCCAGGTCAAGGCACATATAAGAAAGCAATCAATGAACAACTAAGGAGACCAAGGGGCCACAATTGATGCTTCTCATCTCTCTCCCTTCCTGTCTGTCTGTCCCTATCTGTGCCTTTCTCTGTTTCTCTTTCTGTCTCTGTCACATACACACACACAAAAGAAACAGTTCAATAACTACACTGTGATGGTGGATGTGTCCTTAACCAGTAATAAAAGTGTGCAGCTCTAAATACACACAGGCTAAGGTTTACAAGCAGAAATGAAGAAGTTTGAATAATGGATTACATTGATGTCAACATCCAAGTTGTGATATTGTATTATAGTTTTGCACAATAATACCATTGAAAGAAACTGGGTAAAGGGTACACTGTATTTCTCTGCTTAATTTCTTACAATTGCAAATAAATCTATAATTATCATGATAAAAATTTAAGTTATAAAAAATAAATGAGTCAGGGTGTATCTCTGGCTCCTGGTTCTTAGCTATGCACTATTTACCTTCTCAATGTGTAATGGAAAAATATATGGCCTTGTTCTTGGAATTGCCAGTTTGATTCAATGCCCTTTAAATTATAAAAAAATAAATGAGTCAGGGTGTATCTCTGGCTCCTGGTTCTTAGCTATGCACTATTTACCTTCTCTAAGTGTAATGGAAAAAGATATGGCCTTGTTCTTGGAATTGCCACTTTGACTCAATGCCCTTTGATTAAGTTAGACCAGTGGATCTTAACCTTTTTTGAGGTACCGAACCTACCAGTTTCATATGCGCATTCATCGAACCTTCTTTAGTGATAAATAAAATATGATTTTTTTCCAAATTCAACACATAGGTATATGTTTTTTTACTGGTGCACAAAATGAGCCCTGCATGAACATCACCTTGCTCAAAGAACAAAACCAACAAAGTGCATGAACTCACAACAAATGACGGTATTACTTTATTCTAACCTCTGCGGCAGAGGCTTCTCCGAACCCCTGAGACCGACTCATCGAACCCCTAGGGTTCGATAGAACCCAGGTTAAGAACCACTGAATTAGACATTGGGATATACCCAAATATGATCCTGGAAATCATTATTATAAATCAGGCCAACAATAGTTTCTCCAGAATAATTAAACTCCCAGAATGTTTCATACATTGAGAGCCAGGAAAGCCTAAATTTTATACTGAGCATTGCAACATTTTATTTTTTACGAGCCAGCTATTTCAGGGTATATTTCAGGCATATACGCTGAGTTTTCCTTGACATTTGGGGCTCAACTTCTGATGAGGAACAGTACTTGAGGTTGGGAAAGGAGGAGACAGTAACAGAGCCTTAGATCTGTGGGCTGGGGCAATTAGGGTTGATTGTGGGAATGACAAAGTTCTCTAATTATTTGTGTGATAGAACTAGATGCTGAGGGTTGGCTTCTGACCAACAAAGCTGGTGCAGGATGCTCACCCATCCCACACCTCAGTCTTTATCGGCCCTTTTCCTTCTGTTCTCCTCCTGTCACTTATCCTTAGCTGCCTCTATCTCTGCCCTCTCCGCCCCAGCTTCTTTTCAGTCTTTCTCCCTTGATTTTTATTTTTCTTCTTTTTTTACTACATTGTTTTACTATAACCACATTTTACTTAATACACAATTTTAAAGTATTAACAAAACATTAGCAAGACAGTTGCTAAAGCCTAGGATGTTTGTTGCTGTAAGGTCATAGGACTGCAACTCTAGTCAAGAGTAAACACTATGAAATATTTTCCTCATGCAGGAGTGCTTTCAGTGAAAATAAGAAAACCTGAGTTGTAGTCTGGGCTTCGCCAACTTTCCACTTGACCTCAAGCAGTTTGTTTCCTCACATATGAAACAAAAGGAAAGGACTCAAAATTCCCTCTCTTTTTTTTAGAGAAAGAGAGGGGAAGGGAGAGAGATGAGAAGCATCAACTCATAGCTGCAGCAACCTAGTTGTTCATTGATTGCTTTATCATATGAGCCTTGACTGGGGGTGAGGGGGTCCAGCCAAGCCAGTGACCCCTTGCTCAAGCCAGTAACCCTTGGGCTCAAGCCAGCAACCCTGGAGTCATGTCTATAATCCCACGCTCAAGCTCGTGCTACCTCCCAGGCCGACACTCTATCCACTGCTCCACTGCCTGGTCAGAATCAAAAGTCCCTCTCTAAAGTCACTTTCAGTTTTGTCTGAGTCTAGAGAAACAAGTCTTTCTTGTCAGGTGTGATGGAATGCTGGGAAAAGACTGGCCAATCTTGATAGAGGATGAAAAGTTAGGTTACTTCACTGGGCGTCTTTCTTTTCCTGGAGGCTGGGCATTCTTATGGGCCAGGAAGTTATCATCAAACCACGTGCCATCAACCCAAGGCTGCTGTGACGGCCAACACTGTAATAATACTCAGCCCTTAATAACAGGAAGACCTGTAGGTGTTGGACCACAAAGAAGAAAGAAAAGGTGGGATCTGACCTGTGCAGAATAACTGCCCAACTATGAAGGGAGGTGACTCATTTCACACATCCAGACAAAGGTTTGCATGGGGTGATTTAAATGGTGGCAGAGAGAAGGCTCTTATTAGGGACTAAGTGAAGAACAGAAAAAAGTTAAATTGAGTGGAAAATACTGAAGAAAGAGAAATTTCCCAAGGCTGATTTCCACAGAAATAGTAACACTCTACTCCTAGGCCCTAACAGATTAGGATCAAAGTGGAGGAGTTTATCTTTGGGGAGGAATATACAAACATTTATTGTGCTCTTAGTCCAGGCCAGGCACTTTTATGGGTGTTATCTTATTTCATCCTCACAGCAATTCTACAGAGTATTAATATCTCCATTTTATACCTGTAAAAACTGAGGCTCAGGGAGCTTAAGTCACAAAGTAGCACCTTTGGCAGAACCAGCATTAAAACTCGGTTTGTCTGAGTCCTAGGCCTGAGCTTTGTGGGTTCTTTTTAGCAGCTCCTGAGCCACCACCTATTCTGAAGTCTCTAGACCAGGGGTGCCTACACTTTTTCAGCTTGCGAGCTACTTATAAGATGACCAAGTCAAAATGATCTACCTACAATAAAAATGCAAAACATAAATTTATTTCTTCTATATTATCATTATTTAAGTTACTATTATTACTATTTAACATTGTGTATTCTTCTTTCACCTTTCTCCTTTTCAGTTCTCTTTTCGGAGGAAAGTCAATGTCATAGTTTTTATGAACAGTCCGAAAAAGCCGCTCCACATTTCCCTTCTTTGGAATAGCAATGGCACACAGACAGATGAGGCAAATGCACTTAGAATATGACATAGTGAAAAAAATCCCCTCCCATTCTGTATGAAAGTGGTAGGTTTTAGGCTTCTTACTCGGACCAGCAACGGCACTCATTTTTATACCCTTTGTTGTATTTAGTTTAAGTAAATTGAAGGCTAACTACTCAGCAATGTAATTGAACAAGTTAGCGCGGTTTAACTCGCATGCGTAGGTTGTTAAAAGTTCAGACGTCAGATTGGCTATCCTCTATGCCAATCAAAAGACAAATGTCTTTTTAATGTTATGTGATCTACCCTCTCTTCCTTCGCCATGGACCAGTTATTGAGCACCCCTACTCTAGACTCACCTTGCTACTAACCATGCACCAATGGTAGCTCTAAGAAAGCGGTATTATCTGGCAGTGGGCAGGGAGCTGAGGCCCTGATGTGAAGTCAGAAAATTCTGACTTTGAATTCTGGCTCTGCTAACTTTGTGCCTATGGGCAAGATGCAAAACCTTAAACCTGAATATTAATTTTTTTTTTTTACAGGGACAGAGAGAGTCAGAGAGAGGGATAGATAGGGACAGACAGACAGGATGGAGAGAGATTAGAAGCATCAATCATCAGTTTTTCATTGCCATTGTGACACCATAGTTGTTCATTGATTGCTTTCTCACAGGTGCCTTGACCGCGGGCCTTCAGCAGACCGAGCAACCCCTTGCTGGAGCCAGCGACCTTGGGTCCAAGCCTGCGAGCTTTTGCTCAAGCCAGATGGGCCCGCGCTCAAGCTGGTGAGCTCGGGGTCTCGAACCTGGGTCTTCCGCATCCCAGTCCGATGTTCCATCCACTGCACCACCGCCTGGTCAGGCTGAATATTAATTTTTTTAAAATAGGCACGATAATACCAAAATCCTAGAGGTGTTGCAAGGATTATATGTAAGTGGAAATCAGAACCTAATGTCTGACCTGTGGTGGCGCAGTGGATCAAGTGTTGATCTGGAATGCTGAGGTAGTCACTTCGAAACCTCAGGCTTGTGCGGTCAAGACATATACAAGAAGCAACTACTATGAATTGATGCTTCCTGCTCCTTTCTCCGCCTTTCTGTCTCTTTCTATTCTCTCTCTAAAATCAATAAATAAAATCTTAAAAAAAGTAAAAAAAGAAGATGCTCATGCTTGGCACTTAATAATTGGTAGCTCTTAAATTATGTTAGTGTGAGCTCAAAGTGGCTCTATCTTGGCTGCACATTGGAATCACCTGAGGAGCTCTAGTAACACTGAGGCCTGAGGGGGCTCCAGGTTTAATAGGTTAGAGATTCTGGTTTAATAGGTCTTGGGTGCTGTCGAAGATGAGTTTTACAAACTCTCCAGGTAATTCCAATGTAGTGCTCAAAATTTGAGCGTATGTTTCAGAATCACCTGGAGGGTCCCATCCCCAGATTCTATATCTGAAATCTTTCAGAACCTCCAAACTTTTCAGATTTCTTACTGAAAGTAACATTTTCATTAAATACCTATTATGTACTGGACATTATGCTAACTACCATAAAAGTAGTGTATCTCATTTAATCCTCACAACAACTTTGTGATTATTTTTAATTTTATAGGTGAGGAATTTGAAGCTCAGAGAGGTTAAGAGACTTGTTCTAGATCCCACAGCTGCTAAGTGGACAGAACCAGTTTGAGCTACTGTGTGGAAAACAGCTGTGTTAGACTTGCTTGCAGGTTTACCGGCCGCAAGCACTTTGCCTGATTGGTGCATAGGTGCATGGCAGCGCCACATGTGTGTGGTCTATGTAAGGTTGCCAGTGTTTTCCCTCCACCGTGATTCTCCCAGATCGCTCTCCCACCAACCTGAGGTGTGGATTTTTCCTTCTCCCTTTCCCTTCACTGCAAAAAGCAGATTTTCCTTTGTTTATTAGCTCTCTTCCTTTTGTTGTTTTTTCGCTCGCCTGTCTTTGAGAGCCTCCAATAAATGGGTATGGCCAAATGCTTTCTGGCTCTGTAGTTCCTCTACCATCTTCCCGAATTCTATGAGAACCTGCCTGACCTCAACCACCAGCATTATATTTGGAATAGTGGGCAGGATTTGGATCAGATGGGTATGGAGCATCCGAGACCCTTAAAAGGATGGGGTAGAGGAGTTGTTGTTGTTGTCCAGTGTATGATTCCCTATGGCTGTCCTTTTGGTGGCTGTGGACTGGGTGTTTTTTACAGCCCTGCAAGAGGAAACCAAGAGCTCTGTGTGAGAGGCTTCCCAAGGTTGGGATGTCCAGGGTGAGCTGCAGATCAAGCGGCAACAACGGCATGAGCTGGAGAGCTGGAATAGTCACTGGAGAAAGAGTTGAAGATTCAAGAACTACAGATTAGGCTACACATTGAGAACCAGCAGTGGCATGAACTGGAGTGAGTACTGGAGAAGGAGGCTGACCAGGTTCAAGAGCTGCAGTGTGAGATGCAGGCTGAGCACCAATGGCACCTGGAACTGGAACGGTCTCTGGAGAAGGAATTATAGGTTCATTTACATTCACATGTAAACACTTCCTTAGTGAAAAAGAGCTAATGTAAAATTGCTGGGTCAAATGGTAGTAAACAAAAATCTTCACATTTCTAAATGGTACTCCAGAAAAGTTCTACTACTTTAACTCTTAGCAATAATGCATAAAGTCAAGGCTTTGTTATTTTTGTTCTATCAATCATTTGATAAGTATCTGTTTCTCTGCTGTGTGTATCTTCATCATTTCTCTCTTTGGCTACCTTGAGTTTGGTATTTTACACGAAGAGGTTAAGCAGTCATCCTCTTCTACTTTATATTTTATAAACCTATGGTTTAAAATAGCATTTCTATCATAAAAAGTTTCACTTATATCACTTTTTTTCCTGTTTTTTATTTTTTTATTTTTGGATTTTCCTTTTATTAGCTAAGCTAAGTGGTTTCTCAATTGTTCCCCATGTGAAAGAATTGATTTATCATCAATTATATAAAATAAAGTAAAAAAAAATAGAATTGATAAGCAAACCTATGTGGTTCTTTAAAAATTACCAAAACAGATTTTTCAAGTCCATGCTCTTATATAAAATATGCCAAAATGTTAAGGTGTGGCAGAACTGACTGGTAAAAGAAACAAATACTTTATTTCTTTTTATAGTCTTTAGCCAGAAACTTAATTCATCATGGTTTTTTTTTTTTAGATTTTATTTATTGATTTTTAGAGAAAGGAGAGAGAGCGAGCGAAGTAGAGAGAAAGAGGGGGTAGAAGCAGGAAGCATCAACTCATAGTAGTTGCTTCCTATATGTACCTTAACCAGGCAAACCCAGGGATTTGAACCAGCAAGCTCAGCTTTATCCACTGTGCACCACAGGTTAGGCCATCATGTTTCTTTAAGAAAAATGTTTTACTACTATAAGCATTTAAGAGCAGAGGCTTTCCTCTAAAGTTGACTTAGCATTTGTTAGGTATCTTATATTTTTATTCTTGTTTAGAAAACTTATGATATTGTAATATGGATTTGCTTCTTGATGACTGTTTATAAAATTGATAATAAGTAGTCATAGTTTATTAAATATTTTAAAAGAGAAAACCTAACAGTTCTTTGTTGCCTTATTGTTTACACACAGACAGAGGCAGCTGCCACTTAAGAAGTCAGACCTTTCGGATTCAGTAAGGGGTATTAGAAAAAAACAACCAATTAGAAGTAACAGCTATGCTCCCAAACTGACTTTTCTGCTTACTAGCTATATGAACTTGAAGGAGTCATTTAACCTACCCAAATCTCATTTGTCCCATCTGAAAAATGAAGGTAATACATGCCCCACCCTTTTAAAAAAATAGATTTGAGTATCAAATGGAATAGTGCATGTGAAATCTTTGAATACTGCATAGTCCTACTATATTCAAATGCAGAACAGTATCTTACATATTAACTGGAGCCTGGCTTTTACTTAAAGCTTTTTCTAAAATGTTGCTCCTGTTAATGCTGGCACATGGTATGTCTTTGTTACCAATTTAAGGCCAACAGGAATCCCCAATTTGTGGTTCAGTGAAGAAGGAAACTTTATTCAGTGCAAAATAGCTCACTTGTGATATAGCATGGCTGTGGAAAAGCTCAAGTGCACTCTCAGAGTCAGAGAGGAGGTGACTTGATGGTATATAGACAGAGGTCCTTACCCCTTGTTCCTGATTGGTCTGTCCTCATGCAAATGAGGACTTCAAACCCCTGCAATTTGATTGGTTTGAAAGGCAATATCCTGATAGCTCAGAATGGAGCCACTCTGATTGGTTAGTGAAGAATCTGATGGGGATATAGGTGTGCACCTCTGACTGAATGGGGAAAGCCTCAGTGCTATTGATTGAAATAGGATTCCAGGAACTCCCTTCTAAGGACTGGCTCAGATGGCAAAAACACAGTGCAGACAGGCAGTTCAGTGCAGAGGTAGGTAGTTCAGTGCAGGCTTCTCTGAAGTGCAATTTGCATGATAGGCCACTGTGTAGAAATGGCTGTTAGGCTCTGGTGTTGTTTGTTTTATTTTTTTATTTTTTGAGAGCAACTGGGAGAGAGAAAGACTGGAACATCAAGCTGCTCCTGCGTGTGCCCTAACCAGAGAATTGAACTGGCAACCACCGCACTCTGGGGTGACATTCCAACCAATGAACTATCCCCTATCTGGCAGACAGGGCTTACCTTATTTCCCCATGTATAAGATGCTCCCATGTGTAAGATGCACCTTAATTTGGGGGCCTGAAATTTGAAAAAAAATGTATTACATAAAATTATTGAACTCAAAGTTTTCTTCATCATAAAACTCATACAACTTCTCATCACTGTCAAAACTCCCATCCATTAGCTTGTCCTCATCTTATTATGAATCACTGTCTTCATATACTGCCTCGTCCTCAGTTCCATCTATGGCATTTGAAATGCCACGCTTCTACAACCACTGTATAAGACTCATTCAGTTTTTAGACCCCAGATTTTTCAAAAAACGGTGCATCTTTTTATTGATTTTTTTTTTTTAGAGTGACAGAGGAAGGGAGAGAGAGGAGAAGAAGTAGAACTGTTGTTCCGCTCAGTTGTGCATTCTTTCCTTGCTTCCTGTGTGTGCCCTCACAAGGGATCAAACCCACAACCTTGTCATTACGGGATGATGCTCCCAACCGACTGAGCTAACTGGCCAGGGCCTGGTGTTTTATTTAATTTGAGCCCTATTAGCCACCAGGAGCCTTTTTTAGTAGGTATTTTCTTTCTCAGGGTCCACACTACTATTAGTCGAACAGAAATGCTTCAAGTCAACATCAGATACTATGGCATATATTGAGAGAAATATCCAGTGTCTGGACCAATACTGGCAAAGAGTAAGTAAGTGCTTGATAAATATTTGTTGAATGAAAGAAGGAAGGAATGAAGCTGGGCAGGTAGGTATAAGCAGGCTTCTGGCTTCAGAACTGTGTGAAAGTAGGGCAGAGTAGTTGTGTGAATGAAGTATGATGATCACCTAAGGCTTTTACAGCAGTATTTCCAGAGTGGGCAGAGTTGCTTGTGGCAGCCAAAGATGAAACTGTTTTCTTCCTGTTTTGTTCCAATTGGAGCAAGCTCCCTTCTAATTTCTGACTACACTAAGGAACCAGCAAAAGGCATAGGGGAGTTCAGTTCAATTAGCATTTTGTCTAAAAATATTTTTAGGTAGAAAAACACCATCATTTAACAACAATATTTAAGAACAATTAAAAATGGAACACAGTAGGTTGTACTGACCTTACTACTCACATCTGGACACCTTCCCTGTGTCTCCTAGCCAGACTGGAGTTCCTGGCTGCTCAAACCTGGTGCTTTTCCTTCTGCAAGCCTCTGTTCAGTCACCAATAATCTTTTCTTCCAACTGCCAGTCTTAAACTTTTTTTCAAAGCTGTCAATTAATTAATAACTGACTCAACAAGGATTTATTGTGTTCATTGAGTACCCACAACATGTAAGGATGAAGCGAGTTCACAGTCTAATTCTAGTAGGAGTAGAAATACATATACAGACATAATTTTAATGCTATACAATAGGTTTTAAAAATAAATATTTTATTTATTGATTTTACAGAGAGAGGAGGGGGGATGAGAAGTATCAACTCATAGTTGCTTTACTTTAGTTTTTCATTGATTGCTTGTCATATGTGTCTTGACTGGGGCAAGCCCAGGGTTTCGAACCAGCAACCTCAGCATTCTAGGTTGACATTTTGTCCACTGTGCCACCCCAGGCCAGGCATGACAGGTCCTTTTATTATATATCAGCTTTATTGACATTAATTTACACATCATAAAATTTATTCTTTTACACTGTACAGTTCAGTGGTTTTTCATATACTGTATCAGAGTTGTAAAACAAACGTTACTATCTAAATTTAGAACATTTCATTACCCGTGATAGAAATTTCTGCTCATTAGTAGAAATTTCCCATTCCCCTCTTCCCTTCCAGGCCTGATAACTACTAATCTACTTTCTCTCTCTATTGATTTGCCTATTATGGACACTTCATATAAACAAAATCACACAATATATGGCCTTTTGTGACTGACTTCTCTCATTTAGCATAATGCTTTCAAGTTTTACCCACGTTGTAGCTTGTATCAGTACTTCATTCCTTTTTATAGCTGAATAATATTACATGGTATGACTATAACAAAATTTATAGATTCATCGTCCATTAATTAAGTTAATTTGTGTACAATGTATGGAAGCAGACCAATTTTTTTTTTTTTTTTTGGCAGAGACAGAGTCAGAGAGAGGGACAGCAGATAGGGACAGACAGATAGGAAGGAAGAGAGATGAGAAACATCAATTCTTTATTGCAGCTCCTCAGTTGTTCATTGATTGATTTCTCATATGTGCCTTGACTGGGGGGCTACAGCAGGCCGAGTGACCCCTTGCTCAAGCCAATGACCTTGGGCTCAAGCTGGTGACCCTTGCTCAAACCAGATGAGCCCACGCTCAAGCTGGCGACCTCGGGGTCTCGAATCTGTGTACTCCACATCCCAGTCTGATGCTCTATCCCCTGCGCCACTGCTTGGTCAGGCTGGAAGCAGTCCAATTTAATTCTTTTCCATATAACTATCCATTGTGCCATTACTATTAAAATTATTTTTTTTAATTTATTGATTTTAGAGGAAGAGAGAGAGAAACATTGACTTGTTCCACCTATCTATGCATTCACTTGTTAATTCTTGTATGTGCCCTGATTGGGATGGAAGCCACAACCTTGGTGTATCAGGACGATGTTCTAACCAACTGAGCTACCTGGCCAGGGCATCTCAGCTCCATTTGTGAAGACTATTCTTTCCTTATTGAATGGTCTTAACACTCTTGTAGAAGACAAACTGACCATAAATTTAAGGGTTTCTTTTTTGACTCTCAATTCTATTCCGTTAATCTATATATCTATCCATATACCAGTACTACACTGAATTAATTACTATAGCTTTGTAGTAAGCTTTGAAATTAGAAAGTGAGAGTACTTAAACTATATTTTTCTTTTTCAAGATTGTTTTAAATTTTTCTGATTCTGGCCCTGGTTGGTTGGCTCAGTAGTAGAGGGTCAGTCCAGCGTGTGAATGTCCCAGGTTTGATTTCTGGTCAGGGCATACAGGGGAAGCGTCTGTTTCTCCATTCCTCCCCCCTCTTGCTTCTTTTTCTCTCTCCCCCTCCTGAAGCCATGGCTCAATTGGAGCAAATTGGCCCCAGGTACTGAGGATGGCTCCATGGCCTCCACCTCAACCACTGAAAAAAGCTCAGTTGAAAGCATAGCTCTCGATGGGCAGAACATCGCCCCCTAGTGGGCTTGCCAGGTGGATCCCAGTTGGGGCATATGCAGGATTCTGTCTCTGTGCCTCCCCTCCTCTCACTGAATAAAACAATTTTTTAAAAAGTTTCTGGTTCCTTGTCCTCCCATATAAATTGTAGGATCAGACTGCCAGTTTCTCCAAAAAGGCCACTAGAATTTTGATAGGGATGGAATCCATAGATCAATTTAAGGAGTACTGCCATCTTAATTAACAATATTAAGTCTTCTGATGTATGAACGTGGAATGTCTTTCCATTTATATAGGTCTTCTTTAATTTCTTTCAACAGTGTTTTGTCATTTTCAGTGTACTTGTATTTCTTTTGTTGAATTAATTCCTAATTATATTTTTCTTTGTGATGTGATTTTCAATAGTTTTTACTTTCAATCTTGGATTGTTCCTTGCTAATGTATAAAAATACAAATGATTATTTTGTATGTTAACCTTGTATTCTTCAATCTTATTGAATGTTTTTTAGTTCTATTTTTTTGGTGGATTGTGTAGGATTGTCTATATAAAATATCATGTATCTATAAATGGTTTTATTTCTTTTTTCCCATCAATGTGCTTTTTATTTTCTTACCTAATTTCTTGGGCTAGGACTTCTAGTATAGTGTTGAAAATAAATGGCAAGAGCAAACATTCCTGACTTATTCCTAATCTTAGGGAGAAAACATTCAGTTTTTCACTGTTAAGTATAAGAGTAACTGTGGATTTTTCATGAATACTCTTTATCAGGTTGAGAAGTTCCCTTCTATTCCTAGTATGTTGAGGGTTTTTTTTTTAATAAAAGAGTGTTAGATTCTGTTAAGTGCTTTCTCCATATTAATTGAGATGGTCATGTAGTTTTTGTTCTTTAATCTATTAACGTGGTGTATTACAATAATTTATTATGTTGAGCCAAACTTGCATTCCTGGGATAAATTCCACTTGATCATAGTGTATAATCTATTTAATACATTGCTTTATTTTCTGTATTCAAAAGAGATATTGGGGCAATGATGGTGGAAGTGATGGAATTGCCCAAGTTGCGCATCAACACCAGCATGCTATCTCAGTTCATTCACCAACCCGTCTGCTTCATAGGGAGGCTGGAAAAGATTAATCCCACTGGAAAAATGTTTATTCTTTCAGATGGAGAAGGAAAAAGTAGAACCATTGAGTTGATGGAGCCTCTTGATGAAGAAATCTCAATCATGGAAGTAGTTGTAAGAGTAACAGCCAAGGCAACCATCATGTGTGCATCTTATGTCCAGTTTAAAGAAGACAACCATCCTTTTGATTTTGGACTTTACAATAAAGCTGTAAAAATTATCCATGAATTTCCTCAATTTTTCCCTTTTGGGGTTGTGCAATTCAATTGATTTTTACTACAAATGAGCTACATTGAAGACTATTAAAGAAGGCCCTTGATATTTGAGAGAGAGATTCCTGTTATTTTTAAGATGTAATTTGTTCTCTTTTTAATTTCATTTACCTAACTTTATTAGATATTTCAGTATGCCATTTTTAATGGAAATGATATATTGACAGTTCTTACTATGTCCTTATAAAGAATTCTCTGGCATATGGTCAGATCAGATGCAAAAACAAAGCAGTTGTCTGAGTTTAGTTTTGTGTTTTATTAGTAAAAGTTTATATGGAAAAAAAAAAGATACTGGGCCCTAGCTGGTCACACAGGGAATAGAGCATTGAAGTACTCTATTTGCTCTAGTTGCTTGTTGTACTGAAGTACTGAGGTTGCTTGTTTGACCCCAGAGGTCTCAGTTTGAACCCTGGTCAGGGCATGTATGAGAAGCAATTAATGGATGCACAGGTAACTGGAACAATAAGTTGATGCTTTTCACTCTCTCTCTTTCCCCTTCTTACTTGCCTTTCCTCTTTAAAAACATGTTTTTTGAGAGACAAGAAGGGAGAGAGATTAGAAGCATCAACTCACTGTTGATGCACTTTAGTGGTTTGACCCAGTGACCCCTTGCTCAAGCTAGTAATCTTGGGCTCAAGACAGCAACCTTGGGCTTCAAGCCAGTGACCTTTGGGCTCAAGCCAGCGACCTTGGGATCATGTTGATAATCTTGTACTCAAGCCAATGACCCTGGGATCCAGGTGGCAAGCCTCTGCTCAAGCCAGTGACCTCAGGGTTTCAAATCTGGGATCATAGTGTCCCAGTTCAATGGTCTAGCCACTGTGTCACCATCAATCAGGCATCTCTCTCTCAGAAAAAAATGGGATATTAGTCGGTAGTTGTTTCTTTTTCTTGTTATGTTTTTGTCTGGCTTTGGTATCAGGGTAATACTGGCCTTATAGAATGAATTTGGAAAGACTCCTTCCTTTTCTATTTTTAGTGCCAATTCTCCTTTAAATGTTTGGCAGAATCACCAGTCTAGCCACCTGGGCTGATACCTTCTTTAAACACTATATGATAGGAAGTACTGACAGTTGCGGGAGGCAAGAGAAACAGGTGGCTGGCTCTGCCTATAACATTAAGAAAGCTGGGAAAAGAAAAAAAATAAAACAGTAAGAGTCTCATTTGTATGGGTGATATGTTGAGGGTATGAAGAAATAAAAGAAACGGGGCTGAAAAGACAGACTGGAGATAGATAAGGCAAGATACTGAATACCTGATCCAGACCCTTAACAAACATAGTCTGTTACCCCTCCAATGTGGTTATTGTTGAAGGCATTAAACCAAAGAGGAAAAGAGCCAGTGACCAAAATGGGAAGAATTTTGCTAGCCAACTGTCAATCAGTAAAGATAACACTTCGGGGTGAAGAATGTAACTGAAGTCTGAGTGTCCAATAGAAAAGATGTAAAGGGGTTAGCCATACTTATGACTCAGGGGTTCAGAAAAGCATTCCTGTGCTGACCATCTGCTACAGCATTCTTCTTATGCTTGCTCTGGGGTGGGGCCATGTTCTTATGATGTCTGTACCACACCAGTCAGGCAAGTTATTTGAGCTTTGCCTCTTTCATAGGATTTCAAGCTCCTTAACAGCAGGGAGTATGTCCAGTGTATCTGTATCTTCTACAGAGAGATTTACCAAAATCAGAAGAATGCATCTTCATTGGAGAGTTTTTATTTTTTAAAAGGGTCATCCAAACCCACAGCCCCAACGTCCTGTCCTCTTCTAAATTCTTAATGTGTCAGGCAGTAGCCCCAGAATCAGACTCCAGGACAGCAAGGTGTGTCAGCATGGGAGGGGGACACCAAAATTCTCTATTTATCCCGTAAGCTTCAGTGAAGACCTCTCAACCAAGATGTTGTTTCCTTACCAAAACCTGTAGAACGGTCATTTTTGCCTTGGTCAGTTAGCTGAGTCAGTTAGAGAAACATCCCCAAACAACAAGTTTGCAGGTTCAATCTCCGGTTAGAGGATTGAATAATCCTTGTCCCTCTCCCTTCCCCTCACCATCTCTCTAAAATCAATCAATAACAGCAAAAAACTTTTTAGAAAAAGGTAATTTTAACCAAAATTAGCTACACGGACATCTCTGAGTAGCATATAGAAAGCCTATTATCTCAGAGGGAGCACACTGTCTGGGTTGTCATGGACACAACAGGGAAAGAGAGCACTGGTTGGGAGCCAGGAGACCTGAGCTGAGTACAGTCCTGCTGTTAATTAGCTGTGTCACCTTAGTTGGGCAAGTTACTTACCTTCATTGGCCTCTTTTGAAAAGAGGGAATTGAAATAAGATTTACAAAGGTCTCTTCTAAATATGAAAATTATAAGCTTTGATGACATATTTAATGCATGCTTATTTTAGCCACCATGGTATTTACAACTTATAGAAAGTTGCTTCTTTAATGGGTCTCAAGGATATTTCGTAATTCGTGGTTACATTGTAAACCAGCTGAGGTATAAAAATGCAGGTTATTTTATAAAATTTAAGGTGTGATTTACTGATTAAGTTGGCTTACTGTATCTTTGCTTTTGGTCATGTGTATGCATTGCAGTCAAGCTATCACAGGCAGCCCTGGCTGGGTGGCTTAATTGGTTAAAGTGTTGTTCTGATATGCCAAGGTTCGATCCCTGGTCAGGGCACATACAAGAAACAATCAATGAATACGTAATTAAGTGGAACAACAAAT
Source organism: Rhynchonycteris naso (assembly GCA_037038555.1). Lineage (NCBI taxonomy): Eukaryota > Metazoa > Chordata > Mammalia > Chiroptera > Emballonuridae > Rhynchonycteris > Rhynchonycteris naso. The sequence goes on from CM072998.1 coordinate 247,420,351, forward strand.
TGATGTTTCTCTCTCCTTTCTGCTCTAAAAAATAAATTAGTTTTTTTAAAGCTACCACATGGAGATGTTTTGCTTTGCGACAATTGACCCTATTTCAGTTTATTAATAAGATTTCTAAAGTATAAAAGTGGTATACAGGTCCAGTGTAGTGGCCAAATCAATCTCTGCAGTCAGACTCCCTAGGTATAAATCCCAGCCCTGTGAGTGCCACCAGGGATACAGATTTGGACAAGAAAGAGATGATCTATTACTGAAGGAATTTCTTCTATTTCATAAGTGTTTATTCTTCCCTCAAAGGCCAAGCATAATTGATAAATTCCCTCACTAAACCCTTTTTCCAAGTTCTAAGCACAAGCAAGTTCTACGGGTTATTAAATTGCCCATAAGAGAGAATTTAACAATGGACATAAAAGCAGGCATAGGCAAAGTGATCATTTATTGGGAGAGTCTAGAATTTTAAGAAAAAATGTCATTGCCTACTTGAAATAAATACAGGACAGCATTTTAAGTATATAGTCTATAGTGGTCATCACTGAGGGCTTGACATCTGGGAAGCATCACAGATAGATTTGGGATTTGAAGAGTAAATGTTTTGTTCCATAGCTCCAATTTTATTTGAAAATGGAGAAACAAGATCAAAATAGGCTTTCAGAATAAAAGTGTTTTTTTAATATTAGTAAGTGCATGCTATTGACAAGTGAAAATAACTACAAAAATAAAAAAACAGCTAAAAGTAGATAGTAGCTGCCTCTGGAAAGCAAGAATGAGTTCAGGGGCAGGACAGATAGGTAACTACAGTTTTTTTTATTATAAGCCATGTAGAAATATTAGATATAAAATGATATCCTTATATTACTTTTATTTAAACAATTACATATGAATTTTAAAAATACAAGTGAGTTTTAGGAAAATCAATTTTTTCATTTCCAGACAGGAAAAGGCAGTGGCTCCAAAACCCTGGTGTCTGATTACTATTTTTTTTTCAACAAGGGAAAAAAACAACGTGGCAAAATTTTCATAAAGCTGATACATATAACTAATATAAAAACAGTCCTTTATTCTGAAATTAGTCTTTATATTTTAGTGTTAAAATAGATTTTCTTCTATGAAATGGAAGAAAAAAATAGTAAACAGTTCATTGGTTTTGTTTTGACATATCCTTCTTAGCAAAATTAAAAATTGAAAATTTGGTTAATTAGAGCATTGTCCCAATGTGCGGAGTTGCCTGTTGGATCCATGGTCAGGTCACATACAGGAAAGATTGATGTTTCTGCCTGTCTCTCTCTAAAATCAATACATTTTTTAAATTGAATTTTTCTCTCTGGTGGGCCCTGGCCAGACAGCTCAGTTGGTTAGGGTATCATTCTAATATGCAGGGTTGCAGATTCCATCCCTGGTCAGGGCACATACAAGAATCAACCAAAGAATGCATAAATAAATGGAACAAGAAAATCAATGTTTCTTTCTCTCTCTCTCTCTCCCTCCTTTCTTTTTACTCTAAAATCAATCAATATATTACAAAAAATATATATATTTTCTGTGGTGGTCACCCTTCCTTTTTGGTTTAATTTTATTTTTTATTTTTATTCACTTTAGAGAGGAGACACAGAGTGAGAGAGAGAGAGAAAGAAAGAGAGAAAGGGGGGAGGAGCTGGAAGCTCAACTCCATTATGTGCCTTGACCAGACCAGTGCAGGGTTTTGAACTGGCGACCTCAGTGTTCCCAGGTCGACGCTTTATCCACTGCGCCACCACAGGTCAGGCTGGTTTAATTTTAAAGATCCGTGAAATCCAGTATTCCCAGAAACCACTGGATGTGTGGAAAAGGTTAGTGCATACAGTGGAGGACAGTTGTAGCAACTGGCAAGATTCTGTAGTTTTGGGTTAAGGCTGGTGACATGAGGAATGGAGGGGAGTAATCCAAGCATAGTGTCACCAGGGAAAACTCCAAGGGACGTGGTGAGCAACTGGGCATAGGGGAAGTCCAGGGGGACTCCAGAGGTCTTATCTCCTCAGGGTCTTTGGGCCCTCCCCTGTTATTTCCATTACCAGGGTCCCACACCACAGGCCTGTTCACAACCTGCAGCCCAGCCTCTTTCCCCTTTCCTTACCTGGTCCCTGCCTCTTTGCTTTTCATCTTTGTTGTGGACTTTAATTCAAATAGCACTGCTCGCAGAACTATTTTCTGCCTCCCGTGTACTGATAGAACACTTACCACTGTTTGTAGTGATATACAGTGTGTCCGGTGACCGGTCAAAAGTGCACCATGACTTTACGGACACACTGTATTTGTGTGACTGTGTCCCCTACTCTACAAGGGCAAGAACCAATTTGTTTTTAATTCACTATGGTGTTTCCACTGCCTAATACCTTTCTTGCCTGGTGCATAGTATAGCACCAATAGTATTGTTAAATACATAACTAAATGTATCCGTCAAAGCTGGCACTTTGTATATAGACTTTTAGAGTTACTTAAAAATCTATAGGTGAGAATGAACTGACATGCAAAAGAGCCACTATAAAACCTATCTTCACTGACTCCAAATGGTAGTATCTGCCATGTATATTATCATCTCACCTTAACAGCACTTTAAATACTTCCTACACAAACAGGGTGACAATGATTTCCTGGTCTTTGGGTTGCATTTTGTCAGAATATCAAACTTGGCCCTTTATTAGCCAAATGACTGGATGAGGAAGAATACTACAGGGAAGCCAAGGAACTTAAGAAATAGGAGAAACAAAACTTTTTTTTTTTTTTTTGAGACACAAAACTTTTAAAATCCTTTTTTATCGCCTGACCAGGCAGTTGTGCAGTGGATAGAGGTTGGACTGGGATGCGGAAGACCCAGGTTTGAGACCCCGAGCTCGCCAGCTTGAGTGCGGGCCCATCTGGCTTGAGCAAAAGCTCGTCAGCTTGGACCCAAGGTCGCTGGCTCCAGCAAGGGGTTGCTCAGTCTGCTGAAGGCCCATGGTCAGGGCACATGTGAGAAAGCAATCAATGAGCAACTAAGGTATCACAAGGAAAAACTAATGATTGATGCTTCTCACCTCTCTCCGTTCCTGTCTGTCTGTCCCTATCTATCCCTCTCTCTCTCTCTCTGTCCCTGTAAAAAAAAAAAAAACAATCCTTCTTTATCCACTCCTCACACTGATAGCTGAGTTGGTTGGAGCATTGTCAAGATGCCAGAGTTGTGGGTTCTATCCCTGGTCAGGGTACATGTGGGGATCAATCAGTGCGTAGTGGTAGTGGCAGACTGATGTTTCTGTCTCTCCCTCTCAAGTAAATAAATGCCCATTTCTGTCAACTCACCTTGACTTAGAAGATAAGGTTTGCTATTGCTTCCATCTCAGTGAATTTTGGGAGCAGCAGATAACTACTCCTGAGCAAAGGGCATAAAGCAGTGAATAGGGAGGGACAATTCCCCTGGGTGGCATCAATTTCCTGGATGCCCAGTTAAATAAATCAGTTCTGTGGTCCCTAAAAAGAATGTATATCTTGTCCAGATTCATGGTGTATTACCTATAACACATGGTCAGTAAAGTCTTGTTCAAGTGGGTCAGAGGGGTCTTGAGGGATAATTAGTCTAAGTTACCATCATAGGGTTAATGGCTTTTGTGGTTGCTGTCTTGAGAGACCCCCTCCCCACATAGAGAATCCTTTCCTTTCTTTTTTTCTAAGTGAGAGGAGGGGAGATAGAGAGACTCCTGCATGCACCTCAATTGGGATCCACCCAGCAACCTCTGTCTGGGGCCATTGCTCTGCCCATCTTGGGCCATGGTCGCAACCTAGCTATTTTTAGTGTCTGAGGTAGAAGCTCCACGGAGCCATCCTCAGCACCTAGCTGATGTGCTGGAACCAATAGAGCCATGGCTGCGGGGATATGGGGGGTTGAAGGGGGTAGGGGTAGGGGTGGAGAAGCAGATGGTCACTCCTCCTGCATGCCCTGACTGGGAATTAAACCCTCAACATTCACACGCTGGGTGACGCTCTACCACTGAGCCAACAGGTCAGGGCTGAGAATCCTCGAGTAGCAACGTTCAACCTTTTCCGCCATGCAGCACACATAAACTAATTACCAAAATTCTGCAGCACACCAAAAAATGTATTTTTGCTAATATGACCAAAAATAGGTATAATTTTGATTCATTCACACTGAATGGCTATTGCTGTGTTGGCAGTTATCATTTTCTATTTGACAGTCTAAGAGGAAAAACATCAGTGTCCCTGACTAGTCAGGTATTACATGTTTTAAAAATTCTTGAGGCACACTGGTTGAATTTGCTGCTTTTGAGTAGTGACCCTTTTCTTTAAGGAAAACACTTCTTTGCACACATCCTCTCCCCTTAAAACCTACAAAGTGTACACTATCATCATCTCCATTTTTACATGTGAGAAACTGAGTCCTTGTGAGGTTAAAGAAACATAGCCAAGGCCATGCATGCGGTAGCAAGTGGCAGGGCTGATTACTAAAGCCCATACTTTGTCTATATAGACGGTCTTTAATAATTGATATACTAGCCTGACCAGGCAGTGGCGCAGTGGATAGAGCATCGGACTGGGATGCGGAAGACCCAGGTTCAAGACCCCGAGCTTGCCACCTTGAGCGCAGGCCCATCTGGCTTGAGCAAAAAGCTCACCAGCTTGGACCCAAGGTCACTGGCTTCAGCAATGGGTTGCTCGGTCTGTTGAAGGCCCACAGTCAAGGCACATGTGAGAAAGCAATCAATGAACAACTAAGGTGTTGCGATGGCAACGAAAAACTAATGATTGATGCTTCTCACCTCTCTCCGTTCCTGTCTGTCTGTCTGTCCCTATCTATCCCTCTCTCTGACTCTTTCTCTGTCCCTGTAAAAAAAAAATAATTGCTATACTAAAGATTCAGACTGGTAATTTGTTTAAATGTGTAATTCACAGAGTAATTTAAAGAAAAATATAATGTATGTAGAGATCCTATCACTTTCCCCTACCTCTTCACTTCAAAGAGGGTGGATTTGTTCAGGGAATATAATAAAATATGATCTCTCTTATAACTGCAACTAATACAAATAACAAGGAAATATTAATTGTGTTAGCCTCACAATACAGGCTTTTGCTTTTATTTTTTAAAAAGATTTTAAAAGATTTTATTTATTGACTTAAGAGAGAGGAGAGAGAGAGAGAAATTATAGTTGCTTCACTTTAGTTGTTCAGTGCTTTTCATGTATGCCTTGACTGGGCTGCTTCAAACTGGTGACCTCAGGGTTCCAGGTGGAGGATCTATCCACTGTGCCACCGTAGGCAAGGCTGATTTGCTTTTTTAAAAACAGATAAGGCCCTGGCCGGTTGGCTCAGTGGTAGAGTTGCCCAGTTTGTGGAAGTCCTGAGTTCGATTTCCAGTCAAGGCATGCAGAAGTACCAATCTGCTTCTCCACCCTTCCCTCTCACCTTCCTCTCTCTCTCTCTTCCCTCCCACAGGCAAGGCTCCATTGGAGCAAAGATGGCCCAGGCACTGAGGATGTCTCCTTGACCTCTGCCTCAGATGCTAGAATGGCTCTGGCCGCAATGAAGCAACACGCCCCAGATGGGCAGAGTATTGCCCGCTGGTGGGTATGCCGGGTGAATCCGGTTGGGCACTTGCGGGAGTCTGACAGCCACTTCTAACTTCGGAAAAATACAAAATAAATAAATTAATAAATGAAAACAGATAAAATTTACATACCATGATATTTATCCTTTTAAACTGTATCATTTGGTGGTTTTTAGGATTTTATGTTTGTGCAACCATTGCCACTATATAATTAGAGAACATTTTCATACTTTGATTCATTTTTGAAGCCTCTTTTCCTACAGGTACAAGAGAACAACAGTATGTGCAATCGAGAACCCAAGAAAGATCCAGAGATCTCAAAAACAACTGGAACCAACAAGTGTAGTGCCGCTACCGTAGTTATAAAAAGGGAATTGCATTGCACGTAGTAAGAACATGACATATAGTTACCAATGAGTCAATGGTCAGGTCACAGTGGACACATTTGAATTTTGTCCAGTTTAAGAACTGATCTCTAAAAGTGGTAAGAGGAAAAGGGTCCAAGGAAAGTAACAGAAATAATTAAAGAGCTGGAAAGTTAGATTCACATGAAAGTTTTAAAGAGTTTGCAATAATTTAGTCTAGAAAAGTTATTTAAGAAGAACCTTACAGTATATGAAATGATTGTTATAAGAAAAATAGTGTCTCCTTCTTTCACTTAAGAAGAGACAAAGAAAATGGATTCATTGTACAGTATGAAGGATTAGGTTAGCATAGAAGGTCATGAGACAGAGCCTTGTAAAACAACAGAATGGTGGTGGCAGCAAAAGTCCTCTGATATTAAAAATAAATTAAAAAGCTGCAAAGAAGAGAATAAGTAATTCCTTCACTCAGACCCCCCAGTGTTAATATTTTTCCACATTTGCTTTGTTTTTTTCTCTCTACATAGGTATGTATATATGTATATTTTATCAGAATCATTTGTGTTATAGATATGATTTTCTCTTATTCCTAAGGACTAAGTATTTTTTAAAACAAAGGAAGGTCGCCGGCCAAACCACAATATTTCAAAAATCAGGAAATTAACACTGATACATCTACTGACCTTGTTCAAATTTTCCTACTGTCCCTATATTGTCCTTCCCAGCAAGAAACAAAAGTTTTTCTGTTTCAGGATACATGTTGCAATGTGTAAAGCCAGTAGCCAGGGCCACCATCACAGCAGCCTGGCTCATGCAGGTTCACATTATATTCGGACAGTCGGTAATGAAACAATGGAGCCAAAAACTGGTGAGCCATCAGCTTTAATTCTAGCTTGCAGCCAGCAGGCAAGCAAAAACACACACTGGGCTCCAAAACCCACTCATTCAGTGCTCACAAAGCTACTGACTTATCCGAGTTTCCTAGAATCAAAGGTTTCTAGCTCACCAGTCTTATTCACTTGTTTCCCATCTCCTCTCTGCACAAACTGGCTTTTTCCTCAGCACTCCGCCATCTTGGCTGCTTCTCCAGGCCTCCACGTGGCCTTAATCTCCTCTCCTCTCTAATACCTCAGGAACCAAGAGAGAGCAAGCTACTGGTCTGTCCCACTTTATAATGTAGAAATCCAAACCCTTAATCCAATCTACAAACAAGAAAGTCTCTGATACAAAGTCACCCATCTGAGGCATAATGGGATTCCTCAGGAGAGTGAACCACTACACATCATCCAATCAGTCAAGGGTGTGGGGAAAAGCTTATTCTTAAAACTAAGCCTTAGGTTGTAATGACCCAGCCTGCTTACATTACAGCCTTTCCCCCACACCCATTCCAAGCAAAAGGGCAAATAATATCACCTGGGTGACAGGCTTCCATGTGGGCAGTGCCATCTTTAACAAAGTGAGCATAATATATTTGCCCAACACCATGTTTAGTTGAGACGTCTCAAATTCCTTTAATCTGTAATAGTTCTTCAGTCTTTGTTTTTCATGACCTTCATAGTTTTAAGAATATACAGGCCAGATACTTTGCACCTTCCCTCAATTTGGGTCTCTAGTACTTGAAAAAAAAATTGTATTTGTTCTGTAAGTTTTAGGAGTGGTTTTCGGTAAAGAGCACAGGTAGAATAAGCCTCTCTTCTCAAAATTTTCTCAGCCACCTTATACTGATTATTCTTAAATTGAAAATTATTTATAGATGGGATAGACAATAAAACATTTTTGTATTCAGAACTGATCTGCTTGTACTACACAGATTTTTTTTCTTGGCATTCCTGCATCTTACAAGACTTGGATTTCTTCAACAAAAGTCGGTTTGTCTGGAAGAATTAGCCCCTGCTCTTTTTAAGTACTTAAGACAGGGGTCCCCAAACTACGCCCCTGAGGCCATTTATCTAGCCTGATGCACTTCCTGAGGCCATTTATCCAGCCTGATGCACTTCCAGAAGGGGCACCTCTTTCATTGGTGGTCAGTGAGAGGAGCACAGGATGCATCCGCATCCATAGTTCTCATTGAAAATACTGGTCAGTTTGTTGATTTAAATTTACTTGTTCTTTATTTTAAATATTGTATTTGTTCCCGTTTTGTTTTTTTACTTTAAAATAAGATATGTGCAGTGTGCATAGGGATTTGTTCATAGTTTTTTTTATAGTCCGGCCCTCCAACGGTCTGAGGGACAGTGAACTGGCCCCCTGTGTAAAAAGTTTGGGGACCCCTGACTTAAGACTTAAAAATTACCTGTTGATTCCCATTTCCATATTTTCACCTTCGCAGTTATGAACTATACCTAAATCAGGAGTCAGAGCTGCAAAAATGGGTGGGTGTTATTCAAGAAAACCATTCAACCAATATTTGTTGATTGCCTAGTACAAGTGAGGCTGTTCCAAGCCCTGGAAATACCTTGAGAACAGAATGAAACAAAATTCTTGTCCTTGTAACCTAGCTGGGCAAATTAAAATTTAAAAGAGAAAAATAAGAAACTAAGGATCTGACTTCCCTAAACAGGAAGAAGATAAATCTCTGTGAAAAGGGGGAGCCTTGAGATTCTATTCTAATATGAATAACGCAACGGAATCCCTTGCAGGGGCCCTGTCAGTTTCTCCAAACATGCTTTACAACTGATTAATTGTACACAATAGGCCTGAAAGGAGGGGTGGAGCAGGACTTCTTGAGCTTTTTAACCACTGTCTCAGCCACAGTCACCCAGCAGCGTTGGACCTCCAGGCGGTGCCTCACGCATTTGAGTGTGCCCAGCCAGTGCAGCTGTGTTCTACACTCCTACTAGGCGGCACCTCCCGACTCAGGTAGGAAGGAGCACCTGGGAACCGCGAACCGAGGAAGCCCCACAGGGAGGTGGCTCAAGGGAACCAGCTCCTCCCGGCGGCCTCGCCCACTGCAATGCAATCTGGGTGGTTTTTCCAGGTCCCTCCCTGCTCGTCGCACCCAGTCCCAGCCCTCACGGCGCCACCGGCCTGAGGGTGGCTCCGAGTTACCGGGACTAGGCGGGGCGAAGCGAAGTCGGGGCTGCTAGCCAACCATGGGCTGCAGGGACCCTTCTGTATTCTGCACCCTGCAGTCCTGGAGTTGGAAGCACGAGCCACTGGAAGCCGAACTGCAAACAGGGCAGTACCGAGTACCCTGGCCGGCCCTCGCAGAGCTGCCTGGCGCCGGCAGAGCCCGGCCTCCATTCGCACTCGGCGGATTCGAGCTGCTACCTGCGCGGCGGGAAGCAGCGTAGCAGCCCGCAACCCCCACCCCCACCCCACCCCACCCCCCAGCTGGGAAACGTAGCGGCTGAGTCAGGATCCCAAACCCACTCCCGGCTCTTCTCTCAGAAGCTTCGACCCTGTTTTCAGTTGGGTCGTGCTCCCTTCCCGTCGGGAAAGTTCCATCGCCGGTTTCCCTTTACTCGCGTCCTGAAAGGTTCTTGGTTTTATATCCAGAGTGGGTTACTGTAACGATAGGTGTACATGATACCTGACTTCGTATCATGAATATAAAGGGATGGACACCCCTAGTTGAAATAGTAATACTATTCTGAACAAGAAGGTATTTCTTCCTGGTAGAAATAGTAATACTTTTGACGGAATCTGTTCCCAAGAACAGATCAGTTTGAAATATAAAATTCGAGGAAACTTCACGTTTAGCGTATTTTTCTCTAAAATGTCAACAGGACCTGCCACATTGCCGTCTGACTTGGTGGTGGTGGTGGGCGCACAGCTTCTGGGCAGACGTAGCCGAGCTAGAATAGGGAAACTGTTTGGGAACTTTGCCAAATCGGCACAAGTACAAAGGCAAAGGTCTGAGTAGAGGGTGTGGGGTCAGCTGCATCTTATTTAGGACCCGGGGCAAATGAAGGAAGTGGGCCCTTGCCCTGGAGGAGGTGCTAGTCTCGAACTAGCAGCCAGAACCAAACAAGACGTAGATAGTAAGCCTTAGCCGGGTTCTTCAGTGAATAGCGTCGTCCCCGCGCGCCACGGTGGCGGGTTCTAACCCGGTCAGGGTACAGAGAAGCAACCAATGGGTGCACAACAAGATGGAACAAAGTAGAACGAGTTGATGCTTTCCCCTCTCCTCCTTTCTCAAATCAATGGAAAAATTTAAAAAGAGAAAAAAGAAATTAAGGGAGTAGCGAGAGAAAAGTTTGGTCCACTGCGTGAATTTCCTAGGAGCAGGGCAGGGGTCTTGCTGTCTATAGCGCGCAGCAACTGCTTCTTTGAACGTAACTTGGTGGTTGAGCGTCCAGCACCGGGAGCCGGAGCCCCGCTCTCCCGCGTGCCGGGGTTTCAGTTCCGAAGGTGGGCAGCACCTTGGGATTTGGAGGAGCTTGCGTCCAGGCTCCAGCCCGGCGGGGAGCAGGAAGGGAGAGCGGGTCCTGCCGTTTGCACTTAAAGGTGTTCTGGGTTAGGGAGAGACTTTTCCCGAGCTTGGCAATTGCCCCCGTCACCTCCCGGCTGCCGTTGGCGGTCCCTCCTTCGGCGGTTCGCCCTCTCGGGGCGCCGCGCTCTAGGCAGCTTCGCACCCAGGGCCTCACCTCTGGCCTCCTTTCGCCTCCCCGCGCCAGGCCTTTTCGCTTGACCCTTTAGAATCTCCGGCTTGGTTCCCCACAGCCAGTATTTCTCCAAGGCCCCCACACCTCTCGGTTACCTCCAAAGGCGTGAACCCACCCCCTCCCGCGTCCTTTACCCCTCACCCTTATCCCACCTGGCCTCAGCTACCCTCTGGCTGGCAACTGCCTCTTCACTGCCCTGCGTATCTCCCCCCATTCCTCTCCCTTCTCCACTCCCACCCCCCTCCATTCATCCAGCCATTGTCTTCCGCCCCCTCCTACTTCTTTCCCCAGGCGGCCTCCTCCCCCACAGCTGCCACGTCGTAGTTTGAAGGAGCCAATGGGCTGGCGCCGCCAGGTGTCTTTTACCTGCACCACGTGGGGGGAGGGGGAGGGGGCGGGCAGGTAGAGCCACATCCCAAAACAGAAAAGCTTTCAGCCATTGCGCGCGCCTCCCGGGGGTGCAACCCTGCTCAGGCTTTTTGCATAGACGCACGGGCAATTGAATACAAAAAGGGCAGTTCTGCTGCGCCCTTCTTCCCACCCCCCTTCCTGTCTAGGGTGTGGAGCACTGGCCAGGTGTCGGCTTGGGTGGTTGGTTACCGCCTTTTGCACCAACAGCGGCGAGGAGGAGGAGGGGTGGGGGGTGGGCGCTCTTTACTTTTCTCTTAGGAGAGGTTTTAGCACGGGTTTTCTTGTTCTCACTTCCACTCCACCTCACCGCCTCCCGACCCCCCTTTTCCCCCTCCCTACCTATCGTCATGACGGCGTCTCCGGATTACTTGGTGGTGCTTTTCGGAATCACTGCTGGGGCCACTGGGGCCAAGCTGGGTTCGGATGAGAAAGAGCTGATCCTGCTGTTATGGAAAGTCGTTGATTTGGCCAACAAGAAGGTATTTCTCCACTTTTCTGCCCAAATGATAGGGCTGGGGCAAGAAGTTTGTTGTAGATATGGGGGGGGGGGCTCGGTAAACAAGTGCTTTAGTTTGTTCACTAGTGAGGCGAGACCTGGGGCCTAGAGAATTCAGAGTAAAACCAAACTTGTTGGCCAACAGCCTTGGAGCCATTTCAGCCCTCAAAATCTGGCTCAGGTGGAGAGGCCGGGCGCCGCCGAGCCAGGTTCCCGGCCAGTCCGGGGACGCCCCGCGGAGGTAGGGTGGAATCCGTGGGGCCCTTCAAGTGTCTGCTTCCAGAATTTTTCCGACCTGATCCTGGTGGGGGTGGGGTCGTGGGCACGGCCGCGCCCACCTCTCGGCCTTCGGAGCTGCTCGCGACAAGTGAGTTTTTGATTCTTGCGACCAGACCCTCCCAAGGCGTGGGCCGCCCCAGTAGGGAAGCGAGAGAGGAGTGTGAAAAAAAGGACCCCAACTTGAGGAAGGGGAAAACTGACTCTTCTGCGTCTTTTCCCCGCAGTTGGGACAGTTGCACGAAGTACTAGTTAGACCGGATCAGTTGGAGCTGACGGAGGATTGTAAGGAAGAAACTAAGATTGACGTCGAAAACCTGTCTTCGGCGCCGCAGCTGGACCAAGCCCTCCGACAGGTGACAGCCCTGGGCCGCGCCGCCCACCCCCAGTCTAGCCTCCCAGGCGTCCCCCGCATCCGGCCCAGCTTTACCGGGCCCCAGACCCCACTCCCTGGCCCCGCGGTCCATGAGCGTTCCCGGGGTGGGGTGACGAGACGCTTAGCCGCGTGGGTGGACATCCAGCCTGGAGGCCCGGGTCGGACCTTTTGGAAGGAGGTCTCTGGTTCTCTTCATTTCCCAAACCCCGGGTCTTGAACCAAAATTCGCTAGTTTTCGAATTGCTTCCTGAGTAGTTTCCTGGGCCAAAGAAACGGCCAGGTTTTACCAATTGAGTGATGAGCAGAGTTTGAATCCTAGCGCCCCTGTCCCCTGCCTCAGACCCCAGACGCCACTGCCCTATGCCGGGTTTTGGGTTTGGACTCAGCCCCGGGACAGGGGGCGCTGTGGTGTAGGCCCGCGGCCAGGCGGGCTTGGTACTGCTTGCTTTCGGGATTCTGTATTATTACCAAAGGCTCGGTTCCGGTCCCATTATTACTTCTTTAGTGGGCTTGGTCTTAGCGCGAGGAGGGTTTGCAGGCCCGGACATGCAGGGCTGCTCGTTGGGTCACTGTGAAAGTCACTGGAATCCCTGTATTGGAATTAAGATGACCTAAAAAACGGCTGCTTGGGGGTGCTGACCTAATGGGAGTTGGGAGGAGGACGCTAAACACCTGTGCACAGGTGAGTGTACGGCGTGGCGCTCTCACGGCCGCTGCCCTAACACACGAGTTGCCAGTTGTAGGGGAAAGTCATTTCTGAGCTGTGTTTTATAAAACGTGTTAACAATTTCCAGAGGCTTGTATAGTCATTACCGCACATTGCCCAACTGGCATCTTTCTTAAGCCTAGAACATCCAACCATAAAAAAAATGACACCAGGGAATGATGTAATATGAAGGCAATCTGCTGATGAAACGAGATTGGATTTAAAAGTCTTGGATTTTTCACAAAAAAATGGAAGGGTTTTAGGTACAGACAGTAGAAGGCGTTTACTGAATTCTCCTGTTGGTAACTGTGAGCTGACTGGAAAGCTTCTCTTATCTAAAGGAAGCTAGACAGTTTGTGGGAACCTAGTTTTTCAGACGTTGCCCCCAGTGCCGGTGTCCCTTTTCACAGGTTAGTTTTCTCCGGTTATCATTTTGCAGAGTATGTAAATCCTGCATGGATTGTATCTTGTGTCTTGTTCTTTTCAGTTTAACCAGTCAGTGAGCAACGAACTAAATATTGGGGTAGAAACCTCTTTCTGTCTCTGTACTGATGGACAGCTTCATGTCAGGCAAATCCTGCATCCTGAGGCTTCCAAGAAGGTAAGAGTGCTGGCTTGTTGGAAAACGATTGGACCCTTTGGGTGACTGGAGGCTTTTTTTTTTAAAAAGAAACGTTTATTCCAGTTTCTCGATTTAACATAGATGCACATGAGAAGTTACTGGGGTTTTTTGGAGGCGGGGTATTATTTCATGAGTACAGAGTTTTATTTTGAGAAGATGACGAAAGGATGGCAGTGATGGTCGTGCAGCAGTGTGAATGTACTTAATGCCACTGAACTGTATGCATAAATTGTTAAAATGTTAAATATTGTTATGTATATTTTAGGACAGTACAAATTCATGGCTGTTTCATAGAGGTGTTTGAGAGTGCAATAATTTAAGAGACAACCCCTTGGTGACTTAATAGGAGTTATTTTTTTTTTGTTTCTGTTAAATTTTTGAGATGCTTGACATTCTCCCTTTCCCAAGCGTTATTAGTTGAATTTTTAACACTTAAAATAACTACAACTAGGAGATAACTTGTATTTTAATATACTATGGTATGTATGGAAAATACTTTATCCTAGAAAGGAAGGAGTAAAGAAAAAAGTTCAATTGAACTTTTTAAATTGCAATTCTAATTTTATTAAAAACTTATACTGTGAAACTAAAACTTTACCATATAACCAGTGAAATGTTAACTATATATAGTATGTTGTGCTTTGTCTGACTTAAAATAAATGTTCAAAACTGATTGAATCCTGTCTCAAAACAATAGGGTCAGACACATCTTTTACCTTTGCTTATCTTTCTGATAATGGAAGAGAGTATGGAATGAGAAAAATACAATCTTATTGTAGATATAATGTGATTTCTCTCCCTGAGAAGAACGAGGGTCAGTGGAAAAATGGAGAGCAATATAGCAGACCCAGTGTAGCCAATCATTGCTAATATATATAGTTCATCTGATCAACTTAATCAACTTGAGCTGTAACTTGAAAAGGATGGAAGTAAAATAATTCTAGGGAAACTGTATGAGGCAATTCTTGCAATGAAGGGTTTACAGTTGATGTCACAGGTGAATAGTAGCGCAGAATTTTCTTTTTACTTCAGTAGGGAAAAGGGAAGAAATAAATGTATAATGATAATTTTAAAAGTCTGAAGGAAAATCTCAAGTTTCTATATCTTGAGGATTGAGAAAACTACTCCCTTTACAGCAGCCTTACAATTATCTGATTAAAAGGGGGGGAGTATTTTTTGTTATTTAAAAGCTCAACCAATTGCTATATCCTTGATCCAGAAATAGATCTATGTGAGGATTTCCCCCCCCCTCAAACTCATATAAGGGGTAAAACATCTTTTCCCTGTTAGGCTGAAGGAAACACCTGATTTTGTTATTTTAAAAGGGGCTACTCTGCTTTGAGAAAACCTCCAGAGAAAAATTTAAACATTTTCCTGAGTCACTTCTATAGGATTTTGATAAAGAAAACAGAAAAATTAATTTAGTATCATAAAACAATTTAATATCATAGTATAAGTTACTTTATTCATTAAGAAAAGTATAGAAAATGGTAAAACAAGAAGTAAATTATCTTGCCGCTTAGTATATATTATTAAAGTGTTTTTCTCTAATATGAACATATCTGAATATATTCTTTCTGATTTTTGTAGATGAGCTTTAGTTTTATAAGGAGCATTCACAGTATACAAATCTTTTAGTACACCTTAATATAACATCAATATCTTCTAAGTAAAAGACTTGATATTTTAAATGGATACAACTAGTTAAACCACTTTTTTATTGTTGAACAGTGAGTTGTCATTATAAATAACTTTTAAATGAGCATTTTTTTTTTGTAATTAATTATGAGGATTCAAATAGTTTTGGTAACTATTTTGAAAACTGACCAGGATACAGTGATTCCTATTTCAAATATAGCATGAGCAGGTTACATCTAATAGAGGAAAATTTTAAATTTTATTTTTATTTATTCATTTTAGAGAGGAGACACAGAGTGAGAGAGAGAGAAAGAGAGAAAGGGGGGAGGAGCTGGAAGCATCAACTCCCATATATGCCTTGACCAGACCAGTGCAGGGTTTTGAACTGGCGACCTCAGTGTTCCCAGGTCGACTCTTTATTCACTGCGCCACCACAGGTCAGGCTCTAATAGAGGAAATTTTAATAGAGACATTATTGCATAAATGTTATGGTTATAAACATTAAAAAGTCTTTTATTTCCTTGGCTTTTTAATGTACAAATGAGTAGAAATTCCCAATTAGTGAACAAAATAAAATGTTTTTAAATTTTAAGAAAAATCTAGACTGACCAGGCAGTGGCGCAGTTGATAGAGCGTCGGACTGGGATGACCCAGGTTCGAGACCCCGAGGTTGCCAGCTTAAGCACGGGCCCATCTGGCTTGAGCAAAGCTCGTCAGCTTGGACCCAAGGTAGCTGGCTCCAGCAAGGGGTTGCTTGGTCTACTGAAGGCCCGTGGTCAAGGCACATGTGAGAAAGCAGTCAATGAACAACTAAGGTGTTGCGACAGCAATGAAAAACTAATGATTGATGCTTCTCACCTCTCTCCGTTCCTGTCTTGTCTGTCCCTATCTGTCCCTCTCTGACTCTCTCTCTGTCCCTGTAAAAAATAGAAAAAGAATAAAAAAAAAAAGAAATAGCTAAATTCAGTTTTTAAAAATCTTCAGAAGTTATTCAATGAGGGTTTTTTCCCCCAAGAAAAAAAAAGGGTGAACGTAATATTTGCCCATCCAGTTGCTTTGTTTAATAACCATTTAAAAGTGGTGCCTGTAGTTAAGAACAGTGGGTAGCTATTTCTCCTTTGCCTTTGAGATTTGTGATATGTTCTTCTTTTTTTTCTTTTTTAAATCTAATTTGACTTCTCAGGCAGAATAATGTTGGACTCTAATTTGGCACAAAAACAATCCTTTTCAAGAAATCAGGAACTCTTTTCTGATTTTAGTAAAGGAAATAATGCATTATTACAGGAGTGCTCAATACGTCAATCGCGATCTACTGGTTGATCGCGAAGGAAGTGTGGGTAGATCGCATGACATTAAAAAGACATTTGTCTTTTGATTGGCATACAGGGTAGCCAATCTGACGTCTGAACTTTTGACACCCTACGCATGCTAGTTAAACCGCGCTAACTTGTTCAGTTACATTGCAGCGTAGTTAGCCTTCAATTTATTTAAACTAAATACAACAAAGGGTATAAAAATGAATGCCGTAGCTGGTCCGAGTAGGAAGCCTAAAACCTACCACTTTCATACAGAATGGGAAGGGATTTTTTTCACTATGTCGTATTCTAAGTGCATTTGCCTCATCTGTCTGTGTGCCATTGCTATTCCAAAGAAGGGAAATGTGGAGCGGCTTTCTCGGACTGTTCATAAAAACTATGACATTTACTTTCCTCCGAAAAGAGAGCTGAGAAGGAGAAAGGCGAAAGAAGAATACACAATATTAAATAGTAATAATAGTAACTTAAATAATGATAATATAGAAGAAATAAATTTATGTTTTGCATTTTTATTGTAGGTAGATCATTTTGACTTGGTCATCTTATAAGTAACTCGCAAGCTGAAAAAGTGTGGGCACCCCTGCATTATTAGAACCCAGGATTTAAAACTACTATGTTTTATAACTAATGCCAGTGGCCAAGGCCAGGGAACAGGTTTCCACTGGATTCCCACAAACGGCAGAGGTACTGTGGAGTGGAAAGCATCTGCCATTACCATTTAATAAAGTTTTGCAAAGACCAACAAGCAAACCGACAGGGGGAAACCGCTTTTAAGGCAAAAGAATGGCAAAATGGCCCCTCACAGTGGCTGGTAGGCAGACAGGGAGACAGGCAATTCGCAATCCACCATCTGCAATCTAATGAGCACAGGCACCGGTAGCCTTACATAGGCTATGCACACGTGCCTCTGCCACAAGTTCACATACTAGTCAAGCAAAATGCTTGCAGCTGGTACATCAGCGAGCAAGCCTAACACAGCTGTTTTCCCAAGAACTGAATTCTATGTTTACATATACACTGAATGTATGCATCTGTATGAGAACTGAGAGCTAATTTGCTGTGTGAAAATACAGGTGGTCTAAATAATTACAGCTAAAAAAGGAGTACAGTTTTGTCATCAAAAAATATAAAATACAACAGTTCAAATATGCTATATTATAGCTTCAAAAGTGTTTTGAATGAAATACATAATGGATCACAGTCGTTAAAATCCATTGCCTTAAAATAAGATGAATGTTTTTTTCCATAAGCCGTGTGGGTGTGTGATATAACACAATAGCAGAAAATAGAAGCACTCTTAACAATTGATTTTTTAAAGAAACATTTTAAAACTGTGGTAAAATATATTTATATTCAATTCTTAGATTCTAATTATTAGGGAAACGGTCAACTAAATTCACCTAGTTAATAATATATACCTTGTCCTTCCTCAGAATGTATTATTGCCTGAATGCTTCTATTCCTTTTTTGACCTTCGAAAAGAATTCAAGAAGTGTTGCCCTGGCTCATCTGATACTGATAAACTGGATGTTGCAGCAATGACAGAATGTATCCTTTAATTGATTACGCCAGGATTATTTGAAAAGATAGCTGCAGAAAAAAATGGCAAGTGAAGAAATACTAAAGTATTTTAACTTTGTCAGTGTATGGATGAAAATGGCCTTTCCAAAGCTTGTGTATATGCTATGAAGAACTAATAGTACATCTATAGGCATTTTTTAAAGTAAATATAATTTGCTGAAATTTAATAGCAGTTTAGCTAGTTGAATTTTTATGAATTTAATACATCTAGAATAGAATTCAATTTCATATTATAGGAGTGGTTTGTGTTTTTTAAAGTAGTAGATATATTCTTCAAACAGCTGTTAATTGGTAATCCTTTTAACCTTCCCTGAGATAGTCAAATACGTATAAAATTGTAATGATTAAAATAAGCCATTTTTTGAGGTAAAGTGAGGTTGTGATTTTACTCCCAATTTTTTTTATTACCAAAATAGTATATCTGCCCTGGCCGGGTAGCTCAGTTTAGACTCGCAGGGGTCCCCAAACTTTTTACACAGGGGCCAGTTCACTGTCCCTCAGACCGTTGGAGGGTTGCCACATACAGTACTCCATACACTGACCACCAGTGAAAGAGGTGCCCCTTTCGGAAGTGCGGCGGGGGCCGGATAAATGGACTCACTCAGGTGGCCGCAGTTTGGCCCATGGGCCGTAGTTTGGGAACCTCTGGTTTAGAGCATTGTCCCAAACACCGAAGGTAGATATTCTGTCTCTCGTCAGGGCACATACAAGAATCAACCAATGCATGCATAAATATGTAGTACAACAAATCATGTTTTTCTCTTTTTCTTTCTCTCTAAAATTTATTTTCTGAAAGGATAGTATATCTAAAAAATAGTATTATTTAAAAGTAATTTGTCTGAACAGACCATGGAACAGTGGATAGAGTGTCGAACTGGGATGCAGAGGACCCAGGTTCGAAACCCCAAGGTCACAGGCTTGAGCGCAGGCTCATCCAGCTTGAGTGTGGGATCACAGACATGACCCCATGGTCACTGGCTCTGCTGTAGTATGCTCTACCCCTCATCAAGGCACATATGAGAAAGCAATCAATGAACAACTGAGGAGCCGCAATGAAGAATTGATATTTCTCATCTCTCTTCCTTCCTGTCTGTCCGTCCCTCTCTCTCTCTGTCTCTCTCACACACACAAAAAAAATAATCACAGATCTTGTAGTCATGAATGACCCATCATCATTCACCCAGTAAGTCTTTCAAGTGCTAATTAATCAGTCATGTGCTAACATATCAGATGGGATACTGAGTAGTAGAAGGGTTAGGTGACACACCCAATGCCAAGTTGCTTTCAGGAACTTGCGAGTTATATATGTTTATTCTTAAATTTCCTCATTCTTTTTCAAGAGCTAAAACCTGATTTTTCTTTTATTTCAAAGTTTCCTTTTTCTTAAAAAAATTTTTGTTAATGTTTATTCTATTGATTATATATAGAGAGGAAAAGAGAGAGACAGGAACATTGATCTGTTCCTATATGTGCCCTCACCAGGGATCGAACCGACAACCTCTGTGCTTCAGCATGATGCTCTAGCCCAGGGGTCCCCAAACTACGGCCCGCGGTCTGCATGTGGGCCCCCTGAGGCCATTTATCCGGGTCCCTCCGCACGTCCAGAAGGTGCACCTCTTTCATTGGTGGTCAGTGAGAGGAGCACAGAATGCATCCACATCCTGTGCTCCTGGAGTACTGTATGTGGCACCGTCGCTCACGTACAGCACTACTTCCAGTGACATGGGAGGCACGCATCACGGCTCCGGAAGCGTGTCATGATGCATGTGCATATGTGCAGTGTGCATAGGGATTTGTTCATAGTTTTTTTTATAGTCCAGCCCTCCAAGGGTCTGAGGGACAGTGAACTGACCCCCGGTGTAAAAGGTTTGGGGACCCATGCTCTAGCCAACCATGCTATCCGGCTAGGACAAAAA
This sequence comes from Rhynchonycteris naso, assembly GCA_037038555.1. NCBI lineage: Eukaryota > Metazoa > Chordata > Mammalia > Chiroptera > Emballonuridae > Rhynchonycteris > Rhynchonycteris naso. The sequence goes on from CM072998.1 coordinate 247,440,227, forward strand.
ATTTCTTGTATTGGAAAAGACTTGTATGTTTTTTACCCACCTATAAGCAGCTGAAACCATTATATTTGTCTTCTTAATGGAAGCAGTTAGCTGTAATTTGAGTTTAGCCAGTTTGGCTACTGATAAGTTACTGGTTTAGCTCCCGGTAGTGTTGGGAGAGGGGTAGAAGAAGCACATTTTGAGAAAATTCTTACAAAAATTTCTTTAGAAAATTGGGACAGCAGAAAAATTCTTAATTTTTGTTGGTTTGAATGCCGTATTTAGCTTAGGGTTTCATAACAAATACGATAGATTGAGTGACTTAAAGAACAAATTTATATTCTAACAGTGCTGGAGTATGGGAAATCTTAAAATCAGGATGCCAGCATGGTCATTTTCAGGTGAAGACTCTTCCTAACTCCTCAGTATGTTTACAGGGGTTAGGGGAGAAGTGGAGGAAATACCTTTCTTTTCCTCCATAAGGCCATAGGGCTAAAATAATTAAGGCCCCTTCCTTATGGCCTTAACTGCCTCTTGAATACTCCTGTCTCCCCATACAGTCACATTGGGGGTTAGAGCTTCAACATAAGAATTTTGGGGAGGTATACAGTTTATTCCACAGCAAATGCTAAACTATTTGATGGACTAGTACAAAATACAAAACCAAAATTCTAAATATCAGTAGATACTGGAGGGAAGCTCTAATAAATCATCTTAATATAGAAAAAGACAATTTGGGTAAGAAAAGAAGTATGTTAAGAATTGTTGGCCCTGACCATTTGGCTCAGCAGTAGAGTATTAGCCAGGTGTGTGAAAATTTTGGTTTGATTCCCAGTCAGGGTACACAGGAGAAATGACCATCTATTTCTTTACCCCTTACCATTTCCCTCCTCTCCCCCTTTCTCCTTCTCTTCCTCTCCCCCTTTTCCCCTCTTTCCCGCTTCCCCTCTCCTTCCCCCCCCTCTCTCTTCCTTTCCCACAGCCATGGCTTAAATGGTTTGAGCAAGTTGGCCCTGGGCACTGAGGATGGCTCCATGACCTCATCTTAGACATTAAAATAGTTGGTTGCTCTCCTCAAAGGATCCATGGGCCCAGATAGGCAAAGCATTGCCTCCTAGTGAGTCTTTCTCTCTGCCTCCCTACCTCTCGTGTTTAAAAAAAAAAAAAGTTTATCCCTGGCAATATATTCAGTTTCTTCTTCTTTTTTTTTTATTAAGTGAGGTGGGTAGGGGGGAGAACCAGATGGTCGCTTCTCCTGTGTGCCCTGACCGGGAATCAAACCTGGGACTTCCACAGACTGGACCAAGGCTCTACTGCTGAGCCAACCAGCCAGGGCCTCAGTTTCCTCTTTTAGCAAAGAAAATCTTTCCCTAGTGATTATATGTCATATAGTAGTAAAAATTTCTGTAATTACAAACAAAAGATTTTTATATTTAGGTACTTTGGTTTTTTCAATTTGTTGACTGGGGAAAACTTGTTAAAACCATGTTTTTTCTTTTGGTTTCTTCAGAGTTTCACATATATAAGATTTGGGATTATAAAACATTTTCAGTATGGTAAACTGGACTTTTTACTTGCTCTGTGCTGTGTTATCTATACACTCCAGTGTATGTTACTTTTTAAAATTAAAAGTTGCATTATCTGAACTTTAAATGAAGGTGTAGGATGCTAATATTTCTGGTCATTCCTTTTAATCCCAGTTCTATAACTGTTGATGATTCTTTTTTAAATGCCATGTAAATGAAAATTAAATATCACATGAATTGTGAATAAAGCGAAGTCAGGATCCATTTCAGGCACATCTCACCTGAAACTTTAGGAAGGTTTTCATAGCCATTAAGTAATGCATTCATTAAAAAATTCAGGAATTTTGTATTTCTTTTAAAATAGCTTAATTTTTTTTCTTTAATTCACCGAGAGGAGGGGAGGTGGAAACACTCCCACATGTGTCCCTACCAGGATCCATCAGAAAGCCTACTAGGGCGCGATCGATGCTCTTCCCATCTGGGGTGTTCCTTTGTTGCTCAGCAGCCTAGTTTTTCTCAGCACCTGAGGCAGAGCCATCAGCTATCCAGGGCCAGCTCGCTTCATTGAGCAGGAGGAGAAGAGAGAGAGAGAAGTGAGGGGGGGAGGAATGGAGAAAAGAGGGGCGCTTCTCCTATGTCCCCTGACTAGGAATTGAACCCAGGACATCCACATGCCATGCAGACACACTACCGCTGGGCCAACCAGCCAGGGCCAAAAATAGCTTAATTAAGCCTAGTTGTCTTTTTTTTTTGGCTCACATTGGGATAATCTTAGATTTATAGTTTCATTGTTAGTCAAAAAGTGGGTTTTAATCTGAAATGATTTTATTAATGGTTTTTTGTATGTTTTTCCTCCCATTTAGCAGGTAAGAAATACTATTAAGCTTTCTTAGGAGTGGTTTTTTGTTTTTTGTTTTTACAAGGACAGAGAGAGAATCAGAGAGAGGGATAGATAGGGACAGACAGACAGGAACTGAGAGAGGTGAGAGGCATCAATCATTAGTTTTTCGTTGCCATCGCAACACCTTAGTTGTTCATTGATTGCTTTCTCATATGTGCCTTGACCGTGGGCCTTCAGCAGACTGAGCAACCCCTTGCTGGAGCCGGCGACCTTGGGTCCAAGCTGACGAGCTTTTTGCTCAAGCCAGATGGGCCCGTGCTCAAGCTGGCGAGCTTGGGGACTCGAACCTGGGTCTTCTGCATCCCAGTCTGACGCTCTATCCACTGCGCCACTGCCTGGTCAGGCAGGAGTGGTTATTTTGTTTTTTTTTGTTTGTTTTTATTTATTCATTTTTGAGAAGAGAGAGAGTGGATTAGAGAGGTGGAGAAGGGGAGAAAGAGAGAGAGAGAGAAGTGGGGAGGAGCAGGAAGCATCAACTCCCATATGTGCCTCGACCAGGCAAGACCAGGGTTTCAAACCGGCGACCTCAGTGTTTCCAGGTCGACGCTTTATCCACTGTGCCACCACAGGTCAGGGCAGGAGTGGTTTTTGTTTTATGTAGCTTCTGTGATCAATTGTTTTGATTCCTATTCAGAGGAATCATTAGTTCCCTGAATATGCCACCAAAACAATTCCTAAGGTCTAAAGCAATCATACCAGGTTTGACTATCAACATGTCATTATTTATGCAAAGGATTTCTACAATGTCTGAATTGAAGAGTTGTTCTATTTTAGACAACTAAACAGTTTCCTTTGCAATATGGAAATTGACACTAAATATGGAAACAGAAATACGGTCATTACACATCCTTGGTGGTTTTGCCAAGTAGATGGAGAGTCACTTGCTCCTAAGGGGATTACTTGTTCTACCAGGTAAACCAGCGGGGGAGGAAGGCTCTTGGCTCACCTCTGGAAAGGGACAAATAAGAGAATATGCAGCTTTGCTTTCCTGGGAAAGTCACTTGCCTTCTCTAAGCCTCAATTTTATCTCAGGTATTCCCAATGAAAGCTTGCTGAACTATCAGGTGCTATATAAACAAAAAAGTATGACCACTTTGATAAAAGAACTGGTTTAGGAATTTCTTGAATGCAATTCTGGTTCTTATTTTAGTACTTATTTCCCTTTTTGGTCAGTCTGTTGGTTCTAAAAGCACTTCTGGTGTTAGTGTTAGGGATCTTGGAGTTATGCCAGGGGCAGTTTTGTTACCTGCTTTTTGAATTATGAAGTCCCAGCTGGAGAGACCTCATTTAGTAGGTGAACTGTGGGTGGCATTTTGTAAGCTCTTGACTTGATCAGGTGAGGTGGTGAGGCTGTGGTGCTAGGGATTGGGGCCCTTGTGATATGTTGTTATTTGTTTTGAGGAAGAAATGATCTTAGATCCCTTGTGGAAATCAATACTAATTGTCTCCTGACAGGACATTTTGATTATGAATAGACTATATACCGTATTTTTTGCACCATAAGATGCACCTGACCATAAGACACACCTAGGATGTTAAGAAGGAAAATAAGAAAAAAAAATATTATGAACCAAATGGTGTATTGAAATATTTAATAAAATATTTTTCGCTCCACAAGTCACATGGGCATTTTTCCCTCCACTTCTAGGGGGAAAAGGGTATGTCTTATGGAGCAAAAAAATAAGGTAAACAAGTTACCCAGTTTTTAAAAAGAGTAAGCCTATTTTATATTCCTCATGTTAACAGAAATAGGTTTCTTGGCCTATTTTTTCTAAGCTTTGTTATTCATGAACAGATTTATTTTTATTAATCAAGATATTTCCTGCCTTATTTTACTTCACTTTGCCAAACCTTTACTAAAGACTTTTTTTTTTAGAGAGAGACTCAGGAAGGAAGAGAGACGAGAAGCATCAACTTGTAGTTCTGGCACCTTAGTTGTTCATTGATTGCTTTTTTATATGTGCCTTGACCTTGGGGGATCTAGCCAAGCCTGTGACCCCCTGTTTAAGCCAACGATCTTGGGCTTCAAGCCAGCGACCTTTGGGCTCAAGCCAATGACCATGGGATCATGTCTGTGACCCTGCACTCAAGTCGAGCAAGCCCATGCTCAAGCCCGCGACCTCAGGGTTTTGAACCTGGATTCTCAGCGTCCCAAGTTGACACTCTATCCACTGCAACACTACTGGTCAGACACTAAAGACTATTTTTAACAAAGTATGTCCTTGTATAACTAGCAGTTGAAAGGAGAGAGCTGTTAATTGAGTGCTTGCTATATATTCCATTAATAGCCTCACAACAGTCCAGGGGAGGTAGTATCACCCCTTTTACAGCTAGGGAAACTGAGGCTTAGAGGTTTGTCTTAAGTTAGCACTAGCATTTGATCCTAAATCTGATATAAAAGTCCTAGTCGTTAACTAGGGGGTAATATTCTAAATCTAAAATGTATAAAAATTATTTGAGAACAGGGTTGGCATTTTAGGTAAATTCTATCCCTTATAAATTTACTATCTGTGTTTCCTGAGCGCATACTGACTAAATTACTGACCAGGTAAGAGGGGTTGATTATATAAAATTTCTAGCCAATTGTAGGGTATTGTGTCTGTGTGTACTATTTGACATTATTAGCAAATATCATTTTACTCGTGCAGCTTTTCATTATCAGGGTAAAATAAAAATCATTAAAGTACTCTTGCCTGCCCATCCAAGGAATAGTGGAGGTGAGTGTGTGTGTGTGTTTGTGTTTCACTCTTTCTCAATGAGCGTAAAGAATATGTATGTGTGCCTGTGCTAATAACACAGTGACATTGGCCTGTGTTTTTGTTTTTCATTTTATATTAAAAATGTTCATATATAGCAGAGTGTTTAAGAACATGAGCTCCAGCGTGACCAGGTGGTGGTAGTGGATGGAGCGTTGACCTGAGATGCTAAAGACTGGGTTTGGGGCCCCAAGGTCGCTGGCTTAAGCGTGGGATAATGAACATGACCTTATAATTGCTAGCTTGAGCCCAAGGGTTTCTGGCTTGGGTCCAAGGTTGCTGGTTTGAGCAAGGGGATACTGGCTCAGCTGGAGTCCCCGGACAAGGCACGTATGAGAAGCAATCAGTGAGTAACTAAAGTGCTGCAACTAGAAGTTGCTTTTTCTCATCTCTCTTCCTTCCTGCCTGCCCATTCCTCTCTATCTCTCAAAAAAGAAAATAAAAAGAAACAAAAAAACATGAGCTACAGAGTCAGGACTTATTGGGGGTTAATTTACTGCACCCCTCTACCTTGGTTTGCCCTTCTTAAAATGGGCGTGACTGTTGTAAGAAATAATGAGACAGTATATTCAACCATTTAGCCAGTGCCTGTCCTGCTTGCGCACTCTCCAAAGTTGACATCAATTTTTTAACCTTACCAGGTTGTTGGATGTCTGATGAAGAAAAACAGCTGCCAAGGACTTTGAAAAGGACTTCCTTATTGATTTAAGACCATATTTAAACTACTTTACACTTAATTTTTTTAAGACTTTGTATGAGATTGGTTATAGGCCTTTTAAAGCATCAACTACATTTTAGAATAGGTAAACATCAAGGTTAATTTTCTGCATTTGTAAAATATTGTGTGTTGTGAGTGTGGTTCATTCTGCTCTTATGTGCTTATTTGTTCTGATTAATTGAACTGGGCCTTTGCAGTCTCACAAAACTTCATTGCCCTGCTTGAAAAGTGGGAGGAAGTGCTGAATCCTCCCTGGTAACTTTCTACATAGGAAAGAGATTTTAAGTATTACCAGTTGTACAGTTAAGCTAGGTTAGTATTTGACTTTGTTAGCTAGAAGGAGAAACTATCTTTGACATCACACTTATGCAATATGAGCCAAATTGGTAAATTCTCTGGTTTGTGGTCTGTAATAAGGAACTAGAAATACTGCATTGTCTGTCCAGGTGATAGTGTAGTACAGAGAGCATCCACCTGGGACGTTGACGAGCAAGGTATTAATTAAACCCCGAGGTTCCCAGTTTGGGTCACGAACTTCATCTGACGTGACGCTATGGTCACAGGCTTGAAGCCTAAAATTGCTGGCTTTAGACCAAGGTCACTGGCTTGAGCAATGAGTAGCAGGCTCTGTTAGAGCTCTGGATCAAGGCACATATGAGAAGCAATGAACAACGAAGAGTGCCCCAATTACGAGTTGATTCTTCTCATCTTTCTCCCTTGTTGTCTTCGTCTCTGTCTCTGTCTTGCTTGATAAAAAAGAAAAGAAATACTGTATAGTCTTGGCCAGCACTCAGAAATATTGATTTTGTGTGTGGTTTATTTTAATTATAATTTACTTTTAAATATGAGTTAGGAATTTCAGGATGATACTTTGTTTTTGAAGGTTTTATAAGACTTTATTAGCATGGAATCTCCCTTCCCTAATTTATTTCATAGATATGTCTTCTTCTAAAGTAACTTTTTCATCTCTTTTGTTGCATTATCTCCTACTTCCATTCTTAATTCTTCTAGGGTATAATTGGTCAGTTTTGTTAGAGGTTCATGTAGTGCAGTGGTTCTTAACCTGGTTTCTATCAAACCCTAGGGGTTCGATGAGTCGGTCTTAGGGGTTCGGAGGAGCCTCTGCCGCGGAGGCCAGAATAAAGTAATACCATAATTTGTTGTGAGTTCATGCACTTTGTTGGTTTTGTTCTTTGAGCAAGGTGATGTTCATGCATGGCTCATTTTGTGCACCAGTAAAAAAACATATACCTATGTCTTGAATTTGGGGGAAAAAATCATTTTATTTATCACTAAAGAAGGGTTCGGTGAATGCTCATATGAAACTGGTGGGTTCGGTATCTCAATAAAGGTTAACTGATGTAGTGCTTCATTACAGTAACACAGCCTGAAGCAATATTTGTTAGAGTGGATAACATTTTTTTCCTCTTGGAAAGAGTAAGCTTCTGAGGAATAGAGTTAAAACTATGGTATTAGATTATTTTCCAAGAATTTATTACTTGTATAAAAGTTTTTCTTGCCCTGGCCATTTGGGTCAGTGGTAAGAGCGTTGGCCCAGCATGTGGATGTCCTAGGTTCGGTTCCCCTCAGGGCACATGGGAGATGTGATCATCTGCTTCTCCACCCCACCCCACTTCTCTCTAACTCCCTCTTCCCCTCCTGCAGCCAAGGCTCCATTGGACCAAGTTGACCTGGACGCTGAGGATGGCTCCATGGCCTTAGCTCAGGTGCTAGTATGGCTCTGGTTGCAACTGAGCAACGCCCCAGATGGGCAGAGCAACGCCCCTAGTGGGCTTGCTGGGTTTGTCCTGGTCTGTCTCATGCAGCAGTCTGTCTCTCTGCCTCCCTGCTTCTCACTTTGTTTTTCTTGCCTTGGCTCGTAGTTATCCTCTTTTATGTAGACATTTTTGATTGGCTTCTTTCAGAGCTTTAAAATATAGCAGATTGTTGCCAGACTTGTGGTGACACAGTGGATAAGAGCCTCAGCCTGCAATGCTGAGGTCCCTGGTTTGAAACCCAGAGGTGGCGGGTTTGAGTGCAAGATCATCTACGCAATCCCAAGGTCACTGGCTTGGCTTGTAGTCATTCCCCCTGCCCCCACATATATGAGAAGCAATCAGTAAACAACTAAAGTGAAGCAACTATGAGTTGATGCTTCTCATCTCTCTCCTCCTTCGCTTCCTGTTTCTCTCTCAAATCAATAAAATATAGCAGGTCATTTATAGAACCTATTTTTTAAATTATCAACTCATGTAAAGAAAGTTTGTCACTTGCTTCTTTCCTTCATAATTGTAGGAAATTCAACTCTTAGTTGGAGCACTAGTTCAACTTTTCATATTTTGTCATATTTTGTTTGCTATTCCTTTGTTTGATACCATAAGTATTTTATAGTAATATGCCTAGCAATATAGGCAATTGTGTTTACTACATACAGATAAAAGAGTAAGCAAAATAGAAGAAGAAACAAACTTGTCTTTTGAGAGGTCTCTGCCAGGAAAAATGGTTTGAGTTAAACTTCTGAATTGGTATGCAATTATAATATATTTAAATTATAATATAAAATTTCCACTTAATTGTTCCACAGTGTATTTATTATTTTATGTGTGTGATTGACTCTCTTAGATATAAACTAAAAACATGGTTTAGGAAAGATATTTAAAAGTGATAATGGGCCTTCTGAAACCAAATGTTCGTTTTCAGGCAGTTGGGAAACGTAACCTTTTTGAGTGGATAAACTTATGAACTTTGTAAAATTTTTCTCTCTGAATTCTATTTTCAGCTAAAAAAAAGTGTGGATTAAATCTTAAAATATGTTTCACTAAAAGTCACTAAAGAAAAGACTCTTTTTGTTCAAATATTGGCAAAGTGTCTGGACTTCTAAACTGTATAAATGTAGCGCTTTGCTCAATTGTAGCCAGAAATGTTAGTTTTGTTCCCACCTGTTGGCTTTACCTTTCCTCATTTCCTCATGGCAGTTCTCCTTTGTAAAGCTGGCTAGGCCTGTTGGTGCTGTTATGGCTGCCTCAAGGGCAGGATGAGTAAGTTGCATGACTAGCCATAAATCAGGAGGCACAGACTAATCTTGCCTTCCCTCAAGATCAGACGTGCAGCAGGTAATTCAATATATAATTATAAATTGATAGGGAAGAGAAATGCTACTATAACATTTTTCTCCCTTTCACTTGTTGTTCATGTTAAATTATGGTAAAGATTATGAATTGAACAGATGTTCCAAAGAGAGGTGTGTATGTGTGTAAGGGGGTGGTTTGGATATGCAGGAGGTTAGATGACTTAAAAGTTATGAATGTAGAACTGCTGAAGCCTTTTGCTGTGTGATGATTTGAAGTAAAACATGTTGGAACATGTTATGTGAAACATAATGTCCAAATGTCTAGGACATATTCTTTTTATTCCCAATTACATTTTACATTCCATATTATTCTATATTAGTTTCAGATCCACAGCACAGTGGTTAGGAAATGATGTTCTTTACACAGTGGGTCCCCCGATGCTTCAACTACCCACAGAACCCCATGCAGTTCTTATATTATTGACTATATTCTCTATGCTGGAGTTTATGTCTCTGTGGAATGTATAGGTTCCAGAACCCCTGCAATAGGTGAAAATCCGCAAAGTAGCAATCTTTATTTATTTTATTATTTATATATATTTTAAGGCTTTATAAACCCTCCCCACACTCTTATAAACCTTTCCCACACTGTTATTAATTTTTCCCACACTCTTAAAAACACTTCCTATGCTCTTAAACACTTTCTACACTCTTAAACCTACGTAATTTTAACGACATATAAAATTCTATATGGTACTCACCAGTAGCATTTTATTTATTTTAATATATTTTAATTAATATTTTTTAATACTTTATCAATTTTTTAGGCTAGAAAATGCTTATTTTACCACAAAAATAATTGAAATAATGAATATATAAAAATACCTATATACCACAAAATACCACGATATAGCGAAAAATCCACAATATAAAATTAGATATATACAATTTAAAAATCCACGATACAGGAACTGCGAAAAGTGAACTGCGATATGGCGAAGGACGACTATTTTTAATTATACAGGAGAATTCAGTAAATTATTTAAGCTACAGATGTATCTTTACACAGACAAGGTACTTTACATTTTTACTTTTGATCTTAGAAAGCTTCTCAGAGTATTGCTCAAAACAAATTAGGCCTAACCAGGCAGTGATGCAGTGGATGGAGCATTGGACTGGGATGTGGAGGATCCAGATTCTAAACCTGAGATTACCAGCTTGAGCAAGGAGTCACTCGCTCTGCTGTAGCTCCCTACTCAAGGCACATATGAGAAAGCAATCAATGAACAGCTAAGGAGCCGTAATGAAGAATTGATGCTTCTCATCTCTCTCCCTTCCTGTATGCCTGTCCCTACCTGTCCTTCTCTCTCTGTTTCTGTCACACAGACACAAATAGGCAAAACTTCTTGGCACAGGCAATTATGTACACATACTCAAATCAGAGGTGTATCATATCATTCTTGCTCTATTACTTACCAGCTGGGAGAGTGAACGAGTTATGGCATGTCTCTAACTTCTAATTTCTTCATTCATTTGGTTTTACTATTGGCAGGGTTATTAAGGAAATAGATGGTGCTTGGCCGTTTTTCTTTAAGATTTCTCTCCAATAATGCTCTCTTATATGTAAGCATTTCTGACATCATTATATGGTTAAGGGAAAAGTAAGGAGCTATTAGGAATTGTTAGCTATCTCTAGTGGTTCTCAACCTGGGGTGGTTTTGCCCACCAGTGGACATTTGGCAGTGTCTGAAGACACTTTTAATCATAATCAGGGTGGGTAGGAGCGAGTATGCTACAAAAATCCTATAGTATACAGTAAACCCCCTCCCAACAAAGAATTATCTGCCCTACATGCCCTACAGTGCCAAGCTTGAGAAACTCTGGCTTATATAATAGGATTGGTTTTGTTGGTTACATTTTTCTTAACTTCATTTCTCTATTCCTGACAAAGCTGAAAAGGTTACTAGAATTGTTAATGGCTAGTCACAGCTAATTTTTCTTTGTTCTGTAAGGATCTCTAAAGTAGCATCCTACCCCCATTCCTCCACCGAAATTTTAGGGCAGTTGTCTTCCCAAAGTATTGTTATCATTCGGTCCTGGTTTTCTGTCCTGTCATTATATTCTTTGAAAGTGACACTGAATTAATAACTATGTTATATTACAGCCTTCCTGCAGGTAACTATTTTAATGACCCCAATAGGTGGTCATTGCTCTGTTGCTTAGATATGTCCTAGGATTGATTTTTCTAATCCTTCAGTGAGCAGCACATTTATTTTATCTCTAGATGATGTAGAGTGCTGTTGCATGTGCATTGCAGAAGTTATCGACCACTTTAGCCTGATGATTATCCTACAAATATATAAATAGGCATCTGGTGAATTCAGATGTTTTCAGTCATAAATGTGACCCTCATAGTATGATTGTATAATAGGTCATACCTATTGTATACTAGGTAGCCCTAGAGTTCTAGGAAGAAGGGGAAGGGCATCACTTATTAAATGCCTACTTTGTGCCCTGGGCTTGTAGCTCACAGGGAACTGAAGATGATCACAGTTTAGGCTTTACATATAAGCTGAAATTTAAGTAGTTTTCTAAGGAACGTCTGGCTGCATTTGTACATGTGGTATATTTAAATGCAGAGAGTAGCTGGTGAGGGACAACACAGAAATGCTTTTGCCTAGCATGGTGGGAAAGTGATGGAAGGGAGGTAGGGAGGGAGGAAAGAGGAGGCTGGGATGGGGAGAAGGGGATAGAATAGAAAGGGATTTTGAATTAAGACTGGAAAAGGGTATTACTCATTGAATTAACTTCAGATGATTGGCTGTAATGATTAGTGGGAGGGAGCACTCTGAATTGTTTTAACATTATATATCCTCTTTGAGGTAAAATAGTACCTATGAACTTATTCTTAATAATTTGCCTTCATTTTTTTATTATAAAATACCAGTTAGAAAATTATAAAATAAGGCAAACATGCTAATAACCACAACCCAGATAGCTGTCTTCATTTTATTTTTTAAATTAGTTTTTTTGTAAATTGTGGTCAAATTGGTATACAAGCATATATTTATTTCATCTGTATATTATAATTAAATATTTGTATGCACTACAAAGTGTTTACCACTATAAGTTTGTTACCGTTCATCACAATACAATTGATCCCCTTCACTCATTTTGCCCTCCTTCCAACCCGTTTCCTCCAGTCTGTTCTCTGTAACCTGTGAGTATTTTGCATATTTATTTTTTAAGATTGCACATAAAGCAAAATCATATGGTACTTGTCTTCCTTCATCCGATTTATTTTACTTAACATGATACCCTGAATGTTCCTCCATGTTGTTGCAGATGGCAAGATTTCCTTCTTCGTTATGTCTGAATAATAATCTATTATATATAAGGTGTGGGCAAAAGTAGGTTTACAGTTATGAGTATACAAAACAAATATTTATTATTTCATTATTTGTATTACGACTGTAAGCCTACTTTTCCCACCCCTGTATATGTCACATTGTTATCCACTCATCTAGGTTGCTTCCATACGTTGGCTATTGAAAAGAATGCTGCAGCGAACACAGGGTGCATCTATCTTTTTGATTAGTGTTCTTGTGTTATTTGGATAAATATTCAGAAATGGGATAGGTAGGTTATATGATAGCTCCATTCTTAATTTTTTGAGGAATCTCTATATAGTTTTATAGTGGCTGTAATACTTTACATTGTCATCAACAGTGTATGCAGGGTTCCCTTTTCTCCACATCCTTTCCAGTACTTACTTGTTGTCTTTTTATAATAGCCATTCAGACGTGAGGTGATGATTATGGTTTTGATTTCCCTCCCCCAATAATTAGTAATGTTGAACATCTTTTCATAGGCTTTTAGTTACTTTTTTTCTTAGGAGGGGAGAGAGATGAGAATTACTGACTCATAGTTGTGGTACTTTAGTTCAGTGGTTCTCACACTTTTTGAAGTTGGGACGCATGTAAAATCCTACAAATAATTGTAGGTGCACTGTATACAAATTTCTGAGAAATATGTTATAATAATTAAGTCAAGTATTAAAGAAAATATATAAAGTCCAAGCATGCTTTTATGGTAAATAAATAATATAAATACGACAAAATTAAATTTATTTTGACATTAAAAAACATTTTTATGTTACATTTTTTGAGTTATGCTTTTTAGAATTCGTAAGAAAGAGGGGTTAAAAAACTTTAAAAAGACAAAAAAGTTATCTTTATATATATATATATAAATACATTCTTAGTAATATTTAGTAAATAAGGCAGGTCCTGGCACAAATATGTTAGGTTTTTTCATTCTTGTGTTTATATGTCCTAGTGATTTCTTCAATGTTTGGGCATATATTTGAAAGGCAAATTCTCATTTCCTTATCAGTACATTGAAGAATTCCTCTCTTTTTACTCTTAATTGTGTTGAGGGTAGGAAGTCCTAATTCACATAAATAGGGTGTTAAAAGTTGTAGTAAAATGTTCAAAGCTTTTTTAGATATTGCCTCATATTCTTCTTTTATAGCTATCCAAAAGGTTTCAAAAGACAATTATGTTTAATCATCAATCCAAAACCCCGCCATACATAACATTTTAACTTGACACCAAACATAGGATAGAAGAAACTTAACTCCAGTCTTTCCGGGGAACATGGGGGGTAGTGTAAACAATTCAGCACCACAGCTTAACAGCCTTTTGCCACCTAATCAGGCAAGTGAGGTTGGGTGTAGGGCAGACTGTCAGCTTACAGCCAATTCTCCACACCTCCGTCCCCCCAAAATCTAAATTCCAAAAACCTTGTTGGTTTTTTGGTCTCCAACAGGCACATATTTCTCTGGAATACCAGAGGGCACACCTGGAAATCTTCTAGGGTGCACATGCGTCCTGGCGCACACATTGAGAACCACTGCTTTAGTTGTTCATAGATTGCTTCTCATATGTGCCTTGACGGGGGTGGGGGGGGGTGGGGGCTCAAGCTGAGCCAGTGACCCCTTGCTCAAGCCAGTGACCTTGCCCTTCAAGCCATTGACCATGGGATCATGTCAGTAATCTTACATGCAAGCCAGATGAACCCACGTGCAAGCTGGTGACCTTGGGGTTTCAAACCTGAACCGTATTGTCCCAGGTTGATGCTCTATCCACTGCGCCATCACCAGTCAGGCATTCTCTCCATTTTAAACTTGAGAAAAGATAGAGTCCCATAGTATTATGTCTGTCTGTATTTCCTTCTTCCCTCCTCTCTCCCCTCCACTCCCCTCTCCTCCCCTTCCCTCCCCTCCCCTTCTTTCTTAAAATAAATTTGTGTATTGAGGGGAAAAGGCAAGCAATATAAAAAATAAAAGGATAATCTGGCTTAAATTGGCTTTTTTTTCTCTTCTCAAATAGGGGCAGAATTTTATTTTTACATGTTCTAAGGGTTCCAAGCAGCTTGAGAACTTACACGGGGAAGCTGTGGGGCAGAGATTCTTTCTTAAAAAATCTGTTGAGAAAGGCTTGCAGTACTGCATACATCTTTCCCTTCTGTTTCAGTATTCTACAAAGTAGGTATTGCATGCAATGGTGAGCCCAGCAGTTAGTGAAAAGAAGCTCTGGAAGCCCATTCTGCTGGCTTTGCACTAGTTCAGGTCCATTATTTTCTATGTAGCCTTTTTAATTTTCTAAAAAACCCAAGGAACTCCTTTTCCACGAGTCCTCTCATGTCCTCCTTTGTTAAGTAGCCTTTATTCTCAGCAAATTTGTGAAACGTGAACACTGCGATTTCCAGGGCGTGTTCCATTTGAGATGGCATTTTGGTGAGGTCTTGGCTGGAGACGTGGCAGGATTGCTCTGCTGGTTGGAATGTGGAGCTAGTCAGTATTGTTTAGTGCATTATATTACATTATAAAATTAATGCAAGTTTATACATAATACAAAGTGTGATCATAGCATTGAAACTTAAAATCTTAAACTCTTCAATGACTGTTAGCATCCTAAGGTAACTTACATGCTTACTTTAGCAAGATTGCAAATTTATTAAACTTCATGAAAATATCTTTTGGGTTTTACCCTCAAACCCAGTTTGAACTATACATTTTTTTTTTTTGTGACAGACCAAGAGATGGACAGATGTGGACAGACAGACAAGAAGGGCGAGAGATGAGAAGCATCAACTCTTTGTTGCAGCACTTTAGGTGTTCATTGATTGCTTTCTCATATGTGCCTTGACAGAGGGGCTACAGCAGACTTAGTGACCCCTTGCTCAAGCTGGTGACCTTGGGCTCAAGCTAGTGAGCCTTACTCAAACCAAATGAGCCTGTGCTTAGGCTGGTGACTTTGGGGTTTTGAACCTGGGTCTCCGCATTCCAGTTCGATGCTCCATCCACTGTGCCAATGCCTGGTCAGGCTGAGCTGTGCATTTCTTAAAAGCTATGTTTCCTGCCTTTCTGAAACAATATACTCTTGATCAAGAGGTATGTTGGTACCTGACCAGGCAGTGGCACAGTGGATAGAGCGTTGGACTGGGATGCGGAGGACCCAGTTTTGAAACCCCAAGGTCGCTAGCTTGAGTGGGGGCTCATCTGGTTTGAGCACAGCTCACCAGTTTGAACCCAAGGTCGCTGGCTTGATACTCAGTCTGCTGTAGCCCCAAGGTCAAGGCACATATGAAAAAGCAATCAACAAACATCTAAAGTGCCACAACGAAAAACTAATGATTGATGCTTCTCATCTCTCTCCATTCCTGTCTGTCCCTATTTCTCTCTCTGTCTCTGTAAAAAAAAAAAAAAAAAAAAAAAAGAGGTATGTTGGCTAGTATGTGAATGCTTGAATTGTTTCTAACAAATTTACTCTAAAAAAACAAGCATTTGCTGTCATGCTAGATGGCCATACTATGTATGGGGCTCTAAAAATCTTGAAGGTAAGTTCTGAGTAGAAGCAGCATCAAAAATAGGGTCATCAGTAATTTGAGGTGTCATTTTCTAATATTAAGCTAAAAATGTCATTTAATACCTTTTGGCCTTAACTGATGTCCTATCTTTAAGTCAGATGGTCATTTCCTTGTGTGTGCTGTAACGATATATAGGATGAAGGATTCTATTAATTTTGTTGAGTACTTCATGGTTTGAAACTAAACAAAAGTCTCAGTATTCATGCATAACTACTACTCAACAAACAAATTTTATCAGGACAGGGTTGATTTGCATGTTTTATCTAAGAGCATTGTAGTCTTCAGAAAGTGTGGGTGAAATCCAGACTGATGTGATGCAGCTACTCTCAGATTTCAAAGAATTGTCAGTCTAGATACATTTTACTTGGATTCTTAGCTCAGTGTGAGTTTCATTTGAGGTTAAAAGCAACCTCATTTTAACCCCTCGCCCCCAAGTGTTTCCTTGACTTAATCTCTCAGGTTTAAATTTGGAGAAAAATAGTTCAGTCTACCGGTATGGAGCCTCTCAGGTTGAAGATATGGGGAATATAATTTTAGCAATGATTTCAGAGCCTTACAGTAAGTATCACTGTTGTGACAATGCAAACCTAGAATTTGATCCCACCCACTTTCCCTCACCTATACTTTTGAATTTCCTTCCACAGCTTTGTCTCCCTAATAGCTAAACTAATGACCTGTGTGTTCTCATTTATAGATCACAGGTTTTCAGATCCAGAGAGAGTAAATTACAAATTTGAAAGTGGCACTTGGTAAGTACTTGAGTACTGTTCTATTTTAGCCTTTTGATTTGTTTTATTCATTTTGTGATATTTAACTCCCTTTGTATTTTGGCTATCTATTTTTCAATATTAGGTCATTTATAAAAAAAAAAAGGTTGTATTTTAAAGTGTGCTTAGATGTCAGTATTAACATTTAATGAAATGTTTGCATCCTTAGTCACAATGACCTTAGGTACATCATATGTTTGTGTCTATGATTCTTTAGCCTCTCTGAACTATCCAGAGTATCAGTTTCTACTTTAAAGCAAAGGAAATAACTGGGGAGAAGTATTAGATGGTGGTTTCTCTGTTTGTGATCACAGGTAGACTTAAGTTTGTAAATCAGTGGAGTGAATTGCATGAGATTCACTACATGCCTGCTACCTGACGTGAACAGAAACTTCTGACATCTTTGCCCGCAGAGAGACTTGGAAGCCTATTAAGTTGTGGAGAAAGTGACTCATGAAAATGTCCTAAGAGTACTGAAAATATGAATGTGGGAGGAATAGAACATCAAAAGGTGTCAAAATATATCATAGGTGATTTGCAAATGACTCATTAAGATATGGGCACTCCCAAGCATTTCCATAAGCACTCTCTTTCATAGAAGAGATAAGTTTAAGATATTTTAATGGCAGACTTTTGACCATGCACACACATACCTGATGTGGGTTAACTGCAAGCTTTATGCAGATCTGAAATTTTGTTGTCAGACTAGGTTTAAGACTTACTGATTTACTGGCCAGTGCTGAGAATGAATTTAAACCTGTCTTTAGTTCTAGAACTTACAGACCATCAGGATATAAGCAAAGGGAAATCTTTGGTTCCTATGAATTGATCCTTGGTCCTTTTGAGTTTCTGCCAAGCAAGCAGCAACTCACCTGGTAGATGGTGTGCTGTGTAAGCCAGCTGTGTTGGATCTGTATAGCCAGTGTCTTTCTATAGTGACCCACCTAAAGATAATTTTGAATTGTGCCCAGATAATTTTTTAGGTCTGAATTTTTTAGGTCTGAAATTATTTATTTGCTGTCTGAACTCCAAATAAATAATATCTTTATGTATGAATAGGTAAATTGTCTTACAAGGTGCAATCGGTCAGACTCACTAGCATTAATCATTGCAACCTGAAGTTTTGCTTTATCCACAGCAGCAAGATGGAAATTATTGATGACAACACAGTAGTCAGGGCACGAGGTTTACCATGGCAGTCTTCAGATCAAGATATTGCAAGATTCTTCAAAGGACTTAATATTGCCAAGTTGGTTTTCTTTAATCTCCTTTTTACTTAACAATCTCAAAGGGATAATGGGTTTCTTACCATTTTTTCCTGACTGTAATTTTTTCTCACTCTGTTCTCTGTTCTGTTCTTTTTAAAGGGGAGGTGCGGCACTTTGTCTAAATGCCCAGGGTCGAAGGAATGGAGAAGCTCTGGTTAGGTTTGTGAGTGAAGAGCACAGAGACCTAGCACTACAGAGACATAAACATCACATGGGAACCCGATACATTGAGGTATGTTCTCAGAACCTGAGACCCTTGACATCTTGAGTATGACCATGGAAGCTCAGAAATTGTATTTTAATTTCACTTTCTTTTCTTAGGTTTACAAAGCAACAGGTGAAGATTTTCTTAAAATTGCTGGTGGTGAGTGGCTTTTATAAAGTATGACTATGATAAGAATCTAAAATTTTACTTATACCAAGGGTAGGTAAATAGGGTTTTGAATTGTTTTTATTTCCCAATGAAACATAGGAATTGACTTTTTTTTTAAATAGGAGGAAGAAAATGTTCAATAGTGTCAGTAAGTGTGATTGATACATAATACTTGTCCTAAGGCTTGAGTCAACCAACTGTAGTTATATAGCTATTAAAAATAGTATTATACAAAAGTGAGAAGGTCATATAAAGTTATATACAAAGGGAAAGAATACTTGAAAGAAATTAAATAGTCTGCAAACTACTTTTAAACAGCTACATTAAAATACTCCAAATTACATTGAATATCTGCTTATAGTTTTTCTCTAAATTTCCTTAATTCACCATGTACATGGTAGCTTTCTGGTTTCTAGTATTTTAGAATATGTAGTGTTTCATATAATATGGTCAGAAAGAAGCAGGAACATATACAGTTTTTATCCAATTCTTAAGTGATTTATAACTTTAAAACCTAAAAATAATTGATACATAATAAATGCTACATATGAATTATCCAACAGATTTATATGTAAGTTTCTATTGCTCTGTTCAGATTGCTTTATAACTTCTTTGCTCCTTTTAATATAGTAAATATCTTCCTGTTACTCAATTTTTTTTTTAAAGTGAGAGAGAGACTGAAAGGGAGAGAGATGAGAAGCATTAACTCGTAGTTGCAGCATTTTAGTTCATTGATTGCTTCTCATATGTGCATTGACCAGGGGATTTCCAGCTGAGCCAGTGACCCCTTGCTCAAGCCACCAGTGACCTTGGGCTTCAAGCCAGCAAGCATTGGGTCATGTCTATGATCCCATGCTCAAGCCAGTGACCCCCACTCAAGCCAGTGACCCCCACTCAAGCTGGCAACGTTGGGGTTTCAAGTCCCAGTCCTCAATGTCCCATATTGATGCTATATCCACTGTACCACCTCCTGGTCAGGCTGTTACTCAATTTTCTTAAATGTTAATTGCTATTCAGTATTTTATGTACTATAAATTTTTATTAAACATCCCTGTTGAGTATTTAGACCTTATTTACTCTACGTTGCAGTGAATATTTTTGTATCTCTGTATGTGCCACTCATTAGGGTGAATGTTTAAAGGTAGGATAGCTGAATCAAGTAATGTGGGTGGTTGTTTTAAGAGACTTCTATACCTGTTGCCAAAATATACTAGGTGACTTTCACTTAAATACAGAGAACATTTATATCCCTGTATTATGTAGCCCTGGTGAGACATTTTTGCAATTGTAGAACTGAAGTAATAGCATCCTGTTTACACAATTTCCTGGTATAATTTTTCTGGCCCTTATTTCTTGAGATAAACCAAGATTTCCAAATTCAGAGCTTCAAGTTTAGTAGTGTTTCCAGAGTTCCCAAGGCAATATTTGATATTGGTTGGGGATAAAGTATATTTTGAATTGCTATAATCTTGAGGTTCCATGGTAGATAATATAAGTTGCCGATGGCAAAGTTAATTAATGTTCAAGTTAATGCCTGGGATTTTATGGTATGTCGGCAGTATGATTAAAGGAAAATGTTCCTAGTACGTGATCTTAAAGGATGTGCATTTGAGTATTTGCTACATGGTTGTACTTGTACCAAATGTTTTGTGTTAGGCAGATTTTCATAATCATTATTGTTGCTATTATTATTATTATGTGAGAAGTGGGAAGGCAGAGAGACAGACTCCCCGCATGCGCCAGGACCGGGGTCCACCTGGCAAGCCCCCTAGTGGGATGCTCTGCCCATCTAGGTCTACTGCTCTAATGCTCTGCAACTGGGCTATTTTAGCACCTGAGGCGAGGCCATGGAGCCATCCTCAGCACCCGAGGTCAACTTGCTCAAACCATTTGAGCCATAGGTGGGGGAGGGGTGAAGAAGCAGATGGTCACTTCTCCTGTGTGTCTCACTGAATCGAACCCAGAACTTCCACATACTGTACCAACACTCTACTGCAAAGCCAACTGGCTAGGACCAGAATGTTGATTCATGTTGAAACTAACTTCCAAGTATATTCATTATACTATTCTCTCTACCTGAGTATGTTTTAATCTTTCTTAATAAGAATCAGAAAAATTATAGGAAAAATCACTAGAGTACTTTATACTTAATAACTTAATCTCATAATTTATGAGGTAGGTAATTTTACCCTAATTTTACAGATGGATAAACTAAGTCACAAAAGTTAAACTTTACTAAAGTTGGACTCTAGTAAAATGTTACAGCCAGGACTGGACCCAGGTATTCTAGCTGAGGACCTGTGCCTTTAACCACTGTGATGATTAATTGTCTCTCCATGAGAGGAATATGGTGGTTGGTCCATAATTTAATTGTCTGGCTGCGCTTCTAATTGAGAGATGTTTCATGAAAATGTTTAGAGGAAAAGTCTGTAGTCTGTGGGAAAACAATTCTTTTTCCCTGGGATGGTTATTATAAATTCAGTTTGGAGTGTGGGTCTTAATTATGAATTCAAGACATTGCCAAGAATTTTAACCATTTTTAAATTTGGCAAAATTGATGTCTTAATCATTTCTCCCCCTGCATCATAATATTTGTCTTCCATAGGTACATCCAATGAGGTAGCCCAATTTCTCTCCAAGGAAAATCAAGTCATTGTCCGCATGCGAGGGCTCCCATTTACAGCCACAGCTGATGAAGTGGTGACCTTTTTTGGACAGCATTGCCCCATCACTGGGGGCAAGGAAGGCATCCTCTTTGTTACTTACCCAGATGGTAGGCCAACAGGGGATGCTTTTGTCCTCTTTGCTTGTGAGGAGTATGCACAGAATGCACTGAGGAAGCATAAGGACTTGTTGGGTAAAAGATACATTGAACTCTTCAGGAGCACAGCAGCTGAAGTTCAGCAGGTTGGTTTTAATACATTATTGGTGGTTTTGTATTATTTCTATTCCTTTTTTTCTTTTAATTGAGGAGGGGAGATAAAAAGACAGATACCTGCATGCTCCCTACTGGGATCCACTCGGCATACCCTGTCTGGGGCTGACACTCAAACCAGTTGAGCCACTGGCTGTGGGAGAAAAAGAGGGAGAGAAGATGGAAAGGGAGAGAAGCTGATAGTCACTTCTCCTGTGTGCCCTGACCAGGAATCAAACCCAGGGCATCCATATGCCAGGCCGACACTCTATCCACTGAGCCAACTAACTAGCCAGAGCTATTCTTTATTTCTGAAAACAACCCTACATTATTCATTGTTAAAATGAAACTTGAAAAAGTCTTACTTCGTTATCAAATGTTAGCCACTATTAGTTGGTATACACACAGAAAAAAAATACTATGTGTTTTTATATAACTAGAATGCTGCTATAGATATACTTTTTTAGTCTGTTTCAAAACTGTGTATCATGAAATTTTATATTTAAGTTAATATTATGTCTCATGGCGGTATACAATTTATTTAAAAATTCTATTGTACATTTAGATTGATTTTCTCCATCAGGAATTTCTAGGTAAACATGCTTATAAACCTATCAATTTCTGGTTGATTTCTTTAGAACTAACTATAGAGGGTGTAAACTTTTAAGGTTTTTAATTTTAATATTTTGCCAAATTTATTTCCCAATAAGCTTTATTAGTTCCATGCTCCTGGTGGCAATGTAATGTTTTATTTTGTCCTGTTACTCTCAGAATTCAGAGTTGTCTTGGAGACACAAATAAAATAATCAGTTCCTAAAAACATTCTAAGATCTAAGCATCTATAGGGTCTCAAGACTTTGGTTTTTCTTTTTGCCTTAGCAGCTGAACATTTCTCCTAAGGGTCAGATAGTGTTTCCTTGGTAACTGAGATCATGGAGACTGCTTCACAGGCTTTTTCAGCTTCGATTGTTCTATATTTTCAGTCTATGGGATGATAAAGTTTGCAATGGTAAATTGTTCAGAAAATCCAGCGATGCCACATGTGATATTTACACAAGGGCCTCATAGTATTATCAACTAGTGGGTATGCTCTGAACTAAGACAAACGTAGACAAGAACTTTGAGTTTGCCTGGAAGCAATTTTTTCTCCAAAATGTACTTGACCTCATTCATTCTCAAGATACCTAAATTCCATGTATGTATTCAAAAGTTAAGAACCTCTGTTTTGACAGTGTCTAAGGTTCACATAGAAACTAAGTGATTATTTTTATGGTCACTAAATTTCTTCTTATTTCAGTTTTACATTATTCAGCCATTCTATCTTTTTTGCATTATATAATATTTATTTTATAAATATTGCATTTATATTTTAATATAATCCAAAGTCATTGTTTTACTTATAGTTCTGTTACTGGATTCTTTATAATTCTTGGTTTTCAGAGTTGGAATGTGAAGCAATATTAAAGGGAATATTGTACTTGGTAAAATAAAATCTAATAGATTGCTACAGTAGTCTGTGATTAGCGATTCAAGATATTTATAGAAAGTGGCAGACTTTAAGGATGTTTGTCCCAAGGCAGACAGAGGTGCATCTGTCTAGTAGACGAGTATTTAATCTAAGCGCATTTGCATTGTGTGTGGTATATGACTCAGCATGCGTTTGTCAAAAGTGGGTATCATGCTCACCTCACTGAAAAGTGGATCCTTTTCTCCATGAGTGCTTCTCAAACTTTAATCTGCTATCAATCACTTAGGGACCTTGTTAAAATACAGATTTATATTAACTAGGTCTGGGGTAGAGCTGAGGAACCTGCATTTCTAACAGGCTCCCCAGTGATGCCAGCGCCGATCTGCAGACAGCATTGGCATAGCAAGGCTCTAAATCACTTCCGTTTTCCTTTGAGTACAGGTGCTGAATCGATTCTCCTCGGCCCCTCTCATTCCGCTTCCAACCCCTCCCATTATTCCAGTACTACCTCAGCAGTTTGTGCCCCCTACAAATGTTAGAGACTGTATACGCCTTCGAGGTCTTCCCTATGCGGCCACAATTGAGGACATCCTGGACTTTCTGGGGGAGTTTTCCACAGATATTCGAACTCATGGGGTTCACATGGTATTGAATCACCAGGTAAGAAAGTCATTTACTGGAAAACTGATCTGCTTAATTTTTACCATCAAAGTCTCTTCCAAAAAAAAGAGTGCAAATGTTTACCAGTTGTGTAGTAAGTCTTGAAGAAAAGATGTGACTATAAATGCTAGAGGTCTTTAAGATTAACTCCAGAAAGAATGCTAGCATTGGGATGGTTATTCCAGTTTTGTTCTGATTCTGTCCTCACAGAGTTCCATCAAATTCTCAATAACATCATTGTACATTATCAAGCTAATATAACATTTCGCTATTGCAACCACTGACTCTGCAACTCTGCTGTTGTTAAAGCAAAGACAATACATAAACTAATAAGCTTGTTTATGTTCAAGTGGTTTGTAATCATAAAGTGTTTAGAAATGGTTTATTTTGCATGTTAGACATTAAATTACAGTCAGCAAAGTGCAAACCCCTTAAGGACTAGTATCTGCACCACCTAGAACAGTATGTGGTCATAACAGGCACATAATTAATTGTTTAATAGAAACCTTTATCAAAATCTAAGTTCTATGGTATGCGAGTATATATTCTAAGCATATTAAAAGTAATTCCTGGGTAAGTGTTTCTTCACTTTTGGTTAAATAAAGTCAGTCATCTTTGTTGCTAGATAATATGCCAGTATTTTGTGCTATCATGAGAAGGACAGCATTCTAAAACCCTATAAACCCAGTAGTCTTAATTAAAATTTTGGAACTCTATTTAAAGCAAAGTTGTATTAATTTTTTAAAATTATATATATTTGATGAATGATGAGTTGAATATAGGTTTGTTTTTCTAAACTGCTAGTATTCTACTTTCTCTCTTCACATGGAGATTTGGTCATATTCATAACTACAGTCCTGTCTCACTGGAAAGTGCATGTCACTGGGTACAGGTAATTAGAAAACATCCTGAACCCCTGCATGATTTTCCGTATCAGCACATGCTCATTTTGACTCTTCATCAATTTAAGCTATGCAGCTTTTTATGTGAGTAGGAACCCTTTCAGCATGCTTTACTGGTGTTCTTTTGAAAAAAATTCCCTACAATTCCTCACCAGGGATTTGTTTGGTTTCTCTTTGAGTCACCATTTCTAATAACCTGGGTGTTATTATTACTCTTTAATTAACAACAGTAGACAGATTTACCTATCATTGACCCACATGACCTACTGTCGTTGCACTTGAGAGAAATGCTTCTTAAATGATGTATAAGCTCTTAGCTATCTCAAAAATGTTAGGTTTCCATCTTGGGCTGGGTTTCCCTGGTATCCCTAATTTCCCTGGTATGGTAACTTGCATGGTAATAATATGCACTAAAAAGTTGTTTAGTAACTCTGAAAGAAATTCATAAATAAGTCTTATAAGCTGATTATATCTTTTTTCCCCCATAAAATGTCCATGCTAAATTTAAGGCATTTGGGTTGCATAGGACAGAAATCTATCAGCTTGGTTTTAAATAGATTTTTAGTAAGCTGTTAGTAGTAGAGGAAATTACTATAAACACCAATTTGGCCAAGATTTAAGACGGAAGTGCATGGGTGTGGATGAGAGAAGTGCTCCCATGTAAGGCTGATGATATAGCTGTCACCAACCTTCACAGTGCTTTCCAACTGCTGATTCCTGTCTCCCTTCCCTATCCCCAAGCCATATTCTAAGTTAGGCTGCAGGGAGAAGAAAGGAAAAGGATGTTGCAGGTCAGTGATGAACAGAACTTAGAATCAAAGGGAATACTAGTTTATTCAGTTTCTCAGGATAAGCTTGAATACTGGTTCTGTTACCAGCTTTTCTCATTTGAATGTTTTAATTGGATTTTTCAGAATACAATTTTTTGTCCTCTGTTTTGAAACTGCAGTTTGAAGCAGACCCTTTTAAAGCCTTGTAAACCTAATACTAATAGGAACCAAATAGCAACACTTTTAGCTATGGGCTCTCAAAACTGTTTCTTCCACATTTTGTGGGCCATTCTGATGATTAGGTGATGAATTGCAAGTCCGATTTCAGTAGATCACACTGTCACCCAGATATTGTGGCTAAAATGTCTGTACTATGGGTGATTGTCACTTTGCATGTTTTGAAAGCAACCATTTCCTTGTTGAAGGAGACAGTCTCCTGTTGTTTTTATTCTTCCCCCGCACGCTCAGGGCCGCCCATCAGGAGATGCCTTTATCCAGATGAAGTCTGCGGACAGAGCATTTATGGCTGCACAGAAGTGTCATAAAAAAACCATGAAGGACAGATATGTTGAAGTCTTTCAGTGTTCAGCTGAGGAGATGAACTTTGTGTTTATGGGGGGCACTTTAAATCGAAATGGCTTATCCCCGCCGCCATGTAAGTTACCATGTAAGTTTTTCTTGGGTCTTGGCGCTATTCTACGCTATATGCTGGTAGGTGCTTAAGCTGCTTTCATAACTTTCTGTGTTCCTGGTTCTTTCTGAGTCAGGCAAGGTGGTTACATAAGGCTTTCCCATCTGAAATCGGTAGTATCTGGTAATCATTTAAGACCTTGGTTGTGGACACCCATAATTAGAGATGCTACAAATACCTCCTTTCAAATTATATTCTTGCTTTTCCAGTGATAAGCCCTTGATTTCTGAAGCTTAGTGTGCTCAAGATAAGCACTGACTCTGGGAGGCAACCTGGCTATTTAGATATTTTAATACGCATTTAAAGGTAAAATAAATATGGCTGGATCATCTTTTTTCTCTCTCCAGTAACACATTAAGCTTTCCTTAGAAGCATAATTTGATGTCCATTTGCATTTTTAAGTTATTGAGCATTAATTTTTGGATAGGATAACCTGGGGAGCATTTCCCTTGCTCTCCGGAATATCTGGAATGAGCAAGTTAATACAAATATATAAATGCGTAAATAAATTAGCCAAAATTTCCATTGGCTCGCAGGATCAGTGCTTAATTTCAAGCCATGCTCTTGCTCATTGGCACCTGGGTGCAAGCCATCTGGAATCTTGTCTGAGAGGAATAAGCCCTTTTAGTCTGAAGGCCAAGTTCTGGTTGGTGACTAAGGAACACTTGGAATCTAATGTTAAAACCTGAATCTTTTGACACAGTCTTCACTTTTGAATAAGACATACCTTGTTAGGAGGCATGTTGGGTATGTTTAAAGCATGTAGCACTTGGAATAAAGTCCAAAGATAACTGAGGCAGTAAACTGGATTATATGTTTGGTTCCAATAAAATGGGGGAAAAAATGGGGAGCGATAAGACATCACTCGCTAGTAAAGAGAAATCTATAACAATATACCTGTTTGAATAAGTATTATTCATAGAATATTCAGTGGGGCTTAATCCTTTTTTTCCCCCATGGAATTCCTAAATGCTAATATTCCATTTATCTGCTGCTTGCTGTTGGTGAATATCTAAGAGTTGATCGCTAATGAGTATCAAGTTTTGAAAATTTATGATTGGGTTTAAGTGGTTATCTTAAATTAATCTTAGTAATATGTATTTTATCCACAAGCCACTGATAATATCAGTAACTTTTACGATTTCCTTTAATGATAATCTATCAAGCATTGTGAGATAAGGGAATTTGTTCTTCGTGTATAACCCAAATTCTGCTGTGATACCATTTTACTTCTCTCTTCCTGGTGTAAAACTGGTCATTACATTTTCTTCATAAGGCTTTTCATTTCTTCCCTTTTCTCCCTCACAGACCCTAAAGTAATAAATATGTTAAGTGCATTTTTCACATAATAATGTATTTCCATATCTTTACTTTTAATACTGCGCAGAAATTTTAACAAAAATATGACCACCTGCCATTTTAATGGAAGTTTACTCATTTTTTTTCATTCAAATCAGAATTTCTATTTATGCATTGCTAATGTTATATTCTACTAGACTGTTTATTTCCTGCCAACTCGCTTTAGTTGATTGCATATTTGTGTAGCACCAAAAATTTTATGGAAACTGAATTTTTAAAAAATATGATCTCAAGGACTAATACAGTTAAAATAGAGACTAGCTCTGACTCACTGAGGAGATTCTTAGTGAATTTTGGAAAGAAATGCTGCTAAAGTCTCATTGTCTTCAAAATGTAAATGTTTTTTTAATTGAAATTAAACTTAAAAATTTGAGCATTTTAAAGTCACCTCCATCTTTCTAGTCTATGAATATATACATGTATTCTCTTTTAGGAATATGAGAATCGCTGTGCTTTCATATGAGCAATTCCCAAATCTGAGCAGAGTAATTTGTTTAGCTATCAAAAATTTCTAATATTCTTTGTTTTGAGGCAAAAGAGACTTATACTTACTATGTATGTTTGCCTTACTGCTATGAGACACTGTCATTTAATGAATTGCTTGATAGTTTTGAAAGCAGTATATATAAACACAGGTTTTATAATTTTCTATATGACTCTGATGCCTCAGTTTGTCCTGGTTGCCTTTTTGTGAACTCTTTAAGGCCAGTAATCATAATTTTAAAATTCATTTACATGTTAGGTATCTACAGGTAACTCAATTTTCGGTGAGTATGTATGAGGTACCCAAAAGGTGTACATGAGGTCAGTATGTGGACCCATATGAGGGCTTTGCCCTGTGTCCCATATTCAGTGAACTGCCCTACTCCTTGCCATACATATCTCATAAGACTTTCAGTAGACAATAGAGGTTTTCACGTGAAAAAGTTATCCCTTGGCCCTCCGCCCTTTGCAATATAAATTAAGTTGTTCTAGGTGTGAAAGTGAAAGTTAGGAACCCCAAATTCAGACAACTTCTCGGTTGCCTTTTTTGTTGGATACAGATGGCCTATGTTTATCCCACATGTTAAAGGTAGGGACAATCAGCTGGTCTGACTTAAGTGAGTTGAAGAACCAGAAGACAAAGGAATTTCATTCTTTCTATTTTCTATATACTTTAAGTCAAAATTTATCTGCTGACTCTCAAGAAGACTTGGGCTTCTATTTCTCAGGCATAATTCCTAGGTTGGATTTTTTTTTTTAAACAGGTTTAAAGATGTAGATAAACATCAAAGCCCATCTTCTGGGTTACCTTTAGGGGGAATAAAGCAAAGTTAATCTTTTATGTCAGTTCACTCTGAAACAATCTATGCCTTGGCATAATAATTGGTACTGGTGAAGAGTTTTCATAATAACCATTTCTGTTTCATGCTGTGCTAGAGGGTAGATAAGATGGAATAGCAGTGTAGCTTTCAGAGAAAAAAAAAATCCAGCTTTTCGTTTGAAGTTATACTAAATGTCATGTCAGTCTTCTGCCTCTTTCCTCAAAGTATTTGTTCCTGGTAACTGACACTCAGGAGTGGAAAGAAATATCACACATCATGAAATAGTTGAGAAGACTAAGAAAATTATCTTTATTGATTTTTGAAAGAGAGGGGAGTGAGGAGCATGAACTCGTAGTTGCTTTAACTTTATTTGTTCATTGATTGCTTCTCATATGGGCCTTGACCCGGCAAGCCCAGAGTTTCAAACTGGTAACCTCCGTGTTCTGAGTGGATGCTTTATCTACTGCACCATCACAGGCCAGGTGAGAAGTCTGATGATACTGGTTTTTCCAAATTTCAGACCAAGAATGGTTCTTTAGGTCAGTGGAGTATAAATTTTGCGATGACTTCTAGATTGCTTGTGATAGCATAAAGAATTGCTGTCTTACTTTAAAGTGTATATGTGCAATAGTAACCTTTATGGCTTTAGTGCTAGTATATATGTGTCATCTGTTGCAAATGTCTCAAAGTCTCTCTCTCTGCTTATTTAGGCCTGTCTCCTCCTTCCTACACATTTCCAGCTCCTGCAGCAGTTATTCCTACTGAAGCTGCCATTTATCAGCCCTCTCTGCTTTTGAATCCACGAGCACTGCAGCCCTCCACAGCATACTATCCAGCAGGCACTCAGCTCTTCATGAACTACACAGCGTACTATCCCAGGTAAGGTTCTGACAGAAGTGGAAATAAAGGACAGAAACAAAGGACTCCTTTGATAGCCAGTGCCTGAGTTCATAAAAGAATATTGTGTGCCACACTGAAGGTTAGCATAGTAGGCAACAGCTCAGGTCATATCTCTAACCAAGAAGGTTGTTTCGAGACAAACCAAAATAAGTTTACTTTTTAACCATGTGTTAACAGCATCTTTTAGGCTATTTTTATATACAATTTTACTTTCTTCTATCTTAGCACCGTAAGTGAGGGACATTGTAATCATCACTATATAGTGGCAATATCTTGTGAATGAATTAAAAAACAGGAAAATCCTTAATGACAACAATTATATTTATTTATATATATACATATATACATGTATATACATATATATATTTTATTAAGTGAGTGGTGGTGAGGCAGAGATGAATTCCCACATGCTCCTGGACTGGGATCCACCTGGCAAGCCCCTAACAGGGGATACTCTTCTTGGCGGGCGCAGCTCTGTTACTAGGCAACCGGACTATTTTTAGTGCCTGAGGTGAGGCCATGGACTCATCCTTAGCACCCAGGGCCAACTTGGCTTCAACCATTTGAGCTATGGCTGCAGGAGGGGAGAGAAAGAGGCAGAGAGAATGGGGAGCAGTGGAGAAGCACATGGTCACTTCTCCTGTGTGCCTGGACTGAGAATCAAACTGGGACTTCCACATGCTGAGCTAATGCTATACCACTGAGCGAAACGGCCAGGGCCAACAATTATATTTTTGAATAATAGCATTTTAACTCATGTTACCCCAAAATAAATAAAAACAATTGTGTTAATTATATACAACTTGTATTTTTTAATCTCCTAAATCTTAACTAACATGTCCAGAATGAGATTAATTTAGAACTTACTTAGAATCAACCTTTTTCCTCTTTTTCTAGGAAAAGAAATTTTTAAAAAATTATATTTGATATTCAATATTATATTAGTTTCTTATGTTCACCATAGTAATTAACCATTTATAAAATTTAAAGTAATCACCCCAGTATGTCTAGTACCCACCTGACACCATACATAATTATTATAATATTATAGACTGTACTATAACTATCAATATGTAGGTCTTAATTTCTTTTCCTTTTTTTTACCTAATTCTTCAAACCCCCTTCCATCTGATAATCATTAGTTTGTTTACTGTATATATGAGCTTGTTTGTGTTTCATTTGGTCATTTACTTTGTTTTTTAGATTCTACATAAAAATGAAATCATACTGTATTTGTCTTTGTCTAATTTATTTCACTTAGCATAATACTCTTTAGGCCCATCCATGATAAGACATTTCTTACTTTATATATGTAGCATAGTTTTTTATCCACTTCTCTGTTGATAGACATTTGGCTTGCTTCCATGTCTTGGCTCTTGTAAATAATGCTGCAGTGATTATAGGGATGCATGTATCTTTTTGAATGTGTTTTTGTTTTCTTTGGATAAATACCCAGTAGAATTGCTGGTGGATATGATAGTTCTATTTTTAATATTTTAAAGAACTTCCATCCAGTTTTTCATAGTGGTAACATGAACTTGCCTTCCCACCAACAGTTCACGGGGTTTCCTTTTTCATCACATCCTTGTCAATATTTACTGTTTGTTGATTTATTGATGATAGCCCTTCTGGCAGGTGTGAGATCATATCTGATTGTAGTTTAATTTGTATTTTCCTGATGAGTAGTGACGGTGAGCATCTTTTCATATGTCTATTGGCTATCTGTATGTTCTCTTTAGAGAAATGTGTGTTCAGATCCTCTGCCCATTTTTAGTTAATTATTAGTTTTCTTTGGTGTTGAGTTGTATGAGTTCTTTATGAATTTTGGATATTAACCTTTTATTGCATGTATCATTGGAAAATATTTTCCTCTATTCAGTAGGTTTTCTTCTTTTGTTGGTTTTCTTCCTTGTGCAAAGTTCTTTTTTAATATAGTCTTATTTGTCTACTTTTTCTTTTGTTTACCTTGCATGAGGAGACATACCCCAAAAAAATATTAAAAGGGATGTTACTTTATTGCCTATGTTTTCTTCTAAGAGTTTTATGGTTTCAGATTATTATATCAAAATTTTTTATCATTTTGAGTTTATTTTTCTATATGATGTAAGAAAATGGTTTGGCTCCATTTTTTTGTATGTATCTGTCCAGTTTTCCCAACACCATTTATTGAAGACACTGCCTTTATCCGATAGTATATTCTTGCCTCTTTTGTCATACATTAATTGACCATATAGATGTGGATTTTATTTCTGGGCTATTTATTCTGTTCCATTAATCAATATGTCTGTATTTGTGCCACTACCATGTCTTTTTGATTACTCTTGCCTTATAGTAGTATAGTTTGATATGAGACTGTGTGATACTTCCAGCATTATTTTTTTTCCTCAGTATCACTTTTGGCTATTAAGTGGTCTTTTGTGGTTCCATATAAATTTTAGGATTGTTTGTTCAAGCTCTGTAAAAAAAAAAAGCCCATTTTTTTATATTTTGCTAGGGATTGCTTTAAATCTATAGATTGCCTTGAGTATTATAGATATTTTAACTATTCTTCCTATCAATGAGCAAGGTAAATGCTTTCATTTATTTGTATCTTAAATTTTTTTCTTCATTGTCTTATTTATTTATTTTTTTACTGGGACAGAGAGAGGAATAGATAGGGAAAGACAGACAGGAATGGAGAGAGGTGAGAATCATCAATTAGTTTTTTTTCATTTTGACACCTTAGTTGTTCGTTGATTGCTCTCTCATATGCGCCTTGACCGTGGGCCTTCAGCAGACTTAGTGACTCCTTGCTTGAGGCAGCGACCTTGGACTCAAACTGGTGAGCTTTTGCTCAAACCAGATGAGTCCACGCTCAAGCTGGAGACCTTGGGATCTCCAACCTGGGTCCTGCGCGTCCCAATTTGACGCTCTATCCACTACACCACCGCCTGGTCAGGCTAATTTGTTGAGTATAGGTTTTTTATCTCCTTGGTTAAATTTATTCCTAGGATTTTTAAAAAATATTTTTAAAAGCTTTTATTTATTGATTTTAGTGAGAGGAAGGGGGCGGAGAGAGAGATAGGAACAGCAGTTTGTTCCTGTATGTGTCCTGACTAGGGGATAGAACTGGCAACCTTTGTGCTTTCAGCCGGCATTCTAACATATCAAGCTATCTGGCCAGGGCTTGCTTGTTTGTTTGCTTGCTTGTAATTATAAATGGGTTGTTTCCTTAATTTATCTGATAGTTCATTATTAGTATATACAAATGCAACTGATATCTGAATATTAATTTTGTGTCCTGCTATTTTACTGAATTAATTTATCAGTTCTAATAGTTTTTGGCGGAATCTTTAGTTATCTATATAAAGTATCCTGTCGTCTGCAAATGAGTTTTACCTCCTTTCCAAACCAGGTACCTTTTATTTCTTTTTCTTGTCTCACTGTTGTGACTAGGACTTCCAATACTATGCTTAATAAAAATAGTGAAAGTGGACATTTTTGTCTTGTCTCTGAGCTTAAAGAAAAAGCTTTCAACTTTCGCCATTCATTGAGTATGATGTTAGCTATGGGTTGGTCCTATATGGTCTTTATTATATTGAAATATGTACCCCTCTATCTCCAACTTTTCTGAAAGTTTTTATTAAAAATAGGTGTAGGATTTTGTCAGATACCTTTTCTGTCCCTATTTGTGTAATCATGTTTGTGGGTATCTCACATGAATTGATTTGCAGATATTAAATCCCAACCTTTTATCTCAGTAATAAATACCACTTGATTGTGGTTGATCTTTTGAATGTATTGCTGAATTTGGTTTGCTAATATTTTGAGTCGATGTTCATCGAGGATGCTGGTGTATAATTTATTATTTTTTGTAGTTTCTCTGTTTTTGGTGTCAAGGTAGTGCTTCGTAAAATGAGTACAGGAGCCTTCCTTATGTTCAGTTTTTTGGAATAGTTTGCGAAAGATAGATATCCTTTCTGAATGGTAAAATTAATCTGTGAAGCCATCTGGTACAGGACTTATGTTGAGAGTCTTTTGATTACCAATTTAGTTCCATTGGTAATTACTGGTTTGCTCAGATTTTCTGTTTTTACCTGATTTCACTCTTGAAACATTGTATGTTTTTAGGAATTTATTCATTTCATCTAAGTCAGTGGTTCTTAACCTTTTTTGAGATACCGAGCCCACCAGTTTCATATGCGGATTCACCGAACCCTTCTTTAGTGATAAATAAAATATGATTTTTTTTTCCAAATTCAAGACATAGGTATATGTTTTCTTACTGGTGCACCAAATGAGCCGTGTATGAACTCACAACAAATTACGGTATTACTTTATTCTGGCCTCCGCGGCAGAGGCTTCTCCGAACCCCTGAGATCAACTCATTGAACCCCTAGGGTTTGATAGAACCCAGGTTAAGAACCACTGATCTAAGTATTCTGATTTCTGGGCATATACCGTATCTCCCCGTGTATAAGATGCACATTTTTGTTTTTTTTGTTTTCTTTGTTTGTTTTTTCCAAAAAAAAATTGTGGTCTAGCCTGACCAGGCCGTGGCGCAGTGGCTAGAGTGTCAGACTGGGATGCGGAAAACCCAGGTTTGAGACCCCAAGACTGCCAGCTTGAGCATGGGCTCATCTGGCTTGAGCAAAAGCTCACCAGCTTGGACCCAAGGTTGCTGGCTCCAGCAGGGTGTTGGTTGGTCTACTGAAAGCCCTTGGTCAAGGCACATATCAGAAAGCAATCAATGAACAACTAAGATGTCTCAATGGCAACAAAATGGTTAATGCTTCTCATCTCTCTCGATTTCTGTCGGTCCCTATCTATCCCTCTCTCTGACTCTCTCTCTTTCTCTGTAAAAAAAAAAAAAATTGTCTAAAATCTGGGTGCATTTTATACAGTGGTTGTAGTTTTTTTCTTTTTCTGGCATTTTTGTGCTTGTTTTTGCGCTCATTGTTGAATGGACAGTGTTTCATCATCAGACATAGATGAGGACAAGCTAATGGATGGGAGTTTTGATAGTGATATGGAGTTGTATGAATTTTATGATGAATAAAACTTGAATTTAATAACT
This sequence comes from Rhynchonycteris naso, assembly GCA_037038555.1. NCBI lineage: Eukaryota > Metazoa > Chordata > Mammalia > Chiroptera > Emballonuridae > Rhynchonycteris > Rhynchonycteris naso. The sequence goes on from CM072998.1 coordinate 247,474,542, forward strand.
TTATGTGCCTGACCAGGTGGTGGCGCAGTGGGTAGAGCGTCGGACTGGGATGCGGAAGACCCAGGTTCGAGACCCCGAGGTCACCAGCTTGAGCGCGGGCCCATCTGGCTTGAGCAAAAGCTTGCCAGCTTGGATCCAAGGTCGCTGGCTCCAGCAAGGGGTTGCTCGGTCTGCTGAAGGCCCGTGGTCAAGGCACATGTGAGAAAGCAATCAAAACTAAGGTGTTGCAATGACAACGAAAAACTAATGATTGATGCTTCTTACCTCTCTCCGTTCCTGTCTGTCTGTCCTGTCTATCCCTCTCTTCTCTCTGACTCTCTTTCTTAAAAAAAAAAAAAAACTTTATGCAATACTTTTTATTCTTCAAATTTTGGGCCCTAAAATTAAGGTGTGTCATATATATGGAAGCATCTTATACGTGGGGAAATACTGTGATTGTGCATAGTATTTTCTTACAATCCTTTATCAGCTGTCATTTGTCCTCTTTCACTTCATTTTCTTTTCTTTTTAGAGAGATCGTGAGCAAGAGAGAGAGATGAGAGGTATCAACTCATAATTGCATCATTTTAGTTGTTCATTGATTGCTTTTCATTCATGCCTTGACTTGACAGAGGGAGGGGAAAGGTGCTCAAGCCGAGCCAATGACCCCTTGCTGAAGCCAAAGACTTTGGGTTCATTTTTATGATCCCATACTCAAGCACATGAACCTGTGCTCAAGCCTGATGAGCCTATGCTCAAACCAGCAACGTCCATGTTTCAAACCTGCAACCTTGAAGTACCAGGCTGATGCTCTATATCAGAGGTCACCAAAATACGTCCCGCAGGCCAAATTGCGGCCACCTGAGGCCATTTATCAGGCCCCCGCTGCACTTACGGAAGGGGCACCTCTTTCATTGGTGGTCAGTTTATGGAGTACTGTATGTGGCAGCCCTCAACGGTCTGAGGGACAGTGAACTGGCCCCCTGTGTAAAAATTTTGGGGACCCCTGCTCTATATACTGTGCCATCACTGGTCAGGCTCCTCTTTCATATCTAATTTTATTTATTTGGTTTCTTTTTTGTTATTGTTGATGAGTCTCGCTAAATGTTTACCAATTTTATTTATCTTTTCAAAGAACCATCTCTTGGTTTAGTTGATCTTTTCTATATATTTTTTAAGATTTTATCTGTTGATTTTTTGGGGAGAGAGGGGTGAAAGTGAAGAGAGAGGGAGTGAAAAGCATTCATATGTGTCTTCACCAGGCAAGCTCAGGGCTTTGAACTGGCAACCTTAGCATTCCAGGTCAATGCTCTATACTGAGCCACAACAGACCAAGCTATTTTCTTTCTTTTCCTTTCCTTTCCTTCCCTTCCCTTCCTTTCCCTTTCCCTTTCCTTTCTTTCTGGTTGGTTCGTTTTTTTTCTTTATCTTTAAGACTCATTTATTTTTTATACTCACTTTGGGATTTGTCTCTTCTTCTAGTTCATTTAATTGTAAGTTGGAGCACTGTTTCTCAACTACTGGTCTGCCAAAAATTTTGTGCCAGTCCACAAATGAGCTAACCACCCTGATGTTGTATGAAGGTTATATTCCCAATGATCTTATGCTCATGATGATTTCTGTTTTAGTAGTCCCCAAAATAATTACCCTGTTTTCACAAGTCTCCAAGTGTAAAAAGGTTGAAAACCACTGAGTTAAGAGTGTTGATTTGAGATTTTTCCTATTTCTTGAGGTAAGCTATAAATTTTCCTGTTAGGACTACTTTGGATGTGTCCCATAGTTTTTTCTTCTTTTTTTTCATTTGCTTCAAAATACCTTTTAATTTTTTCCTTGATCTCTTTGTTAAGCTATTCATTGTTTAATAATAACATGTTATTTAGCCTCCATGTGTTTGAGTATTTTCACTTGAGTATTTTAATTGATTTCTGGTTTTATGCTTTGTCTTCTTAAATTTATTGAGATTTGTTTTGTGGCCTAAGATGTGATCTACCTGAAAAATGGTCCATGGGCACTTGAAAAAAATGTATATTCTGCTTGTTTGGGATGAAATGTTATAAAAAACTCAAGTCCAGTTAGTCTAATGTATCATTTAAAACTACTGTTTCTTGTTCATTTTCTATTTGGATAATTTATCCATTAATGTCAATTGATTGTTAAAGTCCCCTACTATGACTATATTACTGTAGATCTCTCTCTTTATGTCCTTCAATATTTGTTTTATATATTTAGGTGCTTGTACTTTGGGTGTGTAAATGTTTACAAGAGGTGATATCCTTGTTGAATTGATTTATTTCATCATTATTATGAAATTTCTTATGTCTTGTTATATATAGCCTTTACTTTAAAATTTATTTTGTGTCATATAAGTAATGCTACTCCAGCTACATATTTCTGTTTCCATTTACATGAAATATCTTTTTTCCCATCCCTTTACACTCAGTCTGTGTGTGCCTTTTGATCTGAAGTGGGTAATTTGTAGGCAGCATATATACAGGTCTTGTTCTCATTCAGCCACCCTGTGTCTTTGAATTGGAGCATTTAATTCATTTATAGTTACAGTAATTATTGATATGTAGTTACTGCCATTTTATTGTTTTCTGATTTTTATTTTTAAGTTTAAGCAATTTATTTATATTATTAACAGAGAGAGAGAGACAGGAAGGGAGGCGGGAGATGAGAAACATCAACTTGCATTTGCTTTACTTTAATTGTTCGTTGATTGCTTTGCATATGTGCTTTGACCAGGGTGGGGGGTAGTACAAGCCAAGCCAGTGACCCTTTGCTCAAGCCAGCAACTTTGGGATCATATCAGTGATCTTGCATTCAAGCTAACAATGAGCCATCACTCAAGCCAGCAACCTTGGAGTTTGGGACTAGGATCCTCAGCATTCTGGGTAGATACTTTATCCACTGTACCACCACTGGTCAGGTTCTGACTGTTTTTGTAGTTTTATTCTGTTCATTAAATTTTTGCTTTCTTTAATTTTTATTTTTAATGAACTTAACTGGAGTGACAGTGGTTAATAAAATTATATAGGTTTCAGGTTTACAGTTCTAATACATAATCTGTATATTATATTGTGTGTTCATCACCCCACCATCATTTATTCCCCTTTATCATCTTCTACCTTCCCTCCACTCCCCTTTCCTTCTGGTAGTCACCATACTGTTATACCGTTGTCTGTTTCTGAGATTGTTTTTTTCTTTTTTTGCTTAATCCATTCACTTTTTTTTTTTTTTTTTTAACAGGGACAGAGAGAGAGGGTAGATAGGGACAGACAGACAGGATCAGAGAGAGGTGAGAAGCATCAATCATTAGTTTTTCATTGCTGTCGCAACACCTTAGTTGTTCATTGATTGCTTTCTCACATATGCCTTGACCGCGGGCCTTCAGCAGACCGAGCCACCCCTTGCTGGAGCCAGTGACCTTGGGTCCAAGCTGACGAGCTTTTGCTCAAGCCAGATGGGCCTGCGCTCAAACTGACGAGCTCAGGGTCTCGAACCTGGGTCTTCTGCATCCCAGTCCAACACTATCCACTGCGCCACCGCCCAGTCAGGCTCCATTCACTTTTTTTCTCCCCTAACCCACCCTCTCCTTTCATGGCTGTCAGTCTGTTTTTTGTAACTATGAGTCTATTTCGTTTCTTTTTTGAGAAAGGCAGGGAGAAACAGGAACATTGAGCTGTTCCTATATGTGCCCTGACCAGGGAATCAAACTGGCAATCTCTGTGATCTGGGATGATGCTCCAACCAACTGAGCTACCAAGCCAGGGCTTAATTTTTATTGATTTTTGGAGAGACAGAGAGGAAGGAAGAGAGAGGGGAGGAGGAAGGGAGGCATTCATTTGTAGTTCAACTCAGTTGTGTATTGTTTGGTTGCTTCCCGTGTGTGCCCTGACTGGAGATTGAATCTGCAACCTTTTAACCGACTGAGCTAACTAACAGACCAGGGCCTCTATGAGTCTGTTTCTGTTTTGTTCATTAGATTTCACTTAGCAAATATTCTCTAGGTCCATCTTAGATATTGAAAAAGATAAGTGCCTCCTCCCCCTTTTTGTAGTGACTGAGTAATATCCCATTGTGTAAATGTACCACAAGTACTGGTGGGCAATTGGGCTGCTTGCTACTCTTAGCTATTATAAATAATTCCACAGTGAATATAAGGGTGCTTATATTCTTTCTTCAGATATGTTCCTAGAAGTGGAATTGCTGGGTCATAAGGCAGTTTCATTTTTCATTTTTAGAGGGCCCTCTGTTGTTTTCCATAATGATTGCACCATCTGAATTCCCATGAACAGTGCACAGTGTTTCTGTTTCCCACATCCTTGCCAGCACTTGTTTGTTGATTAACTGGTGATAGCCATTCTGACAGGTGTGAGGGAATATCTCATTCTGATTTTAATTTGCATTTCTGTGATGATTAGTGATGTTAAGCATCTTTTAATGTTTATTATACAGTGTGTCCGTAAATTCATGGTGCACTTTTGACCCATTAAACCATCAAAAGTGCACCATGACTTTAAGGACACACTGTATATAACATATATATTGTATACATATTATTTTGTGTATACCATTATAAACCCAATGATTGTAGTCTCTATAATCTTCATACAACACCAATGTGGTTAACTCTTTCGCGGACCAGCATGAAACATCTGGTAGACTGGCACCAATTCACAGACCACTGGTTGAAAAACACTATTGTAGATTCTAGGTAACAGATTTTTTTCTGAAACCAATGTTAAGTCAAAGAAATATAAAGCAGAACATTTCACTAAATTTCTGGATCTAATACAATAAAAAGTGAAACCTAGGAAGTTGCCTAGTATTTTATGAAAGGAATAAAGACCTGCAAAAGCTGATATTTGGTTGTATATTTTATACATTGTGAGGATTTGCAGCATCTGCTAATTGAAGCAGATGTGCACTGTATTTATTCCTGCCCTGTATCCAAGATTCTTCCCCAACCCCCAGCAGTCTATATCTTATATCTAGTATTGTGGATAAGAACCCAAGTCAACCTAGACAAGGCAATGAACAAAGTTAGTGTAATGTACTGGTATGAAGTGTGAGATTTTTCAATAAAGTCTCTATCTTCAAATTTTTTCCATAGAAGAATATTGGCAGCCGAGTTCTTGTTCTTCTCACAAAATATGCTTATATCACAAGTCTTTCAATCCTGATGCCTTTAACCTTTCAATAGCTTCCTTTTTCCTAAGGTGTTACTTGAATGTAGTACATATGATCATCACTTCCAGCTTCTGCACACCATCCTCCTTGACCTCCATTTTCTTAAGTTGGTTCATTTAACATCTGAATAAAATGTACCTGGTGTTGGGTAATTTGCTGTAGTAACAGGATTTCTTCAACTATCTGTTGTAGCAATGCTGGAGGCAGGGAAGAATTCTGTTGAGTAATTTGTCTCATCTGTTGAAACTGAAGCTGATTCCATAAAAATTCAAGGGGGTGTCCTCCAGGACCTGTCATTGCTGTCATAGTTGTGGCAGCTTTAGCCACTCAAGACTAATGAGCCCCCCAGTGCTAGCTGCTGGAGAGGGATCAATCACCTTGACTTTCTCTGTCTTCATGAAATTCCCATCGAAAGGTCTACCGCTCTGTCAGGGTTGTTGAAACTGGCTTTCAGGGCTGCAATTACTTGCTCTTGATCATAGCCCATCAACATCTCAGGTACCATACTCTCATAAACCTGACTGGCCATAAGTGCACTTAATTTACCTTCAAAAAGGTTTGACCAAGAGGAATCTGCTGAGGTACTGTCAGTTGATGTTGGGATAGTAGCCACTGGTGCTTCTGTTGGCTTTTCTGCAGGGATCTCCTGTTCTGTTGCACTAGCAGGTGCAAGTCCAGAAGATGCTGTCTGTAATCCCGGGTGATAGATGCAGGTGTGGAAGCCAAAGCAGCCATGAAGGTTGGGACCTGAACCACAGCTGGTGCTGGAGAGGAACTAAATATGGTATTGGCGGCAGGATTTGATTGCTGAGTTGTTGGTGCTGGTGTTGTCACTGCTTTGGATTTTGTCACCATACCCACCACAAAGGTTTTCTTATTGATTTCATGTTCTTTTAGAGTAGTATCATCATGGAGGATTTTGCCTGCATAAATTTTTGACCTGCTGCAGGAAAGGCATCTTTCCCCTTTCAGTGTTCTCTCTCAGTGCTTTTGTTGTCTCCTCGGGGTTGCTGCCATCGTAGAGGTCTGCCACTGAAGGTTCTTCAGGGTGACCTGCATGTGCCACTGCGAAGCTCTGCTGCTGGGCCTGCTCCCTAACGTAGTCTTCATTTTAGTTATTGTATTTGCTATTTTTGACTGGTTCTATGTTATGATTTTTATCTCTTTGTTCTCACTGAGTTATTTCATCTCTTCTAAAGTCAGTGAGTATATTACCTCCAGTGTTTTTTAGTACACTAATGAGAGAGAGACTGACAAGGACAGACAGGAAGGGAGAGAGATGAGAAGCATCAACTCATACTTATGGCACCTTAGTTGTTCATTGATTGCTTTCTCGTATATGTCCTGAATGGGGGGCTCCAGCTAAGCCAGGGACCGTGGGCTTCAAGACAGTGACCATGGGGTCATATCTATGGGTCTTTAGCGTCCCAGACTTATGCTCTATCTACTGTGCCTCCACCTAGTGAGACATCACTAGTGTTTTTAACTCTGTATCTGGTAGATAATTTGCATCTCTTATGTTTAGGTTTTTTCAGCATTTTGTCATGTATTTTTATTTGACCTATTTCTTTGTCTCTTCATTTTGGCTCCCTCCCTGAGTTTATTTCTATGTATTAGGTCAATCTGCTATGTCTGTCAGTGAGAGTGGCCTTATGTAGTAGATTTTCTTTTGGGCTCAATGATGCAATCTCCCTGGTCATCTGAGCTGGGTCTCCTGGGGTGTCTTTTACGTTGTGAGTTTTGTCTGTCTTCCTGTAGTAGTTGAGACTTTATTGCTGTTGGCACATTAGTGGGTGGCACTGGCCTTCAGGCTGACTGGCTGTGAGGACTAATTGTAATGCAGTGGATGAGCTGTTGTTCAGAGGCTGAGCCCATGAAGGAGGATTCACTTTATAGGGTCTCTGGTGCCTGCCGGGTCTGCCCTTTGTCATTTGTAGAGCTGGTTGGATGGTGCTCTCATGTGTTCTACAGTTGACCACCAGGTTTGTTGTTTTGGGGGCCTCTTGGGAAGGGCTCTGATTCAGCCAAGGTCAGCCACTCCCTATGCCTGAATTAAGTCCATCTCGTAGGAGCTACAAACTGATCTGTGTTTGGTAGTTGCCTTTGCTATTCTTAGGCACAGGGAGAGGCTATCTTATGAACCGAGTTAGGCTGCCGTTTATTCCAAGCTTGGGGCCACTTAAATAGATGTACAGGTAATGCCCAAATCTAACTGCAGCATGTATGGGGTTTGTGAATTTTTGAGACATTTTAGGAAAGTCTGCAAGGGGAACAGAAGCCACGAGAAGACGTTTAGACTGGGTGTATGAGTTTGTTTGTGTTCAGTCAAGATATCCCTCCCAGTTCTTTAGGTCACTGTGACACTGGGTGTGGGACCTGCCCAGTATGAGTCTCTACCCTTATTGCCAGTCTCAGGGTTGCTTGTTTATATTCTTAGGTATAGGAATTCTGTTCAGCTAGTCTTCAGGTGGTTCTTAATGATGGTTCTTAATGATGGTATGTAATGTTGACATAGTTGTAGGAGGAAGAGAGCTCAGCGTCTTCGTACTCTGTCAAATAATGGCAGTCTTTAGTATCAATAAATTCGTAATCTCAAATTCTTGTTGTGCTCAATTTCTAGGAGGTATCGGTATAATGGAAAGTTGTCAGTCTCAATTTTCTTTTTATAATATTTATTAAAAATCTTTGTTTATCCAATAACTAGTTCAGTTTATTAAAATAAAATTTTATCACAAGCAATATTGCTTAGGATTTTTTAAAGCATTTTTTTTTAATTTTTATTTTATTCATTTTAGAGAGGATACACAGAGTGAGAGAGAGAGAGAGAGAAAGAAAGAGAGAAAGGGGGGAGGAGCTGGAAGCATCAACTCCCATATGTGCCTTGACCAGATCAGTGCAGGGTTTTGAACTGGCGACCTCAGTGTTCCCAGGTCAACGCTTTATCCACTGCGCCACCACAGGTCAGGCAGTATTGCTTAGGATTTTAAAAACTATTCCGGGTCTTATTTTTTTCTTCCCAAGCTATTAGACTAAATGTTTTGAGTATATCCAACAGTATGTGAGTTTTTTTATAAGTGGCCTGGAACTAACCTTTCTGATTCCCATAGTTGCTGTGTCACATTATATTTTTCTTTCTACTCTACCTATAATTTACTAGTAGGAAAGAAGTTTGGAATATCAGTAGCATTGAAGCTTGTAGCCACTGTAAATTCATTTGTTTATTTTGTTAGGAGTTATTTTTAAACTTCATTAACATTATTGAAACTTACTTATTCTACTGGGAAAGAAAAATAGGGAGATAGCAATGATAGTTTTCAGCTGATCATATTTTAAAGGCTTGAAAAGGCTCAGAAGCATGTGTAAGTAATTGTGGTTGAGTACCATGGTAGGTACCTAGCCAGATTCCAGAATTCTCTGGATTCTGTGACCAATCATTTGCTGATAGTGGGCTGTGGTTATAACAAAGATCTTTGTCTACCTGACTTACATCATCACAGTGTCAGGAGTGGAATGCATTGGTCCACTGGATTCCTGGTGCAATTTCTCATGCATATACTATATTTATTTGCAGAATAAATTCCAGTTCCTCCATTGACTTGTTATCTGGGTACTATTAAAAGAAGGATTCTTTTAGAAGTACTTTTCCATCACAGTGAGATGGAAACTCCAGTCTTGAATTGAAGCCCCAAAGGCAGGAGGAACTAATATATATGGCTTAACAGCTTCTGTAATTTTGGGCCCTGCCTACATGTTAATATTTTTTCCCTCTAGTAGTTTTAAAGTTTGTAATGTCCTCCTTGTTAAGTCTGAGAGTATAAAGTATGGTCAGGAAAAGGATACTCTTACTTACACACTTCAAGTCTGAAAGTAGCCACTAGTATTAGTTTGGTAACATACTCATACTTGTGCTTCTAAATAATGTGGCATATTTAACATGTATTGCCTACTTGTTCGGTTTTATATATATAAGCTTTCCAGTATGTTATGGACTTCTTTCCTAAGGAATTTTTATACATTTATCTCATTCTTGTAAGTTTTACATGATATATTTCGAGTGAAAATACATCATAATTTAACAATTCCTTTATTTTTAGACATCTAATTTTATTTTCTCTAGTAAACCAAGTTCCTGTTGATCTTTAAGTCCCTATATTTTTGTAGGACAATTTAATGATAATTTATAAAATAACAATTTGTAGGAATATCAATAACCTGTAGAAATAGAATAAAAAGCAAATTCTAAAAACAAGAAGATATTTTACAGTTTGGGTAGGACACCATTAATTTCTAATCTCACATAATATTTTTTCTTTTCTGAAGTGAGAAGTGGGGAGGCAGAGAGACAGACTCCGACATGTGCCCCACCAGGATCCACCCACCATACCTAACGGGGCGATGTTCTGCCCATCTGCAGCGTTACTCCATTGCAACCAAGCCATTCTAGCGCCTGAGGCAGAGGCCATGGAGCCATCCTCAGCGCCCCGGCCAACTTTGCTCCCATGGAGCCTTGGCTGCGGGAGGGGAAGAGAGAGATAGAGAGAAAGAAGGGAAAGGTGGAGAAGCAGAAGGGCGCTTCTCTTGTGTGCTCCGATGCTCTATCACTGAACCAACCAGCCAGGGCTAATCTCACATGATTATTAAGGCATTGGAGGCTACTGGAAAACTTTATTGTGTACATATTCATATATATTTTGGTTTATTCTTTGATAAGTAGGACAGTCTGAGACCACATACTTTTTTTTTTTTTTTTTACAGGGACAGAGAGAGTCAGAGAGAGGGATAAATAGGTACAGACAGACAAGAATGGAGAGAAATGAGAAGCATCAATCATCAGTTTTTTGTTGCCATTGCGACACCTTAGTTGTTCATTGATTGCTTTTTCATATGTGCCTTGACCGCGGGCCTTCAGCAGATCGAGCAACCCCTTGCTGGTGCCAGTGACCTTGAGTCCAAGCTGGCTAGCTCGGGGTCTTGAACCTGGCTCTTCCACTTCCCAGTCCGACGGTCTATCAACTGCGCCACCGCCTGTCAGGCTGAGACCACATACTTTAGGTTAAAAATGAATATTAAATTAGAAGCTCTGGATTTTGTGTTTTTATTTTAATTAAAAATGTTTATAAGCCTGACCTGTGGTGGTGCAGTGGATAAAGCGTCGACCTGGGAACACTGAGGTCGCCAGTTCAAAACCCTGCACTGGTCTGGTCAAGGCACATATGGGAGTTGATGCTTCCAGCTCCTCCCCCCTTTCTCTCTCTCTCTCTCTCTCTCTCTCTCTCTCACTCTGTGTCTCCTCTCTAAAATGAATAAAATAAAAATTTAAAAAAAAAAAAAATGTTTATAATTTTCTCCATTTAAAAGAAAATGAAATATGTGTTTGATTTCAGATTAATGCAGTGTATTCATTAATTTGAATCTTCAAGATGCTAATGTATTTTGCAGATTTCTAATAGCATGCCCCTCAAAGAAAGTTAAGCATTTTAACTTTTAATTTTACCAAGCAAACTGTTAATTATTATTATTTTTTTTTAATTCATTTTAGAGAAGAGAGAGAGCGGAATGGAGGGGGGGGGAGAGAGAGAGAGAGAGAGAAAAGGTGAGGAGCAGGAACCATCAACTCCCATATGTGCCTCGACCAGGCAAGACCAGGGTTTCGAACCAGCGACCTCAGTGTTTCCAGGTCGACGCTTTATCCACTGCGCCAACACAGGTCAGGCCTGTTAATTATTTTTTTAAATCTTTTTTTGTTGTTTGTTGTTTTTTTGTGGCAGAGACAGAATCAGAGAGAGGGACAGATAAGGACAGACAGACAGGAAGGGAAAGATGAGAAACATCAATTCTTCGTTGTGGCTCCTTAGTTGTTCATTGATTGCTTTCTCATATGTGCCTTGACCAGGGGGCTACAGCAGACTGAGTGACAAATCTTGGGCTCAAGCTGGTGAGCCTTGCTCAAACCAAATGAGCCCGCGCTCAAGCTGGCAACCTCGAGGTCTCGAACCTGGGTCTTCCACATCCCAGTCCAGTGTTCTATCCATTGCGCCACTGCCTGGTCCGGCTGTTTTTTTAAAAAAATCTTATTCATTGAGAATCTGTGGACTGACCAGGAGGTGGTGCAGTGGAAAAAATCTTATCATTGATTTATAGAAAGAGAAGAAAGGGAAGGACAGGAGGGAACAGGGAGCATTGACTCATAGTAGTTTCCTCTTGTATGTGCCCTGGCCGGGCAAGCCCAGGGTTTCAAATCCCAGCGACCTCAGAATTATAGGTCAGCGCTCTATCAACTGCGCCACCACAGGCCATTCAAACTATTATTTAGTACCTCTGAGTGTGACATATTGGGACTGTTAGGATCAATAAAACAAACAAGGAGACATTAGTACCACAAATGCAAACTGGAATTCAGCATACACTGTAATGGCACTGGTATGTTGTAGTAGTGCTATATTAAACAATATTGTAGTAACGGAGAAACTCCAGATAATTTTTGTTGGTGGGAATGATTACAACTCTCCAGTTTTTCAGTTTGTATTACATTGCCAATTGATGTAAGCAAGAACTGCTTTGGATATTTTTTTCCTCTACAATCAGTCAGTGAAAATTTATTGCAGCTTTCATGGAAGAAATAGTCATTTACTAGTCTAAAGACCTTATTCATATAATGACTAGTTCAGGGAATTAGAATAGAAATATGCTTAAAATTCTTTTTAGCATTGCAGAAAATTAGAAAGTATGGGGAACCTCAAGGAGAAATAATTACTCCCAAAACCTAGTAAGATTGGTTTCAATTAATAAGTTTGTTTTTCTAAGAGTTTTTTTTTTACAAAGTTGGAATTATGTTGTTTTCTAGCATAAGTTTAAAAATATGTATTATAAAAATTTGCAAATAAACAGAAGCTGAGAATTTCTGTTGCCCAATAGTAACTATCAATATTTTGCCATTTTTTTTTTAATTTTTTTTTTTTAATTTTTACTATTTATTCATTTTAGAGAGAGAGACAGAGAGAGAGAGAGAGAGAGAGAGAAAGGGGGGAGGAGCAGGAAGTATCAACTCCCATATGCGCCTTGACCAGACAAGTCCTGGGTCTTGAACCGGCGACCTCAGTGTTCCTAGGTCAACGCTTTATCCACTGCGCCACCACTGGTCAGGCTATTTTGCCAATTTTGTTTCATCTATTCACACTGTGTGTCTGGCTACACCTCTACTACCAGAACACATTTAAAAAATTTTATTGATTGATGTTAGAGAGTGAGAGACTGACAGAAACCTCAATCTGTTCCTGTCTGTGCCCTTACCAGGGATCAAACTAGCAACTAAGCTATCCAGCCAGGGCAACTACCAGAACACTTTAAAGTACAAAACCTAGAGATCCCTCCTTTCACCTGCTACTCTTCTTGTGTCAAATATATCTTTAAGCACCTGACTTTTAAAGCATTAATGTCTTTAGCTAAAAGAAAGAGAACTTAAATAAATAAAATACATGTGCCCAGCATAACAAAGAAAATAACCCTGTTTTGCATCGACTGCCCTATTTAAGCATTTCCTTGGTATATCTTTAAGGGATTACTCTAAAATAGGCCCAATAGAAGAATTGACATTTGTATACAAATTTTATTTAACAATATAGATTGACTTAATAATTTTTTATTTTATGTAGTCACTTAAACTACCTGTTTTTAAAAATATTTTCATCAAAAGCAAAATGCTCTATTGGCGCACATTTTTTCATTTAATTTAAAAATAATAAGCTATCTCTGGAACGGTAGCCAATAAATAATCAAGAAAACACAATAGGGTTGCTTCTACGGAGTGGTTCAGATTTGTTAGGGGGAAAAGTATGATGGAGTCATAACACTTGCTATATATTTATACCTTTCAATATTGTATTTTATTCCTATTCAAAAATATGTACAAAACTGTAATTTAAAAGTGACCACAGAAATCTTCAAAATAACTTGTAAATAGACATTATCTTTTGTTACTTTGCCAAGAAGTACAAATTTCCATGAATCACAGTGTGTTTTGCTTGTTTCTTATATTTTTAAGCAAAACATTACTTTTTAAAAGGTAATTTTTTGAAACATGTAAGAGGATCAGTTGTGCTATGAGATGTTGGTTTTTTGAGGGGTTTTTTTGTATTTTCTTTTTTTTTTTTTACAGGGACAGAGAGAGGGATAGATAGGGACAGACAGACAGGAATGGAGAGAGGTGAGAAGCATCAATCATCAGTTTTTTGTTGTGTCACCATAGTTGTCGATTGATTGCTTTCTCACACGTGCCTTGAGCAGACCAAGCAACCCCTTGCTGGAGCCAGCGACCTTGGGTCCAAGCTGACGAGCTTTTGCTCAAGCCAGATGGGCCTGCACTCAAGCTGGCGAGCTCAGGGTCTCGAACCTGGGTCTTCCGCATCCCAGCCCGACACTATCCACTGCGCCACCGCCTGGTCAGGCTGTATTATTCCATAGTTAGAATTAGGGAGACAGTCAGACAGACCCACGCAGGCGCACCAGGGGGCGACGCTCAGCCCATCTGGGGTGATGCTCTGCTGCAGCTGGAGCCATTCTAGTGCCTGCGGCAGAGGCCATGGAGCCATCCTCAGTGTCCAGGCCAACCCTGCTCCAATGGAGCTTTGGCTGCAGGTGGGGAAGAGAGACAGAGAGGAAGGAGGAGGGGGGAGAAGCAGATGGGTGCTTCTCCTGTGTGCCCTGGCGGGGAATCGAACCCACGACTTCCACACTCTGGGCCAACACTCTGCTGCTGAGCCAACCGGCCAGGGCTGTGTTATGATTTTGTACTTTTCAGTGGAGTAACAAGATTACTTTCAAAATAATATCTAGTATAAGATTCAGTTTTCATGTAAAAAATGGGGCTTCATGGGGCTATACTTGTTATGAGTAAGAATTCTGCAACTTGACAATGTATTTTAAACATGATTACTGGTTATTTTTTATAATCTTTGATAAAGTTGGAATAAATTTAAGTTTAGTTACCAAACTATTTCCACAATACATAAATTAATGGATTAGGTGAAATAAATTCTTGGAAGATTTCTTTACACATTCCATTTTTTGAGAGGGAGGCAGGAACATTGAGCTACTCCTATATGTGCCCTGACCAGGGAATCAAACGAGCAACTTTTGTGCTCGCAGTGATGCTCAGAAGCTGTCCAACTAGGGTTTGGTTATCCATTGCACCACCACCGATCAGGCCTGAACACAACAATCTTAAATCTGCACTACAACCTAACCTTGCTTTTCCTGGTAATCTGTCTTTTAATGCAGCCGAGAACCCAAAAGACTAAAACAAGAAAAAAAATTTTTCTAGACAGAGCAATTTCTGGCCTGGCAAAATTTGTGCTGGTCTTGGAAAGAGTTAAGTACCCTGATGTTACGTGGAAATTATAATCATGGATCTATAATTTTTATGTGGCATCAGGTGGTTAACTCTTTTGTGGACCAACATGAAATTTCTGGTGGACTGGCACTGGTCTGCAGACCAGCGTTTGAAAAACACTGGCCTATACCATATAGACAACTTACATAGTATAGTGGGCAGCAACATCTAGGTTTGGTTAAGTGCACTCTCTATGATGTTCACACAAGGACAAAATCACCTAATGATCCATTTATCAGAGTTAAGCAGCGCATAACCATATAGCGTTTCAAGAGAGCCAGCAAATCCAATTTCCAGGTATGTAATCAGTCCATGGGCAGCCACAGTATTAAGCTTACAAATAATGCAAAAAGTTAACCTCACTGAGATGGTTGATTTCAGATGAAAATTGAAAGCTAGTTAAAATTTTTCTTACATGAAAATTGACTCCTGGCCCTGGCTGGTTAGCTTAGTGGTAAAGCGTGGACCTTGCTTGTGGAAGTTATAGGTTCAATTCCTGGTCAAAACACAAGGACAGGTGACCATCTGCTTTTCCCTCCCTCTCTCCCACTTCTATCTCCCCTACTTCTCTCTCTCCCCTACTTCTCTCTCTCCCTTACTTCTCTCTCTCCCTTCTCTCTTTCTCTCTTCCTTTCCCACAGCCATGGCTATATTGATTCAAGCAAATTGGCTGTGTGCTGAGCACATTGGATGGCTCCATGGAGCCTCCGCCTCAGACAGAGCATCAGCCCCAGATAAGTGTTGCTGCATGGATCCTGGATGCAGTGCATGCAGGAATCTGTCTCAGTATCTCTCCTACTCTCAACATGAAAAAAGAAAAAGAAAAAATACAGCCCAGCCTTTATGCTTGCTAGGATTAAAACCAGTTTCTTCAGTCACTTTTCAAATATACAGTCTTTATAACAGTGGGTTTTAAATAAATTTTAGTACAAAGGGTCTGTGTAGTAATTTTGTAAAGCATTGGAAACCAGATGTCTTTCTACAGAACTTGTCAGACTGTTTCCTGTTAATGTGTTGTGACTCTCCAGAGGGGGGAATTTAGTTCTTTAATCTTCACTTAACCTATTTCTCTAACAGGATAGATAATGCTGTGATCCTCTCTTCTCTAGAGAAATATGACAAGTGCTCAAATGATGAATACTGTCATGCTATAACATTTTATTTTGGAATTCCACCTTGATGATATTAATAATTGTCACCAATTCTTAGTAATTTGTAATACTAGATAAATGAAGAAAAGGAATATGACATTTGTTTTCACTAGAGTGTATTTTATGGGTGGTATGTGGTAGGCATCCTGCCCCAACAGTATGCCTGTTCTACAAAGAATTTTCTATGACTTATTAGGATACATTGAATATTATAAAATTAGATGACCTAATTAGGATCTGGGGAAACAATAAGGATAGGAAGCAATGTTTGAGAATTGGCAAAAAGTCTAAGGCAATCAAATTAATATTGGCGTAATAATTACTCAGCAGGTTGTCAGAGAGAAAACTTGAATTGCGAAACTCAGCTTCCAAGGAAAGGAGGTCATACCCTCAGGAAAATGAAGCTTTTCTCTACATTGGGTTTTAAAGATTTTTTACCTAAATATGTAGAAAGGCCAGGGAGTACTGCAGTGGGGAAAATCTTCAACAACTTGATAATACACTCACACAAGTGTTTCATTCAGCAATTTCTTAACACGCTCTCAGTGTGGCTGCTGAAGGAGCCTTAGCTGTGGTCCTAAGTATTGTCTTTACAGCAGCAATACTCCAGTGGTGTTCTGAATATAAACCTTTGAAAAAGCTCCTCTCACACTATTTTTCTTTTCTCCTTCATTTTCTCTCACCCCCACTTTGGTTCTTTGTTCGGCAGTCCCAACAAGGGTTCTTAACCCAGCTCAAATGCAGTCCACTTGTTACTTTACATGATGTGATAACGATCTTTCCAGCACACTGGACTTTCCAATTCACTGTTACATTGACTTGCTCAAGTGGCCCTTCCTTCCCTTCGGCTCCTTTGAACTGCTGTAAATTTTTTTTAACCTTTTAAGTAAGCTTTGAGTAGAAGTTACACTATTGATACCATATATACAAGAGACATTGATAAATATTGACACTGGAGAATCTGGTTTGAGCAACACTCACCAGCTTGAGCCCAAGGTTGCTAGCTTGAGCAAGGGGTCCCTTGGTCTGCTGTAGCCCCTCCACCCCACCCCGGTCAAGGCATATAGGAGGAAGCAGTCAATCAACAACTAAGGTGCCACAACGAAGAATTCATGCTTCTCATCTCTCTCCTTTCCTGCCTGTCTGTCCCTATCTTTCTTTCTCTGTGTCTCTCTCTGTCACACACACACACAAATAACTGCTAAGATGACCATGATTTCATGCACAAAATTTATCCAAGTTTCTAGTCATTTCCATAAGACATAGCTATCTTTAAAGGCTGATGATATACATACTTGCCAAGTTGCTTTCCAGGAAAGTTTATAGCCAAGTTATATTCCTAACATGAGATTTGTTACTATAACCATGCCAATGATAGAATTATAAGGTTTAGAACAGTGGTTCTTAACCATTTTTGAGGTACCGAACCCACCAGTTTCATATGCGCATTCACTGAATCCTTCTTTAGTGATAAATAAAATAGGATTTTTTTTTCCAAATTCAAGACATAGGTATATGTTTTTTTACTGGTGCATAAAATGAGCCGTGCATGAACATCACCTTGCTCAAAGAACAAAACCAACAAAGTGCATGAACTCACAAGAAATTACGGTATTACTTTATTCTGGCCTCCGCGGCAGAGGCTTCTCCGAACCCCTGAGACCGACTCATTAAACCCCTAGGGTTCGATAGAACCCAGGTTAAGAACCACTGGTTTAGAGTCTTTGTTAATTGTTAAAACAATTTCATGAGATTGTTTAAATTTACAGTTCTTTGATCCAAAATATTGAATATTCATATCATTAAAAAATTTTTCTTCGTCTAAATTTTCATTTTTAAACATCATTATGGCATATATCAAAAGTATGTGTATGTGTAATTTAAATCAACATAATAATGATGCAATAAACACTAATCTTTTCACCATCCAGTTTATGAAATAGAACATTTCCATATCTTAGAAGTCTCCTGCCCTGCCAGATAGCTCTGTTGGTTACAAGTACAGAGGTTTCTGGTTTGATCCCCAGTTGGGGCACATACAGGCATAGATTTATATTCCCATCTCTCTCATTCTCTCCTTTCCCCTCTTTTTAAAAATCCAAAATAAAGTGTTGACCTGAACTGCTGATGTCACTGGTTCAAAACCCCAGGTTTGCCAGGTCAAGGCACATAAGGGAGTTGATGCTTTCTGCTCTTCCCCCTCTTCCCTCTCCTCTCTCTCTCTCTCTCTCTCTCTCTCTCTCCCTCCCCCCTCCCTCTCCCTCCCTTCCTCCCTCCCTCCCTCTGCTCTAAAATAGTCTTTTTAAAAATTTAAAAGTTGGTAAATAAAAATTATTAGAAAAAAAATTTTTTTTAAGTCTCCTGTGTGTCCCTCCTAATTGTATCTTCCTCCTTCTTTTTAAGGTAACTATAATTCTTATATTTACCTGTAGTTTTACCAGCCATTCATGCATCTCTTAAAATGAAGTTTGTTTTATATGGTTTCTAAACTTTATATAAATGAAATAATGATGTTAGTATTTTTTTGTTATTTATTTTGCCTCAAATTGATACTCACCTATGTTAATGTTTTACTAAAATTCATACCTTTTGCCACTGAATAGTGTTGCATTGTGTGCACGTTTCTCTAATAGAATTATTGAGTCATTGTGTATGTACATTTTCACTTTTATTTGGTAACTTGTTTGGTTTCAAGTTCATTTTAGTATATGTTGTAAATATACATTTCAGATTATATTGGTTGCTAAATTTATGTAGCATCTCTGACAACTAGAGATTGTTTTTATTCCAATATAGTATGTGAATTTTTTCTTTTGTGACTCCTTCACTGCTTCTATTATAGAAAGTTCTCTGTCACCCTTAAGTGGAATTTCTCTCATTACTTTTTGTTTGTTTTCTGTCTTTGAGTTCAGTACAGTATGTGTTAAAAAACCCTTTATACCACTTAGAATTTATTTTGTTACAAAGCACAAAGTGAAAATGTTTGGTATTGCTCAGTTGCTAACAAATTGCTTTTTAAAGCATTATCAAATAACTCTTATGTGCCAGGTATTATCTTTTGACTCGCATCCCCACACGTGTCCTTATATAATCTATACCACTATATGTTAGAAGTTAGAAAGCTAATTTTTCCAGAGTTCTTTGTCAGCTGGTTTAATTTCTGCCAATGAGAGATGGTCACATGAGATTAACCTGTAGGAAAAATGTAAAAGCTATTTTTCTGCTCGTGACAATAGTATCAGCAGTAGTGCACACTCCTAAGCTTTTGATAACACCACCTTCCCTGTTTTAATTCTCCAGCTGTAGAAGAGGAAGTGTTCATCAGTGGGCAACATGACTTACCCCCATTTGTTCTTCTGGTTTTGTATGCATTTGTAATCAGTCTCCTGTATCAAATCTCTCTGTGTTTGGGGAAAAAAAAAAAGAAAGATACTTCCATCACCTACCTCCCTACCACCCTCCCTCCCTCCTTGACCTCCTCCTTCTCCTCTTCCTCTTTCCTCCTCCTCCTCCTCCTTCTCCTCTTCCTTTTTCCTCCTCCTCCTCCTCCTCCTCCTCTTCCTCCTTCCTCCTCTCTCCTCCTCCTCCTCCTCGTCCTCTAAATTGAGAGTAGGTGAGATAGTGATACAGACTCTTGCACACAACTGAACTGGGATCTACCTGGCAACCCCTGTCTGAGGCCTATGCTCAATCAACTGAGTTATTTTGAGCACCTGAGATGGTCATCAAGCTATTCTCAGCTTAAACCAATCAAGCCACTGCCCGTGGGAGGGAAAGAGGAAGAGGGAAAGGGAAGGGGTGAGAAGGAGATGGTTGCTTCTCCTGTGTGCCTTGACCTAGTATTGAACTCAGGACATCCAAATGCGGGCCAATGCTCTATCCACTCACTAAACCAGCCCGCCAGGGCCATCACCTTCCTTCTGTCCCCGTACTATCTCCTCCCTCGATCTGTAAACAACTACCAATCTATTTTCTGTTTCTGTGGATTTGCCTGTTCTGGATCTTTTATATAAATGGACATATACCATATGTGGTCTTCTATGACTGGATTCTTTTATTTAGTACATTTTTGAGGTTCATTTTGTAACATGGATCAGTACATACCTTTCTATGGATAAATAATATTCTATCATGAGTATTCTACATTTAGTTTATCCATTCATCAGTTGTTGGAATTGTTTATACTTTTTGGCTATTAGTAATGTTACTGAGTACATCTGAATTCAAGTTTTTGAATATACATACATTTTCAGTGCCTAAGATGGAATTGCTAGGTCATATGGTACCTCCATGTTTAACTTTTTATTTTTCCATGAAGGAAATGCTTAATAAATGATTTCTTTTATTACAGTTCACATTCAGTGTTATTTTATATTAGTTTTAGGTACACAGCACAGTGGTCAGAAAATCATACAATTCACGAAGTGCTCCCCCTGATATTTCCAGTACTCACCTGGCACCAAAGCTAGTTATTACACATCCCCATGGCTATTTTGTACGTACCGATTTGTACTTAATCCCTTTTCCTTTTCACCCAGTCCCTCCACCAGTCTTCCCTCTGAGAACCATTGGTCTGTTCTCTGTACCTATGTGTCTGTCTGTTTCAGTTTTCTTTGTTTATTTTGTCCTTTACAGTCCACATGTAAATTTGTATTTGACTGACTTACCGTATTTTCCCATGTATAAGATGCACATTTTTTTTGAAAAATTTGAGGTCTATAAAAACCAAGTAAGTCTTATACAGTGGTTGTGGCATTTCAAATTCTATAGATGGAACTGAGGACAAGGCTGTATATGAAGACAGTGATTCGTCATCAGACACAGATGAGGACAAGCTAATGGATGGGAGTTTTGACAGTGATGAGGAGTTGAATAAATTTTATGATGAATAGAACTTGAGTTCAATAGCTTTATGTAATACCTTTTTATTTTCTTTCAAATTTCAGGCCCCAAAATTAAGGTGCTATTACACAGGGGGAAATACAGTACTTCACTTACCATAATACCCTTTAGGTCCACCTATGCTGTTGCAGGTATTAAGATTTCATTTTTTATGGTTGAGTAATATTTCATTGTATATAACATGTACCATAGCCTTTTTACCCACTTGACTATTATAAATAATGCTGCAATGAACATGGGGGTGCATATATTCTTTCAAATTAGTGTTTTCGGTTTCTTGATATATACTCAGATGTTGCTGGGTCATAAGGCAGTTCCATTTTTAATTTTTTAGGGTAACTCCATACTGCTTTCCACTGTGGCTGCAACAATCTGCATTTCCATCAAGGGTGCATGAGGGTTTTTTCTCCACATTCTTTCCAACAGTTGTTTGTTGATTTTATTGATGAGCGCCATTGTGACAGGTGTGAGGTAATATCTCATTGTGGTTTTAATTTGCATTTCTTGCCCCTGGCTGATTGGCTCAGTTGTGGAGCATTAATCTGGTATATGAATGTCCCAGGTTCATTTCCCCATCAGGGCACATAGAAGAGACCAACTGCTTCTCCCCGCCCCCTCCTTTTTCCCTCCTGCAGCTATAACTCGATTGATTTGAGTGCAGTTGCCCCTGTTGTGGTTGCCCATGGAGCCTCCACCTCAGGCACTAAAAATAGCTGTGTATGAGCATGAGCTCCAGGTGGGCAGAGCATCAGCCCAGACAGGGGTTGCTGGCTGGCTCCTGATTGGGGTGCATGCAGGAGTATGTCTCTTGTCTCCCCTCCTCTCATTTAAATAATAAAGTAAATTTAAAAAATTTACATTTCTCTGATTAGTGATGTTGACCATCTATTTATATGTTTATTGGCCATCTATATGTCCTCTGAGGAAGTGTCTATTTAGGTTCTATGCCCATTTTTTAATTGGAGTTTTTTGACTATTTTGGTCTTGAGTTGTATGAGGTTTTTGTTTGTTTATTTAACAAAGAGAGAGAGAGACAGGAAGGGAGAGAGATGAGAAGCATCAACTTGTGGCACCTTAGTTGTTCATTGATTACATTCTCATATGTGTCTTAATGGGGTAAGGAGGGCTACAGCCAAGCCAGTGACCCCTTGCTCATGCCATTGACCTTGGGTTCAAGACTGGATCCTCAGCATCCCAGTTGGGTGCTCTATCCATTACACCACCTCCTGGTCACGCAAGATGTATGAGTTCTTAGTTTGATGTAGTCCCATTTGTTTATTTTTGTTTTCCTTACCAGAGAAGATATATCAGAAAAAATATTGCTACAAGAAATGTCAGAATGCCTGACCAGGCGGTGGCGACGTGGATAAAGCGTCGGAGTGGGATGCAGAAGACCCGGGTTCAAGACCCCGAGGTCGCCAGATTGAGTGCGGGCCCATCTGGCTTGAGCAAAAGCTCGCCAGCTTGGACCCAAGGTCGCTGGATCCCGCAAGGGGTAGCTCAGTCTGCTGAAGGCCCGTGGTCAAGGCACATATGAGAAAGCAATCAATGAACAACTAAGGTGTGGCGATGAAAAACTGATGATTGATGCTTCTCAACTCTCTCTGTTCCTGTCTGTCTTTCCCTATCTATCCCTCTCTCTGTCCCTGAAAAAAAAAAAAAAGAATTGTCAGATTTACTACTTATACTTTCTAGGAGTTTTATGGTTTCAAGTCTTATATTTAAGTCTTTAATCCATTTTGGAAGGTAGGTGGTCTAGTTTCATTTCTCGTCTCTGTATCTCTCTATGTTTAACTTTATAGAAACAGCAAAACTTTTTTCAAAAGGGCTTCACCCTTTTATATTTCTACCAGCAGTGCATGAACGTTTCAATTTCTTTATATACTTTTCAACTCTTTGTTTTGTTTTGTTTTTTGTTTGTTTTTTACAGGGACAGAGAGAGGGGGATAGACAGGGACAGACAGACAGGAATGGAGAGAGATGAGAAGCATCAATCATTAGTTTTTCGTTGTCGTTGTGACACCTTACTTGTTCATTGATTGCTTTCTCACACGTGCCTTGACCGTAGGCCTTCAGCAGACCGAGCAACCCCTTGCTGGAGCCAGCGACCTTGGGTCCAAGCTGGCGAGCTTTTGCTCAAGCCAGATGAGCTCACGCTCAAGCTGGCAACCTCCAGGTCTGGAACCTAGGACTTCTGCATCCCAGTCCGACTATCCACTGAGTCACTGCCTGGTCAGGCACTTTTCAAGTCTTAACTGTCTTTTAAAACTATTTTTATGAATGGACTTGTTATCTCATTATGGCTTGATTTATATTTCCTTAATGGCTATTGATTTTTAGCATTTTTATATGTACTTATTAGCCACTCATTTATTTTCTTTGGAGAAATGTTTGTTCAGATCCTTTGCACATTTTAATTTTGGGTTGTTTTTCTTTTTAATTTTTTTTTTTCATGGCAGAGACAGAGAGAGTCAGAGAGAGGGACAGATATACAGGCAGGGAGAGAGATGAGAAACATCAACTCTTCGTTGCAGCTCCTTAGTTGTCCATTGATTGATTTTTCATATGTGCCTTTACGGGGTGGGGGGCACAGCAGACCAAGTGCCCCTTGCACGAGCCAGCAATGTTGGGCTTAAGCTGGTGAGCGTTGCTCAAACCAGATGAGCCCGCACTCAAGCTGGTGACCTCGGGGTCTCAAACCTGGGTCTTCCACACCCCAATTCAATGCCCCATCTACTGCGCCACCGCCTAGTCAGGCTTTCTCACTGTTTTTCAATTGTAAAATTTATATAACCTGACCAGGTGGTGGTGCAGTGGATAGAACATCGGACTGGGACACAGAGGAGCCACATTCAAAACCCTGAGGTTGCCGTCTTGAGCAGAGACTCATCTGGCTTGAGCGTGGGCTCACCAGCTTGAGTGCAGGGTCACTGGTTTGAGCATGGTATGATAGACATGACCTCATGGTCTCTGGCTTTAGCCCAGAGTTGCTGGCTTGAGCAAGGGGCACTTGCTCTGCTATAGCCCCCCAGTCAGGACACATATGAGAAAGCAATCAATGAACAACTAAGGTGCCACAACAAAGACTTTATGCTTCCTTTCTCTCTCTCTCCTGTCTGTCCCTGCTGTCCCTCTCTCTGTCTCCGTCAAACACACACACAAAAAATTTCATTATATATTCTTGTAGCAAGTATTGTGGTTTTAGTACATATTGAGATATATTACTTAATTTTAATTAATATTTTTATATAAGGTCAGGTAGAGGTCTAAATTCATCCTTAGACTATTCTGTATTCGTTGAATTGCCTAAAACATTGGTCAAAAATCAATTGACCAGGGCCTGACCTGCGGTGGCACAGTGGATCAAACCGCAAGCGTCAATCTGCAACGCTGGGGTCGCGGGTTCACAACCCAGGGCTTGCCGGGTCAAGGCACATATGGGAGTTGATGCTTCCTGCTCCTTCCCCCTTCTCTCTCTCTCTCAAATGAATTAATAAAATTAAAAAAAAAAAATCAATTGACCACAGCCTGACCAGGTGGTAGCACAGTGAATGGAGCGTCGGACTAGGATGCTGAAGACCCGGGTTCAAGACCCCAAGCTTGCCATCTTGCGCGCGAGCTCATCTGGTTTAAGCAAGAGCTCACCAGCTTGGACCCAGGGTCGCTGGCTCCAGCAAGGGGTTGCTCGGTCTGCTGAAGGCCCACGGTCAAGGCACATGTGAGAAAGCAATCAATGAACAACTAAGGTGTTGCAACGAAAAACTGATGATTGATGCTTCTCATCTCTTTTCGTTCCTTTTTGTCTGTCCCCATCTGTCCCTCTCTCTGTCTCTGTGGGAAAAAAAATCAACTGACCACAAATATAAGGTTTTATTTCTGGCCTCTCAATTCTATTCCATTGATCATTACCTACCATTAAGGCAGTATCACATGGTTTTGATTACTGTAGTCTTGCAGTAAGTTTTGAATTTCCACAATGTTAAGTCCTCTTTTCTTTTCGTTTTTTTAAGAGAGTTCGTCTTTTCTGGGTCCTTGGCATTTTACTTCCATGTATGTTTTAGGTTCCATTTTATCGATTCTGCAATAAAGCCAGTTGGGATTTTGATGACTATTGCATCAAATCTCTACAATTTTAGAGAGCTTAAGAACATGGACTGCCTTTCTATTTATTTAGATGATGCTTTATTTTTTTAACAATGTTTTGTGTTTTCAGTGTGCAAGCATTGCTAAATTTTTTTCCTAAGTATTCTATTGATGCTATTGTGAATGGAATTATTTTATTTCATTTTTGGGTAGTTCATTGTAGTGTATAGAAATGTAGTTGATTTATTTTGTATATTTGTATTGTATCTTAAAACCTTGCTGAACTGGCTTATTAGTTCTAGTGGTTTTTTGGTAAATTCTTATTTTCTATATATATAGGCTTACCTTGTCTCTTTCCTGTTATTCCATAAATTACTTTAATTTTGCTGATTATTATTTCAATAATATAGAACACCTTGTAATTTAGGTTGATAGAAAATTCTTATTCTTATGCCCTTTTAGGTACTTATACAGATTATTTAATTTTATTTAATATGCCTTGTATACAGCAAATAATCCTAATACATAGTATAAAGATATGAATCCAAGTTGTGTTGTGTTTAGACTTCATTAGAATATATGTATGTATATTCTAATATACATATAGATAGTAATGTAATTGTCATAACCTTAAATTTCCGGTTGAATAACTTTTATCTTTTTATTTTATCTTGATAGTTGTTTGAAGTTACTATATACCTACATTTAATTTCTAGGCAATCTTTAGCCAGAGGAACAGAATATACAGTGGTACCTTGAGATACAAATTTAATTTGTTCTGTAACCATGCTTGTAAGTCAGTCAACTTGTATATCAAACTGCCGATACTGGACCCATGATACCAACTAGCGTCAGCTTCATGAATCACTACTCGTATCTTGTAATTTCGCTTGGATCTCGAACAAAAATACACACCGAGTCACAGCTGGTATCTTAAAAAAAAAATTCGTATGTTGGTCTGTTCTTATCTCAAGGTACCACTGTACCAGGACAGAAGCATGGAAGTACGATGTATAGTATGGAAATGAACTGACTTTCAGATCCAGGTTGGAATATCTGAGTGACTTGTAATAAAATATACAAAGTCTTCATTGTCTTTGAGTATTAGAGTAGTATTTATCAGACAGACATTTGACATGAGCAAATCTGATCTTTCAATGAATGGTGATTGTATGGAGGAAAGCATTAAACTATAAGTTGAGAGATCTGACTGGTTCTTTTGGTTTGGTGTGTGACCTTTGGAAAATTATTTCACTGTTAGTTTCTGTTTGCATCTCTGTAAAAATGAGGAGGTGTGGCTGAATGATGGCTAAGTCCTACTCAGGCCTAAAGGGCATTTGCTCTGATCTCACAGTTGCATGTAGATTGAGTTTTAGTCTCTAAACAGGCTGTCCTCAGAGGGAGCTTTAAAATTCTTTCCAAGTGACTATAATAGGTGAACAAGTTGAGGATCAGTGCTTTTGAAACTGAAAAGGTTAAGGGCAACATGATGTCAAGTGATATGTTCTGGCTGCCATTGTTTTATTTTGTTGATTTTATGGGGGTAGACGTTATTTTCTGCATTCATTGGTAAATTCTTGTATGTGCTCCGACCGGGGGAATCAAACCCACAGCCTTGGCTTATAATGCAACACTCTAACCAACTGATAACCTGACCAGGGCAAGGCTCCCATATTTTAAAAATTATGAAATTTTTAAAATTCATACCAGAAGGCCCTGGCTGGTTGGCTCAGTGGTAGAGCATACGGCCCAGTGTGTGGAAGTGCTGGGTTCAATTCTCAGTGAAGGCACATAGGATAAGCACCCATCTCCACCCTTCCTCCTCTCCTTTCTCTCTGTCTCTCTCTTCCCTTACTGCAGTGAAGGCTCCATTGGAGCAAAGTTGGCCCTGGCGCTGAGGATGGCTCCATGGCCTCCACCTCAGGTGCTAGAATGGCTCAGGTTGCAGTGGAGCAGTGCCCCATATGGGCCAAGCATCGCCCCCTAGTGGGCATGCCGGGTGGATCCTGGTCAGGTGCATGTGGGAGTCTGTCTCTGCCTCTCTCCCCCTCTTCTCATTTCAGAAAAATAAAAAAGAAAACAAAAAGGATAAACCAAGGGATGCATTGATAAGTGAAACAAGGGGATGTGTTGCTCTCCCTCTTCTTAAAACCAATAAATTTTTTTAAAGTGGAAAAAAATATTTATGAAATAGAGTGATGGTTATGGAAATAGCAAAGTGAAATACAAATTATTACATTTTATGGTTTATGGAATAATTTGGTATGTTTAATCATTTAATCTGAAGAACAATTCTGTGAAACTTGAAAACTGTTATCATTCCTGATTACCAAATGATGTTACTGAAGTTCAGAGAAATTAAGTGACTTGCTCAAGGTTACTGTGCTAATAAAATATATTAGAATCTGGAACTAGATACACATCTGGTACCATTCTGTAACTGTGTAGGTCAGATAATTTGAAAGATTTTTAGTCCCTTCTATTTTGTGTTTACTTGTCTTTGAAATGGGATAATTTTCTATTTAGATTTATAAGGGGTAATAATCTAAAATAATTTAAAACCATGAGTTTTTATTGCTCTTTAAGCTAATAACTTGTTTGAAAATTTCCCTATATTTTCAGTTACTGGGTTCTGGCCACTAATTGTGGTGGAAACCAGATTGGGTGAGGAAAAGTGTGAAACTAATTTTATAATACAGTGTGTCCGTAAAGTCATGGTGCACTTTTGACTGTGTGACTGAATGTTAATCACTTGAATGGCCATGTAAAGAATAATTAAGAATCACTTGGTTTGTGCTCCTTGGGGGTAGTTGCTGTAGATACACTGACATGTACTTGTGCATCAATTTCTCCCTTTTGTTGATGGTGATTGATTTTAATGTTTTATTTATTTATTTATTTATTTATTTATTTTACAGGGACAGAGAGAGAGTCAGAGAGAGGGATAGATAGGGACAGACAGACAGGAACAGAGAGAGGTGAGAAGCATCAATCATTAGTTTTTCGTTGCCGTTGCGACACCATAGTTGTTCATTGATTGCTTTCTCACATGTGCCTTGACAGCGGGCCTTCAGCAGACCGAGCAATCCCTTACTGGAGCCAGCGACCTTGGGTCCAAGCTGGTGAGCTTTTGCTCAAGCCAGATGGGCCCGCGCTCAAGCTGGCGAGCTTGGGGTCTCGAACCTGGGTCTTCCGCATCCCAGTCCGACGCTCTATCCACTGCGCCACCACCTGGTCAGGCATGGTGATTGATTTTAATTTGTTGTGAATGCCTTCCAATTTATCTACCACCTCCTCTTTCTTTTCAATCAAGTTGGAAGAAATAACTCATAGGTGATAAGTACTTTCCCATTCCTTTGCTTGTGTACAGGGGTAGAACTGTCCGTGCCTTGGAGAAGTCACTTCAAATACTTTAGTTCACAGTGGCTATGGTTCCTATTAGTCTTTTGTATTTGAGCCTTTTCATGAGTTAGTATTCCTGATAACTAGCCAGTTAATCATCAATGAGCTGGGCTTTGGAAGTGGTGCTTTGTGGTTGAGTGACCTTGAAAGCTTTATTCTCTCCTTCCTGTCCCTTTAAGTATCTAAGAGAGAACCAGATTTTGGGGGGAAGCTCTGTATTTAACTCTGCAATAACCCTTCTACCTTTCAACTTGTGGCTTTTCTGAAAATGTGGGATAGAACAGCTGTGGTGTTCTTACCTGTCTTGGGAGAGAGAACTCTGAGAATTCTAAGATCACCTTGAGAGAGTCTGTTTCCTTAAGTAACAAATGTTTTTAGAGTCAATATTTGAAATTGTCTATTCCTATTGGTTCACTGTACTTTCTCTCCCTTTAGCCCCCCAGGTTCGCCCAATAATCTTGGCTACTTCCCTACAGCTGCTAATCTTAGCAGTGTCCCTCCACAGCCTGGCGCGGTGGTCAGAATGCAGGGCCTGGCCTACAATACGGGAGTTAAGGAAATTCTTAACTTCTTCCAAGGTTACCAGGTCAGTAGCTTGAAGAAGAAAAATATTCAGTCCCCTTAATACTTAAGTTGATTTGCCTAAAGAATGCAGCCAGGAAAGAAGCTGATACTCTGAAACTCGTGTGTACAAGTGTTATTGGATTGCTTATGGAGGCAAAAAGAACCAGAGTAAAAGTCAAGAGGACTGGTGGAAGTGCTAACTTCAAACTCATCCCTTTGACAAAGATTAGGGCTTTTCCATCCTACTTTTATTGTTTCATCTATTGATGCTTTTTGGAAAAGCTCTTTAGGGCACACAGCAATGTTGATCTTTCCATCTAGAATAGGATTGGCTTAGGAATTACCCTCAAAATCAAATTCTTGACTAAAAATACTTAAACATAGTGCTGAAGTAGAGTATTTAAAAAGTAGAGTGCTCTCTGCCTATCCTGGAAAGGAAGGAACAAAGGAGACTCAATGAATCTTTAGATGGTAACTTCTTAAAATGAGCTGTAGAATAGTGAGCCTTTTATGTAATGATCTGCAGTTAATTTTTGTGAAACTGATAATTACTTTTGTTGATTTTTTTCTATCACTGCTTATTATTTTCTGATTTAAGCTTAAAAATAAGATTTTTCTTGGTAAAAGCTCTTTAATGAGCAATATCTCCTCATTGCCATCTCATTTGAGCAGAAAGCTTTCCTTCCTCAAATCACATACTACCTAGAACCCAAACTCTTCTTTCTTGCAATATCTAAAAATCATTATCACACAGCCTTTTATTTTTTTAAGTGAGAAGGGGGGTAGACTTCCGCATGTACCCTGACCAGGATCCACCAGGTAACCCCCATCTGGAGCTGATGGTTGAATCAACCGAGCTATCATCAGTGCCTGGGGCCAACACTTGAACCAGTTGAACCACTGGCTGCGAGAGAAAAGAGAAGGGGGAGAGGAAGGGGAAGAGAAGCAGATAGTTGAGGCCCCCACCCCTGTCAAGGCACATATGAGAAGCACAAACAACTAAAATGATGCAACTATGAGTTGATGTTTCTCATCTCTCTCTCTTCCTGTCTCGCCTACCCCCTCTCTCCCAAAAAACAAGAAAACAAAAACCAAAAAAAACCCAGTAATAGCAATTATTTCTAGATTTGTAGCTAAAAGATTGACATACTTCTAAATTGAGATAAAATAGCTTCAGTCTGCAGCAGTTAATCTTTTTATTTATTTATTTATTTATTCATTTTAGAGAAGAGAGAGAGCAGAATAGAGAGAGAGAGATGGGGGGAGGAGCAGGAAGCATCAACTCACGTATGTGCCTTGACCAGGCAAGACCAGGGTTTCGAACCAGCGACCTCAGTGTTTCCAGGTCAATGCTTTATCCACTGCGCCACCACAGGTCAGGCCCTGCAGGAGTTTATCTTCCAGTAGCTTCTAGTGAATCATTCATGGTTGAGGTAGTTATCTGTTATCATCTGAAGCAGAAAGGTTATGCAAAATGATTTCATCTCAATGCATCTGGCCTTTGTTTCTGAAGTGCTTAGAATTTATGAACTGGCACAATTAAGTAGGATTATGTAGAAACCTCAGTTTTTCAATTCAGTATATTTAATTATTCCAGTGTCTTCCTTCAGTAATTTGAGCTTTAAGGTGGTTACAATGCATGCATTCAAAATCTTTTGTATCTACCCTAATTTTATATCACTCTTATATAAAAGCTCACATTTTCTACTATCTCTTAGACTCCAAGCTTTCTTATTTCTTTTCTCAATTATCTTTACCCACTATATATTTTATTGCTGTTGTTGATTTAAAGGGAGATTTTCATTTGATTTCTGGTTATTTGTAATTCATTATACATAATTATATAATTGGTTGAGACAATAAAATCTCTCAGTAGTTTGATTTTGTCTTTTATATATATATACTATATTATATATATTCTGTCTTTTATTTATATGTGTGTGTGAGTGTATGTATACAAACACATACACTCACACACACCTTACTTTCATAGTGGTATCTGTCATTCTCTATACATGTTATCTTTAATACAAGTTTGGATGTATGTTTCCTCCTACTCTCAGCAAAATTCCTTCTATAAAACTATTCAAACTTAAGTTTTTCATACTTCATTAGGGGTGGGGCTATAAAGCTGGAAAAGACAAGATTTCCACAAAGGGAAGAATTCTGATGGCCTAAGCAAGTTAAAGGCTTCTGCTAGCGAATTTGCAGGTCAAGTATCTGAGTTAGGTCCATTTTGATAAGTGATATTTTGATAAATGAGATTAATAAGAGTGAGGACTGAATTTATAAAGACAAACTATCATGAAAAAATGTGGTAATGAGAATCCTATTCAGTAATGAAAATAAACCTGTATTTATATCTTAGTTGATGGGTCTGTTATTCTGAAATAGACTCTTAATAATCCTTATATAATACTCCTTTAAGTTTTTCATTTGCTCTTTGCACTATCTTTTACTGTCAGTGATTTTGTGTTTTCAGTAAGTGCTAGTTTTTGGTTCTCCTCAAATAACTGACTTTAATCATTATCTCTTAATGCCTTTCACTGCTAAGATTTTTACTTTCTGTCCTACTGGAAGATTAGATCAGTATTACAATTACATCTAATACTATCTAAAGTTCACAGGGTTGTTTGGACATATTGGGCTTATTTTACAATTCCTTGCAAATAGTTGGTACTCAAATATTTGATAGCTAGTGATACCTGTGTGGTATCATGGAAACTATAATGTTATAGGATCTGAAGTGTTTGGTGGTGTTTATTGTGGTATGGTGTTCCTTTTTTTATCCATATGTCCAATTTAACTTCCCTCCTAGAAAAGGTTTTTAAGGTTATTTAGACATGTTAAGTAACAAATGAAGACCTGGGATTAATAGTTATATTATGGCTTGTACCAGTGTTGTTTTCTATCTTCTAAATGTCCTATAATTCTGTTGGTAGATCTATTCAGCTGAAATATTGACCATCCATAGTGAGTTTGTCCATCTTTTGATCCTGTTTGTTTTAACTTGCATTTTAGTATGCAACTGAGGATGGACTTGTACACACAAATGACCAGGCCAGGACTCTACCCAAAGAATGGGTTTGTTTTTAAGGGCCCCAGCAGTTAGACCATCCTCAGAAAAGAAGGTAAGGCTCTATGATATCAAACGGAAATTCTAAAGGGCCGAACAAATAGAGGTCAAGAAGCTAAAAGTGTTTCTTTAGGAATCAGGTTTCCTTTCTAGTGTGATATAAGAGTGTCAGAAATCCTGTAAGGGACAGAGACTGCAGTTAAGGTTGTTATCTAAATAGATAGTGTCTAAGCAACACTTGTAGGGAATAATATGAATAATAGTTATTTGAAATTAGGAGAAACCTTTTCATTTGGGAATTCACTTTCTATAGCTTGTGTGGATTATAGGTTAGGAATGCTTCTTATTTTTATTATTTTTTAATGCCTTCTTTTTTCCTTTTTGTTTTTTGATAGAGGGACAGATAGGGACAGACAGACATGAACGGAGAGAAATGAGAAGCATTACTTTTTTGTTGCAGCTCCTTAGTTCAGTGATTGCTTTTTCATATGTGCCTTGACTGAGGAGCTCCAGCAGAGAGATTGACCCCTTGCTCACGATGGTGACCCTGTGCTCAAGCCGGCGAACTCAGGGTTTTGAACATGGGTCTTATGCGTCACGGTCCAATGCTTTATCCACTGTGCCACTGCCTGGTCAGGCTAATGCTTTTCTTTTTCTTTTTTTAAATTGAAGTAAAAATCATATAACATAAAATTAATCATTTTAAAGTATACAATTCAGAGGTATTTAGTGTATTCACAACATTTTACAACATCTCTATCTAGCTCCAAAACCTTTTTAGCTGCCTATTTTCCCTCCTTATAACCCCTGGCAACTAATCTGCTTCCTATCTCCTTGGAATTGTCTATTTTTGGATAGTTCATATAAATGGAATTATATAATATGTTTTTGAGGTTCATCTATGTTGCAGCATTTATAATTACATTATTCCTTTTTATGCCTGAATAATATTCCATTGTACAAATCTGATACATTTTGCTTATACATTTATCAACTAATGGACTATTTGTGTTCTTTCCACCTTCTGGCTATTGTTAATAGTGCTGATACTAGCATTTATGCACAAATATATTTTTTTTAATTATTTTTATTTATTCATTTTAGAGGAAAGGGAGAGAGAGAGAGAGAGAGAGAGAGAGAGAGAGAGAGAGAGAGAGAGAAGGGGGGGAGGAGCAGGAAGCTTCAACTCCCATATGTGCCTTGACCAGGCAAGCCCAGGGTTTTGAACCGGCAACCTCAGCATTCCAGGTCAACGCTTTATCCACTGCGCCACCACAGGTCAGGCCTGTGCACAAATATTTTTAAGTACCTGTTTTTAATTTGGGAGTATATATCAGTGGAATCACTGAGTTATATTGTAATTCTATTAAGTTGGGTATACTTATTTTATTTTTAGTTTCCTTTTTTAAAAAATTACACACATAGCATAAAACTTAACCATTTTAAGTGTACAGATCAATAGCGTTAAGTACATTTCATATTGTTGTGTAACCATCACTATCTAGCCCCATACTTTTTTATCTTCTCAAACTCTGTTTACGTTAAACAGTAAGTTCTGATTTCCCTCTTCTCCAGCTTCCAGAACTACCATTCTTTTCATTTTTATGGATTTGGCTATTCTCAGAAGTGGAATAACACCACATTTGTCCTTTCATGACTAGTTTTTCACTTAACATGGCATTTTTTAGGTTCATTTGAGTATATGTGATTTATTCCAAAATGATTGCAACGTTTTTGTTAAGTAACTTTTCTTGTTCTAAAACTACAGCTAGAGGGAAGGAACCCTGATAAAGTTTCTTTGAAATTAGTTGTGGTTTTTCCTTTCTATTGATATATATCCTTTTCTGAAATGACATGGCATTCTGGGTGAGGCTCCTCAAGAGATAGAGTTGTTAAGGACATGTTCAGGAATTGGTGTGACTTTCTTTTTATTCTTGGGTTTGCTGAAATTGGCTTGCTGGCATGTCATTTTCAAATTTAGTTATATTTTCATGGCCGAGGACCCTGTGGCTTCATCCCTATGGATTCTAAATTGAAAATGGGTTACCAATACAGTGTTGCAATATGACTAAGGTCAGGTTCCAGTATGATGTCTTAAAGCATAATATTTTATTTGGTACTAAAGTGTCATTAACAGTACTGAGGGCTTGACCTCTGGTGGCACAGTGGATAAAGCATTGACCTGGAATGCTGAGGTCACCAGTTCAAAACCCTGGGCTTGCCTGGTCAAGGCTCATATGGGAGTTGATGCTTCTGCTCCCCCCCCCCTTCTTTCCCTCTCACTTTCTCTCTAAAATAAATAAATAAATAAATCTTTTTTAAAAATAAAAGACATGCTGGAAAGAGATTTCATGAATGTATTCGGTTATAACTTCAAAATTGTCTAGCATAATAATGTTTGTTTTTCAGCAGTTGAAGAGAAATCAAACATTTTCTCCTTTATGGGTTTGAGGGATTTTTTCCCCCGAGCAACTACAAATCTGCAGTTTTATTGTTAAATACTAAAATTTCATTGGATACCACTGGGATTAAAAATCAGGTTTGGGAAGGTTAAATTTTTTAAATTTCTTCTGACTTTTTTCACATTTTCATAGAGTGTGAAAATATAATTCTCTGCATCTACAGTGATAATGGTTCCTATTGAAATAATAAAAATATGGGCTGGGAATATGGAAGGTTGACTTCATTGACTGGTAACTGAGAGGCCCAGGGTCAACTGACTTGGCTGGATCCAAGGACTCACTCTCAGTTAAATTCTCTCTATGAGGTAACTGCAGCAACTCCTGGCATACACGCTTTCATTTCAAATCCAGAAGCAATTCAGAAATTGAGGTCCTCTGGCTTGGCTTAAGTACATCTCTGAAACCACTATGGCTAGGTAGAATTAGGGCTCTAATTGACAATATCAGGGTCTGTTGTTGGGCTCAATGTTAAAGTTGCCTCGTTATGGGCTTGAGATTGGGTGAGGGGACAGTTAGTTATTTAAGGAAAATTCAGGTGCTAATGCCGAAAGAAAGGTGTATGTAGATATTGGACAGTAGTGTTGTTGGGTCATTGGTAGAGATAGTCTTACTTGTATTTAGTATTGAAGGAGAAGCTTTGAACACACAGTATTTTACACTAAGTGCTAAATAACAGTCACTTTGTAACCACATTTTAAAAATGAATTCTAGCCCAACCAGGCAATGGCACAGTGGATAGAGTGTTGGTCTGGGATGCAGAAGACCCAGGTTCGAAACCCTGAGGTCACCAGCTTGAGCAAGAGGTCACTGGCTCAGCTGCAGCCACCCCACCCCAAGGCACATATGAGAAAACAGACAATGAACAACTAAGGTGCTGCAAGAAAGAATTGATGCTTCTTATCTCTCTCCCTTCTGTCTGTCCCAATCAGTTTCTCTCTCTGTCTCTCACTTAAAAAAACAAAAGTGAATTCTAGCAATAGTATTTCACTATTTTTAATTACCTGTTTCTAACTTTGTACCAACTTTTGTATACATTATTGAAGCAAATGTAATCTTGACCACTATTTCAAATTGGCCACATAACTAGGACTGAACTCTGAAGATTTTTTTTTTTTAAGTGAGAGGAAGGGAGACAGAGATGGACTCTTGCATGCACCCTGTCCTGGATCCACCCAGCAAGCCCATTAGAGGGCGATGCTCTGCCCATCTGGGGCCTGTGCTCCATTGCAACTGGAGCCATTTCTTAGTGCCTGAAGTGGGGGCCATGAAGCCATCCTTGGCACCTGAGGCCAACTTGCTCCAAACAAGCCATGGCTGCAGTAGGGGTAGAGGGTTGAGAGAGAAGGGAGAGGGGCAAGGCTGGAGAAACAGATTGGCACTTCTCCTGTGTGCCGTGGCCAGGAATCGAACCCGGGGCATCCACATGCTGGGATGACGCTGTACCACTGAGTCAACCAGCCAGGGCCAGAACTTTTTGTTTTTTATTCCTGTTTCTCATTTACATGTGCAAGTATGCACAGTGTGTTTTTTTGTTGTTGTTTTTTTTTTGTCACTTTTTTAGAGAGACTGGGACAGACAGGAAAAGAGAGAGATGAGAAGCATCAACTCATAGTTATGGAACCTTAGTTGTTCATTGATTGCTTTTTCAAATGTGCCTTTACTGGAGGGCTCCAGCTGAGCTAGTGACCCCTTGCTGAAGCCAGAAACCTTGGGCACAAGTCAGAAACCATTGGGTCATGTCTATGATCCCATGCTCAAGCTGGATCAAGCTGGCAACCATGGGGTTTCAAACCTGGGTCCTCAGCTTCCCAAGCAGATGCTCTATCCACTGTGCTACTGTCTGGTCAGGCAAGTATGCACAGTGTTTTTATGTTAAAGATTTTGTGTGGTGTATAAATGAAATAGCTTAGTGGAACCAATACTGTGTTCAGGTTCTAAATCTGCCAATTATATGTTTAATTACTCTGTGCCTTAATTTCCTTGTCTGTATATAGGGAAAACATGGTAATCTAACAGGGTAGTTGAGAAGGTGAAATAAATTAACCCACATAAACTTGCTAATCAACTAGTCACTGACATGTAGAGCTCATGTTTGTTACAATGTCCTGCCTTAACGCTTCTTACTGATTCAAATATTTTTGTTTGAAATTATTTGAAAATTTCTTACATTGAAATTTAATTTTAAATAGCACTTAAAATTATTAATTATCATTATTTACTTGAATAATGCTATTAAATGTCTAATACCAGAGGAATCTGTGATAACTTGGGGACCCAGACTAAGGAATGAATAAAATAGTCTCTCCACAAAGGAGTTGAATCAAGTGGGAGCTGTAAACATACACATTATTCTAAGTATGGTAATACTATATATAAGGTAGGAAGTTGTTGAAATGAAAATGATCACATAACCATCATTTGCCAATGCTGTACCCCGCGAGAATTTGCTGTGTAAATGCCAACTGTGTAAAACAAAATTTTGGACTACATTAAGGCTTTTAGACTTTTTAGAATTCAAAATCAATTTTTATAGCTGCCGAGAATTGAAAAATTTAGAGACTATGTAATTTTTTTTTTATTCTTTTTTTTCCCAGTGTTTGAAAGATGTATGGTGAACCTAAAACAATCAGACACAAGACAACTTCTAGCAACTTCAGGGGAAGCTTGTCTACACTCAGGCTGCAGTATTTTCAGCAAACATGATTGGACAAGGGGCCTGTGCCCTATCTTTGGTGTAGTGGAAAATTTGAGCCAGTGAAGCCAAATCCTTATAGCAAGAAGCATGCCTGGCTCCTTGTTCATTGAATTTAAAATGTGAATTGGAAATTGGATATCTCCATTACTTCCAGCCAATGTGGCATCATAGGTGTTTCTTAAGTTTTATGTCTTGGGGGAAAAATACTCCACTTATGTCTACTATCTCCACCAGGAACTCTGTTATTGAAGCTTCATTTTTGTGTGTTCCTACTCTTTTTCTCTCCAACTCCCTACTTTGTACATGATCATGCACTCTTACTAAGTAATTCAAGAATAAGGTCTTGGAATACTTAAATCATAAGCTTTAGAAATAAAACTAATATTTTCTCAGTCTCTTGGCCATCATGATGTCTTAGAGTTAAAAAGAAACAATGGAAACAATTAAAACACCTTGGGATAAATTAGAAATATACACTCACCACAAAACATACATAGTTTAAGAGCTGGATCATTTTTCTTATCAGGTACCAGTTGTAAATAAGAGTGAACTAGGGGCCAAAATATGAAACCAAAAATGAAGCAGCTATGTGTAGTTAGTAACTTCTAGTTTGGTCTGTAACTAAATATTGTGGCTTTATATGTATTATTTTATATTGTACTTTTCCCATTATTGATGGTTTGGACTTTAATGAGAGAAATTCCATGGTTTTAAATATGACAAAAATGAGACTGTTTGAACAGTGTAGTCTAGAAACCCATGCGCTAACTGAAGTGAATGCTTGTATATATTAAAATAGCCTTAAACCTCTAATGCCTTAACTATCAAATAATTAAAACTTTTTAAAGCATTGGATTACAGTCAGCATGCTAGGCTGAGAGGTAAACTCTGAGGTGGTTAGAGCAGGTACTTATGCTGTCAGTATTTAGCACTATGTATTTAGCTGTGTTTATGCTTGCTACAAAAGTGCAATATTAGACACTAGCTAGCTAGTACTGCTGCCTCATGTAACTCCAAAGAGGAAAACAGGACCTGATTAACTCAGTGCACGATTCTTTAAGTTACTCATATTGTCCTTAGCTTAAATGCAATCCATGCAGATTTATGTGGCTGCTAATTTTTCTTTACTTTGCATTACTTTGACTTGTTAGTCAAACATTCCCTCTTCAGCTGACCAGGAATGGCCCTTTAACTGCAGTAGGAAAAAAAAAAGTTTGTGTGAAAATTGGTGATAACTGGCACTTAAGACCAGAAAAACGTTCTTTATACTTGATGCCTTAAGATTGTCTGCCCAAAGCTCTGAAAGACTTTGATAGACAGTAATATTTACAATACTACTGAGTTTTTGTAGACTATTTACATTTGATAATAAAATTTGCTTGTTTAATCTCAATGTTTCCATTCATTTTTGTTATTAGAAGAGTTATAATAATGGTGAAAGGGTATGGGTAAGCTATTTTTCCCTAAGTTTGCCATAAATATCTGTAAAAGCTATCAATGACAAATGCACTCCAGATTTAATACAGCCATCCTTAGAGGGTTAATTATTGAAACTTTGGCATTTCTAACTATTATGGCAGTCAGAGATATTAATATTTGATCCTTGCATTTACTGGATGGAGCTCTATTTGCTTGACAACTTGATACTTATTTAGAATGGTAGTGTTTCTGAATTCTACATACTCCTTTTTTTTCTAATCACTGTCCTTGCTGATGCTGTGTTCTCCAATATTGGCTAGTCCAAATTCTATCCACGTTTTGGACCATGGTTAAGTCTTAACTGCTCCCATTTCATATTACATAAATATATATATATATATATATATCACTTACTTGACATATAATCTTTTTAAAGACCTCAAGTTTATTAATTCTGAATTTCAGTTATAACCACAGGTGCAGGAAGTATACATGTATTTCAATGTCTGGCATGTTTCTGTTCACTCGATTTGCCCTTGTTAAGCATTTACTGAATAGAGTTTAGTTTACCTAGGGAAATTTTTCAGTCCCAGGCCTTGCCAATTTTATTTACAAAAATGGAATAATTGCTTCCAGTTTTGTACTTCAGCTTTGGGTCTCTGCCATCATCTGCAAGGAGGTGGTAGAGTTCTCTAGTCAAGCTGAACTAACCCATGTTCCTCTTTCCTTTAATGTCTGACAGGCATTTAATGTTGCCTAAGCTCTTCCCTGCCATCACCAAAAACAGTTGCCTGAGCTAAGCTGGTTTTCCTATTTAGCTCTTTGAAATAGTACCTTGGCAACTACTCTTCTTGTGACAGAAAAGAAACAGGCAGTCAGAAGGGTGTGGAGTATGGGTGATGGGAAGAAAGAGAATGATAATAGAGGATCAGAATATGCAGTGTGTCCATAAAATTTGACACACTGTATAAAAGACTTTCAATTACACAATTTCTTCTTGCTTCCCTCAGCTCTTGAGGGGAAATTTTTTAAAATATATACAAAAGTAGACTAATGAGCACCATGCATTTTTACCCAGCTTCAGCAATTATGAACTCCAGGACAAACTTGCTTTCCACCCTGTTGTGTTATTTTAAAGCAAGTGCTTTGGGTCAGGTTTAAAATTGAGCTACTGTAGGGGGTGATGCTCTCAATGAGAATGAAAGAACAGGACTGAACTGGTGGAATATTCTGTTTATGAATGTCTTGTATTTAAAGTTGAATCAATATAACTGCTCAAATCCATTGTCTAGTCCATGTACTGATATGAGGAGACATGGACTAAGTAAATGATCATCTACATTTGAGGACCAGAAGGCTACCAGGATGGGATTCAGGAGTAAGAGCACTGAATAAGTGGGTGCCTTAGGGAGAAAAGTGTTCTACATGTACTGCCTTCTTTATTTTGAGATCTTGAATGCCAAGATTCCAAGGTGTGGGCCTAGGAAAAAATGGTTCAGAAGAAAACTATTTGATTTTCCCTAACTTAGACCTATGTTAAAAGGCAAATGTCTTTATTTCAATGTATTACAGTATAATTCCTTCATGTGAGAGGTGGAGGGATATTTGGTATCAAAACCCAAGCTGGTAATCATTAAGTTGGAAGGTATAAGAAAACCACTGAGAACATATTGGCATGGCTGGTTGGCTCAGTGGTAGAGCATCGGCCTGGCTCATGGATGTGCTGGGTTTGATTCCTGGTTAGGGTAAACGGGAGAGGCAACTATATGCTTATTCACCCCTCTTCCTCCTCTCTATCTCTTCCTTCCCCTCCCACAACTAAGACCCCAGTGGAACAAGTTGGCTGAGCCCTGAGGATGGCTCCATGGCCTCACCTCAGTCGCTAAAATGGCTCCTATTGCAATGGAGCAGTGCCCCAGATGGATAGCATCACCCCCTATTGGGCTTGCTGGGTGGATCCCGGTCGGGGCATATGGGAGTCTCTGCCTCCCCGCTTCTCACTTCAGAAAAATACCAAAAAACCCCACTGAGAACATGTATGCCCAACAATAAGCATTGCATTGCATTGCATTGGTTAAATAAACCGTCATGACCCGTTATAGTAGGTACTGCATAAAGTAAGGGAAAGGATCTAGAAGATAAAGTAAGATTTGGAGACTAGTTGGTGTGATTAGTACTTTAATACAGTGTGTCCGTAAAGTTATGGTGCACTTTTGACCTGTGACCGATGGTGAAAAGAGGAAGAATGAGTTCCTTAACCAACACCTGGTAGTATATGGGCTGGTTCCTGAAGTAGAGGACACAGAAGTAGCAGGTTTGCATTGTGACCGATCAAAAGTGCACCATGACTTTACGGACACACTGTAGTTGCTCCTTTATCCCACTCTGCCTCTTTTCCTAGCATTGCCCAAATTCATTGTTTACAGTATCACAGAGTAAGGCTTCACAACGCTACTTTGGTCTTACCTTTTTACTTAATTACTAGCATGCCATTATTTTAGCAGCTGCATATTGTTGCAGTTCTAAAAGCAAATATGGAGCCCTGGACAGGTGATAGCTCAGTTGGTTAGAGCATCATGCCGCCCCTCGAAGGTTGTAGGTTTGATGCCCTGTCGGGACACATAAAAGTATCAACCAATGAATGCATAAATAGGTAGAACAAATTAATGTCCTCTCCCTTTAAAAAAAAAGTTGATAAATGGGTTTCAAAGCTGCTATTACTTGAGTTTGAATCAGTGTTTCACAACTGAAACCGGTAGGATAGTAGTTACACACTAAAAGAACATTTCAAAAATTAATGTGGGATTCTCAGCCTCCTGTGTGAGTCATCCTTCCCTACCTGATGATGTTTCTCGTGGTTTCTTCCTCAGCCGCCTTCTTCATCTGTTCATTTCTTGGACAAACTCATTTATTTACTTCCACACTCCTCTCTTCAGCAAGGAACCTTTAAACCCAACAATATAATGAACATTTCCAGTTGGATGTCTCCTAGGTATTTTAAATTCAAAATGCTTAGACTAATACCTTTCTATGTCCCCAAACCTGCTACTTCTGTGTCCTCTACTTCAGGAACCAGCCCATATACTACCAGGTGTTGGTTAAGGAACTCATTCTTCCTCTTTTCACCATCCTAGTCACCAGCATCTCACTGGTTTTATGCATCAATATTGGACTCAAATTCTGAATTCCTAGGCCCTGGTTGGTTGGCTAAGCGGATAGAGCGTCAGCCTAGCATGTGGATGTCTCCGGTTCAATCCCTGTTCATGGCACAAATGAGAAGAGACCATCTGCTTCTCTTCCCCTCCTTCACCGTCCCCCACACTCCGTCCCTTTTGTAGGCACAGGTTCAGCTCCTTGGCACTAAGAATAGCTCCATTGATTCAAGCATCAGCCCCAGACAGGGACTGCCAGGTGGATCCCTGTTAGAGCGCATGTGGGAGTTTGTCTATTTCCCCTCCTCTCAGTTAAAAAAATATAGATAAATAAGATACTTAAAATTTGGGTCCTGTCTGGATAGCTAGGATGGTTAAAGCATAGTCCAGAAGTGCAGAGGTTGCTGGTTAGATCCCTGGTCAGGGCATATACAGGAATAGATTAATGTTCCTGTTTCCCCTCTCCTTCACTTCCTACCCCTTCTTTTCTCTCTAAAATCAATAAAATAAACAATTAAAATAGATACCTAAAGCCTGACCAGGCGGTGGCGCAGTGGATAAAGCATCGGACTGGGATGCGGAGGACCCAGGGTCGAGACCCCAAGGTCGCCAGCTTGAGCGCAGACCCATCTGGCTTGAGCAAAAGCTCACCAGCTTGGACTCAAGGTTGCTGGCTCCAGCAAGGGGTTACTTGGTCTGCTGAAGGTCCGCAGTCAAGGCACATATGAGAAAGCAATCAATGAACCACAACGAAAAACTGATGATTGATGCTTCTTTCTCATCTCTCCCTGTTCCTGTCTGTCTGTCCCTATCTATCCCTCTCTCTGTCCCTGTAAAAAAATAAATAAATGGGTTCCTGAAATTAGCTAGCTGACTACTTGATTAAAAGGAGGGAAGTTTACTTCCTGACCTCAAAACGACCTGTGTACGTTACGCATTATCCAATAAAAATTTGGTGTTGTCCCAGAGGACAGTTGTGATTGGCTCCAGCCATCCGCAACCATGAACACGAGCGGTAGGAAATGAATGGATTGTAATACGTGAGAATGTTTTATATTTTTAATGTTATTTTTTTATTAAAGATTTGTCTGTGAGCCTTACGCAGCCATCAAAAGAGCACACCTGGTTC
Organism: Rhynchonycteris naso; assembly: GCA_037038555.1. Taxonomy (NCBI): domain Eukaryota; kingdom Metazoa; phylum Chordata; class Mammalia; order Chiroptera; family Emballonuridae; genus Rhynchonycteris; species Rhynchonycteris naso. The sequence continues at coordinate 247,517,137 of CM072998.1, forward strand.
GCGAGCCATAGGTTCCCGACCCCTTACCTACTTCAACAGCAGGACCAAGAATGTCCTCTGGAGATTTAAATTCTCTCAAGCTTAAGGGATCTTCAGATGGAAAAAAGCTCTATTCAAGCTACTGTTTTCAAATCTTAACACCAAAGAACTAGAGATCAAGGAACTTGAATCCCAGGACCTGAGGGCTGTCCTACACTTAATTCACTCCTTACTAGTGGCCAAGGTGTCCTCTGTAGACCCCATCTTCATAGACAGTCAGAGCCTCACCAGGAAGTACCTGTACAGCAACTCAAGTATTCTGTTGAGTGGTGAAAATTAAATTATTTTCTTAGGAAATAAATCTTGCCCTGGCCAGATGTCTCAGCTGGTTAGAACATTGACATTGTCCTGAAGCACAGAGGTTGCTGGTTCAATTCCCAGTCCGAGCACGTACAGGAACAGATCAATGTTCCTGTCTTTCTCTACCTCACTCTCTCCAGTCCTCTCTCACTAAAACCAATAAATAAAAATTTTTATATAAGAAAAGAATCTTTTCTGCACAACATTGCAACTTTGTATGGTTTTATAATAAGCTTATAGTTGTGAGGCCAATAAAATCCACCCCCAATTTCCTAAAAAAGAAAAAGGAAAAGATCCTGGTTGGAGAAAGATTCTACTGGCTCTGCTATGGAGGTAATTCCTTGCCACCCCCCACAAAAACACACAGTATACTTGGAGATCAGTATGGGAGTCATTGTGCTGGAGCTGTACTGGCAGCATGCTCCTAAGACCTATAAGAATTTGGTTGAGTTGGCTCGTCAAGGTTACTACAACGGTACCAGATGCCAGTCACTGAAGACTTCATGATCAAGGGAGGTGACCCAACAAGGACAGGTCAAGGTGGTACATCTATCATTGGCAAACAGTTTGAAGATGAACTTTATCCAGACTTGAAATTCACAGAGGCTGGAATTCTTGCAATGGCCAATGCAATGGTAACGAGTTCTTTGTGACCCTAGCTCCCACCTAGTGGCTTGATGGCAAACATATAATTTTTGGCTGTGTATGTCAGGGTAGAGGAATAGTGAAAAAAAAACTCCCAGGACCCCCATGTTAGCAATGTAAATATCACCAAAGCATATCCTTCTCAGTAGTCTTGCTGTTCTCTTGGGCATGCCAGGTCTCCTGATATGGCCCAGAGAACTAGCTTCCAGATGACCTGCAATGACACATAACTCTAAACTTTATTTTAGCCTTGCACATCATGGAGGTAGGGAAGCTTGGGGTCTTGGGTGAGTTAGAGATGAAAATGTATTTTAATAGAGTGCTTCTTTTCTCTCTTCCTGAAGCCTGGATACAGCATTGGCAGAAATGCCCATACATGATCATATACAGGTTACTGCTCACTGCAGATGACCCATACTCTTCTTTGTGCTGATACACCTGAAACAAAATGAAGCCAACTCCATCATTCTGCAGTGCCCAACCCAACTTCTTTTTGCAGAGATATATATTCTGGACTACACTGCAGTCTTTGGTAGCTGACAGCCACAGAATTAAATATCAAATAGTACCTATCAGCTTTCTGAACTCTGTGCACATCCTATTGCGGTCTCCTACATTGTTTTATATTCTCATATCTTGGCAGTACACTGTGGCACAAAGTACATGATTAATTTCAAGACAGAAACCTCAGAAATCATTTTCAACTCATTTATCATATCTAATTTGTCATCAGGCCCTGTAGATTTTTACCTCCAGCACTTTCTGAATCCATTCTCTTTGAACATTTTTATTTCTATTGCCTTCTTCCAAGCTTTATTTCTAATCCAGAGTACCACAGCAGCCTCCTAATCTACATTTCTGGTATCATCTGCCCACATCCATGGACCCTGCCATATCTTTCAGTTTTCAAGATCTATATATTGTGTTTTCTTTGCTTTAAGCCAGGTTTTTTCTAGACTACTGGTATCTGCTACGGTGTTTCTTTTCTTATTAAGTGAGAGATGAGGAGGCAGACAGATTCCTACATGCAACCCGACCGGGATCCACCCAGCAAGGCCCCTACAGGGCGATGCTCTGCCCATCCGGGGCTTGCTCTGTGCTTGGCAACTGAGCTATTTCAGCACCTGAGGTGAGGCCATGGAGCCGTCCTCAGCACCCAGGGCCAACTTCCTTGACCCATCTGAGTCATGGCTGCGGTAGGGGAGAGAAGGGGGGAGGGGAGAAGCAGATGATCGCTTCTCCTGTGTGCCCTGACCAGAAATTGAATATGAGACTTCCACATGCTGGGCCGACGCTCTATTGCTGAGTCAACTGGCTAGGGGTCTTTTCCTTTTTTTTTTTTAAATTATTTATTGTCTTTTGGAAAGAGAAACATCAAGCTGTTCCTGTATGTGCCCTGACCAGGGATCAGACCGGCAACCTCTGCGTATAGAGATGATACTCTAACCCAGTAGTCGGCAAAATCATTAGTCAATAGAGCCAAATATCAACAGTATGATGGAAATTTCTTTTGAGAGCCAAATTTTTTAAACTTAACTATATAGAGAGGTACATTGTTATTAGCTTAATTAGGGTACTCCTAAGCTGGCCAAAGAGCCGCATGTGGCTCGCGAGCCGCGGTTTGTCAACCACTGCTCTAGCCAACTGAGCTATCTGGCCAGGGCCCCGCCACAGTGTTTCTAACTGGTGTCCAATGTTGCTTGAAAGCAAGGCATATTTACAGGCAACCAAAGACATAAAAAGAGTTCCTGGAACTGTTTTTGCACCACATTGAAAACTGGTAGCTGCTCCCCAATAACCTAACTTGACAAAGATGCTATTAGGAGAATCTTGCTGCCTGCTAAGAATGAAACATCCATAATTAACCCATGACTTCAGTGAGTTCTTATGTATTTTTTTCTCTTGTTCTAAAATGGGCATTTTTGTCAGTTCCTAAATTTACTTGTTAAGTACTGTTAGGGGAAGGTCCTGGTATTTGTTTGAGAATGACATACCGTATTCCCTCATATATAAGACACCCCTTAATTATGGGTGCTGGATTTGAAAAAAATTGTATTACATAAAGTTATTGAACTCAAGTTTTATTCATCATAAAATTCATACAACTCATCACTATTAAAATTCTCATCAAAAAGCTTGTCCTCAGCCTGAACTGTGGTGGCGCAGTGGATAAAGCGTCAACCTGGGAACACTGAGGTCGCCAGTTCAAAACCCTGTACTGGCCTGGTCAAGGCACATATGGGAGTTGATGCTTCCAGCTCCTCCCCGCTTTCTCTCTTTCTCTCTCTCTCTCTCACTCTGTGTCTCCTCTCTAAAAAAATGAATAAAATAAAAAGAAATAAAAGTATGCTCTAGTTAATATTAAAAAAAAAAGAAAAAAAAAGCTTGTCCTCAGCTGTGTCTAATGACGAATCACTACCTTCATATATGGCCTCATCCTCAGTTCCATCTATGGCATTTGAAATGCCATACCTTTTTTGTGTGTGTCACAGAGACAGAGATAGAAACAGAGAGAGGGACAGATAGGGAGAGACAGGAAGGAGAGAGATGAGAAGCAACTTTTCTTTGTTGCAGTTCCTGAGTCATTCATTGATTGCTTTCTCTTATGTGCCTAGACCAGGGGGCTCCAGCAGAGTGAGTGACCCCTTGCTCAAGCCAGCGACATTGGGTTCAAGCTGGTGAGCCTTGCTAAAACTAGATGAGCCCACGCTCAAGCTGGTGACCTCAGGGTTTCAAACTGGGGTCCTCTGTGTCCTAGTCCAATGCTATATCCACTGTGCCACTGCCTGGTCAGGTAGTAACTTCTTTTTCATCAGCAATTCTTCTTGCCTCATGCTGAACCATCTTTGTGGACACAGGAATTCCAACTGCCCTTTGCTCTTCAACCTATATCTTCTTCTGTTTCCTCTCTAAATCAGGTCATTTTGCTGACTCACCTCTCATGGCCATCTCCCGTGGCATTTTCAGTAGGGTTTATCCTTCCCGTAGCCAGTCTTGGATTGAGTTCTCAGTTGTAGGAGGACCAAACTTACTATCAGCAGCACAATTTCCATTCACTTTTGCAAACTAGACCACTTTTACCTTGAATTCAGCACTGTAAAAAAACCTTTTCTGAGACATTTCTGGGCAGAACATGGCAAAATGTAACCTATCACAACCACACAATGGGAGAACATATTCGACAGCACGTCTGATAAGGGGTTAATAACTAAAATTTATAAAGAACTTATAAAACTCAACAACAGGAAGACAAACAATCCAATCAAAAAATGGGCAAAAGAAATGAATAGAAATTTCTCCAAAGAGGACATACAGATGGCCAATAGGCATATGAAAAAATGCTCAACATCATTAATCATTAGAGAAATGCAAATTAAAACCACAATGAGATATCACCTCACACCAGTCAGAATGGCACTCATCTGCAAAACAACACAGAATAAGTGCTGGCGAGGTTGTGGAGAAAAGGGAACTCTTCTGCACTGCTGGTGGGAATGCAGACTGGTGCAGCCACTATGGAAAACAGTTTGGAGATTCCTCAGAAAATTAAAAATCGAACTGCCTTTTGACCCAGCTATCCCACTTATAGGAATATACCCTAAGAACACTATAGCACTGTTTGAAGAGAAGAAATGCGCCCCCATGTTCGTGGCAGCATTGTTCACAATAGCGAAGATCGGGAACCAGCCCAAGTGTCGGTCAGAAGACGAGTGGATTAAAAAGCTATGGTACATATATACTATGGAATACTACTCAGCCATAAGAAATGATGACATCGGATCATTTATAATAAAATGGATGGTCCTTGATAACATTATACGAAGTGAAATAAGTAAATCAGAAAAAAAGAAAAACTGAGAACAGCATGATTTCATACATAGGTGGGACATAAAAGTGAGACTATGAGACATGGACAAGAGAGTGGTGGTTATGGGGTGGGGGGAGGGAGGGAAGGGTGGGATAGGGAGGAGGGGAGGGACACAGGGAAAACCAGATAGAAGGTGACAGAGGACAATTTGACTTTTGGTGACAGGTATGCAACACAATTGAATGTTAAGATAACCTGGAGATGTTTTCATTAAAAAAAATAAAATTAAAAAAAAAATGTAACCTATCATAATATATCAGTAACAAGTGCGAAAGAACGAATGTAAAGACAACTGCAAAAAGTGGGAAATGCAAGTAAAGAAAACTACAACAATGAGCGCAAATACAATGAGCGAGAAAAAGCGGGAAATGGAAATAAAATCAAATCTACAACCACTGTATAAGATGCACCCAGTTTTTAGATCCCAAATTTTAAAAAAATGGTGCATCTTATACATGGGGAAATATGGTATGTAATAAAAGTGAAGATATAAACAGTTTAACAAAAGTATGTTCCATTTCTTGTGGAATATCTAAACGCATGCTGCCTCATGCACAGACGGTAGTATTATTGTTTTTATTTTATTTTTATTTTTTATTTATTCATTTTAGAGAGGAGACACAGAGAGAGAGAGAGAGAGAAAGGGGGGAGGAGCTAGAAGCATCAACTCCCATATGTGCCTTGACCAGACCAGTGCAGGGTTTTTAACTGGCAACCTCAGTGTTCCCAGGTCGACGTTTTATCCACTGCACCACCACAGGTCAGGCAGTATTATTGTTTTTAAAAATAATATCATGAAATGCAAATGTACTTGTTTAACAAGTTAAAAAGTACTAAGTTCCAGCCCTGGCCAGGCAGCTCAGTCGGATAGAGCACTGTCAAGGTAAGCCAAGGTGCGAGTTAGATCCTCGTTAGGGCACATAAAAGAATCAGCCAATGAATGCATAAATAAGAACAAAAAATGTATGTTTCTCTCTCTCTGTTTCCCTTCCTCTCTCTCTCAAATCAGTAAGTAAAATTTAAAAACAAAGCAGTCTCATTGTGGCACTGTGGATAAAGCATTGACCTGGGACTCGGAGGTTTTATATCTTTTTTTTTTAAGAGACAGAGAGAGATAGAGACAGACAGACAGGAAGGGAAAGAGATGAGAAGCATTAACTCATAGCTGGCAGCACCTTAGTTGTTTATTGATTGCTTTCTCATGAGTGCCTGGGGGGGGGGGTGTTTCCTGCCAAGCCAGTGACCCCTTGCTCAATCCCACGACCTTTGGGTTTCAAGACAACAATCTCTCTCAGGTTGGTCTAGCCCAGCCCCACGCTCTATCCTCTGTACCACCACCTGGTCAGGCTGATGTCCCAGTTTTGAAACAAGGAGGTTTCCGGCTTGAGCACAGGGTTCTCAGCTTGAGCAAAGGAACATGGACATGATCCCATGGTCACTGGCTTGAGCCCAAGGTGGCTGGCTGGGTTGGAGCACACACATACCCCCCTCAAGGCACGTATATGAAGCAATCAATGAACAACTACAACTAAAGTACCGCAACTATGAATAGATGCTTCTCACTTCTCTCCCTTCACCCCCCTTCTCTCGCTGCCCCCTAAAATTAAAAAATAAAACCCCCACTGGCCTGCCCAGGCGGTGGCGCAATGGATAGAGCATAGGACGGGGATGCAGAGGACCCAGGTTCCAGACGGCGAGGTTGCCAGCTTGAGCGCGGGCTCATCTGGCTTGAGCAAAACAAAGAAAAGCTCACCAGCTTGGACCCAAGGTCGCTGGCTCGAGCAAGGGGTTACTGGGTCTGCTGAAGGCCCCGGGTCAAGGTATATGTGAGAAAGCAATCAATGAACTAAGAGGTCCCAATGAAAAACGGATGATTGATGCTTCTCATCTCTCTTTGTTCCTGTCTGTCTATCCCTCTCTGATTCTCTCTGTCCCTGTAAAAAAAACAAACAAAAAACCCCGCTGAGCTCCAAAGAAAGTTTTTTTCTTATAATGATCAAGCGGCCTACTAAACCTAATCTCCAACCCATAGTAAGTGTTCTGTGGCGTCTGAAAACCCCCTGAAAGCAAAGACCCTGGCAGGAGTTCTGGGTTCCAGTTGTAGCTTTGACCAACTTTACGACTCACACCTCGCTGGATCTGTTTCCCTTCAGTAAAATGCGGCGGAAATAGGGGTTGGATCTGGAAGGTGTATCAGACGTAAGTATCCTCTAACTCCCAGAGTCGAATTACAGAAGTCACGAAAAGCACGCTGGAGCTCCCACTTTTTTGGTAAGGGCGGCCAGGGGGAGGGGCGGCCCCGAGTCTAGCCGCCTTGCTGCCGGCTCAGGCCCAGGCGTACCAACTTAAGGCACCCGCCGCTCTCGGCTCCCGGCACTCTGGTTCCCGGGCTGCCCCGGGAACGCGGTTGGTGGAGACACCGAAGAGGGGCGGGTCAGGAAGTGGGGGCGCGGCGGCTGGGAGCCTGCCTTGGGTGACCGAGTGGTTCGTACCGCGGAGGGCTAGAGCCGCATCGGTGTCCCCTACCTCTGCGGAGACGATGGCGGAGGAAAAAGGTGACGGCTTCGGGGTCCTGCACCCCAACTGTCTCCCCGGGTCGTGGGGAAGGGTCAGGGGTGCGAGGGGCCCGGAGGCCTGGGCTATAGGCGACCGCGCGGGGCAGAGTGGGGGAGGTTTGTGGGAAAATTTAGAGGGAGCCGAGGGAATGGCCCGAAGTTTGTCGGCGGAAGTGGAACTAAAAGTTGGGAATCGGCTGTGGGAAGCAAAAGTTGTGGGGGAAGTTGTTGAGAGGGAGGGCTGTAAGCAGGAAATTTATGGGGTGGGGGACGTTGTTTGAGAAGATGTAGGTTTAGGCACTATGTGCCTGCTTGAAAGCAATAGTCCTTTGACCAGGTGCGCTTCATCCTGAGTGCGCCCTTTAGTGAGGTCAGGCTACAAAACCACCAGGTGAGGGTTTCCCGCGCCAAGCGTGAGAAAAGAAGCGGGATAAACAAGGAAAGGTGAATTGGGTGAGGATGAACAAGCAGACACTGAAGAAAGCCAAGTTCACTTCCAGCAGGGGTCGGGAACCTATGGCTCGCGAGCCAGATGCGGCTCTTTTAATGGCTGCATCTGGCTCCCAGACAAATCTTTAATAAAAAAAAATAACGTTAAAAAATATAAAACATTCTCATGTATTACATACAATCCATTCATTTCCTACTGCTCATGTTCATGGTTGCGGGTGGCTGGAGCCAATCACAGCTGTCCTCCTGGACAACACCAAATTTTTATTGGATAATGCATAAAGTACCTGGGTCCTTGTGTGGCTCTCACGGAATTACATTTTAAAATATGTGGCGTTCATGGCTCTCTCAGCCAAAAAGGTTCCCGACCCCTAACTTACAGGTTAGAAGGAGATTGCAAAAGTAGAAGGACTGTAAGTAGTTAGGTATTCAGAGGCCTGGAGTGCTTTGAGGGTGAAAGTGTTTGGATGGAGAAAGCTTTCCATGGCCCCACAGGGCCAGTGCCAAGAAATTAATTCTTCCAGCAGTATTTAGTCATAGAAAATGATAGGTGTGAGAAAAAAATGGGAATGGGGAGGAACTTAGAGAAAACTATTATAGGAAGCATTCATGGCATAACAACTTCATGATACCCATACTAGTTTCAGGAACAGTTATATATGATGGTGTCACTTGACTGGGCAGTTTTCATTTTCGTGGAAAACTTAGTAACTTTTTATCATTGAGTGCAGTTATGAATATGATCTATTTAGATTTTTAAACCTTATTGAACCAAGAGTGCAAGAGAGGGTTTCAAGAATTCAGTGGAAAGCGATTTTTAAAAAATTGTAAGAAGTGTTAGCTGTTTGTGACTTGCTGCCTTGCCTTTATGTTCACACTGGCTTCATATTTGCCTTCTGTACATTGAGTTTTCAGCGTGTTCAAACTGGTTTAAATTTAAAACACTGCACCTAGAAACAGCTTTAAAAACAAACCTATTTGTGATTGGTAAAAAAGAATGTGATTCCATTTGTTGCTTTGGCTTTATCTTTGGTTGTAGTATATTATTAAAACACTTTTTTTCTTTTCTAACTAATTGCAAATCTCTGGGAGTAGGTTGATAGCTTGTATGTTTCCATGAGCCCTTTTCACGCTTGTTAAAGCAGTGATATTCAATGTGTGTGCGGCAAGAATTCTAAAAACATGCCAATACCTGATTATTTAGTCAAGGACACTGACCTCTTTTCTCTTAGATTGTCAAATAAAAAAAATGACAACAGCCAAGACAACACACAACATTAGCCATCCAGTGTGAATGAATCAAAATTAAACCATTCTTTTTTTGTCAGATTAGCTACATATATATCTCATATATATACATATTTGAAAGGCAAACTCTCATTTCCTCGTCAATACATTGAAGAATTCCTCTTTTTTTACTCTTAATTGTGTTGAGTGCAGAAAATCCCCACCATACATATCATCTTAATTTTATACCCAACAAAAGATAGAAGAAACTTGCCTCCAGTCTTTCTGGGGAACATGGGGGGGGGTAGTGTAAACAATCCAGCACCACAGCTTAACAGCCTTTTGCAACCTAATCAGGCAAGTGAGGTGAGGGGTTGGGCAGACTGTCAGCTTACAGCCAATTCCCCACACCTGTCCCCCCAAAATCTAAACTCCAAAAACCCTGTTGGTTTTTTGGTCCCCAACAGGCACATGTTTCTCTGGAATACCATAGGGTGCACCTAGTGCCCTGGTGAACACTTTGAGAACCACTGGCCTAGGCTGTTCAGGTCCCAGGTCTGAAACCCCAAAGTTTCCATCTTGAGCACAGGCTCTTCCAGCTTGAGCCCAAGGTCATGAGCAAGGAAGGGGTCACTGGCTTGGCTTGAGCCGCTTCCCCCAAGGCAGGTATGAGAAGCAATCAATGAACAACTAAAGTGCCACAATTAGGAGTTGATGCTTGTCATCTCTCTCTCTTCCTGTCTATCCTATTTCATATATATATATATATATGTAGCTAATCTGACAAAAAAAGAATGGTTTAGTTTTGATTCATTCACACTGGATGGCTAATGCTACTGCTTTGGCCTTTGTTACTTATCCACTTACAGATTCTTGGCTTTGTTTATCAGTTATCAAGTTATGAGATCAATATAAAGAAAACAAGGTGAAATATGCATCGAATCAGATTGATTACATGGGATGGGCCAAGTAACAAATTAGGGACAAAGTTGAAGAGATTGGCTAAAATGAATACTGTATTTCCCAAGTTGTACTTCCTGCTTCCTGAAAGCATGTTCACTTTTTTTGCTTTCTGAAATTGGCATGTTAAAATCAGTGCATGCATTTAATGTGATAATTATTTTTCACTTAAAAATCATACTAGATAATATCTTAAAATATATGGCCTATAAGAATTAAGAAAATAAAGCATTATAGATCCTTTGTAGTATCTGTATGGTTTTTATCATTACTAATACAGTTATTTTTTTCTTTCTGTGACATAGAGAGTGAGAGAGGGACAGACATGAAGAGAGAGATAAGAAGCATCAAGTCTTTGTTGCTGCTCCTTAGTTGTTCATTGATTGCTTTCTCATATGTGCCTTGACCCCAGAGGGAGGGGTTCTACAGCAGAGCAAGTGACTACTCCTTGCTCAAGCTAGCAATCTTGGGCTCAAGCCAGAGACCTTGGGCTTCAAGCCAGTGACCTTTGGGCTTAAGCCAGTGACTATGGGGTCATGTCTATGATCCCACGCTCAAGCCAGCGACCCTATGCTCAAGCTGGTGAGCCTGCACTCAAACTGGCGACCTAGGGGTTTCAAACCTGGGTCTTCTGCGTCCCAGTTCAACACTCTATGCACTGCGCCACCACTTGGTCAGGCACTAATACAGATTCTTGAGAGATGACTGTTAAGATTTGTGTGCTTCATAAATTATTTTAGAAACAAATTTTTGTATAAGTTGTACTTTTATAAATAAAAATCCATGTATGTGCACAGAGAACACTTTATTAAAGTCCCTATAAAGTGACTTATAAAGAATTTTTTAAAAAGGAAAATGATAGCTTTTTGTAAAGAATACTTTTTTTATGTGAACACTTCCCTCCCAGTTTATCTTAAATATGTACTTCTAGATTCTGTCTCATAAAAAGACTTTTTAACCCATTGGTCACCATACTTTTGTTAACTACCTCAATATATTTGTTAACTTGATTTCTGAACTTATCCAATTAAATTTATTTTTAAATCCAGTACTATTAATGTGTTTAGCATGCACATGTAACTACTAAGTAAACTTCTTATGGCTATTTTTTCCTTGTATACTTTTTAAATAAAATTATAAACAATCACTGTGAAGACTTTATTTGGCTTTACATAAACTTCATTCTTGTTGGTCTAACATTTGCTTTAATCCTTAGAAAGGAAAAATTAAAAGAACCTCATGAAGAAGGAATATAATGGATATTAGTTGACCCAGATTTGTATGCAAAACAACCTCAAAATTGACAGTATGGCTTTTCTAAAAATGTCATTTTATGATATATTCAGTGGCTTCACTACTTAACGTGACTACACAAATATAGTATAGAAATGGTTAAAAATTAGCCTGACCAGGCGGTGGCGCAGTGGATAAAGCTTCGGACTGGGATGCGGAAGACCCAGGTTCGAGACCCTGAGCTCGCCAGCTTGAGCGCGGGCCCATCTGGTTTGAGCAAAAAGCTCGTCAGCTTGGACCCAAGGTCGCTCGCTCCAGCAAGGGGTTGCTTGGTCTGCTGAAGGCCCGTGGTCAAGGCACATGTGAAAAAGCAGTCAATGAACAACCAACGTGTTGCGACGGTAACGAAAAACTAATGATTTATGCTTCTCACCTCTCTCCATTCCTGTCTGTCTCTCCCTCTCTCTGATTCTCTCTCTGTCCCTGTAAAGAAAAAAAAAAAAAGAAATGGTTAAAAATTAGACTAGTCAAACTTAAGCCACAAAATATATAGGTTTTTTTTTCTCCCTATGTCAGTGTTTAATTTTGGTGAACATGAATTTACTTTGATGCTATTTTGAAATATATATATATTTTGTGTGTTTGTATGAGACAGAGAGAGGGACAGATAGGGACAGACAGAAAGGGAGAGAGATGATAAGCATCAATTCTTCATTGCGGCTCCTTGGTCTCCTTAGTTGTTCATTGATTGCTTTCTCATATGTGCCTTGACCCTGGGAGCTACAGCAGAGTGAGTGACCCCTTGCTCAAGCCAGCAACATAGTGCTTCAAGCCTGTAGCCTTTGGGCTCAAGCCAGTGACCATGTGGGTCATGTCTATGGTTGATCCCACATTCAAGCTAGCAACCCCGCACTTAAGCTGGTGAGCCCCCGCTCAAGGCGGGGAACCAGTGATCTCAGGGTTGGATCCTGGGTCCTCCGCATCCCAGTCCAATGCTCTATGCACTGCATCCCCGCCTGGTTAGGCTGAAATATATTTTATTCATTTTCTACAGTAAAGTTAGAGAACAATCCATCTAATTGGCAACAGTACTGTAGCTGATTTATTCCTCCTTTTTTTGTTTTTTAGTGAGAGATTGAAAGAGAGAGGGAGGGAGAAAGAGAAACAGATGGAGACAGAGAAAGACAGGGAGAGAGACGAGAAACATCAACTTGTAGTTGAGACACTTTAGTTGTTCATTGATTCCATCTCACACACACCTTGACCAGGGGATCCAGCCAAACCAGTGACTCCTTGCTCAACCACCTGGTCAGGCCATTTCTCCTTTTTTTACTTCTCTCTTAGGTTCATATTTCATTGCCAAAAACTATCACTAAAAGTAAAGACTCTGACCAAGTGGTGGCATAGTGGATAGAGCATTGACTTGGGATGCTGAGGACCCAGGTCTGAAACCCTGAGGTCGCCAGCTTGAGCGCAGGCTCACCAGTTTGAGCATGAGGTCACTGGCTTTAGCAAGGAGTCACGGGCTCAGCTGCACCCCCCTCCCCACAGTCGAGTCATATTTGAGAAAGCAGTCAATGAACAACTAAAGCGATGCAAAATAAAAAGGTTTCTTAGCCCTGGCTGATAGCTTGATTGGTTAGAAGAGCTATCAGCCAAAAGGGCAGAGGCTTTCAGTTCAATCCTGATCAGGGCACATATAGGAACAGATCTGTTTTCCTGTCTCTCTTCCTCTTTCTCTCACTAAAATCAGTAAATGAAAAGACTACTTCTATAAGGAGGAGATAAATTCTTGTACCACCTTATAAACTTTTCAAGACACTCAGTAACTACACAACAGCAAATTCTACCCCATAAGATAATTAGTTCTAAGGAGGAAAAGTAGTTATGTTGACTAGAGTAAATTCCCACTTAATTTGGAATTAGTTACCTGGTTTGAAAATACCTTTTGTATTACATTTTTTTAATTGGCTATATAAAGGATAGACAGTTTAATACTGGGAAATTTTATGAGATTTTCCCAATATAGGGATATTTGTAGGTTCCGCCTCTTTTGTTTTTTGGATTTTTAGATTTTATTTATTGATTTTTAGAGAGAGGAGAGGGAGAGAGGGAAACGGAGGAGGGAGAAGCAGGAAGCATCAACCCATAGTAGTTGCTTCCTGCATGTGCCTTGACCAGGCAAGCCCAGGGTTTTGAACTGGCAACCGGTGTTCAAGCTGGACGCTTTTTTTTTTCTTTTTGTATTTTTCTGAAGCAAGGAGCGGCAGACAGACAGACTCCCACACGCTCCCGTCCAGGATCCACCTGGCAAGCCCACTCGGGAGCGATGCTCTGTCCAACTGGGCTGTTGCTCCATTGCAACCGCAGCCATTCTAGCACCTGAGATGGAGACCATGGAGCTGTCCTCAGCGTCTGGGCCAGCTTTGCTCCAATAAAGCCTTGGCTGCAGGAGGGGAAGAGAGAGATAGAAAGAAAGGAGAGGGAGAAGGATGGAGAAGCAAATGGGTGCTTCTGCTGTGTGTTCTGGCTGGGAATCGAACCCAGGACTTCCACATACTGGGCCGATGCTCTACCACTGAGCCAACCAGCCATGGCCAGGTCAATGCTTTATCCACTGCACCACTGCAGGTCAGGCTCAGCCTATTTCTAATACTCAAGTCTATAAGACTGGTGAATGATAATAGTACCACAGCATTGTGAAATTCTGCAGAATTATTAAAAAAATGAAGTATAGTTTTATGATCAATGTATTTTATTATATTTTGATTTAAAAAATTGTTAGTCCATGAATTATACATGTAACTAGTAGGTGATTAGGGTAATATTTGATTAGTTACATAATAGTTTGTTTCCTAATCATAGAAAAGTGTTTAATCATTCTAGGTTAATTTGAAAATAGGGTCATCTCAAAAGAAGAGCTAATGGGTTTATCAATAAGAATGAAAGCACATATTGGAGGCAGAACCTATATTGTCTTTTTGTAGGGAAGCAGTTTTGTGGTGAGTGCTAAAATAATTATGGAAAAAGTTACCTTTGGTATTAAAAGGTCTTCGTGTGATATTTTTCTTAGTATAGTAAAAGTTAATTATTTGGGATACAGACAGAATAATTTGATACACATTGCAATAACTTTTCAAATATTTTAAGGACCAGCTATAGAACTGCGCCAAAGAAAAATACCAAAGTCTTCAGAAGATAAAATGTCTGGCAAAGAAGAGAAAATTGATGACATTCTAGTTCCTGAAAGACCTCCAAAATGTAAGTTTAATATATATATATATATATTTTTACAGGGACAGAGATAGAGTCAGAGAGAGGGATAGATAGGTAGACAGACAGGAATGGAGAGAGGTGAGAAGCATCAATCATTAGTTTTTCATTGCCGTCACAATACCTTAGTTGTTCATTGATTGCTTTCTCACATGTGCCTTGACCACGGGCCTTCAGCAGACCGAGCACCCCCTTGCTGGAGCCAGCAACCTTGGGTCCAAGCTGGTCAGCTTTTGCTCAAGCCAGATGGGCCTGCGCTCAAGCTGGCAACCTCAGGGTGTCGAATCTGGGTCTTCCGCATCCCAGTCCGATGCTCTATCCACTGATCCACCGCCTGGTCAGGCATAAGTTTAATATTTTAAATGCATAAAAATATTTTGTGAATAAAATGTGGTGAGACCAGTCAACTTACTAGATATTACTGTAGAACAGCCTGTAAGTCTCACTCATTTACAATAGACATTTATTTATAATTAACATTACATAGCTGAAGATGGCTGATTTAGCTTTATGTGTCACAAAGGAACAGCCCTATATATGGGGCATGTGTTTCTTGTGGCCAAGGAAAGAGCAGGCTAGCAGCAGCATCATGCAGTGTCTCTTAAAGTTTCTGCTAACTGGCACACTGACACTTGTATTTATATTTTATTGGCCCAAGGAAGTCATATAATCAATCCAGAAAATGGAATTGGGAAGTATACTCTTGACTACATGGAAGCATTACAAGCCATGGTGGACAGGGATGAATAATCATTTTATAGGAAAGGAAAAAGTAGTTTGGAATAATGGCAATCTACCGCATTCTGTCTTTTTGATCATAAATATTTTCTTTTATTTCTCAGACAAAATATATTTGCTACTTACCGTACCCCAAAGAAGACACTCAGTCATATCCAGTCATGGCATCAGTCTTAAAGCCCAAGTTCTTAACTACAGCAGGGTCCAGTATGACTCAATCTGATCTAGAGATTTATAAATTGAAAAGACAAGTTATCTGCTTTGTGTCATGGGTCCCCAAGACCACCCCCATGTTCTGAAATTAACTAGAAGGACTCACAGGTGTCAGAATAGAGTCTCAGTCACAGCTCTGATTTACTCTAATTGTAATGATTTGCTACAATGAACAATACAAATCAAAGTCAGCAAAGAGAAAAGGCTTATGGGCTGAAGTTTGTAAAAAACTAGGTACAAGCTTCCAAGGTTTCTCTTCAAATGGAGTCAGGCAGGATGTTCTTAATTCTTTCAGCGTTTCAAATTTTAACATTGGTAGCCTTGTCTACCAGGGAAGCTCATTAGTGATTCTGCTCAGGGTTTTTAGTGGCAGCTGGTTTTGTACCTACTCCATACCAAAATTCTAGACTCCCAGAAGGAAAGTAGTAGCATGAACCACATGACATTTTTTTTGTTTTTGTTTTGGACAGAGACAGACAATCAGAGAGGGTCAGATAGGGACAGACAGACAGGAAGGGAGAGAGATGATAAGCATCAGTTCTTCATTGCAGCATCTTAGTTGTTCGTTGATTGCTTTCTCTTGACAAGGGAGCTACAGCAGAGCAAGTAACCCTTTGCTCAAGCCAGTGACCTTAGGCTTCAAGCCATTGGCCTTTAAGCTCAAGCCAATGACCATGGGACCATGTCTATGATCCATGCTCAAGCCAGTGACCCCACGCTCAAGGTGGTGAGCCTTGCTTAAACCATATGATCCTGTGCTCAAACTGGTGATCATTGGGGTTTCGAACCTGGGTTCCTGGCGTCCCAGTTTGACGCTCTATCCACTGTGCCTCCACCTGGTCAGGCTCATTGGTTAATTCTTGTATGTGTCCTGACCCAGGATCAAACCTGCAACCTTGGCATATTGGGAAGATGCTCCAACTGAGCTACCCGCCATTCAGGTCTGAAAATGATATAATTCCCTAACTTTCTTGTTGCAGGAAGCAGGCTCTTAGAGGGGTATTTTTCTTGAGAAGTGACTCTGTTTGTTTTGTCTGTGGGGGAAGTGAATATTTGTGATTAATATGACAAACACTAGTGGACCCTTTTATTGCTCCCAAATGTTTGCTCCCTTCCCCGAAAATAGGTTGTACTTTTCTTCCCATTTTCATGTGATTTGAAGTCTCTCTCTCTGAAGTATACTTCCCTACCCTGTTATCAGCCTTGTCATTATGACTTGTCTGGGCCAGAAGAATATGAGTAGAAGTAGCAGTGTACTAGTTCTGACCAGAAACTGTAAGAGGCATTGTATGATTCTGCCTGTTCTCCTCTTTTCCTTTCATGAGAACAACATATCCCAAATAAGCATCGATTCCAGTCTGGAACTCTGAAGAGGATACAAGGAGAAGAGGTACAGCTAATTTGAAGTCTGGAATCGGGTAGAAAGTTACTACTACCTGAAACCCAAAAGTAACGAGATTGAGATATAAACCTTTATTTTATAAGCCACTGATAGTTGGGGTCACTTTTTTTTTTAATCATAGTAAAGCTAACTTGTAGAGTGGTCACTTAAAGCATTTGGAAAAATACAGGATAAGAAAGGTAATTAAACAATTTAGATATAACCACTATAAAATAGTATTTTAACTGTAACTATAAAAATGTATTTAGGATAAAAAAATGTATTTAGGATATAAAATGTAGAAAATAGAGAAAAGTATAATAAGAACAAAATATATGAATAATTCCAATAGATATAACTACTCTTAGAATTTTGACAAATGTTACGTTCTTTCCATTATACTTTTGCTCTTTGTGAAATTAAATCCTGCATTTCTTAACATGTCACTAGCTTTTTCCTGTGCTTTAAATATTATTTAATTATGCCCAATATAATTGATATTAACATTTATGTAGTGTTCTGTTTCTTTTTTGGTGCATAATCAGCATCTTACTAATGAAGGCACTGGAGCACAGAAGTTACTGATTAGACTGGTTCATGATGAACATAACTTAATTGGAAGTTAGATTGTTTATATTTTAGTTTTCCAATTAAAATGATAAATTTCTAAGGCAATAATTTCCAGGGTCTCGAGCTCTTTATTTTTTCTAAAATATGTCAATTTATGTCAAACACTGATAGCTTGATTCCGTCTTTTACTCTTTATAAAAAACTTTCAGAAACAAAATATTTAATATTAATGTCAGGCATTCATATAAAGATGCTCCTTAACTTACAGTAGGGTAAAGTCCCATCAACCCATCTTAAGTTGGAAATATCATAACTAGAAAATGCACTTAATACTACACTGTAGACCTGACCAGGCGGTGGTGCAGTGGATAGAGTGTTGGACTGGGATGCGGAAGACCCAGGATCGAGACCCTGAGCTAGCCAGCTTGAGCGCGGGCTCATTTGGCTTGAGCAAAAGCTTGCCAGCTTGGACCCAACATCGCTGGCTCCAGCAAGGGGTGTCTCAGTCTGCTGAAGGCCCGTGGTCAAGGCACATGTGAGAGAGCAATCAATGAACGACTATTGTGTCATAACGGCAACGAAAAACTAATGATTGATGCTTCTCATGTCTCTCTGTTCCTGTCTGTCTGTCCGTATCTAACCCTCTCTCTGACTCTCTCTCTGTCCCTGTAAAAAAAAAAAAATACTACATACTACACTATAGTGTGTCAGTTGTGATCACATGTCTGACTGGGAGCTGTGGCTCTCTTCTGCTGTCCAGCATCGCGAGAGAGTATCATACCATGTATCTCTAGCTCGGGGGAAAGAAATCAAAATTTAAAATTTGAAGTACAATTTCTACTGAATGTGTATTGCTTTCGCACCATTTTAAAGTCAAGAAATTGTAAACATAAGTGTCTGTATAAGACTTAGTTAAATATATTCTACTAATAGCACTTGCTAATTAGGATTAGTTTGATATTGTTTAAGATTTAATTAAAAATAACACTGAAGATTAAAAAGATCCACGTTCAGAAAATTTGAAGAACTTTGTCAAACTGCTGCCACAGGTAAGGTTTTTTATTATTTTTTACTGAGTTCTTACTATATTCCAGGCCAGATGCTTTACATGTGCTATTGGAAACTGTAATTAAAAATTTTTTTATCATGCTCATAGTAATATTTGATTTATTGCATAGTGTTTTTCAAGCATTTTGAATATAATTCATGTTAATTGAGTGATATCTAACTAGTCCTTAATGTCTCTAGTATACTGTGCAAACTAATATTTATGAAATAATGTCCTGAAAATAGGTAAGATTTTAGTTTAGCCAAACTAACAAATCAACAAGTTGATTTTTTTTTTTTTCTGAAGTGAGAAGCGGGGAGGCACACAGACTCCCACATGTGCCTGACTGGGATCCACCCGTCAAGTCCACTAGGGGGCAATGTGCAACCGGAGCGCCATTCTAGCACCTGAGGTGAGGCCATGGAGCCATCCTCAGCGCCTAGGCCAACTTTTTGCTCCAGTGAAGCCTTAGCTGTGGGAGAGAAAGGGAGAGAGAGAAAGAGAAAGGAGAAGGGGAAGGGTGGAGAAGCAGATGGGCGATTCTCCTGTGTGCCCTAGCCAGGAATTGAACCTGGGACTTCCACATGCCGGCCCGATGCTCTACCAACGAGCCAACCAGCCAAGGCTGATTTTTTTTTTGAGAGAAAGAAAGACAAGCAGGAAGGGAGAGAGAGGATGAGAGGCATTTACTCATAATTGCTTTCACTTTAGTTGTGCATTGATTGCTTCCTAGAGAGGGAGGAGAGAGAGAGTGAGAAGCATCAACTCGTAGTTGCTTTTACTTTAGTTCCACATTGAGCTTCTCATATGTGACTTGATGGGGCGTGCCAGTGTCCCCTTGGTCAAGCAAATGTCCTTGGGTTTTTATGCCAGTGACAGATGGGCTCAAAATGGTGAATTGTGGGATTGTGTGGACAGTTCCCCTGCTCAATCCAGCGACCTCATACTGACGAACCTGCACTCAGAGCTAGCGATCGCAGCGTTTTGAATCAGTGACCTCAGTGTTCTGGGTTGACACTTTATCCACTGCACCACCACTGGTTAGGCCAATAAATTGGTTTTTATAAACTTTTAGTCATTCAGTAACAGAACACTGGGCTTTCAGCCCTTCAACTCGTGCTTATGTGTAGCCTTTTTTTTAATGTTTATTTAATCTTAATAGCTTTAGCAGGACTAAATCATCCTGTGTGTAGAAAATTCAAATTAATTTTATGTTATTTAATCAAGAAGTTGTTACATATATATAACTGTTATATATGGTCTTTTAAATACATAATCAACAAAAGTCATTGAATTGTACACATGTCTATAATTTGGCCCTGGCCAGTTGACTCAGTGGATAGAACATCAGCCTGGTGTATGGACATTCCAGGTTCAATTCCCATTGGGGCACATAGGGCAGTAAATATCTTCTCTACCCCTCCCTATCCCCCTTCTTTTCTTCTTTTTCTCCCACAGCCAGTGGCTCGATGGGTTTGAACATAGGCCCCTGGGTGCTGAGGACAGTACCTAGGTCCAAGCATCAGTCTCAGGCACTAAAAGTAGCTCAGTCAATTTGAACATTGGCCCTAGACAGGGGTTGCTGGGTAGATCCTGGTTGGGACACATGTGGGAGTCTGTCTTACTTTCTTCCCTCTTCTCACTTAAAAAAAAAAGTCTATAGTTTATAGTATGAAATTATTCCTCAAGAAAGAAAAAAGTTATTTGATATGGAAAACATATTAGTAGTAATTCTGAATGAACCTGTTTATTCTTTAGATATTTGGTAGTACATTTCACTTATTTCTTTTTTAAGTTAATAGATTTTAATTTTAAAACTATGTTCAATTTATAGAAGAAATGAGCAGATAGGTGCAGAGTTCTCATGTTACAAAACCCCCACCACACCAACACAGTCTTCCTTATTATTTAATATTACTATGGCACATTTGTTACAATTAATAAGCCAATATTGATACATTATTTTAAACCAAAGTCCATATTTTATTCATATTTTCTTAGTTTTTACCTAATGTCCATTTTCTGTCCCAGGATCCCATCCAGGAGACATTACATGTAGTTGTCATGTCTTCTTATATTCCTCTGGGCTGTGACAGTTTCTCAGGCTTTCCTTGTTTTTGAGGACCTAGTCAGTGTTGAGGAGAATTGGTCAGGTATCTTGTAGGATGCCCGTCTATTGGACTTTGTCTGCTGTTTTTCACAGGATTAGACTAGGTTGATGGGTTTTGGGGAGGAAGACCACAGAGTTAGAATGCCATTTCATCATGTCATATGAAGTGTGCGTACTACCTTTTGATTACTTTTTTTAATAGAAGTTTATAAATATAAATATCATCTCACCTACATCTGATTACTTTTACTATGCTTTTTCAGATGTATTCTTTCAGCGCTTTGCAAAGATTTTCATTGGCTGTCTTGCAGCAGTTACGAGTGGGATGATGTATGCTCTCTATTTGTCAGCATACCATGAACGGAAATTCTGGTTTTCCAACAGGCAGGTAAGAGGAAAGACTTTTAAGCATATGAAAGCTATCTTAGTATTTAATATTAATTTAAGTAATGTGCTTTCTAGGGAGGCAAAATCTGTGCGTGATAAGTGCTTTCTTATTTATAGCCATTAAAAACAAAATGGTATAAAAGCTGTTTTGAAACACAGTATCAACCTTGAAAATTTTAATAGAATTTCTTTTAAGGCCTTAGAATAGCAACTGTGATAGTGCTTTTCTTCATGCAATTAATTTATCAGGGACTTTGGTGGCAGTGAAATGATATGGAGTTTAGTCAGCTCTTTAGTTTTCGGAAACAATCTGTCAATTTCAGCATCAAAATATACATATATTTTTTTATTGATTGATTTTTAGATAGAGGAGAAGGGTGGGAGAAAAGTGGAAAGCATCAACTCGTAGTAGTTGCTTTCTATAGGTGCCTTGAATGGGCAAGCCCTGGGTTTCAAACCTGCAACCTCAGCATTCCAGGTTGACACTTTATCCCTGTGCCACCGCAGGTCAGGCCCAAAATATATTTTTATATCACATGATTAGAATGTCTTTTTTGAGGGGGAATGGCTAACAAGCATAATAGTATTTATTGAGATGCTGCTTCATATTAGTATGTTCAGTGTTTGGTTTTAAATCATGTCCATTCCACATACTCTTTTTTTTTTTTCTTTTTTTTTCACATACTCTTTAATCACTGTAATTCCTAATTCATTTGGCTTTTGATAAGTTTGTTTGTAGCTTACCGTCATAATCAGATATATCTGTATTATATATTGACAATGTTCATGGTGTTACCATTTGACTCTAAAGAGCTTTTCTTTCTTGTTTTAGCCCAAACTGTTTTGTTGTTGTTCTTATTTTTGAGCAAGTAGTTAAGTTGACTAAATATTTGTAAGCCATTGATTTACCTACTACCACCAAAACATTTAACTGAAAAATCACATATATTGGTTTGACAAAAGCTGTTATTATAGCATATTGTGTTTCTTTTAAAATATTATGCATATTAACTGTTAGTAGTTCTCAATACTGGATGTACAATAGAATCATCTGGGAGCTTTCAAAAATATAACCTCTCTCACAGATTTGTAGATGGAGGGGAAGCGGAGTATCTAGGGTCAGTATTGAACAAAATATTTCTAAATGATTCCATGTGTAGGCAGCACTGAGAACAACCAGCGGTTTGACAAGATAGAGCTGCAACTCACTGTTGAGTTGGCCCGCCTCCACTTGAATGTGCACTTTGTGCTTCTTTCACAGTGGTGCCCTTGCCCTGGCCCCTTTCTTTTTCTTTACTTGAATAAAACTTGCTTTATTCTCAAAGAAAAAAAAAAAGAGAGAAAGAAGGAAGGAAGAAAGAGAAAGAAAGAAAATTATAGAAGACATTTACCAAAAACATTGTTTTTCAAAGCATTGTGTAAGAGCCACATTCTTTTTTTTCTTTTTACAGGGACAGAGAGAGAGTCAGAGAGAGGGACAGACAGGAACAGAGAGAGATGAGAAGCATCAATCATCAGTTTTTCATTGTGACAACTTAGTCGTTCATCGACTGCCCCCCTATATATGCCCTGACCGCGGGCCTTCAGCAGATTGAGCAACTCCTTGCGCTCCGAGCCATCGACCTTGGGTCCAAGCTGCCGAGCTTTTTGCTCAAGCCAGATGGGCCCGCGCTCAAGCCAGCAACCTTGGGGTCTCAAACCTTGCGTCCCAGTCGGACGCTCTATTCACCACGTCATCGCCTGGTCAGGCGCTGGGAGTGTTTTTAGAATTGTGGATTATTATTATTATTATTTTTAATATGGTCTTTTATTTTATTTATTTATCTATTTATTTTATTTTTTGTGTGTGTGACAGAGACAGAGAGACAAACAGATAGGGACAGACAGGAAGGGAGAGAGATGAGAAGCATCAATTCCTTGTTGTGGCACCTAAGTTGTTCATTTATTGCTTTCTCATATGTGCCTTGACCTGGGGGCTACAGCAGAGTGAGTGACCACTTGCTCAAGTCAGCGACCTTGGGCTCAAGTTTGTGAGCTTTTGCTCAAGCCAGATGGGCCCGCGCTCAAGCTGGCGACCTCAGGGTTTCGAACCTGGGTCCTCTGCATCCCAATCTGACGCTCTAACCACTGTGCCATCACCTGGTCAGGCTAGAATTGTGGATTCTCAGCACTACTTTTAATTGAAATATACATTTTAATACAATTTCTAGTTTCATGTGCACATTAAATCTGAGAAACACTGATTAAGTGTTTACACCTTTGAAATCTTGGAAATAAATCTCTTTCCATTTACAAATCACTTTAAGGAAATATATTTAGATTAATATACTCTCAATGAGAAAAAAGGACTCACCGGTCAAACACATCTGGGAAAGACTTCCTCTTGGAGAGTCACAGTCATATAATGAAATTCTGAAATTTCTTGCAGTAATGAAACCCATTGAACCTTAGCCTTTTGCACAATGTAACTGTAGGATTCTTGCTCGGTAACGTCCATTATATCTTAGAAAGTTCTATTGATCAAAATTTGGGGAAATTACTCTTATAGCTTTTGTATTTGTATTAATTTATAATATTATGCGTGAAAACAAAATTCATTTTAAAAGATTTTTGTAATTCCCATCCTCCCAACCCCTCCCCTTTGGCAACCATCAGCCTGTTCTCTATATCTGTAGATCTGTTTGTTTCATTTTTTTAGATTCCACATATAAGCTAAATAATACAGTATTTGTCTTTCTCTTCTGACCTCTTTCACTTAGCATAGTACTCTAGATCAATCTATGTTGTCACAAATGGCAAGTGGCCACATGTAGAAGTGGCCTCTGTAGGCTGTGTGCTGGGTTATTTTGGCAGTCTTGTAGGAACCCAGCCGGTGCTTATGGTGTTCAGAGCAGTGGCATATGCAACAGGACCAGCTCCCGGCGGGATGGCCAGATACATGTAGTAATGCCCTATTGATCCTGCTTGCTCCCTTTGTCCTGAGGCAAAAATTGGTTTAGGTATGTGTCTGGGAACATGCTATAGCGACCTTGCAGGTAGGCCAGAGCACCTGGATAGAGTCCTTACCTACTTTGTAGATTGAGAGGGGTCATTGACAATGGCACTCACCGGCACCTAAGGTGTTCTAGTCTTTTCATTTCTTTCTCTGTTCAGAAGCTGTTCAATCAGTCGTCAGTTGTCTTGCAGGAATAATTGCTCTATATACATGTATATTACAGTTTGCTCATGGGAGTGGGAGAGCTCAGCCTCCTTCTATGCTGCTACCTGTCTAAAAGACTAGATTTATGAAAGGCTGGCTCAGCAGGAAAGCACAAGGTTCTTAACGTTTTTTATTATCTATGTTTTTGGTTCTCTATAGCCTAATTTTCTGAATTTTAAGATTTAGTTCTATTTCTAGAAAGTCATTTGAAAAGTACTGCTTAACCATCTGCTGTTATTGAAAAGTACTGTTAACGGCTTGTTGTTGTAATACATAGGGAAGTGAAATAGCAATAGAAAATCCTACTTTCTCGTTAAACTTAACTTTTTATTATGGACTTCTAACTCTCAACCATTATTTTTTATTATCTGCCTTATTATTTTAGTGGTCCTAAGGACATTTCTTTTGGTTTTCCTTCTAGATTTTCCTTATTTATAATAGGTAAATGACTTAATGAGTTGTAATCCATTTTCAACCTTCGATGTTTTATTAAAATGATTTCCAGATTATTAAAAAGTTTAACCTCATTAATATGGTCATTAGTGAATAAAGGGAAATTCAAACATATCTTTGATTAAAAGGATAAATAAATAACAGTTTAGAAGATGAAAGAGAAGGAAGATAGAAGTTGAAATTTAGGATGCTGGTATCTACATAATCATTGTATTTTCTTTTAGGAGCTTGAACGGGAAATCACATTCCAGGGTGACAGTGCCATATATTACTCTTATTATAAAGATATGTTAAAGGCACCCTCATTTGAAAGAGGTATGAAAACTACATTTGTATTTTTTTTTTTTTACATTTGTATTTTTAATAACAATATTTTTCTAAAGTAAAACATTGTTCTGTGTTGGAACCTTTGAATATGGAGATTTTCTCAGAATATAGGTATTGCTCTTTCTTTTTTTAAATAATTTTTTATTTTTCAACTGCAATTGACATTATTATTTTAGTTTCAGGTATATACTGCAATGATTAGACATTCCATAATTTGACACTACACATAGTTATTAGATTATTATTGACTCTATTTTCTATGCTGTACTTTACGTTTTTATGACTGTTCTGTAACAACCAATTTGTATTTAATTCTCACCTTTTCACCCATCCCCCAACTCCTCTCCCATCTAGCAATTGTGAAAATGTTTTCTGTATCTATAAATTTGTTTCTGTTTTGCTTGTTCATTTATGTTGTTTTTTAGATTCAATTGTTGATAAATTTATTGCCATTATATTGTTCATATTTTTTATCTTTTTTTCTTAGAGAAAATACTGGCTTTAGTTTTTTCTTATCTGGGAAGCTCTTTATCTGTTCTTTGATTCTAAATAATAGCTTTGATGGGTAGAGTAATCTTCATTGTAGGTCTTTGTTTTTCATCACTTTGAATATTTTTTGCCAATCCCTTCTGGCTTGTAAAGTTTTTGTTGAGAAATCAGCTGCCAGTCTTATGGGAGCTCCCTTGTAGATAACTGACTGCTTTTCTTTTGCTGCTTTTAAGATTCGCTTTGTCTTTGCCTGACCAGACAGTGGCTGAGTGGATAGAGCGTCGGACTGGGATGCAGAGGACCCAGGTTTGAAAATCCGAGGTTGCTGGCTTGAGTGTGGGCTCACCAGCTTGAGCATGAGGTTCCTGGCTTGAGCAAGGGGTCACTCACTCTGCTGTATCTCCCCAGTCAAGGCACATATGAGAAAGCAATCAATGAACAACTAAGGTTTTGCAATGGAGAATTGATGCTTCTCATCTTTCTCCCTTCCTGCTTATCTGTCCCTATCTGTCCCTCTCTGTCTCTGTCACACACACACACACACACACACACACACAGATTCTCTTTGTCTTTAACTTTTTGCATTTTAATTATGATGTGTCTTGGTATAAGCCTCTTTGGGTTCATCTTGTTTGGGACTGTACTCTCTGGGCTTGTATGTCTAGTTCATTCACCAAATTAGGGAATTTTTCTGTCATTAAATTTTCAAATAGGTTTTCAATTTCTTGCTCTCTCTCTTCATCTTCTGGCATCCTCATGATATGAATGTATGTATGCTTGAAGTCCTAGAGGTTCCTTAAACTGTCTTCATTTTTGGGATTTCATTTTTTATTTTGCTGTTATGATTGGGTGTTTTTTGCTTCTTTATGTTCCAAATCACTGATCTGATTCTTGGCTTCATCTACTCTATTGTAGATTCCTTTAAATTATTCTTTATTTCACTAGTGTAGCCTTCATTTCTGACTGCTCCTTTTTTTATGCTGTTGAGGTTTTCAGTAAGTTAACTGAGCATCCTTATAATCATTATTTTGAACTCTGCATCTAGTAGATTGCTTCTCTTCATTTTGTTAATTCTTTTCTGAAGTTTTGTTCTGTTCTTTGGTTTGAATATGTTTCTTTGTCTCCTGATTTTGGCAGCCTCCTTGTGTTTGTTTCTATGTATTAGATAGAGCTACTATGTTTCCCAGGATTGATAGAGTGGCTTAATGTAGTTGCTGTTCCGTAAGGTCCAGTGGCACAGCCTCCCTAATCACCCAACCTGGGCACTCGTTGTGCACCCCCCATGTGGGCTGTGTGTACTCTCCTGTTATAGTTGAGTCTTGATTGCTATCGGCACATTAACGGGAGATAACTTATTCCTAGGCCAGTCAGCTAAAAGGACTGGCTATGACCACTGACCACCATAGATTAGCAGTGCAGTGGCTCACCCCACAGAGCAGGAATTATTTCAGTGGGGCTGTGTCCACCACTTGAGTGTATCACTTTTATGGAGGTGGTTGGTTGGTCATGCTTTGATGTAGTCTGAAGCTGTCCATGTTTGTGAGCCTCCCAGGAGTTGCAGGCCAAGGTCAGCCGCCATTTGTGTTCTGCCTGGGGCCACTGGGCATGAGCTACAGAGTGATCTGCAGATGGCTTCTGCTTGGGCTGGGCTTGGAATTGTTAAGATAAGGCCAAGCTGTGAACCAAGACCGGCTGCTGCCAGTGCTGGTTTCTGGCCAGTTGGCAACAAGTGTGAGGCTCACTGAGGCCAGATACTGCTTGTTGAGAGATTCTAGGAAAATCTGAAGTCTGAGCCAAGCCAGGCCAATTGTATGGAAAAGCCACTGGGAACAGCTTGGATGGGCCAGAAAGTTGGGTAGGGCGGGTCACCAGGGTGGACCAACAGTATTAGCCAGGTTGATTGAGACTCACATATGCCACCCACCTGCTGGCTTTTTAGGGAGAGGGCTCAGAAAAGGAACAATTGCCTCTGCCAGCACATTTGTTTAGGAGAAAGCTGCTTCCCTGGCTCTCATCCTGATGACAGCAATTCATTTCCTCCCTGTGTGTCCTGGTTCCTTTCAAGTTGCTGCCCCAGTGCTGGAACTTACAGGGAGTGAGTTCGAGTCAGTCCATGCATGCTACCTAGGACTCCAGCTACTTTGTCTCCCTCAGCCTCCATTCCTGTTGGTTTTTACAGCCATAAGTTATGGGGACTTCTCTTCCTGGTACTGGAATTCCTGGGAAGCCTGGTATGGGGCTGGGATCCCTTGCTCTTCAGGAGATCCTGTGCAGCCAGGATATCCCTTTGGATCTTTATCTGCTGTGTGTGTGTGTGTGTGTGTGTGTGTGTGTGTGTGTGTGTGTGTGACCACCCCCAACCCTGTTCCAGGTTTTCACCCCTCCTACCAGTTTTTTTTCATTTTATTTTATTTTTTATTTTATTCATTTTAGAGAGGAGACACACACAGAGAGAGAGAGAGAGAGAGAGGGAGAGAAAGAGGGAGGAGCTGGAAGCATTAACTCCCATATGTGCCTTGACCAGACCAGTGCAGGGTTTTGAACTGGCGACCTCAGTGTTCCCAGGTCGACGCTTTATCTACTGCGCCACCACAGGTCAGGCCCTCCTACCAGTTTTGATGTGGCTTCTTTAATTCCCTAGGACTTCCATTCAGCCAGATTTCATGCGGTCCTGAGTGATGGTTCTATAGTTTAGTTGTTGTGGGTTTTTTTAGGATTTTATTTATTTATTTATTTATTACAGGGACAGAGAGTCAGAGAGAGGGATTGATAGGGACAGACAGACAGGAACGGAGAGAGGTGAGAAGCATCAATCATTAGTTTTTCGTTGCCGTCGCAACACCTTAGTTGTTCATTGATTGCTTTCTCACATGTGCCTTGACCGCGGACCTTCAGCAGACCGAGCAACCCCTTGCTGGAGCCAGCAACCTTGGGTCCAAGCTGATGAGCTTTTGCTCAAGCCAGATGGGCCCATGCTCAAGCTGGTGAGCTCGGGGTCTCGAACCTGGGTCTTCCGCATCCCAGTCTGACGCTCTATCCACTGTGCCACCGCCTGGTCAGGCTCTATAGTTTAGTTGTAATTTGGATGTGGTTGTGGAAATATTGTGTTTACCTATGTCATCATTTTACCCTCTCTTTCTTGTACTTAATAAAATAATTGGACAAATGAAGCAGAGAGTGCTATTCTGAGGTCTTTCAGGATCATTAAACTTCTAAACGACAGGTTCAGTTATTATAAAAGCAAAATAAATAATCTAAAGAAAATTTTTTTTGTCTTTAGGTGTTTATGAACTAACACATAATAACAAAACTATATCTCTGAAGACTATAAATGCGGTGCAACAAATGTCTCTATATCCAGAACTTATAGCCAGCGTTTTATATCAAGCAACTGGTAGCAACGTATGTGATTTTCTTTTGACTGTAATATTTATTATCTCATATACTTATGAATCCTTAAAATTACTTAATGTCATCCTATTATCTCCTCTCTCTATTTTGTCCTATTAGGAAATTATTGAGCCAGTATATTTCTATATTGGTATTGTTTTTGGATTGCAAGGAATATATGTTACTGCTTTATTTGTTACAAGTTGGCTTATGAGTGGAACCTGGCTAGCAGGAATGCTTACTGTTGCGTGGTTCATTATTAACAGGTAAGAAAGATATTTTTAATTGTTTTACACCTTTTTGTGTCGGCTAGTCAGTTCTAAATATGCTGCCCCACCCCCAATATTCCATACCCTAATTCCCACCTGGGAATATGATAAGATACCATTTCTGTGATTATGTTATTTTGTTTGGCACAGTTGATCTTAAGGTAGTAAGATCACCAAGTAGGCCTGATCTAATGGTATAAGCTCTTAAAAGTGTAGAGCTTTCTCCAGCTGGTGCAGAAGGGGAAGTCAGAGAAATTTGAAGCATAAGAAGAGTTTGCTGTTTTGTTGCTAGATTGAAGTGAGGAGGAAATGACTTCTCCCAATAACCAGTGAGCTCATAAAAGGACTACAAATCTGCATGAGAACTGCAGCCCTGTCTGATGCTTTGATTTTAGTTTAAGGAACCCCTGAGCAGAGAATCCAGCCATACTCTGCTGTGTTTGTGAGCTCATAAATCTAGGCTGTTTTAAGCCACTACATTAGTGATCATTTGTCATGCAGCAATTGAAAAATAAGGCACCTACCTTGTATCTCTCTTTTTTCTAGACATAGTGACATTGCCATTTATGAATATACCCTTCCTTCCTCTTTTATTTAAGATTGATGACATTAACTTCATGAAAAGAAGGAAGAGGCGCCTGACCAAACAGTGGTGCAGTGGATAGAGCGCCAGACTGGGATGCAGAGGACCCAGGTTTAAAACCCTGAGCTCACCAGCTTGAGTGTGGGCTTGCCAGCTTGAGCATGGGATCATAGACATGACCTCATGGTCACTAGCTTGAACCCAAAAGGTCGCTGGCTTGAAGCCCAAAGTCACTGGCTTGGGCCCAAAGGTCACTGGCTTGAGCAAGGGGTCGTTTGCTCTGCTGTAGCCCGCAGATCAAGGCATATATGAGAAAGCAATCAATGAACAAACTAAGGAGCTGCAATGAAGAATTGATGCTTCTCATCTCTCTACCTTCCTGTCTGTCCTTATCTTTCCCTCTCTCTTCCTCTCTCTGTCTCTGTCACAAAAAGGAAGAGGCATCAGATACATCACTATTATGTTACCTACCACAGATAATGATTCAGTATTAATTTGACAATGTGCTTTAAATTAATAAACCCATCCTTTTTAGTGATCCAAGCAGGCTCAGTTCTTTAAAGAAAGTAGAAAGAGTGTAGGTGAAAGGGCTTCTTTGAAATGGAGGGCTGGTTTGAGACGTCATAAAAATTTTTTGACATTGTTGGTCAGTATCAAAAATTTATTTTTTGAATGATAGCATTTTTCTTCCTGCTTATATCATACCCCCATAACATTTAACATGATTACATTTAAAAAATAAAACATTTCTTCTATTAACATATTTCTTTCAGCAGTTGCCAAATAAAAAATATGATAGTACTTTCAAGTTGTTGTGATTCAACATTAAGGGCTATTACTTATCTCTAAATAGGCTTTCTTATGTTTAGAGTTACATGTTGGCAACAATTTGATATAAAGAATGTTTAAATCTTAGAAGTTTTTAAGTGTAGATATTCAGCTTTATGGGTTAAATATAGTTCTTTAAAATACAGAGATGGCCTGACCAGTGATGGCACAGTAGATAGAGTGTCAACCTTCAATTCTGAAGGCCCAGGTTTGAAACTCCAAGGTCGCTGGCTTGAGCATGGGCTCATCTGGCTTGAGTGCAAGGTTGCCTGCTTGAACATGGGGTCACTGGCTTGAGCAAGGGGTCCCTGACTTGGCTGGAACCCCCCTGTCAAGGGACATATGAGAAACAATCAATGAGTAAAGTACCGCAACTATGAGTTGATGCTTTTCATCTCTTTCCCATCTGTCCTTTTTTTTCTCTCTCTCTCTCTCTCTCTCTTTTTCTCTCTCTTTCTTGCTAAAAAGGAAACACAGGTATGAACCAAATTATAAAAGCCATATATGTGTGTGTGTGTGTGTGTGTGTGTGTGTGTGTGTGTGTATATATATATATATATGAAAATTAAAACCAGCAAAAATAAAATAATAACTTCACATCCCCAACATCTAGAGTTCACTCAGCATTTCTTATTCCTTGGTGCCTATCCTTTTGGATAGTTTTCTATATGAATATGTATGTGTATGTGCATGTATATGTATATATGTAGTTGTGTGTGTGTGTATATATATACACACACACACACACATTATTTTATGTGCTGCTTTCTTTTTATTTTATTTTATTTAGTGAGAGGCAGGGAGGTAGAGACAGACTCCCGCATGAGCCTTGACCAGGATCCACCCAGCAAGCCCCCTACCAGATGATGCTCTGCCCATGTGGATCACTGCTTTATTGCTTGGAAACCAAGCTATTTTAGCACATGAGGCAAGGCCATGGAGCCATCCTTAGTGCCCAGGACCAATTTGCTTGAACCATTCGAGCCATGTGTACAGGAGGAAAAAAGAGAGAAGGGTCAGAACGGAATGGGTAGAGAAGCAGATGGTTGCTTCTCTTGTGTGCCCAGACCAGGAACTGAACCCAAGACATCCATATATGCTGGGCCCATGCTCTATCCACTGAACCAACCAGTCAGGGCTGCTTTATTCTTCAAAGGTAGATTTTTTTTTTTGGACAGAGACAGAGAGGGACAGATAGGGACAGACAGGAAGGGAGAGAGATGAAAAGCATGAGTTCTCCGTTGGGGCTCCTTAGTTGTTTTGTTCATTGATTGCTTTCTTTTTTTTGTTTGTTTTTACAGGGACAGAGAGAGAGCTAGAGGGATAGATAGGGACAGACAGACAGGAACAGAGAGAGATGAGAAGCATCAATCATCAGTTTTTCGTTGCCTTAGTTGTTCATTGATTGCTTTCTCATATGTGCCTTGACCGTGGGCCTTCAGCAGACTGAGTAACCCCTTGCTCGAGCTAGCAACCTTGGGTCCAAACTGGTGAGCTTTTTCTTTTTTTTTTTTTAATTTCTTTTTTTAATTTATTTTAGAGAGGAGACAGAGAGAGAGAGAGAGAGAGAGAGAGACACGAGCTTTTTCTTTTGCTCAAGCCAGATGAGCTCACGCTCAAGCTGGCGACCTCAGGGTCTCGAACCTGGGTCCTCCACATCCCAGTCCAACACCCTATTCACTGCACCACCGCTTGGTCAGACTGATTGCTTTCTTATATGTGCCTTGAGGGGGGGACTACAGCAGAGCAAGTGACCCCTTGCTCAATCCAGTGACCTTGGGCTTTAAGCTAGCAACCTCTGGGCTCAAGCCAGCGACCATGGAGTCATGCTTATGATCCCACCCTCAAGCCAGCAACCCTGTGCTCAAGCCGGCGTCCTTGGGGTTTTGAACCTGGATCCTCTGCGTCCTAGTCTGACGCTCTATCCACTGTGCTACCACCTTGTCAGGGTAGAATTTTTCTTTATAAATCAGAATTCTTTGCTTATTTTAAAATTCAGTTACTATTAGAAAGTCAGACAAAGTTAGCCAGTAAGCCATTTCTCTCGGGCATTCTGGTTGCTTTTAGTATACAATGGTATTAGAAAAAGGGAAAGAAAGAATAGTATTAGAGAATCAGGTGTGGATCCTAACTGAAAACCCTAATTTAATGTGAAAAATATTTTGTTGAAGCCAAATTTTTACCTCAGTGTAAATAAATGTACAAATGACAAACCTACACAGCTGGGTATTGTGAGATAGTTTAATTCTCATGTTGCTCTCTTCAGTCCACTAAAGAATCTTTTTTTACCTCAGTGATCAGGACATTGGTTATAATTTGGTAACACCTCATTTAGTTGTAAGACCATCTAATTTTTTCTTTGGAATAACCCAAGGCAGTTGTAGTAGTACTATGTTGTCAACTATATTGCTAATACAAACATGGAAGTGAGTCCTGAAATCTTTTGGCAATAATGAGTTACAAGGTAGTCGTCCAGGTAATTCAGATTATGCATACATATACTATGATGTGTTTAAAATAAAAACACAAAATTAAACTCTGAGTGTGACAATCTCTGTGAATGGATCAGCAGGCTGATGAACCCCACTTGATCTAAAAAGTATTTTGAACTGCTGGTTTGTGCTGCTATCTGCCAAATTCTGTCACTAAGAAGATAATGTAGGTCCCCTTCATTTGATTTTGTCACATCCTTGTTAGCCTTCTGGTCTGCACTACCACCAAGCATGATGAGGGAAAGATAGTGAGTAGCACAGGTATTGAGGAAGGAAGCAGTGAGGAGGCTTGTCCAGGTATAGAGAATAATTGGCAGAGATTCTAATTTAGATTGTGCTGTTGTGACTTAAGGACAAGGGTCCTTTCATCCCTTTTCCAGACAGTGTTTCTGCAGCAGTTTTAAAACTTTTATTGTACTAATCTGTGAGTATGGTAGAGGCAGTGTGTGAACCTTTGAAACAGGGATTGGCAGGTTAAACTTCCCACAGCTGAGCTGATAGTTCGGCAGAGTCCTGAAATGACTTCAGACATCCTCTTCTTCCTCCTGCTTCCTAATTATAACATGTGAGTCTCTTGTTACTTTCGTTTGGCTTTTAGAAAGTTAACTCTCACTAAATAAATATGAAATAGGTGGCCTTTAGAGTATATGATATTCAACAAATGGTATTAGAGCAACCAAATCTGGAAAAGAAATACTTACTGCATGTACAATAAAATAAGTTCCAAATGGATTAAAGGAAACAAAGAAACCAATGATTACTGTTCAAAAACATTGGTTCAAGTATTCAAAAACTTTTTAATAAAATTAGAAACAAAGTGTTTAACAATAAGGAATTGGTTTTATTTTGATAGATCTATATGCAATGGTATGCCATATCCATTAAGTGTTCTTGAAGTATATTTATTTTTATATGTATGTGTATGTGTGTGTGTGTGTGTGTGTGTGTGTGTGT
This sequence comes from Rhynchonycteris naso, assembly GCA_037038555.1. Taxonomy (NCBI): domain Eukaryota; kingdom Metazoa; phylum Chordata; class Mammalia; order Chiroptera; family Emballonuridae; genus Rhynchonycteris; species Rhynchonycteris naso. Next base: position 247,551,118 of record CM072998.1, read on the forward strand.
GTGTGTGTGTATATATATATATATATATATATATATATATATATATATATAATGGAAAGATGCTCATAATATATTAAATAAAAAATACAGCCTGACCTGTGGTGGCGCAGTGAATAAAGCGTCGACCTGGGAACACTGAGGTCGCCAGTTCAAAACCCTGCACTGATCGGTCAAGGCACATATGGGAGTTGATGCTTCCAGCTCCTCCCCCCTTTCTCTCTTTCTCTCTTTCTCTCTCTCTCTCTCTCTCACTCTGTGTCTCCTCTCTAAAATGAATAAAATTTAAAAAAAAAAAAAAAAAATACAGTGTGTCCGTAAGGTCATGGTGCACTTTTGACTGGTGACCCGTCAAAAGTGCACCATGACTTTACAGACACACTGTAGATCATTGCTGAATTATAAAAGAGCTAGACCAGTGGTTCTTAACTGGGGTTCTATCGAACCCTAGGGGTTCGATGAGTCAGTCTCGGGTTCGGAGAAGCCTCTGCCGCGGAGGCCAGAATAAAATAATACCGTAATTTGTTGTGAGTTCATGCACTTTGTTGGTTTTGTTCTTTGAGCAAGGTGATGTTAATGCACGGCTCATTTGGTGAACCAGTAAAAAAACATATACCTGGGCCTGACCTGTGGTGGCGCAGTGGATAAAGCGTCGACCTGGGAATACTGAGGTCGCCAGTTCAAAACCCTGCACTGGTCTGGTCAAGGCACATATGGGAGTTGATGCTTCCAGCTCCTCCCCCCTTTCTCTCTTTCTCTATCTCTCTCTCTCACTCTTTGTCTCCTCTCTAAAATGAATAAATAAATAAATTTAAAAAATAAAAAACCTCTTTAAAAAAAAAACAAAAAACATATACCTATGTCTTGAATTTGGAAAAAAAAATCATATTTTATTTATCACTAAAGAAGGGTTCGGTGAATGTGCATATGAAACTGGTGGGTTCGGTACCTCCAAAAAGGTTAAGAACCACTGAGCTAGACCTAATACCATTACTAGGTTCTATACATTGTGCTAAGTTCTTTTTGCAGCTTTTGTTTCATTTAATCATCATGCATGATCCTTTTGTTGTTTTGTTTTTTAGCAAGAGAGAGAGAGACAGAGACAGACAAGATGGGAGAGAAATGAAAAGCATCAACTCATAGTTGTGCACTTTAGTTGTTCATTGATTGCTTCCTCATATGTGCCTTGACCAGGGGGCTCCAGCCGAGTCAGTGACCCCTTACTCAAGCCAGCAACCTTGGGCTCAAGTTAGCGACCATGGGGTCATGCCTATGATCCATGCTCAAGCCAGCAACCCTGCACCCAAGCTGGTGAGCCCACGCTCAAGTCTGTGCTCAAACCGGCGACCTTGGGGTTTCGAACCTTGGTTATCAGGGTCCCGTGTTGCCACTCTATTCACTGAGCCACCGCCTGGTCAGGCTGTATGACCCTGTTTTTAATACGTGTGTTCAATTATATAATATATACATTCATTCAGAGAAGATAGGTTTCTAATACTTTTTAGCAGTTTTATTGCAGCATATAATAACATAGAATAAGCTGTACCTATTTAAATATACAGTTTGCCAGGATGCTGAGAACCCAGGTTTGAAACCCCAAGGTCTGCCTTGGCTGGTTTGCTCAGTGGTAGAACATCAGCCTGGAATATGGATGTCAGGTTCTATTCCTAGTGTGGGCACACAGGAGAAGCACCCATCTGCTTCTCCCCTCCCCCTCCTATCTGCCCCCCTCTCTCTTTCTCTCTCTTCTCCTACAGCCATGGCTCTATTGGAGTGAGTTGGCCCTGGGCACTGAGGGTGGCTCCATGGCCTCTGCTTCAAGTGCTAAGAAGAGTTTGGTTGCTAAGCAATGGAGCAGTGCCCAGATGAGCAGAGCATTGCCCCCCGGTGGGTTTGCCGGGTGGATCCTGGTTGGGACACATGCAGGAGTCTGTCTCTGACTCCCCTCCTCTCACTGAATTAAAAAAAAAAAAGATTGGGCCCTGGCTGGTTCGCTCAGTGGTAGAGTGTCAGCCCAGCATGTGGAAGTCCTGAGTTCGATTCCCTGTCAGGGCACACAGGAGAAGCGCCCATCTCCTTCTCCACCCTTTCCCCTCTCCTTTCTGTCTCTCTCTTCCCCTCCTGCAGTCAAGGGTCCATTGGAGCAAAGTTGGCCTCGGGCACTGAGGATGGCTCCATGGCCTCCACCTCAGGTGCTAGCATGGCTCTGGCTACAATGTAGCACCACCCCAGATGGGCATCGCCCCCTGCTGGGCATTCAGGTGGATCCTGGTCGGGCGCCTGCAGGAGGAGCCTGATTGCCTCCCCACTTTTAACTTCGGAAAAATACAAAAAAAAGAGCGAATGCCAATTTTTCTATACTAAACTAATTCATCATATTATTTCATTTTTAACTGTTCTCTCTTTCTGTACACATGATGGGTTTGTTCTGATCCAACTACTGCCTCCATTGTGAGTTTTCTAAAGCCTAGCTGGAATTAGAAAAGTATGGTCATTGAATAGAGCTAATTGACCCACATGAAATAAGAAACCACAAATTAATTCATTGTTAGTAAAATTAGTTTGCATTTTCTAGAATTTTATATAAATGGAGTCATATAGCATCTCTCTTTTTTTGTTTTATGGTCTTTTTTTTTTTCACTCAGCATAATTATTTTGAGATTCCTGTACATACATGAATCTCAATCAGTACATCAATAGTTCGTTTCTTTTTATTGCTAAGTAATATCCTATTGCAGTGATTCTCAACCAGTGTGCCACAAGAATTTTAAAACATGTAATACCTGACTATTTAGTCAGGGGCACTGATCTCTTTTCCCTTAGATTGTCAAATAAATGGCAACAGTCAACACAACAGTGGCTGTCTGGTGTGAATGAATCAAAATTATACCTTTTTTTTTTCTGTCAGATTGGCAACGATAATATTTTTTGGTGTGCCACAGAATTTTAGTAATTTTGTGTGCTATGTGATTAAAAAGGTTGAAAATCGCTGTCCTGTTGTATACAATTGTGTCCTATTGTACACAGATATAATGTCTTGCTATTTTTCTGTTCATCTGTGGTTTATTTTAGGGTGGATACAACAAGAATTGAATACTCCATTCCTTTAAGAGAAAACTGGGCACTACCATGTTTTGCATGCCAAGTTGCTGCACTTACAGGCTATTTAAAAAGCAATTTAAATACTTATGGAGAGGTAAGATTCTTTTTTATTTTGCCACAAGTTGTGATTTATTTCATTAATCATAGAAATCATTTTTGTGGGGTAAGATACAAATTCATTTCTCACAATTCTGACATATTACAAATCTGGTACAAAAATTTAAATCTAATCATATTTAGTTAAATTCAGTGAAGCCTAGTTACTACATAACAGAGGATATAGTTAGGTAGTCTTGTTATAAACACTTATTCTGCAATCTGATTGATGCTAAATTATTTTTGGGAGAAAGAGACGTTATATTGTTTTAGTGCAATTACTTGAAAAAACTGAAGAATATCATATAAAAATAATTATCTCATTATTTTTCTATTTCTCTCATTTCTGGAACACTATTGGCCTTTAGTCATCACAAGTTAAAGAAGTATTAATGAAATAGAAGGAGTGACTAGAAATGGCAAGCAATGTTAACTATTATGGTCGCACTCATATTTTTCTGTTCACCTTAATGTCTTCTGTTTCTGAGGTATAAGTATGTTAATGAGCTTCAGGAGATTGTCTCAGATAGTTTAGATTTTTTCTTTTGTTGTTGTTGACATAAATCCTTTTGGCAGTCAGATGAAGTTTGTAGACACTAACTTAGAATTAGGATTTTAAATATATAAAATGATTATAAAGGTTACCAATTACATATATTGAAATTAACTGAAATATAGCAGTCTTTTGGCAATCTGCCTATCTTGGGTTAAGAATTCCTAGCTAGCCAAAGAGATCATAGGGACCAAGGATAGGCTTTTACTGAACCCCGTTGGCTGGGAAATAGGATGCACTTATGGTTTTATCGTAAAATCTGAGGAAAATGTACTGTTCTTTCCTACTTTCAGTGATGACAAATGTTCTAAGCATAGCAAAATTTCAATTTCATATTTTTATAACTAGTATTTCTCTTTTTATGTAAAATAACACTAACACATTTCAGATTTGTAAGTTTCCTTTGTTGTGTTTGTCTAAAGAGCTTTCTAAATAAGAGTATTTTCTTTAATAGTCAGGGTGTCTGTAATTTAGTGTTCTGTTAGGTTGTGCAGCCTTCTCCAAGAGAAGAATGGTTCTGAATTTTTTAATAAAAGAGTTTATTATAGCAAAATGAACTGCCTAAGCTTGTTTATGGATTTTAGAGAAAGAGAGGAAGGGAAGGAGGGTGTGTGAGGGAAGAGAGAAACTTTTTGTTCCATTCATTTGTATATTTATTTGTTGACTCCTGCATGTGCCCTGACCAGAGATCAGACCCGCAACCTTGATGAATTGGGATGACATTTCAACCAATGAACTACCTGGCTAGGGCTAAAACAAAATTGTTTTTGCCTAAAAAAGATTTAATTATCTCTTTAATTATTATTGTTTTAAAAGAAGGAGTTTTGGAAAAGGTAGTGGAATGTTATAAACTTGTTTTTTACCATTCTATACTATATTTGATATTTTACTTTTTATTATTATTGCCATGTTATGTATTTATTCTTTCTAATTAATTTATTTTCATTTTTTAAATTAAAAAAGTAATACATACATATTATACATATAAAGTAAATTATAAGTGTAAATAGATATACAGTAAAAAAAAAATGTATTTTTGTTCATTCACTTTTGTTTGCCAAGGAGCCTGTACTTTTTGTTTTTTAAAGATTTTTTTTAAATACCTATTCTTTTTTTTAATTTATTTTTTTAATTTTTTTTTTAATTTTATTCATTTTAGAGAGGAGACACAGAGTGAGAGAGAGAGAGAGAGAAAGGGGGGAGGAGCTGGAAGCATCAACTCCCATATGTGCCTTGACCAGACCAGTGCAGGGTTTTGAACTGGCGACCTCAGTGTTCCCAGGTCGACACTTTATCCACTGTGCCACCACAGGTCAGGCGAGCCTGTACTTTTTGAAAGGATCCAAGGATAACTTATACTCTTTTAGGTTGTATTTTGTTTCTTCTTTTTTATTTAACCACAATTATCTTTCTCTATTCTCAAAGCACTCATAACATTCTCCCTTTTCCCTCCCTCTTTCTCTGTTAATGTTAATTTAAAGGGGGAAATTGTATTTATCAGTTATTTGATTATTTATAACTAGCCACTCATCTGGTGCTCAACAGTGCACAACAAAAGCGAAGTATCTATATCCAGATATCAAAGGGAGACACCATTAAGGATTTTAGTTTTTAAAATGACAGAAAATAAAAATCAAGTTAACCATGATATATTATTTGCCCTTCAACTTTATTCAATATTTTAAAAACCAGAATCTCCCAGTCCTTCAGTTATATTCACCCCTCCATCCTGCATGTACACACACACGTGTGTGTGTATGCACGTGTGTTTTAAAATCTAAAGAAGAGCTCTACCTGAATTAATAGTATTGTATCAATCTCAGTTTTTTGGGTTTGACAATGTATTATAATCATGTAAGATACTGTCATTGGGGCCTGACCTGTGGTGGCGCAGTGTATAAAGTGTCGACCTGGAATGCTGAGACGTTTGGTTCGAGACCCTGCACTTGTCTGATCAAGGCACATATGGCAGTTGATACTTCTTGCTCTTCCCCCCTTTCTTACTCTCCCTTCTCTCTAAAATGAATTAAAAAAAAAAGATACTGTCATTAGGGGAATCTGGGTGACGGAATTCTCTATACTATTTTTGCAAATTCTTATAAACTAATTATCTCCTTTTCATTGCTCAGTAGTATTTCAGCAACATGCATATTTTAACCACACATTTTGTACTCTTGAGGCTAGATCTCATGGTTCCAGTTGCATCAGGATAGCCAAGCTCAGATCTTTTGTGTGGTTTCTGGAGCCATACAGAGACATCTGTGGTTGATTACTGAAACCTGTGTAAGCCTGACCTGTGATGGCGCAGTGGATAAAGCGTCAACCTGGAATACTGAGGTTGCTGGTTCAAAACCCTGGGCTTGCCTGGTCAAGGCACATATGGGAGTTGATGCCTCCTGCTCCTCCTCCTTCTCTCTCTCTCCCCCCACTCTCTAAAATGAATAAAAGTTTTAAAAAACAAAAAGGAACCCCATTTAATGTGTCACTTAAATTACATGTACATATAAAAAGGTTCATAATAAAGGCATAATTGAAAATGAAGTAAGCAAAGTAAGGGATAGGCAAGAGTATACAGAATTTTGAAATGTTCAGAGGAAGGAAAAATTTAGCTAATTGTCCAGATTGTGTTTGGCATGTATTTCTGTCTTATTTTCGCTGTATGCTCTTGAATAGTTTTGAGAATAAATCCTTGGAATTAGCAAGGATTTCATTATAGTGTAAACTTTCCTCCAGCATACTCAAAGTATTCTCCAAATGACCAGTAGGTTAGTTAGTTTGGGTCTAGATCTGAGCCTTCATTGGTTTCTCTAACTGGATTCTCTGGCAATGATGTTTTCAGGTGTGGTTATTACAGTTCTGGTTGTTCCACTTTAGAGGATTTCCAGAATTTTCTCTTACAGAAATTGTTATAGGAAGAACAGAGGCTTATGTATTCTACAGAGCTGAGTCCGTGTGGGCCTTGCAGTTGGTATTCTTTGACCAACTGGTGGAAATTTTCCATCTCTTATGTTTTGTTCTCTGGTCTTAAATATTGAGGATGCTGAAAAATTCTTGTATCTGCTGATGGCCTGAGGTATTTCTGACTTTAGAATTTATCATTGAGTGTAGTTAGCTGAGTCTGAATAATTTAGTTGTTGAGAACACAATTCATATCTTAGATTTCTTGAACTGACCTTCTCCTTTTTACTCTTCTTATGAGAATAAAGTCATTTGACACCATCACTGATGGAGGACTTGGGAATGCAAAAGTAGATCCCTATAGGAAGTAGAGACTTGTTAGAAATATGCTGAGGAACAGTGGAATTCTCACAGACTTGGTTTCTCACTAAGGGATCACTTGGGAGATGACATTTGGAAGGACAAATGGATTTTAGGCAGATATATTTTGGGCAAGGGCAATTAAATCCTTGTGAATAGTTCTTCAGCAGAGGAAAACAACTAAGAGTTTTATATGGTTGATGGTACAAGCTTTGGGGAAAGGTGAGGCTACACTGTTGCTGAGAAGAAACATAAAAAGCATTGGACTTTTTCCATGGCCACTGAAGTAGGCTGAGATGTAAACACACTAATTAAATGGAAGCTTTTTTAAGATTTCATTTATTGGTTTTGATGGCGGGAGGGAATGAGAAGCATTTGTATATGCCTTGACTGAGTAAGCCTGAGGTTTCAAACCTGTGACTTCAGCGACTTCAGCGTTCCATGTTGACACTCTATCTACTGCACCACCACTGGTCAGGTGAGTTACTTTAAGATCTTATTGTTTATGTAAGAATTTACTAATAATTATGTTATTTAAAAATAAGATTTTAAGAATTATGTTTGAGGTAACACCCTCATAGATTTTTATAGTAATAAAGTTACTTATATTTAGTTTCTTTCTTTTGTTTCCCTAGAGGTTTTGCTACTTATTGATGAGTGCTTCAACTTACATGTTTATGATGATGTGGGAGTACAGCCACTACCTCTTGTTTCTTCAAGCAGTGTCTTTGTTCTTGCTAGATAGTTTTTCACTGGAGCAAAGTAACAAGGTATTATGGCATTTTGAAATGGTGATTTTAAATCCAGAGAATTAATGTTTTTATAGTGTTGTATCTTAAAACCATTTAGCTTTTAAGCTTCATTTTCAGATGTTTTAATAGGCTCTGATTTATCCTTCTCAAAAGATTGTTAAATTCATCTCTATCCTTTTTAGAAGCACTTCAAAATTCTTTTAAACATGATCTGCTTAACCGAAGTCACCCTGTGCTTCCACCCCATTTCTAGCCATTTCTCCTATTTCTGCTTCTTTGTTCCTTTATAAAGAGAGAAAAGTGAAATATAGAATATGTACAAAAGAGTATATGTACAGTGTATATACAGCATTAGGATGAAAAATGAATATTTGACCACCCAGACCAAGAAGTGTAGCTTTGGAATACCCTAGAAGCTGCTCTCTAACACTTCCCATTCACATCCAGTTCCCTTCCCAACATAGGCTAACTGTCCAAATTTTGTTAATTCTCCCCTCCCCCCTTTTTATGGTTTTTTCTATCATCTATCTATCTATCTATCTATCTATATGTTGTAAATAATGTATTGTGTACTTTTGCCTGATTTGCCTTTTGGATTCATCCATGATGATACATCGAGCTGTATTTCATTCACTTGTGTTTATTTATACATTATTATTGAAAGACATTTCAGGGTATTATTCATGTGCTGCCATGAGCATTCTTAGGCATGTCACATAACTGAAAGATTTCCCTAGAAGATTTCTCTAGAAAGATTTCTACCTCATAATGAATTACCAGTCAAAGGATATGTGCATATGCAACTTAACTAGATACCAAACCTTTCTCCAGAATGGCTTTTAGTTTATACTCTTGCCAGAGGTCATTAAAGGTTCCCATCAGCATTTCGTTCCTTCTGGCCTGACCAGGATTGAGCGTCGGATTGGGATGCGGAAGACCCAGGTTCGAGATCCCGAGCTCTCCAGCTTGAGCAAGGGCTCATCTGGTTTGAGAAAAAAAAAAAAGCTCACCAGCTTGAGCCCCAGGTCGCTGACTGGAGCAAGGGGTTACTCGGTCTGCTGAAGGCTTGCAGTCAAGGCACATATGAAAAAGCAATCAATGAACAACTAAGGCGTTGCAACGAAAAACTGATGATTGATGCTTCTCATCTCTCTCCTTTCCTGTCTGTCTATTCCTCTCTCTGACTCTCTCTGTGTCCCTGTAAAACACAAACAAACAAAAAACATTTGGTTTCTTCTGTTTATTTACTTTTTCATTTTTGCCATTTCTTTTCTTTATTTTAAACCTTTATTAAGTATTTAATACCACTGCTCACTAAAATTAGGGGATATTTTATCATCTCATATTCGTTTTGAAACATCCCCTAATTTTTGTGAGCAGTATATATTGTCCAAGTCAGATTTTAACTTTGGAGCTAAGGAACTCAATAACTGTAGAAACAGTATTAAAAACAAATAACAAAAAACATTATCAGCACTCAGAAGATTCTATTGTACCATTTTCCTGTCATTGCTTCAGCCTCCCAACAGTGAGATACCTTTTTTTTTTTTTTTAATGGTCTGGCCTGTTAAGGATATTTATCTTTCTGTTTTTTGTTTTTTATTTTTAATACTCTGCTTTTTTATTTTTCCCTCCTAATGCCTAGTCTTTGTCTTAATTTTTTCCTTTCTAAAATGAATTAAATTTATGATAGATTAAATTATCATACTATTGAATTAAAGAAAATAAATCTACTGCCTGACCAGGTAGTGGCACAGTGAGTAGAGCGTCAAACTGAGACGCAGAGGATTTAGGTTCGAAATCCCGAGGTTGCTGGCTTCAGCACCCTCTCATCTGGCTTGAGCAAGGGGTCACTCGGTCTGCTGTAGCTCCCCGGTCAAGACACATATGAGAAAGCAATCAATGAACAACTAAGGTGTAGCAGTGAAGAATTGATGCTTCTCATCTCTCTCTCTTCCTGTCTGTCTGTCCCTATCTGTCCCTCTCTCTGTCTCTGTCACACACACAAAAGAAAGAAAATAAATCTACTAAGATATAGAACTCCCCCCACACACAAAAAATTCAGGTTTACTTTTATTTTATTAAATCGGTAGCATTGAAATGATTTTATTATTAAACACAACTGCACACTCAAAAAATAATACAATACAGAGATGTGTTATAAAATTGGGCACCTGAAACCTTTATAATTAATTATGTTAACCAGTGTCACTCCAATAAATTCAACTGAAAACAAACAAAAAAATAAAGATGTGAATATGATCTGTAGAAAAATAACACAAAAATATGTAGGTCATTTTACTCTAGTCCACATTTCTCTGTGGTCTAGGTTCCTTGGATTGGGAATCATTACTTGCTCTTTATTTTTTCCTTTTATTTTGCATTGATGGATTTTATTTATTTATTTCATTTTACTGGGGTGACATTGGATAATAAAATTACATAGGTTTCAGGTGACATAACTTTTCTGGGAGATCTTCTCTTAGCACATTGAATTTAACTTTCTTGTGATTATTGTTAAATGATCCAAATGCAAAAATATTTTTTCCTGGTGCTACATACATCTCGTGGCAGTATATTTTGATGGGTAGATTATTGGAATTGCTGCTAAAGATTATGATTTGGGATTTATATAGCTTGATGTTGCATAGATGAATTTTAATAACAAGATTAGACCAATGAAAAAATGTACAATAAAGTTTATTTAATTTCTATTCATTTTATTTTTGTCTCAACAGGTTCATGAAGTTTATAAAATCTACTTATTTTCTCTCTTTCTGGGATATTTACTGCAGTTTGAGAACTCAGCTCTATTGGTATCTCCTTTATTAAGCTTAGTAGTAGCCTTCATGCTTGTTAAGTGCCTTCAGGTAATTAGAATTGCCTTTTTATCATTTTATGATGAAATTTTTAATTGTTAATTTTTATACCTCACATTTTTGTTCATTTGATTTTTCTCCACAGCTAAATGTGAAGAAAGGAACTTTTGTAGCTAAAATAATAAAAGTTATTAATTTTTATTTGGTGTGCACTCTGACCGTGACATTGACTATTATAATGAAGGTAAGTAACTCTGTGTCTGAGATTCATGTAGCAGAACAAATTAAATAATGAAATATAGTGGACTAACTTTTAATGAGTAATGAGATAGCAAGATAATAGGATTTGTAAAGTAAAATTTTGTTGACCAATATGAATGCCTTCCATATTAAATGACAATATAGGATTTTGATTCTTTTCTAGACATACTTTAAAAATACATCTACTTTGCTTGGCCGGTGGTTGCACAGTGGATAGAGCATCAACCTGGAATACTGAGGTGGCTGGTTTGAAGCCCTGGGCTTGCCTGGTCCAAGGCACATATGGGAAGCAACTATGAGTTGATGCTTTCCACTCTTCCCCCACCTTTCTCTCTCTTCTTCCTCTAAACTCAATAAATAAAGTTTTTAAAATATAAAAATGCATCTACTTTATTTTCCATTTAATTTAAAATATCATTATTTTTTTTGTTTTTTTCTTTTTTTTTTTTAAATTTCTTTTTATTTATTTATTTTAGAGAGGAGACACAGAGAGAGAGAGAGAGAGAGAGAGAGAGAGAGAGAGAGAGAAAGCAGGGAGGAGCTAGAAGCATCAACTCCCATATGTGCCTTGACCAGATCAGTGCAGGGTTTTGAACTGGCGACCTCAGTGTTCCCAGGTTGACGCTTTATCCACTGCGCCACTACAGGTCAGGCTAAAATATCATTATTTTAACCCCTTCACCTTCTTTGACTAGATCAAAGAAGGTAAAGGGATTAGCCAAAAAGCATATATATATAACGCATGTATACAGACAGCAGGGTAGCAATAGCCAGAAGGGAAGAGCGGTGGTAAGGGGAGGAGGGCAAAGTGGGAGAAATTGGGGTGGAAAGAGACTTTCATGGGGCTGGGTGGGCACAATGTGGTGGGTGGATGGTGTTATATTGAGTGGGACAGTTGAAAACATGTCAACACAATAGATTAAAAAGTAAAGAATAAAATAACCACAGGGATATAAAGTATAGCATAGGAAATATAGTTAATAATATAATAACCATGTATGTTGTCAGGTGGATACTAGATTTATTGGGGTGATCACATCGTAAGTTATATAAATGTCTATTCACTGGGTTGAACACCTGAAACTAATATAGCATAACATTGTATCTCAATGGTAGTTGAAAAATAAAAAATTATTTTAAAAAATAAGGAGAAAAATAAAAATAAAATATTATTTTGCAAACATTAAGTAATATATGGAATAAGTTGTGATGAGTCAAAGTTGATTGGAAGAGTAGGTAAGTTATTTAAGCCAGATGGGATAAAGTTGAAATCTTACGACCCCATTACAGTTTTATGCTTTAGTATAAAGTAATACGATGGTTTTATGCCACTAGATCTCCTTGCTTCACTGTTATATCATGCATTATTTCATGTATATCTATATGAAATTCATATATGTATATGGTGTGTGTGTGTGTATATTTTTTTAGCCAGAGAGTGTCAGAGATAGGGGACAGACTGGAAGGGAGAGAGATGAGAAGCATCAATTCTTCCTTGTGGCACCTTAGTTGTGCATTGATTGCTTTCTCCTATGGACCCTGATGGGGTCAGGGGCGGTCTCCAGCCAAGTCAGTGATGACTTGCTCAAGCCAGGGAACTTGGACTTCAAGCTAGTGACTTTTAGCCTCAGGCCAGCGACCATGGGGTCCTGTTTATGATCTCATGATTCCACACTCAAGCAGGCAAGCCTGCACTCAAACTGGCGACCTCTGGGTTTCGAACCTGGGTCCTCTGCATCCTAGTCTGATGCTCTATCCACTGCGCCACTGCCTGATCAGGCTCATTTATATTTTTTTGTTTCCTAGTCTTGCTGTGTTTTCTGTTTGTAAAAATAGCTAATTGTTCTTTGTTGTAACTAGTATTTTTCCCCTCCAGACATTTGTACCACACAAAGAAAATGGGCACATGCTGAAATTCCTTGAAGTAAAACTTGGAATAAATATGACTAAGTAAGTTGTAGATTCTGTAAGTTTACCTAATTTTGTATCACTTAGAAGATGAAGAACAAAAGTAAACGAGGAAGTATATACCTAATTAAATACCATTTAGAAAACAAATAATTTTATGTATCTAGAAGAAATCTGACAATATTTTCTCTCATTAAAAAAGTTCTCATTTAGGTCTTTTAAAAATTTGATACACTTAAATCTCAATAGCATCAAAGTATTTTGAGGTTACTTTCTTCCTTGATGAGGAACAATGATATCATCTAAGGTCAGAATAAATTAAAGATTTAAAATGAATAAAGAACCAAGGTAAGTTAACCACTATATCAGCACAATGTTTACATTAAAAAGGTTATGGGCACAGAAAAGGGGTAGGCAGTAAGATATTTATTTCATAGCAATGAATCTTGTAATAGTGGGATGAATAAGAAAGTGATTTTATAAATTAAAAAATAGTGTTGTGGCATTTTGTTTGATAAATGCATTTTTTTTCAGAGAAAAAAGGAAGGAAGAGATATAAGCATCAACTTTGTAGTTGCGGCTCTTTAGTTATTCATTGATTGCTTTCTTTTTTTTTTTTTTTTTTTAAGATTTTATTTTAGAGAGAGAGAGGTGGTGAAGGAACAGGAACCATCAACTCCCACATGTGCCTTGACCAGGCAAGCCCAGGGTTTCAAACTGACGACCTCAGCATTCCAGGGCAACGCTTTATCCACTGTGCTACCTTAGGTTAGGCTGATTGCTTTCTTATACTGTATGTGCCTTGACCAGGGGGCTCCAGCTGAGCCAGTGACCCCCTTGCTCAATCCAGTGACCTTTGCTCAAACCAGTGACCTTTGGCTTCACCCCAGTGATCTTTGGGCTCAAGTCAGCAAATGGGATCATGTTGATGATCCCACACTCAAGCCAGTGACTCCATACTTAAGCCAGATGAGCCGCTGTGCTGAAGCCTGTGATCTTGAGGTTTCAAACCTGGGATCTCAGCATCCCAGGCTAGTGCTCTGTCTACTGCACCACCACCTGGTCAGGCTGTTAAGTGTATTTTTAAAACCTAAAATGAAATACATGATTTTTATGTACTGACAGTCTTTTGCATAATGGGACATATATTTTATCTACACATTTCTATAGTAAATATAATATAACTTAGAACCGTATTATCACTTGCTGTGATTACATGAGATTTTAGATACTGTACATGGAATTTTATGTTGAGACATATCACAGTTAACAAAGTTTGTTTTGTTTTGTTTTGTTGTTTTTTTCTGAAGTGAGAAGCAGGGAGGCAGAGAGACAGACTTCTGCATGTGTCTGACCAGGTTCCAGCTGGCAAACCCACTAGGGGGTGATGCTTTGCCCATCTGGGGCATTGCTCCATTGTAACCAGAACCATTTTAGTGCCTGAGGTGAGGCCATAGAGCTATCCTCAGTGCCTGGGCCAACATTGCTTCAATGGAACCTCTGCTATGGGAGGGGAAGAGAGAGATAGAAAGGAGAGGGGGAAGGGTGGGGAAGCAGATGGGTGCTTCTCCTGTGTGCCCTGCCCGGGAATCGAACCCAGGACATCTACATGCTGGGCCGACGCTCTACCATTGAGACAACCGGCCAGGGCACAGTTAACACAGTTTTTGACATGTATTAAACACTGGAGAAATCTTCTGAAGTGTAAGTTATATATGTATGTCTAAGATGAAAGGATCCTTTAAAAGCCCATGTGTTCCATAAAGGTAGAGACCCATGTATTTCTGAGAGGTATGTGTAGGCCTGACACATAACAGGCAATTAGTAAAAATTAGTTATAGACCTTCATGATTATCTGCCCTTTTTACTGACTTTCCATTTAACCTTGGGAGGCTCTAGGGTGAGCCTAGGACAGTGATGGGCAATCTTTTGAGCTTGGTGTATCAAAATTCGCCAAAAAACCAAGCATAACTCGGGTGGTGTGTCACTTTGAGAAAAACGACCTAACCCGAAGTCCCAGAACTAGACACTCTGTGCCAGAGTTCTGTTGTTTTGGCCTACAGACCTCCGGCACAGAGTGTCTACACTACAGCAAATGTTTTATCCTTGGCTACTGCACCTGGCCATTCAGGAGCCGAGAATGAAACGTCCTTCTCGGCATATGGCCCCATACTTCATGTGGCCGCGTGTCATTGAAAATGGCTATGCGTGTCATAGTTTCGCCATCATGGGCCTACGATTAAGAGCTGCTTTTGTTCAGTGTTTCTTTTTTTTTTTTTTAAGATTTATTATGATTACAGTATCCTTTTTTTTTTTTTTTCTAGGGACAGAGAGAGAGAAATAGATAGGGACAGACAGGAACGGAGGGAGGTGAGAAGCATCAATCATTAGTTTTTTGTTGCCGTTGCGACACCTTAGTTGTTCATTGATTGCTTTTTCACATGTGCCTTGACCGCGGGCCTTCAGCAGACCGAGCCACCCCTTGCTGGAGCCAGTGACCTTGGGTCCAAGCTGCTGAGCTTTTGTTCAAGCCAGTTGGGTTCGCGCTCAAGCTGGTGAGCTTGGGGTCTCAAACCTGGGTCTTCCGCATCCCAGTCCAATGCTCTATCCACTGTGCCACCGCCTGGTTAGGCTGTTCAGTGTTTCTTCATTGGTTATGTGGTGCCCCTGTATTCAGCATGCCAGGTCCTAGATTTACTTCACAAGGTGATGCTTTATGTTTTAAGAATAAGACATGTCCCCTGTCCTTAAAAATATTGCCATCTCACCTGGTCAGGCGGTGGTGCAGTGGATAGAACGTCGGCCTGGGATGTGGAGGACCCAGGTTTGAGACCCCGAGGTCGCCAGCTTAAGCGCAGGCTCATCTTGTTTGAGCAAAGCTCACCAACTTGAGCCCAAGGTCGCTGGCTTGAGCCAGGAGTCCCTTAGTCTGCTGTAGGCCCCCGGTCAAGGTACATATGAGAAATCAATCAATGAACAACTAAGGAACCGCAAGAAAGAATTGATGTTTCTCGTCTTTCTCCCTTCCTGTCTGTCTGTCCCTATCTGTCCCTCTCTCTGACTCTCTCTATCTGCCACACAAAAAAAATATTGACATCTCAGCCTGACCAGGCAGTTGCATAGTGGATAGAGCATCAAACTGGGAGACAGAGGACCCAGGTATGAAACACTGAGGTCGCTGGCTTGAGTGCGGGCTCAACTGGCTTGAGCGCAGGCTCACCAGCTTGAGTAAGGGGTCACTGGCTTGAGCGTGCTTTCATAGACATGACCCCATGGTCGCTGGCCTGAGCCCAAAGATCACTGGCTGAAGGCCAAGGTCACTGACTTGAGCCCAAGGTTGCTGGCTTGAGCAAGAGGTCACTCATTCTGCTGTAGCCCCCGTTACCCCCATCAAGACACATTTAAGAAAGCAATCAATGACAACTAAGGTGCCACAGCAGAGAATCAATACTTCTCATCTCTCTACCTTTCTGTCTGTCTGTTCCTCTCTCTGTCTCTGTCACACACACACACACACACAAATATATATATATTTTGCCATCTCATTAGATAGTTTTTATATAATTAATGACTTGTGTGGTTTAAACAGTAAATGCTTTATGATCAAGTGAACCCATTGGATATTAGGATTTGGAGTTCACCAGATTTTCAGGAAACATTTCTGGTAAGACAGACTTTCAGGAACTATTACAGAAATGTTAACATTTGTTGGATGTGCTGGATACTTGGCTAGGTACTCTGGGGGATGCAAAAATGACTACAGTCTAACATATGGCAGGTTGCATTAAGGACTATAATTGAGGGATAAGTGAAGTGCTGTGAGAATATTGGGCAGGTAAAGTTGAGATTGGGGGATGTGAAAAGAAGACTCATTAAATTGGAATTTGAATTGTTCCTTTATAGAATTAACAACTTTAATAGGCAGATATTAAAAAGAGGTGTATTTGTTGTAGATACAGGATATTTTGATGGCAACCTCTTTGATACAGCTGTATTGCTGTTTGACACATTGTGAAACTTTAACCTTTTATTCTAAATCCAGTGATTGGTGAAGTAGTCATTCTCCATCTGTCCATGAGCACCCTGAACATCACTCCATCTCTTACCTCCTCCCCTAGGGCTAGGGATTAAGGATAAAATGGAACTTAGAGATGGACTAGGAGTAAGAATGCAGATATTTTATGATTTCTGTCTTGGTAATTAGTTATCTCTATTTATTTAAAAAATTTTCCCATTAATTAGCAAAAGAGAGGAAAGGAAGGAAAAAGAAGGAGAGAAACCTTAACTCATTTTACTTAGTTTTATTTAGTTGTATACTCATTGATTGCTTCTCGTACATGCCTTGACTGGGGGACAAACTGGGGTCAACCCTGTAACCTCTGGCATACCAGGTCAACACTTTGTCCAATGAGCCACCTGTCCAGGGCTAGATACCTTTTTTTACAAGATGTCTCAGTTGAGTTACATTAATCAATATCAGTCAGCGCTGTTCAATAATAATGTTTTAATAATAATATGAGCCACGTAAGTAATTTCTAGTAGTCACATTAAAAAAGTAAAAAGAGCCTGACCAGGCAGTGACGCAGTGGATAGAGCGTTGGCCTGGAATACGAAAGACCCAGGTTCAAGACCCCAAGGTCACTGGCTCCAGCAAGGGGTGGCTCGGTCAGCTGAAGGCCCGCGGTCAAGGCACATGTGAGAAAGCAATCAGTGAACAACTAAGGTGTTGCAATGGCAACGAGAAACTAATGATTGATGCTTCTCATCTTTCTTCGTTCCTGTCTGTCTGTCCCTATCTACCCCTCTCTCTGACTCTCTCTCTGTCCCTGAAAAAAAAAAAAGTAAAAAGAAACAAGTGAATTTAATTTTAATAATATATTTTGCCTGACCTGTGGTGGCGCAGTGGATAAAGCATCTACCTGGAACACTAAGGTTGCTGGTTTGAAACCCTGGGTTTGCCTGGTCAAGGCACATATGGGAGTTGATGTTTCCTGCTCCTCCTCCCTTCTCTCTTTCTCTCTCTCTCTAAAAATGAATAAATAACATCTAAAAATTTTTTAAATATTTTATTTAATCAAATATATCAAAAACATTATTTTAATGTGTAAGTGATATAAAAATTACTGAGATTTTTTTTTCATTATTTTTTATCTTTGAAATCCAGGGTGTATTTTGTACCTAAATTATATGTTCATTTGTATTTGCCACATTTTAAGTGCTAATACCAAATGTACCTAGTGGTAGTTAACATATTAGATAGTGCAGATGTGGAGGTTGTCTTCCAGATAAAAATAAAAAGTGAAACTCCCTGAAAACTGGATTGAGCTTTAGAGATGGTAACATTACTTGGTAGCAAAAAGCAGTTTTACATTTGTTAGAACAGTTTGTTGAGGAGAGTTTTCTAATCATTATCTTCATTTGTAAAGGGTAGGATGTGGCTGTTATAAGTCAATGTATTTAAGAAATATGTTTTCTTTTATCTAAGTTTCTAATGAGCCTGACCAGGTGGTGGCGCAGTGGATAGAACGTAGGACTGGTACGCAGAGTACCCAGGTTCAAAACCCTGAGGTCGCCAGCTTGAGCGCGGGCTCATCTGGTTTAAGCAGGGCTCGCCAGCTTGAGCCCAAGGTCGCTGGCTTTAAGCAAAGGGTCACTCAGTCTGCTGTAGTGTGCTGGTCAAGGCACATATGAGAAAGCAATCAATGATCAATTAAGGTGCTACAATGAAGAATTGATGCTTCTCATCTCTTTCCCTTTCTGTCTGTCTTTCCCTATCAGTTCCTCTCTCAGTTTCTCTCTGTCTCTGTCACAGGAAATAAAAAAGTTTCTAATGAAAGGAAAAGTGCTTTTATGGTCAGTAGTTTAAAACAGCTGTTATTTTAATATGATTTTTGTCTTCTATAGGAATTTTACAATGAATTGGCTCCTATGTCAAGAATCCCTGCAGACACCATCTCAAGACTTTTTTTTGCGATTGACACAGTCTTCTTTATTACCTTTCTATATTTTAGTGTTAATTATTTGTTTTCTTTCTATGATGCAAGTTATTTTTAGGAGAATTAAGTAAGTATATGAGAATCAATCACATTAGTAATATATTATAGAATTATGTAACAATACTTATTTTTAATATTCTTCCAATATTTGTATTGTTTTAGAGCTTCTAATTTCATTCTCTCTTTATCAATATATAAAACATAATTATAAGTTAACCAGATAAAATTTAAATATAAGTTCCTATATCTAAACATGTAATGTCCAGATTTAGTGTAGAAATAATATTTAAATAATCAGATAAACTTTCAAAAACTGTTTTACTAACTTAGATTTTCACTTATCATTAGAGTAATTTATTTAACGTCAATGAAGCTAGTAGTATAAGTGATATTATTGATTAATTGATTGATTGGTTTTAGAGAGTGGAGAGAGAGAGAGACGTGGGAGGAGGAGCAGGAAGCATCAACTCATAGTAGTTGCTTCTCATATGTGCCTTGACTGTTCAAGCCCAGGATTTCAAACCAACAACCTCAGCACTTCAGGTTGATGCTTTATCTATTACACCACCACAGGTCAGGTGTATAAGTGATTTTAAATTATAAAGTTTAGCCTCACCAGGCGGTGGGGCAGTGGATAGAGCGTTGGACTGGGATGCAGAAGACCCAGGTTCAAGACCCCGAGTTCGCCAGCTTGAGCGCGGGCTCATTTGGCTTGAGCAAAAAAGCTCGTCAACTTGGACCCAAGGTCGCTGGCTCCAGCAAGGGGTTGCTCGGTCTGCTGAAGGCCTGCGGCCAGGGCACATGTGAGAAAGCAATCAATGAGCAACTAAGGTGTCGCAACGGCAATGAAAAACTAATGATTGATGCTTCTCACCTCCCTTCGTTCCTGTCTGTCTGTCCCTATCTATCCCTCTGTCTGACTCTCTCTCTGTCCCTGTAAAAAAAAAAAAAAAAATTATAAAGTTTAACTAGTTTTAAGTATGTTTATTATGTTTGAAAGGAAGTTGCTTGTAGGATCTTGATTTTGAGAACTTAGTTGTTTACATTATGATTTAAGTATATTGACTTACCAATCACTAGTCGAGTGGTAATTAATCTTAGAAAGGATCCTAAAGTGTCATTTATTTATTTATTTTGTGACAGAGACAGAGAGGGACAGATATGGACAGACAGACAGGAAGGGAGAGAGATGAGAAGCATCAATTCTTTGTTGTGACACCTTAGTTGTTCATTGGTTGCTTTCTCATATGTGCCTTGATGGAGGGTGGGAGTGGGGGAGGGTCTGTAGTAGACCAAGTGACCCCTTGCTCAAGCCAGCAACCTTGAGCTCAAGCTAGTGAGCCTTGTTCAAACCAGATGAGCCCGTGCTCAAGCTAGCAACCTTGGGGTTTTGAATCTGGGTCCCCCAAGTCCCGGTTTGACACTCTATCCACTGCGCCACCACCTGGTCAGGTCTAAAGTATTTTTTTAGTTATATTTCCAAACTTTCATTTTTAGTCTTCACTGAGTTAGTTACATTCAGTTTCTAAAAACCAGTTTCAAAGACTTGGAGATAAGAAAGTTAATATTTGACTAGCAGAATATATTTTTAAATTTTAAGAACTACCTCTATTTCTTTTTATGAAGAAATTCAACATCTTTGATTTTCCAAATATATATTTTAGTAAAATATATGTTCCCTTTCTGTAGTGGTGAGTCCATTAAAGAAGCTGTTACTCTTGAAGATGGACAAATTGGAGAACGGCCAGAAATAATTTATCATGTGATTCACACTATTTTACTGGGTTCTTTTGCAATGATTATAGAATGGTAAGTGTACTTTATTTGATCTACTTGTTTTTATAAAGGATTGTCCTTTCTACCCTGGGCAGGTAGCTCAGTTGGTTAGAGCATCGTCCTGATGCTCTAACCAAGGTTGTGGGTTTGATCCCTGGTACCAAGGAATGCATGAATAAGTGAAACAACAAATCAGTGTTTCTGTCTCTCTCCCATCCTTTCTCTAAAAGTTAAAAAAAAAAGTTGTCCTTCCTAATAGTAATAAGTAGATACTTTTAAGAATACATTTGTTAAACTTTATAAAAACTGGCCCTTGCCTGTTGGCTCAGTGGTAGAGCATTGGCCTGGCATATGGATGTCCCAGGTTCAATTCCCGGCCAGGGCACACAGGAGAACTGCCCATCTGCTTCTTCACCCCTTCCCCTCTTCTATCTTTGTCTCTCTCTTTCTCTTTCTCTTTCTTTCTCTTCTCTCTTCCTGCAGCCATAGCTCGATTGGTGTGAGTTGGCCCCGGGTGCTGAAGATGGCTCCATTGCCTCTGCCTCAGGCACAAAAAAATGACTCCAGTTGTAACAGAGCAACGGCCCAGATGGGTTGAACATTATTCCCTAGTTGGCTTGCCAGGTGGATCCCGGTCAGGGCACATTTGGGAGTCTGTCTCTGCCTTCCCTCCTCTCATTAAATTAAAATATATATATATATAAACTAAAAACCTATAAACTTAAAATCTAATTGGAATTTACTAAGGCATTTATAGTACAGTGAATTGACATTTACTAATTTGTTAATTGGTTCAAAAACTACTGATAGTCTTCCAAGGTCCAAACATTGTGCTAGGTGCTGGAGGTACAGTGGTGGAGAAACGTGGATACACAGTCTCTAACCCTATGTAATTTATGCCTAATGGAGGTGACAAGATATTAATTACACAAAAATAAAATTATAACTTTGATAAGTGAAGGAGAGGCATATGGTGCTGTGAAAACATATAAAAATTGAGTTTGACTGAAGAAATCTTGCAGAAAGGCTTTCTAAGAAAAAGATACTTGAGTTGGGACCTAAAGGTTGAGTAGCAGTGAAGTAGGTGAACAGAAGAAGGAAGAGTACTCCAGGTAGAAGATACCCATATGCAAAGCTCTGTGATAGGAAGAAACATGGCTCTTTTTTGGGAGGGACTTGTGAGGGGTGAAAATGAGCTCATTATGGCCAGAGTACAAAAAGTATGCATAGCATCTTGTAAGTCTTGTTAAGGATTTTGGAGTAGTTGTATTTTCCTTTATTCCTTTTTGTCACATAAGTTCTTTTATTGCTTTAAATTGCAATTGACTTCTTACAAAGTACATGTGGGACTCCATTTAATGTTCAATAAAGCCAAATTTTCCATTTCAGTATCTTGATCATTTTAATGTTCTATATACCTTCTTAAATTTGTTAAGCAAAATGGATATCCATATATTAATGTCCAGATAAGTTATAGTTGTTTCGGTACTATGTTTCCTTTTAAATCTTTAGTTTTCAAATTTGTTTTATTCCTGCTTCTACACAAAACCATGCCACCTTATTGAAAACGATATAAAAATATATTAATTCAGCAGCAGTTTTTAGTTCTTTCATATGTCACTATATTAGCAATGATGGAAGTTATAAAAATATCCGGATATAATTCTCCAGAAACTCACGAGTTCCAACATCACCCTCACTTCTGACATCAACTGCAAGTGTGGGGTTCCCCAAACCACTCTCAGGTTCAGTAACTCACTAGGATTCACAGAACTCAGAAAAGTGGTTATATTCACAGTTGTGGTTTAATACAGTAACAGGATAGAGACTAAAACCCGCAGAGGGAAGAGGCACGTAGGACAGCGCCCAGCAGAAATCAGGCACAGAACTGCCAGTCGTCCCCGCCAGTGGAACCACTTGGTTCTCTCAGAAATGATGTATGACACTATGCATGGAATGTTGCCAACCAGGGAGACTCAACTGAGCTTTGATATTCATAAGTTTTTTTTATTATTATTCATTGATTTTTAGAGAGTAGGAGGTGGAGCTAGAAGCATCAATTTGTAGTTGCTTCTCTTATGTGCCTTGAATGGTCAGGCCTGGGGTTTCGAACTGGCAACCTCAGTGTTCCAGGTCGACAATCTATCCACTACGTTACCACAGGTCAGGCAGTAATTATAGCTTTTATTGAGGCTCAATGAGGTATGTATACGTGGCTGACCTTAGTCTCCAATCCCTCCAGAGGTGTAACTGATAACTATGTGACCCAAGGCCCCCATGATGAGTCACATTCTTAGCATAAACTATCAATCATGAACCCAGGTAAACAAAGCTACTCTTGTCACATATGACTTCTAAAGGCTTAGAAGTCACCTCCCAGGAGTTGGGGATAAGAGCCAAATCTTTTCTTGAGCAAGGTTAATCCTTCACTGCACAGTGAATAAGGTGCATGAAAATAAATATACTGCTCACAAAAATTAGGTGATATTTTATCACTTCATATTCATTTTGAAATATCCTCTAATTTTTGTGAGCAGTATATAATAAGCAATATATGAGACTATGTTAATTAAAGTATTTATTTATTTTAAAGTGAGAGGACGGGAGATAGACTCCTGCACACACTCTGACCAGGATCCACCTGGCAATCCCCATCTGGGGGCTGATGCTTGAATCAGCTGAGCTATTCTTAGTGCCCAGGGCTGATGCTTGAACCAATCAATCCCCTTATATCAGCTATATGATTTGCAAATACTTTCTCTTACTCTGTAGGTTACCTTTTCACTTTATTGCTTGTATTATATTTAATTTTTGGTATATCCAACTATTGAATGTATATAGCTATTCAAAAGTATGTTCTTAAGATTATTCAAGACTGCATAATCTATATACATAAAAATGTAAATGTTCGTTTGTTCAAAATATTAAATCTTCGAAAGTTCTTCACCGATTGTTTTGAAATTTTGACACAACGTTGCATTCAAATATGCGCATGTTTTTATATACCTACTATTATATAGATGTCATACCTGTGACAGGTAAAAGCATGCTTTTTTTGAAAAACAGTGCCATCTGTTGGACGTAAAAGCAACACACGCTATACTAAATATTTTACAATTCCATTTCAATGTATCCAATTTACTATCCATTTACAATTTCCAAATTTCCAATTTTACGATTCCATTTCAGTGTTTCCAATTGCATTGTTAAATTGAATTTTCATAGATTTCGATTTATTTTCATTTTGATGGAATTATTTTGTGTGACATTGCGTTGGAATTGAGTTGTGTCATTTACCATAGCGTTCATTTCATGAGTATAATTTATTTTTTTATTTTTTCATTGTAAACATATTAGAATTTCTCTTTTCTTTCTTTTCCATTTAACCAGACTGAGCCACAGCAACGTGTGGCCCGGTATAGCTATTACTATATAAATATATAGTAGTAAATGAAAAAGCAGATTATAGCATAATCACAATTTTGCTAAATAAAGTGATATTTTTTTTTAAGAAAGAGAGAGATGGAGGGACAGTCAGGATGGGAGCAAGATGAGAAGCATCAGCTCACAGTTGGGGCACCTCAGTTGTTTATTCATTGCTTCTCCTATGTGTCTTGACTGGGGGGCTACAGCTAAGCCAGGACCCCTTGCTCAAGCCAGTGACCTTGGGCTTAAGCCAGTGACTATGGGGTCATATTTATGATCCCACGCTCAAGCTGAATGAACCCATGCTCAAGCCAGATGAACTCATGCTCAAGCCAGTGACTTTAGACTTTTGAACCCGGGTTCTCAGCATTGCAGGCCAGCTCTCTATTCGTTGCACCACTACCTGTCAGGCTCAAAGTGATTATTTTTGAGTGACTAGATTATGTGTAA
Organism: Rhynchonycteris naso; assembly: GCA_037038555.1. Taxonomy (NCBI): domain Eukaryota; kingdom Metazoa; phylum Chordata; class Mammalia; order Chiroptera; family Emballonuridae; genus Rhynchonycteris; species Rhynchonycteris naso. The sequence goes on from CM072998.1 coordinate 247,575,512, forward strand.
CTTAAAAAATTTATCTGTCTATACTTTTTGGGTATTTTTCAATTTTTTTACAATCAGATTAAGATCAGAAAGAACAAAAGCAAAATCAGAATGATTACCCCTATTATTTATAAAGATAATATACCGATTATGATTGAAATGTACTTAGGATTTCTGAGAATACTGAAAGAAAAGTTTTTCCACAGATTAACATCTTATTAGTGTAAGTTATTTTTATTTATACTGCTTACAAAAATTAGAAGATATTTCAAAATGAATATGAAGCTATAAAATATCCCCTAATTTTTGTGAGCAGTGTCTATAAATGCTATGACCCAGCTTGTTATTAATTTCTGGGATTTCTAAAAGTAACTTGATTTGCTCAATTAGTTAACACTGGGGCTTTTAAGGTAAGGTTCAATAAACAATACTCTGTTCTTTGAAGTTTGTATTCAGACAAGAAATAATACATAGGAGTAAGTTAGGCAGAGATGAAAAATAATAATTTTGATTCTGATTAATGGTATATTGGAGAACACTTCTTTGTATGTGATCAAAAGGGCTTCTTCTAGTATCTTCTACCCCAAATTGAGTTTAGTCCCAAAATCTCAGGCCTTCATAAATGAGCAAAGCCCCAGGTAATTCTACTGTACGTACTTATACACATACAACCTGCAGGAAAAAGAGCCAAAATATAGAAGCCTAGAAGTGTTTGAGCTGGTTGTGTTCAATTCTTTCTCTCAGATAAATCTGAGGAAGAGCATTTAAGGTTCTGAGCAGAGGGATGACAGTGGAGGTGGGAAAAGGTAAAGAACATGAATCCAGTGTAAGATTTTTCTTATTTTAATTGTAAATATAGGTACTAAATCACAGTAATTTTAGAAGTACCTGTGGTGCTATTTTCTAACAGAAAACATGACTATTTCCTCATATTAAAATTTTACAGGTATCGCCTGACCTGTGGTGGTGCAGTGGATAAAGCGTCGACCTGGGAACACTGAGGTTGCCAGTTCAAATCCCTGCACTGGTCTGGTCAAGGCACATATGGGAGTTGATGCTTCGAGCTCCTCCCCCCTTTCTCTCTTTCTCTCTCTCTCTCACTCTGTGTCTCCACTCTAAAATGAATAAAATAAAATTAAAATTTAAAAAAAAATTTTACAGGTATCTTAAAATAATATTTTTATACATCACTACTTCAGAAAGTATAGTTGTTACCAGACCTGCATTTAATGTATTAGTAAAGAAGTACAAATACTGCTGTTATAAATTTACTTTTATTGTTTGATATCAGTATTTCGGTATAATTGGTTTCCTTTGTAAGCCCATATATTCTTTCTATGCACTTAGAAATGTTTTCTTATGAGGAGTCCCAATATTTTATCAGACAACCAAACCTATCTATCCCTCTCTCTGACTCTCTCTCTGTCCCTGGGGGGAAAAAAAAAAGAAATTAATAACAATCTGTTGCAGAAAATTAGAGGCTAAGATTTTTCATTCTCCTTAACATTGTGGGGTTTTTTTCCCCCCCAGGGACAGAGAGAGAGTCAGAGAGAGGGATAGATAGGGACAGACAGACAGACAGGAACGGAGAGATCGTTGATTGCTTTCTCACATGTACCTTGACCGCGGGCCTTCAGCAGACTGAGCAACCCCTTGCTGGAGCCAGCGACCTTGGGTCCAAGCTGGTGAGCTTTTGCTCAAGCCAGATGGGCCCGCGCTCAAGCTGGTGAGCTCGGGGTCTCGAACCTGGGGCTTCCGCATCCCAGTCCGACGCTCTATCCACTGCGCCACCGCCTGGTCAGGCAACATTGTGGTATTTTTATGAGTAGTAGAAAAGAACTCAAAGAAAGAGATATCAGATAATAATTATTCATACGATAAATCGTAAGTGACTCCTTTTGTCTTTTCCAGCTTAAAATACCTCTGGACTCCTTATGTATGCATGTTAGCAGCATTTGGTGTATGTTCTCCTGAACTTTGGACAACACTTTTCAAGTGGCTTCGATTACGAAATGTGCACCCAGTATTGTTGGTGAGTTATTATTTTTGGTTAAGTACTAGTTTCCCTTCTAGTTATAGAAATGGAAAACACACTGAATACCACTGAAATAGCATACATAAATCATATTATGACTTGTGGGTAGAAAAAGGGGTCCTGTGAAAAACATTTTAAAAGTAATTTGTGATTATAAAAGATATGCATTTTAATGTAGACAACTTAAAACATAAAAGTTAAAGAAAGTGAATTAGTGTGCGAAGCTATCAAAAATTAATTTTATACCTATTTTTTAGAATATTTAATATTTATTAAAATTACTACCGAACATTTAAACATAGTTTTTTCCTTTTTTTTATTGATTTTAATTTATTGTGTTTACACAAATTCAAGTATCCTGCTGAATATATCTCCCACCCAACCCCCGTGTTCCCCTTGATACCCCTTTTGTCCCCTCCCGCCAACGCCTTCCCCTCTTCCCTCCAGGATTTGCTATCCTGCTCTCTATAACGCTGTTATGTATTTATAATTTCACCAGTCTCTTTCCCTTCTCTGATCCCATCCTCTCATCCCTTTCCCTCTGACTGCTTTCCTTCTGGTCCCTTTGATCCCGCCTCTGCCTTGATTCTGTTCCTTAGTTCACATTGTTCATTAGATTCCTCATATGAGTGGGGTCATGATATTTTCTTTCTCTGCCTGGCTTATTTCACTTAGCATAATAGTCTCTAGTTCCATCCATGTTGTTGCAAAAGGTACAATTTTCTTTTTTTCATGGCTGTGTAGTACTTCATTGTGTATATGTACCACAGCTTTTTAATCCACTCGTTCACTGATGGACACTTGGCCTGTTTCCAGATCTTGGCTATTGTAAGCAATGCTGCAGTAAACATGGGGGTGCATTTCTTCTTTTAAATTAGTGATTTGGTATTCCTAGGATATATTCCTAAAAGTGAGATAATTGGGTCAAAAGGCAGTTCTATTTCTTATTGTTTGGGGAATTTTCCACAGTGGATGCACCAGTCTGCATTCCCACGAGCAGTGCAGGAGGGTTCCCTTTTCTCCACATCCTCGCCAGCACTTGTTCTGTGTTGTTTTGCTGATGAGCGCCATTCTGACAGGTGTGAAGTGGTATCTCATTGTGGCTTAAATTTGCATTTCTCTAATAATTAGTGATGTTGAGCATTTTTTCATATACCTATTGGCCATCTGTATGTTATCTTTGGAGAAGTGTCTATTTATTTCTTTTGCCCATTTTTTTCTTTTTTTTTTTAATTTTTTTTTAAATTTCTTTTTTTAATTTCTTTTTTTTAGAGAGGAGACAGAGAGAGAGAGAGAGAGAGAGAAAGGAGGGAGGAGCTAGAAGCATCAACTCCCATATGTGCCTTGACCAGACCAGTACAGGGTTTTGAACTGGCGACCTCAGTGTTCCTAGGTTGACACTTTATCCACTGCGCCACCACAAGTCAGGCTCTCTTTTGCCCATTTTTTAATTGGATTGTTTACCTTCCTGGTATTGAGTTTTACAAGTTCTTTATAAATTTTGGTTATTAACCTCTTATCAGACGTATTGTCGAATATGTTCTCCCATTTTGTGGTTTCTCTTTTTATTTTGTTCATATTGTCTTTAGCTGTGCAAAACTTTTTAGTTTGATATAGTCCCATTTGTTCATCTTGTCCTTTATTTCACTTGCCCATGGAGATAAATCAGTAAATATATTTCTGCAAGAGATGTCAGAGAGCTTACTGCCTATGTTTTTTTCCAAGATGATTATGGTTTCATGACTTACATTTAAATCTTTTATCCATTTTGAGTTTATTTTTATGTATGATGTAAGTTGGTGGTCTAGTTTCATTTTTTTTGCAGGTAGCTGTCCAATTTTCCCAACACCATTTGTTAGAGACTGACTTTACTCCATTGCATGCTTTTACCCCCTTTGTCAAATATCAATTGTTTATATAGGTGTGGGTTTATTTCTGGATTCTCTCTTCTGTTCCATTGATCTGTATGCCTGTTCTTATGCCAGTACCAAGCTGTTTTAAGTACAATGGCCTTGTAGTATAAATTGATATCAGCAAGTGTGATACCTCCCACTTTATTCTTCTATTTCACAATTGCTAAGGCTATTCATGTTCTTTTTTGGTTCCTTATAAATTTTTGAAATATCTGTTCTATATCTTTAAAGGATGCCATTGGTATTTTAATAGGAATGGCGCTGAATTTATAGATTGCTTTAGGTAATATAGACATTTTAATGATGTTTATTCTTCTTATCCATGAACACGGTATATGCTTCCACTTGTTTGTATCTTCCTTGATTTCTTTTATCAATGTTTTCTAATTTTCCAAGTACAAGTCTTTAACCTCCTTGGTTAAATTTACTCCTAGGTACTTTATTTTTTTTGTTGCAAAAGTGAAGGGGATTATTTTCTTAATTTCTCTTTCAGACAGTTTATTGTTGGTGTATAAAAATGCCACTGATTTCTGAATATTAATTTTATATTCTGCTGCCTTGCTGAATTCATTTATCAGGTCGAGTAGTTTTTTTTTTTTTGTCCTTTGAGGCATTTTATTTGCATATATGTATTACATCCCTAGAAAAAGAATCCCAGGATTTTCCCTCCTGTGTGTTTTCGTCTTGCTTCTTCATGGTCCATGATGCCCGCTGAGGTTGTCAGTACAATGAAACCAAACTGACGGGACGGAAGCAGGTTGTTCTGCCATTTTTCTAGATCTTTGAGTTGCACATCAAATCTGGGGCTGATTACTCCGCACTTGTTTAACCTGCCTGTGAGGTTCACAACAATTTCCCCAGCCCTGTGATCATCAATAATTTCAAATTCGCCAATATAACCATGCTTCATCATCACAGTTAGAAACCGGACGATGACTTTGGAGCACGGCCTAATGAGAACCTGGCGTTTGCCTCTCTTCTTGGCATTGTTGATACTCTTGAGAGCATCGGCCAGGACATTCATGCGCACCATTATGGCGGCACGGAAAGATGGCGGAAAGAGCTCGAGTAGTTTTTTGACTGAGACTTTAGGGTTTTCTATGTACAGTATCATGTCATCAGCAAATAATGATAGTTTTGTTTCTTTTTCAATTAGGATGCCTTTTATTTCTTCTTCTTGTCTGATTGCTGTAGCTAGGACTTCCAGAACTATGTTGAATAAGAGTGGTGAAAGGGGGCACCCCTGCCTTGTTCCTGATCTTAAGGGGATTGCTTTTAATTTTTGCCCATTGAGTATAATGTTCGCTTTGAGTTTGTCATAGATGGCCTTTAGGTATGTTCCCTGTATTCCTGCTTTGATTAGAGTTTTGATCCTAAATGGGAGCTGGATTTTATCAAATGCTTTTTCTGCATCTATTAACATTATCATGTGATTTTTCTTTTTTCTTTTTTTTGTGATGACTCACATTGATTGATTTGCAAATATTGTACAGCCTTGCCTCCCCACAATAAATCCCCATTGATCATGATGTATGATTTTTTTCATGTATTGCTAGATGCGGTTTGCTAATATTTTGTTTAGAATTTTAGCATCTAAGTTCATCAGGGATATTGGCCTATAGTTTTCTTTCTTTGTAGTGTCTTTGCCTGTCATTGCTATTCTTTTTCCAGAGGAGTTATTACATTCTTATTTTAGCATAGTAGTATATTGATATCTATTAGCTATTTTTCCTGTGTTATTTCACTGTCTTTTTGTTGTTATTAGTGTTTTAGGTAGCAGTTCAATAATTTTTGTGTATTCTTTGTAACTTAAATTTCTGGCAATATTGCCAAATATTGATTTGCTATTTGAAATAATTACATGAATGTTACTATTTTAATGTTCTGACTTAAATTTATATTGTAAATATATATGTCTCACTTTGCTTTCTCATTAATAGGTCTTAAACATATTAATTAGTCTTCACCCATCTCACTTCATGAACTAGGTTTTATAATGACTTAAATTTGTCTGACTAAAATTTCTATAATTATATTGATATGTGCTTGGTCACAGAATCAGTGTCTAATACTTTAAAGTACATTCTGAAATGTATTTACTCATAACCTTTTGCTTTAATATTTTAGGCCCTTATTCTGAGCATGGCTGTGCCTACTATAATAGGTCTTAGCTTATGGAAAGAGGTAAGAAAATCATATTTTGTATTAAAATGTACTTTATCTATAATGTTGATATATATGTGTATAGGATACTTATTGAAATACTATTCTAACAAAATGAAGTGTGATATTCTTAGTAATGCTTAACATTTTTTTAGCATTACAACCATGATAGAAAAGCTAAGCCTGACCTGTGGTGGCACAGTGGATAATGCGTCGACCTGGAATGCTGAGGTCGCCAGCTTGAAACCCTGGGCTTGCCTGGTGAAGGCACATATGGGAATTCATGCTTCCTGCTCCTTCCCCCTTCTCTTTCTCTCTCCCTCTTCTCTCTAAAATGAATAAATAAAATATTTTTTTTCTTTTTTTGTGTGTGACAGAGACAGAGAGAGGGACAGATAGGGACAGATAGGCAGGAAGGGAGATAGATGAGAAACATCAACTCTTGGTTATAGCACTTTAGTTATTTATTGATTGCTTTTTCATATGTGCCTTGACCGGGGGCTACTGCCAAACCAGGACCCCTTACTCAAGCCAGTGACCTTGGGCTTAAGCCAGCGACCATGGAGTCATGTCTGTGATCCTACATTCAAGCCGGCATCCCCAAACACAAGCTGGTGACCCCACGCTCAAATCAGATGAGCCCGTGCTCAAGCCAGTGATTTCGGGATTTTGAACATTGCTCCTCTGCATCCCAGTCTGACGTTTTATCCACTGTGCCACCTGTCAGGCTAAAATGAATAAATAAAATCTTTAAAAAAAGAAAGTTAAAACATTTTTTAAGTGCCATCTGATGCAATTTTCTATTGTCTATTATTTTCATTACTTCAATTTATAATTGGTGAAGGGAATTGCTGAATAAATCAGTCGTTTTTTGTTTGTTTGTTTGTTTTTTATTTTTCTGAAGTAAGAAGCTGGGAGGCAGAGAGACAGACTCCCACACACACCCGACTAGGATTCACCGAGTATGCCCACTAGGGCGCCATGCTTTACCCATCTGGGGCATTTCCCCATTGCAACCAGAGCTATTCCAGTGCCTGAGGTGAGGCCATGGTGCCATCTTCAGCGCCTGGGCCAACTTGCTTCATTGGAGCCTTGGCTGCGGGAGGGGTAGAGAGTGATAGAGAGAAGGAACACAAGGAAGGGTAGATAAGCAAGTGGATGCTTCTCCTGTGTGCCCTGACCAGGAATCGAACCTGGGACATCCACATGGTGGACAACGCTCTACCACTGAGTCACCCAGCTAGGGCTGATGAATAAATCCGTCTTTTTTTTTTTTTTTTAATTTTTTTATTTCTTCTTATTTATTTATTTTAGAATGAAGACACAGAGTGAGAGAGAGAGAAAGAAAAAGAGAAAGGGGGGAGGAGCTGGAAGCATCAACTCCCATATGTGGCTTGACCAGACCAGTGCAGGGTTTTGAACTGGCGACCTCAGTGTTCCCAGGTTGACACTTTATCCACTGCGCCACCACAGGTCAGGCCTAAATCCGTCTTAATATTAAAAAGTAATTTGGGGCCTAACTTGTGGTGGTACAGTGGATAGAGTGTCAGCCTGGAATGCTAAGGTTGCTAGTTTGAAGCTCCAGGCTTACCTGGTTAAGGCACATACACTATGATTTGATACTTCCTGCTCACCACCCACAGCTCCCGCTGCCTTTCTCTCTTCTCAAAATAAATAAATCAAATTTTAAAGTATTTGGCAACTCCAAAATTTAAATATATATAAAATAATATAAATATTTTTATTTATAACATGAAAGTAATTACCAATGATAATTATTTTACTCAAAACTAATTAATTTATTACATGTGCATAGAAGATACAAATGATGGTTAGTTGTTTGGTAATTACAAAATTATTTGTTGAGTGTAGGTATTAAATTAACCATAAATTTGTTGATGTGGACTGAGAAGAATGAGCAGGTCACTGAAAGAAAATAAAGATGCCCTGACCTGATTTCTCAGTTGATTAGAGTATCATCCCGAAGCACAGGCATTGCCAGTTCGATCCCTGCTCGGGGTACATACAAGAAGAGATTCATGGTTCTGTCTCTCTTGCTAAAATCAATAAAAATAAGAAAAGAAAAGTAAAAAGAGCCTGGCCGGGTGGCTCAGTCAATAAAAGTGTCATCCTGGCTCTCTGAGGTTTGTGGGTTCAGTCCATGGTCAGGGCACCCACAAGAAGCAATGAGTGCATTAACTAAATGGAACGAGTTGATGTTTCTCTCTCTCTCTCTTCCTCCCTCCCTCTTTCTTTCTCCCTCCCCCCCTACTTTTGTCTCTCTCTCTCTGTCAAATCAGTGGAAAAATTAAAAAAGAAAGTAAGGAGAGCTATGACGTTTTGTTAATAAGAACAGTGTTGTAATAAACTTTTGTTTGCCTTTAGTTAGTCTCTTGATGTACTCTGGAACAGTTTAAAAATGTCTAGATACTTACACTTTGGGTGGATTTTGCTTTGTATTTTAGTTTTTTCCAAGACTAATGACAGAATTAACTGAACTACAAGAATTCTATGACCCAGATACAGTGGAACTTATGACCTGGATAAAGTAAGAATACCCAATACTATTGTTAAGCTATTTATTAATCATTGTATGCTGTCTAATGGATTCATGGGAAATAATGGGTTTTTTTTTCCAAATCTCATAAAATTCAGGAATTTTACATTATGGTTTTTAGGGATATTTAATTTTTAATTGGACTTATAATTCTAATTGACCTTATCTCCTCTGAAAATATAGCATTGATAAGTTTGAAATTTGAGACTCTCTGCCATCAAACACCTAGAAATGTGGACTAAAAAGAAACAAATATCCTTTTGTTTACATAGTCAAAAGGATGCTTCTTTTGCCGTAGGTTAGAGATGAATGAGTGGTGGATTGGTAACCAAGGTTACCGAGATTTTTAATTTCCATTTAATGTGGTCTTAGGTCTATGGAAGTAGAGAAGTATAATTGAGACAACTTTTTCTTCCTCCAACACACACATACATAACTACGGGACCCTCAGAGAGTAACACTATCACTGAAAGGATAGATTAGTGAAAAGATCCATCCAGTGGTAGAGAAAGATGATAAGAAAGCATGACTCCTTGGGCCTCAGCTCTTTATAAAAAAAAAAAATAGTCTCTCTTCTGAATTTGTATTAGTGGATCTAAATTCACACGGGTTTGTAGTTTGACATTTCACTTGACTACTCCAGGATACCCCAAATCAAGAAATCACTTGAGTACCTGATATATCCTCAACCCAGGCTACGAGGATTCCACAAATAAAGCTTTATGAACATGTGCTCTAAAATTACAAGCACATGAGAAAACAGTCATAACACAGCAGGAATTAGCTTTCTAGAATTAGACATCTAGTAATTTTTGATAATAAAATTTGTGTCAGTTAGTTCTGGTACATAATAGACCACCATAAACTTTAGTGGCTTACAAACAATAAATATGTTACTTTGCACCATTTTGAGGGTTCAGTGGGGAGGATTCTACTGGTCTGGGCTAGCTCAACTGGAATTGGATAGTCTAGCATGGCTTCTCTCACATGTCTAGGTTTGGGTGGGTATCAGCTGAGAGGATGGGGATAGAATTGACTTGGCCATGTGCCTCTAATCATCCTACCCAAGGTAGCCTGGGCTTATTTACAAGATAGTGGTTGTAGAGTTCCCAAGAGCAGCAAGAGAAGGCAAGTCTAAATGTCAATCAAGTATGTTTTGTCTCTGCTCACATTACCTTTGCTTTGTTTATTGGCCAAAGCAAGTCACATGGCCAAGACCAGAGTTTCATCTTATATGATATAGCTATAGGGAGAAAAATCATTGTGGCCATTTTGTAACAAGTCTGTCTCATGGATAGAGACTGCAATAACTACATTAAAAATTATTTAACACATAGAAGAAAAAACTGAAACATGAAAAGGAATGAAACACTATCAAAAAAGACCAGGAAATTGTGGAGGAAAAAACCAAAAATGGTTTCTAGAAATGAGGAATATGTTTATAGAATAGGTATATATGAGAATAGGTCTTATTATAAGGCCTAATACTGTAGTAACACCCCTTGTAGATATAAAATTTGTTTTCTTTAGGTTGCCCATTAATACTTTTTGTGAATTGTATTTACCATTGTGGAACACTTACTATTTAGCTTTGTGTTGTCATTAGGAGGGAGATATGTCTATGTGTATGATTATCATGATATTTATTTTCAAAAACAACAAAGGCCTGAACATAGGACATTGTACATCAGACAATTAGACATTTATGTTACTGTGGTGTAATTATTAAGCTTTATGCTTGTTTCCCCATTAAGGGGTTCTCCCAGAGGACAATGGCTATGTACTATCTCTTTACTTCCAGAACTTGGCACTATCCCTAACATGGAGTGGGTGGATGCTGAATATAGAAAATGGATAAATAAATAAAGGCAATAGAGTACATCTTTGGGACCCATTTCTGGGTTTCTTAGTCTTGCAAGTGGCATCTGTCTCAGACTTTGGATCATGATTCCGGGTGGAGAAGTCCTACGGTGTTATTTGGAGACAGATACATGGTAAAGGTAGTGAAGGAGCAGGATAGGTGGATCGGGCAGGAGTTGTATGGTGGTTCATATTTACAGAAAGATGAATTTGCGAATTCATGGTATCACCATTGAATTGATGACACTGTATAAAGTAGTATATTCCTGTCACTGCATCCCATTACCCTACATTGTTTTTTTAACCCTTTGAGTAGTATGAACGTTCAAGTACGTCCTCGTGCCTTCTGACCATCCAGAGTACGATCGGTTTATGTTAAAAATGTGTAAGGCAACATTAAAAAAAGGCAAATGTATGTTCTTGTTTCCATAAATTGGTTATCAAACAAACATGATTTTAAATTAATAAAACTGGAACTGGAACTATTTTCATTAAAAAAAAAAAAACTCACTCCCAGGGGTCAATGAGCATAAAAATAACTCACTACTCAAAGTGTTAATAGCATTATTATCACCTGGCTGATATATTTATTGTTCAAGCAAGGATCTTGTTTCCACCCCCCTTTAAAAATTTTTCTATATCTTCAGCACTCAAAGTCATTCCTGGTGCATAGTAGGTACTCAGTTTTTTTTTTTTAATGAATCCATAAATGAAATGAAGTGAAAGCTGGCCTTGAAACTTACGTGAACAACACAATGTAAGTTGCCTGGTATTTCAGAGTTGATATAAATGAGTAATCTTAGTAGTATATTTACCTTCCCAGTGTCTAAATCTCTGTCGTCCTTTGTAGAAGGCAAGCTCCAGTTGCAGCTGTGTTCGCAGGCAGTCCACAGTTAATGGGTGCAATTAAATTATGCACTGGATGGATGGTAACAAGCTTGCCTCTTTACAGTGATGATGATCTTCTCAAGAGAAATGAAAATGTAAGGCATTTTAGTTTCTACATTTGGATCTTTTTAAACATCACTCTTTATTGTAGTATAGTTTTGTAACGATGCATGTGTTCCTGATTAGGAAAATCCAAACAATTTTAGAAGGGTTAATTAGCTTTAGTTTTTAAAAAGGTGCATAATACATTTAACCAAAAAGAGAGCCAAAATTAAAATATTAAAGGTTTTATGAATAGTATAGATATGTTTGTTGGAGAAACATTTAGTTTCCCACAAAGTTTCAAGGAAACTAATGTGTAATATTTCACAAAGAGAAACTTAATTTTGAAAATATCATTGTTCTCAATCAAACTATTGTAGGAAATCTTTCAGTGTCTTGATACATTGTATTTCCAAGCTAAAATTCTGTTACACTGTGATTTATTTTTCAGTGTGGCCTATTATGCTTAGTATAACATTAGAATGTTAACTAGTTACTTAATGTTCAATGAATATATTATTTTGAATGTTTGGTATGGATTTAAATGGTAGCTTTATATCTTGACTAACTAAACCTGAGTTCCAAATATTCTGTATATCAATTTGAGAGAACTTCACATAGCTTTTAAGCATCCTTTAAGCTCTCTAAGCTAAGGAGGAAATATAGCAGCATGGAAGTTAGACTATAATATGAGGTTAGATATTAAGAATGCAGACTCTGGCCTGACCTGTGGTGGCGCAGTGGATAAAGCATCGACCTGGGAACACTGAGGTCGCCAGTTCAAAACCCTGCACTGGTCTGGTCAAGGCACATACGGGAGTTGATGCTTCCAGCTCCTCCCCCCTTTGTCTCTTTCTCTCTCTCTCCTCTCACTCTGTGTCTCCTCTCTAAAATGAATAAATAAAAAGAAATTTAAAAAAAAAAGAGAGAGAGAAAAAAAAAGAATGCAGACTCTGGAATTAAAATATCTGGACTCAAATGCTATCTCTGCCACATACGGGCTTTGTTACCTTGAGCACGTTTCTTTGGGGGGAAGGGCAGGGGATTTCCACAATGCCTTATTTAAAAATTGAGACATAATTGGCATATAGCATTACATTAGTTTTGTGTGTATAAAGTAGTGATTTGATATTTGTATATATTGCAGAATGATCACCAAAACAAGTCTAGTTAACATCTCTCACCATACATAGCTACAAAAAGTTTATTTCTTGTATTGAGAACTGATAAGATCTACTCTCTTAGCAACTTTCAACTATGTAAAACAGTATTATTAGCTGTAGTCACCATTCTGTACATTACGTCCAATTGCCTTATTTATTTTACAGCTGGAAATTCATACCTTTTGACTCTCTTCATCCGTTTTGTAACGATGCATGTGTTCCTGATTAGGAAAATCCAAACAATTTTAGAAGGGTTAATTAGCTTTAGATTTTAAAAAGGTGCATAATACATTTAACCAAAAAGAGAGCCAAAATTAAAATATTAAAGGTTTTATGAATAGTATAGATATGTTTGTTGGAGAAACATTTAGTTTCCCACAAAGTTTCCCATCAACTACCATTTGTTCTCTGTTTGTGTGCATGTTGTTTGTTTGTATGTTTGTTTTAGATTGCACATATGAATGAAATATAGTATTTGTCTTTCTCTCTCTGACTTATTTCACTTGGCATAATGCTCCCAAGGTCCATCCATGTTGTCGCAAATATCAAGACTTAATTATTTTTGTGCCTGAATAATATACCATTATATATATGTACCACGTTTTCCTTACCTGTTTATCAATTGATCAACATTATGATTATTTTCACATCTTGGTTGTTGTAAATAATGCTGTAGTGAACATGGGATGCATATCTCTGTTCAAATTAGTATTTTCATCTTCTTCAAATGAATACACAGAAGTGAAGTTGCGGGATCTTATGGCATTTCTATTTTTAATTTTTACATTCCCACCAACAGATCATGAGCATTCCCATTCCTCTATATCACTGCCAACACTTTATTTCTTTCATTTTTAATGATGGCCGTCTGACAGTTGTGAGATATCATGTTGTGGTTTTGATGTGTTCCCTCATGATTAGTGATGTTGAGCATCTTTTTGCCTTTTTTTATTCTTTTTTAGAAAGTGAGAGGCAGGAAGGGAGAGAGATGAGAAGCATCAACTCGTAATTGTTTTGCTTTTATTGTTTATTGATTGCTTCTCATGCATGCCTTGACCAGGGGGATCAAGCTGAGCCAGTGACACCTTGTTCAAGCCAGCAACCCCACACACTAGCTGGTGAGCCTGTGCTCAAGCCAGGTGTGCCGGTGCTCAAGCGGGTGACTATGGGGTTTTGAAGCTGAGACTTGAGCATCCCAGGTCAATGCTCTATCTACTGTGCCACCACCAGTCAGGCAGTACCATGCTGTTTTGATTACTATGGCCTTGTAGCATAGCTTGATATCAGGTAGTGTGATTCCTCCAACTTTCTTCTTCTGTCTTAAGATTGCTGTGGCTATTTGGGGTCTTTTTATGGTTCCATGTAAGTTTTTTGCAATATTTATTTTTAATTTTATTTGGAAAATTAAATTTAACAGGGTGACATTGATCAATAAGAGTACATAGATTTCAATTTTTGGAATATTTGTTCTAGTTCTGTGAAATACACCAATACACTGTTGGCATCTTGATGGGAATTGTGTTGAAGCTATAGTTGCTAGGAGTAGTATAGACATTTTAATGATATTAATTCTTCCTATTCATGAGCACTGGATATGCTTCCACTTATTTGTAATATTTTCTTACAACCCTTTGTATTTCTTTTGTGTCAGTTGTTACTTCTCTTTCATTTCTCATTTTATTTCTTTGGGTCCTCTTTTCTTCTTGTTTTTTAAATTTAATTTATTGGGGTGACATGGTTAACAAAATTATACAGGTTTCATGTGCCCAATTCTGCAACACATCTCTGTAGACTATATTGTGTGTTTACCCCTCCAAGTCAACTTTTTGTTCTTCACCAATTATCCTCTTTTATACACTCCTCTGCTCCTCCCCACCTCCCAGTAATCACCACACTGTTGTCCCTGTTCATGAGTTTTTTCTTTTTTATTATTTTTTTCTCAATCCCTCCACCTTTGTCTCTCAGTGCCCCACCCCACCCTGACAGCTGTCAGCCAGCTATCTATCTATGAGTCTGTCTCCATTTTGCTTATTAGTTCATTTTATTAATTAAACACATATGAGTGAAATCATATGGTACTTTTCTTTCTCTGACTGGGTTGTTTCACTTAGTATAATGCTCTCCAGGTCTATCTATGCTATTGCAAAAGGTAATATTTCTTCCTTTTAACGGCTGTGTAGTATTCCATTGTATAAATGTACCACAGCTTTTTTTTTTTTAATTTCTTTTTATTTTATTCATTTTAGAGAGGAGACACAGAGTGAGAGAGAGAAAGAGAGAAAGGGGGGAGGAGCTGGAAGCATCAACTCCCATATGTGCCTTGACCAGACCAGTGCAGGGTTTTGAACTGGCGACCTCAGTGTTCCCAGGTCGACGCTTTATTCACTGCGCTACCACAGGTCAGGCCACAGCTTTTTTTTTCTCCACTCATCTACTGATGGTCACATGGGTTGCTTCTGGATCTTTGCTATTGTAAATAGTGCTTCAGTGAACATAGGGTATATATTCTTTCAAATTAGTGTTTTGGGTTTCATTGGATAAATTCCCAGGATCGAAATCAGTGGGTCATTTGCTGAAACATCTGATAAAGGATTATTATCCAAAATTTATAAAGAATGTATAAAACTCAACACCATAAAAAGAAACAATCAAATTTAAAAAATAGCAAAGGACCTAGTAGACACTTCTCCAAAGAGGACATATAGGTGTCCAATAGATATATGAAAAGATGTTCAACGTCACTAATCATTATAGAAATACAAATTAAAAGCACAATGAGCTATCACCTCACACCGGGCAGAACAGCCATCATTGATAAGTCACCAAACAAGTGTTGGTGAGGGAGTGGAGAAGGGAGAGCTCTTGTGTACTGTTGGTGAAAATGTAGATTGGTACAGCCTATGTGGAAAGCATTATGAGAGTTACTGAAAAAAATTATGAATAGATCTTCTTGTCTGACCTGTGGTGGTGCAATGGATAGAACATTGACCTGGAATACTGAAGTCACTGGTTTGAAACCCTAGGCTAGCCCAGTCAAGGCACATATAGCAAGCTATGAACAACTAAAGTGAAACAACTATGAGTTGATACTTATTGCTCCCCTGCCCTTCTCTTTCTGTAAAATCAATATTTATTTATTTATTTATTTTTTACAGAGGAGAAAGAGAGAGAGAGAGAGCAGTAATCATCAACTTCCATATGTGCCTTGACCGGACAAGTGTAGGATTTCGAACCAGCCACCTCAGCGTTCCAGGTCAATGTTTTATCCACTGCACCAGCACAGGTCAAGCCAATAAATAAATACTTTTTAAAAATGGATCTCCGCCTGACTAGGTGGTGGCGCAGTGGATAGAGCATTGGACTGGGATGCGGAAGACCCAGGTTCGAGACCCCGAGGTCGCCAGCTTGAGCGTGGGCCCATCTGGCTTGAGCAAAAGCTCGCCAGCTTGGACCCAAGGTCGCTGGCTCCAGCAAGGGGTTGCTCGGTCTGCTGAAGGCCCGTGGTCAAGGCACGTGTGAGAAAGCAATCAATGAACAATTATGGTGTCGCAACAGCAACGAAAAACTAATGATTGATACTTCTCACCTCTTTCCGTTCCTGTCTGTCTGTCCCTATCTATCCCTCTCTCTGACTCTCTCTCTGTCCCTGGAAAAAAAAACAAAAAAAACTTCACCCTGATAGGGACTGTCATTTGGCCCCATTATTGTAGCTTGCCAATGGAACTTATCATCTCCGACAGAACCTGCTGAACGCTGTGCTGGGGGGTTCCATGCCAGGTCATTAAATTCCTTGTGGAGAACTCTTCAACGCCACACTGAGAGGAGAGGCGGGTGGCGGCAGCCCCTGGGGCAGGGACTGGGAAAGGGCCAGGGGGCGCGAGGCCGCCTCCGTGATCTCTAGTGGACCGAAGATAGCTAGTAAGCGCAGGACTGATGGACGGCCGAGCCCCACTCGGCTCCTGAGCTTGTCGCAGCAGTCAGGGCAGCTTCTTTCTGCGCTGCCTTCAAGCAGCAGCAGCCGCTGACTACAGCGTATATCTGAACTTTATTTTTATGGATTTTTTAATATTTTTTTACAGGGACAGAGAGAGAGTGTGAGAGTCAGAGAGAGGGATAGATAGGGACAGACAGGAGCAGAGAGAGATGAGAAGCATCAATCATCAGTTTTTTGTTGCGAGACTTAGTTGTTCATTGATTGCTTTTTCATATGTGCCTTGGCCGCAGGCCTTCAGCAGACCGAGCAACCCCTTGCTGGAGCCAGCGACCTTGGGTCCAAGCTGGCGAGCTTTTGCTCAAGCCAGATGAGCCCGCGCTCAAGCTGGCGACCTCGGGATCTTGAACCTGCGTCCTCCGCATCCCAGTCCGACGCTCTATCCACTGCACCACTGCCTGATCAGGCTATTTTTATGAATTTAAACCAACCTGTTCTGACATGGCTTTTTTTCTTTTTTCTTTTTTTTTTTTTTTTTTTTGTTGGTCTTTTTTCTAATATATAAGTTCAGAATTACTTAAAAGTAGGTCAGAGTTTTAAATAGGTGGTAGTTAAATTTAAACGTTTTAGAGTTTTAAGCTCTATGTGACTTGGCATTGAGAATAGGTACCATGATTTTTTCAAACTTTTGTCTTTCTCTCTAGTGTCTGGTGCATAGTAAGTACTGAATAAATTTGTTGTTAAACAAAAATCAAACCAAATTCCATAAATGCGAGACCATATCATTTGAATGAGACACTTCTATAATTCATAACATGTGACTGATTTTTGTATGTTCTCTAAGGACAGTGATTCTCAAATCTGGGACAATTAGCTAAGGGAACATTTGACAATGTCTGGATATATTATCTAATAAGGTTAGAAAAATTGTTATGAAAAATGGCACAAAATAAAGATTTGAGTTTTAAGCATCATTGGCTCATTTGGTATTTTGTGACAATGGTAAAATTATTTTCAACCTTGCTGACTTTATTTCATATGTAAAATGACTAAAATGCTCTGATACATGGCAATAAAAAAATTAAAGGAACTATTACAACTCAGTTATAAGACAAATCAGTTAAAAATGGGCAGGGAATGATCTTGAGGGTGTTATATTAAGTGAAATAAATTAGGTAGAGGAAGACAAATACTATATGATATCAGTTATATATTAAAATTTTAAAAGCTGAATTCATAGAAGCATGGAGTGGTGCTTACAAGGGTCTGGAGGAGGTGGGGGGAAATTGGGAAATGTTGGCAAAGGGTACAAACTTCTAGTTATGAGATAAGTTCTAGAGATCTAATGTACAAAATGGTGATTATAGTTACTACGGCTCTATTATATACTTGAAAGTTGCTAAGGGAAATATTAAATGTTCTCACCACAAAAAGGAAAAGGTAATTATGAGACATGATGAAAGAGTTAGCCAACATTATGGTGGTAATCATTTTGCCATATTTCAATGTATTAAATTAGTACAAGGTACATTTTAAACTTACACCATGTTATATGTCAGTTTTATCTCAATAAAACTAAGGAAACAATGAGCAAAAGACTTGAATGTACATTTCTCCAAAGAGGATATACAAATGGCTAGTTACACATGAATATAAACTTCCTGAGGGCAGATATCAAGTCTTAGTGATCCCTTTATTTTCCATGGATAGTACTCAATACTAAAGAACATAGTAGAGAAAAATGGACATAGTAAATGCTTAATGTATAATTTTGATTAACAAAAGCTTTAAATTGCTTTTAAAATAACTTTTAATTATATTCTTTCAGATCTATCAAATCTATTCAAAGCGATCTGCTGAGGATATTTATAAAATACTGACATCTTACAAAGCTAATTACCTAATTGTAGAGGATGCTATCTGCAATGAGGTGGGAACTGTGAGAGGCTGTAGGGTTAAAGATTTATTAGACATTGCAAATGGCCATGTAAGTAACCATTTGGGAAATTAAATCTTTTTGAGAAAAATGACTTTATTTAAACTCGTAATCTTCAAATTTTATTTTTGGAACTTAAGACTATATATGTTATGTTAACAGTTGGGGGGAACTTTTAAAAAATAATTTGAAGTGGTTATTTAAGGTACAAAAGAAAAGTGGTTTTTCTTTGCAAAAAAAAATACCAATATGTGGATTTCTTATTCATTGCCTATACTTATGCATGTTCAATATTTATAAACAAAGGATGCCTGGGGATATAAAGATCAGCATAGAGAATGTAGTAATACTTTGATAACTATATATGTATGGTGCCAGGTGAGTACTGGAAATATTGGGGAACACTTTGTAAAGTATATGATAATATATTTTTACATAAATATAGTAATTTGTACATTGATTGCATAACTCTTATAAGCTAATCACTTTACTGTACACTTGAAACCAATATAAAATAATACTGAAAAAAATGAGCATTTAAAAACAAGATGGTGTAATTTGATTTGAATTTTATTTTAACTCAGTTATCTAAATAGCAGCTGGCTGCAATGTTATATTCCTATGTTGAGAAATTTCTTGTAATTGGATACATACCTAGAAAAATTGCTTATTAAATTGTCACAGTTCTTACACTAAGTTCCTGTTATCCACAAAAATTAGTGTATTCAGAGCCCCTTTAGTTGTTAGAACTCAGTTATATCTTAATTTTTCATTGATTTCAGCTATTTTACTAAACTATCTTTGCTCTTAGCCTGCAGTATAAACTGTATGTCTAGCAACTAAGAAGACCTGACAGGGGGTGTGTTGTCTGTAATGGGTACCTTTATTCCTGGGAAAGTTGAGGGTGGAGACGTTAGGAAAAGTTTGTCAGGTCATGCTAGGTTGGAGTGCATATTCTATTTAGGTTGGAGCCAAGGTTTTTCTGTCTCATCCTAAATAATGAGCTCTTTGTCTTCATAGACCAGTTTGGAGGTGAGAAATTAGTTTTTATGTTTTTCACCCTTCTCTTTCTCCATGACCCCTTAAACTTCTAATATAAACTTACTGTTTTCTGCTGCATGTATTTTGAATTTTCTCTGTTGTAACTTTATGTCTGTGATCTTTAATTGGTGATAAAATGGAATTTTATTAAACATCCCAGTTATTTAATAATTACTGCTGTATTGCCTATCTGCTATCTGAGGCCTTTTTATTCTGCTTTAGCAGAATTTTGACGATCAGGTTACTTTCATATAATGCCAGGCACGGACTTAAAGCTAATCTATCATTTTTATTTCTTTTTAATATTTTTGAGAGAGGGGATTGGGAAAAGAGAAAGAAGTATCAACTTATTGTTTTATTTAGTGTGCCATTGATTGCTTCTTTTTCCCTAAAGATTTTATTTATTGATTTTAGCTAGAGGATGGAGAAAGAGAGGCAGAGGGAGGAATGGGAAGCATGAACTCATAGCTGCTTTCTATATGTGCCTTGACTGAACAAGCCTGGGGTTTCGAACCACCAACCTCAGCATTTCAGGTCAACACTCTGTTCACTGCACCACCATAGGTCAGGCTGATTGTTTCTTATATGTGCCCTGGCCAGGGCTCAAATCAGCCATCTCAGGGTCCAACCAACACCCTTGTGATTGAGCCAGTATCCTCAGAATCATGCTGGTGACCCAAGGAGGGAGCTGGTAGCACTGGGATTGAACTGGTGACCTCAGTGCTCTGGGACAATACTATCTACTGTGCCACCGATCAGGGCACATATCATTTTCCTTTTAAAGTTGGTTCTCTGGCGTCTTTTGTAAACATTAGAATAACCTTTAATGCTTTATAGAAAATCCTTCAAGTTAGCTAAGATATCTTAGTGAATATTATAAAGGTGGGAATGTAAAGGTTTATACTGGATAAGTCACAGAAATTTACTTGCTTACTAGGTAATTGTAAGTCAATTCTATGCCAGGAGAAGTGTTTGAATATACATTAAGAATATAATGTAGGGCGGGGCAAAAGTAGGTTTATAATTGTGAGTTTGTAAAACAAACTTTATTCTTTTACTCATTGTGCCTGACCTGTGGTGGTGCAATGGATAACACGTTGACCTGGAACACTTACTTTAGGTTGCTAGTTCGAAACCCCAGGCTTGCCTGGTAAAGGCACTTATGGGAGTTGATGCTTCTTGCTTCACCACCACTCCCCCTTTCTCTCTCTTTCTCTTTCTCCCCTCTCTAAAATAAATAAAATTTTTTAAAAATTTATTTATTGTATTATTTTCTATATGAGTAACTGTAAACCTACTTTTGCCCTCCCCTATATGTTAGGTTTCTCAGTCTTCGTAGGCTCCTTCATCAAGTTCTTCAGAGGAATAATAATGGGCTAGAGAGACATAGCCTTCTAGATATTAGGATTAAATCTTTTAAAAATTAGAAACACTTTATACTGGTTTCTCAATTTCATTGGGAAGCTCAAAAGTTTAGTGTATATGGTGACTCTTATGAAGAAGCTTCTGGGGTTTTTTTTCTTTTTTTTTTTATTTATTCATTTTTTTTTTTAGAGAGGAGACACAGAGGGGGGGGGGAGGAGCTAGAAGCATCAACTCCCATATGTGCCTTGACCAGGCCAGTGCAGGGTTTTGAACTGGCGACCTCAGTGTTCCCAGGTTGACGCTTTATCCACTGCACCACCACAGGTCAGGCAGAAGCTTCTGTTTTTAAACAGTGTGAAATGTTTGCTAAACAATGTAAGATGGTCCATATAATATATTACTACATAAATATAGTCATTCGTACATTGATTGCATAACTCTTATAAGCTTAATAAACTTTTTAATATTATATTTCATATCTTTTGATAGGTGGTTTGCGAAGAAGGTGACAAATTAACCTACTCAAAATATGGGCGATTTTGTCATGAGGTCAAAATTAACTATTCTCCATATGTGAATTATTTCACTAGAGTATACTGGAACAGATCCTACTTTGTATATAAAATCAACACTGTGATATCCTTTCAGTCTTGAAAATAGCAGAGCCTTCATTTCAAAGACATATCATCTGAAGTAAAATGTGATTTTCTTCTACCAATGTGGTGTCATTTTGGAAATCAGAGTGTGGACATTTGAAGTGTTGCTGCTGCTTTTCCTTTCCCCTCTGCCAGTAACCAGATCGAGAGTTCTGTGGGGAACGGAAGATTCAGCATTACTGTCCTTTGGTAAAATGTCAAATCTTACCACTCTGCAATATTCCAGCCAGGTATTTTTCTTATTGTTACATGGTCTTTAAAGATTTCACCTTCTAAACTATTGTAAAAATTTCCTCATAAATCTTCATTTTATCATAACATTGATCTTGAATTTGAATATTTTCAAGGTCTGAGTATATTTCTTAAACATAATATTTAATATATGCTTAATGTGTTGTAATTATAGAAGGAGAGAATTATTCTTGACTTCAAGGCAGTTTCTACAGGTATTTTATGGTTTATACTAGAACTGAAATATTATAATAAAAAACTAATTTAAATGTTAGCTGAAAATATGTGGCATTTAAATTTAAGTGGAAATGATATAAAGGGAAGTGATTTTTTAAAGATTTATATAAAGATATATCCAGATTTTCCATGATACCGCTTACATCATCTTCTGTTTATATGTGAGCACTTCCTTAGTAGTATATAGTGCATGATACTGCATTTTATTATTTTGTGACTATTATGTGGTTAACTTTTGTCACTTAGGCTCATAAATTTGATACCAATTTAATAATGATAAAACAGTAACTCTTGATAGCTATATATCTTTTAAATGGCATTTACAAGAATGTTTTCTGGGTCTTTAAAAATGAGGATATGGGGTATGCTATGTTTTCACATTTTCTGCTGAAGTATTTTATTAAAAAATCTTTATCAGGATAAAACTATGTACAGTAAATTGAACAGCAGTTTCTGGAGATATGTGCAGATGCTGTTAGACATTCTTTTGCATACAGATATATTTATTATAAAACAAAAGTGCTATTATTTATGAAACTATGGTATAGTCTTCAACATAAAGGACAAAATGAAAAATATAATTTACAGCAGTTTTCATAGTCTCAGTGCTCTGTTCTTTTAAGTTAAATGTTGTTATTTTTTTAAAAAATTTTATTTAGACAGTTTTAACAGGGTGACATCAATTGGAGTACATAGATTCAGAGAAAACATCTCCAGATCATTTTGACATTTGATTATGTTGTATACCCATCACCCAAAGTCAAATTGTCCTCCATCACCTTTTATTTGGTTTCCTTTATGCCCCTCCCCTCCCCCCACACCCTTCCTCTCATCCCTTCCCCTTCCCCTGGTAACCACTGCACTCTTATCTATGCCCGTGAGTCTCGATTTTATGTCCCACCTATATATGGAATCATACACTTCTTAGTTTTTTCTGATTTATTCATTTCACTCAGTATAATGTTATCAAGGTCCATCCATGTTGTCGTAACTTGTACCCTGGTTGGATAGCTTGGTTGGTTAGAGCATTGTCCCGAAGCTCAGAGCTTGCGGGTAAATCCCAGTCATGACACATACAGGAACAGCTGATGTTTCTCTCTCTCTCTCCCTTCCTCTCTCACTAAAATGAATAAGAAAATTTTTTTTAAAGTTTTCATATTTTTAATTATTTATTAAAAGAAAATCTAAAATTATTTCTTTGGCTTTATGAAGAGATTCAGGATGAATATATCTTTTTTTTTTTTTTTTTTTTTTGAGAGACAGGAAGGGGAGAGAGAGAGATGAGAAGCCATAACTCATAGTTGCATCACTTCTTTAGTTGTTTCATTTATTGGCCCGACATGTGCCTTGACTGGGGAGCTTAAGCTGAGTCAATGACCCCTTGCTCAAGCCAGCAACCCCTGGGATGAAGCCAGACATTTTGGGATTATGTTGATGATCTTACACTCAAGCCAGTGACCCTGTACTCAGCTGACAAGCCTGCACTCAAACTGGTGACCTTGGAATTTTAAATCTGGGTCCTCAGCGTCCCAGGTCAATGCTCCATCCACTGCACCACCACCAGTCAGGCTGAATATATTGTTTTAATAAGATGAGGTGCATGTATATATTTGTTAGTGAACAGGTTTTCAAATTTTTCACTTTTCAAAGTGCTGTAAAAATTGCAGTTTTAGCCTGACCAGGCGGTGGCGCAGTGAACAGAGCGTCGGACTGGGATCCTGAGGGCCCAGGTTCGAGACCCCGAGGTCGCCAGCTTGAGCATGGGCCCATCTGGCTTGAGCAAAAGCTCGCCAGCTTGGACCCAAGGTCCCTGGCTCCAGCAAGGGGTTGCTTCGTCTGCTGAAAGCCCACGGTCAAGGCACATGTGTTCTAAGACTAGTGCTACGATGCTTTGCTCTTTTAAAGAAGCTTAAGAATTGTTTGGTGGCTGTGTCATATATCTGGTACATTAGTTCTATAGGTTCTCATTTCATGCTTTTATGTAATTTTTACCAATTATAGTAAGATACCTGTAGGCAGACTATTTCAGTTTCTCTGTACATCTTAATAGTAAGTCACTAATATTTAGCTTCAAGCCTTATGAAGATATTACCTAAGTACATACTGAATAGTCACATGGTAATACTTGTGATTAAAACATTGTGATTTAAAAGTCAGCTAGCATATTTTGAAAGGGAAGTAGAACAGCCTGATTCTTCTATAGCATGAAATAACTGAATTTTTATTGATTTACATTATGATCTAATATGCTGATTTAGTTTGTTGTGGTTTATTTTGTTTTTGACATTAGTACATTGCTTTTGCTTCCATCAACTTATTTTTTAAATAAAAGAGATTTGGAGAAACTTTTAATTGGATTTTCTAAAAAATGAATGAATTTTTCATTTAGCATCAGTTGGAAAGGAAAATGTGAACTTTAATGTAGAAAAAAATACTGGATATTTGAGATAAGC
The DNA here is from genome assembly GCA_037038555.1 of Rhynchonycteris naso. Taxonomy (NCBI): domain Eukaryota; kingdom Metazoa; phylum Chordata; class Mammalia; order Chiroptera; family Emballonuridae; genus Rhynchonycteris; species Rhynchonycteris naso. Next base: position 247,599,962 of record CM072998.1, read on the forward strand.
TTATTTATTTCTATTTTAACTGTAGTTAAAACAATAGAACTAGAAAACCTTGAGTGAGGAGCATTTAGATTCTTACTTATTTGTACATTAACAAATGACCAAGAATTCTGCATGTAATTCTATTTGAGTAACTATAGAGTCCCTGAATAGGAACGTAGAACAGGGACAGAGTTCAGTGCCCTGAGGCAAAAGCCACAGTGACTCCACTGACAAAACTACTGAGTGCAGTACTGTGCGCAATAAGGATAGAATTAGCAATTCTGATTAATCAATAGGTGGGGACATTTGAGCCTTTTATCTGCTCTAAAAAGTTCCCCTTCCTGACTTCCTCATTCTTTTTTTTTTTAATATATTTTTAAAATTTTTATTATTATTATTATTATTTTACAGGGACAGAGAGAAAGAGTCAGACAGAGGGATAGATAGGGACAGACAGACAGGAACGGAGAGAGGTGAGAAGCATCAATCATTAGTTTCTCGTTGCCATTGCGACACCATAGTTGTTCATTGATTGCTTTCTCACATGTGCCTTGACCACGGGCCTTCAGCAGACCGAGCAACCCCTTGCTGGAGCCAGCGACCTTGGGCCCAAGCTGGCGGGCTTTAGCTCAAGCCAAATGGGCTTGCGCTCAAGCTGGCGAGCTCAGGGTCTCGAACCTGGGTCTTCCGCATCCCAGTCTGACGCTCTATCCACTGCGCCACTGCGCCACTGCCTGGTCAGGCCTGACTTCCTTATTCTTGTCCTTGCTCCTATTTGTGTGTATCAGTAAATACCTGTAAGGACTAGGGGTCAGGGCTGTTTTGTGAAACCTGTATAGGTGATTGTGAGTTGGTTTCCCCAAGGTCCCTTGGTGCACTCTTTGTGGTCTCTAGTAGTCATTGTCTCCACAACAGGTAACTTCCATTTGTTAGATTTGACAAAGATTTATGTAGAAGCAAAGTTATGGTTTTTTTGTGTGAAAGGAATTTCTTGAAGAAATACAAAACATACTTTCACCTTGTTAAACCATTGAAACAAGTGCCTTAACTTCTTTATTTCAAAGTTTACTTTTTATTTTCTAAAAACATTATCCATTTCTTTTTCATAAAAAAATTTGGTAACTTTTTCCTTACATTAAGTACAAGAGAATCCTCACTGTGCTCTTTTCACTAATAAACAAATCTTTGTTAAAGGCAGTGTTGGGCAAATAAGTTTGTAAAATTTGTGTTATTTGATTTTGCTCACTTTTATTGTTAAAAATGGCCACTGCCAAGGTGAATGGCTGCTGCCAGGTGAACGGCCTAATTACCTTCCTGCTTGGGAAGGGGTTTTGTTATGCTAATGTGCTGGAGGAGGGGTTGTGATGCCAAAAAATTTTAAGAGAAGGAGGAGGAGGAGGAAGGAAGCCATATTTTTGCAGAGAAGGCAGCCAAGATGGCAGGGTGCTGAAAGACAAGCCAGTTTGTGCAGAGATGAGAAGAGAGGAGATGGTGAACCGGAGGGGACTGAGGTTGGGCTGGGGGGCTTTGATTTTAGGAAAACCCAGATGTGTCAGTAGCTTTGTGAGCGCTGAATGAATGGGGTTTGGAGCCCTGTGTGTTTGTGTTTATTCACTGGCCAGTTGTGAGGCTAGAACAAAGAAATGGCCAACCAGTTTTCGGCTCCGCTGTTTCTTTATCATCTGTCTGAATCTAATGGGAACCTGCACCGCCTGGCTGTGACGGTGGCTACTACTGGCCATACAGGCAGTGATGGGGTTTTTAACTTGGCTAAATTCATTTATTTAGCTTGCAAATGTCAAACAACAAATAAAACTTAACTGATAAAGTATGTGGCATTGACCCTCTCTACTGGTTTATATTTTTTCTCTTTGTCATCTGTGTCTTGGTGCTTTTTGTTAGAGTGGTAGGTTTTACAACCTAGGGAGTATGCATTGTACTTCAGAACTTTTTTCATTATTATTTTATGTATATAGACAGCATGTTTTTTCAGGATATTAATCCAAATCACCAATAGCCTCAATGTTGTGGCACTCATTCACACAATCCACATTGATTCAAAGAAAAGCAGAAATGGAAATTAAAATGTGTTACAAGTTAGAAGTAAAAAATATGCGCTTTCTTTTTAAATTATGAATTTTTTGAAGGGCACAATGAATTGCCATCTGATTTAACTGTTTTGTTTTAGAAAAATTGTCTTTTGGTCCTTTCTATTTTGAACTTTTAAAACATTTTTATGCCTTTTGTGGATAAAACTGTTACCTCTCTTTATAAAATTGATGGGGTTTCTAAAGAGTTGTATGTCAGTTTCTTTTTTTGGTAAATTTGTTTTAAATGCATGAATATTTAAAGAGCATATGTTATGAATTATTCTGTATATTTAAGAACCTTCTATAAAGCAAATAACATCTCAATATATTCTCTCTTATTTGACCAGTTTCTAAAATAGTTTTTGCTATTTGCTGATAGTTTTAAATCCCAATATGTATTAAAATCCCAGCTCTGAAATGTTGCAAGTACAATTCAACAATTACATATTAAAACAATAGCTCATTATTAAGTTTTTGAATGTGTCGAATTAACAATTTAAGTAAAATTATTTGATGTGAAAATTTCAAAGGAATATATGCATTTGATTGAACTATGTTTTTCCACTAAGGTTTCTAAACATTAAACTTGTTTTCATAATTTAAAAAAAGGAGCATTTTAGGACAAGATTTGCTGGATTTAAAATACAGGCATCTTTGAATCATTTCTGTTTATAAGTTTCTTAGAATTTGCAATATTTTAATCTTGACATGAATAATCCTATGTGCAATTCTATAAGAGATACATTGAACATCTGACCCTTGTATTTAATGGAATAATAGTATCTGAAAGAAACATATTCCCAAGTTACAGTTTGAAATATTTCCTAAAGAATCCTTCCGTATTTTATGTTAATAATTTTGCACAGCTATTTAACAAAGGTTTTATGTATTTTGATTCCTGAATCATATATGTGACAATGAATAATTAGATTAATATGTGTTTGTCCTGTGACTAAGGTTATATCTTTGCAAAGGAATAAAAGTTAACTTCAATAAATATAAATCCTTTAAAAGAGTTGGGGTACCAACTAGTTTATACATTTTGTAATATGTACTTATTATCAAGAATAAAATGATTGCGTGTTTATTTTCCTTATGTTTCCATAATAAAATTCTTTTAAAAATTATAGTCATTCTTTTATTTATACATAAACCTTTTTAGTTACCTCTTTATGAGATAATTCACATACCATACAATTAACCCATTTAAAATGTACAACCCAACGTTTTTTAGTATATTCACAGAGTTGTTCAATTATCACCGCAATCAATTTTAAGAACATTTTTATCACCCTAAAAAGAAGTTATATCCCTTTTGACTGTCACCCTCAACCACTCCATCCTTGGACAACTCTTACTAATGCACTTTCTGTCTCTGTGGTTGCTATTCTGGATGTTGGGTAAATGAGTTTGTAAAACTTGTATTTTGGGGGTTTGCTCACTTTTATTGTTAAAAATGACTGCTGCCAAGATGAATGGCCACTGCCAGGTGAAACTACTAATTACCTTCCTGCTTGGGAAGGGGCTTTGTTATGCTAATGTGTGTTGAAGGAGAGGTTTTATGACAAAAACTTTTAAGAAGAAAGGAGAAGCCTGACCTGCAGTGGCGCAGTGGATAAAGCATCACCCGGGAACACTGTGGTCCCCGGTTCAAAACCCTGGGCTTGTCTGGTCAAGCACATATGGGAGTTCATGCTTCCTACTCTTCCCCAAGGAAAAAAAAAATGAAGAAAGGAGAAGAAGGTAGCCATATTTTTGCAGAGTGAGAGCAGGTAGGAAAGGTGCTGAGGAGAGGCAGCAGCCAAGATGGCAGGGTGCTGACGAAGCAGCCAGTTTGTGCAGAGATAAGAAGGGAGAAGGTGTGCAGATGGGTAACCAGAGGTAACTTAGACTAGTGGGGGCCTTTGATTATAGGAAAAACCGAAAAGGATTCTCCTGGTTGTGGAACCGGAAAACGTGTGAGTGGGTTTTGGTGTCCTGTGTGTTTTTACTCACTGACCTGTTGTGAGGCTGGAATAAAGGAATGACCCACCAGTTTTTGGCTCCGCTGCTTCTCTACCGTCTGTCCGAATCTAATGGAAACCTGCAGGTGCCTGGCTGTGATGGCCGTGACTACTGGCCTTATACTGGACATTTCACATAAATGGAATTATACAATATATGTATATTTGGTCTTTTGTGACTGGTTTCTTTAATTTAGTATGTTTTCTTTTTTTTAACAGAGTCAGAGAGAGGGATCGAGAGGGACAGACAGACGGGAACAGAGTGATGAGATGCATCAATCATCAGTTTTCCGTTTCGACACCTTAGTTGTTCACTGATGGCTTTCTCATATGTGCCTTGACCGGGGGCCTTCAGCAGGCCAAGTGACCCCTTGCTCGAACCAGCGACCTTGGGTTCAAGCTGGTTAGCTTTGCTCAAACCAGATGAACCCGCGCTCAAGCTGGCGACCTCGGGGTCTCAAATCTGGGTCTTTGCATCCCAGTCCGACACTCTATCCACTACGCCACTGCCTGGTCAGGCTAATTTAGCATGTTTTCAAGATCATGTTGCATGTATCCCTTTTATTGCCAAATAATGTTGCATTTTATGGATATATCGCATTTTGTTTATTCTTGGGTTGTTTCTACTTTTTGGCTATTATCCTGCTATACTGCTTCTGTGAACATTCATGTATAAGTTTTGGGGTGGACATTTGCTTTCATTCTTCTTGGGTATATATCAAGGAGTAGAATTTTTGGGTCATATGATAACTGTAGTAACTATTTGAGAAACTTTTGGGCTGGTTTTTAAAGCGACTGTACCATTTTACAATCCCTCCAACAGGTATGAGGTTTCTAGTTTCTTCACATTCTCACCAATGCTTGCTATTAACTTTCTCTTAGGCATCCAGGAGAGTGTGAAGTGGTATATCATTGTGGTTTTAATCCACATTTCAATCATGACTAATGATGTTGAGTATCTTTTTGTGTGCCTGAAACTCTATCCCCTGGAGCTTATTATTATATATCTTCTTTGGAGTCGTTTGTATATCTTCTTTGAAGTAATGTTCATTCACATTCTTTGCCCATTAAGAGGCTTTGCTCCACTTCCTTGATAATGTCCTTTGAAGCGCAAATGCTTATAATTTTGATTGCATTGTTACTCACACTTGATGTTACTGATAAAGCATTTTTACTATGATGTGTTTGAAGTAGATCTACTTGCATGTATCCTATTTGGAGTTTGTTGAGATTTTTGGTTATATTCCTTAAGAATTTCTTAAAAATCAAATTTGGAGTTCTTGTATTCCTATATTGCACATATGTTGATATGCTTAATGGTGACACACATTTTTATTTTGGTTGTACTTTTCAATTTCAAAATTTCCATTTGGTTCTTTTTTTAAAAAAAATGCCTGTTTATTGATATTTTCTGTTTATAGCAACCTTCTTCTCTTGGTAATATCATTGGTAAGGAAATAGAATTAATAGTTACTGCTTACCTGAAAAATTGTGACTACCTATTGAATGAGGGAATGGCTATTTGTCAGTCTGATAAACTAAATGTTTCATAAAAATGAAAACAGACTCACCTGACCAGGCGGTGGCACAGTAGATAGAGCATTGGACTGGATGCGGAAGACCCAGGTTCGAGACCTCGAGGTCACTAGCTTGAGCGCGGGTTCATCTGGTTTGAGCAAAAGCTCACTAGCTTGGACTCAAGGTCGCTGGCTCAAGCAAGGGGTTACTCATCCTGCTGAAGGCCTGCGGTCAAGGCACATATGAGAAAGCAATCAATGAACAACTAAGATGTCACAATGAAAAACTAATGATTGATGCTTCTCATCTCTCTCCATTCCCGTCTGTCTGTCCCTATTTATCCCTTTTTCTGACTCTCTCTCTGTCTCTGTCAATAAATAAATAAAAACAGACTCAGGTGTTTGCTGTAAATATTCATCTATAATACTATTTAGTGGACTTCATAATATAGTGACAAAGTAAAATAAAATGATAATATTTGAAACCAGAAATACTGTCCTGACCTGTGGTGGCGCAGTGGATGGGGCATTGGCCTGCAGTGCTGATGTTGCTGGTTTGAGGCCCCTGGCTTGCCAGAACAAGGCACATATGGTAAGCAACTATGGGTTGTTGCTGCTTCCTGCTCCTTTCCCCACCCCCTTGCTACTCACTCTCTCCTCTCTAAAATCAATAAATAAAATTTAAAAAAAGAAGCCAGAAATACTGGAGTTTGTGCTGCCTGTCACAAATTCAGTCAAATAAGTAGTGACAGGAATTGAATATTTTATGAGCACAAAAGTGTATTACTTGCAGATCTTGGTTAAATCATGTAGGCCCACTCAGGCATCCCAGATCCTGGAACAAAACCTCTATCTGCATTAAACATTAAGCCCACTGACCACAACCAAAGTCACCACTACTCTAGCCAAAATTTTAATTCTTTAGTCCTCGGTATCATTCCCCACTGTCAGTTATAAACTATCTCTTTTCTGTGAGATTGATTTGCTATGGAGGTAATCATTTTACTGCTGAGCATGTTTAAAGGGAACATTTCCGCCTGACCAGGCAGTGGCGCAGTGGATAGAGCATTGGACTGGGATGCGGAAGACCCCGGTTTGAGACCCCGAGCTCACCAGCTTGAGCCCTAGCCCACCTGGCTTGAGCAAAAAAGCTCGTCAGCTTGGACCCAAGGTCGCTGGCTCCAGCAAAGGGTTGCTCGGTCTGCTGAAAGCCCGCAGTCAAGGCACATGTGAGAAAGCAATCAATGAACAACTAAGGTGTTGTGATGGCAATGAAAAACTAATGATTGATGCTTCTCACCTCTCTCCTGTCTGTCTGTCCCTATCTATCCCTCTCTCTGTCCATGTAAAAAATAATAAAAATAAATAAAGAGAACATTTCCCATCCCTTAGAGTTACCACTGTTAAATATCAGAGTAGGTCTTATTGACATGATGAAACAGTATAATTTCAAAAGACTTTCTAAAGGAATACTAAACACCTACAAGACATGGAGTCAAAGTTTGTTCAACATAGGTTTCTTCTATAAGACAAAGGTCAGAAATATTTAGACCCAGATTATTTTCATCCCGTTTGAAAGGAATAAGTCCTCCACAGCATGGGGTTAAACAAAATGTAATTTAAAGAATGTAAGTCATTGTTTTTGAAAAATGACTTTCAGCTCTCATGGTTTGGTGGTCCATTGTTTGTTCAATTCTTTCTTTATTCTGATGTGATGAATGTAAGGTCTTATTCCTGCCAGTTTCACAGAAGTTGGGTGATGAGGAGTACATCCCGAAGTCCAGTCCACTTTTCTTCTTGTTGGCTCTCTGGGGATCCTGTCTTCTAAGTCTTGAGTAGCACCTTATCTCCAGGCTTAAAGGAATGTAGCAAAACTGTGAGGTGGGCGTGATCTCTAACACAAGCAACGTCATTAATTATAGCTAAGGTCTGACTTAAGTGTTGTACAGTTATTTACCTTTATTTCTTGGTCTAAATACATGTCTCCTACCCCAATTGTAGCCTGAAATGGCCATCTGTACACAATTCATAAGGACTCAATTCTACTTTGGAGAGCCACCCTTATCCTGGGCTTGGTCTCAATAGAGATGAGTTTCTTGACACAGCTTGGCTATATTCTTGAAGGTGTGATTCATTTTCTCCACTTTCCTAGAAGCCTGAGCTCTCCATGCTGTATGGAGTTGCCATTTGATTCCTATAAGTTTCCTAACTTTCTGCGTGATTTCTGAAACAAAACAGGTCCATTATACCTCTGGATGCAGCCAGGTAGGCCAAAGTGCAGAATTATTTCCTTCAGCAGGACTTGCACTACCACCAAGGATTTCTCAGTTCTGGTAAGTTCGGTTTCTATCCATCCTGAAAAAGTATCAACAAAGACTAACAAATACTTCCATCCTCAGACCCTCGGCATCTGGGTAAAGTCTGTCTGCCAGTCCTCAAATGAACACTGTCTTCAGTATTGTTTCCCCTCTTTCTTCTGATGGGGTGCTGTCTTGGCGTGGTTCCTCTGGCATACAACACATCAAGCTATTATTCTCTATAGGGCTTTAGAAACCCCAGGATCTGTGAGTCATGGTTTCATACCGGTGGTTAATGAATCCCTTCCATAGAGAATCATCTCATGTACATGCTGCATGACTGGTTCCACTAAGTGTTCAGGAAGAAGTATAACTCATTTCTTATTCTTTCTCTGTCTACTAATAGGGCCTTCTTCATCAAAAGCCCACCTCTTAGTTTTCTCTAAGTCTGTGGTAGAATATTCAGGGTTGAACTGTGACAAGTCTAGTGCAGGTACCAAAGGCATTATAAATGTTCCCTTCGAGATAAAGGTAATATTTATCATTCAAATATTTTCAGGGGCTTGTGAATCTAGAACAGTATATTTCCTGTAGGCCTAGTAGATTCCCTCCCCTCTTTTTTTATAGGTGAGAGCCAGGGTAGTGAGGCAGACTCCCACGTGTGCCCCTACCAGGATCCACCCGGCAGCCCCGTCTGGGGCCAATGCTCAAACCAGCCATTTTGAGTACCTGAGGCTGCTGTGCTCCAATGGAGCTATCCTCAGTGTCCAGGGCCACGCATGAACCAATTGAGCCACTGGCTGCAGGAAGGGAAAAGGGGGAGTGGTGGGAGAAGCAGAATATCCCTTCTCTTTTGTGCCTTGACCAGCGATCAAGACCGAGATGTCATACACTGGGTGATGCTTTATCCACTGCACCACCACAGGTCAGGCGTGGGACATTTCATATCCTAACAAAGTACCTAGAGGTTTATTGAAACTGTATAATGGGTGCCTGACCTGTGGTGGTGCAGTGGATAAAGCGTCGACCTGGGAACACTGAGGTCGCCAGTTCAAAACCCTGCACTGGTTCGGTCAAGGCACATATGGGAGTTGATGCTTCCAGCTCCTCCCCCCTTTGTCTCTCTGTCTCTTTCTCTCTCTCACTCTGTGTCTCCTCTCTAAAATGAATTAAAAAATAAAAATAAAAAAAATAAACTCTTCCTTAGTTTTAAAAATACACTTTTTTTTATATGTAACATAAATATTTATGTCAAAATGTAAAAACCTGTTCATTGATTGCTTTCTCATATATGCCTTGACCGCGGGTCTTCAGCAGACCGAGTAACCCCTTGCTGGAGCCAGCGACCTTGGGTCCAAGCTGGTGAGCTTTTTGCTCAAGCCAGATGGGCCCGCACTCAAGCTGGTGACCTCGGGGTCTCGAACCTGGGTTCTTCCACATCCCAGTCCTACGCTCTATCCACTGCGCCACCGCCTGGTCAGGCCTGATTCCTTTCTTTAAAACATCAAAAATAGGTTTTTTTATTTGTCAGCGTTAAAAATCTGTATTTTAGCCTGACCTGTGGTGGCGCAGTGGATAAAGCATCGACCTGGGAACACTGAGGTTGCCAGTTCAAAACCCTGCACTGGTCTGGTCAAGGCACATATGGGAGTTGATGCTTCCAGCTCCTCCCTTTTTCTCTCTCTCTCTCTCTCACTCTGTGTCTCCTCTCTAAAAAAAATGAATAAAATTAAAAAAAAAGAAGTTTAAAAAATCTGTATTTTAAACAGATTCTTGGACTGAGGGCTCATTTCTACCGAGCTTGTTCAACTTTAGCGCCTGCCTCATCCCCACTAGCTTTCCCAGGACTGCCATCTTTATCGTGAAGCTCCACAAGTTTCCCAATTGAAACTTGGGCTTCTTCAGCATTCTGACTTTCTAAAATAAACATCAGGGTCAGATAAATAAATTGGCAAGCCTTTTCTATGTCTTTCCCAATGCAATCTGCAATCGATTTATTGACCATTTCTTTCAAGTGAATTTTCTGCTCTTCTCAGGTTATGATTTCCATCATCTTTTTTCTGGATTTGACGGACCTGTTGATAATGAGAATAACAGGTCTTCAGAATCTGATTGTTACTTTTTTTAGTAAAACCAAAAAAAAGAATAGATGAAGCAAATAACCATCATAGTGTTGACATTAACCATGGATAACATTTTGTTATTGATAAAATTTAGGTCATGGAAATTAGGCATGCCTGCACATCCTCAGTAATTAGCTTGAATTTTCTAAATGAAACTTCATCATTCTGCAGATCAGCTAGGCTTACTTCAAAAACACAACCCTTGAGGTCATCGGATGTGATTTGGGTTTCTTGAGTTCTCATAACTAGTGTTTTCCCAGTACATATTTCTTTTTTTTTTTTCCGCAGCTCATGACCAATCTGTCATTTATTTAAGCCATCTCCTACCATAAGGAATGAGACGGAAGGTTAGTACACTCTAGTCATCATTTGATACAAGGAAAGATCAGCTTAAGGTCCCATACACTTTTCTGGTCCGAGTGCAGAGTAATGGTCCAAACCAGTGCTGTGGTCCCCACTGGGTAGTAGTCCCAGTTCTTTATTCATCTTCATAGCCGGTTGGGAGCGGATTCACATGAGGATTATGGAACAGAGTATGGTTACCATCTCCCCAGGGAAAGGGCTTGGACCTGATGCGGAGATGGGGGTAGGCGACGAACTGGGGTCTCTCGTGCTCCCCGTGGCGCGACTTAAGAAAGACGTTCAGCATGCTCACTCCCACCCTGGGGAGCGCAACGAAGTAGGTGAGGGCCTTCCACATGCGGGCTGAGCCCTCCTCGCCGTGGGCACCACTCGACATAGACCGCGCCAACTGCGGCCGGAACCGACTCAGCAGCTCAGACACTCGGCACTCAGACGCGGCTGCCATTTTGACCAAGAGCTCCACTCCAGTACATATTTCTTATATTTAACATAGCTATAGGGCTTACACATCATACCGATCTTTCTTAGAAAATGGATCGTCCACTTTCTTCCTGGCTCCCTTTTTGCCACCATTCTTAAGGTACTTGGTCTTGCTGACCATCAGTGTGCTGCTCATAGAGCCATAAAACATCTGTACTGATTTCTTAAACCTGAATGACATGCAGGATTATTATAACCTTTTGAACATATTTATTTGTATGGACCACAGTGGATGGCTATGAACTTTATGTATTCTGATATTTTTAACTGACTTTGTGACTTTTCCTTCTTGCTATAAGTGGGCAGAATTTTAAAAATTCTAATATTTGCTATCTTAACTAATACAAGGAAGCTCTCCTAACCAGTGTTTATCTGAGCACATTTTGGGTTGCTCCTGTTTTAGCTCTCACTTTGTTAGTAAGCCTCTATCTGAAGATTTGGAGAGAAAGAATTTCACAATTGTCATACATTCTTTCCTGTTTTCTTCTTTCAATTTCTTTATTCTTTTCTCTTTCAGATATGAATTAAAGTTACCATTCTTTAGAAGGGGTGATAATTCATGGCCCTAGTCAAAATGTCATGGCCAAGGAATGCAGCCTCACAGTACTGTGGGGCTCTAGACAAAGAGGAGTTATCTCAGAGAAAATAGAAGCCATCTGAAGGCAACCTTCAACTACCCAACAGCTAAGCTACAAACTCCCCTGAGTCTCAGGTGCCTCCTTTCTTTCTTCTCATTCCAGTGGAAGATATGTCTTTCTTATCAATAGTCAGCCCTACATCAGTGTGTGTCTTAGGCATTCTGCCTTCATAGATGATTTCCTCACACTCTTGTGTCTTCGACTTTCCCTTCTCTATTGCACTTTTACCATCAATATTTAAACGTATTTGCCTGACCAGTGGTGGTGCAGTGGATAGATCGTGGACCCAGAACATTGAGGTCACAGGTTTGAAACCCCAAGGTCTCCAGTTTGAGTGCAGGGTCTCTGCCTTGAAAAGCCCAAGGTCACTAGCTTGAGCCCAAAGGTCACTGGCTTGAAAAAGGGTTGCTGCTCCCCTTGAGCACAAGGTCTGATCTCTGGTCAAGGCATGTATGAGAAAAAATTAATGCACAATTAAAGTGAAGCAACCATAAGTTGATGTCTTTCACTCTATTTCAAAACAAACAAACAAACATACATACACCCAGCTCTACTAAAAAAAAAAAACAAAAAAAAAAAAAAAAAAAAAAACAGCCTGACCTGCGGTGGCGCAGTGGATAAAGCGTCGACCTGGGAACACTGAGGTCGCCAGTTCAAAACCCTGCACTTGTCTGGTCAAGGCACATATGGGAGTTGATGCTTCTAGCTCCTCCCCTCTTTCTCTCTCTATCTCACTCTCTCACTCTGTGTCTCCTCTCTAAAATGAATAAATAAAAAGAAATTAAAAAAAAAAAACTCTAAAAAAAAAAAAAACAAAAAACTAAACATATTCAGATCTTTCCTATTAAACAATAAAAATGTAGCCCTGGCCGGTTGGTTCAGTGGTAGTGTTCAGCCCAGCATATGGATGACCCGGGTTCAATTTCTGGTCAGGGCACACAGAAAAAGCGACCATCTACTTCTCCACCACTTCTCTTCTTTCTATCTCTCTCTTCTCTTCCCACAGCCCTGGCTCAGTTAGAGCAAGTGGGCTCCGAGCACTGAGGATGGATGGCTACATGGCCTCACCTCGGGCACCAAAATAGCTCGGTTGCTGAGCAATGGAGCAATGGCTAAAGATGAGCAGAAAATTGCCTGGTAGGGGACTTGCCAGGTAGATCCTGGTTGGGACACATGTGGGAGTCTTTCTCTCTGCCTCTCTGCTTCTCACTTAAGAAAAACTAGAAAAAAAAAATGAGAAAATGAAAAAAATTCCCCTTAACTCCTCCTCTAATCTTAACGTGGACAGTAATCTGTTTAAAAGGTCAAACCAATCCTTTCCTGCCCTTTTTCTTTCTTTTCTTTTCTTTTTTTATACAGGGACAGAGGGAGAGTCAGAGAGAGAAGGATAGATAGGGACAGACAGGCAGGAACGGAGAGAGGTAAAAAGCATCAATCATTAGTTTTTCATTGCCGTAGGACATCTTAGTTGTTCATTGATTGCCCTCCCACATGTGCCTTGACTGTGGGCCTTCAGAAGACCGAGCAACACCTTGCTGGGGCCAGCGACCTTGGGTCCAAGCTGGCGAGCTTTTTGCTCAAGCCAGATGGGCACGCGCTCAAGATGGTGAGCTCAGGGTCTCAAACCTGGGTCCTTCACATCCTAGTCCGACGCTCTATCCACTGCGCCACTGCCAGGTCAGGCTCATACCCCTTTTTAAAACCTTTCAATGGCTTCCTATTTCTTTCAGAATAAAATTCCAAATTCTTACCATGATGTATGAGCTCTGCAGAATTAACCCTTCTCCTACCTCTTTTTGTCTTCTCTTTCTTTGACTAATTGGGCTCCAGTATACAGGTCTCCTATCTGTTTCTGGAACTTGTGGAATGCTTTTTACTATTTCCCTTCCCTGACCTGTTCTCTATTTTGAAGGCATAATGGAAAAGAAAATAATAAGTCCAAAATCTTAACATGGCCTATTTGGCTCTAGACAATTTAGCCCCTACCAACCTTACCGTTCTTTCCCCATACCATTCTATTCCTTTCTCTTTGTGGTCTGGTTGTATTAGAATTATTTTGATTCTTCTAACATGTCAGTCTTTCTTCTACCTCAGAACAAATGTCATAAATTCTTCTGTGTATGCTCCCCCTTCACATTCTGACCCCAGCAGTTTTTCCTGCCCTACCACTTTACATAAATTCTACTCATTTTTCAGATTTTTGCTTAACATGTCCACACTCATCATTTTTATGTTTCTTTGCTACTCAAACTAGGCTGTCTTCTTGCTAACTATAATATCTGGTGCTTCCTCTTTTTTCTTTTTTTTATTTATTTTAGAGAGGAGACACAGAATGAGAGAGAGAGAGAGAGGGAGAGAGAGAGAGAGAGAAAGAAAGGGGGGAGGAGCTAGAAGCATCAACTCCCATATGTGCCTTGACCAGACCAGTGCAGGGTTTTGAACTGGCAACCTCAGTGTTCCCCGGTAGACGCTTTATCCACTGCGCCACCACAGGTCAGGCAACTTCCTCTTTTTTAGGACTTACCAACTTTGGGATTTATATTTAAATGACTGACTTTCCCATTACACTGACTCCACAAGGACAGGGACCATAATGGCTCTTATTTTACCATGTGTCTTCAGCATCTAAGGTAGCCATTCTAAACATTTGTTGATTAATGTGTTCTTTTAATCACCAATATGGTAAAATAGGTAAGTTATGGTTGAAATATGGGTACTTGGCTCAGAGTACTATGTGCGAGCACACGTGCGAGCACACGTACACACACATACACACGCAATACACACACACCCTACAGAGCTTTTTGTTCTACAGTAAAGGGGTTCCAAGGATACCTTTGGACTCTAAAGAACACGGTTTGGAAATCATGCATTATACTGAAATATAGGAAAGAAAGCCTCTTAGCATGAATAATTTTTGGCAGAACTTACTTTCTCTAAAACAAAGAGACTTTTAGCAGAGCTTACTTTCTCTAAAAAGACTCCCTATTTCTGGCCTTAAAGCTGGTCTCCCAGAATGTGGCCTTGGGCTAGCTTTGTAAGGTTGCAGTTGTTCTCAGAATGTTTCTCTCTGAAACAACCCTATACATAAACATTGTAAGAAAGCTTGTTTTACTGCTATGCTTCCTCTCCTCCCCATTCCTCAATCAGTATGTAATTTTGTCTTTAAAAGCTAGTCCCAGACTGTAGTCAAGACCACATGATTTGAAAGGCTTTGGTCTCCATGTAGTCGCGCAGCTGGCTAATAAAGACTCCTTAATTTCTTAAGGAAAAACCAGAATGGTTTTTACATTGAGAAGAAGACTATTAACAGGACCCCATGGAACAGCAAAGTGAATGAGTGGGGAGAGGGAGTGCACAGCCCAGAGACATGACTGTGCAGAAAGAGAAGAATGAGGCAATGGTTGCCATTGAAGCATTCATTTTACTTTTTTTTTTATTTTATTGTTTTTACAGGGACAGAGAGAGAGAGTCAGAGAGAGGGATAGACAGACAGGAACGGAGAGAGATGAGAAGCATCAATCATTAGTTTTTCGTTGCGGCTCCTTAGTTGTTCATTGATTGCTTTCTCACATGTGCCTTGACTGCAGGCCTTCAGCAGACTGAGCAACCCCCTGCTCGAGCCAGTGACCGTGAGTCCAAGCTGGCGAGCTTTTTGCTCAAGCAAGATGAGCCCGCATTCAAGCTGGCGACCTCAGGGTCTCGAACCTGGGTCCTCCACATCCCAGTCTGACGCTCTATCCACTGCGCCACCGCCTGGTCAGGCTCAGTTTACTTTTATGTATTCATTTCACACATTTATTTTTCCTATAACTTTTCTAAGGCTTCCCTCTTCATGCTGGGAAAGGTCATAGCCATCAATCTTCTCTCTATCCCATGTTGGGAGCAGCCTGGGTACAGTGGAAAGGTCACCGAAGCCCTGACTCAGTCAGTCCCTTGTTTGTTGGGAAACCTTGGGCAAATCATAACTACGGAACCTTTTATTCTTTATTGGTTAAGAGGTATATAACAAGGTTGTTTATAGAAAAAAATTAGAATCATGTATATGAAAATAACTTGCAAATTGAAAGGCTCTGTATGATGTTAGCTTCCAATTGTTTTCAGGTGTCAGCCCATTTAAAAAGCTTACCTGTGTTATCTCTTTTACCTGTATTATCTCAACTTTCATCTTTAATTCTCTTACCAACCCTAAGATTAGGTACTAGTATTATTCCTGTTTTACAAATGTGAAAACTAAGTTTTGTAGAGGTTAAGTAGCTTAATCTAGAGTTTGCACTAGTGTGTGTACATGATCTATGAATACACTTTTTTTCCACTTTAATCGTTTGATAATTTAAAAAAATACTACAAGATTATTACTGAATGGAGTTGAATGTGAAGTGGGGTTAACAATACTTCCAGTGGGGATACCAAGTGGCTTACTTAGGTACTAAGTAACAGAAAGGCCATGCCCAACTCCATCCAGAGGATCTAGGTGGGAGAAAGTCTCAGAAATGGAAATGGGAAAACTGAAAACACTGAAGACAAACTTTGCCAGGCTCATAATTTTTTTAAAATTTATTTATTTACTATTTATTCATTTTAGAGAGGAGAGAGAGTGTGAGAGGGAAAGGGGGGAGGAGCAGGAAGCATCAACTCCCATATGCGCCTTGACCAGACAAGTCCTGGGTCTTGAACCGGCGACCTCAGTGTTCCCAGGTCGACGCTCCATCCACTGCGCCACCACTGGTCAGGCTAATAATTTTTTTTTTTTTTAATTTTTATTTTATTCATTTTAGAGAGGAGACACAGAGTGAGAGAGAGAGAGAGAGAAAGAGAGAAAGGGGGGAGGAGCTGGAAGCATCAACTCCCATATGTGCCTTGACCAGACCAGTGCAGGGTTTTGAACTGGCGACCTCAGTGTTCCCAGGTCGATGCTTTATCCACTGTGCCACCACAGGCCTAATAATTTTTTTTTAATTTAATAGTTTTATTTTTCAAAAATGTGCAGTTGGTGGGAGCTGTTGCCTGTGCATCTTTACCAACAGTTAGGGCATCCTCACCTTTAGTGTTTCTGGTGAAAATTACTTGAGCTTTGTGCTTTGAAATTAGTTCAATCAGTTCTTTACTAAGAAGTTCCTAAAGGGCTTCCCTGGCCGAGGGGTGGGACTCTTCAATCTCTCAGAGACAACAACTGGGTTGTAAACTTGTAGTTGGGAACTTCCTTACCTAACTTGTCATATGTTGCTTTGTCATACAAGGCTACGCTATTGAGCTAGTCCCAATCTTTGCCTTTGGATCATGTAATGCCAGTGGCCAAAGCCAGGCAGGTTCACACTGGACTCAGGGAGAGAGAAACTGCAGAGCCAGAAAGAGTTGGGCCATTCTAGTTTAATAGATTCTCGCAACAGCAGACGAGCAAACAGGCAGGGAAAACTGCTTCTCCTGGCAGCAGGCGAATGAACAGCAAAACAGCCCCTCCCAGTGGTGGGCAGGCAATTTGCAGTCTTCCCTGAGTCCAACCACCTGTAGTCTTACATAGGCTATGCATACGTGACTCTACTAATCGTGCAGTGTGCGAGTGAGCAAGCCTAACACAGCTTTTATTTTAACCAACAATGCACTCCTTTAGGGTTGCTACCCTCACACTGTATGTGACATGTATCTTCCGCTATGGTCCCTGTGTAAGGAGTGAGGTATATTATATCACACACTTCAGCAACAGAATTACGAAAGCACAAGCTATACCAAAAATGACAGTAATTACAAAGGTGACCTTCACAATGTCTCCTTGAGCACTCTGCCCAAGGAGTTAACTGGAGGCCCAATTAGCCCCTACCACATAATAGGTGGGAGGGCCTGTATAGTCCAGGGCTATATCCATTGAAGCTGTAAAGTGTCCTTGGTGCATAACTGCAACAATTGGGTGACAGCAGCTTCTTGGTTCAGATAGGCCTCCAACGGTGCCACGGCCCCCCCATCAGAGTCTCTCATCCTGTCCACAAGCGGCATGTCCATCCAGTGATGGAGCCAGTGTTTCCGACTTGTTGCAGTTCATTACACTGCTCAGTGATCAGTCCACGATAGTGCAGCTGTCTGTACAAATCACCAAAGGTGACAATCCATTACAGGCAACTACCCATACAGCTCTTTAATAACAGACCTCAGCACCTTTCCATAAGTGCTCTGTCCTTTGCCACAAGCCCCATACAAACCCCTCAGAGGTCCAAGCTCTTAGGGCCTGGCAGGGTCAAACACAGTCAAGGCCTGTGCCACCTTGACAGTTCTCTTAGATGCTGCTGCTGCAAAAAAAGCACCTATGATGTGCTAAGGCCAGCACCTGCTGCACATTAAAAGGGGACCAGTGGATTGCCAAATCCACACGGGGCCTCTGGTCCCCGCCTGCCCATCTCCGTGAGGTGGGTCCCGCAGCCTTCCTTCTATTCAAACGGGGACAATGGGTTTTGGAGGTCCTCCTTTCCCTCATCTGTCTCCATCAAATAATCTTGCAATCATGCAACCTGAACACCAGCCACTGTTTTGGCAGCTGCTGGGACCGCCTCCTTACCCTGCTTTTTCAAGGGCTGGAACCTCCGTTGTGGTTTAAGCTGCTCCCACTGGTCAGTCTCCTTCTCCAGCAACTGTTGCAGGTCAAGCCATCATTAGTGCTCAGTCTGCAGCTCATCCTAGACCTTGTGACCTTGCTTAGCCTTTCATACAGAGCTTCGGGTTTCTCCTTACAGGGCTGTAAAACACCCAGCCCACAGCCCCCAAAAGGAAAGCGATAGAGAACCATATGCTGGAGAACAATGGCCACTCTTCTATCCTGCCCTTCAAGGGTGTTGGCGGCTCTATAGCGATCTGATCTGAATCCTGCCCACTGCACCAGATGTAATGCAGGTGGCGGAGGTCAGTCAGGTCCACATTGAATTTGGGCAGATGGTAGAGGAACTGTGGAATTGGAAAGCAGTGGGCCATTCCTGTTTATTCGAGTCTCTCGCAATGGCAGAGGGAGCAAACAGGCAGGGGAAAACCACTTCTCACAGCAGCAGGCAAATGAACAGCAAAACAACTCCTTCCAGTTATAGGCAGGCAATCTGCAATCTGCACTGATTCCAAACACCCCATAGCTTTACATAGGTTATGCACATGTGACTCTGCCACGTGCTCAGGCACTATGCAAAGTGCAAGGGAGCAAGCCTAACAGCTGTCTTAACAACAGACCACTTCTTTTTGGCCTTGCCCCAGAGTTTTTCACTGGGTCTTGTCTTTCATGGCGGGCTTTTTCAGTATCTTTCTTCTTGTTCTTGGGGAGTATAGTGAAACTCAGAGCAGCTGCTACCACTGCTGCATGGAAAAGATGTTCTGGCTAACAGTTGAACCTGTAGCGTTGACTGTCTTCTACAAAGACATTGAGGTTCCTTGTAACCCTAGATTAAATTATTTCTTGAAAAACAGGAAAGCAAGCTGGAACCGAGCTTCGCGCAATCATCTCCCATGGTAACCGGAGGAGGCGTGGTATGTGAACTGGTCCCGCCTTCTTTCTCTCCAAGTCCAACCAATAGGCGCAGAAGCGACGGCGCAGGGAGGTGGATCTAAGAGCTGCAACGCCGGCGGGGCCTAGCGGCCATTTTGGGTTTCGTGGGTTTCCGGAACTTCCGAGTGTATCCTGGTTCCCAGCGGTTTCGTGGATCACAGGCCCGGGCCCGCGTCCGAGTGTCAGGTTGGAGCAAGGAAGCGTCCCTGCGGGTAGTGGCGGCGGGGGCAGGATGAGCGCGGAGGCGGCGGACCGGGAGGCGGCCACCTCCAGCCGGCCCTGCACCCCGCCGCAGACCTGCTGGTTCGAGTTCCTGCTGGAGGAGTCGCTGCTGGAGAAACATCTACGCAAGCCCTGCCCGGGTAAGCGCGGCGCCTGCTGCCTGCCGGGCTTCCAGGACCCCGCGCCTTTTCGGATACGGTGCTTCGCGGCGGAACCGCGGACACGAGCCCTCGCTAAGCCGTTAAGAGTCCCAGTGCGGGGCACCGCCGTGGCGGGCCAAAGAAAAGAGTAAAACGGGTCCTTCGGCCTCTACTTTTTCATGCTTTTACTGTTTGGGGTTTTAGCACCTGTGAGATGGTCTTCCGAGATTGTTTGGGTTGGGCGGGCAGGATCGAACGAGCACTCCTCTTTACAGAACCCCAGCTGTGATCAGTTTGGGGAGTTAGGAGAGAAACGAGCTATTCTGGCGCTATGAATTAAAGTGAGAAAGTCTTTGAAAACGGGAAATGCTATAGAGATGCAAGATGGTTATTGCATAATGATGATAATGATTAATATGCCAGTTAGCCCCTGCTATTACGGAAGATATCCAGGCATTTCTGTAAAGTTACTGGCGTGAGGCTGTACGTGCCTTGAATAGGATTTTGCTGGTAAAGTTCTAATCCAGATGTGGCTTGTTCAGTCCAATAGACTGGCATTAACTGATGGAAACTACTGTGAGAATGCAGTATACTACTTTACTTCGGCGGTTTTACCACCTGTATTATATTCTTTCAGTTCATTGCTTTTGACAAACATTTGTTAAATGCTTTCTGGATACTAGGCATCGTGCTTAATACTTCACGTTATCTCATTTAATTTAGTCTTCATAGTAATCCTGTGGGTTAAGTGGTATTTTCTCCATTGTGCATTGACTGAAACAGGTGTAGAGAGGTGATGCAAGTGCAAGTCCCATCAATTAAGTTTTTAAAACAGCAATTTTAATTGTTGTATCTCTTTCCATTAATTGACCTTGGTTATTTGCTAACTGGAAATCTATAGAAATTCTGTTCTTAATCTGTCAAGTGCTTTCTTCTGCAGGAATCCGTTATCCCTTCCTCCTTACTATCCTTCCCGATCTTCCCCTTCACCCCTAAGCACACTTTCTAAATCGTGTTTCTTAGCCATTATAACTACCACAGTTGTTTGGGTTCCTTTTGTTGCCATATACCAGTGCAGCGAATCCTTTTGCATCTTCATAATTAAAACTTAAATCTAAGAGTTTATCTTTTTTTCGATTCTAGATCCTGCACCAGTTCAACTTATAGTTCAGTTTTTGGAACAGGCTTCCAAACCTTCAGTTAATGAACAAAACCAAGTTCAACCGCCACCTGATAACAAGAGAAATCGTATTTTAAAACTACTTGCTCTGAAAGTTGCAGCACATTTGAAGTGGGACTTGGATATCTTAGAGAAAAGGTATATAAGATTTAAGTGAAATTGATTGCCTTTGGCAGCTGTGAAGCTTGGGAGATCCTGGCCAGGCCAAGGACGTCGTTTGTCTTCCCAGCATTCAACTCTCACCCAAAGGCCTTCAATAAGGCAGTGTGAGTTAAAAATATAAAAATGAAAATAAAGTATATTTTGAAGTACTGTTTAGATATATTGATATACTTCTATATAGGTTTTTGTAATGCCAGCCTTTAAAATGAAAATGATCTCTCTGTATATTCTTGATAAAATATGCAAGTGTTTTTGAGAAGGGATAAGAAAGTATTTGAATGTTATGTGAATTTAAATCACCTTTTAAAGTAAATACTTGATGTTATCAATATTAAAGCAGTTGATGATGGTGATTTGATACGGTGACTAGAGAAAATCCTCACCCAAACACCTAAATGTTTGTTTACCTTTATATATCTGAAAAAAATGGATGAAAATTTAATGATAGGTATTACATAATATATGAATGATCTGCTATTGAATAATAATACTGGTCATAATCAATCACTGTCTCCAAAACTATTAAAATACCTTATTAGAATGAGTGCTTATTTGTTTACAAATACTTTCAAGGCTATGCTTTAAAAATGATTTATTTTAATCCCCTCCTCACAATTTAAAAAGAAATTCCTTATAGAAAAGTTGGAAAAATTCGGAAAATAGGAATAACAGAGGGACAGAATCATTTTTAACATTTTTGTGTAATTTTTGTTTTTCTCTTTATTTTTAAACAAAGTGTGATGATAGCTTATATACTATTTTCCTTGTGGAACAGAATGTCATGAACATTTTGCCACTTTATGTATTTGAGGATAATTCCATTGTATGGATAATTTATTAACTGTTTCTACATTGAGGTATTTTGTTTTCTAGTTTTTCACTTTTATAAATCACAAAGCTTTAAATATATTTGTCCTTAATTTTATCTGAATTTTTTAGTTACATTCTTAATTTATATTGTTAAATCCTGGGTCAAGTAGTATAAATTTTTTTTTTTCTTTACAGGGACAGAGAGGGTCAGAGAGAGGGATAGATAGGGACAGACAGACGGACAGGAACAGAGAGATGAGAAGCATCAATCATCAGTTTTTTGTTGTGACACCTTAGTTCATTGATAGCTTTCTCATATGTGCCTCAGCAGACCGAGTAACCCCTTGCTCGAGCCAGCGACCTTGGGTCCAAGCTGGTGAGCTTTTGCTCAAACCAGATTGGCCCTCACTCAAGCTGGCGAGCTTAGGGTCTTGAACCAGGGTCCTCCGCATCCCAGTCCGACGCTCTATCCACTGCACCACCGCCTGGTCAGGCAGGTAGTATAAATATTTTTAAGGCACATTTTACATATTGCCAGATTGCATTCCAAGAAAGTTGTACTACTTTATAACTCAGTAGTAGTATTTAAACACTTTTTTTACCACACATTCTCCAGCATTAATATTAAAGTTAAAAACATTTTTATTCTTAAATCTGAAACCTATTAATAACATTTAAGAGGCATAGCAATAGAGCAGTCTGTACAAAAACATATCTGTGGTACAGTTGGAAAATTGACCATTGATGGGCTATTTGATGATGATAAGCAATTGAAAATTTTTAGATGTGAAATTAATAGTGTGACTGTGTTAAGAGTTAATTTGTCAGAGCTCTATTCTGAAATACGTAGGGAAGAAATAATTTAATAATGGAAATTTGCTTTGCAGTAATATGGGAAGGAAGGAAGAGGGTTAGAGCAGAGATGAAATAAGATTGGCCATCAGTTGATAATTGTTGAAGCTGGATGATGGGCATATGGGGCTTTAGTACATTCTACTTTTGTATGTTTAAATAGTTTTCATAAAAGTTTTTGAAATTTTATAATTTGATATTTTCATATATGTTGAGAGATTAATAAAATGGCTCTAGATTTAGTTCTTTAACAATAATTATTTTCAATGAAGATACTGAATTGTACATTTTGGTCTTCTTACGCAGCTAACATGCAGACGTGTAACTTTTGCTTCTTCCTTTTAAGTTTGTCTGTCCCAGTATTGAATATGCTGTTGAATGAACTGCTCTGCATCAGCAAAGTTCCTCCTGGGACAAAGCATATCGACATGGATCTGGCAACTTTACCTCCGACCACTGCCATGGCTATACTTCTCTACAACAGATGGTAAATTTTTTCATAAATCCAAAATGTGTTGGGCAGCCTCTATCAAATTGCACTCTGACTTTCAGAGGTGTGCTTTTGAGACTCCGTATACTCCAGAGCTCTCTCAGAGGTTCTTGGGAACTGTGAGTCTAACGGAGAAAACTTGTAACTGCATAGACTTGAAAAGCATTCTGATAAAAATAATTGTGGATGTTTTAGAAGGTTTTTATTATATGTTAAACCGCAGGTAATTTATAATATGAATCGTCTGAGGAATACTTGAAAAAATAAATGAAATGACATAATGTATTAATTTTCTTTTTCTTGTGTTTTCTTCAGGGCAATTAGGACAATTGTTCAAAGTAGTTTTCCTGTCAGACAGGCGAAACCTGGACCTCCTCAGTTAAGTGTGTAAGTTGGCAGATATGACCCTTACCTGGCACTTTAAAAAAGTTTTTTCTACTGATTTGAGAGAGAGAAAAAAGGGTGGGGGGCCTGACCAGGCAGTCGCACAGTGGATAGAGCGTCAGACTGGGATGTGGAAGGACCCAAGTTGAGACCCCGAGGTTGCCACCTTGACTGCGCGCTCATCTGGCTTGAGCAAAAAGCTCGTCAGCTTGGACCCAAGGTCGCTGGCTCCAGCAAGGGGTTGCTCGGTCTGCTGAAGGCCCGTAGTCAAGGCACGTGTGAGAAAGCAATCCATCGACAACTATGGTGTTGCAACGAAAAACTGATGATTGATGCTTCTCATCTCTCTCCGTTCCTGTCTGTCTGTACCTATCTATCCCTCTCTCTGTCTCTCTCTGTCTCCGTTAAAAAAAAAAAGGTGGGGGGAGAGAAAAGCATCAACTTGTCACTTACTTGTTCCATTTAGTTGTGCACTCATTGGTTGCTTCTTATATGTGCCTGATTGGGGATTGAACCTGCAACCTCTGTGTATTAATTGAGCCACCTGGCCAGGGCCACCTGGCACTTTTTTCATATGAGCCTTACTTGGCACTTATTTTCATTGGATTTTAAAAAGAAATTGCACCTGACCTGTGGTGGCGCAGTGGATGAAGCACTGACCTGGAATGCTGAGGTTGCCAATTCAGAACCCTGGGCTTTCCTGTTCAAGGCACGTATGGGGGTTGATGCTTCCTGCTCCTCTCCCCTTCTCTCTTCTCTCTTTCTCTGAAAAATGAATAAATAAAAAATATTAAAAAAAAAAGAAATTGCAGGTTTTTAATAACTTCTGTGTATAGAAGAAGTAGAGCAAAAATTGGAGGGTAGAAGGCCTTCCTAAGAAGCTGGGTTTGGAGGAGTTAGAGGGTGAGAGACTCAGGTAGTGTTCTGTATATTTAGAGAACTCTAAAATAGAAGGAGAGTGCTTCTGTTATGCCTTTCATTTGAATAAGTATTAGCTGACCTTCAAGATACTAAGTTTTTTATCATTTAATTAATTTTTAAAAATTTTTTTGTATTTTTTCGAAGTTAGAAATGGGGAGGCAGTCAGACAGACTGCCACATGTGCCAGACCAGGATCTACCTGGGAGCGATCTCTGCCCACCAGGGAGTGATGCTCTGCCCATCTGGGGCATTGCTCTGCTGCAGCTGGAGCCATTCTAGCCCCTGAGGCGGAGGCCATGGAGCCATCCTCAGCACCCGGGCCAACTTTTGCTCCAGTGGAGCCTTGGCTGTGGGAGGGGAAGAGAGAGAGAGAGAAGAAGGAGAGGAGGAAGATTGGAGAAGCAGATGGGTGCTTCTCCTGTGTGCCCTGGCCAGGAATTGAACCTAGGACTTCCACACACCGGGCTGACGCTCTACTGCTGAGCCAACTGGCCAGGGCCTTCATTTAATTAAATTTACTTGAACATGTATTTGTTCTGTATAGGGGGGAAATTACTTTAATACAGTGTGTCCGTAAAGTCATGGTACACTTTTGATCACACGGTCAAAAGTGCACCATGACTTTACGGACACACTGTATATGTGTTATTTTAGTGCACAGAAATTATTACAAAAGTGTGATATACCTGGAGTTTGGAACTTAATTCTTAAATTCCAGGTAGTAGCTTAACCAAATTTGGAATTAGCGTAGTTTCTAACTTTTAATATATGAGCTTTTGCTGCCAATAAGTTTTATTACTAAATTGAGGCTTTTTTTTTAAATGCAAAGCCAATGAGAAAATAATAGTAATGAACTCTTTTTTAAAAGTTTTACTGAATGCTTCCTTTTTCTTTTTGAAAGTAGAGAGAGAGGGGGAGGGATATCGACTTGTTATCCCACTTATTTATGCACTCATTGTTTGATCCCTGTATGTACCCTGACCAGGGATTGAACCTGCAATCTTAGCATATTGGGATGACGCTTTAACCCAATGAGGAACCTGACCAGGGCTAAATGAACATCATTTAAATTGAGTTTTTGTTTTCTTAAGCATGAAAAGAAATAGCATTAAAAACACTTATTCAGCCTGACCTGTGGTGGCGCAGTGGATAAAGCGTCGACCTGGGAACACTGAGGTTGCCAGTTCAAAACCCTGCACTGGTCTGGTCAAGGCACATATGGGAGTTGATGCTTCTAGCTCCTCCCCCCCCCCCCTCTCTGTGTCTCCTCTCTAAAATGAATAAATAAAAATAAATAAATAAAAAACAAAAAAAATCCCCACTTATTCAGCCTGAGCAGGCGGTGGCGCAATTGATAGAGCATCGGACTGGGATGTGGAAGACCCAGGTTCAAGACCCCGAGGTCGCCAGCTTGAGCGAGGGCCCATCTGGTTTGAGCAAGGCTCCCCAGCTTGGACCCAAGGTTGCTGGCTTGAGCAAGGGGTTACTCGGTCTGCTGAAGGCCCGCGGTCAAGGCACATATGAGAAAGCAATCAATGAACAACTATGGTGTCGCAAAGAGAAACTGATGATTGATGCTTCTCGTTTCTCTCTGTTCCCGTCTGTCCCTACTTATCCCTCTCTCTGACTCTCTTTCTGTCTCTGAAAACAAAAAACAAGAAAACACTTATTCAGTTCATCTTTGTTTCCAAGAATGATGCTCTTAAGTTTTGAATTTTCAGTTTTTTTAGTAACATTTGATACTCTGCGATCATTTCTCTTTTAGTATGAATCAGATGCAGCAGGAGAAAGAGCTGACAGAAAATATTCTGAAAGTGGTGAGTATTGATATCAGTTATACTGTAACATTTCTGGGACACACATAGAGCATGTTTAGATGCTTCTTTTAACCTTAGGTATACGAGAGTTGGCAAGGGCTACATGCATTGACATTTAGGTTTCACTGTTAGAACATAGCTTGCTAATATTCTCACTTGTACAGATTTTCATTATTAATGATAGAGTGCTTTGCTACCTATCCTGTAGTTGAATTTTTCACAATAATTTAGCAGATATAAGAATTCACTCCTGTGGGTGATACCTTTAGATTCTTTTATATTTTCCAAAAATTTTACAATAACACTGCTTATATTTTTAACTTTTGTGGTCAGAAAAGTATAGCAGTTATTTTTTAACTGATCTGGTTAATATAAAAATGAAACATAGGAGTTTCCATAATTTAAAAATAATCTCTTTAATTTTGTATTTAATACCTACAGTGTGCCAGAGATACCATGTAATGTGCAAGGGCTGGGAGAGAAGAGAGTGGATAAGAAACAATCCCAGTCTTTGTCATACAGATATGCTATAGTATTTTGAATGTGGACACCAAAAATCTGCGTTTTATTTTTGTTATCTGTCTACCCATTAACCTGGCTGGCATGTTGAAGCATACAAACATTTTAACATTTTCATTTATTTTTTTAGAGAGGAGAGAGATGAGAAGCATTAACTTGTAGTTATAGCACTTTAGTTACTCATACGTGCCTTGACTGGGGACTGCAGCCCAGCCAGTGACCCCTCGCTCAAGCCAGCGACCTTTGGTCTCAAGTCAGCAACTGTGGGATCATGTTGATGATCCTACACTCATGCCTTCCACCCCGCGCTTAAGCTGATAAGCCTGTGCTCAAACTGGCGACCTTGGGGTTTTGAACCTGGGACCTCAAGTGTCCCAGGTTGATGCTCCATGCCAGGAGTCCCCAAACTTTTTACACAGGGGGCCAGTTCACTGTCCCTCAGACCGTTGGAGGGCCGGATTATAAAAAAATCTATGAACAAATCCCTGTGCACACTGCACATATCTTATTTCAAAGTAAAAAAACAAAACGGGAACAAGTGCAATATTTAAAATAAAGAACAAGTAAATTTAAATCAACAAACTGACCAGTATTTCAGTGGGAACTATGGGTACGGATGCATCCTGTGCTCCTCTCACTGATCACCAGTGAAAGAGGTGCCGCTTCCGGAAGTGCAGCGGGGTCCGGATAAATGGCCTCAGGGGACCGCAGTTTGGGGTTCCCTGCTCCATATTCTGTGCCACCACGGGTCAGGCTTAGAAACATTTCTTGAATAAATCAATGGAATAGCAAATCTTAAAAGCGCTTTTTTTTAACTTTTCTGTTGAAAAAAAGATCTTTTCCAATTTGTGTTTTCTACTTTCACAATGAGAACTTACTGTATTTTTTTAAGTTAAGATAACTATATTTCAACAAACTTAATTTCACTCCTACTGTGTTAAAAGATTTTTTTTATATAGCTTAGTACATTAAGCTAGTAAGTATCCTATAAAGTGTATTTTGGTTAATGTAGTCCATTGCTGCCATTTTTGTATTTTAATAACTTGTTTATTTCATTTTTATAGTTAAAAGAACAAGCTTCTGATTCTATTTTGGTACTAGAGGCAGCCCTTAAACTAAACAAGGATCTTTATGTCCACACAATGAGAACACTAGAGTTATTGGCCGTGGAGCCAGGCATGGTAAATGGAGAAACTGAGAGTTCTACTGCTGGTTTGAAAATCAAAACCCAGGAGATGCAGTGTCAGGTATTTATTTCAGAGTTTAATCAATGCATGGCAAGTTTTGGGAAAATCTTAATCCTAGTATTTTTAATTAGAATTTACCATATTTCTCCTTTCGTCACTTCTGCTTTTACTAAAGACACTGTTAAAACTTTGCATTGTATTTTAATTTGTAGATTCTGTAAGACTTCACTTGAAATTTTTCTGAAAGGAATGGAACAGAAATTTCGTTTGATCTTTTGTCTCTGAAATAGTTTTCCAATTGTGTTTAGGAGACAGTGTAAGTCCTGAGAATGCAGTAAATTCATAACTGGTATATAGTTCATTCCTATTATTAGAAATCTATTTATCCCCCCCCCCCCCCCCAAAAAAAAAAGCCCAACTAATTGTGAATGACTAAAAAATGCAGCCTCTGAAGAAAATATCTTGTGTTTCAAGGATTGTAAGGTTACCTGCTTTCCATAATCCTGGGCCCTATTTCCTTAATTTTCAGTTGATGTTAAGAAAAATATCTTGTGTTTCAAGGATTGTAAGGTTACCTGCTTTCCATAATCCTGGGCCCTATTTCCTTAATTTTCAGTTGATGTTAAGATGTTATTTACTCATGCTTTTTTGTTGTTGAATTGTAAACAGTTTTGAAGTTTCTTTTTTTTTTACAGGGACAGAGAGAGAGTCAGAGAGAGGGATAGATAGGGACAGACAGGAACGGAGAGAGGTGAGAAGCATCAATCATTAGTTTTTCGTTGTGTTGCAACACCTTAGTTGTTCATTGATTGCTTTCTCACATGTGCCTTGACCGCGGGTCCTCAGTAGACCAAGCAACCCCTTGCAGGAGCCAGCGACCTTGGGTCCAAGCTGATGAG
This sequence comes from Rhynchonycteris naso, assembly GCA_037038555.1. Lineage (NCBI taxonomy): Eukaryota > Metazoa > Chordata > Mammalia > Chiroptera > Emballonuridae > Rhynchonycteris > Rhynchonycteris naso. The sequence continues at coordinate 247,628,551 of CM072998.1, forward strand.
CTTTTGCTCAAGCCAGATGGGCCCCACGCTCAAGCTGGTGAGCTCGGGCTCTCGAACCTGGGTCTTCCGCATCCCAGTCCGACGACGCTCTATCCACTGCACCACCACCTGGTCAGGCTGAAGTTTATTTTTAAATATGTTTTTCATCTCTTATTTTTTTAGCACAGTACTTTGAGTATAATAAAAATTTTAAAAATATTTTTTGATTTTGCTTAAGGAGAGTCAGTAGGATAGTGTCTTTTATTTTCCATATAATTTTGACTGTCATTTGAGTTGGCCTGACTTTTTTTTTGGTGACAGAGACAGTGAAAGAGACAGAGGGAGGGACAGATAGGGACAGACAGAAAGGTAGAGAGGTGAGAAGCATTAGTTCTTCGTTGTGGCTCCTTAATTGTTCATTGGTTACTTTCTCATATGTGCCTTGATCGGGAGGCTACAGCAGAGTAAGTGACCCCTTGCTCAAGCCAGCAACCTTGGGCTTCAAGCCAATGACCATAGGGTCATTTCTATGATCCCACACTCAAGCAACCAACCCCATGCTCAAGCTGGCAAGCTCGGGGTTTTGAACCTGGATCCTCTGTGTTCCAGTCCAATGCTCTATCCACTGTGCTACCGCCTAGTCGGGCAGCATGACTTCTTTAATTACTGTTTCCCATGCCTGAAGGAGATAGATGTAGCTACGACTGTGTTGGGAGGTACCTTTTCATATTAGTGGTTCTAGGATTGAAGGTAATAATTTTTTTTTTTTACTTTTATTTTTTATTTTTATTTATTTATTTTACAGGGACAGTGAGAGAGTCAGAGAGAGGGACAGATAGGGACAGACAGACAGGAACCGAGAAAGGTGAGAAGCATCAATCATTAGTTTTTCCTTGCCGTAGGACACCTTAGTTGTTCATTGGTTGCTTTCTCACATGTGCCTTGACCGTGGGCCTTCAGCAGACCGAGCAACCCCTTGCTGGAGCCAGCGACCTTGGGTCCAAGCTGGCGAGCTTTTGCTCAAGCCAGATGGCCTGCGCTCGGGGTCTCGAACTTGGGTCTTCCGCATCCCAGTCCCACGCTCTATCCACTGCGCCACCGCCTGGTCAGGCGGTAATAATTTTTTTAAGACAAACAATTGCTAATCTCATTAAATTGTTAATGAAACTTTCATATAGGAAGGTTTCTGGTACTGTAGTATCTTAAAATCACTGAGAGTCTGTTTAGAAGTTATTGGTAAAAAAAATGTTTATTGGTAACACTTCTGATTTTCACAATATAGTGAATGATATAACCTGAAAAAAAATAAAACTCATAAAACATTGAGATGTGTTAAGTAAACTATATCAAGTATTCCTTTAATTACATAACTGAGTCATAATTTCTTTTTTTTGAATGGCAAATTAGTAGTAATACCTCGTGACATGTTACTATTTAAGTGTATTCTTTACATTACTAAAATTTGCCTAACTCAAAAAGATATCTTAAGTTTTTTCCCCAGTAAAACCAAAAGTATAACTGTTTTGAGGGCAGCTTCATTATCAGGTTTTTTTTAACCTATTGATTACCTCTTAACTACAGAATTTAAATTTATTTAATAGCAAGCTAACTAGTATAGTAATACTTGAAAATATAATTCGAAATCTTGTGTTCTGTTTTTGCCCAGTGGCCTTGATAGGGGAATTATATGTAGCTATAATATGTATGTATATGTGTGTGTGTATGTATAAAGCTCTCATATATATATTTATGTATATATGTGTATATATATATGTATATATATACATATATATATATATGAATGTGTATGTTTTTTTCTTTTAGCACCCCTCTACTGTAGATGGGATGAAGCTTTTCTAGACTGAAAATCAGACAGCGTGGACTAAATAGTACAAAGAAGTACTCTAGAGACTGAGAAGCATTAATTCTAATTCGTTGAACAGGACAGAAGAATAGCTATAATGCATATCAAGCATTATAAGTACCACAGACTATATATAGTTTAGGAATTTAAAGGAGGGCTAAGTATTTGATGGCTAAGGTTGGCTTATTGTAAATAGAAATAAAGGGTGTGGAATGAAGTTTATTTCTAGGATCTGATATGAGTGGAGAATTGAGGAGATTGGTATGATTGAAATGTGATTGCGAGAGAGAAATTAGTCTGGTTTCTGAGATCCTTGAAAATCAGGCCAAGTGTTCTGAGCTTCCTCCTACTTGGGGGAATAATTTGAAGACTTTTTAGGAAAGATCAAGAAGACTGATCTGTCCACCATGTGTAGAATAAAGTTGAGATAGAATAATGGGAACCTAGGGATCTGGGTTCAAGTCTTGAGTCTACCAGTACTGGCTTATATTCTTTTAAGCAGACATTTCACTTACTGGGCCTTAGTGTTCTTGTCCATAAAATGGCCAGGTTGAACAATCTGAGTCTGAGTTCTGTACTCAGTGACTCTAGGTATCAGTTTAAGAATGTTTTTGGAAAAATATACGATTCTATTTAGAAAAAAGACAGCTGGAACTATACTATCATTTTATAGTCATTCAAATTTCTCAGTGTTTATTCTGTCCTGTCCTGTTGTAGAAGACATGCTTCTTCCCTTCCCCTGACTTTTGGAGAGATTCCCCAGTATCTACTCCCTCTTCTATTTAAGGAGAACTCTCTACCTTCTGAGACTTGGTGGAGGTGGAGCTTGTCTCCTATAATAGAACTGAAAACTCCAGATACTCTTTCTCTAGCCTTAACCCACTTGAGGGCAATCATGTCACATAGGTGTGACAGACGTATACATTTAGACTGTTTATTAAGAGCTGGTAAGTCAGTGAAGTGGTGACAATAGAGAATCCATTGTGATGATTAGTAGCAGCAAAAACAACAGTAAAATCTACAGTATATCCGTAAAGTCATGGTGCACTTTTGACCAGTGACCTGTCAAAAGTGCATCATGACTTTACGGACACACTGTAGTTTCCAAGGGCAGCACTACTAAGGGTGTGTGTAACTGCCGCTTTAGTGTTCAGTGCTGGTGCCTCAGAGTGATCTGAACTGTGGAGTCTGATGTTGGGATGGCTGCTGCAGTGGTGTCTCAGTAGACAGATTGTGGCTTATCCTGACTGCTTGCTTCCTTTCCCCTTTTATGTTTTTCAAGCCTGATTCTTTGACCTTACCAATAATTCTGTAGGCCACCAGAAATCTTACCAGTAAATCTATTTTCTGCTTCATCAGAGTTGGTTTTTCTTTCTTGTGACTAAGATCATTGATTATTTCACTGCTCATTGAAATATGTGCTTTTTTCCTATATATGTACCAGTGTTTTGCTGAGATAAGGATAATTTTGGGATTGCCAATTTTTAACTAAATGAAAAATTACTAAGTAAATTGGTGTTTGTTACCATTTTAGGTGTGTTATGATTTGGGTGCAGCATACTTCCAGCAAGGCTCTACAAATTCAGCTGTGTATGAAAATGCCAGAGAAAAATTTTTTAGAACTAAAGAACTAATTGCAGAGGTAAATATGGTCATAACATGCACGTAATATAAAGGATTGCCTTTATAACATCTATACATTCTTTTACTTTAATTTTTTTGATAAACAGTAGGTGTTTATTTTAGTAATGCTGCAAAGTTCATAAAGTAATGAAAACACTTATTTTGGATTTTTAGCGAGACAGAGTGGTGGGGGAAAAGCATTCATTTGTCTTCCACTTAGTTGTGCATTCATTGGTCGTTACCATGTGTGCCCTGACTGGGGATCAAACCTGTAACCTTGGAGTTTCAGGACAATGCTCTGACTGACTGAACTAACTAACCAGCCAGGGATGAAAACATTTTCAAAAAATCTATATTACCATTGCCTGGAAATAACCTGTTTTGCCATTTTCACTTATATTATTCTGGTTTTTATTTTTTTATATGTTTTTATACAGTTAAGCTCATTCTTTATACTATTTTGTATCTTGCTTAATTAAATCTTTGATTAGATATTTAAAATGTATTCTCTTTTGTGATTTATCTCATTTCCCTCATGTTTGGCCATTTAGGTTGTCTGCTGGTTTTATTTATTATAAAGCTACAATATTTATAGCTCTAAGGATAAATTTTTTGTTTGAATTTTAGATACTTCCAAGTGAATTCCTGCAGGTAGAATTGCCATTTCCAGTGGTTATTAATTTTTTAAAGTTTCTAAACCATTTGCTTTGCCAGGTACCTTTCCCTGAGAGTAATCAGCCGTGAGTTTTTTTTAAATTGCTTGTTTGATGGGTGAAATATAGCTCTAAAAATTTTGCATTTTCTTAGCCCTGACCAGGTAGTGTCAGTTAGAGCATTATCCCAATACACTAAGGTTGCATGTTCGATCCCTGGTGAGGGGACATAGAAAATCTTGCATTTCCTTAATTCTTAATAAGGATAAACTTTATTCAGTGCTTATCATTTGCATTTTTTTTTATGGTTCAAACTACTGAAATTTGAAGTATATAATTAGGTTGATGTATGCCTGATGCCTAGAAAAACGTCCCACTTCAGTCTCCTTTCCTCATTGAAGAAGAAAATGCACTAGAGATTTATTTAAATCTATGCTTGAGGCATTGGGAAGTCTTGTTTTACTTGCCGGGGAACTCGTCAGTTTCTAATTTTATGACATTTCAAATATACCAATTTAAAACTTAAATTTTTGTCTTTAAAACAATTTTTCTGTTTTGGTAGAAGCATTCCTAATCTTTTTGAGCATGTGAAGATTGAGTTTTTTTTGCCCTTCCCCTGTAAATCTCTGCCAAGTATATGTATTTTTAAATATTTTCAGCTTGTTTTTAATGTTGTTCACTCTTTATTAATCAATTTCTTAATTGTCATACCTACGTTGGCCTGAAAACGAAACCAGTAGTCATCAAACATATTTGGAAAGGGCCAGCCAGATAGTAGATACATTAGTTTTGTTGACCTTATATAGTTTTTGTTGTGTATTCTCATTTGTTGTTCCTACCCGCCTTTTTATGACCGTGAGACTCACTCTTAGCTCAAGGGCTATACAACATCAGGCTGCAGGCTAGATTTGGCTTGTGAGCAGTAGTTTTGCCAATGTCTCCTCTAAACTTTAAACCTTTATATATTTTTATGTTTCTTAGCATTTTCTTGTACTGTTCAAATGCACTGAGTGGGTGTAAGACTACTGTTTCTATTTCATTGATGGATAATGATATATACCTCTTACTTTACAGATAGGTTCATTATCTCTTCATTGTACCATAGATGAGAAGCGGTTAGCTGGCTATTGTCAAGCATGTGATGTTCTTGTACCTTCTTCTGATAGGACATCTCAGCAGTCAACTCCATATAGTCAAGTCCATATTTGTTTGAGATCTGGTAACTATCAGGTAAGACTTAAAATGGGGATGCCTAGTGTAGTTGGAAAGGTTTGGAAGCCAGACAAAACTGAGTTTAAATCCTGGCAATATTGTTTTGGCACAATCATTTACCAGTTGTGTGATTTGTGGTGAGTCAGACTGTGAGATTGGCCTATAAAATAGTAATAATAATTACCTCATTTCATAGGCTTTTTATGAAAATCTAATGAGAAGTTACAGTTTATAAACTCTAAGGCAAAGCACTACATAGGTGAGGTGTTGACTCTTTATTATTGATATTATCCTTTCTTGAAGGCATAGCTTGTCCATTTGAAGTATGTTCTGTAAGAAACTTTATAATTATAACTTTTAGGCCTGACCAGGCAGTGGCTCAGTGGATAGAGCATTGGACTGGGATGCAGAGGACCCAGGTTCAAAGCCCTGAGGTCACTGGCTTGAGTGTGGGCTCACCAACTTGAGAACAGGATCACTGGCTTGAGCGTGGGTTCATAGACACAACTCCGTAATTGCTGGCTTGAGCCCAAAGGTCGCTGGCTTGAGCAAGGGGTCACTTGCTCTGCTGTAGCCCCCCGGTCAAGGAACATATGAGAACAACTAAGGAGATGCAATGAAGAATTGATGCTTCTCATCTCTCTTTCTTCCTGTCTGTTTCTATCTGTCCCTCTCTTCTGACACCAAAGAAAACAAAAACAAAAAACTTTTAACTTTAAAAAAAATTATGGCCCTGGCTGGTTGGCTCAGTGGTAGAGCATTAGCCCTGCATGTGGAAGTCCGAGGTTCTATTCCCGGTCAGGGCACATAGGAGAAATGACCATCTGCATCTCCACTACCCCTTCGTCTCACGCAGCTATGGCTCAAATGAGCAAGTTGGCCGTGGACGCTGAGGATGGCTCCATGGCCTCACCTCAAGCACTAAAATAGCTTGGGTTCCGAGCAATGGAGCAGCAGCCCCAGATGGGCAGAATATCAGCCCCAGACAGGTGTTGCTGGGTAGGTTCTGGTTGGGGCACATACGGGAGTCTGTTTCTCCGCCTCCTTGCCTCTCACTTGATTAAGAAAAAAATTGAGGGAGAGGGATGACATGGTTTGTCAAACCATACAGGTTTTATGTGTACAGTATCACACCATCTACACACCGCATTGTGCGCTCTGCCCCATGGAAACTCTTTCTGCCCCCATTCCCCGCCCCCCCTTTGCCCCCCTTTCCCTACCTCCACCCTCCCTTTCCTTTTAACTTTTAGGTGAGAGGAGAGGAGATAGTGAGGCAGACTCTGCATGCACCCTGACCAAGATCCACCTGGCAACCCCAACTGGGGCCCAGTGCTCAAGTACTGAGCTATTTTTAGTGCCTAAGATTGGTGCATTCCAGTGGAGATATCCCCAGTGCCCAGGGCCATGCTTGAACTGGTCAAACCACTGGTTGCGGGAGGGGAAGAGGAAAAGAAAGGGAGAGGGAAAGGGGAAAAGCAGATGGTAGCTTCTGTGCGCCTTGACTAGGAATGGAACCCGGGATGTCCATACACTGGGCTAATGCTTTATCCACTGAACCACTGGCCAGGGCTTCTTTTAACTTTTTTATATGTAGAGAACTTTTAGTATGATGGAGCCTAAAGTTTTATTTTTCAGTTATAGTTGACATTCATTATTAGTTTCAGCTGTACAGCACAGTAGTTATATATTTATATAACTTAAAAAGTGATTTCCCCAATAAATATTGCAACCTCTTGACACCATGTATAGCTATTACGATATTATTAACTATTTCTTAAGCTGTACTTTACATCGCATGACTGTTCTGTAACTATCAGTTTGTACTTCTTAATCCCTCAGCTATCACCTAGACTCTCAGCTCCCCTCCCATCTGGCAACCGTCAGTTTGTTCTCTGCTTCTGTGAGTTTGCTTAATGTCTTGCTTGCTTATTTTGTATTTTAGCTTCCACATATAAGTGAAACCATAAGGTACAGTGTGTCCGTAAAGTCATGGTGCACTTTTGACTGGTCACACGGTCAAAAGCGCACCATGACTTTACGGACACACTGTTATTTGTCTGTCTCTGTCTGACTTACCACACTTAGCACAATGCCTTCTACATGGAGACTGTAAAGTTTTGTGTCTGATTTGAAAGTGTGGTCTTGTAAGCCCAGCCGTATTAACCTCCGCAGCTATTAAGACTGAAGGAGAAAGGAAGCAAAGCCATTTGGTAGGTTTGGGGGCTATGTTACCAAACCCACTTCTCCAACAAACCTGGTATTGATTTTAATTTTACTCATGAAAAGGGCTACAATAGCCTGTTGAGGTTTTTATTGCCCACTGTGGTTACGTATCTTCAGTTTCCTAATGAAAGTCAGTGGGAATTAAAATTTTTACTTTTAAAATCTTGATTAGAAAGGCTTTATTTTAGAAAATGAACAGTGCCTCATATTACAGTATTTAATTCAAGACAGGAATCACGAAATGAAAGACCTGTAGCGTACCTTTAGTGTTCTGTCTCCAAAAACTGGAGCTAAAGCCTAGATTTTTAGTTCACTGTTCTCAACTAGAGTTACTTTTCCCCACAGAAAATAGAAGAAGAGAGGGGCTAGTACTTCTCCCCCCACCCTGGAGCCCTTTCTAAAAAAATTCTGCTTTGTCCTGTGCAAAAGAAAAAATAGATTTTCTTGTGGATGGATTACAGATGCAAATGGATTTATTAAAGACTGGAGATCTTTCAGATGCATATCCCTAGTGAGGCTTATAGAGGGTAGGATCAATTACAGTTAAGATATAGAATCTTTAAGATCCCTAGAGTTGTACCTGTGCAAATAAGATCTTAGAAATATTACTCACAGAGAGGCCCATGTTACTGTGAGTTTAACGAAGTGCCAAAATGTGTGAGTTTGAAGGTAGTATAATTGGGTAGCTAGGAAGAGGAAAATAGTGATTTTGTTGTAACTATGAAATTTATCACTAGTTATTTATACAGGAGTATCTTAGAAATTTTATTTAGCTATTTAGTATTTGAATAGGATTCTCCGTATGAACTACCTAGTTTTTTGTTTTGTGCTGATCAAGCAGTTGTTGAACCAGGTATAACAAATGTGTCTTTTTACTTTTGGCAAGGGATATTTTTCCCTGTGTATCCCTCCCTTGCTCATGTTTGGCTGTACAGGTGAAGCAGTGGTTGCCTTACAGTTTTTTGTTGTTGTTGTTGCTTTAGTAAAAGAGAGAGGCAGACAGGAAGGGAGAGAGATGAGAAGCATCAACTTGTGTTATGTCCCTTTAATGGCTCATTGATTGCTTCTCATATGTGCCTTGACCAGTGACCTTGAGCTCAAGCCAGTGACCGTGGGCTTCAAGCCAGCGACCTTTTGGGCTCAAGCTGGTGACCATGGGATCACGTTGATGATCCCACACTCAAGCTGGTGAGTGTGCACTCAAGCTGCCACCGTGGGGTTTTGAACCTGGGACCTCAGTGTCTCTGGTCGACGCTTCATCTACTGCACTACCCTGGTCAGGCGCCCAATCCTATAGTTGTTCTTTTTTTAATGATCTTTTTTATTTTTAATAGTGTTCTTTTTTATTTATTTATTTTTAGAGAGGGAGATAGAGAGAATTGGGGGAGGAGCAGGAAGCATCAGTTCCCATATGTGCCTTGACCAGGTAAGCCCAGGGTTTTGAACCAGCAACCTCAGTGTTCCAGGTTGACGCTTTATCCACTGTGCTATCACAGGTCAGGCACCCAACCCTATAGTTTTGAAATCACTTGTCAGTTCTTATTTGGTAACAGCTGGTCAACTTTAATTTTAAAATTCTCTTCCCTATCTCCTCACATTGTCATCCCTTCTTTCTTTCCTCTTCCATTGCTTGCTAAAGAGCTGAGAAAGTCTGCATGTAATAATCTATGCATTTTCTGTAATTCACTAAATAATATATTTTAAACCATTCAAAAATATTAGGATAGTTTTTAGTGTGTTTTATTCCATCTGTATTATGTTTTTCATATTTTAAAAGTTTGTTGTATGAACTTGTGTTTAAAGTGAACAGAAAGAACGTTTTTTCTTTTTGTTTTTTAAAGTGAGACAAGAGGAGATAGTGAGACAGACTCCTGCATGTGCCCCAGCTAGTATCCACTGGGCAACCCCTGTCTGGGGCAGATGCTCGAAACAATTGAGCTATTTTAGCACCTGAGGCTGATGGTTTGGGACCAGCCAAGCTATCCTCAGTGCCTGTGACCAATGCTCAAACCCATCAAACCACTGGCTGTGGGGGGTGAAGATGGAGAGAAGGGGGAGAAGGAGAGAAACAGATGGTTGCTTCTCTTGTGTGCCCTGATCAGGAATCGAACCTGGAATGTTCATATGCTGGGCCGACACTCTATTCACTGAGCCAGGGCCAAGAATAATATTTTCAAACTTGTAATGTAGCTGCACTACCTCTTACTAATGGATTCTCTCACATCTCATTTTTGGTCCATGATCTTTAATTTTAAAATAGTGGAGGAAGGAGCATCTGAAATCTTGTTCCATGGCTTGTGTCATTTGTTGGTTCAACTAACTGATACAAATTCTTATTCATTAATAAATAGGTTAAAAAATATAAATATATAAAAGGGGAAATTATTTTTATCCTTAATCTAATTGTAAAATTTTAGGAGGATTCTTCTAGTAAGATTTGTTTTGTGTGTGTGTGTGTGTGTATGAGAGAGAGACACGCGCGCGCACACACACACACACACACACACACACACACAGGGACAGATAGGGACATACAGGGAGAGAGATGAGAAGCATCAATTCTTCATTGCGCACCTTAGCTGTTCATTGATTGCTTTCTCATATGTGTCTTGACTGCGGGGGAGGGCTGCAGTCAAGCCAGTGACCCCTTGCTTAAGCCAGCGACCTTTGGGCTCAAGCCAGCAACAGTGGGGTCATGTCTGTGATTCCAAATTCAAACTGGCATCCCCGAGCTCAAGCTGGCGACTTCGGGATTTTGAACCTGGGTCCTCAGTATCCCAGGCTGATGCTCTATCCACTGTGTCACCACTGGTCAGGCTTTGTGGTTTTTCTTTAGTGTGTATTTTTATAATAGAAAGACATCTTTTAAAAATTTATTTTAAGTTTATTTTAATATTTTGAGGAGAAAGACTTCTTTAAAATAGAGAAGCTTTGCCATGATTTTTTAAATATATAATTCTATGTCTGTGTCCTAGGAAGTAGTAAATATTTTCATTGAAGATAACTTAACCTTCAGTTTACCTGTCCAATTCCGACAATCAGTACTCAGAGAACTCTTACAGAAAGCTCAGCAGGGGTAAGTAAGTAAATCAAAGCATTACTTTTCTGTATTTGAAGAAAAGAGCAAGAGTGCGTTTCAGGCCCACCACAATCATACCTCTAACCCACCTATACCTCTGTGACAACACTTTCACTTTTATTAGCACATGGAAATTAATGTAGTCAGAGGAGCCACTGCAGCGTTCTTCTACTCTGTTTTACAGAGCTCGGGGGAAAAAGTTATATGTACCAGAATTCGATTTTATTATGTAGTCTCCATAATTTACATAACTAAATTGTCCCTTGATAAATTCGAAACTTGTGTTCTGTGTGTGCCCTGACTTTGGTGTTTACTAGTGTGCCTGACTAGCCCCGTATCTTCACTTCTCGGGAATAAACAGCTCATTTCTTGTGAATTTTGTTTTGTAATAAATACCTTTTTTATTTAAAAAACATTAATGGATCTGTTTTTGTATTCTACAGAAATGAAGCTCTAGATGAAATCTGTTTTAAAATCTGTGCCTGTAACACAGTCCGGGATATATTGGAAGGTAGAACAATTAGTGTTCAATTTAACCAGCTATTTCTTAGACCTAATAAAGAGAAAATAGACTTTCTTCTTGAGGTAAGACATTATTTCCCCTTTTAGCTTACACTTTTGCTTTAAGTTACCAGTGAACTGTTTGTTGCCAAATCCAGTGCCCTCTTTTCTGTTTTCATTTGAGCTGCCTGCCTAGCTTGTCTCTTTTCTACTCCTCCTCCAATAATGAATTTTCCTTGGTTCTTCATTGACTTCTGTTTTACTCTCCCTTTAAAGTGTTTTTATTTACAAAATTTTTGTCCTTGGCTCTCTCATCTTCTCAGGTAATTTTTATTCTTATCCAAAATGTCACCTATTCTATTACTTGCTTATTAAAAACTCTCAGATCACACCTCTGGCCTCTCATATGAGTTCCAGAGTCTGTGTTTCTACTGAATCTTTCAACCTCTTTCTTTAATAGTTTTAATGTAATAGACATTGATTGAGAGAAGTACATAAAGCATAATTAATACCACTTAGTTCCAAAGGGCAACATTGCCAACACTCTGGAAGTCCTTCTTCCGCTCCTCACGAAACCCCTGCTGCCTCCTCGTGAGGAGGCCCCTGTCCTGCCTTCGAGTCATGATCATTTCCTTGCTTTTCTTTTCAGTTGTATTACCATGTATACTTCCTTAAAAATATTCTTTAATTTTCCTGTTTGGAACTTTATATAAATGAAATCATACAAAATTACTCATTTTCTTTCACTAAACATTTGTGAGGGTTTTTCCAAGTAGTTTAATGCAGATTCAGTTTTTTTCACATTGCTGTAAGGTGGGGTTTTTTTTTTAGGTGGAATTTTCTTTTTTTCTTTTTTTTTATTGTTATGGTTAGGGTTAGGGTTAGGGTTAGGGTTAGCAGTTAATGGTCGGTTTAGGGTAGGGTTAGGGTTAGGGTTAGTGTTAGGTTTAAGGTTAGAGTTAGGGTTAAGGTTAGGGGTTATTGTTTGGCGTAGGGTTAGGTTTATGGTTAAGGTGTTTTTTTAGAGGTGGAATTAATTTTAAATCTATATATATCCAAAATACTACCATTTCAACTTAAAATATAAAAGGTTGAGAGATTTTATAATTCTTTTCATAGTAAGTTTTTAAAGTCTGTATTTTTCATTTACAGCAGATCTCAATCTGAACTAGCCAAATTTCATATAATCTATAGCTATATGACTGTATAGTAATACCAAAGTGAAGTGTGTTCCATGGCTAATTTTTTAAGTGAGGAGGGGAGATAGTGAGACAGACTCTCACATGCACCTCAGCTGGGCTCCACCTGGCAACCCTTGTCTGGAGCTAATGCTTTAATCAACTGAGCTATCCTTAGGGCCTGGGGCTAATGCTTGGACTGGGCAAGCTATCCTCAGTGTCCAGGGCTGAGACTGGAACCCAGTTGAGCCACTGGCTGCGAGGGTGAAAGAGAGAGGGGAAGAGAAGCAGATGGTCACTTCTCGTGTGTCCTGACTGGGAAGCAAACCTGGGACGTCCGCATGCCGGGCCCATGCTCTATCCACTGAGTCAACTGGCCAGGGCCCTGTAAGGTGTTTTAATGTATGACCATGACACAATTTATTCTTATGGTGAAGGACGTTTATGTTTATAGTTTTTGGCTATTGTGCTGCTTGGAACATACATGGATACCTCCCCCCCACGTCTGTCCTGGAACATACAGAGAAAGTGTATCACGTTATTTTATTAAAGTGTGTTTGGCACCAGCATGCATGAGAACTCTCATTGGTGTCAGCATTCTTACCAAACTTGGTATTTTCAGATTTGCCTGTCAGGTCCTTGTATAATGGTACTGTATCTCACTGAGTTTTAAATTTCCATTTCCCAGTTACTAAGGAGTTTATTAGCTTTTCACTTATGTTTGCTCATACAGATTTTGCCTTTGAGGTATCTGTTCCAAGGGATATGCCTCGCTTTTCTATTGGATTTTTTGGGGGGTGTTTTTGCAGAATTTCTTTTGGTAGTCCTTTATATCTTCTGTGCTTTACCAATTTTATATATTGTGGGATCTCCTTTGAGTTTGACTTCTCTTTTAACTTTATTGTTTTAAAAGCTCTTAATTTTAATAAAACATTTATTGACCCTTTTTATAAAAGAAAAGATTCATGATTTCTGTATCTTATTGAAGAAAGCTTTTCCTATCCTGTGGTCATAAAGATAGTCTTACAGTTTACCTTCTGAAAGCTTTATAACTTAGCCTACCTTTCACAATTAGGTCTTCAATCCACTTACAGTTGCTTTTTTCTGTGTCATGTGAAGGGGGAGGTCTGATGCTATTTTCCCCCTCCTATCGACTGTCCGTTTGTTTTCCTGCCACTTACTGAACGGTACATCTTTTTTCTATCAGTCTCCAGTGCTACTTTTATTGAATGCCAAGTGTGTGTGGCCTATTTCTGGGCTCTGTTCTGTAATACTTTTCCATTTGTCAATTTATACGTCAGTCTTCCTATGTCTTGCTATCTAAGGCACAGTTTTCAGAGGTGTGTTGGTATGCGTGTCCCTTTGCATTTTCTTGTAAGCAGTAGATTCAGATTGTCAAGTTCCACCAGTAGGCCGTGGTGTGTTCTTGTTTGTAGTTACATTACATTGAAAAACCCATTTGAGAAGAACTAATGTCTTTATAGTATTGAGTATTCTAATCCTTGATTGGTACAGTCCTGACTAATTTAGGCATTTTGAAAATGTCTTTCAGAGCTTTATAATTTTCCGTAGAAGTCTCTTTTGGTTTTTTAATTTTGTTTTACTATACACTTGAAAATAGTTTATGCATTGGGATAAAGGTAGAGTTGAACTTTGTATATTGATTTCATTTCCACTACGTTGCTAATCTCTTAAAAATTGCATTTATCTGTGGGATCTGTATAAAATATCATTTATATTTTAATAAACAGTTTTCATCTGTAAATAATGCCTTTTGGTTTTTTTCGTTTTCTAATTGTTTTGTTTTAATTTCTTTTAAATTCTTATTGTGCTGACTATGACCTCCAGTACAATATTCAGTATAAGGGGCTCTGTTACGTTTCCTGGTCTCATTCTCAGTTGAGAGGAAAAGTTTGCACTGTCTCACCATTTGGAATGATGTTTATGTTTTTCTTGTAGCTACTTCTTACATAATTAAGGAAGTTTTTGTCTATTTTTAGTTCACTACATGGTCTTTTGTTTTCATCATGAATGATTTTTAGATTTTATCAAATGCTTACTCTCTATGTCTATTACAATGTTATAATTTAATTTTTTTTTCTAATCAGTATAAATGTGGTGAAGTATATTAATTGTTAAAATATCTTTGCTTAACTGGAATAAACCCAGTTAGGTCATGATATTTTTTATCTTAGTTACCACGATTAACACACAGTTGTATTTGTTTTATTTCATTATTTTTTTATTTTATTTTATTTTTTAACAGATAGAGAGTCAGTGAGAGGGATAGATAGGGACAGACCGACAGGAACGGAGAGAGATGAGAAGCATCAATCATCAGTTTTTCATTTTGACACCTTAGTTGTTCATTGATTGCTTTCTCATATGTGCCTTGACTGTGGGCCTTCAGCAGACTGAATAACCCCTTGCTTGAGCCAGCGACCTTGGACTCAAGCTGGTGAGCTTTTACTCAAAACAGATGAGCCCGCGCTCAAGCTGGTGACCTCAGGGTCTCGAACCTGGGCCCCTCCGCATCCCAGTCCGATGCTCTATCCACTGCGCCACCGCCTGGTCAGGCTGTATTTGTTTTAGGTATATGTTGTGGTATTTTAAAAATATATATTGCTGGATTTGGTTAGTTAATACTTTTAAGATTTTTTTACATTCATGTGTGAGATTGATGCACCTGTTGTTTATTTTTGTTTTGTCCTGCCTTTGATTTTGGTTTTATGGTCCTGCTTGCCTTATAAATAAATTGAGGTGTCTTCTCTCTTGCCCAGAGAAGCATTCGTTTGTTGCTCCACTTAGTTGTGCATTCATTGGTTACTTCCTGTATATCCTTTGACCAGGGATCGAACCTATGACCTTGTTGTTTTGGGATGATGCTCTACCAACTGAGCCTACTTGCTAGGGCCATGGCACATAGTATTTTAAAGATACTGTTATTTTTTTTAATCTTTTAATAACAGCTGCATCAAATATAGTTCACATGCCATACTGTTTACCCATTTATATTTTTATTTTTTAGCGTGTGCTTGCGCGCGAGAGAGAGACAGGAAGGGAGAAAGATGAGAAGCATCCACTCATAGTTGCATCACTTTAGTTGTTCATTGATGGCATTCTCATATGTGCCTTTACCCGGAGACTCCAGCTGACCTTGGGCTACAAGCCAGCAATCATGGGATCATGTTGATGATCCTGCACGCAAGCTGGTGAACCCGCACTCAAGTCTGCAACCTTGGGGTTTCCAACCTAGGGCCTCAGCGTCCCAGGTCGATGCTCTGTCCACTGTGCTTCCACCAGTCACGCTGTTTACCCATTTAAAGTGTACAGTTCAATGATTTTTCATAAGTTCACAGAGTCATACAACCATCATCTCAATCAATTTTAGAATGTTTTTATTGCACCCCCGACACTCAGACCCTGCAACAAAACCTTTTATTCATTAGCAGCCACCCTCATTTTCCTTCAACCCCAGGTAACTACTAATTTGTCTCTATAAATTAGCATATTCTGGATATTGCATATGAATGAAATCAAAATGTTGTTCTTTATAACTGGCTTCTTTCATTTAATGTTTTCAATGTTTATTCATGTTATAGCATGTATTAGTATTTCATTCCCTTTTATAGCTGAATAATAGTACGTTGAATGGGTATATCATTCAGTGTCTTTTGTGTGTCCAATCATCTGGGAATACTATACAAGGTCCATTTTATGTGTCCCTTCATCAGTTGATGGACGTTAAGGTTGTTTCCACCTTTATAATATATATTATAAACAATACAGCTACAAATATTCATTCTTTTTTAATTTTGTTTTTTTTTTTGTTTTTTTAAACATTCTATAAATTATTTTATTAGAGATTATTTGACCTTTTTTTGAGGTTAGTGACTTTTGTCTTATATTTTATTTTGGTTTGTAAATGTATGGGAGGAATCCTAATCTAGTGAATAAACTCAGAATAATATTATTAGAATATTTGTAGATAAGTAATATTTTTATAACTAGTTTTTGTTACTCTTTATATGTCAGTTTATATTCTAAACCTTAGTTAATTTCTTAACATTGGTTTTATATGCGTTTGCTGTTACTGATCCTCCTTTGCAGCTAAGCTGAATCTTATTACTTTTCTGACAGTAGTACTGATTCTTACAGTTTATCACTACATATAATTGATAATATGATTTATAAATTCTGGGAGAACTATATACCATGCTAAATAGATTATTTTTATTAATACCTGCAGTTATTGGAATGATCAGATTCTATTACTTTCCCCATAATGAATTTTAGTTTTTTTGGTATCATTTTTTAAATTACTTAATCAAATCTATGATTGATATATGGCCAAAAAAGGATAATTCAGTTGTTTCTAAAATTGTAATTTTTTATACTGTACTGTATATTTTTTAAAGTGCTCATACTCAAATAAAAATTATTCAAAATTTCTAGGTATGTTCAAGATCAGTAAATTTAGAAAAACCTTCAGATTCTTTGAAAGGAAACATGGCTGCTTTTCTAAAGTAAGTACCTTTCTTTCTTTTTTTTTCCTCCTTAACTTTTAACTTAGTCCTGTGAAGAAAGTACCATTTATTACTTTTTGTATTTGAACTCCATGATAAACAGGCAGTAACTGAGAACCAGTTTAGGTTAAGTTGAGATTAGTGTAGCCTCACAAAAGTTATAATTATATTTTGTCACTGACATAACAATTTTAAATAAGGACCAAGTGAAAATTTTTTTTTTTTGAGAGAAGGGAAGGCAGAGAGACAGTCCTGCATGTACCCCAACTGGGATCTACCCAGCAACTGCTAACTGGGGCCGATGTTCTGCCCATCTGGGGCTGATGCGTGCAACTGAGCTATTTTTATCACCGAGTGAAGGCTGCATGGAGCTGGAGCCATCCACAGCGCCAGGGGCCCATGCTTTCAAATCAATTGAGCCATGGCTGTGGGAGAAGAGAGAGACAGAGAGAAAGAGGGGAAGGGTAAGGAGAGAAGAAGTCGGTGGTTGTTTCTCTTCTGTGCCCTGACTGGAAATTAAACCCAGGATATCCATATGCCAGGATGACATCCACTGAGCCACTTTCTAGGGCTGAAATTTTTAATATTTCAAAATATTATTATGCAGTTTATGAAATGGTGATTTGTTAAATGGTTTATTAATAAAAATTAATTAATATTGTTTTTCCCCAAACTAAATTATATACTTTTTTGTTTTACCATATTTCTTACTGATCTAGGAATGTATGTCTGGGGTTGGAAGATCTGCAGTATGTTTTCATGATTTCTTCACATGAGCTTTTCATTACATTGTTGAAAGATGAAGAACGAAAGCTACTTGTTGATCAGATGAGGAAAAGATCCCCTAGAGTAAATCTGTGCATTAAACCTGTGACTTCATTTTATGATATCCCAGGTTAGCTCTCTAGTCTGCTAACTAAAATGTTGGCACACTCTGCCCCTCTATTTACCCCTCTTGTATATTTGAGGATGCCCTCTTGTTTTAATATTTATGGTGGTAATTAATAAAAATTCACCTGTATTTCATAATTATGTTTCTATTTAAGCAGTTAATGGAGAATTAGGCTATCAAGGTAACTGCTGCTGATATGTTCTTGGGAGGTAACAATAAGAGGTGCGGTGGGATTGCTAGAGTATGCTAAGACCATAAAAAGTACGGGCTTTCAAGCATTTCAGCCTGTATCACTTAGATCCTACCTATTGGCTAAACCAGGGGTTCCCACACTTTTTCAGCTTGCGAGCTACTTATAAGATGACCAAGTCAAAATGATCTACCTACAATAAAAATGCAAAACAAATTTATTTCTTCTATATTATCATTATTTAAGTTACTATTATTACTATTTAATATTTTGTATTTTTCTTTCACCTTTCCCCTTCTCAGCTCTCTTTTCGGAGGAAAGTCAATGTCATAGTTTTTATGAACAGTCCGAAAAAGCCGCTCCACATTTCCCTTCTTTGGAATAGCAATGACACACAGACAGATGAGGCAAACGCACTTAGAATATGACATAGTGACAAAAATCCCCTCCCATTCTGTATGAAAGTGGTAGGTTTTAGGCTTCTTACTCGGACCAGCTATGGCACTCATTTTTATACCCTTTGTTGTATTTAGTTTAAATAAATTGAAGGCTAACTACACAGCAATGTAACTGAACAAGTTAGCGTGGTTTAACGTGCATGCGTAGGCTGTCAAAAGTTCAGACGTCAGATTGGCTACCCTGTATGCCAATCAAAAGACAAATGTCTTTTTAATGTCATGTGATCTACCCACACTTCCTTTGCGATCGACCAGTAGATCGCAATTGATGTATTGAGCACCCCTGGGCTAAACATTTAGCTTTGGCAGTATTGCCATTTTTGCCTTATTTATTTAATTTTCTTCCATTTTTGCTCTTATTTTATAAATATAAGTAGAAAATACAGTGCTGTTAATTTAAAATCATAAATTTCAAATTTCAAACTGTAGGTGAAACAAAATTCAGTTGGTTTAACAAAAAGACAAAATTTTAGCTGCTTTGAAGCTCACTAGATTTAAACTGGTTGCCTGTTCAGTTGTAAAGAAAAAGAATAACAACAAAATGCTGGAAATGGATTATTGAAGACTATCTTAAAGCTGAGTTGTAATTTGGGATTTTAATGATCATTTCTTGTTTTTTTGGGAAGGTAATACCTTCACTTTCTCCTTTTCCTTCAAAAACCACATTCTAAATATTTATTACTCAAAATTAACATTTTATTTTATTTATACATGTTTTTGTTAACACATGTTTAAAAGTAGAAGACTATATAAATATTTTTTTCTGTATTTACTACATAGCTCTATGAAATAGTTCTTGACGTTTACCTTTGTTTATATTTTCATCATCTTTATTTATCAAATGCATTTATTAACTATAGACATAATACAAATTGTATTAAGTTTCTCTAAGGATAAAGTTAATATGTAAATTACATTATGTTGATGAGTTCTCAAGATGAGAGCTCTTTTGCCATAGAAATAATTATAAATGTACATAATTTCAATAAATTATCATACTTTTAGGATTATGTGTACCCTGGAATTAAATCATTATTTAAACAGAAATCTCTTATTTCTTAGCCTCAGCAAGTGTCAACATTGGCCAGTTGGAACATCAGCTGATATTGTCAGTGGATCCTTGGAGGATTAGACAGATTTTAATTGAATTACATGGTATGACATCAGAGCGCCAATTCTGGACTGTGTCTAATAAGGTAAGAAACCGTCTGTCAAGAACGGATAAAATAGCCTGACCTGTGGTGGTATAGTGTATAAAGCATTGACCTGGAATGCTGAGGTCGCCAGTTCAAAACCCTGGACTTGCCCAGTCAAGGCACATAGGAGAAGCAACTACTACTATGAGTAGACTCTTCTTACCCCCACTTCTCTTTCCTTCCTTCCCTCCCTCCCTCCTTTCTGTAAGAAAAAAACAACAAAACAGACAATATTACCCTTGTTTTCTGGTATAATTTTTTTTTTTTTTTTTTTTTACAGGGACAGAGAGAGAGTCAGAGAGAGGGATAGACAGGAATGGAGAGAGATGAGAAGCATCAATCATTAGTTTTTCGTTGCTGTTGCGACACCTTAGTTGTTCATTGATTGCTTTCTCACATGTGCCTTGACCTTGGGCCTTCAGCAGACCAAGCAACCCCTTGCTGGAGCCAGCAACCTTGGGTCCAAGCTGGTGAGCTTTTGCTCAAGCCAGATGGGCCCCTGCTCAAGCTGGGGAGCTCGGGGTCTCGAACCTGGGTCCTCCGCATCCCAGTCCAACACTCTATCCACTGTGCCACCGCATGGTCAGGCTCTGGTATAATTTAATAGAAGAGTTGTTGCTTCACCTTTTTGAGGATAAGGTTCCCTTTTATTTGTCAACAATTTTAGGACTTTCACACAACAATAATTGCACTTTGAATATCAATTGACAAAGAAATAAAAAGTGTCCAGAAAGATACTGTTAAGTCTGTAACCTCTAACAATAAGTTTATATTCCACTTATTGTTACAGTATCTACATACACTTCACATTTTGCTATAATTTTATATGTAAGGTATATCATTTATGCGGTCTGTAGCTAATAATCGCTACGTGCTTAATAGAGTGTTTTGAGTTTTGTAATACCTTTTTAGGTCTAAAGCCTATAGCTTTGAACCAATTTATTAAAACTTCTTTATAGACGTTTTTGGCTTTAGGTATGAACTTAAAAACACCCAGCTAGGCAGCGCAAATGCCCTCATCCTCTCCACCACTCCCTCAGTGCTTGACCCCGGGATTCCTCTGACTTGCCTGCCTGCCTGTCATGACTGACAGGCACGCTGGTGTTCTTGTTTTTAACTCTATAAAACATCTTTTTAAGCCATATCCTTCTGGAGTATGCAACCCAGACTTGAGTCCTTGTGGATGTCAGAATGAAGGCTATGGGTTTTCTTGGAAGCCAAAACTCAGTGGGTTCTTACTTAGTGTTTTCGATGACCACCCCATCTCCCTATGGGATGTCAGTGCTGTTGCCGAGGAAGAAGTTGTGGGTGCAGAGATCATCTTTACAGGACATAGCAGTAGTAGGAGGTGTTTCCTGGCATCTGCTTCATGAATCTCTGGGTTATTTCCTGATGATCAGAAACTTATGATCTGGAATACTTGTTCAGACAGTACTTCTAGACCAAGCCACTCAGTGGATGCTCACAACTGTTGAAGGGAACTGCCTTTCTTTGAATCCTTATGGTGAGTTTATTCTTGCCACAGAATTAGCTGATAGGACTGTTGTCTTGTGAGAGCTGAAAAATCTGAAACTTAAGTTGCATGCCTTTCAACCACATAAGGATGAAATATTCCAGATTCAGTGGTTGCCTCACAAGGAGACTGGTTTGGGCTTTCAGTGGTATTGATCGCAGACTGAACATCTGGGAGTTAAGTAAAATTGGAGTGGAACAACCCCTGGAAGGTGCAGAAGATGGGCCACTGTAGTTGTTGTTTATTCATGGTGGTCACACTGCGCAAATACCTGATTTCTCCTGGAATCCCAGTGAACCTTTGGTGATCTTTTCTGTGTCAGAAGACAACATCAGACAAGTGTGGCAGATGTCAGAGAACGTTTGTAATGATGCAGACCCTGAAGGAAGTGTGAATCCAGAAGGACAGGGATCTTAGATACATCGACTTGTGGTTTTAGATTTCCTTTTTTTCCTGTCAACCCTGAGATTGATTTGACACTGGTTTTGAGAGACAGATTTTGTTCAGCTGTCCCTCTATAATAGATACCATCAATTATGCTGTTAGCCCAAACTGAGTGTTTTCTTAATATTAACTGGGGGACTTAATTTAGCAAAGCCAGACACTTACATTTAAATTTTATTTAGGAATTTTCTAGTAACAAAGATCTAAAGTAGCCACTGCAAAGGGAATATTATGTGTGTCTACTTTATTTTCCTTCTTGTACTGTGCCTCAACTTTATTTAAGTAAAGGCTAGAAGTAAGTAAGGTATAGAGCCAAGTGAGGTAAGGTCTGAGCCATGAAGTACAAGTGTTGGAAGATGTCGCTGTTATTCAGGAATTAGGGGAGATATAGGTCCTGTAAACTCCTCCAAAATCTTCACACCTGACTTCTCCAGATGCACATTTTCCTCTGCAGACCAGTCTCCTCTCAGTTTCCTGAGTTAAATCAGAGTTACATATCCCTTTCCCCTTACAGTTTTGCCTTATTATTTCTTTTCTTTCTGTGAAATGAATATTCAAAAGAACCTTGGGACCACCAAGTTATAAAGATGTATGACAGGTATACCATGGGTACATTGTCCAGTTAAGTTGAGAAGAGGTCATAGCTTGTATTTGTTTTTAAAATTAATCCTGAATTTAAAGAAAGAACCCAAACACCCAGCTGATGTATTTACCTGTTTCTGAGGTTATCTATTCAAAGCTTCCCTGCATGGAGGTGCAAATGAAAATAGCTTTTGAAACATCATTTTAGCTAGATATACAAGGGAAACAGCCCGCGATACAGGAGAAATTAAGTAATACGGCAGTGTTTCTGTTAACTGTATACTCCTCCTCTTTTGAAAATAGAAGAAAAGCTTTCAGAAATTCATGTGTATTTATGGAACTTGAACATTGAATGAACTGAAATGGAAAATTGCTATGAACATTAGTGGGCTTCATTAGTGTGGACATTGTCATTAGTGTTCATTTTTATAGATAAGTATAACATAATATTTAAGAGAGAGAATTCTGATACTGTCTGAATTTAAATCCCAGTTTTTTACTTACTAGCTGTATAATCTTGACTAAATTATTTAATGTCTGTCAGCCTCAGTTTTCTCATCTATAAGAGAGAGATAACTACTTCATAGTTTTGTTGTGAGGATTACATAAGTTAATACATGTACCCCTTCGTTTTTTTACTTTTTATTTTAATTTCTTTTTCAAGTTAGAGGAGGGGAGATAGACAGACAGACTGCTGCATGCGCCCTGACCAGGATCCACCCAGCAACCCTTGTCTGGGGAAGATGCTTCTGCCTCTCTGGGTTCATGCTCCCAACCAGAGCTATTTTTAGCACCTGAGGTGGAAGCCCCACAGAGCCATCCTCCGTGTCTGGGGCTAATGCACTGGAACCAATCAAGTCATGGCTGTGGGAGAGGGTGAGAGAGAGAGAAAGAAAGATTGAAAGGGAGGGGGATGGAGAAGTGGATGGTCACTTCTCCTTTGTGCCCTGACTAGGAATCGAACCTGGGACATCCATGTGCCAGGCTGATGCTCTTCCACTGAGCCAACTGGCCAGGGCTATTTTCATTTTTTTTTTTTTTTTTGTATCCTTCAGAATGTTCCAGTCAGTTTAATTATTTATTACTGGCTCATTATAGTAAATATGTTCATTTTGATTAGCATTTCATTATGGCTGTCATTTTTCTTTTTCTAGCAATTTATTTTTTAAAGATTCTATTTATTGATTTTAGAGAGAGAGGGAGGGAGAGAGAGAGGGAGCAAGATCCTAGTTGCTTTACTTAAGTTATTCATTGGTTGCTTCTCCTGTGTGCCTTGATGGGGCAAGCTGGAGTTTTGAACTGGTGACCTTAGCCTTCCAGGTTGACACTCTACATACACACTGCTACCACAGGTCAGGCTGTTTGCTGTCATTTTTCTTTTTAAATAATGACCTCTGAGCCTCAGTTGGTGGTGTAGTGGATAGTGTTGTTCTGGAATGCAGAGGACCCAGTTCAAAACCCCAGGGTCACTGGCTTGAAGCCTAAGGTTGCTGGATTAAGCAGGGAATCACTTGGGCTTGGCTGTAGCTCCCTGGTCAAGGCACATGTGAGAAAGCAATCAATGAACAACTAAGGTGCTACACTGAAGAATTGATGCTTCTCATCTCGCTTCCTGTCTGTCTGTCTCTCTTTCTCTCTCACTAAAATAACAAAGACCCCTGAATGATTTTTTAAATGTGATCAAAGACAATTGAAAGACTTTTATATAGACTTGGCTTTCTCTAACAGTGTATATTTATATATTTTTATTTCTTCTAGTGGGAAGTACCTTCTGTCTATAGTGGTGTTATCCTGGGAATTAAGGACAGTTTAACAAGGGATTTGGTATACATTCTAATGGCCAAAGGTTTACACTGCAGTGCTGTTATGGTGAGTAAAGTGTACATCAATTACTGGTTAAGAATATGCTTTATTAATTTTAGCATGAAAGGCAGAAGACAGAATCTGTTATATTTTCCTGATCTTAAAATGATAATCATAGCCCTAAAAGAATATTTGAAAAGGTGTTTTGGTTATTTTTCTTTTACCCTTGTATCTATACCAAACTGGTCTTGGACATAGGGATACTGGTCTATTCCTTTTTTCAATATTTAGAGAACATGAAAAGTTATTATTTGTATCCTTTAGGATTCATTTAGTAAAGATTGTGTTCCAAACTATAAAAACAAAACAAAATCCCCTGAAATTATTTTTATAGCTTATTTTACATAAGGATTTTGCAAAGTTGAGACATAGTGAGATTGAGTGATATAATTGTACAACTGATAGTAATTAGTTAGGGAGGTTGAAGATAACAGTGGGAAGGTGAAAATCCTGTGCTATACCTGAGGTTTAATAAGTTAGCTAGGTGAAGAGGTTGATAAGAAGAAGCCATGAAAAGAAGCTCAATGATAAGAAATAGGATGGTATACAAGTAGACTAAAAGCAGTATGTAAATACTCATTTGTTATGTGAGGTGAGACAGATGATGAGACTAAATGGGAGTTAAGACCCAGCCTGTAAAGACCCCTGTGAGCTTTGGTTAAGGTAGTTGGTTTTTCTAGACTGACATTCTTCCAGCTGGAAGGCTTTAAGATTTGAGACATCATAGTTAAAAGAAGCAGTTTCCAGCTTTTCAACTTCTCTTTCCTGAAACTGATCTGCCTGAAAATACTTAGAGTTCACATATTATATTGTTTCTTCATTGTCATTCTATTCCCTTTTTCATAACTGTCCCTTTCCAGCTTACTTTAAAAAATAAAAAAACAGGTAGAGGGAAAAGCCATACTCTAGCTTTAAGTAAGTTTTTAAACCAACTGCTGTAAGACCTCCAGTTTTGTTGAAATTGTTGATAGGTTCTCAGAAACTGATTTTAAGAGAAACAACCTGTAATAAAAAGCAGTTTTATCATAGGCTAATTGTAGATATGAACAAGAGTTAAGGCCCTGGTCGGTTGGGTCAGTGGTAGAGCGTCAGCCCATTGTGTGGATGTTCTGGGTTCTATTCCTGATCAAGGCACACAGGAGAAGTGACCATCTGTCTCTCCACTCCTCCCTCTCCCCTTTCTCTTTTCTTTTTCTCTTCCTCTTCCCTCCTGCAGCCATGGCTCGACTGGTTTGAGCTCATCTGCCTGGGCGCTGAGGATGGCTCCTTGGAACCTCCATCTTAGGCACTAAAAATAGCTCTGGTTGTGAGCATGGCTCCAGATGGGCAGAGCATCAGCCCCAGTCAGGGCGCATTTGGGAGTCTGTCACTCTATATCCCATCCTCACTTGGAAAAGAAAAGAAAAGAAAAAAGTTTTCTTATGGCATATGGTCACAAAGAGATAACCAAACTTCTAAATAAAGACCCCAAACACTACTAATATTAAACATTGAAATAAATGTAATATATATATATGTATTTTTTTTTTTTTTTTTACAGTGACAGAGAGAGGGATAGATAGGGACAGACAGACAAAAATGGAGAGAGATGAGAAGCATCAATCATCAGTTTTTCGTTGCTGTTGTGATAACTTAGTTGTTCATTGATTGCTTTCTCACATGTGCCTTGACCGTGGGCCTTCAGCAGACCGAGGAACCCTTTGCTGGAGCCAGTGACCTTGGGTCCAAGCTGGTGAGCTTTTGCTCAAGCCAGATGGGCCTGCACTCAAGCTGGCGACCTCAGGGTCTCAAACCTGGGTCCTCCGCATCCTAGTCTGACACTATCCACTGCGCCACCGCCTGGTCAGGCTATATATACATTTAACAAAGGTTAATAAAAGCAAGTAAGACTGGCTTGTTCCAGTTCAGGGTCATGGGTGGCCAAAGACTCCCTCAGCAGCTCAGAGCATAAGGCGGGAACCAAACGTGAACGGAGTGCCCTTCCTTCCCAGGGTGTTCCTCACACACCCATTTGTTTACTAAGCCTGGGACATTGTAGACTTGCCAGTTTACCTCTCACATGCACATTTTTGAGATAGGGAATGAAACAAAGTACCAGAGAAAACCCACATAGACATGGAGGGAAAATGCAAACTCCACACATACAGTAGCCCTAGCCAGGAGTTATTTTTTCCCCCTTCAACATTACTATAATGAAAAGACGTTATTTGAGGACCTCCTTTATTTCAAAATAATTTTGGCTATTTTAGGTCCTTTGCTTTTTCATACAAATTTTAGAATAATCTTTTCAATGTCTATTAAAAAAGCCTGCTGGAATTTTGATTCAGAGTGAAATGAATCTATATATCAATTTTGGGATAACTGATATCTTGACAATATTGAGTCTTTCAGTCCATGACCACAGTATATCTCTTTATTTATTAATTTATCTCATCAGCATTTTTTAATTTTCAGCACAAATATTGCACATTTTTGTTGGAATTCTTTCTAAATGCCTATATGTTTTCAAATAGAAATACAGTGTAACTCAATATTCAGAAACTCAGTATTTACATTATACTTTAGCATCTCCTTAAACTTTGTAACTCCTTTAAACTTGTCTTAGGAAAAGTTATACTTCTCAACTTAAAAATTTGTACGGGGAAGTAAATACTTTATGTAAATTGTTCTAAGAGGACAATGAGCAAAAAACACTTTTGAAGTTAGTGCTCTAAACCAGTGATTCTCAAAGTACAGTCTCCATCTCAACAGTTTGGGCAACATTTGGGACCTTGTTAGAAATGCAAATCATTGGATCCCATCTGAGATCTACGGAATCGGAATCGGAAAATGAGAACTGCTGTTCTAGATCAACACTGCCCAAATGAAAATACCATGCAAACTAGATGTATAATTTATACTTTTCTAGTAGCCACATTTTTAGAAGTACAAAAAGGTGAAATTGATTTTATTAATATATTTTAACCTAATAGATCTAAACTTGTCATTGCAACATATCAGCAATATAAAAATGAGATATTTTGCCTTTTAAAAATATTGTTTTATTGTGCACTTACGTTTTCACTCAAAATCCAGTGAATGTTTTATACTTTACAGCACCTCCCAGTTTGGACTGGTCACAATTCACATGCTCAATAGCCACATGTAGCTAGTGGCTACCATATTGGACAACAAAGCTCTAGACCAGGGGTGCCCAAACTATGGCCCGCGGGCCGCATGCGGCCCCTTGAGGCCATTTATCCAGCCCCCGCCACACTTAGCACTTCCAGAAGGGGCACCTCTTTCATTGGTGGTCAGTGAGAGGAGCACAGGATGCATCCACACCCACAGTTCCCATTGAAATACTGGTCAGTTTGTTGATTTAAATTTACTTGTTCTTTATTTTAAATATTGTATTTGTTCCCGTTTTGTTTTGTTTTTTTTACTTTAAAATAAGATATGTGCAGTGTGCATAGGGAATTGTTTATAGTTTTTTTTATAGTCCGGCCCTCCAACGGTCTGAGGGACACTGAACTGGCCTCCTGTGTAAAAAGTTTGGGGACCCCTGCTCTAGACAATTGTTTATGCAACTGAAAAGTTTATAATAGGGGGCATGTCTTTGGGAACTTTTCTCCTTCCACTCCTAAAATACCATTTATTGGGCTCAGAGACTATTCTGCAATATTCATGTACATTTTTCTTCAAAAAAAAAAGACTGTGCAGAAGGTGTTATCATTTTTTTAAATCACTTAAAAATTTTTTAAATTACAGTTGATATACATTATATTAGTTTCAGGTATACACCCCAGTGATTAGACATTGCATAACTAAGTGATCATTCCAATAAACCTTGCACCCATCTGAAACCATATGTAAGTATTTGAATATTTATGACTCCCTACCTTGTGCTGTACTTGACATCCCCGTGGCTATTCTGTAATAACCCAATTGTGTTTAATCCCTTTGCCTTGTTCATCTCTTCCCCCAACACCCCTCTCATCTGGCAGCCATCAAAATGTTCTCTGTATCTGTGAGTCTGTTTCTGCTTCTATTGTTCATTTATTTTTTTTTAGATTCAGTTGTGGTAAATATATATTTATTGCCATTCTGTTCATATGTTTGATTTTTTTTTCCTTCTTAAAGAACCTTTGACATTTTATATAATACTGGTTTGGTAGTGATGAGCTCCTTTAACTTTTTCTTGTCTGGGAAACTATCTGCCCTTCGATTCTAAATTACAGCTTTGTTGGGTAGAGTAATCTTGGTTGTAGGTTCTTGCTTTTCATCACCTTGAATATTTCTCCCTTTTGGCCTGCAAAGTTTCTGCTAAGAAATGAGCTGTCAGTCTTATGGACACTCCCTTGTAGGTAACAAATGGCTTTTCTCTTGCTGCTTTCTTTGTCTTCAGCCTTTTGCATTTTAATTATGATGTGTCTTGGTGTGGGTCTCTTTGAGTTCATCTTGTTTGGGATTCTGCCCTTCCCAGACATGTATTTCTATTTCCTTCATCAAGTTAGGGAAATTTTCTGTCACTGTTTTCCATTTGGTTTTCAATTCTTGCTCTCTTTTTTACCTTCTGGCACCCCCATGATGTGATAGTATTCTTGAAGTTATCCCAGAGGCTTCTTACACTATCTCCATTTTCTTTTGGTTGTTCTGATTGGGTGTTTTTGATTCTCAGCTTCATCTGCTCTACTATTGATTCCCTATAAATTATTCTTCATTTTGGTTAGTGTTTTCTTAACTTCTGACTGGTC
Source organism: Rhynchonycteris naso (assembly GCA_037038555.1). NCBI lineage: Eukaryota > Metazoa > Chordata > Mammalia > Chiroptera > Emballonuridae > Rhynchonycteris > Rhynchonycteris naso. Next base: position 247,657,263 of record CM072998.1, read on the forward strand.
CTTTTTTATGCCGTTGAAGTTCTCACTGTGTTAATTGAGCATCCTTATAACCAGTGGTTTGAATTCTGCATCTAGTAGATTGCTTGTCTCCATTTTGTTTAGTTCTTTTTCTGGAGTTTTGTTCTGTTCTTTTGTTTGGGGCAGGTTTTTTTCTCCTCATTTTGGCCACATCGCTGTGTGCACTCCTTCGTATTACGTGGAGCTGCTAGTCTCCCAGGCTTGGTAAAGTGGTCTAATGTAGTAGCTTTTCTGTGGGGTCTGGTGGAATAGCCTTCCCCATCACCCAAGGTGAGCATCCGAGGTGTGCCCCCCATGTGGGCTGTGTGTACTCTTCTGTTGTAGAGGAGCCTTGGTTGTTGTTGGCATGTTGTTGTAGAGGGTTTTACCCACAGGCCGATCACCTGCAGGGACTGGCTGTGACTACCAGACTTCAGACCGTGGTGGAGGATCAGCTGTGCAGGGGCCCATCCCCCAGAGCTGGACTTACTTCAGCGGGGCTCTGCTGCCTGCTGAGTCTGCCCCTTTGGTGTGTTGCTTGTGGAGGTGGTTGGGTGGTGGTGCTTCAGCATGATCTGAAGCTGTCCACTGGGGGTACTGTTTCTAGAGGTTCAGGCTAAGGTCAGCCGCCGCCTGTGTTCTGCTCATGGCCACCTGGCAGGAGCTACAAAGCCATCTGCAGATGGCTGCTACTTGTGTTGGACTTGGAGGTGCCCAGGTAAGGCCAAGGTTCAAACCATGGCCAGCTGCTGTTAGGGCTAGGCCTGATTCTACTTAGTGAGAGGTATGGGGCACAGTAAGGCCAGATGCTGCTTGTTTGAGGGATTTTATGATAATCTGAAGCATGAGCCAAGACAGACAATTCATATGGAAAAGCCATTGGAACTGCTTGGGTGTGCCTGAAAGTTTGATGGGTGGGACCTCAGGAAATCACCAGGGCTGGGTGAACTGTGTGAGCTAGGTTGATGGAGTCAGATACGGCTCATCAAAGGAGCAATGGCCTTAGCTAGCACTTTTGTTTGGGAGAAAGCTGACATATCCCCACCCCCAGCTCTTGCCCTGCAGATACTTTAGTTCTGCCCTGGTGCCTTTTAAGCTGTTGCCCCAGTGCTGAAGCTCAGAGGGAGTGAGTCTAAGTTTGTGCGTGGGCCCTTTAAGAAGAGCTGCCTGGGACACCAGCAGCCCTCTGTTTCTTAGCCTTAGTCCCCAGAGGTTATGGGGATTTCTCTTCCTGGAACTGGAACCCTGGGCTGGGTTTCTGGTGTTGGGCAGGGACTCCTCACTTATTGGGGGGGACCCCTGCAGCTGAGATCCCCTCAGATTTTTGTCAGCCACATATTGGTGCGGGACTAGCCCATTCCATTCCTCTTACCAGTCACAACATGGCTTTTTCTTTAATTCCCTAGTTAAAGAACTTCTGTTCAGCCAGATTTCAGGTGGTTCTCCATGATGGTGGTTTTTTGTTCAGTTGTCATTTTGGTGTAGTTGTAGAAAGAGGTGAGTTCCACGTTTACCTATATCACCATCTTGACTGGAAATGTTATCTCAGTTTTACAAGGGAGAAATGAAAGACTCCAAGATAACTAAATTGTCCCAGGTCACACAGCTAGTAAGTGGCACAGATGGTAGAAAAGACAGAAGCGAACATATTAGGGAAATCTTTAAGATGTAGACTCTAGAATTGATTGCTGACTCATTTGCTGTGGAAGGATTGCTAATGCATTTGCTGTGGAAGGAAGGAGGGAGAAAGGATCGAGGATTATACTCAGGTTTCTATTTTGAGTGTCAAAGAACAGATGGGAGTCCCAACAAGTGATTGCGTAGAGAAAAACATTTTTGAAAGGCACATTATTAGTTCATTTTTACAGTGTTTAATTTGGGCCTACAATTGGACACATGAACCTGAAGGTTGGAGAGTGGTCTGGGCTGGGATACAGATTTGGGAGTCATCAGAGGTCATCCAGGGAGAATATACAGAGCCTGGGGGTGCAGCATTGGGTCCAGGAAAGAGTGGTGTAACGGATATGAGGACTGGGTACATGTAGAGTCATAATAGGGAATGTTTAGAAAAAGCTCAATAAGGTAATTGGAAAGCGTTCAATAGATTGGACAATTAGAAGATCTTTGTTTAACAAGCTGTTTCTTCATTATGACGGAGGATAGAGGGTAGAAGCCACATTGTAGGTCTGAAAGGCCTGTGGAGGGAGAGCAATGGGGAAGACTGTTCTTTGGGAAAATTAGGAGATGTGTAGGAAAGAGCTTGGATTGTAGTTGATTTGATTTATCTGATTCATTAGCCAAATGTAGATTAATAGTGTGTACAAAAATTTTGAAATGTGTAACTTTGTTAAAGAATTTAAGATCTAATTCTGAGTATCTAGGTGGATAGAGGTGCATGCTTATCATGGAATTTTACACCTGTATAATATATATATACACAATATGTATAATTTATGTAAAAACTTTTATTTTTGTTTTATAATTTATGTAAAACTTGTTTAGTGCTATGACATGTATTTTATATTGATTGGTTATTGGAAATTTAAAAAAAATTATAAAAAGTATTTATTAGAATAAATCAACAACACAGAGATGATAAAGACTAAAAGAATTTATTTAGCCTTATTCCCTGAGATAAAAATCAGTCATTTAAATGAATATTTCTCATTGCTCTATACTCGTACGTATTTTTTGACTCAAGAGGAAAGGTGATCCAGGCTGTTTTGTTATTTCTTTTTGTAGGACTTTTCCCATGCTAAACAGCTATTTGCTGCTTGTTTGGAGTTGGTAACAGAGTTCTCACCAAAACTTCGTCAGGTCATGCTGAATGAAATGCTGCTTTTGGATATTTATACACATGAAGCTGGAACAGGGCAATCAGGAGAGAGACCTCCTTCTGATCTTATTAGCAGGGTGCGGGGATATCTGGAAATGAGGCTTCCTGGTAAGACTTTTACAAAGCTACATTTCAGAAATTCATTACTCAAGTAATTGTGAGGAAATTCTAAAAGAACATTGACTTCACTTTTTTTACCATATATAAAAAAGTTATTTCTCTCCTGAAACAATTCAAATGTGGACTTCACTTGAGACTATTGGGGAAAATGTAGGAAACTATTCATTTCCTAAGATTATTATAGCAGAGTAATTTGAAACTACAGGAACTTATTCTCTCTCATAAATTAAAGACTAGATGTCTGGCCTGACCTGTGGTGGCGCAGTGGATAAAGCGTCGACCTGGAAACACTGAGGTCACCAGTTCAAAACCCTGCACTGGTCTGGTCAAGGCACATATGGGAGTTGATGCTTCTAGCTTCTCTCTCTCCCTCTCTCTCTCCCTCTTCTCCTCTCTAAAATGAATAAATAAAAAGAAATAAAATTAAAAAAAAAAAAAAAAGACTAGATGTCTGAAATCAAGTTGTCTGTGGGACCACACTCCTTTTGAGGGTTCTAGGGAAGAATACTTCTTTGCCTCTTCTTAGATCACTCCAGTCTTTGCCTCTCCCCTTTCTTCCTTTATTTTTTCTTTATATGGCATTCTGTGTGTGTGTTTGTGTGTGTGTGTGTCTTCTTATAAGGCATCAGTCATTGGATTTAGGTTCTGCCCTAATTTAGTATGACCTCATCTTAACTAAGTACATCTGCAAAGACCCTTTTTCTGAGTCAGCTCACATTCTGAGGTTTCGGGTGGTGAGGGGACATTACACTACGGAAACCCTATATTACAATTTGAAGATACTCTGTTAAGACAGTCATTGTCCTTGAAGGTACGTGTTGAAGGTTTATTTCCTCGTTACCATTATAGAAGGCCCTCAAAATGATTGCCACTAGGTCAGGAATGCACTCTGGTCACTTTGGGAACAGACCTCATGTATCCAAGTCTAAAAGTAAATATCTTAAAATGAAAAGGAGCTTGTCCTATAAATTATTATCTGTCATATCTAAATGTTGCTTAGTTAAAGCAGTTTCTTAATTTCACATTTTAATAATGGAGTCTTTAGAGCAATTAAATCATACTGTACACATTTAAATGTTGTAAACAGCAAAGCTGAAGTATAAAGGAAGGTCCTGATAATGTGCCAAACGGAAATGGCTACAGGCCCTCTGGGGCATTTTGAATGCATTTAATTGTTACTGCATTTTGATTTCTAGCAGAAATTACAACATTTTAGCACTATAGATAGAGTACCTTGGAGCTTTAATGCATCAGTGCCCTTCAGTATCATAATAATTGATTTAATATGCTGGCACTAACCATTGACTGACATGCTACTGTGTATATATATGTTCTTTTTTAAAGGAGCCTCCTTTATTATTATTTTTTTTTTGTATTTTTCTGAAGTGAGAAGTGGGGAGGCAGAGAGACAGACTCTCATGCGCCTGACTGGGATCCACCTGCATGCGCACCAGGGGGCGATGCTCTGCCCATGTTGGGTGTTGCTCCATTGCAGCCAGAGCTACCCTAGCACCTGAGGTGGAGGCCATGGAGCCGTCGTCAGTGCCCAGGTCAACTTTGCTCCAGTGGAGCCTTGGCTGTGGGAGGGGAAGAGAGAGAACAGAGAGGAAGAAGAGGGGAAAGGGTGAAGAAGCAGACGGGCGCTTCTCTTGTGTGCCCTGGCCGGGCATCAAACCTGGGACTTCCACACACCAGGTGGACACTCTACCGCTGAGCCAACCAGCCAGGGCCTATATACATATATATTCTTTTGTAAGGTAGAAGGTGGCCCTGGGTGATGGCTCAGTGATTAGAGCGTCAGCCCGGCATATGGACATCCTGGGTTCGATTCCCAATCAGGGCACACAGGAGAAGTGACTGTCTGTTCTCCACCCTTCCTCTCCCCTTTTTCTCCCTCTTCTACTCCTGTAGCCAGCTTGATTGGTTCAAGCGTGGCCCCAGGTGCTGAGCATAGCTCAGTTGATCTGCGTGTGTTAGGCTCAGGTGCTAAAAATAGCTTGGTACTGGAGCATTGGCCTCACTCGGGGTTGCAGGGTGGATCCCGGTCGGGGTGCATGTGGGAGTCTGCCTCACTGTCTCCCCTTATCTCATTTAACAATTAAAAAAATAAAAGTAGAAGATTGGGTTTTTGTACATGGTTTCTCTAAAATTCAAAAAGAGTTGAAAACCCTAACATTTATTGAGTGCTAACTACATGTCAGATACCATTCTAAGAGCTTTAGGTGCATAATTCATTTAGCTCTTATGGCAGCTCTGTGAAGTAGCTATTTACTTAATTATCCACATTTTATAAATCAAGAAACTGAGGTGCAGAGAGGATAAAGAATTTGGTCAGAATCATGCAGTAATAAACAGAACTGTGATTTAAACTTATCAGTCCAACTCAAGCTGGATTTAAATAATTGTAGTTTATTTGGCGTTTAATTATACCTTCTGGCATTTAAGTATTTTGAAGTTCATATTCACTTTTTCCACTTTTTTTTGGTCTGAGACTCACACATAATTAGTCTAAGCTCTGCACATAATTTGTAAATCCCTAGCTATTTGTCACATTGCTTGTGCTATGAACAGTTAAAATGAGAAGGAAAAGTTATAATGTACTGTTAGGAGAAATAAGAACAATATTTTCCTCACAGGCACAGTTCCTTGTCTTTGCATTTGAGCCTTAATTATAGACTGTTACCTTCGTTTAGCATAGACTCTGTCTCTGAGGCTCTTGCAGCCCTGCATTCCAGTACCACCGTGAAAGATGCAGTTAGTAGGGTGATCTTTTCATGGGTCAGAATTGGGGGTGTCTTCTGCTACCTGTTTCTCCCCCTCATAATTGAGATTTTACTGATTGTTTTGAGGATAAGTACACAGGCATTTCAGTTTGTACACAGTTTTAATATACATACCAAAAGACTAAGTCATGTAGTTGTGGTTCTTTTCTAAAGTTGTTCCAGTGACTTTTACAGCTTAAAATTTGGAGGCTAATTTTTCTTAATAGATCAGTGGTAGTCAACCTGGTCTCTACTGCCCACTAGTGGGCATTCCAGCTTTCATGGTGGGCAGTAGCGGAGCAACCAAAGTATAAATAAAAAGATAGATTTAACTATAGTAAGTTGTTTTATAAAGATTGATTCTGCCAAACTTAGCAAAAATCCAACATAAAGTACTTGGTAAGTAGTTATTATTATATGCTTTAACTTGCTGTAACTCTGCTTTATAAGTTTTATAAAGTAAAGTTACTTACCTACTTTATAAATCACCATTACTGTGGAACCAGTGGGCGGTTAGAAAATTTTACTACTAACAGAGATACAAAAATGGGCGGTAGGTTTAAAAAGGTTGACTACCCCTGTAGTATCAAGTACCAGTATTTTTAATTGTTGATACACTGTTACATCCAAGTCCCAGTAATTCACAATTTAATATCATATACACTTCATAATCAAATTTTCAGTCTTTCATAGCACATTAATAGAGTTACTGAGGTAACTGGACTACCACACCAGAAATATTATAGAGTGTACAAAGTTCTTACAGGGAAAGCCAAGATCAAAGAGTGATTTTCCTTATGAAGTAATTTTTATCAAAAACATGGAAATAGAAGTAATTTAAAATGTGCAAGATGTATTAAATGCATAACTGACTCCAAATTGCCATTTATTATGCTGTTTTGTGTGCTATAAAAACTACCTCCTTTATGGAATGTGAAGCCGGCACCCAAGACAGTCAAAGCTTCCTATATTCAATATCCTGCTATTTTCTGGTTCTCAAAAATAACCAGCAAATGAGTTCGCCTCTAAAAATAAAGCATTTACACTTAAAAAATGGGATGAAGTGGAATTACCTCCTTAATTATGTTTCTAGAGCTAAAAAACTTGTATTTATAAAATGGTTAAAAATATTCCTTTTGATTGTATAAGAAGGAAGATGGACGACTTAAAAGACGTGGTATATGATATTAATCAGACTTGGCTTCTTTCTCTCCTGCTTTATCTGAGACTGCTGCCTTGTCTTCAGTTTCTCCATTTTCTAGATTTTCTTTAGTTCCTATTTTCTCTTTTCCCTTCTGTTTGCAATTATTTTGTCTGCAGATTTTCCTTTCCTGCCACATTTTTTTTATGTTGTTTCCACTTTGGCAGGAGCAGGTTTAGCCAGCAACCTTGCAGATCTCTTCTGGGGCTCCTCCTTCCTCACCCCTCAGAGGAACTGACTTGCCTCTTAGGTGCCTGTTTGCTATGGCACACTGAGAACCTTTGGAAGCTGGGCTGCTTGGCCACTCCTGCTTCTTGAGAATGCCACCTCTCTCCTTTTTGAAGAAAAAAACTTTTCGCTGGTAATATTGGGCCAATTTTGAATAAGTTAGATGCATGCCCCTGTGGAACACAGAAAGAGAAGTTCTCGTTTATATGGGTTGACCTACATTTTCTATCAGGAATAAGAAGTGATTTTAACTGACAACAGATCCAACCTTTTAGTTATAGTAGAATTAAGACCTACAGATGAAATATCCTAATACCCTCTCTTTTGGGAGAGATTCTCCCAACTTTTAATACCTTTGTATTAAAAGGTAGCTTCTGTTGAAACTCCTGTCCTTGTTATATTCCTTAGAGTTCAACAAAATTGAATGTTAGGCTGTTAGGCCTACTGGCTGCCTGTTATAGCATATGACTGTACCTTTTTTTTTTCAGCGACAGAGAGAGAGTCAGAGAGAGGGATAGATAGGGACAGACAGACAGGAACGGAGAGAGATGAGAAGCATCAGTCATCAGTTTTTCATTGCAACACCTTAGTTGTTCATTGATTGCTTTCTCATATGTGCCTTGACCACGGGCCTTTAGCAGGTGGAGCCACCCCTTGCTGGAGCCAGTGACCTTGGGTTCAAGCTGGTGAGCTTTTGCTCAAGCCAGATGGGCCTGCACTCAAGCTGGCGACCTCGGGGTCTTGAACCTGGGTCCTCTGCATCCCAGTCCAACACTCTATCCACTACACCACCGCCTGGTCAGGTACTGACTGTACTTTTTGATAATGAGTAATTAATTGTATTGCAGGTGCTTAAAGGGAAGTTTAATCTCCAAATGACTGCCTCTCAAGCTGTGTCAGTATTCCACTCTCTGGTTCTGATTTATCTTTAAGAGCCATGGCTATCTTACTGATGGGGTGTGCCCACTAAATAAACGAACATTGGAACGAGTTGCTGTGTAACCTTCTATTGGCAAACTGTACAGCACTCAATGACATGCATGTATTTAGGATACTATTTTTCTTCTTTAAAAAGATAATTCAAATAATATATTTTTATTTTGCTGTGTTTCTATGCTTTTTGTCATTTCCTGTCCTTTTTTGGAATAAGATGAGATACAAACAGATTAAATAGCCACAGGCACAGTCTTTAGAAAGATTGAAAAATATAGTTACTTAAGTTTAATATGTAGTTCTTTCCATTTAAAGTCATAACATTTGCTCTGTAGCATTCATTGGGGCTTCTTTTTCTTTTTTCTTTTTTCTTTTTTGGTATTTTTCCAAAGTGAGAAGCAGGGAGTGGCAGACAGACTCCTGCATGCGCCTGACCGGGATCCACCAGGCATGCTCGTCAGGGGGCCAATGCTCTGCTGCAGTCAGAGCCTGTCTAGCACCTGAGGAGGAGGCCATGGAGCCATCCTCAGTGCCTAGGCCAAGGTTGCTCCCATGGAGCTTTGGCTGTGGGAGGGGAAGAGAGAGATAGAGAGAAAGGAGAGGGGGAGGGGAGAGTAGCAGATGGGCGCTTCTCCTGTGTGGCCTGGCTGAGAATGGAACCCGCGACTTCCACATGCTGGGCCGATGCTCTACCACTGAGCCAACCGACCAGGGCCTTCTTTTTGCTGCAGTACTTTAAAACCTGAATATTCTATATTCTATATCTTGAAATATAAAAATTCACAGCATATTAGGGTTAGGGTTAGGGTTAGAAAAAAAAATTCACAGCATATTTAATATTAAGGTTTTTAAAATAATTTTTCAAAGGAATTAATGTCCAAAACAGCTGTTCCTGGTACAGTAGTATTTTTTGAAAGCATGAATGACTTGTCTTTTAGGAATATTTATTAAATTTTAATTAGAAAAAATTATTAAATATGACATAGTAACTCAGATTTGTTACAGTTTTATTATATGATTTAGCTACTTCTGTTCTCTAAAAGTATTAAAGTTTATACCTTACCATTTGTACTTAATTCATTTGTATGTTCATTCTCTGCTGCTCATGTGAATGATAAATTTTCACAGTAGAGTTTTGAGCATCTGAATTGTTCTTACCCGCATACTTTGTTGACTAATAGTGGAGATCATGGCAACCTATCATTGGGAAACCGTAAACTTTCTAGAGCAAAGTATAAAATGTTAGTATTTTTTATTTTTCACCTGGAACTGTTGTTTTTAATATGTTTAACTCAGCCCTGGCTGGTGGCTCAGTGGAGCATCAGCCCGGTGTATGGACATCCCACGTTCAATTCCTGGTCAGGGCACACAAGGGAAGTTACCATCTTATTCTCCCCCCTCCCTCTTCCCTTTCTTTTCCTCTTCTCCTCCTGGAGCCAGTGGCTTGATTGGTTGAGCATTGGCCCTGGCACTGAGGATAGCTTGGTTGATCTGAGCATGTCAGCTTCAGGTGCTAAAGATAGTTTGGTTGACTTGAGCATTGACTTGAGACTAAGGTTGCTGGGTGGATCGTGGTCCTGACACCTGTGGGAGTCTGTTTCACTATCTCCCTTCCTATCACATATAAAAAAAAGTTTAACTGAAGTCTGAGCAAAAAATTTTTTGGTCTTATTTTAATGTTATAATAGTTCCATCTATTTTCTTCTTTGCTTTTTAGATATTCCTCTTCGTCAAGTTGTTGCTGAGGAGTGTGTTGCTTTTATGTTAAACTGGAAGGAAAACGAGTACCTTACTCTTCAAGTTCCTGCCTTTCTGCTTCAGAATAATCCATATGTAAAGGTAATTCATGTTTAATCTGAATAAAAGAATTATTAGAATAGAATAATTGTACTTTTATTTTTCCTTTTAGTTCTGTACTATTTAGAGAACTTGTTCAATTTCTATTTCCAGATTGGAGAAATGCATGTTGGTTTGTAGTTAAAAGTATAGTTTCTGATAATTCAGGCACTTGAGTTTGACTTATGTAATTTTTTTTTTTTTTTTTTTGTGACAGAGAGAGGGACAGATAGGGGCAGACAGACAGGAAGGGAGAGAGATAAGAAGCATCAGTTCTTTGTTGTCGCACCTTAGTTGTTCATTGATTGCGTTCTCATATGTGCCTTGATGGTGGGGGGGGCTACAGCAGATCGACTGACCCCTTGCTCAAGCCAGCGACCTTGGGCTCAAGCTGGTGAGCTGTGCTCCAACCAGATGAGCCCGTGTTCAAGCTAGCAATCTTAGGGTTTCAAACCTGGCTCCTCCTTGTCCCAGTCCGACACTCTATCCACTGTGCCACTGCCTGGTCAGGCGACTTCTTTAATATTTTTTAAAAGCCTGTAGTTCAATGAGAATGCAAGCAAAAATTATGTAGTTAACAAATAAAATTTTGGTATAATACTAAGCTAGTGAGAGGTGAGTCAGCTTTTATTGCTTTGAATGATAAAATCAAACTTTAGTTTTAAGATCTGGAATACACAGGTATACCTGTTTGTGAACTGATGGTGCTGTAAGGGGTGTACTTCTACTCATTTTCTATTTATAGCACCTCACCCTTCTTTGGAGTCTATTTACTTCTCTAAGTTTGATTTGCCTGCTTCTTATTAGTGCACATGTTTGTTATGAGTAGTTAGTTATACCCAGGTGAAAGAAAGAGTCCACTGAATTGATGGTAAGTTGTTTGTCTATTCTCCTTTCTTAATTATCTTTTCTGTGCAACTGAAAATGCTTTTGGGTGAAGAAAACATCAAAAATAGAGACATTAGAGGTTTTCCCTAAGATTCTTTCTTTCATATGTTGATATTATGTATACCCTGAAAAGGGAGCGAGTTTTTCTCCCTTTCTAGTTTTGTAGTTAAAAAAAACAAAACATTTAGTGATGTAACAGTTTTTGGTGTACATTTGGTTCTTCAGATTTTCTTCTTTATTTTTTTATTGTTTGTATTACATTTTGTTATTCTTCTTCATCTTCCCTTATCTCTAGTACATAGTCCTTTGACTGGATGGTCACTTGGGAATTCATGCAAAACTGGACCACATTTTTACTTTTGTCTTTGGTTATTTGTTTCTTCTTTCTTATTTCAGGTCCTTTAAAAAACTGAGCTCATTTTATTTCAACCCTTACTGATTTTTTTCCACCCTTTTTGTCTTTATAGTTCATTAAAATTTATTATCATACTTAAATCATTCTTCTCTTTGGAATTTTAGACATTGGATTATATCTGTTTTTCTAGTGAACTTCTTGAGATATGAAGTTCCTAATATCTAGGGTTATTTCTAACCTTCTCTTAGTCTTGAGTAAACTCTCAAATGAGAGAACTGTTTTGTTCCTGGTCATAATTTCCACTTAGAATTGTTGCCTGACCAGTGGTGGCAGAGGGGATAGAGTGTCAACCTGGGACACTTAAGGTTCCGGTTTTGAAACCCCAAGGTCACTCGTTTCAGCACAGGCTCTTCTGGCTTGATCACAGGCATACCACCTTGAGCATTGGGTCGCCGGTTTGAACATGGGATCAGTTGACATAATCCCATGGTTGTTGGCTTGAGCCCCAGGTCGCTGGTTTGAGCAAGGGGTCTGGCTTAACTGGAGCCCGCCCCCCCCACCCCCACCCCCCGGTCAAGGCTGTATGAGAAGCAATCAATGAACAACTAAAGTGACACAACTACTAATTGATGCATCTCATCTCTCTTCCTGTCTCTCTCTCGCTAAACAAACAAAAATATAACAGAATGGTAGCTTGTTGCTCATTGTTATTAAAGCAGCATAGTACCTTTTCTCTTCTCTTAGTAGTGAATTTTGTGGAGCTTTATGCCAGGAGAGATGGGCACAAGCTTGAGGGCCTGTAATGTGGAAGGGCATTGGGTATTGTGCTGTAGGTTGTCTGACCTTGGGCTAGATTATCTCAGTGCTTCCTTTGGTCCGTCTTCATCTGGCCCAGGAAGAGAAGGTATATGTGGTGATCTTGCTGAGAAGTCAGTTCTCTGAGGTAGATCATCGTGTTATCTGGGTTAAGGTTTTGTGTGTTCTCTTCCCTATTTGGCCCCTTGCTCCCTTCTTAATACCAAGAAAAAGGAGTCAGAAGTCTAGAGTAAGGGATTGAGTTTTCAAAATAATGTAGCACTTAATAAACTTTTAATTCAGTGTGTAGGAGAAAGTCTGGAAGGATATTAACAGTTATTATCTCTGGGTAGTGGAATATTAGCTGATTATAATCAATTTGATTGTCCATTCTGTTACATATTTTTATTTATTTAAGCATATAATCACAAAAAAAGGAAAGGAAAAAATCTTAAGCATGTGAAAGACTAGCTAGTAAGGGGATTAAGGGGTGGTGATTGTAGTAATAGTATAAGATAATGACCAGTTTTTAATGTGGCTTATAAGGCCTGTTAGAACCCCCGTTTTCTCTCCCCTGCTCCTCGTCACGCCAGCTCTGAGCCGGCACTGCCAGAGCACGCGCTCAGGTCCCTGTGCACACCACACTTTCTCACGTTTCTGCACTCACACAGGGGCTGTTGGTTCACTTAGCTGGATGCCCTTCCTGCTTTGCCTGTTTGTATTGTTTCGCGGAAGCTTTCCCATATTCCTTCCTCTACAAACCAACCAACCAACCATTTTCTCTTCTTGTTACCTTTGTACTGTTGTACTGTGCACATATTTCCTTTGTTATACTGTATCATAAATTACTTGTTCACTTGTCTTTCCTATAGACGAGTTAATTTTTACATTTTCAGTCCTTTACTTGATATTCAGCACATGGTAGATGCTCAGGAATGTTTGTGGAATTAGTTAACTTGGGGCCTAAGTCAATCAAATTGATAAGATTCTCACTTTTAAGTAAACTTACTTAAGGTAGTGATCTTCAACTAAACACGGGATCCCTGACAACAGAAAATGAATGAGACGAGGAGCTACAGAAAAGCCTTGCATTGTATGCAGTGAGTAGCTGCATGTATAGTAATCCTTGTTGTCAGAAGAGTGTTCAGTAAGTATGAAGGATGAAATGTTCTATTAGACCATGGACCCCTGATTTCCAGTCACGTAGCATAGCCAGGGTTTTTATATCATTTTCATTAGCTTTAATAAGCACCTCTATTCTTACAAATTTTCTTAGGTGTGATCATGGAGTTGTATCATATAGGAAATATCCTTGAAGTATTTAGAAGTGAAATGTCATGTCTGCAAGATATTTTAATAAAGTTTAACAAACAATATATTTAGATAGCTATATAAAGCAAATGTGGCAAAATATTAACGATAAGTATACAGGTATTTATTGAATAATTCTCTTTATCATTTTTTATAACAAAAATTTAGGGGAAAAGCATCAATTTTCATCTTTGTCATAATAGTGCTTCCTTAAAGAAGCTACTTTAAGCAGGGGGCCCCACTATTAACAATTTTAAGGTCCATTTAGGGACCTAGGGTTTTCTGATGGACTTAAAATTATCTTTCCTATGTCCTCTAAAAGAGCAAGATTTAATAAGAGTAAGATTTAATAAGAACAAGGTATAGAGGGACTCTCTTGCTTTAAAAACACAGAGGGAAAGAAATGCTGAATTTGGTATAAGCCTGATTTTTTATTCTATATTTTGGGCCTCTTTTCTCTGCCTTTTGCTTTCAGCCCTTCTATTCTTTATTATATTTGGGTCCTTCCTACATCTTTGGTCATTGAACTGCCTTAATTCAAGATCAGTCACTTTAATCTCTCCTTCTTTCAATCTACTTCCTTAAACATGAGCACTAGCTCCATTCCCAGTTGCTGCTTTTTCTTAGAGAAAAGTTACTCTGAAGCTTGTTTCCTCCTTCTGTCAACTTCAATTTCCATATTTTTTCCCTCATTTTTTTATTAAGAATTTTTTTAAATTAAAAAATGTGTGTGTGAAATTAAAACACTATTTTAATTTCATCTCTAGGCTTTTACCACAGTTAACATCAAGGTGTATACATTCCACTACACACCTTTTGTTCTTGTCCTTCACCATTTATACCACCTTACCCTTCACCGCCCTCCTTTCCCCCCAGCAGTCATCAGTCTGTGGCCCCTCATCACCTTTCTAAAAAAGCAGGTTCGTATATGTATATCTGGCAGCTTGATTTTTTTTTCCACTTAATAAATCACATAATGCCTCTTTGCGTTGTCTCAATTTGTTCTTGTTAGACTTTACTTTGTTGTTGTTGTCATTAGATCAGGGGTCCCCAAACTACGACCTGCGGGCCACATGCGGCCCCCTGAGACCATTTATCCCGCCCCTGCCTCACGGGAAGGGGCACCTCTTTCATTGGTGGTCAGTGAGAGGAGCACAGGATGCATCCGCACCCATAGTTCCCATTGAAATACTGGTCAGTTTGTTGATTTAAATTTACTTGTTCTTTATTTTAAATATTGTATTTGTTCCTGCTTTGTTTTTTTACTTTAAGATAAGATATGTGCAGTGTGCATAGGGATTTGTTCGTAGTTTTTTTTATAGTCCGGCCCTCCAACGGTCTGAGGAACAGTGAACTGGCCCCCTGTGTAAAAATTTGGGGACCCCTGTATTAGACTATGATTGTTTAGAAACAACAAGGTTTATAATATGGTTAGAGGATTCTCTTCATTGAACAGATTCATATTTGTTGGTAGACAGTGAGCTCTAAATTCCTCAGTTGTTGGATAGAAGGCTCAGCATAAAATAACTGTGCTTGGTGTATTTGGGCAATTACCCATTTTTCTTTAAATGTGCCTTAATGATAGAACTAGCATGTATGACATTACAGATCATTTCTTGTGTATTTTCTGTTTGTTTTTCGTGTTATAGCTTGGACAGCTTTTAGCGGCTACAATCAAAGAACTTCCAGGCCCTAAAGAAAGTAGACGGACTGCTAAAGACCTTTGGGAAGTTGTTGTTCAGATCTGTAGTGTGTCCAGTCAGCACAAACGAGGAAATGATGGCAGAGTTAGTTTAATAAAGCAGAGGGAATCTACATTAGGTATAATGTATCGGTATGTTTCGATCAGTTTATGTTTTGAGTTATTTTATTATTTATATTATTTGTACTATTTCAAGAACATCTCCCTTTATCCTTATATATCATAAAGATGGACAATGTAAGAATTCTCTGTTGCTGATATCTGATGGACTTGTCTGACATGACCACCTTTGGAAATAACCTTTTTATTTGAAGAGACTTACCAATCATCTAAAGTAATCAGTGAAATTTTTACAGTTGGATAGTACTGAAGATGTCACATAGGATTAAAACAGAGAAGAAATTTAATTACATTATTATAGCAATAGAATATATTCTTTTATACATGCAGAATCAGAGAGTTAGGAATAAATCTTCACCTATAATTTCCTTTTTCGATTTTATTTTTAATTTCTGATATTAAATGTACATACAAATTTTTTTTTTTAGGAGTGAACTACTTTCTTTTATCAAAAAATTACGGGTACGTGTTATTAATAGTTGATCTAATAATTACTATTACTGATTTTTATAGACTGTTTAAAAATATTGAGTGCTTAAATGATTATTTAGGTGATTTGTTAATGTGCATTTCAGTGTTGAGAATGTGATAGTCTGAATGGAAAAGTTTTTGTTGCATTTACCCAACCATGTTTTAGTGACTACAAACACATTTTTTAAATTGTAAAGCAATTGTTATAAAAGGGCTAAATGTGTGAAGCCTAGTTTTAATTTTTGGTTGATAAGATTAATGTCATGTTTATTTACTGGACATAACCTAGATTCCATTCTTTACTGTTTTAAGGATTACAACTAAATTATTTTGAGATAGCTTGAAGTACTAGTAGTAGGAAAGAGATCTGTTTACACAATTTCAGAAGTCATGTGAGGAAGATTTGAGCATTATAAACTAGTCACCTAAATATGATCATTTTTGTGTAAATTGTGTGCTGTGATTTCTTCCATGACATTAAAAATAAAGTTGACCTTTAGTGTGTTTTAAACTAAAGTAAATGGTAAATTTCAAAAGAGTAGGAAATTTTTGGAAGAGAATACTTGGTGTCCCTGAGGTTGATGGGAGAAATATTAAAATATGTATTATATTTAAGGATGCTGTATTTTCTTTCTCACAGGAACCATTGGTTTTGACTATTATTTTATCACTCTTTGTGAAACTTCTCAATGTTCGGGTCAGTATTTCATAATTACATTTTTAAAAAAACCTTTGAAAGAAATTATCTTTAAATCACACTTTTTTTTTTTAGGAAGACATTGTGAATGATGTTACAGCTGAACACATTTCTATCTGGCCATCCTCCATCCCCAAGTAAGAAGTATTATAGTTTACATTTTATTAAGTTATTCACGTATTTAGAATCATCCTGACTGGTACAGATAATTTTGAATAATTTTATTAAAAGGCTATAATGTTAGGATTCTTGGTGTTTCTCTATTATAGTAATGATCATACTAAAAATTATAGATAAGGTATCACTCAAAGTAAGAGCTGAGGTATACCCGGCTTAGGTAGAGCAGATCTGTACATAGTCTTGATTACTTGTTAGTGGGGAGAATTAGAAAATCGAGGTAAAGCCCTGGCCAGATAGCTTGGTTAGTTAGAGCGTTGTACCAAAGCATAGAGGTTGTCAGTTGGATTCCCGGTCAGGGCACATACAGGAACAGATGTTCCTGTCTCTCTTTCCTTCTCTCTCTCTCTCTTTTGCTAAAACCAATAAATAAACATTAAAAAGAAAAGAAAAGAAAATCGAGACTAAAAAGAATGGCTTTCTATCATGTCTCCAGCATCTTACCTCTTTTACAAGTATCTACTTGAAAGTGTATTTTTTTTGGTTGTTTTTGTTTTAATAATTTCAACCCAAAACCTTTTAGTTGCCTTAAAGAGCTCTTTCATTACTTTGAGAAATCTTCCCCCTTTCTTTTATCACCTGAGAAGCACAGTGAGATGATGGAATATTTTTAGGGGAGAAGTAGTAGTATTTTCTGGAAGAAGAAACCAGGAAAGCCTACTTTCAAGCTGGATGAGCCCGTGCTCAAACAGTCAAAAATAAAAAAAGAAAGAAAAAATCATTTGGAGAAATTTTATGAGCCTCTTTAATTTCGTTGCCTGTAAATTGTGCCTATAAAGTGGAGCTAGATGTGTATCCTACCACTTTGATATGCTTTATATGGTAAGCTATATAAATCTCAGGGTTTTGTACCTGGAACCTCAGTGTCCCAGGTTGACATTCTATTCACTGCACCACTACAGGATGAACAAAAAGAATGGTTTACCATAGATGCTCTGAGCGAGGTTCTTAGGATTGGAGTCCTAGCCACTCCACTTCCATCAGGACTAGTCATGTTGGGTAAGGTCACTTGGGGAAGTTGCTTTCTGTGCCGGTTTCCCGTCTGTTAAATGGACATATGAATAGTATCTCCCTCAGAATTGTGAGTATTAAGTTAATGTTTTTTATGATAAATGTTAAAATAAGGAAGGGCACATAGTCGGCTTAACTATTATCTTTATGATAAAATTAATGTAGATTGACCCAGAGAAAATAAAATTGTTGTGCTTTATTGCTTAGGGAGATAGGAGCTATGATCTGTGCTATTTGAGTGTTGTACTGGCTTTTATTCTCACAGTTGTATCTGAAGACCTCCAGGTTTGGTTTAACTAGGCTCAGAGCAGCTGGTTCAATTCCCTTACCCTTTTGATTCCCTATTCCGACCATATGCACTGAAGTGGTGCACTTGCCACATCTAGCCCCTAGTCCTTTGATGGCCAGTGAAACAACTGATCCAGAGGAGTTACTCTTACAGGTAGCCACAAAGTGGATGTAAGGCCAGTTTGTTAGTGTTTGAGTCCTTGGTTTTGTGGCTTCTAGGTAATAGAGCTTAAAATTCATTTGGGGCCTGACCAGGTGGTAGCCCAATGGATAGAGCATCGTACTGGGACACAGAGGACCCATGTTTGAAGAGATCTCTGGCTTGAGCACAGGCTTATCTATCTAGCTTGAGTGCAGGCTCACCAGCTGGAGCGTGGGCTCATCCGGCTTGAGTGTGGGATCATAGACATGACCCCATGGTCGCTGGCTTGATCCCAAAGGTCACTGGCTTGAGCAAGGGGTCACTCGCTTTGCTGTAGCCCCCCAGTAAAGGCACATATGAGAAAGCAATCAATGAGCAACTAAGGTGCTGCAATGAAGCATTGATATTTCTCATCTCCCTTCCTGTCTGTCTGTCCCTATCTGTCCCCCTCTCTGTTTCTTTGTCTGTCACAAAAATAAAAAAAGAAAGAAAAAATCATTTGGGGAAATTTTATGAACCTCTTTAATTTCGTTGCCTGTAAATTGTGCCTAAAAAGTGGAGCTAGATGTGTATCCTACCACTTTCATATGCTTTATATGGTAAGCTATTTAAAGATACTTTTTTAGAGTGGTCTAGTCAACCTTCTATAGCATTTTGGGGGGAAAAGGAAACAAAAATCAGATTGTTTTTAACCCCTTATAAAAAGATTATCAAACTTTCTCAGACTTAGATGTTTGCTGCTTCCCTCCCTTTTTCTTTGCTACAAACAAAATTAATTAATTAAAGTGTGTGTATGGAATTTGAAGTTGTTTCATAAAATGGAGATTAATGTTCATTGTCTTTCCTTTAGCCTCCAGTCAGTGGACTTTGAAGCTGTGGCAATCACAGTGAAAGAGCTAGTTCGGTATGCCCGCAGTATAAATCCAAACAACCATTCCTGGTTAATTATTCAGGCAGACATTTATTTTGGTAAGTGAGATGTATGGTTGCATTGTGTTTTGTTTTTATAGGACTTTCAGAAATGAAAATAACTATATTACATATTTTATTATGAGTTTATCAAATTTGTTTTCCTTTTGACATATGTATATCTCTTCTTCCTAGATAAAATTAAGAGAATAAAACTGTAATTTTCATATGTATGCATTTTGCTGTGTAGAGCCTTTGGTTCAGATGCTTTTCATTTTATGTTGACTATCGTTTTTCTGTTGTTGTTTTGTGTGTGTGACAGAGACAGAGAGAGGGACAGATACGGACAGACAGACAGGAAGGGAGAGAGATAAGCATCAGTTCTTCGTTGTGGCACCTTAGTTGTTCATTGATTGCTTTCTCATATGTGCCTTGATTAGGGGGCTACAGCAGAGCGAATGACCCCTTGCTCAAGCCAGCAACCATGGGCTCAAGCTGGCGAGCCTTCCTCAAACCAGATGAGCCTGCGCTCAAGCTGGTGACCTCGGGGTTTCGAATCTGGGTCCTCTGCATCCCAGTTCAATGCTCCATCCACTGCGCCACCGCCTGGTCAGACTTGTTTTGTTTTTGTTTTTTTTTTTTTCCTTTTCTTTTCTTTTTTTACAGGGACAAAGAGAGAGTCAGAGAGAGGGATAGATAGGGACAGACAGGAATGGAGAGAGATGAGAAGCATCAATCATTAGTTTTTCGTTGCCGTTGGGACACCTTAGTTGTTCATTGATTGCTTTCTCACATGTGCCTTGACCGCGGGCTTTCAGCAGACCGAGCAACCCCTTGCTGGAGCCAGCGACCTTGGGTCCAAGCTGTCAAGCTTTTGCTCAAGCCAGATGGGCCCGCGCTCAAGCTGGCGAGCTCGGGGTCACGAACCTGGATCCTCCGCATCCCAGTCCAACGCCCTATCCACTGCGCCACCGCCTGGTCAGGCTTGTTTTGTTTTTTAATAATGAATATTTATCTAGTAAGTTGGTAAAACAGTTTTAACGAAAGACATTTATGTTAGTTTGCAGAATTTCTATTTAAAGTATCTAAAATCTGTCCAGGCTCTTTTTTTTTTTAAGAGGATGGGAGAGATGAGAAGCATCAATTCATAGTTGTATCACTCTAATTGTTCATTGATTGCTTCTCATATGTGCCTTGACTGGGGGGCCTCTAGCCAGCGACCCTGTACTGAAGCTGGCTTGCCTGCACTCAAGCCAGTGTGACCTCAGGTTTTCAAATTTGGGACCTCAGAGTCCCACATCAATTCTCTATCCTGCACAACCACTGGTCAGGCTGTCCAGACACTCTTGATAATTATTTGTATTTGGGGGAGTACATTGATAATCCTTCTACTTTATGTGATAGGTTTTTTTCAACTTGATAAGAATATTTCTGTTACTATACAGGTTAAATAAAATTTCTGACTGGCATCATTTAATGATCAGTTATTTAGGACTTTATTATTTTTAAAGAGAAAGTTCCAAATACACGACTAGAGAGGATAGTATAATGAACCCACATGTGCTACCTCTTAACAGTAATTAACTTAATGCAGTTTCATTTTCTCTGTACCCTCACCTACATTATTTTGCTGTCTCCCAAATTATTTTTGAAGCAAATAGTTGCAAATTTTAATGCTTATTTTCACCCCAACCCTTAAAAGAATTTATTTATTAATCTATTCAGAATAGAGTTACTGTTTTTAAACTACCTCAGAAAATTAAGATATGTTTCTAGTATGGACATTTGGGAAAGTAATACCTTTAAATACAAAATTCTGCTAGTAAGTTTGAAAAGAAATCTGAATTAAATTTTTGTGTAATCAATTTTAGAAGGCAAAGAATCTATTACATTATTTCTTTAAAGTAGTTTAAAAAAGACAAAGGCAATTTTTTTCAGTGTTGTTCTGGATAAGTGTTATCCCTAGGTCTATGGTTTGAATCTTATTTTGTCGACTTTATGAAGTAATACCTGACTCTTCACAAAAGAGGCCCTGTTTTTCCAACTGATACATCTAATGATAGATAGTTTTTTGTCTCCATTTTCTACTGCAGCAACAAATCAGTATTCGGCTGCTCTTCACTATTACCTCCAGGCGGGAGCTGTGTGTTCTGATTTCTTTAATAAGGCTGTACCCCCTGATGTTTATACAGACCAGGTAAGTTGTTTTTGGTTTTTTTTTCTTCTTGTCTGTCTTTAACTGTTCTTCCTGGGTCCCTTTTGGGTGAGTTTTCATATCCATGTTTTTGGTGGTAACTTCCAAATTTATTGCTTTAAACCTGATTGCTTGCCATATTTCCAGGTCCCATAGTCCATCAATGCCTGATATCCCAAACACCTCAAACTTACCTTGTCCAAAACTGATTTTAACCTTTTATTTTACCAGTCTCTCTGCCCAGTGATGCAGCCTCAAAAACAAAGTGAAACAAAACATCAAAATACCAAATACCTTGAACTATTGTATTTTAGTTAACTGAGCCCAAATCCTGAGTGTCATGTTGTTTTCTTGAGTGACCCACCCACTTACAGTAAATCAGCCTTCAAGACATATTTATTCTGTCTCCTGAATTTTGAATTTTGTTAATTTTCAGTTGATGTGCTTTGTTCTTTCCTCTGGTTTAGTCCACTAGTATCATAACTTAAAATAAGTGGTAGTTTTCAGTACTTACAATAAATGGCTTTTGAAATAAGATTTAAAGTCTTTAGTAACTTCTTTTTTTAATTAATAAAATCTATTTTTTTTAGAACAGTTTTAGATGCATAGCAAAATTGAGCAAAAAATTACAGTTCTCATATACCCACTATGTAACAACTATGGTGTATCTTAGTAAGTGTTCCATGTGTACTTAAGTAAATTGTATTCTGCAGGGTTGGGAGGAGGTTTTTAAAAATGTACACAGCCCTCACACAGGTACAATCTCCCTCTGTTGTCATCCCATAACCAAAGGCTACATTTGTTAAAATTGATGTTAATTAGTTTCTTAAAATCAATTGTTTTTATAGGTAATAAAAAGAATGATAAAGTGTTGTTCTTTGCTGAATTGCCACACACAGGTTAGTTTATTATATTTTGATGTGGGTTTATTTTCCTGTATATTAGAGTTTATAATATGCATAAAGCATTGGACTGGGAAGTAGCTTTTATTTTCCATATAATTGCTTAAGTTTTTATGATATTTAAGAATTTGGCATATTGTATAAGTTTTATAAATTTTTTTTTTTTTTTAAGCCAGAGAGACAGAGAGGGACAGACAGGAAGGGAGAGAGATAAGAAGAATCAGTTCTTTGTTGTGGCACCTTAGGTGTCCATTGATTGCTTTCTCATATGTGCTTTGACTGGGGGGCTACAACCGAGCCAATGACCCCTTGCTCAAGCCAGCAACCTTGGGCTCAAGCTAGTAACCATGGGGTCATGTCTATGATCCCATGCTCAAACCGGCAGCCCTGCGCTCAAGCCAGCAACCTCGGGGTTTCGAACCTGGGTCCTCTGCATCCCAGGCCGATGCCCTGTCCATGGCGCCACCACCTGGTCAGGCAGTTTTATAAAATTCTTTATAGAATTTTAACTAAAATGAAAGTATGAATTAGAAAACATTGGTCTTTAAACCTTCTAAGTAGGAAAGAAGCATTCTCAAGTATGTTTTCTTATATTTAAGGGTACATTATTTGGAAAATGCAGATCAACACCACAGTAAGATACCACTTCACACTCACTAAGATTGGCTGTAATTCAAAGATAGAAAGAAACAAGTGTTGGTAAAGATGTGGAGAAATTATGCTAGTAGGAATATGAAGTGGGGCAACCTTTTGGGAAAATAGTTTGGCAAAGAGTTTTTCCTTAAAAAGTTAAACAGATTTACCATTTGACCCAGCAATTCCACTCCTAGGTATATAATCAAGAAAATGGAAAACGTGTCCACAGGAAAACTTGTACATCAGTGTTCACAGCAGCATTATTCATAATAGCCTGCAAGTTGGAAACAACTCAGTGTTCATCATAAACAAAATTTGATGTCTGTATAATGGAGTATTATTCAGCCATAAAAAGGAATGGAGTACTGATAGATGCTAAAACAGGGATGAATCTTAAAAGTATTATGTTGAGTACGATTCTGTTAATATGAAATGTCCAGCATAGGCAAAATGTATAGATTCAGAATGTAGATTAGTGGTTGCCAGAGACTGGGGTGGAGGAGGAATGGAGAATGACTGTTAATGGGTACAGGATTTTTGCCAGGGGAGTGAAAGGGAGGGATGAAAATATTTTGGAATTTGATAGTGGTAATTGTTGCGCAACTTTGTGAATATACTAAAAACCACTGAATTGTGTACTCTAAAAGGGTGACTTTTATGGTATATGAATTATATTTTTAAAAATTAAAAATATTTTTAAAAGAAGTGAGGATTATGACCTTATATACCTGGTTGTAATGGATCTGCTTTCTATGTTAAGCAGACTGGCAACCTCAGTTTTGCCAAAATGATCTTCTGTATTTGCCAGCTGTGACAGGTTTATGGTATTTTTCGCTCCATAAGACGCACCTGACCATAAGACACACCTAGGGTTTTAAGGAGGAAAATAAGAAAAAATTCTGAACTAAATGGTGTGTTAAAATATTTAATAAGATACCGTGTTTTTCGCTCCATAAGATGCATGGGCATTTTCCCCTCCACTTTTTTTGGGAGTGGGGGAAGTGTGTCCTATGGAGGGAAAAATACGTTAAGTATGTGCTTGAATGTCATGATGCTTTTGCTTGGCCATTTCCCATTCCCTTCAGCTTTCTGAACTGACTTTCAGTTCAGGAAAAGCTAGCTTCTCATTCAAATTAACAAAGCTTGAACAACTTTAGGTCACTGATAAAGAAAATATGGGACAGTCATTTGTGTAAAGGCCTTTGCAATTAAAATTGGATGGAATCCATCAATATGAGCTGATCCACTCAGGTTGATCTGCAAGGCTTCTGAAATGATATATTCTTGATATTAAGAATCATTAAAAATTTCCCCTTCAGCCTAACCAGGTGGTGGCGCAGTGGATAGAGCGTCGGACTGGGATGCGGAAGACCCAGGTTCGAGACCCTGAGCTCACCAGCTTGAGCGCGAGCCCATCTGGCTTGAGCAAAGAGCTCGCCATCTTGGACCTAAGGTCGCTGGCTCCAGCAAGGGGTTGCTCGGTCTGCTGAAGGCCCGCGGTCAAGGCACATGTGAGAAAGCAATCAATGAACAACTATGGTGTCGCAATGGCAATGAAAAACTAATGATTGATGCTTCTCACCTCTCTCCATTCCTGTCTGTCTGTCCCTCTGACTCTCTCTCTCTGTCCCTGTTAAAAAAAAAAAAAAATTCCCTTTCTAAACCAGTAGTCATTGATGACACTAGTTACATGAAACCATTTTTAAATCTTTATTTGTTTATGTAGGTGGCAATTTTATGTCAGTTCCTTAGAGAAATTGACTACAAAACAGCCTTTAAATCACTACAGGAACAAAACAGGTATGAATGCTTTTTAAAATAAAATAAAGTTGCAATTTTTGTGTTTAACAAAGAAGTAACTGAATTGTGTTTTTCAGTCACGATGCTATGGACTCCTACTATGAGTACATATGGGATGTTACCATTTTGGAATACTTGACTTGTATCCTTTCATCTAATGTAAGGTGATATTAGAACAGTTCATTTCTGTAAATTAAAGACATTTAACAGTATTAGATTCATTCTTAACTGATTCATATAGATCTTCATCATAAAAGAGGAGAAACAGATAAAAGACAAATTGCGGTAAGTTACTTTGTGCCTTGCTTCAGTAATAGACTTAATTTCCTTAATATCAAAGCTATTGTTAAGAATTGGACCAGGAAAGATTTTGTGTGCCTAGTTAGCACCGAAAATTGATTATTAGTATTACTTTTTTAAAAATCCTATTTTGATAATACAAGCTTTTGCATCTAGTTTAGTGTATAGTAAAATGTTAGATCGTGTTATCTCTACTCCAGACTATTAGGTGGTTTCCCATGTCACACAGTGTCAAACAAAAGTCCATACAATAGCCCGTAAGGACAGATAAGATTTGCCCATGTGACAACCCCTTGCTAACTTCTGCTATACTAATAGCCCCTACTGTTCTTTGGAAATGCCACAACATTCACTGCTGAAGGACTTCCGAAATTTTGTCTTCTAGGAACATTCCCTCAGGTCTTTTCCTTCAATGTCACCTTAGTAGTAGTGCTTTTCCTGACCATCTTATATAAAATAGCAATGTCTCTCTCTCTCTTTTTTCAATACTCTTATTCTCATTTCCCTTTAAAAAATTTTCTGCATTAACACTTATCTACATCTGACATACCACAGGGTGGACAAAAGCAGATTTATATTTGTGAGTACATGAAGTAGTTTATTCTTGTATTGTTATTGTATTATTTTCCATATGAACAACTGCAAATTTACATTTGCTCACCCCTGTATATACTTACTTATTTATTGGCTATTTCTTCTTAAGGGCAGGAACTTGGTTTGTCATAGCTAATACCTAGAATGGTGCCTGCCTGGCACATAATAAGTGCTAATTGTTACTGAATAGATGAATTATTTATTTAAATTTGACTTATAAGCCAAAACATTACAAATTTTAATGGCTATTTTTATTTGCCTAATATTTGCTGCACCAATATTACCATAGATATTTTCACTTCTCTTATGTTAATAAAAGTAAATACTTTTTGTCTCCTCTGTATACCCCTTAAACTTGGTTTTCCCAAGTCCTTGGGGTTATTTTCTCATTGCCCTACAAGTAATCTCATTCACTTATGGTTTTGATTACTTACATAGTATGTATCATTTCTTTAAAATATTTGGCTTCTCTTCTTGTTTTATATGTCAGGCTTTTATAGCTAGTCATCTTCAGGATGTTTTGCTTGAAATAACTCGTTATATGCTACACCCAGTTTTTCCCACATCATTCCTTATGAAGGAAATACATCCAGCAATTTTTCCTACTCCCTAGCCTAATTGAATATCATTTCTGAATAATCTTACCTCCCTTCAAGCTACATGTCAAAATAGTCTGTTATTTAAAGTACTTTTTTATTTAAACCTAGAGGTAGACTGCCTTTTAATCTAAAGGTAATTCCAGGGTCCTAAAAAATGGTGTCATAAAGCACTCTGGAAGAACACTATAGATTTTTAGTAGGCTGGGGTATTTCTAATCATGGGAGAAGTGAGTCACTAAATGATAGCACACTAGCAACTACCTATCAAAAACGAATCCCTGAAACATGAATTTTTATTTTTTCCCCAAACTATTTTCTAGACGGCTTAATAGCAAAAATGTCATTGTAGTTTATTTACTGGTATGTTAGTGAAATAAACTTATTTACTTAATGTTACTGAGATAATTCCATAAACTATGGTTCAGTAACTAATCTTTCCTTTAAGAGTGGTTGCAGTTAGTCTGTTAATTTCTTCCACATTTCTTAGCATTTATAATTAAGAGTTTGTGTGTACATAGTTTTATACTTTGTAGAAAGGCTTTATTTTTGTACCTGACCTCTAATAACATCACTTTTCTGTTTTGGAAGATCAAAGCCATCGGTCAGACAGAACTGAACGCAAGCAACCCAGAAGAAGTCTTACAGCTGGCAGCGCAAAGAAGGAAAAAAAAGTTTCTACAAGCAATGGCAAAACTTTACTTTTAAGCAGTTAAAAAATTTTAACTTTTATTTTTTAAACAATAGGCTAAGTAGAAAACAGTATTAAAAGATGTTTATATATAATACATATGTACACATTTAGTGGTAGTTTTTTTTTTTTCAGAGAAAACACTGAAATAGCTTATAAACAAAAACTATACAGAAGACATCATGCCATAATAAATTTATAATTTCTTCAGAGAAATTCATACCTAGTAACAATAAACTAACAATCTAGTATAGTTTTCTAATTAAATCCACTTCTGAGGCTGAAACTTCATTAAAAAATATGTAAATTAGCTAGTATATATATATATCAAGTTCTTATGTAAATTTTTTGATTTTTAAATAAATAGATTGCTGGGAGTTAGTATACATTTAATACTTTTCTGCCTTAATGGAAGTTTAATTTAGGTCAGGTGTTAAGCTTTATCACTTTGACACTGTTCTTAACTCATGTAGAAATTTTTTTTTTTTTAGGTGAGAGGAGGGGAGATAGTGAGACAAACTCCTTTATGCACCCCAACTGAGATCCACCTGGCAACCCCGTCTGGGGCCGATGCTGGCAACCAAGCTATTTTTTTAGCCCCTGAGGCTGATGGCCTTAGACCAACTGAGCTGTCCTCAGTGACCAGGGCTGATGCTCAAACCAATTGAGCCACTGAAAGCAGGAGGGGAAGAGGGAGGTGGGAGAAGCAGATGGTCACATCTCCTGTGTGCCCTGCCCAGGAATCGAACCCAGGAGGTCCATACATTGGGTCAGTGCTCTGTCCTCTGAACCACCCTGCCAGGGCCTCATGTATAAACTTAAGAAGGATCCTTAACAGTTTCACAAAATAAATGGAGCCTTAACCACACTAAATTTTGTTTTAAATCCTTGATCCTTCAAAGTAAAGTGACTCATAAATAGTTTGAAAGGGTACTTAAGTTTTTTCACTCAAATTATGATGTACAAGAAAGTTATACAATCTATGTCAAAGCCCCAAGTAGGATCCACAGCACTTATTTGCTTGTATTTCTTTGGTATTCCCACTGTTTAGAGCAGTTTAAACACCATATTATTATAAGCCTCACTAGTTAAAAATGTTATGGCAAGGCAAATAAAGTATGTAATTAACAGATTAAAGTTCACCATTTGTAAAAATTCAAGTTTTATAATAGCTTGCTACAGCAGCTGTGTATAAATTAGTCACCTTATTACAAAACTAAAACTTTGTAAACAAGTTTTATTTTCAAGAACCAAATTGCACTAAAGCAAGAGTGAATTTTGAGAATCTAAAAACTAGATTCGGAGTACTGTATCACTTAATGTACCCTTTAATGTAGCTCTTTTCTAATCTAAAACTTTAATGATAAAATTCCTGGTTCATCAAGATAAACATAGTTAACATTGGATCAAAAATTTTTTTTATGGCATAAGTACTGGCTGGCTTCTATTCCAGTCACCTTGGGAATGAATTAATCTTTGTAAACAAGTCCTGCTGTTTCTTTACACAGCTAACATAGGAATGAAAGAAATTTCTTCCTTTAGTGCCAATTTTAAGTGTTTTTTTTTTAAATCAAAGAATGGCAGTGAAATATCTGAAGTGGCTAGGACAGTCATAGCACTATTTTCCTATAAAACTTTTTAAGTTCATTTTTATGAAATCCCACCTAGTACTTGAATACTTGTCTGATTAACTTCTTTAGTGTTTTCCTGGTGGTTTTTCAGTGCTCTTCGGTGGTGTCATAATGCCTCCATTGCACACTGGTGACAATTGTCCCCCTTTCCTGAAGGTGTTTATGTAATTTACTTCATCCTGCACATGTGAAGAAATCATGCAGAGATTAACTGCTAAGATAAAGCATTGACAAAAGAAAATAAAACCAGACTTTGGGAAGTTAATTTGAGGCTACTCAGGCTTAATATAAGTGGTGTCTTTTATGTCTTTGCAACTTTGACTAGTTATATTCTAGAGGTTCAGCAATTTGAACTGCTATAAATAACTACTTTTTAAAACAACCTTGATCCCCCCGCCCAAGTGAGAAGCTTGTGGGGGTGGGGAGGGACGATGACAGACAGACTCCTGCATGCACCAGACCGGGACCCACCCGCATGCCCACCAGGGGTTGATGCTCTGCCCCTCTGGGCCATTGCTCCGCTGCAACTGGAGCTATTCTAGTGCCTGAGGTGGAGGCCATGGAGCCATCCTTGGTGCCCTGGCCAACTTTGCTTCAAAGGAGCCTTGGCTATAGGAGGGGAAGAGAGATAGAGAGGAGAGGGGGAAGGGTGGAGAAGCAGATGGGCGCTTCTCCTGTGTGCCCTGGGTGGGAATCGAACCCAGGACTTCCATACACCGGGCTGGCGCTCTACTCAGAGCCAACCAGCCAGGGCCCTCAACCTTGGTCTTAAACTTCGAATTTTGCTTTGACTTCAAAGTTACTAACTTTTCTACATTTTGAAATCATTGTGCCCATTAGAACTTTCTGTCCTCTTACTATCTTATAGAACTGCCTGAAGTATTACTCCCTGGCATGCTTACTGTTAGTTTCAGTGACTGACTAGATAGTAAACCCAGAAAACCCGACAAAAAACATACCAGCATAGCCAGATAGTTTGTATGTGTCTGGATATTGTGTCTGTCTTCCATAGAGATCTTCTTAAACATCTTCAGCTTCACTGCACTAGTACGTTTTACTACACTGACAAAAGGCACCATCCAACCAACACATTCAGAAATGCTGTCCCATTCCAAACCTAGATAGAGAAAAGAATGTGAAGATTACATCAGAAAGTAACATATACCTAATGAATTTGTTCCTGCTTCCAAATGTAAGGTTATTTAAAACTCATTAAAAAAAACCAAAATCAAATTTTAGCAAGTCAAAACAGATGACTCTCAAACTACTTATAATGTCACTATTTTGAGGAAGAGAAAGAGAGCTTCTTAACCAGTACCTTCTACATATGAAATCAAAATTGTCAAAACTCAAAGAACTCTTAGAGCTATAATCATGTTTAACTTCCAATGGATTTAAATTCTATTTGAACTTATTTTAATTTTGGGTACACACTGAGGATTAGAAAAACTAACAGAAAGGAAGGTAATCTCTACACTGCTCAATGTTTTCCATTAAAAATTTAAATTCCTGTTTATATTAAATTTCATAAATTAATAGTCTCTTTAAAAGTTGTGAACAGGTAAGAAGGTAAAACGTCTTACCTGAGGCTTTCTTAACGACTTCAATGGAGGTAAAATGGCATAAGGCAGCAGCAGCCAGTATTCTGTACTGGAACTCTAATGAATCAATGGTTAGAATACACAGATCTAAAAGCTAACAAAGGAAAAAGCAAAAGTACAAGTATTTAGGAGGAAAAGGATAAGTACTAGACATCATTAAATATCAGCTAATACTTTAGAATGTCTGTGATACAGACTACATGCCAACACTGCTATAATTAAAGGGATCCAAAGATTAATAAGTCACTACCCTGAAGGAAGTCGAGTCTGGGGATTGGAGGTCAAAAAGTGAATAGACAGGACTACTGCACAATGTGATGTATATGGGTAGGAAAGGCACCTGATCCAGAGTGGGGAAGACAAGACTTCAGTGGCTTAAAGGAATCTTAGACGAGGCAGCCAGGAAGACTGGGAACTGAGAGTGTTCTATGTATAGAAAAAATTTCAAAGATAAACAAGAAAGTATTTCCCTGGGAATTCAAGAAATTCAGAAAATCTATATTAAATAATACCTTCATTCTGTATTTAGAAAAGGGGGTGGTGGTGTACCTGCAGAAGCACAACCTAGGTTAGAACATAAAGGATTTTTAAAAGTCAGATTTAGTGTTCCGATTATTGAAAATTACTAGATTTTTAAGTCAGGATAGTTTTTCTTTTAATTTTTTAAAAATTTATTCATTTCAGAGAAGAGAGACAGAAGGGGGAGGAGCAGGAAGCATCAACTCCCATATGTGCCTGGACCAGGCAAGCCCAAGGGTTTCAAACTGGACCTCAGTGTTCCAGGTCGATGCTTTATCCACTGCGCCACCACAGGCCAGACAAGTCAGGATAGTTTTAAGAACCATCTCTTAGACTACAGTGACGCAGATACAGAAGAAAAGAAAATGTTCCTAAATGGTGAGATTAGTTGAGGCAGTATAATCCAGACAGTAAGAGTTGTAAAAGGGCTAGATTTCAGAGGCCCATGGTGAAAGCTGTCCAGTGGAATAAACTTAAATGGATTGGAAGGTAGAAAAAAATGAGAAGAGTTGGAAATGAAATACACACCTCTAGAAATGGTTTCTACATTATCAGTTTATCAAAACTCCGTCCTCTATCAAAAGGGTATATATACTACATGGTTGCTTATAATTTGGGGTACTGGGGTTGATAAATAATAAGCCTTCAGTAAAAAGTTTTACAAAATGAGCCAATTACAGAATATTTACTGGTTGTCCGGTTTTAGCGTTCAAAATATGTGTACTAGATTTTAACATCTTACAGAGTGAAAATGTAGATATTCTTCACTTATATATGACAGTTACAGCAGCCTGAAGATGCTATGAGAAGCAGACAGGAAAGAATGGTATCCTTTATTTAGTTACTTTGTTAGGCTATCTGTTATATGCGGGCTTAGGAAAATTTAATTTGAACATAAATAAAAAAAACTAAGTTGATTTTAATTCTAATATATGATGTACTCTATTCAAATATAAGAAGAGTAGGATAGACATATAGAATAACTTCATACTGTTATAAAGCCTGGAGATAACTGGCTTCAAAATACCTTTTCCCCATTTTATATTAAAAAGGTATTTCTCTAATTTGGGCTCTTAAGGAATGAAAAGTACTCATAATGTATATATTTGCACTCAGTTTAAAAACTTGTTTTCTAAAATTAAGCAACAAATACTGGGGACAGAGTTTTACGCACCAGAAGTTTTGTTCTAGTCAATTAAAGAGTGAATTTAATTCAACCAGTTTGTTGTACAGCCTATTTAAGACCAAACATACACTAAACAAAACCTGTAGTTAACAATAACATTACCATATATATTCAGCAACAATGTCAATACCTGAGCTATCTGAATGAACTTTTCCTGAGAATACTGAGGTAGAAGAACTTTAGGGGCATCTTTAAGAGCATCAACTTGGAGGAAGAGATTTAGCCAGGAGATGATTGTTACAGGACAAAGTTCCCACTTTAAAGCCTGTTAATGAAATTAAAATGTTTGTTAATAAATGTAGGTACATAAATACCATAGTATATGAATACTTTCTTAACTAGTCATTTAAGAAACTTTCTGCTTTTAGGCTATTCGTAGGAGTTTTATTATTCTGATCGCATTTTTATTCAAGATACAGATACCTCATAATTTAAAGTTGTTTGTGTTTTATAGTCCATTATGACATAGACCCCTTTATTCTTTAGTTATCTTTATTTACAAAGTTCATTTGGCCTGTTATTCATTCCTACTTTTCTCATTTCTTGCAGCCCATGATCTTCCAAATTTGTTCCCTACTTTATTAAAACTACCTTTTTAACTGTATTCAGTGAACCACAACTAATTCCATTCAGATCTTGCAAGAACTGATTCTAGACTTTTTCTTTCTTTCTGTGATCTCCAATGACTTCTGGACAAATATAAAAGTTAAAAAAAATACTAATTTATATCTTTTTCTCCATGAATCCCTGGGACTTTACCATTTTTAAGAAGTCCAAAATAATTAGGAGAGAAAAGAGGGTTTTAACACCTGTAAAACTGCCCAGAGAGTGCCATTATCCCTTTACATCCTCCTTATACTGTACTTCTGGATAATTTTGTTATTAGAACAGTATCAACATGCCAACAAGGCCCCAACAAAGTTATTTAACGTTTACAGTTTATTAATTGGGTTTTCTTGTGTTTCCTATTAATAAACCTATGATGTCCAAACTTAGTGACATACTTTATAGTAGTTTATATTTACTCTTTTTTCTTTTTAAAGTGAGAGGCGGGGAGATAGACTTCCGAATGTGCCCCGTCCAGGATCCACCTTTCAACCCCTGTCTGGGGCTGATGCTCGAATCAACTAAGTTATCCATCAGTGCCTGAGGTTGATGCTTGGACCAATTGAGCCATCCTCAGCACCTGGGGCCAATGCTCGAACCAATTGAGCCACTGGCTTGCAAGAGGGGAAGAGAGAAAAAAGGGAGAGAGGGAGGGGAATAGAAGCAGATGGTTGCTTCTCAAGTGTGCCCTGACCAGGGATCAAACCCAGGGTGTCTGCATGCAGGGCCAATGCTCCATCCACTGAGCCAACCAGCCAGGGCCACATTCATTCTTTAATCTAACTGAAGGCTTGATTAAATACTTTTATGCTTCTTTCCTAATAATAGCCTTTTCTGCATATAGAAAAGATGCAGTGAAATAACTCCTTCTGTGCTGTAAGAAGGGGAAAATAAGATTTAAGAATCATTTTTTGGAATTCACTTATACATATATGATAATGCTAACTACTACCTACGTTTTGAAAGTGTTGTTTTTAACCATGTAAATTAAGAAAGTAGTATATTCTCAATATAGAAATTTGAATGATACAGAAAAATAGTTTACAGGTTAAGTAAGTTCCTCTCCAATCCATACCATTGTCAGTATTTTGCATTAGTCTCTTAGAACTGGATCCTAATACTAACACCTCAGTGTTGATTATTTACATTGTAGTTTTTGAAATCCAGTAATAATTACTGTTATTAAATTGAAACTAGAAATAATAAAGATATAATTACTATTTACCTTTAATATAATGAGTTCCATCCTTAGGATATCTTCCTCACTGCAAGCACCATCCGTGACATAAGCAAACTCTTGGAGTTTAGGAGCATAGATTTCCTTTAAAATTAATATTAAGCATAGTTGAGACTGAGCTTAAAACAAAAGAATTATATACAAACCACCTATAGGCTTCACAAAGCGATTACAAATTTTTGTAAAATAATTCTACAATAGCCAAAGCAACCTTAAATTTAAAGACATTTTTCATACCTAGGTCTAAATTAGCCAACTATAGTGACTGAGACTTATTTTCATAGAATTGATCTTGAATTGTACTTAATAAAAAACAGTATTTTAACCAGTCATTTCAATAAAAAATGTCAAACTTGTTTAAAGATTGCCTGTTGGTCTAAACAAAACAAAACATTTCTTTTACCCTAATACAAAAGTATGGTTTATCAAAAAATACAGTTTGGCTGATGACAGGTCTGCTTTAACAGTCCAGAGAACTAGAATGATCAAAAGAGCAGAAGAGATGCCTGCCACAGATGAGAACAGACTAGAGATCAAAATTTCAGTCTAGAAAGATACCTGAAACAAAGTATGATTTAGTAAGAACAGACTAAAAGCAAACTATTTCACCAAATTTGGCAGAATTTGGAGATAGTCCCTTAAACCTCAAAAGGCAAATATGGAAGAAAAAAAAAAATTCAAGGAGATTAATGCATGATTTATTTAGTCCTCCTACCCTCCAAATAACATATGCTTCAATTATTTTCAGGTGAAGGTATTAATGATATTCATAATTATCTTCAACACGTTAAAAAATTTATTGATTTTAGAGGGAGAGGAAGGTAGAGAGAGAAACGTTGATTTGTTGTTCCGCTTATTTATACATTCATTGGTTGACTCTCTTATGTGCCCTGACTAGGGAGTGAACCTGTAACCTTGGTATACTGGCATGATGCTCTAACCAACTGAGTTACCTGGCCAGGATATTCATTATGCATTAAGAAAGGTATACTGAGGTGTGAAGGAAAATCTCAGACAGGAAAGGAGTTGCCTTCTTGCACCACCACATGATCAGCATATTTTGTTTGGCAGAATGAGACTTGGAACATTTCACTTAGATGCTAATTCCAGAATTGAAACAGGAGTTTAAATACTAAAATGAAACTATGATATTCATCCTGTATCCAAATCATAATATTCAGAGAATGTATTTTTTAAAAAAACACCATCTTGCCTTATCAGGCGGTGGCGCAGTGGATAGAGCATTGGACTGGGATGCAGAAGACCCAGGTTCGAGACCCCAAGCTCACCAGCTTGAGCGCAGGCCCATCTGGCTTGAGCAAAAAAAAAAAAAGCTCATCAGCTTGGACCCAAGATCGCTGGCTCCAGCAAGGGGTTGCTTGGTTTGCTGAAGGCCCGCGGTCAAGGCACATGTGAGAAAGCAATCAATGAACAACTAAGGTGGTGTGACGGCAAGGAAAAACTAATGATTGATGCTTCTCACCTCTCTCCGTTCCTGTCTGTCCCTATCTATCCCTCTCTCTGACTCTCTGTCCCTGTAAAAAAAAAGAAACCCACCATCTTTCCTAAGGAGTTAATATCAAAGTACTATAGTAATATATTCTGAAATTTATGTGTTGATTTTAAAAACTGGATGGATAAATACGTCCCTGAGTGAACTTTGAGAACTTACCTCAAGTTTGGAAGCAATGAATAATGTCGTAATTCCAATAAGCTGAAGCATATTTTTATTTATATCCTTTTGCGTCAACATAAATCTGTCAAAAAAGTCTTGTGCAAGATAAAATGTTTCTCTATGAAGTGTGTATACTTCACATACCTAGACAAAAATCCAAAAGATTTAAATAGTCCATGAATTTCTCTCCAAGTTAGAAAGTTATATATCTCAGCATACTAGACTTTATAATACTTTTCCTAAGCCCAACTTTGCTTTGTAGGATAACAAAGCTATGATGAGGGGGTTGGAGTAGATAGCATGCACTTATTAAGATAAATCTATTACCACCCTCATTTACTCTTAGTTTTTTCCCCCACATGAACTTAGTGTATTTATTCCTAGATATATTTATACTTGAACTATGAATGAGAACTTTTTTTTATTAATTTCCTAATTGTTTATTGCTGACAAATGGCTAAGTTTTCATGCTTAATTTAT
Source organism: Rhynchonycteris naso (assembly GCA_037038555.1). NCBI lineage: Eukaryota > Metazoa > Chordata > Mammalia > Chiroptera > Emballonuridae > Rhynchonycteris > Rhynchonycteris naso. Next base: position 247,692,690 of record CM072998.1, read on the forward strand.
ATTCTTTTTCTAATAGTTCCAATTGATTCTCATCATTTTGGGTAGATATTTAACTAAAAAAATGACAGTGGTTATTTTCCATCTGAACAACTATAATCCTTTTTCCCAACCCTGTATACTAAGACAAAGTAGAGTTTAATACTGTTTGATAAATTACATTTGATAGTTTTGCATATATAATCATATACCACTCACAAAGATCGGGATATTTCAAAATGAATACGAAGCTATAAAATATCCCCTAATTTTTGTGAGTATATTTAATGAAAAATAAGAATAAATTTGATAGACAACCACTGAATAAAAATTAATGTTAACAAAAATAAAATCAACCTAACTGCTTAAATTGCTTCCATGATCATTAAACACTTAGAAAAAAATAAGAAACCAACGACCTTCCTGTACTCACATGATTAAAAAACAATTTTCCTTTCTAGTCAGAATAAGGAATTAAGATGATCTGACTCAGAAGGACACTTTGTACTCTTAAAAACGTTTTCTGAATAGTTTGTGACAGGTCTGCTCTGCCATGTTGTTACTCCACCAAAAAGCATGTAGGTTTTCTCCCTTAGAATACATCATGTCTCTACCTTACAGTAGGGAAACTAGGAGCAAAAATCAGTTTGTCTTCAACGTAAGTAATCATTTCCTCAATGATAATTATTTTAGAATTCTTCTTAGAATATTATTCTAGAAGAGTAATTCTAAATAGAATTATAGTCTAATAGAATAATTATTTTAGAATTATCCAGAGAAAGGGAATGGGCTTTATAAATAAAAAAGTTCTGGCACACATCTTTAAGGACTTCAGGATCACTATTATTCCTTTAGATTAATGGTACAGTGCATTTCTGAAAGAAATAGGGGTTTATAATATAGGGAAGCTACACGGAGTCTAGAGGGTTTAGGGCTTCTGGATATTCAAAACCTCATTGTTTAGAACATAGAAATCAAGATTACAAATCATAATTTGATTTTGGTGATTCAGAAAAGAACTAGGCCCTGAAGATTAGTCCTGGTTTTTTCACGTTGCATAGCAGAATTCAAAACCTTGTTAACTAAACTATTCATCTTGAATATCCTCAGCACCTAGAATGGTGCCTGTACTCACCAATACCCTGGTACCAAGAATTCTGAATTGGGTTGGGGTAATATGGGGTGCAGTGGCTATGTCCTCATAATTTTACTCTTATAGACAGTAATTTTCCATTTTGATACCATCAACTACATACAGCAAGCACCCCCCCAAGATGGCTGCTGGCAATGGATAATACAGTATAATATGACAGCACAATGAAAGGACATTTATGTTATACAGAGACAGGAAATTTGTATTGTTGGAACATACCTCTAAAAGCCAATCTAGTAGTATTGACCTCATTTGTGGTTCCAAGTCAGAGTGCAGAACTTCAAAATGTTTGTCATGAATGTATTGGGTCTCTTTCTTTAACATGTTTAACCAAACATCATTTGAACATGCCCAGCTATGGAAAGGGGGTGAAAAGAAATAATTTATGTGATCTACATAATATATAAGCTATCTGTAAAAACTCAACTTTAAGATACTGAAATCCAATTTTCAATTAGAACTTGGAAGGAGAAGCTCTAAAAGTAAATTAGGAAAAAGCTTCTACCTTAAGTTTTAGAAACCATTTCTCGCCTGACCAGGCGGTGGCGCAGTGGATAGAGCATAGGACTGGGATGCGGAAGACCCAGGTTCGAGACCCCGAGCTCGCCAGCTTGAGTGCGAAAGCAATCAATGAATAACTAAGGTGTCTTAACGGCAATGAAAAATTAATGATTGATGCTTTTCACCTATCTCCTGTTCCTGTCTGTCTGTCCCTATCTATCCCTCTCTCTGACTCTCTCTCTGTTCCTGTAAAAAAAAAAAGGAAGAGAAACCATTTGTCTAGAATGAAAAAGAAGCCTGAAATTATACAGCAAAACTTGGATTATGGCCTGACCAGGCGGTGGCGCCGTGGATAGAGCATCGGACTGAGATGCGGAGGACCCAGGTTTGAGACCCCGAGGTCGCAAGCTTGAGCGCGGGCTCATCTGGTTTGAGCAAAAGCTCACCAGCTTGGACCCTAGGTCGCTGCCTCAAGCAAGGGGTTACTGGGTCTGCTGAAGGCCCACAGTCAAGGCATATATGAGAAAGCAATCAATGAACAACTAAGGTGTCGCAACAAGAAACTGATGATTGATGCTTCTCATCTCTCTCCATTCTTGTCTGTCTGTCTCTATCTATCTCTCTCTCTGACTCTCTCTGTCTCTGTAAAAAAATAAATAAAATAAAAACAAAAAAATCCTTGGGATTATGATCATCTAAATTTGTAAGTTTCAAGAGTGTTTTCTAGTCCCCATTTATTTATAATTTACAAGGTTCCTGTTTAAGATTACCATGCTTTTTCAAAAGCAATACTAAAGAGGTAAATACAGTGTGTCCATAAAGTCATGGTGCACTTTTGACCTGTGACCCATCAAAAGTGCACCATGGCTTTACGGACACACTGTATTAGCATATGATCCTAGTAAAGACAAGTCTCAATCACCTCCAAATAGGTCACCAATAGTAGTCACTTATAGTGGGGGTAAGGTGGGATACAGTATGGGGGAAGGGGAGGATTGGTAAATTTAAATGCGTCCATTAATTTCCTTATTAAAGTAAAATTACTACACTAGATGTTTTGTATAAGCTGTACATCCTAGTCCTAGTCATTAACTAGAAAAAAGAATTATAGACCTTAGTTACTAAGCTTGGTAAGAAATAATGGGGTCGATATATCAAATGATAATGCTGTACATGTTAAAATGATTCCAACCTAACAATTCAAATTTAAACTCCATTGGAAAAGTGATTCAGTTCTTCTCTGATAAGGCTTACAGTACTTAGGCAAATGAAAATAACTTTACAGAATCAATGTTTTAAATTTTCCTATCAAAAACTATACTTTCAGGGATCATTTCTATAGTTTAATTTCCCTATCATTTCCAAATAGCATGGCTCAGATTAAATATGCTCAAATATTAGTAAAGAAAATCAAAATTTTTATAAGTCTATCTTAACATGAAGTAAAAAAGAAATAAAGTAGTGCCATACATGAAATCAGTATAATTTTAACTGCTGACATTAAATTACTGAAAATTTTCTTACCTTAAATCAGGCAAAGGTGAAGGGTTAATAAAAAGATTTTTAAATCTGTAATTTGTAAATCTGGAGAAGTCACTTGTTCCTATTTCTTTGTGGGGTGTTTCAATGATAATGCAAGGACTAATCCCTCCAGACAATACAGGTGGCCAACAATTCTGTCATTAAAAAAAAAAGAATATTTGTGCAATAGAAAAGCAACTTTTGTCTGGGATCTTTCACAAATGGAAGCTAATATTTCTAATTAGTCTAGTTTTCCCCAAATACCATCATTAGCTAACATGCTGACAATGTAGTCAAACAAGTTGACATATTTTATAAATAAGACACATAACTAATAGCAGTTCATAAAGATTAACAGGATGTTCTAGACCAGTGGTTTTAAACCCTTTTACACTTGAAGACCAGTGAAAATAGAATTATTTTGGGGACTGCTAAGGCAGAAATCACCCTGAGCATAAGTGAATTTGAGATCACTGGGTCTATAATCTTCATACAACAGCAGGGTGGTTAAATCTTTTGCAGACCGCCACCGAAAAACACTGTTCTAAACAACAAAATTCAATTCTGGAAATACAAGACATTAGATATTGGGGGAGCATCTGTAGTCAGACACTAATAATGTTCATAATTATAAACTTGAAGTTCTTCCTCCACTGTATTCATCAGTAGTGGCAAGGGCACCCTGTTTTATGAAACTACCGCCCCCTACCCCACCCCCGGCCCAGTTAATCCTGCTCTGATTCTTTAAATTACTTGCAGGTAAAACCTTAAAAATGGAAGCAAATGAAATCAATTACTTATATACTACTTGAGGATACTTTCCCCAATCAGTGCTGGTTTCAAAAAGAACCTCTGTCTGTTAAACGTTTTCTTTCTTTTTTTTTTAATTTTAATTTCTTTTTTTTTATTTTATTCATTTTTTTAGAGAGGAGACAGAAAGAGAAAGAGAGAAAGGGGGGAGGAGCTGGAAGTATCAACTCCCATATGTGCCTTGACCGGACCAGTGCAGGGTTTTGAACTGGCGACCTCAGTGTTCCCAGGTCGACACTTTACCCACTGCGCCACCATAGGTCAGGCTAAACGTTTTCTTTACAACACACAGGAGGAATAGGTAGCAAAGGGCTAGGCGGCAGGTGGTTAGTGACCTCACGTCCTATTTACGCCCCAAGAAGCAGCTATGGGTATCCTCCACCATAGTCAGAGAGGGAACAAAGAGCAGTCCATTGGGACAGATTAGGCGGGCCCAGGTGCACTAGGCAGCTCCAAGAGGAAGTGAAATACAGAGAGGAACCAGCTGCTCCAAGGCAAACTTACACTGCAGCTCTAAGTAGGATTCAGGAACAGACAAACCACCCTTAAGATAAGTGCCTCCCTGCTGACCCTCTAGGGGCATCAAAAGTAGATGTGTGAACAGCATCTTTCTACTGCAAAGCCAATCGTAGTCTTACTTGTCCTGCATTTGTTTTCTCCAAGCCCTCCCTTTTCCCCAAACCAGCCCAGCCCAATTCTGCATTACCCTAATCTCATACTGATGCTTCTTGGCGACCTTTTCCTCTTTTCTTTTTTTGACATCCTAAAAAATAGAAAAAACTACTGTTAAACTGAGGTCCCAACAAGCAAGTTCTTCTCTCTCCTTCCTCTCTCCCCTTAACTCACCTGAGCTGTTTTTCTCTTCTTGGACTGAATTATCTGGGTTTCTTGGGGGGAATCAGTCTGGTTGGACTGAGGCTGCTGCTTAGCTTGTAAACGGCTACTATTGTAAATTAAAAACAAAAACAAAAAGTTTAGTCATGTATTTCAAAGGCAGTAGCTAACATTGACACATATCTCCAAGACAAATAATGTTACCTGCGTCTTGACATTTTCTTCAGATGTAGGAAACCTCTAGAGCGGAGAGAGGAAACAGGAGTCAGATACGTACATTGCCCTCTATATTCTCCAAGTGCCAAATCAGACGCTGATTCAGAGGTTACGGCGCCGAAGCCCCTCAGGAGATGGCCTGAGCCATTCCACCATGCTGTCCGGCACCGTATTAGTTAGCTCATGGTATTAATTTTGGACACATGCCTGCATTTCCTCAACTTACTGTACAGCAAGAACGCAAAACTCCAAATAATTACAAAGCACACCCCAGCACCCCGAATGCGCAGGGAGGAAGATCTCCCCCAGATGGGTCTTCTCCACATCCTCCACTCTCTCCCCGGTACACCACGAGTGGGGCTTAGACAGCGCCCCCACTCCATCCTGGACGAGCCGCGGAGAGAGGGGGTTGTGGAGGCGAAACGCTGTGAAGCCGGTTCCGCGCCAATTTGGAGCCGCAGTGGCGGGGAAGCAGGGGGCGGAGGGAGCTGAGACTTGTGTCACGTCCTTCAGTCTCCCTTTCCTCCTTCCCAGCCCCACCGGGCCCTGCTCGTCGCCTAGACGGGGCCCCGGGACCCCGGCTCCAGATGGGGGGTGTCAGCGAAAGAACGCGGGTTAATTTAAAAACGGGGAAACAGCTGGTCGGGGAACTTATCTCCCCGTGAAGAGGACCCAAACACCCATCCTCTCCCGCGGGATACCTCCCCAAGTTCGGGTGGGCGAGAGAAGACCGCAGGATGAAGGGCTTTCCGGTGGGTCTGGCACTTAGGGGCAGCCTCCCTCCCCGTCGCGTCCCCGACCCCCTGCCAAAGGTCTTGACAGGACCCATCCGCCAGCCGCTTAGAACTCAGCTCTTCCACTTTTCCTCCCTCAGGTTCTCTCCCGCGGAATGGAACAACCTAGGGGATTCGCCGGGGAGAGGGGGGCTTTCTTTCCTCCCGCAACCCGCCTTACACACCCCGACTCCTCACCGCCAAACCCGCTACCGCTCTGCTCTCAGCTGGCGCCGGCGCCAACCCAATATATATAGGCCGGGCCAGGCACGCCCCGCACGCATGCGCCTCAGGCTGACACCTCCAGTCAGCGCGCTCCCCTCCCCAGTGCGCCCGCGCGGCTACCCCGCAAACCCGCGCACGCCCCCCGCAGGCCTCCGCGCGCGCGCCCTGCTTCAGTGGCTTCGGCTCACCTCTAGGGGATGAGGGCGTCTCCCAGGCCCTCAGGCTGCGGCCGCCCGCGCTCCACCTCACCTGCCTGCGCAGCCCGCCGGCGGGAGGGAGTCTTTCGAAAGCTCCTCCTCCGCTACCCGGCTCCCCGCCGGTCGGCTCCCGCACCTCCCGCCAATCTGTTCTTCCCTCCCGCCTTCAACTCCCGGATCCTGAGCGTGTCAGGCCGCGGCTCAGCCTGGGTGTACAACCAAGTGGAGGAGGCTCAGGCAAGCATCCAGTGGCTAGGAAGTAGCCATCTGTGGTGGACCCCGGCCGCCCCGCCAAGGCCAAATGGAAACTGGGTCTTTCCTTCGAGGCGCGGAGACCAAGCGGCCCGCCCCTGCGGGAGGAGCGCCACTTTGGTGAGCTGGCCAATGGGAGGCGGGGACGGCTGCACAACGTGGAGCGGCTGCAGAATGTAAACACAGCCGGGCGCACCGCGGCCCACGTGTGTCGGCGCGCACCCCGCATTTGGCCCTAGGACCTGTCAGGGGCTGCCACGCTCGGGGATGCCTATCTTGCACATTGCTCCAGACCGAGGTGCGGATCAACCCTGTTTTCCCGCTCTCTTCTCTGCAGACGACTAACCCTCCCCGTGGGTGGGTCTTTCTGCACCCTGCTCCTGCTCGGCGGCTTCCTATCCTGTAGTCCCTGCGCAGGAAACGTTTACGCCAGGTCCCGCCGTTTCTTCCTCTCCTTCCAGCCTCCAGTTCCCGGGTCCCCAAGGGTATACTGCTCTGGAGGGGGTCAGGGGGTGATATATTTTACCCTTGAGCGCGGTGCCTCTCCCAGAGCCGGCCCGGGCCCGGCGGGGAGCGCCATCCCACTAAGTGCAGGCCCCGGGCCCCGCCCGCCGCCACCAGCGCGCCCTGCGGAGCCCGCGCGGGAGGAGGCGGGCTCGACGCATTTCCTTCCCTTTGCCCCATATCTAAACTTGAACGCCCTCGCCCCAGCATGCCCCAAGACTGGACATCTCCAAGGAGGACATGCCGGAGATACTTCACGAACAGGTTTTGTGGCGGAATAGGCGGGCAGGAGCTGCCTACAGGAACAAAGACTCCCGGGGTGCTAGAGCTGTGCCTGGGTTACCTTGAACCCAGGCAGCTCCGGCCAGACCCTGGCCGGCCGGATTCGTCTCTGCCCTGTCCGCGAGTGAGCCGCGGGAGAGGGCCAGGCAGACTGCATCACTGGGGGCGCCTGGCTTCGCGGCGGAGGCCGGAGCCCTTCCGAGATGCACCAGGAGGCGGCGGCTGGGACCCACCCAGGGTCCACTCCCCTCTTTTGTGCTGCACGTTCCGTATGGACCTTGGAGCTTAGAAATAACGAGTGCTTTTTGGGCTTTGGAACCAGCAGAATTCTTTTTTCCACTTTCTCTTTCGCTTCTTAAAACGGTCTCATGACGCTGGCAAAGTGATTGTTTGCCAATTAGGGACGCTCCCAAATTTACGCAAGAGGAAATAGAGTCTTGCCCAAGGTGACAAACTCAGAAGAGACCAGAATTTTGTTGGTCCCTAGAAACTTCATACCAGTTGTAATTCTTACGATGCCTATGTCGTTAAGGGAGGAGTTGCCTCCCTTTTACAGCCCCCTCAAAACGCTGTTTATTGTGAAACTTAGAGATCTAACAGCATGATGTTAAGAAAAGGGAGGTGTTCACGCCGATCAAAGTTAAACTGGATACCAGAATGATTTAATTTGATAATCAAAATACCAGGGATGTCAATTAACATTTTAGAATTAATCTTGGAGTACTGTATGCCCAGAGCTACGCTAACTAGTAAATTACTTGAAAACAAGACTCCGGGATTTAAAATGTACTTTAGTCGATACCCTTAACTAAACTGAAGAGAGTGCAATCATAGTAAAGGAGGAATTAGAAACACTCCTAACAGAATGACTCTGCCATATTACATGTACCTGGTCATTGGTCAAGTGAGACTAAACAGAACATGGTAAGCTTACTAGTCAGTTGGACTGAGGTTACAATACTGCCCTGCAGCCAGTTATGTTTCTGAGCATGGGTGTCCTCTAGAAAAGATAGAACAACACATTTATTTCAAGGGTGTTTTAAAGATTACATATGATCATGTATATTGAGACCGTCTTGCACCTGGCACAGAGCAAATGTTCAGTGCTAGCTCTTGGCTCTACTGTCCACTCCCTGTAACTAGTTCATACCCTTAGAAATTAATTTTAAGGATCCTGAATAAAACAGAAAGCTGAGTTATAAAATTGCTGTTCCCAGAATAATTTTGTTCATGTAGTCATCATATAGAGTATCTATTTTAGGCATCATTATTCAGTATGTTATTTTTGTTTCATGTTTTTTTTTTATTTTTTATTTTTTATTCATTTTAGAGAGGAGACACAGAGTGAGAGAGAGAGAGAGAGAGAAAGGGGGGAGGAGCTGGAAGCTCAACTCCCATATGTGCCTTGACCAGACCAGTGCAGGGTTTTGAACTGGCGACCTCAGTGTTCCCAGGTCGACGCTTTATCCACTGCACCACCACAGGTCAGGCTTTGTTTCATGTTTTTATATGTTCATTTTTAGTTCCCTTTTATACCACTCATCCCAGTTTTAAAAGTCACTTATTTTGAAATGTATGAAATTGCTGTATACTCGTAATAATTTTATAAATTATCCCCAATGTACATGCAAAGTCAAACCACCATCATAAATAAACTATTGGCCTTTACAGTGCTTTCATTTTCAGAAGAGAAGGGGAGAAAAACCCAGAATATACTTAGGGGCCCAGGTTTTTAAAAAGTTAGGCCCAGCCAACTTATTTCTTGCTCTCTGCATTTTTACCTCTTCTGTGAAGCCTTCCCAGACCCCTTCCTCTGTAGTTATGCTCACATCACAGGACAATAATTATCTATTAAAATGCCTTTTATTTTTAATTAGGCCTTGGACCTTGTTTACATCTTTATATAGCCAGGACCGGGCAGTCCAGAGGCATACATTAGCCAGGACCGGGCAGTCCAGAGGCGTACATTAGCCAGGACCGGGCAGTCCAGAGGTGTACATTAGCCAGGACCGGGCAGTCCAGAGGCGTACATTAGCCAGGACCGGGCAGTTCAGAGGCGTACATTAGCCAGGACCGGGCAGTCCAGAGGCGTACATTAGCCAGGACCGGGCAGTCCAGAGGCGTACATTAGCCAGGACCGGGCAGTCCAGAGGCGTACATTAGCCAGGACCGGGCAGTCCAGAGGTGTACATTAGCCAGGACCGGGCAGTCCAGAGGCGTACATTAGCCAGGACCGGGCAGTTCAGAGGCGTACATTAGCCAGGACTGGGCAGTCCAGAGGCGTACATAGTAGCACCTCGGTAAATACTAGATTAAAGGGTGCATAGGATATCCTGTTATGAAACTTGTCATTCTCTATGGTTAGAATGATGAATGGTAGAGTTAATATTAGGGTTTAATAAACTAATATTAATAAACTATTTTTTTAGAATTAATAAACTTTTTTTAGAAAAATATTAGATTTACAGAGAAATTGAGCAGGTGGAATGGAGCTTTCATCTACTGTACCCTCCATGCCACCTCACACACTTTCCCTTATTAGTGACACGTTCCATTACCGTGCTACATTTTTTATCATGTGAACTAATGATGATGCGTTATTAACTGAAGTCCATACTTTATTCATATTTTCTTAGTTTTACCCCAATGTCTTTTTACTGCTACAGGATCCAAACATCACACGTAGAAGTCGTGTCCGTAAGGTTCCTCTTGGCTGTGACAGTTTCTCAGTAGTTTTGACGTCCATGACAGTTTTGTGGGTTGCTGGTCAAATATTTTGTAGGATGCTTTCCTATTGGAATTTGTCTGATGTTTTTCTCATGGTTATACTGAGGTTATGGGGTTTGGAGGTTATACTGAGGTTATGGGGTGTGAAGAAGATCACAGAGGTAAATCGCCATTTTTATCACTTAATGTCAAGGTTATATACTATCAACATGGTTTATAACTGTTGGTGTTGACCTTGATCACCTAGTAATGTTTGTCATATCTGTCCATTGTAAAAAGCCAACTGTCTTAGTTTTATTGTGAAAATAGTTTTGATCTTTTGATACTCCTGAAAGAGTCTTTGGGACCCCCGGAGGTCCACATTTTGAAAACCGCACAGCTAGTTTCCAAACTAGAATGCTGGAAGTCATCTTAGTCATTCCTTTCTTCTATTTTCTGAGCTCCATCTTACTTGCTGAGTAAGATAATGTGCTAAGCTCTACTCGCAGCTTTTACATTGTATGAATTCCTATAATCTTCCACCAACATTATGAGATAGGTGCTATTACTGTCATTCCTCCTTTACAGTTAAGGAAACTGAGGCACAAATATAATATGCCCAAGATTCATAGTGGAGTCTGACTGGGGCACCCCTGTGCTGTGCTGTCTCCCGTTATTACCACCACATCATTTCCAAATGAATCCTGTTTTTTCCTCTGCCTTAGTTTAGGACTCCAATCTTTTTTCCATGAGTGCAGTAATCTCCTAACTGGTTTTCCTGATATGTGTTGCCCTCTCTAATCTGCCTTCCAGTGTATTGTCAAAGCTCAGTAGAAATTCTAAAGCACAGATCTCCCACACTGCCACTGCCTTGCTATGGATCACCTTGGGTTAAAGGCCAAACCCTGTAACACACAAAGGCTCATGTACCCAGGAAGTTCAACTGCATGCAGTTTTCTACACATCTGTCCTACTCACTTGTACTTTGTACCTGCATCTCTCATTCTGCCCCCGGCTAACTCCCATATAGCCATTAATACTCAAATAAACACCACCATCTCAAGAAAGCTGCCCTGTCCTGAGATAGGTCTCTTCTTTATACTCCTACTTCCCCTGCTGCTCCCCTCCCCCCACCATGGGTGCCTCTACCACTGCCCTTACCAGGATATGGGGAGCTTCCAGGGCTGGGGCTGTCTCTTTGATTGCTGGCCAGGACCTGGCTGACCAGAGCTCTCTTTGTGGGATGAATGTAGCATGAGCAGAGGTGTGCTAACTGGGAGTGGCCCTTATAACCAGACTTTACATGTTCATTATATTAAAGTCAAGGGGAACACTTCCTTGAAAGAGCTTTGTAGCCGGCCCATTGGAAAACCCAGCAGTGTCTCAGCTGAGTGCCTCCATCTAGGGTCAGAGCAGTTCCTGGCCTCCGGAACTCAAGGAGTCTAGGCAGAGAGGGCCTGGCTCTGCCAGAGCTGCTCATGACCACCACTGCAGGAAAGGTAGGGGTGGTGGCTTCAGAGGAAGGCATCTTAGGTGTGAGAACTAGAGCATACCCTAGACATGGTTGGCCCAGCTCCCTGAGGGTTTGTGATTCAACACAGTGTGGAGAAAGAACAGGGATAAACCGGGCAGTTATGGAATGCCAGAAGCTCTGGGTAGAGGTTGAAAAGGTAGGAAGGTACATGGATCAGCCTGCTCTGGGCCAGGCACTGTGCTTTTTAACTGGGGGATATGGCAGTGAACAAGAAATGGGCCCTGTTCACAAGACCTTACATTCTATGGAGATAGAGGACAGAGAATAAATGTGTAACAAATAACTGTCATTAAACACTATGGAAAAGGTAAAATAAGATAATTTGATAGAGGGGGCTACTTTAGCTGTAGTGGGTAGGGAGGGATCTGGGAAAGACTCAGAGGAACTGATATTTATTTTATCTTAAGGTGAAGCAGACGTCCTGCTTTTGGCGGGACAGTCCCGATTTTTAACAATTTGTCCTGCGTCCCGTGGCATTTTAAAAAAGTCCCGATTTAAAAAAATATATTACAATACCATTTTTGCATTCTATGAAATTTTCTTTTTTGCCCCATATAGACCAAATTTTTAATCAAGAGCCCCCCCGTCAATGGTGTCCTGCTTTACAAATTTTAAAATCTGGTCACCTTAGTTTATCTGTATAGTTCATTTAGTAATCTGTCACACACTAGGACACAATAGTGAAGCAAATAAAAATTCCTGTTCCCTCAGAGCTTAATTCTAGTGGGAGGGGCATAAAAACCAAATAAATGTATGTCAGTAATAAGAAGGAAGAGGAAAAATAAAAGCAGCATAGAGATGTGGTGGGCAGTGCTGTCCTAGTTAGGTGTTTCCTGTCCTAGACAGGTGTTCTCTGGTGTGATGTGCAAGCAGAGAACAGTGCAATGGGAGAACAAGCCACGCAGAGAGGGAGGAAGAACATTCCAGGCAGGGGAACAGTAAGTCCAGAGGACCTTGGCGTATTTAATGAACAACAAGAACGTCAGTATAGCTGGAATGTAGTGAACAAGGGAGAGAGTAAGAGGAGCAGGAGGGAGCATCTTAAATGAGCATTGTGTTGGCAGTGTGGAGAACATAGTCCAGCAGGGAGAGCGGTTAGTAGACTAGTGCGATCCAGGTGAAAGATAATGGTGGCCTGGAACAGGATGGGGTGCCAGGGTTGATGAGAAATGGCTGCATTCAAGATATATGTTGAAATTAGTACTGAAAGTATGTGCTGATGGATTAGATGTACAGGACAGAGAACTCAAAGATGAGCAACTAGATGAAGGGTTGTCACTGACTGGAATGGGTAAGATAAAGGGAGGAAAGGCTTTATTTAAAGCAGTATAAAATCGAGTTGTTTATGGAGATTTCAAATATTAAAGTATTCCCTCTACGTTTTATTATGAAAACTTAAAATGTTCAGCAAATGGAAGGCACTTAACAATAAACACGCATATACCTACCACCTAATTCCATCGACATTTTGCTCTGCTTACTTTATCACAGATCTCCCTATATATCCATTCCTCTTCCACCCTATTTTCTGATGCATTACCAAAAATATTTGGAGATATTAGTACACTTACCCCTAAATACTTTATCTTGCATTAGCATTAACAAATTTCAATACTTATTTAGATAAAATATGTCTTAAATATATTAATGGATATACTGTGTAATGCAAACTCCTGTCAAGTTGTAGAGCATTATATCACTCCCTGGAAGTTTTCTTTCCCTGTTAATCCCCACTTCTACCTTCCTGGAGGCAACCACTGTTTTGACTTTTTTCTCACTATAGATTGATTTTACTAGTTCTATACTAGAGAATTGATATACATAGATTCTATACATATATATATATATGAAATCATATATATATATACACACACTTTTGAGTCTTGCTTTATTCTCTTAATATAGTGTTTTTGATTTTCACTGATGCTGTTGCATGTATTAGTACTTTGTTCCTTTTTATTTTTGAGTAGTATTCCATTGTATAATTATGACATAGTCTGTTACTTTTTAGTTTTTAACTTTTATAAATAAAGGTTCTATGAACATTCTTGTATGTCCCCAAACATATTCATTTCTTTGGGGTATATACCTAAGAGTGGACTTGCCGGGCTATAGACTAGGTATAGGTTCACCAACAAAAGAATAGGTAAATACATTGTGGTATAGTTGTGTTATGGAGTACTGTGCTGTAGGTAAAATGAAGTGGAGCCGTGTATATCAATATGAATAAATTTCAGAAACAATATTTAGGGGGGGGAAACAAACTTTAGATCAAGAAATTCAGTATGGCCTGACCTGTGGTGGCGCAGTGGATAAAGCGACGACCTGGGAACACTGAGGTCGCCAGTTCAAAACCCTGCACTGGTCTGGTCAAGGCACATATGGGAGTTGATGCTTCCAGCTCCTCCCTCCCCCTTTCTCTCTCTCTCTCTCTCACTCTCTGTCTTCTCTCTAAAAAATGAATAAAAAGAAATTTAAAAGAAAAGAAATTCAGTATGATGTAATTTATATAAAGTTTGAAATCATGTGAAGCACATATTATACATACTTATGGATACTTGTGTAGTAACAGCATAAAAGCATGCTTTGCAAAAATAATTTCAGGATCATGGTATCTTAGGGTGAGGGAAGAGGAGATGAATGGGATTTGAGGATTCACAATTGGCTTCAACTATATGGATAAAGTTGTATTTCTTTAAAAGCATCTGAAACAAATAGAGTAAAATGTTAAGGTTCTATAAAGTTGGGGGGTAGTTACATGTTCATTATATTAATCGCTGAAGTTTTTGGTTCTCTGATTGCAAACTTGCTGAAGGAGCTTCTGAAGTATTCATTTACTCACTTTGCCCCTACCTCCCACTTTTGTAGGTAATTGAGACTATGCTGAACCTCCTCTTCTCAGACTCACTCTCATGGCTGCCACAGTTCCAAAGAGGCTCCTTAGACACCCCACGGAGGAAGTCGGGCAGATAGCACCACTGACCTGCTCGGGTCAGTGCAGCCTAGCAGATGGCTCTCCAGCCTTCCTTCCCCACCTAGTTCCTAAACTTTGGTCTGTGACCTACATCAGGTTCTCCCTTAAATACCAGTTCTAAACCACTCTTCAAGTTGAGCTATATTTAAAAATGTGTTCAGTTCCATTTTGTTTTTTTTCTCCAAGGACACTAACTTTACATTTGTGCAGTTTTCTTTTTCTTGTCTTCTATATCACTTATTATTCCTTCTCTAATGATTTTTATTCATTGTTGTTTTATCTTCCTCACTTTTATTTCTATTCTTTATGTTTTCCAGAATCCCTTACAGTGAGTGGTGTCTCCTCTCTCTTGTGTTTCTTGTAATTTATTTTCTGAAATGTTTCTGTATTTTTCTTATACTTATTTTCTACATGCACCCAGTTGTTCTGTGTCCAGTTGTCACCTTCTGCTGCCTGATCATCCTTTACTTGAGTTCTTTATTTCTGCTTTGTCAGCTTCCTGCACAGCTGCCACTGCCTCATAATATTTTTAAAAATTTAAAATAGGATGTTGTAATGCTGGCGGCCGGGGCCAAACAGGTTTACGTTGGATTTGGGCAAACCATAGAGGAGTTGTGGAGCCAGAAAGTGATGGGTCATTCCCGTTTATTAGAGTCTCGCAACGGCCAGCTCGGGAGCAGACAGGCAGGGAAAACCTCTTCTCATGGCAGCAGGCCAGTGGTCAGGAAAACCACCCCTCGTGATGGCGGGCCAGAGATCGTGCAGAGGGAAAGTACCCATGGCTTTATATAGGCTACACATGTGTGGCTTTGTGCCATGTGCTCATGTACTAATCATGCAAAGTGCTTGCAGCTGGAAAACAAGCAAGCAAGCCTAACCACAGCTGTTTTCCCTACAAGTCCTTAGGCATTCAGCGTCTTCCACAATCTGGCCTTGGTTTTACTCCCCTCTCTTAGGTGTGACCACTGCTCCAGCCAAACTAATCTACCAGCATCCCACAACAGCAGCGCCCCCTTCAGAGGCCTCTGTATAGAAGTCCTGTTTCTGGTCACGCAACATATATTTCTTCCTCTTCCACTCTCTCTTCTGGTATCAGAACCTACCCACCGCCCACCAACAGGAATAGGTTTTTACAGCCTAGCTTGTCAATCACAGTGCCCCTTCTCTGGCACCAGTTTCAGGGAAAGCTAAGTGGTTCAAGCAGGGTCAAAGTTCCTCCCCAAGTCTTCCTTCCATTAGAGCTAGCTCAGAAGTCTGCCTCTTTCCTTTATGGTCACCATGACAAAGAATGTTCATCTGGAGGAACACCCCACCTGTAAAATTAAAGGAGATGGCGACACAGAGAACAGAGGGAGAGAGGTTCCTTGTTTAATCTCTGGATTCACCCTAGGTTCCTAGTAATATAAGCCAGTCCCTCATAGTTTAGCTCAAGAAACTGACTCAATTTTGTCATGTACAACAGAGTATTGTAACATATACTACATGGTAATTGTAATTTCCTATTTTTCTGTATCCCCCACTGAAAGCCCTTTCCTGCAGGACCCACACTGGTTCACCAGTGGGTACCTAGCATTGTGCCTGGCCAGTATTAGTCAATAAATACTCAGTTGAAACTACATTTCTGCCTTTTCTAATTCTTCCCATCACTGATGGTCTTAGACCCCAAGACCTTCATGAAGCCTTCCACATCACATGAGAGAAGCTGTGTACAATGTCTAGAACTATATTTGGCACAAAGCAGGCTGTCATCAGAGCTGCCCTTTTCTTGGCCCTGGTTACTTTTATTTAATCAAATGGCATCTACTCATATTGTCTTATCTTATAGTATTTGCATTTCTCTTTTAAGTTTACAAATGTGATTATAAATGCCAGGAAGCAAGGACCTAGCACTGTGCCTCATACAAAAGAATCTGCAATTGTTGAACGAACAGCTGGATACGCAGTGACTAATACTTTCGAGATGAGATGGAGATGGGTAGTCCATTATTGGTTTTGGGAGTCCTTATATTAAGTGAGTTATGGGGTTGATAGGTCCCTGAAAAAAGCTGAATCACACCTTTGCAGAATGTTTTTGTTTTGTTGTTGTTGTTGTTTTGTGACAGAGACAGAGAGAGGAACAGGAACAGACAGACAGGAAGAGAGATGAGAAGCATCAAGCCTTTGTTGCGGCACCTTAGTTGTTCGTTGATTGCTTTCTCATATGTGCCTTGACTGGGGGGCTACAGCAGAATGAGCTTGCTCTAGACACTAACCTTGGGCTCAAGCCAGTGCCCATGGGGTCATGTCTATGATCCCATGCTCAAGCCAGTGACCATGTGCTCAAGCCAATGACCTTGGGCTCAAGCTGGTGAGCCCGCACTCAAGCCAGATGAGCCCCTGCTCAGGCCGGTGACATCGGGGTTTCTAACCTGGGTCCTCTGCATCCCAGTCTGACACTCTATTCACTGCAACACCACCTAGTTAAGCTGACTGATTTTTCAAAATCTAATTAAGCCAAAACAACTGACCACAGCTGAGAAATAGCTGTATTATCTCCTGTGTCCAAATATGTTATTACTTGGTAAAGGCTGTTAACTTGTCCAGGCTGAATAACTGGAATGAGAAATAAGGCATGAGGAGAAATAAGGCATGAGGAGGACAAATCAGAGTTTATAATGTCTCTGGTCCTGATAAGGGAAAACTTGAGTGTTGTCAAGAGAAAAGGCCAGAAGCTCTAGGTCCTGAACTATGTTTTATACCTCTCACATCAGCCTCACACTTCTTTGGCTGTGTCTTCCATATGTAATTAGTAAAAGACTGATTGATTCAATCTGTCTGATAGTGTAAGCTCCAGAGGGCCAGGGATTTAGTCTATATTGTTCAATGCTCAGTCTCCCAGTATCTAAAACAGTACCTGGCACTTATGTATGGGGCCTGCATACATATTAATTCAATGCACATCGCTATAATACTGGACACAGCTTAGTTACCTTTCATGTATCTTGCTAAAGTATCTATATTTAAATTCCCTTTTTTGATGCAGATGTTAAAAGAACATTTTCAAGTCCAGATTCCATGATATCATTGGCCTTTGTGTCTTATTCACTAAGTAAGGTATCCATAGTACTTAAAACACTAGACACTGCCAAAAGTTATTGAATAATGATTAGTTAAGTTTAAGTTGAGCAAACAAATGGAAATGAGATTTAGTAAGAATGCTATGCTATATTTGCTTTAACACCTTTAGTGTTTGTAAAAGTGCTGTCACAAATATCCCCTCACTTGAATCTTGCAACAACCCTATGAAGTTTATTTCGTCAGGACTACCCTTGACAACAGAATAACACAAACCTACATTTTACCAGCAATAAAGAAGTGCAATGAAAAACCATTTTTAAACCATCAAATAGGCAAAAAATTATAGAGCTAATGTTTTGTGCTGGCAAGAGGGTGAGAAAATGGTCATTTGTACATTGCTTCTGTAAATTCATATTTACATTTTACATTCTGGGAATGCAGCCTCCTGGCTATTAAAATGAAAAATATGGAGATTACATTCAGTGATGTCATCTTTGTTCATTTATCCTGGATAAATCCCAATTTATAGGTTATATGTTCAAGCAAGTTTACTGCAGCTTTATTATAATTGCAAAATCCTAAAAACAATTTGAATTTCTGTGACGAAGTGTTGAATAAATTATGGTTTGTAATACAGGATATGTTGTGCAATAAAAAAATTAGTTAGGATTACATGTATGGACTTGGAAAGCTGTCTGTGAATATATCATGTGAACATAGTGACAAAAGTTGCAGAGTAATATTGATGGAATGATTTTACTTTTTTTTTTTTACAGGGACAGAGAGAGAGTCAGAGAGAGGGATAGACAGACAGGAATGGAGAGAAATGAGAAGCATCAATCATTAGTTTTTCATTGCCGTCGCAACACCTTAGTTGTTCATTGACTGCTTTCTCATATGTGCCTGGACCGCGGGCCTTCAGCAGACCAAGCCACCCCTTGCTGGAGCCAGCGACCTTGGGTCCAAGCTGATGAGCTTTTGCTCAAGCCAGATGGGCCCGCGCTCAAGCTGGTGAGCTCGGGGTCTCAAACCTGGGTCTTCCTCATCCCAGTCCGACGCTCCATCTACTGTGCCACCGCCTGGTCAGGCAATAGTGTGATTTTTTTAAGTGAAAATTTTTTGACAGAATGGATTTGAGAGATGGACAAATGGGTTATAATCTAGTTTCTATCCTTTAACAGTTGTAAGAGGTTTGGTAAATTACTTAAGCTCTGTCTTCATCTGTCAAAGGGGAAATATGTACTTCAGGGTGTTTGATTAAAGGAAGTAGATAGAGTACACAAAGTATGTAGCACTTGGTAATCCTTCTATGAATGTTTGGTATTATTTTATTCCACACAAGCAATTCGGAGTAGAATATTAAAACACACTCAAAATGTGTTGGCTCTGCTGGTGGTGTGTGTTAAATTACCCTGATATTCTCCCTTTGGCACTGGCCTATCAAAGAGGTGGATTAGAGTCTTTCCAGAAAAAAAAACAAACCAAAAACCCAGGAGTAATCTGTGTTTCCTTCTTAATCTTTATAGAGACAAAGTAAGAATTGATATATAATGTTGTCTTGGCCCTCTGGGGGTTCCATGGTACCTCAGTCATAAGTAACCCAAATGAAAAGTAGGAAGGAAGGAAGAGGGTATCTGAATAGCCACAACAGAGGTTTGAATAACCCACTTTTGCCAGGTTATTTTTATTTAGACAAACCAAACAAGCTTTTCCAGCCCAGGTACATTAGTGAGGATGCTAATGGCATGCCCCCTGAAAGCAGCCATGACAGCCAGCCTCGTCCAGGCCTGGGTTCATGGAGGACTAAAACACAGCATTCAGGAAGCCAGATGGCTGGGGCGAGGGCCCGTTTTCACAACGAGTAACTGATCTTCATGACAATGCTAAATTATTACAGAGATACTAATTCATGCTTGATATAATCTTTACAAGGCCCCTAGTTAGAGTGTGATATAATTCAGAAAATCTTTACATGTGTGCACATATATGATTATGATTATGGAGAAAGAAGTGGCAGGATACTGTTTTAGCTTATAGAACTTAATTAACCAGAGATAATTAAGCTATTCAGTTTTGCTGCTGAAAAAGTGAGTTTTATTTTTTTAATTTTTATTTTTTTACAGAGACAGAGAGAGTCAGTGAGAGGGATAGATAGGGACAGAGACAGGAACAGAGAGAGATGAGAAGCATTAATCATCAGTTTTTCGTTTTGACACCTTAGTTCATTGATTGCTTTCTCATTTGTGCCTTGACCACGGGCCTTCAGCAGATCGAGTAACCCCTTGCTCAAGCCAGTGACCTTGGACTCAAGCCAGTGACCTTGGACTCTAGCTGGTGAGCTTTTGCTCAAACCAGATGAGCCTGCTCTCAAACTGGCGACCTCGGGGTCTCGAACCTGGGTCTTCCGCCTACCAGTCCGATGCCCTATCCACTGCGCCACTGCCTGGTCAGGCTAAAAGTGAGTTTTATTTTTGATTTAGTGCCAGAATATAACAGAAATATTTATTCTAGGAGGCAAAGATAGAGTAGCTGCCTATAGTTAGAAATATGCATAGCCAAGTATGATAGACATTAGGAATTGTTCCAAAAGGATTATAGCCTGGAACAGTAGAATGATTTTCTACAAGTACATTATTTGATTTTTGACTAAAATAAAGTCAACAACCAATAATCCAAAATCCTTGGGGTCTGGTGAGTTTTGAAATTCAGACCTTTTCAGATTTCTTGAAAGGCGGTATGTATGCATAGTGTGTATAATGTAACAATTCCAGCATATGCCCTGACCAAGGATTGAACCAGAAACCTCTGCTCTTCAGGAAGATGCTCTAACCAACCGAGCTATCTGACCAGGGCAGTATGAATGTATTTTAATACCACTGAAGTATATACCTAAAAATGGTTTTGATAGTAAATTTTTGTTGTATATGTTACTATAATTTAAAAAATTTATCCACACAAAATCTTTAAAAAAACCCACTTCATAAATTTTCCCACTCAAGACATAACACAAGAGCATTAATATCTAGGTAGAATATTCCATTAATGTCAGCTTTATACTTTTATCCAATAAACTTTTGGCATAAGGTGGTCTTCTTATTAGTGATCTGAAGTCCTTCAATCTTTATTAGCAGATTCAGTTTCAAACATCACTATAAGCCAAAGTCCATGCCAAGCATTTTTTTTTTAACACAGAATTCCATTTTATTTCTTTTTATTTATTCATTTTAGGGAGGAGACACAGAGTGGGAGAGAGAGAGAGAGAGAGAGAAAGGGAGGAGGAGCTACAAGCATCAACTCCCATATGTGCCTTGACCAGACCAGTGCAGGGTTTTGAACTGGCGACCTCAGTGTTCCCAGGTCGACGCTTTATCCACTGGGCCATTGCAGGTCAGGCCAAGCCAAGCATTTTTAAAAATAAACTTTTAATTTTGAAATAATCTTAGATTTACAGAAAAGTTGCAAAGATAGTACAGAGTTCTCATATATCCTCCACCCATCTTCCATTAATGTTAAATAACCGTGGTACATTTGTCAAAACTAAGACATTAACAAACATGTATTCTGTTAACTAAAGTTCACACTTGATTTCATCAGTTTTTTCATTAATGGCATTTTTTCCAGTTTTAGGATCCAACCCAGGACACTCTATTGCATTTAATCATCCTCTCTCCTTAGTTTTCAGAAGTTGCTCAGTCTTTCCTTATTTTTCATGACCTTGCAACTTTTGAGATCTGGTATTTTTATAAAATACAGTGTGTCCATAAAGTCATGGTGCACTTTTGACCAGTCACAGAAAAGCAACAAAAGACTAAATCTGCACCAAATAAAAGGAAAACCCTCCCAGTTTCTGTAGGATGATGTGGCAGCATGTGCGCATGCACAGATGATGATGTAACACCATGTATACAGCGGAGCAACCCACGGCCATGCCAGTCGAGATGTGGACGGTACAGAGGAAAGTTCAGTGTGTTCTGTGGCTCGCTAAATTCGAATCCGTGACCAAAACGCAACGTGAATATCGGTGCATTTATAATGAAGCGCCACCACATAGGAATAACATTACTCGTTGGGATAAGCAGTTGAAGGAAACGGGCAGTTTGGTGGAGAACCCCGTCTGGTAGGCTATCAGTCAGTGATGAGTTTGTAGAGGCTATAGGGGATAGTTACCTAAGGAGCCCTAAAAAATATGTGCGTACCTGTGCTTGACAATTACACCTAAGCAAGACTACAGTTCATAAGGTGTTAAATAAATGTTTCTGTTTTACGGGGTACAAATTGCGTGCTGTTGCACGCTATCAAACTGGCGGATAGACCCACACGATGTGCGTTTACTACAGATATGCTTCATGAGATCAACAATGATGCAAGATTTTTGCAGAAGATTGTGTTTAACAATGAGGCGACCTTCCATATCTGTAGACATGTTCATCGCCATAATGTCCGAATATGGGCTGCTGAACATCCTCATGTCTACGTTGAGTACAAACATAACACCCCTAAAGTGAACGTGTGGTGTGGCCTGATGCATGATAAGGTGATAAGCCCATTTATTTTCTCGGAGCAGTCTGTGATGGCAAACACCTATCTTGACATGTTGGAATTGTATGCAGTGCCACAATTTCCAGAAGGTGTCATCTTTCAACAGGACGCGCTCCTCCACACTACGTCAATTTCCATTGTTCATGAGTTTCTGGATAGAACATTCCCCCGGCGGTGGATAGGCAGGGGTTCTGTCAAGCCATGGCCACCACGATCCCCGGATCTGATGCCCCTAGACTTTTACTTTTGGGGTTATGTGATGTAACGTGTACATTGAACGTATCAACGACATTAATCACTTAAAACAGAGAATCACAGACGTTATTCATTCTGTTACACCAGACGTCCTTACCCGTGTGTGGCAAGAACTTCACTATTGTTTGGATGTGTGTAGGGCAACAAATGGAGCCCACATCGAACTGCACTGAATAGGTATGAAACTGGGAGAGTTTTTCTTTTATTTGGTGCAGATTTCACATTTCTATCGTCTTTTGTTGCTTTCCTGTGACTGGTCAAAAGTGCACCATGACTTTACGGACACACTGTACCTGTCCCTCAATTTGAGTTTGCCTGGTTTTCCTCCTGATTAGTGTATGGTTCTGCATCATATCAGTGCCAAACACTTTTTTATAGATTTTATTTATTGATTTTATGGGGTGGGGGGGACAAGAAGTATCAACTCATAGTTGATTCTTTTAGTTGTTCATTGATTGCTTGTTGTATGTGCCTTGACCTGGCAAGGTCAGGGTGGAAGAACATAACCTTTGAAAGAAAAACTAATGTTTTGCACATAAAGCTGCCTTGTTTATGTGAAAGGATTATTGTATGACCTTATTTTGACATTAAAATTTCAAACTGAACTGAAAATGGGGGAGGTAATGTTCCCGGACGTTGCTGCTTTGTGTGCTAGATTGTTGTGACCAAGATCAGAGAGAGGTGCATGTTGGGAGAATCTTTTAAAATAATGAGTCTGTAACTTTGTTTTCACAACCATATTTACAAAAAAAAAGAGATTTAAAATTCATTATAAGGTATGTTTATCTTATTATTTTATTTTTTATTTTTTTGTGACAGACAGAAAGAGGGTGTGAAGCCAGTAGCCAGGGCCACCATCACAGCCGCCTGGCCCATGCAGGTTCGCATTAGATTCGGACAGTTGGTAATGAAACACAGTAGCCAAGAACTGGTGAGCCATCAGTTTCAATCCTAGCTTGCACCCGGCAGGCAAGTAAAAACACACACTGGGCTCCAAAACCCACTCATTCAGTGCTCACAAGGCTACTGACTTATCCGAGTTTCCTAGAATTAAAGGTTTCTAGCTCACCAGACTTATTCACCTCTGTTTCCCATCTCCTACTCTCTGCACAAACTGGCTTCTTCCTCAGCACTCCGCCATCTTGGCTGCTTCTCTTCTCCTCCACGTGGCCTTAATCTGCTCTCCTCTCTAATGCTAACCTCAGGAACCGAGAGAGAGCAAGCTCCCAACCTGCCCCCCTTTATAGTGTAGAAATACAAACCTTTAATCCAGTCTACAAACAAGGAAGTCTCTGATACAAAGTCACTTATCTGAGGCATAATGGGAGGATTCCTCATGAGAGTGCACCACCCCACATCATCCAATCAGTCAAGGGTGTGGGGAAAAGCTTACTCTTAAAACTAAGCCTTAGGCTATACCAACCTGGCCTGCCCACAGCCTGTCCCCCAACACACATTAATATCAACGGACTTGCATGTGGGCAGCTCCATCTTTAACAAAGTGAGCATAATATATTTTATCTGCCCAACAGAGGGACAGGTTGGGACAGACAGGAAGGGAGATAAATGAGAGCATCAAACCTTCATTGCGGTACCTTCATTGATTGCTTTCTCATATGTGCCTTGACTGGGAGCTACAGCAGAGTGTGTGACCCCTTCCTCAAGCCAGTGACCTTGGATTCAAGCCAGTGACCTTGGGCTTTAAGGCAGCAACTATGGGGTCATGTCTATGATCCCATGCTGAAGCCAGCGGCCATGGGGTCATGTTTATGATCCCACGCTCAAGCCAGCGACCTTGGGGTTTTGAACCTGGGTCCTCTGTGTCCCAGTCTGATGCTCTATCCACTGTGCCACCGTCTGGTCAGGATATTTTTTTCTCTCTTTCAGTTAGTACATGATATGCTGTTTTTCTGTAGCCTGTTCAGCATATGACTAAGTCATGCTTCTGTTAATGACAAAGCTAGTTACAAGGACAAGGGTTCCGTGTCTGTTTCTTTTGTAAAATTGGAACCATCAACTGGTGACCTCTTAGGGAGCAAAACCAGGATATCTAGGTATTAATGTAATGTGCCCAGAAGTTGACATGAACAAAATTTGAAAGCATGGCCACTCCCATTTTATGAACCATTCACATGACAAATGTTCTATTTTGCTATAACTGTTTTCAAAATTGGAGAATAGTATAGTACGCCAGCCTACTGAGAACTACCAGTGTTGTGTGGAAGAAACCTACTGAAGACACAAACTTGTATCAAGAGGAAGAGGGGGAGGTCTGCCAAGGGAGGTGAAGAAGACCTCCTGAATTTTCTTCTCCCTCAGCTGTTATTGATCAGAAGCAGAACAGAGGTAACAGGATTACAAGGGAGGGAGGCCAGGTGATAAGGGGAAAGAATGACTAATGGCCATTTTGCTGACATGGAGAAAGGGCTAATTTGGGCTAGTACATTCCTTTTCTTTTGCTAACTAACAAGCACAAAGGAAGGGGCAATCTAGAACCTCTAGGCTAATTTTCTAAAGCCAGTTCACATGCATTCCTCTGTGTCTGCACAAAGGTCACTCATTTATACAGTTTCTTGGTGTTTGCATCCAAGAGCCATTCACTCAGGGCTCTAAACTAAAGTTCCCCAATTCAAGGTATAGAGGGTTCAAGGTTAGAGGGGTGATTAAAAGCTGGCTTTAATGAGACAACGAAGAGTTGTTTAACATACACATGAGAGCACTACATGCTTTTATACCTTGGTGTTTAATCTCTAGCACTTGCTCCTCATAGTACATTCTGGAATATTTTTAAAAGACTATGTATTTCACTAATAGTGGTCTTAGTAAAAATTGTTCTTGGGGAAAAAAAGGTATGACTAGTATGATTGAGGAACTGCATTTTAGGCTTCTCCACTTCCAGCGAAGGAGAAAGAAGACCGGGTTCTGTTCAATAGAATTCCTAACAGTATTGCCTCCTGACACCCCTCTCTGACACCTGCCCAGAGACCAGGGATTTTTAACATTAGCTGTCTAGAAATCACCCTGGAGCTTCTTGCAGAAGCCAGATTCCCATGCCATCCTCTGACATTCTGATTCAGTAGGTAGGTAATAGAACTGAGGAATTGGAAATTGTAAGGCCAGTAGCCGTGGCCACCATCACAGCTACCTGGCTCGTGCAGGTTCACATTTGATTTGGACAGATGGTAATGAAATAACAGAGCCAAGAACTGGTGGGCCATTTCCTTTAATCCTAGCTCACGCTCAGTGGGCGAGAAATACACAGTGGGAAAACACTTCCCTTTCCATTCAGGGCTCCCAAAGCCACTGACTCATCTGAGTATTCCTAGAATCAAAGGCTTGTACCTCACCAGCCTTATTTACCTTTGTTCCCCATCTCCTTCTCTCTGCACAAACTGCACGAACTGGCTTCTCCTTCAGCACTCAGTTATCTTGGCTGCCTCTACTCTGTAATGCGATGACAGGATCTGAGAGAGAGAGCACCTGGTCTGCCCCATTTTATAGTGTAGAAATTAAAGCCTTTAAGCCAATATACAAATAAGGAAGTCTCTGATACAGAGCCACTTATCTGAGGCATAAATGGGATTCCTCATAAGAGTGCACCACCCCACATCATGCAACAGTCAAGGGTGTGTGGAAAAGCTTAGTTTTGAGAAGATCTTAGTATTAGAAGGATGTTGAAAAGATCTCAGTATTAAAAGGGCGGGAGAGGCTTAGTCTTAAAACTAAGCCTTAGGCTATAAGGACCTTGAGAGCATACAGCCTGTCTCCCACACCCAACGCAAACTATAAGCAAGCAAACATACACATCATATTTGCAAACTTATTTGACCAAGAGAAATAAATTTATTTAGTTTTATTTAGGTTGTACTAAATACAAAAGGGTATATACAGTGAAAAAGTGGGTTTCTCTTCATTTCTAGCTCCTAGACCCCATTTTTCTCTAGAAGAAGATTAATGTCTGTCTGTTCTTTGGGAGGTGTTAAATACATAAGTGTATGTGTATATTTTTAAAGAAATGTGAAATATTCATCTGTTCATATATAAGAATGTATAAAACATATTTACAGCCTAAAAAGGAAGTATAATTTGAACTCTCAGGTGACCAACACCTAGGCTAAAAAAGTAGGACGGGACCATGACATTAGGGGCCCTGCCTTGGACTCTGCCTCTTCTTCCCAACCTGGTAACCACCATCTTAACTTGGGTGATAATCCTTGCTTTTCATATTTCCACAGCTATGTATGCTCTACCAAGTAGCTCACCCTACTTTTTATATATAAAAAAAGTTTTATATATAAAAAATTTAAATTTTATGTAGTTGCAATCATGTAGCAAATATTCTGTGACTTTTCTTTTACACATTTTAAGAAGTATAGATATTGATGTGCAGGGCTATAGGTTGTTCACTTCACTGTTATGTAAAAGTAGTCTCCTCTATGAATGTATCACAATTTGTCCAGTCTTCCACTGGTGCACATTTGATTTGTTTCCATCTGGCTATCGAAAAAAAATACTGTAATGATAGTTCTTGTACTTGAGAATGTGCATGGAAGCACACATTTTCACATGCTGTATACCTGGAATGGAATTGCTAGGTCATAGGATGTTCATATCAACAGTAGAACATCTACACTTGGTATTGTCAATCTTTAATATTTGTCAATCAAGTAAATATAGAATGCTACCGTCTATGGAACCTGGCTCATTATTTTAATTTGCATTCTTGTGATTAGTAATGAGGTTTAATGTTTTTTTCCAATATTAATTGGCTATTTGAGTTTCCTCTATTTTAAGTTGCATGTTCAAGGTTTTTTTCCATTTTTCTATTATAGATGTGAACTTTGTTACTATTTTGTAAGATTTCCTTATATATTTTCTATACTAGATTATATGTTGTGAACATCTTCTCTCACTGTGGCTTACTCTTCATTCATTGGAGCCTTTCTTATTTTGGAATAATTTCAGACTTACACAAAAGTTGCAAAAATAATACCCTTCATCTAGCTTCCCTTAATATTAACAACTTTTATAACCACAGGACAATTATCATAATTATTTTTCATGACCTTGACACTCATAAGTACTGGTCAGGTATTCTGCAAAATGTCCCTCATTTTGGGTTTGTCTGATGTTTTCTCATGGATCAAGTTTAGGTATTTTGACAGGACTGCCACAGAAGTGATATGTCTTCAGTGTATCACATTAAATGGCACATGATATCAGTGTCTTAGTACTGGTAATATTAGCCTTGATCACTGGGTTAATGAGGTTATCTGCTGGGTTTCTCCACTATCAAGTTACTATTTTTACCTTTGCGATTGATAAATTTGTTAAAGGAAATGTCTTGAGACTATGATGCCGCTTGTCTCTTAAACTTTCTACCCACAATTTGTTGGTGACAATTAATACCGTGGTATTTGCCTAAAGGTGATTTTGTATTTCCCTTGCTCTACTTATTAACTGGAATTCTTCTGTAAAGAAGGGTTCATGCTTCTCCCCCATGTATATTTATTTATATCAATATAGAGTCATGGGTATTAATTTCATTCTATGAGTAATAATTCAGTACTGTACTTTTTTTGTTTAAATTATTCCAGCTTTTCACCTTTAGCACTGCATCAGTTGGCTCCTGTGTCTTTTTGACATGCCCTATGCTTTTATAAGTACTTCTTTATTTTCTGACTCCACAAGATGTTTCAAGATCATTTTATATAGGCCAGTTGGCTCAGTGGTAGAGCATTGGCCTGGCGTGTGGATGTCCGGGGTTCAATTCCCCGTCAGGGCACAGAGGGGCTACTTCTCCACTCCTCCCTTCCCCTTTCTCTCTCTCTCTTCACCTTCCACAGCCATGGTTGGATTGCTGTCAGTGCATTGGCCCTAGGTGTTGAGATGGCTCCATGGAGCCTTCGCCTCAGGCGTTAAAAATGTCTGGGTTGCCAGCATGGCCCCAGATGGGTAGAGCATTGGCCCAAGACAGGGGTTGCTGGGTGGATCCCGGTGGGGGTACATGCAGGAGTCTGTCTCTCTATCTCCCCTCCACTCACTTGGAAAAGAAGGGGGAAAAAAGATCACTTTATATATTCATGCATAACCCTGGAATGGACCATGGAGCTCTGGTCCTCTTACTGGGGAAATGGTATTTAGGAACTAGATCTGAGCACTAAGGTTGTCATCACTGCTCTCATTGTTCCTCTCAATGAAGTATATGCAAACTAATGCATATGCATACATCTGTATTTATTTCTACATCTATCTGTACATATATTAAAATTATCTTCATCCCAATTCATTCAATTTTAGTATCACAAAACTCATTCTAGTCTTCCCCACTTCCTTAGTTGTAACTTCTTTGACAGTCTAACTAGTTTTCCAGGCTATGTAAGTTACCATGCAGGGAGTGGCTTGGAGGATGCCCATATATCTCTCCCGGTCTGTTGTCAGTCTGCACAGCACAGTTTATTCTCTGCTGTCTTCTCATCTGAAGTTTTACTGAGGAGGATGTGCTGCCATGCTCCCTTGGGTTTGGGCAGATTCATTTCCAAGGGACTGTGAATTCACAGCAGCTTTCTTTTTCAATTTTGCCAACGGAAGGAGAGTCTCTACTGCTTCAAGGCCATGGCCTCTAGACTCTTTCAAAGGGTTTGCCTGATTGGTCAGTCCCATCCAGGAGAATTTTATTCTGATCTTAAAGTCAGCTGAATAGGACCTTTAATTACACATGCGAAATCCCCACATTACTCTTCCAATGTAACCTAATCACCTTTGCCATATTCTGTTGATTAGAAGCATTCACAGGGTCAGCCTTCACTGTAGTGGAAGGGATGAGAGAAGCTGTGATTGAGTAGGAGCCACCTTAGGATGTGTCTGCCACCATCTATGGAACCTGCCTCTCAATCTCTACCATGAAGTCATTTATTTAGTCCTACTGTACACATAAAATGACAGAATTGCTAACTCATACCTCTGTGAGAAACAGATTTACTAATTCATGTATTTGAGCAATGTTTTTGTTTTCTTTTTGTCTTAGTCAAAATACTGATTTCCAGTTACTTGGGTTAGTTTTTCCCCTTTCCTTCCAGTGTGCTTATGTATTCATTTGTAAGTTGTATTCAATTGTTATTGTTTGCTTCCTATATTGGGTCCCTCCTCACCACCCAATCTAGTTGATTTTCTTTTTTACTTTTGGGGGGTTGCAAGAACTAATATGGTTCTAAAAGCCAAAGCTACACAAAAACAGGATGCTCACAGAAATGTTACTTCCTCCTAATCCCCATGAACCTGCTCCAATTCTCTCCTTCCCAAGTCTTGCTTACCCATCCTCTGTAGGTAACCATTCTTTCTATGGTTTCTGGTTTATTTTTACTGTATTTTGCACAAATAAGCAAATAAATGTGTTTTTTGTTTGTTTTGTGACAGAGAGACAGAGAGCGACAGACAGGCAGGCAGGGAGAGAGATGAGAAGCATCAATTCTTCGTCGCAGCATCTTAGTTGTTCATTGATTGCTTTCTCGTATGTGCCCTGACCGGGGGCTAGCTACAGCAGACTGAGTAAACTCTTGCTCAAGCCAACAACCTTGGGTTTCAATGCAGCGATGTTTGGGCTCAAGCCAGTGACCATGGGGTCATGTCTATGATCCCATGCTCAAGGCAGGTGAGCCCACACTCAAGCAGGCAACCTTGGGGTTCTGAACCTTGTCCTCCACGCTCTATCCACTGTACCATCTTCTGGTCAGGCAATAAATGTGTTTTCTTATGTTCCCTTCTGTCTTACATGATGGTAGCTTACTACAGATATTCTTTACACTTTGATTTTTTTTCACTTAAGAGTCTCAGAAATCTCTCCAAATGAATACATAGAGCATATCCTCATGATTTTTTGTTTTTGGATTGATGTGCATAGACCTCTATTCTGTGGATGTGCCATAATATTTTCAACCTTTCTCCTGTGTATAATCATGTAGGTTGTTTCTAATATTTTGCATTCACAGATAATGCTTCAATGAATAACCAAGGAGCTAATGTTAGGTCACATGTCAAACTGTGAAACTGTGACATGACCATCCCCACAAACCACCTCCTTTCTGACTCACCTTTTAGACTCCATGCAGTCATTGCCCTTGGAACATGACCGAGTTGCTAGATTCCTTGGCTACTCTGTAAGCAGGCCTCTCAGAGCAACCACTCACCTGCCATTCCAGGGAAGGTTCTTCTGTTTCAAGCTGCTCCTTCCCAAGTGAACTTTCATGACCTTTTCATCTTCAGGGTGACGCCTCCTCACCTCTGCCCTACGCATTGTCATCTCAGCTAAGAGTCAGACAGATGATAAAAATTTGTCTTGAAATAGGTCCTAGTTCTAGAATGCTGATCTTCCCCAAGGATTCATTAACTTCTTTGAGTTTCCTATTCAAGTATTCTTAATGTTTACTGGCCTATTTAAACTAGAGCTCCACAATAAGGGACATTAATGGACATGGGGGATACCCGCACAACCCTAAAATGTTATTAAAGATTGTGTTTGCATTTATGTGGGGAAACAACCAATGAGAATTCGTAAGTTAGCTTTAAAAAGTCTAAGAACCCATGTATTAAATGGCACACATACATGTATGTATATATATATTTTTTTAATGAGAAAAAAAATATTTTAATGGCATACATACATATATATGGATGTGTGTGTGTGTGTGTGTGTGTGTGTGTGTGTGTGTGTGTGTATATATATATATATATTTTTTTTTTTTTTTTTTTTTAATGAGAGGAGAGAAAAAAAATATTTTTTAAATGAGAGGAGAGATAGCAAGACAGATTCCAGTACCCTAACTGGGATCCACCCGACAACTCCCATCTGAAGCTGATGCTCGAATCAGCTGAGCTATCCTCAGTAGCTAAGGCTCACGGTTGGACCAATCGAGCTATCCTCAGCATCCAGGGCCATTGCTTGAGCTACTAGCTGTGAGAAGGGAAGAGAGAGACAAGGTGGAGAAGGAAGGGACGTGAAGCAGACGGTCACTTCTCATGTGTGCCCTAACCGGGACTGAACCCAGGACATCCACACACTGGACCTACCCTCTATCCACTGAACCAACCATCCAGGGCCCCCTACACACACATATATATACATAGATATATAATTTTTTTAAACACAGATTCACTGGAGGGAAAAAGTACTGGCTGGGAGTTACCTTCAAATTCATATTCAATTAAATGATTTTAATATAATTTGTCCGTTTTTAAAAACAGTACATATTTAAAATGTATATTAAATGCGTGTTTTGGATGAGTAAAACTAAACAGCAAGTATTTTAAATTAAGGTGTACCTAGTTTTAAGACTAATGACCATAAAGAAAAACTAAGAATGTCACAAAAATGAAGTTAAAGGACATTTTATTTACTGACAGATTAAAAACCGTAACTCCAGGTGGTACAAATGCACCATTGAACGCAATTACAAAGAACTGGTGTTAATACACAATTTTTAAGCAATGTTACACTTATTTTTGGCAAAGTGCTGTATTGTTTAGTCTGTGTATAAAACTGACCAGCTATGAACTAATCAGTATAAAAATTTCTATAAAAAACAGAAAAAAATTTAGACAGTGGCTCAAGAAAACAAGCTGCCATTTATGCATAGATTGATATACAGTATGTAACCTAACCAAATGTCCCTTTTTAGTTTTCAAGTTGTTGAAAAAAATGTGTCCAGAAACACATCAAGAAGGCACATAGTACAGTCTACAATACTCCTCAGTCTCTAGAACTGATGCCCTGCCCTTGAAAAGCAAATAGGTTGACCATTTTACTTGAGAAAAAAACCAAAGCCACTTTTCTTCTTTAAATAACACACACAATTATTGATTAAACTTCCAAACCTCTGGAGGAAAATACAACCAAAAAGCAAGCAAAACCACTCACACACCAAGCTTGGAAACATACACATCTATCCCACCCTCCCACCCCCCAAGTAGTAGTTTGGTTTTCAGAAGTCCATCTAGAAAACGAATACAAAAACTTCAGGCAAATACAGAGCAAAACTGGGCATTTAACAATTACACAATCTTTAACAAGTGTTGTAAGGAAAATTTTCAATGATATATAAAACATCACCCACTTAAGCTGCCTTCCTTTGAATAGTAACTCATCCCCTGTAGATACTGTTGCAAATAGAAAAAGATAGCCTTATCTGTTTGCTTTCCAGTACCTGTCTACACCCCAAACCACTGTAAATGGTGTCAAATTTCAAGCGAAACTGGTACATGGCAAGGCTGACACCATTGCATTATGTTGGTTTTCTAAATAAAGTTTTTTAAATAAAAATTTAAGCATTAACATAAGTAGTAAGGATGCCATTTATAATGCATTAACATGGCTGATGGAAACATCCATGATAGAAGCCCCACTTTTAAATTAAATTAAATTTTAATTTAATCTCTTTGTGGGCCTTAAAAAGAAGGCAATTTTAAGTTAACATCACAAACATATGCTAGTAACTCCTTACAAGGAGCAGTCTCTTTAACTGGTTCTAAAAACAAAAACTAATACTTGGAAGCTCTTAAACTTTCTCTGTTAATCTATGTAGCTGTCTGTATTCTAGTAGGAGTCCTTTTTTTTGTTTGTTTCCAACTTAAAGAATATGAGGATAAGAAAGATATTCTTCTTTGATCTTTTCTCTTAAGATATAAAGAATATATTTTCTTGAGAAGGAAGAGAAACGGCAAAGACAGATTCACCAAAGACATAGATTACAATCTGTGTGTCACACAGATTTGAGAAGTAAAAAACAATAGGCAGTTCTGCATAGCCCTCTCAAGTCTTAAGTGAACTGTCCTCTTATTAGACTCAAAGTACTGCTAGAACAGAGAAGGTATGTAAAAAGGAACAGTTTGCATGGGAACTGGAAAAATGAACAGAAAATTTATGTAAAAAAAAAAAAGCTCCCTGAAACAGGAAGTCAAAAATCCAATCACTCTGCATCTTCTGTAAAAAATTATTTAACCAGCCAGTCATATAAACGCATTGCCACAGAATATAAATAATGAATGCTTAATCTTCAACTTAACAGTGCAGTACATCATTCAATTGAGAAAAATAATAAACATAGGATATATATTATAAAATGTTTTATTAACAAAAACACAAACTTTGAGAAACATGGTGCACTACAAAAACTAAGAAACTAATTCATAAGTACTGCTTGTGCTCACCACATATTCTAAACTTTTTCTGAGTCATATTCTATATTACCAGTTTAGAGTCAGAGCACTAAAATCAAAAGTCTTACTTTTCACTGCATGAATTTTAAGGAATATGCACTAAAGCACATTGTAAACCACTAATATTTACAACAGCAAAATAATAGTTACTTTATAATAAATTGTAATTTGGCCGTGCTTCAAAGAATACTTAACATGTCAATGTCATTCTGTGTTATTGCTGGTCTTGTGTTTTATACTGAGTAGATGCCTAACAAACATCTAATAACCAAGAACTTCAACTGATTTATGTAACTACTTTTTTCAATTCTTACATGTGCCAATTTTGGACAGAAACCACAATATATCACAGACAGTGTGGTAGCCCTTAATCTGAAAAAACATCCCAAAGACTGGAATCATTTGTCTTCCAGGAACAAAGCATAAAAAACTAGGCCCCGAAAAGGAAAACAAAAAGGCAATAACTGACAGAAATAAATGTATTTAAGGTATCAGGAATTCTGAAAAAGTAAGAAAGTAAAAAAGGCCCACTGCAATTTTATAGAGAAATCTGTTCATGCTGCCAAACAAGTTCTCTGAACTTCTGTAGCTCGTGAGGTACTAACAACTTGCACGTAATCTATGAAAAAAGAGACACCCCCCCCCATGTATTCCGAGGCTCACATCAAGAAAACATTTAGCTGGTCTATTTTCAAGTTACCAATACATGGCCCTATAACAGACATGATGTAAAACATACACACCTTCATGAGAATTCTACCTATCTCCCAACTCAGGTAAACACAAATAGTAACAAAAACTTTACAGACTTGGCCCCTAATGAGAAAACAAATAAATTAAGGGGTAGTTGAAATGGAAAGGGAATAAGGAGA
Source organism: Rhynchonycteris naso (assembly GCA_037038555.1). Taxonomy (NCBI): domain Eukaryota; kingdom Metazoa; phylum Chordata; class Mammalia; order Chiroptera; family Emballonuridae; genus Rhynchonycteris; species Rhynchonycteris naso. The sequence goes on from CM072998.1 coordinate 247,727,082, forward strand.
AACAGGGGATCTAGACTCTTGTTCTAAAGACCTGGCACTCCATTAACGCCAGTGGAAGAACAACACCACCATCTAACTACACTACTGCATTTGACCGTTTCTGACTCCAATAATCCCAGTCTAGTCAGAAAAGAGCACAGCTCTTCACTTGAAAAAAAAAAGTCTTCCATGGTTCCCCGCATCAAGCTGCTGCAGGGTTACAGAGAAATATAATACAGGTACTTCACATAACTATATGCTGCTTTTTCCCTTGAAATAATGTAGAGATGTGTACTTATTTAATTATGGTTGCAGAGAATATAGGAAAATAAACTATTTGATTATACAGGTGACACTACTGTTCTGTCAGCAGAATGTGCTTTGGATTATAAATGTGCTTAACTTAATTTCAGAAGAAATCAGTGAGAATGTGGATGGCTCAGCAAAACCCATTACAACTGCTACAAAGTCAAGTGACTGGGTAGAGGTAAGAAATAGATCTTTTCCGTGTCCAGTTAACTGGCTTCTGTGGGTGTTGAACCCTGCACCCTGGCCTCATTAGCACCAACACTATGAAGAACAGTTGGGGCAAAAAATTGCCACAGGCCCCACCCCCATCACTAGGTTCAGTAGAGAGGCCCTTGGAATTTCATAAAAGGTACATTCTAAATTAGCCCCACTTCAAATCAGAATACAGTTCTCACAACTATGAGGGAGGTAACTATTATTGCTCCCTGTTGGCGGATGAAACAGGCCAAAGTGGTTAAGGATTCTGCCTGAAGCCCATCTTAAAACCTAAGTGAAAACCCCAGGAAGCCAACCTGTCACTCTTCATTTAGACAACCACAAAAAGGTATCACTAGGAATTCCCCCTCACCCTTGCTTGCCACTTGGTAAGACAGGCTCCATGGCAGAGGATTTATTACTGTATCAGAAATACAAAGCCTATCACTCTTCCCTTGGGCAGATATAAATATGAAGTCATTCAAGTGCCTGGACAAGTCCTTCTGAATTTATAGCTGATGTGAGGTGGTGAGTGGGCAGAGCTGGCAGGAATATATCCAAACAACTTAAATAGGGTACTAATGGGTTAGTTATGGACATACATTTTTCCAAATACAACTTCACAGGTCTAATTGAATTCCTCTGCATGTGAGACAAATGCTTTCGTCCCATGATACCTGTACATCTGTACCACATCACACAGTCACATTGTAATTACTGAATGCACTCTTCACCAACACTTAATGTACCTGAATTCCAAAATAAACTGTGTGGCGAATCTGGAAACAAAAAACCATACATACAGAAATATATCAAGTTTTCTTTCAAAAGAAAATTCAGCCATAATTCCATTATAACCATGGCAACTATATAACCTGTTAATGCTCATGTTAGTGTGTAAAAATGTATTTGTTATATACAGAAAAGATGATCAAGTACTGGTCAATAAAGTGTATGGCTGACCCTGAGAATAAATTTTTGCTTACTCAAAGATTAAGTAATACAAAATAAAATTGAAAGATGCTTATTTTCATACTTGAGAAGAAATGTCTTTAAAATGCTAACTCATGTACACTTTAATATATTTAAAGACATCCCCAAACACCAAACACTGTAATTGTATTGATATGTTTCCAAAAATAGTATGAAAAAATTTACAAAAAAGTGAATGTTAAGAGCAAGGCATTATGTGATACATAGCATGTACACCCGGTTTTCAACATAGCGTCTAAACACACTGAGAAAACTATGTGATTGGTCATCAATTGGCTGCAAAGAGACAACATCTTCATCATCCAAATACACATCCACACACATATGTACAAACCAAGAGAAACCAACCAACCAAACTTGAAATTCTTAGTAATTGTACTGACGTGGGCTGGGCTGATGGACAGCCCAGCCATTGTGCTTGACTTGCCGAGAGTGGCAATCCCTGGTAAGATTTTGGCGACGAAGGCAATTTCTGTTTAGAGACTGTCTTTCACTATGTTCTTTTATCCACTGGGAAGGGCGAAAGCTCTTGGGTTGTTCCAGAAAAGCTGTATGAGCAGCAACAGCTGCAACATAGCAGTGAATGTGCTGCCCCACTTCATTTTGAGCTTCCACTCTGAAACAGAAAAAAATAGGGATATATTAAATAACAGAGTATGGCCTGACCAGGCGGTGGCACACTGGATAGAGCATTGGCTTGGGATGCTGAGGACCCAGGTTTGAAACCCTGAGGTCGCCGGCTTTAGCAAGGAGTCACTCGGTCTGCTGTAGCCCCCCCCCCAACCCCCATCCCTGTCAGGGCACCTATGAGAAAGCAAGCAGTGAACAACTACGGTGCTGCAACTGAGTTGATGCTTCTCATCTCTCTCTCTTCCTGTCTCTGTCCCTGTCTCTCTCTAAAAAAAATAAAAAATAAACAAAAATAAATAATGGAGTATATTATTAATGGAACTGAAAAACTACTTCATAATTCAATTTGCTACATTAATTTACAGTTGAATGAGAGTTTAGTGTTTCATAGCAGACAGGTAAGTTTATATTTCGTGACCATTCTGTCTGACAACTGCAGACAGCAGCAGCCAACTTTTAATAGAAGTATGCCATGTAATCCATAGGTGGCTAATTAAGTAGACCAGGTTTTTTTTTTAATTAACTTTAATGGGGTGACACCAATAAATCAGGGTACATATGTACAATGAAAACATCTCCAGATTATTATTATATTTTTAAATTTTTTTTTTAGACCAGGTTTTTTAATAAAAAATGCTTTACACTTTGAATACATTTCAAATGCAAAGCAAACACATTTATATATGCTTTTGTGGGAGGGAAACAACATTTACTAAATATGTGCATCTGCCAACTATTTTGCAAATACTACGTATTTTAATTCTTGCCATGATCTTAAAAGGAAAATATTTTAATTCCCAAGTTTACTGATCAGAAATCTATGGCTCAGAGATGTGTGAAGGTCACAATTATTAACTGACTCAATCAGGATTCTAACACAGATCTTACTCCCAAGGACTACCATTATAAAGCAGGATGGATACTCATTGTGGCAACAGACATTTTCTGTCTAGGAAACAAGGCCTACATCTGTATTAATAGAAATATGCATAAGGGATATTTAAATATACTCACTTAAGACCTTTCTAGTAAAAGCTACCAGCTTATTACTTATATCACAACCGGGCACACTTTGGAATGGTATTTTTATAGCAATGTTATAAAGACCCTTGGCTACAAATCATATGATTATTATGCTTTCTATATTAAAAGCTAATCAAATAGAAAATATTTAAACTATATTACACAACATGAAGGAGTTTAAGTGTTCTTTTGAGAGAAGAGGAAGAGAGGCAGGGGGACAGAGAGTGAGAGAGAGGGAGAGGGAGAGAGACGAAGGGGGAAGAGAGAGGGAAAAGGAGAGAAGCATCAACTTGTGTTTCACTTAGTTGTGCAACTATTGATTGCTGCTGTCCTATGTGCGCTGACCAGGGCTTAAACTGGAAACCTCGAAGTAAAGCCAGCACCCTTGGGATCGACAACCCCAGGTTCAAACCAGTGACTTCTGTGGTATGGGATGACACTATATCCACTGCGCCACTTGCCAGGGCTGTGAGAGTTTTAAGATTTTTTTTTTTATTAATTGAGAGGCTGGGAAGCAGAGAGACAGACTCCTGCCTGCACCCTGATTGGGATCCACTGGGCAAGCCCCCTGCCCAGAAATGCTCTGCCCATCTAGGGCCATAGCTCCATTTTGCTTGGCAATTGAGCTATTTTAGCATCTGAGGTAGGGCCATGGAGCCATTCTCAGTGCCTGGGACCAACTTGCTTGAACCAATGGAGCCATGGCTGCGGGAGATGAAGAGAGAGAGGAGGAAAAAGGGTGGAGAAGCAGATGGTTGCTTCTCCTGTGTGCCCTAACAAGGAATCGAACCTGGGACTTTTACACACCAGGTGACACTCTACCACTGAGCCAACTGAACAGGGCCAAGATTTTTAAGAGTTATTTTACATAGGAAGGGCAGTTATATATTCTGCCTGTAATCATTAGAGGAAAACACTGTCTTTAAAAAAAATATCTATCTATCTATCTATCTATCTATCTATCTATCTATCTATCAGAATCAAAGCAGGTTGAATTAAAAATATAATAGAAGTTAAAATAAAGACTGGTTTTTATTTTTTTTTCCTTTTTTAAAATTAATTTATTGTATTTACATAGATTCTAATGTCACCTGTGTTCCCCAGTACATCCCTGTCTCTCTCCCTGTAAAGGACTGGTTTTTAAAAGGTGCCACCTTGAGTCCTTAACCTCATTGCTTAGACTGATAAAACATATAACACAGTCTCAAAGGGAATATACTTACGCTGTGCCAGTGATTCTTATAAGCAGCTTTTTCTGGCCTTACAAATGTTAAATGGTGAGCTATTAAATCACTAGTAAGATTTTAAATGCTAATTATTTTACTGTTAGGATGTGGTCAACTTTATTTTAACTGGTTTATTTTGGGTCATTAAAGGCACCTACATATTACTTAGTTTAAAATTATAGTATTTATGAAGGCTAAAACAGAAAAAAACACTGAAGCTCATCTGTAATTTTAAAGGACCTTACTTTTATTTGCTTTGTAGTAGTATTTCCAAGGATAGATAGGATGGAAACAATCTAACTTTTGAAAGACATGATTTAATTCCTGATCAGAAAATACAGATCTTTACTACATAGCCATTCTAACCTAGTTTTGGCACCTAATTTCTATCTTGATTTAGTGGGCTTTACTTAAAAGAATTCAAAATCCAAAAATAAGAATATTAAAAGAGATTTTAGTTATTATAACTTATAGTACTTTTTATGTTCAGAATAAATTCATATAAAGTTAAATGTGTTTTGATCTGTTATAAATGGAAAAGTACATATTTAACTCCCCTGTATGTTACATCAAAACATAAGAAGATATAAGAACAAACAAGATATAAAAAAATGAAATTCTCACTGCATTGAAACTGCAAACATATTATCAGATGCAGTGCAGGTCCAGGACTGGATGCTGCTTTGTACAAACCAGGTGAAATATTCTGGGCTACAGTCAGGAAATCTGAGCATGTGTAATAAATGAACTGCAATTTTACTTAAAAAAGAAGGTGGAGATCATTGCCTAAAGAAGCAGATTATAAAAACGCATCTGCAGCTTGATCCCATTTAGGTTAAAATGCATGTGCGTGGGTATGTGTGCACATGCTCGTGTGTGCACATGCTCATGTGTGCAAGCACACATAGGAAAAACAATCTGGAAGGGTATGCCCTAGGTCAGTGGTAGTCAACCTGGTCCCTACCGCCCACTAGTGAGCATTCCAGCTTTCATGGTGGGCGGTAGCGGAGTAACCAAAGTATAAATAAAAAGATAGATTTAAGTATAATAAGTTGTTTTATAAAAATCTATTTTGCCAAACTTAGTGAAAATCCGACATAAAGTACTTGGTAAGTAATTATAATTATTATATGCTTTAACTTGCTATAACTCTGCTTTATAAATTTTATAAAGTTACTTCCCTACTTTATAAATCACCATTACTGTGGAACCTGTGGGTGGTTAGAAAATTTTACTAACAGAGATACAAAAGTGGGCGGTAGGTATAAAAAGGTTTACTACCCCTGCCCTAGGATCTCAATAGTGTTCATTTCTGGGTAGTAAGAATGTCATTTAAAATTTCTGCATATTTTCATTTTCTTATATTCTGCAATACATGTGTACTGCCTCTATAATATTATTTACAAAGCTGAAGAATATATACACAAGCACAAAGCTTAAATACTAAAAAGTATATATACAAATGCCAGTAAGTTTAAAGGGACTATTAATCATGCTAAATTCTAGAATGTAATAACTTAAGAGGTGAAAGCAGAATCAGGAAGAATTTTTTAAGAACTGAAGAAATTGGGGGATGCATTAAGGGGGACACTAGAAACTATGTAAACACAATAAATTAAAATCAATTAAATAAAAAGAACTGAAGAAATTAACTTGAACAAGTATAAAACCATTAAATCAATATCACCTCCAAAAAATTACATTGTAAATTTTTGTTGGAATGCCTGGAACAGCTGTGGCTGGGTAGCTCTGTTGGTTAGAGCACCGTCCAGATATGCCATGGTTGCGGGTTTGATTCCTGGTCAGGGCACATACGAGAATTGACTAGTAAGTGCACTAAGTAAGTGGAATGGCTGGAACACTGACCTCATGATAAACTTATAGCACTGAATAAAGTGCCAGTTAAAGTAACATTTCCCATCAAGCTTACCTAGTAGAAAGCCTGGGTAACTATATATGCGAATTGTTTTTCAATTTGATACAAGTATGTTTATCTTCATTCAAGCTAATCTACAATATTGAGACTGGAGAGTGCAGCAAACCCTGACACAGTTAACAAATTAATGAGTGGCTTGGGCTTTGTTTTATTTGGCAAACAGGAAATAGAAGATATATACAATGTTCTAGTTTGCAGAGTCCGAACCTGGAAATTGAAAAAGAGGCCCTTTGGATGACAGCATTAATTATAGGAATATTCTGAACTGCTCCAAAGAATCAAGTTCACCTGTTGTACTCCTGACAGGTAGTAAGGGAATTAAGGCAGTGTCAGCATCCCCGCAGTACTTTAACACCACAGGGAACCTTCCACTAATGTACATCATGACCTAGCCAAACCCTGAGCTAATTAATTAGCTCTGCCATGGGCTTTATTTTAGTGGAGGGAGCAATCTTGAATATATTCCCTGGATAAAGGCCACAAAATGCCTATACCTTTGCTCTCAAACATATTAAACTTCACTGAACAGGCACTCTCCTTGAACCTTTCCAGGCCCTCAACCCACCCGGCGTTGAAACAGCCTTTTAGACCACTTGGGACCCCCATATATCAACAAAACATTGTTTGGGTATGAAAACTTTGCTCTGTAAGGTAGAAAACTCTCTGAGCAAAATGTTTTGGTAAAACTGCCATTTTACTTCATGCTTAACATTTCTTAGGTTTTTAAGGTTAAGAGTCATTTGATGTGACCTGGCTAGGAATATCTGAAAGAGTTTTATTTTAAGACTTACTATTTTTGTCAAATTAATACCCTCAAATAATCCAGTCTGTACAATGCCAGGGTTACAATCTAAGCTACGCAGCAGAAATGCCAGTCTTTCCTTTCCATTCATTAGCAGAGTGTTAGAAATGGAATGGCTGGCCATTATATAACTGGAGCATGCTACATTTTCTTTTTTTCCTCATGCTATCTTATATTTGAATGTCATTTGTTTCCTACAAAATCATGCTCTTCCCTTAAGTGTTTACCATGGAAAATCACTCAGTATGTAAGCTCTTTGCTTTTAAAAGGTTCAGCAAAAATGATAATAAGTGTGTGTGTGTGTGTGTGTGTGTGTGTACAGAGAGAATAAATGTGGTAAAATGTTAACAAGTGCTTTCGAAGACAGAAAAAAAAAAACAGGTTAAGAGGATATAGAACTTTTTGAAAACCTAAAATGAACACTTTTTATATCATCAACTGCTTTGTGCACTCTGCACATTCTTTCAAAAATGTCTAACAAAATTACTTATGCATCTTCTAAAAACTTAGCTTTGAATTATAGTAGAAATAAATAAAATACATGTTCAACAGAAAGCGTGTGGAGTCAAATCTTCATGACGTACCTGGGACTACTTGGGTTATGAAATTCGTCAGTCCCACAGCTAGTCTCACTGAGACCAGGGCAGGAGTTATGCACAGCGTAGACAGACATGCTGGGATGTTCAATGAGAAGGTTTTCCATAGGACTGGTTTCCACCTTGATAGTGGTTAATCCCCCTGCAGTGAAACACGGGGGAGGGGTGACAAACCAGCTCTCCTCCATCGGACAGGATTCAAACTGGAGGAAGCAGGAATCACTTGTATCAGCCAAGCACTCAAGCGATGCAGGTAAACAGGTAAAGACTGAAGGATGCTCAGTAGGTGCCTCTTCACCGATGTCTTCTTCCTCATCTTCTGCTGTTGACAAACCAGTGCAAGTGTCTAGATACGAGTCCACATGTGTTGTTGATGTCCCACAGGAGGATGAGTGTGACATTGATATCACATCAGAGCACAGAAAAAGAAGAGACACTGCTATTAGCTGATTCTCACATTCCTTCCTTTATTTAGGTTAGAAACAAAATATATTCACTCATAGTGAGTATAAAATAATTTCTGAGCAGTGTGTGTGTGTGTGAGTGTGTGTGACAGAGAGCGAGAGAGAGGGAGAGGGAGAGAGAGATATGTACCACTGTATGGCATGGATTATGTTGGCTTTGCAGGAAGGTTTTCAGACTATTTCTGTTCTACTGAGTAAACATATAACAAGCCATGTGGGGTACTGCTTGTCTAGTCTGAGGGTTTTTTATTTAAGTGCCCCTGATTTAATCAGTATGTCAGAGTGCAAAACTGGAAAGTCTGATGTCAATCAATTTCACTGGCTGATCACCTGGCACAAGATGTTTTCTGCAATTTTTAAAAATATAAATTCTTGTTTATTTACTTTTTTTTTAACTGAGAGAGAGACAAGAGAGAGAGATGAGAAACATCAATTCTTTGTTGCAGCACTTTAGTTGTTCATTGATTGCTTTCTCATATGTGCCTTGACTGGGGGCTACAGCCGAGCCAATGACCCCTTGCTTAGGCCAGTGACCAGGGAGTCATATCTATCATCCCATGCTCAAGCTGACGACCCCACACTCAAGTAAGGCCTGCACTCAGGCTGGTCACACTTGTCTATTTACTTTTAAGGATTACAAACCTTCAAAGTTATTGATTTACTTATACAAAAACTGGGATGCCAAGTGTTTCTGCTTTTGCTATGATGATTAACAGTGAAGAAAATACCTTACCTATGAAGTCAACAAGAATCCATTCATCATCTTCTTTCTCACTAAATTCTGGTTCTTGGTTGGAAGAAGTATTGCTTTCACCCACAAACATTTTATTCAGTCTCTGGAACATTGTTGAGGCAAGATTGAGACTTTGGCTGGATGTCTTTACAGCTGAGATTTCAAGATCCTGTCTTCAGTCAGCCTGATGACACTGACAGAAGATTAAAGTGCACAGGTGCTTATTCGACTTACTTGAGAAGAAGAGTCATTATCCCTAAAATAAAACAGAAAAATAAGATTATTTCTCTCTCTTTTTTAAAAGATTACTTAATTTATTTTAGAAAGAGGGGTAAGGTGGGGGTTGGGGGGGGAGAGAGGGGTAAGAGTGGGAAGCATCAACTCATAGTGGTTTGCTTCTCCTATGTGCCTTGACTGGGCAAGCCCGGGGATCAAAACGGTGACCTCAGCAATCCAGGTCACCACTTTATCCACTGCGCCACCACAGATCAGGCAATAAGGTTATTTCAAATCAGCATCTCTTAACATAATATGTGTGTGGTTTTAAAAGTGCATACACACATATATACACAACCTTAGAAGAAAGCACATGCCTTAACTCAGTTATAGGTGTCCTTTTCCTGCAGAAGCCAAATATAAGAACTGCAATATCTGTTATTTACAAAACATAAATGAATATTCAACACAACCTGTAAATATTTTAAAATGTGAAATAAAAAGGAGTTGGCATAGATACAAATTGCCACAGGGGAAGGGGGTTGGGGGAATGGGTGAAAAAGGTGAAGGGATTGAGAAGTACAAATTGGTAGTTACAAAATAGTAACAGGGATGTAAGGTACAGCTTAGGAAATATAGTCAATAACACTGTAGTAACTATGTATAGTGCCAGGCGGGTACTTGAAATATCTGGGAGACCACTTTGTAAAGTATATGACTGACCACTATGCTATACACCTGAAATTAATATAAAATAATATTGAATGTAAACTGTAATTGAAAAATAATTTTTAAAAAATGAAAGCGGATTCAGTGATTGTATAATTTACTTTCACAGCTCAATTCAGGCTGCACCATTGCCCCTCTTACTCCTAGACCCATCCTGATACAGAAGAGCACTTTGCCACACATCAGATCAGCTTGTTCAGTGACGGATCCTGGAGGGCAGGGATCATGCCATTTATTTTAGCTGCCTCAGCACTTAGTGCAGCATCAAATCCAAAACAGAAATTTAGCTATTGATCTATTAATAACAAGCTATGACAAGTCATATGAATTAGAAACTATTCCTTTAAATAAAATTGTAACTCATTCTAACATTTCTTTTTTTTTTTGGCAGAGACAGAAAGAGAGAGGAACAGATAGGGACAGACAGACAGGGAGAGAGATGAGAAACGTCAATTCTTTGTTGCTGTTCCTTAGTTGTCCATTGATTGATTTCTCATATGTTCCTTGACGGGGGGGCGGGGGGGGGCGAAGGCTACAGCAGACCAAGTAACCCCTTGATGGAGCCAGTGACCTTGGGCTCAAGTTGGTGAGCCTTGCTCAAACCCGATGAGCCCGTGCTCAAGCTGGCGACCTCGGGGTCTTGAACCCGGATCCTCTGCATCCCAGTTTGACGCTCTATCCACTGTACCACTGCCTGGTCAGGCTAGAATTCATCTTTTTAGAAAAGGTAAAGCTTTGCTCTGGCCAGATAGCTCCACTGGTTGGAGCATCGTCCTAATATACAAAGGTTGTGGATTCATTCCCCAGGCAGGGCACATATAGGAACAGGTCTGTGCTTCTGTCTCTGTCTCCCTTCTTCTGTGTGTCAAAATTAATTAAAAAATAAAAAAGGTAAAGCTCTGTGAATAAAAACATTATTGGAGGATTGCAAAAAAAGAAGGGGGAGAAATTGGTTTTCACATCTGTACTTTCACAATAAGGGATACATCTGAATTTATCTCTTATTATAAATTTGAATTAAATTTATAAATTTAAATAATTTCAAACTGCAATACTGCTTTTCTGTAAGTAGCTAAAAAACTAGATATTAACAGTCTTGCTATGTGCTAATCAATTACTTAGAAGCTGCCCAATGAACTCAGCAATAGTGCCCAGTGATCACCATACTGCCAGGCCCTCATCTTTCCCAGGCTCGTTTTTTCTTATGTGCTGTACTTCTTGTATGTGATACTTAATTACACTTAAAATCTGCAAGTACAGCATACTTCAAAACTTCAAAACAATTCCTACAGCTGGCATGGGAAAATTTACACTGTAGAAAACTAAGGTGGATAGTGACCAGAACTGGAAACAACAATTCACTGTGTAGGTGGCAAGTAGTTGTCAGTGTCCCTGGGTTCAGTGCTGGCACTGACCTTCTGCCCTCTACCGAGTTAGGAAGTTACAGTATTTCTGCAGCTGTCAGTAGTTCCACCTTATGGAGTTTTGGTGAGTTCTAAATGAGGAACCCCAGACCTGTCTGATCTTATTCTAGAGTTCATGTTGCCCTGGTTAACTGATGGGCACATCCAAACCTAACACTTACCAAAGAGAACTCTTAATTTTTCCCACAATCTTAAATACTGTCCTTCACGCCCTTTATCAGTAAGGAGAAAGCAGCATCCAGCAGTTATACAAGCCCCAAATCTAGCAGTTACCTTTGGCTTATTTAAGCCCTACCATTCTTCCTGCTCCCTGCTCCATCCCTCCTCCAAAAGTATCAGCAAGTCCCCTTGCCTCTAGCTGCACGCGTGATTCAAATCCACCTACTTCCCTCCAGTGCTCTCATCCTAGTTGAAGCCAACCTTTCTGGTGTCTCTCCAGACTGCCACTCACCACCTCCTAAATGGTCTTCCTGATCCTATTCTTTTAAAATAAGATAATGCAAGCAACCTACTTGGCAAGACATTTGGAACAAGCTCTTAATGTCACCTATTAGTCTACAAATATTTATTGAGTACCTATTATATGCATCAGGTATAGTGCTAGGTGCAGGGAAGATAACAGTAAATGAAGCCCTCCCATGGCAAGTGTAACAACTGGTATGATACAGATATATGCCGTGGAAGAAGTACTAGGCGTCCCTCAGATCTACGCAGGTAGAGGTCAAGGAAGGAAGGGATCCTTCAATAAATAACTTTAACTTTGAGCAGTTGAGAAGATCAAGGATGGAGAAAGGGGGAGAAGAAACATTGTGAAAATCTGCAACTGAGTGAGAATAAGAAAGCTTCAGTGTGGCTCAGAATTCAGATGATAGTCACAAGAGCGGGCTGCAGGCGAGGGAGTCAGAGGTTAAGGGGAGGGAGAAGTCAAGTCAAGGATGATGCAGGCTTATGGCCGGGCCACCTGGGAGAATGGTGAGACCATTTAATGGAGCAGGAATACTGCTGAAGGTGCAGGCTGAGCATTTTGGACATATGGAATTTGGTAAATCTCCAAGTATGCACCTGGCGATGTTTAGTAGGCACTGAACATAAGGCTTTGGAGTTTGGAGTTCAGGAGCATGGCCTCTGCTGGCGGCACAGCCTTGGGAGCTGTTGATACAAAGGGGATGACAGAAACCGGGAGAGTGAATGAGAACATGATGAAAAGCACCTCACTAAATAACGTTTCCTGTTCTCATGAGCCTGGAATCCATAACTTCAGACTTTTGACATTTTACTTTCAAAACAAGCATCGGCAGCTATAAATGTAGTTAGAATTTGTAGCTGACGAGACTCCTGGCTCAACTATTTACATGCAAATTGGACTGTTACAGTTGTTTAGCATGTTATTACGACTGTGTAGTACTACAAATATGTCTTCACATCAATGACATTTGTCATACTTTTGAGGTCACAATCCGTCACCCTCAGCCATTAAATATTAAAAATGGGTAAACAGGAAGTTTCACTTGCATAACCAGTCTTCCTGAAATCCTTATGGAAGGCAACATGGCCAAATCATGAAGGCTGGAACTCCAGTATGAGAATTCAAACTCAGCTTTATGTTCCATGTACTAGAAGTTAGAAGTGCAAACTAAAAGTTTGCTTCACCTACTGTGGTGTGACACAGATCCCAAAAGATGAACTATCACAATGTTAGATGTAAATAAAGTTTTTGAATATATAAGCTAGAAGGGAAAACGGAGTTTCAAAGTTTTCCCTACATTTCTCTTAAATTACGGAGGCTGATACTGGCCCCAAGTATATATCAGTGTCTGCTGAACCACGTGAGAGACTAACCCCAGTTCCCAGAGCTGGCCCTGCACCTGATAGGAAGCTGGAGGTACGGTGTGTGTGTGTGTGTGTGTGTGTGTGTGTGTGTGTGTGCGTGCGCAGTGAAGGGAAGAGGACACACCTCACAAGGGAACCCTTGCTCATCCTGAATGAGCACCTTGTGCCCCAACTGTGATGCCACATGGGGCCCAGGCCAGTTAAGTGGCAGCTATAAGGTAGAAAACATTGTTTGGGTCCCTGCAAACTGCCCCTCTGGATACAGCTCCAAACCCACGTGATGAAAGCCAGCTTATCCTGGCATGTACGCAACTGTGTCACAGGAATGGTGTCTCCAGAGAAGCTTCCCATGGGGCAGCACAAGTCATCCTTCTTTTAGTTTCCTGCAGTCAGAGGCTGCATCCAAATGTCTGTCCCTTGCCTCCCTACACGGGCAGCCAACCTTGTGTGTGTAGTGTTCTGGAGCCCAGCCAAGCAGAAGAGCTCATACTCATCTCTCCTGAGTCAGTGCTGGTATTTATGTGACACAGCTGTTGAAGCCCAGTGGGAAAGACACAGAATGGAGTCTTGACTATCCTCCCTGTGACTGAGGGACTTATCCTACCCAGTCACTGCTACTCTTGACCTTGGCTCCCACCAAGAAACACAGACTCTCCACCAAGCTGGCTGTATGTGGAGCTAAAGGGCAAAGCACACAGACTTCACGCCTCATCACATGTGAGTGACTTTTTGATATTCACAATTGTAGGGCAATGATAAAAGTGGAAATTCCTAGGCAGACAGACTTCAATAAAGAGGTGGAGGCAAAGAGGCCTAGAGGGTAGTACTAATTTTCTTTATAGAGCACCTGCAAGCTTTCAGCCTTAACCAACCTCAGCTGAGCAGTCTCACTCCAGGGGAAAAAAGAAACAAAGTGTCTGTCTGAGCACCAGTATCTCAAGAAGGCAGCTCTGTCCCTATAATCCTGGCTCAAAATAACTCCCTTTAAAAAATATTTTTCATTATAAAATGAAATTACATTATAGAAAGTTTAGAAAATAGCTATTATTCCATGTCTTATTGCAACCGTTGTTAGAGTACTATACATTTTTCCTCTAGCTTTTTTTTACACATAACGTTTTCCTCATTAGTTGTAGTCTAGTGAATACACAACTTTGTATCCTGTTTTGTTATTTAATCATCAATGTTTTCCATGTTATTACATGAGCAGAAATTCTCTATGAGCAAGAAAGGTGGCTGAGTTGATACTGAAAGAGCAATATACTCTGAGAACTTAGAAACTGAGATGCTAGTCTGGAAGAGTTTATTAGCTTCTCACTTTTGAGATAACACTTAGAGGCAGCATGGTTCTGGAGTTAGCCTGATGTGTTTGAAATCTTAGCTCTGTTACCTGCATCTTCTGAGAACTTAGGGTATTTAGTAATTTCTTGGTGCCTCAGTTTTCTCACCCCTAAAATGGTGATAGTGATGCAAATATGAGGATTAAGTGAGTATCACCTAAAACAGTGCTTGACACATAGCAGATATCTGGTAAATATTAACCACAAGTTCATTCCAAGCCAGTTTTTGACTGTGAAGTAATTTAGTATCTTTGGGTCTGAGTGTCCTTATCTAGAAAATGTTTACATAATAATTAGAGCTTTTTACTGAATGCTTACTGTATGTGACAGGGACTTGAGGTACTTGTTTGTCCCGTTGTACTAATAAGAAAACTGAGGCTCAGAAATTAAGTAACTTGCTCAAAAGTGACAGAGCTGCTGCTCAGAGGTGGAGCTGGCATTAGAGCATAAGTCTGGTTCCAAGTGCATTGCTTTTTCTTGCACATGAGCTCTCGGCTCCTTCCAGCCTCAACTCTGGCTCCATGAACTTCAAAGAACAGCACTTTTCAGTTGGTTTTGGCTGCCAGTAGGCGGCTCCAAAAACAACATTAAAAAAATAAAAATTACACAACTTTGATGATCTAACTTCTGTATGTACAGTTGTGGCTTCTTAACAGTTTCAAAACACCAGGTGGCTGAACTAACACATCTTCACTGAAAAGCAGCCCCCAAATTATCTTTCTTTTCATTCCTCACCCCTCTCACTAGTATAGAAAAATAAACATGCTGATTTAAGTAATTTAAAATTGATTTTAAACTGCAGAAAAACCTTGTTCTACTTTGACCCTTATTCATCTAGCTACAACCGGTTTATTCTACCACGGACCCACCAGTGTTGGCCCAAAGGCTGAATGACAGTGAACAAAGACAGCAATAGGTGGTCATGCACAGCCTGTTAACCTTGAATTTTTAAAGAAGGGCCATTCCCAAGAAGAATATGAGGGAGCACTCACAGAAAAGAACAAAAGGATGAAAAAACAAGAGATCTTGGACATAGAAATTCTTTGTTCCAGGCAGGGGCCTTTGAAAATTATGCTGCCAATTCAGAATTATAATAAATTCTGAATTTATTATTCAAAATTAAAATTAAAAACTTCCCAAGTGCTTTTCGCATCTGCAGTGAAAAATGTATTTCAGTTAACAAGCAAGTGATGGCAGGATCTTGGAGCACCTCACTGTAACTTCTGTTCTCTGGCACAGGTCACTGTCCCCCTCTTCCCAACACTACTTTGTATTCAGAAAATGTTTACTTTTAGCAATATATGCCCAAATCCTTGGAAGTTACAGATGGAAAGGGGCTCTTCCTTAATCTACTCTAAATTGAAATTAACATAGATAATGAGCAGACATAACGGGGAAATACACTGAAAACGTGGAACCCCCATTTAGAATTCACCTTCATCTTTGAAAGAGAAAACACCATGTACTACTCTAAACTGGCTGTGTGGCCTTGTGTCATTTACTCAATCTCTCTGTGCCTCGGGTTTCCCATCCATAAAATAAGGCAAAGCAATCAACATCCTATATGGCACATCGTAAACCCTCAACCAGGGATTAGGATTTTAACTATGATTAGGATTTTAACTATGATGGGCTAAATAAAGCGCTCTTTCCACAGGTGCAACCTCAAATAGAGATGTGTAAGATCCACCAGGGTCAGGAACACGCCACGGACAGGCGGGCACTTGGGCGACGGTAGCCGGGTTCCGGGAGCCGTAGGGGCCTTGGTGCTACCGACCGCGACTCAGGGCCAGGAGTGCTAGCGAGTGGGGCGAGGGGCGCGCGCAGCGCCCCAGGAGCCTCGAGGCGGACACTCCCAGCCCAACGGCCGGGAGCAGGAGAAGAGGGAAGTGAGGAGGAGGAGGTCCCGCTGCGGCCAAGAAAGCAGGGCACGCTCGGGGGAGGAGGCAGAAACCAAACACCCAGCCGCCGCCCCGCGCCGGGGCCCGGCCCGGCCCGGTTCCGCGGAGCCGCCTCCGCCCGCACCCGGGGTCGCGGGGCCCGCCGAGGGGGTGGGTGGCCCGGCGGCGGCGCGCGGAGGAAGCGGGAGGTCGGGGAGCGCACGAGCGGCGGCCCCAGAGCAGGGCGCGTGGGTCGGGGCAGCGCGGCCGGGGCGGCTGGGATGAGCGGACGCGGCCCCGGCCCCGCCTGCACTTACGTGGGCCCGACCTGTAGCGCGGACCGCGGCGGAGCAGCAGCGCCTCGCTCCGTGGAGACCGGCGGGCGCTGCGCCGGGCTGCTGAGGTAGCTGCGGCTCCGGGAACTGCGGGCGCGGGGCGGGCGCGGGGCCGGGCTGGCCCTCCTGTTGCTGCGCTGCTGGCCGCCGCCCGACAGTCCCGCTCCTTTTGTTGTTGTGGAGCGCTCGGAACAGCTGATCGGCCGCTCCGCCCGCCCGCGGGCCCCGCCCCGGACCGCGCCAGCCCCGGCCCCACCAATCGGCGGCGCGGGGTCCCCGGGGCCGCCCTGCGAGAGGTTGTCACTAACGCACATGACCTGGCGCCGAGCCGGGAGACACTCTCAAGTTAGAAACAAGCCCCGGCAACAAAAGCTGGGCGCCGGGAGGAGACTAGAGGCGCGAGCCGAACGGACGGAGAATGGGGTTGTGGTGGGGCTGTCACTGGAGCAACTCCGAGACTGAGGAGAAGGGACTAGGGATACAGAAATAGGAACTTGAAGGAGTGTGAGGAAGGACGCAAGGGGCGAGAGGAAGACACCCCCCCACCCCCCACCCCTGCACCCCAGCTACAACTTTGGCCAAGGGTTTGTGGCACAAAGGGACTCAAAACATTTTTTCTTTTTGCTGTGAGAGGAAAATTAAGGGTATTGAGAATGATGGAGCCTAAAGACCTCAAGAGGCCCATTCAGGCCACTGTACGGTAGAACCCCAGACACGGCACACTCCGGCAGGCCCACTTCTTGGCCTTCTTGAAAAGAAAATTTGGGCTCCAGATATAGGGGATGCCACTCAACTTCCTTTTCAAGTTATGGAGCCAGACCCCACCTTTCTGTGGTGACTGACACTAGATACTGACAGAAGTTGTCCATGGGCTTGGGATTCGGTCTATGGCAGGGCAAAGCAGTAAAGGTCCTCAGAAGATGTCTGAAGGCCAAGAGGAGAGAAGCTGGAGGGCTTTCTCCTCCAGCAAAGGACAAGAACCCTGGAAAGCAATCCTGAAGAAAGAAGAATTAGGAGAGCTGCTTCTTCCCCAGGCTGTGCATCCAAGCTCTCCAGTAACCCAGAGAGGTTATGACCTCTATTCTATTATACAGGCAAACTGTGGGCATTCACACAGGGCCTGCCTGCTCACCTGATTTAAAGAAAATGAGACAGTGGGCTTGAAAATGCTTTCCAAACCAAAGCTCTGTATGTGTACAGATGAATTAGCTGTGCCTGGCAAAAGCAAGGAAGTCATGTTGATGCATATCTGTTCTGGTGTAGATCCTGTTTGAACTAAGATGCAATTCTCTGATCTAGGGTGGAATTTACAGCAACCCTCAACGGGTATAGCATATATTACAGTATCTGAAATACTCTCGCATTCTAACGCTCAAAAGAATCCTGTGGTCAGTCTCTTTCCAACAATACTAGAAATTCTAAGAATACTGACTTTGATGTAAATCAAACTGCAGGAGATTATCTGACACCCAGGAATAATAACCAGAATATGGTGGCTGTTTGACTTTTTCTCAGGAGATAGACCAAGCCTGTAATGTGGGGAATGATACTCTCACAGAATTGAGCATGCTTTGGATTTTAGGTTTTGGCAAATCAGGCTCATCCTAGTATTTTCTCTCAATTGTCATTGCTGTGTTTGGGGTCCTATAATCTCTTGTTTCTTAGGAATCCATGAAGAGACCATCTTTCCATTCAGAACCAAGGTATGATGATAATTATAAGGGTCTAATTTTAAAAAGTCAAATCTATATGTATCTTTTCCAACTTGATAAATTTTATCACCATTAAAGGAAAAACATAAAAACACACATCTTGTTATGACTGAGAAAACAATGTGAGGTAGACAATGTTTCCAAAGATGGTCACAACAATAACTCCTTCATTATGAAGTGGAATCTATTTTTTTCTCCCCTTGAATCTTAGCTGGCTCTGTGACTGATCTGACCAAAAGAATGTGGTAGAAATAATGTTCTAGGACTTTCAAGACCAGGCGTTAAGAATGTCTGACCACTGCTTTTCACTCTGGGAAAAGCCAACTGCCACATAAGAAGAAACCACCATGTTATGGGGAAGCCCAAGCTCGCTACATGGAAAGGCCACATGGAAAGAGCAAGATGCTTAGCAAATCCCTAGATATTTAGCCCATTCCAGCTGAGGCACCAGATTAACGAGTGAAAAAGCCCATCAGGAAGTGCCAACCCTAGCATGGAACAGAGATGAAGCATCCTTATTGAGACCTGCCAAAATTGCAGAATTGTGAGCAAATGAATAATTGTTGCTATACGGCATTATTGGGTTGGTTTTAAAAGTAGTAATAGATAACTAAAACATAAAGCTAAACAACAGAAAGGCCCATAGCACAAAATGGAGTTCTGGGGCTAAAAACATTTTATCTTATCTCAGGTGTCATTTGCTGTCTGTTTATTCTTTTTTTTTTTAATTCTAATGGGGTGATATTAATAAATCAGGGTACATATGTTCAAAGAAAACATCTCCATATTATCTTATCATTCAATTATGTTGCATACCCATCACCCAAAGTCCAATTGTCCTCTGTCACCTTCTATTTGGTTTTCTTTGTGCCCCTCCCCCCTCCCTCTCCCACCCTCTCCTTCCTCCACCCACCCCGTAACCACCACACTCTTGTCCATGTCTCATAGTCTCACTTTTATGTCCCACCTATGTATGAAATCATGCTGTTCTCAGCTTTTTTTCTGTTTTACTTATTTCACTCCGTATAATGTTATCAAGGTCCATCCATTTTGTTGTAAATGATCCAATGTCATCATTTCTTATGGCTGAGTAGTATTCCATAGTATATATGTACCAAAGCTTTTTAATCCACTCGTCCTCTGATCTTCGCTATTGTGAACAGTGCTGCCATGAACATGGGGGCACATTTCTTTTTTTCAAACAGTGCTATATGGTGTTCTTAGGGTATATTCCTAAAAGTGGGATAGCTGGGTCAAAAGGCAGTTCGATTTTTAATTTTCTGAGGAATCTCCATACTGTTTTCCACAGTGGCTGCACCAGTCTGCATTCCCACCAGCAGTGCAGAAGGGTTCCCTTTTCTCTACATCCTCGCCAGCACTTATTCTGTGTTGTTTTGCTGATGAGCGCCATTCTGACTGGTGTGAGGTGATATATCATTGTGGTTTTAATTTGCATTTCTCTAATGTTTAGTGATGTTGAGCATTTTTTCATATGCCTATTGGCCATGTGTATGTCCTCCTTGGAGAAATTTCTATTCATTTCTTTTGCCCATTTTTTTTATTGGATTGTTTGTCTTCCTGGTGTTGAGTTTTATAAGTTCTTTATAAATTTTGGTTATTAACCCCTTATCAGATGTGCTGTCGAATATGTTCTCCCATTGTGTGGTTTGTCTTTTTATTTTGTTCTTATTGTCCTTAGCTGTGCAAAAACTTTTTGTTTGATATAGTTTCACTTGTTTATCCTGCCTTTTATTTCATTTGCCCGTAGAGATAAATCGGCAAATATATTGCTGCTACAGATGTCAGAGAGCTTGCTGCCTATGTTTTCTTCTAAGATGCTTATGGTTTCACAGCTTACATTTAAGTCTTTTATCCATTTTGAGTTTGTTTTTGTGAATGGTGTAATTTGATGGTCTAGTTTCATTTTTTTGCAGGTAGCTGTCCGTCTGTTTATTCTTTTGCTGATTTATCATTTCCCCACCTGGTGCATGTTTATCACAGTGGTGTATGAAGGTGGTGGGTTTATGGGAGAAATCTGCCCCTATGAGGGAGAACTATTTTCTCACTGACATTAGTTGGACCTGTTTGAGCATGAATATTAAAAAACAAACAGAACAACAAAATACCTTTTAATTAGTTTTAAAACTCTCTCTCTCTCTCTCTCTCTCTCTCTCTCTCCACACACACACACACACACACACATTTTCTGCTTATTGCTTGCTTGCACCTGGGGTTGTTCATTCCCACTGCATCCCTTCTTGTTCTGCCATTGGTTTACATATGCACACAGAGGCCGATTACGGTCAGCTGAGGACCCAGATGCAGAAGAAAATATTGGGTCTCTTAAAAAAAAGAGACAGGGAAAATAGAAATACATGTTAATCATATTTTAAAAAAAATAAAAATATTATGTACTACTAATGTTAAAATTGCACATATGAAACCAAACTTGGTATGATTAGAAAAAAGTATAAAGTTAGAGTTTTGCAGGGCCCTTCAGAAGTTGGGGCCTCTGTACACACATGCAGGGAGACTCAGGAGTGATGTAATCTTCACAACAGAGAGCTGTCTGAACATAACCAAACCAAACTGTGAAATCACACAGTTGTAAACCAGCCTCTCATCTGCTGGTTGACAAAGAAACAGCTAGGTTCCTTGCCTGGGAAGACCCAGTGAATCCAACCATCCTTTATCGAAAGATAATTTTCAATAGGCAGATATGGTACTCACTTCCAGGCTAACTAACCCCCTGCTGTAGAGAATCCTCCTGTTTTCCATGAAGCTCAATATATTCCCTTAGCTGCCCCAACAGAAGGGATTCAACCTCAAGTTTTTTTTTTCTGAAGGGCCAAGTGGGACCATATTTATGCCAACACCCAGAAACAATACAGCTAATGCCTCTGCCTCTTGATTACAATGGTGTGGCCATTGCTCTGGTGGTTGCATCAAGGATGCTAAAGATTGTTGTTTCTTTCCAAGCTGCAGATGGGAAACCTCACAAAGTAGCTACTTGGGGCAACCTTGTGTCAACAAACAAGTCATTCAGTCTGTACTAAGGAGAACCCAAAAGTGAAGTCCATTCTGGTTATTTTGAACCCAATAAATAGAGCTTTCTGAGCATCTACTGTCCAGTCAGCATGCTGCCAAGAATCTGTAAGTGACATAATAGTTTCTTTTTAAATAGCATTTTGGAAGAATAATCACTTGGAATTCCAGAGAAACCTATTGTCCTAAGAAAGGGAGAAAAGAGTCTTTCTTTTTCTCTGAAAAGCCTAGAATGGAAGGAAGCAAGAGGTTTAGTGAAGGCTTGGTGAAATAAGGGCTGCCAGTTACCATATCTGAAAGAAGTAAAAAATGATACCAGGACCAAAAGTATAATAGCTTTGGAAGATCCTGGAACATTTGTAGTCCCACATACTAGTTTTTGACTTTTTTTAAACTGTGTCTACACGATAATTAGAAATAAAATCCTAAAAATGAAAATGGTCTGTTCGCTGGCTGAGGCAATGGAAGGAGAAAGAAGGTGGGACCACCCACGTAGCAGCCAGTGGGTGGGGTCAAAAGATTCAAGAGCTGTGATAGCCCATGCTGAATTAGGAGTCATCCATGAATCCCCCAGACCTAAAGTGCTTTCTCCAGTTTCTGTAAAGTCCTGACTTTAAAGGCTGTTCAATTTCTAGGTGAATGCACTATAAGTATCCAATTATTTAAAATTGTATTAAAACCTATGCTTATAGCAGAACAGAAAAGCAAGTCACCCCTAAGTGGATGTGGCCTAGTATGTGACATAGGATGTGCCGCCATATGCCAGCCCAGTCCCAGGGAGACATGAAGCTTGAAGAGACCCACTGCGTGAGGCAGGCTGGCCCCACTCTGGGGAAGTTGCAGCATTATCTCAAGTGTGTGAGCAAAGGTCTTTTGTAGCTCCCACAGCCAAAGCTACCTCTTCATTCACAAGGCTACTGCTGGGTCACTGCCCAACAGTCTGCAGGTGCCAGAAGCAGCCCAGGTGAGGTCTGTAACCATGAATCACTCTATTATAGGGACTGCTTGAGTAGAACGTTTCTTTCTGCCATTCTCAAAAGGATGACGCTGACAATATGATTGCTACTTACATAAGCTACACAATGCCTAAATAGTCTGCCTGTTCAAGGAAAACTTGTTTATTGAGTTATTCTTTTTGCTAAAATTAACCACCTTAAATATCCATTACATTTTGCAAGATTAATTTGTGTTCTTAAATGTCTAGGTTTTTCATGGCTTTGGCAAAGCCGGGCCTAAGCATATTGATAATCTGAGGCAGGAAGTTTTTGATTTCTATTCTTTTGGGGCTTCTTCTCCTGCTTTACTCCTCTTTAGTAGAAGTAGTCATTATTTTCCCTTTGTAGGTCAGACAAAGGGAGGATATGAATAGCATAACCTTGTAAAGGTTGAACATTATCCACCCATTCATTCAGGCCTACTGTGTTCAAACACCCATTCATTCATTAAATAATTATTTAATGAGCACTGACTCTAACCTGGACACTAGAGATACAGTAGTGAACAAAACAAAGTCTCAGCCCTCAGGAAACTTCTATCTACTGGAGGAGATACAATAAGCAAATAAATATATAATGTAATAAGTGCTGTGAGGAAAAACAAAGCTGGGTAAATGGTTAGAGAGAGGCTAGTGGGGAGGTAGGATGGTCAGGAAAACTTCTCTGAGGAGGTGGTGCTTGAGCAGCAAGAATGGAAGGGCTCAAGGGAAGAGGCAGCCCTGTCAGCCAGGAGAGCCAGTGCAAATGGTAGAGGCTGAAGAGTTATTGTACTCTAAGATTAGCACTGTTCTCATGCTAAACAGTGTCACTGAGAATTTGATGTGATCTGGGATCTGATGGTTACCTGAGTAGATCAATAGCTCTACAGGTTAAAGAAGACTGGCCACCGAATTTTGAATTCCTTTGCATTCTTTTGGGTTTTTACAACACTTCTAGAAAAGCACATAGGTTCCTGAGAACTAATTTTTCATGTTTATCATTGTATCATGGAACTAAATTTCAGAGGCCTAAGAACAGGTCTCGCAGATAGGGCCCCAACTGTGTTGCACAAGGGGAATGTAAAACCACTTTGGAGTATGTGCTATCTGGTAAGGAAGGTATAGGCTCTTACAGAGTTCCTGCTTTATAACGGGGCAATCACTTATCTCCTGAGTGCCTCAGTTTCCTCAACTGTACAATAGGGAAAATAAATACCAACTCAGAGAGACAATAACAGCAGAAAAGTGCCTGGGAAATGTAGGTGTTTGATAAGTGTTTGTTTTAACCAGCACATAGAACTTTTTCTAAGGATTTTATTTTTAATCACCTTGTGGAAATAAGATTTTTTAAAAAGAAAAAACAAGCACTAGAGCTTAAAAGCTTTAATAGCTTCTGAGAACTTGGGCCCCCCAAATACAACAAGATTAAGAGTAAAATATTTTCATCTTTAATAAGTCTATAAGCAAGAATCACAGAAGTGGTCTAGACCCATCTTTGAATTTGTCCTGAGCTCTTTTGCAGTTTGTATTATTTAAATGTTTAAAGCCAGAGTTTGAAAAATAAGCTCTTCCCCAGCACACACAGATATACCTGAGTTACTGTACCCACTCAAACACAAGTACAGATGAAACCAAAGAATCTTGAATGTAAACTCTTGGAGGTCATATCATTCATGATTAAGAATAGCATTTAAAGTGAAAAGCAGCTGAATCTAATGGTTAAGAGCACTAGTTCTGGAGTCAGACCTTAGTACAAGCTATGTGACCTAGGTTTTGACCTCTGAGCCTCAGCTTCTTCGTCTGTTAAATGAGGATGATGAGAATGCCTCATTAGGTTGTTCTCAGGATTAAACAAGATCATGCAGATAAAGCATATAATATAATACTTGGGCCCTTTGAAATCAGGCCCCCACCAGACATCAAATCTGCCAGTGCCTAGATCTTGGACTTTCCAGCCTCCAGAACTTTTGCCCATGTTCATCTGCTGGAGTACTAAAAACTGTGGTCTGGATGATCTAGGCAATTGTAATTAATGTAGGAGGTTGAGGCCGGGCAGGTTCATTCTGGATTTGGTTAGACCAAAGAACATATACAGAGCCAAAGGGCAGTGGGTCCTTCCCATTTATTCAGCCTCACAGTGCCGTGCTAGTGGACAGGCAAGGGAAACCACATCTTGAGAAGCCATACAGGGGGCAAGTGCCCACAGCCTGTTATGGGCTGCCTAAACAAAAGTGGCTTTTGGCCAAGAACCATGTCTTTGATTACATAAGGTGTTTACATTAAGGCAGTGCACAAGGTCCTGTGTCCTTGCTTACAGCAGGCATGATGGATACGCAGCCGAAAACAAATGAGCAAGCCTAACGGCAGCCATTTTCTCCACAGAGCTTAAGTTATATCAGTGTCTTTCTGTTTATTAAACTCATTGTGCTAATTCCCAAGTCTTCAGAGAGATCCAAGATGGTAGCAGAGGAGGTGGAAGCAATACTCATCTCCTCCAAGGACCAAACTGGAATTACAACTAAATTATAAAACAATCATCTTAAATGACCAACTGAAGACTAGCTGGTCTTGTAACCAAGAATTTACAGAAGAAGCTACTTCAAGACTGCTCCAAAGAGGTTGATGAGGGCCAGTCACAGGTACCATCCTTACACTGGCCTATACCAAAGTCCCTTCCATGAGGCCTAGAACCAATATACCCAATGACCTGATTCAGAACACATCAGAGCAGGATCCAATAAACCTCACAAGCAGCATATTCAAAAAGAGATCTTGGCAGGCATCAAGCCCTGCTGAGGCAAATTCCACTTCAGATGGTCAGCTCCAGCACAGCTAGCTCACATTTTGTGGTCAGGGTTGAACCTCACAGTTAGCCAGCCAGCCAGAGGATCAATCCCATGCACAGACAGACCAATAGCAATAAAGACTCAGTTACAATAGGAGGGCCCACAAAAGAAACATTCCTGGTGTACCCAGCTCACATGATCAAGGAGACTGTACCACTGTATCCCATAGGACACCTACCACATAAGGCCACCTCACAAAGACTGGGAGTCATAGCAGATCAGTCATAATACATGGAAACAAACACAAAGAGGCAGCCAAATGAGGAGACAAAAAAAACAGGCTTCAAATGAAATAATAAAATAAATCTCCAGGAAATGACTTAAAAGAAATGGAGAAAAGCAATTTATCAGATATAGAGTTGAAAGTGATGGCTATAAGGATGCTCAACAGCATGAAAAAAATGACATAGAAACCAAAATGATTAGTCATAAATAAAGAATACAATTTCTGAAATGAAAAAAAATACACAGGAAGGAATACATCATGTGTTGGATGAAGCAGAGGATTGAATCAGCAAATTGGAAGACAAGGTAGGAAAAAACACCCACTCAAGCAGCAAAAAGGAAAAAATATTTTTAAAAACTGAGGACAGTTTAAAGAGTTTTTGGGGCAAAATAAAGCATATCAACATTTGCATCCTAGGGGTACCAAAAAGAGAAAAGAGAGAGCAAAGGATTGAGAACCTAGTTGAAGAAATAATGACCGCCAACTTCCCTAATCTGGTAAAGAAAAAAGATACACAAGCCCAGGAAGCACAGTGAGTCCCACACAAGCTGAACCCAAAGAGACCCACACCAAGACATATTATAATTAAAATGGTTAAAGATAAATAAAAAGTCTTAAATGCCCCAAGAGAATGACAGCTCCCATAAGACTTTCAGCTGGTTTCTCAACAGGAACATTTCAGGACAGAGCACAGAATTAGCAAAAAATATTCAAAGTGATGAAAAGCAAGGACCCACAACCAAGATTACTTTATCCAGCGAAACTATCATTTAAAATTGAAAGAGAAGCCTGACCAGGCAGTGGCGCAGTGGATAGAGCACCGGACTGGGATGTGGAAGACCCAGGTTCGAGACCTCGAGGTCGCTAGCTTGAGCGCAGACCCATCTGGCTCGAGCAAAAAACTCGTCAGCTTGGACCCAAGGTCACTGGCTCCAGCAAGGGGTTACTCGGTCTGCTGAAGGCCCGCGGTCAAGGCACATATGAGAAAGCAATCAATGAACAACTATGGTGTCACAACGGCAATGAAAAACTAATGAGTGATACTTCTCATTTCTCTTCATTCCTGTCTGTCTGTCCCTATCTATCCCTTTCTCTGACTCTCTCTCTGTCCCTGTAAAATTGAAAGAGAAAAAAAGAGCTTCCCATGAATGAAAAAGGTAAAGGAGTTTGTTACCACCAAACCTGTATTAGAAGAAATTAAAGGACTAGGTTAAAGAAGGAGAAAAGAAAGAGAAGAAGAAAAAGACGAAACAAACAGAGGAACACAGTTTAAAGAATAAAATGGTGATAAATACATACCTATTAATAATCACTTTAGATGTGAATGGCTAAAATGTCTCAATCAAAAGACACAGATTAGCTAAATGGATAAGAAAACATTATCAATCTTTACTATAGTAAAGATCAGAATGAAAATATATGCTGTCTATAAGAGAACCACACCAGAACCAAAAATACACACAGACTAAAAGTGAAGGGATGGAAAAATATATTTCATGGAAGTGTAAATAGAAAAAAAAAGCTGGGGTAGTAATACTTATATTTGACACAATAGACTTTAAAACAACACTATAGTAAGAGACAGAGAAAGACATTACATAACAATAAAGAGAGCAATCCAACAGGAGGATATAACCCTTGTGAACTTTCGTGCACCCAACACAGGAGCACCTAAATATGTAGAACTAATCTTGAAGGACATAAAAAAAAGAAAGCGACAGTAATACAGTCACAGTAGGGGATTTATTTTTATTTTATTTTTTACAGGGACAGAGAGAGAGTCAGAGAGAGGGATAGATAGGGACAGACAGAGAGGAACGGAGAGAGATGAGAAGCATCAGTCATTAGTTTTTCGTTGCCGT
The DNA here is from genome assembly GCA_037038555.1 of Rhynchonycteris naso. NCBI lineage: Eukaryota > Metazoa > Chordata > Mammalia > Chiroptera > Emballonuridae > Rhynchonycteris > Rhynchonycteris naso. The sequence goes on from CM072998.1 coordinate 247,754,386, forward strand.
TGCGACACCTTAGTTGTTCATTGATTGCTTTCTCACATGTGCCCTGACCACGGGCCCTCAGCAAACCAAGCCACCCCTGGCTGGAACCAGCGACCCCGGGTCCAAGTTGGCGAGCTTTTGCTCAAGCCAGATGGGCCCGCGCTCAAGCTGGCAAGCTCAGGGTCTCAAACCTGGGTCTTCCACATCCCAGTCCAACGCTCCATCCACTGTGCCACCACCTGATCAGGCCACAGCAGGGAATTTTAACACCCCATTGACATCAATGGATAGATCTTTCATACAGGAATCAATTAAAAAAAAAGCAGAGGCCTTTAAGGACACACTAGATCAATTGATTTAATTGATATCTTCAGACATTTCACCCCAAAGCAGCAGAATATACATTCTTCTACAGTGCACATGGAACATTTTCTAAGATAGACCACATATTAGTACACAAAACAAGTCTCAAAAAATTTAAAAAGACTGAAATCATATCAAGCATCTTCTCTGACCTTAAGGTATGAAATTAGAAATCTATCACAAGAAAAACAAATAAAAAAGCCTGAACACTAGTGGAACAGTGGATAGAGTGTTGACTGGGATGCTGACACCCCAGGTTAGAAACCTCGAGGTTGCTGGCTTGCACATGGGTTCATCTGGCTTGCGTGTAGGCTTACTAGCTTGAGCACAGGGTCACTGGCTTGAGCATGGGATCAACCACATGCTCCCATGGTCTCTGGTTTGAGCCCAAAGGTCACTGGCTTGAAGCAAACGGTAGCTGGCTTGAGCAACCAGTCAAGGCACGTATGAGAAGCAATCAATGAACAACTAAAGTGACACAACTATGAGTTGATGCTTCTAGACTCTGTTCCTTCCTGTCTGTCTGTCTTTCTTGCAAACAAACAAACAAACCTGGAAAAAGAAATAAAGAATACGGAAGCTAAATAACATGTTACCGAACAATTAACTGGTCAATAATGGGATCAAAGAAGAAATACAAAGATATTTAGAAACAAAAATGAGAACACAAGAACTCAGAATCAATGGAACACAAGGAAAGCAGTCCTAAGAGGAAAATTCATAACATTCTAAGCCTACCTCAAGAAACAAGAAAAATCTCAAATAAACAGTTTAATTTAGGAACTTGGAAAAGAACAACAAACATAGCTCAAAACGAGTATAAGGAAGGAAATAGTAAAGATCAGAATGGAAATAAAATAAAATTTAAAAAATAAAAAAGATCAGTGTTTTTTACAGAGACAGAGAGAGAGTCAGTGAGAGGGACAGATAGGGACAGACAGACAGGAACAGAGAGAGATAAGCATCAATCATTAGTTTTTCATTGCTGTTGTGACACCATAGTTATTCACTGATTGACTTCTCACATGTGCCTTGATCACGGGCCTTCAGTAGACCGAACCACCCCTTGCCGGAGCCAGCGACCTTGGGTCCAAGCTGGCGATCTTTTTTGCTCAAGCCAGATGGGCCCGCGCTCAAGCTGGCGACCTCTGGGTCTCGAACCTGGAGGTCATCCCAGTCTGATGCTCTATCCACTGCGCCACTACCTGGTCAGGCAAGAGCTGTTTTTTTGAAAAGATAGACAAGCTTGACAAACCTTTTACTAGACTTACCAAGAAAAAAAGAGGAAGGACAGATAAATAAAATCAGAAATAAAAGATAAGAAGTAACAACTGACCAAAGAAATACAAAGAATTATAAGACAATATTATGAATAACTATATGCCAACAAATTAGACAATCTGAAAGAAATGGATAAATTCCTAGAAACATACAATCTTTCAAAAGTGAATCAGGAAAAATCAGATAATCTGAATAGACAGATTACAACTGGTAAAATTAAAGCAGTAATAAAAATATCACAACAAACGAAAGTCCTTACTGAATGGCTTCACTGATGAATTTTGCCAAACATTCAAAGAAGAACTAACACCTACCCTTCTCAAACTATTTCAAAATTTTAAGAGGAGGGAAGACTCCCAAGCTCATGTGACAAGGCCAGGATTATCCTGATTCCAAAGCCAGATAAAGATGTTACAAAGAAATAAAGTCATAGGTGTACATAGATGCTAAAATCCTCAACAAAATATTAGCAAACTGGATTCAACAATACATTAAAAAGATCATACACCATTAAGTGGGATTTCTTTTGGGGATGCAAGGTTGGTACAACATCCACATATCAATAAATATGATGTATCACATAAACAAAATGAAAGGTAACAACCACAATCATATCAATAAATGAAAGAAAAAAAAGCATTTGGTAGAATCCAGCATTTATTTTCGATAAAAACTTTCAGTAAAATGGGAATTGAAGTATATACATCAATATAATAAAAGGCATATATGACACCCACAGCCAACTTTATTTTTAATGGACAAAAACTACAAGCAATTTTCCTGAAAATTGGAAACAAGACAAAGATGTCCATTTTCACCTCTCTTATTCAACATAGCACTGGAAGTCTTCGCCACTGCAATCAGAGAAGAAGAAGAAGAAATAAAAGGTATTCAATTTGGAAAGAAAGAAGTAAAACTGTCATTATTTGCTGATGACATGATACTATATATAGAGAACCCTAAAGACTCCACCAAAATCTATTAGAACTGATAAACGAATACAGTAAAGTAGCAGGATACAAAATAAATAACCCCAAGTTAGTTACATTTTAAATTTATTTTATTTTATTCATTTTAGAGAGGAGACACAGAGAGAGAGAGAGAGAGAGAGAGAGAGAGAGAGAGAAAGAGAGAAAGGGGGGAGGAGCTGGAAGCATCAACTCCCATATGTGCCTTGACCAGACTAGTGCAGGGTTTTGAACTGGCGACCTCAGTGTTCCCAGGTTGACACTTTATCCACTGCGCCACCACAGGTCAGGCTAGTTACATTTTATGTACCAATTATGAACTATCAGAAAGGGAAACTAAAAAAACAATTCATTCACAATTGCTTCAAAAGAGTATAATATCTAGGAATATATTTAACCAAGTATGTAAAAGATGTACTTGGAAACTTATAAGAAACTGAAAGAAGAAATTGAAGAAGATACAGATAAGTGAAAGCCTATACCATGTTTATAGATAGGAAGAATTAACTTCATGAAAATGTCTATACTACCCAAAGCAATCTATATAGATTTAATGCAATTCCTATCAAGATACCAATGGTGTATTTCACAGAACTAGAACAAATATTCTGAAAATTTATATGAAACCACAAAAGACCTTGAATAGCAACAGCAATCTTGACAAAGAACAAAGTTTGGAAGAATCACACTACCTGATATTAATCTATATTACAAGAGTATAGTAATCAAAACAGCCTGGTACTGGCATAAAAACAGACACATAGATCAATGTAACAGAATCAAGAGTCCAGAAATAAACCCATACCTTTATGGTCAATTAATATTTGACAAAGAGGCAAAAACATTCAATGGGATGAAGATAATCTATTCAATAAAAGATAAGTGGCTTTGTATTAGAGACTTCCTTATTTGTATATTGGCTTAAAGACTTTAATTTCTACACTATAAAATGAGGCAGAATGGAGGCACTCTCACTCAGATCCTGCCATCAGCATTGCAGAGGAGAGGCAGCCAAGATGGCGGAGTGCTGAAGGAGAAGCCAGTTTGTGCCGAGAGGAGATGGAGAACAGAGGTGAATAAGGCTAGTGGGATAGAAACATTTGATTCTAGGAATACTCAGATGAGTCAGTGGCTTTGGGAACCCTGAATGGAAAGGGAAGTGTTTTCCCACTGTATGTATTTCTCACCTGCTGGGTGTGAGCTAGGATTAAAGGTAATGGCCCACCAGTCCTTGGCTCCCTTGTTTTATTACCGTCTGTTTGAATCAAATGCAAACCTGCATGGGCCAGGTGGCCGTGGTTACTGGCTTTACAATAGGCAAAGGACCTGAAAAGAGACTTCTTTTAAAAGAACATATGGGTCAGTGGAGGTGGTGTTGATGGAGGCAATGGAAAAAAAAAAAGGACATACAGATGACCAATAGACATATAAAAAGATGCTCTAAGTCTCTAACTATCAAAGAAATGCAAATTAAAACCACAATGAGATATCATCTCACACCTCTCAGAATGGCTATCAATAAATCAACAAACAACACGTTTTGGTGAAGATGTGGAGAAAAGGGAACGCCTGGGCACTGTTGGTGGGAACGCAGCTTAGCACAGAGAATGTGGAAAGCAGTATGGAGTAACCACTTCTGAGTATGATTCCACTTCTGAGAATTTATCTGAAGAAATCCAAAGCACTAATTAGAAAGAATAAATGCGCCCTTATGTTCATTGCAGCGTTATTTACAACAGCCAAGATTTGGAAGCAGCCCAAGTGTCCATCAGTAGATGAATGGATAAAAGAAGGTGTGGTACACTTTCATAATGGAATACTACTCAGTCATAAAAAGGAAGGAAATCTTTTTGTGACAGCATGGATGGACCCAGAGAGCATTTGCTAAATGACATAAGCCAGTCAGGGAAAGAGAAGTACCATATGATTTCACTCATATGTGGAATCTAATGAACAAAATAAACTAACAAATAAAAGAGACTCATAAATAGAGAGCAGACTAACAGCTGTCAGGAGACAGGGCTGGATGGGGTGGTGGAGGGACTGAGCAGAAAAAGAAAAAAATAAGAAAAAACCCATGGACATGGACAAACAGTGTTGTGATTGCCAGGGGAGGGGGAGGGGAAAGGTAGAAGAGGGTAAAGGGGAACTGAATGGTGCTGGATGGAGACTTCATCTGGCATGGTAACACACAAATACGGTGTACAGATGATGTGTTGTAGAATTGTGCAATTGTGCACCTGAAACCTGTGTAATTTATCAGTGTCACCCCAATAAATTCAATAAAAAGAAAAAAATATATAATGCTTGGTATGAGATTATTAATATGTTATAAGTGCAGACTGAGTGTACTGAGTTCTGCAGCCTTCAGAGGGATCAAGGAAAGCCTCTCCAGAAGTTGAATTTTGACCTAGGCCCTGAATGATGTAAAGAGTTAAGTTGGCTCTGTGAGGCTCTAATCATTGAGTCTGCTAGAGGCAGGAACAGTCAAGTGTGCAACCGGAGGATTAACAGTGTGGTTGGAAGGCAGTGAGGGAGGGAGTAATAGAGGAGACAAGTCAGAAAACCGGCAGGGCCCAGGCCATAAGAGAACTTGTGAGCAGGATGAGAAGTTTGGATTTCAGTCTAAATGTGATGGGAAATTAGAGCCAGTAGTCTGGATTTTCAGACATGTTGAAGTTGAAATGCGTTTTGGATACCCAGGAAGAAATGTTTGGGCAATTGGATATTTGAGCCTGGAGCTCAAGGGACAGATTGGAACTGGTGATGTAAACGTGACTTATTTGTTTTTTAATAATATTTAAAACCATAGGACTGAGTGAAATGACCTAGGCCAGGGGTCGGGAACCTATGGCTCGCGAGCCAGATGTGGCTTTTTTGATGGCTGCAAATTTTTAATAAAAAAGACAATTTGTTAAAGACAAATCTATAATAAAAAATAATAATGTTAAAAATATAAAACATTCTCATGTATTACAATCTATTCATTTCCTACAGCCCATGTTCATGGTTGCGGGTGGCTAGAGCCAATCACAGCTGTCCTCCGGGACAACACCAAATTTTATTGAATAATGCAAAATGTACATGGGTTGTTGTGAGGTCAGGAAGTAAACTTCCCTTCTTTTATTTCAAGTAGTCAGCTAGCTAATTGCAGAAACCCTTTTGATGAAGAAGATGGCTAAAAGAAAAAATGATGAGGAGTATCGTACTTTTCAGCAGGAATGGAAGAGAAATTTGCCTTTGTGGAGAGAGCAGGTTCTGCAGTGCGATTAATATGCAATGATAAAATTGCATCGATGAAAAGGTTAAATATAAAGCGGCACTTCGACACACACCATACTACATTTGCATTGAAATATCCAGCAGGGGACAGCAGGAAGAAAGCATGTCAAGAGCTACTGTGCAGAGTGCAAGCTAGTCAGCAGCAACTGCGTGTTTGGACCCAACAAGGTAACTGGAATTCAGCTAGTTTTGCTGGTGCTTTAGCAATTGTGAGAAACGGAAAGCCAATCACAGTTGGGGAATATGCCAAAACATTCATGCTTGATGTTGGCAATGCATTTTTGATGACTTTTCGGATAAAGACAAGATAATCAAAAGAATAAAAGACATGCCTCTGTCGGCAAGAACTGTTCACAATTGTACCATCATGATGGCAAATCAAATTGAGGCAACACAAGTGAAGGACATAAATGCAGCACCATTCTTTTCTCTCTCTTTGGATGAGTCAACAACAGACATAATCCATTTATCCCAGTTCAGTGTGATTGAAAGGTATGATGTTGGCGACACACTATGTGAGGAAAGTCATGCTGTTTTACCTATGAAAGATACAAGAGGGGAGAATTTATTCCAGTCTTTCACTGAATTTGCTAAAGAAAATATCTACCGATGGATAAACTTATTTCAGTGTGTACTGATGGTGCTCCGAGCACGGTGGGGAAAAAAAGAGGATTCGTAGCGCTTATTCGTGAACATGAAAAGAGACCCATCCTAAATTTTCACTACATCCTACATTATGAGGCGCTTTGTGCTCATATGTGTGGCGAGCAGCTTGGTGAGGTGATGCCTCTGGTCACTTGGGTGGTCAACTTTATTGTTGCCCGAGCTTTAAATGATCGCCAGTTTAAAACACTGCTGGATGAAGTTGGGAATAATTATCCTGGTCTGCTTCTGCACAGCAATGTGTGTTGGTTGTCAAGAGGGAAGGTACTCAGCTGTTTCGTGGCTTTTCTGAGCGAAATCCGGACTTTTCTTGAAATGAAAAAGGTCGAGCATCCTGAGTTAGCTAACACTGAGTGGCTCCTGAAGTTCTACTATCTCGTTGACATGACTGAACATCTGAACTGGCTCAATGTGAAAATGCAAGGTGTTGGAAATACAGTCTTATTTCTTCAACAAGCAGTGTTTGCATTTGAAAACAAGCTGGAACTCTTCATCGCTGACATTGAAACAGGTCGTTTACTAAACTTTGCAAAACTGGGAGAGTTTAAAGATGCATGCACAGCAAGTGACCCTGCTCAACATCTTGATCTGCAGCAGCTAGGGGGCTTCACATCTAATCTCCTGCAGTCATTCAAAGTGCGCTTTGGAGAATTTTGTGAGCTCACTTGTCTAAGTTCATTACCCATCCACACGAGTGTGTAGTGGACAGCACCGACCTGATTTACATCCTTGGTGTCTCTGTCAGAGATTTTGAGCTACAAGCTGCTGACCTGAAGGCCTCAGACATGTGGGTGAATAAGTTCAAGTCACTGAATGAAGATTTGGAAAGACTTGCATGACAGCAAGCAGAGTTGGCGAGCAAACACAAGTGGGGAGAGATGAAAATACTTCAACCCGTGGACCAGCTGATTGTCAAAACTTGGAACACGCTTCCCATCACATACAACACACTTCAGCGTGTGAGTATTTCTGTACTGACAATGTTTGGCTCTACATATGCATGTGAGCAGTCTTTCTCACATCTAAAGAACATTAAGGCCAACCTACAATCACGTTTAACGGATGAAAGTCTCAACTCCTGCATGAAACTTAACCTCACCACGTATCAACCAGACTACAAAGTCATCAGCAAAACCATGCAGCACCAGAAGTCGCATTAATGGTAAGAAGTACTTTATTCATCACTGGTTAGCAACAGCATAACAACGTTATTAAAAAGAATTCAGAGACTTATTGTACTTTAAAAGTGTTGGTCTTACATAAAATGCACACATTTACTTATATTTAGCGTTAAACATATTGTATGGCTTTCACAGAATTATATTTTAAAATATGTGGAGTTCATGGATTTCTCAGCCAAAACAGTTTCCGATCTCTGACTTAGGGAAAGACTGTGGACAAAAAAGAGGACTGAGGCCTGGGCCTGGAGCTCTGACATTTAGAAGAGAAAAGAATAAGGAATATTCAGCCATGAAACGTAAGAAGGAGGAGCCAATGAGGTGAGTGAAAACAGTGTGGTGATGATGAAATCCAAATGATAAAATGCCTTCAAGGAGGGAAGTGTGACCAACTGTGGAGAAACAATATGATGAGGACAGCACAGTGGGCTGGATGTGGCAAGATGGAAGTCAGTGGTAATTTTGGATGAAAAGTTTGGTGGACAGGTGGCTCTGGTATTTTGACTAGAGTGGATTAACAAGAAAGAGAGTCTTAGAGGTAAGGAAAAGGAGAAAGAAAGCCTAAATATGTTATAAGGCAGTGATGGGCAATTTTTTGAGCTTGGTGTGTCAAAATTTACCAAAAAACCGAGCATAACTCGGGTAGTGTGTCACTTCGAGAAAAACAGCCTAACCGGAAGTCCCAGGACTAGATGCTCTGTGCCGGAGTTCTGTTGTTTTGGCCTACAGACCTCCGGCACAGTGTCTACACTACAGCAAATGTTTTATCCTCTGCTACTGCACCTGGCCATGCAGGAGCCGAGGATGAAACGTCCTTCTCAGCATGCGGCCCCATACTTCTCTGGTATGCGGCCACGTGTCATTGAAAATGGCTACGCGTGTCAGTGCTGACACGCGTGTTATAGGTTCGCCATCACAGTTATAAGGCTATCATAACAAAGTGCCACGGACTGGGTGACTTAAACAACACACTTGATATTATCAGTTCTGGAGGCTGAAAGTCCAAGATCAAGATGTCATCTGGGTTGTTTTCTACTGAGGCCTCTCTCCTTGGCTTGCAAATGGCTGCCTTTTCTTTTTCTTTACATGGTCTTCTATCTGTGTTGTTTGTGTTCTAATTTCTTTTGGTAAGGACACCAGTCATATTAATATAGGACCCACTCGAATTGCTTCAGCTTAATTTAATCACCCCTCTAAGGGACCTTGTAAGGTATTTTTCCCTGCTGAGAAAGAAGGAAGGGGGGCCCGGAGCCACAAAGTGTGGAATAATAAGAGGCTTTATTATGTACCGTGTATCCCGCACGACGATGTCCCCCAGCCCGGGGGTCAGAGGCCAGGGAAGTCACGCAAATTAGACTGCGTGAGAGGTATTTAAAGTAAGGTGACCAGATGTCCCAGTTTTGGCGGGACAATCCCAGTTTTTAACAATTTGTCCCACATCCTGCGGCGTTTTAAAAAAGTCCTGATTTTAAAAAATATATTATAATACTATTTTTGCATTCTATGAAAATTTTTTCTTGCTCCATATAGACCAAATTTTTAATCATAACCCCCCCCCCCCATCAATGGTGTCTTGCTTTACCAATCTGGTCACCTTAATTTAAAGGGGTCCTCTAGGGTGGGCAAGCTAATATGATGTGGTGAAATCTCACTGGCTGATGGATAGTCGCTCTTCTCCCAAGGTCCCCTGGGAAGGTTCTTTTTGGCATGCAAGAATGTGGGAAGTCTTAGCCAAAAGTCCCGGGCCTGAGTTCCTCACGTCACCATCCCCCTTACCCACTGACCCTACATTCCAGCCTTTTTTGTTAAATAGAAAATGGGCACCGTTTATTCATCTGGCTACTTCCTGCTGATTAGGGGTGTCGTGGGGAGGGGAGGTCAGCTGGTGGTGGCTTTGAGGGGTGTCAGGAGGAACATCTGTTTGGCCGTGAGTTGAGAAACTTTGCGGATGCAGTTCTGTAAGAATTTAAAAAAGAAACACATATGAGTTATACTCTGATAATCAGAAGATTTAGGATAGGAGCAGCCCAGGAAAGAATGGGTGGCTGCCATCAGGAGTTAAGCAGGTTGTAGGAGGAGGGATTCTTGCTTAGTTTTCTTGCAGACGGTTGAGGAGATTGAAGCTTCTTTCATCAGGCCAGCCTTACTGAACAGCATTGCTCCCTGCTTCAGCTCCCTCTGGCGGCAGGTTCCTGGTGGGAGGGTCAGGAGCACAGGAGGGTCTGCAGGGCCCAACCTCTTAGTGAGCTGCAGACGAGTAGGGCCCAGTGGTTCCAAACTGCCAACGATCCTGCATGGGAGCAAGCTTGAGGTGAGAGACATGGTTAGAAATGAGGGTAGCATTGATTATGGGGGAGCCCTTGGTAGTGAGGAATAGCAGGAGTAAGTGGGAAGATACTGTCAGCTGGATAGTAGCTCTGAGACAGTGAAGAATGTCTCGACCCAGAAGGGGTACAGGGCACAATGGCATAACTAAGAAGGACTACAAAAAAGGAGATTCTGTTCAAACTGCATGTCATGGGTGAAGTGTGAAAAGGAAAAGGGGTCCCATCAACACCCATAACTGAGACCTGTGAGGGAACTAGAGGTCCAGAGTGTGTTGGCAAAAAAGAGAAGGCAGCCCTCGTGTCTACAAGAAATGAGATGGACTTACCTGATAGTTGCAGCATTACCCTGGGTTTTCCGAGTCCAGGCCGTGTCCTAGGAGTTTGAACGATGGGCCCACCTGGCTGGATTGGCCTCCCATTCGGACAGCTTGTCCTCCACATAGAGGCGTTGAGGATGAGCCTGCTGCCCAAAGGGGCAATCACTCTGCCAGTGACTGGGCTGCTTGCAGTTAGGGCAGGGATCAGTGGGCAGCTGCAGGCAGGTGCTCTGTCGGGCACAGTGGTCCTACTTGCCACACTTAAAGCAAGCTGCTGGCGGGATTCCTCTTTGCGGTCCAGACTTGGGCCGGGCACTTCCTGTGTCTGTGTTTGGAGCGTTACCTTCTGCTGCATGCGGACATAGCAAACAGCCTTGGCCTGTTCCTACTAGCCACGACCATTGAAAACTTTAAATGCCATGTTCACAGGTCCCGGATAGAGGTCTGGGGGTTGAGAATAAGAGGAGGAGGAGGGCTTCTAGGGAGCCCGGCCCTCAGATCCAGCTGGAAACGCTGGATCCAGAGGCAGGACAGGGTCAGAACTTCCTGCAAGCAGGTTGGGGTTGGGCATCCTGCAAACTGGTGTAAGAGCCAATGACAGGCTGAGAATGGCTGACAGAGGAAGGGTTTAAGAACACAGTGAAGAAGGGAGGGGCCCCTGGCCAGCAGGGGAAGAGAAAGAGAGCCTGGTATTTGCAAGTGAATGAGAAACAGGATTCTGTGAAGAGAGGGGAGGGGGCACTCTGAAGGAAACAGACTGGAGCAAAAGAGGTCAGCAGAGGGACCAGAGAGTGGGGCGCCCTTAGGTGTCAGGCAGGAGGGAGAGAAAGTTGAGAGTCTGTGGAGAAGGAAAGATTACCAGTGGAGCATTTTCTCTGGCTAAGAAATGGCCTGTGCGGTGTAACAGGCGGCACAGAGATTAAGGACAGGCGCGCGAATAATTAGAGGCCCTGAATGTAAAGGGATCTCCAATTGGCTCCCAGTGTTTTTGGCGATAGTTAAATTGGTGAGGGTGTTAAAACTGAAAGTCCCTTTAGGACGCTACTTGGTCCGATTATCCAGTGGGTTCTGTGGCCTGGCCACAGCAGAGAAGAAGAACAGTTTCCTCTTCTTTAGGCAGGGAGAGATTTTGGATAAGGCAACTCCCAGAGTGTTTTGGGATTCCTGTGCCACCACGGCCGCCCTCAGTCCTCAAAGTGCTCAGAGTTGAGAATTGGCATCCCGCAACTCAAGCCCTGGCCACAGACAGAGAGGTAAATTGGATGTGCTCGGGATGTCTCCAACGGGCACACACGCACTTGGACAGAAAAGATTTCCCTGACGTAGCTACGGTTTCAGACAGGGAGTCTCGGTGGAAAGAACTGAAGGGAAGTTTGGAGGCATGGGACTTACCGCATCATGCACCAAAGTGGGTGGATGATTGGAGATCTTGAGGTCCTGCTTCTTTCTCGGATGTGACGGAAAGAGGAGCAGCCCCTTGTGGACTCCTAACTCCTTCCCTGGTCCCGGGTTTAGGCACCAAAATGAAAGGTATTTTTCCCCTCCGAGAAAGAAGGAAGAGGGGCCCAGAACCACAAAGTATGGAATAATAAGAAGCTTTATTAAGTACCACGTATCCCACCCGACAATGTCCCTCAGCCCCGGGGTCAGAGGCTAGGAGAGTCGCGCAAATTAGATTGCATGAGAGGTATTTAAAGGGGTCCTTTAGGGTGGGCGAGCAATTATGATGTAGTGAAATCTCACTGGCTTATGGACAGTAGCTCTTCTCCCAAGGTCCTCTGGGAAGGTTCTTTTTGGCATGCAACAATGTGGGCGGTCCTAGCCAAAAGTCCCAGGCCTGAGTTCCTCACGTGACTGTCCCTCTTAGCCACCGACCCTACAGCCCTGTCTTTAAATATAGTCACATTTGGAGGTGCTAGGGATTAGGGTTTCAATATATAAATTGTGGGGCACAATGTAGTCCTTAACACTAAGCAATTCTTCGTTAGGAATTTTGCTATGAAGGAGGCAAAGGATTGTGATGGAACTAGAGGTGAATAGGGTGACAGGGAGGTTTTGTCTTTATTTTGAATTTTCACTGGGCAAGAAATTTCAGCTGCTGATATTACCTGTGAGAATGGCATGGTAGAGAAGCTGAAACCATGGCTTCGGGTGAGAGAGGGTTCATTACAGTAGCAAATTCCTCAAATACAGGAGAGAGGATGCGATCAAGAGGTGTTAAATGACTTATAGGGGTCACTAACTTGTGACTGGTGGGGCTTGCACTTGACCCCAGAAATTCTAACTCTGAGACTATCCCACCAACCACTTTTCAATATTGTCCTTGGAAGCAGTGAAAACCATAACAACTACCCAGGAAGGAAGTAGAGCAAACACGTTCACATGTAGAATTGTAGCTGTCCTGGCTGCCCACTCTCCCTGCACCCGGAGCTCAGGAGGGGTGATGGAGGGAAGTCATGGGTTCACAGAGAGGGATGCGAGAGAAATAGATGAGGCTCTGTGTGACTCATTAATGAACTAAAACAGCCCCAGGAAGTACAGTTCCAAAGTGGTTAATATTCTGAATCTGTAACCCAGCATTGGCCTATTTATTCGAACTGGGCTTGGCTTCAGGTCACAACCAGTTTCAGACTTTTCATATTTGGATTTCTACCCTTTTTCACCAGTGCCAAGGAGCACGTGGTTTCATGACTTCATATTTTTGCTTCTACAAACTCTCTTATCATAGCACTTGTGTGTTGGAGTGCAGATGTGAAACAAATCAATCAATAAGTAAACCTTGGCTTCACATTTTGTACAGACAAATTTAATGGGCACACACACAATTTTTTAGTGGCTGCACAGCCTCTGTGTCACAGGGAGTTTGTGACCTCTTTTTCTTTATGGTGATGAATTTATTGATACAATTTACATGTCCTATAGTCCACCCTTTAAAAGTGTACAACTAATTGGTTTTTAGTTTATTCACAGAGTTGTAAACACTTCCCTAAATACTGGTTTTCACTGAGTAGACAGGTCAATTTCCCAATATTGGTATGGCTCTGCTATTTTAGTCATGGCAATTTCCAAACCTGAGAAGGTTATCTGAAGGCTAATGTAGATTTGACTGTGACTTTCCTGGTACATAAGTGAGCAGCTGATGAATTGCTTGTTTACGTTTACTGGTGCCTCTTACGTGGATGGGTGAGGGATGGACACCCTATTTGGTGCTTAGACAATGGCATGGCAGTATTTTTTTTTTTTTTTTATTACAGATACAGAGAGAGTCAGAGAGAGGGATAGATAGGGACAGGGACAGAGAGAGAAGAATGGAGAGAGATGAGAAGCATCAATCATCAATTTTCCGTTGTGGCGCTTTATTTGTTCATTGATTGCTTTCTCATATGTGCCTTGACCGTGGGGCTACAGCGACCTTGCCAGCGACCCGAGCCAGCGACCTTGGGTCCAAGCTGGTGAGCCCTGCTCAAATCAGATGAGCCTGCGCTCAATCTGGTGACCTCAGGGTCTTGAACCTGGGTCCTCCGCATCCCGGTCTGATGCTCTATCCACTGCGCCACCGCCAGGTCAGACAGCTTGGCAGTATTTTAACCCACATGGCAGAACATTTTAACCCACATGGCAGAACATTCCTTCCATTTGTTTCTTATTTTCTTACCAACCTTTCCCCCAATACTCATTTCATTATCCTCTAAAGTGTTTGTTTTGAAACCACGTATGTCCTTCTTCTTCTCATGGAAACCACCTGCAGCAGCAACCACAAGGGCTGCTACAAACATTTGTTTTTGATAACAGTGTATTTTGAAAGTCTGTGGTTTCAATTTCTATTTTTGTCACTTACTGTCTAACTTTTAATCTCTTATACCTTTTACGGGATGTTTTGCTTTTTCTAAGCATTTTGTACTCTGCTGAATGCGCCCAGCTATGTAACCGTGACAAGACTATTGCAAGATTCTTCTATTATTATTACCCCCAAACAATGTCTTGTGAAAGACATCAAGACTCTAAGAGGCCAACACATGGACATTTTTGTATTGATTATATACAAGCATCCCCAAACACTAGAAACTGTGCCAAGAGTATATCCCTTTTCTGAAATGTTGACCTACAATACTGAGGTGCACTATATTTATTTTTAATTTTTTTTTATTTATTCATTTTAGAGAGGAGACACACACACACACACACACACACACACACACAGAGAGAGAGAGAGAGAGAGAGAAAGGGGGGAGGAGCTGGAAGCATCAACTCCCATATGTGCCTTGACCAGGCCAGTGCAGGGTTTTGAACTGGCGACCTCAGTGTTCCCAGGTCGACGCTTTATCCACTGCGCCACCACAGGTCAGGCGAGGTGCACTATAAAATAAAGCACTCAGTACCAATTAGAAACTTTTCTCTCTGTATTAGTCAGGATTCTCCATCAACACATGAAATTAACCATCATACTCTCTTAAATTTTATTTTGTCTCTGATCTCAGGACTCACTTCATACAGAAATCTCCTTTCTTACCACCAGCCAACTTTTCATTTATTCAGTAAGAACTTTCACAATTTTATTTTAATTTTTTTTTGAGAGAGAAAGAGAAGCAGACAGAAACAGACAGACAAGAAGGAAAAGAGATGAGAAGCATCAACTCATAGTTGCAGTATCTTAGGTTTTCATTGATTGCTTTCTCATACATACCTTGACTGGGGGCTCCAGGTGAGTCAGTGAATCCTTGCTCAGGCCCGCAACCTTGGGCTTCAAACCAGTGACTATTGGGCTCAAGCCATCTACCATGAGGTCAAGTCTATGACCCAAGGCTCAAGTCAGTGATCCTGCATTCAAACTGGTGAGCCCACACTCAAACTGGATGAGCCTGTGCTTAAACCAGCGACCTTGGGGTTTTGAACCTGGGTCCTAAGCATCCCAGGCTGATGCTCTATCCCAGGGGTCAGGAACCTTTCTAGTTGAGAGAACCATGAACGCCACATATTTTAAAATGTAATTCCGTGAGAGCCATACAATATGTTTAACACTAAATACAAGTAAATGTGTGCATTTTATGTAAGACTAACACTTGTAAAGTACAATAAGTCTCTGAATTCTTTTTAATAACGTTGTTATGCTGTTGCTGACCAATGATGAATAAAGTATTTCTTACCATTAATACGACTTCTGGTGCTGCATGGTTTTGCTAATGGCTTTGTAGTCTGGTTGATACGTGGTGAGGTTAAGCTTCATGCAGGCGTTGAGACTTCTATCCGTTAAATGTGATCATAGGTTGGTCTTAACGTTCTTTAGATGTGAGAAAGACTGCTCACATGCATATGCAGAGCCAAACATTGTCAGTACAGCAATACTCAAATACTGCAGTGTGTGGTATGTGACAGGAAGTGCATTCCAAGTTTTGACAATCAGCTGGTCCACAGGTTGAAGTGTTTTCATTTCTCCCCACTTTTGTTTGCTCGCCAACTCTGCTTGCTGTTGTGCAAGTCTTTCCAAATCTTCATTCAATGACTTGAACTTATTCACCTACATGTCTAAGGCCTTCAGGTCAGCAGCTTGTAGCTCAAAATCTCTGACAGAGACACCAGGGATGTAACTCAGGTCGGCGCTGTCCACTGCAACTCGTGTGGATGGGTAATGAACTTAAAAAGACTGGTGAGCTCATGAAATTCTCCAAAGCACACTTTGAATGACTGCAGGAGATTAGATGTGAAGCCCGCTAGCTGCTGCAGATCAAGATGTTGAGCAGGGTCACTTCCTGTGCATGCATCTTTAAACTCTCCCAGTTTTGCAAAGTGTAGTAAACAACTTGTTTCAATGTCAGTGATGAAGAGTTCCAGCTTGTTTTCAAATGCAAACACTGCTTGTTGAAGAAATAAGACTGTATTTCCAACACCTTGCATTTTCACATTGAGCTGGTTCACACGTTCAGTCATGTCAACAAGATAGTAGAACTTCAGGAGCCACTCAGTGTTAGCTAACTCAGGATGCTCGACCTTTTTCATTTCAAGAAAAGTCCAGATTCCACTCAGACAAGCCGCGAAATAGCTGAGCACCTTCCCTCTTGACAACCAACGCACATTGCTGTGCAGAAGCAGACCAGGATAATTATTCCCAACTTCACCCAGCAGTGTTTTAAACTGGCGATCATTTAAAGCTCGGGCAACAATAAAGTTGACCACCCAAGTGACCAGCAGCATTGCCTCACCAAGCTTCTCGCCACACATCTGAGCACAAAATGCCTCATGATGTAGAATGCAGTGAAAACTTAGGATGGGTCTCTTTTTATGTTCACGAAGAAGCACTACGAATCCTGTTTTTCCCCACCATGCACGGAGCACCATCAGTACACACCGAAATAAGTTTATCCATCAGTAGATATTTTCTTTAGCAAACTCAGTGAAAGACTGGAATAAATTCTCTCCTCTTGTCTCTTTCATAGGCAAAACAGCAAGACTTTCTTCACATAGTGTGTCACCGACAGCATATCTTTCAATCATGCTGAACTGGGATAAATGGCTTATGTCTGTAGACTCTTCCAAAGAGAGAGAAAAGAATGGTGCTGCATTTATGTCCTTCACTTGTGTTGCCTCAATTTGATTTGCCATCATGATGGTACGATTGTGAACAGTTCTTGCTGACAGAGGCATGTCTTTTATTCTTTTGATTATCTTGTCTTTATCCGAAAAGTCGTAAAAAATGCATTGGCAACATCAAGCAGGAATGTTTTGACATACTCCCATCTGTGAATGGCTTTCCATTTCTCACAACTGCTAAAGCACCAGCAAAGCTAGCTGAATTCCAGTCACCTTTTTGGGTCCAAACACGGAGTTGCTGCTGACTAGCTTGCACTCTGCACAGTAGCTCTTGACATGCTTTCTTCCTGCTGTCCCCCGCTGGGTATTTCAAAGCTAATGTAGTATGGCGTGTGTCGAAGTGCTGCTTTATATTTGACCGTTTCATCAATGCAATTTTGTCATTGCATATTAATCGCACTGCAGAACCTGCTCTCTCCACAAAGGCGAATTTCTCTTCCATTCCTGCTGAAAAGTACAATACTCCTCATCATTTTTTCTTTTAGCCATCTTCTTTGTCAAAAGGGTTTCTGCAATTAGCTAGCTGACTACTTGATTAAAAGGAGGGAAGTTTACTTCCTGACCTGTGTACCTTATGCATTATCCAATAAAAATTTGGTGTTGTCCTAGAGGACAGCTGTGATTGGCTCTAGCCACCTGCAACCATGAACATGAGTGGTAGGAAATGAATGGTTTGTAATATATTTTTAACGTTATTATTTTTTTTGTTAAAGATTTGTCTGCGAGCCTAATGCAACCATCAAAAAAGCCACATCTGGCTTGTGACCCATAGATTCTCGATTCCTGTTCTATCCACTCCGCAATCACCTGGTCAGGCAAGAGAACTTTTACAATTTTAAAATCAGTGCAATTGTCCAATGACTTACTTTTTTTTCTACATTATTTAAATTGGTCCTCACAACAATTAATTGAATAAAGTCAGGGAAACCATTATTATTTTCATTTTAGAAATCAGAAAACTTCCCTTGCTAGCAAGTAACAAAACTTGTGATAAAAAATATGTGATTTAAATTTTAGCCTAAGATTTTTTTCTACCATAATACTGGCCATTATACATGACTATGATTCTCCATCTTCAGCTGAATCAGAAACATGGTTTGTTACAACACAGATAACTATTCCTTATCCCTAGCATTTATGTTTTAGTAGATCTAGGTGGGGCTTAAGAATGTTCTCACTCATACCAGTGCTCCATCATCTTCTCCCTTGCCTTTCTCTTTTCAGCTTTCCTTGTAGTTATGGCTGGTTATGTGACATTGTTTTGACCAATGAGATGTAAGTGCAAATATTTTGACAAAACTGTGCTTTCCTGATGAAAATGGAGAAATGTGATTCTTCACCCTTCCTACTTCTTCATGTTTAGGACTTATATGTACTTATATTGTACATATGTGAACTTACTAATACAGCAGCCATCTTAGGACCAACACATTAAAATTGGAAGGATGGAAAGTAGGAAGAGGCTGAGTCTCTCACAGCTCTGGGTTGCTTACCTCCAAACTTCTTTTTATGTGAGACAAATAAGTCTCTATTTAAGCCACTATAGTCAGGTTCTCTGTTACTTATAGCCAAATGCATTTTTACCTGGTACAAAGAAAAAGAAGGATAGATTGGCATATGGAAGTCTGGGGGATTGTTGGAGAAATGGCATTTAACAAGCATTTACGACGTCCTGTTCTATAGCTGACACTGTTCTAGGTAAATGAGATATAGTTCCTGCTCCCATGGTGTTCATAGTCAAGGAGAAAAGGCCACCACATAAATACATATTATTATATTGTGATAAGCACAGAGGTATAAACAAAATGTTGTGGAAACCTAGAGTAGGAACCCTGCCTAGGGATGTCAGGGAAGGCTTCCAGGAGGTAACATTTAAGCAATGTCCTGAAGGATGAATAAGCGCTGTCAGGTAAAGAGGAGGGGATCAAAAGCTTTCTGCACTTGTGTCTCTTCTCACCCCTACCCTTGGGTGCTAGAGGCTGGCTCAGCTGGGGGTGTTGGGAGAAGAGCAATAGCAGGACTTTTGCTTTTACAATAGAGGATTCCCAAATCCTAGCTGTCAGCAGAGTCAACAGCTCTGAAGGAAACCCAAAGTCCAAAGAAGCAAGATAAAAGTTGTGAAGTTTAGCTTGACCAGGCAGTTGTGCAGTGGAAAGAGTGTTGACCTGGGGTTCAGAGGACCCAGGTTCAAAACCCCGAGGTCTTCGACTTGAGTGTGGGCTCATCTGGCTTGAGTGCAAGCTCACTAGCTTGGGCTTGAGTGCAAGCTCACTAGCTTGGGCTTGAGTGTGGGATCATAAACATGACCCCCCATGGTTACTGACCTGAGCCTAAAGGCACTGGCTTGAGCAAAGGGCCACTGGCTTGGCTGGAGCTCCCCAGTCAAGGCATATATGAAGAGTAATCAATGAACAACTAAAAGTGCCAGAACTACGAGTTGATGCTTCTCATTTCTCTCTCTTCCTGAGGAGGAGGAAAGAAGAAGGAGGAGGAGAAGAAAGAGGATGGGGGGGGGAGAAGAAAGAGGAGGGGAGAAGTAGTAGTAGTAGTGAGGTTTGGTGCATAATCCTGACAGCAGGTGAAGGGAACCAGAAATCTGGGGCCAAAACACAAAGCAAGAGCTCAGAGGGCACATGGGGCAGAGTAGGGCAGGGCAGGAGCCTGAGAAGATGGATGGAGTTTTTTCTCAAGCAGGTAAAAAACTCAGTGAACTAAATACCCCATTTCATTATTTCCTCTCATTCAATTTAATTTTCACTCTCAGCCCAATCCTGTTAGGCTTGTAGGAAATTCAGTCTTAGTCCTTTCTGGGGTTTTCCCCTGCCATTAAGGCGGTGCTAAAAGCCTGCTGTGTTACCTTGCAGAGCCCTTCAGTCCCCCATGCTGCTTTTTCTGTGACACGGGAACCCTGGCTCTAGGAACCCATCTCCCTAGTGTATCGTGGGTATTTCCACCAAGCACCTGAGGCATCCTTTGGTGCCTTCAGAAAGCAGGACACAGGTCCCTGCTGCTGGGGGTCCCAGAGACCTCTCTTCCCTTCTCCAAGGTCATATATCTCTTCTTGGTTTTGGGAGAATCCTTCCCTCTAGTCCTGTTTCTACCAGTCTCAAACCTCAAGCACTCTTTGACTCAACGAGATTAAAATTTGGGACCTACAAGCAAGGAAGGAAGTGTCTCCAGGCCAACTCTGCTATCCACTGTCTCAATCTCCTCTGAGACTAAGAAGAGATCTTTTTAGAGTGGTCAAGAAAAAGAGAGAAATGCAGGAAATAAACAAAAACAAAAACAGTTTAAGCTTTCAAATACTTATTGGGCCACATATTGATGCTATTGATTTGGTTTAATGGTCTGGGGGATAGAACACATACATTCTAACAGGTGTGAAGACAGACTCAGGAAAGGGCCTGATATGTTTGGAGAATGGTGAGTACTTGAGGAAGGAGGTGAAAGAAGCTGGAGGGGGTGCAATGGGACAGCCTTGCATAACCATTTGTGGGATTTAGCAACAGATTTCAGGAAAGGTCAATAAGTTATGGCAAGACAAGATCTTGTTTCTTTTTTTAAGGGGAAACTCTGATAGAAAGGTGGGAGATTAAGTTGTAAAAAGCCTGTTTTGGGCCATGGAAATAAGCCATACAAGGGCTAGTAAGAGTTTAAATCAGGGACTAATAATGGAGATAGAAAAGCAGGTTACAGTTCTGGGATAAAATAAACAGAATTTGGTCATTGATTGGCCGTTGAGAGATGATGGACACACACACACACAAAAGTTGAAGCAGATTCCAAGATTTCTAGCTTTTAAGACTGGATAGTTGGTAAAGCCATTTATTTACCTGAAGGTCAGAAGACATAAGACAACAGACATCAGAAGAAGGTGGGTATGGGTAATAGGGAGGAGAGAACTAAATGTATTTAACACAGTGGTTCTTAACCTGGGTTCTATCGAACCCTAGGGGTTCAATGAGGTGGTCTCAGGGGTTTGGAGAAGCCTCTGCTGCGGAGGCCAGAATAAAGTAATACCGTAATTTGTTGTGAGTTCATGCACTTTGTTGGTTTTGTTCTTTGAGCAAGGTGATGTTCATGCATGGCTCATTTTGTGCACCAGTAAAAAAAACATATACCTATGTCTTGAATTTGGGAAAAAAATCCTATTTTATTTATCACTAAAGAAGGGTTTGGTGAATGCGCATCTGAAACTGGTGGGTTCGGTACCTCAAAAAAGGTTAAGAACCACTGATTTAGCAGATGAGGCAGCAAGCCCCAGGGTATGTATGGAAGAGCATTCCAGGTCTAGAGTGTTAAGTGGGTACAAACTCCCTGAGGCAGGGGTATGCTTGGTGTTTTATTTTAACAAATCACACAACCAACATGGCTGAAGGTAAATTAGCAAGAGAGGAAATAGAGTCAGAGAGGTTGGGTGGGAGACAGGTTACTTCTGGACTTCTAGTACATGGTAAAAACTTTATGAAAGGTTATGAATGGTGGTGTGACCTGATTCATCTTACTTTAAAAAGACTGTATCATTTCAGGATGATAAAAGGACTAAGAGTACAAGCAGAAAGACCAGTTGGGATTCTACTGTAGTGTTTCAGTTGAGATATGGAGTCTTGGGTTGGTGGAAGTGAGAAGTGATTGGATTCCAAATATATTTGATAAGATTTGCTGATAGATTGAAATTAGCATATGACAGAAAGGAGTCAAAGTGACTCCAAAGCTTTTAGTATGAACATCTGTAACATTGAGGATGTTACTAGCTGGGATCAGGAGGACAGTCTGAGAGTAAATCCAGGATTTGACTAGCCTTGTGGCCATGTTAAGTTTGAGATGCCTGTTAGATATCTAAGTGCATATATTACAGAGGAAGGTGGAATTGAGTTCAAGGATAAGGTCCAAAATGGCAATAGAAATTATTTTTTCACCTGACCAGGTAGTGGTGCAGTGGATAGAGTGTTGGACTGAGATGTGAAGAACCCAGATTCAAGACCCCAAGGTTGCCAGCTTGAGTGCAGGCTAATCTAGTTTGAGCAAGGCTCACCAGCTTGAGCCCAAGGTCACTGACTCAAGCAAGAGGTCACTCAGTTTGCTATAGCCACCTGGTCAAGGCACATATGAGAAAGCAATCAATGAACAACTAAGGTGCCACAATGAAGAATTGGTGCTTCTCATCTCTCTCTCTTCCTGTCTGTCCCTAACTGTCCCTTTCTCTGACTCTGTTTCTTTCACACATAAAAAAACACAAAATTATTTTTTTCAACGCATCTCTGCACACCGTATTGTGTGTTCACCCCCCAAGTCAAGTCTTTGTTCATCGCCATTAATAGCCCAATAACCTCTTTCACCTCCCCCCACCACAGTCACCACACTGTTGACCATGTCCATGAGGTTTTCTTCTTTTTTGTATGTGAGAGGAGGGAAGATAGAGAGACAGATGCCTGCATGCGCCCCAACTGGAATCCACCAAACCCCGTCTGGGGCTGATGCTCAAATCAACTGAGCTATCCTCAGCACCTGGGGCCAATGCTCAAACCAATGGAGCCACTGTGTGAGAGAGAAAGAGACAGGGAAGGGGAGAGGGAGAGGAAGAGAAGCAGATGGTTGCTTCTCATGTGTGCCCTGACCTGGGATTGAAACCAAGACGTCCACATGCTGGGCTGACACTCTATCCACTGAGCCAATCGGCTAGGGCCCATAAGTTTTCCCTTTTTCTTTTGTCCTTTTTTGCTTAATCCCTCCACCCCCTCACCCAACCCCTGCCCCCTGACAGTTGTCAGCCTGCTCTCTACATATGAGTCTGTCTCTATTTTGCTTGTTAGTTCATTAAAGCCATAGGACTTAATGGGTGAGCTTAATCACCTAGAGAATAAGTCTTAACGGACAAAGAAAGACATATCTTGGAACCTTTGGAAATGGTAGGATAAGGAGGACCTGGTGAAGGGGACTGAGAAGGAGCAGCTGATGATAAAGGGAAGATAACGCTGGGAGACAACCAACAAGGTCCATCTTGGATGATGCCATGGAAAGAAGTGCTCTCCATGGATTCTAACACTCTGCATCTTACAGATGCCTCCAGGAGGTCAGATGGAGCTAGGGAATTTGAAAGGAAATAGGTCATTGGTGGCTTGAGAGAGCAGCTTGCAAAAAGTGTTAGAATCAACAACTGGATGATGGTGAATTTTGGAGAGACTAGAGTTTAGAAAAGAGACCTAGTGGATATGGGCTTCTCTTTCAAGAATTTTGATGTTAGAAACAAAAGAAGCATGCAGAAAAACTTATTAAGTTACTAAAAATTAGAAAATATGTGTATCAAATAAACATTATAACATTAAAACCCAGAGCACAGAAAGAGGAAAATTATTTTCAGTAAATACAAAAAGGGTTAGAATCTTTGTAATGGATAAAATTCATGTAAATCAATAAGAAAAATACTAAAACCCTAATAGGTAAATGGACAAAAGACATGAATAGGGAATTCATAAAGGAGGAAATACAACTAGTAAATAAAGATAAAGAAAAATTTTTGGCATCATTAGTAAGGAAAGAAATACAGACTAAAAACCACAAGATGACAGGTTTTAAACTATCAAATTAGCAAAAAGCCATTCATACCCTTTAACTTGGTAATTCCAGTTCTGGGAATTCTAAGAAACTAATCCAAAATGCAGATGGAAGAACTGGCCACAGTTTTATTTATGATAGTTTATAAGAGGAAATAATCCAAATGCTAAAGAGCAAATAAATGGCTTAGAAAAATTTGGTACATTAATACAATAGAATATTAATCAATCTCATAAACATACTAAAAACAAAATAAAAAGGGGGAAAATTTATGATAACACAGTATCTTAATCCCCTTGGGGTGCTATAACAAAACACCAGAGATCAGGATGCTAGCATGTTTGGGTGAGGTCTCTCTTCCCGTTGCAGGTTTCTCGTGATGTCCTCATGTGGGGGGAAGGAGCAAGGGAACCTCCTGGAACCTTTGTTTGTTTTTTTTTAAATAAGAACACTAATCCAATTCCTGATGGCTCCACTCTCATGGCCTAATTAACTTCCAAGGACCCTACATCTTTTCAACATATGAATTTTGGGTATTAGGTTTTCAATATATAAATTTTGGGGAGACATAAGCATTTAGAATGTAGCATACAGGAAAATGCCTACATTGTGCTTTTTTTTTTTTAAAGTAGGACTGTAAATTATACATATTTTAAACTCTCATCTGTGGGAAAATTTTAGAGAGAAAAAGAAACTCGTTAAAATTTTCTCTCTAGGTCACATGGGAAGACTGGATAACTTTCTCTCATGCAACACACCTTTGCTGAATTCTTTACCTGCTTCTCTTTGCATGCCAAGTCCTGGGATTACAAAAATTATTATTAAAGTTTTGCCTTTAAAGAGTTTTCATCTAGCTAAAATTTGAAAAACTGTTCTGTGGGAGTAAGCAACAGACTTTCAAAAGATATAAACATAATTGGGATCCCAAAATATATAAGCAAAAATGAGACCAAACACAAAGAGAACATCAGTGACACAGCTGGGCCTTCGATGGCCCTGCCCAGACCTGTAGTTCCAGCTCAAAGGTGAGAGAACATTGGGTAGGCAGATTTAGCAATCTGATGAGTTTTTCTCAAAGGCATCAATGCTGGAGTTGAAGTGGGCTTGACCCCAAGGAATAAAAGTCAAGAGCTGGGTGAAATTAGAGGACAAAGCTAACAATATATTATCTAACAACATATTATCTAACTTCCCACTGTACGTGGTTTTATACAACCGGGCCTCTGCTCATCTTAGTTCAGAAACACCCAGGTGATGACAGATGGGTCACTGTCTCCTTCCCTCTGGAGTTTCTCCTCTATCCCACCTCTCAGGCAAAGACTGGCTTGAAGATTCCTGCTATGGTGTTGGGGTCAGGCTGGTGGGAATGCTTCTGTTTTCACGAATGAAGATGATGGAGAAGCACACCTTTCTAAATCCCTTTCTGCATATTTTATAAATATTTCTTAAAATTTTAATTTAGTTGGAAATTTAAAAATGATATTGTTGGTTGTGAAACCAACCAACTGCATTGATTATTTTCTGGTAATGATACCTTAGCCTATCAGACTTGACAAACGCTAAATAAGAAAAAGTATGTCACTGGTAGCATCAGGAAGACGGCTCTCTTAGAAATATATTTTCTGAAAAGTTGAAAGAGATTATTTTTTAAATGGTTGTGTTTTAGTCAGTGGCATAGCAAGACAGATTTAGAGAGCAAAGATGTAATATTTAAAATAGATCATTAAGGTCAAAATAGAGAAAATGAGTTTCTAATTGTAAAAAACATACATGAAAAAAAATCCATTTCTTAAGAGGAACTCTCAGTAATTACCACATAATTGAGACTCTAATGTCTAAAGACAAATTGCCTGGATTCAAATCCTAGCTCTGTCACTTGCTAGCTGTGTGACCTTGAACAAATTACTTAATTTCTCTGTCTCAAGGTTTCCTTCATCTGTACAAGGAGAATGATGATAGGACCTACCATATGAGATTATGAGAACTAAATGAGTTAATATTTGTAAACAGCTCTGAGCAGTAACTGGTATGTGATACCTGCTATATAAGAGCTTATTAAATAAAAATAGTAATAAAAATAGCAAATGCTATCCCTTGTTACTAAAGTACTCACAAAGAAAAACAAGCACAGAAAATATGACAATATATTGAAGTATTCTTTTCTATTTTTTTCTTTTACTTTCTTTTTTTTCTTCCATTTTCAAGCAGATGGCCATGCTCTCTTGTGCTGTGACTTTGAGGGATTCTTTTGGAGCAGGAAGCTGATGAGAGAGAAGGTGCCTGAAGCCAGTGGCTCTTCCAGTTTTTAAGGGACAATCACATCAAAAGTACAACTAAATAACAGAACGACCATCATTCAGAAGTTTAGCTGAACAAAGGTCCTACAACTAAGGATATAAAGAAGAAGCCATGTTGAGACTGCTAGGAGGGTTAGATGTGAAACAGGCTGGTCCCACAACACATATAGAAATTAAAGTTCGGAAGGGATATGTCAGCTACAAAGGTCTCTCCCCTGAGGACTGAGGGGTCCAAGCCCCACACCAGGCTCCACAGCTTTAGGTTCCAGTGCTAGGGAAGAGATGTCCCCATAACTTCTGGCTGTGAAAACCAGTGTGAATTGTGGCTGAGTGAGATGGAGAGCTGCTGGAGTCCCAGGCATTCCTTTTAAAGGGCCTGCACAATACAGAATTTCTTACTGAAAGACTCACTTGTTTTGAATTCCAGCTCTGAGGCAAATCTTGAAAAGTGCTACAGAAATATGGGGAGGAAGTGAATTGTCTGGCTTCAGGATGAGAACTGGAGAACTGGACTGGCAACTTTTTCCCAGATAGAAGTGCTAGCAGAAGCCATTATTACTTTATTGAGCTCAACCTCTGCTGGCACAAGCACCAGATATGAGTCTCCAACAACCTGGCTAATACTGTGTACCCTGCTTGTGATTCCCAGAGATCCCATCGATCCAACTTGCAGGCCCACAGAAATGGCTTCCAGTGGATTTTCCCTATAAGTGACCTGTCTTGGATCATGTTGCATACCTTCCTAGAACCCCTCAGGATTCACAAACCCCAAACCAGTAGCATCTGGCCTCAGCATGCCCTGTACCTCTTACTAAGCAGCCCCATGTCTGGCAATAGCACCAGCTGGTATTAGTTCACAGCTTAGCTTCTCTCAGTCACCTTTGTAGCTCATATTAAGTGGCTCTGGCAGGGCCCAGTCAGCAGCTAACATTAGCCTGCATTAGAGCCCCTCCCGAGAGCCTCCAAATCTACACACCAGGTGGCCAGCTTCGGACTACAGCAGATCATCACCCCACCACCTCCACAAACAACACACCCAGAGGGCATACTTGGCAGGCACCAGGGCCCATTAAAGCAAATCCTGCTTTGTAAGGTTAGTTCTTGCACAACAACTTCACTATGGTCATGGCCAGTCCTCATAACCAATCAGCCTAAGGGTCAGTTGTTCCCACTGATGTGCCAAAAGCAGTCAGGGTTCACCGACAGAAGGAGAAAACACACAACCTACACAAGGGACATGCCTGAAGCACCTGGCTCAGTGACCTGGGAGACTGCCACTGAGCCCACAGGACACCTACTACATAAGACTACTCTACCAAGAGTAGGAGACATAGCAGCTCTACCGAATAAATAGAAACAAACATAGAGGCAGCTTAAATGAGAAAACAAAGAAACATGTCCCAAATAAAAGAACAGGACAAAACTCCAGAAAAAGAACTAAACAAAATGAAGACAAGCAATCTCAGATGCAGAGTTCAAAACAGTAGTTATGAGGTTGCTTAATGAACTTAGAGGAAGAACTGATGGTCTCAGTGAGAACTATAACAAAGAGATAGGAAACATAAAAATGGAGACAGAAAACATAGAAAGGAACCAGTCAGAAATGAAGAATACAAGAATTAAAATGAAGAACATATTACAGGAAATCAGTAGTAAAGTAGATTAAAAAAATAGTAGAGTAGATGAAGCAGAGGATCAAACCAGTGATTTGGAAGATAAGGTAGCAAAAAACACAATCAGAACAACAAAAAGAAAAAAGAACCTCCCCAAAAAATAAAAGAAAAAAGAAAGGAGATAGTTTAAGGAGCTTCTGGGACAACTTCAAACACAACAACCTTCGCATCATAGGGGTGGCAGAGGACAGAGAGAGCAAGATATTGAAAACCTATTTGAAAAAAGAATGACAGAAAACTTTCTTACCCAGGTGAAGGAAATAGACACACAAGTTCAGGAAGTGCAGAGTCCCAGACAAGATGAACCTGAAGAGGCCTAGCCTTAAATACATAATAATTTAAATGCAAATGGTCAAAGACAAAGGGAGAATCTTAAAATCAAGAGAAAAGCAGTTACAGGGGATCCTCAGGTTATGACAATCTCGACATACAACGTTTCGAGTTTACCATGCTCACTCCCATAACAGCTTAAAAAAATTGAGACGTGTTTTGGCTTATGCCGTTAGTGTCGTACTTACAGACTACGTGGGCAAATTAGTTTAGCAAGGGACTAACTTTTAAGGTGTTGCTTGTGCTGGACAATGCCCTTGGTCACCCTGCCCACTTGAGTGACTTTAACCCTAATGTCAAGGTGGTTTGCCTTCCACCTAATACCACTGTCCTTTTACAGCCATGGACCAAGGTGACATTGCCTCTTTCAAGGTCCTACCTCCGGAGGACATTTGCTATGGCCCTTAATGCAACTGACAAGAACTTGACCCTCAAAGACTTTCGGAAGTCTTACAACATTTACAATGCTGTACAAAACATTGCTTTTGCCTGAGATGAAGTGAGGTGAACAAACTTAAATAGTGCGTGGATAAAACTGTGTCCCCAGTTTGTGTATGACTTCCATGGCTTATGGCTTTGAGGAATAAGTGGAGGCTGTAAAAGAGCAGGTTGTTGCTATGGGTAAACAGCTTAATTTGGAAATGAAGGCTGAGGGCATCACTTGGAGAGGAGCTGTCTGCTGAGGGCCTCATTCAGCTGGAGAAACAGCTGATTGAAGAGGAAGAGATAAAAACCCCAGAACCCAAGAGGTTTACTACTAATGGTCTGGCAGAAGGTTTTGCTATGGTAGAAGATGGGTTGGCAAAATTTCAGGCTGAGGACCCTAGCAATGACATTCAGTAAGGTCTACAGAGCTATTATGGATGCCTTGCAATGCTATAGGCAGATTTTGGAAGAGAAAAAGTCTTCAACCTTCCAGATTAGCCTGGAACAATTCTTTAAGAAGGTAGAGAGAGGCCTGCAACAGATCCTGTCCCCTCTACATCAGCTACTTCTCGAGATGAAACACCTGTAGTACAGGTAGAATCATCTCCAGCGTCTCCTGCATGTTCCTTAGGCAATCCTGATTCACCTGACCCAGGATCTCCAGCACCTTCTGCAGGTTCTCCTGCCTCTCCAGCTTCTTCCTCCCAATAGGTCACTCACTCCCACCTTGTAATGCCCTTCCAGTGTGCAAGCCAGCCACAGGAATAAAGGGAAGGAATTTTTTTACACTCATTTTTTGTTATTTTTTCTGTTACTATAGTACAGTGTACAGTACAGTATATTTATGTCCTTTTGCTTTTACTGTGACTTAGTTGTGTTTTTATGTTCTAGATTATGGTTTTACAACTGTGTTAGGATAGGTAAGTGATTTAGGGTACAGTGTATTTTGACTTACACCAGAATTCAGGTTACATCATCATCGTAGGAACAGAACTGTGTTGTGAACCGAGGACCTCCTATAGTAACCTACAAGGGAAATTCCATAAGACTGTCAGCTGATTTCCTAATAGAAACTTTTCTATTTTTTTTATAGATTACTGTATTTTTTAAGACTTTATTTATTCACTTTAGAAAGAAGAAAGAGAAAGAGAGGAAAGGGGGGAGGAGCAGGAAGCATCAATTCCCATATGTGCCTTGACCAGGCAAGCCCAGGGTTTTGAACAGGTGACGTCAGCATTCTAGGTCGATGCTTTATCCACTGTGCCACCACAGGTCAGGCTCAGCAGAAAATTTTCAAGCAGAAGGGATTGGCACCAAATATTCAGAGTGATGAAATATAAGGACCTATCACCAAGATTATTCTACCCAGCAAATATATTATTTAGAACCAAAAGACAGATAAAGAGCTTCCCAGAAAAAGCTAAATGAGTTCATCACCAACAAACCAATATTATAAGAAATGTTAAAGTTTCTTTTTGAAGAAAGATAAAAACATGAATAATAAAATGGTAGCTGCATATTTATCAACAATTACTTTATTTATTTTTATTTATTTTTTTGTATTTTTCTAAAGTGAGAAGTGGGGAGCGGCAGACAGACTCCCGACTGGGATCCATCTGGCAAGCCCACCAGGGTGCAATGCTCGGTCCATCTGGGGCTTTGCTCCACTGCAGCTGGAGCCATTCTAGTGCCTGAGGCGAAGGCCATGGAGCCATCCTCAGCACCTGGGCCAACTTTGCTGTCATGAAGCCTTGGCTGCAGGAAGGGAAGAGAGAGATAGAGAGAAAGGAAGAAGGGGGAAGTGTGGAGAAGCAGATTGGGGCTTCTCCTGTGTGTCCTGGCCAGGAATTGAACGGGACTTCCACACGGTAGGACAATGCTCTACTGCTGAGCCAACTGGCCAGGGCTATCAACAATTACTTCAAATGAGAATGGATTAAATGCTCTCATCACAAAACTCTTACATATGCTGTCTACAAGAGACTCACTTCAGATTGAAAGACACGGACTAAAAGCAAAAAGGTGGAAAAAGATGTTTAATGGAAATGGAAACATTAAGAAAACAATCCAGGGTAGCAATATTTATACCAGACAAAATAGACTTTAAATCAAGGGCTATTTTAAGAAACAAAGAAGGACCCAGCAATTCCAATTTCATATATTAATTGCAACATAATTTAAAATAGATGTTATGAAAGCCACCTAAGTGTCCATCAATAGATGAATAGATAAAGAAGTGATACATACATACAATGGAATATGACTCAGCCATAAAAAAGAATGAAATCTTGCCATCTACAACAACATATATGGACCTAGAGGGCATTGTACTGAGTGAAATACGTCAGACAAAGAAAGGCAAATTTCAGATTATTTCACTTATATCTGGAATCTAAAATCAAAATAAATAACCAACCAGAACAGAATCAGATTCATAAAATACAGAGAACATTTGGACAGTTGCCAGATGGGAGGGACATTGTGGGGATAGGTGAAAAAGGGTAAAGGATTAAGAAGTACAAGTTGGCAGTTACAGAACAGTTATGAGGATGTAAGTACAGCATAGGGATTATAGTCGGTAATACTGTAATAGTTATGTACGATGTCAAATGGGTAGTAGGTTTATCAGGGTAATCACTTTGTAGTTACATAAATGTTTAATCACAAGGTTGTATACCTAAAACTAATATTGTATATAGCTGTAATTAAAAATATAAATATTAAAAAAGTTATTTATGTTCATGAGGTCTATGTAATAATTTAGAAAACTGTTTATGACATAATGGTAATAAAGAAAAGCAGGAAGATAACAATATAAAGTAAGACAATGACAAAAACTAAACTTTGTCTATGGAAGCCAGATTGGGATGATGATACTGTGGATAAATACATTTTTAAAAAAATTTCCCCGAAGTTAGAAGCGGGGAGGCAGAGACAGACTCCTGCATTCACCCAACCGGGATCCACCTGGCATGCCCATGAGGGGGCGATGCTCTGCCCATCTGGGGTGTTGCTCCATTGTGGCCAAAGGCGTTCTAGTGCCTGAGGCAGAGGCCATGGAGCTGTCCTCAGTGTCCGGGCCAACTCTGCTCCAATGGAGTCTTGGCTCCAGGAAGGGAAGAGAGAGATAAAGAGAAAGGAAAGGGGGAAGGGAGGAGAAGCAGATGGGCACTTCTCCTGTGTGCCCTGGCCAGGAATTGAACCTGGAATTTTCACATGCTGGTTGACGCTCTACTGCTGAACTAACTGGCCAGGGTCAAAATTTTTGTTCTTCATATGTTTTCATATTTTACATGTATTTTAAAAGACTGTATTCTTTTATAATGTGCAGAGAAGATGAACCATGCATGGTAACTTGGACAAGGTCATTCATATAAAAAGAGGGCTAATATGGGCAGTGTGCATATTCAGTATGTAGTACTGACAATGTTAGTTGGCTCTGGGGTCTGACAGACCTGGGTTTGCACAGCCTCTCTTTTTAGTAGTTTTGAGCTGCCCATCCTCTCTCTCCCTAAGCCTCTGTTATGACTTTTCTCCTATAAAGTGGAGGTAACACTTTCCTTCTCATAAATTTGTTGCAAGAACTGAATGGAACAATGTACAGAAGTCCTGACCACAATAAAATAACAGCTACTTAGCAGTGGGTTTTCCATGAAGCTAATGAAACTTCAGGGCCCTGGCGACATGTTCACGTGGTCATGTTGTATAAATTTGTAAATGTAAGGCATTTTGCAATTATTTTTCTTAAGTGAGGTCCCCCAGATCTCATAGAGATATTATTTCACTTAGATATCACCACAATGCTATGAAATAGGAATTGTTACCATTTTACAAATGGGAACATTTTTCTAAGACCACACTGTGAGTGGTGGAGACAGGATTCAAACTTAGGCAGTCTGCATCCAAGGGATGCCCAAGACTGTGGCTTAATCATTCCACTTGGTTTCCCAAACTTTCCTGGGCTTTAGAATCACCAGGGGACCCCTATTAAAGTACACATTCCAGGGTTCACCTCAGAGATACCAAATTAGGATCTCTAGGGGAGGGACTTGGGAATCTTTTTATAATACTCCTCCCAAATGAATTTGTTGAGTAGGCAGATAGTTGCTCTTCAACTTGTCTTCGTGTACTGAGTTCAATACAACTTGGCTAAAACTGCATTAAAAATCGTTTTTTATTACAATGGAAACCTCAATCTTGAAGTTTCAAAGAGAAGGCAGAATTTAAACTAACCCATAGAGAACAGACAGAACTTTGCGAAGAGGAAACAGGAGCAGAAACTACACTGTTTTTATCTTGTATTAAAAAAGTCATAAAATGCAACAACCTCTGTAGTCCCCTGTTTATCAACTGAAATACACATTTTTTAAAAAATTTCTTTTTATTTTATTTATTTTAGAGAGGAGACACAGAGAGAGAGAAAGAGAGAGAGAGAGAAAGGGGGGAGGAGCTGGAAGCATCAACTCCCATATGTGCCTTGACCAGACCAGTAGTAGTACATGGTTTTGAACTGGCGACCTCAGTGTTCCCAGGTCGACGCCTTATCCACTGCGCCACCACAGGTCAGGCCTGAAATACACATTTACTAAGACCATTTAAACAGTAAAGTTGTTATCTCACCTAAAAGAATTTTGGCTACCCTGGCAAGGCAGTGGCGCAGTGGATAGAGCACCGGACTGGGATGTGGAAGACCCAGGTTTGAGACCCTGAGGTCGCCGGCTTGAGCGCAGGCTCATCTGGCTTGAGCAAAGAGCTTGCCAGCTTGGACCCAAGGTCGCTGGCTCCAGCAAGGGGTTACTCCGTCTGCTTAAGGCCCGCAGTCAAGGCACATGTGAGAAAGCAATCAATGAACAACTAAGGTGTCGCATCGGCAATGAAAAACTGATGATTGATGCTTCTCATCTGTCTCCGTTCCTGTCTGTCTGTCCTTGTCTATCTCTCTCTCTGACTCTCTCTCTGTCCCTGTAAAGGGGGAAAAAAAAGAATTTTGGCTAATTTTGCTGCTGGTTAACTGTTACAAAAATTTGGTGTTTAGTTGAGTCAAAGTTATTGTAATTAAAAAAAAAAGATTTTATTTATTGATTTTATGGTGGGTGGGGGTGAGAAGTATCAACTCCTAGTTGCTTCACTTTAGTTGTTCATTGGTTGCTTTTTGCTTGTTGTATGTGCCTTGACTAGGCAAGCCCAGGGTTCTGAACCAGCAACCTCAGCATTCTAGGTCAATGCTCTATCTACTGCACCACCACAGGCCAGGCTTATCGTTATTATTATTTTTAATGAAGATTCTCTAGCTTATTTGAGCAAATATAAAATCACATTTAAAACTCACCTGACAAAGAACCAACATGGCTACAGAAGTATCCAATTAAAAGAAAACCAGTGTATATCAACAATTAAGAACTTTAATACAATGAGCTGGTAGATGTTCACACACTACACTGGCACTTTTTTTGCCAGTTGTAGATGGAAGAATAAAACTTCATGACACGTTAAATCTGGAATCACTAAGAAAACCCAACCAAAAGGTGGCGGATTTTAGTCCAAATTGACATTCTGGAAACTAATTCCCCATGTGTGACATTTTAATGTCTATCATACTTTCTTCTAAATACATAGCCACTGGCTTCTAGGGTTCTTAAACATGGAGAAAAATTTGCTTTTAATTTTATTTGTGGAAATTCTCAATATGGTATAATGAATTTCCATGTATCCTATATCCCAGATTCAATAGTTAACATTTTCCTAATTTTGAGAAGCAGTTTAAAAATCGATGGAGACCAGTGCTTAGAAGTTAAAGAATTTGAAAGGGTTAAAACAGTCATTCAAATAATTTGGGAGAGGAAAATAAATGTTTTTAGGTAAGTTTCCTAAATTATTTGGGCAAGAAAATAATTTTGAATTAAAACACAGCATAAAAAGATTAAAAAAAAAGAGTATTAGATAGTATTAACCTTTGGGTTAGTTTTTTAGTGTACTTCACTCAAATCCCTCCAAATACTATACTATATGAAGAGAAACCTGTTTTCTATTACACTTCCTTCTGCAGCCCAAAGGCAAAACAGTTCAATTTAATTCACCAGATTTGTTGAGCCTTTGCAGGCCATAGGCTAGAGACCCCCTGATGTGTTTCCTCGTGCAATGGGAAACCAGAGGGAAGAGTTGCAAAGTTTGACCAGTTATTTAGAAGGCTTTGCTGTGATAGTAGTGTTTGAGTGGCATCTTTAAGAGTGAACTCTATGTCTAAAAGCAGATGTGGAAGGGGGGCAGAATCCCAGGCTGAGGGAACTGCAGGTAGGAAGATGGGAGGTAAAAAGGTATAGGGTGACTTTGGGCCTGTGGTTATATTATACTGTCTGTGAAGGAAAGGCAATTTACAAGCTGAAAGAATCTTAAAGGTGACATCATGGAGAAGAGGTTAAAGGCACAATGTTTGTCTATAGACAGACCTATTTGGTTACCTGCTACCTTGGTTGATAGTGCTAGTTGCCAACCAAGAGCTATTCTCCATGTGTTTTCCTTGCTGGTAGAACTACCTCTCTCTATAAAGGCTGAAAATGCCAGATATTCATTGACCAGCTTCTCTTGCATCTTGGGCACAGCCATATAATCCAACTCTGGCCAAAGGGAATCCACAAGGGTACTTCTGGAAAGAGTTTTTCTTCCTAATACTAATAAAAAAGACTCTAAAGCCAAAATTTCTTTTTGACTTTGAACATAGTTAAATGACAGTATGAGCTTTGGGGTAATGACAATCTTGTGACCATAAAGACACACACAGGATTAAAGCTAAGGTACTGTGGATGGCAGAGGAAGACAGGAGGCCAGTCAGTCCTTGAAGACATCATTAGATTACTCCACATTTGCCACCTAATGTTTGGAACTTTATGTTATGTGAAATATATTTTCCATATTGGGTAAGCAATTCTGATTTGCCTAATTCCTGGGTTAACATCATCTCAGAAAGCAGACAAAAACACAAATAATTCTCCTACTTAGATTATTTCTCCTTTGTAGCCTTTTCTTAATTTTTTAGCTTAGATATTTAGAACAAATAAGTATGCATAGAGAGTAAATTTAAAATACAATATAGAGGTAGCTTTCTTAAATCACTTTATTTAAATATAAGAAGCAGCGTCTTGTAACTTCTCATTTGCGTTTTCAATATCCACAGGTAGCTTAATATAGTAAATGCAGAGGTTCATGAAACCACTAAATCAGCGACCGTATCCACTATATTCAGCTTTTTCCTTAGGGTCCACAATTATGATACATTTTATGCTATATATATTTCACTAAAATTTAAAAAATAAAAGACTAAGTGGTCACATGAAACAAATTATGTGGGTTATATCTGTCAATGTTTACTTCATTAGTCATTCATTAAAACTGAGAAATTCAAAAAAACAAAACACCGTTGTGAGGGGACAGTGCTAACACTCATTTTCCCACCACTCCACTTCAGAAATAAAACTCCTAATATGGTTGAATTCCCTTGTGTGACTCTCCCTGAATACACTGCTTCTCTGTCACTCAGAAGTAACAACTATCTAGAATTAAATCTTTATCATTCCTATATCTTTCTCCATAGCTTGTCTAAATTTGAATATACCCCTGGAGACATATAGTTTTAAGATGTTAAGTCAATGCAATCATACTATATGTAGTATTCTGCAACTTTATCAGTTACTTTTGGTTTGTTCACCTTTACAGGTAACTTTGGTCAGCCACCCGCTCCCCAGTCTGGAGCGCAGTACTCACAAGTATTTGATTAGCATTCCTTGATGTCTTACCTCTGGTCACTTTCAGAAGTTATCATCAGACACTGGGAGATAATAGAAAATACATATTAGTGTCTGCCCCTAATACAGCTCTCTCAAAAACTTTATAATTTTCTGGGTGATAGGAGTGTTTATTATTCTAATGAGGTGACTATGGGTGGCTTCTGGTTGAGGTCCAGCCACTGGGAAGAAAAAGCCATGTTTAGAAACTTGGAGTTTTTAGCCCTTCCCCATTCTCTTAAGAGAGAAGTGATGAAAATAGGAGTAATGATCAGTCAGGCCTATGTGCTGACGCCTCCATAAAATCCCAATAGTACAGGGTTCTGAGAGCTTCTGGACTGGTGAACACAGACACGCAGAGAGGCTGATGCCACCCCCCACCCCCACCCCAGAGACAAAAGCTCCTGCATCCGGGGCTCTCACAGACCTCACCTTATGTATCTCTTCATTTGGCTGTTCATCTCTATCCTTCATATATTCTTTAAACTGATAAATATAAGTGTTTTCCTGAGTTCTGTGAGCCACTCTAGCAAATTAATCAAACCCAATGAGGTGGCCATTGGAATCCCCAATCCATAGTTGCTTGGCCAGAAGCACAGGTGATGACTTGGGCTTGCGACTGGTGTCTGAAGTGTGTGTGCGTGTGGGGTGGGTGGGAGGACAGTCTGGTGGGACTGAACCCTTAACCTGTGGGATCTGATGCTATCTCTAGGTAAACAGTGTCATAATTGATTTAAATTGTAGGACATTCAGCTGGTATCAGAAAGACTTGCTTGTTGTTGCAGGGAAAACCCTCCATATATCGAGTGTCAGAATTAGTTTTGTGTGAGTTGTAAAAGAAACATAAGAGATAGACTGAACTTAGCTTTTCTCCTACAACAGAGGGAACTACTGGGTTTTTCCTTTTAGACACACACTCACCTACCCTCAAACATACCCTTCTCTCCTCTTCCTTGAAGCCCCCCCCCCCCCAGGAGGACCACTGTCCAGAAGGAGTGGTTTGTGAGGCTCAGGGTGTTCCCAGCCATCAGCCATGCCATGACAAAGCAGTATATTAGCACGGGAGATGCATGGGAATCTGAATAAGTTTAGAACTGAATCTTAGTACACAAATACAAGAGAGGCAGCAGACACCGTTGACTGGAACCGTCCTGAGTTTAAATCTGCTCACTTTTAGGTTGGTTAGCTAACTAGGGTCCTGAAATAGGAAGCTCCAATCCCTCCATGAAGAGAGGAAATCTGGAGACAAAAGAGGAAGTGAGAAATGACCTGCAAAACACTCACTCAGGTTGAAACCGCAACCTTACATTTTGCATAATAAGGTCTGTCAGTGTTTCTTGTCTATATCAGCTTCCTTCTGTTAGCCTGACTTACTAGTCTGGTATTTAATTTTGACATTTCTGAGTTAATTATTCAACTTTATTATCCTTACTATATGTTATAGACTGGATCTTTCTCCCCCAAATTCTCATGTTGAAATCCTAATCCCCGCCTGACCAGGTGGTGGCACAGTGGATAGAGCGTCGGACTGGGATGAGAAGGACCCAGATTCGAAACACCGAGGTTGCCTGCTTGAGTGCAGGCTCATCTTACTTGAGTGAAGGTTTACCAGACTGAGTGTGGGGTCGCTGGCTTGAGCATGGGATCATACACATGACCCCATGGTCGCTGGTTTGAGCCCAAAGGTCACTGGTTTGAAGCCCAAGTTTGTTGGCTTGAGGAAGGGGTCACTCATTCTGCTGTAGCCCCCTGGTCAAGGCACATATGAGAAAGCAGTCAATGAACAACTATGAAGCTACAATGAAAAGTTGATGCTTCTCATTTCTCTCCCTTTCTGTCTGTCTCTACCTATCTATCCCTCTATCCATCTTTGTCACACACAGAAAAATTTTAAAATAAATAAATAAATAAAAGCAATCCTAATCCTCAATGTGATAGTATTTAGAGGTGAGGTCTTTTGGAGATAATTAAATCATGATGGTGGAGCCCTCATGAGTGGAACTGGTGTCCTTGTAAAAGAGATGCCAGAGACCTCCCTTGTCCTCTTCTGACACTTGAGGACACAGTGAGAAGACAGATGTCTCTGAACTTGCACCATACACAAAATCTGCCAGTGCCTTGATCTTGAATTTACCAGATTCCAGAACTGTAAAAAAAAATTTCCGTTGTTTATAAGCCACCTAGTCTATGATATTCTGTTATAGGAGCCTGAACAGATCTTTATACTGTTGTGATTGATGCATCTGGGTTGTTTTCCTAGTATTTCCAGGTCAGAACCTGTGGATTGATTCATTTACATATAGGTTGGTTTCCATAATGTAGAGCACCTATTGACTGTTTACAGAAGACTCACTACCAGGATAAAAGTTGCTGTATGTTATAGTAAAGCTATCTGGAGAGAACAGAAGAGAATGATTTTGGCATACCATTAGAGAAACCATTTGCAAAACTCAAATGACAACATAAAGCTTGGCTTTGTTTTATACTATGTGAAGTGAGGAAAACAGAAATGTTAATAGAACTCAATAAATATGCTCTTGCCAGCTGCTGTAAAATAGAAGTTGGATACTCTTGGAATTTGGTGTAAAGCTGGACAGACAGATACGCTTTATATTATGGCATTCCTCTACCTCATCTAAATGCACAAAACTGTTAAAAGAGGTAAGAGTAATCAGGATGAATTTCATTAATATTTGCCCATGGCCAATGGAGTCTGGAGTTTGTGCCTTGGTAACTGAAGTTGAATGGTGATGGTTGTTGATCTCTAATATACTGTTTTTTAAAATTTATTGATTTGAGAGAGACAGACAGACAGACATTGATCTGTTGTTCCACTTATTTATGCATTCATTGGTGGATTCTTGTATGTGCCCTGACTCAGGATCAAACCTGCAACTTTGGCATATTGGGATGATGCTCTAATCAACTGAGCTAACTGGACAGGGCTCTAATGTATTCCTTTTAATCAAGAACTTATTCTCTCTCTCTCAGCTTTGATAGGCCCATTCTAATAACTTAGGGCGTATACACAGATAATAATACATAGAATCAGAGAAAAGGGCAGGGGCAATGGTAAGAGCTATATTCTATGAAGAACCATTTTTTATTGACTTGTTTTATCCTTAAAATTCTTTTTTCCCTAGAGTAGGAAAAACCCTTAAATAACAATAGCAAATAATGAGGAGACTGGCTAGATTACCTAGAGGCACTCTTAGAAACTATTTGCATTTCTTAGCTTCATTCCCTATTGCAGAATTTCTTAGGTATGTGTTTTGAAAGTAGAAATGAACATGTACTTCTAAGTTATGGGACGGAATGGATTTACTGGAATGAGCACTTGAGACCTGGCTTTTAATGGTCTTGACTCAGCTATTTATTTATTTTAGTTTCTTCACATATAAAATAAAATATACCAACTTCTAATCCATGAGTAATTAAGATCTGAAATATCCACATAATAGAATATTATTCAGCTATTAAAAGGAATGAAGTTCTGACACATGCTACAACTTGGATAAGCCATAAAGACATTATGCTAGGTGGAAAGAAGCCCGTCGAAAACGATCATGTATCATATGATTCCATTTATGTAGAATGTACAGACTAGCTATATCTGTAAGGCCAGAAAGTAGAGTAATAAATTGGCTAATGGGTATGGATGGAATTTCTTTCTGGGGTAATGAAAATGTTCTAAAATCAATCATGGTATCAACTCTGTGAATATACTGAAAACCATTGTCTTATACACTTTAAATAGTAAGTTATTAGCTGGGTGAATTATATCTCAATAAAGCTGTTATTTTAAAAAGAAACTAGTTTCATCCCAGCTCAGATATCTTGTGACTTTCAAATAAGTTATTTTTCAAATAAGACAACTATTTTTAGATTTTGTGATTTCCTTGAGTTGGAAGCTTATATCTTAGGAATTCTCCAGTGATAACTGGCATTTATACAGAACAGAGAGGCAGAGCTGCTTACTGCTGTGTGCATGAAGGTCAGATATGAGGCAACATGAAGGTCAGATATGAGGAAGCATTTAAAAGTTCATGAGAATGGCAAGGGGAGGGAAGAATAGCTGCACTATTGTCAGTTTCTTGAAGTCAGGGACTGTTACTGTTTCTTGCTCTCTTTTATAATCCCAGTGCTTAGTACAGCATCTGCCTCAGTAAATTTGAATAAATAATGAATGGGTAAGTGATGAAACTAATGAACTGAGTGTCAACCAATGAAAATGATGAAACACCTTTACCTGGCCAATATCCAGAACAAAAGCCTCATAGGGTCTGGTCTGGTCATGCTGGGAACACTAAGGGCCTGTGGTACAAGCTGGGAGGTCACCTTGCATGGTTATGGCATTGTAAGTCACTGTGATGGGGACAGGAATCACCATCCTCAGGAAGAAGCAACTATTGTCCATTTTTTCATTTGGAAAAAGTCCTGGAAAAGGAGTTGTGAGTTTGGCCCAAACTGGCATCATGGCAAACCAGAGCCACTGTACCTGAAATGATGGGGGAGAGTAATCCAAGGAGAGCACTCTCTACTCTCTGCTGTGAATTCTTTTTTTAAATTTTTATTTATTTATTTATTTATTTATTTATTTATTTATTTATTTATTTTTATTCATTTTAGAGAGGAGACACAGAGTGAGAAAGAGAGAGAGAGAGAGAGAGCGAGAAAGGGGGGAGGAGCTGGAAGCATCAACTCCCATATGTGCCTTGACCAGACCAGTGCAGGGTTTTGAACTGGCGACCTCATGCTGTGAATTCTTGAGACACCCCTCTCTTTCATTAAACTTAAAAAAAATATCCTTGCCATCTACAGAGCTCTAATTAGAACCCCTCTGAAGGACACATAAGTAATAACCATGAATATATAACTGATAGACTTTAGATCTGGACTGCTCAGAGCAAGAGCTACTTATTTATTCAAGGACTGGATATTTCCATTTAGAAGATAAATCTACCTTAAAAGAGATTTCTTTATGACAGGGAAAATGCAATTAGTTAAGAAAAGATCTGGGATACACAGTGTAATTTAACTGGGTGCCAAAGCACCTTCTTGCTTATGCTCAGACAGTAAGTCCTTCGCATCCTAGAAACCTGGCAGCAGTAATAGCAGAAGCCTTATCCAGGAAGGGACTTTGCTTCACCTTCTATTTCCCGTCCTACATCTCTACTCGTTTTCTTGGACAACACATCTTGGAGCTAACACAGCATAAACTCTAAACTTCAAAAGCCTCAATAAAATAATAACTTGTCTAAGGGAACTGTATATACCACATGAAGTACACAACCTTTCTATCCCTTCCTTCCTCCACTTTTATCTCTCAAAACAGACATCTAAAAAGCCAGGAAGTCAACAAAGGAACACATAAATAAACACAAACCACCAGTAAAAGCTGCACACTTAATAAAAAATATCTCCCAGCCTCTAGCCCCTTGTATTTGTAAAAACACCTTAAAATATATTTGGCTATGACTTTTGATTATTTGCCTTTGATGTTATTTATTTTAGATCATAAATCTGAAGACCCGGGGCCCATAGTTATTCAGGAGACTGTTTGAATGATGTTAGAGTATAGACTTTGGAGTTAGGCAGAGCTAGGCTGGAATCAGGTTCCATATTTACCAACTGTGTAAATTGGCAAACTGGGCAAATAAGTGACTCAGCCTTTCTTCCTTTTTTTTTTTATTTAAATGGGGTGACATTGATAAATCAGGGTACATATGTTCAGAGAAAACATTTCCAAGTTATTTTGACATTTGATTATGTTGCAAACCCATCACCCAAAGTCAAATTGTTTTCCGTCACCTTCTATCTGGTTTTCTTTGTGCCCTTCTCCCTCCCCTCCTCCCCCCCTCCCTCCCCTCCCCCCTCCCCCCAGTAACCACCACACTCTTGTCCGTGTCTCTGAGTCTCGTTTTTATGAGTGACTTAGCCTTTCTAATATTCATCAGTAAAATGGGGAAAGGAATACATGCCTCAGATTTGCTATGGGATCTAATGACACTGTGTATATAAATGAAAAAGTAATCTAGAATAATCCCACCCCATCTACACCCTTCTCTCCAGATAACCAGTTCTATTTGTTTCTTATCCTTCCAGAATTTCTTTATGCAAATCTAAGCAAATTAAACATATGTATAAGTGTATTTTTTGCCCCTTGTTTACATAAATGGAGCATAAAACTGCTTTGTACCTTGCTTTCTTCACTTAATCTATCTTGGAAATCTTTTCATATCAGTACAAGGAAAGCTTCCTTCTTCTTTTTTTTTTTTAAACAGCAGCACAGGATTCCATTGTGTGGCTGTAGCACAGTTTATTGAATCATCCCTAATTATGACACATTTGAATTATTTCAAGATTTTTTTCTGTAACAAATTAAGCTGCAGCAAATACCCTTGTATATAATGTCATTTTGCATGTGTGTCAGTATATCTAAAGGGTTTATGCATTTGTAATATATATATAAATTTTGTATTTTTCTGAAGTTAGAAGTGGGGAGGCAGTCAGACAGACTCCTGCATGCACCCGACCGGGACCCACCTGGCATGCCCACCAGGGAGTGATGCTATGCCCATCTGGGCCATCGCTCCCTTGTGGCTGGAGCCATTCTAGTGCCTGAGGCAGAGGCCTTGGAGCCATCCTCAGCGCCCGGATCAACTTTGCTCCAATGGAGCCTTGGCTGTGGGTGGGGAAGAGAGAGATAGAGAGAAAGGAGAGGGAGAAGGGTGGAGAAGCAGATGGTCACTTCTCCTGTGTGCCCTGGCCAGGAATCAAACCCAGAACTTTCACACACCAGGCTGACACTCTACTGCTGAGCCAACCAGACAGGGCCGCATTTGTAATATTTTTAAAACAAATTTATTGAGGTATAATTTATTGCACGTATAATTTTGATAGTTTAAAAAATTTTTTTTTCACCAAATTGCCCTCTGATGGGGTTGTGCCATTTTGTATTCCCCAGCAATGTATGAGAATGTGCACTAAACTCATAGAAGTGGGTACTTTCAAAGGGTAGGAGCTGGAGGACCCAGGGAGGATTTTGACTTTCCTCCTTTAAAAATTAGTATATGTTAAAGAATTTTTTACGTGTGAATATATTTGTAGTAACATATTTCAAGCAGTAGAAATATATGGTAAGAATGTAAAGACCTCCTTGACCAACACTGTTTTCTTCCCTGCAACCAATCCCAGCCCCTCCCACATGGTATGTCAATTTGGGTAGGTCAATTTAATGTTGTCAAGTCCATTTCTCAGTTCACATTCTTCTTGAGATTTGAAATTTCCAAAGACCTCTTTCCCAACATTCTCTCTTTTTTTGGCTTCCATGGAGACGGGTGAGTAAGCCAGGGCAAATGGGATAGGAAAACTGAGACAGATAGTGAATGGCCAAGCAGCTTACAGCCATCTAATAAATGGCAAAATTCTATCTTTTCTAACCAAGGGCACTTAGGAATAAATGGTTTAGGCCCTGGTCGGGTAGCTTAGTTGGTTAGAGCATCGTCCTGATTTGCCAAGGTTATGGGTTCTATCCCTGGTCAGGGCACATATAAGAATCAACCAATAAATACATGAATAAGTGGAACAACAAATCAATGTTTTTCTTCTTCCAAATCAGTAAGTAAAAAAAGAAAAGAAAGAAAAGAAAAAGGAGTAAATGGTTTATACTTCACCTTTCCAACCAGAGGTTAAATGGCTTAAATCACCTTCTTGAGGAGAGAGATAACAGAAATCTAAATTACCATTTGTGCCAGCCACACTCAAGGACAAATGAAACTGAGGGAATAAATCTTATTTCGATGCATCAGCATAAAGCTGATGACTATTCCATTGAGATCCTCCCCTAAGACCTCTCCTAAACTCCCAGCTTTTAAAATACTCAAGACGAAGGACCCAGCAGATGATTTCCTTCTTGGGAGTATG
The DNA here is from genome assembly GCA_037038555.1 of Rhynchonycteris naso. Classification (NCBI taxonomy): domain Eukaryota; kingdom Metazoa; phylum Chordata; class Mammalia; order Chiroptera; family Emballonuridae; genus Rhynchonycteris; species Rhynchonycteris naso. Next base: position 247,798,314 of record CM072998.1, read on the forward strand.
CCTGCACTTTTCTCTTTCTTCTCTTCTTGTCCCCAGTTGTGTTACCTTTGCCTGTCCCTCTTCTAAGCTCCAGGGGTCCTTCTTTCACTTCTGTAACTTGTTTCCTGAGCCTGTGCAGCCCAGCTGGTTCACTTCTACTATCTCTGTCACTTCTTAAATAAACTTTCTTTTACAATTTAAGTTCTTGACTCTGAAATGTTACTTTGATGATAGCAAGAACCAAGGTCTACCAACACTGGGTAAACACCATGACATAAGTTCTCTCATATTTCTCTGATTTTTAAATTTTGTTGATTTTAGTGAGAGAGGAAGGGAGAGAGAGACAGGATCATTGATCTATTCCTGCATATGCCTTGATCGGGATTGAACCAGCAACCTTTGTGCTTCAAGACTACACTCTAACCAACAGAACTATCCAGCCAGGGCTAGCTCATATTTCTCTGATTCTTCACTGGCTTCTCTTTCTTTCCTTGCCTTGAAAAATAGGGCTAATAACAAGAAATATTTATTAAATGCTAATGATACACAAGAACTACAGAAACTCAAACCACAAGGGGCTTGCCTGACCAGTGGTGGTGCAGTGGATAGAGCATTGACCTGTGACACTGAGGTTCCAGGTTTGAAATGCCACAGTGGCCTGCCTGAGCACAAGCTCACTGGACTGAGTACAGGGTCAACAGCTTGGTTGGAGCCCCCAGGTCAAGGCACATATGGGTTAAATAAGTGCAAATATGATGTATATGTTTGCTCGCTTATAGTTTGCATTGGGTGTGGGGGACAGGCTGTAAGCAGGCAAGGTCCTTCCTTATAGCCTAAGGCTTAGTTTTAAGACTAACCTTTTCCCACCCTTTTAATACTAAGATCTTCTCAGCACTAAGCTTTTCCCCACACCCTTAATTGTTGCATGATGTGTTCCTTCTTATGAGGAATTCCATTTATACCTCAGATAAGTGACTCTGTATCAGAGACTTCCTTATTTATATATTGGATTAAAGGTTTTGATTTCTACACTATAAAATGGGGTAGACTGGGGGCTTGCTCTCTCTAGGTTCCTAAAATTAGCATTGCATAGGAGAGGCAGTCAAGATGGTGGAGTGCTGAAGGAGATGCCAGTTTGTGCAGAGTTTGTGCTGGAGAAGAAGATGGGGAACAGAGGTGAATAAGGCTGGATTAAATAAAATGGCCCACCAGTTCTTGGCTCTGTTGTTTCATTACCGTCTATCTGAATCAAATGCAAACCTGCCCGGGCCAGGTGGCTGTGATGGAGGCCGTGGGTACTGGCTTTATAGCTTATCTGAGAAGCAATCAATTAACTACCAATGCCACAACTATGAGTTAATATTTCTCATCTCTCTCTCTTCCTGTCTGTCTGTCTGTCTCTCTTATAAAACAAAAACAAAAACAAAACAACAATAACAAAAATCTACAGGAGGTTTAAGGTCTTGGGGGTGTGGCAGATTGTTGAAAAACTTAGCTGCAACAATTTCTCTCATCTCTCTAAGAGTATTAGACTGCTTGGGCAGCCATAACAAAATACCACAGACTGAATGCCTTTAAACAACAGAAAAAAATTTTCCCACTATTCTCTAAGCTATAAATCTAAGATCAAGGTGTTGGCAGCACTGGTTTCTTCTTGGTTCTGTCCCTGCTCCTCGCCTTATAGACAGCTATCTTGTTTGTCATATGGGATTCTCCCTCTGTATGTGTCTGTATCCTACCCACTTCTTCCACTTCTTCTTATGACACCAGTTATGTTGGGTGGTGCTCACCATGGGAAGGACAACAGAGTCATGTTGTAAAGGAGCATCCTTATTGTTATGGGCTGAATTGTACCCCACCCTTCTAATTCATATGTTGAAGTCCTAACCCCTAGTACCTCAGAGTGTAACTGTACATGGAGATAGGGTCTTTAAAGACATAATTAACTTAAAATTAGGTTGTTAGGGTGGGTCTTAATCCAATGTGACTGTGTCTTATAAGAAGAGGAGAGCAGGACACAGATATCACAGAGGGAAGATATTATAAAGACACAGGGAGGAGAAGATGATGTGGGGCTTCAGAATGAGTCACCCCAAAATGTGTCTCTATGGTATGTGGATTGTTTTGAGTTAAAAGTAACCTTAGAATTGAGAAAATTTGGTGGAAAAAAATGTAACTAGCTGTGGGCTCAAGAGAAATTCTACCCCTCCCTTAACTACCTAGAACTTGAATTAGGGGCCTTGCACATAATAATAGATGTTCAGAGATAACATTTTTGACTTATCTATGTGGCAGGTAAAACTACTAATTACTAAACTTGTGCTACCCCTGCAATGACCTACGGAAGCCCTGTGGTACACTACGTCATCCCTGGCTCAGACTGTCTTATATACCAATTTTCCCTTCCTGTCTCTGAACCTCTCATTCATATGGGGGTCTTTGACTCTCTCATGTATGCAGAATTTCCACACATATGTAATTTATTTTGGTTATTTTCTCTTACTAATTTGTTTTATGTCTATTTGATTATTATACCAACAGAAAGAAACTTGAGGTTAGAGGAACGTTTCTTCCTTCCCCACAACGGCCATCAACAAGCCAAAGAGAGAGGCTTCAGAAGAAACCAACCCTGCCAACACCTTGATCCTGAACTTCTAGCCTCCAGAATTGTGAGAAAATAAATTTCTATTGTTTAAGCTACCCAGTCTGTGGTACTTTGTTATGGTAGCCCTAGAAACGAATACAAAGGAGTATGCCATTTGCTTTACAATAAGTCAAGAAAAGAACTTATTTCAGAAAAGAGCTTATGTTTGAGAACATGAATCAGAAAGGCTCCATCTTAACGCCCCTGTTTGGAGTTCATCTTCTATTCTGAGGAGACATATGGCAGATGCAGCAGAAAAGAGCAAGTTCCTCGTGTTTTCACAGGCAGTCACAGGGCAGACCCTGGCTTGGAGCCACGTACATCTTTGTCAGGATTTCAATAGGCACTTAAGCAAGGGAGAAAGAAAAAGGGAGAGAGGGAGAGAGAGAGAATTCAAGAGACAGATTTTGAGCATTATAATGTGAAAGAGAAAATGATCTTTTCTTCTAACAGATATGCTTAGAATACCCTGAGGATATTCCTCAGGTAGCCAGGAACATTTTTTTTTTTTGATTCAGAATCATTTCAGTTACTTTAACAGGAGACATTTTGCTGGGTTTTTAAGTTTGTAGATTTCCTCGGCTGTTCTTGTTACAACACGCAGAGTAGCTGACTCTCAATGAATTGTTTTATTAAAGGATTCACAAAGCTACCTATTATTAGTGTATATTATTTTTCCCAATGTTTTAGACACTTTGGAGTTTATTTTACTGTGGCCATAGAAACCCAGGTTTATAATAAGCAGCCTTTTTTTTTTTGGCAGAGACAGAGAGAGTCAGAGAGAGGGACAGATAGGGACAGACAGGCAGGAAGGCAGAGAGATGAGAAACATCAATTCTTTGTTGCGGCTCCTTAGTTTTCATTAATTGATTTCTCATATGTGCCTTGACCGGGGGGCTCCAGCAGACCAGGTGACCCTTTGCTAGAGCCAGCGACCTTGGGCTCCAGCTGGTGAGCCTTGCTCAAACCAGATGAGCCCACACTCAAGCTGGAGACCTTGGGGTCTCAAACCTGGGTCCTCCACATCCCAGTTCAACACTCTATCCACTGCGCCACTGCCTGGTCAGGCAGCAGCTGCTTTAATTACAACAATTAAGCTTATATAAAAGAATATTTTAATGAGTGAAGTATTTGGAGAGCCCAGCCAGAAGACTGTCAGAGAACCTTGTTCTCCAAATGGTTACAAAATTAGCTTTCCTTTGTTACAATTGCCTTCTTTGACAACTGCCAAGTTCATTAGTTAGGCCTTCCTAATGATCTGTGATTCTCTAAAGACTAGAGGTTTGCTTATTTCTTAGAAACTGCAATTCCATTCACTCCTGTCTTCTTTTCACACCCAGGCTGCTCTCCTGGTTAGAGGGAGATGCCACTTTCCTTTCTTTGCCATATATCAGAAAAAGTATGGTTGCCTTTAAGTTTCACAGACAATAAGGGCTCTATTTTAAAAGTCAGTCAATATAAAACAACTACCTATGTCTTTCCACATTATGGGACATTTGGAAGCCATGAATCTTGTCTTTTTTATATTCATTGTCTATAAAGATATTTTGGAGAAATATTTACTAATTAATTTTAGTGATAGGTAACCAATGCACATAGCACAAAAATCAAGAGGCAGATAGTGACATCAGTCTCCCTTCTATACATGTACAGTGGCAACTATTCTTAAAAACTAATCCCCAAGATCAAATGTGTGTGTGTACGCGCGCACACACATACACACATGCATGATGGCAGCATATTATGTATACGGTACCATATCTTGCTTTTTTCACTTACTGCTGAAAAGTTTGACGCCATTCTACCTCATTACATTAAAAGCTGCCTTCTTCATTATAGAGGTTTTTCCCTGTAATTATTTCCCTGTACACTGAGTGCTACAGTCATCATGTGGGGTCTGGCAACACCAAGGTGAGGACCATAAAGTCCTTGCTCTCAGAAGCCATGCTAGCAGAAGAGGCAGCCCCCTGTGGAAGACCACTGTCCTGTACACAGCACTGTGATGGTTCAGGTGGAAGGGGAGATGGAAGTACACAGGAGGAGTCTGGCTTTGCTCAGAAGGGTCACAGAGAGTTCATAGGCGGGGTACTGGAAGAGTAGCTAGCCCTGCCTATCTCCCAGCAGACAAGGAGAGCCAATACATCTCAGGTAAAGGGAACAGTAAGTGCCAAGTCGTCTGCAGGAAGAAAACGGCATGGTGTTCTGGGGAACTGAAAGTGGTGTGTCATTTGGCTGGAGAGCCAGTGTGTGTGTGTGTGTGTGTGTGTGTGTGTGTGTGTGTGTTAGACAAGATCAGTGGTTCTCAAAGTTTTTCTTTTAAACCACAAACCAGAGTTAAGAAATACATTTTACATCACCACACTGTATATGCAAAACGGAAACAAAATTTTATGAAACAATACCCTTATTCAACATGCTCTGTTTTTTTCCTATTGAATTCTACTTTTTAAAAGGCCAGTCATGACTCAATACACTGGTTTCACAAACCACAGATAGGCACTCTGAAAGTTGGGAAACTATGAACTATATAGTGCGCAAAGACTCCGATAGTCTATGAACTAGTCAGCCTTTCCCTGATTAATGAAGGTGACCACTTTTAAAAATAGAATAGATCAACAAAAGAAGCTTATCTGGATATTTATTCAGCACCTACAATGTCTTAGACATTATGCTACATGGTAAAGGCACCGTGGTAGGGCAAAATAAAACATAGTCCTTACCTTCATAGAATCAAAAATTGGTCTCACAGATGAAGTACTTGATGCAATAATTAAAAGTGCATGTTTTAATTAAAAGTAAAACGTACCTCATAAAAAATTCAAACTCTGTAAGAGTATAATATAGTAATTCCCTCTTCTTATAAGCATACAAAAAAATCTCCTTACCTTTTCTTTAATTTTATTTTTTATCTCTCCTTATCTTTTTCTGCATAAAGTATCTGTATTTATTTCACGAGGATAGAAGGACTGAAGTTCAGGTTGGTTGGGTCTGACCTCTCAGGAAATGTTTTTAAGGGGAGTGCAATTCAGTTTCTTGGAGTCTGATCATTTCTACTATGACAATTAATGTTATGTAGCAACTTAACAGGGAAAAGGGATGCCCAGACACCTGGTTAAAAATAACATTATTTCTGGGTGTGTGTATGAGGGTGTCTCTGGAAGACATTAGCACTGGAATCAGTAGACTGAGTAAAGAAGAATGCCCTCACCCATATGGTGGGCATCATTCAATCAGTTGAGAGCCTGACTAGAATAAAAAAGACATCTATCTTTTCCTGCACTCAGTTATTAAGAATTCTGGTTCTTGTGCTTTCTGACTCAGATGGGGACTTACAGCATACTCCCTCTCCCCCATTCTCAGGGTTTTGGACTCAGACAGAATTACACCAACTGCTTTCCTGGTTCTCCAGCTTGCAGATGGTTGGACTTCTCAGCTTGCACAGCCACATTGACAACTCCTGTAATAAATCCCTTATAAATTTCTATATATCCTATTGGTTTTATTTCTCTAGAAAATCCTGAATAAATACACCTAGCTTGAGAGAGTAGGTCTAATCAAGTTTCTGATCTAGAAAAGTTGAAGTTCTACCTCTTTTGGTGCCTCACCCTAGTAATGCCACTTTGTGATGACATCTTTCTGAGCAGCCAGCCAGCCATCTCTCCATATCTTAACTGCAGCGGGAAAACTTTCAGGTGACTGAGGACACTGAACAGATTCTACTGCTAAAATGGCATAATCAATATGGGCATATTTTCCCAGTTGCTTTTTGCCTACTTTCCCCAAGGCTGCTAGATATTAGACTAAGATTCGTAGATTCTGCATAAACTTTTGCTTCAATTCATCTGTCCAGGGCTGAACAGCTTGTGAATAAGACTGAAGAGGAAATAATGTGAAGGCGTTAGATATGATCACACCTTCAGGGAGACTTGGTTTGAGTCATTCACCATTCATTCATCAGATATTCCCAAATATCTGCAGATTGCATGTTTCTGTGTGGGTGGCTATGGGGGCCTCAGAGTTGAACAAAGTTATTATACTGTATTTAATGTAGAGTGGAAATAGCTTCATTGAGTGTTCTCTGAAGAAGCAGGGCAGCTTTTTTTGTTTTTGTTTTTGTTTTGTATTTTTCTGAAGTTAGAAGCGGGGAGGCAGTCAGACAGACTCCTGCATGTGCCCGACCAGGACCCACCTGGCATGCCCACTGGGGGGCGATGCTCTGCCCATCTGGGCCATTGCTCCATTGCAGCCAGAGCCATTCTAGCGCCTGAGGCAGAGGCCATGGAGCCATCCTCAGCGCCCGGGCCACCTTTGTTCCAATGGAGCCTTGGCTGCAGGAGGGGAAGATAGAGAGAAAGGAGAGGGGGAAAGGTGGAGAAGCAGATGAACGCTTCTCCTGTGTGCTCTGACTGGAAACCAAACCTGGAGCTTCCACACGCCAGGCTGACACTTTACCGCTGAGCCAACCGGCCAGGGCAAAGCAGGGCATTTTATAGCCAATGTGTTTACCAAGGTTAGACACATGCAGAGGGTCAAATTAACTTACACTTATTTAGTTAGAAAGAAATTTGGAGACAATGGAAAGAGGATTTAGTGACTCCTAAAGTTGCTAAACTATGTTCAGACAAATGTTATGTTTGACATTACTCATGAGAGGTTTTATGTTTCCAGTATATTTGGTTCCTGATTTATTTATAAAATGTTTCTGAGCTTGTTCCGCATTCTTTTGACACTTCCTGGTAAAAATATATTTTGCTCTCAGTCTAGAGCAGGGGTAGTCAATCTTTTTATATCTACTGCCCACTTTTGTATCTCTGTTAGTAGTAAAATTTTCTAACCGCCCACCGGTTCCACAGTAATGGTGATTTATAAAGTAGGGAAGTAACTTTACTTTATAGAATTTATAAAGCAGAGTTATAGCAGGTTAAAGCATATAATAATTATTACTTACCAAGTACTTTATGTTGGATTTTTGCTAAGTTTGGCAGAATCAATCTTTATAAAACAACTTACTATAGTTAAATCTATCTTTTTATTTATACTTTGGTTGCTCTGCTACCGCCCACCATGAAAGCTGGAATGTCCACTAGTGGGCGGTAGGGACCAGGCTGACTACCACTGGTAGAACTTTGTTTCTTCAAAAAGGATATATGTTACTTTCTCCTTTATTCATTTTATATTTAGGCCAAAAAAATTTACAATATTTCTTGTTGAACATGTGCAGTGAACACCTCAAGAACAAAAACTCAGTCTCACCATTATTTTCTTCTGCACAACTGGCACATAGTAATGCAATTTAAAAGTTAACTTTTATTGAGTACTTACTACACATAAGTAAGGCCTGCATCCAACTTACTTATTACCTGGTAAGGAGTGAAGGCCAGGAACACAAACAACTAAAATAAGATGCAGGATCTATAAAGTGCTACCAGGAGTCACAGGCAATCACTTTAGTGTTCTGCAAATGATCCTAATTGGTTTGGGCGTTCAATAAAAAAAATTTTATTGACAGAGATAAAAAAAGAGTCAGAGAGTGGGACAGACAGACAGGAAGGGAGATAAATGAGAAGAATCAATTCTTCATTGCAGCCCCTTAGTTGTTCATTGATTGCTTTCTCATATGTGGCTTGACTGGAGGGGGTGCTATAGCAAAGTGAGTGACCCCTTGCTCAAGCCAGCGACCTTTGGGCTCAAGCCAGCGATCATGGGGTCCTGTCTATGATCCCATGCTCAAGCCAGCGACCCCACGCTCAAGCTGGTGAACCCATGCTCAAGCCAGATGAGCCCGTGCTCAAGCTGGCGACCTCAGGGTTTCAAACCTCGGTCTTCTATGTCTAAGTTTAATGCTCTATCCACTGTGCCACCACCTGGTCAGGCTCAATAAAATTTTTATAGGAGTAATAAAATGAGACTGGGAGTGATTGTTAGGATTTTAATATGTCACATCATTGAGCATCCATTGTGCTAGATGCTGGGATGCAAAGTCTCTGTGTCTAGTCAAGGAGTTAGAGTGTAGCAGAGGAGACAACATGTGTATTCATTGAGAACCCTATCAGGGACAAGTAAACAAAAACCAACTCATGCTTATTTAAGAAAAAAAGTCATTTAAATTGTATGTACAATTGCAAGGTGCAGGAAGACAGGTGACATTAGGCATAAGTGGACCCTAGAGGTCAAATAATGTGATCCCAGCCTCAGTCTCCTCTTTTGCCCCCATTACAATGGGGCCTACTCCATTTGATAGGGCAGGGGTTGGGAACCTTTTTGGCTGAGAGAGCCATGAACTCCACATATTTTAAACTGTAGTTTCGTGAGAGCCATACAATATGTTTAAAACTAAATACAAATAAATGTGTGCATTTTATGTAAGACCAACAAAGTACAATAAGGCTGTGAATTCTTTTTAATAACGTTGTTATGCTGTTGCTAACCAATGATGAATAAAGTACTTCTTACCATTAAAGCAACTTCTGGTGCTGCATGGTTTTGCTGATGGCTTTGTAGTCTGGTTGATACGTGATGAGGTTAAGCTTCATGCGGGCGTTGAGATTTCCACCCGTTAAACGTGATCGTAGGTTGGTCTTAATGTTCTTTAGGTGTGAGAAAGACTGCTCACATGCATATGTAGAGCCAAACATTGTCAGTACAGCTATAATCACATGCTGCAGTGTGTGGTTTATGACGGGAAGCATGTTTCAAGTTTTGACAATCAGCTGGTCGGCGGGTTGAAGTTTTTTCATTTCTCTCCACTCGTGTTTGCTCGCCAACTCTGCTTGCTGTCGTGCAAGTCTTTCCAAATCTTCATTCAGTGACTTCAACTTATTCACCCACATGTCTGAGGCCTTCAGGTCAGCAGCTTGTAGCTCAAAATCTCTGACAGGGACACCGGGGATGTAACTCAGGTCAGTGATGTCCACTACACACTCGTGTGGATGGGTGATGAACTTAAAAAGAGAGAGCTCTCACAAAATTCTTCAAAGAGCTTTGAATGACTGCAGGAGATTAGATGTGAAGCCAGCTAGCTGCTGGAGATCAAGATGTTGAGCAGGGTCACTTGCTGTGCATACATCTTTGAACTCTTTCTGTTTTTCAAAGTGTAGTAAACGACCTGTTTCAATGTCGGCGATGAAGAGTTCCAGCTTGTTTTCAAATGCAAACACTGCTTGTTAAAGGGATAAGACTGTATTTACAACACCTTACATTTTCACATTGAGCTGGTTCAGATGTTCAGTCATGTCCACGAAATAGTAGAACTTCAGGAGCCACTCAGTGTTAGCTAACTCAGGATGCTCGACCTTTTTCATTTCAAGGAAAGTCCGGATTTTACTCAGACAAGCCGCGAAACAGCTGAGCACCTTCCCTCTTGACAACCAACGCACATTGCTATGCAGAAGCAGACCAGGATAATTATTCCCAACTTCATCCAGCAGTGTTTTAAACTGGCAATCATTTAAAGCTTGGGCAACAATAAAGTTGACCACCCGAATGACCAGCGACAACACCTCACCAAGCTGTTCGCCACACATCTGAACACAAAGCATCTCCTGATGTCAGATGCAGAAAAACTTAGGATAGGTCTCTTTTTATGCTCACAAAGAAGCGCTATGAATCCTCTGTTTTTCCCCATCGTGCACGGAGCACCGTCAGTACACACTGAAATAAGTTTATCCATTAGTAGATTTTTTTCTTTAGCAAACTCAGTGAAGGATTGAAATAAATCCTCCCCTCTTGTTGTCTCTTTCATAAGCAAAACAGCAAGACTTTCCTCACGTAGCGTGTCACCTACAGCATACCTTGCAATCACGCTGAACTGGGATAAATGGCTTATGTCTGTTGACTCATCCAAAGTGAGAGAAAAGAATGGTGCTGCATTTATGTCCTTCACTGTGTTGTCTCAATATGATTTGTCATCATGATGGTACGATTGTGAACAGTTCTTGCCGACAGAGGCATGTCTTTTATTCGTTTGATTATCTTGTCTTTATCCAAAAAGTCATCAAAAAGTGCATTGGCAACATCAAGCATGAATGTTTTGGCATACTCCCCATCTGTGAATGGCTTTCCATTTCTCACAATTGCTAAAGCACCAGCAAAGCTAGCTGAATTCCAGTCACCTTGTTGGGTCCAAACAAGAAGTTGCTGCTGACTAGCTTGCACTCTGCACAGTAGCTTTCCATATGCTTTCTTTCTGCTGTCTCCCACTGGATATTTTGTTGCAAATGTAGTATGGTGTGTGTCTGAAATGCTGCTTTATATTTGACTGTTTCATTGATGCAATTTTATCATTGCATATTAATTGCACTGTAGCACCTGCTTTCTCCACAAAGGCGAATTTCTCTGTCCATTCCTGCTGAAATGTACGATACTTCTCAACTTTTTTTTCTTTTAGCTTTCTTCTTCATCAAAAGGGTTCCTGCAATTAGCTAGCTGACTACTTGTTTAAAAGGAGGGAAGTTTACTTCCCATGTATATGATGCTGAGAAGGGATGTTGATTGGCTGGATTTGGGTCATGTGCCCATAATTATAGCCAGACAGTCTTGGAGCCACATTATGCAGCCACACCAGATCCACAATGAATGAAGAAGGGGCAGTTCTCTAACTTCAAGGGGGAACTCTTACCAAAAAAAGGGAGGGACCATGGGGTAAGTGATATTTGGCAGATGAATAAAACACACTTTCTATGAATTACAACAAAATGTCATAAGGTTTGTAACAGAGATGTGCATTAAGTACCATAAGAACACTGGTAAAGGAGTGACATTCCTGAAGGAGTAAAATACATAAGCAATAGTGTAAGGTGAGAAAGTAAAGGACATGCTTAACCAATTTGGTTTAGCTCTGGATTGATATACCAAGAGGAACAGAAGGAGCAGAAGACAATAGAGAAGGTTTTGGAGATATGTCTAAGCAGTGTTCTGGGTTCTACTGGGAAGGCTTTTAATACAAGCTCAGTCTGAACTTAAGTTGGTGGGTTCAAAGGAGGGACATAATTGGAATTTTTCTTTAAGAATGATCCTCTGATAAGTGTGTGGCACACAGAAATGCTCTTTACTGCCTAGCCCCTGACCATACAGTCCTCTCCTCCGCTTCCTCCAGATCTATGGGCCCCTTGAACTGGCCTCTGCTGCTTCAGCTTTAAACTCTTATGCACCTCCAATTTTGTAGTATCTGGGAAAACTCTAACCCAGGGTGAGGCCCTCTTTCTGTGCTTTCTCCATATATGACTTGAGTAGATGAGCAGTGATGGAGTAAGTCACACTCCAGGGCGAAATGATACAAGATAAATTCAAGATGGCCAACTTTCAACAAGTCCTCAGCAGGTCTGACAATCTACCTTTGCTCTCTGTTCACTTTTCCACATGACATTTTAATTCTTTTTCACTCTTTTCCACTTCTATCCTCATCTCTCACTCCCCTGCTACATTCAGCTGGTGGACCTCACCTTCCACTTCATAGAAAGAACTGAATCCCCTCAAGTTCCCACCAGCCTCATCTATCCTCCTCTTCCTCTTGCGTTATGGGCGAGTTCCAATTTCTCCACATCCTTACCGACACTTTTTATTTTCCATTGTTTAAATTACAGCCATTGTATTAGTTTGCTCTGGTTGCCGTAACAGAATGACATAGACTGGGTGTCTTAAACAACAGAAATTTATTTTCTCACAGTTCTGGAAAGTGGAAGTCCAGAGTTGGTTTCTGATTAGGTCTCTCTTCCTGGTTTGCAGACAGCTCCTTCTTGCCATGTCCTCACATGGCCTCTTCTCTGCATGTGGGGGTAGAGAGAGAAAGAGAGAGAGAGAGCTCTCTGATGTCTCTTCCTTTTCTTATTAGAACACCACTATTATTGGATTAAGGCCCACCCTTATTACTTTATCTAATCTTGATTTTTCCCTTAAATGTCCTATCTCCAAATACAGTCACATTAGGGGTTAGGACTTCAACATATGAATTTGGAGATAGGGCACAAGACAGTGCTTAATAGTCATCATAGTAGGTGTGAGATGGTATCTCATTGTGATTTTCACTAGCCATTTTTGCTATCTCCTTTGATGATTCAACCTCCTCTACCTAGCCATTAAATGTTGGAGGCATCAACACTTGGCCAAAGCCCTCTTCTCTCCTCATTCACCTCTCTCTGTAGGCCATTTTTTTCTTCCCTACATTATTAATTACATGCCAGTGACTACCAATTTTAAAATACAGAACTTTCTTCTGAATTCTAGACTCTTCTATCCAACTTTGTTCAATACTTGGATATTTTATGTATTTGTCTATGTTTGATTAAACTCTTCTATAGTGCTTATAATGTGCCAGGCACTGTTTTAAGTACTTTACAATCAGCTTATTTGCTTCTCCTAACAACTCTAAGAGAAAGGTTATATTATTCTTAGTTATAGATGAGGAGACCAAGGCTAAAATATTTACATTACCTTATGTGTGCTCCCAAAGCTGGTAAATAGCAGAGCTGGAGTTCAGATTTAGGTATATAGCTTCATAGTCTATGTCAGTGGTTCTCAAAGTGTGTGCCAGGGTGCACTGGTGCGCCCTAGAAGACTTCCAGGTGTGCCCTATGGTATTCCAGAGAAATATGTGCCTGTTGGGGACCAGAAAACCAAAGGGTCTTTGGAGTTTAGATTTTTGGGGGACAGATGTATGGAGAATTGGCTGTAAGCTGACAGTCTGCTCAATCCCCCACCTCGCTTGCCTGATTAGGTTGCAAAAGGCTGTTAAGCTGTGGTGCTGGATTGTTTACACTACCCCCCATGTTCCCTAGAAAGACTGGAGGCAAGTTTTTTCTATCCTTTGTTTGGTGTAAAGTTATGATATGTATGGTGGGGGTTTTCTGTATTCAACACAATTGAGTAAAAAGAGAGGAATTCTTCAATGTATTGATGAAGAAATGAGAGTTTGCCTTTCAAATATATGCCCAAACATTGAAGAAATTGCTAGGACACATCAGGCTCATTTTTCTTATAAACACAAGAATGAAAAAACTTAACACATTTGTGCAGGGACCTGCCGAATTTACTAAATCTTACTAAGAATGTATCTATATATATATAAAGATAACATTTTTGTTTTTATTTTTAATTTTAACTCCTTTATTACAAATTCTAAAAGGCATAACTCAAAAACTGTAACATAAAAAATTTTAAATGTCAATAAATTTAATTTTGTTGTATTTATTTCATTTAATTACCATAAAAGCACGCTTGGACTTTATGTATTTTTTCTTTAATATTTGACCTTATTATTATAACATATTTCTCAGAAATTTGTATATAGTGTGCCTACAATTATTTGTAGGATTTTAAATGTGCCCCGACTTCAAAAAGTTTGAGAACCACTGGTCTATGCTCTTAAACACTTTGATATGCTGCTTCTGAACTCAGTTTGTACAGAGTCTAATTTCTGATTTTCATCCCTATAGTTGTTTGCTAGGGCTTTTATAGTAAAGTACCAGAAAGTGGGTGGCTTAAACAATAGAAATTTATTGTCTCAGTTTTATAGTCTAGAACAGGGGTCGGAACCTTTTTGGCTGAGAGAGCCATGAACGCCACATATTTTAAAATGTAATTCCATGAGAGCCATACAACGACCCGTGTACATTATGCATCATCCAATAAAAATTTGGTGTTGTCCCGGAGGACAGCTGTGATTTGCTCCAGCCACCCGCAACCATGAACATGAGCAGTAGGAAATGAATGGATTGTAATACATGAAAATGTTTTACATTTTTAACATTATTATTTTTTTATTAAAGATTTGTCTGCAAGCCAGATGCAGCCATCAAAAGAGCCACATCTGGATCATGAGCCATAGCTTCCCGACCCCTGGTCTAGAAGTACAAAACCAAAGTGTTGAGAGGGTTGGTTCCTTTTTAGGGTAATGAGGAATTATCTGTCCCATGACTCTTTCTTAGCTTCTGGTAGCCTCAGGCTTTCCTTGACTTGCACATTGTGTTCTTCCTGTATCTTCACATGGTCCTCCATGTGCATGTCTCTGTGTTCAAATTTCCCCCTTTTAAAAGGCTGTCATTTTGGATTAGGGCCTATTCTAATGTCCTCATTTTAACTTGGTTACCTCTGTAAAGACCCTATTTCCAAATAATTTCACATTTTGAGGTATGGGGATTAGGACTCTAACATATCTTTTTCTAGGGAAAACAATTCAACCGGTACCAATCTCCAAACTTGGCCTATTATGTTTTCCTAGCTCAGGAAACACCTTAATCATTTGTTCAAGCCAGAAACCTAGGAGTCATCCTGGCACTTTACTCCATTCCAACATCCAAATCTCTGCATCGCCAAATCCTATTATGGCTCCTAAGTCACTCTTAATATCTTTACTGCTTTCCATTTGCACTGTGATCTTCATGTCTCTCTTCCCTGCACTTCCACAATAGTCTAGAGCTCCCTAGCCACTCCTCCAGTTCAGTCTCCATATTGTAGTCAAGAGTGATCTTCCAAAAACAGTTCTGACATGTGTTCACCCCCATTCTCATTCTTTCCCTGAATTAAAACTCTGTTGGCTTCCCACTTGCTGTTAGAATATAAACCAAAATCTTTAACTTGGCCCAAAAAACCTCCCATGATGTGACCTAGCCCCTGTCCTAGCTTCACTAAGGCCACTTGTCCTTCCAGCATCCCAGTTCTTCTAGATTGCACTTCTTTTTGTTCCTTGGATGAACCTTACTCTCTCCTACCACAGGCTGGCACTTTGCACTATGGTGCCCTCTGCTTAAATGCTCTCTCCAGTTTTCTCTTTCTCCGCTCTAATCCCCTCTTTCACTTTCAGTTCCTGTCCCTTTCTTGTGGAAGCCTTCCCTGGTTCTCAGAATTATTAAGTTTCCTTCACTAAACTTTTTTATTGAACTGGATTCTTTTTCTTTACAGCTCCTACTTCCATTTGAATTAGCCTCACTAGTGTTTTATTTGATTTTTCTCAGTGGCCTCCCCCAAACTGTAAGCTCAGTAAAGGAAAGATGCACTCTGCTCACTATTGTAGCCACCACGCCAGTTGTGGACTACACATTAAGTGCATATTTGTTGAGTGAATGAGTAGTTAGAGAGCTGGTTATTCTTCATTTGCCCCTACTTGATCCATTCCTTACATCTCTACAAGGGGTGGCTGCCTCCTGCAGATTACTGCAGATGTGGCTAGCTTCAGAATTTGAGAAGAGGGTGGCACTAGTAGGTCAGAGGGCAGGAGGAGAGGGGCTTCCTAGCTGCTTCCCTCAATTACTATAGCTCCAAAGGGGCAGCAGCTCTGGAATACTTTGGCCCTGGTGTGGTCACAGCTTCCCCCTGTTGCTAGTTTCTGGATGTCCCCATTATGTTTTAAAATTCTTTACTTTGCCCACAACTCTGTGAGTAGTTCTCCTCTGACCCCAGCTAATAACAGATAAAGATCAGGTAATAGACTGTTATCCAAGTAGGAGGCAGTGAGGGCCTGGGTTAGGGGGAGACAGAGAACAGGAAGATGTGGATATGTATAATAAACTAACCCTACAAGGTTTAGTAACTTGTAAACTAACTTAGATTCCATGTATGAACTGTATTCTTTCTTTCTTTCTTTCTTTCTTTCTTTCTTTCTTTCTTTCTTTCTTTCTTTCTCTCTCTTTTTTTGGTGACAGAGACAGAGAGAGGACAGACAGGAAGGGAGAAAGATGAGAAGCATCAACTCTTTGTTGCAGCACCTTAGTTGTTTTTTGATTGCTTTCTCATATGTGCCTTGACCGGGGGGCTACAGCAGAGTGAGGGACACCCTTCCTCAAGCCAGCAACCTTGGGCTCAAGCCAGTGATTTTGGGCTTCCAGCCAGCGATCTTTGGGCTCAAGCCAGCAACCTTGGGATTTTGAATCTGGATCCTTTGTGTCCCAGTCTGACGTTCTATCCACTGCGCCACCACATGGTCAGACAAACTGTATGCTTTCTAAGAGCAGGCATTGTATTTCATTCATTCTTTAACCCTAATGCCTAGTTGTTAATGATTAATTGGAAGGGTCAAAGTTTAAGCCTGGGTAATTCCCCTGAACGAAAGAGGAAGACAGGTTAAATAGCAAGCAATAGTTTTAATAACAACAGGAATAACACAGAATGACACTGTAGAAATAGCATAATTTTTAGGATCAAATGGATTTAAAGCCCAAATTTCTGACCTAATCTTGGGCAATGACTTGACATCTCTCTTTGAGGTAGTTGCCTGATCTAGAATATGTGCTGTCATGAGGAATATTTGAGATTATATATGTAGAGTACATACCTACCATGAGAGAGATCCTCCCCAAGGTAGAAATTTTGAAATGTGACACAGAGACCAAAAGACACCAGGGACCATTCATGGGGTTTTCCTTTGAAGTATATTTCTTGTCACCATGAAACAAGCCATTAGATTCCTGTGTCTATTCCACTCCTTCCTAGAACACCGCTGTGGTTTTTAAAACCTTTCCACCTGTCTTTGTGGAATCCCAGGAAGTTACAACTTGTGCCATCATTACTCAACAGGTTGTATTTTAGCTTTTAGAACTCTAGGCTTCTTAGGGTGGGACTGATGATATGAGCCTTCCTCCTTTATTGTGCTTTTATTTTAAGCACTTAAATTAAGACCATTAAGAATACATTAACCTCATAACAGAGATGGAATTCAGACTCAAACCCTCTTCACTGTTGGTGCCCGCCGTGGCCTTTTCTCCCTTATTCTTCTCTAAATGCCCCTAGCCAGGCCAATTCTTACTGGTCTTGAAGATATAATTTCCTCACCCAACTTCACAGCTGGCTTCATATTTCAGTTTGTTGCAAGGAATCAAAATAGTTGTCTCCAATGTTCTGTACTGGGTTTGCTGAGATAGATATGAATGCTTCCCCAGGAAATAATACAGTTGTGGGAACTGGGAAAACAATAAACTCACTTTCAAGATATTTATAATTCAAATAATGACCTCTGTTAACCTGTTAGCAAGAATTAACCTTCCTTCTAACTCATGAGAGTTGACATTCCTATTGTTTTGTCAAACCTCTCTATAAGACTTGTCTTTCAAAGAATCTCAATATATCAGGTTTTATTTTAGTGCTCTAGGCCTTGGATGTCCGAGAATCCTTGTCCTTCATGCAGTTTACTCTGGTTGAACATTCAGAACTTCACATACATGCTATTTCTATCAGATTACCAAGGCAGGTGAGTGACTTCAGATTGAGAAAGCAGACTTTAAAGGTACAAATACTATTTATTTCAATATGCATTAAAATATGGGAATAGTAGGACTCCTTGAAGTGCATAAAATCCAGTATTGGAGGGGAAAATGTATGGCATTTTCAGTTGAAACATACAACTCATTCTTTCCTACAATTTCCTTTTTTCCTAGATTTCTTAGTCTATAGTTCCATATATTAAAATGCTCTTGCTACCTCATAGAAATATTTGCATTCTAACCAAATAATTTCAGGGTTTCTCAAAGACATAGAGAGATCCAGGCTGCCTCCATTATTTTTGAGGTTTCCAGAATAATTAAACATTCCTTTAACCCTAAAATGAGGTTTAAAAAATTGTGGTGTTTTAAAAGTTAACATTTCAACAATTGGTGCCTTTAACACAAGAAAATTACAACACAAAACAGTTGTGCTAGTCAGAAGATAATGGAAAAAATTAATTTTAAAGTCCAGAGTATACAAAAGGTGATGTGGTTTAGTCATGGATCTCAATTTTAAATTTGGATAAGGGTGCATTCTTCCTTCCTTCCTTCCTTCCTTCCTTCCTTCCTTCCTTCCTTCCTTCCTTCCTTCCCCCCTCCCTCCCTCCCTTCCTTCCTTCCTTTGTTTTTTTTTGACAGAGACAGAGAAAGAATCAGAGAGAGGGACAGCTAGGGACAGACAGGAAGGGAGAGAGATGAGAAGCATCAGTTCTTCATTGTGGCACCTTAGTTGTTCAATGATTGCTTTCTAATATGTGCCTTGACTGTGGGCCTTCAGCAGATCGAGTAATCCCTTGCTCAAGCCAGTGACCTTGGGCTTCAAGCCAGCAACCTTTGGGCTCAAGCCAGCAACCATGCAGTCATGTCTATCATCACAAACTGAAGTCAGCGATACTGTGCTCAAGCTGGTGAGCCTGTACTCAAGTCAGTGGCCTTGGGGTTTCAAACCTGAGTCTTTCGTGTCCCAGTTTGACGCTCTATCTACTGCACTGCCACCTGGCCAGGCAAGGGTGCATTGTTTCAATCCCATCAGAGTATCTTTGTGTAACCTTCTTTGGAGGTAATATCAAAAGCTTAAATTCAAGGCCCTTCATAAATACGGGAACAGGACTAGATGGTTTCTGACTCTGTGCTCTCTCACTTCCTCCTACCCCTCCTATAGGCCAAGAATATTTAGTTAATAATTGAGAAAGTACATTACTATTTAGTAATACATAATGAATTAAAGATAATCATCATCAAGTTTTATCCATTCTGTGTAAAGAAAAATTCTGAATAATCTTTGCTTGAGTTAAGTGCAATGAGGGGCAGATTCTAAGGCCAGTTTCTGTCCCCAGTGCTAAAGCCCAGTGCTAAATTAGCTAAAGTTAAGCTAATTTTTATAGGTATTGGTTCCATCTGTCCTTTTTCAATCACAAGCTCCTTGAAAAGCAACTCAATTTATCCTAAGCTATTCCTAAAAATGCTAAGTAATATTTTGGGGCAACTCCCATTTAAACTGATTATTTTCAGATTTAAATAGAAAACATTTTCTATTTATGTCATGGGATACACTATTTATACATATATACTTCTATATGTAGAAATACCCTGAACTCCATGCTTGTGAACACAGACACTGTTAGCCAATACATACATGCCCACATACATAAATAAATGTCATTCACTCAGATGACTGCCTTTGATTTGGAAACACTCTGTCTCAATTTTAGTAGTACTGAAAGGATGCTCAGCCACTTGCCTGTAATTTGTAGCTGAAACCACCCTTTTGTGTAGACAAGTTGGCTATTCCATGGTGTCAATGAAACCAAATATAGTTGTACTTAGATCATCATTCATCTTGCTTTGGGAACTACTAGGTCAGTGGGTCACAGGAGAGAGAGGGTGGATGGTATAGCAGAGGGTGGATGGTACAACAGAAAAAGGTGTATGGACTGGGGTCTTCCTATAAGGCAAGAAATCTCGCTATAACCTCTTCTGTTCTAGGCCAGCCTGGGTAGGAAGCAGATCGGTGAAGGCAGGTTAGGCAGCCTGGGTCTGAAGTTGAGCTTCTCCTTTTTGTAAAGGAGAAACAGCCAAATGGAGATGTAATTTCAGCAGAGATCGAAAAAGAGGGCAGAGAAAGGAGTGTTCAGAGAATAAAGAGAAACGACAAATTTGTTTCCTTATAGACATAGAAAAACAGCTTTGAATGTCAAATTTCCCCTTAATGTATTTTAAAACTTTTAAAGTTATAATTATTTATTAATATTTCTTTTAAAAGTTACATTTTAAAGTCATTTTTTCGTCTTAATAAACAGAGAATGCCCCTCCTCCCCAAAATATACTGCACTGAATTCATATGCTTGTAAATTCCCGAGCACATAGATTAAAAGGCGAAGTGACCTTATGTGTTGCTTTTCTGAAAAAGAAAACTATTTTTTTTAAAAAAATACAATTGGTAAGTTGAAAACAACGAAAACAAAAATATATCTAATTAAAACCAAAACTTAGATCCTAAAGATTGAACTTATTCTACTCAAGTAACTTAAGTGCTAGTTTATCTAGATGGGTGTTACCACCTGGTACTACAGTAATTCTGAATAATGCAAACACAAGTTATAATTATTTGGAACATTAACTGTTTTTACTAAGGCAGTTGCAGAGTTGTTTGTTTGCTTTTAACTGGAGTTCTAGATTACAATTTTCAAGGGCTCTATGGACAAATGCTCTGATGCAAAAGGAAAGGCTCAAATGAAAATAAACTTCAAGATCCTTTCTTAATGAATCTAAATCTAAAATTAAGATTACATCTAAAATTAAAATTAAATCTAAAATTAAGACTACAGCTCATAAAACTTATTAAGTTCTATAGCAATATTTGCAGGCCCCCTACTCCAGAATCTTTCATTTTTCCTTAATAACAAAAAAGGAGTATGTTCCTGAGGAAATTTGTGACTGTTCACTCAGACAAAGCCAATCATCATCTAAAGTTAAACAGTGACTGTGTGGCAGAGAACAAATTGGCAACCATTTCACTTTAATTCTCGAACGTGAAATTAAAATGAGAAATGGTTCCTTTCAGAGTCCTTTAAAAAACCCACTAGTGTGAAGCTTTAGTAGTTGCAAATGAGGGTCTTCATCTGAGCCAGCTGGGCTTTCTAGGGAGCAGGTGTTAAGTCAGGGAACGGGGTGTGGGGGAGTGGGGGGGTGGTAGGGGGGGTGGAGGGGGGGGTTCTGGGGAAATAAAAGCTGTGAGGACAAAGGGGAAGGAAGCTGGTATGGGCAGGGGGAGCCATCCAGCACAGGCAGACTTGGAGGACATGTCTAGGCCTGTCCACCACCTGCCTGTCATTGGGGGCTGCTTGGGGAAAAGCGGGGCCTCAGCAGATCCTTAAGGAATGATAAGCTAGCTAAAAGGCTCACCCAACCTCACTGTTCTGGCTAAGTGATATATGCCTCAGGAGCACCAAAGAACCTCCAGGTACCTTGTGCTGGCCTTACTTTCATCACATTTCTAGATGAGCCTCCCCTTTCATTCTACTTATTTTTATTCTTTTAATCAAATTTACTGGGGTGACACTGGTTAACATGTATACAAGTTTCAGGTGCCCATTTCTATAACACATCTCTGTATACCATACTGTGTGCTCACCCCCACTCCCCAAGTTAAGTCTTCATCCATCATCATTTATCTCCCTTACACCCTCCTCTACCCCCCCCCCCACCTCTGGCAACCACCAGTGTCCATGTACATGAGTATTTTTCTTTTATTTTGTTCTTTTCGCTCAAGCCCTCCACACCCCCTCACCCACCACTCCCCAGCTGTCAGCCTGCTCTCTTGTATGAGTCTGTCTCTGTTTTGCTTAACTCATTTTGTTCATTAGATTCCACATATGAGTGAAATCATATGGTACTTCTCTTTCCCTGATGGTTTATTTCACTTAGTGTAATGCCCTCCACGTCCATCCATGCTGACGCGAAAGGTAAGATTTCCTTCTTTTATATGCCCAAGTAGTATTCATTGTATAAATGTATCACAGTTTTTTTATCCACGCATCTACTGATGGACACTTGGGCTGCTTCCAAATCTTGGTTATTGTACATAATCCAGCAATGAAAATAGGGAGGCATATATTTTTTAAATTAGTATTTTGGGTTTTTTGGATAAATTCTGAGAAGTGGAATTGCTGGGTCATAAGGAAGTTCCATTTTTAGTTTTTTGAGGTAAATGCATACTGCTTTCTACAGTGGCTGTGCCAATCTGCATTCCCAACAACAGTGCATGAGAGTTCCCTTTTCTCCACATCCTCGCCAACACTTGTTATTGATTTATTGATGACAGCTATCCTGAGAGGTGCATTGTGGTTTTAATTTGCATTTATCTGATGATTAATGACATTGAGCATCAGTTCATATACCTATTGGCTATCTGTATGTGCTTTTTAGAAAAGTGTCTCTTCAGGTACTTGGCCCATTTTTCAATTGGATTGTTTGTTTTTTGGTGTTTTGTAAGTTCCTTATAAATTTTAGATATTAATCCCTTATCACATGTATCAGCAAAAATGTTTTCCCATTCAGCAGATTGTCTTTTCATTTTGTTGTTGGTTTCCTTTACTGTACAAAATCTTTTTAGTTTGATGTAGTCCCATTTGTTTTCTTGTTTCCCTTGCCCAAGGAGATATCTCAGAAAAATCATTGCTATGAGAAATGTTTGAGATTTTACTGCCTATGTTGTCTCAGAATTTTTAAGGTTTCAAGTGTAACATTTAATCAATTTTGAGTTTATTCCTGTATATGGTGTAAGAAGGTGGTCTGGTTTCATTTTTTTGCATGTATCTGCCCAATTTTCCTAACACCAATAGACTGCTTTTACCCCATTGTATGTTCTTGCCTCCTTTGTCAAATATTAATTAACCTTATAGGCATAGGTTGATTTCTGGGTTCTCTATTCTATTCCATTGATCTGTATGCCTGTGTTGATGCCAGTACCATGCTGTTTTGATTACTATGGCCTTGTAGTATAGCTTGATATCAGGTATTGTGATTCCTCCAACTTTTTTCTTCTTTCTCAATATTGCTATGGCTATTCAGGGTCTTTTTTGGTTTCCTGTAAATTTTTGAAATATTTGTCCTACTTCTGTGAAATATACCATTGGTATCTTGATAGGAACTGTATTGACTTTATAGATTGCTTTGGGTAATACGGACATTTTAATGATGTTAATTCTTCCTTTCCGTGAACATGGTATATACTTCTACTTATTTGTATCTTCATCAATTTCTTTATCAGTTTCTTATATTTTTCTGAGTACATGTCTTTTACAGCAGTGATTAAGTTTATTTCTAGGTATTTTACTCTTTTTGAAATAATTCTGAAAGTGGTTGTTTTCTTAGTTCCCCCCCCCCTTTTATTTTTTTACAAGGACAGAGAGAGTCAGAGAGAGGGACAGACAGGGACAGACAGATAGGAACAGAGAGAGGTGAGAAGCATCAATCATTAGTTTCTCATTGCCGTTGCAACACCATAGTTGTTTATTGATTGCTTTCTCACATGGGCCTTGATCGTGGGCCTTCAGCAGACTGAGCAACCCCTTGCTGGAGCCAGCGACCTTGGGTCCAAGCTGATGAGCTTTTGCTCAAGGCAGATGGGCCCATGCCCAAGCCAGCGACCTCGGGGTCTCGAACCTGGGTCTTCCGGCATCCCAGTCCGACGCTCTACCCACTGCGCCACCGCCTGGTCAGGCCTTTGTTTCCCTTTTTGATAGTTCATTATTAGTGAATTAAAATGCAACTGATTTCTGGATATTTTGTATACTGCTACTTTACTGTATTCATTTATCAGTTCTAATAGTTTTTTGGTGGAATCTTTAGGATTCTTTCTCTAAAGTATCATGTCATTAGCAAATACTTAGTTTTACTTCTTCCTTCCCAATTTGGATAACTTTTATTTCTTCTGTTTGTCTGAATGCTGTGGCTAAGACTTCTAGTACTATGTTGAATAAGAGTGGTAATAGTGGACATCCCTGTCTTGTACCTGATCTTAAAGAAAATGTTTGTAGTTTTTGCTGATTTAGTGTGAAGTTGGCTGTGGGTTTGTCACTATGGCATTTATTACTTTGAGGTATGTACCCCTGATTCCCACTTTGCTGAGAGTTTTTAATATAAATGGGTATTAGATTTTACCAAGTGCTCTTTCTGCATCTATTGATATGATCTTGTGATTTTTATCCTTCATTTTATTTTTGTGATGGATTATGTTTATTGATTTGTGGATGTTGTATCAACCTTACATCCTCAGAATAAATCCCACTTGATTATGGTGTATGACCTTTTTAATGTATTGCTGGATCCAGTTTGCTAATATTTTGTTAAGGATTTTGGTATCTATGTTCATCAGGAATTGGCTTATCATTTTCCTTCTTTGTAGTGTCTTTATGTGGTTTTGGAATTTATAATACTGGCCTCATAAAATGTGCTTGGGAGTCTTTCCTCCTCTTGAACTTTTTGGAATAGTTTGAGGATAGGTGTTAATTATTCTTTGAATGTTTGGTAAAATTCACCATTGAAGACACTTGGTGTAGGACTTTTGTTTATTGGGAGTTTTTTTGTTTCCTTGTTTCTGCTTCAATTTCACTAGCTGTAATATGTCTATTCAGATTCTCTGATTCTTCCTGATTAAGTTTTTGAAGAGTGTATGTTTTTTGGAATTTATCCACTGCATACAGATTGTCCAATTTGTTGGCATACAGTTCATAATATTTTCTTATGATCCTTTGTATTTCTTTGGTGTCAGTTGTTACTTCTTATCTCTCATCTCTGATTTTATTTAGGTCTTCTCTCTTTTGTTCTTCATGAGACTGGTTAACTGTTTGTCAATCTTGTTTATCTTTCCCAAGAACCAGCTCTTGGTTTCACTGACTTTTTTGTATATATATTTAAAAGATTTTATTTATTTCTGCTCTAATCTTTATTATTATTTCCTCCCTTCTATTCACTTCGGGTTTTGTTGTTTTTTCTTTTTCAAGTTCTTGTAAGTGTAATGTGAGATTGTTCACTTGAAATTTTTCTTCTTGAGGTAGACCTGTAATGCTATTCACTTCCTTTTTGAGTGTTTTTGCTGTATCTCATAGATTTTGGGCTGGTGTGTTCTCATTTTCATTTGTTTCAAGGTATCTTTTGTTTTGTTCCTTGATCTCATTGTTAACACATTCATTGTTTAGTAACATGTTATTCAACCTCCATTTCTTGTTTTTCATTTTTTTCTTCTGATTGATTTCTAATTTTATACCATTAGGATCAGAGAAGATGCTTCATATGATTTCAGTATTCTTAAATTTACTGAGACGTGTTTTGTGCCCTACTATAAAGGCTATCCTTGAAAATATTCCATGTGCACTTCAAAAGAATGTACCTTCTGCTGCATTGGGGTGAAATGGTCTGAAGATATTGATTAAATCCAGCTAATCTAATGTATCATTTAAGGCCACCATTTACTTGTTGATTTTCTGTATGGAAGATTTGAAGATTTATCTATTAACGTCAATGTGGTGTTAAACTCCCCTACTATGACTGTACTGCTGTCAATCTCTCCTTTTATGTCCATCAAGATTTGCTTTATATATTTAGATAGCATATATATGGGTCTTGCTTTCCTATCCATTCAACTACCCTATGTCTTTGATCAAAGCATTTAAACTATTTATATTGTGATTACTGATAGGCACATATTTATTGCCATTTTATTCTTTTAACTATGTTATTTTCTTCTCTTTCTCCTTCTTCTTTAAGAAAACCCTTTAACATTTCTTGTAATACTGGTCTGGTGGTAAAAAACAAAACAAAACAAAAAAAACACCTCCTTTAGCTTTTTCTTGCCTAAGAAGCTCTTTATTTCTCTATCAATTTGAAATGATAGCCTTGCTAGGTAAAGTGGTCTTGGTTATAGGTCCTTGCTTTTAATGACTTTGAATATTTCATGCCAATCCCTTTTGGCCTGAAATCTTTCTGTTGAGAAATCAGCTGACAGTCTTATGAGAGCTTCCTTGTAGGTGACTAACTGCATTTCTCTTGCTATTTTTAAGATTTTCTCTTTGTCTTTAACCTTTACTATTTTAATTATGAGGTGTCCTGGTGTCAGCCTCTTGGGTCTATCTTGTTTGGGACTTTCTGTACTTCCTAAACTTGAGTGTCTTTTTTCTTCTCCAGATTAAGGAAATTTTCAATGATTATTTCTTCAAATAGGTTCTCAATCCCTAGCTCTCTCTCTTCTCCTTCTGGTACCCCTTCCCTATGATATGGATGTTGTTACACTCATGTTGTCCCAAAGCTCCCTTAAACTCTCCTCATTATTTATAATTATTTTCTTTTTGCTGCTCTGATTGGGTGTTTTTTACAACCATGTTTTGCAAATCGCTGATTCTTTCCTCTACTTCATCCAGCCTACTGTTTATTCCTTCCAGTGTGTTCATTTATTATTATTATTATTATTATTATTGAGAGGTGGGGAGGCAGAGAGACTCCTGCATATGCCCCAACCGGGATCCACTTGGCAAGCCCCGTACTGGGCAATGCTTTGCCTGTGTGGGACTGCTGCTCTGTTGTTTGGCAACTTAGTCAAGCAGCACCTGAGGCAAGGCCATGGAGCCATCCTCAGCACCCAGGGTCAACTCTTCTTGAACCATTTGAGCCATAGCTGTGGGAAGGGAAGAGAGAGAGAGAGAGAGATGGTAGGGGAGGGATGGGAAGCAGATGTTCACTTCTCCTGTGTGCCCTGACTGGGAATCAAACCTGGGACTTCCACATGCAGAGCCAAAGGTCTACTGCTGAGCCACAGGCCAAAGCTGCTTCCAGTGTATTTTTTAAAATTTATTTAATTAATTGTGTTTACATAGATTCTAGGGTAACCCCGACTGCATCCTCCCTCCCCCATATTCACCCCCAACAGCGCCCTCCCCCCTTCCCTTCAGGTTTATCCCATTCTGTCATCCCCTTTCCCTCTGTACTCTTTCCTCTGGTCCCTTTGATCCCTCCTCTGTTTCAATTCCTTTCCTCAGTTCTCAATGTTCCTTGGATTCCTCAAATGAGTGAGGTTATATAATATTTTTCTTTTTCTGCCTGGCTTATTTCACTCAACATAATAGTTTCCAGGTCCCTCCATATTGTTGCAAAAGGTAATATTTCCTTCTTTTTCATGGCTCCATAGTATTCCATTGTGTATATGTACCACTGCTTTTTAATCCACTCATCTACTGATGGACACTTGGGCTGTTTCCAGCTCTTCGCTATTGTGAACAATGCTGCCATAAACATGGGGGTGCATTTCTTTTTTCAGTCGCTGATATGGTATTTATAAAGAACTTGTAAAATTCAACAGCAGGAAGACAAGCAATCCAATCAAAAAATGGGCACAAAAAGTGAATGGACACTTCTCCAAAGAGGATATACAGATGGCCAATAGGTATATGAAAAAACGATCAACATCACTAATCATTAGAGAAATGCAAATTAAAACCACAATGAGATTCCACCTCACACCAGTCAGAATGGCACTCATTAACAAAACAACACATTATAGGTGCTGGTGAGGATGTGGAGAAAAGGGAACCCTCCTGCACTGCTGGTGGGAATGCAGACTGGTGCAGCCACTGTGGAAAACATTTTGGAGATTCCTCAGAAAATTAGAAATGGAACTGCCCTTTGACCCAGCTATTCCACTTATAGGAATATATCCCAAGGACTCCAGTGTATTTTTGATGTTGAATATTGTATTCTTCATTTCTACTGGTTCCTTTTTATGGCTATGTCTTTTTTGATGCTTGCTATCTCTTTGTTGAAGTTCTCACCATTTTTCTTGAACATTTGTATAACCATTACTTTGAACTCTATATCTGCTAAATTGCTTCTCTCCATTTCAGTTGGCTCTTTTTCTGGAGATTTCTCATGTTCTCTGTTGAGGTCTGTTTCTTCTCCCCACTTTGGCTGCTTCTTTGTGTTTGTTTCTAGGTGTTAGAGAGATCTTCTATGATTTCCATTCTTTGTGGGGTGGGCTTATGTAGTAAGAGTTTTGTTGGATCAAGTGGTGCAGTATCCTAGATCACCTGGGTTGGGTGCTCCAGGAAAGTCCCTTATGTGGATTGTGTGGGCTCTCCTATTGTAATTGAGTTTTCTTTCTTTCTTTATTTATTTTTAAGAGACAGACAGAAGAGAGAGAGAGATGAGAAGCATCAACTGGTAGTTGCATCACTTGGCTTGTTCATTGATTGCTTCTCACATGTGCCTTGACCAGGGGGGCTCCAGCTGAGCAGTGACCCCTTGCTCAGGTCAGAGGCCTTGGGGTTCAAGCCAGTAACTACGGGATCATGCCTAAAACCCCACACTCAAGCTAGCTACGCCGCGCTTATGGTGGTGAGTCTGCATTCAAGTCGGTGAACTTGGGGTTTTGAACCTTGGTCCTCAGCATCCCAGGTTGAAACTCTATCCACTGTGTCACCACTTGGTTAGGCTGTAATTAAGTTTTGATTGCTATTGGCCCATTGTGCACAGGACTGACCTTCAGGCTGGCTGACCGTGAGACTCTACCTTGACCAAAGTGTGCAAGCTACTGTGCAGGTGCTGACCACAGGAAGTAGAATTCACCTCAGGTGGGTTTGGTGCCTGACAATGTCTCCCTTAGGATATGCTGCCCGTGAAGCTGATTTGATCCTGCTCTGATGTTGTCTGAAGCTAGCCACTGGGTGTGTTGGTTCTGGGCCTCTTGGGAAAGAACCTGGTGCATGCAAACCCAAGATGCTGACTGTGACTAGCCTTCAGCGATGTTTTGGGAGCTACAAGCAAACCATAGTTTGTAGCTGCCTCTGCTGGCGTAGGTACATGTGTGAAGGGCCAAGCTGCACACGAAGGCTGGCTTTTATCAGCAATGAGTCCAGGGAAAGGTCAGCAAAAGTCCCAAGGCACTGTAAGATCTGCTTCTGGCTGCCTCCACCTACTGGCTGCTTGTTAGGCTGTTACTGAAAGAGCCCTTGTGGAATTGGAGGGCGTTACCATATTTCCCCATGTATAAGATGCACCTCTCCCCCAAAAATTTGGGGTCTAAAAACTGGGTGCATCTTATACAGTAGTTGTAGTTTTTTCAAGTGCTTTTTCGCGCTTGTTTTTGTGCTCATTGTTGAAGACAGTAATTCGTCATCAGACTCAGATGAGGACAAGTTAATGGATGGGAGTTTTGACAGTGATGAGGAGTTGTATGAATTTTATGATGAATAAAACTTGACTTCAATAACTTCATGTAATATATATATATATATATATACACACACACACACACACATACATACAAACAAATTTCAGGCCCCAAAATTAAGGTGCGTCTTATACATGGGGAAATATGGTAACTGATCTTCTCTGAGGGGTAGGTGCCAGTTGGGCTTCAGGGAAAGTGGTAGGAGTGGTCTCCTGTCCTGGATTTTTCAGGAACTCAGCAGGAGTTCTGGTGGGTGGGGCCTTAAATCCTGGAGTGTGGGTCTGCCAGCAGCCAGAAGAGTGGTTCTACTGAATCTCCCATGTGGGGAAGAACCAGTCAGATTCATGCAAAGATGGGGAATGGCCCTTGCCTGAAAGCCAGACAACCGAGTCACTTTCAGCCCAAGTCTGTTCAGACCTCTACTGCCTGGTCAAGGCAGATGGCTCTCAGCAGGGCCTTACTTCTACAGGATGGCAAGAAGGAGTCCAGAGGGTGGGGTAATTCCTTTTCCCCAGGCTGACGCCACATGGAGGGAAGTGTTCTGCCCAAGAAGAATGGAGTCTGCAGCTTGGTAGAATGACTCAGCACAGGGATTGTGGTTAGCTGTCCTCCTGACCCCATATTTCCCTAGAGCAACGAACCACAGATTCTCCTCACAGGACTCTAGTCTGCTTAGCCCCTTCTTCTGCTGGAGTCCAGGGTAAGTGGCTGTGAACAAGATTTTAGGCACTGGACTTTTCAGATGGTGCCTGAGTCCCTGTGGATTCCTGTCTCTTTCCAGCACACAGAAACCTTGCTGCTTTTCACAGCCAAATGCTATATGAGTGCCTCTTCCTGGCTTTGGTGCTCTGGGCTGGGAAGCCTGGCTTGGGGTTTAGACCCCACACTTTTCAAGGAGAATTCCTCCCCTCTTTAGTTGAGATATCCACCCCCCACCCCCACCCCCACCCCCGGAACCTCAGCTGCCTCCTGTGGCAGTGGGGCCAGCCATTTTCGTGTCTCTGCCCTTCCTACTTGTCTTGATGTGTTTTTTTTTCTGTAAATCTTTGGTTATAAGACTCCTCTTCATTTAATCATGGTTATTCAGGATGATTGTTCTTAGATTTAGTTCTAACTCCAGTTTAGCTCTAGGAGGAAGTAAGTGCAACATCTATTTATTCCACTGCCATCATAGATGAACCCCCTTTTACTCAAAGAACTCCTCAAATCTCACCCATTTTCATAACCCTTAACTTCCCCCTTCCTCAGGAAAAATCTAGGTTCTTCTCAGTTTGTAAAATATCACGTTTAGAAAGGGAAAAGGGGGATTAGGCAACCTGACTACCCTCTCCTTCTCTCCTTTCTTTAATTTCCAGTTTAACCCAAGT
The DNA here is from genome assembly GCA_037038555.1 of Rhynchonycteris naso. Taxonomy (NCBI): domain Eukaryota; kingdom Metazoa; phylum Chordata; class Mammalia; order Chiroptera; family Emballonuridae; genus Rhynchonycteris; species Rhynchonycteris naso. The sequence continues at coordinate 247,828,713 of CM072998.1, forward strand.
AGAGGCCAGATGTCATGAGCATTCACTAATGTGGTCCTTATAGGTCAGCCTTCCAGGAGCGTAGGATGGAGAAGAGTAGATCTCACCTGAAGGAGTAACACAGAGATGTTTTACCACAGTTCTGTATAATACCCAGGAATTTAGCTAGCCAATATCATGCTGCTTTGATCCATCAGTTCTTCCTGACCATATTTCATACTTCATAGAAGTTGGATTTGTATTTAAAATACCAAAAGTCCTTGCTTATCTGCTGATTTCTAGGGTACTCTGCAAACTAAACAAATAGTGTCAACTCTTGCTTTTCTAGTTTCAGAGTAATTTGTTTTCTTTGCATCTAGCCAGTCAACTACTGAAAAAGTACAATCCAACAGACTTCTGTAACCATGTGTGCTTGGAACAATTCCTTAAATAAATGATCTGATCTTTGAAAAGGGCATTTTTGTTATACTGTTATCTCCATCACTCATCTTGGTTTTTAAATATTGCAAAAATTTTCAAACATGAAAAACAGTGTGGAAAATAAGAGAATGTATACTTATATGTGTAGCACCTTTACTTAGAAAATGTTAATCTTTGACATGTTGGCAGTTAAATAAATAAAATATCACAGATAGTGTGGAAGGCCTCTTTTCATTTCTCATTAACCTTCTCTTTATTCATTCTTCAAGGCCTTTATTAATTAACTTTCATTTAAGAAATGTATTGTGCAACTATTTATTACACTATAAAGCCTGGGAATAAAAATTGAGACTTCTTTCTTTTCCTTAAGGTGCTCCCAATCTAGTTGTGTGGGGAGCAAATAAGAAAACACCTAGGAACAGCCTGACCTGTGGTGGCGCAGTGGATAAAGCGTCGACCTGGGAACACTGAGGTCGCCAGTTCAAAACCCTGCACTGATCTGGTCAAGGCACATATGGGAGTTGATGCTTCCAGCTCCTCCCCCCTTTCTCTCTCTCTCTCTCTCTCTCACTCTCACTCTGTGTCTCCTCTCTAAAATGAATAAAATAAAATAAAATAAAATAAAAAAGAAAACACCTAGGAACAAAGTAAGTGGAAGTGGGAAAAGAGAGTGTACATTCCAGATATTGGGATAAAAACATATGTATAAAGATGCTTATTAAATACAAACTGTATTGAACGGATTTTCAAACAGCTGTGGATCGTACCCCAATGTAGGTGTTAAAAGAAGAAGAGAAGGAACTGGAAGAGATACAGAAAAAAGAAAAGAAAAATGATATCATAAGCCCTTGATCTCTTACCCAGTTCCTCCTACAACCCATACCCAGTGGGGAAAGGGGTGATGTTCAAGTGCCCCCCTGGGTACTTGAACAAAAACTGGCTTAGATAAGGTATTTGCAGTTTCTGGGTACAATACTATAACCTTACTCTTTTCCCTCCCATGCATTATTTTAGGAATAACCTGAAATAATCTCTGATATATACAAAGAGCAAACTGTTTTCAAACTTTGGTTCTCTAATTCTGATTCAAAACAATTTATGCAGAGGCAAATACCATAACCACGTGACAACTATGATAGGTCTTGCTGCATCTTGTGTAAGTGCCACCATCAATCTTCCTTCTTCACATATGATTTTGTGCAAGTCTATGGACCATTTAGTAGTGATATCCCCAGATGGTCTCCTTTCATAGGTGGGTAGAAACTTAAAGGAAAAAAAAACCACTAAAGAAGTGACAGTTTCTGCATTGGAAAATTGGAGATATAAGACCATGGTAGAAATGAAAGCGAAATGGATAAAACTGCAATTGCACTAACATAGTGACCACTTTGCCTCTTCTTATTTCTCAGAATTCTACGGTAAGCACCCTTTGAGCAAATGAAAAACTTGCCACATAATAGGTATTTGATACTTTCCAATTTTATTACAGTTTCTAGTGCCTAGTCCTTAAAGCATATAGGCAGTATTAAATGCTAAAAAAACAATAACTAACTAACTTTTAGGCCTGAAATGTATAATTGTGTGTAGTTTTAAAAACAGTAATCGGCCTGACCTGTGGTGGCGCAGTGAATAAAACCTCAGCATGGAATGCTGAGGTCGATGGTTTAAAACCTTGGGCTTGCCTGGTCAAGGCACCTATGGGAGTTGATGCTTCCTGCTCTTCCCCCCTTCTCTCTCTCTCAAATGAATAAAGTCTTAGAAAAACACTAATTGAGGATAAATACAACATATTGAAAAGTATGATGCATTCAAGCTCCTGCTACTCATAATTGACAAGAAGTTCTCTAAAATCAGATACCGGTAAGACTTGGCTATTAGATGAGTAGGGTAACTATTCCTTTTAAGCTTGAATTTCTTCACACTTACCAATACCGCTGGCTGGTTTGCTCCTCCAATTAGGAAGACTGAAAACCTATATAGTATCTTGTTGCTAATTAGAAGATACCCTATCTGGACTCGTGCAACTTTGCAAACTCATCACTCTCCCCTTCTTCAGAGATAGCCCCAAAGCAGCCCCACTTGTCTCCTTCACCAGGCACATTTGTGTAATGCATAAACTGCACAACCAGGTGCCTTGTTTCTTTCCTCCTCTCTCCTTCTCTCCCCTTTCTCCTTTCTTTTCTTTTTGTGAGAGGAGAGGAAACAGTGTTGGTCAAATAAGTTTGTAAATATGATATACATGTGTTGGGCAGATAAAATATATTATGCTCACTTTGTTAAAGATGGTGGCTACTGGCTACTGGCTTTACATTTGGCGTAGTCTTTGGCAGGATTCGATACAGTTCGGCATGGAGCCACCACCACCTTTGAGTGGTGGAGTAGAGGACTGGTTGCTGTTTTGGTTTCCCATAGCTGTTTTTTGGGGAACTGTAGGCTGGCTGACTTTTACAGCCATGCGTGAGGAAACTGAGAGCTCTATGGAAGAGGCTGCCCAGGACCTGCAAACCGAGCAGTGGAAGGAGCTGGAGGAAACGTGGGAGAAACAGATGCTGACCCTGGAGCTGAAGGAAGCGCTAGAGGATGAGGCTGACCAGGTTTGCGAGATTCACCTGGAAATGGAGCAGACGCTGGAGAAGGAATCACAGGTTCATGAGTTGGAAATTGCCCTGGATGTTGTGGAGAGCCAGCAGCGGCATGAGGCCAGGCCTGAGGCTGGGGCCGTAGCTGAGGCCAGGACCGGGGCTGAGGCCGGGGCTGGAGTTGCAAGACCTGCTGAGCAGAAGGCAGCGTTGACCCCGATCTTGAGCCCAGCAGCAGGAGCTGATGTTTTCAGTTTCTCTTTGGAGGATAAGGAGAATTGGTCTGGAATTGTGATCCACAGCCTCCAGAAAGTGAGAGCCCAGCAGCAAGGAGTAGCTACGCTGCCGGTAGGTCTGCGATTTTGGGACATAGGGGTGGAAGCCATCATGCTCCCCAAAGCAGAGATGGAAATGCTGACTGCCATTGCCACATGCTTTTCTTTAGGACAGTGTGAGACTTGCCATGATGGCAGGAATGAGGGGGGAGGCTAAAGCCCTAAGTGTGTGGACTGATTTCCTGGACTATGACCGGATGGGCACAGGCTCCTTTGTTGAATGGACTTACGGATTTTGGACAATGTGAAATACCCTGATGGGGGTGGGGATGGCTTTGCTGGAGGCCCTCCTGCCCCGGGAAGCCTTTCAAATGGCAAGAGAGAAGGCCGAGGACATTTTGCGCTTTTGGAAAAGTGCTCAGAGACTGGTGAAATGTGTGTACCTTTATACTTGTTGAAATTGTATGATTTGTCATGCTGTTGTAATTTGTGTAGTGTGCCTGTAAAGCCTGTAGTCAAGGCCACCAGGATCACAGCTGCCCGACCCGTGCAGGTTCGCATTGGATTCAAACAGTCGGTAATGAAACACCGGAGCCAAAAACTGGTGAGCCATCAGCTTTAATTCTAGCTTGCACCCGGCGGGCAAGCAAAAAACACACACTGGGCTCCAAAACCCATACATTCAGTGCTCACAAAGCTACTGACTTATCCGAGTTTCCTAGAATCAAAGCTTTCTAGCTCACCAGACTTATTCACCTCTGTTCCCCATCTCCTCCTGCACAAACTCTTAACAAACTGGCTTCTTCCTCAGCATTCTGCCATCTTGGCTACTTCTCCTCCACATGGCCTTAATCTGCTCTCCTCTCTAATACTAACCTCAGGAACTCAGGAACCAAGAGAGAGAGCAAGCTCCTGGTCTGCCCCTGTTTAAAGCATAGATAATCCAAACCTTTAATCCAATTATACATTCAAGAAAGTCTCTGATACAAAGCCACCCATTTGAGGCATAATGGGATTCCTTCCTACATCACCACCCTACATCATCCAATCAGTCAAGGGTGTGGAGAAGAGCCTACTCTTAAACTAAGCCTTAGGCTATAACAACCCGGCCTGCCCACAACCTGTATCAACGAACTTCCATGTGGGCAGTGCCATCTTTAACAAAGTGAGCATAATATATTTTATCTGCCCAACAGTGCCTAATTTCCTTGTACAGGGATGCCGGTGGTGTAGATTGTGGGTAGTAAAGTGAGCATAAGGGTGGATTGTTGGGCAGATAAAATATATTATGCTCACTTTGTTAAAGATGGTGCTGCTCACATGGAAGCCCGTCACCCAGGTGATATTATTTGCCCTTACGCTTGGGATGGGTGTGGGGAAGAGGCTGTAATGTAAGCAGGCCAGGTCGTTATGGCCTAAGGCTTGGTTTTAAGAGTAAGTTCTTCTCCACACTCTTGACTGATTGGATGATGTAGGGTGGTGATGTAGGGAGGAATCCCATTATGCCTCAGATGGGTGGCTTTGTATCAGAGACTTTCTTGTATGTATAATTGGATTAAAGGTTTGGATTATCTATGCTATAAAGTGGGCAGACTGGTAGCTAGATCTCTCTCTCTCTCTTGGTTCCTGAGGTTAGTATTAGAGAGGAGAGCAGAGTAAGGCCACGTGAAGTCCAGGAGAAGCAGCCGAGATGGCAGAGTGCTGAGGAAGAAGCCAGTTTGTTAAAAGTTTGTGCAGGAGGAGATGGGAAACAGAGGTGAATAAGTCTGGTGAGCTAGAAAGCTTTGATTCTAGGAAACTCGGATAAGTCAGTAGCTTTGTGAGCACTGAATGTGTGGGTTTTGGAGCCCAGTGTTTTTGCTTGCCTGCCGGGTGCAAGCTAGAATTAAAACTGATGGCTCACCAGTTTTTGGCTCCTGTGTTTTATTACGATCTGTCCGAATCTAATGTGAACCTGCGTGGGTCGGGCGGCTGTGTTAGTGGCCCCGACTACTGGCTTTACAACATGTTTGCTCACTTATAGTTTGTATCGGGTATGGGGCACAGGCTGTAAGCAGGCAGGGTCCTTATAGCCTAAGGCTTAGTTTTAAGACTAAGCCTTTCCCACCCTAAGTGACTATGTATTACAGACTTCTTTTTCTGTATATTGAATTAAAGGTTTTGATTTCTACACTATAAAATGGGGCAGACCTGAAGCTTGCTCTCTCAGTTCCTGAGATTATCATTAGAGAGAAGAATGAAGAAGGAGAGCAGAGAAAGGCCACGTGGAGTAGAGGAGAAGCAGCCAAGATGGCAGAGTGCTGAAGGAGAAGCAAGTTTGTGCAGAGTTTGTGCAGAGAGAAGGAGATGGGGAAGAGAGGTGAATAAGGCTGGTGAGGTTAGAAACCTTTGATTCTAGAAAACGTGGATAAGTCAGTAGCTTTGGGAGTTCTGAATGGAAAGAAAAGTGGTTTATCACAATGTGTATTTCTTACCCACCAGGGCAAGCTAGAATTAAAGCTAATGGCCCACCAGTTCTTGGCTCTGTTGTTTCATTACCGTCTGTCCGAATCAAATGTGAACCTGTATGGGCCAGGCGGTTGTGATGGAGGCCGTGGCTACTGGTTTTTCAGATAGACTCCCACATGAGCCCCGACTGGGATCCATTCGGCAACCCTTGTCTGGGGCCAATGCTGGGATCCATCCGGCAATGGCTGTCTGGGCCCAATTCTCTAATTAACTGAGCTATCCTCAGCGCCCGGGATGACGCTCAAACCAATCAAATCACTGACTGTGGGAAGGGTGAGAGGGAAGGGGAGAGAAGCAGATGGATGCTTCTCCTGTGTGCCCTGACTGGGAATCAAACCCGAGACATCCATATGCTGGGTTGACACTCTATTCACTGAGCCAACTGGCCAGGGCCCAGGTGCCTTGTTCCTGGTGCCAAAAAAATGGCTTTCAGAACAATACACCAGAACGCTTCCTAATGCCTGGCACTTAGCCAGGCACTGGAAATATAAAGAGAATACAGAGTCTACCTTTGGAGTCTGGGAAGAGGGCCATGTAACAGATGATCACAGAAAGAGCTAGTAAAGTGATCAAAGAGAAACACACAGATTGCTATAGGATCACAAATAAAGGAACTATCCAATTTTCTTGGATAGGGCTCTGGGCAAGGAAAATTTGGAAAGAAAGAGGCATCTGACTTGGAGTTCATAGAATAACCAGAAATTAATAAACTGGGAGAAGGACATTAGGACTTCTGGTGACAAGGACTAGCTCAAGAGTCTCTTCCCATACCAAGCACAGGAAAACCTTGACTTGAAACTTCACCACTTTGATCTAGTCTTGGGTCCCACCATTTTTACTGGGTTTGTTGTTCTACATCGCTTTTTGCTTTTGAAGTCATCCAGACAGGCTCAGCAGTGGGGTTTGTATAAACAGTATAATAAACAGTATTGCCAGAACTGTTCCCCTGCATAGCTCTCTTGGGAATCTGTGGAGGCAGTAGGTGGCTGGTCAAAGGCCAGGGATTTGGGAATGTGGACAAATGATCTCCTTGAAGATACAGCACACAGGACATTCCAGGAAGTGAGAGCAGCACAGTCCCAGAGTATTTTGTTTTTCAGATGAAAATATCCTTAGTGACAAACACATTTAATTTACTGTAGGTGTGACTTTTGGTTATGCAACAGAATTGTGATTCGGAATGTAATTTTTGAAAGACCTAGACTGCTTATTTTCCTGGAAGGATCAGTTAGTTTTGCCCAGAAAAGTAGTTCCAAGACCACAGACTACATTCCTAACTGTAGTGAAACTTCCCCCTTATTGGCATGTGCTGCTGGTTGCCAAAATCATAGTTCTACACAGGCCACCATCACTTTCAGAAAAACAACTCAGTGTGTGTCCTTTAGGCAGGAAATCAGAGAGGGAGAACTATCATACTCAAGCATCACACTGATTGTATGGCAGGGGTGTGGGGGACGGAGGCAATGATTTTTATTTCTTCCCATATAGTAGGAACTCTGCAGTTGCTGTGATGTTCTGAAATGATGGTGTCCTCTGAAGCTGTCACAGAGCTCGAGGATAGAAGCTTCACTGAACACTGTTCTGCAGAGTACTGACATCAACAACAAAAACCCTATGACTATTTTACTGATTAGTTCCAAAATAGCTATTCCAGGCCACACACTCATGAACCAGGTTCTCCTTTGATGACCCCTATGTTGAAATAAAAGGAGGTGGTGAGTTATGCAGCACCAGCCCACAGAAACTGCCTGAGGGCCCTCATTGCAAAAATCTGATAACCACAGAAAGCACTGAGAAGTACCTCCCTGCTCTTGTTTGTAATCTTCCAGTGCCTGTAACACTCCTTCTAAGCTCTCAGTAACTAGGGAATGGAAAACCCTGGCCCATGTTAGTACTCAGGAAGAGAACGTGAGACAAACTCAAGAACATTGTGTAAACATGAAAAGAACATTTCTACAAAGTAGGCAGGCATATTAAAACATGTCAGTTCAAAAAATAAAGATGTAAGGGCAGCTATAGAGAGTTGAGGGATGTGTCAGCCTATATATTTAAGGGCCCTGCCAAAGGGGGATTACACGTGAGTCATTGGGAAAGTGTTATACACCAAAATATCCTCAATCACCCTATAAAAACTTTACATTCTTCAGCTCAGGAATGTGAAAAAGAGAGCCTCATTCCACCAGTTGCTTATGCCATAATCTAGGAACCATCACATTTCTTTTTCCATTATCTTCCTCTCACCACATCATCAATCCATCAGCAAGTCAACCTTCAAATTATATATTGATCTATCCTCTTTTTATTTCTACTGCCACAATCCCAATCCAAGCCACAATAACTCTTGCCCAGGCAACCTCAATAGCCCACCTACTGGTTTCTACATACTTTCTCTGGCTCCCTCCACCATTGGTTTCTGTAGGGGAGGAGGCCTTTCTAAGCATAAATAAATGAAAAATATTATCAAAGAAAAAGTTCTATAAATCTGACAACATAGAAAGCTTAAAATTTTAAATATAAAAAATATTCCTTAGTAGTGTGAGTGAGAAAGTTGGGAGAACTTTTATTTTTTATATGATACGTTTTTATATTATTTGTTTTATTTATTTATTTATTTATTAGTGAGAGAGACACAAACAGATAGGAAGGGAGAGAGATGAGAAGCCAAGCCTTTGATCCCTTGCTTAAGCCAGTGACTTTGGTCTCAAGACAATGACCTTGGGCTTCAAACCAGCGACCTCTGGACTCAAGCCAAAGACTGTGAAGTCGTGTGGATGATCCCATGTTCAAGGTGGTGACCCCATGCTCAAGTCTGCGACCTTGGGGTTTTGAAACTAACCTCAGTGTACCAGGACAACACTTTAGCAACTGCTCAGGTGGATTTTATTTCATTAAGTTTCATGCCACATCTTTGACTAACCTCACTGTCTTTAGTAAGGATATTAAAGCCTTCTAGTTGATGATTATTTTTGTTCCTTAAAATGTAGTGTAGCCTGACCTGTGGTGGCGCAGTGGATAAAGCATCGACCTGGAATGCTGAAGTTGCCAGTTCAAAACCCTGGGCTTGCCCAGTCAAGGCACATTGAAAAGCTACTATACTAGTTGGTGCTTCCTGCTCCTCCTACACCCCTTACTCTCTCTCTCTCCTCTCTCTAAAATCAATAAATAAAATCTTTTTAAAAATGTAGTATAAATATTTTTGTAAGTAATAGCATGACAACAGAGATAAATACTAAACTGATGATAGTATTGATTGTAAACAAGCATCTATCACAAGACCACCAGGAAGTATGGTCCCCGATGCTACTGCATTCCTTGTTGCTTTGTCTTGTCGATCATTACTACATGTCTTTCTCACATGTGCCTTGACCGTGGGCCTTCAGCAGACCGAGCAACCCCTTGCTGGAGCCAGCGACCTTGGGTCCAAGCTGGTGAGCTTTTTGCTCAAGCCAGATGGTCCCCCGCTCAAGCTGGCGAGCTTTGGGTCTTGAACCAGGGTCTTCCGCATCCCAGTCCGACGCTCTATCCACTGCGCCACTGCCTGGTCAGGCTATTACTACATGTCTTATACTATCAGAAAAGTACAGTAACAGGTCTATATCACAGAATAATATTCCCATAAGTAAACTACCTTATTGTTACAGTAATATAATGTTATAGTAATTAAGTATATAGAAATATAGAAAAATATGGAAGATATATAGAAATAAATTAGGATATAATATTAAGACCCATTAAAGCAAGTGAAAAAGGCTATGCCCTCTGGGTGGGAATTAATCTAATTTGTACAGATATGATAGGCAGACTATGCCTTTTGTGCAGGGCCCAGTTAATGCGCCTGTGAAGTTATATATAGATAAAAGGTGGCTTCCCTAGGAACACCTTAATAGTGGCTTGATGAAACATTTCTGTAGATTAACATAAAAAGGGATCCCTGCTAGTAACTCCCAAAAAGGTGGTTTGATGTGATAATCCTGTAGATTAACACCTGGTAGGCCAGAAAAGGTACTAAAGCAAAGGGGCCCCCTGCTGCGGTAGTCGCCCAGTCTCCATGCCACTCTGACCAAGGACAGCTGAGAAGACCACGTTGATGAAGCCCCATTAAGCTGTACTCAGGCATGCCTTAAGGATTTGAGAGTAATAAACTGCCTGTGTGATTCTTGCAACGAACTTGTGAGTGTGTTGTATCTTTCCTCCTGTGGCGGTTGGTCTCAGTACCAATAAGTAGAATTCTCATAGCCGCCTCAAGAGTAGTCTCAAAGAGGCTGCCAGCCCTGCTGTTAAGCAGGAGTGTCCCACTGCATGGGGGAAGTTGAACTGGGGACTCCTGATCAATGTAGAGCTCAGGCTCTATTGGGACACCTATAATGGATTCTGTTATATTCTGTGGTGTTGCTTCATTGTTCTTTGGTCTGAGGATACCTTTTGGTTATACTGGCTATTACACCTTCACCCTACTGTCAGACAAGTCCTGTGGCATTAAGTACATTCATATCGTTGAACCTCCATCACCATCATTGTAAAGCCAGTCAGTAGCCAGGGCCACCATCACAGCCGCTTGGCCAGTGCAGGTTCGCATTAGATTCGGACAGATGGTAATGAAACAAAAGAGCCAAGAACTGGTGAGCCATCAGCTTTAATCCTAGCTTGCACCCGGTGGGAAAGCAAAAACACACACTGGGCTCCAAAACCCACTCATTCAGTGCTCACAAAGCTACTGACTTATTCGAGTTTCCTAGAATCAAAGGTTTCTAGCTCACCAGACTTATTCACCTCTGTTCCCCATCTCCTTCTCTCTACACAAACTGGCTTCTCCCTTAGCACTCCGCCATCTTGGCTGCTTCTCCTGGCCCCCATGTGGCCTTAATCTGCTCTTCTCTCTAATACTAACCTCAGGAACCGAGAGAGCAAGCTCCCGGTCTGCCCCACTTTATAGTGTAGGAATCCAAACCTTTAATCCAATCTACAAACAAGGAAGTCTCTGATACAAAGTCACTTATCTGAGGCATAATGGGATTCCTCATGAGGGTGCACCACTCCACATCATACAATCAGTCAAGGGTGTGGGGAAAAGCTTACTCTTAAAACTAAACCTTGGGCTATAAGGACTCTCTGCCTGCTTACAGCCTGTCCCCCACACCCAATAATATAATTACGCCCATCCCAAGCATAAGGGCAACTAATATCACCTGTGTGATGGGCTTCCATGTGAGCATCACCATCTTTAACAAAGTGAACATAATATATTTTATCTGCCCAATAATCATCCATTTCCAGAATTCTTTTCATTTTGAAAAACTTAAACTCTACCCATTAAATAATAATAACTCCCCATTCTTCTCTTCTCCTATACCCTGGCAACCACCATTCTAATTTCTATGTCTATGAATTTGACTATACCAGGTCTACCTTATATAAGAGGAATCATACAGTATGTATGTGTATATAACCACACAATAAGGTTCATCCAAGTTGTAGCATGTATTAGAAGTTCCTTTCTTTTTAAGGCTGAATAATATTCCATTTATGTATATACCACATTGTTTATCTATTCATCAGCGAAAATGTCGGCTACTTCTACTCCTTGGCTAGTGTGAATAATGCTGCTATAAACATGAGTATACAAATATCTTGAATCCTCACTTGCATATTTTTATATTTAAAACTTTTATGCACCATGGAAATTGTATTAGTAATCAGTTCCTGCATAACAAACCACTCCAAAAGTTCATGACTCATAACAACAATTTATTTATTTATTTATTTACTTAGTGACAGTGAGAGAGGGTCAGACAGACAGGAAGAGAGAGAGATGAGAGCATCAATTTTTTGTTGAGGCTCCTTAGTTGTTCATTGATTGGTTTCTCATATGTGCCTTGAACGGGGTGGAGGGGGGGTAGATGGGGAGCTCCAGCTGAGCCAGTGACCCCTTGTTCAAGCCAGTGACCTTGGACTTGAGCCAGGGACTTCTGGGCTTCAAGCCAGCAAACTCTGGCCTCAAGTCAGCGACCATGGGGTCATGTCAATGATCCCATTCTCAAACCAGCAATCCTGCACTCAAGCTGGTGAGACCGTGCTCAAGCCCGATGAGCCTGTGCTGAAGCCAGTGGCCTCAGGGTTTTGAACCTGGGTCCTCAGCATCCCAGGCTGATGCTCTATCCACTGAGTGACTGCCTGGTCAAGTACAATGATTTTTTCTCCTGGTTTTGTGGGTTGGCTGAATGGTTCTTTTGCTTGTTTACCTGGCCTCAATCACATAGTGGCATTCAGCCAGAAGATCTGGACCCTGTGGGTGGGCCCACAGGTCCAAGAAGGCTTCATTCACATGTTTAGCAGTTGGTTTTGGCTCTTGCCTGGTTCTCCTCCATGTGATCTCTCATCCTCCCTCTAGTAGGTTAGGCCAATTTCCTGATATGGCAGACTCAGAAAGTATTGAAGAGGGGAAAGCAGAAGCTGCTGGTTTTGGAGGTGTTGGTTCTGAAACTTGCTCAGTGCCACTTCACTATGTTCTACTGGTTAAAGCAAATGTCATAGATTGTATAGATTTAAGTGGTGGGAAATAAAGTCTACCTCTTGATGAGAGTAGCTGCAAAAAATCTGTGGTCATATTTAATCTACCACAGGAATATATTACCTATTCAAAAATGCTAAATAAAAATATTTATAAATAAATCTTAATGATATAGAAAAATTCATATTATACAGAATTTTTTAATAGAAACTAACAGAATTTCCTACCATTACTTAATGTAGTCCAACTTTAAATTTCCTCAGTTGTCCCTAAAATGTGTTTTATTGCTTATCTTTTTCAAACCAGAAGCCAATCAAGTTCAAGTTCATAAATTACATTTGGTTTCATACTTCTTTAGTACCTTTTAATTTAGAACATTGCACCAATTTATTTCCTCATGACACTGAGATTTCTTTTGAATTATTCTGATGTTTCCTCAGGGTGTTATCTTGTTCCTGTTATCTTTGTATTTCTTATAAGCTTCCAGATTAGATTTAGAAGCTTAACCACATTTATGTTAAACTTTTTTGCAAGAATATTTCATAATTGATGTATTGTATCTTGTGTCTCCTTTTATTAGTGAGGTAACTTTCTCAGAAGCCCCATAGTGAACTTTTTCACTAGCGTCATTGGTCAGAACAGAGAAACATGCACTGTCCTGGACCAATCGCTGGCAATGGCATTGGAGATACCATGCACAGATTCACCATATTATGTACTTCTGTGGGTTGAGGATGATGCCCACATAGAGGAGGATGCTGACAGCATCCTCCTCTATAAAGGAGGAAGGTGGATCCACGCACAAAAAGGGTTCTGCCAATGGAGGAAGCAGTCAGTATCCTTTCCCTGACTCTTCTGTGAATCTGCAAATTCCGTTGGTGCTAGCTAGCTTCACCGCAAGTCTGATATCCACTCAATTTTCTCCATCTCCACTACCACCCTTGTCCAAGTCACCAACTCTGGCCCATTCTATAGCCAAAAGCCTCTATCCTGCCTCTCCCTGCTTCCAATATATTCTCCAGACACCAGAGTTGTCTTTTGAAATCTCAGTGGATTATGTCTAACCACTGCTTTACTCCCTCCAGTGGCTTCCCAGTGCACATAAGATAAAGTCCTGAAATCTCAACTTTGCCTACCAAATGTCACATAATTTGGTCCCTGCTTATCTATCCAGTCTGACCTAGTCGACCCTCCTACACATTCAGTAAGTGCCAGGTACATAGGCTTTCACTCTGTTCTTTGAATGTGCTGAACCCTTTACTGATTCAGGGCTTTCGCACATGTTCCCTCTTGTGGAACACTACTCCTACGCTTTGCCTGGCAGCAGAAAACAGTAGTTGTTATGTTCTAAATTGTGCCCTCCCCCATTCACATGTTGAAATCCTAACCTCTAGTAGCTCAGAATGCGACTGTTATTTAGAGATAGCGTCTTTAAAGACGTAATTAAGGTAAAATTAGGTCATTAGGGTGGGCCCTTATCCACTATGACATAGACATGGAGGGAACAGCATGTGAGGAAACTGGGAGAAGGTGGCAATCTACAAGCCAAAGTGAGAGGCCTCAGAAGAAATCAATTCTGCAAACAACTTGAACTCGGAAAGCTAGCCTCCAGAATTGTGAGAAAAGAAATGTCTGTTGTTGAAGCCACTCAGTCTGTGCTACTTTGTTATGGCAGCCCCACTAAACTGTCCAGTAAGTAGTTAAAGCCACAGAATTCTGGAGCAGGCTTCCCAGGTATAAAACCTGTCTCTGTCAATCACTAACTGCAACTTTGGGCAAATTACTTAAGCTTTTCATGCCTTGGTTTCTTTTTCTGTTAAATGGAGATGATTGCAATAGTACCAATAAAGTGACAACCATCCATTTTGCCCCAGTCGGAGGAGGGCTTTTCTGGGATGCAGGCCTTTTCTGTGCTAAAACCTGAGTAGACTGAATATAGTTGCTGTGAGTCTGAATTAATATTATATTAGAATTCCTAGTATATGGTAAGCACTCAATAAATAACAGGTATAATTACTATTGATTAAATTTCAAATCTTACCTTAACTGTCACTTTTTCAAAGATACCTTCCCTGACCCCATAATCTGGATTAGGACTCCTCGTTAAATTCTCTCATAGCGTCTGGTTCACTTATTGTCAGTGGTTTCCCAAAATCCATTCTCCTTATTTTCAACAACAAAACCCCTGATTTTTAACTAGGCAATGGTTGCCTGGAATAAAGACAATTACTTCTCAGCTTCCCTTGTGGAAGAGTAAGTTTTGACCAATGGATTATGAGCCAACAAGATATATGCAAATTCTGGGTTGTACCCTTAAAGCAGCAGGTTCTTAAACCATGGAAGCACTGGATAAAATTCAGAGGACTTTGAACTTGAATGGGGGTGCAGGGGAGAGAGGGAAACATTTATTTGTTGTTCCACTTAGTTGTGCATCCATTGGTTCCTTCCAGTTTGTGCCCTGACAGGGGATCGAAGAGGAAACCTTGGTGTTCGGGATAAGCTCTCACCAACTCTGCTAACCCCTTAGGGCTGGACTACCTACATCTATCTATATATAGATCTATATATAGATAGATATTTTAAATGCAGCGGGTTTAAACTTGTATGAAAAGTCTAGTGTGTGTCTGCCAGAGCTAAAGAACAGAGAAGCCCAGAGGGAATCAGGAAGAACTGAGGTCCTGCACAGGCTGAGGACAGAGTTTTTGGGAGCAAAACCAAAGCACGGGGAACTGGCTAGAGTCCTTAGGTTCAGACAGCAGAGTACTCTCCTTTGGGTTGAAGGAGAAACATGAAGCTGGAGTCACAACTGTAAATAGCCAAAGTTGAAGCTGAAAGGTATATATAGAGGCTCTATCATGGAGGGGCTTTATCCCATGTGCAGTAAAGACTGTCAAACAGGTAAGGGTCATGATCAGATGTACATTTTAGAAAGAACCAGTATGCCTGCAGCATGAGCAGTTGAGGCAAATCTTGAGGCACAAGTGTCACTGGTCCTGAGGATAAGAGTCCCAAAGGAGGCTTATATTCTATGTAAATAAATATTTAAAAGTCATAAATAAAGCTAGTTAACTGTCAAAAGATTCTCTATCATCCTACCTGGACAAATGCATTTCAGAAGGACCTGGAAGGAAGGTAGAGAGGCTGGCGGAATCTACGGGATTTACGCAGGGCGTTCCTGGAATCAAGAAGGCAGAGAGCGCGGCGGCGGCCCAAATGTAGAGAACCACAGCGACACCTGGCTCTTCTTCGAGCGATTTCGGCTGGCCACCTTCCCGCCGCTGATAGGAGCGCGGGTGTATCGGCCGGAGGTGTGGCCTGGCATGACCGCAGGCCCACGGCGCGGGGTCGAAGGGCACACGACGTCCGTGTCATGGCGGCCTCCGTGCTGGGCTCGGCCTGGCCCCAGCTACAGTTTGGCATACCGGGCTTGTGTCCGTGGCGGCTTCCCCGAGGCTCGTGGGCGCGCGCGCGGCGGCTCCCGGGGCCCGCGGGTTTCGGGCGGAGCGTGGGCGCAGCCAGCGGACCTGGCGCCTCGGGTACTGACCGCTACTGCATGGAATTGCTGCGGTGAGCGAGCCTGGCCTGCTCTGCCCAGGGCGAGAGGCTCGGGAGCAGCCCTAAGGGGCACGGCGGCTGGTGTCGGGGCCTCCGGAGGGCGGGCGAGGAGACCGGTTCCTTGCTGCCTCCCTCAGAGCGTGCGCTCGGGTTGGCTCCGGACGGGGTTGTGTAGGGGAGTGAGGCCACAGGAACTGTTAGATGGGTCACAAAATTGCCCCTTCGTCTATCAGCTTGCGTGAACTTTAATTTTTACCCAATTAAACATTTTGCATGCATAGCTTTTTTAAGTTTCAAAGACGACTAGTAATTTTAATTACTACAGCAACTGACTGAGTTTTTACTGTATGTCAGGCTCTATGCAAAGCAGTTTACAAAGACAGTTTAATCCTGAACAAGTTTTGGTTTAGGAGCGCTCATATCCCCCCCCCCCCGAAAATTTGAGTATAAATTTTGACTCCCCCAAAACTTAACTGCTAGTAACCCACTGTTGACCGGGAACTTTACCGATAACATGACAGTTGATTACTGTATTATACTAAAGTAAACTAGAGAAAATGTTAAGAAAATAAGGAAGAGAAACCACCTTTACAGTATTGACTGGGAAAAACCCCCACATATAAGTGAACCCACACAGCTCAAATACGTGTTGTTCAAGGGTCAACTGTAATTTACTTAATCTTTATTGCAAATTGTGAGGGACAAATGTGGTCTCACCACTTACGGTTATGAGGATTAAAGCATATAGAACAATGCCTGCATAAAGCAAGGGCACTGTGATTATAACTGTAAGCCATTACAGTATTACTTCATTTAATGGACAGGGAAACGGAGGTTTAGAGATACTAAGGAATTTACCTGAGGTTCACTAGAATAGCCTCATACAGTCAGGGGCTTGATCATTTTGTTTTTCCTGGTTAACACGAGAAAGCCTGGCTCATGGGAATTGCTGTTAATCATTTGTGGAATGGAGTTAGGTGAATCAGGTACCCTGACACATCTGGGCAGGGGCTTGCCTTGGAATCCAGGTCTGATTGTAGAGACCAGTGGCTTAGCCTCTTGCTGCCCATCTGCTGTACTTGAGTCATAACAGTGGTAAAAATGCTCAAAGTACCTGGTCTCAGGGACTTATGAATAATAATTAAACATCTTGGATTTGATTGGGCTAATAAATCCCAATTTTAAAAAATTTATTTTAGCAAAATGTAGTACAACAAAATTCCCATGTTTTGTTTTTAACCACTTTTTTAATAATGTTGCTCCCACATTTTGTTGATTACTTATAGGGGAAACAAAATAGCAGTAGAGGAAATCAGGGCATTAAGAATTTAAAAAGTCGCTTGACCAGGCGGTGGCGCAGTGGATAGAGCATCGGACTGGGATGCGGAAGACCCAGGTTCGAGACCCTGAGCTCGCCAGCTTGAGCGTGGGCCCATCTGGCTTGAGCAAAAGCTCGCCAGCTTGGACCCAAGGTCGCTGGCTCCAGCAAGGGGTGGCTCGGTCTGCTGAAGGCCCGCGGTCAAGGAACATGTGAGAAGCAATCAATGAACAACTAAGGTGTTGCAACGGCAATGGAAAACTAATGATTGATGCTTCTCACCTCTCTCTGTTCCTGTCTGTCTCTCTCTCTCTGTCCCTGTAAAAAAAAAAAAAAAAAGAATTTTAAAAGTCAAAACTGCTAAAAGGTTATGTTTATTATTATGTACTTTAAAGTTGCCATTCTTTGAATGATAAACTTGTTACCAAAATGTATCGTATATATCTACTATGTCCACTTGCCCAGTGAAATTTTTCTTTAATATAAGTAGTGTCCTAACAATTTTATCCCTTCCTGTCTATCTGTCTCTATCTCTCTCTCTGTCCCTGTCACAAAAAAAGAATGTTAATTAGTAAGTGATACATATATTTTGAGGAGATACTTCAGTACTGTGTAAATATCCCATTTCTGTCCAACTTTTACCTGCTTAACATTTCCAGGCATTTATTGAATTTATTGATTTTTTAAATTTTGCTTGAATTGGTTATTTGTTAGTTATCAAATGATGATTTAAAAAGATACCATCATGTCTTCTAGATTCATCAGATGGCATTGTACAGATTGTTAAGTGTTTCCTTTTCTTCCTATTTATTATTCTTTATATTGATATAGACCAGTGGTTCTTAACCTTTTTTTGAGGTACCGAACCCACCAGTTTCATATGCGCATTCACCGAACCCTTCTTTAGTGATAAATAAAATATGATTTTTTTCCCAAATTTAAGACATAGGAATATGTTTTTTTACTGGTGCACAAAATGAGCTGTGCATGAACATCACCTTGCTCAAAGAACAAAACCAACAAAGTGCATGAACTCACAACAAATTACAGTATTACTTTATTCTGGTCTCTGCAGCAGAGGCTTCTCCGAATCCCTGAGACCGACTCATCGAACCCCTAGGGTTCTATAGAACCCAGGTTAAGAACTACTGATATAGACTCATGGAATCCTGTTACAATCTGTTACTATCATTATTTTTTTGATGCTGAAGTTACCCCAGACTTACCTAAAGAGAACTTTGTCAATTTCTTTGTCCTTTGACAAGCCCCTTTATTTTTCCTGCTCAACATTTCTTTCTGCTCAAGAAGATATTTCAGGCTTATCTTGTATTTTCCCTGCCCCAGGTGTGGAGTCAGTCATTCCTCCAAGGATTCATATTTATTTTCAGTGGAGAAAGCTATTTAGAAACCATGATGTAGGTGTTAGGTGTGTTCAGTGATACTGGGACGGACTGGGAGGGATATCATTGCTTCTAGGCTCTCTCAGCAGACACTGCCAGGAAGTGTAAGTTTAGTATGTGTGAGTGTGTGTGTATACACATGAGCACACACCACCCCCACCCCTGTATTGTTTTCTGTCATTATGTCTTATCTGTTTATCTATGTATGAAAAACCGTGAGTTCATACCAGTACTTGTTAGAACTATTTTCTTGATTTCTACTTTGGTAGCTTATTTGAATTCTCATAAAGTGATTCTGAAATAATTAAAATTATAAGTACTAAATAAGTCAAGATAAATTAATAGAGATTAATTATATTTATTTTGATCTGGTCTGGGATTGTGGATAGATATATTTTTAGTAATTGTAGGAAAACAGGTATAGAATATATGAAATTTGAGACCTATTTTGAATTGAAGCCTCATTGTTTTCAGGTAATTCTGATCAGTATTCTTTTGTGTGTGGTTTGAAAGTCAAAAGTAATTGTCTTTTTTTTTTTCTTATTGTTACAGGAAACGAGATTATGAAGGCTACTTATGCTCCCTGCTGCTTCCTTCAGAATCCAGAAGCTCTGCTTTTGCACTCAGAGCCTTCAATGTGGAACTGGCTCAGGCTGGTATTAAAATACCTTAAAGTTTATTTGCAAAAATGGTGATATAATGTGTTTAATGCTGAACAATAAAGAAATATAGCTGTAATTTATATGTTGGGTGGGTTTAAGGTCTCAGCTGGTGATTTTTTTTTCCCTATTTAGGCTTAACAGGAGATAAATGATGATGGATGAAGACTTAACTTGGGGAGTGGGGGTGAGCACACAGTATGGTATACAGAGATGTGTTATAGAAATGGGCACCTGAAACTTGTATACATGTTTCAGTTAATTTAACAAATTAACTTAACAGTTAATTTTTTAAAATAAGTAGCTAATGAACTTACTTTTTCTGTAAATACCATTCTGGAATTTTTTTTCTTTTTCTGGGGATATTATAAAACTGTATAATGAACATTGCCTACTTGTTTGTTAATTAGATAGGTTAATCAGAGTAGTACTGCTTATCTTCTCCAACATTTGCCTATAGCAGTTTTAAAAGCACTTTATAAAATATATTTTTTATTTTAAAATTATAGTTGGCATATAATATTATATTAGTTTCAAGGGTACAACATAGTGATTAGACATTTATATAACTTATAAAGTGATCACTTTGATAATAAATCTAGTACCTATATGACACCATACATAGATACTACAGTATTATTGACTGTATTCCTATGCTGTACTTTACATCTTCATGACTATATGTAACTATCAATTTCTACTTTTTAATCCCTTCACCTTTTTCACCCATCCCTCCCAACACCCTGTCCCCATCTGGCAACCATCAAAATGTTCTCTGTCTCTGTGAGTTTGTTACTGTATTGTTTGCTCAATTTATTTTGGTTTTTAGATTCCACATATGAGTGAAATCATATGGCATTTGTCTTTCTCTGTCTTACTTATTTCACTCAGCACATTACCCTCTAGATTCACCTATATTGTTGCAGATGACAACATTTCATTCTTCTTTATTGTTCTGGGGCCTCTTGGGAGGTGTAGGCCACAGTCAAAGCTACTTGGTATGAGCTACGAAGTATCTTCAGATGGTTTCCACTTGTGCTGGGCATGGAGGTGCCTGGGAGAGGCTACATTGCCATCTAAGGCTGGCTGCTACTAGTGCCAGTCTTGGGACTGCTTAACAGGTACGGGATATGCTGAGTTCAGATGCTGCTGGTTTGGGGTTTGTCTGCAGCACAAGCCAAAATAGGCTATTGGTATGGAAAAGCCACTAGATGTGACTTGGGTGGGCTGAAAAGTTGGCCAGGTCTCAGGGAATCACCAGGACAAGGCAAACAATGTTAGGCAGGTTGATGGAAACTCAGATATGGTGCCTGCCTCCACTTGCAGAGAGAGGGCTTAACAAAGGCATAATGGCTTCTGCTAGCACTTCTGTCTGGGAGAAAGTTGCCCCTTTAGCTCTGGTCCTGAAGCCAGATAATTATTTTCCTGATCATGTGTCCCTCGTGCTTTTTGAACTTTTCCCCAGTGCTGGAGCTCAGATCCAGATTGTGCCTCTTTAAGAGGGACTACTTGGATTCCAGGAGCCCTCTGTCTCACTTGGACACAATCCCTGCTGGTTTTTACCGCCAGAAGTTATAGGGATGTCTCTTCCCGGCACTGGAACCCTGGACTGGGAGCCTACTGTGGGGCTGGACTCATCACTCCTTAGGGAAGACCTCTGCAGGCAAGATATCTCTCCCAATTAAAAAAAGTTATTAATTTTTTTGGGGGGTGACATTGGTTAATAAAATTATACAGTTTTTTTTAACCTTCCAAAGAAGTGCTTTTATATAGGGCTTAGGAAAGGAAAAATGCTCTAGAAAAAGGAAATTTTAAAATAGGTCTTCAGTGAACCCAGGAGCAATGAGTGGTTCTGGTGGGGTCCGGGTTGAAGTTTTGCTCTTACCGGTGGTCACTTCCAGATTGTGAGGACAGTTCTCCCTTAGTCTTTTGATTAGGCCCCCTTTGAGCCCTAGTGACTGGCCAGAATGACTTCTCAGCTCTCAGTCAGAATTTCATAATTGCCACAAATATTTTTTGGGGATGATTTGTTTCATTTACAGTCTCCATTAGGGACCTCAGTGTTGAGGGTGTCATTAATTAGGTTATACGTAAGGATTCAGTTATTGGAGGTGCTAGGTAAGAGATGGGGACACATTAACCATGATCAGCCAGGGCTTTGGCTTATTGTCTATGATGATGTTGTAGCTGTAGCACTAAAACAGTGCTTGTCATTGTACATCACGTCATGGCCTTCAGCAACTGCACCATGATCCAGTGGACCTTGTCAAACAGCTTGCTGGTTACCGTCTTGCCTCAGGTGCTCTCCAGGTACAGTTGCAGGTTGTTCACAGTTCATTTGCTCCCGCGTATGTGGTTGTAGTCCGCCCTGTGTTACTTAGCGTTGGTGAGATGAATGAATATGTTGACCAGCTTGCTGGTACTGGTGTACTTTACTATGCAGAAGCAGCAATACCCAGGCTTCTACATGGTACAGCTCAGCAGGTGGTTGGTACGAGACCCCAGGGCATACAGGTATAGGTTGAACTTCTCGCTGATTAGTATCAGGTTGTTGATACAGAGAAAGATCACATAGGCTTCCTTAGTGGACTGAGACATGAGTGATGTTTTGCTGTCCTATGAGCTCTTTTTTTTTTTTTTTTTTTTTTTACAGGGACAGAGAGAGTCAGAGAGAGGGATAGATAGGGACAGACAGGAATGGAGAGAGATGAGAAGCATCAATCATCAGTTTTTCGTTGCGACACCTTAGTTGTTCATTGATTGCTCTCTCACATGTGCCTTGACCGCGGGCCTTCAGCAGACCGAGCAACCCCTTGCTGGAGCCAGTGACCTTGGGTCCAAGCTGGCGAGCTTTTACTCAAGCTGGCGAGCTCAGGGTCTCGAACCTGGGTCCTCCGCGTCCCAGTCCGATACTCAATCCGTTGCGCCACCTCCTGGTCAGGCTATGAGCTCTGTTTATTTGCGAGAGTTTGTTAATTAGAAACATGTCCTTGTCCTGGGCTTTGCCACAAGATTTCATGATCCAGGTGCTGGAGTAGCTTTTTCTGAACTCAAACAGGCTGTAGTTGGTGGGCAGCATGCAGGTGACTGGGACAAAGTTCAGACGGAGGTAGTTTCCATTCTATTTTTGTGTGTGTGTGCCAGAAAACTCCCTTCTTTAGTTCTTTCCTATATTTTAAAATATTTTTTACCATCAGATCCTTCTGGGTCAGTTTATAGTGCTTCCTAAAATGGTTGACTATTTGATCTCTTGAGAGCTGATAGCCAGTGTTGACACTGAAGACAGTTTGAATGGTTTGCACACTCACCCACTAAAAATACCAGTCCTCTTTTTCTGACACCTGGCCCATGCTGTCTTTTCAAAGTTATGTATCAGCACTGACTTCTCAGTATCTGTAACTCATTTCACTATTCCTGCTATAATCCATCTGTACATGGAGCCAGTGGGAATGTCCAGTTTTTCTTCAGTTTCACTGACTCTTGTCTGGGTTCTTACCTGATGTCAGTTTATTTCCCTGTCACTTTCTTCCATGGCTGTGGAATGCAAAGCAGGGCATCTCTGAGTGGCTCCCTGCCTCCAGCCCCACTCCGAGCTTGCAGGAGTTTGCCCAGCCACTGTCCTGCCTACTTTTGGGGTGGTTTCATGTCAACCAAAGATGCAATGGCTGGTGCGTAAAATTACATAGGTTTTGAGTGTATGATTCTATAATACACATCTCTATATTGCATTGTGTATTTATCACCCAAAGTCATATCTCCTTTTTTTTCTGCATTCTTAGAAATACTGTAAAATTCAATCATTTTAGTTTAAATACAATAACTGAGTTACAGGAAGTTTTGCAAAAAGGCACACATTATTAATGATATAAATTTGGCAGCAGAATCCTATGTAATGAAAGTTACTGTCAGGTGGTAGGAAAGAAAACAGATAACAGAAAAACTGAACTGATTTTTCTAGTCTAATATTAGAAAGAGGAAGATAATGCTCAGATATGTCCATATTCCTCACCCCTCTCTGTTTTAAACTAAAGACTCTAAACTCTTGGCTATATTACCATTAGGCCATGCTTTGCCATTACTATCCAGAGAGGTGGACAGATTCTCTTCCTATTCTGTGCTCACTATAAAGTGGCTGAGTACCACATTATAGAGACACTGATATTGTTCAATGTCAGGAAAGACTTCCGACCTCATCAGATTAATCATCTTGGCTACCTGGTAAACATTCATAGAGTTTTCTTTTTCTAGTTGGTGCATAAGGGTTGTCAGAATACAGAAAGTTCCTGCTCATATCTTTTTCTGTCACCATATTATTTGACCCTCTTTATCACTTTCTTTCACCCCTCTTTCCCTTTGACCACCACTGTGCTGTTGTCTGTGTCTGTAAGTGTTTGTGCTCATTTGTTGCCACATGTGGGTGGGTGTGACCCATTCTGCGTCTCCACCTCTCCTATCGGTCTGGTCATGGCTTCTTTTTTATATTCTTGATT
Organism: Rhynchonycteris naso; assembly: GCA_037038555.1. NCBI lineage: Eukaryota > Metazoa > Chordata > Mammalia > Chiroptera > Emballonuridae > Rhynchonycteris > Rhynchonycteris naso. The sequence goes on from CM072998.1 coordinate 247,852,404, forward strand.
AGAGGATTTCTGTTCAGCTAGATTTCAGATGGTTCTCAATGATGGTTGTTCTGTAGTTTACTTGTAATTTTGATGTTGTCATGGAAGGAGGTGAGTGCAGCATTTTTCTACTCCGCCATCTTGACCAGAACTCAGTCAAAGCTCTTTTTGAGTGTTTAGCTTTAATGTGAAGTGGGGAATGGAAGCAATTCTAGCCAGCCCAGACCTTAGATCACACTAACTCACTTCGTCTACAGAATTACACAGGAAGGAGAGACCCTTTATTTTCTTAGAGTGGAAAGACCGCGTGCTGATACAATAGGAGTTGAAATAGAGGGTGGAAATGAGGGAGGTGAAATAAAATGACCTTGATTTTCTTAGTATCTTAAATGGAAAGGTCAGTTATTGAGAATGAGGGAGCAGGGTAGGGTTTGGAGTCTTGAAGAGAATGGCACATTTTGGCATGGCCTCTCTAGTGAGTATGATAGGAATTGAATGAGAAGTGAATAAAAATATGCAAATATAGCACTGAGGCACAATTGAGGTTAGACACTCTGAATCTGCATAACATAATGTACCATAGCATAACCAAAAATTTTTTGGTATATTTTTAGAAGTCATGGGTTCATATTTTTCACCTTACCCCTTTTCAGGTATAAACTACCTATCAGTATCTTAAGTCAATTTAAAATGATTAAAATTCCATATTTAATAAATAAAGTCTTAGGGTTTCCCCTGAATTTTCTGTCACTTGGTAGGACTGTCTTGCTTCGTTTTTGCCACATGGTCTTATTTGTTCATTTATTTAACAAGTAGTGTCCAAAATATGCTAGGCACTGTTTCAGGTCCTGGGGTATATAGCATTGCATAGAACAAGCAAAGTCCCTGCACTCAAGGAACAAACAAGTATTGTGTAATGTGTTGGATGGAAACAGGTACTATGGAGAAAAATTAATGGGGATAGGGAAGGTTGGGTGCCCCAAGTTTCTATTTCATGTGTAGAGGTCAGGAAAAACCTCACTGGGAAGGTGGCCTTTGCACAAAGATTCGAAGGCGGCAAGGCTGAGATACGAAGAGTATTTTAGATGAAAGGAACAGGAAGTACAAAGACTGAGTTGTAACTGTGCCGGATGACATTCAGAAAAGAAGGCAGTTGTTGGACAGCAGAGTGGGGGTGGGGTAGGGGTGGGGGGCATGGAAGGAGAGATTGGGCTAGAAGTGCCTGGGCCAGAAAGGCAAGGCCTTGGAGACCATTACAGTCACTAACTTTTACTCTGAGTGGGATGGAAACTCTGAGTGGAGGGTTTTGAGCAGAGAAGGACATCACCTCTTGGCCACGTTTTAAAAGGCTTACTCTTGATTGTGCATCGAGGATAGACCATATGCCACTTGAATCTGAACACTAAACATTGCTGAGACCCGTCTATCACCAGATCATTAAAAAGAAACTAACTTGTTATTAAGAAATCATTTCACACACAGAAGTGAGAATAGTACAAAGTATACCTTATACCCTTTGTTTACTGTTTTGCCCCATTTGCTTTATCATTTTGTCTGTATGAATATGCCCACACCCATATTTCTTTAATGAATCATTTTAGAGTAACTTGACTATACCATGGCCCTTATCCCTATAAGTTTGAGTGTTTCATAAGAATAAGAATATTCTCTTATGTGACCACTAGTACAGTTATCAATTTGAGTACATTTGACTTGATACAATACTTTTATTTAATTCACCATTGGGTTTCCAGTTTTGTCAAATGACCCAATAATGTCCACTATGGTATTTCCTCTTATACAGTATTCAGTCTAGGATCATGTATTTGTTTTCATGTCTCTTTAGCCTCCTTTAGTCTGGAACATGTTCACAGCCTTTCTTTGTCTTTTGTGACATTGTCATTTTAAAAACAATACTATTTCTTTTAAAAAATAGAGTATTACTAGCCTGACTAGTGGTGGATAGAGCATTGACCTGGAATGGCAAGGTCCCAGGTTCAAAATCTCGAGGTTGCTGGCGTGAGCACAGGCTGGTGCAGGATCACCAGTTTGAGTGTGGGATCCCGTGGTTGCTGGCTTGAGCCCATAGGTCATTGGCTTGAAGCCCAAGGTTGCTGGCTTGCGCAAGAGGTCACTGGCTCAACTAGAACCCTCCAGTCAAGGCATGTATGAGAAAGCAATTAGTGAACAGCTGAAGTGCTGCAACTACAAGTTGATGCTTCTCACCATCTCTCTCCCTTCTTGTCTGTCTGTCTGTCTTGCCAAAAAAAAAAAAATAAAGTGTCTCATTTGGAGCTTGTTTTATTTTTATGTTATAATTATGTTATGCATTCCTAGCCTAATACTTAGAACCTAAGTGGTGTGTGTCCTTTTCAAGGAATCAGAAGGAGGCATGAAATGTCTCTCTGCCTCTTATTGTTGATACTAATTTTTTCACCAGTCAAGATGTTAGTATATTTTTCCTTGTTAAATATGAAGAGACATTTTAACACCATGATCCTCATGAAAATTTACTGCATAGATGGCAAACAGGTATATAAAAAGGTATTCAACATCACTAATATTAGAGAAATAAAATGCAAATTAAAACTATAGTGCGATACCATCTCACAATTGTTAGAATGGCTATTATCAAAACAACAAGAAATAAGTATTGGTGAGGATGTCAAGAAAATGGAACCCTTGCACTGTTGGTGGGAATGCAGACTGGTGCAGAAAGGAAAACAGTATGGAGGTTCCTCATAAAATAAAAAATGGAACTGTCACATGACCAGCAATCCCACTTCTGGATATTTATTCAAGGGAAATGAAAACACTAACTTGAAAAGATATATGAACCCTCTTGTTCATTGCAGTATTAGGTACAATAGCCAAGACATGGAAACAATGTGAGTGTCCATTGATGAAAGAATGGATAAAGATGTGATGTGATACATGTGCACACACACTCTGGAATATTATTCAGTCATAAAAGAGGAAATTCTGCCTTTGTAACACAATAGATAGGCATTGAGGGAATTATGTTAAGTGAAGTGAGTCAGAAAAACTAAAATATTGTATAATCTCACTTAAAGACTCTAAAACAGGACAAAATAAAACAAAGCCCCCAAATTCATAGATACAGACCAGGTTGGTGGTTGCAAGAGGCGGGGGTGGGAGGTGGGTGAAATGGTATAAAAGGTATAAATTTCATTATAAATAACTTCTGGGGATGTAATGTACAATATAGTGACTATATTTATCAATACTGTAGTGTACTGTATGTTTGAAAGTATTAAGAGAGTAGATCTTAAAAATTCTTATCAAAAGAAAAAAGTTTGTAACTGTATGATGATGGATGTTCACTACACTTATTGTGGTGATTATTTGACAACTTATATCAAATCATGTTGTACACCTGAAACTAAGATACTGTTATATGTCAATTATATCCCAATTAAAAAAAATTACCCCCTAGATTTAGCATACTTTGCTGATTATTGCCTGAACCTGATCAGACCATTCTTAATTAGAAGTGAGTGAGGGAAACTGTCTAATAATTACTTGGTAAATGAATGAATGAGTTTATTTAAAATGTACATACAGCCTGAGTGGTGGTGGTGCAGTGGATAGAGTGTCAACCTGGGATGCTGAGGTCTCATGTTTGAAACAACAAGGTCATTGGCTGGAGCGTGGGTTCATCCAACTAGAGCATAGGCTCACCAGCTTGAGCGCAGGGTCACTGGTTTGAGTATGGGATCATAGACGTGAACCCATGGTCACTGGCTTGAGCCCAACGTAGCTGGCTTGAGCCCAAAGTAGCTGACTTAAGCCTAAGGTAGCTGACTGGCTGGAGTCCCGGGTCAAGGCACGTATGAGAAGTAATCAATGAACAACTAAAGTGTTGCAACCATGAGTTGATACTTCTCATCTCTCTCTCTCACAAAAAATAAAATAAAATGTACATATAATAAAATTTACATTTGTAGTGTACAGTTCTATAGGTTTTCAAAAATGCATACTCACCATAGTCATATATAGAATGATTCCAGCAATCAGAACATTCCTGTATGTGCTGCTTTGTAGTCACCCTCACCTTCACCCATAATCTTTTGCATATCCTTCTAATTCCGGGTTATTTGGAAGTATGTCTTAGATTAGCTTTTCCATCTGTAAACATTTCAGTATGTATCTCTAAAAGATAACTCGCTTAAAAAATAACCAAAATCCATTATCATACATTAAAAATTTAATAGTAGTTCCTTAATATCATTCAACACCCAGTGTTTGGATTTTCCCAGTTGTGTCTCTCTTTTATATATTTTTAAAGACTTTATTTATTCATTTTTGAGGCAGGGGGAGAGATAAGAGATGGGGGGAGGAGCAGGAAGCATCAACTCCCATATGTTCCTTGGCAAGCCCTGGGTTTTGAATCAGTGACCTCAGCATTCTAGGTCGATGCTTTATTTGCTGTGCCTCCACAGGTTAGGCAAAAATCAGGATTCAAATAAGGTCTATAGTTTATGACTGGTTGATAGCTCTTAAATTTCTTTTAAACTAAATTTCCCGTCTCTCCCTTTGTTTCTTTTCTTGCATTTGTTTTCTGGAATCTCCTATTTTTGAATGCAGACCTGGAAAATATTTTTGTATAAGCACCAAATAATTTGCAGCTTTTACTTAAGAAACTCATAAGATTTTTAACTTAAAGGAAAAATGAAAACAAATGTATAGAATTGAACTTAGGTTTTGGCTGAATGATGTGACTATTCAGTCATAAATACTGATTTTTGAGACTGCAAACAATGCATTTATTAAAGTTTTTAAACCCTATTTATAGATTAAGGATTCAATTTCTGAAAAAACAATTGGACTGATGCGAATGCAGTTTTGGAAAAAAACTTTGGATGATATATACAGTGACAACCCACCACATCAGCCAGTGGCCATTGAACTATGGAAGGTAAAAGAAAAAGTCCCTACTTTTAATTTGTAAGAATTTCATTTGAGCATACTTTTTGATGCATGCAGTTTGGAGAATAGCTATGGGCAATCTATCCTGAAAATATTCTTAAGCTCATGTAATGTTTGGATATACACTGCTCACAAAAATTAGGGGATATTTTATAGCTTCATATTCATTTTAAAATATCCTCTAATTTTTGTGAGCAGTATATGTTAGTTTGGAGAGAAGAATTAACAATCCTCCACTAATAATTGGCACAGATTTTTGGTGTATCTTTGCTCAGTTTATGTGCTCTTGAACAAATGGCCAATTGAGCGAGCCATGACTGCAAGAGGGGAAGGGAAAGAGAGAGAGAAGGGGGAGGGGGAGAGATGGAGAAGCAGATGGTCGCCTCTGACTGGGAATTGAACCCAGGACATCCACACATCTGGCCGATGCGCTACCATTGAGCCAACAGTACAGGGGGGAGTCATTTCTTTATTAAAGGAAAAAAGAGGGATCTGGTCTCTTAGTTATAAATTATTTTCCACATATTTGGTTGCAGAATTTAAACCCCACACATTTTGAAGCGGTGGCAGGTAAATTTTTGTTTCTATCTTTGAAGAGAAATGTGCTCTCACTATTGTCCAGGCACAAATTTAAAACTGTCTTTCTAGTTTGATGGAGTTGAGTATTCATTGGTAAATTTTAGGCATTAGAGAATAGAAACCTATAGCTAGAACTATTTGTATAACTAGATGTATGTAGTAACTAGTTTTACATTAAAGCAGCTATATGGGACCCTCATTCATAAACTGCTATGCACAATTTAGAAATATGCTAAATTATGAATGGAGGAAGGGGATTAGGTGCATTTTGTTGCTGATCTATGTCCCCATTGTAATATAATTAGTGCCAAAAACCAGTTTCTGTAACGGGAGCCACTGACAGACCTGATAGTGGTACACCTCTTCTCAGGTCTGTGCACCAACAGAGGCAGACCCTGTGTCTGGGCCCCAGATTGACGTCACTGAGCCTCAGTAAGGATGGAAAGCTAGTCCCCTCCCATCCCCCGCCCCCTGGGGACTGAGAAGAAAAAGTGGATGGGAAGCTGTGAGTATTAGATTAGTTGTTTACTTCTATTCATCCCACTTCAGTAACTTCATTCTAGGTGACTCAGTTTAGAGAGAAGTTTCTCTAAAATCCAGAAACTCTTCTTATTTTCTACACAAACCTGATGGCATTAGAGGTTTATGCTAAGACTTGGATTGAACGTTCTGAATTTAGTCAGGAAATAACATGGAAGACCTTAGTTTCCTTTAACACAAATTTATCTTGCTTTTCTGAAAAAAACTAGAAGACATATCTGAATTATAGAATGTTAACATGTGTGCCACTTTGTCTAATTTTATAATAGCTGCTTAAATTTTGATGAGTAATGTTGGCCAGCTTTTAGATATGACCAGTGCTGAAGGTTAATATGAGTATTTAAAATAAGCAGGTAATGTTCAGAGCATTTGCCTTCACTGTATGTTCTATGTCCCTCCTTCTGCAGGAGCGTATACTTATTGTTCGACTGGCCAGTGATGGTGACAGTGTGTTTTCCAGAGAGCACTTTCCTGCTGCACCCTTTCCTTGGTGCTTTTAGGATACACAATAGTTGAATATCTGAAATTTCTTATACATTTCATATGAGTTTCTCCATTTCTCTGTTTATTAACATTGCAGTTTAAATTTATATTTATAGCCAAGGTTTTCATTCTGCTTGACTTCTGTTTCCAAAGTTTTAATGCTTTATTCAGCTTCTTACATATGTTTATTTTTTACCTTGATGTCTGATTTCCCTCAGAATTAGACAGAAGAACTATATTTTGTGGTCAAGGAATTGCCACCATTATTACTTCAGCCTTGAGTAAATAGGAGTCTGGACTTTTCAGTGGTGAAATATTTATTGAGTACTTTTATGTTTCAGGAATGGTGTTTGATGGTATGATAACAGATTAAACATACCCTGCCTCACTCGGACACATAGAAAATAAAACAAGAGCGGGACTGTTAAGACTGAGGTGTCCCCAGCTTATTCTTGGGATTGAGGAGAGAGGCTTGTGGGCAGTCCCGCTGTAACAGTGGTAGTGCTGAGGACACTGGGAAACCAGCTTCATGTAGCCCTGTTCCTTCTAGGTTTCAGCCAGTCACAGTGGGCTCTGTTCTCCGTACTCTCACCCTTTGTCACATAAATGTGTATTGATGAGTCTGCTGGTGAGCCTTTATATTTTATTGTCAATGACGTTTCAGAGTAGAGGATATTCCTAAATTTTATATTTTAGTACTATGACTGTTGTGAAAATATATCATACTTAGTTTTGATTTGGCAAGAAAACAATGTTTTCAAGACTTATCGAACATTCAGAAAGGTTTCAAAGTGAAAAATAGTATGATAAGAATACCTCTATACCTTTTACCTATTAACATTTTTTCCTGTTTATCATTTGTACCACTCACTTGTGTATGCATGTGAGCTTGTGTTCTGTCTCTCAATAGATATGTAAATAGATTATATATATTTTCATACTCTTAATTTATTTTCTGAATCATTTTTTAGTGTAAATTACATATCCTTAAAAACTTTAGTGAATATTTCCTAAGAATAGGAGCATTCTCTGATATAACCAGAGTAGTTATTGACTTTAGTAAATTTAACTTTGATATCACACTTTTATCTAATTTTCCATTTGTATTCCAGTTTTGTCAGTTGACCCAATAATGTCTGTGGTTATATTTTTCTCTCCAGTACAAGATCCTGTCTAGGGTCAGGTATTGTTTGTCATTTCTCTTTAGCCTACTTTAATCTGGAACATTTCCACAGCCTTTCTTTGTCTTCTATGATATTGATACTTTTAAAGAGTATAGCCCCTCCAGGTATTTTTGTTTTTTGTTTTTTATAAATCATTCCTTATTTTGGATTCGTCTGATGTTTTCTCATGATTAGATTCAGGCTGTGCATTCTTGGCCATAATACTGCATAGACAATGTCTTCTTCTTAGGGTATCACATCTGGAGGCACATTTTGTGCATCTGTCCTTTATTGACCTTGTTAATTTTCATCATCAGGTCAAGTTGTTGCCTGGCTTTCCCCGTGTATAATCAATCCAGTGTGCAATTGTATTTCCCCTGGCAACTCTAAGACAATGTAAATGTATTGCTACTCATTAATTGCCCCTGAAACTTAGCATTTTTTGATAGTTCTTGTCTGATTCAGTACTGTTACAATTGCAAAATGATAATTTTCCAAACCTAATACTCTGTCTACATTTACCAATTGGCACTCTACTATAAGGAAGAGCTCTCTCTCCTGTATTTATTTATTTATTATTGTTATAGACTAATAAATTCCTGTGTTTTTTTCAGTAGTTTATAATTCATTACTTAATTATTTTGGTTCCAGATTTGGACAGTGGGAGCCCCTTCAAACTGGCTCCTGTGTTCCTATGACATGCCTCCCGTAATTTTTTTGAGCACTTTCTATTTTCTGGCATAATAAAAGATTCTAGAATCTCCTTGAATCTTCTTTGCCCCAACTCTGGAAATCACCCATTTCTCTAGAGCCCTGTTTCTTTCAGAGAAATGCTTTTAGAAACTAAGATCCGAGCACCAGGTATGTTCTTTCCTACGAGAATGCCTTAACTTGCTAAGAAAGTAATGTGACTTGCAGAGTATTTTCTTTGGAGGTTTAGTTACTCTTTTCTTTTTGGAGAAGTGGTTATCTTCATTCATTAGAATCTTTAGCCTATAGAAAGAGGTTTGTGTGTAATAAGCGTAGAAGTCAGGATACGTCATATAACAGAAGTTTGGTATTCTTGTTTTGAAAGTAAAGTTGTTAAATTACTAATAGTATAAAAATGAACAGATTAGTGGAAACATTTTAGATATATTATCTTTACTTGGAAATGTTTTGAAATGTTTTCTAGGAACATTTTCTTTTCCCTTGTGTTTCCTTAACATAGCTATCTAACTGGTGAGGAGTTATTACAAATATTCCCTTACCTAGTTTTGTATTTGGTTTGTTTATTTTATTCAGGTCTGCAGAAGTCATTTCTAGTACTTTCTAAAAATTGAAAATACTCTTGTTTTCTTTAGGCTGTCAAAAGACATAATCTGACTAAAAGATGGCTTATGAAAATCATTGATGAAAGAGTAAGTTGAAATTGCTTGTAATAAGTTTTTTTTTTAATTTTTAAGCTAATTTTTCATCAAAACTTGAAAAGTCATACACATACCATTATGTACACATACCATATGTACGTGGATCTCTGTCCAAATGGTAGAGGGAATGAATATGGAAAGTCTAATGGTTCTAGTGAATGTAATCCTATGTAAGTTCTTAGAACTGAGTTCTATTCTAGTTCCAGCCAAGCATTCAAATTGCTCAGTGACTGGTGCTAACCTGTGTAATCTTTCTGACACATTGTTGGTTCAGTGTCCTCATTGGCTTGATATTTATAATGCACTGTTGTTATAAAAATGTAAGTTTACTTAACTTTATGTGAGTATAATCTATTATTAACTATAAGCTATAGTAATAATAATATAAACCAAAATGAGGTAATGGCTTCAACATTAAGAAAAATTGCTCAGTTGATCTATAAAGTTATTTAGCACTAAAAAATCTGTTTTTCAGGTGTCTACTGTTTTTATGACAAAGAAAATTGGAGAACTCAAGACAGAGATACCTTTTCTGTTTAATTAAAAATAGCACTTGGCATTTGCAGGGAGGGATATTTAAAAGTATCAGACTGGGATCAGTCTCCCCTCATTGATCTATAAAAATTCAAGCTGGCTTTTTTACAGAAATTTGCAAGCTGATCCTAAAATTCATATGGAAGTGCAAGGGAACCACCAAAACAATCTTGAAAAAGATGTAAGTGGACTATAAAAACCCACATATGTATAGTCGATTTATTTTTGACAAGGGTGTGAAGATAATCCAATGGGGAAGGAATAGACATTTCAACAAATGTTGCTGGGACAACTAGATAGCCATATGCAGAAGAATGAATTTAGACTCCTGACTCACACCATGTATAAAAACTTACTCAAAATGGATCAAAGATCTAAATGTAAGAGTTAAATTTGTAAAACTGTTAGGAGAAATTATAGGCATAAATTTTTGTGATTCTAGGGTAGGCAGTGATTTCTTAGATATGATAATAAAAACACAAGCAGTAAGAAATCAAAGTTTAAAAATTTAGAAAAAGGCAGTCCATAAAATGGGAGTTATTATTTGCCAGTTATATATTTGATAAGGGACTTCTATTTGGAATTGGTAAAGAACCCTTATAACTTAACAAGGCAGACAGACAGACAGACTCCCACATGTGCCCTGACCAGGATCTGGACATACTTTTCCCTCCTGGGATCATTGCTAGTATCAGTTTCTTCTGATTAAAAAGAGGAGGAAAATGTGTATTACCTTGACAATTGAGTCTTTGTTAGTTTATTATTATAAAAAGAGGCTAAATTTTACTAGGATTTAAAATTTTCTGTTTCTTGAATACAGTGTGTTTCGTTCATCAATCCTTTATCATGGGGGAGGGGGCTGGTTATGAGTCTCCTACCTTTTTCTAGGCACCTTTTCCTTTTTTGAGAGCATGGGCTTAACAGTCAAAATGTGTGGGTTTGATTCCTATCCCGACCATTTATTAGCTGTGTGATCTTAGGCATATTGCTTAATGTGTCTGTGAATCAGTTTCTTCATCTGCAAAATGGAAAAATATTATTTTTCTATTTTGGGGGTGTATGCTACAATTAAGAAAATAATGTCTAAAGTGCTTAAGAGCTTATTAAAGGTAGTTTTTCACGATAACTTGGGCTTTTGAAGGAATTCAAAATTATGCCAACCCATGATAATGGTGATTGTGTATAAGAGGTTAATCCTGAGGTATTATTTTGAGGGTTGATTTGTAAGATTGAAAGTGTAGAACTTTAACATTTAATTTTAATCTTATTTTATTGTGTGCTAAATATATACTTAATATTTTATTTATTAACCAGTTCCTTTGGGGCAAAAAATTGTGTCTTTTCTTTATAAGTTTTGATAATTCATCAAACTTTGCCTTTTGATTGACTATAGGAAAAAAATTTGGATGACAAAGCATATCGTAATATCCAGGAACTGGAAAATTATGCTGAAAACACACAGAGTTCTCTTCTTTATTTAACACTAGAAATATTGGGTAAGGATTTTTTATTCTATTCCATACTTCTCTTTTTCAAATAAAACACTTTTCAGACTTTATATTTTTTCATAATTTGACAATCTAACCAGTTCAACACTGAAGTTTTTCTTTGCATCATTTATAAAGGAACAGCTTTCTCTATTTTTTGTTTTTTAGCAAGAAGGGAAATATATGTTTTTTTTTGGAGTGCAGACAAATCAAAATGCTTAGGCTCTAATAAAAGTACTTTATCTACCTCATGGAATTGTTCTAGTTAGTAATTTGGTAATTGCTGATGATTTTAATTTGTAAGCATCTCCTATCATTGGAAAGCTTGTGGCTTTCCTCTTCCTTCCCTATCAATACTACTTCTCTATGGTAAAAAAAAAAAAAAGAAAGAAAAAGAGAGAAGAGAAAATAGACCTACATTTCTAATTTTTCATGAAAAAAAATTTTAAGAAATAAACTAATTTAGATGGTATATCTTCTCCTTTGACTTTATTCTAATTTGGTGAGGTCTTAATGTAATGGATTGTAATGAGGAAATTATCTGGGACAAGGATGAAACCATCCATTTGAAGATGGTGATATACCATTATGTCATCCTAAAAGAATAACAAGTCCCTATTGAATTTCCTAGGCCTGTTCAGCATACACATTTAGTGACATGTCTGCCAACACAATGAAGGCTGGGAGCAAAGAGCAGAATGATTATTAAGCATATTCTTAAAGTGAGAATTTGTAGAATTGCACTGAGGAGAAGAAAGACTTGTAATGTTTTTCTGTGATGTGATTAAAATTTCATATATGTTCTTAGTGTGTTGTAGTCTAAGGAAAACTCTTTTATTTAAAAGTTGAAGTTCAGAAACTTGCTAGTGGTCAACTTGTTTTTGTTCCCAGTTTTACTCATAGATCCTGTTTTCAGATATAGATGGATTAGAATGAACAACTACTTTTACTTATTTAGGTGATTTTCTTTGCTACTTCTATTGACTTGTTAAGCATTAAAAGAGAAAAGAGCAGCCCTATTTAATTTCTAAAATCATAGGTGTAAAGGATCTTCATGCAGATCATGCCGCAAGTCACATTGGAAAAGCGCAAGGCATTGTCACCTGTTTGAGAGCAACGCCATATCATGGTAGCAGAAGAAGGGTGTTCCTTCCCATGGATATTTGTATGCTGGTAAGGCTTGTTATTTGTATGTTCTAATAATTTATCTCAGTAATATGGGAAGGATGTTATCTGTTGGTTCTTCGCTGAGTGTATTCAAGTAACTGCTTTGAAATGAATGAATGTTACTTTATTGCTCCATGGTTATCAAGTGAGAATTTTTATCAGTCAGGCATTTTAGGTCTCTGGTGGGGCTATGAGTAAGAAAGTCCAACCTGACTGGTGGTTGCACAATGGATAGAGCATCAGCCTGGGATGCTGAGGTCCCAGGTTGAACACCCCAGGGTCACCAGTTTGAGCACTGGGTCGCTGGCTTGAGTGTGAGATCATTGAAATGATCCCATGGTTGCTGGTTTGAGCCCAGAATTTACTGGCTTGAGCCCAAGGTTGCTGGCTTGTACAAGAGGTCACTGGCTCGGATGGAGCTCCCAGTCAAGGCACATATGCAAAGCAATGAATGAACAGCTAACGTGACACAACTACAAGTTGATGCTTCTTATCTGTTGCTCTTCCTCTTTCTCTCTCTCTCTAAAAAAATAAAAAAAATAAATAAAAGAAAAGAAAACAAAAGAGAAAAAGAAAACCCAGAATTGAAACTTCAGAAAATTAACTCAAAAACAACCTAATTTTGCCCTGGCCAGATAGCTTAGTTGGTTAGAGCATCATCTTGAAGTGCAGAGGTTACCAGTTTAATCCCAGGTCAGGGCACATGCAGAAACAGACCTATGTACCTGTCTCTCTCACTCTCCTTTCCTCTTTTTCTAAAATCAAAAAAATCAACACTTAAAAGGAAGTTAAAAAAATTTCTTTTACAATTGCAACAACAACAACAAAAATATTTAGGAATAAACTTAACAAAGGATGTGAAGGACCTATATAATGAAAACTGTAAAGCATTATTGAAAGAAATAGAAAAAGATACAATGAAATGGAAAAGTATTTCATGTTCGTGGTCAGAAAAATCAACATAGTTAATTGAAAATGGCCATATTACCCAAAGTAATATAAAAATTTAATGCAGTACCCATTAAAATCCCAATGTCATTTTATAAAGAAATAGAACAAAAATCACCAGATTTGTATGAAACCATATAAAACCCGAATAGCCAACATAATCCTGAAAAAAAGGAATAAAGCCAGAGGTATCACACTACCTGATTTCATATACTACAGAACCACGGTAATTAAAACAGCATGGTACTGGCAGAAAAAGCAAATGGAACAGAATTGAGAACCCAGAAATAAAACCACACATATATGGACAAATAATCTTAGGCAAAGGAGCTAGAAACACACAATGGAGACAAGAGAGCCTCTTCAATAAACGATGCTGGGAGAATTGGAAAGCCACATGCAAGAGAGTGAAACTGGACTACAGTTTGTCCACCTGCACAAATATAAATTCAAAATGGATCAGAGATCTAAATATAGTTATGGTTGGTTTTAAGTATGCTCTTTGATTGCTCACAAAAATTAGGGGATCAGGAAACGTGCAGATACTCTAGTACTTTTAACCTTTTGTATAGTGCATTGTCACCAATGAAATAAAAGTTGGTTTTGCATCTTATTTGCATAATTGAACAACTTTCTTTGACTTGTCATTTGCTTTTCTGATGTTCTTGTTTAATAAAATCAAATGCTTTTGTTATTGCTTTATATTCATTTTGAAATATCCCCTAAATTTTATGAGCAGTATAAGATCTGAAACAAAAAATTACATAGAAGAAAACATAGGTACTAAACTTATGGACCTTGACTGTAGGAAACATTTTATGAATTTGACTCCAAAGGCAAGGGAAGTAAAGACAAAAATCAGTGAATGGGATTATATTAAACTAAAAAGCTTCTGCACAGCAAAAGAAACTGACAACAAACAAAAAGGCTGCCAACCAAATGGGAGATGATATTTACAAACAACAGCTATAATAAGGGGTTAAAATATATAAAGAACTCACAAAGCTCAGCAATAAACAAGCAAACAATCCAATTAAAAAATGGGGAGAGGACCTGAACAGACACTTCTCCCATGAAGACATACAAACAAGTAGATATATGAAAAGATGCTCATCTTTGCTAGCTATTAGAAAAATGCAAATCAAAACTACAGTGAGATACCACCTCACACCTATTAGATTGTCTATTATTAATAAGACAGGTAATAAGTACTGGAGAGGTTGTAGAGAAAAAGGAACCCTAATTCACTGCTGGTGGGAATCTAAACGAGCACAGCAATTATGGAAGACAGTATGGTGGTTTCTCAAAAAATTAAGAATAGAACTACCATATGATCTTCTACTGGGTATCTACCTAAAAAACTCAAAAACATTGGTATGTAAAGATACATGCATCCTCATGTTCATCACAGCATTATTAACTGTGACCGAGACATGGAAACAAAGTGTCCCTCAATAGAGGATTGGATAGAGAGGATGTGGTATGTATATACAATGGAATACTACTCAGCCATACGAAATGATGACATACTGCCATTCACGACAACATAGATGAACCTTGAGAACATTATACTAAGTGCAATAATTAAATCAGAGAAAGATGAGAATTATAGTATATGATTTCACACATAAGTGGGGTATTAAACAGACTCATCGAAATAGATAAAAGTGAAGTGGTTACCAGGAGTAGGGTTGGGGGAAGATAGTAAAGAGAGAAAAGTATTATGGTGATGGAAAATGATTTGACTTTGGGTGATGGGCACACATGTAACAATTCAAATGGTATAGAAACTTACCTGAAACCTATGTACTCTTATTGATCAATGTCATCCCATTAAATTAATTTCTAAATAAATTTTAAAATAAAGTCCAGAGAACCTCACTTGGTGTAGCTTCATGTGAATGCCTTACTTTCTTCCAAGCAATTACAATAATTATTTCTAATGTTCAGCTTAGCTTGTTCTTTATTCTAAAGGAGAAGTAATTCTTAAAAGAATATTATTGGCAGAAGAGAGAATAGCAATGGAGTAGGTGGATGTTACAACTCCCACCTCCCAGAACCAAAGTGGATTACAACTTAATTTAGGAATAATCATCTTGAAAAACCAACTTTGGACTAAACTAAGAGGAATATATAACCAACCATCACTGAAGAAATCACACTGAGACTGGTAGGAAGGGTGGAGACGTGGAAAGGGCTGTCCCGCTCTCAGGAGCAAGAGACAGCCCATAGGGTCTCTCATGGCAGGGTGGGTTGCCTGGAGAGTTGTGGGTCCTCAGCCCCAGGACTGGAACCCCAGCCTGGAACCCCAGAGAGTAGAGGAAGCATACGGACTGTATTTAGCTGAAAGAAGAGCCAGGTTACTGTTTGCGAGAGGGAGACAGAACTCTCAGACCCAGGCTCCATCTTAAAGGGACTGTGCAGAAAACCTTGTTCACAGCCACATATCTGGGGTTCTGGGAGTGGGGAGTGCCAAGAGGACTGGAGTTGTGAGAAGAGAGTATAGTCTTGGGGCACAGGGAGAGATGTGGGGGACAGCACCCTGACCCCTGTACTGGGTCACTCCCCAAACCTAAAGTGGCCATTTTTACTGGGAGAACCAAGCCAGCAAAGGGAAGCAATTACCCTGCCCACCAGAGGCTCTCCTGCTCCAGTCAGTGCAAAGAGACACTGAGAAGCAGAGGGCGCATCAAGGACATAGGTTTTGAGTGCTGAGGTCTGGGTTTCACCCCCCTCACTCCCAAACTGCTGAGTACCCTCCAAAGGATGGGAGGGCCAGGCTGTGGTGGTGGCTACGGCACTTGTCCTGTGTGGTGGTGAGGAGCGGAGCCCAGCAGGGCAGCCTGTGTGGCGGTGGTGAGGGGTGGAGCTCTGTGAGGTGTCCTGTGTGCCAGTGGGGCAGCCTGAGCTGTGACCCGTGAGCCTGTGTGCTAAACAGTGCCAGTGCCCGAGTGCCTGAGGAGGCGGTGGCAGCGGGAGGCCAGCGGAAAGACCACACCTTGGGAATAGAGAGACCACACACACTGGCCAAGAGTAGATAAAAGCCAACCTAGTAGTACAGCTGATATTTACAATGGCATCAGGGCCCAGCAGAGGCAGCCACAAATTCTAGATCACCTGTAGCTCCAAGAAGGTTGCTAAGGGCCAGTCATAAGCAGTGATCTGCACCAGGTTTTCGGCCATGGAGGTCCAGGGCTGGTACATCCAGCAGCCAGATACAGAGAGCATCAGTTTAGGTCCTAACAACCCTAGTTAGAGTGGTAGCTTAAGGAAAGGCTCCTCAACCTGACTCAGCTAAGGCATAGAAAACACTGACACAAATAGTAAAAAGAGCAGTAGCATCAGACATGTAGCCCACAGCCGATTACAAACAACAGCAATCCAAGAAGATCTAGAAACAACACAACTGAAAACTAGGCAGACAACACCAACCCTATACTCAGCTAGCTACGCAAACAGCACATCCAAAGGAGCAGTCTATACCAGTGGTCAGCAAACTCATTAGTCAACAGAGCAAAATATCAACAATACAACGATTGAAATTTCTTTTGAGAGCCAAACTTTTTAAACTTAAACTATATACAGTGGTACCTCGAGATACAAATTTAATTCATTCTGTAACCGAGCATGTAAGTCAGTCAACTTGTATATCAAACTGCTAATACTGGACCTGTACGTTAACATGCCAACTAGCAGCAGATTCCCAAATCATGACTCGTATCTCAGAATTTCGCTTGGATCTCAAACAAAAATATAGAACAAGTCGTAGAATGTATCGTAAAAAATTTGAATGTTGGTCTGTTCATATCTCAAGGTACAACTGTAGGTAGGTACATTCCTTATGGAGGTAGCCTGCATGTAGTATTTTGTGGAAAAGCCACACTCAAGGGGCCAAAGAGCCACATGTGGCTTGCAAGCTGCAGTTTGCTGACCAGGGGTCTATATAGAGACAAAATGGGAAGGAAGACAGAAAAATGCAATTCAAATGAGTCAACAAGAGAAATCCCCAGTAAAAGAACTGAATGAGATGGAAATAACCAAGATACCGGATGCAGAGTTTAGAATAATGATTGTTAGGAAGCTCAAGTCTTAGAGCAACAATAGATGAACATAATGAGCACCTAAACAAAGAGATTGTAAGCATCACAAGGACATTGAAATCATAAAAAAGAATCAGACAGAAATGACAAACACAATATAAAAAATGAAGACTATACTAGAAGGAATTAAAAGCAGGCTGGATGAAGCAGAGGATCGAATCAGCAATTTAGAGGACAAGATAAGTGAAAGCATGGAAGCAGAACAGCAAAAAGAAAAGAGGATCAAAACGTCTGAGGAAACTCTAAAAGAGCTCTGTGACAACATGAAGAGAAACAACATTTGCATAATAGGGGTTCCTGAAGGCAAAGAGAAAGAACAAGGGATAGAGAACCTGATTGAAGAAATCACAGCTGAAAACTTCTCTAAATTGATGAAAGAAAAAGACACAAGTTTAAGAAGCACAGAGAATCCCATTGAAGAGACCTACACCAAGACACATCATAATTAAAATACCAAAGCTAAGAGATAAAGAATATTAAAAGCTGCAAGAGAAAAGCAGTCAATCACCTACAAAGGAGCCCCCATAAGGATGACATCCAACTTTTCAGCAGAAACACTTGAGATGAGAAGGGAATGGCAAGAAATATTCTAAGTAATGCAAAACAGGAGCCTACAACCAAGACTTCTTTATTCAGCTAGACTATCGTTTAAAATTGAAGGAGAAATAAAAAGCTTCCTGACAAAAAAACAAAAACAAAAACAAACTTAAGGAATTCATTAAACAAAACCAATACCGCAAGAAATATTAAGGGGTCTGTTGTAAACAGAACAAAGGGGGGAAAATCTAGTAAAATAGGGATGTAGATTTAAAGAATAAAATGCCAATAAACTACTACATATCAATAATAACCTTAAATGTAAATGGATTAAATAATCCAATTAAAAGATGTAGGGTAGCTGCGTGGACAAGCAAACAGGACCCATACATATGCTGTCTACAAGAGACACACCTCAAAACAAAAGATACACATGGACTTAAAGTAAAACGATGGAAAACAATATTTCATGTAAATGGAAATGAAAAAAAAAGCTGGGGTAGCAATACTTATATCTGACAAAGCAGACTTTAAAACAAAGGCTATAGTAAGGGATAAAGAAGGTCAATACATAATGATAAAGGGAGCAATCCAACAGGAAGATATAACCATTATAAATATCTATGCACCTAATATAGGAGCTCCTAAACATATAAAGCAGATTTTGATGGACATAAAAGGCGAGATCAACAGCAATACTATAATAGTAGGGGTTTTCAATACCCCACTAACATCAGTGGATAGTTCCTGAAGAAAGAAAATTAACAAAGAAACAGCAGCCTTAAAGGACACACTAGATCAACTGGATTTAACAGATATCTTCAGAACCTTTCACCCTAAAGCAGCAGAATATACATTCTTTTCAAGTGCTCATGGTACATTCTCTAGGATAGACCACATGTTAGGACACAGAAGCAGTCTCAATAAATTTAAGAAGATAGAAATTGTATCAAGCATCTCTGATCACAATGACATGAAACTAGAATTCAACTACAATAGAAAAACTGAAAAACATTCAAACACTTGGAAACTAAATAGCATGTTATTAAATAACAAATGGGTTAACAATGAGATCAAGGAAGAAATAAAAAAATTCTTTGAAACAAATGAAAATGAACATACAACAACTCAAAATTTATGGGACACAGCAAAAGCAGTACTGAGAGGGAAGTTTATAGCATTACTGGCATACCTTATGAAGCTAGAAAAAGTTCAAATAAAAAACTTAACCCTGCATCTAAAAGAACTAGAAAAAGAACAGCAAGGAGAGCCCAGAGGAAGTAGAAGGAAAGAAATAATAAAGATCAGAGCAGAAATAAATGACATTGAGGCTGAAAAAACAATACAGAGGATCAATGAAATCAAGAGCTGGTTCTTTGAAAAGGTAAACAAGATTGATGAACCTTTAACCAGACTCATCAAGAAAAAAAGAGACTCAAATAAATAAAATTAGAAATGAGAGTGGAGAAGTAACAACTGACCCAACAGAAATACAAAGGATTGTAAGAAAATACTATGAAGAACTGTATGCCAAAATATTAGACAACCTAGGTGAAATAGACAAATTCCTTGAAACATAGAATTTTTCAAAAATCAATCTGGAAGAATCATAAAACCTAAACAGACCGATTACAACAAATGAGATTGAAACAGCTATAAAAAA
Organism: Rhynchonycteris naso; assembly: GCA_037038555.1. Lineage (NCBI taxonomy): Eukaryota > Metazoa > Chordata > Mammalia > Chiroptera > Emballonuridae > Rhynchonycteris > Rhynchonycteris naso. The sequence continues at coordinate 247,871,943 of CM072998.1, forward strand.
CTCCAAACAAACAAAAGCCCTGGGCCAGTTGGCTTCACAGGCAACTTCTACCAAATATTCAAAGAAGAACTAACTCCTGTTCTTCTCAAGCTATTTCAAAAACATTCAAGAGGAGGGAAGACTTTCAAGCTCCTTTTATGACGTGAGCATAATTCTCATTCTAAAACCAGGCAAAGACAATACAAAGAAAGAAAACTATAGGCCAATGTCTCTGATTAATTTAGGTGCTAAAATTCTCAACAAAGTATTAGCAAACCGGATCCAGCAATACATAAAAAAAATCATACATCATGATCAAGTGGGATTTATTCTGGAGAGCCAAGGCTGGTACAGTATTCACAAATCAATCAATGTGATTCATATAAACAAAAGGAAGGAGAAAAATCACATGATAATATCAATGGATGCAGAAAAAGCATTCGATAAAATACAGCACCCATTTATGATCAAAACTCTCAGCAAGTGGGAGGAAATACAGGGAACATACTTCCACATGATAAAGGCCATCTATGACAAACCCACAGCCAACATCATACTGAATGGATGAAAATTAAAAGCAATCTTCTTAAGATAGGGAGCAAGGCAGGGGTGCCCCCTTTTACTGCTCTTATTCAACATAGTTTTGGAAGTCCTAGTCACAGAAATCAGACAAGAAGAAGAAATAAAAGACATCTAAGTTGGAAAAGAAAAAGTAAAACTATCATTATTTGCTAATGATAAGATACTGTACATAGAAAACCCTAAAGTCTCAGTCAAAAAATTTCTGGACCTGATAAATGAATTCAGCAAGGTGGCAGGATATAAAATTTAATACTCAGAAATCAGAGGCATTTTTATACACCAACAATAAACTCTCAAAAAGAGAAATTAAGGAGACAATCCCCTTCATTATTGCAAAATAAATGAATAAATAAAGTACCTAGGAGTAAATTTAACCTAAGAGGTTAAAACTTGTACTCGGAAAATTATAAAACATCGATAAAAGAAATCAAGGAAGATACAAACAAGTGGAAGCGTATAACATGTTCATGGATAGGAAAAATAAACGTCATTAAAATGTCTATATTACCGAAAACAATTTATAAATTCAATGCAATTCCTATTAAAATACCAATGACATATTTCAAAGATATGGAACAAATATTTCAAAAAATTATATGGAACCAAAAAAGAACATAAACAGCCTCAGCAATCTTCAAAAGAAGAATAAAGGGGGTGGTATCACACTTCCTGATATCAAGTTATACTACAAGACCATTGTCCTCAGAACAGCTTGGTACTGGCATAAGAACAGACATGTAGATCAATGGAACAGAACAGAGAACCCAGAAATGAACCCACACCTTTATGGACAATTGATATTTGGCAAAGGAGGTAAGAGCATACAATGGAGTAAAGACAGTCTCTTTAACAAATGTTCGTTGGAAAATTGGACAGCTACTTGCAAGAAAATGAAACTAGACCATCAACTTACACCATTCACAAAAATAAACTCAAAATGGATAACAAACTTAAATGTAAATGATGAAACCATAATCATTTTAGAAGAAAACATAGGCAGTTAAGCTCTCCAACATCTCTTGCAGCAATGTATTTGCTGATTTATCTCCATGGGCAAGTGAAATAAAGGACAGGATGAACAAATGGGACTATATCATGCTAAAAGCTTTTGCATAGCTAAAGACAATATGAACAAAATAAAAAGACAAACTACACAATGGGAGAACATATTCACTAATATATCTGATAAGGGGTTAATAACCAAAATTTATAAAGAACATGTAAAACTCAACTCAACACCAGGAAGATAAACAATTCAATCAAAAAATGGGCACAAGAAATGAATAGACACTTCTCCAAAGAGGACATACTGATGGTCAATAGGTAGATGGAAAAAATGTTCAACGTCACTAATCATTAGAGAAATGCAAATTAAAACCACAATGAGCCTGACCTGTGGTGGCGCAGTGGATAAAGCGTCGACCTGGGAACACTGAGGTCGCCAGTTCAAAACCCTGCACTGGTTCAGTCAAGGCACATATGGGAGTTGATGCTTCCAGCTCCTCCCCCCTTTCTCTCTTTCTCTCCTTCTCTCTCTCACTCTGTGTCTCCTCTATAAAAAAATGAATAAAATAAAAAGAAATTAAAAAAAAAACCACAATGAAATATCACCTTGTGATATCTCACACCAGCCAGGATGGAGCTCATCAACAAAACAACACAGAATAAGTGCTGGCAAGGATGTGGAGAAAAGGGAACCCTTCTGCACTGCTGGTGGGAATGCAGACTGGTGCAGCCACTGTGGAAAACAGTATGGGATTCCTCAAAAAATTAAAAATCGAACTACCTTTTGACCCAGCTATCCCACTTATAGGAATATATCCCAAGGACACCATATCACCGACTGAAAAAAAGAAATGCACTCCCATGTTTATGGCAGCATTATTCACAATAGCCAAGATCTGGAAACAGCCCAAGTGTCGGTCAGTGGACGTGTGGATTAAAAAGCAGTGGTACATATACACAATGGAATACTACGTGACCGTGAAACAGAAGGAAATCTTACCTATTGAGACAACATGGATGGACCTGGAAATTATTATGCTAAGTGAAATAAGCCAGGCGGAGAAAGAAAAATATTATATGACCTCACTCATTTGAGGAATCTAATGAACAATGTGAACTGAGGAGTGTAATAGAGGTAGAGGCGGGATCAAAGGGACCAGAGGGAAAGCAGTCAGAGGGAAAGGGGATGAGAGGATGGGATCATAGAACAGAAAGAGATTGGTGAAATTATATACACATAACACAGCGTTATAGAGAGCAGGAGAACAAATCCTGGAGGGAAGCGGGGAGGGCATTGTCGGGAGGGAGGCAAGGGGGATGTTGAGGGGAATACTGGGGTGGGGGAGATGTATTCAGTGGGACACTTGAATCTATGTAAACAAAATAAATTAAAATCAATAAAAAAAGGAAAAAATATTGTTTACAAGAACTTTTATTTTATGTTTGAGATTCATTGTTGTCTGTACTTTTAAACTTTTTTTTTTTAGTGAGAGAGAGACAGAGAGGAACAGAGAGAGACAGCTAGGGACAGATGAACAGGAAGGGAAAGAGATGAGAAGCATCAATTCTTTGCAGCACCTTAGTTGTTCATTGATTGCTTTCTCATATGCCTTGACCCGGGGCCTACAGAGCAAGTGACCCCTTGCTGAAGCCAGTGACCTTGGGCTCAAACCAGCAACCTTGTGCTTCAAGCCAGCAGCAACCTTGGTCATGTCTATGATCCCATGCTCAAGCCAGCAACCCCTTGCTCAAGCTGGTGAGCCTGTGCTCAAGCCAGATGAGGCTGCACTCAAGCCGGTGACCTTTGGGTTTCAAACCTAACCTGGGTTTTCTGCAGGACCCTGGGTCAGTCTGACTCTCTATCCACTGAGCCACTGCCTACTCAGGCAGGCTTAAACTTCTTTATGTTTGTTTCCCTGCTTGTACATTTTTATTCTACCTACAACTGTTGTTAAGTACCATCTTGTTACATACTCTGGAGTGTGTGTATGTATACATATGTATACACACATATGTACATATATATTTTTAAAAATGAAATAGGTGTTATACTGTACATACTCTCACCTGCTTTCTTGAGCTAAGTTATTTTTAAGTATGTTTTTTGATTGCTAATATAATACATTTTTCAACACAGCATGGTGTTTCACAAGAGGATTTTATACGGAAGAACCAAGATAAAAATGTAAGAGATGTGATATATGATATTGCCAGCCAGGCACACTTGCACCTAAAGCATGTAAGTAGCCTTTTTTTTTTTTTCAAAATCATTTAGGAACTCTTATTTCTAGGTGTGGCTATTCCTTGAGCATGGTTATACTGTTCCCTACTTGTCAGTCCATATTCTATCTTTCATTGAAATCCCAGTGGATTTATCTCAGGGACTATTGTAAACTTGTTCCACCTTAAATCCCCCTTTCTCCCTCAGCAGATGTATACACCCTCTACTGAGTGAGTCAAGCCTGAGCTTCCTCAGTTAGGCTCCTCTCTGATCCATCCACTTACCATTTCTCTGTCTGTCAAGGGGCAGCATATCTTTCTGCTTTACCAGGCTGACGCTTCTCCTGCCTTTCTAGGGCCTTGCAGCCTCAGCAATGCCAGCTGGTGTTTTCAGCTGGCCTCTCTGATAACTTGCCTCTTTTATCTTCTGGTTTGTTGCCACTGCGTTCTGAAGTTACAGGCCTGTGGACTCTTCTGTTATTCTTTTTCCCCTTGCAATTAACCTTTTTTGAATAAGTAGTTTGCGTTCATTGTTACCTAAAGGCTCTTACAACCCTGACATTTCTCATTATGCTGTAATTTGGCTTCCATACTGCCTGCTCTAATAATAATTCTTTTTTGCCACATTTAAAGAGTGTCTGATTTAGAGAGGGTAAGTGTTTGTATATGTATGTTTGTGTATGTGTACACACACAACAGAGGTTGAATCAACTAGACTTGATAGCTGGACGGTGGCAGGATCAGAAAGAGGGAAAGTTGAAGGTTGCACAGAGTTCAGGTAGCGATGGTGAGGATGCCATTCAGAGACTCTAATAAAAAAGCAGTACACTAGGAGCTGATCAGTAGACTTGAGACTAACGCTGGATATCATTGACTATAGGGGATTAGAAGACATTTAGGGAGATGGGCTATTGAAGAATGCAGGATTGTGACTTTGAAAGGAGATCAGAACTGGAGAGATAGATTTGGAAGTTATTCACATGGAAGGCTATGGTTAAAGCTCAAAGTTTGGATGCTGTTGCCCAAGGAGAATGTCCACCTATATAAGAGGACCAAGGGCAGAACCTGAGGTCCACCTCCATTCCTCGGGTAGAAGGAAATGGGTCATTTATTAGGAAGAAGAAGTTAAGAGTGATGAATGAAGTAGGAAAACTGAGAGTCATTGTGTTAGAAACCCAAGAGAGGAGAAAATTCCAAGAAGGAGGAATAGTAAAATTGTGCATGCTACGGGGAAATGAAGAGGTAAAAGGTAGGATGATTAGTAAATGGATGATTTTGAAGAGAGCAATTTTAGTACACAGGTAAAATGGAGGGTAGGGGGTTTAAGAAGTGACTCAGGAAGTAGAGGTGGTATCTGACAATACAAATGAAGCCCTAGAAATGGAAGTGGGTTGGTGAGTGTAGTATAGTGAGCATTAGCCTGACTGCCTCAGGGTGTCTGTCTTCATTGTCCATAGTAGTATGGAGGTGAGTGAGATAGATGAGGTTATTCAAGATGTGGAAGCCTCTGAATTCCAAGATGAACAGTTGAGACTTGATCTATCAGGGGCATAAGTTAAAGAAAATAAAAATAGAACAATGACTTAAGAACATTAATTTGGCTGGCTGTGTGGAATGAGTTAAAGGTTGGGAGCACAGACAGAAAGATCAACTAGGAGGATTCATCTAAATAGGAGATAATGACAGTCTAACTAGGAGGATTCATCTAAACAGGAGATAATGACAGTCTAAGCTGGGAGGTGCTGGGATTTGTTAATACAAGTATCTTTTTCCTTTAACCCTAACCACAGAGCTAGGGGGTCAAAGTTATAATCTGTTATAAGGCAACTGGAAAATGCCAAAGTCAGTTCGTAAGAAAGAATGGAATTCTTAATATAATACTTTAGGCTTAAGAAATAATTGTAATCTGTGAAAGATGAGAGCTATTTTCTTGCTCTTGAGGGAGGCCCTAGCTGTGTTATTAAACTGCTACTGTTGCATTGTGTTCATTTTCTGAGGGAGAATGTTTATTTCCAGAAATATTTTTATTTTAAAGCAGTTCCCTTTTGTCTTCCTTTTCAGGCTAGGTCCTTTCACAAAACTGTGCCTGTGAAAGCATTTCCTGCTTTTCTTCAGACGGTAAGTAGATAAACAGAGAAGACTGTTTAATTAATAAAGCAGATGTGTATGATCTCTTTTTCTATTTTGAGTTTCCCAATCCAGTTCTTTAGTTTGGAGGGTTTTTATCCTCTCTCTTACGGTGGGTCTTTTATAATTTTATTTTATTCATTTTAGAGTGGAGACGCAGAGTGAGAGAGAGAGAGAGAGAGAGAGAAAGAGAAAGAGAGAAAGGGGGGAGGAGCTGGAAGCATCAACTCCCATATGTGCCTTGACCAGACTAGTGCAGGGTTTTGAACTGGCGACCTCAGTGTTCCCAGGTCGATGCTTTATCCACTGCGCCACCATAGGTCAGGCTCGGTGGGTCTTTTAGTTGCATCCTGCTTTTGGTGATGGTCACACCTGTATTTCCCAGAGGCAAGTGAGTGCAGTAGGCAGTAGCACTGACTGCAGCCAGACCGCATCAGTTTGAATCTGCTTTGCCACTTTCTAGCCATGGGAGTTTAAGGTCCTCAACTGCCATGTTCCTCAGTATACTCATCGGTAAAATGGGAATCATATGAGAAACCTTTTTGCAGGATTGTTAGGCTACTTACAGCTATATGAGTATTACTTATTCTAGTAATATTTTCTCGACTTGGACCATGTTGTATAGCACTGGTTCCTGACTCGTGTGGTTCACAGACCAGTACCAAGCTGCTGCATTGGAATAATCTGGAAAGCTTTGAAAAAATTATAGATCCCTGAGGTCTTCTTACTAAATAAGACTCCTGAGAAAGAAGGAATTATTGAGAAAGGAGGAATTCCTAGGAAAAAGTGTACTTTTAAAAAGTTCCCCGGGGTCTGGCCTGTGGTGGCCCAGTGGCTGGAGTGTTGACCTGAAATTCTAAGGTCACAGGTTCGAAACCCTGGGCTTGCCCAGTCAAGGCACATAAGACAAGCAGTCAGTGAACAACTAATGTGTTCTTGCTTCCCACCTCCTCTCTCTGTGAAATCAAGAAATAAAATCTTAAAAAAAAAAAAAAAGTTCCCCGGATGATTCTGATGTGTAGCCAAGTTGGGAATCATTATTGAAAAATACATAAAGAAATGAGAATACCTTCCAATTATTTAGTATCTATTACGGGACAGGCTTTGAACTAGGTCATTTCATAATTATCTGTAATCATCCTTAGGCATGGTTTACTTCATTTCATAGATAAAAGCCAAATTTCAAATATTTGTGATCTTTGAACATTGAAAACTCATGCATTTTCTACAATAGCAAACATACCATCTACCTTTTCCCCAAAAATATATGTAAATATTTATTTCTATCCTTTCACATCTTCTATCTTAGGTCTCAGATTTGAGTGTTTGGAATAATTTTGTTTTTTTAGTGGGTTTACTTATTATAAAAGTAATACATTAATGTTTTAGATTGGGTCGGGAACCTATGGTTCATGAGCCATATGTGGCTCTTTTGATGGCCGTATCTGTCTCACAGACAAATCTGTAATTAAAAAAAAAAATGTTAAAAATATAAAACATTCTCATGTATTACAATCCATTAATTTCCTACCACTTATGTTTATAGTTGCGGGTGGCTGGAACCAATCACAGCTGTCCTCCGGGACAGCACCAAATTTTTATTGGATAATGCATAACGTACATGGGTCATTGTGAGATCAGGAAGTAAACTTCCCTCCTTTTAATCAAGTAGTCAACTAGCTAATTGCAGAAACCCTTTTGACAAAGAAGATGGCTAAAATAAAAAAAGATGAGGAGTATCGTACTTTTTAGCAGGAATGGACAGAGGAATTTGCCTTTGTGGAGAGAGCAGGTTCTGCAGTGTGTCTGATATGCAATGATAAAATTGCATCGATGAAACGGTCAAATATAAAGCAGCACTTTGACACATGCCATACTACAATATCCAGTGGGGGACAGCGGGACGAAAGCATGTCAAGAGCTACTGTGCGGAGTGCAAGCTTGTCAGCAGCAGCTCCATGTTTGGACGCAACAAGGTGACTGGAATTCGGCTAGCTTTGCTGGTGCTTTAGCAATTGTGAGAAATGGAAAGCCATTCACAGATGGGAAGTATGCCAGAACATTTATGCTTGCTGTTGCCAATCAACTTTTTGACGACTTTTCAGATAAAAACAAGATAATCAAATGAATAAGAGACATGCCTCTATTGGCAAGAACTGTTCACAATTGTACCATCATGATGGCAAATCAAATTGAGGCAACACAAGTGAAGGACATAAATGTAGCACCATTCTTTTCTCTCGCTTTGGATGAGTCAACAAACGTAAGCCATTTATCCCAGACCCATCCTAAGTTTTCACTACATCCTACATCAGGAGGTGCTTTGTACTCAGATGTGGGATGAGCAGCTTGGTGAGGTGATGTCGCTGGTCATTTGGGTGGTCAACTTTATTGTTGCCCGAGCTTTAAATGATCGCCAGTTTAAAACACTGTTGGATGAAGTTGGGAATAATTATCCTGGTCTGCTTCTGCACAGCAGTGTGCATTGGTAGTAAAGAGGGAAGGTACTCAGCCATTTTGCGGCTTGTCTGAGTGGAATTCGGACATTTCTTGAAATGAGAAACATTGAGCATCCTGAATTAGCTAACACTGAATGGCTCCTGAAGTTCTACTATCTTGTGGACATGACAACATCTGAACCAGCTCAATGTGAAAATGCACGGCATTGGAAATACAGTCTTATCTCTTCAACAAGCAGTGTTTGCATTTGAAAACAAGCTGGAACTCTTCATCGCTGACATTGAAACAGGTTATTTACTACACTTTGCAAAACTGGGAAAGTTTAAATATGCATGCACAGCAAGTGACCCTGCTCAACATCTTGATCTCCAGCAGCTAGCTGGCTTCACATCTAATCTCCTGCAGTCATTCAAAGCGCGCTCTGGAGAATTCCTTGAGCGCACTCATCTTTTTAAGTTCATCACCCATTCACACGAGTGTGCAATGAATGGACAGCGCCGACCTGAGTTACATCCTTGGTGTCTCTGTCAGAGATTTTGAGCTACAAGCTGCTGACCTGAAGGCCTCAGACATGTGGGTGAATAAGTTCAAGTCACTGAATGAAGATTTGGAAAGACTTGCACGACAGCAAGCAGAATTGGTGAGCAAACACAAGTGGGGAGAAATGAAAATACTTCAACCCGTGGACCAGCTGATTGTCAAAACTTGAAACGCGCTTCCCGTCACATACCACACACTGCAGCGTGTGAGTATTACTGTACTGAAAATGTTTGGCTCTACGTATGCATGTGAGCAATCTTTCTCACATCTAAAGAACATTAAGACCAACCTATGATCACGTTTAACGGATGGAAGTCTCAACGCCTGCATGAAGCTTAACCTCAACACGTATCAACCAGACTATAAAGTCATCAGCAAAACCATACAGCACCAGAAGTCGCATTAATGGTAAGAAGTACTTTATTCACCATTCGTTAGCAACAGCATAACAACGTTATTAAATAGAATTTAGAGACTTACTGTATTTTAAAAGTGTTGGTCTTACATAAAATGCACACATTTACTTGTATTTAGTGTTAAACATATTGTATGGCTCTCACGGAATTACATTTTAAAATATGTGGTGTTTATGGCTCGCTCAGCCAAAACGGTTCCCGACCCCTGTTTTAGATGTTCACATATATAAGAGGAGGAAAAAGAAATGAGAATCATTTTACAATTTCATCATTTTCAGAGATAATCTGTTTATCTTTCTGGACTTTGTATGTTCACATGATTACATACATTATTTTTTGTGTAAATGGGTGTCAAGCATCTTTCTGTGTCAGCACATCCTGTTCTGTGTCACCATTTTTTAGGATTGTTTATTTGGTTATTTGGTCTTAATAATATTTGATGATGTAACATCACCTGTTTTTAACTTATTCTTTAAATTAAGCTTCCATGAAGGTTAAGGATTTTGTTTTGTTAACTTTTACGAAAAAACTTGTTCTTAGCTCTGGTTGCACATTAGAATCACCTGGGGAGCCTACCTCCCCCCCAAAATGAAAGTAATGTTGGACCCCTCCCCAAATGAATTAAATCACATTATCTAAGAGATTGGATCCAGGCACTGATACTTTTTAAAAACTTCTTCGGTAATTGTGAAATGTAGCTAGGCCAGAGAATCACTAACTTAGACTAGTGGTTCTCACAGTGTGGTCCCTGGACAACAATATTGTCCTTACCCGAGCACCTGTTGGAAATGTGGATCTCAGGCCCCACTATAGACCCCGGGGCTGGAGCCCAGCTCTCAGTTGTCACTCAGTGCCAGGAGGAACTGGAGGGACTCCATGGCAATTCCTGAAGGACTGCTGCTGTCCTACATTCTCATTCTGGCTGGGTCACATCTCTTCTTATTTGTTTTATATATGGGGCATCTGTTATTATTTTGTTCAAGGAAAAGGTTTTGTTGTTTAAAAATGAGTAGTCTAGGTATAGTATGCTCTTCTCCATAGATAAAGCTTTATGATGCCATATTCAGAAATTGTAATAATGTCTTTGAGAGTTTTCAGTAAATTTTTCATATCAAACAATTTATTTACCATTAGCCAAACTTGCCTTTGAATCAAATCCTAATTTGTGGATGTCTAGTTGGGTTCTAATTTTTGGTCACATTTCACCTGTATTTTAATGGAATTTTCTAATTGTAAAAGAAATATATTCTTATAATAAAGATTTGGACAACACAAAAAGAATATTAGAAGAAAATAACTATTACATAATTCCAGGACCCAGAGACAAACCACTATTCTGTTCTTTTTTTAAATGAATTTTTGTGTTTAGGTGAAGTCACACTTTATATCTCAGCATTCTACTTATGAAGTGTTTAACCACATCATTAAAATATTTATAAATATATTTAATGGCTGCATAACATTCTATTATGTACCTGTACATTAATCAACTATTTCTTATATTAAGTGATAAAAAAAGAATATTATAGAACATGAGTAAAATGAGAAATTACAGAACATTTTTAAAATGTAAAAGAATGTACATTAAAGTATCTTCGTTTTTAAAATTCTGTTTTGAAATATTTAATATTTGAGATCTGAAAATGAATATGATATATCTGTACATGTACACATGTATTAAAAGTTTAGCATAATTAACACTCATGAATTCACCACTCAGTCCAGGAACTAGAATGTTACCATCAAATTACACTGCCTCTGCCTTCCTCCAAGTAGCAGTCCTAAATGTTGTATTTATTATTCTTTTCCTAAACTATTTGTTGCTGAATTTTGTTTTTGAGATTCATAAAATGGGTCATTTTCTGTTTATGTTTTCTAGGTCACATACACACACGTTTCTAAGATTTATTCATATTATTGCATATAGCATAGTAAATTTATTTCACTCCAGCACAATATTTCACTGTGTGAAGTTTATCTTTTTTTTTTGTCAAAGAACTTCTTTTTATTTTTTTTGCTAACATAACACAAGGCAACTGGGCACATTCTTGCACATATCTCTTGTTATCCATAAGTTTAGGGTTTAAAAAGTAGATACTGAATTTGTTTGTATGTACACTCATCTGTTTATAAGTATATAGAAAAAAATCTGGGAGAAAATCCAATCCTCTTAGTTTTCTTTTTGCTCAGAATCCACAGGCATGATCTCTATTGGATCACACTGCTTGTGCTACAGAGAGCTGGTGCTCTCTAGGGAGAGCTATGCACATAGACTGAGACAGGAGTAGTGCCTTTAGAATTGTGCAGTGCAAAACTAAGTGGCTTCTTGCCTGACCTGTGGTGGCGCAGTGGATAAAGCGCCGACCTGGGAACACTGAGGTCGCCAGTTCAAAACCCTGCACTGGTCCGGTCAAGGCACATATGGGAGTTGATGCTTCCAGCTCCTCCCCCCTTTCTCTCTTTCTCTCTCTCTCTCTCACTCTGTGTCTCCTCTCTAAAATGAATAAAAAAAATTAAGAAAAACTTAAAAAAAACCCAACTAAGTGGCTTCTCTTTTTTTTTTTTAACAAGATAATTATTGAGCTGTAACTGGTGGCGCAGTGGATCGAGTGTCCTAGAGTGCTGAGGTCCTGGGATCAATCCCAGGGTCTCTGGCTTGAGCCCAGGGGCGCCTGTTTGAGCCCACGTCAAGGCACATATGAGAAGCAATGGCTCTCCCTTCCATCTCTCTGTCAAAAAAGAGAAAATTATTGAAATAATTTATAAATTAGTAAAAATAAGTGAAAACCAAAAAATAACACTGATATTGTCAATGTTTGCAACCTTGCTCCCCATTACAATGAAAGCTTTGTCAAGTTTTGTATGATGGGGGAAGCATGGGTGACATTTGTAGGGACCTTTAACTGTTCTCCTTGGGTGTGAAACATTTTCTCACAAAAGTATAGAGACCCACTAAACGTTTTCACAATATAATTTTTTAAAACAGCTTGAGCTCTTCCTCCTCACGGCACTATGCATTTTGTGGTGGTGGTGTTTATTCTCCTTGATTGAAACATCCCTTTTGTATTCTACAGAGTCTAGTAATAAAAGCTGGCCAGCAATAATTTCTCTGATCTTTTACATTTTGACCAGAACAGTATAAATATGATCAGAATTGCCTTGATATTTCTAGCACTAATAACTCTATTATCCTGCTTTACTGGCCTAATAGAAACTTTGTAGAAGATGTCTTTATTTTCTCTTTCCCTTTTAAAATTCTTGTTTAAATTCTTAGTATGTAGGAGACCATTTCAAGGAAATTAAAATAGCCTTAATATCAATACTTATCATTTCTCTTAAAGACTTAATCATTTTATGATCTAATGGCCATTTTTCTCTCTTTCCAGGTTGCTCTGGAAGAATATTTAAAGAAAATTCAGCAAGTGGATTTTGATATATTTCACCCATCTTTACAGCAGAAGAATACATTACTTCCATTATCTTTGTATATTCAGTCTTGGAGAAGAAGATATTGAAATAATTTCATGACACAGATACTGATTTACTTTTATTAGTTTTACAAAAATGTACTTGGTAGGGTTCTTGTTTACAAACCACAGTTACTGTGTACTTAAGGAGAAAATGAATTTATTGGATGGATGTGAGTAACTGACAGAATTGATGAGAAAGCGCTGGGTGGCTAGGGTGCCAAAACACTGTTGAGATTCTGACACAGTGTCTGCTGTACCATCCCTGTCAAGTCACAGGCCCAGGAGGGGAGCATCGTTTTAGCATTTAGGCTGCAAGCCGTGCTTCACCACCAGGGGCAGAGAGAAGAACTGTCTCCTCTTTTACTCACCCTTGGTGAAGAAGGGGGAGGGGCTCAAGTAATGCTGGCGTTTCCTGTGGAGAACCAAAACTCATGTGTCCAATTCAGCTAGGAAATGAGTTTATTTTGTGGTTCAGGAGAGTGAAGTTAATACTTGAGGAGTGCTAGTCACTATCTTGAGGGTTTTATATCCCTAGTATTTCACCTTTATAACCTTGTGAAAATTTATCTGTGATGATAAAATAACTTCTTTAAGGCAAGACAGTTGGCTCTCAAGAGCTGAAACCCTAATTTGACTTAAGTCTAGTTGATTTGAAAGCTTTTACATTTTTGCTAATCTCACTGCTTCACTCTCTGTCTTTCTGCATTATCTTGATCATGAACAAAGTTGTATTAACAAACTCTGTATTCATGTAAATTATATTAAGGGATACTACCTTTTTAAACACTAGTATACTAATTGAGCTTCCCGCTGATAAGTTCTGGGCTATACAGTTTCATCAATGTTCTCATTTGATCTTTAAAACTAGGAAGTAAATAATTTTTGGTAATTAAAAAACTTAAATTATAAAATGCACACTAATTGCAAAAACAAAATTGTTTGCGTTGCTGGTATTAGCTAATCAGGATTCTGATCGAGTCTCACACTGCTAAGGCCAGGATTATATCAGTTTCTTTCTCTTGCCTTTTCAATGGTCTTGTCTCCTGCCCACTCACACCTCTGGTGTACTGTTCCACTCTTCCATCTCTCTTAAGCCTTTCGTTTTAGCTATGAATTAGTGCCTACTACAGTTGTGAATTAGTGATACCAGGCTTAAAATATTACCTTTTTTTTTGCAAATACTCAAAAACTCAAATCAAGAGCTGCATGTGGGTAAGACTACATTATTTTGTTCATTTTGGAATCCCCCAACACCTTGAATAGCTTCTGATATGGAGCAAGTAGTGATGAATAAATGTATACTTGAATGAATGTGCAATTTGACTCTATATGTTAGCATACTCTAAATTGATACTGATGCTCAAAGAATATCCTCTTGTTTAATGCTGTGGCTTTAGAGAGCCTTTTAGCTTATCTTTGAAAAAGGCAGTACAAAGAAATGGGATTCTGAATGATCCAGGATTAGACTTCATTAGAGATAGTTTTTGTTAACATTGTCTGTGGGTCTTCCTAGGTAAAATTTTGCAGGAATCAGCTACTAAGCTTCTTGGTTCTTGTCTAAGGACCTTAAAAAGCAGGGTTTAACCGCTCTATTGGATTACTGGGTTCTTGACTGGCCAGTTTACTGATAAGTTCTGGGCTATACAGCTTCATCAGTCCCATTTAGTTGGCTGTTTTGTTGTCATTTCTTTTGTTGTGCAGAAGTTTCCCAGATTAAGATGGGATCTTTATTTTAATTGAGAAAATTAAATTTAATGGTGACATTGATCAACAATAATACATAGATTTTATCAGTAATAATACAAGATTGGGTAAACATCTCGACATCATTTGGATAACCGATTATGTTGAATACCCATCCCACAAAGTCAAATCATCCTCTGTCACCTTATACAGTATGTCCATAAGGTCATGGTGCACTTTTGACTGGTCAAAAGTCAAAAGTGCACCATGACTTACAGACACACTGTATTTGTCCCTCTTTATACTCTTCCCCCAACTGCCCCTTCTCCTCCTTTACATCCCCCTTCTCATGGTAACCACTGCACTCTTATCTATGTCCATGAGTCTCAATTTAGTGTCACACCTATGTGTAGAATCATACAGTTTATAACTTTTTCTGATTTACTTATTTCATTCAGTATAATGTTCTCAAGGTCCATCCATGTTGTCATAAATGGCACTATGTCATCATTTCTTATGGCTGAGTAATATTCCATTGTATATATGTATCCTAGCTTCTTTATCCAATCCTCTATTGAAGGGCACTTTGGTTGTTTCTATGTCTTGACCACTGTGAATAATGCTGCGTTGAACATTGTGGTGCATGTCTTTATGTATGAATGTTTTTGAATTTTTGGGGTGCGTACCCAGTAGAGGGATTGCTGGGTCATATGGTAGTTCATTCTTAAAATTCTGAGGAACCATCATGCTTTCTTCCATAATGGTGGTACTAATTTATATTCCCACCAGCAGTGAATGAGGGTTCCTTTTCCTCCACAGCCTCTCCAACACTTGTTATTACCTGTCTTGTTGATAATAGCCAATCTAACAGGTGTAATGTGGTATCTCATTGTAGTTTTGATTTGCATTGCTCGAATAGCTAATGAAGATGAGCATTTTTCATATATCTGTTGGCCATTTGTATTTCTTCTTGGGAGAAGTGTCTGTTCATGTCCTCTCCCTATCTTTTATTTTTTATTTTATTTTATTGTTTTTACAGGGACAGAGAGAGAGTCAGAGAGAGGGATAGATAGGGACAGACAGGAACAGACAGAGATGAGAAGCATCAATCATCAGTTTTTTGTTGCGACACCTTAGTTGTTCATTGATTGCTTTCTCACATGTGCCTTGACCGCGGGCCTTCAGCATACTGAGTAACTTGGACCTTTGGTCCAAGCTGGAGAGCTTTTTGCTCAAGCCAGATGAGCCCGTGCTCAAGCTGGCGACTTTGGGGTCTCGAACTTGAGTTCTCCGCATCCCAGTCTGACGCTCTATCCACTGCGCCACCGCCTGGTTGCCTCTCTCCATTTTTAAATTGGATTGTTTGCTTGTCTGTTGCTGAGTTTTGTGACTTCTTCATATATTTTGGATATTAACCCCTGATCGGAGCCATTGTTTGCAAATATCATCTCCCATTTAGTTGGCTGTTTTGTTGTCATTTCTTTTGCTGTGCAGAAGTTTCTTAGTTGATATAGTCCCATTCATTTTTCTTTGCCTTTACTTTCCTTGCCTTTGGGGTCAAATTTATAAATTGTTTTCTATGGCCAAGATCCATGAGTTTAATGCCTATATTTTCTTCTATATAATTTATTATTTCAGATCTTATATTTAGGTCTTTGATCCATTTTGAACTATTTTTTGTGTAAGGGGACAAACTGTAGTCAAGTTTCATTCTTTTGCATGTGGCTTTCCAATTTTCCCAGCACCATTTATTGAAGAGGCTTTCTTTTCTCCATTGTGAGTTTTTGGCTCCTTTGTCGAAGATGATTTACCCATATATATGTGGTTTTATTTCTGTACTCTGGATTCTGTTCCATTGGTCTGAATGTTTATTTTTCTGCCAAAACCATGCTGTTTTGATTATCATGATTCTGTAGTATAATTTAAAGTCAGGTATTGTAATGCCTCTCTGGCTTCATTCTTTTTTTCTCAGGATTGTTTTACTTAGTCGAGGTGTTTTATGGTTCTGTACAAACCTGGTGATTTTTTGCTCCATTTCTTTAAAAAATGACATTGGAATTTTGATGGGAATTTCATTAGTATATTGCTTTGGACAATATGGCTATTTTAACTATTATTTATATCCAGAAACATGGGATATGATATTTTTCTATTTCATTGTTTCTTTTTAAATTTCTTTTAATAATGCTTTGTAGTTTTCAGTATATAGATCCTTTTTATTATTTTTTATTTAGTGAGAGGATGGGAGGTAGAGACAGACTCCTGCATGCACCCCAACTGGGATCCACTTGATAAGCTCACTAGGGGGAGGTGCTCTGCCCATATGGGGCCTTTGCTCTGTTGCAATCAGGGCCATTTTATAGTTCCTGAGGTGGAGGCCATGGAGCCATCCTCAGGGCCTCAGGCCAACTCACTCAATTCTAGCCATGGCTGCAGGAAGGGAGGAGAAGAGAGAGAGAGAAATAGAGATATAGATAGATAGATAGAGAAGCAAAAGGGGTGAGGGGTGGAGAAGCAGATGGGCACTTCTCCTGTGTGCCCTGGCCGAGAATCAAACTCAGGACATTCACACGCCTGGCTAATGCTCTACCACAGCCAACTGGCTAGGGCCTTCCGTACATAGATTCCTTGCATTCTTTGTTATGTTTATTCCCAGATATTTTACTTTATTTCATTTTTTGTTGCAACTGTAAAAGATTATTTTTTTGAGTTCACTTTCTGAAGTTTTATTGTTGGTGTATATGAAAGGAATAGACTTGTGTATACTAATTTTGTATCCTGCAACCTTATTGTATTGGTTTATTGTTTCTAATAGTCTTTCTGTGGAGTCTTTGGGGTTTTCTATATACAGGATCATGTCATTGCAAAAATTGAAGCCTTTACTTCTTTTTCAATATGAATGCCTTTTACTTCTTTCTCTTGTCTGACTACTCTGGCTAAAAATTCCAGCACTATGTTGAATAGAAATGAAGAGGGTGGACAACCTTGTCTTGTTCCTGATTATAGAGAAAAAACTTTAAGTTTTTTACCATTTAGTATGATATTGGCTGATGGTTTGTCATGTATGGCCTTTATTATGTTGAAGTATTTTCCTTCTATGCCCATTTTATTGAGTGTTTTAAACATAAAGGGATCTTGTATCTTAATCAAATGCCTTTTCTGCATCTATTGATAGGATCATATCATTTTTGTTTTTTATTTTGTTGATATGGTGTATTATGTTAATTGTTTTACTTATTTTGAACTATCCTTGTGCTCCTGGAATGAATCCCACTTGATTGTGATGTATTATTTTTTTAATGTGTTGTTGTATTTGATTTGCTAGTATTTTTTTAGGATATTTGCATCTGTATTTATTAGAGATATTGGTCTGTAGTTATTTTTTATATTGTTCTTGGCAGATTTTGTTATGAGGGTTATGTTGTTCTTATAAAATGTATTCAGAATTATTGCTTCTCTTCAGTGTTTTTGGAAGAGTTTGAGAAGGATAGGAACCAGATCTTCTATGAATGTTTGGTAGAATTCACTAGTGTAGCCATCTGGCCCTAGACTTTTGTTTTTGAAGAGATTTTTGATAGTTGTTTCTAATTCCTCCCTGCTTATGGGCCTATTTAAGTTTTCCACTTCTTTGTGACTCAGTCTAGAAAGATTGTATAGTTCTAGAAATTTATCCAATTCTTCTAGATTGTTGAATTTGGTAGCATATAATCTTTCATAGTATTCTATAGTGATCCTTTGTATATCTATGATGTCTCTGGTAGTTTCTTCCCTTTTATTTTGGATTTTGTTTATAGGAGTCCTTCCTCTTTTTTCTATAGTGAGTCTAGCAAGTGGTTTGTTGATTTTATTGATCTTTTCAAAGAACCAGCTCTTTGTTATGTTATTTCTGTAGTGCTTTTGTTCTCTATTTCATTTAGTTCTGCTCTAATTTTTACTATTTCCTTTGTTCTGCTGACTTTGAGTTGCCTTTGTTAATCTTTTTCTAGTTCCTTAAGATGTGCTGTTAGGTTGTTTACTTGGGATCGCTCTTGTTTCTTGATATAAGCCGGTAATGATAAAAAATACTTCCCTCTGAATACTGCTTTTGCTGCATCCCAGAAATTTTGATATGTTTTGTTGTCATTCTTGTTTGTCTGTTTATATTTTTTGATCTCTGCTTTCATTTCTTCTTTAACCCAGTTCGTTTTTAGAAGTATGTTGTTTAATTTCTACATTTTTGTGGTTTTCTTTACTTCCTTTTTGCAGTTGAATTCTAATTTCAAAGCCTTATGATTAGATAATATGCTTGATATAATTTCAATTTTCCTGAATTTGTTGATGTTAGTTTTGTGGCCCAACATATGACTTATCCTTGAGAATGTTCTATGCACACTGGAAAAGAATGTGTAATCTGGTGCTCTGGGATGAAATGTCCTACAAATGACTGTTATCTCCATTTGGTTTACTATGTCATTTAAGGTCAATATTTCTTTATTGATTTTCTGTTTGGATGATCTATCTAAAGCTGTCAATAGTATGTTGAGATCTCCAAGTATGACTGTGTTTTTGTATGTTTCTATTTTTAGATCAGTTAGTAGATGTCTTATATATTTTGGTGCTTCCTAGTTGGGTGCATATATATTAAGAAGTGTTATATCTTTTTGATACAGTGTCCCCTTTATCATTATAAAATGTCCATCTTTGTCTCTGGTTACCTTTGTTGTCTTGAAGTCAGCATTGTCAAATATAAGTATGGCTGCACCTGCTTTTCTTTGGATATTATTTCTTGGAGAACCGTTTTCCAGCCTTTCACTTTGAATCTACTTTTGTCCTTGCAGCTTAATTGTGTCTCTTGAAGACAGCATATGGTTGGATTTTGCTTTTTGATTCAGTCTACTACTCTGTGCCTTTTTATTGGTGAGTTCAATTCATTTACATTTAGGGTAGTTATTGACACTTGAGGATTTTCTATACTTATGTTTTGTTTTCTGGTAGCTCTGAGTCTCATTTGGTTCTTTTCTTCTGTGTTTCTATCAGTTCTTTTTTTAAGTTGTTTGTTTCAGTAGTGGTTCTTTTTATGGTTGTTACCATTAGGTTATTAAGAGAAAAATATTATATGTACAAGAGTCCTTTGTCTTATGAGTGCTTCTGCACTCCATCCTCCTTTGCGACTGCAGATCTTTATCCTCTCCCCTGTTATGTTATTGTTGTCACAGATTATTTTTGTTTTTATCATGACCTTGTTGGAGCTTTTACTTGTAGTTTTGATTTGTTTTGTTCTTTGTGTCTGGTTGAATAACCCCCTTGAGTATTTTCTGAAGTGTGAGTTTTCTGGTGATAAATTCCCTCAGCTTCTGTGTGTCTGTAAATGTTTTTATTTCGCATTCATATTTGAAGGATAATTTTGATAGATACAGTATTCTTGGCTGGTAATTCCTCTCTTTCAATACTTTGAATGTTTCAATCTACTTTCTTCTGGCCTGTAGAGTTTCTGATGATAACCTAATGGGCTTTCCCTTATATGTTATGTTTTTCTTTTCCTAGCTGCCTTGAGGATTCTCTTTGTCATTGATAACAAATTTATTACAATGTGCTTTGGGAAAGGTCTGTTTGGGTTGAGGTAACTTGGCTTTTTTTTGCTTATTAGATTCAATGATCTAACACTTTCTATAGGCTTGGGAATTTCTCATCAATTATTGTTTGAATAGGCTCTGCATTCCCTTCTTCCTCTCTTCTTCTGATATACGCATTATTCTTATATTGTTCTTTCTGATGGAGTCAGGCAATCTTTATAGTGCTCTCTCTCTTTTTAAATTAACGATTCTCTCTCCTCTCTGTAGTGTCTCTAGTTGCCTGTCTTCTAGCTGTTTATTTCTTCTCTCTGGCTTGTTCTATTAGCTAAACTTCCTAACTCAGTTTTAATTCATGTCTTAAATTATTTATCTCTGTTAAAGTTTCAGACTTCTTGGTGAGGATTTGTTTTGTTTTCTGAGCATATTAAGTTGCCTATTGGTGTCTTCTCGTATATCGTCAAGTTATTTTCAGAGCTTTAATTTTGAATTCTCTATCCTTTAACTCCATACTTTCTATGTGATTGAGATATTTTTTTCTGGAGATTTTTTATTTTCTTTCTGAACTATGTCTCTGTTTTGTGTAGCCATCATATTAGATTTCTTCTTCCTTGATGGCATTGCTAAGTGATATTGCTAAGAAGTCCAACAAAAAGCAACTTAACTAGAAATGAATGATAATGAACATATAACAACTCAAGATTTATGGGAAACAGCTAAAGCAGTACTGAGAGGGAAGTTCATAGCACTCTAAGCATTCCTTAAGAAGCTTGAAAAAGCTCAAATAACCTAACATTTCATCTAAAATAACTTGAAAAAGAACAGCAAGTAAGGCACAGAGGTAGTAGAAGGAAGGAAATAATAAAGATCAGAGTGGAAATAAATGACATAGAGGCTAAAGTAACAATACAGAGGAACAGGGAAACCAAGAGCTGGTTCTTTGAAAGGGTAAACAAGTTCGATGAACCTTTAACAAGACTCACCAAGAAGAGAGAGGACTCAAATAAAATTAGAAACGAGAGTGGAGAAATAATCAACACAACAGAAATACAAAATATTGTAAGAAAATACTATGAAGAACTGTATTCCAAAAAATTAAACAACCTAGGTGAAATGGACAAATTCCTTGAAACACATAATTTTCCAAAAATCAATCTGGAAGAATCAGAACCGATTACAACAAAAGAGATTAAAACAGTTATCAAAAAGCTTCCAAAAAACAAAACCTTTGGGCCTGATGGATTCACTGGTGAATTCTACCAAATATTCAAAGAAGAACTAACTCCTATCCTTCTTAAGCTACTTCAAAAAATTCAAGAGGAGGGAACACTACCAAGCTCCTTTTATGAGGCAAGCATAATTCTGATTCCAAAACCAGACAAAAACAACACAAAGAAAGAAAATTATAGGCCAATATCCCTGATGAATTTAGATGCTAAAATCCTCAACAAAATATTAGCATACCGGATCTAGCAATACATGAAAAAAATTATACATCATGATCAAGTGGAATTTATTCTGGGGAGGCAAGGATGGTACAACATTTGTAAATCAATTAATGTGATTCACCACATAAACAAAAGGGTAGAGAAAAGCCACATGATAATTTCAATAGATGCAGAAAATGCATTTGATAAAATTCAGCACCTATTTATGATAAAAACTCTTAGCAAAGTGGGAATACAGGGAACATACTTTAACATGATAAAGGCCATCTATGACAAGCCCACAGCCAACATCATAATCAATGGACAAAAATTAAAAGTAATTTCCCTAAAATCAGGAACAAGGCAAGGGTGTCCCCTTTCACCACTCTTATTCAACATTATACTGGAAGTCCTAGCTATAGCAATCAGACAAGAAATAAAAGGCATCCAAATTGGAAAAGAAGAAGTAAAACCATCATTATTTGCAGATGATATGATATTGTATATAGAAAACCCTAAAGTCTCAGTCAGAAAACTACTGGATCTGATTAATGAATTCAGCAAGGTGGCAGGATATAAAATTAACACACAGAAATCACAGGCATTTCTATACACGGACAATGAAATGTCAGAAAGAGAATTAAGGAAACAATCCCCTTCACATTGCAACAACAACAAAAATAAAGTACCTAGGAGTAAATTTAACTAAGGAGGTTAAAGACTTATACTCAGAAAATGATAAAACGTTGATAAAAGAAATTAAGGAAGACACAAACAAGTGGAAGCATATACTGTGTTCATGGTTAGGAAGAATAAATATCATTAAAATGTCTATATTACCCAAAGCAATTTATAAATGCAATGCAATACCAATGAAAATACCAACGACATACTTCAAAGATATAGAACACATATTCCAAAAATTTAAATGGAACCAAAAAAGAACACGAATAACCTCAGAAATCTTGAAAAGGAGGAATAAAGAGGGAGGTATCACGCATCCTGATATCAAGTTATACTACTAGGCCATTGTACTCAAAACAGCTTGGTACTGGCAATAAGAACAGGCATATAGATCAATGGAACAGAACAAAGAACCCAGAAATAAACCCATATCTTTATGGACAATTGATATTTGACAAAGGAGGTAAGAGCATACAGTGGAGTAAAGACAGCCTCTTTAACAAATGGTGTTGGGAAAACTGGACAGCTACCTGCAAAAAAATGAAACTAGACCACCAACTTAACACCATGCACAAAAATAAACTCAAAATGAATAAAGGACTTAACTCTAAGTCGTGAAACCATAAGCATTCTAGAAGAAAACATAGGCAGTAAACTCTCCGACATCTATCGAAGCAGTATATTTGCTAATTTATCTCTACAGGCAAATGAAATAAAAGACAGGATAAACAAATGAGACTATATCATACTAAAAAGCTTTTGCACAGCTAAAGACAATAAGAACAGAATAAAAAGACACGTCACACAATGGGAGAATATATTCAACAATACATCTGATAAGGGTTAATAACCAAAATTTATAAAGAACTTGTAAAACTCAACACCAGGAAGATAAACAATTCAGTCATAAAATGGACACAAGAAATGAATAGACACTTCTTCAAAGAGAACATACAGATGGCCAATAGGCATATGAAAAAATGCTCAACATTACTAATAATTAGAGAAATGCAAATTAAAACCACAACGAGATACCACCTCACACCAGACAGAATGGTGCTCATTAACAAAACAATACATTATAGGTACTGGCGAGGATGTGGAGAAAGGGGAACCCTCCTGCACTGCTGGTGGGAATGCAGACTGGTGCAGACACTGTGGAAAACAGTATGGAGATTCCTCAAAAAATTAGAAATGGAACTGCCCTTTGACCCAGCTATCCCACTTATAGGAATATATCCCAAGGACACCATATTACCGACTGAAAAAAAGAAATGCACCCCCATGTTTATGGCAGCATTGTTCACAATAGCGAGAAGCTGGAAACAGCCCAAGTGTCCATCAGTGGATGAGTGGATTAAAAAGCAGTGGTACATATATACAATGGAATACTATGGGGCCATGAAAAAGAAGGAAATATTACCTTTTGCAACAGTATAGAGGAACGTGGAAACTATTATGTTGAGTGAAATAAGCCAGACAGAAGAAGAAAAATATTATGTGACCTCACGCATTTGAGGAATCCAAGGAACACTGAGAACTGAGCAAAAGAATTGAGACAGAGGAGGGATCAAAGGGACCAGTGAAAAAGAGGACAGAGGAAAGGGGATGATAGGATGGGATAAACCTGAAGGGAAGGGAGGAGGGCACTGTAGGGAGGGTAGCAAGGGAGATGTGGAGGGGAATATGGGGGAGGGGGATGCAGTCAGGGTTACCCTAGAATCTATGTAAACACAATTAATTAAATAAATTAAAAAAAATAAATTGGAAAAAAGGAGGTCTGAGATATAAAAAAAGCAACTTAAAAAATAAAACGTAAAAGTGATATTGCCAAGAAGTCCAATGAAAAGCAACTTAAAAAATGAAAAGTAAAAGATACAACAAAAATATAAAAAATTCAAAATAATAACATGTAAAAAGACACAAAAAACCAAAGAGCAAACACCAAAAATATCAAAAACAAACAAAACACCCAGAAAAGAATAAAAAAATAAAAATTAAATTAAATGTAGTTCAAAAGAAGAAGGAAAAAAAGGAAAAAAAACCCAAAATGTTTCAATTTGGAGAAGTTTTTCTATTTTCCAGTAGGTGTTGCTGTGTTACAAGTTTTAGCTTTGTAAAATTCCTGGGCTGACCTCTGCTGAGATGTTGATGTTGCAGTGATGTAGGTGTGTCATTGTTGGGCAGATAAAACATATTATGCTCACTTTGTTAAAGATGGCGCTGCCCATGTGCAAGTTTTAAGAGTAAGGTTTTCCCCACACCCTTGACTGATTGGATGATGCGGGTGGTGCACTCTCATGAGGAATCCTCCGATTTTGCCTCAGATAAGTGACTTTGTATCAGAGACTACCTTGTTTGTAGATTGGATTAAGGGTTTGGATTTCTACACTATAAAGTGGGGCAGGCCAGGAGCTTGCTCTCTTGGTTCCTGAGGTATTAGAGAGGAGAGCAGATTAAGGCCACATGGAGGCCAGGAGAAGCAGGCTAGATGGCGGAATGTTGAGGAAGAAGCCAGTTTGTGCAGAGTTTGTGTAGAGAGAAGGAGATGGGAAACAGAGGTGAATAAGTCCGGTGAGCTAGAAGCCTTTGATTCTAGGAAACTCGGATAAGTTAGTAGCTTTGTGAGCACTGAATGAGTGGGTTTTGGAGTCCAGTGTGTGTTTTTGCTTGCCCGCCGGGTGCAAGCTAGGATTAAAGCTGATGTCTCACCAGTTCTTGGCTCCGTTGTTTCATTACCGACTGTCCGAATCTAATGCGAACCTGCATTGGCCAAGCGACTGTGATGGTGGGTGTGGCTACTGGCTTTACAGTCATGATGGTGGGTGGGGCATCTTGTGAGAGCTTTATGGATTTAGCAATGGCAACCTCAGGCCTCTGGGTGCTTCTCCCTGAGTCTCAACAAACCAGGGAACCAGACATGGAGCACCTCTGCATTTCAGGGAAGAGTGTCTGGAGATTTCGCTGTGGGGTCTGTCACTGCAAGTCTCCATACCCTGTGAGGTGAGGGAGTTGGGATCTGGGAGGCTGGGACACTGCACTTGGGTTTTCTCTGTCTATGCATTGAGTGCTGGCTGTGGGCAGATCACAGGAACACTGGCCATGGCCCCTCATTCTGCCTCCACTGTGGTTTAGTATCTCCCTCTTTGCCCCTTAATCTTTCTGCGTCTCCTCTCAGAAGGAGACTCAGACACTCTGGGCTTCTCCCTTCTCCATAGTCCTGGCAGGGCAGACCCACAGTCCGAGCTTCCTTCCTCTCCATAGCCCTAGCAGAAGAGAAAAATCCAGTCTTTCAGTGCTTTCCTCCTCTGGAGCCCCAGAGGACAAAATCCCGAACAGTCCTGGCCTCTCTCCTCTCTGGAGCTAACTGCAAGTGCATTTTATTTTCTTTACCCCCTTCTCAACCCTTCCCACCTTTAGTCCACTCGGTGCGTGTATTGTTCAGGCAAACCTGTGAACCCAGGTGGGGTTGCTTCATGCTTTATAGCTGTTCAGTTTGTTAAAATTTCAAGAGGAGAGACCAGGGCTATTTCTCATGCCACTATTACTCTGTCATCTCCATCTCTGTCATTTTAGTGTTGGCCTTGATGATCTTTTCTCTTTCAAGTTGAGATTTTCCTGATTCTTAGTGTGATGAGTGATTTTTAATTGAAATCTGGACAGTTTGGATATTATGTTATGAGACTCCAGATCTTACCCAAACCTTTTGTTTTAACTGGCTCTTCTAATAACAGTCTGGCAGGGCAAGGGAGGAGTGCTGCTGGGATTGGGGGTAGAAATCCGTTTGGTCTCTGCTGACTCTGGAAAGGGAAGAGGCTCCTATTTACTTCTGGGCAGGGTTGGGAATTCTAGATTCCACTAGGCATCAACTAATACTGTTTTAGCTGGAAAGGGTAGGAATGCATTGTTACTGTTGCCCATGTGTCCCTTACTAACACCACAGGAAGGTGACCTCACTACCTCTGGGCAGTGGGTGGAAGTTCAGACTCCCTGTGTGGTTTCCGCTAACACGAAGGGAGTAGGAGCCCTGTAACTGTCAGGTTAGGATGAAAGTTCAGCTCTTAGCGCCTTCTCTGATACCACGCCTGTGTGTGTGCGCGTATGTGTGTGTGTGCACGCACACACACGGGCATGCATTGCAGTTGGGGCCCTTTGATACAACCTAGTGAGACAGGAAATCTAGGCTCCCACTCTTGCTGGCTGGATGGGGAGTGGGGTCACTATTTTCTGTGGTTTTCAGCTGAAGTAAGTGGTTATTTTCTAAAAGTTTTCAGTCTTGTTAGGCTGCTTTTTTTTCTCTAGAGGGAATAGGCTTTTGTTGGGATTTGTTTGTCTGATTGTCAGCTTCTTTAATTCCAAGTCTGGGGTATATGAGGCTAAAAGAAGACCTAGGGAACTCACCAGGTTGTGCCTTGGATCTCATAGTCCCAAGCTTGTCTGCTTTCTTATGTCTTATATATATTGTCCAGGGTTTTTAGTTGCACGTAGTGGGAGCAGTAGGGAAAAAAAGTACATCTAGTTGGCTTAATGCTTTTGGAATTATACAGAGATCTATTTACCACCAGTATGCTAAAAAACTCCACTAGAACAATGGCACATAGTAGGAGCTTAATAATAGTCAGTGACCAATTGAATTCCCACTTTACTCATGAGAAAATTCAGGGAATTAAGTCATTTCTCATAAGTAAACAGCTAGTGATATGAAGAACTGGGATTTGAACTAGGATTTGATTCCAGAGCCTGAGCACTCGGAAACATCACTGGAGCACAGGTGAAATTCGAGGTCTCTCTTGTTCTCTTAGAATAAAGAGTGAGAGGGATCCCCTACTTGACACACTGACAGTGACACCATGACACTTAACTAAATTAACAATGACCTTGCATTCTGCAAGCAAATGCCCAGTACTATCATCTTTATTCCTTCCATTCACTGCCAATCTTCCTGCCTAGTGTCCTAATTACTCCTTAATTCCCATGCAAATCGGGCTCCACTCCAATTTCTCTTTTATAGCAACCTTGTTTCTGCCTCAGACACCAAATGCAACAGTGTCTTCACAATTCTCACCCCTTTAAAGTTCTCTGCATTGTTTCCTAATTTGTTTACCACATTCTAAACTCCCTACTTTTGACTTCATGATCCTCCACTTTCTGGATTTGCCCTCCATCCCACTAATTGCTTTGTCTCCTCTTTCTGTTTCCATCCTCTGCATGACACAATTCCTCAGTATTTTTCCTTTTTCTTTGTTGTTCACAGTATGTTTCTCAGAGAGTTTATCTAAGCTCACAGCCTCAACAAGGCTGGTAAATCTATATATCCATTTATCCATTCATTTATTTATTCATTCATAGTTCATTTATTGATCACTTGCTGTGTAGCAGGCACTGTTCTATAGCAAGGACCAGGTAAACAAGGTGGCTCTTCTCATGGAGCTTCTAGTCTGGTGGAAGACACAAAAAGCAGACAACAACAAATCAGTTAGTTATTGAGCCATATAGCATTTCAACAATATTAATGAAACTTTTAAACTTTCATGTACATAATCTCAGTTATCTATTAGATTCTAAAACTACTGAGGGTAAGAATTCCATAAGACTATGCTACCACCTTATACTTATTTGTACGATGGTTTACTTTAAAGATACACTTACACATAGTTGGTCATTTTTTTCTAAGAACTTTATTTACAAATATCCCAATGTAATTTCATATGTTCTTGATGATATGCAAAACTTTGAAACCTGTCCAGCCATATACCAGGGGCACGTTGTGGGGCAAGTTACTTATCCTCTCTGCACCTTTGTTATTCTTTTTTCCGGAGATCCTTAACTCATAAGCCTCATACACCAACGGGGACTCCACGCCAACACTTTGAGGAACCTCTGTGTCCTAAGGGGAGGGCCTGTGGATCCAGGCATCTTGGATTCACATGCTGACTCTGGTGCTTTCTAGTGTTTGACCCTTACCAAGTTATTTAAACTCCTTGTGCCTCCATATTTTTTATCCATCAAATGAGGTACTCCCTAGAATTGTCATGAAGATTAAATGAGTTAATACGGTAAAGTACTTGGAAGTAGCACCTGGCATTTAATAAGTGCTACATGTATGTTTGCTATTTAATCTGTTTATAAACATACTGTATCATTTTCAGAGAAAACCAGATCACTAGATTTTATCTGTTGGAATCTTACATTAAGGCTTGAATCTTGGACTTTTATATCTTGGATGCTTTAAGAAATTCAGATTATCAAACAACGTTAAAAGAAGAAATATATTTTATGTCTTTCAACTACAGAGAATGAGTTTCTAAAAATGAGTACTGATTTTCTCTCCACTTAAGATTACAAAAATATATTTATACAGAACAAAACAAAAAACACATAAAATCCATTAGTTCAAAAGCTATATTTAAAACAAATAGATCAGATGGCAAATAATTAATTCACACTAAAACTGGTCATGTCACAGATAAGGATTAAAATGCACCAATAACCAGAAGCTGGGCAGAGAATTTCTGGTGTCCTAATCTACTGCTGTAGCACTTTGCTGTGCATTTGAACTGAAACTGACAGGAAAAGCATTTCTCCCACACTTCCCCCTTCCTTAGGTTTGTGGTTTTGAAGCATATCTCCCATGATATTTTTTCTGTTTATTTCCCCTGTCTAATCACCTAATCTTTATTATTTAAGTCAGAAGAAAAAAATAATTCTAGAAAAACAAGTAGAAAAAGGAATTTCTACAACAGAGAAACAATATTAGTGATAATCCAGATCACTTAGCAGTTAAATTTACTCTAAATTTGCCCAGTAAAAACCTAGCTTTGGGCCCTGGCTGGTTGGCTCAGCAGTAGAATGTCGGCCTGGTGTGTGGATGTTCCAGGTTTGATTCCTGGCCAGGGTATACAGAAGTGCTTCTCTGCTTTCCCACCCTTCCCTCTCCTTTCTCTCTTAACTCTGTCTTCCCCTCCCGCAGCCAAGGCTCCATTGGAGCAAAGTTGGACCGGGCACTGAGGATGGCTCCATGACCTCCACCTCAGGTGCTAGAATGGCTCTGATTGCAGCAGAGCAACACCCCACATGGGCAGAGCATCGCCCCCTGGTGGACATGCCGGGTGGATCCCGGTGGGGCGCATGCGGGAGTCTGTCTCTCTGCCTCCCTGCTTCTCACTTCAGAAAAATACAAAAAAAAAAAAAAAAAAAAAAAAAAAGGAGAGATACTTATTGATATCACTTGCTCCCGGGGTTCAGTCCTCATTCTGCAGCACACGCATCCTGGACATTATTTTGGTCTCTTCTTTTCCCAGACTTCCAGAGGCCCTGGAGAAGAGAGGCAGGCTGCCCCATTGCCTTCTGCAGCAGGTGAGGCAGGTTAAGCTAAGCAGTGCCTCCACCGTCTTCCGGGAGGGACAGAAGGGACATGGTGAAGATGCCAGCCCACTTCCCAGAGAATAGGTTGGCCACCTTTTCACCTCAGCCTCCCCTTGGCTGCTTGCTCCTTGTGTCTCTTTCTCAAGTGTCTCTTTCTCCGTCTGCCCCTTAAATGTTGCCCTTCCCCAGAGGTCCGTCCTCAGAGCCCTCACTTTTTTCTGCTGACCCCATCCACTGCTGTGTCTCCTCTAACACCTTTACTGGGTATCTTCTTAATAACACAAAATAAAGGTGGGTCTGAATCTGATCAGTACTTCCAATGTATAGGGCATATAGAGGGTTGAGGAACACATTACACCAGGGGAGTGCAACCAGCAAAATCCGAGCATGAGGAAGTCTGGGCAAACATCTTCATTTCTTTAAAAATAAATTACAAAGGGGAGGAGCATGAAGAGAGAGAGAATCTATAGGTTAAAAGATTTGAAAGGCCATTATTCAACTCCACTCTCTGGTTTAATATGAATACTAATTTAAGTAATGTTTTTTTTTAAAAAATGAAAATTTGAATTTGACTTGATAGTTAATAATTTACTATTTTTTTCAAATTAAGTTTATTGGGGCGACATTGGTTAAAAAGTTATACAGGGGTGGTTTATAGTTGTATGTGAAACAGAGTTAATAGAGCTATTGTAATAATCATAACCTGCATGTCTTTTTCCATATGAATAACCATAAACCTAGTTTTGCCTGTATAGGTTTCAAATGTTCAATTCTGATACATCATTTGTATATTGCATAGTGTGCCCACCACCCAGGGTCAAGTGTCACCACATATTTGACTCCCTTTACCCTTTATGGCTCCCTTACCCCCCCCCCTTTCCTCTGTTGACCACCATTCCGTTGTCTGTGTCTATGAATTGAGGAGTATTTTTTAGTCTTTAAAATTTTTTTAAAATACAGTTTATATCTGTAAGGTCAGGAGCTGCTGCCGTGGCCATGCAGGTTGTCATTGGATTCCGGCAGACAGTGAAAGAACTGCGGAGCCAGAGGATAGTGGGTCATTCTGTTTATTAAAATCTCGTAATGGTGGATGAGCAAACAGGCAGGGAAGACCGCTTCCCTCTCAGGGCTTCCAAAGCCCCGCCTCATTCTCCAGACTCACCTGGACTCATGGGCCCCCACCAGCCTCAGCACCCTCTTTCTCTCCCTCAACTCTCTGCACTCTGAAAAACAGGCTGGGGAATAAACCCCTTCTCCAGCAAACTATAGCAAACAATCACCCCTCCCAAGCAAGAAGGCAATCCACAATTTGCAATCTGCCGCCTTGAGGACAAACACCTACAGCCTTCCATAGACTACACACACATGGCGCTGCCCCAACACAAGTGAGCACACCTGAAATAAAACACTTGTTTACCCAACATTCCACCCCTTTTGCTTGCTTCACAATCTACACCACAGGTATCCCTGTGCAAGGAATGAGTTACATTACATAAACTATAGCAACAGCACAAATTATGCAATTACAAAGATGCCCTTCACAGTGTCTCCCTG
The DNA here is from genome assembly GCA_037038555.1 of Rhynchonycteris naso. Taxonomy (NCBI): domain Eukaryota; kingdom Metazoa; phylum Chordata; class Mammalia; order Chiroptera; family Emballonuridae; genus Rhynchonycteris; species Rhynchonycteris naso. The sequence continues at coordinate 247,903,004 of CM072998.1, forward strand.
AGCACTCTGTTCAAGGTGTAAACTGGAGGCCCCTCTCTAGCCCCCTACTCCACAGTAGGAGGGAGGGCCTTACGGCTGTATCCATGGAAACCTTAAAGTATCTTTGGTGCATCTCTTCATGCAGGTGGGCCTCCACCAGAGTTGTCCCACCTGCCCCCATCTGAGTCATATTGTCCAAAAGTTGCATGTCCGTCCAAAAAGGGAGCCGGTGCCCTCTCTGGTTGCAGTCCCTCTTTGGTTGTAGTCCAAGAGTCAGTCCACGATAGACCAGCTGTCTGCAAATCAAGGTAAAGGTTCATTGCAGACAACTAGGTTCACATAGGGCCTCAGGCTCCCCCCCATCTCTGTCATCATGGAAGCTCTGATGGCACAGCCCCAAGGAGGAGCATGTGGCAACATTGGCCAACTTCTCCACCTCTGCTCCGGAGAGCATGATGCCATCCACCCCTATGCCCCACAATCGCAGCAAGCCTACCAGGGGCTCAGTAGGTACTCTTTGCTGCTGGGTTTTTACCTTTTGATCAACCACTGGCCAAGCTCTGAGTGTGTGGAGGGCAGGTTCAGCCTGAGCTGCCTCATCCTCAGAAGAGGAGCTGTATATGCCTGTTCCTGCTGACTCAGAACCACTCCACCGGCACAGCTCCAACTTCAGCTCCTGCAAGTGCCAGCTCTCGGCCTGAAGCTGAACCCGCAATTGTTCCTTCAACAACCTATGCTGCCAGCGTTCAACTTCCAGGGCAAACTGCAACTCATGAATCTGTAGCTCTCTCCAGTTCCAGGTGCTATCGGTGCTCAGCAGATCTCAAACCTGGTTGGCCTCGTTTTCCAGTGCTCTCTCCAGTTCAAGCTGTTGCTGGTGCTCGGTTTGCAGCTCATCCTGTAGCTTTCAACTTTAGGTGGATTCTTGCACAGAACTCCTAGTTTCCTCTTACAGGGCTGTAAAAAGCAGCCAGCGGACAGTTCCCAAGAGGAGAGCCAGGGGGAACCATATACTGGAGAGCATTGACCAGTCTTCTACCCCACCCCTCAAGGGTGGCTGCTACTCCATACCTATCCGATCCAAATCCTGCCAATTGCACCAGATGTAGAACCAATGGCTGCCACCATGGCCATGGACATACAGGTTCTCATTGGATTCGGGCAGACAGTAAAAGAACGGTAGAGCCAGAGGGTTTATTAAAGGCTCGTAATGGTGAATGAACAAAAACAGGCAGGGAAGACTGCTTCCCTCTCACTCAGGACCCCCAAAGCCCCAACTCATTCTCTGGACTCTCCTGGACTCATAGACCCCCGGCCAACCTCAGCACCCTCTTTCCATCTCTCAACTCTGCACTCTCTGCAAAACAGGCTGGGGAAGAAAAAAAACCTTTCTCCAGCAAACCATAGCAAACAATTGCCCCTCCCAAGCATGAAGACAATCTGCAATTTGCAACCTACCGCCCTGAGGGCATGCACCCGCAGCCTTCTGTAGACTATACACACATGGGGTGCCCCAATGCAAGCAAGCAAACCTACAAAAAAACCCCACTTGTTTATCCAAAAATATTCAACATTATTCTGTATTAGTTTCAGATGTACAGCAAAGTGGTTAGAAAAATCATGAACTTTACAGAGTGGTTCTCCTGCTGCTTCAAGTACCCGCCTGGCCCCATCATCATTGTTAATTTTTTTTTAAATTTCTTTTTATTTTATTCATTTTAGAGAGGAGACACAGAGTGAGAGAGAGAAGGAGAGAGAGAGAGAAAGGGGGGAGGAGCTGGAAGCATCAACTCCGATATGTGCCTTGACCGAACCAGTGAAGGGTTTTGAACTGGCAACCTCAGTGTTCCCAGGTCGACACTTTATCCACTGCGCCACCACAGGTCAGGCAGTCATTGTTAATTTTTAAGGCATGATACTCATATTGTGCTTATGTTAAAAATAGCCTTTATCTTTTGTAATTTATATTGAAATATTTGTCGTGAAAGATACCTGGAACTTGCTTCAAGGTAATAATGCAGGGAGAAGTGGGCATGGGTTGGGATGACACAAGACTGGCCAGGATTTGATCATTGTTGAGGCTGGGTGATAGGAATGTGGGGGTTCATTATGTTCCCATTATTTTTTATTAAAATAATTATCTATTAAAAGAAGTTAACAAAACAAAAAGAAAGAGGGACCTGAAGATGGCAGTGAACTAGGCAGATGCACAGTCTTCCAGCTCTCACCACCAAACTGGATTACAAAGTAATTTAGGAACAGTGAGTGTGAAAAACCAACTCTGAACTACAAGAACAGCTCTCAAAAATCAGGGAGCAAAGAAGAAGCCACACCAAGCCTGGTAGGGAGCGCCGAGGAGTGGTGGGTCTCCCCTGATTACAGGAATGTGTGTGTGTGTGTGGGGGGGGTGTGAGGCTGAGAGCCCAGAAGGGCTCTCACTCCAAGGAAAAGAATAGAAAATATTGCTCACAGACACTTGCCTGGGGACCTCTGAACGAGGTGTGTTGAAAGAGCTGGCTTGTCTTCCAAAAGGAAAGGGGGGAGAGAGAGACAGATGATGATGGGCAGAGGAATGCATGGGATGACCTGAGAAGCTGACTCATCCAGTGATGGAGGTGGCCATAGCTGGGGGAGGGGTTGATACTTTCACATAACACAAGAATAAAGTGGTTCCGGGTCACCCATCTCAAGATATCTCTCCAGCTCCAATCAGTGCAAGAAGACACAGCTGAAAAGAAGTGGGGAGGAGGGGCAATAACTCAGGTCTCCATGGAGATCTGAGATACACTTCCCCCTACTGAAGCGGAGAAAGCACCCCACCCCCTGGAGAGAGTAACTGGCAGGTCAGGCCTTCAGAGTCTCAGGTTACACCCACAGCATTCCTGGATACAGTTTCAAATAAGCTCCCTGCTGAGATTAGTAAACAAGACTACTACCAAGTTAAGAAAACTGAGAAGAAAACAAACAAATCAAGACTTTAAAGCGGCTCTACTAGAAAAACCAAATCTGACAGTGGATTACAAACAACAGCTGATACCAACCCAAGAAGACCTAGAAATAACAAAACTGAAAATTGGAGGCAGACTCAACCAGCTCTACAAACAACACACCCAAACACACAGACATAATGAGAAGACAGAGAAGTGCAATCCAAACAAAACCACAAGAGAAACCTCTAGAAAATGAACTGAGTGATATGGAAATAACCAAACTACCGGATGTAGAGTTTAAATAATGATTGTTAGGATGCTTAGGGATCTTAGAACAACAATGGATGGTCATTACAAACACCTAAATAAAGAGATAGTAAGTATAAAAAAGGACATTGAATATTAAAGAACCAGTCGAAGATGACAAATACAATATCAGAAATGAAAACACAATGGAAGAAATAAAAAGCAGGATAGATGAAGCTGAGTATCAGATCAGCTGGTTGGAGGACAAGATGAACGAAGGCATGGAAGCAGAGCAAAAAACAGAAAAGAGACTCAAAAAGTCTGAGGAAACTCTAAGAGAGCTCTGTGACAACATGAAGAGAAATAACATCTGCATCATAGGGGTTCCTGAAGAAGAGAAAGAACAAGGGATAGGAACTTTATTCAGTCAAATCATAGCTGAAAACTTCCCTAAATTGATGCAGGGAAGGCTCTCACAAGTTGAAGAAGCACAGAGAACTCCATTAAAAAGAAACCCAAAGAAACCTACACCAAGAAACATCATAATTAAAATACCAAAGCTAAATAATAAAGGGAAAATATTAAAAGCTGCTAGAGAAAAAAAGGCTATCACCTACAAAGGAGCCCCCATAAGAACAACATCTGATTTCTCAACAGAAACACTTGAGACCAGAAGGGAATGGCAAGAAATATTCAAAGTAATGCAGAACAAGAGCCTACATCCAAGAATACTTTATCCAGCAAGGCTATTGTTTAAAATCGAAGGAGAAATAAAAAGCTTCCCAGACAAAAAAACAAAACTCAAGGAATTCACTAGAACCAAACCAATGCTGCAGGAAATGTTAAGGGGCCTGTTGTAAACAGATCAAACTGGGAAAAGAATATAGCAAAAGAGGAATACAGCTTTAAAGAATAAAATGGCAATAAACAACTACATATCAATAATAACCTTAAATGTAAATGGATTAAATGATCCAATCAAAAGACATAGGGTATATGCATGGATAAGAAAACAGGACCCATACATATGCTGTCTACAAGGACACACCTTAAAACAAAGGTGTGTTTGTTTTACCTCCTCACATAGACTGAAGGTAAAAGGATGGAAAAAAATATTTCATGCAAATGGAAATAAAAAGAGCTGGGGTAGCAATACTTATAGCAGACAAAATGGGCTTTAAAACCAAAGCTATAGTAAGAGATAAAAAAGGTCACTACATAATGGTAAAGGGAGCAATCCAACAGGAAGATGTAACCATCATAAATATCTGTGACCTAAATATATAAAGCGGACTTTGATGGATATAAAGGGTGAGATCAACAGCAATACTATAATAGTAGGAGATTTCAATACCCCACTAACATCAATAGATAGATCCTTAAGAAAGAAAATTAACAAAGAAATAGCAGACTTAAAGGACACACTAGATCAACTTGATTTAATATATATCTTTAGAACTTTTCATCCTAAAGCAGCAGAATATACATTTTTTTTCAAGTGCTCATGGTACATTCTCTAGGATAGACCACATGTTAGGACACAAAAGCAGTCTCAGCAAATTAAAGAAGATTGAAATCATATCAAGCATTTTCTCTGATCAGAACAGCATGAAACTAGAAATCAACCACAACAGAAAAACTGAAAAATACTCAAACACATGAAAACTAGCATGTTATTAAGGAACGAATAGGTTAACAATGAAATCAAAGAAGAAATAAAATAAATCCTAGAAACGAATGGTAATGAACATACAACAGCTCAAAATTTATGGGACACAGCAAAAGCAGTTTTGAGAGGAACGTTTATAGCACTACAGGCATTTGTTAAGCTTGAAAAAGTTCAAATAAACAACTTAATCCTGCATCTAAAAGAACTAGAAAAAGGACAGCAAGTAAGGCCCAGAGGTAGTAGAAGGAGGGAAATAATAAAGATCAGAGGGAAAATAAATGACATAGAGGCTAAAGAAAAAATATAGAGGCTCAATGAAACCAAGAGCTGGTTCTTTGAAAGGGTAAACAAGATTGATGAACCTTTAATGAGACTTCCCCAAAAAAGAAGAAAGAGGACTCAAATAAAATTAGAAATGAGAGTGGAGAAATAACAACCAACACAAAAGAAATACAAAACATAGTAAGAAAATACTATGAAGAACTGTATGCCAAAAAATTAAACAACCTAGGTGAAATGGACAAATTCCTTGAAACATGTAATCTTCCAAAAATCAATCTGGAAGAATCAGAAAACCTTAACAGACTGATTACAACAAAAGAGATTAAAACAGTTATCAAAAAGCTCCCAGAAAACAAAACTCCTGGGCCCGATGGGTTTACTGGTGAATTTTACCAAATATTCAAACAAGAACTAACTCCTATTCTTCTCAAGCTATTTCAAAAAATTCAGGAGGAAGGAAGACTTCCAAGTTCCTTTTATGAGGCGAGCATAATTCTGATTCCAAAACCAGGCAACGACAACACAAAGAAACAAATTATAGGCCAATATCCCTGATAAATTTAGATGCTAAAATCCTCAACAAAATATTAACAAACCGGATCCAGCCATACATGAAAAAAATTATACATCATGATCAAGTGGGATTTATTCTGGGGAGGCAAGGATGGTACAACATTCGTAAATCAATTAGTGTGATTCACCACATAAACAAAAGGATGGAGGAAAACCACATGATACTTTAAATAGATGCAGAAAAAGCATTTGATAAAATCCAGCACCCATTTATGATCAAAACTCTTAGCAAAGTGGGAATACAGGGAACATACCTCAACATGATAAAGGCCATCTATGACAAACCCACAGCCAATGTTATAATTAATGGACAAAAATTAAAAGCAATTTCCCTAAAATAAGAAACAAAGCAGGGGTGCCCCCTTTCACCACTCTTGTTCAACATAGTACTGGAAGTCCTAGCTACAGCAATCAGACAAGAAGAAATAAAAGGCATCCAAATTGGAAAAGAAGAAGTAAAACTATCATTATTTGCAGATATGATACTGTATATAAAAAACCCTAAACTCTCAGTCAAAAAAACCTCTGGACCTAATAAATGAATTCAGCAAGGTGGCAGGATATAAAATTTTAATACACAGAAATCAAAGGCATTTTTATACACGAACACTGAAATGTCAGAAAGAGAAATTAAGGAAACAATTCCCTTCACTATTGCAACAACAACAACAAAAAATAAAGTACTTAGGAGTAAATTTAACCAAGGAGGTTAAAAATTTATATTCAAAAAATTATAAAACATTGATAATAGAAATCAAGGAAGACACAAGTGGAAGCATATACCATGCTCATAGTTAGAAAGAATAAACATCATTTATAAACCAAAGCAATTTATAAATTCGATGCAATACCAATGAAAATACCAATGACATACTTCAAAAATATAGAACACATATTCCAAAAATTTAAACGGAACCAAAAAAGAACACAAATAGCCTCAGCAATCTTGAAAAGGAAGAATAAAGTGGGTGGTATCACACTTCCTAATATCAAGTTATACTACAAGGTCATTGTATTCAAAACAGCTTGGCACTGACGTAAGAACAGGCATATAATCAGTGGAACAGAACAGAGAACCCAGAAATAAACCCACACCTTTATGGACAATTGATATTTGACTAAAGAGGTAAGAGCATACAGTGGAGTAAAGACAGCCTCTTTAACAAATGGTGTTGGGAAAACTGGACAGCTACCTGCAAAAAAGTGAAACTAGACCACCAACTTACACCATGTACAAAAATAAACTGAAAATAGATAAAGGACTTAAATCTAAGTCATGAAACCATAAGCATCTTAGAAGAAAACATAGGCAGTAAGCTCACCAACATCTATTGCAGCAATATATTTGCCGATTTATCTCCACAGGCTAATGAAATAAAAGGATAAACAAATGGGACTATATCAAACTAAAAAACTTTTGCACAGCTAAAGACAATATGAACAGAATAAAAAGAGAAACTACACAATGGGAAAATATATTCAACAATACATCTGATAAGGGGTTAATAACCAAAATTTATAAAGAACTTGTAAAACTCCACACCAGGAAGATAAACAATCCAATCAAAAAATGAACATAAGAAATGAATAGACATTTCTCCAAAGAGGACATACAGATGGTCAATGGACAGATGAAAAAATGTTCAACATCACTAATCATTAGAGAAATACAAATTAAAACAACCATGAGATACCATCTCACACCAGTCAGAATGGCGCTCATTAACAAAACAACACAGGATAGATGCTGGTGAGGATGTGGAGAAAGGGGAAGTCTCCTGCACTGCTGGTGGGAATGCAGACTGGTGCAGACACTGTGGAAAACAGTATGGAGATTCCTCAAAAAATTAGAAATGGAACTGCCCTTTGACCCAGCCGTCCCACTTATAGGAATATATCCCAAGGACACCATATCACCGCCTGAGAAAAAGAAATGCACTCCTGTGTTTATGGCAGCATTGTTCACAATAGCGAAGATCTGGAAACAGCCCAAGTGTCCGTTAGTGGACGAGTGCATTAGAAAGCAGTGGTACATATATACAATGGAATACTATGGGGCCATGAAAAAGAAGGAAATATTACCTTTTGCAACAATATGGAGGGACCTGGAGACTATTATGTTGAGTGAAATAAGCCAGGCAGAGAAAGAAAAATATTATATGACCTCACTCATTTGAGAAATCCAAGGAACAATGAGAACTGAGGAATGGAATTGAGACAGAGGAGGAATCAAAGGGACCAGAGGAAAAGAGGACAGAGGGAAATGGGATGATAGGATGGGATAAACCTGAAGGGAAGGGGGGAAGGGGGATGTTGAGGGGAATTTGGGGGAGGGGCGATGCATTTGGGGTGACCCTAGAATCTATGTAAACACAATAAATTAAATAAATTTAAAAAAGAAAATAAAAGAAAGGAAAAATGAATATATGTTAGCTGATTAGTTTCAACATTGTTAGGGCTGCATGCAAGTAGATGAAGATAATGGTGGAGTCCTTCTGACTGCTGACTTGGGCAGCTTCTTTGGTGTCCTCTGACACCTAGCTGAGTTGATCGTTGACCTGGGGTTCAAATTTCTACCTCTCAGCATTTCTCCTCCTGAACCTTAATGAAAAATGGTTCTGGATTTCCATTACAATACTACCTGAAAGTATTGTGGTTTTCTATCTTCTCCAATCTCAATTTATGTAAAACTACATTTCCAAGCTCTCACTCCAAATTCCCCATTTCTATTAATGGTTGAGCATTTTCTCTTCCTTTATCACAGACTATTCAACCATCTTGGACCCCCTCTCCTTTTCTTTCTGGTACATCCATTTAGTCAGCAGGTTCTAAAGATTCTTTCACACTGTTTCTCAGACTACTCTCTTCCATGCCATTCATATCTGATCCCAGCTATGGATTTTCTCCTATGTTCATTTACTTCCAGACCACTTTCCTGCTATCCCATCTGCCACTGACCACTAGAGAGCACCTTACATGCAAAAGTTTCATGTTTAGTTTGAAGCTGAAAAAAAAAAAAAGGAATAATGGTTTATGCTTAACTAACCCCACATTCCTTCCCTCACAATCTCAAAGGAGTCTTATTTGAAGAATGTTGGAATGATGATTATCAGGCAGCTGTCACCCACTCCTGCTGGTCAGGGACCCCAAATTATGGTCATTATGCCTGGTGTTTCTCAGATTGATAGGACAAGACAGTATTCTACAACGCAACTCAAATTTTATTCCTTGGATAAGGAATAGAGAAGTATAATTGAATGCCTAAGGATTCCTTCTCTCTGATTCTGTGTAATTAAGAAATTATTAAAGGGTTAGTGGCCAGTCTGGGGTGGGGATTCCCAGGGAAGAATGGAGAATTTTAGATTTCCAAAGGAGTGTGTGCAGTTTCTTTCTTTTCCTTCCTTCCTACTTCCTTCCTTTTTTCCTTCCTTCCTTCCTTCCTTCCTTCCTTCCTTCCTTCCTTCCTTCCTTCCTTCCTTCCTTCCTTCTTTCCTTCCTTCCTTTCTTCCTCCCTTCTTCCCTTCCTTCCTTCCTTAATTGCGAGAAGGGGAGGCAGAGAGACAGACTCCCGCATGTGCCCCAACCGGGATCTACCCTGCAAGCTCCCAATGCGGTGATTCTCTACCCATATGGGGCATTGCTTTATTGCTTGGCAACCAAGCTATTTTTAGTGCCTGAGGAAGAGGCCATGGGAGCCATCTTCAGTGTGTGGGATCAACTCACTAGAGCCAGCCGAGCCATGGCTGCAGGAGAGAGGAGAGAGAAAGAGAGAGAGAGAGAGAGAGAGAGAGAAGAGGGGCAGGGATGGAGAAGCAGATGGTCACTTCTGTGTGCACTGACCAGGAATTGAACCTGGGACATCCACATACCTGGCCAACAAGAAGTTTCTAGATATGCTTGGAACATGCCTAGCCTTATATTGCATGCCTCCTTTTAATGTTAAACTGGCACTCCTGGGTATGATTTTAGTATGCTAATGAAGAAAAGTTTGTTGAAAAGTCACTTGAATTTTAGGTACTATCTTAGATTTTTCCATATCAAACTGGTTTCCTGGTGGTGGTCCTTCCTGCCAGCAGAATTAGCTAGCCTTAGAATTTTTGTCTTTTCTTGAGGAGTTCAGCCTGTTTTTCTCAGGCGATATATTGGAAAGAATACAAGAAAGTTAGAAGTTTAAAGATTAACTAATAATATGGTTGTATAACCCAGTGACACAGCCAGTAAAAAGGGCTAAGGTGAAAAATACTATTTCTCAGTTGTTAAGGAAATACACCTTTCACCAATTGTTGGTAGGTTAACAACACCCCAGACCTGAAGCAGAATCCAAGGTCACAGGGATGACATGCAACTGGGTCAACAGACAAATGAAAAAGCCCAAACCACAGAAGAAGGAATATTAAGAGAGTTACGCTAATTTTTCTAGTGTGCTCTATGGTAAAGCAATAATGCATCAGGTTTTCTAAACCGACACTATACGATTTCACAAGTGACTTTCAGATTTGTTCATTCATTCAAATGAAGCTATGCAAAAATAAATCATATTCAGTCATACTCTTAAAAATCACCTTTATTGAGCCTTAACAGGCAGTGGCACAGAGGATAGAGCATCAGACTGGGATACAGAGGACCCAGGTTCAAAACTGCAATGTCGCTGGCTTGAGCACAGGCTCACCAATTTGAGTGCAGGGTCACTGGTTTGAGTGTGGGATAATAGACATGAACCCATGGTCGCTGGCTTGAGCCCAAAGGTTGTTGACTTGAAGCCCAAGGTTGCTGTCTTGAGCCCAAGATCGCTGGCTCTAGCAAGGCGTCACTCACTCTGCTGTATCCCCCCAGTCAAGGCACATATGAGAAAGCAATCAGTGAACAATTAAGGTGCCACAATGAAGAATTGATGCTTCTCATCTCTCTCCCTTCATGTCTGTCTGTCCCTATCTCTCTGACTCTCTCTCTGTCAAAAAAAAAAAAAAAAAATCACCTTTATGGAGGAAAAATAACATTAAATGAAATTGGGACCATCCAGAAATATTTGGGCTATCAGTTTAGCAGTATCAAACGAACAGTCACAAAATGCTTGGAAATAAAAACAATTCTTTGAGCACCCAAAACAGACATTTATTATTTTATCAGCCCAGATTAGCATCCCCATTTTTGAGGAGGGATTTTCTCTTCCACACATCAGCCATAAACATCTCTTGGGGCAGTGGTGGATAAGTGACCCAATCACTGTTTTTTTAAAATTTTCTAGTTGGTTCTGGTAAGGAAGCTGTTTCCTCTTTGGAGGAAATTAAGGCTATAGCCATTCAAGATTTGAGTCTTGTACAACCAGCAAGCCAGCCTGAAAAAATGAAGTCAAGAGATATGAAGAACTGTAGTGCCTGGTTCCAGACATGCCTGAAGCCAGCTGCACTGCTACCTGTCCAGTTATTTGAGCTTAGAAAGCTTTTTGCTTAACTACCTATAGGGTTTTTTGTCAATTACTACAGGAGACTTTTTTAAATTGATTTTAATTTATTGTGTTTACATAGATTCTAGTGTTGCCCCAAATACATCCTCCCTCCCTTGTATTCCCCTCAACATCTCCCTTGCCCCCCTCCCTTTAGCGCCTTCAGGTTTATCCCGTCCTATCATCCCCTTTCCCTCTGTCCTCTTTTTCTTTGGTCCCTTTGATCTCTCCTCTGTCTCAATTTCGTTCCTCAGTTCACATTGTTCCTTGGATTCCACAAATGAGTGAGGTCATATGATATTTTTATTTTTCTGCCTGACTTATTTCACTTAAGATAATAGATTCCAGGTCCGTCCATGTTGTCGCAAAAGGTAATATTTCCTTTTTTTTCATGGCCCCATAGTATTCCATTGTATATATGTACCACTGCTTTTTAATCCACTTGTCCACTGACGGACATTTGGACTGTTTTCAGATCTTCGCTATTGTTAACAATGTTGCCATAAACATGGGGGTGCATTTCTCCTTTTGAAACAGTGCTATTGTGTTCTTGGTGTATATTCCTAAAAGTGGGATAGCTGGGTCAAAAGGCAGTTCGATTTTTAATTTTTTGAGGAATCTCCATACTGTTTTCCACAGTGGCTGCACCAGTCTGCATTCCCACCAGCAGTGCAGGAGGGTTCCCTTTTCTCCACATCTTTTCCAGCACTTATTCTGTGGTTTTTTTTTTTTAAAGTAGAAATTCCCGGTTCCATCCAACTGAATGGTAGGAAACACTGTTTGTTGTAGCCATTCTTTTTGTTTTTTTATTATTTATTTATTTATTTACAGGGACAGAGAGAGAGTCAGAGAGAGGGATAGATAGGGACAGACAGACAGGAATGGAAAGAGGTGAGAAGCATCAATCATTAGTTTTTCATTGCCGTTGCGACACCATATTGTTCATTGATTGCTTTCTGACATGTGCCTTGACTGCGGGCCTTTAGCAGACCAAGCCACTCCATTCTGGAGCCAGTGACCTTGTGTCCAAGCTGGCGAGCTTTTGCTCAAGCCAGATAGGCCCGCGCTCAAGCTGGCGACCTCGGGGTCTCAAACCTGGGACTTCCGCATCCCAGTCCAAAGCTCTTTCCACTGCGCCAGCGCCTGGTCAGGCTCTGTGTTGTTTTTTTGATGGGCGCCATTCTGGCTGGTATGAGGTGATATCTCATTATGGTTTTAATTTGCATTTCATAATGATTAGTGATGTTGAGCATTTTTTCATCTGTCTATTGGCCATTTGTAGGTTCTCTGGAGAAGTGTCTATTTATATCTTTTGACCATTTTTTGATTGGATTGTTTATCTTCCTGGTGTTGAGTTGTACAAGTTCTTTTTAAAATTTGGTTATCAACCCCTTATCAGACGTATTGTCGAATATGTTCCCCCGTTGTGTGGTTTGTCTTTTTATTCTGTTCTTACTGTCTTTAGCTGTGCAAAAGCTTTTTAGTTTGATATAGCCCCATTTGTTTATCCTGCCTTTTATTTCATTTGCCCGTGGAGATAAATCGGCAAATATATTGCTGCGACAGATGTCAGAGAGCTTACTGCCTATGTTTTCTTCTAAGATGCTTATGGTTTCATGACTTACATTTAAGGCTTTTATCCATTTTGAGTTTGCTTTTGTGAATGGTGTAAGTTGATGGTCTAGTTTCATTTTTTTGCAGGTAGATGTCCAATTTTCCCAACACCATTTGTTAAAGAGGCTGTCTTTACTCCATTATATGCTCTTTCCTCCTTTGTCAAATATCAGTTGTCCATAAAGGTGTGGGTTTATTTCTGGGTTCTCTGTTCTGTTCCATTGATCTATGTGCCCGTTCTTATGCCAGTACCAGGCTGTCTTGAGTACAATGGCCTTGTAGTATACCTTGATATCCGGAAGAGTGATACCTCCTCCTTTATTTTTTCTTTTTAAGATTGCTGAGGCTATTCGTGTTCTTTTTTGGTTCCTTATAAATTTTTGAAATATGTGTTCTATATCGTTGAAGTATGTCTATGGTATTTTAATTGGTATTGCATTAAATTTATAAATTGCTTTGGGTAATATAGACATTTTAATGATGTTTATTCTTCCTAACCATGAGCACGGTATATGCTTCCACTTGTTTGTATCTTCCTTGATTTCTTTAATCAATGTTTTATAATTTTCTGAGTACAAGTCCTTAACCTCCTTGGTTAAATTTACTCCTAGGTAGTTTATTTTTTTGGTTGCAATAGTGAAGGGTCTGTTTCCTTAATTTCTTTTGCTGACAGTTCATTGTTGGCATATAAAAATACCTCTGATTTCTGAGTATTAATTTTATATCCTGCCACCTTGCTGAATTCATTTATCAGGTCCAGTAGTTTTTTGACTGAGACTTTAGGGTTTTCTATATACAATATCATATCATTTGCAAATAATGACAGTTTTACTTCTTTTCCAATTTGGATGCCTTTTATTTCTTCTTGTTGTCTGATTGCTGTGGCTAAGACTTCTAGAACTATGTTGAATAAGAGTGATAAAGGGGGCATTCCTGCCTGGTTCCTGATCTTAAGAGGATTGCTTTTAATTTTTGCCCATTTAGTATGATGTTTGCTGTGGGTTTGTCATAGATGGCCTTTATCATGTTAAGGAATGTTCCCTGTATTCCCACTTTACTGAGAGTTTTGATCATGAATGGGTGTTTTTTATCAAATGCTTTTTCTGCATCTATTGAAATTATCGTGTGATTTTTGTCCTTTCTTTTGTTTATGTGATGAATCACATTGATTGATTTGCAAATATCGAATCAGCCTTGCCCCTCCAGAATAAATCCCACTTGATCATGGAGTATGATTTTTTTCATATATTACTGGATCCAGTTGGCTAATATTTTGTTGAGAATTTTAGCATCTAAATTCATCAGGGATATTGGCCTATAATTTTCTTTCTTTGAGTTGTCTTTGCCTGGTTTCAGAATCAGAATTATTCTCGCCTAATGAAAGGAGTTTGGAAGTCTTCCTTCCTCTTGAATTTTTTTTTTCTTTTTTTTAATTTTATTTTAAATTTTATTCATTTTAGAGAGGAGACACAGAGTGAGAGAGAGAGTGAGAGAGAGAGAGAGAGAAAGGGAGGAGGAGCTGGAAGCTCAACTCCCATATGTGCCTTGACCGAACCAGTGCAGGGATTTGAACTGGCGACCTCAGTGTTTCCAGGTCGACGCTTTATCCACTGCGCCACCACATGTCAGGCCCTCTTGAATTTTTTGATATAGCTTGAGAAGAATAGGAGTTAGTTCTTTGAGTTTTTGGTAGAATTCACTTGTGAAGCCATCAGGCCCAGGACTTTTCTTTGTTGGGAGTTTTTTGATAACTGTTTCGATCTCATTTGTTGTAATTGGTCTGTCTAGGTGTTCTGAGTCTTCCAGATTGATTTTTGGAACATTATATGATTCAAGAAATTTGTCCATTTCACCTAGGTTGTCTAATTTTTTGGCATAGAGTTCTTCATTGTATTTTCTTACAATGCTTTGTATTTCTGTTGTGTCAGTTGTTATTTCTCCACTCTAATTTCTAATTTTATTTGAGTCCTCTCTCTTTTTTTCTTGGTGAGTCTAGTTAAAGGTTCATCAATCTTGTTTACCTTTTCAAAGAACCAGCTCCTGGTTTCATTGATCCTCTGTATAGTTTTCTTAGCCTCTATGTCATTTATTTCCGCTCTGATCTTTATTATTTTCTTCCTTCTACCAGTCCTGAGCTTTATTTGCTGTTGTTTTTCTAGTTCTTTTAGATGCAGGGTAACTTGCTTATTTGAGCTTTTTCTAGCTTCTTTTGGTATGCCTGTAGTGCTATGAACTTTTCTCTCAGTACTGCTTTTGCTGTGTCCCATAAATTTTGAGTTGATATATGCTCATTATCATTCGTTTCTAGAAACTTTTTCATTTCTTCTTTGATCTCTTTGTTAATCCATTCATTATTTAATAACATGCTATTTAGTTTCCAAGTGTTTTTCAGCTTTTCTTTTGTGGTTAATTTCTAGTTTCATGCAATTGTGATCAGAGAAAATGCTTGATTTGATTTCAATCATCTTAAATTTGTTGAGACCACGTTTGTGTCTTAACATGTGGTCTATCCTAGAGAATGTACCATAAGCGCTTGAAAAGAATGTATATTCTACTGCTTTAGGGTGAAAGTTCTGAAGATATCTATTAAATCGAGTTGATCTAGTGTATCCTTTAAGCCTATTTCTTTGTTAATTTTCTTTCTTGAGGATCTATCCAGTGTTGTTAGTGGGGTATTGAAATCCCCTACTATTATAGTATTGCTGTTAATCTCGCCCTTTATATCCATCAAAGTCTGCTTTATGTATGTTGGGGCTCCTATGTTTGGTGCATAGATATTTATAACGGTTATATCTTCCTGTTGAATTGTTCCCTTCATCATTATGTAGTGTCCTTCTTTATCCCTTACTACAGCCTTTAATTTAAAGCCCATTTTGTCAGATATAAGTATTGCTACTTCGGTGTTTATTTTTCATTTCCATTTGCATGAAATATTTTTTCCATCCTTTTACCTTCAGTCTATGTGCATGTTTTGTTTTAAGGTGTGTCTCTTGTAGGCAGCATATGTATGGGTCCTGTTTCTTTATCCACGCAGCTACCCTATGTCTTTTGTTTGGATCATTTAATCCATTTACATTTAAGGTTGTTATTGATATGTAGTTTGTTCTTGCCATTTTATTCTTTAAAGCTGTATTCTTCTTTTGGTATATTCTTTCCCCTTTTGAACTGTTCACAACAGGCCACTTACCATGTCTTGCAGAATTGGTTTGGTTTTAATGAATTCCTCGAGGATTTTTTAGTCTGGGAAGCTCTTTATTTCTCCTCAATTTTAAACGTTAATCTTGCTGGATAGAGTAGTCTTGGTTGTAGGTTCTTGTTCTGCATTACTTTGAATATATCTTGCCATTCCCTTCTGGCCTCAAGTGTTTCTGTTGAGAAGTTGGATGTCATCCTTATGGGGGCTCCTTTTTAGATGATAGCCTTTTTTCCTCTAGCAACTTTCAGTATTTTCTCTTTATTTCTTAACTTTGGTATTTTAATTATGATTTGTCTTGGTGTGGATTTCTTTGGGTTTCTCTTTAATGGAGTTCTCTGTGTTTCTTGAATGTGTGAAGGGTTTTCCAGTCTTAATTTAGGGAAGTTTTCAGCTATGATTTGATTGAACAAAGTTTCTATCCCTTGGTCTTTCTCTTCTTCTTCAGGAACCCCTATGATGCGGATGTTATTTCTCTTCATGTTGTCACAGAGCTCTCTTAAAGTTTCCTCAGTTTTTTTGAGTCTCTTTTCTTTTTTCTGCTCTGCTTCTGTGCCTTTGTTTATTTTGTCTTCTAACTTGCTGATTCAGTTCTCAGCTTCATTCATCCTGCTTTTAATTCCTTCCATTGTGGTCTTCTGTTCTGATACTGTATTTGTCATTTCTGTCTGATTCTTTTTTATTATTTCAGTTTCCTTTTTTATACTTGTTATCTCTTTATTTAGTTGTTCGTAATGACTATCCATTGTTGCTCTAAGCTCTTTGAACATCCTAACTATCATTGTTTTAAACTCTGCATCAGGTAGTTTGGGTATATCTGATTAATTCACGTTTTTCTCTGGGCATTTCTCATGATTCATTTGGATTGCATTTCTCTGCCTGCCCATTTTGTCTGTGTGTAAAAAGGGTTTGGATACTGGAGTCCAATGGGTGTTGCTTCTGTGTTCCCTAGTTGTGGTCTGTCTGCAGGCTCACCACCCCCTCTGCTGTTTCCTAGGGCAGTTGGGTATGGGCATTGCCGGCTCCGGCCAATGCGGCTGTTGCTGCGGTTTCGCCTCGCCTTAGTGGGAGGGGCTGTTTTCTCGTGCCAGGCTCTATAAGCCTCAGCTGGTCTCTGCCTTCACCCCTCTCCCACAGGTGGGATTGCTCACCACACTCGGGCCACAAGCCTCAGCAGCAAGGGCAAGGGTGATCACTTTTACTCAGCTGCAGGTCCCTGTCACCCGGTTCCTCCAGCCGGGAGGGGCTGCTGATGCACGCTCAGCTGCGAACCAGGCTTCCGCCCTGGCCCTGCCAACCTCGGCTCCTCGGCGGGGCTGCTGGTGCGCACTGAACTGTGAACCTGGGCTTCCGCCCCACCTCCGTGGGCAAAGCTGGTTCATGCAGGGCTTCAAGCCTCAGAGGCGGGGTGAGGCTGCGCACCTGCTTGCCCCTGCCCAGTGGTGGATCTCTGCTCGTTCCAGGCTCCCGCTTTTCCCCCACAGGTGGGGTCGCAGGCGGGCCGCAGCTGCTGGACCACTTTCGTGCAGCCCTTTCACTCCCGCTGGGCTAGACAGAGGTCATGACAGCCAGCTAGGCCTCTGCCCCTGCCAACAAAACACGCTTTCATGTCCCGCTGCCCCCCGCCCTCCAGCGAGCCCTCAGCAGTGTGGGTGGGGGCGCTGCAGCTCAGACCCTAACACTCCTTACTGTAGTCCTGAAAGCTCCTTCCTTCTAATCTACTGTGCTCTAATTGCTGCAGGGGAGCCTGTTTGGCTGGTGTCCTGCTTCCCCTTGCTGGTTCCAGGGGAAATATTGTTTCAGATTTGTGGAGTGACTCAGCCCAGGGTTTAGGGTGGCTGTCTCTCAAAGCTTTTCTCCCTCTGCCTTCCAGACCGCACTCTCTTCCCACTGTTCCAGTCCTCTCCTCTCTCCCTGTTTCCCAGAGTCCTGGGTGAGTGGTTGTGAGAGAGTTTTTCCGCGTCATCCCTTTAAGAAAAATCCTGGGTCTGAGACAACTGTCTCTTTCTCACAAACAGTATCCTAACTTGTTTCACAGCTAAATACTGTCCATACACCTCTTTTAGGCTCTGGGGCTGTAGGCTGGGGCTTTGTTCCTGGGACCCAAGTTCCTACCCTTCCGCTAGCCTCTCTTCCCACCACATGAGTCTCTCTGGGCTGCCTTTCACTCCAGGGAGCTGGGCAGCCCTTTCTACATTTTCGCTTTTCCTACCAATCTCAATGTTGCTTCTTCAGTGTTCCCCGGTTGAAGATTCCTCTCAGTCCAGTTCAACGTTGGTTTCTCCAGATGATGGTTCTTAAAATCAAGTTATAATTTACTTTGGTTTTGGGAGTTGGAAGTTGGTACGTTCTCCTACTCCATCTCCATCTTGCCCTCCAAAAACTGTTTATCCTGTCTTTTATTTCACTTGCCCATGGAGATAAATCAGCAAATATATTGCTGTGAGAGATGTTGGAGAGCTTACTGCCTATGTTTTCTTCTAAGATGCTTATGGTTTCACGGCTATCGCTTAAGGCTTTTATCCATTTTGAGTTTATTTTTGTGAATGGTGTAAGTTGATGGTCTAGTTTCATTTTTTTGCAGGTAGCTGTCCAAGTTTCCCAACACCATTTGTAGAAGAGGCTGTCTTTACTCCATTGAATGTTCTTACATCCTTTGTCCAATATTCGTTGCCCATAAAGGTGTGGGTTTATTTCTGGGTTCTCTGTTCTGTTCCATTGATCTATATGCCTGTTCTTATGCCAGTACTAAGCTGTTTTGAGTACAATGGCCTTGTAGTATAACTTGATATCAGGAAGTGTGATACCTCCCACTTTATTCTTTCTTTTCAAGATTGCTGAGGCTATTTGTGGTTTTTTTTTTTTTTTTGGTTCCATATAAATTTTTGGAATATGTGTTCTATATCTTTGAAGTATGTCATTGGTATGTTAATTATATTGCATTGAATTTATAAATGGCTTTGGGTAATATAGACATTTTTTTTTTAAATATATTTTATTATTATTAATTCTAATGGGGTGACATCAATAAAGCAGGGTACATATGTACAATGAAAACATCTCCAGGTTATCTTATCATTCAATTGTGTTGCATACCCATCACCAAAAGTCAAATTGTCCTCTGTCACCTTCAATCTGGTTTTCCCTGCGTCCCTCCCCTCCTCCCTATCCCATTCTTCCCTCCCTCCCCCCATCCCATAACCACCACTCTCTTGTCCATGTCTCATACCCTCACTTTCATGTCCCACCTATGTATGTAATCGTGCTGTTCTCAGTTTTTCTTTTTTTCTGATTTACTTATTTCACTCCGTATAATGTTATCAAGGTACATCCATTTTGTTATAAATGATCCGATGTCATCGTTTCTTATGGCTGAGTAGTATTCCATAGTATATATGTACCATAGCTTTTTAATCCACTCGTCATCTGACGGACACTTGGGCTGGTTCCAGATCTTCGCTATTGTGAACAATGCTGCCACGAACATGGGGGCGCATTTCTTCTTTTCGAACAGTGCTATGGTGTTCTTAGGGTATATTCCTAAAAGTGGAATAGCTGGGTCAAAAGGCAGTTCGATTTTTAATTTTCTGAGGAATCTCCAAACTGTTTTCCACAGTGGCTGCACCAGTCTGCATTCCCACCAGCAGTGCAGAAGGGTTCCCTTTTCTCCACATCCTCGCCAGCACTTATTCTGTGTTGTTTTGCTGATAAGTGCCATTCTGACTGGTGTGAGGTGATATCTCATTGTGGTTTTAATTTGCATTTCTCTAATGATTAGTGATGTTGAGCATTTTTTCATATGCCTATTGGCCATCTGTATGTCCTCTTTGGAGAAATTTCTATTCATTTCTTTTGCCCATTTTTTGATTGGGTTGTTTGTCTTCCTGGTGTTGCTTTTTATAAGTTCTTTATAAATTTTAGTTATTAACCCCTTATCAGATGTGCTGTCAAATATGTTCTCCCATTGTGTGGTTTGTCTTTTTATTCTGTTCCTATTGTCTTTAGCTGTGCAAAAACTTTTTAGTTTGATATAGTCCCATTTGTTTATCTTGCCTTTTATTTCAGTTGCCCATGAAGATAAATCGGCAAATATACCGCTGCTACAGATGTCGGAGAGCTTGCTGCCTATGTTTTCTTCTAAGATGTTTATGGTTTCACGGCTTACATTTAAGTCTTTTATCCATTTTGAGTTTGTTTTTGTGAATGGTGTAAGTTGATGGTCTAGTTTCATTTTTTTGCAGGTAGATGTCCAATTTTCCCAACACCATTTGTTAAAGAGGCTGTCTTTACTCCATTGTATGTTCTTTCCTCCTTTGTCAAATATCAGTTGTCCATAAAGCTGTGGGTTTATTTCTGGGTTCTCTGTTCTGTTCCATTGATCTATGTGCCTGTTCTTATGCCAGTACCAGGCTGTCTTGAGTATAATGGCCTTGTAGTAAACCTTGATATCAGGAAGAGTGATACCTCCTGCTTTATTTTTTCTTTTTAAGATTGCTGAGGCTATTCGTGTTCTTTTTTGGTTCCATATAAATTTTTGGAATATGTGTTCTATATCTTTGAAGTATGTCATTGGTATTTTAATTGGTATTGCATTGAATTTATAAATTGCTTTGGGTAATATAGACATTTTAATGATATTTATTCTTCCTAGCCATGAGCACGGTATGTGCTTCCACTTGTTTGTATCTTCCTTGATTTCTTTTATCAATGTTCTATAATTTTCTGAGTACAAGTCGTTAACCTCCTTGGTTAAATTTACTCCTAGGTACTTTATTTTTTTGGCTGCAATAGTGAAGGGGATTGTTTCCTTAATTTCTTTTGCTGATATTTCATTGTTGGTGTATAGAAATGCCTCTGATTTCTGAGTATTAATTTTATATCCTGCCACCTTGCTGAATTCATTTATCAGGTCCAGTAGTTTTTTGACTGAGACTTTAGGGTTTTCAATATACAATATCATATCATCTGCAAATAATGACAGTTTTACTTCTTCTTTTCCAATTTGTATGCCTTTTATTTCTTCTTCTTGTCTGATTGCTCTAGCTAGGACTTCCAGAACTATGTTGAATAAGAGTGGTGAAAGTGGGCAACCCTGCCTGGTTCCTGATCTTAAGGGGATTGCTTTTAATCTTTGTCCATTTAGTATGATGTTTGCTGTCGGTTTATCATAGATGGCCTTTATCATGTTAAGGAATGATCCCTGTATTCCCACTTTACTGAGAGTTTTGAGCATGAATGGGTGCTGGATTTTATCAAATGCCTTTTCTGCATCTATTGAAATTATCATGTGATTTTTGTCCTTCCTTTTGTTTATGTGGTGAATCACATTGATTGATTTGCGAATATTGAACCAGCCTTGCCTCTCCAGAATAAATCCCACTTGATCGTGGTGTATGATTTTTTCATATATTGCTGGATCCGGTTGGCTAATATTTTGTTGAGAATTTTAGCGTCTAAATTCATCAGGGATATAGGCCTATAATTTTCTTTCTTTATGTTGCCTTTGCCCTGTTTTGGGATCAGAATTATGCTCGCCTCATAAAAGGAGTTTGGAATTCTTCCTTCCTCTTGAATTTTTTGAAATAGCTTGAGGAGAATAGGAGTTAGTTCTTCTTTGAATTTTTGATAGAATTCACTTGTGAAGCCATCAGGCCCAGGACTTTTCTTTTTTGGGAGTTTTTTGATAACTGTTTCGATCTCATTTGCTGTAATTGGTCTGTTTAGGTGTTCTGATTCTTCCAGATTGATTTTTGGAAGGTTATATGATTCAAGAAATTTGTCCATTTCACCAAGATTGTCTAATTTTTTGGCATATAGTTCTTCATAGTATTTTCTTACAATGCTTTGTATTTCTGTTGTGTCAGTTGTTATTTCTCCACTGTCCTTTCTAATTTTATTTATTTGAGTCCTCTCTCTTTTTTTCTTGGTGAGTCTAGTTAAAGGTTCATCAATCTTGTTTACCTTTTCAAAGAACCAGCTTCTTGTTTCATTGATCCTCTGTATTGTTTCCTTAGCCTCTCTGTCATTTATTTCTGCTCTGACCTTTATTATTTCCTTTCTTCTACTTGTCTTGGGTTTTATTTGTTGTTGTTTTTCTAGTTCTTTTAGATGCAGGGTCAAGTTGCTTATTTGAGCTTTTTCTAGCTTCTTATGATATGCCTGTAGTGCAATAAACTTCCCTCTCAGAACTGCTTTTGCTGTGTCCCATAAATTTTGAGTTGATGTATGCTCATTATCATTTGTTTCTAGAAACTTTTTTATTTCTTCTTTGATCTCATTGTTAATCCATTCATTATTTAATAACAAGCTATTTAGTTTCCAAGTGTTTGAGTATTTTTCAGTTTTTCTTTTGTGGTTAATTTCTAGTTTCATGGCATTGTGATCAGAGAAAATGCTTGATAGGATTTCAATCTTCTTAAAATTATTGAGACCATTTTTGTGTCCTAACATGTGGTCTATCCTAGAAAACGTACCATGAGCACTTGAGAAGAATGTATATTCTACTGCTTTAGGGTGAAAAGTTCTGAAGATATCTATTAAATCAAGTTGATCTAGTGTCTCCTTTAAGTCTGCTGTTTCTTTATTAATTTTCTTTCTTGAGGATCTATCCAGTGTTGTTAGAGGGGTATTGAAATCCCCTACTATGATAGTATTGCTGTTAATCTCGCCCTTTATATCCATCAAAGTCTGCTTTATGTATGTCGGGGCTCCTATATTTGGTGCATAGATATTTACAATAGTTATATCTTCCTGTTGAATTGTTCCCTTTATCATTATGTAGTGTCCTCTTTTATCTCTTACTACAGCCTTTGTTTTAAAGTCCATTTTGTCTGATATAAGTATTGCTACCCCTGCTTTTTTTCATTTCCATTTGCATGAAATATTTTTTTCCATCCTTTTACCTTCAGTCTATGAACATCTTTTATTTTAAGGTGTGTCTCTTGTAGACAGCATATGTATGGGTCCTGTTTCTTTATCCATGCAGCTACCCTATGTCTTTTGATTGGATCATTTAATCCATTTACATTTAAGGTTATTATTGATATGTAGTTGTTTATTGCCATTTTATTCTTTAAAGCTGTATTCTTCTTTTGCTCTATTCTTTCCTCCCTTTAAACTGTTCACAAGAGGCCCCTTAGTATCTCTTGCAGAATTGGTTTGGTTCTTATGAATTCCTTGAGGCTTTCTTTTTCTGGGAAGCTCTTTATTTCTCCTTCCATTTTAAACGTTAGCCTTGCTGGATAAAGTAGTCTTGGTTGTAGGTTCTTGTTCTGCATTACTTTGATTATTTCTTGCCATTCCCTTCTGGCCTCAAGTGTTTCTGTTGAGAAGTCCGATGTCATCCTTATGGGGGCTCCTTTGTAGGTGATAGTCTTTTTTTCTCTAGCAGCTTTTAAATTTTTTTCTTTATCCATTAGCTTTGGTATTTTAACTATGATGTGTCTTGGTGTAGATTTTTTTGGGTTTCTCCTTAATGGAGTTCTGTGTGCTTCTTGAATGTGTGGAGTTTTTCCCAGCCTTAATTTAGGAAAGTTTTCTGCTATAATTTGGTTGAACAAAGTTTCCATTTCCTGTCCTCTCTCCTCTTCTTCAGGCACCCCTATGATGCGAATGTTGTTTCTCTTCATGTTGTCACAAAGCTCCCTTAGAGTTTCCTCACATTTTTTAAGTCTCTTTTCCTTTTTCTTCTCTGCTTCTGTGCCTTTGTTTATTGTGTCCTCTAACTCGCTTATTCGATCCTCAGCGTCATCCATCCTGCTTTTAATTCCTTCCATTGTGGTCTTCAGTTCTGATACTGTATTTGTCATTTCTGTCTGATTCTTTTTTATTATTTCAATTTCATTTTTTATACTTGTTATCTCTTTATTTAGGTGTTCATAATGACTATCCATTGTTGCTCTAATTTCTTTGAACATCCTAACTATCATTATTCTAAATTCTGCTTCTGGTAATTTGGTTATATCTGGTTCATTCAGGTCCTTCTCTGGGGATTTCTCTTGATTCATTTGGTTTGCATTCCTCTGCCTGCCCATTTTTTCTGTGTATAAGCAAGTTGTGGCCACTGGAGTCCAGTAGGTGTTGCCTTTGTGTTCTCTAGGTGTGGTCTATCTGCAGGCCCCCCACCCCCTCTGCCGGCGCCTAGGGTGGTTGGGTATGAGCGTTGCCAGCGCCGGCCCACTGTGGCTTTTGCTGTGATTTCTGCCTCTCCTCCGTGGGAGGGGCTGTCACTGAAGCCACAAGATTAGCACCAAGGGTAGAGGCGAGCACCTTTCCTCAGCTGCGGACCCAGTCTATTTCCGGACTTCCGCCCAGAACCAGCAGTCAGAGCCTGCTCGCTACAGTTCCGCGGGTTAGGCGGGGCTTTTGACGTTCTCTCAGCTGTAAGCTTTTGACCGTCAGGAGCTTTAGCCCCGCCCTCGAGGCCAGGGCCCTTTGCGCAGGGTCGGAAACCAAGATTTATTGGGGCGGGCGTGTTTGCTGGCTTCCGCCGAGCTGCGTACTTCCGCTCGTCCCGGACTCTACCCCGCCCCCGCGTTCGGAGCCCGGTCGTGCACGTATTAACGCTATCCGGGGTTTCTCCGGCCGGATGGGGATAGCAGCTGTGGGCTCAGCTGCGAGCCTCCGCCTGTCTCGGGGTCCACCCCGTTCCCGCGCTCGGAGCCTGCTCGCGCACGTATACTGGCCAACCGCGGTTTCTCCGGCGGGCGGCGGGGGGGGGGGCGGACTGGTAGCGTCAGCTCAGCCACGAGCCCCTGCCCGTCCCTGGTCCTAGCCCGGTCCCCTTGGTCAGGGCCGGCTTGCGCAGGGCCTGCCTGTTTTTGGCCTCCCGCTTTGTCCCCGTAAGTGGGATTAAAGGCGGGCCCGCAGCTTCCGGACCGCTCTCGTGCTTACCCTCCGACCCTCTGGGCTAGACCGATCTCCCACCGGCTTGGCCTCTGCCCACGCTGACAGAACCGCCTTTCAGCGTCCTGCCGCCCCAAAACCTTAAGCAGCCCTCAGCAGAGTAGGAAGGGACCTAATACTCCACACTGTAGGCCTGGGAGCTCCCTCACTTGTTTCACAGCTCAAAACTGTCCAAACGCCTCTTCTTGGCTCTGGGACTGCCAATATAGACATTTTAATGATGTTTATTCTTCCTAACCATGAGCATGGTATATGCTTTCACTTGTTTGTATCTTTCTTGATTTCTTTTATCAATATTTTATAATTTTCTGAGTACAAGTCTTTAATCTCCTTGGTTAAATTTACTCCTAGGTACTTAATGTTTTTGGTTGCAATAGTGAAGGGGACTGTTTCCTTAATTTCTCTTTCTGACAGTTCATTGTTGGTGTATAAAAATGCCTCTGATTTCTGAGTATTAATTTTATATTCTGCCACCTTGCTGAATTCATTAATCAGATTCAGTAGTTTTTTGACTGAGA
This sequence comes from Rhynchonycteris naso, assembly GCA_037038555.1. Taxonomy (NCBI): domain Eukaryota; kingdom Metazoa; phylum Chordata; class Mammalia; order Chiroptera; family Emballonuridae; genus Rhynchonycteris; species Rhynchonycteris naso. The sequence goes on from CM072998.1 coordinate 247,928,355, forward strand.
CTTTAGGGTTTTCTATATACAATATCATATCATCTGCAAATAATGATAGTTTTACTTCTTCTTTTCCAATTTGAATGCCTTTTATTTTTTGTCTGATTGCTGTAGCTAGGACTTCCAGAACTAAGTTGAACAAGAGTGGTGAAAGGGGGCACCCCTGCCTTTTTCCTAATCTTAATGGCATTTCTTTTAATTTTTGCCCATTGTGTATGATATTGGCTGTGGTTTTGTCATAGATGGCCTTTATCATGTTGAGATACCTTCCCTATATTCCCACTTTACTGAGAGTTTTGATCATGAATGGGTGCTGGATTTTATCAAATGCTTTTTCTGCATCTATTGAAATTATCATGTGGTTTTTCTCCTTCCTGTTATTTATGTGATGAATCACATTGATTTGCAAATATTGTACCATCCTTGCCCCCCCAGAATAAATCCCACTTTATCATGGTGTATGATTGTTTTTATATATTGCTGGATCCAGTTTGCTTATATTTTGTTGAGAATTTTAGCATCTAAATTCATCAGGGATATAGGCCTATAATTTTTTTTCTTTGTGTTGTCTTTGCCTTGTTTTGGAATCAGAATTATGCTCGCCTCATAAAAGGAGCTTGTAAGTCTTCCTTCCTCTTGAATTTTTTGAAATAGCTTTAGAAGAATAAGAGTTAGTTCTTCTTTGAATATTTGGTAGAATTCACTTGTGAAGCCATCAGGCCCAGGACTTTTTTTGTTGGGAGTTTTTTGATAAATGTTTTGATGTAATTTGTTATAATCGGTCTGTTTAGATTTTTTGATTCTTCCAGATTGATTTTTGAAAAATTATATCTTTCAAGGAATTTGTCCATTTCATTTAGGTGTCTAATATTTTGGCATACAGTTCTTATTAGTATATTCTTACAATACTTTGCATTTTTGTTGTGTCAGTTATTTTTCCACTCTCATTTCTAATTTTATTTATTTAAGTCCTCTCTCTTTTTTCTTGGTGAATCTAGTTAAAGATTCATCGATTGTGGAGGCTTCTCTCCCTTTTGCATGCAGTCATCTATGTTTAATTTGCACAATATGCTTCAGGGGATGAATGAGGAGAAAGTCAGGTGGTTGACAAGCACTGAGACAGCCTGGAGTGGAATTGGAAGATTGTCACAAGAGAAGAAAGGACATCAGTATTGAGTGGGACTAAGGCCATCTTTATGGGAAGAGAATTAGGGTCAGGATCCCTATCCCAGGCCACTGCCAGTGCCCAGTGGACTCATTCTCTTAACAAAGTGACAATCTAAAGGTGAGTAACCAGTTGAGCCCCAAGGTATTGTGTCAGGACAGGCAGGGACCACAGGAAGATCAGTTTGCCAGCCTCTGGCCCCATGCAGGTAAATCTCCTGGCGCTGACTACTCAATCCCCCCTTACTTTCCTTCCCAAGTCTGTGTGATTTGTGTTCATCCCTAGTTTATAGTCAATGTGTTTCTTGTGTGTCTGCAAAATATCCATTTAGTCTTTTAACCTTAAAATGGATATTTTGTTTGTTATAGTATCAACTTCTAAAACCTAGCTTTTCTAGTTTTTAAGTTTTGTTTACAACTCATTTTTTATAAGTGTAGCAGCAGATTTTAGTAATCACTATTAAGAGGTCTTTGATACTTGGACCAATTTACAAATATTTTAATTGCTAATAATGAAAACAGGATGCAAATGCTCTTTATTTAGAAGAGTGTGAGAATTTGGTTGCTACAGGCGTGGGCACAGTCTTGGGGTGGGAGAGGGTCAGATGGTGGAGAATGCTGGGGGAGGGGTGCCATAGCCAGGACTTGGAAGAAATTACTGGACCTTGCAGGAGGTCAGGCTCTGTTTTTCAGCCAGCAGCAACAGCACCCTCAATGTCTGGAACCAGCCATTCGTTAGAGATTCTACATGTGCAGATCTGAATCACATGTAAATCTATAAACAATTGAAGTGATTGAAACAACTATGGATTGATAAGGAGTCTTTAGTTAACAGACCAAGAAATAATAGCTGATGAAAGAGAGAATTAATATTATTGAGCACATTTTGCTCCTTAGGCCTTCTAAAGCTGTGAGGTCACCATTATTCTTTCCATTTTTATGAATGTAGAAACTGCACCTCAAAACCACCAGCTAGTAAGCAGTGGAGACTGGATTCATTCTGTAAATTTATTAAATACTAAAAACGTCTTGTCAACAACTATTTATAAACATCTTTCAAAAGTGTTGCAATTATCTAATCCAAATGGGATTATATCATGACTTTTTACCTTATCATCTTGTGACCTTTATCATCTCTCAGCCCCCACTCTACATAGACTTTTTCCAAAAATGCCACGTCAGGCTCATTATCTGAGCCTCCCCGGAGCAAAACCAGGCAGGTCTCTTTTTGAGAATATGTTATCAGGGAAACTATGAGAATGCCTGACCTGTGGTGGCTCAGTGAATAAAGGGACAACCTGGAATGCTGAGATCACTGGTTCAAAATCCTGGACTTGCTCGGTCAAGGCACATAGGAGAAGCAACTACTCTAGTTAATGCTTCTTGCTCCTCCCCCCCCCCCTGTAAAGTCAGTAGTCGTGGCCACAATCACAGCTGCCTGGCCAGTGCAGGTTTACATTAGATTCAGACAGTCGGTAATGAAACAACGGAGCCAAGAACTGGTGAGCCATCAGCTTTAATTCTAGCTTGCAGCCAGCAGGCAAGCAGAAACACACACTGGGCTCCAAAACCCACACATTCAGTGCTCACAAAGCTACTGACTTATCCGAGTTTCCTAGAATCAAAGGTTTCTAGCTCACCGGACTTATTCATCTCTGTTCCCCATCTCCTTCTCCAGCACAAACTCTGTACAAACTGGCTTCTCCCTCAGCACTCTGCCATCTTGGCTGTTTCTCCTGGCCTCCACGTGGCCTTAATCTGCTCTCCTCTCTAATACCTCAGGAACCAAGAGCGAGCAAGCTACTGGTCTGTCCCACTTTATACTGTAGAAATCCAAACCCTTAATCCGATCTACAAACAAGAAAGTCTCTGATACAAAGTCACCCATCTGAGGCATAATGGGATTCCACAGGAGAGCGCACGACCCCACATCATCCAATCAGTCAAGGGTGTGGGGAAAAGCTTACTCTTAAAACTAAGCCTTAGGCTATAATGACCTGGCCTGCTTACATTACAGCCTTTCCCCCACACCCATCCCAAACAAAAGGGCAAATAATATCACCTGGGTGATGGGCTTACATGTGGGCAGCACCATCTTTAACAAAGTGAGCATATTATATTTTATCTGCCCAATATCCCCCCCATTCTTAATAAATAAAATCTTTAAAAAAATACGTAAGTTTACAAAAACTATAAGAAGTTGCTGGTTCTGCTATTACTATTGTTATTGCAGTTGCTGAAGTGGAAGCAGAGATTTGCACACTTGGAGGAGGCTTCCAGTGGGTCAGCTGGGACCCTGGCAGCTCCTCTGTAGAAATGCTAATGGAATCCTACTGAACCAGGAGGGAAGGGCAGTTGCGTTCAGCAGGTCCTGGAGACCTTGGGTTCATGAACAAATGCACTTGTCCATTTTTATCTATGCAGGCCGCGTTCCATAGCTACAAATGAAATAAAACTAAGAATGAATAACAACATATTAAAATAAGACATTTCAATTTGGAAAATTGAAAGTACTTTCCTTATTGGTAATGGTGCAATTAGTAAATGAAAAAAATTGGAAGCAACCTAAATAGAAGATGTATTGATAGAATACTATGCAGTCATTAAAATAATATTGTAGAATCCGTCTTCCGCCTATATTGCTGACTCCTGAGTTGAAAATTAAGATTTTAGAAGTTGGTGTTCTCCTGAAAGAACTAACTTCTGAAATTCTAAAACACCAATTAGTGAGGTTATGATGTGATACCACTAAGGTACTTTGGAAATTCCTAAATGGTGACTCTGTTGCTAGCTAGGGAATCTCTAGGCCTACCATCCATCACCAGGGCCTACTTTGTTTTCTGAAGTCAAGTGCTGGACTCAAGGATGATGTGCAGGTGTTCAGTGAAATTTTTTTTTTATTACTTATTTATTTACTTATTGTATTTTTCCTAAGTTAGAAGCGGGGAGGCAGTCAGACAGACTCCTACATGCGCCTGGCTGGGATCCACCCAGCATTCTCACCAGGGGGCGATGCTCTGCCCATCTGTGACGTTGCTTCTATGCAGCTGGAGCCATTCTAGCACCTGAGGCAGAGGCCATGGAGCCATCCTCAGCACCTGGGCCAACTTTGCTACCATGGAACCCTGGCTGTGGGAGGGGAAGAGAAAGATAGAGAGGAATGGGGATGGGGAAGAATGGAGAAGGAAATGGACACTTCTCCTATGTGCCCTGGCCAGGGATCGAATCCGGGATCTCCACACTCCAGGCCAACACTCTACCACTGAGCCAACTGGCCAGGACCTTATTTTTATTTTTAATTTATTGTGTTGACATGGTTTCAAGTGTCCCACTCAATCTCACCCTCTATGCCCTACATCGTGCCCCCATGCCCAATGAAAAGTCTGTTTTCATTCCCATTTTACCACTTTTGTCCCCCTCTCCCTACCTCCAGCCTCCCCTTTCCCTCTGATAATTACTACCCTGTTGTCTGTACCTATGTGTTATGTATATATAATTTGGCTAACCTCTTCACCTTCTTTGACCTCATCCTCTCTTCCCCCTTCCCTCTGACAGTTGTCCATCTGTTCGCAGTAATCCTGATTCTGTTTCTGTTTTGTCCTCAGTTTATTGTGTTCATTAGATTCCAATTATAAGTGAGATCATTTGATATCTGTCTTTCTCTGACTGGCTTATTTCATTTAGCATAGTAATGTCCAGGTCCATCCATGTCGTTGAAAAATGTAAAATTTCCTCCTTTTAAACTGCTGCTTAGTATTGCATTGTGTAAATGTAACACAGATTTTTTTTGTATGTGTGACGGAGACAGAGAGACAGAAAGAGGGACAGAGAGACAAGAAGGGAGAGGGATGAGAAGCATCAATTCTTTATTGTGGCACCTTAGTTGTTCATTGATTGCTTTTTCATATGTACCTTAATGGGGGGTAGGGAGGTGGGTTACAGCAGATGGAGTAACTTCTTGCTTAAGCCAGTGACCTTGGGCTTAAGCTGGTGACCTTTGCTCAAACCAGATGAGCCCTTGCTCAAGCTGGCAACCTTGGAGTCTTGAATCTGCGTTCTCTGCTTCCCAGTCTGATGCTCTACTCACTGTGCCACCACCTGGTCAGGTGTTTTGCCCATTTTTAAATTAGATTGTTTACCTTCCTGGTGTTGAGTTTTAGAAGGTCTTTATAAATTTTGATTATTAACCTCTTATCAGATGCATCAGCAAATACGTTTTCCCATTGAGTGGGTTGTCTGTTTATTTGTTAATGGTGTCTTTTGCTGTGCAAAAGCTTTTTAGTTTGATATAGTCCCATTTGTTTATTTCACTTGCCAGCGGAGATATATTGGCGAAATGTTGCTACGAGAGATGTCTGAGAGTCTATCGCCTATGTTTTCTTCCAATTTCTATGGTTTTGTGACTTACATTTAATTCTTTTATCCATTTTGAGTTTGCTTCTGTGAATGGTATAAGTTAGTAGTCTAGTTTCTCTTTCTCTTTTTCTTTTTGCACATACTTGTCCAATTTTTCCAACAGCATTTATTAAAAAGACTGACTTTACTCCTGTTGGTCAAATAAGTTTGTAAATATGATATATAAGTTTGCTCGCTTATAGTTTGCATTGGGTGGGGGCACAGGCTGTAAGCAGGCAGGGTCATTATAGCATTATAGTCTAAGGCTTAGTTTTAAGACTAAGCCTTTCTCACCCTTTGAGGAATCCCATTATGCCTCAGATAAGTGACTTTGTATCAGAGACTTCTTTGTATATTGGATTAAAGTTTTGATTTCTACACTATAAAATGGGGCAGACCTGGAGCTTGCTTTCTCTCAGTTCCTGAGATTAGCATTAGGGAGAAAAAGGAAAGGCCATGTGGAGGGGAGGAGAAGCAGCCAAGATGGCGGAGTGCTGCCACAAATTATACAGTTTCAGTAATTACAAAGGTACATTTCACCAGTCTCTGTGCACTTTGCCAAAAGTGCAAAATGTTCTCAGCCTTCTTCTAGCCATGGGAAAAGCTTCCTGGGGCAGGGGAGTGCTTCCAGGAAATCCAGTCCCACCCCCATGAGGGTATTTCACATTGTCCAAAATTTGTAAGTCCATCCAACAAAGGAGCCAGTGCCCATTCCGGTCATAGTCCAGGAATCAGCCCACACACATGGGGCCTCAGCCACACCCCTCACTCCTGCCATCCTGGCAGGTTTTACACTGTTCCAAAGAGGAGCATGTGGCAGTGGCAGTCAGCATTTTCATCTCTGCTCTGGAGAGCATGATGGTATCCACCTTTATGTCCCAAAATTGCAGACCTACCAGGGGTGTAGTAAGTACTCCTTGCTGCTGAACTCTCACCTTCTGTAGACTGTGGCTGTTGTTGGGCAGATAAAATATAATATGCTCACTTTGTTAAAGATGGCACTGCCCACATGGAAGTTTGTTGATATTAATGTGTAATGGGGAACTCAATTCTCGTCATCCTCCAAAGAGGAACTGAAAATGCCAGCTCCTGTTGCCAGCTTGAGCTCCCAGCTGCTGCCACCTTCTGCTCTGTGAACTCCAGCCCTGGCCTCAGCCCTGGCCTCCTGCCACTGCTGGCTCTCCACAAAATTCAGGGCATGCTGTAACTCATGAATCTGTGATTCCTTCTCCAGTGACTGCTCCATTTCCAAGCAAATCTCATGAACCTGGTTGGCCTCCTTCTCCTGTGCTTGCTACAGCTCCAGGGTCAGTATCTCTTTCTCTCGCATTTGCTCCAGCTCCTTCCACTGCTTGGTTTGCCAATCCCAGGCAGCATCTTCCGCACAGCTCTTGGTTTCCTCAAGCATGGCTGTAAAAGTCAGCCAGCCTATGGTCCCCAAAAGGACAGCCATGGGGAATCATAATAGCAGCCAGTCCTCTACTTCACTGCTCAAAGGTGAAGCAAAAAATGGCTGAGTATGGCCTCCATACTGATCTGTATCGAAGCATGCCACAGTCTATACCAAATGTAAAGCCAATAGCCATGGCCACCATCACAGCCACCTGGCCCATGCAGGTTTGCATTTGTTTTGGACAGACAGTAATGAAAAACGGAGCCAAGAACTGGTGGGCCATCATCTTTATCCCAGCTTGCACCCAGAGGACAAGAAATACACACAGTGGGAAAACGTTTCTCTTCCCATTCAGGGCTCCCAAAGCCACTGACTTATCTGAGTTTCCTAGAATCAAAGGTATCTACCTCACCAGTCTCATTCACCTCTGTTCCCCATCTCCTTCTCTCTGCACAAACTGGCTTCTCCTTCAGCACTCTGCCATCTTGGCTGCTTCTCGTCTCCTCCATGTGGCCTTTCTCTGCTCTCCTCTTTAATGCTAATCTCAGGAACCGAGAGAGAGAGCTAGCTCTCGATCTGCCTCATTTTATAGTGTAGAAATCAAAACCTTTAATCCAATATACAAACAAGGAAGTCTCTGATACAAAGTCACTTATCTGAGGCATAATGGGATTCCTCATAAGAGTGCACCACCCCACCATGCAGCAGTCAAGGGTGTGGGGAAAAGCTTATTCTTAAAATTGAGCCTTAGGCTATAAGGATCCTGCCTGCTTACAGTCTGTTCCCACATCCAATGCAAACTATAAGCGAGCAAACATATATACCATATTTACAAACTTATTTGACCAACAGATATAGTGCTCATAAGGGTAATTGATTTTTCTCTGTTGTTGTCTGTAGCTGTCCACTGGATGTGTTGGTTCTGGGCCTCTTAAGAAGAATCTTGGAGCAGACCAGTGCAAGATACTACCTGTGACTGGCCCTCAGCAATGTTTTTGGAGCTATAAGCAAGCCAGAGTTTTTGGCTGAGTCTGCTGGGCTTAAGTCCACATGGAAGGACCAAGCAGCACACTTAGGCTGGCTTTTACTAGCCCTTGGCCTGGGTGCAAGTCAACAAAAAAAGGGCCCAGCCTCCTGCTGCCTCTGTCTGCTGACTGCTTGTTGGGCTCAGCCACTGAAAAAAACCTTTGGTAGTATCAGTAGCCTGGGGCAATTCAGGGATTAAAAAACGTGGTGGGTGTGGCTCCCATCCCATGGCCCCAGGTGTCAGTCTATCCTGAACTTCTCAAAGATTTCAGTAGGATGTGGTCAATAGGAGTCTTGTGGGTATGACTTCTGAAACCCAGAGATTTGATCTGACCACAGTGCAGTTTCTACTGAATCTCCTGAGAGGCAGAAGCACCAGTTATATTCTCAGGAGAGTGTGGGGAAAATCTCTGTCATCAACACCAGAAAACTGAGTCACTTCAGCCTCCTGCTTCCTGGCCAAGGCTGCTTACTTCTCAGCAGGGCCCAATCTCTATAGCAGTGGTTCTTAACCTGGGTTCTATCGAACCCTAAGGGTTCAATGAGTTGGTCTCAGGGGTTCGGAGAAGCCTCTGCTGTGGAGGCCAGAATAAAGTAATACCGTAATTTGTTGTGAGTTCATGCACTTTGTTGGTTTTGTTCTTTGAGCAAGGTGATGTTCATGCACGGCTCATTTTGTGCACCAGTAAAAAAACATATACCTATGTCTTGAATTTGGAAAAAAAAATCATATTTTATTTATCACTAAAGAAGGGTTCGGTGAATGCGCATATGAAACTAACTGGTGGGTTCGGTACCTCAAAAAAGGTTAAGAACCACTGCTCTATGGGTTGGGGCCGGAGAAATTCCTGAGGGTGGGGTAACTGCTTTCTTTCAGGTTGATGCCACAATGAGGGGATTGCTCCACCCACTAAAGATGGTGACTGCATTATTGTAGAATGATTCAGCACAGGGGTTCCCGTGGCTGTCCCTTACCGTGTGTTTCCCAAGCCACCAACTTTACATTCTCCTCATGTGACTCCAGCCCTCTTAGCCCTCCCTCCACTGGAGCCCAGGTAAGTGGCTGTGAATGAGATTTTTTTTTGTGTTGGCCCTTTAAGATGGTGTCTGCATCTTTGAGAACTCCCTTGCTTTTCTAATAGACAGAAACCTCACCTCTTTTCACAGCCAAATGCGATGTGGGCATCTTTTCTCAGCTCTGGTGCTCTAGGCTGGGGTAGCCAGCCTAGTGCTTGGGACCCATACCTCTCAGGTCAAATCTCCCCACAGCTGAGAGTTCTTTGGCACTGTCAGCTGCTGTGTCTGGAAGCTGGTGCAGCTCTTTTCATGTCTCTGCCCTTCTTACTAGTCTTGATTAGGCTTCTTCTGTGACTCCTTGGTTATGGACTCCTTTCATTTAGTCCTAGGTTGGTGTAAAGTCAGTAGCCGCGGCCACAATCACAGCTGCTTGGCCAATGCAGGTTTGCATTTGATTCAGACAAACGGTAATGAAACAATGGAGCCAAAAATTGGTGGGCCATTACATTTAATCCTAGCTTGCACCTGGCAGGCGAGGAACACACACAGTGGGAAAACACTTCCCTTTCCATTCAGGGCTCCCAAAGTCACTGACACATCTGAGTTTCCTAGTGTTGGTCAAATAAGTTTGTGAATATGATATATATGTTAGCTCGCTTATAGTTTGTATTGGGTGTGGGAGATGGGCTGTAAGCAGAGCGTGTTGTTGTAGCCCAAGGCTTAGTTTTAAGACTAAGCCTTTCCCACCCTTTTTGATGTAGGGTGGTGCACTCTCATTAGGAATCCCATTATGCCTCAGATGAGTGACTTTGTATCAGAGACTTTCTTGTTTGTAGATTAGATTAAGGTTTTGGATTTCTATACTATAAAGTGGGGCGGACTGGAAGCTTGCTCTCTCGGTTCCTGCTATCACCATTGCCTCCCTGATCCCTTGCCCTCCATGGGAAAAGCAGGTTTTCTGATTTTCCCTTGTCTTCTCTTGTGGCTTGCCTGTCTTGGTGAGTGTAAAGCCAGTAGTCGGGGCCACTATCACAGCCGCCTGGCCCACACAGGTTCACATTAGATTCGAACAGATGGCAATGAAACACCGGAGCCAAAAACTGGTGAGCCATCAGCTTTAATTCTAGCTTGCACCCGGCGGGCAAGCAAAAACACACACTGGGCTTCAAAACCCACACATTCAGTGCTCACAAAGCTACTGACTTATCCGAGTTTCCTAGAATCAAAGGTTTCTAGCTCACCAGACTTATTCACCTCTGTTTCCCATCTCCTCCTGCACAAACTCTTAACAAACTGGCTTCTTTCTCAGCACTCTGCCATCTTGGCTACTTCTCCTCCACGTGGCCTTAATCTGCTCTACTCTCTAATACTAACCTCAGGAACTCAGGAACCAAGAGAGAGAGAGAGAGATCAAGCTACTGCTCTCTCCCACTTTATAGCATAGACTCAAAACCTTTAATCCAATTATACAAACAAGGAAGTCTCTGATACAAAGTCACCCATCTGAGGCATAATGGGATTCCTCCCTACATCACCACCCTACATCATCCAATCAGTCAAGGGTGTGGGGAAGAGCTTACTTTTAAACTAAGCCTTAGGCTATAACAACCCGGCCTGCCCAAAGCCTGTTCCAGAACACACATTAATATCAACGAACTTCCATGTGGGCAGTGCCATCTTTAACAAAGTGAGCATAATATATTTTATCTGCCCAACAATCCACCCTTATGCTCACTTTACTACCCACAATCTACACCACTGGCATCCCCGTACAAGGAAATTAGGCACATTACACAAATTACAACATGACAAATCATACAATTTCAAAAATTACAAAGGTACACACATTTCACCAGTCTCTAAGCACTTTGCCAAAAGTGCAAAATGTCCTCGTCCTTCTCTCTTGCCATTTGAAAGGCTTCCCAGGGCAGGGGGGCAGCCTCCATCAAAGCCACCCCTCACCCCCATCAGGGTATTTCACATTGTCCAAAATCCGTAAGTCCATTCAACAAAGGAGCCTGTGCCTATCCGGTCATAGTCCAGGAAATCAGTCCACACACATAGGGCTTTAGCCTCCCCCCTCATTCCTGCCATCATGGCAAGTCTCACACTGTCCTAAAGAAAAGCATGTGGCAATGGCAGTCAGCATTTCCACCTCTGCTCTGGGGAGCATGATGGCATCCACCTCTATGTCCCAAAATCGCAGACCTACCAGCGTTGTAGCTACTCCTTTTTGCCGGGCTCTCACCTTCTGGGGACTGCGGATTGCAACTCCAGCTTGATTCTCCTCATCCTCCAAAGAGGAACTGAAAACACCAGCTCCTGCTGCTGGACTTGATCTCTGGGCCACCGCTACCTTCTGCTCAGCAGGCCTTTCAGCTCCAACCCCGGCCTCAACCCTGGCCTCGGCCTCATGCCTCTGTTGGCTCTCCACAACATCCAGGGCAATCTCCAACTCACGAACCTGTGATTCCTTCTCCAGCGTCTGCTCCATTTCCAGGTGAATCTCGCAAACCTGGTCAGCCTCCTCCTCCAGCGCTTCCTTCAGCTCCAGGGTCAGCATCTGTTTCTCCCACGTTTCCTCCAGCTCCTTCCGCTGCTGGGCCTGCAGGTCCTGGGCAGCCTCTTCCATAGAGCTCTCGGTTTCCTCACGCATGGCTGTAAAAGTCAGCCAGCCTACAGTCTATGGGAAACCAAAACAGCAACCAGTCCTCTACTCCACCACTCAAAGGTGGTGGTGGCTCCATGCCGAACTGTATCAAATCCTGCCAAAGACTATGCCAAATGTAAAGCCAGTAGTCGAGGCCACTATCACAGCCGCCCGACCCACGCAGGTTCACATTGGATTCGAACAGATGGCAATGAAACACAGGAGCCACGAACTGGTGAGCCATCAGCTTTAATTCTAGCTTGCACCCGGCAGGCAAGCAAAAACAAACACTCTGGGCTCCAAAACCCACACATTCAGTGCTAACAAAGCTACTGACTTATCCGAGTTTCCTAGCATCAAAGCTTTCCAGCTCACCAGACTTATTCACCTCTGTTTCCCATCTCCTCCTGCACAAACTCTTAACAAACTGGCTTCTTCCTCAGCATTCTTGCATCTTGGCTACTTCTCCTCCACATGGCCTTAATATGCTCTCCTCTCTAATACTAATCTCAGAAACCCAGGAACCAAGAGAGAGAGAGATCAAGCTACTGCTCTCTCCCACTTTATAGCATAGACTCAAAACCTTTAATCCAATTATACAAACAAGGAAGTCTCTGATACAAAGTCACCCATCTGAGGCATAATGGGATTCCTCCCTACATCACCACCCTACATCATCCAATCAGTCAAGGGTGTGGGGAAGAGCTTACTCTTAAACTAAGCCTTAGGCTATAACAACCCGACCTGCCCACAGCCTGTTCCAGAACACACATTAATATCAACGAACTTCCATGTGGGCAGTGCCATCTTTAACAAAGTGAGCATAATATATTTTATCTGCCCAACGGTGAGACACCAATAAACAGAATGGACTACCATCCTCCGACTTCGCCATCTGCCCGAATCCAATGGGAACCTGCATTTGAATGGCCATGATGGTGGCTCCTGTCCCTACACCTAGAATCAAAGGTTTCTACCTCACCAGCCTTATTCAACTCTGTTCCCCATCTCCTTCTCTCTGCACAAAGTCTGCACAAACTGGCTTCTCCTTCAGCACTCTGCCATCTTGGCCGCTTCTCCTCTGCTATGCTAATTTCAGGAACCAAGAGAGTGCATGCCCCTGGTCTGCCTCATTTTATAGTGTAGAAATCAAAACCTTTAAGCCAATATACAAATAAGGAAGTCTCTGTGTAAAGCCAGTAGCTACCATTGTGGCCATTCACATGCAGGTTCGCATTAGATTTGGACAGATGGTAATGAAACAACGGAGCTAAGAACTGGTGGACCATCATCTTTAATTCTAGCTTACACCTGGCGGGCAAGTAAAAACACACATTGGGCTCCAAAACCCACTCATTTAGTGCTCACAAAGCTACTGACTTATCCGAGTTTCCTAGAATCAAAGGTTTCTAGCTCATCAGACTTATTTACCTCTATTTCCCATCTCCTCTCTGCACAAACTCTGCACAAACTGGCTTCTTGCTCAGCACTCCACCATCTTGGCTGCTTCTCCTCTCCTACATGTGGCCTTAATTTGCTCTCCTCTCTAATGCTAACCTCAGGAACTGAGAGAGAGCAAGCTCCTGGTCTGCCCTACTTTATAGCGTAGAAACCCAAACCTTTAATCCAATCTACAAACCATGAAGTCTCTGATACAAAGTCACTTATCCGAGGCATAATGAGATTCCTCATGAGAGTGCACCACCTTACATCAAAAAATGTGGGAAAGGCTTAGTCTTAAAATTAAACCTTAGGCTATAATGACTTTGGTGGCTTACAGCCTGTTTCCCACACCCACTGCAAACTATAAGCGAGCAAACATATATATCATATTTATAAACTTATTTGACTGATGGTTTTTCAGGATGATTGTTTTTAAATTTAGTTATAACACAGTTTGGTCCTGCGAGGCAGCAGTTGGAAAAATATGCCTACTCTGTAGCCATCTTGGTATCTCCAGGGAGATTTCTATAGTTGGTTCTGAATCCCTTTGTGGTTGCTAAAGGAGTGAGAGGAGGTTTCTTTTTTCCTAAAACTACTTAAGGTTTTAGGTGAGAGCAGCGCATCCTTACTAGTGATAATTGATCTATAGTCTCTTCTGCATCCCAAAAGTAAATTTCTTTATCAGATTAAAAAGTTAATGTCTAGCATTACTTCTTGAGTGCTCAAAATTCAGGAGAGGTGTATAGACAGTTGTCGATCAAATAACCAAAGTCATTATAGCCTAAGGCTTAGTTTTAAGACTAATCCTTTCCCGCCCTTTTAATACTAAGATCTTTTCAAAACTAAGCTTTCCCCCACACCCTCGACTGTTGCATGATGTAGGGTGGTGCACTCTTATGAGGAATTCCATTTATGTCTCAGATAAGTGGCTTTGTATCAGAGACTTCTTATTTGTATATTGGCTTAAAGGTTTTAATTTTCTATACTATAAAATGAGACAGATCAGGGGCTTTCTCACTTGGTTCCTGAAATTAACATTGCATAGGAGAGGCAGTCAAGATGGCAGAGTGCTGAAGAAGAAGCCAGTTTGTGTAGAGTTTGTGCAGAAAGGAGATGGGGAACAGAGCTGAATAAGGCTGGTGAGCTAGAAACCTTTGATTCTAGGAATACTCAGATGAGTCAGTGGCTTTGAGAGCCCTGAATGGAAAGGGAAGTGTTTTCCCACTGTGTGTGTTTCTCGCCCACCGGGTGTGAGCTAGGATTAAATGTAATGGCCCACCATTCTTGGCTCCGTTGTTTCATTACCATCTGTTCGAACCAAATGTGAACCTGCATGGGCCAGGCGGCTGTGATGGTGGCTGCGGCTACTGGCTTTACAACAGTGAAACAAGGAACTGACTGCATGCAACTGTGGTGGAAGGTGGGAACCTCATCTATTCTGTTACCACAACTTCTTACACCAATAAGGAAGGAGATAGTGGAAAACACAGAGAATATTAATTGGGCAATGCCCTATGGAGAAGCTGAAAATCTTATAGGTACAGTACCTGTACTTTCTGAATTAAATATGGATGTCACAAGTATGAGAGTGAAGCTGGACTTTCTTAGATTATTTGGGGCATATGGTTTCCCATATAATCTTAATAGGAAATTGGAATGTGCCCCAAGGAGAAGAAAGCCTGGTAGTTGTGCTTGGGAAATCTTGAGGAAGTTTAAAAGAAAACTAATGGTTTGAGAAATCTCAGAAAACTTCCATTTAAAGAGATGTGTTTAAAATTATTTTTTCAATTAAAAATATTTATTGTAGAAAGTTTGGAATATATAAAATGTATACCAAAAATAACCTCTCTGTAATCCCACTACTCTGAAGTAACATCCTGGTATTTTGTTATATTTTTCTTCTAGTCTTTTGAAATTGAATATATAATTTTTAAAAATTATAGTAAAATACACATGACATAGAATTAATAATTTTAACCATTTTTAAGTGTACAGTTCAGTGGCATTAAGTACATTCACATTGTTGTGCAGATATGATTGCCATCTATCTCCATAACTCTTTCATCTTTTAAAACTGAAACTCTGTACCCATTGAAAGCTTGCTCCTCATTCTTCCCTCTCCCCAGCCCCTGGCAGTCAGCATTCTACTTACTGTCTCTATAATTTTAATTGAACATATCATTTTTATTTAAATTTGAAGTTTTACTTTATATAGTTATGTGCCATAATTAAAAAAATTATATTAAATCCCTCATGTCATTAAATAGTTTTGCCAGTGTCATTTTATCATATAGTCTACTATATGGATGTGTATCATTTTTCATTCTTTTTTCTTTTAAAATTGTCCATATTTTATGTATACTTTGTTATGTATACTTACACATAAAGTTTGTGAATAAGGGAAATTCTGTAAAGGGTTTTATGAGACTCCATAAAATTAAAAGGTGTTAAAACCTTTTTGACAAAACAAGATAAATTCTGTCACATGGCTTCTTATTTTTCTATTTTGGTAGAGAAGCTATACTTGTTAGAATAGAAACAAAAAAATATACTTAACTAATCTATAACTTAGTTAATTTTCTGAGAATATCCTAACATGATAAATGTGTGCACTATTGTTCTATATTTTTCCTAGTATGATTGTTTACGTAGCAAAATAGCAGATTATAAAACACAAAGGAATTTATAAATATGAATAATACTATATGTCCCAGGAGAGTTATAAGATTTTTGGCCTTATTTCTATCATTTCTTGTTTGGACCATATTTAGACTAAATGCAGAAAAACATGGGTGGTGGTTGCCTTTAACCTAAAACACTGAGGCCTGACCTGTGGTGGCGCAGTGGATAGAGTGCCAACCTAGAATACTGAGGTCGCTGATTCAAAACTTTGGGCTTGCCTGGTCAAAGCACATACGGAAGTTGATGTTTCCTGCTTCTCCCCCCTTCTCTCTCTCTCTCTCTCCTCTCTAAAACAAATAAATAAAATCTTTAAAACACCAAGATGAAAACTTTCACTTGTGACATGAGAACAGGAACACGGGAAATTTTCCTTTGGAGGCTCTGGCAACAAAGTGGAAGTCTGATTTTGGCCCTGCCACATTCCTGCAACCCCTGGCTCATTTGTTAAGGTGCAACTTACATTCTGCTGGCATCAGGATCTCTGTATGGCAGGTACCAGACCAGATGGTACTTGGGCCTGAGTGGTGGCAGTGCAGTGGATAGAAGGTTGACCTGGGATGCTGAGAAGTCCCAGGCTTGAAACTACGAGGTCACCATCTTGAGCACAGGCTCATACAACCTGAGCCTGGGATTGCTGGCTTGAGCATGGTCTCTATCTTAAGCCCAAAGGTCACTGGTTTGAAGCCCAAGGTTTCTGGATTAAGCAAAGGGGTCACTGGCTCAGCTGGAGCCCTCTGGTCAAGGAACATATGATAAGCAATCAATGAATAACTAAAGTGCCACAACTACAAGTTGATGCTTTTCATATTTCTTTCTCTCTCCCACTAAAAAACAAACAAACAAAAAGACAGTACTTGAGACCTGCCCTTCTTTGGTTTGGAGCATCTCTCCAGGGGCAGAAAGCCAAGCTTACATCTGTGGCAAAGGTGTGGAATAGAATTTCTAAATACTAAAAACCTAGTTCCTCATTACCCAGCAAGCCCTTCCTTAGGACCATGAACTATGAAAGGAAAGAGTGTCTGTCTTTTAGACCTTAGGCTAATACACCCAGGCTTAATCAGCTATGTTCTAAGCATATTAAAGCAAGCCAGGGCTAATGATGTCTTTCCTCCCCAGTGTCAACCAATGGCTGTTCATGCCAATTCAGCAGCAACAGTATTCCCCAACTTGGGGTGTGATGAAGAAAGAAACTATTCCGTGGAAAATAGCTCAGTTGTGATACAGCATGGCTGTGAGGCCTCCCTGAGGCCAGGCCCTTCTTGGGCTAGACAGCTCCACTCTGCTCTATGCCCCTCTGTTTCCATTGTGCTGGTCTACTCTGCCCTGCTCCAGGGAGACATCTTTGGTGTGTCAGTGCAACTAAGGAAATGCAGTCTTCCATCTTGCGTGGAAAAGGAAAGTGTGCTCTCTGAGCCAGAGGGAAGCTGGCTTATATAGACAGAAGTCCCTGCCTCTGATTGGTCAGTCCTCATTTACCTGAGGACTCTAAATACATTCAGTTGATTGGTCCAAAATGCACTTTCTTGATTGGTCATATGGAGTTCTGATTGGCTGGTTAAGAGGTTGATGAGGATATAGCTGTGCAGCTCCAATTGGATGGGGAAAGCTTCAGTCCTGTTGGTTGAAATAGGATTCCAGAAACTCCTTCATAAGGACTGGCTCGGATGGCAGGAACATTGTGCAGGCAGGCAGTTCAGTGCAGATGCAGATAGTTTAGTGCAGGCTTCTCCTGAAGTGCAGTTTGTGTGAAAAGACCCTGTGTAGAAAAGCATGCTAGACTTTGGCCCTGCTTTTAAAAACTTGAACCCAGTTAGCCACAAGATCACCACACTAGTAATGATAGATTTCAGTTACATCAGTGGTTCTTAACCTTTTTTGAGGTACAGAACCCACCAGTTTCATATGCGCATTCACCGAACCCTTCTTTAGTGATAAATAAAATATGATTTTTTTCCCCCAAATTCAAGACATAGGTATATGTTTTTTTACTGGTGCACAAAATGAACCATGCATGAACATCAACTTGCTCAAAGAACAAAACCAACAAAGTGCATGAACTCACAACAAATTACAGTATTACTTTATTCTGGCCTCCGCAGCAGAGGCTTCTCCGAACCCCTGAGACCAACTCATCGAAACCCTAGGGTTCGATAGAACCCAGGTTAAGAACCACTGAGTTAGATCAATCCTCCAAAATGGAGACCTCAGAGTTTAGTACAATTGAGGCCTCTCTTCATGTGTCAATGCCACAGAATTGCTAATGTGGCAGGGGCACTGCCCCAATCCAGAGAGATTTGCTTTCCTGGAAAGCTGGTTTTCATTTCAGTGTGTGTTCTTCTGGGCCAACTCCAGCTACCACTTCCCTGGGTTTCCAGCTAACTGACAAAAATGGCTGTGCCCACCAAACCAGCTTCTACTTTCTCTTTACTCCCTCATGGCCCCTGGCTGGCCAGAATGTCTGTTTCACGCAAAGGGTCAATTGTGATGAGTTCCTGCTACTCTCCCTATCCTAAACAGGGAGGAGGGCTCCTCTAGTAATGGTCTCTGGAGACAAGCAAACCTCTTGAATGTTCCACCTTTCCCATCTCTTCACTGCAGGTTACAGAGCCCAAGCCTTCACACTGGGGCTTGCTGGAGGCACAGACTCTCCCTTGGTGTTGAGTTCTACTTACTCCCTTCCACCCCACTTTTACTGTCTCATCCCCCAAGCATTTCCTATAACTGAGCATCTGCAAGTTCCTGTAAAATAATATATTAGTAGAAGTCTAACCTCTGACACTTTTCTCTGGTGCCGTCCAGGCTTCAGGAGAACGTCTGCAAATGTGCTTTCCCAAGCCCCTTTCCTTCAGCTGGAGAGTGTTGGTCTGGGCTCCAGATAATGATCCCTAAATCATACATGAGGCTTTGGAGTGACTTGAACATGAATGGATCATGTTCTGCTCTAGAAACTGACTTTAACTGACCAAGGAAGCCAAACTCCAAAGGCTCAATCTGGGGAAGTCCCTATCCTTTTTGTCTCCTCTCAGTTCCTGCCTTCCCTCATTGTGTGTAAGGAGTAAATAAGCAATCACGAAATGTCCATGGGATGAAAAGATCTGCACAAATTAGGTTTAAAAATGATTTCCCTTTCAGGTTGCGGTCTGCATAAAAAAAGTAAACAGAACAACAGCAAATAGAAGGACAAAGCAAGTGATTAAACTTGAAAGCAAGTTTGCTTCCCCAAAACTGTGATGTAGCTATGTTTGGATATTTTCCTCTTACAGAAAAGGAAAAAAATACTAATAATGAAAAGGAAATGACCAGATTTGCTGAAACGTTTGGTCTAAAGGACTACTCCATATAAAGTCAGATGTAAAGTTGCCTCTGACTTCCTGAGTATATTATGCCTTCGAATACACTGATACTGGTTTACTGTAGGTTTTACTTTCACTTGCTTTTTTTTTTTTTGGTATACGTTAAACCATCTCATCCTGTGTGCTAGAGCTAGCTGGTTTTAATCGGATATCTTTAAAAGTTATATTAATTCAAAGGGTGTGGGGCAATAATTGGCTAAATAATGCAGCTTTCAGTATAAATTTTTGCCCAGAAACCTTTGTATTAAAAGATTCTCATTCAAAATATCTAATATGTCCATAATGAATCATTGTTTTCTATTTTTGTAAGCATTTCCTGTTTAATTCTCACGAACTCTGTGATGTAGGTGTGACTATTGTTTTCTTGATTCTTGTACTGGGATAAGCTTAAGCTCAGCAAAATAAAGTTCTTTTTCTTCTTCCTCTCCACCTTACCTTCTTGTCCCAAGTTTGTTATAAAAAGCAGGAATAGAATTAATGTTGGCTGCTTTCCAGCTTAATGTTCCATACCTTGGGTGAAGCCGGATCTTGGAGCACTTTTCACTTACCTGCTCATTTAACTAGTCTAATTCATAGGTAAATATGCTCAAGCCAAGTTAAAATCAAGTGTTTAAATATGCTTATTTTGCCTGACCTGTGATGGCGCAGTGGATAAAGCGTCGACCTGGGAACACTGAGGTCGCCAGTTCAAAACCCTGCACTGGTCTGGTCAAGGCACATATGGGAGTTGATGCTTCCAGCTCCTCCCCCCTTTCTCTCTCTCTCTCTCTCTCTCTCTCTCTCTCTGTGTGTCTCCTCTCTAAAATGAATAAAATAAAAAAAAATTTTTTTAAATATGCTTATTTTCAGAATAATTTTATTTACAGTAATTGCTTTCCTGTTTTTTCATGCAAAGCATTGTGTTCTTAACAGGGCAAAGAAGTCTATTTAAACACTGATATCTGATGACTTAGTCCAAATTTCTTTGTATCTGATAACATCTGGCAGTACCCAAAGTTCTGATCCTAAGGGATTCACACGATGCATAATGTAGCCCTTGTCTGGTTTTCTCTTAACTGGGACTGTCTAATAAGATTTGAGCTTAGAACTTTCCACAGTCCAATAGTAAAATTTTAGATTTAGTAAGAACTTAATAGATCACTATTAGGCAAATAAGTTTGTAAAACCTGTATTTTCTAAGTTCGCTCACTTTTATTGTTAAAAATGTCTGCCCGGATTGTGATCTGTGAAACTGCTAATTACCTTCCTGCTTGGGAAGGGCCATTATTATGCTAATGTGTGCTGGGGGAGGGGTTTTAGTGCCAAAAAGTTTTTTTTTTTTTTTTCAGGGACAGAGAGATAGAGTCAGAGAGAGGGATACATAGGGACAGACAGACAGGAACGGAGAGAGGTGAGAAGCATCAATCATTAGTTTTTCATTGCTGTCGCAACACCTTAGTTGTTACTTGATTGCTTTCTCACATGTGCCTTGACCGCGGGCCTTCAGCAGACTGAGCAACCCCTTGCTGGAGCCAGTGACCTTGGGTCCAAGCTGACGAGCTTTTTGCTCAAGCCAGATAGGCCCGCGCTCAAGCTGGCAAGCTTGGGGTCTTGAACCTGGGTCTTCCGCATCCCAGTCCGACGCTCTATCCACTGCGCCACCGCCTGTTAAGGCAGTGCCAAAAAGTTTTAAGAAGAAGAAAGGAGAGGAAGGAGGCCATATTTTTGCAGAGTGAGAGCAGGGAGGAAGTGTGCTGAGGAGAAGGAAGCCATGTTTTTTACAGAGAAGGCAGCCAAGATGGCAGGGTGCTGAAGGAGAAGCCAGTTTATGCAGAGAGTAAGAAGCCATGTTGGCAGATGGGAACCAGAAAGGCGAGGGGTTTTGTGAGCTCTGCTGAGACTAGTGGGGGCTTTTGATTCTAGGAAAACCCACAAAAGATTCTCCTGGTTGTGGAAACAGAGAATGTGTGAGTGGGTTTTGGAGACCTCTGTGTGTTTGTGTTTACTCGCTGGCTGGTTGTGAGTCTAGAATAAAGGAATGGCCCACCAGTTTTTGACTCTGCCGTTCCTTTACCATCAGTTCAAATCTAATGGAACCTGCATGTGCCTGGTCGTGATGGCGGTGACTACTGGCTGTACACTCATTTAGTTGCATTTCCCACCCAATGCAAAAATCTCTTCCATAGCATACCTGTGTATGACTGTCACTTCTTGTCTCCAACACCACCAGGGACAGGGCCTTCACAATTGCAAAGACAGTTCATTCCACTTTTGAACACCGAATTGCTGGAAAGTTCTTCCTCATACTTTCATGATGAACTGAGATTTTGTCTCACCCACTGGTTCTAATTTGGCATCAAATGACAAATTATATTATGATTCTACAATTCAATTTAAATATAACATCCAATTTTTGTTTTAGATGATGAAAATGTAAGTAATTATCATACTGCTTCCTAAGAAGATGACTTTTTATGGGTAAGCATACTGTTCCTTCTCCTTTTGGGGATTATGTAATTGAGATTTTGCTAGAGATAGAAACCCAACTAAAAACGCTCAAGTAAAGAAAAAATAGTATTGGTGCATGTAACTGAAAAGTCCAGAGCAAGGGTTGGGAACCTATGGCTCACAAACCAGATGTGGCTCTTTTGATGGCTGCATCTGGCTCGCAGACAAATCTTTAATAAAAAAGATAGTAATGTTAAAATATAAAACATTCTCATGTATTACAATCCATTCATTTCCTACCGCTCATGTTCATGGTTGCGGGTGGCTGGAGCAAATCACAGCTGTCCTCTGGGACAACACCAAATTTTATTGAATAATGTGTAATGTACATGGGTCATTGTGAGGTCAGGAAGTAAACTTCCCTCCTTTTAATCAAGTAGTCAGCTAGCTAATTGCAGAAATCCTTTTGGCAAAGAAGATGGCTAAAATAAAAAAAGATGAGTAGTATCGTACTTTTCAGCAGGAATGACAGAAGAATTTGCCTTTGTGGAGGGAGCAGGTTCTGCAGTGTGTCTAATATGCAATGATAAAATTGCATCGATGAAATGATCAAATATAAAGCGGCACTTCAACACACGCCATACTACATTTGCATTGAAATATCCAGCGGGGACAGCAGGAAGAAAGCATATCAAGAGCTACTGTGCAGAGTGCAAGCTAGTCAGCAGCAACTCTGTGTTTGGACCCAATAAGGTGACTGGAATTTGGCTAGCTTTGCTGGTGTTTTAGCAACTGTGAGAAATGAAAAGCCATTCACAGATGGGGAGTATGCCAAAACATTCATGCTTGATGTTGCCAATGAACTTTTGATGACTTTTTGGATAAAGACAAGATAATCAAACAAATAAAAGACATACCTCTATTGGCAAGAACTGTTCACAATTGTACCATCATGATGGCAAACCAAAGTGAGGCAACACAAGTGAAGGACATAAATGCAGCACCATTTTCTCTCACTTTGGATGAGTCAACAGACGTAAGTCATTTATCCCAGTTCAGCGTGATTGCAAGGTATGCTGTCGGTGACACACTACGTGAGGAAAGTCTTGCTGTTTTGCCTATGAAAGAGACAAGAGGGGAGAATTTATTCCAGTCTTTCACTGAGTTTGCTAAAGAAAATATCTACCGATGGATAAACTTATTTCGGTATGTACTGAAGGTGCTCTGTGCATGATGGGAAAAAACAGAGGATTTGTAGCGCTTCTTTGTGAACATGGAAAGAGACCCATCCTAATTTTTCACTGCATCCTACATCAGGAGGTACTTCGTGCTCAGATGTGTGGTGAGCAGCTTGGTGAGGTGATGTCGCTGGTCATTCAGGTGGTCAACTTTAGTGTTGCCCAAGCTTTAAATCATCGCCAGTTTAAAACACTGCTAGATGAAGTTGGAAAAATTATCCTGGTCTGCTTCCGCACAGCAATGTGCATTGGTTGTCAAGAGGGAAGGTGCTCAGCCATTTTGTGGCTTGTCTGAGCAAAATCCAGACTTTTCTTGAAATGAAAAATGTCGAGCATCCTGAGTTAGCTAACACTGAGTGGTTCCTAAGTTCTACTTTCTCGTGGACATGACTGAACATCTGAACCAGCTCAATGTGAAAATGCAAGGCATTGGAAATACAGTTTTATCCCTTCAACAAGCAGTGTTTGCATTTGAAAACAAGCTGGAACTCTTCATCGCCAACATTGAAACAGGTCGTTTACTACACTTCGAAAAACTGGGAGAGTTTAAAGATGCATGCACAGCAAGTGACCCTGCTCAACATCTTGATCTCCAGCAGCTAGCTGGCTTCACATCTAATCTCCTGCAGTCATTCAAAGTACGCTTTGGAGAATTTCGTGATTGCACTCATCTTTTTAAGTTCATCACCCGTGCACACGAGTGTGCAGTGGACAGCGCTGACCTGAGTTACATCCCCGGTGTCTCCGTCAGAGATTTTGAGCTACAAGCTGCTGACCTGAAAGCCTCAAACATGTGGGTAAATAAGTTCAAGTCAGTGAATGAAGATTTAGAAAGACTTGAACGACAGCAAGGAGAGTTGGCGAGCAAACACAAGTGGGGAGAAATGAAAATACTTCAACCCGTGGACCAGCTGATTGTCAAAACTTGGAACATGCTTCCCTTCACATACCACACACTGCAGCGTGTGAGTATTGCTGTACTGACAATGTTTGGCTCTATCTATGCATGTGAGCAGTCTTTCTCACATCTAAAGAATGTTAAGACCAACCTACGATTATGTTTAACAGATGGAAGTCTCAACGCCTGCATGAAGCTTAACCTCACCACGTATCAACCAGACTACAAAGCCATCAGCAAACCATGCAGCACCAGAAGTCACATTAATGGTAAGAAGTACTTTATTCATCATTGGTTAGCAACAGCATAACAATGTTATTAAAAAGAATTCAGAGACTTATTGTACTTTAAAAGTGTTGGTCTTACATAAAATGCAGACATTTACTTGTATTTAGTGTTAAACATATCGTATGACTTTCATGGAATTACATTTTAAAATATGTGGCATTCATGGTACTCTCGGTCAAAAAGGTTCCTGATCCCTGGTCCAGAGGAAGAGGTGGCTTCTGGCCTAGTCAATGCCATCAGGGCGTGGTCTCACTTGCCATCTGAGTCATTCAGAGTTC
Source organism: Rhynchonycteris naso (assembly GCA_037038555.1). Taxonomy (NCBI): domain Eukaryota; kingdom Metazoa; phylum Chordata; class Mammalia; order Chiroptera; family Emballonuridae; genus Rhynchonycteris; species Rhynchonycteris naso. Next base: position 247,952,598 of record CM072998.1, read on the forward strand.
CATCAGGAAGAGAGAAGCCACATGATCATTTGAACATTAGATCAAAATTTAACTTAAAGAGTTGTCAGCTGTAACAGGGGATTAGAGTAATAAGGGACTGGCAATCAAGAAGTAAAATGAGTTCTAAAGAATGCAGGAATAGCAGATGTGGAGCCATGCTCACCTTGGGGAAGAGATAGAGCCACTGAGAAAGCCAGGCACTCTCATACCCACACCCTGAGCTGAGATCCAGACATTGTTGGAGAGGGCATAGCTGTGTTTTACTGTTTGAAAGACAAATCCCTGTCACCACATTTCAGTGGAACTTGCTGAAAACCTGCCCCCTAGAATGCACTGGGAATTCATCCTCTAGGATACTGGGAAAAACTGTTTATGAGAACACTTACCTGAGGGAAGTTCCAGGACAACCTGTTGGCCACTAGGTGCTGCAGGCACGGAGAGAGCCAGATGCTGGAGAAGCCGTTGTTATGCTGTTACAAAATCACACATTGGAGAAGTGGCCAGCATTCCCAGTGAACACCCTGAAACCAGGAAGCAAAACCCTTTTCTTGTGCTATATTTGTCCAGGGCCCTCTACTGATGAAGGGTAACACCATAACAGCTAGTATTGGAAAAATATTTAAGGGCCCACTGCATTTTTGTTCAGCAGACAAAGGGCACATTTGGAGCCAAGAGGCAATCATTTGATAACTGACAGAAACCTTCACATTTCCTTTCTCTCTTAAGGCTTTATAGACTCTTCTTATGGTAACAAGGTGGCTGTCAGCAGCTCTAGAATTTTACCCTCCTCCCTCCCTGCCACCCCCCCTCTTTTTTGGTGACTTCATTGGGAAGAGAATACTTCCCTCCCCTAAAATTTTAATAGATTAAGTTTATCTGACTCTAGTTTGTCATGCTTATGTGGCATGTTCTGAGCCAATCACAGCATACAGGTGGCTCTGTTGCTCTGATTGGCAAGCTCTGAGTTATCCTCTCCCTGGAAGTAGGGGTGAGTCAACCTCAACTCTATAAAATGTGCAGAGAAAATTCTAAGTAAAATAAAGGTGTTCATGCCAGAGGAAGGAGGAGTGGCTTATCAGACAAGTCACTGTATAACATTGGTGGTTGCTAGGAGCAGAAAGTCTGGGACCAGATAGGTTTCAACCAATTACCTCTTTTTCTCACCTATACAGTAATAATAATAACACCTATCTGAGTTAAAAGTGATATGTAAATGCCACACATTTATTCCTTCCCAAACTTGGAAATAATTGAGAAATAGACTCAAGAATCAGTAGGATGGAGAATAACATACAGCTTTAGTACTGAGAAAAGTTGATATTAAATGTTTGGGGACTGACACAGTCTCTAGTAGTGACAAACAGCCCATAGGACTCTGTTTCTCATCTCAGCCTCCCCTGCCATGTGTATTGGCCGTTGTAAAACTTATGGCATAGACATTAAGGAGTAAAGCAAAGCTTGTGTTCTTTGTAGGTAGACAAATCTCAATAAGGAGAGAAGCGAGCTGATTCAGACAAGCAGTTTCCTTTTTTTAAACTCCCAACAAACTATCTTCCTCATCCGGGGAAGAATAAATGAGGGTGAGGCAAGAACACAGGAATGCAATTCTCGCAGAGCTCCAATCACATTTCCTAGCTTTTTGCTCTCTTAACCAGTTGGATTTACTCATTAAGACTATGGTCACCCAAAGTGTTAGCTGCCCTCTTAGAGGAGGAGATATCCTACCCCTGGAAGTAGGGATTATTTCCTGGGTAAAATTTGAATTATTTGTCAATATTTAAAGAGTGGGTAATATTTCGTGAAAACCTAAATTTCCAAGTTATTTTCAGGAAAAAAATCAAGCAACTTGGCACCTTTATTTTCTTTTTTTTTTTTAATTTTTATTTTTATTCATTTTAGAGAGGAGACACAGAGTGAGAGAGAGAGAGAGAGAGTGAAAGAGAGAGAAAGGGGGGAGGAGCTGGAAGCTCAACTCCCATAGGTGCCTTGACCAGACCAGTGCAGGGTTTTGAACTGGCGACCTCAGTGTTCCCAGGTCGGCGCTTTATCCACTGCGCCACCACAGGTCAGGCGGCACCCTTATTTTCACATGGAAATAATAAGTCGAAGCTGAGTAGTGGCTGCAACTTCAGATAGTGCATTTTGCCTCTTATTTGCTGTGGTCCCTACTACCTTCAGTCATTATAACTGGTAACCTCAGTCATTTATCTACCTGCCTGGCCAATGTAGGCATTTAAGTTTGTAAACCCCTGTGCTAGATCCCTATGATTATTGCCTTTCCTACCATTCTGGGTGGCCGACTTCAACAAGGTGAACACCAATATGTACACTTTTAGGTGAGGCTGGTCAACACTTACCAAGTAGAGCATAGAATCGCTCACAGACAAAGACTGATTTATTTCTATGACTCTTTTATTCTTATTATTTATTTATTTATTTATTTATTTATTTTCTAAAGTGAAAAGGTGGGAGGCAGAGAGACAGACTTCGAATGTGCCTGACCGAAATCCACCCAGCATGCCCACTAGGGGGTGATGCTCTGCCCATCTGGGGCATTGTTCTGTTGCAACCAGAGCCATTCTAGTGCCTGAGGCAGAAGCCATCGAGCCATCCTCAGTGCCTGGCCAACTTTTGCTCCAAAGAGTTGGCTGCAGGAAGGGAAGAGAGAGAGAAAAAGGAGAGGGGAAAGGGTGGAGAAGCAGATGGGTATTTCTCCTGTGTGCCCTGGCCAGGAATCGAACCTGCGTTCGATTGGACTTCCAAACACCAGGCCAACGCTCTACCACTGAGCCAGCAGTCCAGGGCCTCTACAACTCTTAAAAGAATAAAATGACAATGGGCATATTACCTTTGCATTTAAGCAATGCTATAGTGGTCCATTATAATCACCATACAGAAAAGAATTTAGAATGTTCACATTCACATTCATACTCACATTCGTGAACATCATCTGATCACAATAAAATACATAATAAAAATGCTATGATCTTCAGAGTACTTATACAAAAAGGTGAGAAAAGCTGCTAACAACTGTTGGGAGATAATTTCCTATGCACCTTTTGTATCTCTGTATGGCTTGAAATGATACTGATTTCCTTTCATTCTGGATTATCTTTTCTTAGCCTCATCTAAGGATGTTTATATAGTGAACAGCCTTGAAGACAGAGACAGTATCTCCCTGCAGAGCAAAGGGCAGGCATGCTTATAGTCCAGTATAATAACGTCTGCTCTGGAACAAAGGCATTATTGCTGCCAATTATGAATAATTGATTTATGCTTCCTAAGCTTAAGCTTCACCTCCTGTAACTCATCCCATTGTATGTGCAGTTGTCATTGGGCCCCCTTCACACTATCCTGACAGCTGTGTTTGTTATTTGATTTCAGTCCCCTTGTGGCAAAGTTAAATGGGAATGTCTGGGCACCTGAGCCTAGGACAGGATTATATTGGCTAGTCAGCATTTATAATGTCCCAGCTGGAAAAGATAACCAGGGCCAGTCAGAATTTTCCTCTGAGAGAGTAAAATTATTAGTTTTGAGAGAGGAAAGGAAAGCATGCCTAGAATAAGGAAAGAGAAACTGGGGTCACAAACAGTAAGAGCAATTCAAATTTTGAGCGGAACAAGTGCACTCTGAAGAGTAATGATATAGAAGCAGACAGACAGCAAGAAAAAGAGAGGAAACATAGCTTTGGTTTTCAGTGGCTTCTTAGTTTCTGTTCACAAAGATTTATTATAAATACTCTTTTTCTAAGGACTCGAGTCTTTGTTTTAATTGATCAAAAGAACCTAATCAAAAGAGCTGGTCATGCCCATAAATAGATGTCCAGCTGAGAGACATATACTATTGCTCTATCACAAAATGTTCCTCCTCTAAAAAGTGACCATGAGTTTAGGGCAACCATCTTAATCATCCACAGGAACCAGGAAGTTGCCTTTAAAAATATGTTATTTTAAAACAACAAATTTTATAGTGTATAAACTATACTTTGGTCCTGGCCAGTTGGCTGAGCGGATAGAGCATTGGCACAGTGTACGGACGTCCGGGTTTGATCCCAGTCAGGGCATACATGAGAAGCAACCATCTGCTTCTTTTCCCCTCACACTCCCTTCTCTCTCTCTTCTCCTTTCACAGCCACTGGCTTGATTGGTTCGAGTATCAGCCCCAGGCACTGAGAATAGCTCAGTTGATTCGAGCATTGGCCCCAGACAGGGGGTGCTGGGTGGACCCCAGTTGGGTGCTTATAGGAGTCTATCTCTCTTCCTCTCTTAAAAAAAATATACCTCAATAAAGTTGCTATTGAAAATGTCTTTTAAAAGTTAGTTTAAATATAGATTAGTGTATTTTCTCAAGGTATCAGGGAAGTGGTTAAGGACTAATGTGTGGGATAGACAGAGCCTGCCTTTGGGAGCAAGAGGAACTTGGGAGGATATAACCCAATGCCCTGAGGTCATTAGAATTTGTGGTCTAGGAGCTTGGATAATATCAAAAATAGATGGTGAGCCTAACTAGGCGGTGGCGCAGTGGATAGAGTGTCAGACTGGGATGCAGAAGACCTAGGTTTGAGACCCCGAGGTCGCCAGCTTGAGCATGGGCCCATCTGGCTTGAGCAAAAGCTCACCAGCTTGGACCCAAGGTCGCTGGCTCCAGCAAGGGGTTGCTCGGTCTGCTGAAGGCCCACGGTCAAGGCACATGTGAGAAAGCAATCAATGAACAACTATGGTGTTGCAATGGCAATGAAAAACTAATGATTGATGCTTCTCATCTCTCTCTGTACCTGTCTGTTCCTATCTATCCCTCTATCTGACTCTCTCTCTCTCTCTTTGTCCCTGTAAAAAAAAAAAAAAAAAGATGGTGGATACCTAGGCGGTAGGGGGTGGGTATCAGGATGCCCCTTGATTGTAGGTAGTATTAAATATTCTGGAAGGCAGTTGTCTGAGTAGGTTGTGTTGGCAAGCTCTCCAACACAAATGATCTTAAAAACATCTGCTGGCATTTTACATTCATTAAGATGGTTATTGTAAAACAAATAAATGTTGGTGTGAGTATGAAGAAATTGGAAACCTTGTACATTGCTGGTGGGAATGTAAAATGGCGCAGCTACTGTAGAGAAACCACTATACTGTGTTCTGTAGAGGAGGAAATGCCTGACAGGGAATGAAGTGAGATGAACCCAGAAAGGGCATTAAATGACACCAGAGAACATCACCCAGTTGTATCAAGAAGGTAAAGAATCCAGAAGAATCGAATGGAACACTTATGAGCTCTCCTCTCTTTGTCTCTAAGCTTATGCATAAATATTATATTTATATATGTATTTGGAGTCTGTAAAATGGAATAGCATAAATGAACATGCCATCTAGACTCAAGGGCATAGAGGAGGACTGAGGAGAGGCAGTGCTCTGTGAACCTTGTGGAGAAAACCTTTGTCTGAGCCAGGAGAGCTGCTACTGATGCCCTGGGGGTCTAGTAAATGAGACATTCTTCATTACAGATCCTCTAGGATAGTGTTTCTAATAACCTGTTTTGTGAGATTCTGGGCAGTCTATGTAAGAAAGGACTTGCTCCTTTAAAAAGGCTGATCTAAGTGACTATCTGCCTGCTCCACTCTTTGCTGATAATGATACAAACTCCAACTGATGAAGTGAAAGTGCTTTATCCAAGATTACACAAGTAGGTCTATTTCTGCCTCTTTTTATGAAATCTTTTGCTACATTTTCAAACAATTTAAAGTTGTGTATTAATATGTCCTCACAGAAATTATTTTCTTCTCTGTATTCTTTGAATTACCTTTATTCAATTCTTTGGATGGTGGTAAAATACATTATTAATTCAGGAAGAGGATCCTAATGACCCATTATATGTTGCCCATGGAGCTGTGGCAATTACTCTAATAATAGTGCCCTTAGATTCCAAGATGGCGACAGAGGAGGTAGACATTCCAACTACCACATCTCAGGACCAAATTGGATTGCAATTTCATTTAAGAACAATCACCTTGTAAAACCAACTTTGGACTGAATAAAGAGTAGTCTATAACCAAAGATCACAGAAGAAGCCACACCGAGACTGGTAGGAAGGGTGGAGACGTGAAAAGGGCTGCCTTGCTCTCAGAAGTGAACAGCAGCAGAGGGACTGTGAGGAGGTTTGCCTTGAGAGGTGAGGGTCTGAAGCCCCAGGCCCAGAGCCCCATCCTAGAGCCCCAGAGCCTAGGAGAGGCACCCATACAACATTTGGCATTAAAAAGAGCTGATGTTTCTGTCTATGAGAAAGAGACAAAGCTCTTGGAGATACAGGCTCCATCTTAAAGGGCCAGCACAGAAAATCTCTTTCACAGCCATTTACCTGGGGCTCTGGTGGGGGGAGAGCTGAGAGGACTAGAGTTGCATGAGGAGGGTGTGAAGTCAGTGGCCCAGGGAGAGACTGTGGGGGACAGCTGAAGAAACCCCTATGCTGAGTCATTATTCAATGCTGCAGTTGTCATCTTTCTTGGGTGGAGCAGTCCCCTCCATGTGACATCAGTCCAGGGGAAAGCAACGGTCCCACACTCAGGAATTTCTCTTGCCCACTACATGGAGACTGGGCTATTCTGAGAAGACAGGAAGCAGAGGGCATGCCAGAGACTCAGTTTTCTGGTGTTGAGGCCAGAGCTTTCCCCTTGTAAGGCTGGTGGCTGTGGCCATGCAGGTTCATATTGGATTTGGGAAGATGGTAGAGAAACTATGGAGCTGGAGGATGGTAGGCCATTCTGTTTATTAGAGTCTTGCACTGGCGGATGAGCAAGCAGGCAAGGCAAACTGTTTCTCTCTCTCTCTCTCTCCCTCTCTCTCAGGACTCACAAGAAAAAAGAGGCTGGGGGAGAAACCTTCTCTGGAAAACAATAGCAAACAATGCCCCCTCCCAATGGCAGCAGGCAATCCACAATCTACAGTCTGCCTCCTTGAGGGCAAGCACCGGCAGGCAGCCTTACATAGATTGTACACACGAGGTGCTGTCCCATGCTCATGCACCAATCAGGCAAAGTGTAAGTTAGCAAGCCTAACACAGTTGTCACACACTTGTTTGCCTAATATTCCACCTGTTTAGCATTGCTAGCTTCACAATTTATACAACAGGTGTCTTCTATGATTGTCCCTGTGTAAGGAGTAAGGTACATAATATAAACAAAGACTACAGAAAAAGCATAAGTTATACAGTAATCACAATAATTACAAGATGCCTTCACAATGTCTCTTTGAGTACTCTGCCCAGGGAGTTAACTGTAGGCCTGCCTCTAACCCTCTACCCCATGATAGGTGGGAGGGCCTCTATAGTTTAGCACCATGTCCATTGAAGCTGTAAAGTGTCCTTGATACAGCTCTGCAACTGGGTGAGAGCAGCTTGCTGGTGCAGAAGGACCTCCACTGGAGGTGGGCCCTTCCTATCAGGGTCACTCATACTGTCCACAGGTGGCATGTCCATCCAGCAAGGGAGTCAGTGCCCCCACTGGTAGTAGTCCCAGAGTCTATTACACTGCTCATTGATCAGTCCATGATAGACAGCCCAGCTGTCTGTGCGAATCACCAAAGTAAAGGTTCATTACAGGAAACCAGGCATACAACTCTTCATTAACGGACCTCAGTGCCTTTCCATAAGTGCTCTGTCCATTGCCACAAGCCCTATCCAAACACTTCAGCAAGCTTACAGGACCTGGTTGGGTCAAACACATTCAACACCTGTGCCACCTTGATAGTTCTCTTATCTGTTGCTACTGTCGGTGCAAAAAAAGCACCTATTATCTTCTAATGCCACCACTTGCTGTATGTTAGAAGGTGATCAATGGATTATCAATTTTACATGAGGCCTCAGGCCTTTCTGCCCACCCCTGTTGGGCAGGTCCCTTGGTCTTCTCCTTATTCAAACAGGAACAATGGGTCTTGGGGAGGATCCTCCTCTCCCACAACTGTCTCCAACAAGTGATCCTGCAACTGTGCCACCATGCATGAACCATTTTATTGGTAGCTTCTGGGGCCTTTTGTCTTTGGGGCTGAAGCCTCTATTCCAGTTTGAGCTGCTGCCAAAATTCCAAAGGAATTTTATTAGACTTTCCATCTAATTTCTCCCTATAGGCCCCAGCTGCAATCAAATCTACCCACATCTGTGTTTGGGTAACCTTTTCAAACCCAATCCCTTGTTAGTCAGGGGCGAGGGGCAGCATGGGCAGCAGCCCGTACAGCCTTATGGTCCTGTGCCGTCTCCAGCTCTCCCAAATCTGCTACCATCTGTGTAACTGCATTGATGGACTGTCCCACACAGGGGCCCAAGAGAGCCACTAGTGACACAAAAAGGGCTGATGGGGCACTGCAAGGAATAAGATCCTGCATCTTTGTTGTAAACACTTCCTCATCTGGCCCATGGGACCTCGGGTTGAAAGCAGCATTCTTCATACCTAGTTCCCAAAGGGCCTTTACTAGCTCACTATAGCATTGTTACTTACTCACTGCTCCTGGCAAGTCTCCAGCATTCTGCCAGACTGTACAAATGGTGGCCAATCACCTACTCTAATAGGGTGTGGTTTCCTGGGTTGTCATGGCAGTTTGAAAAATGCTGCCTTAAGGAGGAGTGCTTGGTAACGGCACCCAATTTCTCCATCTCTGTTTCAGAGAGCAAGATGCCACCCACTCCTATATCCCTCAACTGCAGCAACCAAGTTACCAGGAGCTCAGTGGGTTTCTGCTTGAATTATGTCTCAGACACTATCAGCTCTGCCTGGGTGTGGGGCCAGACCACAAAGTGCTCCACTACTTGTGGAAGGGGCTGTGGCTGCCCCTGAGGGACTCTTTGCTGCTGGGATTTTACCTTCTGGGTGACTACTGGGTGGGCTCTGAGTCTGCAAACTGAGCCTGAGCCTCCTCCTCCTTGGAGGAGTTGGAAACATCTGCTCCTGCTGGCTCAGAGTCACTCTGCCAGCATAGATGCTCCTTCTTCAGTGACCACTTTGGCTCCAGTGGCTGCTGGCTATCGGCATGAAGCAGAGACTTGAGCTCTTGAACCCGCAGTTGTGTCTCCCACACTGCCAACTGTCGGTGCCAGTGTTCTGCTTCCAGGACAAACTGGAGCTCACGAACATATAACTCCTTCTCTAGAGATTGTTCCAGTTCCAGGTGTCATTGGTGTTCAGCCTTCATCTTACACTGTAGCTTTTGAGAGCAATTGGGCTCCTTCTCCAGTTCAAGCCATAATTGGTTCTCAGCCTGTAGCCTGACTTGCAGTTCTTAGACCTGCAGCCCTTTCTCCAGTAACTTTTCCAGCTCATGTCATTGTTGCTACTTGGTCTGCAGCTCAACCTGGAGCTTTCCACCCCTGGCAACTTCTTGCACAGAACTCCTAGTTTCCTCTTGCAGGGTTGCAATAAACAACCAGACAATGGCCCCAAAAGGAGAGGAATGGGGAACCATACACTGGAGAGCAGCAAGCACTCCTCTCTCCTACCTTTCAAGGGTATTGGCAGCTCCACATCAATCTGATCTGAACCCTGTTTGCTGTGCTAGATGTAAGGTGGTGGTTGTAGCCATGCAGGTCCACATTGGATTCAGGCAGATGGCGAAGGAACTGTGGAGCTGGAGGATGGTGGACCATTCTGTTTATTAGAGTCTCATAATGGTGAATGAGCAAGAAAGCAGGACTAACTGCTTCTCTTTCTCTCTCAGGACTTACAAGCAAAAAGAGGCTGGGAGAAAACCCCTTTTCTGGCAAACAATAGCAAACAAGGGCACCTCTCAATGGCAGCAGGCCATCCACAATTTACAATCTGCTGCCTCGAGGGCAAGCACCTGCAGTCTTATATAGACAGGGCATACAAAGTATTGCCCTGTGCTCATGCACCAATCAGGCAAAGTGCAAGCAAGCAAGCCTAACACACTTGTTTGCCCAACACCTCCCACCCCCTATGCTCCTGAGTCTATGTCCTGTGCTTTCACCTCACAGGAGACTCAGTAGAAACTGTCCGGACTGTGGGCAGACCACAACTCTGGGTCTCAGAGGCTACACCCACTGGACTCCTGGGAGCCACACCCTACTGAGGTCTGTGAAAAAAGTCTGGACAGACTGACACATGGGGCTGAGGAGTGGAGCCACACCCACCACTCTTTTTAATTCCTGAATTGCCCCAGGTTCTAGACTCTACCATAAGTTTTATTTCAGTGGCCAAGCCCAACAAGCAGCCAACAGAGGCTGCAAGCAGCAGGGTATCAGGGAACCTTGGCCTTTTGCTGGTCTTCCCCCAGGTCCAGTGTGGGTAAAAGCCAACCTAAGAATGTAACTAGGTATTTGCATGTGCAACTGGGCCCAGTGGAGGCAGCCATAAACTCTACATTGCTTTTAGATCAAAGAAGATTGCCAAGGGCCAGTCAGAGGAAATGTCCCCCACTGGTATGCTCTGGGTTTCCTACAGTGAGGCCCAGGGTTGGCACATCCAGAGGCCAGCTGCTGATAGCATCAGTTCAGGACCAAACTATCTTTGTTGGTGGTATATCCTAAGGGAGGGCTCACTGGACACTAGGCCCAGTTGAGGTCAATTCTACTTTCTGTGGACAGCACTGGCACAACAGTTTGCACACATTGCACATGGTGGAGCTTTACAGTTAGTGGGCCGGGTGCTGAATATCCTGCCCTGCTGGGCTAAGTTCCTCTGGGAGAAGGGAGAGAGGCTTGGAGCACAGACATTCAAAGTGTAGGACCCTATGAGCTTATTGTTGGGTCTTGTCAAGGGTCTTAGCCCCTTTCTGGGGAGGCACAGTCAGCCCCAGGAGAGAACTCTCTCAGTCTAACTCCCTTGAGACCCGAGGTTCACCAGTTGCAAGAACTTCTGCAGAGGGGACTGTTGCTGCCACCCAATCTGAACTTGCTACTCAACATACTGAGGAGAAACAGAATTAGACTATCTAGCAGTGTCTGAGGGATTAGGCTCTCGAACAGGGGCCACTTTCCCCATACTGAGCTCTTGACCAAGAGACCTCTGAAGTAAGGGGTTCCACTAACATTGTATTCCGAACCACAGCTTCTCTAACCCACCAAACTTGCAACCTGTAGAAGGGTTGGTGGGGTGAGGCCAATCTGAGCCCACACTACAGTCTTTTTACAGAAGACTCTGTGGGAAAACCACACAGCTGCAAGAGGAGGAGTAGCTGAAAAGTGGAGGCAAATCGTACAGAGCTTGGGACTTTTATGGAGCTTCTGTCATCTTTAAGCAGGAGGGAACTGATTTGTATACACAATTTTCCCCCTCCCACACTACCCAGGCACAGAAAATGCAGACACAAACAGCAAACAGAGCAACCCAAAAAGACCCAGAAACAACACAATCAGGAGTGGGTGGCAGACAGCATCAATGCTGGACCCAGATAGCTACACAAGCAGCACAGTCAAAGGAGGAGTCCTGCAGGCACCAGACACTGTGGAGAACAAATATATTCAACAGGAAAGACACTGCACAGTGTTTAATTTATATGATCAAAGTTGACCCTTAAGGCCAGACAGCCTGAAGGAATAACTGCACCCACAAAAGGACCAACTGCTTTCAATATTCACATACAAGAGGAGGGTAAATTCCACCCTCAAGAAATAGTCCTAGAGCAAGAGGTCCTTACCACTGAGCCCATCTTCCTCATAAAGACACAAATTTCTAAGTCAAAGCAGAGCTACCTAATACACAGACAAAATGGGCAGATAAAGAAATATGACTCAAATGAATCAACTAGAGAAATCCCCCCCAAAGAACTAAATAAAATGAAAGTACTTGTGGACAAGGCCCACCGAGGGTGAGGACAACAGAGCCGCAGAGACCCGAATCTGGTGACCAGGTTCAGTGATGCAGATCCATTTTATTGAGGAAGTAAGCTAGCTTATATACACAGGTTCAGCCCATAGTGGGAGAGCTCCCTCCGGGGTGTGCTTTGGAGGGTTTAACCTGCTGGAGTGTTCTCACAGCATAGCATCACCCACAGTTGCCAGGTAAATGCTCTGCGTTCTACCAACAAGTAACCAAACTACCAGCTACAGAGTTTAAAATAATAATAATTAATAGGATGTTCAACAATCTTAGAGCAACAACGGATGGTCACAGTGAGAACTTAAACAAAGAGATAGCAAGTATCATAAAGGACATTGAAATAAGAAGAATGAACCAGTCAGAAATTACTAATACAATATTATAAATGAAGACTGCACTAGAAGGAATCAACCGAGGCTGGATAAAACAGAGGATTGAATCAGTGATTTAGAGGACAAGATAAATATAAGCACAGAAGAAGAGCAGCAAAAAGGAAAGAGACACGAAAAGACTGAGGAAATGCTGAGATCTCTGCAACAACATGAAGAGAAACAACATCCACATTATAGGGGTTCCTGAAGGACAAGAGAATGAACAAAAGAGAGAGAATTTGTTTGAAGTAATTATAGCTGAAAATTTCCCTAAATTTATGACAGAAAATGTCACGCATGTTCAAGAAGCACAGAGAATCTCATTAAAGAGGAATGCAAGGAGTCCTACACAAAGACACATCATAATTAAAATGCCAAAGTTGATGAAGGAGAACAAGAAATAGAGAACCTGCTTGAAGAAATCATAGCTGAAAACTTCCCTAAATTGATGAAGGAAAAAGTAATACAAGTTCAAGAAGCACAGAGAGTCCCATTAAAGAGGAACACAAAGAGGCATACACCAAGACACATCCTAATTAAAGTGCCAAAGTTAAGAGACAAAGAAAAAATACTAAAAGCTGCAAGAGAAAAGTAGTTAATTACCTACAGATGAGTCCCTATAAGGATGACATCCGACTTCTCAAAAGAAACACTTGAGGCCAGATGGGACTGGGAGGAAATATTAAAAGTGATGCAAAACAAGAACCTACAACAAGACTTCTTTATCCAGCAAGGCTATCGTTAAAAATTGAAGGAGAAATAAAAAGCTCCCAAGACACACACAAAAGGGCCTGCTGTAAAAAGATCAAAGGAAAAAAAATCGAGAAAAGAGGATTGTAGATTTAAAGAATAAAATGGCAATGAACAACAACATATCAATGATAACCTTAAATGTAAATGGATTAAATGCCCCAATCAAAAGACACAGGGTAGCTGCATGGATAAGAAAACAGGACCCATACATATGCTGTCTACAAGAGACACACCTTAAAACAAAAGATACACATAGACTGAAAGTAAAGGTATGAAAAAATAGTATTTCACGTATATGAAAAAAATATCTGGGGTAGCAATACTTATATCTAACAAAATAGACTTTAAAACAAAGGCTATAGTAAGGGATAAAGAAGGTCACTACATAATGATAAAGGGAGGAATCTAACAGGAGGATATAACCATTGTAAATATTTATCCACCTAATATAGGAGCACCTAAATATATAAAGCAGATACCGATGGACATAAATGGTCAGATCAACAGCAATTCTATAATAGTACAAGATTTTAATATCCCACTGACATCAAAGGATAAATCCTCCAGACAGAAAATTAACAAAGAAACAGTGGTCTTAAATGACACACTAGATCAGCTGGATTTAATTGATCTCTTCAGAACAGTTCACCCCAAACCAGCAGAATATACATTCCTTTAAAGTGCTCATGGTACATTTTCTAAGACAGACTACATGTTACAACACAAAACAAGTCTCAGCAAATTTAAGAAGACTGAAATAGAAACAAGCATCTTCTCTGATCACAGTGACATAAAACTAGAAATCAACTACAATAAGAAAAACTGAAAACCATTCAAATACTTGGAGGCTAAATAGCATGCTATTAAATAATGAATGGGTTACCGATGAGATCAAGGAAGAAATGAAAAGTTTCCTCAAAACAAATGAAAATTGGCATACAACAACCCCATATCTATGGGACACAGCAAAAGCAGTCCTGAAAGGAAAGTTCATAGCATTACAGGCCTACCTTAAGAAGCAAGAGAAAGCTCATATAAACAACCTAACTGCACCTAAAAGAATTAGAAAAAGAACAAGAAATAAAGCCTGAGAAAGCAGAAGGAAGGACATAATAATGACCAGAGTGAAAATAAATGACATAGAGGCTACAAAAATTACAAAAGATCAATGAAACTAAGAGCTGGTTCTTTGAAAAGGTAAATAAGATTGATGAACCTTTAATGAGACTCATCAAGAAAAAAGAGAGAAAGGACCCAAATAAATAAAATTAGAAATGAAAGTGGAGAAATAACAACTGACAGCAGAGAAATACAAAAGACTATAAGAAAATAATATGAATTGCAGCCAAAAAAATAAAATACCTAGGAGTAAATTTAACCAAGGAGGTTAAGGACTTGTACTCGGAAAATTATAAAACATTGATAAAAGAAATCAAGGAAGATACAAACAAGTGGAAGCATATACCGTGCTCATGGCTGGGAAGAATAAACATCATTAAAATGTCTATATTACCCAAAGCAATTTATAAATTCAATGCAATACCAATTAAAATACCAATGACATACTTCAAAGATATAGAAAACATTCCAAAAATTTATATGGAACCAAAAAAGAACACGAATAGCCTCAGCAATCTTAAAAAGAAAAAATAAAGCAGGAAGTATCACTCTTCCGGATATCAAGGTTTACTACAAGGCCATTATACTCAAGACAGCCTGGTACTGGCATAAGAACAGGCACATAGATCAATGGAACAGAACAGAGAACCCAGAAATAAACCCACACCTTTATGGACAACTGATATTTGACAAAAGAGTAAAGAACATACAATAGAGTAAAGACAGCCTCTTTAACAAATGGTGCTGGGAAAATTGGACATCTACCTGCAAAAAAATGAAACTAGACCATCAACTTACATCATGCACAAAATCAAATTCAAAATGGATAAAAGACTTAAACATAAGCCGTGAAACTATAAGCATCTTAGAAGAAAACATAGGTAGCAAGTTTTCCGACATCTGTAGCAGCAATATATTTGCCGATTTATCTCCACGGGCAACTGAAATAAAAGGCAAGATAAACAAATGGGACTATATCAAACTAAAAAGTTTTTGCACAGCTAAAGACAATAAGAACAGAATAAAAAGACAAACCACACAATGGGAGAACATATTCGACAGCACGTCTGATAAGGGGTTAATAACCAAAATTTATAAAGAACTTATAAAACTCAACACCAGTAAGACAAACAATCCAATCAAAAAATGGGCAAAAGAAAGGAATAAAAATTTCTCCAAAGTAGACATACAGATGGCCAAAAGACATATGAAAAAATGCTCAACATCACTAATCATTAGAGAAATGCAAATTAAAACCACAATGAGATATCAGCTCACACCAGTCAGAATGGCACTCATCAGCAAAACAACACAGAATAAGTGCTGGCTAGGATGTGGAGAAAAGGGAACCCTTCTGCACTGCTGGTGGGAATGCAGACTGGTGCAGCCACTGTGGAAAACAGTATGGAGATTCCTCAAAAAATTAAAAGTCGAACTGCCTATTGACCCAGCTATCCCACTTTTAGGAATATACCCTAAGAACACCATAACACTGTTCGAAAAGAAGAAATGTGCCCCCATGTTCATGGCAGCATTGTTCACAATAGCGAAGATCTGGAAACAGTGCAAGTGTCTGTCAGTGGACGAGTGGATTAAAAAGCTTTGGTACATATATACTATGGAATACTACTCAGCCATAAGAAATGATGACATCGGATCATTTACAACAAAATGGATTTACCTTGATAACATTATACGGAGTGAAATAAGTAAATCAGAAAAAAAAAACTGAGAACAGCATGATTTCATACATAGGTGGGACATAAAGGTGAGACTATGAGACATGGACAAGAGTGTGGTGGTTACGGGGTGGGGGGAGGGAGGGGAGGGTGGGGTATGGAGAAGGGGAGGCGAATTTTACCAAGCATTCAAAGAAAACCAGATAGAAGGTGACAGAGGACAATTTGACTTTTGGTGACGGGTATGCAACACAATTGAATGATAAGATAATCTGGAGATGTTTTCATTGTACATATGTACCCTGATTTATTGGTGTCACACCATTAAAGTTAATAATAATAAAAAAAGAAAATAATATGAAGATCTATATGCCAAAATATTGGACAATGTAGGTGAAATGGATACATTCTTAGAAACATATAATCTTCCAAAGCTGCTTCTGGAAAAATCAGAAAACCTAAACAGATTGATTACAACAAACGAAATTGAAACAGTTATTAAAAAACTAACAGCAAACAAAAATCCTGGAGTGGATGGCTCCACAGGCGAATTTTACTAATTCAAAGAAAACTAGCACCTGTCTTTCTCAAGTTAGTCCAAAAATTCAAGAGAAGGGAAGGCTTCCACGCTCATTATTTGGTAAGCATTATCCTTATTTCAAAACTAGGTAATGACATTACAAGAAAAGAGGATCCTATAGGACAACATTCCTGATGAGCATAGATGCTAAAATTCTCAACAAACTTTTAGCAAACTGGACCCAGCAATACATTGAAAGATCATACATTATGATCAAGTAGGATTGATTCCAGGAGGCAAGGCTAGTACAATAATTTTAAATCAATAAATGTAATTCATCACATTAAGAAAATGCAGGATAACAATCACATCGTTGCATCAATAGACTCAGAAAAAGCATTTGATAAAATTCAGCACCTATTTATGATAAAAACACTCAGCAAAGTGGGAATGCAGGGATCATACCTCAACATGATAAAGGCCATTTATGACAAACCCACAGCCAACATCCTACTCAATGGGCAAAAATTAAAAGCAATTCCATTAAAATCAGGAACAAGACAAAGGTGTCCCCTTTCACCACTCTTATTCAACATAGTTCTGGAAGTCCTAGTCACAGCAATCAGATAAGAAGAAGAAATAAGAGGCATCCAAATTGGAAAAGAAGACGTAAAACTGTCATTATTTGCCGATGACGTGATACTGTACCTAGAAAACCCTAAAATCTCAGTCAAAAAATTACTTGACCTAATAAATGAATTTGGCAAGGTGGCAGGATATATAATTAATATTTAGAAATCAGTGGCATTTTTCTATGCTAGCAATAAACTGTCAAAAAAGAGAAATTAAGGAAACAATACCTTTCACTGTTGCAACAAAAGAAATAAAGTACTTAGGAATAAATTTAACCAATGAAGTAAAAGACTTGTATTTGGAAAATTAAAAGATATTGAAGAAAGACATCAAGGAAGATACAAACAAGTGGAAGCATATACTGTTTCATGGATAGGAAGAATTAACATTGTTAAAATGTCTATACTGTCCAAAGCAATCTATAGAGTTAATGCAATTCTTATTAAAATACCAATGGCATACTTCACAGGTCTAGAACCTATTTTGCAAAAATTTATATGGAACCAAAAAATAATCCAAATAGCCTCAGCAATCTTGATAATGAAGAACAAACTGGGAGGTATCACATTTCTTGGTATCAAATTATACTGAAAGGCCATTTCAATCAGAACAGCTTGCTATTGGTATAAGAACAGGCATACGGATCAATGGAATAGAACAGTGAACCCAGAAATAAACCCATGCCTTTATGGTCAATTAATATTTGACAAAGGCAACAAGAGTATACAATGGAGTAAAGACAGTCTCTTTAATAAATGGTGTTGGGAAAATTGGACTGGTACGTGCAAAAAATAAAACTAGACCACCAACTCACACCATTCACAAAAACAAACTCAAATTGAATAAAAGACTTAAATGTACGTTGTGAAACCATAAACATCTTGGAAGAAAACAGGCAGTAAACTCTCCAATACCTCTTGTAGCAATACATTTTGCCAATTTATCTCCCTGGGCAAGTGAAATAAAGGACAAAATAAACAAATGGGACTATATTAAACAGAAAATCTTTTGCACAGCCAAAGACATCATTAACAAAATAAAAAGACAACCCACACAATGGGAGAACATATTCACTGATATGTTTGATAAGGGGTTAATAACCAAACTTTATAAAGAACTTCTAAAACTCAACATCAGGAAGGTAAACAATCCAATTAAAAAAATGGGTAAAGGACCTAAATAAATACTTCTCCACAGTGGACATACAGATGGCCAATAGACGTATGAAAAAATGTTCAATGTCATTAAACATCAGAGAAATGCAAATTAAAACCACATTGAGATAGCACCTCACACCTGTCATAATGGCTTTCATTAATAAATCAACACACAAGTGCTGGTGAGAGTGTGGAGAAAAGGGAACCCTCCTGCATTGCTGGTGGGAATGCAAACTTGTGTAGCCACTGTAGAAGCAGTAAGGTGTTTCCTCAAAAATTTAAAAATGGAACTGCCTTTTGACCCAGCCATCCCACTCTTAGGACTATATCCCAAGAACACCACATCACTGATTCAAAAGAAGAAATACAGCTCCATGTTTATTGCAGCATTGTTTATAATAGCCAAGATCTGGAAACAGCCTAAGTGTCTGTCAGTGGACGAGTGAATTAAAAAACAGTGGTACATATGGAATACTACACAGCTGTGAAAAAGAAGGAAGTTTTACCTTTTGCAATGGCATGGATGGACCTGAAGATTATTATGCTAAGTGAAATAAGCCAGGTAGAGGAAGACAAATGTTATAGATCTCACTTATATATGGGATCTAATGAACATGGCAAACTGAGGAATAGGATAGCAGAGACAGGGTCATGGGGAACAAAGGGACAGCTGTCAGAAGGAAGGGAGATTAAGGGGCAGAATTAGAGAAGTTTAAGGAATTAGTGAAATTATATATACATGACACATAGATACAAATAACAAGACAGCAAATCTGAGAGGAAAGAGTGGAGGGAGTTAGGAGGACGGGGCTAAGGGGGTGTAATGGGGGCTATGTTATTGGGGGTGAGGGTGTTATATTGAGTGGGACATTTGAATCCATTTTAACACCATAAATTAAAAAATTTAATAAAAAATAATAAATAACCTACATTTATCTTAAAATAAAAAGATAGTGTCATTAGTCCAAGAATATCCAATAATGATGGCCAGGTGTCCTTAGGGCCAATGGCATATTTCCAAGAGATGGTTGAAGAAGCCAAGACTTCAATTTGGGGACATAGAACAGAATGAATGATGTATTTAAGTCTACAGTTGTGCCTCACTAACAAATCATACACCTGACAGAATGTGCAACCACCAAGATACCTTTGTGGGGTGCAATATTAACAGACACAATTTCATTCCTCTGTGAGGTTCATTTCATGGGTGCCACTTGCTTATGAAGCCAGATGGGTTATCTAAGCAGTGTCTAATATTAGTGATGTGGTATGGGAAATATTCCATAAAAGTATTAGCAGTTAAAACACACCGAGTGCTTGCTGCATGCATCCCAGGCACTTTTCAAAGTGCTTTTTATACATTTGCTCATTTAATCTTTAAAACATCTCGATAAGGTAGGTATTTCTATTGACCCAACTGAGCAGATGTAGAAACAAAGAAAGAGCTAGCTATTAAGCCACATATCCAAAAGCAGCAGTCAATAAATGGCAGAGAAGGGGATTGAGTCCAGAATATCTGGGTCCAGAATCTGTGTTTCAAATTGTTCTACTATTCTGCCCTCCTTCCCACCTGTACTTATGATTTGATATAATGGATCATTATATATCAGAACTGAGCTATCTTCCAGGATCCTGAAGGACATGTTTGCTTGTTTTTCCCTAACAAGGTATCATTGGATTACATCCTTTCTGGATCCCAATGTTCAATGTCAGATTTGTGTTGCTGTGAAATTTTTCTGAGTACAGTTTTCTGCTGATTGGTAAGTAACTTGTGAGTTTTTCAGGCAATGTCTTTCTGGAAGGGAATTATTATCCCATCTCTCTGTTTCCCTAGTTGGTGCTGAAGCCTGCAGGGCTGGCCTGGCAGAGAGAGGGTCTGAGGTTCTCACCCACAGTTTTGAAGGGAGAGCCAAGACTCCCAGACTGGTTGGGCTATCCAGTGAACCTGGGAATTTTATTGGATTATGTCATCTAAACAAGGTAGAGGTAAGGAAGGTAAAGAAAGCTAAAGCTAAAGCTAAAGCTGAGTGGAATGGGATCAGAAACCCAGTGAAGACAGGAGAATGAGAGGCAAGCCAAAAGGAGTCGCTGGAGGGCATTATGATCAGTTCTGAGCAACTCAGCAAGATCGGAGACAGGAAGCTGTTGCCAGATGTGTAAGAATGTTAAATAAACTTTACTTCAGAGAAAACTTAAAACTCTATTCAAATATTTCTTAATTTATTATGCCTTAAACAAAATGTAATCAGTATGAACAATTCTGTGTACTCTTTCTACTTACTTAGTGTTGTGAATAGAACCTTTTCAGAAATCAAGATAGTCCATATTCTTAGATTTCTGATAGTTTTATGGCATTTCTTCCTATTGCTGATTGGCCATTTCCTTATTCTAGTATATTTACCTTCTGGGTCATGCTTTGGTAAGGTGTTGTAAAACTGTACCATCTAAAGTGACATTCCCCCGTGCATGAAGACACCTGGACTACTCATTGTGGGCATAGAATCTTGACTAAAATAGTCATCCTTTGTCCACCTTGTCTGGATTTTTACCTATAACAATAACCAAAGGAGTACTGGACTAAGGGCTTCATAAAAACCTCAAAGGATTCATTGGGGAAGACCAAACCCAGACAATGAAAAACTATATTATATACCAATTATTTTATACATGACCAGATATTCCATAAATTTCAAAATTTTGCCTGGGGGCTTCTATGTTAACTTTCAAATCCTCTGGTTATGGCTAACCCTTTTGTCCCTACTACCCAGTATGATTCTTCCTCTGCTTTCTCATCCTGACTCTGCTGGTTTCACTTTCCTGCTTAACACCCTCCACTGAGTCCTACTGCTCTTAGAATGACACCCAAATTTCCAACTAAGGTCAACAGAATAATAACCCCCAAAGATGTCCACATCCTAATTCTTGGAACCTGATTATGTTATCATACACAGCAAAAGAGACTTTGCAGATGTGATTAAATCAAGGACCTTGTGATGGGGAGATTATCCTGGATTATCTGGGTTGGTCCACTGTAGTTATAAGGTTCCTTGTAAAAGGGCAGCCAGAGTCAGAGAAAGAAGATGTGATGATTGTAAGCAGAGATGGGAGTGAGGTGAGGCCCTGAGCCAGGGAATGCAAATGGCCTCTAGAAACTGAGAAAAACAAATTCTCTCCTTGAGCCAGAGCAGCAGAGGGTGCTGAAGAACATTCTGGGTAAACACCAAGGCTTCCACATTATACTTTTTAATTTTTTAGAATTAACTTTCTGAAAATCTTCAAGCACAGTGAAGACATGTATCAGTCATGGTATTTATTAAGTGCCCTAATGTGCAAAGGCCTCTGTTTTGTATATAATTGTATTGGGTTGATAGTACAAAATAGTGGTTTCCTCCAAAAGATATGTTCAAATCTTAACTACCAGAACGTGACATAATTTTGAGAAAAGTTTTTTTGTAGATGTAATTACATTAAAGATTTCAAGATGAGATCACCTTGGATTTAGGAAGGACCCTAACTCCAATGACAGATGCTCTTATAAGAGAAAGGCAGAGGGGGATTTCAGGTCGAGAGACCCACTGGGGCAAGGCTATGTAAGAAGGAGGCAGAGACTGGAGTTATGCTGCCAAAACCCGTGAACAGCTGGAGCCACCAGACTGTGGAAGAGGAAAGGAGAGATTCTTTCCTACTGTTTTCGGAGGGAACGTGACCCTGACAACACCTTCAGAGGGAGTTCAGAATTCTAAGAGAATAAATTTCTTTTGGTTTTAAACCCAGGTTGTGGCATTGTTATGGCACCACAGAAAACTAACACCACCATGCTCCCTACACTTGCTATTATGCTGAAAACCGTTAAGATCCTGTTTGCCTATTGTTATACAGATGAAGACACCTTGCCATCCTGTGCTCTCCCATTCCTCCATGCTTCTTCTTGTAATTCTTGTCTCACTGTATAGCCAGTGGCCAAGGCCACCATCACAGCAGCCTGGCTCATGCAAGTTTACATTTGATTTGGACAGTCAGCAATGAAACAACGGAGCCAAGAACTGGTGAGCCATCCTCTATAATTCTAGCTTGCACCCGGCGGGCAAGTAAAAACACACACTGGGCTCCAAAACCCATTCATTCAGTGCTCACAAAGCTACTGACTTATCCAAGTTTCCTAGAATCAAAGGTTTCTAGCTCACCAGACTTATTCATCTCTGTTCCCCATCTCCCTCTCTCTGCACAAACTCTGCCCAAACTGGCTTCTCCCTCAGCATTCCACTATCTTGGCTGCTTCTCCTGGTCTCCTTCACGTGGCCTTACTCTGCTCTCCTCTCTAATGCTAATCTCAGGAACCGAGCGAAAGCAAGCTCCCGGTCTGCCCCATTTTATAGTGTAGAAATTCAAACCTTTAATCCAATCTACAAACAAGAAAGTCTCTGATACGAAGTCACTCATCTGAGGCATAATGGGAAGATTCCTCATGAGAGTGCACCACAATGGAGCCAAGAACTGATGAGCCATCATCTTTAATTCTAGCTTGCACATCATCCAATCAGTGGGGAAAAGCTTACTCTTTAAACTAAGCCTTAGGCTATACCGACCCGGCCTGCCCACAGCCTGTCCCCCACACACATTAATATCAACGGACTTGCATGTGGGCAGTGCCATCTTTAACAAAGTGAGCATAATATATTTTATCTGCCCAACACTCACCCTCCAGTGGTTTGATGAACCAATGGCACATGTTTCTTTGACTTTGCTTTCACAATATGTAGTACAACCAGCATTAAGATTAAAAATGTTTAGCAACCAGGATGTCACAGGTGCTGAGCAATCAGAGTAGACACTGGCTGCAGTATTGGAGCAAAGTTCAGGAGGCCCCCGCTGTGGCAGGCAGCCGGATGGGTGAGAAAACTGAGACTTAAAAGCAGTGGTGGGATTCAGCCAGTTCGCACCAGTTCAGCAGAACTGATACCTAATTTTTTGTTGAGTTCCGTGAACTGGTTGTTGAAATGGCACTTGTAATCAGGGTTCTTTCTAATGTGGGTGTCTGAGCAGCCGCCCTATATGGAAATCACAAATTTACATTCCTTACTCTTTTTTTAATGTTCATCTGCTCAACAGCTTATTCTAAGTGCCCGTAGTAATGTTCATACTGTCCAAAAGTGAAAAAAATTCAAGTGAAAATGCCAATCAAGAAGCAATATGGAAATATCTTAAATAACAGTATTATTGGGGTTTTTTTGTCAGTTATTATTTAATATTTTTTCATTAATATTTTAAAACTCTTCCTTATAACATAATCTAGTTTTGTGTACCTGTATGGCCAGTGGCTGTGGCCATCAGGTTTACATTGGATTTGGGCAGATGGTGAAGGAACTGTGGAGCCAGAAAATGGTGGGCCATTCTGTTTATTAGATTCTCGCAAAGGCAGACAAGCAAGCAGATAGGGAAAACCAGCTCCCCCCTCTCTCTCAGGACTCCTTGGTAAAACAGGCCACATGGGGAAAAACCCCCTTCTCTGGCGGACAATCGCAAACAATAGCCCCTTCAAAGCAGGCAGGCAATCCACAATTTGCAATCTGCCACCCTGAGGGCAAGCTCCCGCAAGCATTCCACATACACACCTGGGCTACTTTGTGATCATGCACCAATCAGGCAAAATACAAGCAAGCAAGTCTAACACACTTGTTACACACTTGTTTGCCCAACAGTATCTCTTTTATTGTTCTTATTTAAGTATTAATTGCATGAAATAATAAACTACCTGCTGGTCAAATAAGTTTGTAAATATAATATATATGTTTGCTCGCTTATAGTTTGCATTGGGTGTGGGGCACAGGCTGTATGTAGGTAGGATCCTTATAGCCTAAGGCAGGGGTCCCCAAACTTTTTACACAGGGGGCCAGTTCACTGTCCTTCAGACCATTGGAGGGCCGGACTATAAAAAAAACTATGAACAAATCCCTATGCACACTGCACATATCTTATTTTAAAGTTAAAAAACAAAATGGGAACAAATACAATATTTAAAATACAGAACAAGTAAATTTAAATCAACAAACTGACCAGTATTTCAATGGGAACTATGGGTGCGGATGCATCCTGTGCTCCTCTCACTGACCACCAATGAAAGAGGTGCCCCTTCTGGAAGTGCGGAGCAGAGGGTGGGGTGGGTGGGGTAAGGTGGGGGTGGGGGTGGGGGTTGGGGGTGGATAAATGGCCTCAGGGGCCCGCATATGGCCTGCAGTCCTTAGTTTGGGGACCCCTGGCCTAAGGCTTAGTTTTAAGACTAAGCTTTTTCTCACACCCTTGACTTGCATGATAGGGGGTGGTGCACTCTTATGAGAAATCCCATTATGCCTCAGATAAGTGACTTTGTATCAGAGACTTCCATGTTTGTATATTGGATTAAAGGTTTTGGTTTCTATGCTATAAAATGGGGCAGACCAGAGAGCTTGCTCTCTATCAGTTCCTGAGGTTAGCATTAGAGAGTAGAGTAGAAAAAGGCCACGTGGAGGAGAGGAAAAGCAGCCAAATGGCTGAGTGCTGAAGGAGAAGCCAGTTTGTGCAGAGTTTGTGCAGAGAGAAGGAGATGGGGAACAAAGGTGAATAAGGCTGGTGAGGTAGATACCTTTGATTCTAGGAAACTTGGATAAGTCAGTGGCTTTGGGAGCCCTGAATGGAAAGGGAAGTGTTTTCCCACTGTGTGTATTTTTTTCTTTCCTTTTTCTTTCTTTCTTTCTTTTTTTTTTTTTTTTTACAGAGACAGAGAGAGTCAGAGACAGGGATAGATAGGGATAGACAGACAGAATGGAGAGAGATGAGAAGCATCAATCATCAGTTTTTTGTTGTGACACCTTAGTTTTTTTCATTGATTGCTTTCTCATATGTGCCTGGACTGTGGGCCTTCAGCAGACTGAGTAACCCCTTGATCAAGCCAGCGACCTTGGGTCCAAGCTGGTGAGCTTTGCTCAAACTAGATGAGCCTGCGCTCAAGCTGGCGAACTTGGGGTCTTGAACCTGGGTCCTTCCGCATCCCAGTTCGATGCTCTATCCACTGCGCCACCACCTGGTCAGGCCCCACTGTGTGTATTTCTTGCTCGCCGGGTGCAAGCTAGGATTAAATCTAATGGCCCATCAGTTCTTGGCTATGTTGTTTCATTACCATCTGTCTGAATCAAATGCGAACCTGCACGGGCCAAGTGCCTGTGATAGAGGCCATGGCCACTGGTTTACACTACCTTTCCGCATATTGTTATTTTATACTTATAATGGTCATTAGGGCAGAGAACCAGTTGTTAAATTATTTGAATACCACCATTGCTTAAAAGAGTTCAGTAATGTGCCCAAGGTCATGCATGTGGTCAAGCAAGTGCGAGGGAGAGGTGAGCTCCATGCTTAGGATACAATCCAGTGCAGAGAACTCAGACTCAGCCGAGGCTCAAGGACTGCCAGGAGTCAGAAATTTCAGCCAGTACTTCTAAGGTGAGAACCTGGTAAGATTTCTTGAGCCCTTGGGCTTCCCAACACTTGCTGTTCTTTCCCTGCCTGCTATCTGTACTGATGATCTGCAGTGAAGTCTTGGCATGGAGAGGACGCGTGCTTCTGTTAGGTCGGAGCAGAGACTAGGTAAAGCAAGCAAACCTGTATTTCTAGCCTTGAAAGGCGGAAGTGAAGCCAGAGAGAAAATGGGTGGTATCAGCTAGAAAGAGGAAATGGCCCTCAGCAACCTGAGGTCTGCAGAAGAGAAGAAAGGAGAACCAGGGAGACCCACTTCAGTCTTAGCCAGATGCATAGCCTCTGGGGCTTAACCACTGAACACCTGTGCTCCCCAGACAGGCAGGGGGAGGATAAAGTAAGGGGCCTTGTGCCATGAAATTTTTTAGTGTTTGACCTTCCTGCTTGTTCCTTATAATGCTGATAGCCGTGCTTGCTGAAAGTCAGCGGCATTTCTGGTACTACAATCGTAAGTGTACTTTACAGGAACTTTTAAACAATTCTAGTCCCAAGTGACAAATCTATCACAGGTATGCAAAGTTGAGCTATTTCAGGGCATATACTTATGAGTCATTTGCTGACTTTATATTTTCTACCACTGTTCTACAATTGCATTCTTTCATTCAGTGTATATGGGGATAGTTATGTTTTTACCTCTCTCTACATTTTTTCCCCGGTGAGATCGAAATGGCATCAACACCAAAAAAGGCAGATATGGTTTTCTTTAATATTTCATGGAGATTTATAGAATTAACTTTGATACTAGTGCTTCAACTTACATCTGAAATTACAAATAAGCTAATTTAAATGCTCTTCAGAGATTTGTAATACATAAAAGTACATATCAAGATAGCCTTGCATGTGAAGGGTTTGTCAAATTGTGTGCCTATCTTGCCAGATTACCAACTCTTCAAAAAAATTTTTATGTTTAATACATCTACTTCATCCAACATTGCTAGTGAAGTTTAAAAAATTTGTCTTGAACACGTAGCTCATTTTATGTCAACACCAGCAGGGCTGAAGGAGAGAAGAAAATATATATATAGTGACCCAAGAAATGATGACTTGGTATGACTGAAAAGACCAAGTGTTATATTCACTATACTATTTCTGGAAGGTCTCCCTTGGCAACTCTTAAATGTTGTTATATCACTTTTCTTGGAAGCTTTTCTAGTGGTTTAAATATGGTGAGATAATGAGAGAATTATAATACAAAGGGAGGGGAGAGTTTGGCTCCTCTGATTGAAAATGTGTCTCCATTTTCCCTTTTTATGTTAGCTTGAAACCCTTTCCAGTTGACTCAGCTATATTGGTTGGAGATGTGTTGCAAACACTCAGAGGGATCCACACTTCCTCATTCATATCACCACATCAGGAAGTAGAAACGTAACTTTGACTCAACAGTAGTTTTTCTATCCACATGTTTTCCATAAAGCAGTCAGGCCTCAGATGAGGGTCTTTACTCTGTGCCAAGGTTTCTTTTCTGTGGTGCCAAACCTGATTGCTCTGTGAGAAGTTCTCAGATAGCTCTGAGGGAAGCTTGGACCTCAGAGAACTTCCCA
This sequence comes from Rhynchonycteris naso, assembly GCA_037038555.1. Taxonomy (NCBI): domain Eukaryota; kingdom Metazoa; phylum Chordata; class Mammalia; order Chiroptera; family Emballonuridae; genus Rhynchonycteris; species Rhynchonycteris naso. The sequence goes on from CM072998.1 coordinate 247,979,683, forward strand.
GTCATTTATCTAAGCAGATGCCCTAAAATTAGAGCTATCTACAAATTAACACTTATGGAACGGTGTTCCTCAATAACTGAAATGTTCTGTTTTTAAAAGACTTTGGAGATGCTGCAGATGGTAATTTTTTTTGTCAGCCATGACAACAGAGATCGAGATCATGTTTATGGTGATTATGCTCATTACATTTAGGGCTCAGTTTAAGCATATTTTGAAATAAAAATAAATGTATTTTAGAGACCCAAAAGTGACTCAAGGTGGCTGGATAAGACTGTTGGTATTATGAATTAGGGGTCTTTGTTGAAATCAACAGATAACCCAATTTATACTGACTTAAACAATTAGGGGAATTCATCATTTCACCTAAAAAGGCCAGGGTTGTTTAGGCTATAGATAAGGCTTGATGGTGTCGAAGTCTTGTTTCTCTTCCTCCCTCTGTTCTGGCTTCTACTGTGTAAGCTGCATCAGAGGGCAGACTTCCTTCATGGTCCTGAGATAGTTGCCAGCAGACCTGGGTTATAGGATTCCAATATTTCACAATTAAAAAGTGAAAGTAACATAAAGTCATGGCAGACATTATCAGTTTTCACCAGTATATCATTTTCCCTTCTTCCCGGATGTACACGATGCTATCCTTTCTAGTTTGACTGGTGCTGACCAATAGGTTGTGAGCAAAAATGAGTGTGTCACTCCCAGTCTGAGGCAGTGAAAAGTTCTGTGGGAACTTTCAGCTCTCCCTTCCCTTTCAGGGGGGATAGGGAGGGCCAGATATTGAGATGGTGAAGCCACAAGAGCAAAGCAACTTGGATCCCTGAGTCACTGCACGAATGTTCATTGCCTTGGATAGTCTTTAGATGTTCTGGCTATTGATTTCTGTGTGTCACATCACTCCAAAACTTAGTGGCTTCAGACAACAATTTACTATTATCTCTATGGTTCATTTTCGGGTGACTGGGCTCATACAGTTGCAATTCTCACACTGTTGCAGTCAGGTGTCGACTGGAACCACAGTCATCCAACAACTCACCTGAGCTGGATGTCCAAAATGTCTCACTCATCTGGCTGGCTAGAATTGATCTTGGCTATTAACTTGGTGATCTAGAGCTGTAATCAGAGCACCTATGTGGCTTGGGCTTCTCACTGCATAGGTTCTTGGTTCTAAGAGGAAGTATCTACCCTAAGAGTGTATGTTCCGAGAAACCTAGGTGGAATTGAAAGGCTTCTTATGACCTTGGATGTCCTTGAAGCATTATTGCTGCCATATTCTATTGGTCAAGGCAAGTCACCAAGTCTAGTCCGGGTTCAAAGGTAGGAAAATTAGACTCTTACTTCTTTTTCTTGAGAGAGAGTGAGAGAAAGAGACAGGAAGGGAGAGAGATAAGAAGCATCAACTTGTAGTTGTGTCACTTTAGTTGTTCATTGATTGCTTCTCATAAGTGTCTTGACTAGGGAACTCAAGTGGAACCAGTTACTCCTTCCTTGCTCAAGCCGGTGACCTTGGGTTCAAGCCAGTGACCTTGGGATGATGTTGATGATCCTATTCTCAAGCTGGCAAGTCTGGGCTCAAGTGGCAACATTGGGGTTTCAAACCCAGGTCCTCAGCATCCCAAGCTGACAGTATCTGCTGTGTCAGCAGCAGTCAGTGTAGATTCTTACTTTTGATGCAGGGAGTACCATATGGTATAGAAAGGGAAATTATTGATAGTAGTGATCTTTTATTATCTACTATGCCTGACCAAAGTGGATTTTAGGAGAATGAAATATAAATTTTGTGTTAAGCTATTGAAATCTTAGAGGTTGTTTGTTACTTTAGAATAAGCTTAGCCTAAGCTGGGTGGAAATTATAGAAAATACAAAACAGACTGAAAAAAAAGAGGATGATTAACCTTTTATATATTTCCTTGTCAATAGTTATCAGGTCATTTAGACAAATTTGTAGTGTTTTTCCTCGCTTAGTATTACAGTATAAACATATCTCTTTTTTATCAAGGTCTTAGTAAAGATTTTAAATTATTGAATAATATTTCATTGTGATAAAGTACGTGACTGCTCCCAAATAGCCATTTAATGTTTCCTCATTTATTTGATAGTATAAGTAATAGAGCAATAAATATTTTTATACACAAAGCACTATTTCTTTGTTATATTATATTCATTCATCTGTAGATCCTTGGTTTTGAAAGGTTTTATTCTAATAAATTTCTTGAAGACATCTTTATACTGTCATTCCCAATTTCTCCGTGGACAAAACCCCTATTAAGATTTTTAGTCCTGATATCTCCCTTTACTCTAGATATGACATTATTGCTTGGGATCACTAATAAGCATTTCAAACTAAATATGTCAAGTGATTCTTGATTGTCTTTCCATTTTCTCAAACTAGCTTCTTTCCCAGGCATCTTTATCTCAGTAAATGGGGCTACAGTTATCCTAACTTCTCAAGCCTAAATCTAGAAGTCCTTCTTCCTTCCATTCTCTCTCCTTCGTATAGTCAGTTAGCAAGTCCTACCTGTTCTGCCCCCAAAATTTATCTCACCAGTCTGTTTCTCTTTCTTCCCAAAGCTGCCAACCTGGTCTAAGCTATCTTCTTCCTTTGAGCTACTTACTACAGTGGCCTGCTGAGAGATGTTCCTGCTTCCATTTTTGCTTTCCATTCTGAATTAAATCTGGTGAAACTGTAAATCAAATAGCATCATTGTCCTGTTTTTTATCCTTTAGTTCTGGCCCTTCTGGTTCAGGTCTGAACCCGTCCGGCCTCTGCCTACCTCAGTTAGCTCTTTATAGCTGCTCCTCCGCCAGCAACACTGCTCTTCTCTCTAGTCTGAGTTCACTATAAACTCTTTCTGCCTTGAGGTCTTCGCACATGTTTCTCTCTTGGCCTAGAACACTGTTTTCTATCTCTTCCAAGAGTGGCTGCTCTTATTTTTCAATTTCATTGTTGTCTACTTAGAGGGGCTATATGAACCTATCTAATGTAGCCAGTCACTTTCCATTTACTACCCTGAGATGGCTCCAGAACTCTATTTTCAATCACAGTTTATATTCAATATTATTTTATACTAGTTTCAGGTATATAGCATAGTGGTTAGACATTTATATATTTATGAACAGATTCCCCCAATAAGTCTAGTACCCATCTGGTACCACACATGATTATTAAAATATTATTTTTCATATTCCTTATGCTATTTTGTAACGATCAACTTGTACTTCTAAATAATTCCAGAACTTTTATAGGAGAGTAGTTTAAGGGCAATAATCTGTTTGAAAGTGTGTGATGGTAGAAAGGGATAGTGGTGACTTTATGTTAGGACATTTGTCTTAAAGACTCATTTGAATATCAATTTACATAATCATGATCAAGAGATTCACAATTTTCCTTCTCAAAGAAGAGTAATAGTGGTTGTGGGATGAATGAATATTATAGAGCTAAAGTACCCTAAACAGACTTAAATGATACCATGATACTTACCATGTCTATATCCTTTATTGTATTCATCACTGTCTATAATAATAATTATTATTATTATTAGTGAGAGAGAGAGAGAGAGAGAGAGAGAGAGAGAGAGGTGGGGACCGACAGACAGGAAGGGAGAGAGATGGGAAGCATCAACTCAGTTGCAGCACCTTAATTGTTCATTGATTGCTTTCTCATATGTGCCTTGATGGGGGTGGGGGGTTCCAGCTGAGCCAGTGACCCCTTGCTCAAGCCAGCGACCTTGGGCTTCAAGCCTGTGACCTTTGGGCTCAAGCCAGTGACCTCTGGGCTCAAGCCAGCAACCATGGGGTCATTTCTATGATCCTACACTCAAGCTGGAGACCCCATGCTCAAGCTGAATGAGCCCGCCCTCAAGCCAGTAACCTCGGGTTTTGAACCTGGGTTCTCAGAGGCCCAGGTTGACACTCTATCCACTGTGCCACTACCTGGTCAGGCTGCTTGTAAAGCATTCCAGGTCGACGCTTTATCCACTGCACCACCACAAGTCAGGCCCCAGTTCTTTTTTTTTTTTTTTTTTTTTTAAAGCTTTTTTTTTTTTTTTTTAAACTTTATTCATTTTTAGAGAGGAGACACAGAGTGAGAGAGAGAGAGAGAGAAAGAAAGGGGGGAGGAGCTGGAAGCATCAACTCCCATGTGTGCCTTGACCAGACCAGTGCAGGGTTTTGAACTGGCGACCTCAGTGTTCCCAGGTCGACGCTTTATCCACTGCGCCACCACAGGTCAGGCCAGGCCCCAGTTCTTAAAATAATACCTAGCTCATAGCAGTCAATAGATATTTATTTGATGAATAAATGAATAAATTGATATATAAATAAATAAGACTAATTCACACTATCTTTTCTTTCCACCCTAACTTATCCCCAACTAAAAGATTTTCATGGTTTATTTTAGTTTTCAAATACATGATGTACATATTTCTATACATATACACCATGCTCCATTTCTGAGAAAGTAGAACATATATCAGAAGTCTTATTTCAGGAAAGTAGAGGCTAAGAGAAAATAAGGTGAAATTATGCTGTTGATGACCTGGCAAACAAACAGGAAAGCAGTTCATCACTTAGAGAGAGCAGAAAGAAGGTGCTGCGTGGCAGGAAGAGACCCTTCATAACTTTGTGTCACCATCAAAAAGCTTTTAAGTATTTTTCAGATTGACATGTCCTTCCCAAACCTTAGGAGTTTTGACCCCAGCTTTAGAAGTAGTCCTCTGCACCAAGTCCTATGGTCTCTGGATGTGAGCCCAGGTTTCTTGCCTCTGTTTCCTGTTTCAGGGGGCTTTGACAGCCAATCAGTTTCATTTCCAAATTTAAGTTTCCTTCTGTGTGAGTCATAATGCAATAAATAGTGATTGTCTGCACTGCGGCCCAGTTGAGGTGGAGCAGAGCAACTGCTCTGGAAGTTTGGACTTTCTCTTCAGGTGCTCTTGGTCCATCCACCTTGCTCCTCTTCTAGAACTAGACTCATTGTTCTATCTGGCCATGTGTGCCTGTCCTGAAGCTCAACAGGTCTGATGGCTGAGCTTGAGCTAAGAAGTGAAGAAATATGTGGGTGGGTTTGGGTAGAAATCTGGGCTGGAGATGGGTGTCAGGGGTAGCTCCATACAGAGTTAGAGGTAGACCAGGTGGGGAGTACAATTGGGTGGTTACTGCTGAATGACACCTCATTTACACAGGGTTTGTCCTGTTTATGAACATTCCTGTGTATCTCAACTTAAAGTATATAAAGGGTCATTAGAGAGGCACAAATACAGAAGAAAGACTTTTGTGAGAATTGGCCAGGGACTGTGAATCAGACATATCAAGGTTTTATTTACTATTTCCTGCCTTTTCACATAAGTGGTAAAGCTATTTTATTAATAATTTCGATAACAACAACATTTATTACTACAACTAGTAGCACCACATCCACTGTTCACTGAGCACCTACCATTTGCCAGGCACTTATTATTTACTTATATTTACTTGCTTTAGTTCTGTTATCCTTAATCTTTATAATCATAGGAAGTAGAGATTATTTTTCCAATTTTACAAATTTTGGCAGTAAGAAAATTGAGGCACAGAACAATTAAGCCATTTATACAAAGTTATACAGCTAAATTATAGAATATAAAAAACTATAAAAGTTTTTATATACAAAGTTATACAGCTAAATTACAGACTATAAAAGACTATAAAAGTTTTTGTTTTTAATTTTATTAAAAAAATGAATTTTTAATTAAACCATACTTAAACTTCTCTTCACATAAAAGTATGAATAATCTATTTATACCAGTATTCTAGAAAAATATTGCTTTTTAAAATACAGTAGATTTTTTCTGAGAGAGAGGAAGAGAGAGAATGAGAAGCATCAACTCATAGTTGCTTCACTTTAGTTGTGTATTGATTGCTTCTTGTATGAGCCTTGACCAGGGATTGAACCTCAGGCTGAAGCCAGCGACTTTAGGGCTCAAGCTAGCAACCTTGGGCTTTCAAGCCAATGACCTTCGGGATCTTGTTGATGAGCTCATGCTTAAGTCAGTGACCCCTTGACCTGTGCTCACGCTGGTGACCTTGAAGTTTTGAACTGGCGACCTCAGCATTCCTGGTAGATGTTCTCTCTACTGTACCAACACAGGTTAGACATAAAATAGATTATCCTGATAATATATAGATTTAAAGTTTCTGTTGAATTTTATTTAATCTGGCTCCTGCTTTATAAAATATATGCAGTGTTCTAACTTTGCAGGTTGTATACTTATTTTGGCTTACTTTTATAGAAGGTGAGCTTTTTCAGTAATGTTCATTGAGGTTTATGCTTTGTCATTTACAGTAAGTAATGTTGAAGAGTAAGAAATTAGTTATATAATTTCCCTCTCCTGGAAGGGAAGGTTATGTGTAAATAATTTAGGAATTTTCTATGGAATAAAGCAGCCATTATGTATGAGTATTTGAATATGATTTCTACTTCATTGACAAACTTACTCATGATTTTTGCCTTTAAAAAAATAAAACAAGCCTGATCGGGTGGTGGCATAGTGGATAGAGCATTGGACTGGAATGCGGAGGATGCAGGTTTGAAACCCCGAGGTTGTCAGCTTGAGCGTGAGCTCATCTGGTTTGAGCAAGGCTCACCGGCTTGAGCCAAAGGTCACTGGCTTGAGCAAGGGGTCACTCAGTCTGCTGTAGCCACCTGGTCAAGACACATATGAGAAAGCAATCAATGAGTAACTAAGGCGCTGCAACAAAATGATGCTTCTCATCTCTCTCTCTTCCTGTCTGTCCCTATCTGTCCCTCTTTCTCTGTCCCTGTCACAAAACAGAACAAACAAACAAAAATACATACTTATTATAGAAGTAAATTGCAGAGAAGAAAAAGAATCATGAATGATCCTATCAAAGATAAAAATTGATGTAGTATATTTTATATATCGTTTTTATACAAAAGTTTATATATTTTACATGTAATTCACTAATCTACGTGGAATTTATTTTAAGCCTTATGTTTAGGATAAGACAGAGATAATGAGAGTGAAACTAGTTCCTTTAGTTTCCAATATGACAAATAAATTATGTTCTTGTTAGAAATATATAAACTTAGTTTGGAATGAGTCAAGTCCTGATAAATTTTTTTCATTGTTAGAAAAATTCACAAGATTTTTGCTGTGTATTAGGTAGATATGTTAAAACCTCCAAGATCAAGATCAGATTTCTGCCATGAAAATTTAATTTTTTAAAATATGAATATGCTTCTCCGTTCAAATTTAAATGTCCTTTTTTTAAAGGTTAGATAGTGAGGCGGACTTCCACATATGCCTAGACTGGGATCCACCTGGCAACCCCGTCTACAGTTGATGCTCCAATACTAAGCTATTTTTAGTGCTTGAGGCTGAAGAGCTCCAACGGAGCTATCCTTTGTGCCCAGGGCACACTTAAACAAACGGAGGCACTGGCTGCTGGAAGGGAAGCGGGAGAGAAGGGGGAGTGGGAAGAGGAGAGAAATAGATGTTTGCTTTGCCTGTGTGCCCTGACTGGGAATTGACCTGAGACATCCATACGCTGGGACAACACTCTATTCACTGAGCCACTTGCCAGGGCCTAAATGTCATTTTTTAATTTAAGCAAGGTAGAAAGAGACAGAGACAGAGAGATGAGAAGCATCAACTTGTAGTTGTGTCACTTTTAGTTGTTTATTGATTGCTTCTCATACATGCCTTGACCAGGGGTCTCCAGCTGAGCCAGGGACCCCTTGCTCAAGCCAGGGACCTTAGGGCTCAAGTCAGCGACCATGGGATCATGTCTACGATCCCACGCTCAAGCTGGCAACCCTGTGCTCAAGCTGGTGGGCCTGCCTCAAGCCGGTGACCTCGGGGTTTTGAACCTGGGTCTTCAACATGCCAGGTTGATGCTCTATCCACTGTGCCACCACTGGTCAGGCTTAAATGTTATTTTTTGATTCTAAGGTAAGATAGCTTGACAGATGGTTAAAAGAGCAGTAGTCTGAGAAATATGATTTATAATAAATCTTTCAAGAAATGAATTAAGATGCCTGCCAAAAAGCTTTTCAAATAACTTCCCAACATCTCCAAGACATATGCAATAATTTTTTAAAAAATAGATTTTATTATTTTTCTTAAAGACATTTTAGGTTCACAGCAAAATTGAGTGGAGAGTAGAGTTCTTATATATCCTTGTCTCCTCCCCCCAACATGCACAGCTTCCCCCACTGTCAATATCTCCAGAGTGGTATATTTGTTATAACTCATGAACCTACATTGACATGTCAATATTACCTAAATTCCATAGCTTACATTAAGATTCACTTGTAGTGTTGTACATACTATGAGTTTTAACAAATGTAAAGTGATATGTATTTACCATTATATAGTATCATACAGAATAATTTCATTGCCCTAAATATCCTCTGTGCTCTGCCTGTTTATTTCTCCCTTCCCCCTAACACCTGACAACTTCTGCTCAGTTTACTGTCTTGCAATATTTTAAAAGGAATCTTCTATGTCATTTAATTGGGAAAATTTTTAAAAATAATCTTCTAACTGGTGACTGTAAGGCTCTCTGATAAAACAGCATTGAACTGTATTTCCATGAGTCTCAGGGCTTCCTGCTTCAAAGCAAAAAGTACAATGCTGCAATTTGAGAATGTGGTTATAAGTTTTATATATAATATTTAAATTATATGTTATATGTGAAATTTTTTTCTGAATCATTTGAGGGTAAATTACATCATGGTCCTTTACCCTAAATATTTTAATGTGGATAATCCAAGAATAGGGATATTCTTTTATATCACCAGGACAGTGAATTTAACTTTGGTACAACATTTTTATCTAATTTCCTGTTCATATTCCAATTTTGTCAATAATGTCCTTCACTGTATTCTTCCCTTCCAGTACAGGATTCAGTCTAGGGTCAGGTATTCTATTTAGTTGTCATGTCTTTTTTGCCTCTCTTAATCTAGGACATTTCTACTGTCCTTTTAGAGAATATATTCCCCACACTCTTTAAAAAGTAGAATATTCATTTTTTAGGGTTGTCTGGTACATACCCAGAAGTCTAGGGAAACAGCCCTCTGTGACCTGAGTTGCCTGTTCAAAGCTGTACTGGAGAATAATGATTTCTCATTTTCTTCTGCCTTTCAAATCTCACACACGTGTCTCCATTGGCAGAATTCAACCCGGAACCATTTGGGAAAAGTTCTCTGGAAAACAGAGTTCTCGGATATCTCACCACAGTGCTGAAGAGAATGTAGAAAGGAGTGACAGTAATGCTGACTGGGCCACTGACTAGCTGGCTAATCCTGTCCTATTAGGGCTCTCAGATAGAAAGGAGAACAAGACAGTGAGCTGTCTGCCCTCATGGAGCTTATAGTGTTCAGGGATATCTTTAAGTATTGTAGGGGAAATAGATAGGGCTGTGACTGAAAATAATAGGGGCACTCTCTAAGGGCACAGAGGCCTGAAAAATGACAAGGAGCCCCAGCTCTGTGAAAGGCAGGAAGGGGCAGGCTTTAACTGTCTACATAGAGAAGTGGCCAGGGCAGTGGGATCCATAGCAGAAAAGAGCTTGATATACCTAGTTTAAAAATGACCAAAAGGTCTTCATGACTAGAATTTGGTGGAGCCTGGCATCATTTTTATGTGGAGAGGAATGTAGGGGTTGGATTGTGCTGGAGCTTATAGGACCTGATGATAAGGTGGCATTTTGTTTCTATGTGAAATAAAATTTTTCCTACCCTATGTGTCACATTTGGGCAAATTAAAAGACATCCATTCCTCAAGACTTTTCTTTTTGTTGGGAAATAATAGTAAAATACTTTTATTAGAACAAAGCACTTCACTAAAATCGACCAGAGAATATTTCTAATAAACATAAAATTTACAGTGCTCCAAATGTGAAAGGTACTCTTCCAGAGGGTTGTTCTACTACAACCTATATAACTGTATATGGCAGCCTTAGTGGGGAGCCCCAGAAGGATTTTTGCAGAGGAGTGACACAATTGTGTGTGGTCCTATTCGGATGGGACAGAGGAGAGGAGTGTTTTGGTGTTCAATCTAACAATATTTTGAAGGCAAAGGGATTTGATGAGGAGATGGGAAAGTGGATGAGATGTTGATGACTCATAAGGTTTGTGGATAACAGTGGCATTTCACTAAGATGTGCAAGATTGGGAAAAGACCAGGGTCTATGGGTGGGGAAGACAAAGAAATCAGGTATTTAAACCCAGGTATTTAAGATTCCCTTGAACACTCTATTTTCAACTAAAAGTTAACCAAACTTCTGTCTTTTTTAAAGTCAGTATCCTTCATATGCTTACCCATTAGAATCAAGGACAATAACAAGGTCTTTGCCTTCTAGCCTTTTAGAATTGGGTTAATTTAAACTCAAATTTTACTAATATTTGCAAGTTCCTCTATGTTTTAGGTACTCTGCCAGAGATTTACATACCTTTACTCATTTCCTTCGCTCAGCCATCCATGAAGTATTTTCCATTTTTATCTTCATTTTCCAGAGATGTGAAGCTCAGAGAGAGATCTTATGGCTTAATTTGAACAGTGGATCCTACTGCCTGAGTCCCTTGTTTGTTTTTCAGCCTTGCCAGTGCTATGCAGTAGTAGAACTTTCCGCAATGATGAAAATATTTTAGATCTTCACTACTCAACAGTCATGTGCTTTTTAAGTACTTGAAATGTGGTCAGTGTGACTGAAGAACTGAATTTTTAATTTAAATAACAACATGTGGTTAGTGGCAACTGTATTTGCAGCATGCTCTAAATCAATGGTCTCCAAATAGGGGTCCACACAGCCCAGGGAGGGCATGGAATATGCAGACTGCAGAAAGAAAACGAAAACACACACACACACACACACACACACACTTTAAATCATTATTACTGACTTTTTTCTATATGTTTTTTAATGTACCTATTAGATATATAACTAATATATATCGTATATAGTGATTTTTATTTAAACATAGCAGTTGCCACTTTGCTTTGCAATTATTACCTCATTTAATCTTCATAATGACATTTTTGGGTAGAGACTTCTATTATCCTCAAACTAAAGCAATATTTGAATGTGGTTAAGGACACAGGCAGTTGATGGCAAAGCCAAGATTTGAGTACATTTTAATTTCTAAGTCCATGCTCTTTAGGGTAAACTAAATAAGTACACTGGACAGGGGGAAGAAGGCAAACATATTTACTGATGGGTGACCAAAAATCTTTGGTGACTAATACTCTGTGCTAGACATTAACAACCAATGAGACACAGCAATTCCTAATCTCAAATTTTAAAGGTATTTTGGAGATGATCAAGTCCATCCTTTTTTCCACTGATAGATGTTGCTCTGCATATGAGGATGCATGAAAGTGAGGTAGGTTACAGTTGAGCCAAGAGTCATCAGTACTCGTCTGCAGAGACAACTATAACTAAGACATGTAAAGATTTGAGTGATTGTGATCCTGTAAGTTTTCCCATGAAAAAAATAGTTTATCCCTTCCATTTTTGTTCTAGTTACTAATATATATATGTATATATATATACACATATATACATATACATACATACATACATATATATATATATATATATATATATATATATATATATATATGTTTGCGACATTGAAGTTGGGAAGGATATGGGGTGCCAAAGAAGACCTGGAGGAGGTGGAATCCCAGACCCAAAGGCAGGTAGAAAGAACGAATCCACGTAGGAATTAAGAGTTCCCTCGGTGGGTGCTAAATTCTGTGCACTTTCTTTGCTGGCGGTTCTAATTAAAGTGTAATCAAACAAACGTAAAAGATCCCTTAAAGAGATCAACGAGGAAGATAAATGTACCCAAATCTAATTTCCACCTACACACTGTCTTTGAAGTGAGTATGCCGTCTTCTATCTCAAATTCCTTGTCCATTCTAGAAATCCCCAACAGCTCTCCAAATACCCACCAGCGCGCTAGCCTTACACACTTATCGTTGGAATTTCCAGGTAAGTGAAGTACCAGATGAGGTTTTGCGTCATCAGAGAAAAGTTTTGGGAAGACTAGAGATCTAAGGCAGGGAATAAAGCCACTCACTTAAAAAAAAAAAAAAAAGCGGGGACGGTGGGTAGGTGGGCTGTGCAAAGCACGCGAGGTATGGCTCGCTCGGTTTCGAGCGCTAGGAATTTTAGAGAAAGCAAATGTAAGATGTGCCGAGCAGGACGGCCCTGCTAAGTGAGAGTAGCAAATTAATTTCCGCCCAGCAGCCTTTGGGCATCTAAATTCAAAGCCTTTCTTTCCCGGCTGCAGAGAGTTCTCGAATTCCTGGGGAAGGCTGTTTGGTGGTGGGAGAGAGGGGGTCCAAACTCCCTTCCATTCTCCCAGTCTACCTAAGAACTTCGTACAGGGATGAACAAATTCTTTTTATAAGCTTGAGGGAGCCAAGGCGTGCAGGTAAGCTATCCCACAAACACCCAAACTTCTCCCGAGAGCACTCCCCACTCTCAGCGGAGGAACCAATCCCAGGACTGGCTGCCTAGGCGGGTGTGGCCTCCGAGGTGGCCCCGCCCCCTAGAGCGCGGCGCGCGGCGTGCTGCGCTGCATGGGCGGGGCGAGGGAACCGGCAGGAAAGGGCGGGGAACAAGCGGTGTGGCTGTGTTCGTGCCCGCGCGCTCGCGCGTTCGCGCCTGTCGTGTGGGCGGTGGCGCGCCCGTGCGCGCGTAGAGAGGCCGGCTCCGGCGGCGGTAGTAGGGTTCGACCAGAGGGGTGGGGAAGTCACCTGAGAGAGGCTACGCCCGTCGCCCGTCAGCTTGCCCGCCGCATCTGGATCGCGCCGGCTCCGCGGGGCCGCTGGCCGCACACCCTGGGAGGCCGGCGCGGCGAAGCGGGTAGAGTCCGCGCCCCGCTCCCGGGACAAGGAGTTGGACCTTGGCCGTCGCCGCCGCTGCCTGTGCCCGGCCGGGTAGGTGAAGGCTGGGTTGGTTGTCCGCCGGCCCCTGGCGGGCCGGGAGAGGAGAAGCGAAACTTTCCGGCGCTTCTCCGCTCGCGGTCCTTGGGCTGCTCGCGGCGCGGGGGGGTGTTGTCGTCGCGGGCGGCGGCGGCCGACGCCATGTTGGGGTCTGTGAGAAACGGGGCGCTCCCGGGCGGCTCCTTGCGCGCTGGGCCGGCCCGCGGCGCCCGGAGCGCACCGCGCAGCCTGCAGGACGCCGTCGCTGCTGTCGGCGGGCTCCGGAGCCGCCAGAGGGTCCGCGTCGGTGCGGGTCCGGTCCTTGGGTCCACGGGGCGGCGGTCGGGCGGACGCACTAAGGGGGCCCAGAGGTCCGGCTGAAAGTTGTGGGACTAGAGGACAAGGCGTCTTAGGGCCCCAACATGTTTCTATCCAGAAGTTTGCAGAGTCTGGGCATCAGAGACGTTGTAACTTCAACAGCGTATCTTAAGTGACTTGGGGCAAAAAAAAAAAAAAAAAGGGACCGCAGGATTTTCTGTGATAGAAGCGATGGCCCTTACACATTATTTATTTGGAATCTAAAACTTTTGTGTTTTTTGCCAATTTATGTTTCCTTTTTAAAATTTTATTGAAGGCCGGCAGTTTGCTGTCCCCGTTGCTTGAATACCCTTGTGTCCTGTTGGTCCATGATAGCAATAGCTTGTGTACGGCGGAAATTGGTAGTATTAAGGTTGCAGATAACTAAACCCTGCTTAGTATTCACAGCTTCACGAAATATGTAAGTTGATAAATGCCTTCTTGGTTTTCCGTAGATGACTGAAGAACGTCATTAAAGAGTGATTTAGACAACAACGTTGACTGAGAGACTTAAAGGCATGTGTTGTTCTCTTAAGAACATGAAGGTGATGATCCTGACATAGCGAAGTTTTTTTCTTTATGGTTCCTTAAAGGTTCATGCCTATCATGTTTTGAGCATTTACCTTTTTCTGTACTCTGGTAGCTTATGGGTCCTTTGGTTAATTCAGTATTAACAAAGGCTTTTGTTTTAAATCTCTTCGGGTCCTGACAGCACTGGAGGTGAATGGTATTAAGTTACATATTTGGAAAGCTCATATAATTACATCAGTAAAACTGGTGTCCTGGCCAAGGCATCAAAAGATACTCAGCTTGAATTACTCCAGTAAATATGACTTGCTATTTTTTAATAAAGGCTTTAAAATTCTGTTAAATTAACTGACAAGACATTTCAACACATGTATGATAAGCCCTAAAATATATCTTGAAGAATTTATCTTAATTTATAGGTAAAAATACAGCTTATGTTCAGATTTGGTTGCTGATTTTCTTATTTCTTAAAAAAATTCATTTTTGTTTTGCTTCACTGTCAAGTAAGTGCTGTTATACATTCTTGTTTCTATGGATGAAGAATTACCTAGACATGAGGTGACTTAACTAACTGCACAAATCTAGCAGCCATTCCGGGGTTTAACTCAGGTCTTATGGCTCTGAAGTTGTCTCATTTTTCTTATAATATCATTTTATAATAGTGATCTGTTACAAAGGTGTTTGCAACATCTCTGTCCACTTTTTCCTGTGTCTTGCTGCTCATTCTAATTTTAATTTAGTTTCTCAATATGAATACTTATTTTCAAGGGAGCTGATATACAACGGTTCTTGTACTGAAAATTTTCCTTCTGAAAATGCTTAAGCCTTTATATCATTTAAAGCCTTTTTTGCCCTGTTCTTAACACCAATCCTTCTTTATCTACAAGAATAATTCACTTATCCCATTGCATCTCAGTAAATATTCATTGACCTGTCATGGTACCTCCTTGACAGCAGACTTTGCAAGTCTGATTTGCCTCTCCGAACCCAGTGTGCAGAGAACATAGCAGATGCTCAGGGAAAGCTTGAGCAGATGAGTACACATATGTTTCTTGTAAATATACTTCATGAATTTCTTACTAGAGTTCAATTTCCATGGCATAGTAGTTAAATATTCTCTAATGCCTTTTTTTTTTTTTTTTTTTTGGAGGATCTACCTTGATAACTCAAATTTTGGCCTGGAGATACAGGACTTGAATGTTAAGGAAATTTCCAAGTAAATGATGAACCGAAATATATATAATCAGCAAGGAAGAGCCATGGGTCAACAAAAGGATAATAATCAGAGTATTAAAGTGTGATTGCATTTATTTGCACTGGATGGAAATAGAGTTAATGCCTAAACGTTTTGAGTCATGTTTATACATTTAAGCTCTTTAAAGGAGCAGAGGTCATTTTTCTGCCAGTTAGTGTTTTGTAGGAATTGTCTTAGGATTTTGTTTTGGAATGCCTTGCTTAGTGGAAAGCATGTACAAATTACTTTTCTGTTTATAAATTTTCTTTGAGAACCAGCTTTGTACACCAGTTGCATGTTTAATAGCAACATGAATGTACATGTTGGCTGAACCCAAGGAAATGTGCTTAATAGATAGGCTTTCAGAAGGCTATTTTATAAGTTGCAAGAGCCCTGTATGTGAACGTATTCTGTAATTCTGTAATAAAACTACTGTAGAATTTGAGGTTAATTCTGTGCCCCCCACCCGTGATAACTTTTTCTCCAGTGAATCCATAAACCACAAACTGGTGTGCTGCTCGATTTGGTACGTCCTGGGAAGAAAATACAATAGAAGACATTCAGGTCGTTGCTGTGAGTGCTAGAGAAAGCAAGTTACATATACGACTGGAACAGAAAAACAAACCTGAATCCTAGCTCTGCTCCTTATTAGCTTGTGACTTATGGACAAGTCCCTTCACTTCTCTAAGCTTTACTGGTTTCCTGTGTGAAAGGTACACAGAAATATTTGCCTCACAGTGTTGTGAGGATTTACAAAGATGTTAGTAGAAGTGCCTATTGTATGATGTTAAGTTATACTAACAAATTAACAGTAGCAGTGAATTATTTAGAAGCATAGAATTAAAAAAAATTTAAAGGAAGGTAACCTTTAGAAATACTTAGTTCAGGTGTCAAACTTGGCTGCACATTAGAATTCCCTCAGTGGCTTCTTAACAGTACTTATGCCTGAACGCCTCCGTACAACAAATAAATTAGAATTACTGGGTTTGGGTAATAGGTAGTTTTATCCCTTTTCCCCCACCCATTATTTTAATGTACAGTTGGGGTTGAGAACCATTGATTTAATTTAATATCCTATGTCCTTATTTTCTTCATTTTGTGGTGGAATGAAGTGTAGAGAAGGTGAAAAGGCAGCCAAATTATTATCATTCAGGCTAGATGTGTTTGCAGGGGAGGAAAGTGAAATTCAAGTAGGTTAAAGAATAGTTACATTTATTCCAAACCAGAAAGGCCACATTTGGAAAAAGAGATCACTAACTCCAGGGACCTTTACCTCTCTACATCAGCCTCCTACATGGATGACTGTTATTGTCCCAGTAGAACCCAAGCTCTACGTCGAGTGCAGTGGGACCCTCCTGCTTAACAGCAGGGCTGGCAGCCTCTTCGAGACTACTCTTGAGGCAGCTATGAGGATGCTATTGTTAAGTGCCTCCGGAGGAAAGACATGACCAACACAAATTAGTTGCAGTAATCACACAGGCAGTTTATTACTCACAAATCCTTTTGGCGTGCCTGGGTACAGCTTAAAGGGGCCCTGTCTGCGAGCTTCTGTCGGCGAGCTCCTCTCAGCTGGCTTTGGTCAGAGCGGCATGGAGACAGTCCACATCATCGTTGGAGTGCAGTAGGGGCCTCATGTTTCGTACATTTTCAATCTACAGGATTATCACCTCAAACCACCTTTTTGGGAGTACCTCGCAGGGCATCCCCTCTATGTCATTCTACTGAAATGTTTACATTAAACCACTTTTTAAGATATTCTTATTTTCATTAATTTACAAAGTTAATGTAAATAACACCAAGCCACTTCTTATCTATGTATAACTTCACACACATACTAACTGGGTCCTGCTTGTAAGTCAGAGTCTGTTTATCACATTACAGAGTTAATGGCACTAAGCCACTATATTAATTCCTATCCAAATGGCATAACTTTATTTAATATTATTAATTATTTTAATATCCTTTTAATTTTATATATCTTCCATGTTTTTATATTTCTATATATTTGATTACTATAACCTTATATTACTACAACAGTTATTTAACCTTGTCATTATTCAGAACTACCTCTGCTCTTAAGCTCTGTGGCTAGAGATGGTGATTGAAGGCCTGTCTTTCTTTATATTTTTATTTTCTTATACTTGATGAACAAACTTCTTGTCTTCATTGTCACCTCTAGTTCCAGGTTGTTAGTTTTCTTCTGTCTTTGTAATCCTGCACTGTGTCGTTCATATTCTGTGAATTCACTAGCACTGTATAGACCTTCTCTCTTTGACCTTTGTTGTTTATAACTGGTCAGTTCTCAACTTGTAAGTGTCACCACTTTTTCTACTTTTGTCCCTGCCTACCACCTCCAAAAACAGTCACAGCAATGGTGACTGTTAAAACTTGTTTTCTGGCTACCTATATACTAGTTGCTTACTAATCCTTTCTCTTTTTTGGGGGGATGGGGGTTCATGAATCAATGTTGTCCATTCCTTTTTTTTTTAATTTAAAATTTTTATTTAGAAAATTAACTTTAACACAGAGTAATATGTTTCAGGTACACATTTCTATGGCATTTGAACTGTTGATTATGTTGTATACCCATCACCCAAAGTCAAATCATTTTTTATCACCTTACACATATTTGTCTTCTTCACACCCTTCCCCACACCCCCTCCCATGTCCACATCCCCCAAGTCCCCTTCCCCCTCGTAACCACTTCACTATTATGTCCATGAGCCTCAGTTTTATATCCCACCTCTGTGTGAAATCATCCAGTTCTTAGCTTTTTCTGGTTTACTTATTTCACTCAGTATAATGTTCTCAAGGTCTATCCATGTTGTTGTAAGTGGCACTATGTCATTATTTCTTATGGCTGAGTAGTATTCCATTGTATATATGTACCACATCCTCTCTATCCAGTCCTCTATCGAGGTTGTTTCCATGTCTTGGCCACTGTGAATGATGCTGTGATTAAATGGAGGTGCACGTGTCGTTACATACCAGTGTTTTCAAACTTTTGGGTGGATACCCAGTAAAGGGATTGCTGGGTCATATGGTAGTTCTATTCTTAATTTTTTGAGGAAACACCATACTTTCTTCCATAATGGTTATACTAATTTGCATTTCCACCAGCAGTGAATGAGGGTTCCTTTTTCTCCACAGCCTCTCCAACACTTGTTATTACCTGTCTTGTTGATAATAGCTAATCTCACAGGTGTGAGGTGGTATCTCATTGTGGTTTTGATTTGCATTTCTCCAATAGCTAGTGAAGATGAGCATGTTTTCATATATCTGTTGGTCATTTGTATGTCCTCTTGGGCGAAGTGTCTGTTTATGTCCTCTCCCCATTTTTTAATTGGATTGTTGGCTTGTTTGTTGCTGAGTTTTGTGAGTTCTTTATATATTTTGGATATTGATCTCTTACAGGAGCTGTTCTTTGCAAATATCACTTCCCATTAGGCTGTCTGTTTTGTTTTGATGTCAGGTTTTTTGTTTTGTTTTGCCAGGCAGAAGGTTTTTAGTTTGATAGGTCAATAGTTCCATTCATTTATTGTTGCCTTTACTTCCCTTGACTTTGGGGTTGAATTCATACATTGTTCCCTATGGCCAAGATCCATGAGCTTATTAGTACCTCTGTTTTCTTCTATGTAATTTATTGTTTCAGTTCTTATATTTAGCTTTTTGATCCATTTTGAATTAATTTTGGGCAACAAACTATAGTCAAGTTTTATTTTCTTGCATGTGGTTTTCCAATTTTCCCAGCACCATTTATTGAAGAGGTTTTCTTTTCTCCATTGTGTGTTTTTGGCTCCTTTTCCTAAGATGATTTGTCCATAAATATGTGGCTTTATTTTTGGGCTCTTGATTCTGTACCATTGGTCTATATGTCTGTTTCTGCCATACCATGCTGTTTTGATTATTGTGGCTCTATAGCAGTGGTTCTTAACCTGGGTTCTATCGAACCCTACGGGTTTGATGAGTTGGTCTCAGGGGTTCGGAGAAGCCTCTGCCTGGGAGGCCAGAATAAAGTAATACCGTAATTTGTTGTGAGTTCATGCACTTCGTTGGTTTTTGTTCTTTGAGCAAGGTGATGTTCATGCACGGCTCATTTTGTGCACCAGTAAAAAAAACATACCTATGTCTTGAATTGGGAAAAAAATCATATTTTATTTATCACTAAAGAAGGGTTCGGTGAATGCGCCTATGAAACTGGTGGGTTCGGTACCTCAAAAATGGTTAAGAACCACTGATCTGTAGTATGATTTGAAGTCTGGTAGTGTGACACCTCTGGCCTCACTCTTTTTCCTAAGGATTGCTTTGGCTATTCGGTTCTTTTAATGATTCTGTACAAATCTGGTGATATTTTTGTTTTATTTCTTTAAAAAATGACATTGGAATTTTGATGAGAATTGCATTAAATTTGTATATTGCTTTGGGTAATACGGCCATTTTCACTATGTTGAATCTTCTAATCCATGAACATGGAATATTTTTCCATTCCATTGTGTCTTTTTTAATTTCTTTCAATAATGCTTTGTAGTTTTCATTATATAGGTCCTTCAAATCCTTTGTTTAGTTTATTCCTAGGCATTTTATATTTTTTGTGACAGAGACAGTCGGAGAGAGGACAGATAGAGACAGACAGACAGGAAGGGAGAGAGATGAGAAGCATCAATTCTTTGTTGCTGCATTTTAGTTATTCATTGATTGCTTTCTCATATGTGCCTTGACCGGGGAGCTACAGCAGACTGAGTGACCCCTTGCTTGATCCAGTGACCTTGGGCTCAAGCCGGTGAGCCTTGCTCAAACCAGATGAGCCTATACTCAAGCCGGTGACTTTGGGGTCTCGAACCTGGGTCCTCCATGTCACAGTCTGATATTCTATCCATTGCGCCACTGCCTGGTCAGGCTTGTTGTATTAATTTTTTCTTAAGGTATTTTGTCCTCTATTTCATTTAGTTCTGCTTTAATTTTTACTATTTCCTTTCTTCTACTGACTTTGGGTTGCCTTTGTTCTTCTTTTTCTAGTTTCTTAAGGTGTGATGTTAGGTTGTTTACATGGGGTCTCTGGTTTCTTAACATAAGCCTGTAATGATGTAAACATCCCTCTTATACTGCTTTTGTTGCATTCTAGAAATTTTGATTTGTTGTATTGTCATTTTCATTTGTCTGTATATGTCTTTTGATCTCTGCTTTTATTTCTTCTTTGACCATGTTAAACAGGGGTCCCCAAACTTTTTACACAGGGGGCCAGTTCACTGTCCTTCAGACCGTTGGAGGGCTGGACTATAAAAAAAACTATGAACAAATCCCTATGCACACTGCACATACCTTATTTTAAAGTAAAAAAACAGAATGGGAACAAATACAGTATTTAAAATAAAGAACAAGTAAATTTAAATCAACAAACTGACCAGTATTTCAATAGGAACTATGGGTGCGGATGTATCCTGTGCTCCTCTCACTGACCACCAATGAAAGAGGTGCCCCTTCCGGAAGTGCAGCAGGGGCCGGATAAATGGCCTCAGGGGGCCATAGTTTGTGGACCCCTGATGTTAAATTTTAGAAGTATCTTGTTTAGTTTCCACATTTCTGTGGGTTTCTTTACTTCCTTTCTACAGTTGAATTCTAATTTCAAAGCCTCATGATCAGAAAATATGGTTGATATAATTTCAGTCTTGAGTCTGTTGATGTTAGTTTTATGGCCCAACATATGGTCTGTCTTTGAGAATGTTCCACGCACACTGGAAAAGAATGTATAATGTGACGTTTTGGTATGAAATGTCCTATAAATGTCTATTATGTCCATTTGGCCCAGTGTGTCATTTAAGGCCTATTTTTCTTTATAGATTTTCTGTTTGGATGATGTATATAAAGCTGTTAATGGTGTGTTGAAATCTCTTAAGTACGATGGTGTTTTTGTCTGCTTTTATTTTTAGATCAGTTAGTAGATGTCTTATATATTTTGGTGCTCCAATTCAGTTCACATACATTAAGAAGTGTTTTCTTGATACAGTGTCCCCTTTTTCATTATGAAATGTCCATCTTTGTCTCTGGTTACCTTCATTGTCTTGAAGTTAGCATTGTCAGATATTAGTATGGGAACACCTGCTTTTCTTTGGATATTATTTGCTTGGAGAACCGTTTTCCAACATTTCACTTTGAATCTACTTTTGTCGCTGCAGCTTAGATTTGTCTCTTGATGGCTGCATATGGTTGGATTTTGCTTTTTGATCTGATCTGCTACTCTGCCTCTTTATTCTTGAGTGCAGTCCATTTACATTTAGGTTAATTATTGACACTTGAGGATTTTCTATAGCCATTTTATGTTTTGTTTTCTGTTAGTTCTGTGTCTTGTTTGGTTCTTCACTTTTTTGTTTCTGTCAGTTGTTTTTGCCTGGTTGTATTCCACACTGCTTTCCCGTTTCTTCTTTAAGCTGTGTGTTTCAGTAGTGGCTTTTTCATGGGTGATTACCATTAGGTTATTAAGAGAAAAATGTTAATATGTACAAGGGTCCTTTGTCTTATGAGTGCTTTTGTACTCCATTCTCCTTTGCTACTGCAGATCTTTATCCTCTCCCCCTTTATGTTGTCACAGATTATCCTTGTTTTTATTGTTACCTTGGAGCTTTTACTTGCAGTTTTGATTTGTTTTGTTCTTTGTGTGATTGAATATCCCCCTTTTGTATTTCCTGCATAAGGTTTTCTGGTGATAAATTGCCTCAGTTTCTGTATATCTGTAAAAATTCTATTTCCCCTTCGTATTTGAAGGATAACTTTGATGGATGTAGTATTCTTGGCTGATAATCTTTCTCTTTTTTTGAATGTTTGGGTCCACTCTCTTTCTGGGTTTTAGAGTTTCTTCTGAGAAGTCTAATGATAACCTAATAAGCTTTTCTTTATATGTTATGTTGTTCTTTTCCCTAGCTGCGTTTAGGATTCCTTCTTTGTCATTTATTTTTGATAATTTAATTATGATGTGCCTTGGAATAGGTCTGTTTGGGTTGAGGTAACTCGGTGTTCTGTTTGCTTCTTTGATTAGAGGCTCTAACTCTTTCCATAGGCCTGGGAAATTCTCATCAATTGTTTGAATAGGCTTTTCTTCTCCCTGTCTTCTTCTCATATACCCATTATTCCTATATTGCTCTTTCTGATGGAGTTAGACAGTTCTTGTAGAGCTCTCTCAGTTTTTTTAAAATTTGTGAGTCTTTCTCTTATTCTCTCTGTAGCATCTGTAGTTGCCTATCTTCGTTGTCACTGATTCTTTCCTCTATCTTGCTCATTCTACAGTGTGTCCGTAAAGTCATGGAGCACTTTTGACCGGTCACATGGTCAAAAGTGCACCATGACTTTACGGACACACTGTATTAGCTAGACTTGCTAACTCAGTCTTCAGTTCATATATTGACTTCTTCATTTCTGTTTTTAAAGTTTCATTCTCCTTGGTGAGGTATTTGCTTTGTTCATTAATTTGTTTTCCAAGGTTGTTAAGTTGCCTATTGATGTCTTTTTGCCTCTAGTTGAGTATTTTCTGAACTTTAATTTTGAATTCTTTATTATTTAAATTCAAGGTTTCTATGCAATTGAGATTTTTTTCTGGAGATATTTTGTTTTCTTTCTGAATTGTATCTCTGTCTCGTGTAGCCATGTTACTAGTTTACTTTCCCCTTAATGGCATTTGAGACTGCCATCAAGCACTCTTACATGAACTCTAACAAAAAAATATTTTTTTAATGGAAAATTAAAATAAAACAATAAAAATAAAACATTGAAAATCACAAGGAAGAGAAACCACAGTAAAAGCAATTTAAAACAAAATAAAAACAAAACTCCCACAAAAATAATAGAAAGTATAAAAATTAAAATGAAATTTAAAAGAGGAAAAGATTAAAAAATAAGAAAAAAAGAGAAAAGGGGGAAAAGGAGGAAAAATAAATATTGATTTTGAGAGGTTTCTTCTAGTAGATGTTCCTGTATTGCAGTTTTATCTCTGTGATGTTCCTGGGGTTCGTCTGCTGAGATGTTGCTGTGGCGATGTAAGTGCGGTCAAAGTTGCAATGGTGTGTGTGGCGTCTTGTGAGTGCTTTACAGCTTTAGCTTTTCCTGGCTTACGGCTCTAGCAATGGCGATCTCAGTCTTGTGGGTGCCCTTTCCCACCTCTGAACAGACCCGGGGACTGGACATATAGCATCACTGCTCTTCTTGGGAGAGTGGCTCTGGAGACCTAGCTGTGGGGTTTATCTGCCACTCTCCATTTGGTGGGATATGGGAGGCTGGGGGGTCTGCACTTTAGCTTCCTCTTTCTGTTGAGTAACAGCTGCAGGCAGATTTTGGGAATGCTGGCCGTGACCCTACACTCTGGCTTCTTTGGTTTATCTCCCCCTCTGCCCTTCTGTCTCACCACTCCTCCCAGCAGAAGGAGACCCAGTCACATTGAATTTCCCTCTCCATACCCCTCATACTAGAGAGCCCAAGCTTCCTTTGTCCCCTTTGTCCAGCAGAGAAAACAAGACCCAGTCAGTCCAGGTTTGTCTCCTCTCTTTACCAAACTCACCATGAATACATTTTATCTTCTGTCCCCCTTTGCACCTTGTCCTACCTTTAGTCCATTTGGTGTGTGGGTTTTTCCAGTGCACCTGGTAGTCCAGCTGGGGTTCCTTCACTGTGTTATAGTTGTTCAGTTTGTTGAAATTTCAAGGGGAGAGATCAGGAGTATCTCTCATGCCACCATTACTCTGATGTCTCCCTCTTCTTTCTCATATCATAGTTGACTCATATTCTTTATTGCTTTCGCCCTCAAATTCAGGTTGTTAACCTGTCTTGAAACCCTTGACTCTTAGCAGATGACCTTCTTTCTAAAATGATTTAATATTTTATGATATGAGGTTTCTGTGTTCCCTCCCTCCCTCCCTCCCTTCCTTTCTCCTCCCTCTTTTCTGTTTCCTTTTCTTCTTTTTAGAGGAAGAGAGATAGATTACTGTTATATACCCTGACTGGGATCTACCTGGCAACACCTGTCTGGGGCTGATACTGAAACCAGTTGAGCCACTGGCTGCAAGAGAGAGAATGGGGAGAGGAAGGGGAAGAGAAGCAGATGGTTGCTTTTCCTGTGTGCCCTGACTGGGGATTGAACCTGGATTTCTGCATGCTGGGTCCACGTTCTATCCACTAAGCCAACCCAACAGTGCCTGAGTTTTCTTTCTTCTTAGCTTCAACTATTTTTGTCTTTCCATTTTTATAAGTGGAGCTATCCTTAATTTTTCTTAATTGAACTTTATTGGGGAGACACAGGTTAACATAATTATACATAATTCTTTCAGGTGGCCAGTTCTACAACACCTCTCTGTACACAGTCTTGTGTTCATCCTGCTCCCAAGTCTTTGTCCATCACCATTTATACTCCCATGCCTTCCTCTACCCTCCACCCTCCCCCACACCCCCTCACCCCCTGCAGTTATCATACTGTTGTCCCATGTCCATCCACGAGGCCTGTTTTTTATTGGGGGGAGGGTCCTTTTTTGTTTTATCCCTCCACCTTTCTCACCCATCCTTAATTATTTATACTTGTTTCATTTAAACAGTAAGTTGGGGAAAAATTAAAATGATTTTTGTATTTTCCATATTTTTATTGCGCCTATAATTGTATTTACTTATTGTTTATAATTTTCTATGTATTATTAGCATTTTGTTACTTAAAAGTGCTTTTCTTTGTTTATGAGAGAATGTGTTCATTTATAAAATTATTAGGCAGTATCAAAATATTTTACCCTAGTACATAGATAAAACCAGTACTAAATTTTTGTTGTGTATCTTTCCAGACTTAAAGGATTTCTATTATATGTGCTGTTTTAAAAACTTTTATTTAATGTATTTCCTTATTTAATGTTTTTTTCACATTAAATATTAATTTGTATTCTCTCAAAAGTCCTGGCTGGGTTGCTCAGTGGAGAGAGCATTGTTTTCATACCCCAAGATTGCAGGTTTGATTCCCAGTTGGGGCACATACAAGAAGCAGTCAGTGAGTGCACAACTAAATGGAGCAACGAGTTGATGCTTCTCTCTTTCTTTCCTTCCTCCCATCAAGTCAGTGGAAAAAAAAATTTAAAAACTGCTATATAAAAGCCTGTCTAAAAATCTGTTGTATGGATATGCCATAATTTACTTAACCCATCTTCTGTTGTTGCATATTTAGCTTGTTTCCACCTTTTTAGCATTATAGACAAAGCTACAGTGAATTCTATGTGGACAACTTTGTACAGTGGTCTAATTATTTTTTGCATATATTCTTGGGAACAGAATTGTGCGGACCTTCTGAAGTGCTTATATTACCAAAAATAGTATTTAGAAAAGTTGTTCCAGTGTATAATCTTAAGACTATGAGTGCCCATTACCCCCACATTTTTTTTTTCTTTAGTGAGAGAGAGAGACAGACAGACAAGAAGGGAAAGAGTGGAGAAGCCTCAACTCATAGTTGCGGCGCCTTAGTTGTTCATTGATTGCTTTCTCACATGTTCCTTGACTGGGGGGCTCCAGCCTGTGACCCCTTGCTTAAGCCAGCTGCCTTGGGGGGATTTAAGCTAGCGACCTTTGGGCTCGAGCCAGAGACCATTTGTGTCATGTCTATGATCCCACGCTCAAGCTGATGAGCCCATGCTCAAGCTGATGACCTTAGGTTTCGAACCTGGATCCTCACCATCCCAGGCTGATGCTCTATCCACTGTGCCACCACCTGGTCAGGCATAAATAATACACCATTTTAATTTTTTATTTCTCTGATTAGCATGGAGAAATAACATTATTTTCTGTTTACTGGTCATTTTCATTTGTTCTTTTGGATTTGCCATTTATATCTTAACCATTTTTCTTTGGAAGTACTTTCCTTTTTTCTTATGATTTACAGGAACCCTTTATATATTAAAACGTTGACCCTTTGTGATAAGTTGCAAATTTTTTTCTTTAATGCTTTTCCCCTCCTCAGTGTTGAAATGAACAATTTTTATGTGGTAAAATGTTTTGTTTTATGATATTTGACTTTTTCATGTTATATTTAATCATTTCTATGGCTAGCAATTTAGGTTCTGTTTTTATATACAGTATTCTCTCCCTCGCCTCAACAATAGTTTATTTTGCAGGATAAATTTAATTTCTGAGCTTAAATATGGAAAGGTCAAAAGGCAGTGTTTTCTGAAATATGTTATTACATGTTATCATTACTTTTCAATTTTTTCATGTATTTCACTGCTTATTGTGACTTTTTGGCACAATAAGGTTATTTAGTCTCTGAGACTTGTGAAACATGTGGAAGCATGTTGAAAGTGTTTTGTACTGCTCTGTTGTCTCCCTTTCTCTTTTCTCTTCTATTTTCTAAACTAGATGTTCCTCAAAGTTTAGTCCTTGGCCCTCTTCTTTATTCCATATCATCAGCCAACTATGTGGATGACTACAAAATCTTTTCTGTCCTGGAGCTCCCTGCTCATCCTGGTATTTTGTTGTTTGTCTGATAGATATTTGTCTTATGAGTATCCTAAAGGATTCTTCAAGTTAAATATGTCCCAAACTGATTTTTTCTCTCTCCCAAAACAAAATTAGCATCTGACCAATGGCTTGTGCTTAAAATTTTGAAGTCATCTTACAATCACTTTTCATCCACATATTTATAGGTGGCTCCTGAATCCTAACTACTGCACCTCAGTAATCTCTTGCTTACATCTTCCCTTTTTATTTCCGCTGGCAGTTATTGTGGCTTAGGCTTTCATTACCTTTAACTTAGACACCGTTATAATACCCCTTCTATCTTTTTTCCCTTCAATTTTGCTTCTTCAGTAGTCTCTGTAGTACTGCTTTTGTGTACTGATTGGTATTTCTTTATTTAAAAACTTTTTTTGTTGTTGTTGCCTGTGTAATAAAGTCTGGCTTTTCCCCTTTTTACCAGATTTATGTCCTACTGGTATACTTTCTCCTGGCCCTAGCTTCTCCAGCCTGGGCTCAACTATTTTCTCTCTGGGGAATATCCCTGGGGAATATATTTATTCCCCAACAGGTTGTTGGCGGTTAATAGAATTATTATTGTTATTAAAATATTAGAAGGTATTTGAAGGAGCAGTTAATTTTCAGGTCTGAGTGTATGTACCATATTGAAAATTCTATACCATCATCTGCTGGTGTGTACCCCTTTTGCTTTAAGGCTCAGTCTGAAGTTCTAGTCGTTTAAGAGTTTTTCCTAGATCTCCCCCTGATCAAAATTACCTCCCAAGTAAACTTTTTGCCCCTGTGCTTCACTACTTTTATTTTATATTTTTATTTATTTTTATTTTATTTTATTTTTTTAATTAAAATGTTTTTGTGTTTTTTCTCCTATACTCCTTTAGACTTTGGATCTGCACAATAGAGTTAATCAGTCTTCAGTTCATAGCACACTGTGGGTACCAAAACTCCTTTCTTGTTTGTTTTTTTCTTTCTTATCAAAGATTGTTAGTTTTGAGTGCTTCTACCTTTTAATACTACTTTGCAAATAGTAAGTGGCCAATAAATGTTTTCTACTTAAAAGTCAATGAAAATTATTGTTGATTTTACTAGCTTCCATATTGCTTAGACTAAAACCCTGGGGATTTAATTTCAGCTTTACTCTTCCACATCTAGTTAGAGCAATTCTGAATCTATTCTCCTGTTGTAAACTTCAGACTCTTACATTTTCCCCTCTACTTTTGCAGTAATGCTTTCAGACTCTTCTTTCCCAGTTTAATTGTGATTATATGTACAGTTAGTTTCCTTAGAAAAATCTGGATCGAATCAAGCTACTCCTTCCAAAAGCTTCAGAAAGAATTTTCAGGAACCAGTAATATCTCTTATTTTTTCTCCCTGTTTTTTCTATTAAATAATTCCCTCTAGCCTTTCCTGCAGCTGTATAGGTGACTTTAAAATAAACATTTTTACTTTCAGAGTTTAGTGCTTTTACTTATCATTTTTTGCCTTTTGAAGTTCCATTTATTGTTCACAACCTATTTTAAGTATTCAAATGCTTCATTCTCCAAACCATGCTTTCCCTTTTAGTTTGCTTACCACTTTATTAATATTTTTATAGCGGTACTTAATCTCATTGTGCTTTGTATTAAAACCTTGTGGTACGTGTCTTCATTCCCAGTGCCTAATTTATTCTCTTTTCTTTCTAACACAAAGCAGAAAGCCTTAAAAGTGTAATAAGCAGATTGTAACTACTTTGAAAAAATACTGAAGATAATTTGGTAGGAATGTGATGGGATAACCAGTTGCACAGTAGTATTTCAGTTGAGCTTTGCCAGCTTAACTTTTCAAATATTATACAATGGCTTCTAATAGCTGTCAGAACTGTACAGATGCCCCTGTAAAAATATTTTTTGTTTTTATTTTTTAAATTAAGTGAGAGGTGGAGAGGTGGACAGACTGGCTCCCTCATGTACCCCGATCCACCTGGCAAGCCCCCTACCCAGCGATGCTCTGCCCATCTTGGGCTGCTGCTTCATTGCTCTGCAGTCAAAGCTACAATGTGTCTGTAAAGTCATGGTGCACTTTTGACCGGTCACAGGAAAGCAACAAAGATGATAGAAATGTGAAATCACCAAATAAAAGGAAAACTCTCCCAGTTTCATACCTGTTCAGTGCAGTTTGATGTGGGCTCCATTTGTTGCCCTACATACATTCAAACGATAGTGAAGTTCTTGCCACACACGGGTAAGGACGTCTGGTGTAACAGAGTGAATAACGTCTGTGATTCTCTGTTTTAAGTGATTAATGCTGTTGATACGTTCAATGTACACGTGTTGCTTCACATAACCCCAAAAGTAAAAGTCTAAGGGCGTCAGATCCTGGGATCATGGTGGCCATGGCTTGACAGAACCCCTGCCTATCCACCACTGGGGGAATGTTCTATCCAGAAACTCACAAAGAATGGTGGCTTAGTGTGGAGGAGCGCCGTCCTGTTGAAAGATGACACCTTCTGGAAATTGTGGCACTGCATACAGTTCCAGCATGTGTTTGCCGTCACAGACTACTCCACGAAAAAAAGTGGGCCTATCACCTTATCATGCATTAGGCCACACCACACGTTCACTTTAGGGGTGTTACATTCATACTCAATGTAGGCATGAGGATGTTCAGCAGCCCATATTGGACGTTATGGCAATGAACATGTCCACAGATACGGAAGGTCGCTTAATCGCCAAACATAATCTTCTGCAAAAATCTTGCATCATTGTCGATCTCATGAAGCATATCTGTAGCAAACGTGCATCGTGTGGGTCTATCCCCTGGTTTGATAGCGTGCAACAGCCGCAATTTGTACCCCATAAAATAGAGACGTTTCTTTATCATCTTACGAACTGTAGTCTTGCTTAGGTGTAATTGTCGAGCACACGCACGCACAGATTTTTTTTTTTTTTTAACAGGGACAGAGAGAGAGTCAGAGAGAGGGATAGATAAGGACAGACAGACAGAAATGGAGAGAGGTGAGAAGCATCAATCATTAGTTTTTCGTTGTCGTTGCAACACCTTAGTTGTTCATTGATTGCTCTCTCACATGTGCCTTGACCGCGGGTCTTCAGCAGACCGAGCAACCCCTTGCTGGAGCCAGTGACCTTGGGTCCAAGCTGACGAGCTTTTGCTCAAGCCAGATGGGCCCACGCTCAAGCTGGCGAGCTTGGGGTCTCAAACCTGGGTCTTCCACATCCCAGTCCGACGCTCTATCCACTGCGCCATCGCCTGGTCAGGCACGCACAGATTTTTTAGGGCTCCTTAGTTAGCAATCCCGTATAGCCTCTACAGACTCGTCACTGATGGCCTACCAGAATAGGGTTTCTCCACCAAACTGCCGGTTTCCTTCAACTGCTTATCCCACTGAGTAATGTTATTCCTACTGTATATGGTGGCACTTTGTTATAAATGCGCCGATATTCACGTTGCACTTTGGTCACGGATTCAAATTTAGCGAGCCACAGAATACACTGAACTTTCCTCTGTACCGTCCACATCTTGACTGGCATGGCCGTGGGCTGCTCTGCTGTATACATGGTGTTACGTCATCATCTGCGCATGCGCACATGCTGCCACATCATCCTACAGAAACTGGGAGGGTTTTCCTTTTATTTGGTGCAGATTTCACATTTCTGTCGTCTTGTTGCATTTCTGTAACTGGTCAAAAGTGCACCATGACTTTACGGACACACTGTATTTTAGCCTGAGGTTAGGCCATGGAGCCATCCTCACCACCTGGGGCCAACTTGCTCGAATCATTTGAGCCATGGCTGCAGGAGGTGAAGAGAGAGAGGGAGAGAGAGAAGGGGTTGGGGTAGAGAAGCAGATGGTCCCTCCTTCTGTGTGTGCTGACCGGGAATTGAACCCGGAACTTCTACGTGCCAGGCCTGCGCTATACTGCTGAGCCAGCCAGCCAGGGCTACAAATACCTTTGGAAATGATGAAGGTTTTTAATGGAATTTTGTTGATGAAAATATGCACACATTTTTTTATTTGCTAACTAAACAGCTGTGCATTTTTGGGAGAGAAGAAGCAATCATATTTATATATTATCATAGATTGAGATTTGCTTGAAATCAAGATCTGTCGTACTCAATACTTAGAATTTGTAATTAGATACTATACTTAAATGAGCTAGACATTTGCTTGTAAATTTAAAATATGTGGGTCTAGTGAAACAATGTGTGGGGTGTGGTTCCTGTTTTCTGTGAAAATTAGTATAGACAGCAAAAATAAAGTTTGATTTTTGTAAAACTCCAGGTGGAGAAGCTGCTGCCACTTTTAACTGCTGGTCATACTCAGGTCAGTGCAGATTGATAGCATGTGTGTGCAAGCGTTCAGGAAACTTCAGATCTGTAAGGAATGAGCAGGTACACAAACCCTTGTAAAATGTAATAGAATTAAATGCCATAAAGTACAGATAAAATGAGAATTTAAAGGTGAAATAGTATCCAGCTGTGAAGTTACTGAACTGACTGCATCATGAAGGACTGGTAAGATTTCAGAATAGCCAGGAGGGGAGGACATGTTATCCCAGCGGTGGGGGAGGAAACCAAGAGTATATTCTGGGGAATAGCTAGTAGTCTGGTTTGACTACAACAGAGAGAATATCCAGAAGGAGGTAAAACTGGAAAGAATGACTGGGACAGGCTGGGGCTTGACTGTGAAGGGCATTGTATACCAGGTTAAGGATTTTGGATTTAATTTGGCCAGGGAGCACTTGGTTTTTGAGTAGATTTATCTGATCATAATTGTAGTTAAAGAATATTAATCTTGCCTTGTGTTGTGTGGTTTAAATGCTAAAGACAATATAGAGGACTTGTTTAAAACTTGAGGCCCATATTCTTAACCTCTCTCGTACCTTTCTACAGAAAGACCATGTGTACCTCCCAATGTGGCTGTTCTGGTTTTCCAAATTTATTTTCTGATATCCTCTACTGTGACTTAGTTGTTGTTCTTATATACCATGGTGAATTTCTCTGTCAAGTCTGATATACTTGAAACTGCCTTTAGTCACACCTTTACTTCTTACTTCCTTTAGTATTTGAAGAAACATTTTGAGCACATTTTATACTTATTACTATATGCTTTAAATTTTTTCTCTTATTTATAACAGTGGCTTTCCCCAAATACATAATAAAGTCCATGTATAAAGTATTCCTAGCATATTTATCTCTGAAGGTAGCAAAATATAATGGAAAAAACATGCATTCTTATAGAACCTAGTTGTGAGACCATAGGAAAATTGCTTAATTAGTCTGGGATTCAGTTTATTTTGTCAAATGGATCACTTAAGAAAATTGAAACTAGCCCATGACTTAATTTATATTTTTTGTGAAACAGATCACTTAACAAAATTGAAATTAGTAAACAAATAGTAAAATGTGGACATGCCTATGACATGTGTAGATGTTGAATAAATGTTTTTCTGTTTTCCTTTTTTGGCTAAGACTGTAGAATGAGTCTACTTTTCAGAAAGAGACATATTTGGTGCCTAGAAGAAATTTAAAAATTACTATCACTTCTCCCTAACTGTGATTCAAAATTTTGAAGTTTCAGTTCTTCTCAATCCAGCTTTACATGAGTTTAAAATTAAAATATAAAAGCTTGTTTTTTTCCCTTAAGAAATGAACCTGTTTCCTTTTTATCACTGTTAATTTCTACAATATATTGTGTAGTTGGTTTGTCAAAGTGGCAGATAATCCTAGTGGAAAGAGCAGGAAAAAACTTTGTCTCTTCTTACTGATGGAATAAGAAAATTTACTGAAATTCAAAATTTAATTTGCTGAACTTTTTTTTATCCTAATATTTTATTAAAAGTCTCACTTAGAATTCCTTGATTATTTTTGTGCTTACTATAGAATTTTTGAAATTATTAACTGTCTTGTTCTTTGCATACGGTAGGCATTCAGAGCAATTGTTCATTTTGACTTGGATGCATTAGAAGAGGGTGTAGTTTGCTCTAATGCTCACACACATTTGCTCAGGGAGGCTCTATACCTTTGATAGTTTGTTGCTGTTTGTTTTTACCTCTTCCTTCCCTGCTTTCCTGTATGTTTCTCCTTTTCCTTTTACATTTTCTGAAAAATATCAATTAGGCAGTAACACCGATTTAAAAATCTTGATTAGTATTAAGAAAGTAAAAAGTTTGATTAAAAATTAGTTTGTAGACAAGTGAGTCTTGTTGCTACTGCTGCTGCTGCTACAGCCACAGCCTCCTCGCCCCCCTCCCTCCCATCTTCTTTTCCTTCTGTCATTTGTGTGAAAGTTCTTATTCAGTGCCTGAGCTAAGATTAGAATTCAGGTCTTTTGGTTCATAGGTCACTGATTTTTTTCAGTATAATGCACAGTTGAATACTGCAGTTCACTGATATCAGGTGTCATGGGTACGTGTAAGAAATTAGATGATTTTTTGTCTTAATTCACCTTTACGGATAAGTAGTATTGATTTTCAGTAAGAAGAACTGGGCCATAGTATTTTGTGACAGTTGGGCTTTTTTCTCAGTTTTAAATAGTATTCTTTCTCTTTTTAAAAGAGTTTTTTACCTCTGCTAGTATTATATTTTTAACAGGTGGTAGACACTCCACTGAAGAACATATTACTTTAGAAACACGTTATTACCAAAAGACTAGGATGGAATTTGGACAATTCAAATGCAGTTCTTGTCTACATTTGTGAAAGAGATAACTTGAAACTTTGAATTGTTTAATTTTTAAAAATTGAAATATAAAGCTGGCTTTATGAATGTTAAGAGACTTGGTGGGGGGTGGGTTATGGTTCTTATATTTTTAACTATGAATTAAGACTTCCAGACACTATTTGCAAAAAAAGTAGACAGAGGAAGTCAATTGGAAAACTTTGGAATTTATAAAGTTCTTTGAAGTGCCTAGACCATGCTTCACATACCCCAGACCAATATAATGGATAAAAGCAGACTATCTGGGGGAGCATTGATGTCGATTTTGGTTTTGGAGTTTCTATTTTAAGTAGATCTAATTATTTGCAGTAATTGATATTTTGTGACTTTTATTATTTCTTAGAGATCTTTAAAGACAAAAAGGAAATGTAGTTATTTTTAAAGAACAGAATAAAATTCATTCTAGCTTTCCATTAATTATATGGGTTCACTGGTCAGGTATAAATCTAAGATGGGATCTTGTTTTTCTTATATCTTGAAGCATTTTGCTATTTCATTATCTTAGGAATTATTTAATCAAAAAGAAGAAAATGTAAGAATGGTATAATTGCCTAGATGATATAATTCATTATTGTACCATCTTTTAGTTTAATTATTGCATTGCCCAAAATATTGCATCATCTTTGAAGAAGCTACTACAAAAGCAGTTTGAAGATATTCTTGTTAATCTTTCTATTTGTTTGATTTAAGCTTTCATTTAATATATTTGAAAATTTAAATTTATTTTTCATTTTCCATCTTTAATGGGAAAGAGAAATAGGAAGGGTAGACATGCAGAACTAAGAGACAAGTCAAAAGATGAGTGCAAAGAAACAACACTTAAACTAATGATGATGAATCATTATTAAGTACAAGTGAAATCTCAGACTAGGAGTCTTCACATTTTTCTTAGATGCACATTCTCAAACTCAGAATTAATAAACAATATTACTAAAGACAAGAATGAAAATAACAGTTGACCATTGAACAATATGGGTTTGAATCACATGGGTCTACTGCATAAAAGCAGATTTTTTTTTCAATAAATACCTGTACTGTTTTCATTTGAGGTTGGGGGTCTGCAGATAATACAGAGGGCCAACTTATGCATCAATGTAGGACATTTTATATAGGGGAATTGATCATGGACTGATTTTGGCATATGTGAGGGGGAGTTGGGTGGCTGGGGCTGGAACCAGTCCTACGCAGATACTGAGTGACAGCTTAAGCTTTTGGGGAGTCAAAAGTTAAACATGAAAAGTTAAACAAATTTTTGACTGCCAGGAGGTGTGGGGTAGGTGCCCCAACTCTTATGTTGTTCAGGGGTCAGTTCTATTACAGATTAATACATGAGAGTTTATGAGCAGTTAGTTGCATTCCAAGGATGCTGCTGCTGTTTTGGATAAATGTACCTACAATACCAGAGAAATATGGAATAAGAAATTTGCTATGTTAAAATTTTATATTTAGATTTCTAAAAGTAATTCTTTTTACTATCCCTTTATTTTTATTTATATGACTTAGTCATAAAATAGCTTAAAATATTAAAATTAAAAAGGGTATTTTGGACTTGTAGTAAATTGTATGATTATTTTTTCTGGTACACTGAAGGCTTATGCTTCCCTGTGGTCCTCATGTTCAGTTAAGGTTGAGGACCACTGTTTTTAGTAGACTTAATCTGGACAAATACACAAAAGAGA
Source organism: Rhynchonycteris naso (assembly GCA_037038555.1). Classification (NCBI taxonomy): domain Eukaryota; kingdom Metazoa; phylum Chordata; class Mammalia; order Chiroptera; family Emballonuridae; genus Rhynchonycteris; species Rhynchonycteris naso. The sequence goes on from CM072998.1 coordinate 248,014,595, forward strand.
TTTAAATAAAACATTTTTGAAAGGTAAAGTAATGGGATATATATAGTCTAGACTAGTTCTGCCAGATGTATAGTAATGACCAAGAATTATAAAACAGTTGACTATATTAGAGCAGACAGCCTAGAGCAGATATTAGAATAGGTAACAATTGAATGTGATGAAGAGAATGTCATATCAATAAGTTAGATTATTAATATCATTAATAAGAGGTACCACTTCTTGACCTCTTGCTGAATATTTATATACATTATTTCATTTAATCTTTTTTTTCTGACATAGTTGCTATTATTCCCAGTTGTTACAAGTGAGGAAACCCAAGGTCACACAGTACTTGGTGATTCTGGAGCAGTTCATTCACTCCTTTGGGATGCAAACATTTGTAAAGAGAAAAGGAATTTTTACCTATGTGAGAGTAAATTTCAGATGGATAAAAGAATTAAATATAAAATCCATATCACAAGATAGGTAATAAATGTATCTGATATCTTCCATTACTTAGGAGGGAGTTGCTCCTAAGGCCAGGTTACTGTTTGTTAGAGCGTCGTTCCAAAAGCCATGGTTGCCAGTTTGATTCTTTGTCAGGCACATACAAGAAATCAACCAATGAATGCGTAATAAACGGGAACAACAAATCTGTTTCTCCCTCTTTCCCATCCTTTCACTCTCTAAAAATCAATTAGAAAGAAAGCTACCTTTGTGTCAAATAACATAAACAAAATGATAGATTAGTATATGAAGAAAAGCAAAGAAATAAATGAGTTAATAGCCTTTATGTGTAAAATAATTATTAAGATTGATAGCCCCTAAATATATGATCTAAAAATACAAATAGTTATTAACATTAGGATGTGGCTGACTTCACTACATAGCTATGTAATTTGTAAGATTAATAAGATGCTGGAGGGATTCAACTCTAGTTTATATCAATTAGCTTATGGTAAAATTGGTTTTGATATGTTATTTTGCTTACAGTCACAAAACCTAATGACATTAGGTAGGGACTTACTGTACTCAATAAATGAGATTTTTGCTGTATCTTGGCACCCTTTGATTTTTTTCTTTGCACTTAACCTTTCAGAATGACCAATTTGTTTACTTCAGTGGTTCTTAACCATTTTTGAGGTACCGAACCCACCAGTTTCATATGCGCATTCATCGAACCCTTCTTTAGTGATAAATAAAATATGATTCTTTTTCCAAATTCAAGACATAGGTATATGTTTTTTTACTGGTGCACAAAATGAGCCATGCATGAACATCACCTTGCTCAAAGAACAAAACCAACAAAGTGCATGAACTCACAACAAATTACGGTATTACTTTATTCTGGCCTCCACAGCAGAGGCTTCTCCGAACCCCTGAGACCGACTCATCGAACCCCTAGGGTTCGATAGAACCCAGGTTAAGAACCACTGGTTTACTTGCTTTACTTTCTTCTTCATTGGACTCTAAACTCTGAGAGGAAAAAAATGATATCTGGCATCTGGAAAATGTTCAATAAATATTGAATGAATGAACAAAAAGTGAATGAAATGAATAAAATGAGATACCACTTAAAATTCTGGTTGATGAAATTTTTAAAGAAAAATATTTTCTGTGAGACAAAATGGGATGGATACAGTCATTGTGCTGCTTGGTACATTGGTGTTACTTTTCAGAATGGAAATTTTGTAAAAGGTAGTAAAAGCCTTAAACATTCATGCTTTTTGACTCAGTAATTTTACTTCTTGGAATCAGTCCTAAAGAAGTCATCTCTGCCAACAGAAGGGGAAGCTTTCTTTCTAGCTCTTCCTATGTTTACTGGTATTCCTTCCTCAGAAAATTAGACGGCTCCTATTGAACCACATTTTGTAGTCTTCTGTTTCCTCTTTCTTGTCCCTCAGTGAATAAAATATGCAAAGGATTTAAATCCTTGCCTAGACCTGGTAATCTTGTATTCTAGCATTCAAAAAGGCTTTAAGAATTCCTGTTGTTTGAGGCACCTCAGTGTTGTGGTAAATTTGGATTTGGGTTTTGAGAGAAGACTGAGGCCCTACTCAAAGGATAGTGCTTTAATCCAGTTTACCAAAGAACCTTGCCTTGGGGTATTGAGTAGTAATTCAGCTAAAAATGTACTTTGATTTGCCTTTTTCCATTCACCCTTTCCCCCTTCCCCGCTTCCCTCCTTCCCTCCTTCCCTCTTTCCCTCCTTCCTTCCTTCCCTCCTTCTCTCCTTCCCTCCCTCCCTCCCTCCCTCCCTCCCTCCCTCCCTCCCTCCCTCCCTCTTTCCCTCACTGTCCTGCTCACCCCCAACCTTACAGACTTACATTATAAAATGTACTTCTTATGTGGGTTATTGTCAGACTTTGAAAGCTGTTTGTTCCAGCCAAATACCAATTAATAATACCCCAGATTTCTCTTATGTTTCATCATTCTTAAATGGGAGAAAGACTAACGAAGAGAGATGTAGGCGTAATATAATTGCAAAATGTGTATAATGAAACATTATCAGGAGATTTGCAAAATAAATCATGATGACCTAGTCTTTCAGATTATTTGTTCAAGATAGTATTCTCTTATCTATCTTCAGTATTTTGGGGGTTTGCAGTGAAGGTCCAGAGCTTAGCAGTAGCTTTCTTAGTTCTTTATCGTCCTAGTGGAGCCTTAAGAAATAATTAGCGTACAGTAGTGTTGGGCAGATAAAATATATTATGCTCACTTTGTTAAAGATGGTGCTGCCCACATGGAAGTTCATTGATATTAATGTGTGTTCTGGAACAGGCTGTGGGCAGGCCGGGTCGTTATAGCCTAAGGCTTAGTTTAAGAGTAAGCTTTTCCCCACACCCTTGACTGATTGGATGATGTAGGGTGGTGCACTCTCCTGAGGAATCCCATTATACAGAGACTTCCTTGTTTGTATAATTGGATTAAAGGTTTTGATTCTACGGTATAAAGTGGGAGAGGCCAGTAGCTTGATCTCTCTCTTGGTTCCTGAGTTCCTGAGGTGAGTATTAGAAGAGAGGAGAGCAGAGTAAGGCCACATGGAGGAGAGGAAGCAGCCAAGATGGCAGAGTGCTGAGGAAGAGTTTGTGCAGGAGGAGATGGGAAACAGAGGTGAATAAGTCTGGTGAGCTGAGAAGCTTTGATGCTAGGAAACTCGGATAAGTCAGTAGCTTTGTGAGCACTGAATGTGTGGGTTTTGGAGCCCAGTGTGTGTTTTTGCTTGCCCGCCGGGTGCAAGCTAGAATTAAAGCTGATGGCTCACCAGTTTTTGGCTCCGTTGTTTTATTACCGACTGTTCGAATCAAATGTGAACCTGCATTGGCCAGGCTGCTGTGATGGTGACCCCAGCTACTGGCTTTACAAGTAGTATACTGGTAACAGCACAGAGGAATCAGATTGAGCCCCAGTTCTGTGACAGCTTTGGGCAGGTTACGTAACTACTTTGTTTCTGTTTACTCATCTATAAAGTGGAGCGAATAGAACATAATTATAGCAAGGTTAACCTGAGTGGGAAATATGAGTGAATGCAAAGTTCTCAGTTGCTTGCCTCAGCTCCCAGTGAATAAATTCCAGGCTGCTTTGCCCTTTACACCATTGACTCTCTGTTGGTATCTTAGTTCTTTTTTCAGCTCACATTTCAATTAATATTATTAGATACTTGCTTGGGAGATAATAGAAATTTCTCTAGTTCTCAAGAGTTTGAGACAGTTAAAATCAGAAAATAATAAATGTAAAAAGTACTGCACAGATTTGTCGTAGTTTTGATTCTAGGAATACTAATAATAGGAAACCTGCTTGCATTGCATATGAATTGATTAGTAACTCTTATTTCCACATGAGTAGAATTAGTATTTGATCGTGATGGGAATAAGTAGGTACTTTCAGTTTTCTAGAAGTGCCAACCAATCTCTTTTCTGCCTTTGGGCCTTTATAGTTACCTCTTTTGCCTGGAATATTTTCCTTGTCCCCACCCCTCATCCTACATACTTAGTTCTTATCAGCCTTCCCTGGCTCTGACATGGTAGTAGCTTCGTTGGTTAGAGCATCATCCCAACATGCCAAGATTGTGGGTTTGATCTCTGGTCAGGGCACATAAAAATATTAAACAATGAATGCATAAATAAGTGGAACAACAGATTAATGTTTCTTTCTCTCCCCCCCCTTCCCTTTTCTCTCTAAAAATGAATAATTAAATTTTTTTTTAGAAAGGTCTTCCCTGACTATCCAGTCTGAGTAGCTTTCAGTTTATATTTTTAAAATCACAACATTAATTATTTGGTTCTTAATTTTATTTTATTTTCTCTCTCTCTAACTAGGATGTAAATTTTGAAGAGCAGGGACTTTAACTGTTTATTTCTTATATTTTTTCTGAATGTTTGAATATAATATAAAGTATGAAAAATTATCCTCAGTTGTATTTCCCAGTGGTATATAACCATTGTTGATATTATGCTTTACAGTTTTCTAATTTTATTTTCTGTGTGTGCTTACATATTTATGTGTCTATGATTATATGCATTTATACCATATATTGCGTCCAAAGATGAACACTCTTTTACAATATTTTATGTCTGTAATTGGGATGCCATTTAATCAGGGTTATGCCATGAGTGAATTGGCAGCATTTTTCTTTCTTAGTGGCACATAAAATGTGAATGTGTCTTAAAATCCAGAGCATCTTAGATTTGATATAGATTTGAAACAAAAATGAGAAAATGATGTTAAATTCTTTCCCCACCTACATATCTTGAGCATTTTCCCATATCACCATATTTAGATCTCATTCTTAACAGGTATCTAACAATTTATAAAGGATGTATCATAAATTGTTTAATTCCTCTTGATGGACATTTGGAGCTTTTTTGAATTTTTTTTTTTTTTTTTTTTTTTTTGGTGTTGTTAAAACAGTACTGTCTGTGTTGAATATCCTTGTATAAAATTTTATGCACTTGAGTGAAATTTCTTTTGATTAATACCTGATCAGTGGGTATACATTTTCTAGTTTATGAGGGTGCCTGTTTCCCCATCTCCTCAGTAGTATTGCATTTTCAGAAATTTAAAAACTTGTTGATCTGATAAGTGAAAAAATATCCTAATATTTTAATATAATTTCTTTAATTATGATTGAGATTTAGCTTTTTTTCATGTTTTATTAGTAGTTTTTATTTCCTCTTTTGTGATGCACTTGTGCATAGGATAGCAGACCTTTAATTGACTGGCAGATTTGCCTTAATTAAAAAGAGGTTGGTATCACAATTTGGAGCCATGCATTAGGATATTAATTCTTAGGAACAACTTTTAGGGCATAACCCACCCTTGTGGAAGGCAATAGGATTTTATAAAGATCCAGATTTGGGGATGAGAGAGAATTCAGGATAATCAGAATTATATCCTTTACAGTGGATACCAGGAAGGATTATAGCATTGTCAGTTTGTGAGTTGAATACTGGAACTTAGACTATGTTTTTAGCCTTTAAACTTTAAATGCTCCTCTTCTCTCTAATATGACTTAATTACAGTGCGGTAGATTAGGTGAGTAGTTGTGGAATAGGACACAACTTGGATTTGAGTGAAGTGTAAACATTGGAACTACAGATAATATTTATGATGGTTTAAGATTAGATTTAATATGGGTTTGCTGTGCCAGTCTGTCAGTTTCAAAGTTGGCAATCAGAGATTTCTGCCATTTAGTTTCCACTGCAGTCTGTGGAGGAGACAGCTGTAAGGTACAAAGAACATAAAGAGTACAGAGGAAGGTGCTTAATCTTAAGAGCTCAAAGAGGGGCTTCTAGTGTAGATATGATAAACTAACTGAGTATTGAAAAATGACTTAGAGGTAGCTGTGGGGTAGGAAGTAGTAAAGGATACAATATGAGGGAACGCATGAATGGATGAAATGGACTACAAGTAGGTAGGGTATTCCTGGAATGTGAAGTTTGAGGTGAAGTTGACTATGATGAGTCTGAGAGATACTGTTTTCCCTCATGTATAAGACGCACCTTAATTTTGGGGCCGAAATTAAAAAAAGTATTGCATAAAGTTATTGAACTCAAGTTTTATTTATCATAAAATTCATACAACTCTTTATCACTGTCAAAACTCCCATCCATTAGTTTGCCCTCATCTGTGTCTAATGATAAATCACTGTCTTCATATATTGCCTCATTCTCCGTTCCATTTATGGCATTTGAAATGCCACAACCACTGTATAAGACACATCCAGTTTTTAGACCCCAAATTTTTCGAAAAAGGGTGCGTCTTATACATGGGGTAATACGGTAAGTAAGAATCAGATAATGAAGGGCTTTAAGTGCTGTGCTAAAGATGCTACATTTTATAGGTTAAGGGGAGTAATTTTGAATACTTTCATGGTCATATTTGTATTTGAGAGATAATTACCTGAAGATTGATTTTGAGGCAAGACCAAAGGCAAGGAGACTTACTTGCTGGGAAATAGTTCTGATAATTCATCTGAGAGAATTAAGATTTTAGCTCAGGGGTCCCAAAACTACAGCTCAAACTACAGCCTGTGGGCCGCATGTGGTCCCCTGAAACCATTTATCTGACCCCCGCCGAACTTCCGGAAGGGGCACCTCTTTCATTGGTGGTCAGTGAGAGGAGCACAGGATGCATCCGCACCCATAGTTCCCATTGAAATACTGGTCAGTTTGTTGATTTAAATTTACTTGTTCTTTATTTTAAATATTGTATTTGTTCCCATTTTGTTTTTTTTACTTTAAAATAAGATATGTGCAGTGTGCATAGGGATTTGTTCATAGTTTTTTTTATAGTCCGGCCCTCCAACGGTTTGAGGGACAGTGAACTGGACCCTGTGTAAAATGTTTGGGGACCCCTGCCTTAGCCCAATGGTAAGTTTTTACTGGAAAAATCAGTCATTTCTTTTAGTTTATATAATATTTGGTCCTCTTGTTCAGAACCCCTCTGAGATTAAATTTCATGAAACTGGGTTTATTATTTTGCAGAGATGACTTATAGTCATTGTCCGATTGGTGTTCCTTTAAGTCTTTAAGAAGTTTGTACTTTTAGAAATTACCTGCTTAACTGGAATGGTGCTATGTATAGATGATTAATAAGTGTTTTTGGTCATTATAAATTGAGAGATGTTAGCCCTTTTGGTTATCTTAGAGGGAAATAATTTAGGAGCATTTTGCCTTTTCTGTAAAAGTAATTTGTTAGACTAAATTTAGGTTATATACTTACATGACTTTAAAATTTCTGTGTGCTAATTTCTTATTTTCTTTTTTTAAAGGCTATTAGCAAAAGATGGTGGATCGCTTGGCAAACAGTGAAGCAAATACAAGACGTATAAATATAGTGGAAAACTGTTTTGGAGCAGCTGGTCAACCCTTAACTATACCTGGACGGGTTCTTATTGGAGAAGGTGTATTGACTAAGTTGTGCAGAAAAAAGCCCAAAGCAAGGCAGTTTTTCTTATTTAATGATATTCTTGTATACGGCAATATTGTCATCCAGAAGAAGAAATATAACAAACAACATATTATTCCCCTGGAAAACGTCACTATTGATTCCATCAAAGATGAGGGAGATTTGAGGAATGGATGGCTTATCAAGACACCAACTAAATCATTTGCAGTTTATGCTGCCACTGCCACTGAGAAATCAGAATGGATGAATCACATAAATAAATGTGTTACTGATTTACTCTCCAAAAGTGGGAAGACGCCCAGTAACGAACATGCTGCTGTTTGGGTTCCTGACTCTGAGGCAACTGTATGTATGCGTTGTCAGAAAGCAAAATTCACACCTGTTAATCGACGTCACCATTGCCGCAAATGCGGTTTTGTTGTCTGTGGGCCCTGCTCTGAAAAGAGGTTTCTTCTTCCCAGTCAGTCCTCTAAGCCTGTGAGGATTTGTGACTTCTGCTATGACCTGCTTTCTACTGGGGACATGGCTGCGTGCCAGCCTACTAGATCGGACTCTTACAGTCAGTCATTGAAGTCTCCTTTAAATGATGTATCTGATGATGACGACGATGATGATAGCAGTGACTAAGTACATAATTTGAGATACTTAATTGGGTATGACTATCTGAGAAGTCAGCTTTGGAGAGAATGTAAAATTCTGAGCTCTCTCTCAATTTTGCTCTAGCCATGAATTTGCCTGAGAAACTTTTAACCTATGTGCCTTAATATATTCTATAGAAAATATGTCCTGTTGTCATTCCCTTAAACCCTCCTAGGACCCCCCTTCCCCCTTCTACAAGGATAGCCTATTACAGATAAATATAGCAGATAAATTTTGGTTTCTTATTTTTGTTTAATTTTGGATTATTTTCTTGGAAGATTGGGAAAAGGTGTTTATTTAACAGGTAGGTCATGTACTACATTGTTGCTTATTATACATTCTGTTATATGGAAAAACTAAAAGCAAGGTAATGGATAAAGGAGTATAATGTGGTTAGTTAATAATATTATAAGCTTTTTTCTAGCTAGATATCTAATGGTTAAGACACCAGTAACAAAAATACATGATTTGGAAATACTTTTGCTTTTTCATATACCAAGTGGTGCCTTATCATCGTAACAGCACTGTTATATGAAAGAAACCCCTATCTTCTCACTCTTTAGTTTGTTTTAAAAATATACTGGTGCTCTTTGAGGTCATAAAAGGAGTGATTATGAATGGGTATAGTTAGAAAATACTTGTCATCTGACAGCTATAAATAACTAAATTTAGAGTCTTTTCAATATGTAGAAATATTTCTCCATAAAATAGTTATTATATTTTTATGTTTTATAGGTACCAAATTAAAATAGTCAAATATGAATTTCAAATTAATAAGAGATAATTCTTGGGAATTTGGTTTGAAATTTAGTCAATACAGAATTGTCATATTGCATTAGTTTCTGTTTTTAGTAAGACATTTGTAGATATAAATTCATCTGCTTTAACATTATTTCTAGAATGAAAAATCCTTTTTTTTTTAAGTGAGAGAGAAATTGAGAGAGAGAGACAGGGACAGACAGGTAAGCAGCATTAACTCATGGTTGTGGCACCTTAGTTGTTCATTGATTGCTTTCTCATATGTGCCTTGACCGGGGGGCTCTAGCTGAGCCAGTGACCCTTTGCTCACCTTGGGCTTCCAGCCAGTGACCTTGGGCTCAAGACTGTGACCATGGGGTCATGTCTATGAAGCCACGTTCAAGCCGGCAACCTTGGGGTTTTAAAGCTGGGTCCTCTGCATCCCAGGTCGATGCTCTATCCATTGCCCCCCCACCTGGTCAGGCTAGAATGAAATATATAAAATCCTTGAAATAGATTTAAATACTATGATAGAGCACAGATCTACTTAGCTTAAGATTTGGAAGAAATAATATGTAAGAATGATCAAGACAGACCAGTTAAATTTGATTAAACTTCTGTGGAAGTATTGTCTATTTCAGTGTGAAACTATCTTGAATTTATAAATATAGTGTTATATTTTATAAAGTTTTGTAAAGTCCCAAACAATATTCTATTTTTATAAAAGTTGTATGTTCAATCTGTTTCTGAAATCATTTTGCAATGTATGGAACTAGAGTAGCAATTGATCTTTCTAAATTGTGAATTTTACAAAGTCAGTCTAGATTTTGAGAAATAGTTTTATACTCTGCTTTAAGGCAGCCTTTAGGTTGAAAGTATATTTATCGTATAAAATTTGTTGCATCTTGCACTATTTTCTCCATTTGTATCCTGCAAATAACTACAGTCTTTCAAATATGAAAAATCAGTCTAAAGATTGTATTAATTTCTATTTTGTTTTGAAACCTTTAAATCTGGATATATTACATGTATTATGAGAAGTTTGATTCAATAACTTATGATGGAGGATTCTTTGGTTTGGTTAAGGCACTAACTTTGCTGTTAAATTTGAAAGCATTTGAGATATGTAGATCTTCCTGTAGGAAATGTGAAAGAGAGGAACAACGAGATTGTTTTAATATCAAATGGACTTTTGTTTCCAAGCAATATATCATATAATCAGTGTATCTGAAAAGGACCATAAACCTGAGGAGTGCTAATGGAGACTTACTGGTACATAGGAGCCTAACAGATTCAGGAACCAAGGGGAAATGTTCTGCGGTAACATTTGCATTGTCAACCTCTTGACTTTTTTTTTTTACAATAAAAAATACTTTACAATTTACCTTCTGTTATGTGCGTATTGTGACTTAATAGTTTTCCCCCTCATACTAAGGTAATGGAAATATGCACTTTTTGTCTCATTCAGCAGCTGTGCCTTCGTGGTGCCTTGGGGGAAGAACAATGAACACAAATTTGCTCCTTTTTATGAAGTTTACATGCATATAAAATTTAAGATGTATTTTCTTCCAGATTATATTTCTACAGTTTTTAAAGTTTTTGTAAATCTTACTTATATATAAACCTGAAATAATTTTGGTGCCAGTTTTTCTTTGGAATGAAGTTTACTTTAACTGTACTGGAACCTGAGTACTTTCTCCAAGTTAGTAACCATTGGTGTAAAGCCAGTGGTTCTTAACCTTTTTTGAGCTACCGAACCCACCAGTTTCATATGCGCATTCACCTAACCCTTCTCTAGTGATAAATAAAATATGATTTTTTTCCCAAATTCAAGACATAGGTATATGTTTTTTTTACTGGTGCACAAAATGAGTCATGCATGAACTCAACAAATTATGGTATTAGTTTATTCTGGCCTACGCAGCAGAGACTTCTCCAAACCTGAGACTGACTCATCGAACCCCTAGGGTTCGATAGAACCCAGGTTAAGAACCACTGGTGTAAAGGAAGAAGTATTTTGTAGATGCTAAGGAAAAATATTAAGTTGAGAACAGGAACTTAGGCTTTCGGTCAAGTGCATAAAATGGCCATAGTTTTTTTTTTTTTACAGGGGCAGAGAGTCAGAGAGAGGGATAGGCAGGGACAGACAGACAGGAACGGAGAGAGGTGAGAAGCATCAATCAGTTTTTCATTGCGTTGCAACACTATAGTTGTTCATTGATTGCTTTCTCACACGTGCCTTGACTGTGGGCCTTCAGCAGACCGAGCAACCCTTTGCTGGAGCCAGCAACTTTGGGTCTAAGCTGGCAAGCTTTTTGCTCAAGAATGGCCATAGTTTATATAAAGTCATTTGCTTATATATCTTTATCAACTTTATGCTGAAATTCTTAGAAGTAGGTATTAAATTGAATACCTTTTGATTCTTGAAGGGTTGCAATCCCCTTTCTCTTAGATTTGGTAATTTGGTTCTCAAATACATGTAGCATTTAGCATTTATTTTTTTAACAGTGTAGTAGCGATTATCTACATAATCACATGTATTAGATTGCTGTACATTTATAGATGAAAGTATATGAAATTGTGTTTAGTTGATAGTAATTTTAAAGTCTTTAAAAGCTAAAAATTATTTTAAATTTATGAAACTTTGTAAGTATCTTATGTCAGACTTTATAGTATTGGTGTTGGGTGTTTCAAACTTTTTAGAGGTACATTTCTACATGGGTCATTATAAATGACATTCTTTTAATATCAAATCAAAATAAATTTCTTAAAAATTATTTTGTATTTGAGAAAGTTTTATAGCCTTGTATCTTATATACCAAATTTCAGCAGTCGAAAGCAGAATTTAAACCTATACACCAACAGTACTTCTTTTTGTGTCCACGCTAAATTTAGTAGTTGGCAAACAGAGAAATTGGCAACAGTAAAATTGGTTGACTTGATAATTTTATCAATTTATCAAGACTAGAAAGGTAGAGAAAGTTGGTGATTTGCCTTATCTGGACATTTCACAAATGAAATTATACATCATGTAGTTTTTGGTTACTTGCTTCTTCATTGAGCATGTTTTTAAAGTTCATGTAGCATCTGTGAGTACTTATTATTATTATTTTTTAAGGATTTTATTTATTGAGTTTTGAGAGAGAGTGAGAGAAGCATCAATTTATAGTTGCTTCACTTTAGTTCATTAATTGCTTCTTGTATGGTCTTGACCTGGCAGGCCTGGGGTTTCGAACTGGTGACCTCAGCTTTCTAGGTTGACACTTTACTGTGCTACAACAGGCCAGGCAAGAGTACTTAAATCTTTTTATTGCCAGTATTGTATGGATGTCCTACATTTTATTCAGTCACTGGTATTTGGGGTGTTTCCATATTTGGCTATTATGAATAATGTTGCTATGAACATTTTTGTACACTTTCATGTGGCTCTGTTTTCATTTCTCTTGGGTATGGACTTAGGAGTGGAATGCTGGGTTATGTTACCTCTATGCTTAACCTTTTGGGGATTACCTCTATGCTTAACCTTTTGGGGAACTGCCATACTTTTCCCAAGTGGCTGCACCATTTTACTTTCCCATCAGCAATGTAGGAGGGTTTCAGTCTCTTCACATCTTTCCCAACTTAACTGTTTTTGATTATTACATGTGAAATATCTCGTGGCTTTGATTTGCATTTTCCAAATGGCTAATGATGTTGAGGATATTTTCAGGTACTCATTGGTTATTTGCATTATCTTTGGAGAAGTGTCTACTATGATCCTTTGCCCACTTTTTTTTTTGTGTGTGTGTGACAGAAACAGAGGGACAGATAGGGACAGACAGGAAGGGAGAGAGATGAGCAGCATCAATTCTTCATTGTGGCACCTTAGTTGTTCATTGATTGCTTTCTCATATGTGCCTTGGCTGGGGAGGGGGCAATACAGCAGATCGAGTGACCCCTTGCTCAAGCCACCGACCTTGGGTTCAAGCTGGTGAGTTGTGCTCAAACCAGATGAGCCTGGACTCTAGCAGGGAACCTTAGGGTTTCGAACCTAGGTCCTCTGCATCCCAGTTCAACACTCTTTATCTACTGCCACCACTTGGTCAGGCCTTTGCCCACTTTTAAATCAAGTTTTTATCACTGAGTTGTAAGATTTCTTTATATAACCTGAATGTGAGACCCTTATCTCATACATGACTTGGAAGTATTTTCTCTCATTCTATGAATTATCTTTTCACTTTCTTGATGGCAGTATATTCACATCAGCTTTTTCTTTCAAGTCAATAGAGTAAAACTATGCTTTTGGTTGTACTGCAGGCATGGTAAGAAACAAACATTTTTCTGTGTGCTGATGACATGGCTTGTTTTTTTGGGGAACTGCCTTAATATAAGTTGGCTTTGTAATCTGTTGGGTAAACAAATGTTTTTTAAGTTTGCTCACTTGTATTGGGGCAGCGCCATGTGTGTATAGTCTATGGAAGGCTGCGGGTGCTTTCCCTCAGGGTGACAGATTGCAAATTGCAGATTGCTTTCCTGCTTGGGAGGGAGGGGTGATTGTTTGCTGAAGGAGTTTTTTTCCCCCAGCCTGTTTTGCTGGAGAGTGCAGAAAGTTGAGAGAGAGGGTGGGAGTGCTGAGGGACTGGGGAGCCCTGCTGAGGCTGGTGGGGGCCTGTGAGTGTGGGTGAGTCTGGAGCCCTGAGGGAGAGGGAAGTGGTCTTCCCTGCCTATTTGCTCATCAGCTGTTATGAGACTTTAATAAACAGAATCGCCCACCATTTTCTGGCTGCACTGTTCCTTTACTGTCTGCCCGAATCCAATGAGAACCTGCATGGCCATGACTGTATCCACTGGCCCTTACATCTGGCGTAGTCAGAAGGATTTAGATCAGATTGGTATGGAGCAGACACCACCCATGAGGGGTAAGGTAGAACACTGGTGTTATGATTCTCTATGGCTGTCCTTTTGGGGACTGTAGCCCGGCTGTTCTGTACAGCCTGAAAGCTCCAGAATGGTTTTGTTGGGCAAATAACTTTGTAAAATTTGTTTAAAATGGCCGCTGCCTAGATTTGTGATCTGTGAAACTGCTAATTACCTTCCTGCTTGGGAAGGGGCTTTGTTATACTGATGTGTGCTGGACGAGGGGTTTTGCGCCAAAAAGTTTTAAGAAGATGAGGAGAAAAGAGAAAGGAAGCTATGATTTTGCAGAGTTTGTGCAGAGAGTAGAAGGGAGAAGGTGTGCAGATGGGGAACAGAGGTGAGGGCTCTTGCATGCTCTGCTGAGACTGGTCGGGGCCTTTGATTCTAGGAAAAATCAGAAAAGATTCTCCTGGTTGTGGAACTGGAGAATGTGTGAGTGGGTTTTGATGCCCTCTGTGTGTTTTTACTTGCTGGCCAGTTGTGAGGCTAGAATAAAGGAATGGCTCTCCAATTTTTGGCTCCGCTGTTTCTTTGCCATCTGTCTGAATCTAATGGGAACCTGCATGTGCCTGGCTGTGATGGCCACAACTACTGGCTGTACATTTGGCGTAGTTTGAGGCAAAAAAAAAAAGAAATACTAAATATCAGAGCAGAACTAAATGAAATAGAGAAGCAAAACACTAGAAAATATTAATACAACAAAGAATGTTTCTTTGAAAAGATCAGTAAAACCGACAAACCATTGGCTAGACTCACTAAGGAAAAAAGAGGAAGGACTCATTTAAACAAAATCTGAAATAAAAGAGAAGAAATTACCACAGACATCATAGATATACGCAGGATCATAGTAGAATATTATGAAAGATTATATGCCACCAAATTCAGCTACCTAAAGGAAATGGATAAATTCCTGGAACTATACAATCTTCCTACGCTGAATCACAAAGAAGCGGAAAACCTAAATAGACCTATAAGAAGGGAGGAAATAGAAACAACTATCAAACATCTTCCCCAAAACAAAAATCCAGGACCAGATGGCTACAATAGTGAATTCTACCAACCATTCAAAGAAGATTTGGTACCTGTCTTCATAGTCTTCTAAAAAATAGAAGCAGAAGCAATACTCCCCAGCCCATTTTATGAGGCCAACATAACCCTCCTACCAAAACCTGGCAAGGACAACACAAAAAAAGAAAATTACAGACCAATAGCTCTAATGAATACAGATGCAAAAATCAAAATACTAGCAAATCGAATACAACAAAATAAAAATATATTATGATCAATTGGGATTCATTTCAGGAGCACAGAGGTGGTTCAACATGGTTATCGATCAATGTAATACACCACATCAACAAAACATAAAAATCATATGATTTTATTAATAGATGCAGGATAGGCATTCAATAAGATACAACATCTTTTTATGTTTAAAACACTCAAGAAAGTTGGAATAGAAAGAAAGTACCTCAACATAATAAAGGCCATATATGACAAACTGTCAGCTAATATCATAGTAAATGGTGAAAAAATTAAGACTTTTTTTTTAAAGTCAGGGAGAAGACATGGTTGCCCACTTTCTCCACTCCTACTCAACATAGCTCTGGAAGTTTTAGCCAGAGCAATCAGGCAAATAAATAAATAAAAGGCATTTATATCAGGAAAGAAGTAAGGATATCATTTTTGCAGATGACATGATCCTGTATATAGAAAACCCAAAAGACTCTACCAAAAAAACTATTAGAAACAATAAACCAAAACCGTAAAGTTGCAGGATACAAAATCAATATATAAAAGTCTATTGCTTTTCTGTATGCCAATGATGAAACTTTGGAAAATGAACTCAAAAAACCAATTACTTTTACAATTGCAACAACAACAAAATAGCTAGGAATAAACTTAACAAAGTATGTGAATGACATATACTGAGAGCTATGAAGTATTGAAAGAAATTAAGAAAGAGACAATGAAATGGAAAAATATTCCATGTTCATGGATTGGAAGAACCAACATAGTGAAAATGGCCCTATTACCCAAAGCAATATACAAATTTAATGCAATCCCCATCAAAATCTCAATGTCAAATCCTAGAGGGAAAGGAGGGAGGAAGTTAAGAGGAAGGGAGCAAAGGAGGTGTAAGGGGGACATGTGGTTGGGGTGTGAGGGTGTTTTATTGAGTAGGACTCTTGAATCCATGTAAACAAATTAAAATTAATAAAAAAATTAAAAATCCCAATATCACCTTTAAAGAAATAGAACAAAAAATTACCAGGTTTGTATGGAACCATAAAAAACCTTGACTAGTCAAAACAATCCTGAGGGGAAAAAAAAATTGGAGGTGTTACAATACCTGACTTTAAATTATACTGCAGAACCATGATAATCATAACAGCATGGTATTGGCAGAAAAATAGATACATAGAGCAATGGAACAGAATCAAGAATCCAGAAATAAAACTACACAATATGGTCAAATCATCTTCCACAAAGAGCCAAAAGCATACAATGAAGAAAAGAAAGCCTCTTCAATAAATTGTGCTGGAAAAATTGGGATAATGAAACTTGTTCACAGTTTGTCCCCCTGCAGAAAAATTAATTCAAAATGGATCAAAAACCTAAGTATAAGATCTAAAACAGTAAATTACATAGAAGAAAACATAGGTACTAAGCTTATGGACCTTGGCAATAGAGAACAATTTATGAATTTGTACCCAAAAGCAGGGGAAGTAAAAGCAAAAATCAATGAATGGGACTATATCAAACAAAAAAGCTTCTGCACAGCAAAAGAAACTGACAACAAAACAAATAGGCAGCCAACTAAATGGGAGATAATATTTGAAAACAGTTCCGATAAGGGGTTAATAACCAAAACATACAAAGAACTCACAAAGCTCAGCAACAATCAAGCAAACTATCCAATTAAAAACTGTGGAGGGAACCCGTTCAGACACTTCTCCCAAGAGGACATACATATGGCCAACAGATATACGAAAAGATGCTCATATTCATTAGCTATTTGAGAAATGCAAATCAAAGCTACAATGAGATACCACCTTCCACCTGTTAGATTTTCTATTATCAACAAGACAACAAGTGTTGGAAAGGCTATGGAGAAAAAGGAACACTTACTCACTGCTGGTGGGAATGCAAATTAGTACCACCATTATGGAAGAAGGTATGGTGGTTCCTCAAAATACAGTGTGTCCGTAAAGTCATGGTGCACTGCTTTCCTGTGACCGGTCAAAATTGCACCATGACTTTATGGACACACTGTATTAAGACTACAACTATGATATGACCTAGCAATCCCTGTACTGGGTATCTACCCCCCAAATTTGAAAACATTAGTAAATAAAGACACATGTACAAATCAACAGTTCAAATGCTATAGAAATGTTTACCTGAAACCTATGTACTCTTATTGATCAATGTCACGCTGTTTCAGTTAATTTTCTAAATAAGATTTAAAAATTATAAAAAATATATGGTTTGGGGGATTGAGATTGATAATGGTGAAAAAGTTCAGTTTCCATCTCTACTATGTACATAGTGGGTGCTTCATAGATGCTGGAATGAATAAAACAAGCTCAAGATAGAAATTTGGTCTATTGTCTTAAATTAGAATCAACAATTAGATTTTAATTCCATTCTGAAGGATGAGCAGTTGAACTGTGATTAAAAATAAAGTTAGCCTCTGGTGCTAGGTGAAAGTAGGCCCTGCTAAGAAATATTTGGGATTCTAGAACTGGCTCCACTTACTGAATTCAAACAGAATGATAGTTTTCAGGGTCAAATTTACAGGCATCTTTTAAAAGGTGAATTTGTTAATATTTTCCTTTGAGGGCTACTGAAGAAAGATTTATCTTGCTTTGGGATGACAAAGAGAAAAAGACTTTTATGAGGGAATATATCAACATGCCAGCAATGGTGCTAATTGGGATGCTAGCAAAATATAGCTCAGCCAGGGTTTATTCTCATTTAAAGTCAAATTGTATCCTAAACTGTCATGAGCTGCATGGCTTTGAAGTCTGCTACACAGTCGCCCTATTTGGCTTTGGAGGGCAGCCACTAATTAGGATATAATGTATTTAAAGAATGTAGCTTTTTTCAAGTCTTTGTGAGTTCCTAGAACAATGAACTTTGAAAGAGTGGGGTTTGTTTCCTGACTCTGGAAATTGAGAGAAAACTCTGCTCAAATGTGACCACTTTCAAGAAGCTTTCCCAACACTCGCCTCCTCTTCACTCCGTCTTCCACACACCTCACCTCTCGCAGAGCTGTATTTATCCTAGTCTAATCTAGCTCCTGTTGTCTTAAAGTTATTTTATCCATGCCTGTTTCTTAGGCTACTTTGGAACTCATTAGGGGCAGGGGGCTACCTTGTTTATCCTTTTATCCTCAGCGCCTCACACAGTGTATGACATAAATCGAATGTGGTAAGTGTTTGAGTAGCCTTTCTTAGGAGACATAAATATCTTCTGAGTCTGCATGCACACATTTTCTTTAAGCAAGCTTAAAGGAAGCACTGCTGCTTATTGCTTTAATTCATCCAGAGCAGTATGCTAGGGAACACCAGGACACCTATTATGACAGGAGGGCAGCTTGCCCTGCCTTGTTCCCAGTGCCAGGGGGACAAGTCCATGGCAGGGATTTCTCTTCGAAAAGGCATCTATGCCACTTCACCTGTGCTCTGCCTTTGCTGAGCAAGGGCTTTTATTGATTTTCACATGTCAGCAAAAAAAGGTTCCAATGTTTTTTTCTTTTGGAAATGACTGAATTTGCTCTAGCAAAGGTGAGGAATGTCTTACTCATTGTCACCTCTTTCCTACTTTTTTACTTTAGTTACTCACATCCTTTTGTCTCCCCCACCCCCACCCCACCTCCAGATAGAAATGAAGAGAAGAGGTGAAACAGTTTCAAAAGAAGGGGTTTACTGAAAACAAATGCAGGGAAATGAGAAAAAAAGGGAGCCTGATGTACCATGGGTACACACAGTAACGAAAAGTGTGGCTCTCCATACAGTGGCCAGGCTTGGCTTAGACAGGGCTGGGTTTTTCACACAGGTGCAGAGTAAGATATCTTTGCTTTCCAGGTTCCCGCCATGAGCTGGCACCAAACTGTGCGGGTGCAGAATGGGATCTCTGCTTTCCAGGATCATTTTGTTTTGCAGGCAGGTGTCAACCAATGCATGCACAGAGTGGAGCTTTGGGGAGTGCTTGAAGAGAAACGAAGAGGCCAGGACTATCATCAATTGGCATCTTCAAAAACATGCACATTACAGGGTGGGTATGAGAGAAATTTTTTTCCCAGTGAGTACTAAAGTTTTCATCAGTATTCCATTATATGCTCAATGACTGAATTCAAGATCTTGAAAGTTTATCACAAAACATGCTGATCTGAGTTTGAAAATTAGGAGATTTTAAGCTTAGTATCACTATTGTTTCCAATGAGAAAAGAAAGTTGAGAACTGACTTTTTAATAAGATTTCTTTACAAGAAAACTTCATAAACAAAATCTGGATATAGTACATTTTCATAAAGGAAATTTTAAAACAAAGAATATATGTCACAGTCATAGAATAATCTCTTTCAGGAGTGTCATCTACATAGTTGATTCTAAGAAAAAATCTCTGTTGTTTTAGCTGTTGATTATAATGTTGCATATTATTTACATGCCATAAAAATATTCTCTATTAGCATTGTTGAGAAGCCCATCATTGAACTGGATGGGAATAGAAATGACCATACAGGCGAAGCAATGTTGGTTCAAAGGAGATGGCCTTTATTTTCTATCAGAACAAGGAGTACATTCCAGCCCTGTTAACTGATTAGCAGCATGACCGTGTGGGTTGCATGGGTTAAATAATCTCTTTCAGTCTCAGTTTCTTCATTTGAAAGTTTGGGTCAATAATACATACTTTGCAGAATTGTTGGGTAGGTTCATTGAGAGCCCAGAAAGTTCTTACCCCCATGTTTAACATGCAACAACTGTCCAAAACATCGTAGCCAAAAATCATAGCCAAAAATTTAGATTTTAGAACTATCTCATTGTAAAAATGCTATAAACATTGCATCAGGAGAAAATTTGTTCTTTTGGCAGTAGTTTATACCTATATCCATGTCAAAATAATTCTCTAGTTCAAAAAGTTAAATACAGAGGTTATATAACCTTCTTGTGAAAATAATAAAGTGTTGTACCGTTTTGCCAAGTTACATAGAGACATCAAGTCCAAATGAATTTTTAAGGAGTTTTATTAAAAGGAGGAAATTTAATATGCTGGCTGCATATGGCTAACACGGGGCAAAGCTGACCCAAATTATGCACGCTGCACACAGCCCTGAGGCAGAATATATACCTTTGATCACACACAGGTTGGTGAAAAAGGGGGAGGGTGAGTGATGAAACAATTCATTAGCAAGTTTATAACACTTGTCTATAAGACTTATAAAAATATTCCTATATATCAAAACTTACAAGGAAACACAACAGCGAAAATGTTGCTTTTCATATTAAAAGACATTTCTAAAATTTTCAGTGTCTATGCTATTCCTTTGTCTAGAGGTATTCGCATTAATTATATGCTTTCTGGATGGGGCGGGGAGCCTATATGGCTCCAGGGAATAGGCTTTTGCAAATGGTCCATTAAAGAAGGAAGAAGAGAGGAAAAGATTTGCTTAAACCTGGCTAGGTTTTTACCCTGTTTCTCACAGAAGTGGGGTAAGGGGGAATTTAAGACTCCCTAGCAGAAAAGTTCTTTACAATACAATACTGTTGTCTATCCTGAGTTGGTACAAATCACACACAAGTATAAAAATCACATTTACAAAATCTCTGTATGCCTAGCCTAAATTATAAAATGCCCTTTAAGCTTCCTGGTAAAAAGGGTTTCCTACACAGTATGTCTCTGCAAGCTAGGAACTTTCACATTCCTTTAGTTTCACTCCCTACAGAAAGGAGAGGATAAGAAACCTATTTTCCTTAAAATATTAATATAATTTTCTATTCTTTGGTACCTTACCACAAAACTAAGTGACTTATGTAGCATTTTACGTAGAAAAATAAATGCCAGAAATACCCAATCAGAGTATATGAGATGACAAATGGAGAGTGGGAAGATTCTAACAGAGGCACTCAAGAACACTGAGGTTTAAGGGAAAGACAAACGACATCCTAGAAAAGGTATTTGGGGAGGAAATTTAGAGTGTTCATGAAGCCGAGGGAGAAGAGTATTTTATGGATGAGAGAGTGAGCAGTCAAGAGGAGCAGCAGCAAAAGTGTCTGCTGGAGTAAATAAGGGGGTTATGGATCACTTGGCTCAGCTCTTTTATGAAGTGCTTGGGTCCAAAGTTCATTTGTGGTGTCCACAGCGAGAGAGAGCACAGAGAGCAAAACTGAATAATCCTTGCATCAGGTTTGGCTAGAAAGTGTCAACATGAGAAATGTCGAAACCTGTAGGAAATTTTTATGAGTTTATTTGAGACAAACTGATGACAATGGCCAGGAAGCTACATCTCAGTGTATTGGAGAAAATACTTCAGGTAATGGCAGTGTAGCACCTTATTTTATATATTAGGTTAATTTTTTTTTTTTTTTAATTAAGTGAGAGGTGGGGAGACAGACAGACTCCAGCATGCATTCCTACCGGGATCCACCCAGCAAGCAAGGCCCCTACTGGGCAATGCTCAGTCCGTTTGGGAACACTGTTCCATTGCTCAGTGTAAGGTGGTGGGCAATGGGGGAAGGTCAGGTGAGGAACCAGATCCGGGAACTTTGGCTAGAACCGCCCACATCCATGCATACCAAAAGAAACTTCCCAGAAGTTCTTTGGAAATGAGCGACCGTCTGTCAGCCAATGAAATTTTGCCATGTCATATTAGCTTGACCACCCTAGACAACCCTTTAAATATTTCCCACATGGTTTTGTCCATGTGACTTCTCTGGTCTCTGTCCCTGGGGACCAGAGAATATCGTCTGGGAAGTGCTGTACTAAATAAAGCTTTTGCTTTATTTCCACTTGCTCCACACTTGGTGGCTACACCTTTTCTTCTTCTTCCTCTGTGGAGAGAAATACCTTACACTCAGCAGCTGAGCTATTTTGGTGCCTGATGCTAGGCCATGGAACCATCTTCATAGTCCGGGGCCACTTTGTTCTAACCATTTGAGCCATGGCTGGAGTTGGGGAAGAGTGAGAGAGAGAGGAGAGAGAGAAATGGGAGGGGGTGGGGTGGAGAAGCAGATGGTCGCTTCTCCTGTGTGCCCTGACCAGAATTGAACCTCAGCATTTCCACACGCCTGGCAGACACTCTACTACTGAGCTAACTGGCCGGGTCTATTAGGTTCAAAGGAGGAGGCACAAGGAGGGTTACATGAAATTCATTGGTGGCAGATTAGGGAGGCAGGAGAAAACACAGTTGGGAAATATCTAAGATTGGATAAAAAATAAAATGAAGGTCTCTTCATACTTCTTTTATATCGGTGGATACAGGATAATTAACAGTTAACATTTATAGCACATAGAGATGGTAATGTGGGAGGACAAAGTACAAATGAGGAATTCTGTGGTCTTGTGCTCTGGTGGGAGATTGTGCCCTGAGGAGTCTGAAAAAAGATTACTCTGATGTTCCAAAGGTATGTTATTATAGATGCAAAAAGACAATAGACAGGCTCAGTTAAGGTAAAAGTTGACCTTTGTCAAGGAAGATACTGGCCTAGGACATGACTACTCATCATGATTAACTTTTAATAAGGAATTTTTAAATTCATACCATCCTATATGGTTACTGTAAAGCCAGAAACCACGGCCACCATTATAGCTGCCTGGCTCATGTAGGTTCACGTTAGATTCGGACAGTCGGTAATGAAACAACGGAGCCAAAAGCTGGTGGGCCATCATCTTTAATCCTAGCTTGCACCCGGTGGGCAAGTAAAACACACTGGGCTCCAAAACCCACTCATTCAGTGCTCACAAAGCTACTGACTTATCCGAGTTTCCTAGAATCAAAGGTTTCTAGCTCACCAGCCCCGTTCACCTCTGTTCCCCATCTCCTTCTGCACAAATGGCCCAAACTGGCTTCATCTTTAGCACTCGCCATCTTGGCTGCTTCTCCTCTCCTCCACGTGGCCTTAATCTGCTCTCCTCACTGCTCTCTGCCCTCCTCCTAGAACACAATCACTCTTCTCCTCTCCGAACAATGTAATCTCTCTTCCCTTTAAAACCTTTTGGCATGAAAGCCCTCCCCCAACACATATTAACATAATCACACCCATTCCCAAGCAGGAAGGGCAACTAATATTATCATCTGGGCAACAGACCTCCATGTGGGCAGTGCCATCTTTAACAAAATGAGCATAATATATTTTATCTGCCCAACAATCCACCCCTGTGCTCACTTTACTACCCACAATCTACACCACTGGCATCCCTGTGCAAAGAAATTAGGCACATTACACAAATTACAGCAACACTATCCTCTGACTCCGCCATTTCTTTACCATCTGCCCAAATCCAGTGGGAACCTCCATGTGAATGGCCACGATGAGGACTCCTGGCCATATACAGTAATTGAAATAAAAAGTGATAATGTGGGATCAAAATAAGGTGTCGGATTTAATTTTTCATAGGTAGAGCAAATCTGTGTGATGATAAAGTCCAGGGGATGGCCAAGGGAAGGGTGGTTTAAGTGACACTGAGAAGAAACTCTTTTGAGATCAAAGAACTAAGACCTTGAAGCTACTCAGTATAACTGTAGGGCTTGGGTTGAAAGAAAGATTGAGCAAGGTGCCAAACTTTCCCTGAATGAGGAGGAATGACATGAGGTTGGTATTTAATGTTGACAAAGTAAAGTATAAAAGCTAGTTTAGCATCAGCCCGAATAGGTAGAGGAATTGTCATCTGGAATTGACATTGGGGTTCTCCTCCCACTCCTGGGTACAGTCTGTGGAATGAGGGTGTATGAGTGACATCTCCTTAGGTGGGCTACATAGTAAAAGTGGTGTCCTTGTGGGGATGGGCCAGGATTCACTTAACCCAAGGAGATGGAAGAAAAGACCCATTGCTGATGTGATTGTGGATGAGAGATCACCATGGAATGATGTCCTAGAAAACTTAGGTAAAGGCTATGGAAAGAAGGGAGCAGTAGGAATTTGGTCAGTGATGAAGAAGGTCAGAGCTCTTTGGAAGTCACAGTGTAGGCAAGGAGCTGACCAGAAGGGCTCACCTTTGGGTCAGCTGTAATAGGAATCTGGTGCATGGAGGGGTTGATGGTTGCAAGTATTCCAAAGAGTGGGTCCAGAAGTCCTTGAGAAGATAGAAGGCAAAGCCTCAGGTCTTTCTGGAAGGAGGCAGCCTTCCTTGTCCTTTTCCCACAGATGGAGGGATGCAGATCTCATGACTCCAGAGACCAATGAGTAAGTAGTTCAAGGTGGTTAGGCAGGCCACATCTTTGTGAAAGAGTAACTGCATGTCAGGTGGGGCCATGAAGGGCCTTGTAGCACCTGCTCACCCATTTATAAACAAGAATGTACCAGTCACTTATGTAATCCCAATAAGTAGAGTCAGGAAGAGTCAGAGAGAGAGAGAGAGAGAGACTTCAGAATATTGAGGTTCTGCCAACAGGAACATCTAAAAACTAACATAGACACAAAATAACAAGTCTTCTTTTTGTATATGTTACTTTCTAAGACCTGATAGGAACAAATAGATGCAGTAGCTGTTTGTTATATTTTATTTTTATAAGTGATGATTAGCATCTGTAATAAATCTCTTACAATATAGTCTAAAAAGCAAAGACATATATGCACATCATTGATCCTGCAAGTGACCTCACCACCTGCCAATCCTTAGATGAGGCTTTCTTTTTCTTTTTCTTTTCTTTTACAGGGACAGAGAGAGAGTCAGAAAGAGGGATAGATAGGGACAGACAGACAGGAGTGGAGAGAGGTGAGAAGCATCAATCATTAGTTTTTCGTTGCCGTTGCGACACCTTAGTTGTTCATTGATTGCTTTCTCACATGTGCCTTCACCTTGGGCCTTCAGCAGACTGAGCAACCCCTTGCTGAAGCCAGTGACCTTGGGTCCAAGCGGGCAAGCTTTTTTGATCAAGCCAGATGGGCCCGTGCTCAAGCTGGCAAGCTCGGGGTCTCGAACCTGGGTCTTCTGCATCCTAGTCTGACGCTCTATCCACTGTGCCGCCACCTGGTCAGGCAGATGAGCCATTCTTATTCTTGATTTATAAGGTTATTCATTTCTTTACTTTGTTAATGAAATATTCCAGAGATAAATAATTTAGAAACATGATAACAGACTAGAGAAATAAAAGATAACAAATAAAAATCTAAGTCGGGCCCAAGGTAGGACTTGGGGATTTGAAGTGCTACAAGGACTGATTAATTCACATGGTGATTATTGGATGTGACATTCTCAAAGTTGAAGATTTTGGTTGTTTAAACATTCTGAATTTACTCTGAGCTTCTCTGTGACTGCTCAACAATTTAATATTAGCTCATCAGTCTATTGTTTTTGCTGTTTTGAAATAATCACAATAGGAGTTCATATAGAGTGAGAAGTTCAGTTATATTGTAAGTGAGGACAGTTTAGTTGACCTCCTCCTCCTCATTTTGTCCTAAGATGTTCTCAAGGAGTTTAGTCCACTAAAGGAGACTGTTTTTCTTATTCTAGGTGTGATACAACTTTCTTAGCATGCATAAGACATGTGGGGTAGAGGCTGAGTAAATGTGTGTATATGAGCAAGTGTGTGTGTCCTTGTGTGTGAGTGGTCAGTCGACTTGGGTAGAGATTATCCAAAGTTCATACTGTGTATTGGTCAGGATTTAAGATTTAGAGTTCTTTTTTTACTCCAGCTTTTGCTCACTGTGAGGTGAAAGAAGTTTGTAAATGGATGCGTTGTATGTCATCTGACCCACTTTACCTGTCCAGTTGAGGATTCTGAGAGACAGGCTAGTGACTTGCTTGAGATCATGTACGGGCTGTGAGACAGAAGCTTGTCAAGAACCCAAATTTCTTCCTTTATAGTTACTCAGTGGCATTTGCTAATTGGGATAATTGAGGTAGCAGTGTAATTTTGATAAACATGGCTGAAATGAGAACACATCCTTTTAAATGAATGTTTTAATGAAGAGAACAGGGAGCAAAGAACTCAGTGTTGATAATGGGTGTGGCTTCTCCTAAAGGTTCATCTCACAGTCTTGCATGGTTCTATTGTTTAGGTGAAGTTAGGTAGTGAGTGGAAGGACAGATGCCTCTTGGTCCATCTATTCATGGAGGTTAACTTCTACAATAGTATGCAGAGCAAAAATCTAGTAAAACAAGAGCTTCTTCTGAAAACCCTTCAGGAAGAGATCTGCACAGTATCTCAGTAAAACACACAGCTTGTGTTTCCTTCATCATTGGAACAGGTGACTGTTTCTTCATTTATGCACCAGAGAAAGTCACTGACTTGCATGTGGACCATTGTAAACTCCAATTACATATGTTTAGGGATTGAGCAGTGAGATGCTCACCCCATAAAAGACCCACAGAACTGAGGAGACAGTAGGGACAGTGGCTTAAACTCTAATGAAAGGAGGGAGAACAGGCAGCAGCATCTACATTAAACAAAAACTAAAAACTGTTTAAAGGTTTTCAATATTGTGGAAGATGGTGATGGAGTAGGTAGACTATCCAACTATCATCTCCCAGGACCAAATTGGAGTTTCAACTAAATTTAAAACAATCATCTTGAAAAACCAACTTTGGACTAATGAAGAGGAGTCTACAACCAAGGAGTCACAAAACCACATTGATACTGGTAGGAAAGGCAGAGACATGAAAAGTGTTTTCCTGCTCCCAGGAGGGACTTTCAGCTGTGGGGAGGTTTGCCCAAAGAGGTTTGGGTCTTATGCTCCAGGCCAGGTGCTCCAGCCTAGAGTACCAGAGCGTAGAAGAGGTACCCACATAGCGTTTGACACTGAAAAGAGGCAAAGTTTCTGTCTACAAGAAAGTGATGGGAGTTCTCAGAGATGAAGGTATCATCTTAAAGGGCAAACACAGAAAATCCCATTCACAGCCAATTACCTGGGACTCCAGTGGAGGAGGGATGAGAGGACTAGGGTTGTGTGAGAACAGTGTGAAGTAGGTGGCCCAGGGAGAGACACTATGGGGGATGGCCACCAGAACCCCTATACTGAGTCATTCTTCAGTGCTTCAGTTGCCATCTTTCTTGGACAGAAAAGTCCCCTCCATGTAGCATCACCCTAAAAAATGTCTCTTGCCCCACCCTGTGGAGACTGGGTCATTCTGAGAAGTAAGTTAAGAAAAAAGGGGTACATCAGAGACTTAGTTTTCTGGTGTTGAGACTGAAGCTTGTCCCCTAAGAATATGACTGGTGGTTCTACCTCATGGGAGATTCGGTAGAAACTATCCAGACTGAGGGCAGACAAAATCTCTGGGTTTCAGAGGCTATAACTTACTGAGTTCTGTAGAAAAGGTCAGGACAGACTGACACTTGAGGCTGTGTGATGGGAGCCATACCCACCACCCTTTCTAATCCCTGAATTTCCTCAGGTTCTAGACTCTACCAGAGTTTTTTTTCAGAGGCCGAGCCCAACAAGCAGTCAGCAGACTGAAGCAGCAGGAGGTGGATCTCAGGGAATCTTGGGCCTTTTAGCAACTTGCCAATAGGCCTGGTATGGGTAAAAGCCAACCTAGGTGTATGGGTTTGAGTTTCCATGTGCAGCTGGGCACAGCAGAGGCAGCCACAGACCCTGGTTTGTGGTAACTCCAAGAAGATTGCTGAGAACCAGTCACAGGCAATGTCCCACACTGGTCTTCAGCAGATTCCCTCCTGGGAGGCCCAGGACCGGCACATCCAGTGGCCAGCTGTGGAAAGCATTGAAGCAGGACCCAACGACCCTTGTGGGTGGTGTGTCCAAAGGGAGGACTTGTTGTACACCGGGCCCAGTTCAGGTGAGTTTTGTTTTGTGTGGTCAGCACTTACATAGTGGCTCATGTATGCACTGGACAAGGTGAAGCTTCACAGTCAGCTGGACCGGATCCAGGATATCCTGCCCTATTGGGCTAGGTTCCACACAGGGAAGGGAGAGACTTGAAGCATGGACATTCAATGTGTGGGATACCTGGAAACTACTGTTGGGACTCGTTGAGGAGTTTAGCCATTTTCTGAGAGGTGGGGCACAATTAGCCCTAGTAGAGAACTCTCTTGGTCTTCCTTCCTGAGACCAGGTGCCCCAGCTGGAAGAACTTCTGCAGAGGAGACTATTAACCTCACCCCGTCTGAACCTGCAGTTCACCTTGCAGGGGAGAAATAGAATCAGAGTATCCAGCAGTGTCTGAGGAATTAGGCTCTGGGGTAAGGGCCTCTTTTCCTGTACTGAGCTCCTGACCCAGAGACCCTTGAAGTAGAGGGTTCCACTAACATTGTTATTCCAACTTCAGCTGTCCTACCCACAAAGCTTGCAACATATAGAGAGGTTGGTGATGTGAGGCCAGTTTAAACCCACACTACACTTTTTACAGAAGACTCTATGGCAAGCCTGAACAGGTGTTGGTGCAGTGGATAGAGCATTGGCTTGGGAAGTAGGGGACCCAGGTTCAAAACCCCAGATCACCTGCTTGAGCATGGAGTCTCTAGCTTGAGTGTGGGATCATAGACATGACACCATGGTCACTGGCTTGAACCCAGAGGTAACTGGCTTGAAGTCGAAGGTCACTGATTTGAACGCAAGGTTGCTAAATTGAGCAAGGGGGCATTGGCTTGACTGGACCCCCCAAGTTAAGGCCCATACAAGAAAAAAAAATCAATGAACAACTAAGATGTCACAACGAAGAATTGATTCTTCTCATCTCTCTCCCTCCCTGTCTCCCTCTCCCTATCTGTTCCTCTCTCTGTCTGTCTCTTTGTCTCTCTTGTGAAAAAAAAAAAAAAGACTCTGTGGGAAGACCAGGCAGCTACAATAGGAGGTGAAGCAGCTGAAAAGTGGAGGCAAATTCTGCAAAGCATGAGTCTTTTTATGGAGCTTTTGTCAGCTTTAAGAAGGAGGAAGCTGATCCTTCTACACAGGTTGAACCCTCCCGCACTACCCAGGTACAGAAAACACAGACATAAACAGCAAAGAGAACAGTTGTTCCAGACAGATAGCTCACGGCAGGTTACAAACAACACCTGAAGCCAACCCATACACAAACCTCACCCAAAAGGACCAAAACCAACGCAACCAATAGAGAGTGGAAGAGCACACGAATGCTAGACTCAGCTACAAAAGTGGCACAACCAAAGGAGTCCAGCAGGCACCAGATACTGTGGAGAATAAATATGCCCAACAGAACAGACATTACACAGTGTTTAATACATGTAATCAAGGTTGACCCTTAGAGCCAGTGAGCCTGAAGGGAAAACCCCATCATGAAAGGGCCAACAGTATTCAAGACTCATATACAACAGAAGGGTAAATATAACCCTTAAGAAGCATTCTTGCAGCAATAAACATAGGCAACCTGAAGGTCAGTACCATTGAGCCCATCTTTCTCATAAAGATGCCACAATAAATTTGAAAGTCAGAGCAGAGTACCTAATACACAGACAAAATGGGTAGACAAAGAAATATGACCCAAAGGAAGCAACAAGAGGAATCCTCAGAAAACAAAAGTAAATAAAATGGAAGCAACCAAACTACCAGACTCAGAGTTTAAAATAATGGTTATTAGAATGCTCAAGGATCTTAGAATAAGAATGAACACAATAAAAGCTTAAACAAAGAGATACTAAGTTTAAAAAAGAATATTGAAATCATAAAAAAGAACCAGTCAGAAATGGGAAATACAAGATCTGAAATGAAGACTACTAGAAGGAATCAACAGCATATCGGATGAAACAGAGGATCGAATAAACAATTTAGAGAACAAGATAAATGTGAACACAAAAACAGAGCAGCAAAAAGAAAAGAGGTTCAACAAGACTGAGGGACCTCTATGAGACCTCTGTGACAACATGAAGAGAAGCAACATCCACATCATAGGGGTTCCTGAAAGAGAAGAGAACAAAGAAGGAATAAGAAACTTGTTTGAAGTAATCATAGCCGAGAATATCCCTAAACTGATAGGGAAAAAGTTACACAAGTTCTAGAAGCACAGAGTCCCATTAAAGATGAACCCAAAGAGGCCCATACCAAGACACATAATTAAAATGCAAAAATTAAGAGGCAAAGAAAGAATACCAAAAGCAGCAAGAGAAAAGCAATTAATTACCTACAGAGGATCCCCCTTAAGCCTGACATCTGACTCCTCAGCAGAAACACTTCAGGCCAGAAGGGATTGACAAGAAATATTCAAAGTGATGCAAAACAAGAAGCTACAAAGGAAAACCCTGGCTGGTTGATTCAGTAGTAGAGCGTTGGCCTGATGTGTGGAAGTCTTGGGTTTGATTCCCAGCCAGGGCAAAAAGGAGAAGTACCTATCTGCTTCTCCACCCTTCCCCCTCTCTTTTCTCTCTGTCTTTCTCTTCCCCTCCCACAGTCAAGGCTCCATTTTAGCAAGTTGGTTCTGGGCACTGAGGATGGCTCCATGGCATCTGCCTCAGGTGCTAGAATGGCTCCAGTTGCAATGGAGCAATGCCCCAAATGGGCAGAGCATCGCCCCCTAGTAGGCATGCTGGGTGGAT
This sequence comes from Rhynchonycteris naso, assembly GCA_037038555.1. Classification (NCBI taxonomy): domain Eukaryota; kingdom Metazoa; phylum Chordata; class Mammalia; order Chiroptera; family Emballonuridae; genus Rhynchonycteris; species Rhynchonycteris naso. Next base: position 248,044,928 of record CM072998.1, read on the forward strand.
CCCGGTTGGGCACATGTGGGAATCTCTCTGCCTCCCTGCTTCTCACTTCAGAAAAAAATAAATAAATAAAATTGAAGTACAAATAAAGAGCTTTCCAGATAAAAATAAGCTCAAGGAGTTTATTACTACCAAACCAGCAGTGGAAGAAATGTTAAAAGGCCTGCTATAAGAAAAGAAAAGGGAAAAACCCCCCAACAAATCAAGAGAAAAAGGATTAAAGTCTTAAAGAATAAAATGGCACATGATCAGGTAGTGGCACAGTGAATAGAGCATTGGTCTGGTATGCTGAGGACCCAGGTTCAAAACCCTGAGGTCACTGGCTTGAGCAAGGGCTCATCCAGCTTGAGTGCGGGGTTGACAGATTGAGTATGGCATTATATATATGACCTGATGGTCACTGGCTTGAGCCCAAAGTGACTGGCTTGAGCAAAGGGTCCTTGGCTCGGCTGGAAGGGCCCCAGTCAAGGCATGTATAAAAAAAACAATAAATGAACAACTAAGGTGCTGCAACTATGAGCTGATGCTTCTTTTCTCTCTCCATTCCTATCTTTCTGTCCCTGTATGACATCTCTCTCATTTATATAAAAGAAATAGAATGACAATAAATAAGTACATACGAACAATAATAGCCTTAAATATAAATGGTATAAAAACTCCAATCCAAAGACATAAGGTAGCTGCATGGATAAGAAAAAACGACCTGTATATGTTGTCTAAAAGACATCAACCTCAGAAAAGTATATACACATAGACTGAAACTGAAGGGATGGAAATAAATGTTTCATGAAAATGAAAATGGAAAGAAAACAACAACCTGGGGAAGCAATACTTAAATATGACAAAATAACCTTTAAAACAAAGGGTATAGTAAAAGACAAAAAGGGTCCCTACATAATGATAAAGGGAGCAATTCAACAAGAGAACACACCATTGTAAATATTTATGCATCCAATATAGGAACACCTAAATATATAAAGTAGATTTTGATGAACATAAAAGATGAGATTGACAGCAATACAATATTAGTAGGGGATTTTAATACCCCACCAGCATCAACAGATAGATTCTCCAAATAAAAAGTAACAAAGAAATAGCAGCCTTAAATGACACATTTGATCAACTGAATTTACTTGATATCTCACCTCAAAGCAGTAGAATATATATATTTTTCAAGTACATCTAGTACATTTTCTAAAAAAGGCCACACGTTATTACACAAAACAACTCTCAATAAATTTAAGATGATTGAAATCATATCAAACATCTTCTCTGACCAAAATGGCATGAAACTAGAAATCAACTACAATAAAAAGACTGAAAAACATTCAAACACTTGGAGGTTAAATAGCATGCTATTAAACAACTAATGGGTTAATAATGAGATCAAGAAAGAAATAAAAAATTTCCTTGAAACAAATAAAAATGAGTATACAATAATCCAAAATCTATGGGACACAGCAAAAACAGTCCTGAGAGGGAAGTTTATAGCACTACAGGAATAGCTTAAGAAGTAAGAGAAACCTCAAATAAACCATCTAACATTTCACCTAGAGGAACTAGAGAAAGAACACCAAATAAAACTCAGAGAAAGTAGAAGGAAGGAAATAATAAAGACCAGAAGGGAAATAAATGATATAAAGGTGTAAAATACTATCAATAAATTGTTAGAAAAAGAAATTAAGGGACAATTTTATTTACTATTGCAACAACAACAAAAAAATAAAGTACCTGGGAATTAATGTAACCAAGGAAGTAAAAGACTTGTAGAAAATTATAACACATTATAAAAAGAAATCAAGGAAGATACAAACATGTAGAAGCATATATGTGTTCATGGATAGGAAGAATTAACATCACTAAAATGTACATACTACTCAAAGCAATCTAGAGATGCAATGCAATTCTTATTTAAAGGAACAATGACATATTTCACAGATCTAGAACAAATTAAAAAAAATTATATGGAACCAAAAAAGAACCCAAATAGCTTCAGCAATCTTGAAAAGGAAAAACTAAGTGGGAGGTATCATGTTTCCTGATATTAAGCTATCCTACAAGGCCATTGTAATCAAAACAGCTTGGTACCAGCATAAGAACAGGCACATAGATCAATGGAACAGAATAGAGAACCCAGAAATAAAGCCACACCTTTATGGTCAATGTCAACTAATATTTGACAAAGTAGGCAATAATGACAGTTTCTTTAATAAATGGTGTTGGGAAAACTGGAGAGGCACATGCAAAAAAGAAATTAAAAAGAAACTAGACTACGAACTTACACCATTCACAGAAACAAACTCAAAATGTATAAAAGAATTAAATGTAAGTTGTGAGACCATAAAAACTGGAAGAAAAGAAGCAATAGACTCTCAGACATCTCTCATAGTAACATTTTTGCTGATATATATCCACCAGCAAGTGAAATAAAGGACAAAATAAACAAATGGAACTATATCAAACTAAATCTCTTTAGCACAGCAAAAGGCACCATTAACAAAATAAGCAGCTTAACTGGGTGGTTGCACAGTGGATAGAGTGTCAGACTGGGATTGGAGGACTCAGGTTAGGTTCAAAACCCTGAGGTTACTGGCTTGAGTGCGGGCTCATCTGGCTTGAGCACAGGCTCACCAGCTTGAGCGTGGGGTTGCTGGCTTGAGTGTGGAATCATAGACATGATCCCTTGATCATTGGCTTGAGCCCAAAGGTGCTGGCTTGAAGTCCAGGGTCGCTGGCTTGAGCCCAAGGTTGCTGGCTTGAGCAAGGGGTCACTCGCTCTGCTGTAGGACCCCTGGTTAAGGCACATACAAGAAAGCAATCAATGAACAACTAAGGTACCGCAACAAAGAATTGATGCTTCTCATCTCTCACCCTTTCTATCTGTCCCTATCTCTCCCTTTCTCTGACTCTCTCAAAAAAAAGCAGACAACCCACTTAATGGGAGAAAATATTTGCTGATGTATCTGATAAGGGGTTAAGAACCAAAATTTATAAAGAACTTCTAAAACTCAACACCAGGAAGGTAAACAATTCAATTAAAAAATAGGCAAAGGAACTGAATAGACATTTCTGTAAAGAGGACATAAAGATGGCCAATAGACATATGAAAAAAACTTAACAGTCACTATTTATTAGAGAAATGCAAATTAAAATGCAATGAGATACCACCTCACACCTGTCAGAATGACTTTCATTAACAAATCAATAAACAAGTGCTAGTGAAAGTTTAGAGAAAGAGGAACCCTCTTGCACTGGTGGTGGGAATGCACACTTGTGCAGCCACTGTGGAAAACAGTCTGGCATTTCTTCAGAAACATTAAAAATTGAACTGCCTTATGACCCAACTATCCCACTTTTAGAAATATATCCTAATGATTCCAAAACACTAATTCAAAGGAAGATATACACCCCATGTTCATTGTAGCATTGGTTACAGTAGGCAAGATCTGAAAACAGCCCAATTGTCTGTCAGTGGATGAGTAGATGAAAAATCTGTAGTACGTATACACAATGGAATACTATGTAGCTGTAAAAAAGAAGGAAATCTTACCTGTTGTAAGGGCATGGATGGACTTGGAGATTATTATGCTAAGTGAAATAAACCAGGCAGAAAAAGACAAATACTATATGGTCTCACATATATGTAGAATCTAATGAACACAACAACTGAGAAACAAAAACAGGGGCAAGGTCACAAGGAATAGTCAGACAGCTGTCAGAGGAAAGGAGGATGAGAGGATGAGGTTAAAGAAGGTGAAGGGATTAGCTAGATTATATATACATAACACATAGAAACAGGTAACAAGATAGCAAATCACAGAGGGAAGGTAAGGATGGAGGTAAGGGTAGGGGAGAATAGGGGTTGAAATGGGAATGGAAAGAGACTTTGCATGGGGCACTGGGGCACAATGCGGGGAGTTGAGTGAGGTATATTGAGTGGGACACTTGAAACCATGTCAACACAATAAATTAAAAATTTTAAAAATTAAAATGAAAGGTTTTTAAATAATATATAATTGAATTTAAATAATCTAAAAGCTTATTGGCACGTTTGATATTATTGTAAACTATCATTTTGTTGAATCTAATTAATTGCAATATGAAAGTCACATAAATGAAATTGTTTCACCCGTTAACATACCTTTCTCTCTCTCTCTCTCTCTCTCTCTCTCTCTTTTTGGAAAACAATCCTTTTATTATTTTGAAAAATGAATTTTGGGTACATGGCCCTTTTATTAAAAACCAAGTGGATGGACACGACTTGATTTTTAAAAATAATTTATATTATATGCTATCAATAAAGTTAGTTCTGGTTATGTCAGAGCCATGCTTATTCATTTTAATTTGTTAAATAAAGTACTTATGTGCAGAAATATACTATAAATTTATTTTAAAGCTGATTAATAGGTAAATAGATAGGAGAGATCTTAAGTTATAATCAGTAAAGAACTGAAATAAACAAACATTTCCTTTTGCAGAGTGAAGGATAAATTTACCGGGGTCATGTTTTTCTGACCATGCAGGCTTTTCAATGCCATTTGTAATCATTTATCATTTTCATCCTTTAGTCAGACCAATATTCTGATGCATCGTTGGACACTGGTCTAACTTCCCATTCACATCACTCTCAACCAACCACCAGCTCTGCCCAGCCCAGCTGTTCTCACAACTTTTTTCTCTGTTGTGTCCTTCCTTTATCCCATTTACTTTCTTTCTCCAAACTTAGCTTTTATTTTTTCTGGCAGACTTCTTTTATCCCTCCCCCCAGCTAGCGGTGTCTTGCTTGGAAAATGATACCCACTTTCTATGTCTTTTTATTTACTCTCATCTCTTTTTGCCTCCAAGAGTCTCATCTACAGCTCGTTTACCTGGTAGAGATCAGAGTAAGGTGTTTTTTAAATTAAAAACTTTTTACATGTTTATTTATTTTTAGGGAAAAATTTTTGATGGCTTCCTCTTTCCTTTAATTTTTCCTTTCTGCAGTTAATACTAACCTCCCAGCTGGTCATTTATTGGCTGTGTGACTTGATACAATTTTCTTAACCTGCTTAAACTTGTTTCCTCTTCTATGAAGTAAGGATAGTAATAACAAAACCCATGAGATAATTAAAGTGCTAAGTTCAGGGTAAAGCAAATGTTTACTTAATTATAACTACTAAGTTTTTCAGTTTTTAAAAACATACACATTTAATTTTATCATTGTCATTGAAAGTTTGATTTTATAAGACACAAAGAAAACATTTTTAAGAGTTCTCTATCACTGGAATTAAAACAGTAAAAATATCAAAAACTTTGTAGGTAAAATTTATTACATTAAAATAAAATAGCCTGACCTGTGGTGGCGCAGTGGATAAAGCGTTGACCTGGGAACACTGAGGTCGCTAGTTCAAAACCCTGCACTGGTCTGGTCAAGACACATATGGGAGTTGATGCTTCCAGCTCCTCCCCCCTTTCTCTCTCTCTCTCTCTCTCTCTCTCTCTCTCTCTCTCTCTCTCTGTCTCCTCTCTAAAATGAATAAAATAAAAAATAAAAATTAAAAAAAAAATAAAATAAAATAATTGAAGTGTTTTTTTCAATATGGAAACTATGCAGATTAAGTAAATGGTGAAAAGAACTATTGTAACATTTTGTCATTTGTGGATTATCAGTTACTTTAGGATCTAAACAAAGATTCTGAATATTCAGATTTCTTTTGCTGTTTCACATTTAAATACCTTCCTACTTATATTCTAAGTCAAGCTACTTGACCAAAAGTTCTGATTTAGGCAGGCATTTAGCCTTATAGCAAAAGTTTTCCCATCTACAGGTTACCACCTTCAAAGGAATTGTCATTACAGTGCTGATGTAATTTGCCGGTTCCTTTTTGAACAGCGTGAAAAACCATTACATCAATTCTATTGAAAGTCAAACAGTTACCAAAAATGGAACAATTATGCACAGTCCAGTATGTTAATTCTTCCCACCTAAAAACTAACTAATGAAATAAAACATATAAACTACAGTTGACTTAGTTTCAGGAAAATATATTTGAGAGTTATATTATTGTTCACATCTTATCTTCAGTCATGAACAGGGATTTTGTAGGCCACCATGCTTTTTACTTTGTGGATTGTAGTAATGAATGAATGAAGACAGACTTGCTCAGAATTGGTTATGAACTGTGGTCCTGACTCTTCCCACCTTTCAGGTACAACCAAGTCTTTGTATAGATTATCAGATCAAATGAACAAGAAACTTCTAACAGTGGCAGAAATGTTGCAGCTGTGATCTGTCTGATCTCTGAGCAGATTTCATCTTGGATAGCATTCTGAGACTTTCCTTGGGTGCACTGTCATCTTTGGCGGTCTTGTCACACTCAATATCAAATTGCCATCTTTCAAGGACCTCACCAATTTTAATATTTGAGATGACTACCACCAGTTTCTGAATAGAACATTTGTATAATCAGTCTTTCAGTTGTCTCACCACATTAGGTATTTCATGAACTCAGGTTCAGTTGTTACAAGCAGTCCAAGCCCAGGCTAGTTGCTCAGTCAGTTAGAGCGCCATCTGGATACCATAGGTTGTGGGTTCAATACCGGGCAGAGCATGGGAAGTGACCAGTGAATGCATAAGTAAGTGGAACAACAAATGAATTCTTCTTCCTCTCTTTTTTTCTCTTCCTTCCTTCCTCTCTCTGTCTCTCTAAAATCAATCTATATATAAAAAAAGAGGATTCCATATTTCTGCTCTTGAATAAAAGGTTTCAGATGGAAACGTGCCTTTCTGATATAAAATGCTGGTGATGCCAAATGAGAAGAACGTGGCCATGACTTCTCAGAATGTGTGCCAGCCAGGCCCACATCCCAGGCCCCCACCACAGACCGCAGGGCAGCTCCCCACCACTGGCTTCCATTTTTTAAATATAATACTTCCATTTCAAATTACACGTGCAAATAGCGGCTAAGGATAAATAATATTTTCATTGTTTTAATTTCATTTCATCCTTATAGTAGATATGAATGCAATAATGTTGAACTATGAGAACTACTTTGAATGGTGAGCTCTCCTCATAGCTTATAATTTTTTAGTCTTTAATAAATTTTATTTTTTAAAGTATTTTACGTGTGCAGAAACACTGAGCGGAAAGCAGGGAGAGTTGGCACATGCCCTCTTCTTTCCCCCAACACACCTCCCCCACCAACAATGTCTAGCCCCAGAATGCTACGCTTGTTACCATCAGTGAACCTACACTGACTTTTTCTTTTTTTAACGTAAAACTTGCAAGTATAAATTGTTCCTTAGAGTGGTCATCCCTGTGCTCTGGGAGCCTTCCTAAGGATTGCCTTTATCCCAGCTTGTTAGGACAAGGTAGCAGGTCAAGGAAGGGGGCACATCTGTGCATTAGCCTTTCATTATCTATTCAAGATGCAGGAGATTCTTGGAACTGGGTGGACTAGTAAGCATAGTACAACCAGTGTGTCCTGTCTGACTGCCCTTATTCTTGTTCCTTCTACTTCATGAAGTTCTTAAGGGCCTTGAAATGCAGAAGCACAGCCCAACTCAAACAATGCAGTGGGAGACAAAGCCAGCTTCAGAGATGCCAGAGTTTCTGCTGAAGGGACATTTGTGCCAACAAATAATAACACTAGACGCCATTCAGACTGGGTTCCGGTGAGAGTGGTGAGTGAGCAGCAAAACCTTCCTGCTCTCTTCATTCTGCATGAGCTTGAACTAACTCTGGTGGGTGGGCAGCGCCCCAATCTCCAGTTTTTGTTTCCCCACTATGCTGGCCCAGTGCCTGCATGTCCTCTGGTCAGCCTGCAGGGACAAGCTTGGGGAACCAAGCAGAAAGATTTGACTAAGCATTAACTTTCAAATGAAGCTCTGCCCTAATTAAAGAAGGGACAAGGTGCCAATGGTATGTGGTCTTGTATCTGGATGGTTAGAAATTTCAATGCTGATTTCTTCTTTGCAAGGTCACCATGCTTTTACTGACGATATAACTTCTTCTCCCCAAACAACCTGGTATCTTAAAAAATTAATAGAGGTGGAATTTGAACCTGGGATGTGAAAGTGACTCAAGAACAAGGTCCTAGAGAGCTTCTTGAATATCTTTGTCTATTGATTTACTAAATGAGGGAGGAAAACATCATATACACAAGAGATAAAAGAGGATTTTTTTTTTTTTTTAATTTAGTGAGAGGAGGGGAGGCAGAGAGACAGATTCCTGAATGTGCCCTGACCAGAATCCACCTGGCAAGCCCACTAGGGGGCAATGCTCTGCCCATCTGGGTCTGGGGCCATTGCTCCATAAGCCATTTTTTTAGCACCTGAGGCAGAGGTCACGGAGGCATTCTCAGCACCTGAGGTCAACTCGCTTGAACCAATTGAGCCATAGCTGTGGGAGGAGGAGTGAGAGAGAGAGAGAGAGAAGGGGGAGGCGTGGAGAAGCAGATGGTCACTTCTCCTGTGTGCTCTGACCGGGAATAAAACCTGAGACAATCCACACGCTGCGCTGACACTCTACCTCTGAGCCAACTGGCCAAGGCCAGGAATTCTTCATTTTTCCCCTAAACTTTTCCATCTTAATGTCAATTGTCAAGTATTATATTTATCAAGAAATAAACTATAACCTCATTTTAAGAAATGATATCAAATTAGTAAGCAATTCTCTTGGAGAGTAAATTGAATTGTTTCCAGATACGCTTAAAAAGACAGACTGGCAAGTATAGCGTTCTTGAAGGTCCTATTGGTCTGTGTTCAGCTAGCAGAATAAAACCTTGGTGGAAGATGCATTGCCCTGTCTTTCACTTATACAAATTAGACACTTGATTTATAGGGCTGGGGAAAAACCCAGCACTTTTGACTTAAGTTATTGTACTTTATCAACTGGCTCATTTAACTATGAATATAAATAGTTTGACTGAAAAGCTGATTTAAATGTGGGTTATTGAACCTGGGGAGACAAGAACTCAATTTGTTTCTCCCTTACATTCATGGGAAACTCTCTTTTAATGAACCCCATGTCATGTTACACAGAATAGACCAGACTGCCTGAAACAGACAAGAAACACCCTATGTCTGGAGGTGGAGGGGAAGGGGTTGTTCAACATTCAAGTATGATCACAACTTGGGTCCTCTCTTGGGAAAAGCTTAACTTTCTCTAACTGATAGCACCTGCCATTCTCAGCTCTCTCCTGTTATACTCTATTTTTAACTATTGCAGAAAATGTATATAAAAATGTTAAACATTAGCACCTAAAACTGCACCCCAGTCCAGTCTTTTCCACCCCTTCACTGTTTTATTTTCTTTTTTAAAAAAATATTTTATTTTAAACTTATTGTGTTGGCATGGTTTCAAGTGTCTCACTCAATATAACACCCCCAACGCACTGTATGGTACTCCCCTATGCCCTATACAAAGTCTCTATCCACTCCGGTTTCCCTGCCTTTGCCCCCTCCCCTCCACCTCCATCTCCCTTTTCCCTCTGGCTATTGCTACCCTGTTGCTTGTATATAGGTGTTATGTATATATGATTTTGGCTAATTCCTTCGCTTTCTTTGATACTGTCCCCTCTTACTCCGTTATTCTGACAGTTCACCTGCTCCCTGTGACCCTGCAACAGATAAGATTTCCTTATTTTTTATGGCTGCACATTATCCCATTGTATAAATGTACCACAGATTTTTAGCCACTCATCCACTGATGGACACCTGAGCTGTTTCCAGATCTTGCTGCAATGAACATGAGAGTGACCATCTTCTTTTGAATTAGTGCTTTGAATAATTAGGATATATTCCTAGAAGTAAGATAGCTGGGTCAAAAGGCAGTTCCATTTTTAATTTTTTGAGGAAACGCCTCAGTGAAATACCAATGCCATACTTCAAAGATATAGAACAAATATTCAAAAAATTTATATGAAACCAAAAAAGAACACAAATAGCCTCAGCGATCTTGAAAATGAAGAATAAAGTGGGGGGTATCACACTTTCTGATATCAAGTTATACTATAAGGTCATAGTAAGCAAAACATTGAATCTATAGATTGTTTCCCACAGTGGTTGCACCAGTCGGCATTCCCACCAGCAGTGCAGGAGGGTTCCCTTTTCTCCACATTCTCGCCAGCACTTGTAGTGTGTTGATTTGTTAATGAGTGCCATTCTGACAGGTGTGAGGTGGTATCTTATTGTGGTTTTAATTTGCATTTCTCTGATGATTAGTGACATTGAACATTTTTCATATGCCTGTTGGCCTTCTGTACGTCGTCTTTGGAAAAGTGTCTATTCAGTTCTTTTGCCCATTTTTTAATTGGATTGTTTACCCTCCTGGGGTTGAGTTTTGGAAGTTCTTTATAATTTTTGGTTATTACCCCCTTATCAGACGTATTGGTGAATATGTTCTCCCATTGTGTGGGTTGTCTTTTTATTTTGCTAATGGTGTCTTTTGCTGTGCAAAAGCTTTTAGTTCGATATAGTTCCATTTGTTTATTTTGTCCTTTATTTCACTTGTCTGTGGAGATAAATCAGCAAATATATTGCTATGAGAGATATCGGAGAGTTTACCGCCTATGTTTTCTTCCAAGATGTTTATGGTTTTGTGACTTATATTTAAGTCTTTTATCTATTTTGAGTTTATTTTTGTAAATGGTGTCAGTTGGTGGTCTAGTTTTATTTTTTTGCATGCACCTGTTCAATTTTCCCAACGTCATTTATTAAAGAGACTGTCTTTATTCCACTGTATGCTCTTACCTCCTTTGTCAAATACCAATTGACCACAAATGTGTAGGTTTATTTCTGGGTTCTCTGTTCTGTTCCATTGATCTGTATGCCTGTCCTTATGCCAGTACCAAGCTGTTTTGATTACTATGACCTTGTAGTATAACTTGATATCAGGTAGTGTGATACCCTCCACTTTACTCTTCATTTTCAAGATTGCTGAGGCTATTTGTGTTCTTTCTTGGTTTCATATAAATTTTTTGAATATTTGTTTTATATCTTTAAAGTATGCCATTGGCATTTTAATAGGAATTGCATTGAATCTATAGATTGCTTTGGGTAACATAGAGATTTTAATGATATTTATTCTTTCTATTCATGAACATGGTATATGCTCTTACTTGTTTGTATCTTCTTTGATTTATTTTTTTAATGTCTTATTATTTTTCAAGTACAAGTCTTTTACCTCCTTGGTTAACTTTACTTCTAGGTACTTTACTTATTTATTTATTTTGCAGTAATGAAGGGGATTGTCTCCTTAATTTTCCTTTCAGACAGTATTGTTGCTGTATAAAAATGCCACTGACTCTCTCCGTTCCTGTCTGTCTGTCCCTATCTATCCCTCTCTCTGACTCTCTCTCTGATCTGTAAAAAAAAAAAAAAATGCCACTGATGTCTGAATATTCATTTTGTATCCTGCCACCTTGCTGTATTCATTTATCAGGCCTAGTAGTTTTTTGACTGAGACTATATACAGTATCATGTAATCATCAAATAATTATAGTTTTACTCTTCTTTTCCAATTTGGATGCCTTTTATTTCTTCTTCTTGTCTGATTCTTGTGACTAGAACTTCCAGATTGTTGAATAAAAGTAGTGAAAGGAGGAACCCCTGCCTTGTTCTTGATCTTAAGGGGATTGCTTTTAATATTTTCCCATTGAGTATGATATTAGCTATAGATTTGTCATAAATGGCCTTTATTATGTCGAGGTATGTTCCCTGTATTACCACTTTGCCGAGAGTTTCAATCATAAATGGGTGCTGGATTCTATCAAATGCTTTTTCTGCATCTATTAATATAATCATGTAATTTTTATCCTTTTTGTTTATGTGATGAATCACATTGATTGATTTGCAAATATTGTACCAGCTTTGCCTCTCCAGAATAAAATCCACTTGATCATGATGTATGACTTTTTAATGTAATGTTGGATCCGGTTTGCTAACATTTTGTTGAGAATTTTAACATCTATGCTCATCAGGAATATTGGCCTATAGTTTTCTTTCTTTGTAGTGTCCTTACCTGGTTTTGGAATTAGGATAATGCTTGCCTCATAAAAGGAGCTTAGAAATCTTTTCTCTTCTTGAATTATTTGAAATAGCTTGAGAAGGATAGGTGTTAGTTCTTCTTTGAGTATTTGGTAAAATTCACCTGTGAAGCCACCTGGTTCAGGACTTTTGTTTGCTGGGAGTTTTTTGATAACTGTTCCAATTTCATTATTGCAATCAGTCTGTTTAGGTTTTTTAATTATTCTAGATTGAGTTTTGGAAAATTGTATGTTTCTAGGAATTTATCCATTTAACCTAGGTTGTCCAATTTTCTGGCATATAGGTCTTCATAGTATTTTCAGACAATCCTTTGTATTTTTGTGGTGTCAGTTGTTACTTCTCTACTTTTATTTCTAATTTTGTTTATTTGAGTCCTCTCTCTCTCTCTCTCTTTGTATGAGTCTGGTTAAAGGTTCTTCAATCTTGTTTACTGTTTCAAATAACCAGCTCTTGGTTTCATTGATCTTTTGTATTGTTTTTTTTTAGCCTCTATGTCATTTATTTCTGCTCTGATCTTTATTTTTTCTTTCCTTCTATTTCCTCTGGGCTTTATTTGTTGTTCTTTTTCTATTTCTTTTAGATGCAGGGTTAAATAGTTTATTTGAGCTTTTCTTTGCTTCTTAAGGTATGCCTGCAATGCCATGAAATTCCCTCTCAGGATTGCTTTTGCTATGTCTCAAATTTTGAGTTGTTGTATATTCATTTTCATTTGTTTTAAGGAAATTTTTGATTTCTTCCTTGATCTCATTGTAACCAATTTGTTATTTTATAACATGCTATTTAACCTTCAAGTGTTTGAATGCTTTTTAGTTTTTCTATTGTAGTTAATTTCTAGTTTCATGCCATTGTGATCAGAGAAGATGCTTAATATGATTTCAATCTTCTTAAATTTGTTGAGACTTGTTTTGTGTCCTAACATGTTGTCTATCCCAGAAAATGTACCATAAGCACTTGAAAAGAATGTATATTCTGCTGTTTTGGGCTGAAAAGTTCTGAAGATATCAATTAAATCCAGTTGATCAGTGTGTCATTCAAGGCTGCTGTCTCTTTAATTATCTGTCAGGAGGATCTATCCATTGATGTTAGTGGGGTATTAAAATCTCTTACTATTATAGTATTGCTGTTGATCTTGCCCTTTATGTCCATCAAAATCTGCTTTACATATTTAGGTACACCTATATTAAGCACATAAATATTTATAATGGTTATATCCTCCTGTTGGATTGCTTCCTTTATCATTATGTAGTGACTTTCTTTATCTCTTACTATAGCCTTTGTTTTAAAATCTATTTTGTCAGATATACGTTTTTTTTATCTCTTCACTTTCAATTATGTGTATCTTTTGTTCTGAAGTAGGTCGCTTGTAGACAGCATATGTATATATAGTTCCTGTTTTCTTATACATGCAGTTACCGTATGTGTTTTGATTGGAGAATTTTATCCATTTATATTTGAAGTTATTATTGGTATGTACTTATTTATTGCCATTTTATTCTTTAAATCTACAATTCTTTTTTCCTCAATATCTTTTTTTCCCCCTTTTCTATGCCTGAGTAGTGTGGGAGGGGTCAACCTGTGTATAAAAGTCAGCTTCCTCCTGCTTAGAGATGACAGCAGCTCTGTAAAGCCCCAAACTCTGTATTATTACCTCTACTTTTTAGCTGCTCCTCCTCTTGCAGCTGCCTGGTCTTCCCACAGAATCTTCTATAGAAAGACTGTGGTGTGGGCTCAGAGAGAGTGGCTTCACCTAACCAACCCCTCTACAGGTTACATGCTTGATGGGTTAGGGCAGCTGAGGTTGTGAATACAACCTTAGTGAGGTCACCTACTTCTGGAGTCTCTTGGTCAGGAGCTCAGTATGAAGAATGTGACCCCTGTTCCAGAGATTAATCCCTCAGCCACTGCTAGTTACTCAAATTTTATTTTTCCCCAACAAGGTGAGCAGCAGGTTCAGACTGAGTGTGGCTGTCAGTGCCCTCTGCAGAAGTTCTTTCAGCTGGTGAGACCCCAGTCTCAGGGAGGAAGATTGAGAGAGTTCTCTCCTGGGGCTGACTATGCCCCTCCCAAAGGTGACTAAGCCCCTCAACCAGATCCAACAATAAGCTCACAGGAACCCACATGTTAAATGTCTATGCTCCAAGCCTCTCTCTCTGCCCCCTGTGGAATCTAACCCAGCAGGGCAGGATATCCAGCACCCAGGCTGGCTGACTGTGAAGCTCTAGCCTATCCAATGCACATGAGCCACTGTGCTGGTGCTGATCAGAAAGCGGAACTCATCTCTGCTGGGCATATTGTGAGGAGCCCTTCTTTAGGATATCACTCTAGTAAGGGTTTTTAGATCCTGAAATGATGCTCTCCACAGCTGACCCCTGGATGTTCCATCCCTGGGCCTCCCTGACAGGAACCTGGCACAGAACAATGGGAAACACTGCCCATGACTGGCCCTTAGCAATCTTCTTGGAGCTATAAGCAGTCCAGAGTTCCTGGTTGCCTCTGCTGGGCCCAGGTGTACATGGAAATACCAAACTGTACACCTAGGTTGACTTTTACCCACTCTGGGCCTGGAAGAATATCTGCTTAAAAGGCCTAGGTTCCCTGATTCCTGTCTCTTGCAGCCTCTGTCTGCTGGTTGCTTGTTGGCCTTGGCCACTGAAAAAACCTGTGGTAGAGTCTAGAGCCTGCTGCAATTCAGGGATTAGGAAAGGTAGTGGGTGTGGCTCCACCCCTCAGCCCCAGGTGTCAGTCTGTCCAGACTTTTTTCTCATACCTCAGTAGGATATGACCCCAGGAGTCTGGTGGATGTGGCCTCTGAGACCCAGAGGTGTGGCAGAAGCACCAGTCTTATACTCAGGAGCGTGTGGGGGAAAGCTCCAGCCTTCACAGAAGAAAGCTGAGTCACTAACATGCCCCCTGCTTCCTGGCCTCTCAGAATGACTCCATCTTCATGACTGGGACAGGACAGACTACTGAGGGCAAAGCTGTTGCTTTTCCCCAGGTTGATGCCACTCATAGGGAACAGTACCACCCAAGAAAGATGGTGACTGCAGTACTGGAGAATGACTCAGCATAGGGGTTCTGGTGGCCGTCCTCCACCAGTCTCTCTTTGGATCTCTAACTTTATACTTTCTTCATGCAACTCTAGTTCTCTCAGCTCTCCCTCCACCAGAGCCCCAAGGAAGTGGCTGTGAATGATATTTTCTGTGCGGGTCCTTTAAGATGGAGCTTGCATCTCTGAGAGCTCTATTTTTTTCTAACAGACAGAAACCCATCTCTTTTCACCTCCAAATGCTGTGTGGGTGCCTCTTTTAGGCTCTGGCGCTTTAGGCTGGGACTCCAGGCCTGGGCTGATGACCCACACCTCTCAGGGCAACCCTCCCATAGAAAGAGTCCCTCCAGACCCTCAGGTACCGCTCACTCCTGGGAGTGGGGCAGCCTTTTTCATGTCTCTGCCCTTCCTACCAGTCTTGGTGTGGTTTCCTCTGTGATCCTTGGTTGTAAACTCCTCTTCATTTAGTCAAAGTTGGTTTTTTAAGATGATTGTTCTTAAATTAAGTTGTAACTCAATTTGGTCCCAGGAGGTGGCAGTTGGAATGTGCGCCTACTCTGTTGCCGTCTTAGAATCCTCATCTGGGCATGTTCTTGTATGGCTAGTTGATGCAAGCATTAACACAGTCTACAACTCACTAGTGATTGTGTTGGTACTAGGTCCTCTTGGGCAGGGTCTGGGTAAGTGCTGATGTCAGATGTTGTGACCCACCGTGAGATACCTTTCTGGAGCTACTTCTCTGTTTACTATTTGTGTCTGTGTTTTCTGTGCCTTGGTATATGTGGGTGGAACCAACCTGTGTATGAGAATCAGCTTCTTTCCGCTTAGAGATGACAGCAGCTCTGGAAAAGCTCCAAGCTCTGTAATATTTGCCTGTATTTTCAGCTGTTCCACCTCCTCTTGCAGCTGCCTGGTCTTCCTGCAGAGTCTGGTATAGAAAGACTGTAGAGTGGGCTCAGACTGACCTCACCCCACCAACCTTTCCACAGGTTGCAAGCTGGTAGGTTAAGAAAACTGAGGTCAAGATTACAACATTAATAAGAGCCCCTTACTTGGCAGCTCTCTTGATCAGAAACTCAGTACAGGGAAAGTGTCCCCTATTCCAGAGTTTGATCCCTCAGCTACTGCTGGATACTCCAATTCTATTTCTCCCCAGAGAGGTGAGCAGCAAGATTAGATTGGGTGGGGCCAACAGTTCCCTCTGCAGAAGTTCTTTTAGCCAAGGACCCCCTGGTCTCAGAGAGGAAGACTGAGAAAGTCTTCCACTGGAATTGATTTGAGTTCTTCCCACAGGGGTTGGCTAAGACCCTCAACCAGTTCCAACAATAGGCTTCAAGGAACTCACACTCTGAATGTCTGAGCTCTAAGCCTCTCTCCCTTACCCCTGTGGAACATAGCCCAGTGGAGCAAGGTATCTGTGACTTGGGTCTGCTGAATGTAAGGCTCTAGCTCATCCAATGATTACAAGCTACCCCATGGGTGCTGACTACAGAAAGTGGAATTTGCCTCAGCTAGGTTTGATCCTGCTGAGCTCTCCCTTTGGACATGCTGCTATTAATGCTAGTTGCCTCCTGCTCTGATGTTGTCTGTAGCTGGCCACTGTATGTGTTGGTTCTGGATGTCTAATGAGAAGCCTGGTTCAGGCCAGTGTAAGACACTGCCTGTGACTGGCCCTTAGCAACCTTTTGGAGCTATAAGCAAACCAGAATTTGTGGCTCCTTCTGCTGAGTTTATGTGCACAGTGAAGTACCGAGCTGCACACCTAGGCTGGTTTTTACTAGCCCTGTACCTGGGAGCAAGTCAGCAAAAGGCATAAGTTTCCCTGAGATGTATCACCTGCTGCCTCTGTCTGCTGACTGCTTGTTGGGCACAGCCAGTGTAAAAATCTCTGGTAGTGTCTGGAGCCTGGTGCAACTCAGGGATTAGAAAAAGCCGTGGATGTGGCTCCCACCCCATGACCCAGATGTCAGTCTATCTTGAAATTTTTCACAGATTTCAGTAGGATTTGGCCACTAGGAGTTCAGTGGGTGTGACCCCCAGATGTCAGTCTATCTTGAAATTTTTCACAGATTTCAGTAGGATTTGGCCACTAGGAGTTCAGTGGGTGTGACCTCTGAAACCCAGAGATTTGGTCTGCCCACAGTCCAGTTTCTATTGAATCTCCCATGAAGCAGAGCACCAGTTATATTCTCAGGAGAGTGTGGGGAAAATCTCTGTTATCAACACCAGAAAACTGAGTCACTTCATGCCTACTGCTTCCTGGCCAAGGCTGCTTACTTCTCAGCAGGGCCCAATCTCTATAGCAGGGGTGCTCAATACGTCGATCATGATCTACTGGTCGATCGCGAAGGAAGTGTGGGTAGATCGCATGACATTAAAAAGGCATTTGTCTTTTGATTGGCATACAGGGTAGCCAATCTGACGTCTGAACTTTTGACAACCTACACATGCGTGTTAAACCGTGCTAACTTGTTCAGTTACATTGCTGTGTAGTTAGCCTTCAATTTATTTAAACTAAATACAACAAAAGGTATAAAAATGAGTGCTGTAGCTGGTCCGAGTAAGAAGCCTAAAACCTATCACTTTCATACAGAATGGGAGGGGATTTTTTTCACTATGTCATATTCTAAGTGCATTTGCCTCATCTGTCTGTGTGCCATTGCTATTCCAAAGAAGGGAAATGTGGAGCGGCGTTTTCCGGACTGTTCATAAAAACTATGACATTGACTTTCCTCCAAAAAGAGGGCTGAGAAGGAGAAAGGTGAAAGAAGAATACACGATATTAAATAGTAATAATAGTAACTTAAATAATGATAATATAGAAGAAATAAATTTATGTTTTGCATTTTTATTGTAGGTAGATCATTTTGACTTGGTAATCTTATAAGTAGCTCACAAGCTGAAAAAGTGTGGGCACCCCTGCTCTATAGGATGGGGCAAGAGAGATTCCCAAGGGTGGAGCAGTTGCTTTTCCCTAAGCTGATGCCACATGGAGGGGATTGCTCCAATCAAGAAAGATGGTGACTGCCGTATTGAAGAATGATTCAGCACAGGGATTCTGGTGGCTGTCTCCCGCTTTATCTCTCCTTGGGCCGCCCATTTTACACTTTCTTCACACCACTCTATTCCTCTCAGCTATCACTCCTCTGGAGCCCAGGGTAAGTGGTGGTGAACAAAATGTTTTTGCATTCGTTCTTTAAGAGAGTGCCTGCATCTCTAGAACTCCCATCTCTTTCTGGTGAACAAAAATCTCTTCTTTTTTGACTGCCTAATGTGAATCCTTGCCTCATAGACTCCTCTTCATGATGGTTCTTATATTTAGTTATAACTTCAGTTTGGTCCTGGGAGGAGGCAAGTGAAACTTCTGTTTAAATACTCCGTTGCCATCTTCTTCACTGGTTTATTTATTTATTTAGAAACAGATAGACAGGAAAGAGAGAAATGAGAAGCATCAACTTGTAGTTGTGCCCCTTTAGCTGTTCATTGATTGCTTCTCATAAGTGCCTTTACTTGGGGGCTCCAGCTAAGCCAGTGTGACCCCTTGAGCAAGCCAGTTACTGTACTCAAGCCAGAGACCTTGGGCTTCAAACCAGTGACCTTTGAGCTCAAACTAGCAACCATGGGATCATGTCTATAATCCCTTGCTCAAGCTGATGACCTTGTGCTCAAGCTGATGAGTTTATGCTCAAACCAGATGAACCCATGCTCAAGCTGATGATTATAGGGTTTCAAATCTGAGACCTCAGTATCTCAGGTCAATGCTCTATCTATGCACGACCACCAGTCAGGCTTCACTGGTTTATTTTTAATTTTATTACCACTTACTACCATCTAACATACTATTTTATTTTTTTCTTTCTTTTAAGAATTAAAAACATTTTTTCAATTAGTGATTTTACTGAGAGTGAAAGGGCAGAAAAGAGAAAGAGACAAGAACATCAATCTGTTCCTGTTTGTGCCCTGACCAGGGAGGAATTGAACCAGCAACCTCTTTACTTTAGGATGATGCTCTAACCATCTGACCTATCTAGCCAGGACTAACATACTATCTCTTTACACATTTTTAATATTGTTTCTACTGCTAGAAAGTAAGCTTCATGAGGCCAAGGCTTTATGTTTGTTTTGTTTATTGCTTTATCTTCAGCATTTACAACAGTACCTGGCACATAGTAGGAGCTCAGCAAATATTTATGGGGCTAAGGAATAGAGATAAGCTCTATTGCTCAAACCTACTTTATACCTCTTTGCACATTGTTACTCAGAGTTGGTAAATATGAGACACAAGGGGCAGAGTTAAGGGTGAGTGGATATAATTATCAGGGCCAGTTTCATAGGTGTTTGCAGAAGCTCTGCTGTCACTGACTCAAAATTCTTAATAATTTTTTTTGCCCTTCTGCTTTGTAAGTGAAGTCCAGTGGAACAGAGGAGAATGAATGTGAGTGAGAGATCCATGCAACATGAGGGTCCGGTGCCATTATTCACCATTAAAATGTAATGTTCATTATGCCCTGTAACCCAGAGTTCTAGTAGATCCATGATGCATGGGAGCTCAGTGACACTCAAAGCAGGTACAAGGTAAGCATGTTGGGCCTGTGGACACAGGGACATTAAAAGTGTGTGAAGCTATACTTTTTGTTTGAATCAGAACTTGTTTTGAACACAGAAAGAAGGCAAGAAACAAAAATAAACAAGGAACTCTATGGTATCCTTTCTTACTCCTGTTGCTTTTACTTTTATTTATTTATTTTTACTTTGATGGGGTGACATTGGTCAACTAGAGTACATAGATTTAGAGAAAACATCTCCAGATCATTTTGACATTCGATTATGTGTATACCCATCACCCAAAGTCAAATCGCCCCCTGTCACCTTTTATTTGGTTTTCTTTATGCCCCTCCCCTCTCCCACCCACTTTCTCTCCTCCCTTCCCCTCCCCTGGTAAGCACTGCACTCTTATCTATGTCCATGAGTCTCAATTTTATGTCCCACTTATGTATGTAATCATACAGTTTTTAGTTTTTTCTGATTTACTTATTTCATTCAGTGTAATTTTATCAAGGTCCATCAATGGTGTCATAAATGATCCTATGTCATCATTTCTTATGGCTGAGTAGTATTCCATAGTATATATGTACCACATCTTCTTTATCCAATCCTTTATTAAAGGGCTTTTTGGTTGTTTCCATGTGTTGGCCACCACAAACAATGCTGCAATGAACATGGGGCTGTATGTGTCTTTACGTACCAATGTTTTTGAGTTTGGGGGGTATATACCCAATGGAGGGATTGCTGGGTCATATGGTAATTTTATTCTTAATTTTTTAAGGAACCACAATATTTTCTTTTAAAATGGTTGTACTACTTGACATTCCCACCAACAGTGAATGAGGGTTCCTTTTTCTCTACAGGCTCTTCAACACTTGTTATTACCTGTCTTGTTGATAAAAGCTAATCTAACAGATATGAGGTGGTATCTCATTATAGTTTTGATTTGCATTTCTCTAATAGCTAGTGAAGATGAGCATCTTTTCATGTATCTATTGACCATTTGTATTTCTTTCTGGGAGAAGTGTCTGCTCATGTCCTCTTCCCATTTTTTTATTGGCTTGTATGTTGCTGAGTTTTGTGAGTTCTTTATATATTTTGGATATTAGGCCTTTATCTGAGCTGTTGTTTGCAAATATCATCTCCCATTTAGTTGGAAGCCTATTTGATTGTTGACAGTTTCTTTTGTTGTGCAGAGGCTTCTTAGCCTGATGTGGTCCCATTCATTAATCTTTGCCTTTGGAGTCAAATTCATAAAAATGTTCATTATAACCAAGGTCCATGAATTTAGTACCTATGTTTTCTTCTATGTAATTTAGTTTCAGATCTTATATTTAGGTCTTTGATTTATTTTGAATTAATTTTTGTGCAAGGAGATAAACTGTAGTCAAGTTTCATTCTTTTGCATGTGGTGTTCCAATTTTCCCAGCACCATTTATTGAAGAGGCTTTGTTTCCTCCATTGTGTGTTGTTGGCTCATTTATCGAAGATGATTTGACCAAATATATGTGGTTTTATTTCTGGACTCTTTATTCTGTTCTATTTGTCTCTGTGTCTATTTTTCTGCTAATACCATGCTGTTTCGATTATTGTGGCTCTGTAGTATAATTTAAAGTCAGGTATTGTAATGCCCCAGCTTCATTTTTTTTCCTTAGGATTACTTTGACTAGTCAGGTTTTCTTATGGTTCCATATAAACCTGATGATTTTTTGTTCCATTTTTTTAAAAAATGACATTGGAATTTTGATGGGAATTGCATTAAATTTGTAAATTGCTTTGAGTAATATGGCTATTTTAACTATATTTATTCTTCCTATCCAAGAACAAAGAATATTTTTTCATTTCATCATCTTTTTCAATTTTCTTTAATAATGCTTTGTAATTTTCATCATATAGGTCCTATACATTCTTTGTTATGTGTATTCCTAGGTATTTTATTTTTTTTGTTGCAACTGTAAAATGATTATTTTTTTGAGTTCATTCTCTGAAGTTTTATTGTTGGCATATAAGAAAGCAACAGACTTCTGTATATTAGTTTTGTATCCTGTGACCTTACTGTATTGCTTTATTGTTTCTAATAGCCTTGCTTGGAGTCTTTGGGGTTTTCTATATACAGGATCATATAACCTGCAAAAAATAAAATCTTTAGTTCTTCTTTCCCAATACGAATGCCTTTTATTTCTTTCTCTTGTCTGGTTGCTCTGGCTAGACTTCCAGCACTATGTTGAATAGGAGTGGAGAGAGTGGGCAACCTTGTCTTGTTCCTGATTTTAGAAGAAAAGTTTTCAGTTTTTTGCCATTTAATATAATGTTAACTGATGGTTTGTCATAAATGGCCTTTATTATGTTGAGATATTTTTCTTCTATACCCATATTGTTGAGTGTTTTAAACATAAAATAATGTTGTATTTTATTGAATGCCTTTTCTGCATCTATTGATAGGATCACATAGTTTTTGTTCTTTGTTTTGTTGATATTGTATATTATGTTTATTGTTTTACATATGTTGAACCATCCTTGTCATTCTGGGATGAATCCCACTTGATCATGGTGAATTAGTTTTTAAATTTGTTGTTGCATTTGATTTGCTAGTATTTTGTTTAGGATTTTAGCATCAGTATTCATTAGAGATATTGGTCTGTAGTTTTGTTTCTTTGTGTTGTCCTTGCCAGGTTTTGGTATGAGGGCTATGTTAGCCTCATAAAATGTGTTTGGAAGTATTGTTTCTTCAATTTTTTTGGAAGACTTTGAGAAAGATAGGAACCAAATCATCTTTGAATATTTGATAGAATTCACTAGTATAGCTGTCTGGCCCTGGACTTTTATTTTTGGGGAGGTTTTGGAAAGTTGTTTCTATTTCCTCCCTGCTTATGTGTTTGTTTAGGCTTTCTGCTTATTCATGATTCAGTCTAGGAAGATTGTATTGTTCTAGGAATTTTTCCATTTTTTCTAGATTGTTAAATTTGGTGGCATATAGTTTTTCATAGTATTCTACCATAATTCTTTGTATATCAATGATATCTGTGGTAATTTCTCTTTCATTTTGGATTTGTTTATGAGTCCTTTCTCTTTTTTCCTTAGTGAGTCTTGCCAAGGGTTTGTCAATTTTTTAAATCATTTTAAAGAACCAACTCCTTGTTTTATTAAGTTTTTTCTATAGTTTTTCTGCTCTCTATTTCATTTATTTCTGCTCTAATTTTTATTTTTATTTTTTTTAATTTTTATTTTATTCATTTTAGAGAGGAGACACAGAGTGAGAGAGAGAGAGAGAGAGAGAGAGAAAGAGAGAAAGGGGGGAGGAGCTGGAAGCATCAACTCCCATATGTGCCTTGACCGGACCAGTGCAGGGTTTTGAACTGGCGACCTCAGTGTTCCCAGGTCGACGCTTTATCCACTGTGCCACCACAGGTCAGGCTCTGCTCTAATTTTTATTATTTTCTTTCTTCTGCTGGTTTTGAGTTGCCCTTGTTCTTCTTTCTCTAGTTCCTTAAGATGTGATGTTAAGTTCTTTACTTGGGCTCTTTTTTGTTTGTTCATATAAGCCTGTAATGATATAAACTTCCTTCTTAGTACTGCTTTTGCTTCATCCCAAAGGTTCTGATATGTTGTGTTGTCATTTTCGTTTGTCTGTATATATCTTTTGATCTCTGCTTTAATTTTTTTCTTTGACCTGAAGACTTAGCTATGGGGTCTGCCCCAACCACTCTGTGCACAGCAAGGGGAGCTATGCACAGCCAGGTCCTTCCTCCAGTACCACTCAAAGCACAGTTCTGGGTGAGGCAGCCACCAGCAGACAGGGTATGGCACAGATCGCAGATCAAGCCCCTTTCTGCTACACACAGGCAAAATTCTATGGGCCAGCAGGCAGATCTAGCATGCCTCAGTGCACAGTAGGTCTGATTTCCACGGGTTTCTCGCGAGTGCTGTTTGGGAGCCTACAGTAGGCCATGTGTGTGTCTAGCTCTCACGACACCAGCAATGCACACAGATGCTTGCACCGGCCCAAAGTGGTACCCAGCGCGAGCAGTCTCAAGCTAAGGACTTTGGCCCGTGCGTGCACCCGGCACTGGTGATCATGGAACTGGGAATGCCCAAAGATGCTCGCAGCAGCCCACGCAGGTGCCCAGCCCTGGTAATCTTGGGCTAAGCACTTTGGCCCGTGCGCACGTCCAGTACTTGTGATGCTTGGTGGAGCCGTTCGCACAGCGCAAGTGATCTTGGAGCTAGGAATACACAAAGATGCTCGCCCGGCCCAGCGGGCACCCTGCATTGGTAAGTTTAGGTGGAGCGCACAGCCCATGCACACCCAGCATCCATGATCTTAGGCAGTGCCAATAAGTTCTTTCTTTTTGTTTGAGTACCTACCCTAACTCAGCTCCTTCCCCACTATCTCAGTCTCTCCTCTTTGCCAGGCTCCAAACAAAAGTGCCCCTTCTTCAGATCAGTGAGGAAATAAAAATATTCACCCTCTGTCTTTTTTCCTTCTGAGTGGATTATTTCTTCAGGCACCTTGTCACCCAATCAAACATTTGTCTGGTGTGTGTATATCTCAGGTGCTCCTGAGATTTTTTTCTCTGTGTTTAGTTGTTGAATTTGTTGAAATTTCAAGAGTAGAGGTTGGGAATATCCCTCACGCCACCATTTCTCTGACGTCAGTCCTCCTGTTACTTTCTTGTATTAGCTGACCACACACACTGAAAATAATGTTGAAGGAAAGGGGAAGAAGGAGTAATCCACTTGTTTCTTTCCTTTCTTCCTTGTCAGTAAGATGAAGGAAGAGGGCTGCTACTCTGCTTTGGATTAAGTGAAATAAAATTAGTTGAGTTAGTTTAGTGCAGCATTTCCACTGTTCTGTTAATAATGAACTACATCTGCATGTACCAACTCTGAAATTTTGTAAAATCCTTTTATATTTGTATTTAAAACTGGCATTGCACCAAAAAAGATGAACAGTAAAATTCGTGATAATACTTTAAAATTACTTTTTTTTTTTTTTTTTTTTACTAAGGACAATATTATGCTTGCCTTGTGGTAGATCAGTGAACAGAGCATTGACCTGAAACACTAAGATCACCAGTTTGAAACCCCAGGCTTGCCCAGTCAGGGCTCGTATGAGAAATAATCAACCAACAACTGAAGTAAAGCAACTATGAGTTAAGTTGATGCTCCCCCCCTTATTCCTCTTTCTCTCTAAAAATCAATAACATCTTTAGAAAATTTAATAAAAAAGAGAACAATGTTAAATAGTAATAAACACTCATGGATGAAAGGAAAAAGCTTTATATTTTAGTATTCATTTTTTTTATTAAACTTTTTTTTTTAAAAAAAATTTTATTTATTGATTTTAGAGAGAGGAGAGAGAAAGATGGTGGTGGAGAAGCGGGAAACATCAACTCATAGTTGTTGCTTCTCATGTGTGGTTTGAATGCACAAGCCCAGGGTTTCAAACCAGTGACCTCGGCATTCCAGGTCAATGCTTTATCCACTGTACCACCGCAGGTCAGGCTATATTTTAGTATTCATTATGTCACTTTTTCTTGCTTTATGAGCAAGGAGCCCAAGAATTATGTAGCCAGATGTGGTTGTCATGACTATGGGTGAATAAGTCAATCGAACCTGTCAAGTTTTGGGGAAATATTTCTAAAATTACTAGGAAGTCCAACTTACTAACATTTTGCATTCCACCTTACTTTATAAGACAGTTACTTGGAACTTGGCATGTATTTTCTTATAGGATCACTCCTTTGAATAGTTGTCTGGTTTTCAAGCTAGCCCACAAAAGTTTACTGAAATGATATAGTGACTGTCTTCAGCATATTTGAATGTTGGATTAATGTAGCTGAAGTCTATTAGTGGTATTCACCAAGTATAGTTACTCCTCAGCATCTGGGGGAGATTGGTTCCATGACTCCTTAGATACCAAAATCTGAGGATGCTCAAGTCCTTTGTATAAAATGGTACAATATTTGCATATAACCTGTATTTATTTGCATGTAGACTACATCAGGGTATGCCTACACATTACTTTATTCCTGTGGATTCAATGCAGTGCTTGGAGTGTGGCAAATTCAAGTTCTGCTTTTGGGAATTATCTGGCTATTTTCCCCAAAATATATTTGATCTGCATTGGTTGAATCCTCCAATGCAAACTCCATGGATACAGAGGGCAAACTATTGTACTGCAGGGTTGCACTTAGCAGTTGGGCAGGGCCATAGGAAATCTGGTTGGTTCTGGACAATTAGCTATAAACAATGGAATGTGCCATACTGAGACAGAGCATTTAGTGGACAGTGTGAGACCCTCTGAGGTGCTCTTTCCCTTCTGTCATAGTGTCTGACAATATCCTGGGGATGGCTGCTCCATCAGCCTGGCACCTAGCTGGTGAGAGGATGACACAGAGCAGAGCCCCAGTGAACTGTGATGGCATAGGCTGACACACTTTTTTAATAAAGTTATCATTTACTTAGAGTTCTTTGATTGCAAGTAGTAGAAACCAATTCTGCCATGATCAGTAGCTCATTTGGTTTGAGTGTCATCCTGATATGTCAAGGTTGTAGTTTGATTCCTGTTCAGGGCACATATAAGAATTAATCAATTAATTCATAAATAAGTGAAACAAGAAATCCATCTCTCTCTCTTTTCTCTTTCTATTCCTCCCTCTCTAAAATCAATTAAAAAAATAAACCAGTTTTGGCTAATTAAAGCAAAATAGATTGTCTAGACTCTTGGACAGTTTACATACTTGCAGGAATATCCAGGTCTTAGACAGCAGGGTAGCTGTAGGACTCTTAGTTATTCATGTACTGTTACCAGCATATCTCAGCTCCAACAATTTTCTACTCTTGTGATACTTCATCCAAGAGTCTGATTTTTGGGAGAGAGGGCTGGATTGACTTAGTTTGGGTTATGTGCCTCCCCCTTAGTCAGGAGGTGGGGACCTTGATGGACAGTGCCAGTAAGACTGCCCCAAAGAAACATGGAGAATTTTGTTCCAAAAGCTACAGATGTCCACCACAACACTGCACAGCTTTCTCTCAATAGTTGCACAGCCGCTATTGGAGCAGCCTAGAGGGATGAGTGAAGAGGAAAGCAATATGAAATTAACCACACCTCAGGAATATGATTTCATAGGTTGAGGTCTGTGGCTTGGGAATGCTGATACATATTTTGTGTCTGAACATTATTGTGGCTGCTGAGGGTTCTCCAGGTTGCTGTAGCCCAGTGGTTTTCAAAGTGTGCGCCAGGGCACACTGGTGTGCCCTAGAAGTTTTCCAGGTGCACCATATAGTGTTCCATAAGTGTGCTTATTGGGGATCAAAAAACCAACAGCATTTTTGTAGTTTAGATTTTTGGGGATAGAAGTGTGGGGAATTGGTTGTAAGCTGACAATTTGTCCAACCCTCTACCTCACTTGCCGGACTAGGTTGCAAAAAGCTGTTAAGCTGTGATGCTGGATTGTTTACACTACCCCCCATGTTCCTCGAGAAGATTGGAGACAAGTTTCTTCTATCCTTTGTTTGGTGTAAAGTTAAGATGATATGTACACTGAGGATTTTGGATTGATGATTAAACATAAGGAATTGTCTCTTGAAGTCTTTTGGATTTCTATAAAAGAAGAATATGTGGCAATATCTAAAAAAGCTTTGAACATTTTACTACAATTTTCAACATCCTATTTATGTGAATTAGGATTTTCTATCCTCAAGACAATTAAGAGTAAAAAGAGAGAAATTCTTCAATGTATTGATGAGGAAATGAGAGTTTACCTTTCAGATATATGCCCAAACATTGAAGAAATTGCTAGGACACATCAGGCTCATGTTTTTCATAATCACAAGAATGAAAATACTTAACACATTCATGCTGGGACCTGCCAAATTTACTAAATTTTACTAAGAGTGTGTCTATATATATAAAAAGATAACTTTATTGTCATTTAAACAATTTTTTAATCCCTATATTTTATGAATTCTAAAAAGCATAACTCAAAAATGTAACATAAAAATGTTTTTTAATGTCAGAATAAATTTAATTTTGTTGTATTTATTTCATTTAATTACCATAAAAGCATGCTTGGGCTTTATAGTTTTTTCTTTAATATTTGACTTAATTATTATAACATATTTCTCAGAAATTTGTATATAGTGCACCTACAATTATTTGTAGGATTTTAAATGCACCCCAACTTCAAAATGTTTGAGAACCACTGCATCTCCCTCTTATCTCTTAGGCCAGTAACTCTCAGTCTCAGCAGCATACCAGTAGTGCGGGGCCGGGAAAGACAGCTTCTGTAAAAATAACCAATGCCTGAGTCTTACCCATGAGATTCTGATTTAATTGGCTGGTGAGCCTGGACATCAGAATTTAATAGTTTCTCTGGTTAAGCTCACAATTAGCCAGCGTTGAATGGGTCTGCTTTGGACTCTTAACCTGGCTAAATTTCACAGTAACTCAGGGTCATTCAGGGGTGGAAGGGTTGCATGTGGGGTGTTTCTCTCCTTAGACTTATGTCTGGAGCCAATATACTGACCTATTCTGTACTCAAAGGAGAAGAAAAATGGGAGTTGTTTATCCTTCTGTTGTTTCTTCCCATGCTGTGTCTACCTGGTGACCCCTCTAAGGTCCCTGCCTGGAAAGAAAAAGGGATAGATCAAAATACTTCAAATGTAGATCCTCATGCCACAACCAAGTTGGTAACGTTGTGTCTCTGCCCCTGTTGTGAAGCCTAGCTGGGGTGCCACGTGTACTTTCCGTGGCTTGAGCCAACTTACTATTGTAAGCAGAAAAGTCACAATAGTAAGCTGGAGCATGAGACAGCTTGGGAGTGGGGGCTTGTTTTATTTTGGAGTTACAATTATGATAAAATCTATCATTGTTGAATTGTGTCATCTCTTTCATTTTGACTTAGTGCATTCATGTTGGTGCCATTGTCTTCCCATCAGCTGCCAGAGCGCTGAGGAGGAAATACTCATTCCAGTTTCCACGAGTCATTCCAAAATGTGTAGTCCAAGGTTCCTTGCAAGTTGTAGGTGGAAGCATTTATAGACACATTCACTTGGTGGAAGGTCTCTGTTGTGGGGAGGAGGAAGTGATAACCCTGGGTTGCTGAGCTCCCTCTGTGTGACTCAGGTTGCCACCCAGCACCCAGTCAGCTGGAGGAGATAGAAAACAAATCATCGTCCTTTGGGGTGAAGCCAAGGCTTGGCTATCTGCTGCAACCTTCTTCCAGGGTCCTACTCCAGAGCAGGAGCCCATGCTGCTCTCATGGATACACTTGAGTACATCTCAACATTGCTGCTGTTTCTTTTTTGGTTATTTGGCCTAATGGGGAGCTTTAAATACATTCAACAAGCTTGAGCAAGTTTTGGAGTCTCAGCCTATCTTTTATTACATAAAGAAGAGACCCTCTGGTGTTACAATTCTGAGTTCCTATACATTTCTTTAGATCGTGCAATTTCAATTGTATAGGGATATTTATTGGATATAATCTGACTTTCCCAAGAAAAGCTATTCACAGGAAAAAGTTTGAAAACTCCCTAAAAACCTCCAATTGGCAATGTAGGTTTTAATAGGGAAGTGGTGTGGTATTTAAACAGATCTTTGACTAGAAATAGCATGGCTCCTGACTCCCACAATGCTGTGGACTTGTGGGCTTTCTGACCCTGTGTTAATGTACCTATGGCCTTGGGGGAGGTTAGGCAATCTAGCAGTTAGGGACATGACTTTGGAGTCAGACCCACCTGGGGTTGAAATCTGGTTCCTGAAGTATCATTCTTTCACTTTTTACAACCATCTATTAATGTAAAGACCATTCTTGGTTTCTGAGCTGTATAGAAGTAGGCATTTAGCCTTAGTTTGCTAACCCTTGGGCTGTGTCTTTTAATCTGTCAAAATAAGCTTTCCTGCCAGGCCGAAGAAGAGCTCTGCAAGGAGTGCCTTGGCTTCTGTATATGTGAGAGCTTGATCTGACACATCTGCTTATCAGGTATGCATTTCAGTGAGCTGTTTGCTTAGATGGCACCTCACATGACTGTACCTTAACTTAAATTTAGATTCTTAATTATTACTTAAGTCTTTAGGAAGATCACACAATAACATGGCATTGGAATGAATGTTTAGAAGATGGCTTGCCCATGCCAAACAATGGAATTGAAGGCAATATAAATGGCCAAATCTCTCAGAACAGATACTAGAATTTTTAAAATATAGAGAAGTTAGCATAATGGACAGTTTGTCAAAACTTCTGTTTTGACTTTCATAAAAAGTCATCTATTTTCCATAATGTGAAATCTCTTGAAGGAAAGAAGAAACTTAAAGGGACCTTATAAAATGCAGGCATTTCTAGGATTCTTCCATAAACCTTGAACTTATACTGTTGATTTTAAAGGTCTCATAGAGGCAAGCTCACAAGTCCTGGTTATGGAAAGCATTATGCCACTGTGAATGCTTTGCTTAGCTGCTATTGGCCAAGAATGATTCCCAAGACTTTTCAGATGTTAAATGCAAAGCAGGTCTAGACTTAAGTGCTGATTATAATACTAAAGAAGAAAGTGTGTTTTGATAAATGTATGTATGCTATTGTCAGTTTAAAAAAATATGTAATTTCTGCAGGCCGAGGGTGAGAAGTGAGGTACCAGGGTAGGTAAGTTTCAGGGTTATCATTCAAGTGTGGGGGCTTTCTGACCATGAAGCCTTCTTTTATTTTGTGTCCAAGGAATCTCACTCACTCATCCTCAATTTAAACTTAGTCTACTTTTTCTTCCTAAAGAGCTGAGAAATCCACGGGGTACTTTACAAGCCACAGTGTAAAATTTGAGGAAATACAGTGGTCTCAATTCTGGCAAGGAGGAGGGGCCATGGCCTCCTTATGGGGTCTTCCTGGCCTTGATGTGTCCCTTTAGCCTGAGCACCAGCTTCCTGGGGAGGCCAGTTGTTGCCTTGCTCTGCTCTCATCACACCCTGCGTTGTCTTCAATGAGCCCTGATATCAATGAATTTTTGTTTTTTTAATCTGTCTCTCCTCCAGACTGAGTTGTTTGGAAAGAAAAACTTTTCATCTCTTTACTTTGTCATGGAGAAGTCCCATGTTTGGCAGTACTCAATGAATGCCAGAGAAGTGGATGCTTAAAGAAATACTGTTAAATGAATAAACATGCTTCATAAAGGAGTTCCAATCACTTTTAATTATTGGAAGATGAAGAGATAATTTGAAAAGCATCTTCCTTAATATGGCCAACTTGAAATTATATGGTGACCATGACTTGGACAAAACTTTCAGCTTTTTATTTTTAATTTAATTAATTAATGAATTATTATTATTTTAGATTTTATTTATTGATTTTAGAGAGAGGATAGAAAGGCAGGGAGGGGAAGGAGAGGGAAGCATCAACTCACAGTCGTTGCTTTTCTTGTGTGCCTTGATAGGACAAACACAGGGTTTTTAAACAAGCAACCTCAGCATTGCAGGTTGATGCTCTCTCCATCGTACCACCACAGGTCAGGCTGAACTTTCACCTTTTTAGACCAAAAAATATGTTTTATCACTTATCTGCTCAGAGCAATGACCAAATCCTTGGTCTTCAAATTCTTGAAGGAAACAAGGGCAGCTCTGAGGGTCAGGATTTAACAGTGGTGTTATATCTTCTTCAACTGGTCCGATGGCAAAGAGTCAACAAACTAGGACTCCTTCAGAAATGGGAAGAAACATGAATTTTTTTGCTGCTTGGATAATGAGTGTTTCTCCTTTAATAGTCAATGCAAATCATGGTGGGCTGAAGAAATGTCTTCAGGAACCAGAGGACCGTGATAGCCCAAACCTTGTCCTTGCCTTAGGAAGAGGGCTTACCTGAATGAGAGAGAAAGAATGAAACATTGATTTCTTGTTCCACTTATCTATGTATTCATTGGTTGATACGTGTATGTGTCCTGACCAGAGATCAAACTCACAACCTTGACATATAAAAATGACACTCTAACCAATTGAGCTACACAGCCTGGGCTTGAGCAATCTTTTTTTTTTTTTTTTTACAGCTGAAGAAAGTTTGTCAAAGTGAGTGCAGTTCATCTTTGGAGAAAAGATGCCAATATCTAGGTACTGGTGTATTGTGTGAGGCTGTAGGTATATTGTTTGAGGCTGCAAGCTGTTGAAAATCCCTTTCGTTCCATTAAAGCTATGATACTAACTTTCTTTTCTTTATTTTTATTTTCCAAGTAAGAGGAGGGGAGACAGAGACAAATTCCTGCATGCGCACCTACCTGGATCCACCCAACAACCCTCATGTGGGCCAATGCTCTGCCCATCTGGGTCCATGATCACGACTGTGCTATTTTTAGTGCCTGAGGTGGAGACTCCACAGAACCATCCTCAGTAGGTGGAGACTCCACAGAACCATCCTCAGTGTCTGGGGTGACATACTCGAATCAATAAGCCATGGCTGCAAGAGGGGAAGAGAGAGAGAAAAGGGGGAAAGGGAGGGGTGGAGAAGCAGATGGTTGCTTCTCCTGCGTACCCTGACTGGGAATCAAGTCTTGGATATTCACATGCCTGGTCAATGCTCTACCACTGAGCAAACTGGCCAGGGCCGATACCAACTTTCTAATGGAGCAAGACTTCTTAGTTTTGCTGAGACCCCTAGACAAATCATCTGCTTTTATACTTTTTAAGCAGAAATGATAACTTATACCTGACTCCAGTTTCCAAAATATGATGTTCACAGCTGACAGCCTTCTTCATCCTGCTCCCACTTAATGGCCACAGAATTTTCTCTTCATTTTATCCTGAGAATAGATTTGTTACCACTGGCCTATTATAGGTCCTGAGTCTGTAGCATTTAAGAAAGTAATTATGTAACATGTAAATTCCTATTTTTTGTTCATCAGGGTGGGAGCACAGACAGAAAGGGGGAGGTGCTGATAGCTGGAGGATTCACAGTGGATAGAAAAGATAAAGCTCACTTCTCTGCCTGACTGGTGTTGGTTCAGTGGATGGAGTGTAGACCTGGGATGCTGAGGTCCCTGGTTTGAGACTCCGAGGTCTCCAGCTTGAGTGTGGGCTAATTGGCTTGAATGTGGGCTAGTTGGCTTAAGTGCAGACTTGCCAGCTGGAGCACAGGATCACTGGCTTGAACGCAGAATCATTGACATGATCCCAATGTCGCTGGCTTGAGTTTAAGGTTACTGATTTGGGCAAGGGGTTGCTGGCTTGGCTTGAGTCACCTCCCCTCAAGCAAGATACGTATGACAAGCAACAAATGAACAACTAAAGTGAAGCAACTATGAGTTGATGCTTCTCATCTCTCTCCTCCCTCCCAGTCCCTCTTCTCTCTCTCAAAAGAAGTCACTTTTCATTCTCCTTCCTTAGAAATAACTATGAATATGGTTTCATCCACTCTCTTTTAGTAGCATATATTTAAAACATTTTGTTATAAAAATAATGTTTAATTATTATACACAATGATGGGAAGGGAACCCTAGAATCCTACCACTTAGATAACCAGTGCTACCATTATGGATGTCTTTTGTTTTATTGCCCTCATATAAAGCAAACAATGGACATGCATCATGGAATAAGCATATTCCCAAACAAAAAACAGAGCACAAACTCCAGCATGTGCCCTGACTGGGATCCACCCAGCCAGCCCCCTATCAGGTGATGCTTTGCCATATGGGATGCTGTTCTGTTGCTCAGCAACCGAGCCATTTTAGTGCCTGAGGTGAGGCCATGGAGCCATCCTCAGCACTGGGGACTAACTTTGCTTGAACAATACTGGGAGTCAAAACCAGGTACGCCTGGCCAATGCTCTACTGTTGAGCCAACCGAGCAGGGCATAATAGTTTCTTATGTATCATCAACAATCCACTAGACAATATAATGAAAAAGATATTTCACTTACAATAGTATAAATAAAATTAAATACCTAAGAGTACATGTAACCAAAACCATAACCAAATAGAAGGCAAACTTTCTTGAGAGAAATACTGTTTGAATACATGGAAAGACAAATCTTGCTACTGAACAGTGTATTAGTTTCCTGGGGCTGCCATAACAAATAACCACAAACTGAGTGGCAAAGAAATCTACTCTCACATTTCTAGAGGCTAAAATTCTGAATTTGAGAGTTCAGCAAACTCTCTGGAGGCTCCGGGAGAGAATCTGTCGAGTGCCTTTCTCTTAGCTTCTGCTATTGCTGAAATCCTTAGCTTTCCTTGGTTTGTAAACACAACACTCTGATTTCTGTCTTTGTTGTCACACAGTGTTCTCCTTGTGTTTCTGTCTTTATGTCTCTGCCTCACTCCTTATAAGGACACCTGACATAATTGGATTAGTGTCTATCCTAATGACCTCATCTTTACTTTATCTGCAAAGACCCTATTTCCAAATAAGGTCTTATTCACAGGTACCAGGGGTTAGGACTTTAACATATCTTTTTGAAAGATACAGTGCAATCCATAAAGACAGGAAAACCTGATGTTAAAAAGATTCACATTCTTAAACCAATCTAAAAATCCGAAAAGGATTCCAAATGAATTCTGAAACAGTGGAAAGGAAGCAATATGATAATAGCCAAACAATTCTGAAAAGGGCCAATCATATGAGGTCAGACTGTGTCTGTGTTTGGAGATAGAGTCTTTAAAGAACTAATTAAGATGTAATAAGGTTATTAGGTTGGCTTTAATCCAGTATGACTGGTGTCCTTAAGAGACAGTGAGGACACAGGTTTGAATGCAGGGAAGACCATGTAAAGATACAGGGAGAAGATGAGAAGATGGTTAAGTGAAAGATGCAAGCCTCAGAAAATATCAATCCTGCTGACATCTTGATTTCAGACTTTTAGCTTCAGACTTATGGGCACAAATAAATTTCTGTGTTAAGCCATCCAGCCTGCGGATGCCCTAGCAAACTAGTACAGTGTGTGAGTATGCATGTTTATGTATATGTGTGCATGTATGAATATATGACAGAATTTGCTATATGTTTATGAACAAGGTCGCATTTCAAATCTCTGAGACAATTACCTAACAGAAAAACCATAAAGCTTGACCCTAACCTTATTTTTTTATACCAAAATAAAATTTAAACAACAAAAATTTAAATATTAAAAATAAATCATAAAATACTTAAATATGGATAGATATTTTTATAATTTTGAAGTGCAGAGTGTATGACACCAAAAGGCAACTTTAAAGGAATATTTTAAAGGTTCAAATACTTACAATTAAAAAATAATCTCACCCTGGCCGGTTGCTAGGTGGATAGAGCATTGGCCCAGTATGCAGGTGTCCCAGGTTTAATCCCTGGTCAAGGCACACATGAGAGGTGACCATCTGCTTCTTTTCCCCTGCCTATCTCCCTTCTCTCACAGACATTGGTTTAAGCATATGCTGCGGGCACTGAGGATAGCTCAGTTGGTTTGAGCATAGGCCCTAGCCGGGGCTTGCTGGGTGGATCCCGATGGGGGCACATGCGGGAGTCTGTCTCTCTCTATCATCCCTCTTCTCACGTAAAATAAATGAATAAATAAAAGAATCCCACTTTGCAACGTGAAGAATAATAAAGCTGAAAAGCAAATGACGAACTAGAAACTATGTTTACAACATATATACAGGGTTATATTTTTAATATACAAAGGGCATTTACAAATTAACTTTAAAATGGCAAGGTCTTTGAAAAGCGAACAAAAGATACCCTGGCCGGATAGCTTGGTTAGTTAGAGCATCAACCCAAAGCACAGATATTGCCTGTTTGACCCCCCTGTTCAAGGCACATACAGGAACAGATCAATGTTTCTGTAACTCTTTCTCTCTTCCTCCTTCTCTCTCAATTCCTCTCACACTAAAATTCAAAAAATAAGTGAGCAAAAGATATAAATAGCAATTCACAAAAGATGAAAAACAAATGAGAAATAAATATATAAAAATCTGTTCATTCTTACTCCTAATTAAAGGAGTACCAATTAAAACAATAAAGGTAATTGGTGGTGGTTATAAAGATGGACAGTATCAGTCAGGTGGTAAGTAATGGGCTCTCAGATGGGGGTGGAATTGATTCAGATTTTCTGGAGGGCAGCCTGACAGTATGTGTTGCTATTAATAAGCTATTCTTGGACTCAGAAAGTTAAGTTGTTTTATTTTTCATTTTTTATTTTTATTTTTGTATTTTCCTGAAGTGAGAAGCAGGGAGGCAGAGAGACAGACTCCTGCATGCGCCCCACTGGGATCCACCCGGCAAGCTCACCAGGGGGCAATGCTCTGCCTATCTGGGGCATTGCTTCG
Organism: Rhynchonycteris naso; assembly: GCA_037038555.1. Taxonomy (NCBI): domain Eukaryota; kingdom Metazoa; phylum Chordata; class Mammalia; order Chiroptera; family Emballonuridae; genus Rhynchonycteris; species Rhynchonycteris naso. Next base: position 248,080,816 of record CM072998.1, read on the forward strand.
TTGGAACTGGAGCCATTCTAGTGCCTGAGGCGGAGGCCATGAAGCCATCCTCAGTACCCAGGCCAACTTCGCCCCAATGGATCCTTGATTCCAGGAGGTGAAGAGAGAGACAGGGAGAAAGGAGAGGGGGAAGGATGGAGAAGCAGATGAGCACCTCTCCTGTGTGCCCTGGTTGGGAATCGAACCCAGGACTTTTAGATGCAGGGCCGATACTCTACCACTGAGCCAACCAGCCAGGGCTAGTTCAGTTTTTGATTGTATTCTAAGGAGGCAATTAGAAAAGTGAGCAAATACAATTGCATAAGTTATGTTCTTTGTGATGATTGTAATAGCAAAAATATAGGAGAAACTTGAATGTCCATCAGTAGGAAACTAAGTATCTAACTTAATAGGCTAGATATATTCTGGAATACAATATGGCCATTAGAAATAATGTCCAAAAATATGTCTTTATTGTGATGTAAAAATATTTATTAAAGACACAGGGAAATATGCAGTTTTTTTTAAAAAAAATGAATATCATGATTCCATTTTGTAAAATCATATGCCCAGAAAAATATCTGGAAGATAATTTGTTGGAATAGTAATAGTGATTTCTTCCTAATGATGAAATTTAGTGTAATTGTTTTTTTTTCTTTATATTTTTTTATCTTGTTTGGAATTACAATGAACACAGACTATTTTTATTGTCGGAACAGACTGGTAAATTTATTTTCCTTTAGGGAAAACTATTCATAACTATTTTTAAAGATTATAAGATAATAATGGTTCTCCTATTGTTCAGCATTTACATTTTCCTAAATTTTCAGCATTACAAGTTAATGTGATGAACATTTTTGGCATAACTGTTCATATTTCAGATTATGTTTCTTCATGGAATGGAATTATTGGATCAAAGGTATGGACATTTTTAAGGCTTTTGATACCTATTTTTAAATTATGTTTTAGAAAGACTGGACCAATTTACATGGCCTTGATCATTACACCCTTCCTGATATTGCGTATTATCACTCTAGACAATATTTGTTAAATTAATGGGAGAACATGATATTCCATTGATGTTCTTATTTGAATTTCATTTTCACACATTTGTTAGTCACTAAAGAAGGTAATTTTTAAAAATAAATTCTTTAGTCATGTCATATGCAACTTTCTATTGAGATCTTACTGATCTTTTAAATATAGATGTAGTAATATTTTGTCATGTAAATAGTAATATTTTTAAAATTTGGCGTAATTTTAAGATTTTTTTTCTACAAGTCACTTTATTTAGTAGCTAAATTAATTGATCATTTTCTTTGTATTTTATTTTGCTGCTGTTATGCTTACATAGTCTCTACATATCTAGATATAAAATATCTGTATTTTCTTATATTTTGTGTTTTTTTATTTTTTAACATTTTAACTGGAAAAATTTTTAAGTGTGAAGTGACATAATATTCTAAATAATTTTCCAAGTTTCCATTTCCTTATAACCCAATTTTTAAACAATTTAAATAGATGTTATTTTTTAGAGCACTTTAAAGTTCACAACAAAATTGAACAGGAAAGCACAGAGAGTTTCTATATATCCTCTGTTCCTCCACACACATAGCCTCCTCTGCTATTTACATCTTGCACCAGAGCGGTATAGTTGTTACAACTGATGAACTTACAGTGACATGTCATTATCACCTAAGAGTCCATAGTTTACATTAAGGTTCACACTCACACTTGGTGTTGTATATTCTAAGGGTGCTTTTCTGTGTGCATTTGTGTGTGTGTGTGTGTGTGTGTGAGAGAGAGAGAGAGAGAGAGAGAGAGAGAGAGAGAGAGAAAGAAGGGGAGATAGCGAGGCAGACTCCTACATGTGCTCTGACCGGGATCCACCTGGCAACCCCATCTAGGGATCAATGCTCTGATGCTCGAGTACCAAGCTATTTTTAGCTATCTTCAGTGCCTGGAGTTGTGCTTGAACCAATTGAGTCACTTTTGATGGGAAGGGAAAAGGGAGAGAAGAGGGAGAGAGGGAAGAGGGGGGCGGGAGAAGATGATCACTTGTCTTGTATGCCCTGACCGGAAATCAAATCCAGGACGTCCATGTGCCCGGTTGACACTTCATCCACTGAGCCAATGGCCAGGCCTTATTATAAGGATTTGACAAAGCATATAATGATATGCATCCACCATTATATATATGCACAGTCATTTCACTGCTCTTAAAATCTTCTGTGCTTCACCTGTTCATCTCTTTACTCTCAACCCCTGGTAACCCCTGATCTTTGCACTGTCTCCAGTTTTGCTTCTCCCAAGATACCATCATACAGTTGAAATCATATAGTTGGAGTCATATAGTATGTAGCCTTTTTAGATTGGCTTGTTAATATATATTTAAGTTTCTTCCATATCTTTTAATGGCTTAATAATATTTCTTTATAGTGTTGAAAAATATCTCACTGTACTAATGTACCAGTTTATTTATTTACCTACTGAAGAACATCTGGGTTGTTTCCAAATTTTGGTAGTTAATAATAAACTGCTATAAATATCCATGTACAGATTTTTGTGTAGACATAAGTTTTCATCTTATTTGGATAAATACCACGGGAAAATATTGCTGAATCTTGAGGTAAAAGTATGTTTTGTATTATGAGAAACCACCAAATCTGTTTTCCAAAATGTACTGTTTTTCATGTCACCAGCAATTAATGAAAATTCTTATTGCTTCACATCCTCACCAACATTGGTATTGCCAGTATTCCAGATTTTGGTCTTTCTAATGGGTGTGTAGTAGCAGTATTTCATTGTTGTTTTAATTTGCAATTCCATAATTTTCATGGTGACAACAAACTACTCGGAAATCAGATGACATGCTTTGAGTGTCAGAGGTGAGGCAACAGCCCCAGTCAGTGGACCAGAGGGCTGAGGCCTCATCCCCAACCTTCCTTCAGATGTTTATTAGCCAGTACAAATAGCTCAAGGAAGCAGACAGCAGAAGTTTTCAGGGGGTGAAGTAAAGCACAAGGAACATGCTGACTTTTAATCTCTGTTCTGAGAGCCTAAACATTTCTTGTTACTCAGTCTTATCCTGCTGTTTTGCTGTTTCTAGTACAGGGTCAAAGAGGCCCTGGATTCTCATCCACTCAGGGCCTTTGCCTGAAGGCTCCTCTCTGCCTCTAATTGTTGTCCTAACTCTGCATGTCTTCATAGCATATTCCTACATATCCTCCTTTTTTGTTTTAGTAAAGATTAACAGAGAATAAGATGGTTAGATGGTTGCAGTAGAATGAGAATAGCAAGCATAAAGAAAAACAAGTTTTCAAGGGTTACAGGCATGCCTATATTTTGCAAAAGTTTTTTAGCACTTCTGGTTAGATTTTTCAAAGTATCCCAGGTGATGTCAGGTGCTCCTTGAGTGCTTAGAAGCAAGTTAGGTGTCCTCCTCCTCTTTTTTGGGTTCACTTCTGGAGATGGATTCACTATCAGCTTCGGGATCTTTGGAACCGTGTTGCTTTTTAGCTGCTAAGGCCAACTTGTGACAAGGCTTCATATTTCTCACTGTTATTCAAAGAGCACCTACTGATGACAAAATTGGAACATACCCTCACTCCCAGTTTAGCAATTTGATTGGTTCTGTCACTCAGGGCCAGCTAATATATCTTGGTACAACACAAGATGCTTAGGCTGTTGCTCAGCTGGTATAAAATGCCTCTCGGCTGCAGTAAGTCTAGAAGAGGAAATGTTTTAAAAATTAAGAGTAAAAAGAGCCTTATACAATTGTTCTTGTGGGGTGTGTGTCTCCTCCTGACTCCCCCTTTTTTGTTTGTGTGGTTGTGGTTAAGAAGACTATTGGCTTCTTCTGTAATACCTATAAGTTTGATTGATTTTCTCAAGCTCTTAAGGCCCCTAAGAATGTTCTAATGTTCCTTTTTATTTTCCTTTCAAAACAATCTTTCTTCTAAAGTTGTTCCTTCCTCCTCTTTTCTCACCTTTGTCTACTTTCTCAGTTCTTACTCTTTTTGTTTCTCCCCTCTGCACAAACCTTCTACAACCAGCACAAACTTCCTGCAACTTTTATAAACTTTTTTATCTATTCAGAAATAACTAGCTTTCAGAACTTATTTAATTTTTCTTTCTTACAGAGACAGAGAAAGTCAGAAAGAGGGACAGATAGGGACAGACAGACAGGAAGAGAGAGAGATGAGAAGCATCAATTCTTTCATTGCAGCTCCTTAGTTGTTCAGTGATTGCTTTCTCATATGTGCCTTGGCTGGGGGGCTACAGCAGAGTGAGTCACCCCTTGTTCAAACTGGTGACCTTGGGCTCAAGCTGGTGACCTTGGGCTTCAAGCCAGTTACCATGTGGTCATGTCTATGATCCCTTGCTCAAGCCAGCAACCCCTTGATTAAGCTGGTGAGCTTGTACTCAAGCTGGGTGAGCCTGCGCTCAAGCCGGTAACCTCGGGGTTTCAAACCTGGGTCCTCTGAATCCTAGTTCGAGCTTTCTGCACTGCACCACTGCCTGGTCAAGTAGAATTTATTTACTTTCTTCCCTTTTCTTTTAAAAGTACCTCCATACCTTATACCTTTTTATTATTAAAACCATACAAGTTATTTCTATAATTAATCAGAATTCTCAACTTCTAAAAACCTGAACTTACAGTGACAACTAAATCAGTAATAAGCAATTTTAGATTGGTACTTTTATGAACAAATTTCATGACCTTTAGAACAGTTTTTTTATTCATTGGCAAACAAACTCATATTTTGGAAGATATAACAGAGATAACAGGAACCTTTTGTAAACCTAGGGAAAGCAAACATTTTTTGTTAAGAACTTCAAAAGACAATAATAGAGTTTAAACTAGTAGTAATATCAAATGATTTTCTTGACCATCTGGTTAAAAAATTTGGCATAACTTTATATTTTACAGTATTATTACTAACTGCAGAGAAGCTAAGACTCTTTATTTGTCCTTGGCAGTCTTCCAGAATGACTGAAAAGAAAGAAGGGGATGGGCTACTGAGCCACTTGGATTTTAAGTGTCTTTTTTTCTTTTTTTTTTTTTTTTACAAGGACAGAGAGAGAGTCAGAGAGAGGGATAGATAGGGACAGACAGACAGGAATGGAGAGAGGTGAGAAGCATCAATCATTAGTTTTCCATTGCTGTCACAACACCTTAGTTGTTCATTGATTGCTTTCTCACATGTGCCTTGACCGCCGGCCTTCCGAGCCACCCCTTGCTGGAGCCAGCGACCTTGGGTCCAAGCTGACGAGCTTTTGCTCAAGCCAGATGCGTCCGCGCTCAAGTTGGCGAGCTCAGGGTCTCGAACCTGGGTCTTCCGCATCCCAGTGCGACGCTCTCTCCACTGCACCACCGCCTGGTTAGGCTGTGTCCTTTTTTTTTTTCTTCTCTTTACATTGAGGTCTTGGCGTGACTCCTCCCATTTTTATAGCCTGCCTTGAGTTTAAAGACACCTTAAATCCAAACCTAATATTCCAGCCTTTTGTTTTTCAAGGAAAAGGGACGAAGGTCTCTTCTTCTGTAGGTACTTCCTGCTGGTTAGGGTCAGTGAAATATTTAGGGGAAAGGGCTGGTCTGAGGTTCAGGCTAGGTGGTGAAGACAGTTTTTACAAGCCCTTTCTAATCCCAAGGGATCATTTCCTATTCTGTCTCGATTGCTTTAACCATCCCCTTGGTAAAAGTGCTTTTCCAATCTTCTAAGTCTAAACTTTTCTCCTTTGGATACTAAGGGCATTGTTGTCAGATCGTGAGCAAGAGGGCAGTTAAATTATCTGATACCCTGCTGCTGGAAGGAGTCCTCATAGCTGTAACTTGAGACTTCACTGCTCAGGGGAAAGAGAATTCCCCCATGATGGAGAGCTGAAGTGAAAGGGAAATCCCCTGGCCTGATCCCTAAAAGTGACCTGTTGCAAACATTCAAGGACTATTTCCCTGCTGCTTGTTTTTCTCACTAAATGAGTTGAGAGGATGTCCCTTTCCTTTGCCAGGCTTTGGGAGGTTGTTTCATTTGGTATCAAGTCATTGTTTCACTTAGTTGTTCCATTTGGTTGTGAACTATTTGATTGCTTCCCACATGTGCCCTCACTGGGAGTCAAATGCACAACCTCTAGTGCACTGGGTTGATGCTTTATCCACTGAGCCACCTGGCCAGGGCTAGTCCATTTTTAAACCAAGCTGCTCATTTTATTAATGTTGAATTTTATGTTTTGTTTGTATATTTTGAATACCAATTCTTTATCAGATATGTCTTTTATAACTATTTTCTTCCACTCTTGGGCTTGCCTTTTTATTCTCTTGATAGTGCCTTTCACAGTGCAGTTTTTAATTTTAGTGGAGTTCTGTGTATGAAGTAGAGTCTTCATGAATTGTGTCTTTGGTGTTTATCTATGAAATCATCACCATACACAAAATACTTACATTTTTTTCTATGTTATCATCTAGGAATGACATAATTTTGCATTTAGGTTTGTGATTTGTTTTGAGCTGTAAAGAGTTTTATAACACACAGTTTATTGTTAAATTATTATTTATTTATTAATTATTCTTTATGATTATTATTGGTCTACTTTTGCTGCACCCTGTACATGGTGGGGGCTAAAAAGAATTAATTGTCCTTCCACCTTCTAAATTCTTCTGGCTGAGCTGATAATCACATTAACACAGACATATTAACAGAAGAAAATAAAATTTTAATACATGCTCATGGGGCATTAACGTAAGCATAAATATTCCAAAGACAGCTAGGTGACATTGGGTATATATGACATTTTTGGAGAAAAGAGAAAAAGGAGAGGGAGATTGGGTAATAGATTATAGAAGTGAGAATGGACAATTTACCTGTAATGAGGAAAAGAAGAACATATATGGCAGGAAAATTCTTTTGAGGCAACTCAGAAACAATGGGACACAGGGAGTACTTAGCTAACTGGCCTATGCCTTCTTATTTACCATACTTCCTTCAAATTAAGCTGACTCAAACATCCTACTTTTCCCTTTCTGAAGCAGGTTTTTCTACCTGAATCTTTTGGGCAAGAAGGTGGAGAGGGTCAAAGTATTTTCTTGAGTCTCCCTTCTTAATACCTTGTTTCTTCATGTCATACAGATTTTATTCTCATATTATTATTAATTGATTAAGTATTATATTATTTCTTCTTATTATTACCCTACTTTTGCCACACCCTGTCTATTTCAAATATTATAGTATATACTTAGATTAAAACAACTGCTGTTTATTTTAAATTCAGATTTAATTGGGAATCATGTATTTGGATTAGCTAAATTTAGCAAATAAATGTCAGTTTTCTTATTTTACCATTTGTAAGCATGAATGTATAACCCTGACCACCTCCAAGGCATTTTGACCATCTCATTGGTTCCCAAGAACTCAATCAACAAATGCTTGTTGGACTGGTATAGAAGGTGTATGAAGTCAGAGGCCTCTGACTAGGCTTGTATTGTGAAATACTTGGAGAAAGGTCAGGCACATTAAACAGTAGCTGTTGGTGTTATGGTGGCCTTTCAGTTTCTGGCCTTTTGAACTGGAAACTCAAGAAAAATGGCATTTGACCTCTTTCAGGAGTTTCCTGTGTACCTGTCACCTACCCCTGGTTCTCTTAGAAGACCGTCAGTGCAGAGAAAGAAAAAGGTCACTGTGTAAAGCAGGGGAAAATCCAGGAGTAGCACCCCTAAGCTCACATGGCCACATGCTTCCCAACCAACTCTCTCCCCACCCCATTTGAGGTGTGCTCACACCTGTTCCTGAGTCAGTGCTTAATTAGTCTGGCTCACCTGAAGGCAGGCCACTCCCCCTCATCCCACAGTGGAGATTCCTTTCTGGGCCCTTCACAACTAACTATAGAAGGAGAGGTCAGATTAGTCCTGGCCCCTATATTCAGATGTTTCCTGGTGCTGTGCTATGTCCCTTGAGCAGTAAGAGGACTGCAACACTCAGACCTCATGCCATCCACCCAGCACCTCCAGAATGAAAAAAGAGTTTGAGGAACTTGGGTTATCTATCCTGGAGAAGACAAAGGTTGATGTCAGTGTAAGACAAGCTGTCATTGTCTACAAACAGTTGAAGATTTACCATGTGGAAGAGGTATTGAACAATATTCTTAATTAAGGTCAATGATATAAAACTATAAGAAAGAACTCTCTAACAGATACAGCTGTCCTAAGATGAGTTTTCTGGCTTTGCAAGCAAGTATTGGGACATGGGCTGAAATGTCATTTGTTTGGAATAATGTATAAAACATTGAAGCATCAAATGAGTGATGGGGCTGGAGGAATGTTGAAGTTCATCCTGCCTCAGGTTTTGTTGCTTCATTCCAGACAGAAAGTGCTTCTTGACAACTTTGTATTTGTTGAGTAGATGAATGAATATTCCTCACACAGTGAGCACTTGGCAAGTATTGCCCATTGGTAAGATGACCAATTGTCCTCCTTTAATAAGGACAGTTCTTCTTTTGTAAGTTCTGTCCTCCCTCGAAAAGCGTCCTCCTACGTGTCCTCCTTTTGATATTGGAAGACTAATTTGTAAATGTCCATATTTGATCGATGCAGAGTTGATCCATGGTGCATGATATGACGGATTTGTATTTGACATGATGATTCATCAAGGATCAGTGCAGTGCCATGAGACACGATTATGAGATGCATGTGCACCACACAGGAGACCTTGAGAAAACTCAAGATATACCGAGTGTGCAAATGGCTGTGTACTTCTTACTGAAACATGACATGGCACATACGACATTGTAGACTCACAATTATTTCTTTCTCAGTGAATATTCAATCATAAACAGGTAAACACAATTCATGTTTTATTAATTCATTATCTATTTAATAATTTCCAAATACATGTATTTTTTTACAAGTATTTTCCCAAAATTTGAGTTTTAAAGTGGAAATCTAATCTCAAACCATATTCATTAATAATGCATTATGATTAAATGTTTGTATAAAGCAGATGTTTTTTAATTAGGAAATGATAAATGCACCCGAATATCACTCCAAATTAGTGGTTTTGTTTGATATTTAGTTTCACTAAATGAGTACTTTTTTCTTACAATTATTATTAAAAATTAATAGGCATGTAAGCATAATTATAATATAAAATATTACAAATGTTTTTATTATGCATTTATCATATTATAGTATATTATTGTTGCAATGAATAAAATGTTTCTTTTATTTAGATATTGTTTTCCTCAACTTATTTTTTATTGTAAAAAATTTGGTCACCTTACCATTGGGTATGTGCTAAGATTCTTCAGTAAATACTCATACTGCTGGAAATACCTGGGAGGGGAACCCTTGTCAATGTAAAAAATTTCCAAACCAATAAGAATTTTTTTAATGAGTTTATTTGAGCCAAACTGTTCACAATTACAGGGAAGCAAAGTCTCAATGAATTGAGAAAGTGCTCCAAAACCTGCAAAGCAGGGTGGAGGTGGGGGAATCTCTGAGATTGGATAAAAAATAAAAATGTATATATACTGAAACTTCTTATACATAAGCAGGTGTAATATAGTCAGTAATGAATTAACATGATAATAACAACCATGAGGAGGTTTGTTGGTTCCTGCTCTGGTGGGATGCCTGCCATGAGAAGGCAGGAAAAGAAGGTTATCACATATGTTATTGTACATGCAAAAGACAACAGACAGGCTAGATTAAGGTAAGCATTGACCTTTGTTAGAGAAAAAGATCTCCCTCAGGCATGACTACCCACCAAGAACTGCTTTCAGTTAGAAAATTTTAATTTCAGACCATCCTGTGTAGTGATGTTAGGTCTCTGAGTTTGCAAGGCCATTGTGCAGGGCTCACCTGAGCTTGTCAGGTTTAGTACATGGTCCTGTCCCTTTTTTTTTGTTTTTGTCTACACCCCTTTCTTCTATATGTAAAAAATAAGATAAAATAAAATACTAGATGCCCAAATATGGCATGTAACATTCTTATACCCAAAATATGATTAATTGTGCATCTGACATTCATATTTAATGGAGTATCCTGTTTTCTATTTGCTAATCTTGCCAGAGAGGAGTAGAAAACCCGCTAATTATTAGAAGGACACTTTTTCTCCTTTGCTTCTTCTTTTTCCTCCCTGCCCCAAACCTGGAGAGCCAGAAGCAGGTGGTAACTGTGGAAGGAGGAGTTAAAAGGTGCGGAGGAAGAGAAGAGACTATGACCCTCCCCAGGGTGGGTTTCTGTGTGTGGGTCAGGTATGGGTGTACATGGTTGGGGGTAGAAGATGATGCAGGGATGATTGGCCTGTCATTTTTAATATCTGAAAATAAGAAACATTGGGTAATATCTGAGAGTGACTAATTTATTGTCCTAGGTGGGAAAGAGAGAACCAAGAGCAAAGGTTTGAAAGGCAGGGTGGAAGCCACTTTGGGATTGCAGGAGGGAAGAGGGTAGGGGGAGGTAGGGGAAGGTAGAGGGAGGATAAATGGTGGTGGAGGGAGACATGACTTGGGATGCTGAACACACAATGCAATAAACAGATGATGTATTGTAGAGTTGTGCAACTGAAACCTGTTTGACTTTATTAACCAATGTTACCCCAATAAGTTTAATAAAAAATTAAAAAATAACAAAGACAGGCAAGATGGGAAGAAAAGTGAGTGTGATGCCCAGTTACAACACGAGTCCAACCCAGTCAACGAACAGTTACAATCTCCTTACCCAATCACTGCTCTCTCTTGTATAATTGCACCCATCATTTCAGGGAAGAATGACACCCACACTCTACCATGCCATAATTTTACTAGGTTGCTTCTCACCAGCCCCCTACCCTGGGCCAGGGAGGACAACCAGGCTCCACAGTGAGGGAAGAGGGTGAGGAAAGGGTAGGAGTTTTAGAGGGAACCTCAGGATAAGAAGGATCATGTGTGAACTCAATGACATTTTGGGGCCTAGCCATCTCTTGAGACTGTACCTGAGCAACTTTGTTGAACCAATGCCAAATCCTACCATCAGAGAAGAAAACATGGTGAGGTACTGAGTTATGTGTCTGCAATATTTTGGACAAGTTTTGTGAAAATTACCCAGAGCAAGTCTCTTGCCAGAATTTCACGTAACAATTGCATTGGCTGCAGTGAACTGCTTAGAACATTTCTCTTCACCTAAGCAGACCAAATGGCTTCTGTCTGACTCACCCTGAACCTGCCCTATTTGTGAAATGCTTTGTCTACAAAAAGTTAGAGAAAAGTGCAGAGAATTACACATTATAATCCCAGCATAGACAGGACTGTCTAACCTCTCATTTTAGCTGCTCCCTGCTTGCAAATGGTAGGTGAATGTTGACCGAATGTGGGCAAATGTCTAATGGCCTAACCTGTTTGCTCCACAGTAATTGCCAGGTAGGTGGGAGTGGGTAGGAGACGCGGCAGGGTCAGGAGCATGCAAGTGCCAAGGCAACAGGCTGCGGGAGGCTGTGAGAATGCCAGAGATCCCTTTTTAATTCTGCCTCTGCTTCATGGTACAGCAGGGACCTCTTAAGGGCGAGTGGGCTGCTGCTGACGTACCAGCACAACAGGGCATTGACTTGATGAAATGGATGAGTCAGGACTTTGAACTCAGCACTGGGTTTGGATTTTTTCTGTCATCTTCCTTTTGGTGTGGTGGTGGTTTTTCAGCTTGTCTTCCAGAACCTGTTTCCTTGCCTGCCAAATGGGCATAGTGATCTTCACTTAATATCTCTCAAACTTCATTTAGAATAAATGAAATACTACCTGTAAAAGGATGTTGTATATTGCAAAATGTTCTACAGAATGTACAGAAAATTTTTGCAAACCGGCAGTTACAGAATAGTTACTGGGATGTAAGTACAACATAGGGAATATAGTCAATAGTATTGTAATAACAATATTCGGTGTCAGATGAGTACTTGATTTATCAGGGTTATCACTTAAGTTATATAATGTTTAATCACCCAGTTATATACCTGAAACTAATATAATATTGTATGTCAACTGTAATTGAAAAATAAAAAAAAATATTTAAAGTCACAAAAGAAGAGAGAAAGTACTTGGAGATCTTTAAACAAGGTTTCTAAAAATTTTTGTGGGTAGAAGTGTTACCAAGACAAGGGGCACAAGGGAGTCACCATTGTTAGCCAAGATGGTTCCTATACACCACGCATGCCAAAAGCTAGCAAGATAATTGGATGGTAAAAAAAAAAAAAAAGCCCTCTCATCCCTATCCTTGTAAGAACTTTGGGCTTGAGCAAGAATGGGAGATGGTCTTTAGATAGAAGTCCACCATTCTCCCAGGTCGGGGCATCTCAATAAACCTCTTTTCTTTCGCACCAGCACTTGTCTTGGCTTTCACTGGGGTAGGCAGCTGGACCTGCGTTTTCAGTTAGAGAAGAAGAAGAGGAGGCTGAGTTGATTCAAAATGATGGCCAAGGATAACATCATTTGGACTGGCTGGGTAAGCCTGAGACCCTCCAGTCTTCCCAGGCTCTCCCACCTGACTCCCCATTCTGGTTTAGGCATGGGAACCCAGTAGGCCCTGGATCATTCTGGGAAATAACTAGAACTTCCATTACTAATACTGAGAATTGCTTGTCGAGTGCCTCTGACACAAGTGATCATTTCTATCTCTGTTCCCACAGACGAAGAGCAGGGAGCCCTTTGGGGCTGAATGAAAATATGGTGGCAAATTGGACAGTACCTTGTGGAATTCTGCCATGGCCACCTACCTGCCTTAGTCAGCGGTTACTGAATGTGGAGCCTTGTTGGTGGCAACCTTGGGTTCCTGCTGTTGACAGCAACTACTTACAAGGACAGGTATGGGTGAAGGTTGGGGTTGTATAATTCTTTTAAAGCTCCTTTTCTCAACTTGTGCAAAGAGAAGATGTGAGATGGTGGCAAAGTCATGTGCTTGGATTTGTATTTGTTTCCTAGGAGATTTGACTCTTCACCAATTGTGGGCAGAGACAAAGCTGACTTCCTCTGCAGCTGATCTCCTCAACTCTTGATGTTAACAGAATGCCTGGCTTCCAGGAGTTTCCCAGGTCTAGCTAGGCCAGTTGAAATAGTCTCCAGATTCTGTAGTTAGGCCAGCAGGCAGGTTAGGGGATATACAGGCTATGGAGGGCACAAGGTGAGGAGGGAGGCCTAGCTTTAGCCAGAAATCTTAGACATGCTTCCAGCTGGGCTCTGCTCCCCATCCCAAAGGGGGCCAGCCAGCCAGATGAGCCACTGTGGGAAAGTGGAAAGTAGGGAAATTGACCACATTGAGAAGTAGGAGCAGAGCCAGGTACACTTACTGACAGGAACAGCTCTCTAAGGCCTTCAGATAATTGTCTTTTACGGTATTATTAGTCATCTTTACTGACATCTGACATGGAAACTGTAAAACTGTTTTCATCTTTGTCTTTTGTTATGATCACTACCTGAAAACATCCTGAGCATGTGGACAGGATCAATATAGTGTAGTGGTTATTTAATTATGCAAGTGACTTAACCTGTCTGTGCCTCAGGTTTCTTATATGGAAAATGGGTTAATAATAGGATTAACCCCATAGGACTTTTGTAAGGGAGGAAAATGTGAGTCAATACATGTAAAGTGCTGAGAACAGGGACTGGCACAGATTCTTGTTTCTTGTCAATATTTCAAGAATATAACATTTCTTCTTTCCTTTTGGTATACCTGGATTTGATGGATTGCAGGTTTCAACCCGTCTTTCAAGTTCAACCAATTGGTTTTAGCTACCTGTGTAGCTATGTTGAAAAGATTTCTGAGGCTGCATTCAATCTCAGCAAGGAATTATAAGTGAAGAAATAAGGCAGAAATCAGGTTTCTTAATCTGGGGTCCATGGACCTTTTGATGCTCTGCAAACAGAATTCATGGGTTCAGTGGCCTTGAATGGGAACAAAATTAAATCTTTTATTTTCACTAATAGGACATGATTGCCATGTAGTTTTCTTGTCCTGCTTTTGAGCATTTTTTCCTACCTCTGTTTTAGTCCTCCTGAAACCCTGCCTTTGCCTTTGCAAAGTATCCTGGTCCTTCGATGGGCTTTCTTTCCATTTCAAAATTAGGTGCTAAATCTGTTGTTAGAACTTGTTATTTAATATGTTAATATGGAAGCACAGATTTTGATATATAAATTTCAACATAACTCATTTTCTTTGAATACTTTATATTTCGTTTTATGCATTTAAGAACATTATCCTGAGAAAAGATCCATAGACTTCATCAGACTGCCAGAGGAGTCCAGGTCACAAAAAAATTTAAGAACTTAGAATGTGGAAGCAGGACCATTCTAATTCCTGATGCTAATTGCAAGTTGAGGGTCCTTAAGACCACCCCCAATTTCAATAACTTAGTAAAAGGACTTACAGAATTTACTGAAAGTTGTTATATGGATGGTTACAGTTTATTAGAGCAAAAGGGATCAAAGGAGAGACTTAGTACAGAAAGTTCTAAGAATGAAGTGTCTGGCTGTCTTCTCTCAGTGGAGTCATGGATAGAACCAACTTTTCTTGGCAATGCTGTGTGATAGTACAGGTGGAGTTTTGCCAACCAGGAAGGGTCACCTGAGCTTTGGTACTTACAGTTTTTACTGGGGTTTGGTCAAGTAGCCATAGTGGACCACCTACTTGTCTGAACTATAGTCTCCAGCCCTTCTGGGGTCAAGCTAGTAGAATGTGGCCAAAGCCCTGGCCATAAATCACAGTGTTAAACTGTCCATTGTGATCCAAGACCCCCAGACAAACTCTTATCAGGCAGCATATTCCAAATGCTTACAAATACCTTGTAGGAGCCAAGGGCAAAGGCCAGACCTTTCTTTGGGTAAGGTTAGTTCTTGAGTCCACATGGCTCCACTCTGGACACAGTCCAGGAACTTCAAACTTAGAGATGGACTGGAAGAGGGTGGGAATCAATCAACACACAACAGTAGTAACTACTGAAACACAATGTAAGAGAGATTTTTTGTACCTTGCAAAGACAATGTAGTATTTTTTATTTCCAGTCAGCTGAATAATGGCAGTGATTAAAAACATTGCTGGGCCTTGGCTTCACACCTAACATTTTTCAAGATATATTTCTGTCTGTTGTATTATTAAATCTCAAAAGACTTGAAAAGAAGGGGTATTGTTAAACCTCTGAGATGTGGAAGGCCTAGGATGTTGGGCAGAATGTGGATGTCTTGGCCTCTTCCCTCACCTTGAGCTGCCTCATGCCTCCTCCTAGGTTGTCCTGTAACCATTCAGCAGATTTTTGCAGAATCAAGTATCTGGTAATGCCAGGGTGGGGCTAGGAGCTTAACCAGCTTTGTAGATGGCCTGTTCCGGGAATAAAGCAAACCGAGTCATGACCTCACCTTAAAGGTAGGTGTAAATTACACACAGTCAGTCTCTGTGTTAACCTGGGAAAGCCACTCTGAAGACCCTTTCCATGGTGTCTTCCCAGGGCTAGGATGTTTCTGTGGATTGCCAGCAGCCATAGCGTGGCTCTCCTTGCAAGAGTAAGTGCAGTGAGCACTGGCCTCCCACCAGGTCACTCAGACTCACACTGTCCCATCAGGGACAGAAAGCTTTCTGGATTAGGATGGAGTCCAGAGATCTTTGTGTTTTTCCTGAAGAGCATATCTGCACTCACAGGTATACTTGTATAAAATTTTCTCCTTTGCTGTCAGGTGATCATATACATGTCCTGTGCTTCTACCCTCAGCTGACAGCAGGACTTCAGAGCAGGATCTGCCGGTCCTGTTCACACTGCTTCTCAATACCTACAACAGTGCCTGGAATATAGTAGGCATCTGGTGGATGTTTCTTGAATGAATAATAGAAAGAAATCCTATGAAGTCACTCATTGTGTTAATTTCCTTTGGTTCCTGTAACAAATTACCAGAAGCTGGGTGGCTTAAAACAACAGAAATTTGTTCTGTCACAGTTCTGGAAGCCAGAAGTACATAGTCAGTATCACTGGGCCGAAATCAAGGTGTCGGCAGGGCCACACTCTCTCTGGGGGACTCTAGGGGAATCTGTTCTTATTTCTTCCAGCCTCTGGTGGCCATGGCAGTTTTGGCTACATAACATGAGTCTCTGCCTTTGTAGTCACATCTCCTCCTCTTCTGTGTGTATCTGCTTCTCTCTTATAAGGATACATGTAATTGCATTTAGAGCCCACTGGGAAATATAGGACAATCTTTCCATCTGAAGAGCCTTAATCACACCCAAAGTCTCTTCCGCCCATTTTCTATATAAGGTAGTTTGGGGGTTTAGAATGAACCATCCAAAAATGTGCTTCTGTGGCATGGGAGTTGCTTTGAGTTAAAGATAAGCTTCAGGCTCAAGAGAAACTTCTGCTTTCCATTTAAGTACCAAGAAGAACTTTAGTTAGGGCCCTTGTCCAAAATAAGAGATCAGTGATAACCTTTTAACCCATCTATATGGCAGAGCAAACTTTATTAAACATCTGCTCTGCTTATCACCCTGCAATGACCCATTAAAGCCCCAAGACAATTTATCTCATCCCCAGCTCAGGATGTCTTAGATACCTAGATCTCCGTTTCTGGCTCTGAAAACCTCCTGCCAATGGGAGTCTCTGACTCTCTCATGTAATGTGCGGTTCCTATACATATGTAAGTATTAAATTTGGTTATTTTCCCTTGCTAACTTGTCTCATGTCAATCTGATTATTAGACGAGCCAGAAGAACATTGAGAGGAATGTTTGTTCCTCTTCCACAGTAGCATCCACTGGTTCTAGGATTAGGACACAGACATCTTCTGGGAGATACTGTTCAGCCTATTACTCTTTAGAGGATATAAACACAAATAAAGCTTGGGCAGTTCCTCACCACGACACATGCTCCTAAGCAATGCTAATTCAGGGAGAGTGTCAACAGGGGACTCTGGCTCATGAGGACAGCCATCATGCCCATATTTGGGAGCCTATATTACTATGGAAAATACAAGAACCAGGAATAACAATCTCTTTTCGCTCCCAACACACCCACCCTTACCCTCCCCAGGGAAGTTTCCTGGATTTGAACCTCAGGTGGCAATGGCACATGTCTGGAAAAGCAGGAGGAGAACGTTTCTGGGGTCTAACCTCAGAAGAACCCTGTCCTGGGGCTCCCTGGGTGTCTCTGTGGGCGCCCATCTCTTACCCATTGGTGTGGATGAGTCACACTTCCCCTTGGCAATAACCCAATTGCTACTTAGATATGCAGGGTGGGTAGGTGAGGGATGCAGGGAAGGAATAGTAAATATTTCAGAAAGGTCAGATGCCAGATAAGAAAGGTTGAATATAAAGGAATCTTTCCAGGCTGTATTGCTAAGGAGGCAGCGAGCAGCTGTGGTGAGGTTTGTTGCTTGTGTTCTCTGTCTCCAGACAGACCGAAAGACTAAGAAAATGGAAAGGGGCTGGGACCTGAATTTAGCAGGTTACTCTATGCTCACGGCCACTCCACATCACCCTCCCGCTGGATGTCCCTGCTCCCAGTGGTTCTGAATAATTTGGGGGCTATGATTCTAGGGACTTTGTAATTGAGACATTTTATACCCCACTTTCCAGGTTTTTTCTAAAATTGCCCTATCTTGACCCTGGCCAGGTAGCTCAGTTGGTTAGAGTGTCCTCTCAATATACCAAGGTTGCGGGTTTAATCCTGGGTCAGAGCACATACAAGAGTCAACCAATGAATGCATAAATAAGTGGAACAAATCTCTCTCTCTCTCAAATCAATAAAAAATAAAATAAAATCACCCGTCTCACTGTTTTGGCCAGTTATTCCCAACCTCCCAGAGTGAGTCTGCAGATAAAGGTGGGAATAAAGCAGGCCTCTGCACTCAGTTTCTGCTACCAGCCAGCTGGATGAAGATGCAGTACGTGGTGCAAGTACAGAGTTACATTTTTCTTCTTTCAAGCCTCGTTGTGTCTACCTAGATGAGCTGCCGCTTCCCGGGAGCTTTGCCTCTGAGGAGTTTTGGGTAAGGTTTCCATCCATTTTTGCATAGCTCTGTTTTAGCCAATTCATCCCCTGTGGGCACTAAGAACTAATGGAGAATCAGGTGGCCTCAGGTGTATTGCTGCTCTGAGTTACTGAATCTCCCTGACAAGAAAGCATCTCTGGGTCGACTCGCACGTCTAAAACGGGACAGGTTGAAATGGGCTGATAAACACAGAACTTTCCAGGTGTGCCACTCTAGGCCTCTGTGGTTATTAAAATTAGCTGGAGGACCCAGTCTGGATATCAAAACCCAGGTTCTATTCTGACTACGTCTGTGGCTTTCTTGAAAGAGCTAGTTCGGTGGCACATGGTTCTACATCTGTCTGAATTTGTAGCCACTGTGTTTTTATTTGTAGCAGGACCAGTTAAGGATGGCCTGGGCCTTGAATTTTCAGGGAGGAGACCAGGCTCTTTGGGCACACTGAAGTGGGAAGGGCAGGCAGTGGTGCTGAGGAAGGGAGCGGGATTTGTGGATGCAAGGCTGTTTGCATCTTCCCCTTTTACCACACCCACTCTTGCTGGCTGGTTCTGCACTTGCTTTTGCTGGGGGAAGAGCTTGAAGGGATCTGCCAGAATGTGGCCGCTACAACAAAATATCACGGCTGGGTGGTTTGAAAAACAAATTTATTTCTCACCATTCTGAACACTGGAAGGTGAGATAAGGGTGCGAACCTGGTTAGGCTCTGGTGACAGCTCTCATCCTGATTTGCTGAGAGCTCTCTTTGTCCTCCCATAGAGAGAGAGAGAGATCATCTCATGTGTCACTTTTCTTTTAAAACAATTTTTTGTTTTTCAGTTACTAGCTGACTTATTTCACTCCCCATAATACCCTCGAGGCCCGTCCATATTGCTATAGACGGCTCAGTCATATTCTGTTGTGTTTGCACCACTAACTTGTTATCCGTGCATCTACTGAGGGACACTTAAGTTGCTTCCATATCTTCGCTACGGTGAGTAATGCTGCAATGAACACATGGGTGCTTATTTCTTTATGACTTGGTGTTTGGGTTTCTTTGGATAAGTACCCAAAAATGGAATTGCTGGGTCCTTCTTTGCTTCTTGTTATACCTATTTTTTAAAAGTCTTATTTGGCCTGACCAGGCAGTGGCGCAGTGGATAGAGCATCGGACTGGGATGCAGAAGGACCCAGGTTCGAGACCCCCAGGAGGCCAGCTTGAGTGTGGGCTCATCTGGTTTGAGCAAAAGCTCCCCAGCTTGGACCCAAGGTCGCTGGCTCCAGCAAGGGGTTACTAGGTCTGCTGAAGGCCCGTGGTCAAGGCACATCTGAGAAAGCAATCAATGAACAACTAAGGTGTCGCAACAAAAAACTAATGATTGATGCTTCTCATCTCTCTTCGTTCCTGTCTGTCTGTTCCTATCTATCCCTCTCTCTGACTCTCTGTCTCTGTAAAAATAAATAAATAAAAATCTTATTTAGAAAATTAACTTTGACAGGGTGACATTGATCAGTAAGAGTACATAGGTTTCAGGTAAACATCTCTATAGAATTTGAACTGTTGATTATTTTCTATACCCATCACCCAAAGTCAAATCATTTTCTGTCCCCTTATATTTGTCCCTTTTTATACCCTTTCCCCTATGCCTTCCTCTATCCCTTTCCTCCACATCCCCTTTCCCCTGGTAACCACTTCACTTTTATCTATGTCTATAAGTCTCAGTTTTATATCCCACCTATGTGTGAAATCATACAGTTCTTAGCTTTTTCTAATTTACTTATTTCACTCAGTATAATGTTCTCAAGGTTCAACCATTTTGTCATAAATGGCAATATGTCACCATTTCTTATGGCTGAGAGGTATTCCGTTGTATAGATGTACCACATCTTCTTTATCCAATTCTCAATTGAGGGACACTTTGGTTGCTTCCATGTCTTGGCCACTATGAATAATGCTGTGATGAACATGAGGATGCATGTGTCTTTATGTATCAATGTTTTAGAACAGGGATCCTCAAACTACAGCCCGTGGGCCACATGTGACCCCCTAAGGCCATTTATCTGGCCCCCGCCGCACTTCTGGAAGGGGCACCTCTTTCATTGGTGGTCAGTGAGAGGAGCAAAGGATGCATCCGCACCCATAGTTCCCATTGAAATACTGGTCAGTTTGTTGATTTAAATTTACTTGTTCTTTATTTTAAATATTGTATTTGTTCCTGTTTTGTTTTTTACTTTAAAATAAGATATGTGCAGTGTATATAGGGATTTGTTCATAGTTTTTTTATAGTCCAGCCTTCCAATGGTCTGAGGGACAGTGAACTGGCCCCCTGTGTAAAAAGTTTGGGGACCCCTGTTTTAGAAGTTTGGGGGTAGATACCCAGTAGAGGGATTTCTGGGTCATATGATAGTTCTAGTCTTAATATTTTGAGGAACCACAATATTTTCTTCCATAATGGTTGTACTATTTGCATTCCCACCAGCTGTGAGTGAGAGTTCCTTTTTTCTCCAACACTTGTTATTACCTGTCTTGTTAATAATAGCCATTCTAAAAGCTGTAAGGTGGTGTCTCATTGTAGTTTTGATTTGCATTTCTTTAATAGCTAGCAAAGATACAGATACATCAGCATTTTTTCATATATCTATTGGCCACTTGTATGTCCTCTTGGGAAAAGGACACATTTTGTTAGGGTCTTTTAGGGTCCTCTTCCCAGTTTTTAATTGGATTTTTTCTGATTGTTGCTGAGCTTTATGAGTTCTTTATATATTTTGGATATTAACTCCTTATCAGAGCTGTTGTTTGCATATACCTTCTTCCATTTAGTTGGCTGCTTATTTGTTTTGTTGTCAGTTTCTTTTTGCTGTGCAGAAGCTTTTTAGTTTGATAGAGTTCTATTCATTGATTTTTGCCTTTACTTCCCTTGCTTTTGGGGTCAAATTCATATATTGTTCTTTACAGACAAGGTCTATGAGCTTAGTACCTATGTTTTCTTCTATGTAATTTATTATTTCGGATCTTATATAGTTAGGTCTTTGATCCACTTTGAATTAATTGTCTGACAGGGGGACAAACTGTAGTCAAGTTTTGTTCTTTTGCATGTGGCTTTCTAATTTTCCCAGCACCTTTTATTAAAGAGGCTTTCTTTTCTTCATTGTGTGTTTTTGGCTCCTTTTTCAAGGATTATTTGTCCATATACAGTATATGTGGTTTTATTTCTAGGCTCTTGATTCCATTCCATTTGTCTCTATGTCTGCTTTCCTGCCAATACCATGCTGTTTGATTATCATGGCTCTGTAGTATAATTTGAAGTCAGGTAGTGTGATACCTCTGACTTCATTTTTTCCCCTCAGGATTGTTTTGGATATTTGGGTATTTTATGGTTCCATACAAATCTGATAATTTTTGTTTTATTTCTTTAAAAAATGACATTGAAATTTTGATGGAGATTGCATTATGTTTGTATATTGCTTTGGGTAATATGGCCATTTTAACTATGTTAATTCTTTCTATCCATTAACATGAAATACTTTGCCATTTCATTGTATCTTTTCCAATTTCTTTCAATAATGTTTTGTAGTTTTCATTATACAGGTTCTTCACATCTTTTGTTAAGTTTATTTCTAGGTATTTTATATTTGTTGTTGCAATTGTAAAAGAAACTGTTTGTTTTTGGTTCATTTTCCTAAGTTTCATCATTGGCATATGGAAAATCAATAGCCTTTTATATATTGATTTTGTATCCTGAGACTTTACTATATTTGTTTATTGTTTCTAATAGTTCTTTTGGTGGAGTCTTTGGGGTTTTCTATATATAGGATCATGTCATCTACAAAAAGTGATACCTTTAGTTCTTCTTTCCTGATATGGATGCCTTTTATTTCTTTCTCTTGGATAATTACTCTGGCAAAACTTCCAGAAGTCTGTTGAATAAGAGTGGAGAGAGTGGACAACCTTTTCTTGTTCCTGTTTATAAAGGAAAAGCCTTTATTTTTTTCACCAGTTAGTATGATATTAGCTGATGGTTTGTTATATGTGGCCTTTATTATGTTGAGGTACATTCAATAAAATTATACCCATTTTATTGAGTGTTTAAAACATAAATGGATGTTGTATCTTATCGAATGCCCTTTCTGCATCTATTGATAGGATTAAATGACTTTTGTGCTTTGTTTTGTTGATTTGGTTTATTATGTTGATAAATTTCCATATGTTGAACCATCCTTGTTCTCCTGGAATGAATTCCAGTTGATTGTGATGTATTATTTTTTTAATTTGTTGTTGTATTTAACTTGCTAGCATTTTGTTTAGGATTTTTGCATCTGGATTCATTAGAGATATTGGTCTGTAGTTTCTTTTCTTGTGTTGTCCTTGCCAGATTTTGGTATGAGGGTTATGTTGGCCTCATAAAATGTGTTAGGGTGTATTGCTTCTTCCATTTTTTGGAAGACTTTGAGAAGAATAGGTATTAAATCTTTGAATGTTTGGTAGAATTGACTAGTCTAGCTATTTGATCCTGGACTTCTGTTTTGGGGGAGGTTTTTGACAGTTGTTTCTATTTCCTCCCTTCTTATAGGTTTATTTAAGTTTTCCACTTCTTTGTGACTCAGTCTGGGAAGATTGTATCATTCTAGGAATTTGTCCATTTCCTCTACATTGTAGAATTTGGTGGAAAACTATATTTTATAATATTCCACTATGATTCTTTGTATATCTATGATGTCTGTAGTAATTTCTTTTATTTCAGATTTTGTTTATATGAGTCATTACTGTTTTCCTTACTTAGTCTAGCCAGTGGTTTGTCTATTTTATTGACCCTTTCAAAGAACCAGCTATTTGTTATATTAATGCTTTTAATACATTTTTTGTTCTCTATTTCATTCAGTTCTGCTCTAAATTTTATTATTTCCTTTCTTCTACTTACTTTGGGTTGCCTTAGTTCTTCTTTTTCTTGTTCCTTAAGATATGATGTTAGGTTGTTTACTTGGGAGCTCTCTTGTTTCTTGATATAAGTCTGTAATGATATAAACTTCCCTCTTATTACTGCTTTCGTTGCATTCTAGATATTTTGATATGTCATGTTATCATTTTCTTATGTTTGTATATATCTTTTGATTTCTCATTTTATATCTTCTTTCACCCAGTCGTTTTTTAAAAGTATGTTGTTTACTTTCCACATTTTTGTGTATTTCTTTACTTCATTTTTGCAGTTGAATTCTAATTCCAAAGCCTTGTGGTCAGAATATATACTTGGTATAATTTCAGTCTTTCTGAGTTTGCTGATGTTACTTTTGTGGCCCAACATATGGTCTATCCTTGGGAATGTTCTATGCACACTGGAGAAGAATGTGTAATCTGACATTTTGAGATGAAATATCCTGTAAATATCTATTATGTCCATTTGGTCCAGTGTGTCACTTAAGGCCAATATTTCTTTATTAATTTTCTGTTTAGATGATCTATCTAAAGCCATCAATGGTGTGTTGAAATCTCCAAGTATAATTCTGTTTTTGTCTGCTTTTATTTTTAGATCAGTTAGTAGCTGTTTTA
Organism: Rhynchonycteris naso; assembly: GCA_037038555.1. Classification (NCBI taxonomy): domain Eukaryota; kingdom Metazoa; phylum Chordata; class Mammalia; order Chiroptera; family Emballonuridae; genus Rhynchonycteris; species Rhynchonycteris naso. Next base: position 248,104,294 of record CM072998.1, read on the forward strand.
TATATTTTGGTGCTTCCTGGTTGGCTGCTTATATATTAAGAAGTGTTATGTCTTCTTGATATAATGTCCCCTTTACTATTATGAAATGTCCATTTTTTCTCTGGTTACCTTTGTTGTCTTGAAGTCAGCATTGTCAGATATGAGTGGCTACACCTGCTTTTCTTTGGGTAATATTTGGTTGGATAATCATTTTCCAACATTTCACTTTGAGTGTACTTTTGTCCTTGAAGCTTAGATGTGTCTCTTGAAGGCTGCATATCGTTGTGTTTTGCTTTTTGATCCAGTCTGCTACTCTGTGCCTCTTTATTGGTGAGTTCAGTCCATTTACATTTCAGATAATTATTGACACTTGAGTATTTCCCATAGCCATTTCATATTTTATTTTCTGGTAGCTCTGTGTCTTGTTTGGTTCTTGTCTTTTTTGTTCTGTTAGTTCTTTTTGTTTGGTCATATTCCATACTTCTTTCCCCTGTTACTTCCTTTTTTAAGCTGTGTATTTCAGTAGTGGCTTTTTATGGGTGGTCGCCATTAGGTTATTAAGAGAAAAATGTAAATATGTACAAGAATTTTTTGTCTTATGAGTGCTTTAGCACTCCATCCTGCTTTTCTACTAAAAATCTTTATCCTCTTCCCTTTTATTGTTATAACATATTATCCTAACTTTTATTGTGACCTTATTGGAGCTTTTAACCTGGAGTTTTGATTTGTTTTGTTCTTTGTGTCTGGTCTAATAACCCCCTTGAGTATTTCTTGCATTGGGAGTTTTCTGGTAATAAATTCCCTCAGCTTCCATATGTCTGTAAAAGATTTTGTTTCTTTTTCATATTAGAAGGATCACTTTGATGGATATAGTATTCTTGGCTGGTAATCTCTTTCTTTTTTTGAATGTTTGGGTCCACTCTCTTCTGGCTTGTAGAGTTTCTGCTGAGAAATCTGATGATAACCTAATGAGCTTTCCTTCATATGTTATGTTGTTCTTTTCCCTAGTTGCCTTGAGGATTCTTTCTTTGTCATTAATTTTTGACTAGTTTATTACAATGTGCCTTGGAGTAGGTCTGTTTGGGTTGAGGTAACTCAGTGTTTTGTTTGCTTCTTGGATTCAAGGCTCTAACTCTTTCCATAGTCCTGAAAAATTCTCATCAATTGTTTGAATAGGCTCTTTATTACCCTCTCCCTGTCTTCTTCTGATATACCCATTATTCTTATATTGCTCTTTCTGATGGAGTCTGTTAATTCTTGTAGAGCTCTCCCAGTTATTTTTAATTTGTGAGTCTCTCTCCTCATCTCTCTGTAGTATCTCTAGTTGCCTCTCTTTGATGTCATTGATTTTTTACTCTATCTGGCTTGTTCTATTAGTTAAACTTGCTACTTCAGTTTTTACTTAAGGTATTGAGTTCTTCATCTGTTTTTTAGAGTTTCCATCTCCTTGTTGAATTATTCATTTGTTCACTAATTTGTTTCCTGAGCCCATTAAATTGTCTATTGGTGTTTTCTTGCATCTCGTTGAGTATTTTTAGAACTTCAGTTTTGAATTTTCTACCATTTAACTCCCAGGTTTCCACGTGATTGAGGATTTTTTTTCTGGAGATTTTTAATTTTCTTTCCAAACTACATCTCTGTCTTATATAGCCATGGTAGTCAATTTTTTCTTCCTTGGTGGCATTTGAGAGTGGTATTGTTAAAAACCTAACAAAAAAACAACTTTAGTTTATTCAGTGCATGGATCTTTCAGGCATGCCTACAATCCCAGCTGTTGCTTCTTTGCTGCATTATAGTTGTTCAATTTGTTGAAATTTCAAGGAATGAGATCAGGAGTATCTCTCATATTACCATTACTCTGATGTCATCTCACCTTGAAGTGCAACACCTTTGTTTTAAAGTTTATTTTGTTTGGTATAACTATTGTTATAGTTTTTTAGTTTTCATTTTCATGAAGTATTTTATTGTATCTTTTACTTTTAGTTTGTGTGTATCTTTTGATCTGAAGTGAGTCTCTTATAGGCAGCATATGTAATAGTCTTGTTTTCTTATCCATTCAGCCACCTTATGTGTTTTGAATGGAGCATTGAATCCATTTGCATTTAAAGTAATTGTTGAAATGTGTTTATTGCCATTTTATCATACATATCTTTTTCACTGGCTCATATGTTTATTTCCTTCATCAGGTTAGGGAAGTTTTCTGTTATTAATTTTTAAAATCAGTTTTGAATTTCTTGCTCTCTCTCTTCTCCTTTTAGCACCCCTATGATGCAAATATTAGTCCACCTGATGTTCCAGAGGTCTCTTAAACTATACTTATGTTTTTGTTTTGCTGTTTTGATTAGGTGTTTTCTGCTACCCTATTTTCCAAATAAATGATTTCAATATCTGTTTCATTTAATCTACTGTTGATTCCCTCTAATGTATTCTATTTTAATAAGAGAGAGAGAGAGAAAGAGAGAGAGAATGGGACAGACAGAGACAGACAGACAGACAGTAAGGGAGAGAGATGAGAAGCATCAATTCTTTGTTGTGGCACCTTAGTTGTTCATTGGTTGCTTTCTAATATGTGCCTTGACTCAGGGGGGATCTAGCTGATCTAGTGACCCCTTGTTCAAGCAAGAGACCTTGAGCTCAAGCCAGAGACCTTGGGTTTCAATCCAGCAACCTTTGGGCTCAAGCTCACAATCCTGTTCTCAAACTGGTGAGCCTGTGCTCAAGCTGAACGAGCCCATACTCAAGCTGGTGACATCAGGGTATTGAGCCTGGAACCTCAGCATTTCAGGCCAACACTATCCACTGTGCCATGCCTGGGTCAGATTCTCTAATGTATTCTTTATTTCTGTTATTGTATTCTTCCTTTCTGACTGTTTTTTAAAATCTCTCTTTTTATGTGTCTTATGTCTTTGTTGAAGTTCTTATTAAGTTTATCTACTCTTCCCCTTAGTTCACTGAGCATTCTCATAACCAGTGTCTTGAAATATGCATTTGGGAGATTGCTTGTGTCCATTTTGTTTGGTTTTATTTTTCTGAAGTATTGTTCTGTTCTTTCATTTGGAATATATTTCTTTGTTTCCCTATTGTTACTCCTCTGTTTTTGTGATTATCTATTAGATAGAGCTTCTAGCCCTTCTGGTCTTGGTAGAGTGGCCTAATATAGTTGGTGGCTTGTGGGGCCCAGTAGTGCAGCCTACCTGGTCACCCGAGCTGGGCACTACAGGTATGTGCATTGTGTTGGCTATGTGCACCGTACTATTGTAGTTGAGCCTTGTTTGCTGTTTGCGTGCCAATGAGAGGGCCTTACCTCAGAGAGAATTGGTTGTGAGAAACTTCTTCAACTACAGCAGAGTAGCTGCTATGCAGGGGCCAACCCACAAAGCAGGAGTTACTTCAGTGGGGCTTTGGTGTGTGTCTCTCATTGAGTGTGTCATTTGCTGAGGTGGTTGGGTAGTGTTCCAGTGTGTTCTGAAGCTTCCCACCAGGTGTGCTGGCTCTGTGTCTCCCAGAAGGTGCAGGCCAAGGTCAACTACTCCATGTGTCTTGCCTGGGATCACCTTGCATGAGCCACAAAGTTATCTACAGATGTTTGTCACTTGTGCTGGTCTTGGCAGTGCCAAGGGTAGGCTAAGCTGCCAGCTGAGGCTGGTTACTGTTAATGCCTGGCCTGGGGCCACGTAGCAATAGATAGGGAGCATGCTGAGACCTGATAATGATTGTTTGGCATTTGTGAACTTTGAGGGATTTTGAAGTCCACAGAATTAGCCATAACAGGCCCTTTGTGTAGAAAAGCTACCAAAGTGGTTTAGGTAAACCCACAAGTTTGGTGGGACAGGACCTCAGGAAATCATGAGGGGAAAGAAGGGACAGGAAACAGTGTTAGCCAGGTTGATGGAGACTCAGATATGGCCCCCACCTGAGTTTATAGGAGGAGGGCTCAGCAAAGGTACAATGGCCTCTGCCTGCACTTATGTCTGGGAGAAAGCTGACCCTCCAGTCCTCCCTTAAAAGGCATACAATTCAGTTCCTTTCTGTGTATCCCTGGCACCTTTTGAGCTGCTACCCCAGCACTGGATAAAGCTATGATGTCCAGTGCTCACTTACTAAGAGCAATTGAGTCCGAGTAAGTCAGTGTGTGGACCCTTTAAGAGGAACGCCTGAGAGTTCAGCAGCCCTTGTTTTTCATCAGCCATAATCCCCACTGGTTTTCACAGGCAGAAGTTATGGAGACTTCTCTTCTCAGCACTGGAACTCTGGTCTGGGAAGCCTGGTGTGAGGTTGGGATTTCTTACTTCTTAGTGAGTTCCTCTGCAGCAAGATATTCCTCCTGATATTTTATTTATTATTATTATTAATTTTAATGGGGTGACACCAATAAATCAGGGTACATATGTACAGTGAAAACATCTCCAGATTATCTTATCATTCAATTGTGTTGCATAACCGTCACCCAAAGTCAAATTGTCCTCTGTCACCTTCTATCTGGTTTTCCCTGTGCCCCTCCCCTCCTCCCTATCCAACCCTGTAACCACCACTCTCTTGTCCATGTCTCATAGTCTCACTTTTACGTCCCACCTATGTATGAAATCATGCTGTTCTCAGTTTTTTTCTCTGATTTACTTATTTCACTCCGTATAATGTTATCAAGGTCCATCCATTTTGTTGTAAATGATCCGATGTCATCATTTCTTATGGCTGAGTAGTATTCCATAATATATATGTACCATAGCTTTTTAATCCACTCGTCTTCTGACGGACACTTGGGCTGTTTCCAGATCTTCGCTATTGTGAACAATGCTGCCACAAACATGGGGGCGCATTTCTTCTTTTTGAACAGTGCTATGGTGTTCTTAGGGTATATTCCTATAAGTGGGATAGCTGGGTCAAAAGGCAGTTCGAGTTTTAATTTTTTGAGGAATCTCCAAACTGTTTTCCACAGTGGCTGCACCAGCAATGCAGAAGGGTTCCCTTTTCTCCACATCCTCGCCAGCACTTATTCTGTGTTGTTTTGCTGATGAGTGCCATTCTGACTGGTGTGAGGTGATATCTCATTGTGTTTTAATTTGCATTTCTCTAATGATTAGTGATGTTGAGCAATTTTTCATATGCCTATTGGTCAACTGTATGTCCTCTTTGGAGAAATTTCTATTCATTTCTTTTGCCCATTTTTTGATTGGATTGTTTGTCTACCTGGTGTTGAGTTTTATAAGTTCTTTATAAATTTTGGTTATTAACCCCTTATCAGACGTGCTGTCGAATATGTTCTCCCATAGTGTGGTTTGTCTTTTTATTCTGTTCTTATTGTCTTTAGCTGTGCAAAAACTTTTTAGTTTGATATAGTCCCATTTGTTTATCTTGCCTTTTATTTCATTTGCCCATGGAGATAAATTGGCAAATATATTGCTGCTACAGATATCGGAGAGCTTGCTGCCTATGTTTCCTTCTAAGATGCTTATGGTTTCACGGTTTATGTTTAAGTCTTTTATCCATTTTGAGTTTGTTTTTGTGAATGGTGTAAGTTGATGGTCTAGTTTCATTTTTTTGGAGGTAGATGTCCAATTTTCCCAACACCATTTGTTAAAGAGGCTGTCTTTACTCCATTGTATGCTCTTTCCTCCTTTGTCAAATATCAGTTGTTCATAAAGCTGTGGGTTTATTTCTGGGTCCTCTGTTCTGTTCCATTGATCTATGTGCCTGTTCTTATGCCAGTACAAGGCTGTCTTGAGTATAATGGCCTTGTAGTAAACCTTGATATCTGGAAGAGTGATACCTCCAGCTTTATTTTTTCTTTTTAAGATTGCTGAGTCTATTTGTGTTCTTTTTTGGTTCTATATAAATTTTGGGAATATGTGTTCTATATCTTTGAAGTATGTCATTGGTATTTTAATTGGTATTGCATTGAATTTATAAATTGCTTTGGGTAATATAGACATTTTATGATGTTTATTCTTCCTAGCCATGAGCATGGTATACGCTTTCATTTGTTTGTATCTTCCTTGATTTCTTTTATCAATGTTTTATAATTTTCCGAGTACAAGTCCTTAACCTCCTTGGTTAAATTTACTCCTAGGTACTTTATTTTTTTGGCTGCAATAGTGAAGGGGATTGTTTCCTTAATTTCTTTTGCTGACAGTTCATTGTTGGTATATAGAAATGCCTCTGATTTCTGAGTATTAATTTTATATCCTGCCACCTTGTTGAATTCATTTATAAGGTCCAGTAGTTTTTTGACTGAGACTTTAGGGTTTTCTATATACAATATCATATCATCTGCAAATAATGACAGTTTTACTTCTTCTTTTACAATTTGGATACCTTTTATTTCTTCTTCTTGTCAGATTGCTGTAGCTAGGACTTCCAGAACTATGTTGAATAAAAGTGGTGAAAGGGGACACCCCTACCTGGTTCCTGATCTTAAGGGGATTGCTTTTAATTTTTGTCCATGTAGTATGATGTTTACTGTGGGTTTGTCATAGATGGCCTTTATCATGTTAAGGAATTTTCCCTGTATTCCCACTTTACTGAGAGTTTCGAGCATGAATGGGTGCTGGATTTTATCAAATGCCTTTTCTGCATCTATTGAAATTATCATGTGATTTTTGTTCCTCCTTTTGTTTATGTGATGAATCACATTGATTGATTTGCGAATATTGAACCAGCCTTGCCTCTCTAGAATAAATCCCACTTGATCATGGTGTATGATTTTTTTCATATATTGCTGGATCCGGTTGGCTAATATTTTGTTGAGAATTTTAGCATCTAAATTCATCAGGGATATAGGCCTATAATTTTCTTTCTTTGTGTTGTCTTTGCCCGGTTTTGGGATCAGAATTATGCTCACCTCATAAAAGGAGTTTGGAAGTCTTCCTTCCTCCTGAATTTTTTGAAATAGCTTGAGGAGGATAGGAGTTAGTTCTTCTTTGAATTTTTGATAGAATTCACTTGTGAAGCCATCAGGCCCAGGACTTTTCTTTTTTGGAATTTTTTTGATAACTGTTTTGATCTCATTTGTGTTAATTGGTCTGTTTAGGTGTTCTGATTCTTCCAGATTGATTTTTGGAAGATTATATGATTCAAGAAATTTGTCCATTTCTCCTAGGTTGTCTAATTTCTTGGCATAGAGTTCTTCATAGTATTTTCTTACGATGCTTTGTATTTCTGTTGTGTCAGTTGTTATTTCTCCACTGTGCTTTCTAATTTTATTTATTTGAGTCCTCTTTCTTTTTTTCTTGGTGAGTCTAGTTAAAGGTTCATCAAACTTGTTTACCTTTTCAAAGAAGCAGCTTCTTGTTTCATTGATCCTCTGTATTGTTTACTTAGCCTCTATGTCATTTATTTCTGCTCTGATCTTTATTATTTCCTTCCTTCTATTTGTCCTGGGTTTTATTTGCTGTTGTTTTTCTAGTTCTTTTAGATGCAGGGTCAGGTTGCTTATTTGAGCTTTTTCTAGCTTCTTATGATATGCCTGTAGTGCAATGAACTTCCCTCTCAGTACTGTTTTTGCTGTGTTCCATAAATTTTGAGTTAATGTATGCTCATTATCATTTGTTTCTAGAAACTTTTTTATTTCGTCTTTGATCTCATTGTTAATCCATTCATTATTTAATATCATGCTATTTAGTTTCCAAGTGTTTGAGTATTTTTCAGTTTTTCTTTTGTGGTTAATTTCTAGTTTCATGGCATTGTGATCAGAGAAAATGCTTGATATGATTTCAATCTTCTTAAATTTATTGAGACCATTTTTGTGCCCTAACATGTGGTCTATCCTAGAAAACGTACCATGAGCGCTTGAGAAGAATGTATATTCTACTGCTTTAGGGTGAAAAGTTCTGAAGATATCTATTAAATCAAGTTGATCTAGTGTCTCCTTTAAGTCTACTGTTTCTTTATTAATTTTCTTTCTTGTGGATCTATCCAGTGTTGTTAGTGGGGTATTGAAATCCTCTTCTATGATAGTATTGCTGTTAATCTCGCCCTTTATATTCATCAAAGTCTGCTTTATGAATGTCGGGGCTCCTATATTTGGTGCATAGATATTTATAATAGTTATATCTTCCTGTTGAATTGTTCCCTTTATCATTATGTAGTGTCATTCTTTATCTCTTACTATAGCCTTTGTTTTAAAGTCCATTTTGTCAGATATAAGTACTGCTACCCCGGCTTTTTATTTCATTTCCATTTGCATGAAATATTTTTTTCCATCCTTTTACCTTCAGTCTATGTGCATCTTTTGTTTTAAGGTGTGTCTCTTGTAGACAGCATATGTATGGGTCCTGTTTCTTTATCCATGCAGCTACCCTATGTCTTTTGATTGGATCATTTAATCTATTTACATTTAAGGTTATTATTGATATGTAGTTGTTTATTGCCATTTTATTCTTTAAAGCTGTATTCTTCTTTTGCTATATTCTTTCCTCCCTTTGAACTGTTCACAAGAGGCCTCTTAGTATCTCTTGCAGAATTGGTTTGGTTTTAATGAATTCCTTGAGGCTTTCTTTTTCTGGGAAGCTCTTTATTTCTCCTTCAATTTTAAACGTTAGCCTTGCTGGATAGAGTAGTCTTGGTTGTAGGTTCTTGTTCTGCATTACTTTGATTATATCTTGCCATGCCCTTCTGGCCTCAAGTGTTTCTGTTGAGAAGTCCGATGTCATCCTTATGGGGGCTCCTGTGTAGGTGATAGCCTTTTTTCCCCTATCAGCTTTTAAAATTTTTTCTTTTCCATTAACTTTGGTATTTTAACTATGATGTGTCTTGGTGTAGATCTTTTTGGGTTTCTCTTTAATGGAGTTCTGTGTGCTTCTTGAACGTGTGGAGTGTTTCCCAGCCTTAATTTAGGAAAGTTTTCTGCTATGATTTGATTGAACAAAGTTTCTATTTCCTGTCCTCTCTTCTCTTCTTCAGGAACTCCTATGATGCGAATGTTGTTTCTCTTCATGTTGTCACAGAGCTCCCTTAGAGTTTCCTCACATTTTTTAAGTCTCTTTTTTTTTTTCTCTGCTTCTGTGCCTTTGTTTATTGTGTCCTCTAACTCGCTGATTTGATCCTCAGCGTGATTCATCCTGTTTTTAATTTCTTCCATTGTGGTCTTCAGTTCTGATACTGTATTTGTCATTTCTGTCTGATTCTTTTTTATTATTTCAATTTCGTTTTTTATACTTGTTATCTCTTTATTTAGGTGTTCATAATGACTATCCATTGTTGCTCTAATTTCTTTGAACATCCTAACTATCATTATTCTAAATTCTGCTTCTGGTAATTTGGTTATATCTGGTTCATTCAGGTCCTTCTCTGTGGATTTCTCTTGATTCATTTAGTTTGCATTCCTCTGCCTGCCCATTTTGTCTGTGTATAAGCAAGTTGTGGCCACTGGAGTCCATTAGTTGTTGCCTTTGTGTTCTCTAAGTGTGGTCTGTCTGCAGGCCTGCCACCCCCTCTGCCGCTGCGTAGGGTGGTTGGGTATGGGCGTTGCCAGCACCGGCCCACTGTGGCTGGTGCTGTGATTTCCACCTCTCCTCCGCGGGAGGGGCTGTCACTCAAGCCACAAGCCTCAGCACCAAGGGTAGAGGTGAGCACCTTTGCTCAACTGCGGACCCAGCCTGTTTCCAGGCTTTTGACCAGCACCTGCAGTCAGAGCCTGCTTGCCCATTTCACGGGTTGGGCAGGGCTTTTGATGTGCTCTCAGCTGTGAGCCTTTGCTCGTCTGGAGCTTTAGCCCCGCCCTCGAGGCCAGTGCCCTCCTGCGCAGGGTTGCAAACTGCGGTTTATTGGGTCGGGCGTGTTTGCTGGCTTTCGCTTAGCTGTGGACTTCCACTCGTCCCGGGCTCTACCCGGCCACCCCCCCCCCCCGGGCTCCGAGCCAACTTGCGTACGCAGGATGGCAAACCGCTGTTTCTCCGGCTGGGCGGGGCTGGTAGCCTGAACTCAGCCACTAGCCCCAGCTCTTCCCTGGTCCTAGCCCTTTCCCCACAGTCAGGGCCGGCTTGCGCAGGGTCGCAGGGCTGATATCTGCCCATTCCTGGCCTCCCACTTTTTCCCCCGCAGGTAGGATTACAGGCGGGCCCGCAGCTGCTGGACCGCTTTCGCACGTCCCCTCCGACCCTGCTGGGCTAGACCGAGCTCACACCAGCTTGTCCTTCGCCCACGCTGACAGAACCGCGTTTCAGCATCCTGCCGCACCATACCCTTCAGCAACCCTCAGCAGAGTAGGAAGGGCCCTAATACTCCACACTGTAGACCTGGGAGCTCCCTCCCTCTAAGCATCTCTGTTCTAATTGCCGCAGGAGAGCTTGTTTGTCTAGTGTCCTGTCTCCCTTTGCTGGTATTGCTAGTTCCAGGGGAAGTATTTGTTTTCGATTAGGGAAGTGACTTAGCCCAGGGGTTAGGGTGGCTGTCCCTCAGACTGTTTGTCCCTGTGCCTTCAGTCCACACTCTCTTCCCGCTGCTCTGGTCCTCTCCTCTGTCCCCGTTCCCCGGAGCCCCGGGTGCATGGCTGTGAGATAGCTTTTCTGCGCTGTCCCTTTAAAAAGAATCTTGGGTCTGAGAAAACTGTCTCTTTTTCACAAACAGTATCCTCACTTGTTTCCCAGCTCAATACTGTCCAAACGCCTCTTCTAGGCTCTGGGACTGCAGGCTGGGGCTTGGTTCCTGGGACCCAGGTCCCTTCCTCTCCGCCAAACTCTCCTCCTGCCTCGCGGGTCTCTCCGGGCTGCCGTTTGCTCCGGGAGCTGGGCAGCGCTCTTCACGTTTTTGCTATTCCTCCCAGTCTCAATGTGGCTTTTGCAGTGTGTTCCTTGGTTGAAGAGTCCACTTAGTTTAGTTCAAAGTTGGTTTATCCAGATGATGGTTCTTAAAATTGAGTTATAATCCACTTTGGTTCTGGGAGTTGGAAGTTGGTACGTCTGCCTACTCCGTTGCCATCTTGCTCTTCCTCCTCCTGATTTTTAATCACCACACATGGGTATAAGAACCAGCCTATTCTGCCTGTCTGTCTCTTCTACCAGTCTCAACAGGGTTTTTTCTTTATATTCTTAGTTGTAGGGCTTCTGTTTAGCTAAGTTTCAGGTAGATCTGAATAATGGTTCTTCTGTAATTTAGTTATAGTGTTAATGTGGTTATAGGATAAAGCAAGTACTGTGTTTACTTTCACCATCTTGACTGTGAGCCTAAATTATCTTGTTTCTCTTTCCACAAAGGTATTATTCCCATTTATGAGGGCTCCGCCTTCATGACTTCATCTAAACCTAATCACCTCCCAAAGGCCCCACACCAAATGTCATCACACTGGGGATTAGGCATCCATATAAGAATTTTGGAGGGACACAAACCTAGCCCTGTTCTTGAGGGACAGTGATGGCTGCATCACTACTACTACCCATGGAGCCAGGCTTCTGATGCAAGTCTGGGCATAGACATGAGAGTGAGTATAAAGGAGGCTTCCACCTTCCCCAACTCCTTCCTTTAGGATGTATTCTGGACAGAGAGGCTCCTAGCTTATACATGATACCTTCATCAGACCCATTATCTTCTCTGTTCTCCTGAAATTCCCCAAGCTCCTCCTGGGTACCAAATTCTGCAGTGATAAGAAGCAGAGGTGAGTCAGGTGTAGAGTCTATCCTCTATGGGTTCTTCCAGGTGGGAAACACCAGCACAGCAGGTGATCCTAGTGTGAATGTGGGGGTGGGTGGGGTGCAATAAGAGAAATCCCTACAAGGTTTAGACTTGAAATCTTGATATTTTTGATACATCACATTCCTTAGCACCTCAAGGCCTTGACACATGCTGTTCCCTTTGCCTGAACTCTTCTTTCCCCTTTGAGCTCCTATTTATTCTTCAGGTGCCCATGGAAGTCTTCCCTGAGGCCCTTCCTCTCATTATTTCAGTACTTCTTGATATACCATAGCTTTATTTTCTTTCTCTTTTTGTTCTGCAGGGCACGGACTGTGTCTTTTGTGTTCCTTGTTGTTGTACCAAAGTGTTTGTCATGTAAACAACACTCAGTAAATATTTATTGGATCATTGAAGGAAGCTGTTGCATAGAAGATGCTCTAATTAACTTCATCAGGCAGCAATCAGGGAAGAATTTCTGGAGGAGGTGATGACTAAGCAGGAGTTTAAAAGGAAGAATAGAAATTGCTGGACATTCCAGGTAGTGGCAACAACATGTACAAGATGAGGTGACATCATGTGAAAGGTCAATGTTGTTGGGATGCAGAGTGAGTGGGGAATGGGTTGAGATGAAGGTTTAGCAGAGGCTTGCTCATGGAAGTTTCGACAGGCATGTTTGGAAGATGGGGGATGTGGGCAGGCATAATGGAATTAAGGGCTCCTAGATTAGAGCAAGGAGGCCAGTTGGGAGGCTATGATGAGGCTCCAAGAAAGAAATGATGAGGCATAAACCCAGGCAGTAACTGTGAGGATGAGGAGGATGGATGCATTGAGTTTTCAGGCCAGATTCTAGTGTTTGATGACTAATATGATGTCGTAAAAAGAATAGTAGAGAGGGGAAGGTGATTCCACTAACTCAAACCACAGACTCAAGAATAAAAACAACTTTGAGGAACTTCGGGAAGGAAGGTCTAGATCAGTTCTCTTTCAGACACATTGAGTTTGAGGATTCTTTGGGACTAGCAAACAGTTTATATTTTTGTCTAGAGCTCAAGAGAGTTTTGAACAGCGGATATAGTATTGGACACCCAGGCATGTATCTGGAAATTAAAATCATAGGGATAAATTAGCCTTCTGAGGAGAGGGTATAGAGTAGGATCCTTAAGAAAAATAAAAATTCAGGGTATCCTCAGAGGAAAAGTACTAAGAGAGGACACCAAAAAAGAGTGTCAGAGCATCAGGAGAACCAGGAATAGGTCATAGAAACTGCTTCAAGGTTTCTGAATTGCCTACCTAATAAGTCTCCTTGTCTTTAACAATAAACATGTGGACTTTCCTGTTTTAGAAAGTGGATCAAGAAAGTGGAAGCTAGTGGTTGTAATAACATTCCCCTTTCAGTGATTGGCTTAGAAATGAACACGTGACCCATTCTGACCAATGAAACATGAGGGGAAGAGTTCTAAATGGCTTCTGGGAAAGTTTTTCCATTCTTAAGACATAGGCAAGGATGAGGTGGTTTTATTACACCTCTGCACTTCACTGAATCTACATGTTAACACCTGAAACAGTTGAAATTCTCTTGTGACCACATGGAAAACTAGCCTAAGGATCAAGTCAATACATCAAAGCTGGCAAAGAGAAGAAATGGGAAGAACCAGAGTCTTTGATGACATTGGTGATTCACTGTACTAACCATCCCTATAATCCACTCTCACTGGGCCTTTTAAAATAAATGTGATATAAAAAGTAGAATTTTTGTTTTAGCCAGTTTGGATCAAGTTTTCTGTTACTTTCCAGAAGAAATATTTCAACAGAGACAGACTCCTCAGACATTCAGTTATGAAAAAAATCTAACACTGTTGACTGGATTTGGCAATATGGTGGTCACAGGGCAATTCAATAGAGAGGTGGGCTAGAAGGCTGATTGAAGAAACAGATGAGAAGGTAAGGACAGTAAGAGTATACAACTTCTTTAAGAAGCTTGGCTGAGAAAAAATGATAGAAAAATACCTACTCAAAAGACCTAGATTTTTAGTCAGTTAAGAACAAGCCATGTTGTAATTATAAGCAAACCCCAAATCTCAGTGGCTCAACACACACACATTTTGTATTTTGTTTGTTTTCCAGTTGCACAAAGTCCCCTGTGGATCAGACAGCTGCTTTCCAGTGATGACTTGGGGATATAGATTGTTTCCATGTTGTGGTTACACCATCTTAGTGTAAGATCTTCATATTCATCATGGCAGGTGAAGGAGAGCTGAGGCTTTCCCCACCTTATCCTGCTAGTGACACTTGTCTCTTTTACTTGCAGTCCATTGGACAGAAGTGGTCACATAGGCCTGCCTAGGTGCAGGGGAGCTGGAAAACTTGGAGGCATACCTGTCAACCATATCTGATAGATCTTAACTTGTTGAGTTTTACTTTTTCCTTGGCAAAATATCACCCAGCTTATAGCATGGTTGTGAAAATCAAAGAAGATATGAACAAACTCCTTTTTCTATTGACTTCCATGATCCTGTTTGGTCCAGTGTTTGTTTGTTTTTTCATGTTTACATGGCCTGGGTATTAAAAACAAATACCACCCACTGAACACCTACTATCTGATAATAATGGTAAGAGCCAGAATTTATTGAGTGCCTCATAAAATAGGTACAATACATTGCCGTATGTATCAACATAGTATTGAATGCACTATTTCTTCCATTCTCAGACAAGGGAACTGTCTCATGCCTAGCACAGTGCCTAGCTCACAGAAGGCATTCAATAAACCTTTCATGAACTAAGTAACTTGTTCAAGTACTGGACTAAAAATGGGAAAAGTGATGCTCAAGGCCAGGACTTTTAGCCCATCTTTTTTCCTCCACCCACTCAACTACTATAGATTCTCTGAGCAAATTCTCTGCCTGGGGGGTATGAATTTAGGACTGGGGAGAAGTTAAATCTTCCTAAGTCCACATATCCAGAATTTCTGCATAGCCAGGTTTATTAGACTAAATAATGGTCCCCCAAATATATGTTGGTCTTAATCTCTGGAACCTGTGAATGTCACCTTATGTGTAAAAAAAGGACAATCCTCTTTTGTGATTAAGTTAAATATAATTTAGATGTGGTTGAAAATCAAAAGATTATTCTGGATTATCCAGGTGGGTCCTAAATGCAATCACATGTATCTTATAAGAGGAAAATAAAGGGAGATATAACCACACAGAAGGGAATATTATGTGATCATAGATGCAGAGAGTGGAGTGATGCAGCCACAAGCCAAGGAATGCTGGCAGCCACCCAAAATTATAAGGGGCAAGAATGGATTCTTTTCTTTCCTAGAGCCTCTGGAGGGAGCATAGTCATCTCAATTCCTTGATTTCAGGCTAGGGATACTGATTTCAGACTTGTGTCTCCCAGAACTGTGACAGAATAAATTTTTGTTGTTTGAAGTGCCCCAGTTTATGGCAACTTGTTATCCAGTCACAGGAAACTGGTACAACAGGTTTGGGGGATGGCCCAGGGAGCTCAGAGTTTGCAGTTCTCTGACTTCTCTGGAAGGTCAAGAAGGGATTTTGAAGGGCTTTTATGCCTGAGGAAGAAATGAAGGGAGAGGCTGAGCTGCACTGGGTTGAACTGAAAGATTTTAAGAAAATGGTCTATAGACCCCCAGGAATCAAAAGCTGAACCATCCATCCAAAAATCCTTATTATGTACATGTTGTGTGGTAGACTTACTAGAAATACAGGTATAATAATACTTGGGATGGGGTTTGTGTGGATTTATGTTGTGGAGGCTGGTCCCAAGGATAAGTGCTTGGCTCAGGTTTCTCCAGGAGTCAAGACAAGGTTAGTGGAGGAAGCCAGGCTGGAGTTCTTCCTGATTGGGAAGGAAGTTCATGGGGTGAAGTGTGGGTCTGCCAAGCTCCAAGGAGCCTGGAAGACCTGCAGCCTGAATTGACTGTGGGGCTGGAACTAGCAGCTCAGAGAGCTGTGCTGTGGGTACTTATAACACGCCTGCTCCAGGGACAGAGGTGGAGCTCAACTGGAGTGGTGTGTGCTTGGCCTGAACTGAGGAAGTGAGTAAATGTCCTGGGAAGACAGGCAGGCTTTTAGGTCTCTACTCCACTGGTGAGCATGCTGGGCGATCCTCACCCTGGGCCTGAGGGTCTCTGGACCTCAGTTTTCATGTGACACTACAACCTGAGGATGGAAATGTGTGGTGACTGCCTCTTGGAGGCTGTTCATCAGTACTCTGGACCAGAGAACTCCACCTGCCTGACTCATTGAATTAGCTGAGAGGGGGCCATGGAAGAATCTTTTCCTAAACTTTATGGAAGAAACAGAGCTCAGGAAAGAGGAAGAAGCCCTACCAAGTCAGAGAAAGAAAGGAAAGGAAGTATTAGCCAGGAATGGAGGCAGGAACAGGCTGATTGGCACCCAGCAATGGGAACATTCCAGCACTTTTCTGAAAGAGCCCCTAAAAGTAGCTGTTCTGTTCATTTTTATGAGGGAGCACTTTGAGAATCTGACATGGTGAAGACACTCACAACTCTGGTTCTGTGTGGCTCTGTTTCTCCTCTTTCAGTTTTTATTTTTGTTTGTTTTTCTTCCCTTCCTGTTTCCTCTCCTTTCTCTTCTCCCTCTATCCTCTTTTTTTCTCTGAGTATGTCTCCTTGACTCTTCTTGTCTTTCTTCCTGTCCACTACTCATGCTTGCATTTTCACATGCACACACACACACACACACACACACACACACACACACACACACATACACACACCCTGGCTTTATTTTGCACACTTCAGAAAAAGGGCTAGGACGTCGCAGGCAGCACCTGTGCTCTGACACTGCGCAAACAGACTTCTTTGGTTTTCTCATTTAGACTTCCTCAATCATCTTTTCTTTTATAGTGCTTGTTCACAAAGTCATCTGTGCCTTCCTTCTGGTCCCCTCACGTATCTTCATCTATATTTATCACCCAAACATCTTCCTAGTGCTCCTCCCCCCTACCCCCATCTCTTTGAGCTTGGCAGAGAAGTCTCAGCTCCTTGGGGCCCAGGAGGGATCAGTGGTCTGCTGGGGGTTGTTCAGCAAGTGGTTCTTCACCCTAACTCCTAAGAAGCCACTCAAACAGGAGGAGATAACAGCTTCCTCTCAGCTCTTAGCCCCCCAGAGATGTTCTTGTAGCCCCCCACCACATGAAGCCAAGGAGCCCCTGGAGAGCAGAAGAAGGGTGCCCAGGTAGAGGCTGCAGAGCTCCCCATTAGCACACACTTTAGAACTGTAATATTGGACAGGGAGTCTAAGTCCTGCCTCTATTTCTGGTCACCTCTGGCAAGTCATGTAATCCCTTAGAGTCTCAATATTTTTAATCCGAAAAATGCGTATTTTACTTGCTCTATCTTTTGCACATAGTTTCGGTGGCATGAGCCCTCAAAGGGTGACGACAATGAAGATAAGGATAATGCTGATTACAGCAACTGTTAGGAACTATATGCCAGGTACTGTTCTAGGTGACTTAATGTATAAATTCAATCCTACAAAAACCTCATGGGTTGATATTATCATTACTTCTGTTTTACAGGTGAGGAAATGGAGGTGCAAAAAGGGTAAGTTACTTGCCCAAGGTTGTGGAGCTATTAAGCAGCAGAACTGAGACTCAAACCCAGCAGTCTGACACCCGCCCCTCACATTCTCATGATTGAGTATCTTCCTGATAGCCAGGGAAATCTTCTTGCCTTCCTATACTTCCACATTCTGAAAAAATCTGTTGATGCCTCTCTCCCTCTGAGAATCTGTATTTACGAACTTGGCTCTATGACAGTTAATCAGGGGGAGGTGATCCAATCGTCAGAAGTGATTGTCCAGTTCCTGAGAGCATGTGGCCATTTCCACCTGAGTCTTTTTAGGGGTAAGGGGTCAGTGGGAGGAAGGGAGGGTTCCTCCAGGGTTTCAGTGACCATCTGTGTTTTTCAGGGAGGTCTCTTCAGGTTTTGCTACCACAAATTTTTATTTTTGGAGAATTATTATTTCTAGCTTGGCACACCAGACCTCTTATTTGTCAGTCACATTCTGCTGGTTTCTGTTTAATTGTATTGTGTGTGTGTCAACCTTGCTGCTGCTATCATAGTTTCCCTTCTAAAAACAGTATTCGAATGGGAAGCACTGTGTATTCACTCATTTTTCCAACAGACATGCCTTCCATGTACAGGAAGGACACTGTGCTGATCACTCTGGAGGACATCACACACAAACTCTGTGTGGCCTTTGCTTTAATAATCTTAGTTATTGTCCATTAGAGACAATATAATATGCACAGAGGTAGCTGGAATAGCACATGGATGCTCCATGACCATTGCCACTAAAGTCATGACGGGCCTTCAGACTAACTCTCAGGGAAGCCTTCACAGAGGTGATGGTAGATAATTAAAAAGTTATAGTACAGAGATCCCCAAACAGAGTGATTCATACAGGTAACTCAAGGAATAAGTTTTATTTCTCTCTGTTTTATAACAGTGTAGATGTAGGTGGCATTCTAGGTTAATGGAACAGCTAAGCTCCATAGTGTCATTCAGGGATCCAGTTCTGCTCTATCCCATTGCTCTACTCCACTTTCATGTTGGATATTGTCTTGATCTGTGTGCCTGAAGCTTGGTCATTGCCACATTGACATTCCAGCTTGCGGGAAGGGTGAAGAGAGGATGGAGGAACATACAACAGATGTGTTAAGGTACAGACCCAGAAGTGGCTCATATTCCTGTTGGCCAGAATTTGGTCTTTGGCCACAGCTAGTTACAAAAGAAGCTGGGGAATGTAGTCTACAGGCAAGTGGCCAAGGGTCCAGTCAAAAGTTTAATGTTGAAGGGATAATAGGGGGATTATTATCTCTATCTCAATGTGGGTAAAGTGTTGTGAAGTGGAAGTTAGAAGAGGCAGGCATTCCAGGTGGAGAAAACAACAGAGATGTGGGAAGGTGAATGATGGATTTAGAGAAAGTGAATATATCCAATGTAACTGAGGAACAGGTTTATTAGAGGAGGTTGTGACCCACCTCTGGGTGGAAATGGGGCAGGCCTCATTTCTTTAAAAGGCTTCTCAGTTCCACAGAGTGTGACCCTTGTTATCTGCTATTCAAAAACTTGAATCTTTGAAAATCAACCACACAGGATATGTGTACTGTCAGCCCTACTCAGGAAATTTAATCTTGAACTGATAGCAATCTAGATCTTATAAAAATCTTGGCTCCCCAAGGGTGTGCTAGTTTCAACAGTGATTCCTGTATTTATGCTAATTGTCAGAAATTTCTATAAAGGACTAGCCGAGCCTAGTATCCTAGCAAAAGACCTTCACTGTATTGAATTTTATGTTACATCTTTGAAAGAAATGGCCACATGAAAAATTTGATATATTCTAAGAAAACATTAAAGAAGTTGTTATTTTGTTCATTGTATACTATGACATTTTTCTTTGAAAAAAAAAAACTAAAAAAATATTTAAAGGTATTTATAGAGACCTTATGTGCATATCACAGACTATAATTGGGTATTTAATTAATGTTGTTTTAGCTCATATCCTGTTTTATTTTAGTCTTGCTTTTCTGAAATGACCATGTTGTGCTTTAGTTTTCATAATTTTTGCTGGATTTTTGTGTGACTTACTAAATATTTTCCATGCATAGAAATCCTGTCTTCCAATGTGGAATGCTAAAAACAAGCAAATAAAAAAGTAAAAATCATATAAAAGAAGAATTGACCAGATATATTTGTTAATATCATGTTGCTCTGTTCTTGCCATTCTACATTTCAACAAATATTTACTACGACCCTGACTATTGAGTGGTACTGTGCCCTGTGCTAGAACTGTAGAGAGAAGAGACCAAGTTCCAGACTTTAAGGGGCTCACAGTCTGAGGCAGGGTGTAGGGGTGTGTGGTACTTGGAGTAGATAGATAAACAATAGTCACTATGATATAATATGTAAGTGTTGGGAGAGACATACATAAGACAAGGTACTATAGGAGCCTGGAGAGGGAAGGCTGAAGAAGCCCTTCTTAAGGAGCTGAGTTTTAAAGGTTGAATAAGGTGAATAAATGTGAAGAATGGATAAAAGCATGTTCCAGCAAAGGAAATAGCTTATACAAAGACATGGAGAAATTGGGCATGGGGGGTGGAGGTGTTAGGGAACTGCAAGTAGCCCTGCAGGGCTCTGGCCTCGGGGGATGATAAGACTATGGCAGGTAGCTGGGAGAGGTAGCTGGGGCTGGTCATGAGGGCTCTGAAGCCACGCTGAGAAGGTTGGTCTTCAGCCCAATGTCTCTTTGCAGCCCTGGCATGTGGTTATATCCATGTCTTAGAAATGTCAGCTTTGTCAACATAAACTGGGCAAGTGAGAAATGATGTGACTTTAAATGTGTAAAGACAGATGGACACAAAGAGGTGGAGAGAGAGTCAAGGAATTTTATGGAAGAAGAACCTATAGCACTGGAGACTGATTTGGAGGAAGAGAGACACCTGTCAGATGTTTGGATTGGGTGGTGTTTTTCAGGCAGATGAAGAGCACAGGAGGAGTAGGTGAGGGCTGGAGGATGTGGAGTTGACAGTGGATGCTTTGAGATACAGGTCAGGCAGTCAGACAGATGGAGGAAGATGAGATTTAGGAGTTACCAAACTCAGGTGCTGGTTAAAGAGAGGAATATGCTCATACTTGGTGAACATAGTGATGTACCTGCTATTTCGTCAGACACTTTTAATCAATGATAATAAAAAAATGCTTTTGGAATGCCAGCTGTGGGCCTGAAACCTTCACAATTACTCATTTAACTAACCCTTTGCATAAGCCAGTGAGGGAGGGTCTGTTTATTGATTTCTGCCCTCGCTGGAGCCTGTAGCTTTTATTATTTATCAATTTGGCAGTGAGGTTCGGAGAAGTGAACCGAGCAGCTCCAAGATGGACCACACAACAGGTGGCAGGGGGAATTTCGAGCAGGTAGTTTTTTTGTTTTGTTTTGTTTTTAACAAAGTCATAAGCAACATTTATTATCTTGGAATATCACACTGGTCTTGCTGTTTCTTCACATTTAATGATTTTCTGTCTTTCCTCCCTCTTCCCACAGTCTGGCTACACAGTACATCTCTGAATTATTAGCTGACAGCAGCAATATGCTTATTTCACATCTCTAACACTATTCATTCACAGGGTCAAAGTTCTAGTTCACAAACCCTTCCCTGCCGGAAGTTCAATCTTGCAAAAGAATTTATGATAAAGCAGGCTTCCCAGAAAGGTTAGCTCCAGTAAGATGACAATGGATAGTAGCAACTTGTTGATTGTCATTTTTGTGGACATTGACCAGAGAATCTTTTGACTTTTGTTCAAGTTTTCACTTGTGTTTACCAGACTATTCTCGGTACATTCCAACTGGTCATATTGCTCCCTCAGCTCTTGTATGATTTCTGAACCAATCCAGTCAGTCTCTGTGGCAATCCCATGAAATTGCTCAATACGTAGGTGGCCCAGTTCAGGCTGTCAGTGTCTTGCAAAAGCAATGTCCTTTGAGACTGAGCTCATTCATATGCTCATTCTCTATAGTGTAAGTGCCACATTCATGTCTTGTTGACCCCAGATGTGGCTGTCAAAGGTGTGCTTTTCAGCTCCCAGTAGAGTTTGACAAGGTCCTTCCATTAGTTTTGAAGCTTAGGCATCATAGGGTAAAGGAAAAATAGGGGTGCATAATATAGTTCCTTTATCATCTCAGCCAGAATTTTATTTGCTTCTTGTTGCTTTTCATCAAAATCTCTGATTAACTTCTCTTCCATTCCTCTAGTCCCCAGGAGTGAGTCTGGCACCCCTCACAGGTCTTTATGGAGGCCATTAAAGATCTCGTGCAGTTTCTGGAAATGCTTGAAGGAGGCTGTAGAGGTGGCTGTGCTGCAGAAGTAGCTGCAGAGATTCTGGGCATGGGGCCCACCCCTACCACAGGCATCCCACATCACTACCACTGCCTTTTCTGATTTGGGTGACTTTGAGCAGGAGCTACTTAAATTGGGATGGGACAGAATGATCTCAGGGGGTTGCATGAGTCAGTGAATCAAGGACAACCTGACCATGGCCCTGACCTAGACAGGTTCACATACTGGGTTCTGCATTTAGTACACCCTGGGAGGGGATTCCGCACAGTGATCTTCTGGTAATGTTTGGAGAGGGCTTGGCACTCATTTTATTATCTTTGTGAAAGTAGAAGACTTTCTGATTCTCTCAGTCCTCTGCACCCTCTGCTGTCCTAGCTGCTGGAGGGAAGGCCTGTAATGAGCCAAACTTGACACCAGGGCAGGCTGTCCCTGGTACGCTGAGAGGTTTACCAGCATTAGGTGTTGAAGGTTTGAACATGGGGCATGGGAAGTGGGAAAAAAGGGGTTAGAGGTTACTTAACCAATGCGATTTATTTAACATAAGGCTGGTGTAGGGGGTTGAATTGTGTCCTCCTACCCTGAAGTATGTCTAATTCCTAACCACTGGCATCTGTGAATGTGACCTCATTTGGAAAAGAGGTCATTGCAGATGTAATCAAGAAACTGAAGACGAGAGCATCTTGGATAGAGGCTCTAATCCCTAAAGGCTGGATCCCTAAATCCAGATTTTTTCCCCCACTGAGTCAACTCTGAGGTTATTACTCAGTTCATTATTAAGTTTATTACTGAACTGAACTCTTAGCTTCCCACAGAGTATTTCAAAGAGCTGGAACAAATGTGTGGTGGGGGTTGGGGGTGGGACAAGCATCCCCCATAAAGAATATAGTATATACAAGAGTCCTTATAAAAGAAAGGAAGTGGATGGAAGAAGACCATGTGTAGATGAAGGTAGAGATTGGATTTATATGGCTTTGAGTCAAGAAATGCCTGGGGTTACCAGAGGCTGGAAGAAGCAAGGCAGCCTTTGGAGGGAGCTCAATTCTTGATTTTGGTCCAGTGATACAGATTTTGGGCTTCTGGCCTCCAGAACTGTCAGAGAATAAACTTCTATTGTTGTAAGCCACCTTGTTATAATAATTTGTTTTGGCAGCCCCAGGATACTAATGCAAACTAACTGGCAAACAAGTGGCAGGCAAGTGCCTCCAGACATCAATGATAACTCAGCATTCTTTCCCAAGGAACCTGACACTGCCTCTCATCCTGTTTGTGGAGCTTTCCAGGCAGCTGTTGCTACTCCATGACTGGAGATGAAAATCTCCAGGAAACCTATCAGCATCCTTGATTTAGAGCCTACCACATACCTAAGTGGGTGAGGTACTGGCAGGGTCACTGCGATCAAGAGCTGGGAGTTTTGGCTCAAGTGTGGGTGTATCACTTCTATAACATTAAGAGCTTTTGTTAGCCTTTCAACATCTGCTCAGGCCACCTGGACACTGCTCAACAGCTGGGCCTCCTCTAGCTCCTTGGCCGTCCAACTGAAACTCAGCAGGCAGCAGCCTGAGAGTTGTGGCTTTACTTCTGCAAGGTGAATAAGTCACCCACAAAGCATTAAGCAGTGAAAATCACCCGTTGAGCCAATGTAATAAAGAAAATGCCCCAGTGCCTGGATTTGAGGGCTATGAAATTCCTGAGGATAGCCTCCTTAATTCTTTCTGGAGCCACAGAAAAAGACAGCACAGAGGAAGTGTAACATGGGAACTGGGGCTTGAAGGAGGAGTAGAAATTATCCAGAAACACGAAATTACTAAGGATGCAGCTTCCTGTACCCTCCACGAGGGTGGGAGGACATGTGGGGGAGGGATACCTAGGATATTTATCTTCTGACAAGAACTGATTCTTCACTCAGAACACGTTTTCCTTCTTTCCTCCTCTCTCCTCCCTCCCTTCCTTGTTATGTCCTCCTCCCTCGTTTTATTTTTAGAGCTTATCCTTTTTTTTTTTTTTTTTTTTCCCAGTGAGAGAGTTGGGAGACAGATAGGGACAGACAGGCAGGAATGGAGAGAGATGAGAAGCATCAATCCTTCATTGTGGTACCTCAGTTTTTCATTGATTGCTTTCTCATATGTGCCTTGACTGGGGGGCTCCAGCTGAGCCAGTGACTTTGGGTTCAAGTCAGTGACCTTGGGGTCATGTCTATGACCCCACACTCCAGCTGGCGTCCCCTCACTCAAGCTGGTGAGCACGTGTGCAAGCTGGCGACCTTGGGGTTTCAAACCTGGGTCCTCTGCTTCCCAGGCCAATGCTCTATCCACTGTGTCACCATATGGTTAGGCTCAGCTTATTCTTTCAATTACTTGCATCAGAATGACTAGCTATACTTGTAAGAATACAGGCTCCTGGCTACACCACAGACACACTGAGAATCTCTGAGAATAGGACCTAACATTTCTATTTTTAATAACCTTCTCAGCTAATTCTGATGTATCATCAAGTGGAAATTATTTACATAAAGGTACTTCAAACATAGCTTACCATTGCTGGATTGCCACAAAGCAGGTGTGTGTGCTTTTAGGTGGAGCCCCATTCTCTCCTTGGGAAACTGGTCTTGGGATTGGAAGCTTCTTGGCTTGGAACAACCCTAGCCAATGGGTCAGTTTGGGCAGTCAAAGCACAGGGGTATAGGTCTCAGTGACTAACTCGGGATTCAGTGAGAATGGCTTTCCTACTTATTAGTTGGGTGGCCATAGCAAGCTGTTTAACCTCTGTCTCAGTTTTCTCATCTGTAAAGTAGGGCTATCAATAGAACCAGCCTCCAAGGGTTGTTACAGGACAAAATGAGGGTGTGTATGTGAAGTACTCACCCAGTGCAGCGCACAGAGTTCAACAGCAGAATTTTTTTTTAATGATGATGACCAAAACTAAGTTATATCTTATCCAGAAAAGAGAAAAACTGGATTGAAATCATTATTACAAAGCCGACTTGAAGCTAGACTGCTTAAAAGCCAGTGATCCAGTTGGTGAAACTATGGTCAAGCATGTCTGGAGGTCAGCAATGATTATTAGAAGACTGCATATCAGTCACCCCTGGAAGTGTTCAAAAACATAAGTCTAGCAAACCTTCCCTCCCCTCACTGGAATCTCTAGTGAGGAGACATCATGTTATTTAACAAAAAAGAAGGAAAGGAAAAAAGCTGTCCCATCTAAGAATCACCTAGGGTCACTTACAGAAACTACTGCACCTTTCCTGACCTTTCCTGGAGAATAAATACACTTCAGGGCATTTAGGATGGGTTCTGGAGTTTGCATTTTTAACCAGATGCTTCTTTTGAGAAGTTAGGGAAGTACTGGTTTAAACCAAATTTGACCTTCTGTGGCAGAGAGAATTTTAAGTGCCACCTGATTAGTCAGAAACCCCCTCCTTCACCACCCACAATCCTTTGTGATGGTTGCACTTTCAGCCAAAACTCTGGAACTATTGTTCGTGGAGTGAAGACCTGAAAATTGTATTTGGAGACTACAAAGCATAAAGTCTTAGCCTGTGTATACATTTATACAAACACATTAACACACATACTTCTGAAAACTACCTAAGATGATGGTAGAAAAAAGAATTGGCTAACATCCTAAAAGTTGGGGACTGCAACAGTGCTCAGAAAAAAATATCTAATACTAAGTGAAAAAAAAAAAAGAAAAAAAGAATGAGCCCATCTGCCCAAGGACAGATGGGGAGAATTTGAGACTTATAAAAATAGTATAAATGGAGCCACTTCAAAATGGAGTCAGAGATGCTGTCCCAGAGGAACTGCCTGCATATCTTACTAAACCTTTGGAATGTTAAAACTGGGCAAAATAACTTTTGGACTGGGCCTAAAGGAGTATTGTATCCAAGCAACTCTTTGTTATAAGGATGGTACTGGAAATTAAAGACATTCTTTAGAATTAGCATCACTATTTTAGCTAATCTGTACTCATAGAAACTTCGTCTTTCTACTCACCCTTCTCATAAATACCCCTTGCCTTTACCTGCTAACGGAAACTCTGGGTTTCTGCCCGAATCAGTGCTTCCAGAATTTATTTGGATTCCAAGAGCTTGTTGCCACTTGTCTTGGCCTTTTAGTTTTAGGAAAACAGACTCAATCCTGAGTGGTGGGTTCAGTGGTTGAAATCCAACAGTCTCTACTTCTGTCACTTTCCAAGATAGTGCCGCTTCACAGACTGCTTCCACCTGGGAATTCTGGGGGTGTTAGCATAGGCAGCTAGTTAGGTATTAACGCCTGAGAAGGGAGAAAACTGGCTTAACTCAATTGAGTTGGGAAAACTATAGACACTCCAGAGAATAACCGGAATCCTTCACCAAATGGATTAATGGATTAACATTTGAGTGGGCAGGAAAAATCAGCTTTCCAGTCACGTCAAAGAACAACTGGCCAGTTCCCTTGGATGAACAGGAGAAGGAAAGAACAGTGAGGGAAGTCCTTTTACTGAGCGCATACACAGTAGAACTAACTGGTACCCATAGAGGGGAGGAGACAAACTTGGGAAATCTGGGGAAAAGACCAGATAGGATAAGGACACAGCTTAGGGAAAGCTAGGAAAGAGAGTGGACACTTAGGAAGAAAGACCGCTCTCTCCCAAGCCCAAGGAAATATAGGAAAACTTGAAAAAGGCTCCAATCTCTTTTTGGCAGCTGTGCTGACTGGTACTCAGCTGGGGACAGAGACTGAGGTAGTCCACCGGAGTCTCACTTGCTAGAGTAATGGCAGGGGCAGCTTTCTCTGGGCCCCGGCCCTCCTACTGGGCTTGGTGGGGACAAGTGCAAGCCTGAGGCACAAAGCTAAACTTCCTGGTTGTGGATAAGGCATTGGGATGATGTATCTGGAGGAAGATTGACAAAGTGGACCAGCTTCTGCAGTTGGGCCCTCCAGGGAAGCACCTCATTGAGTATAGTAGCCTTTTCAAGAGCATCTTTACCCCGCATGCCAGTCTTTATTTATTTATTTATTTATTTATTTATTTATTTATTTATTTATTTACAGGGACAGAGAGAGAGTCAGACAGAGGGATAGATAGGGACAGACAGACAGAAACGGACAGAGATAAGCAGCATCAATCATTAGTTTTTCATTGCTGTTGTGACACCATAGTTGTTCATTGATTGCTTTCTCACATGTGCCTTGACCGTGGGCCTTCAGCAGACCAAGCAACCCCTTGCTGGAGCCAGCGACCTTGGGTCCAAGCTGGCGAGCTTTTGCTCAAGCCAGATGGGCCCGCGCTCAAGCTGGCGAGCTCAGGGTCTCGAACCTGGGTCTTCCGCATCCCAGTCTAACGCTCTATTCACTGTGCCACCACCTGGTCAGGCACCTGCATGCCCTTCTAATAAATTATTCCACTATTGCTCAAATAATCCTTCATGAGTGTTGCTGAAACAGCATGTGACAATGCAAGAACCTATTTCCTCCTCTAGTAACAGGAGAACTAACCCTTCTTTCTCCACATGCTTTCAGCCTAAAAAATGTTGAAAGCTGTACCACTACCTGAGAGAAGGGAAGGTCTGCCTAGCCAACCCAGTAAGGCTAAGATTTTTTGCTCCTCCCCTTCCCCATCTCTTTCTAAAGACCATTCTCCCCATTTTATCTCCTATATTGGTCTGAACCCCATGCTGCTGGTATTTTAGCTTTTCTGATATTACTTCTAAAACAGGGACTTGAAAAATAACATTTCAAGCAGCATCATGCTCAAATAGGCATGGAATGAATGAGTGCTGGATTAATAGCATTCTTCCAAGACTGGACCAGGAACACCAGATATGGTAAGAATTGAACAACCCCTTGAAAGAAATTTAGGAAAACAACAATATGCTACTCTGTGAATGCACTAAAAACCATTGAGTCTTATACTTCAAGTAAGTAAATAGTATACCATGTGAATCATATCTCAATAAAACTGATACATCCTCCTACCCCCTAAAAGAAGAAAATGCTGAAAAGTAGATGATTTCCTGGAAAGGTTGCTTCACTTTAAAACATAATGATCAGCCTGTATGGAATTTGGTTTGCTGTCTTACCATATCCTGTTTGGAAATACCAGCATGTGATTATCCATCAACACCACAGAACCTGACCATACCCATCCCCACCCCCAAAAAACATGCTATGATTAAAAGGGTGAGATTTGACAAATTTCCAAAAAGTTAAAGAGGATAATCATTTTTCAGGTTTGGATTTCAAACTGAATCCTGACAACCATTAATAATAGCAGCAAGTATTTAGCACCAGAAGAGTTATATACCAGGCACTGCCCAAGCACATTTAACTAACAAGAACCCTACAAGGGAGTACTAGTAGTACCTATATTTCACAAGTGAGAAAACTGAAGCACAGTTTGAGTAAATTTCCCAAAGTCACCCAGCTGGTAAAAGGCCAAGCCAGAGTTCAAGCTCAGGTTCTAACCTTGACTGCACATTGGAACTATCTGGAGAACTTTACAATCCACTGGCCTGGTTCCCACCCTAGGAAACACTGATTTTATTGATTTGGGGTGTGGCCTATCAGACTTGGTTTTGTTTTGTTTATGTTCACCAAGCGATTCTAATAACTACCTTATAGAGTCCAACATCCACCTGAAAGAGGCTGTTGCTTCTTTTCAGTTACCATGATCGTGACTTGGCTAGCTGTCACTAGCAGCATAGTAAAATTCCTCTGGGGTTAATAGAGAAGAGAAATATGAATTTTGGGCAGTGGTTGTGATTGCAGGCTTCTGCATCATTGGTCAGGCCCTGTCTGATGCTTGGTTTCTGCTAGCCTCCCCACAGTTGGAAACCATGATATCACCCCCAAATTCATCCCCACCCCACCTGAGCCTTCTGCCCAAGTATCACCCTGAATGGATGGGGGTGGAGGAAGCTCAGGGAGCTCAAAAGTGTGTGTCAACAGTAAGAATTCCTGGTTGTTAATCGACCTATGTCAATTCTCACAACAAGCTTTTGGACTTAGTCCTGGGTCTGCACTTTGGACCTAGTTAAGGTTTTACCCAGGTTATCAGGAATGCTGCTCCTTTTTTTCAAGTGTGGCCCGTTTGTTTCACATAAGAAGGGATAAGACTCTCTTCAGCCTCTGATCCCAGTAGCTGCCCCTTCAGAATTACAGTCCTCAGTTCCTGTCCATTAGTCTAGTTCTGTGTTGGTTTCCCTTGAAATTCTGGCAAGCTGCTTTTTAGGAAATGGTCCTTTTAAAGACCCACAATCTACATTTTCAATTCTACTTAAGGTTCTACCCTTCAAAATAGAGATGTAGAGTCATCTGAAGTTAATATGGAGATTAGGTTAGAAACACACAGTTAAAAGAAAGTAGGCCTGAGAATATGATGGCCTACCTCAGGACCTCTTGGTGGGGTGCTGCTCCCCTTCCCTGGTTGTATACTGGGGTGGCTGTGGCTATAGAATGGGCTGTCTCTCTGCCTGCCCTCCCAACCCTGGGCTGGCTTCCTCCTGCTTCTATGATCAGGATACAGCTGAAGGAAAAAAACAGGGTCTCCCCAAACTTGACAAGTTCAGCAGGAAAGTGACTAAACTCCACACAAAAAAATGTGAGCCTGGTTAGGACCGTTGGCTCTCACTTTGACCTCTAAATACGGACCCCTCTTGTGGTCGGCCATATAATGCTGTGATCTAAGACCTCTCAGCCTATCTTCTCACTGCTGAATGCCTTCTCAAGCCTTTCAGATTTGCCTTTTAGAAACTTTGTTCCATTGACAACACCCTTTTCATGGTTGCCAGCTCATGGCAGAACCTCCCTTTTCCTCCTCACTTGTGCTAAGGACCACAGCTGCCTAGAGCCCTTGGTAGTATAGGTGATTTGTTCTCACACTCCAAATTTACCTTGGGCCTGAAAGCCAGAATTGACATTCTTATAGCTTCTTATTGCTGTTTATAGACAATATGTGTTCACTCTCCTCTGAGATCTGTGCCACCCTCCTACACCATCTGCAATGTTTAGGATTAGTTCCTCTCTGATGGAAAATCTAAAATAGCAATCTCAAATACACAAGATTTTATTTTTTAAGTTAAAGATGTCTCAGACAGTCGAGAGCAGGTAAGTTGGTTTCCTGAAGTCTTCAGAGACCCAGGCCACTCTTAGGCTAGAACCCTCCTCCTCATAACCTAAGATTTGCTCACACTGCAGTCATCACAATGGCCTTCCATTTAGCCATAGAAGGAAGAATAAAAGGTTTTCAGAAATACCAGAGAGCTGTTACTTGGCCACTCCAAGTTGCCAGGTAGGCTGTGCAATGTGATTTAAAAAAATCTGGTGGCAACTCAAACTCCTTATTGCTAAGGAAGAAGGGGCCGATGGATATTGTCTGGAAACTCTTGTTCTCCCTCACACCCTTTGCTACCATCTTTATTGCTGCACACTTCCTACAGCTTGGTTATTCCTCACAAGCTCTGAGGACTTTGGTGCTTGTTTTCCTCTGCTTTTATCAACATCTTGGGAGACCCCAGCATTCCTGTCAATGACCTGCTCTTTGACCTTTCCATGCCAGCAACCATTGTCTCCATCCAGTCTCCCCTCTTCATGGCCACAACAGGGAGCTTGTCATTCTACCTCTGAAGTCTCATCCGACCATAACTTCTTATCCTTCCAGCTCTTTCTTTCCTCCCACCAAATCTATTCTGGAACCTCATTGAGATCTTGAGTTCCTTGCCTCTTCCCCATTTACCAGCCACATGGTGTCCTGCCTTTCTTTTACCCACACTTTTATCTCCATCTCACACCTGACTAACCCAGCCCCTTGCCTTTACATGCAAGGCCTGTGGCTCTGCAGAGACCATACAGTCCCAGATTCATGGTATCCGATGGCAGCTGCCCCCCTCTCTTACCCACACCTTGCACCACGGCTCGCAAAGCCTCTGAAATGCATTTTGTCAGATTTGTCTCCTGCACTGGCTCCTTTTCCACAGCTGTTGGTAAAGGCAATTCATATCTCCCACCAAGTGGAGGCTGTCCCAGTGGCCCAGCTGACAACACAAATCTAAGTCAGCTCATTATTTTTAAGAAATACCTAACTGTCAAGAAACCTAACATATGCTAGTCACAATCCTCCAACTCAGCTTTAGTTTACCTTACTCTAGAAAATAGTATTGAACCTTTATAAGGAAATCCCTGACCATCTAGCCAATCATGCTCTGTTTCCAGTTGCCTCTTGTAATGCTCTATAAAACTCACTCTTGCCCAAACAGCCCTCCAGAAGAGTGGTCCACTGCTTGTGAGGTCATGTGCCTGCCCAGTCTATGGATTATTTTCCCTTGCATAAAGGACATCAAAGTCCTTACTAAATTATTTTAATTTTGTCATTTATAGTGCCTTGAGAATGCTGGGTTCTCCCAGAGTTCCTCTAAGACCCCCTTCCTTTCTCAGGGTACATATTCCTAGTGATCTCATTCATACTTTGGGTTTCAACTGTTCCTTCCATCCCAGTAGGGATCGCTGGTTTAAACAGAAGCTAAATTTACCCAGTTCTTAGGCATGTTTGGGCATGTCTGGGGCCCCATGAACTGGATTAACCCTGGTCTATTTGTGAGAGAACTAGATGTCTCTGGAGGAAGAATCTTATTATTGTTTCATTGCCTCAATCACAATCAATCAACAGACTTAATTCAACAAGTCTTAATGAGCACCCTTTTAGGCACTAGGGGTCAGCACAGAACAAAGAAGATAATATTCTGGTGTTCACGGAGACAGACATAAACTAAATAAGATGTCAAAAGTGCTAAGAAGGAAAAGTAAGCAGGTGAAAGTATAGAAAGTGTGTAGGTGCATGTGGGCATGTGTTGACATTTGAGATAGAACAATCTCTTATATAGGGAGCAAAGACCGAAGGGTGGCCCGAGGCTCTGTGAGGGCAGAGTATTCCAAGTGGAAGAAACAGCAAATGCAAAAGTCATGAGAGGTCAACAAAGGATTTCTTTTTTTTTTTCTTGAGGTCTGAAGGGAGCATAGTGAATAAGGAGGAGTGGCCTAGACATAAGGTCAGAGCATTCTGGGGTGTGTGTGAGAGGTGTAAAGGCTGAATAGCACAGGGTGTTCTAAGAACTTGGGTTTTACTCTGAGGACAGAGGAATATTTTGAACCAAGGGTGACATGGTGTGATTGATGATTTAAAAGGTTTACTGAAGCTACTGTGTTAAGAATGGGATGAAGGGTAGAAACCGAAAAGCTGGTTAAGAGGCTGTTGTAATAATCTAGGCAAGAGATAATGGTGGCTAGGACAGTTTGGGAACAATGGAGCTGATGAGGAGTGGTTAAGACCTGTGTGGGTTTTGGGGGTAGCACCAAAAGAATTTGCTAATAGTGGACTCACAGGTGATGTCATTTAAGACTAAATGATCCAGACTCTGGGTCCTGATTATTTCCTACTTGGGCTATGCCACTGTGGGTGGGGTTAGAATTTTTTTTTTTTTAGGTTCCACAATAAGTGGGGTCATATAGTATTTATCTTTCTTTGTCTAACTTATTTTACCTAGCCTAATACCCTTAAGTTCCATTGGTGTTGTCAAAAATGGCAAGATTGCCTTCTTTTTTTTATTATGGCTGAATAATATTTCAGTGTGTGTGCTGCATCTTCTTCATCTATTCTTCTACTGATGAACAATAAGGTTGCTTCTATCTCGTGGGTATTGTAAATAATGCTGCAATGAACATGGGGCAAAGATATATTTTCAAATTACTGTTTTCATTTTCTTCAGATAAGTACTCAGAGTGAAATTGCTGGTCATAGGGGAAAGCCCCAAAAGTCTAAATTCAGAATCAATTCTGAAGAACTGACATGTAGCCTTCTCCAAATTCATGAGAGTTTTGACTAAGGGGTCTTTTGGTCAAGATGATATATAGGTAAATGCAGTACTCAAATCCTCCCACAACCTCATGAAAATTACGACTAAACTACACAGAACAACCAGTATTCAGAACTGCTTGAAATCTAGCTAACTGAAAGTCCTACAACTAGGGATTTAAAAAGAAGTGACATCAAGACTGGTGGAAAGGGCAGAGATGCATGTGTCATGGTTTAAAATGGAAATAATAGCTTGGCTGAAGAGGTTCCCCATGAGAGGCAAGGGTCCCAGCCCCATACCATGCCTCCCAACCCAGGATTCTAGAGCCAGGAAGAGAAGTCTGCATAGCTCCTGGCTGTAAAAACCAATGAGAATTGAAGTTGAGTGAGATAAAGAACTTGGACTTACTCCCTCTGAATTCCAGTTCTGGGGCAGCAGCTTGAAAGGAACCAGGAACAAATGGAGAACTGGATTGTATGGCATCAGGTGATGAGCTAGAGGGAAGCTTTCTGCTAGATAAAAGTGCTGGCAAAGGCCACTCATCCTTTTCTGAGACCTCCCCCACACAGCAGGCAGGCAGGTACCATATCTAAGTTTCCCTCACTATGGCTCAAACTGTTTGTCCTAATTTAGTGATTCCCTGAGACCCTACCCTACTTAACTTGCATGCCCTCCCAAACTGTTTTCAGTGACTATTTCCATACAAATGACCTCTCTTGCCTCATACTTTGGACTTTTCTAAAATCTTTCAAATAAGCAACATCTGGCCTCTGCATACCTTGTACCTCTTTCTGAGTGACCCAGGCCTGGCACTAGTGTCAGCAAGCCTTGGGTCAGCAGTTGGCTTTTCCTGGGCACTCTAAACCCAGCACAAGTAGCAGCCATCTGTACATCACTCTGTAGCTTGTGTTGGGTGATCTCAAGCAAAGCATAGGCAGTGGCTAACCTTATATTTCTTGGGAGGTCCCAGAAGCCAGTGCACCCAGTGAATAGCTTTAGACCGTGTTGGATTACAAACCTACCATCTCCATGATTGAAACACTCAAGGGGCAGAATTAGTGGGCACCAAAGACCCACAGAAGCAAGTCCTGCTCCATAGGGTCAACTCCTGCACAACAGCTCGTCTGTGGTAGTAGCAGTTGGTCCAGCTGATCAGCCTATGGGTCAATTTCTCCCAGTGATACCAACAGCAATCAAAGCTCAACTACAATAAGACAGTGCACACAGCCTACACAGGAGCACACTGGTAGCACCGAACTTAAGTGACTGAGGAAGCTGTGCCACTGGGTCCTACAGGATACTTACTACATAAGACTACTCTACCAAGCCTGGGAGACATAGCAGCTCTACATAACACAAAGAAATAAACATAGAGAAACAGCTAAAATGAGGAAACAATAAAATATGTCCCAAATGAAAAAACAAGAGAACTCTCCAGAAAAAGAACTAAATAAAATGGAGGCAAGCAACTACCAGATACAGAGTTCAAAATAGTGGTTATAAAGATGCTCAAAGAACTTAGTGAGACTTCAACAGCATTAAAAAAGATGTAGAAACCATAAAGAAAAACCTGTTAGAAATGAAGGGTACACTAACTGAAATAAATGAATATTTACAATGAATCAACAGGAAAGTAGATCAACACAAGAATTAAATCAGTGATTTGGAATGTAAGGAAGCGAAAAATACCCAATCAGTACAACAAAAGAAAAAAGCACAAAAAATATAAAGATAGTATAAGGAGCCACTGGGACCACATCAAGCATACCAACACTTCCATCATAGGGATGCTGGAAGGAGAAGAGAGAGAGCAAGAAATTAAAAACCTGTTTGACCTGTGGTGGTGCAATGGGTAAAGTGTTGACCTGGAATGCTGAGGTCGCCAGTTCAAAACCCGGGGCTTGCCTAATCAAGGCACATATGGGAATTGATGCTTTCTGCTCCTCCCTTCTCTCTCTCCCTCTCCTCTTTCTAAAATGAATAAATAAAACATAAACAACAACAACAAAAAACCTGTTTGAAAAAATGACAGAAAAATTTCCTAACTTGATGAAGAAAATAAACATACTAGTATAGGAAAAACAGAGTCTCAAACAAGATGACCCCAAAGTAACCCACACCAAGACACATCATAGTTAAAATGCAAATGGTTAAAGACAAAGCAGCAAAAGAAAAGCAGTTAGTTACCTAGAAGGGAGCTCACATAAGACTATCAGCTGATTTTTCAACAGAAACTTTGCAGGTCAGAAGGGAATGACAAGAAATACTTAAAGTGACGAAAAGCAAGGATTTACAACCAAAATTACTCTACCCAGCAAAGCTATCATTTAGACTGAAAATACATATAAAGAGCTTCCTAGACAAGGAAAAGCTAAAGGAATTCATCACCACCAAAATATTACATGGAATGTTAAAGGGTCTTCTTTAAGAAGAAGGAGAAAAAGATAAAAAATTATGAACAATAAAAATGGCATTAAATACATATGTATCAGCAGTTGAATCTAAAAAGTGAAATAAATGAACAAGCAGAGCAGAAGCAGACACATAGATACAGAGAACATTTTGATGGTTGCCAGATGGAATGGGGTTGGGAAAATAGGTGAAAAGGCAAAGGGATTAAGAAGTACAACTTGGGCGCGGGGCCCATCTGGCTTGAGCAAAAGCTCGCCAGCTTGGACCCAAGGTCGCTGGCTCCAGCAAGGGGTTGCTCGGTCTGCTGAAGGCCAACGGTCAAGGCACATGTGAGAAAGCAATCAATGAACAACTATGGTGTTCTAACGGCAATGAAAAACTAATGATTGATGCTTCTCACCTCTCTCCATTCCTGTCTGTCTGTCCCTGTAAAAAAAAAAAAAAAAGAAGAAGCACAAACTGGTTGTTACAGAATGGTCATGGGGATGTAAAGTACAGCATAAATAGAGTCAATAATAATCTAATAACTATGCATGGTGTTAGATGGGTACTAGATTTATCAGGGTGATCACTTCATGGATTATATAAATGTCTAATCAATTGGGTTGTACACCCAAAACTAATATAATATTGTATGTCCACTGTAATTGAAAAATAAAAAATAATAAAAGATTTTATAAGAGCTTTAATAGGAGAAACTTAAATATGCATGCAAAGCAGTTGCTCCCAGTTGTGGCCCCACCCCCATCAGAACAGGGTCCTTTTTTCTTGAGGGTTAATAGCGTAAAGGGGGTTATTAGAAAAACCACATAGTGGGTAGCCATGTAGATCATCAGAAAGAACAATGCATTTTTAAGTGAAAAGATAACATCAGACAGTTATTATTACACTCTATACATCCATTAACCTCCCTCATGACATTTGTCTTTGGCAGCATGATTCTGGCTTTCTGAGCAGTCAACCCAGCCTGAGGTTGCAGTCACAGAGAGTGCAACGCTCACAGAGTGTGCAACACTTCCCGGACGCCTCTGTTGCTGGAGCCATATTGCATCTCTAAAGTGAGTACCTCTGCACTGGATCATAGGATTCCTTCTCTCCCCCTCTGAGGCAAACTGATATTCTCAGTATCCATCACTGTGAAAAGATGCTGATCCTGGGGTAGAAAGGGAGATAGGCTTGGACTGGGGTCAGGATATCAGTGGGGTTTGGATACCCAGGTATGGAGATACTGGAGACATTTCTGATGGTGGTAGTGTGGTAGGGGAGGGGGCAAATGAGTTAGCCTTGACCTGGATTGAGTTAGCCCTGACCTGGATTGACCTAGATAGGGCCTGGCCTGCTGAAAGATGAGAATGTGCTTGAGTTCTGTTGGTTTCCGAGAAGCCACTTGTGATAGTGGTCATACTTCACCTGCTTGTTGCACATTTGTTCCCTTTCAGTGCAGCCGTCACTACCGTTGACAGTGGGCACTGGCTGAAGGGTGTCAGAGCCTGAGTCATGTCTCTTGGAGTGGGCATTGGGACATAGGCATGGCTCTGACTCTAGTGGTTTATAGCGATCAGGAGAAATAAGGGGAAACTGTGGCAGCAGAGGTCTAGTTCAGTAAATAAGTTCATATATAACATCCCCTGTCCGCTCACACACACACATAAACACACATGCAAGGTGTTTTTAGAATTCCCTGAGATGTGTTTGAGAAGGTCTGGAGTTCCCTATGAGTGGGAGGTGGAGGTAGAGAAATACTGTCCTGGGTGATTCACCGTTAAGCTATTTTTTACTCTAGTCTCCTGTTGCCTGGGAAATGTGCCTTCTTCCAATTGTCAGATACATGCTTTCTATCTTTCTAGGCTGGTGTTCTCTCCTAGTATCCACACTTACTGGGTGTCTTGGTTTCCAAAAGTCAGGACCTCAAATCCAGCATATCCCAGAGTAAGATCTTCTTCTCCTGCCTATGCTTTCTTTACTGTTCTCTTCATCTCCAGAGGAACACTATTCCCAGCCAGATGCCCAGCCAGAGCCCTAGACTGCAACTTGACTCCATCTTCCTTTTGTTTGTCACTCCCAATTAATCACTTGATCCTATGTGCCACTTCAACTCCTCTTGATTCCTTTGCCTTTTACATCTTTGCTGCTCTGGCCAGAGCTCTGGAGAGTCTCCTCATAAATCATGTCCTCTTTACTACCTTCCTCACCTCTATGGCTCATAGGGTAGCCTTCCCAGTGCTGTCACAATCCTGCTCACCATCCAGGTGGCTCCTGTTATCTTCAGGAGTACAGCTCACTGCACTTTACAGCTACAATGCCCTTGCTGTAGTGACTGGGCTGCCTGTCCAGCCTTTGGTCCTCTATAGCACTTCCTGTGTCAGTCATTCTGAACAGAACACTACAGGGGTGGGCTATAAGACTAGAGGGACTTTAATATTCCCCAGAGGCAGTGGTATAGAAGAAACAGCCTCTTTTTTGTTCTCCTCTGGAGTTTCTTCTCTTTGGTAAAAAAAATTAAGCACTCTTAGTCAGGTGTCTTCTGCTTCCCCTCTTGCAAATTGATGCATTTGGGTCTGTTTTCTAATATCTGTTGACTGAAATGGGCTTTGCTTTGGAAAGAGGGAGACCTATAGTTTGGGGGAAAAGAGTCCAATTTATGAGTTCCCCTTAGAAAGCCCATTGCCTCCAGAGTGTTATTATATTTCCCTAAAACACCAGCCAAACCATGTTCTCTCAAGTCCTTTGTTCTTCCCTTTCCTGTCCTTCCTGTGACCAATTTCTCTGTGTCCACTCTCACTCAGGCTCTGCATCAGCCATGGCCATCACTCCCTGCTTCTTCCCCATTACTTCAGTGCTCCTTCCCCATGCTGCTATCACACTTGGTGCATTACTCTGTGCTTTCAAGTTCTTAATTCTATTGCAATATCTAATACAGGTTGGGTTTTCCACCTCCTTTTCATCTTTGTAGCCCTAGTTGCTAGCACTAGGTTTGGTACACAGTATTTTGCTTGGTAAAATTTGAATAATACAGTTCAACATGTCTATTCAGTGTATTTTATGTTCTAAGTACTGTGCTAAGTAAGCAGGGGATACAAAAGTGAATATGATGCGGACCTCTGGAGGTGTCCAGTGTAATGAAAAAGGCACATGCACTTGCAACCAAATAAATATCAAGGAATATGATAAGTTCTACACTTAATCTGTGAAGGATGCAGCTCTTGTGTAGTTAGAAATGACTGGATATGGTGTTAGAACCTAGGTTTAAAGCCTAGCTTTATAACCCACTAGCCTCCATTTTCACAGCTCTGAAATGAGAATAATAGTACCTATCTGTGGGAAAAACAGCTGTGCTAGCCTTGCTCACTGGTTTCGTGGCTGCAAGCATTTTGCACCATTAGTGCATTAGCATGTGACAGAATGTCACATGGTGTCTCTATGAAAAGCTATGAGTGCTTTTCCTCAATGGCAATTCTCCCAGATCACTCTCCTGCCACAGCAAGGTGCAGTTCCCTGATTCCCTCAGTGGCAACTGTGAGGGGTGGTTTTCCTAATTCCCTTGCCTTCCACTGCAAAAAGTGGTTTGCCTTTGTTTATTTGCTTGCCCATCTCTGTGAGGATCCAATAAATGGTTAATGGACTAATGCTTTCCAGCTCTTCAGTTGCCCTACTCTTTGCCTAAATTCAATGTGAACCTGCTTAGCCTCGACCACTGGCATTGCATCTGGTGTTGTGAGCTGGATTCAGATTAGATTGGTATGGAGCCTTCAACACCCTTGAAAGGTGGGATAGAGGAGTGGCTGTTGTTTTCCAGTACATGGTTCCTGTGGCTAATCTGTTGAGGGCTGTGGGCTGGGTGTTTTTTACAGACCTGTGAGAAGAAACCAAAAGCTCTGTGTGAGAGGCTGTACAAGGTCAGAAGCTCCAGGATGAGTTGCAGACTGAAAACCAATGATGGCATGAGCTGGAAAGGTCACTGGAGAAAGAGTTGCAAACTTGAGAATTCTAGTTCAGGCTTCAGGCTGAGAATCAACAATGGCTTGAACTGGAATGAGTGCTAGAGAGGGAGGCTGACTGCTTTCAAGAGCTTCAGTTTGAAATGCATGTTGAACACCAGGGGCACCTGGGACTGGAATAGTCACTTGAGAAGGAGTTACAGGTTTCAGTGCTGCAGTTTGCCCTAGAAGCTGAATGGCAGTTGTTAGAGAAACAACTGCAGGTTTAAGAGCTTGGACTTCAGCTTCAGGCTGAGAGCCAATAGTTGCAAGAGCCAAAGTGGTTGCTGAAGAAGGAGCTGTATTTGTGCTAGTGGAATGGCTCTGAGTGAGCAGTAATGGCATTTCCAACTCTTCCTCTTCTGAGGAGGAGGAGGAGGAAGAGGTTTGGGCTGAAACTCAGAGCCCAGCCAGTGGACACCCAGAAGGTAAAAACCCAGCAGCCAGAAGTAGCTCAGGGGAAGACACAACATTCTTGGCAAGTTGTTGAGCACTCTGTGGTCCATCTCTACACCCAGACAAAGTTGATGAAGTTAGGGGAAAAAAATTCAGTCAGAAACCCACCGAGTCCCTGACAGCTTGGTTGCTGCAGTTGTGGGACACAGAGGTGGATGGCATCATGCTCTCTAGAACAGAGATGGAGAAATTAGCTGCCATTACCATGCACTCCTGCTGGAAGCAGCTTTTTGAGAACTGCTGTGACAACTCAGAAAACCATACCCTATTAGAATGGGCGAGGGCTGCCATTTGTACAGTCTGGCAGAATGCTGGAGACTTGATGTGTGTGTGGGGGAAGCAGTGAGTTGGTCGCAGTCATATACTGAGCTGCAGCAGGTTCTCTGGGAAGTAGGTATGAAAAATGCTGCTTTTAACCTGAGGTCCTGTTGGCCAGATGAGGAAGTATTTACAATAGGGATGGAGAAATCTTATTCTTTGTCGCACTCCATCAGCCCTTTTTGGGCCACTAGTGGCTATCTCGAATTCCTATGTGGGGCAGCCTATCAAGGCATTTACACAGATGGTGGCATATTTGGGGGAGATGGAGGCAGCAAAACACCATAAGGCTGTACAGGCTGCCCCCAACCTCAGTTAACAAGGCCTATAAAAGTTACCTGAACACAAATGTAGGTAGATTTTATTGCAGCTGGGGAAGATAAGGAGAAATTAGATGGCAAGTCTAATAAAGTTCCTTTGGAGCTTTGGAGGCAGCTTAAACCAGAACAGAGGTTTCATCCACTGAAACAAATGGCCTCAGAAGCTACCAATAAAATGGTTGGTGCACAGGTGTCACAGTTGCATGATTATATGATGAAGACAGCCGAGGGAAAAGATCCTCAAGACCCACTGTTCCAGTTTGAATAGAAAAAAGGCCAAGGGATCTAACAGGACAGGTGGGGACCTAAGGCCCCATGTGAAATTAGCAATCCACTGGTCCCCTTCTAATATACAATGGGTTTTGGCCTTGTTGGATACAGGTGCAGAGTGTTTCCTCTTCTATAGGAACCCAGAGTTTGCTGGCACCTGTCACAGTCCTGCCATGACAAGTATATAGCAGGGTTCCGAATGGGAAAAGGTATGACATATATAATTATACACCCCCCCCCCCCACGGGTTTGGGAGGATGCCACGGCAAACAGTCTCTACTGTTCCTTAGCCATAACCCCCTTGCTCCCAGAAACACATCCACTTTTATTCATAGAAAAATGTAGTCCATCAGCAATCCAATTAAGTTTCCAAGGTAACTCAAAGACAATGCCCTCCATACCATCCAAATCTACTTTACACTAATAAGAAACTAGCTTCCAGCCTCCTCCAGACAACATGAGAATCAGGTGTAGCTCTTTGTTAACTAGGCAAATGAGGTGGGGTTTGGGCCCAGCACCTCTGTTCAGATTGCAAAAATACTTTATTTATTCAGTCCCCAACATATCCTCCTTTTTATTTTTATTTTTTTAAAACTTCAATTCATGTGCTGTGATTCATACTCATCTGAATTCCCATGTTCCGATTTGGAGGTAGACTGGAAAAATATAAAATAAACAACAAAATTGAAATAGCCAATGCTAACAGATACTATAACAAGTATCCTAATCCAATTAAGTGATTAGATTATCAAGGAAAGTCTTAACTAATACAACAGGATCTATCCTTAACATGTTCATGTAATTTCACCAAGTCCATGTTGACACCATCATCGCTTCATATTATTAGTAAATGTAACCCATCCCCACTTCAGTCTGAGAACTGGCCCAAGGAGCAGGAGTCACACACATTCAGGAAAAGTCCACAAGGCACTGGAGTTGTGGTCACATTTCCACATTTGCAGCTAGAGTCCAAGTCCCAATGACCATTGCTTTTAGCTGGCAATGATTTAGGTAGACTGGAAAAGCCATCCACAGCAGGTATGGAGATGGAACTTTCATTTTCTTTAGACTGGAGAGATGAACCCAGGGTGCCTTTCCCTGATGCTCTGCAACTGTGGTGTGATGAAGAGAAACTTGGGATACACTGTGCTGGGTGGCAGAGGTAAATTCATCTAAATTAGGAGCAGGTCCCAGCCTAAAATAGTCATGGGGCATTAAGGCAGGAGGAATAAAGGAAACACTATATATTAAACAAAGCAGTGGAAAATAGGACAATCAACACCCACAACAAAGATCTTCGAGGGATGAATAAAAACCCAAATATTCAAGCAAGGCATAGTAAGTGGACTTCATGGCCACAAGAAATGAGATCAGTTTACCTTCTACTTGGAAGAAATACCTTAGGCTCATCCACAGTGGTGTGAGATGGGGCCGATGGCCCTGGGCACCTTTAGCCTTCAGTGGCAAGTTCCAGCAGGTTGGACAAGGTCAGGTCACAGGTGGCTGGAGCAGGGCTGGAAGAGACTGAACCCTCCCTCCCTTAGAGGAGTGAGGGGGCAGCTTACCTTCCAGTGTCCCTTGTTCCCACAGCAAAGGTATGGCCCTGGTGGGGGTCAAGAAGCCTGGCAGGCTTTAGCTCAATGACCTTCCTTTGCACTCCTGAAGCAGGGCCTTGATGAGTCCTATGAGGCCCTTTTGGGGCATTGGAGCCTTTAAGGGTGTATGCCAAGAGCTGGTATATTTCCTGATCTCTTTTGGGCTTTGTCTGCCTTTTCTTTCCCTCTTGGTCATTACAGACCTTAAAAGCCATGCTCAGAAGATCTCGCTGAGGATTTTGAGCATCCACATTCACCTATATAAACTTTTTCTGTATATCTGGAACTATTTAGAAAAAGCCAAAACAGCATTATTAGCTGGATCAAATAAAAGAGGGTAGAAGTTTGCAAAAGAAAGAGGTTTGGCGTCTCCTGTACATTAGTATTCAAGCATTTGTTGAGTACATTTCACAGCACCTTGAACTCAAAAACTGCAAGAAACACCCATCTCAATGCCAACCTCCAACAAAATACAGCAAATTCACTTTCAAGAAACATTTCCACACCCATCAAAACACTTTTACCCAATCAATCAACGGCAATTCAAAAAAAATTTACACCTTTATTAAGCAAATCCACCCTGCTTCAAGCTTTGCAGCTGCAGCAACTTTAGCTTGGAGCAGTTTGGCCAAATTAGGAAGTCCCTAGGATCCACACTTCACTTTATCCAAATTTAAATGAGCGCGCTTTACTTGTTCCAATTAAATTTTTAAATTTGTAGGGATGATATTTTATTTTTACAATATTGGAGCTGGCATTTTCAATTTTGGCATGCATAAACTTAATTCAGGCCTTGAAGACAGTCATATTTAGACATTAAACAAAGACTTCACATACAATTACACAAATCAAGAATGAAACCTGAGATTAGAATGTGGCCTGGTATGCTGATGGTTCTCGCAGGGCCCAACCCGCCAGATGGAGAATTATGACCTTCCATTAGGCCACTGAGATTATTTGGATGGACACAGGTATGGGCCAAAGCAGCCAATGGGCGGGATTAAGAGCCTCCTGGCTAGTTGCCCATAATGAAGCTTCACTTCTGGTGATTTGCACCAACAGCTGGGCTGTCTATTGTGGACTGACCCTTTGGATAGCTATTTGGTACATTAACCAGTGGATGGTAATGCACCATCCATTATGGGGTCAGCCATGTGGTAGAACTTATGAGAAATAGGACACCAGAAGCAGGTGACAATATATCATGTCATGGGGCATGCTCCTATAGCCCATCCTGGGAATGATGAGGCAGACACCTTGGCAAGGGTGCAATGCTTAGAGACTGCACCTGCAGGAGATGTGGTACAGTGGCTCCACTGGCATCTGCCCCATATAGGGCAGGAAGCTATGTGGGCTATGGTCAATGCATGGAACTTTCCCGTGTCCTGTGCAGAGGTATGTGCGGCTTGTGATCAATGTGCAGTGTGTTCTAAGGGGTACCCCCAGAGACAATTGGCATCACCTGGACATATTCAGAGAGGTTGTGTTCCATTGACATGGTGGCAGATAGATGTCATTGAACCCTTACCAAAGTCAGATGGGTACCAGTATACCATCACCTGTGTAGATACTGCCACTGGTCTGCTTGCTCTTTACTCTACCTGTAACCCAGACCAGAGGGCAATCTTAGAGGCTCTAGACTGCCTGAGTGCTGCCTATGGGTGGCTGCTGAAAGTGACAACGGTACTCATTTCACTGGTTTTCTGGTGAAGCAGTGGGCTCAAGACCTGGGGGTGGACCGGAAATACCATGTTTCCTACCACCCCCAGGCTGCTGGTATCATTGAGTGGTATAATAGGCTCTTAAAGCAGGGACTGTGACAGGAGGGGGCATCAGCTCCCTTACTGGATGGACATGCTACTTGTGGATGGAACTCTGGATTTTGAATGAGAGACTTTGACGGGAGCACCCAGCTCTGGTGGAGACCCTCCTGCACCAGGCAGCTGCTCCCATCCAATTGCAGCTATGCACCAAGGACGCTTTACTGATGTCGGGCTGTGGGTGGCAGGACAATGTGCATCCTGCCTGCCCCAAAAGCCTTTCTTAAAGGCCAACAGCTTCAATGGACATGGCCCTGGACTGTAAGGTAGAAGTGTATTATCCCTTGAGTTCTCAGCGAGACAGCATTGTGAAGGGCACCTTTGTCATTTCCCTATAACTAATGAGTTCTCCCATTTTGTTGCACATAGAACCAGAAGATCCTGGTGTACAGGCCAATAAGGTTTGGTACACCCACCTGGGGAGGCCTCTGGTACCTGCTACTGTGCTATCTGCAGAAAGAACTCTGGCCTGTATTCTACCAGAAGGTAAAGATTTGTCTCTCTTGGTGCTGCTGACATCCGTCTCTTTTTGCCCATAGCTTACAGGATATTGTAAGCCAGGCCTTTCACGTTCTTATGGAGAAAACCCAGGAGGTGAAACGCCAAATGGAGGACCCCTCCCAAGAGTGATGGGCATCTTTAGCATCAGGCTGGCACACCACCTTTATGGTCATATAGCCTGTGATTTTGTAATTCTGTTGTAGTCTGTACTGTTTCTGTTTATGTAAAGTACCTCACTCCTCACACAGCGACCATCACAGGAGATACCTGTCAGGTAGATTATGAGATGAGCGACACTAAAGGGTTAGAATATGGAGAGAACAGCTGTG
Organism: Rhynchonycteris naso; assembly: GCA_037038555.1. Lineage (NCBI taxonomy): Eukaryota > Metazoa > Chordata > Mammalia > Chiroptera > Emballonuridae > Rhynchonycteris > Rhynchonycteris naso. The sequence goes on from CM072998.1 coordinate 248,148,591, forward strand.
TTAGGCTTGCTCGCTGATTTTCCGTCTGCAAGCCCTTTCCATGATTAGTGTGTGAGCATGTGGCAGAAAGTCACATGTGTGTCTCTATGAAAACCTGTGGGTGTTTTCCCTTGGTGGTGATTTTCCCAGATCACGGTTCCACCACTGTGAGGTGTGGTTCCATGATTCCCATGCCCTCCACTCAAAAAGTGGTTTTTCTTTGTTTATTCACTGGCCCATCTCTGCAAGCTTCCAAAAAATGGGTAATGGCCCAACACTTTCTGACCCCATAGTTCCTGTGCTGTCTGCTCAAATTCAGTGAGAACCTGCCTGACCTCAACCCCCAGCATTACACTATCTCATCAGGTTAAAAACTAAACCAGATAGAATGTAAAAGCCTCGTGCTGGTGGACACATGATATATGACCAATGATTGCAAAATTTTGCTGCATCTGTTGGAGCCTAGAGCTTTTGAATTTTGCCTGGGACAGCTGGGTACAGAGGAGTGACTCTGGCCTTTAAATGCAGGCAGATCAGCTATACATTGCCTTTCTGGAGCAAGGCCTAGGATGTGCGCTGTCACTTGGGGAAGTTGCAAGGATGCTGCTCCGAGAGGAGCATCAGTGAGCTGACAGGACCAGCCATGACATCTGTGGTAATGTGTCCCCCAGCTGTTGCAGAAGCTGCTGAGTAGGCTGAAGCCCACAGGGCTCTGTTTTGTTCTGAGGGAGCTGGTGGCTGAAGGACAGGCCTAGACAGAGCCTTGGTGTTGGGACTTCGTGCCCTGCTATTTCACCAGAGCAGCTAGAAGCCCTTCCTAGAACCTTCCTGTGGAGCCTCAGCCCAGATTCCTCAAGTAAGTTCCAACTTCAATTCAGAATACACAGGTTCTTTTGCTTGGAGCTCTGTTTTTGGTGCAGTCCCAAATCAAAGAATTTGTGCCTCTCTGGGAAGTTTAGAGGTCAAGCAGACTGAGGTGAAATACTAGCCCTTTAAGTCTGTAACTGTGGGCAGGTAGTCTAACCTCTGTAAGCTAGTTCCTTCACCTGTAGAATAGAATAACAGTATTCACCTCTAATGCTGGTGGCTGAGACCAGGCAGGTTCACGCTGGATACAGGCAGACTGTAGAAAACTGAAGAGCCAGAAAGCGTTGGTCCATTCCCATGTAATAGAGTCTTTCAATGGTGAACGAGCAAATGGGCAGGGGAACCCCCCCCCCTCCCCCTTCTCACATCAGGAGGCAAACAAACAGCAAAATTGGCCCCTTGCAGTCACAGGTAAGTAAGGGATCAGCAATTGCCCTGAGGGCAAGCGCCCGTAGCCTTACATAGTCTACACATGTGGCTCCACCATGTGCTCACACACTAATCAGGCAAAGTATAAGTGAACAAGCCTAACACAGCTGTTTTCCCAATATTACACCCCTTTAGGGTTGCTTACCTCACAATCTACACAACAGGTTTCTTCCATGATGGTCCCTGTGCGAGGAGCGAGGTACATTACATAAACAAACAGTACAGACTACAGCAGCCAAATTACCAAGGCACAAGATATACCAAAAATGACAGTACTGGGGATCCTTGAGTTAGGACAGTCTCGACATACGATGTTTTGAGTTTATGATGCTCACTCCCATAAACACTTAGAAAAATTGAGACGTGAGTGTTTCAGCTTACGCCATTAGCATCATACTTTTTTTTGTCATTTTTTTTCTGTTACTACAGTAGAGTGTACAGTATAGTCTATTTATGTCCTTTTTCTTTTTTCTGTGGCTTAGTTGTGTTTTTATGTTCTAGATTATGATTTTACTCCTGTGTTAGGATAGGTAAGTGACTTAGGCTAGAGTGTGTTTTGACTTGCACCAAAATTTGGCTTACATCACTGTTGTGGGAATGAAACTGTGTCATAACCCGAGGACCCCCTGTATACACATGGCTTCACCATGTGTTCATGCGCTAATCAGGCAAAGTAAAGTGAGCAAGCCTAACACAGCTGTTTTCCCACCACCTCTCTCTCTCTCTTTTTATCAGAATTAAGTAAGAAAAGGTGTGTTTTCTTACTTCACACAACAAAGATCTTCATACCTGGCTTTTACTACATTCAAGTAGCTATTTAAAATGGTTATAGAACCACCTAGAGAGCCTATGCTTCGCCAGCTCACACCCCCCTGGGGATCTGTAAAATGCAGATTATGATCATGCAGGCCTGGGTTGCAAGCTGTAGACCTTTTCTAACAGGATCCCTTTCTAACAGGTGGTACCCACGTGCCTTCCAGGGCCACATGTGAGCAGCAGGCTGTAGGCACCCTCTTTCTGGCCTTGTTCAACTGCACTGGCTTCTCCTTCTCCTTGCCCTGTTCTCCTATCTTGTCTGGCTGCTTCCCGCCATCCCTAACCCCCTGCAAGCTGCTCATTGTCACCACACAAGTCTTCTGAAGTGGAGGAGACAATTGTGATTTCACGAGTGTCTGCTTTTGCTGGGAGGAAAGGGAGGGCAGAGTTGTCTCAGGTGTGGATGGTCTTTCATCCAGCAAGACGCGTCTGAGGAGGCTTGGTTTGTGAGGTGAGTCATCTAGTGCTTGTTTTTAAAGAGACTTTAAATGTTGTGAGGCTGTAATGTGATTGAGGCCAGGCAGGTTCACAGTGAATTTGGGAAGATGGTAAAGGAACTGGAGACCTGGAAAGCATTGGGCCATTAACTGTTTATTGGAGGCTCGCAGAGATGGGTGAGTGAGTAAACAAAGAAAAACTACTTTTCGCAGTGTAGGGCAAGGAAATCAGGAAAACTGCCCCTCACAGTGGTAGCTGAGGGAATCAGGGAACCACACCTTGAAGTGGCAGAACTGTCACTGGAAGAATCTCTACCAAGGGAAAGTACCAATAGCTTTTCATAGAGACACACATGTGGCTTTCTGCCACATGCTCACGCACTAATCATCAGGAAACCAGTGAGCAAGCCTAACACAGCTGTTTGCCCACAGAGGCTTAGCAACAATCGTAGCTATTTTAGATTTGACCACCTACTGTGAGGGAGATGGTTGCTATTAGGCTTCTTTCTGGACTCAGTTTCTCTGTCCGGAAAGGGCTTCACAGGTGCTTGGCACCCCTGGCCAATCAGCATTTAGAAGCAGCTGTTCGGGAAGGCGGTCAGGTGAAAGACCTAGAGTCATGCTCTCTGCCTGCCCCGCTCAGCTCCTGCTGGGAGAGGTGAAAGGAGGGGTCGTTCAGTTCCTTGGCCTCGTAGAAACAATATTCGTACCAACATTCAGACAGATCGTCCTGTTTTGAAGAGCTCAAAGCCATCTCTATAATACGCCTTGAGATACTCTGGAGAAAAGAGGAAAATGGGCAGATGGGTGCTGAGAAATAGGGTTAATGTCCTAGTTGGGTGGCTTTTGGCATTGCCAGGCTCTGGACCCTGCATGTACCTTCCCCTTAGCTGGGAGGGCTTCCCACACCTTTCTGGTAGCTGTAGCTCACGCCAGCAAGGAGCTCTGCACTGGCTCCTCATAGTTATAGAAATATACGATTATATAGCCAAGAAATATAAAATTGAGATTGACTAAATTGTGCAAAGCTGAACAAAGAGTGGTGCACCTGGAGAGTTTGGAGTTATAGACGGAGACTGTAAGGTCAGATTGTAAGAGTAGAACCAGAGCAGCATAATTTTCTAACTGACAAGTGAAAAAATGCAGATGGCAATTCCTGCACATAAACCATATTCAAGAGGACACTGGGGCCCCTGTGAGGCTTTATGTACTTTTTCAGTCTTTTTGCATAAAAGAGATGACTAGCATAAGCCTAGCTGCTTTGTTAGCTAAACACAGATGTGCAGTTGCAGCTGTAGTTACACTTAGGCTGGCAGGAGGAAATTGTATATTGTGCATTAATGAGCAACTGATTAAACAGAGGAAACTGACTGTGCACCACTGGTGGCTGTGCTTCCACTTTGACAGCACAGATGTATGATAAGGAAATGCTTTACACCATGGGAAGACTTGGAGTTGATCTATAGCAAATTATTTTACACTTATGGTGGCTCTGTGGAATTTAAGAAAACCAACCCCACTTTCGTAATATTCTTCTTTCATTTATTAGTCTACTTCCAGAAAGTAATGGAGGCAACTTTTAATTAAAAACACATATATAAACTGGGGAGTTTAAATATAAGTCAGAAAGAGGTTAGAAACCAGAGAGGAAAGGGAAAGAAAAATCTGCTGAGAACCAAGGACAAGAAATACTGAGCAATAAATATAGTAGTTCTGACCCCTCCCCCCTTTTATTTTGCTCTCTCCACCTTCCTATATATGTGGCCCTGAGGAAGTTGCATTTCTCATGGTTCCCTCCATAAATTTCACCAGGAGTTCAAAGCTGGAGTCTGGATCAGCATTTGGTAACTTTCAAGCTCAGAGATAGTGATCAGGACCACTGTCTTCGGTCCCGTGACCTCTGCCCTGCTGCCCTCTCTTTACCCCAGATGGCCTCTGCGCACTCCCCCTGCTGTTATAGTTCACACAGGTAGATGTCAGGTAAGTGTCCAATGGAGAGACAGCCTGAGGCCAGAGGCTGCTCCTGAGAACAGGTTCTGGGGACAGGCTCACAGCTTGTGCTCACACCTGTCCTGACGCCCCTCTGAATTGAGGGTGTGGAATCAGCAGCCAGGAAGAAGCCAAGGATTGGGAGAGGAGGAGCCTGGAGAGCAGGCAGGGCCTCAAAGGCCATGTTGAATATGGTATTTTCTTAGTGTTTAAAATAGAAAAAGGACCAGGTCAGATTTGATCCTCATATTCTCACAGCACTGGGCCTCCAGCTACCATCATGTGGGTGACAAGCCTGAACACTCAGCCCACCAGAGATCCATTGTGTGTAGAGCTCAGAACTGAACTCTGGCTTGGGTTAAAGGTGACAGGTACATCATATATGCTCCTGTGCCATCTGGGCAGCCTGCCTTCCCTGTGCCACTCCCCCAGTCTCAGTCTCTCCTTACACATGTTCTCTCTTGCCTCTGGGCCCTCTCATGTCAGTTTCCCCATCTGTAAATATAAACCCACATCCTTCATTTGTCTGTCTGCTTTTTCCTTAGAGAACATGTCCCTGACACCTCACCCCAAGTTAGACTCCTTCTTTGTACATTGCAATTCCCCTTTGAAATATTTACCTCACTTGTAATTACACGGGTAGGGTGAATATGTGTTTGAGTTTTTGAGAGCACTGACTCACTCGATTTCACTGGCATAAGGTGGTAATGCTATGAGCCTGAGGTTGCCTAGGCCACCATTTGTAGTGTCAAAGAGAAAACCACAGGCCTGACCAGGCAATGGCACAGTGGATAGAGTGTCATCCTGGGACACAGAGGACTCAGGTTTGAAACCCCTAGGTCACTGGCTTGAGCATGGGATCATAGACATGACCCCGTGGTCGCTGGCTCAAGTCCAAAGGTCACTGGTTTGAAGCCCAAGGTCACTGATTGAACAAGGGGTCACTGGCTCAGCTGGAGCTCTCTGGTCAAGGCACATATGAGAAAGCAATCAATGAACAATGAGAAAGCAATCAATGAACAACTAAAGTGCCGCAATGAAGAATTGATGCTTCTCATCTCTCTCTCTTCCTGTCAATGTTTCCCATCTGTCCCTCTCTGTGTCTTAGTCTCTCTTGTTAAAAAAAAAAAAAGAAAAAGAAAAAGAGAAAACCACAGGCCCAATAGGGTATCACTTGCGCTGAAGCTTATGATCTAACTGTCATTTTGAACTACACCAGAAATGTAATCTTAAGCAACCAGTTGGAATTTTTTGGTTAGCACCAATGAGGTGTTCAATCTGTCTTGTAGGCTATCCCATCCTTCCAACTAGAATGTTGATAGAAAAAATGGAGCCTTTGTTGTGTTACAAGAAAAGCATTTAGGGAATCCACACGAGAAGATTGAAGACTGATGGTAAAATTTATTGTAGAAGTATATGTTTGCCCCTGGATTTTCTGTGTCTTATATGTATTCATCCCACTATGGAAAAGTACAGGATTGTCTTCATCAAGCCCAGAAGAAAGACCAAGGTCCAGAAATTCTGTGCCATTTGTTCAGTCCATATCAAAGCTTAGTATAGCCCTGGTCAGATAGATCTGTTGGTCAGAGCATTGTCCTGATATGCAAGGGTTGCTGGTTCAATCCCCAATCAGGGAACATATAGAAACAGGCCAATGTTTCTGTCTCTGCTTTTCTCTCTCTAAAATTAATAAATAAAAATATTTTTTAAAAAGCTTAGTTACAGTTCAGCCTTTTGTTCCTGTCTGGCTAGTGCAGCCTCTATTCCTGATTGTGCTCCAGCTGGCACTGCATTTGGAGTCTGCAAATAATGGACATGTGACTGATAGGAAGAGAGAATGCCTGAGTGCATAGGTGAGCACATGTTACTGGGTGAGAGAGAGAGAGAGAGAGAGAGAGAGAGAGAGAGAGAGAGAGAGAGAGCAGGAGAGAGGAGAGCTAGAAAGAGCTCTTTGTTAAGCTTGGGTTATAATTATTTTGGGCTTGGTAAGGACCAGGCACCTCTTTAAACTAACCAATCAATTTCCCAATCTTTTACAGAACAGCATTGAGTCCTTGAAAGGTCACTAGACCTGGCAGGAGTTGCATCAACAACGCAGGGCCCTAAGTGTAGAAAAGACAGTTTTATTGTAAGCGCCTGGGTGCAGGCAGACTGAGTCTGATAAGGGAGTCAGCCCCAATCAGGGGTGAGAGGGTTAGTTCTATACTCTGCTGCCTCCTTCTGGCAGTTTTTGTTGATGGTGATTACCAGGCCTCTGGCCTGGGCTTGTGGTATTCTTCTATTTCCGTTCCTGCCTCCTTTGGTAATGGGCTCCTTCTGCTGTTTCACCTCCTGCCTCTGTTAGTAATGGGCTCATGTTTGGTCAACTTAAAGGCTAAGCACAGTTCATCACATACTGACTGAGGAAGGGTTGCGCGGGGAGTAGTTTTGAGCCCTGAGGATACATTTTACCCTAACATTCCTGTTTTGTTGGTTATAAGAAAGAAAGAAAGAAAGAAAGAAAGAAAGAAAGAAAGAAAGAAAGAAAGGGAGAAAGAAAGAAAGAAAGGGAGAAAGAAAGAAAGAAAGAAAGGGAGAAAGAAAGAAAGAAAGAAAGAAAGGGAGAAAGAGGGCACAGTTTCTCTTTTGCTACTTCCTGTGGGACATTGGGCATTACAGACAACTTGGAAAAAAAGAACTTTAAACCTGTTGTGACATTGGCTGGTATCCTCCTTGAGGAAAAACTGGCCTGTGGTTTGATTGATTAAGACTCTTACTCTATCCTGTAGGAATTGTGTAAGTAATTGCAGGATGCAGGGCCTGAAGAGGAGGAGCAGAAAGGCACAGAACATGGGTCCTATAAAGGGTAGAAGCCAAGTGAGATTTGGTGGTGCTGCTTGTATGCCTGACCAGATGGAGTGAGAAAGGTCTTGTTCACTAAACTTCTTGAGCCAGGCTGCATTTTCTTTCTTTCCTCCTCCTCCTCCTCCTCCTCCTCCTCCTCCTCCTCCTCCTCCTCCTCCTCCTCCTTCTTCTTTCTTCTTCTTCTTCTTCTTCTTCTTCTTCTTCTTCTTCTTCTTCTTCTTCTTCTTCTTCTTCCTTTTCTTCTTTTTTGTGTGTGTGTGTGTGTGACAGAAATAAAGAGAGAGACAGAGAGAGGGACAGATAGGGACAGACAGGAAGGGAGAAAGATGAGAAGCATCAGTTCTTTGTTGTGGCACCTTAGTTGTTCATCGATTGCTTTCTCATATGTACCTTGACCGGGGGGAATACAGCAGACCGAGTGACCCCTTAGCTCAAGCCAGTGATCTTGGGTTCAATCTGGTGCTTGCTCAAACCAGATGAGTCCGCACTCAAGCTGGCACCTCAGGGTTTCCAACCTGGTCCTCTGCATCCCAGGCTGATGCTCTATCTACTGCCAGGCTGCATTTTCTAAAATACACTATGTGTGTTCCTTGATCTATTCAGTGGAATTTATGTAAAAGCAACATGAAGGGTTTGCTACCATGCACATGCCTCCTTCTTTAGCTAATGTATAATCTAAAACTATACGGTTGTCAATGACCATGTAAGCAAGAGAATCTAAGGATTTAGAAAGGAAGTGGAAAATCTCACCAGTATGCTGAGCAATAGTGGTCATAGCTACTGCAATGTTTCTTGCTGTAATGGCGTTGTAAATGATGCCTACTGCTCACCCTGCCACTGTGACAGAGGCTATGATGCCAGTAATTATAAAGCCTATTGCCCGCCTGTGACTAGGTTTGTGGCTTGTGAGGGTTAAAAAGGTAGAGTTAGGGATAAAAGTGGTGAGGACTGTGTTCTCCAGGGTGACAAACTCAATAGCCCACATCCCACCATGCTGGAAGGGGTCTAAGCACTGAATGGCTAGTCCTTGAGGAGAGATTATGTTGGCGGCTCCTAGGAACTTTAATCCAGATGGGAGGCAAAGCAGACCCAGGTGTAGATGTAGGGACCATAAGCAGAGAGAGAGGCCTAACCCAAGTGAAGGGTGAGCCATTTCTGGATGAGCAGCCCAGGTATCTGCTTATCTCTCAGGCGAGATTGAAACGAGAGAGAAATTTTTCCTGGGCCTTTCAGCCTGGGGTTGTTTTGTGTTGTGCAGGTTCGGTTGGCCCAATTCTCAGAAATAAGTATGCATGGTAGGAAGGAGACACTGGCATATAAGAAGAAAGCAGTAAAGTTTAAAGCAGGGATCCCCAAACTATGGCCCATGGGCCCCATGCGGCCCCCTGAGGCTATTTATCCAGCCCCTGCCGCACTTCTGGAAGGGGCACCTCTTTCATTGGTGGTCAGTGAGAGGAGCACAGGATGTATCCACACCCATAGTTCCCATGGAAATACTGGTCAGTTTGTTGATTTAAATTTACTTGTTCTTGATTTTAAATATTGTATTTGTTCCCATTTTGTTTTTTTTTTTACTTTAAATAAGATATGTGCAGTGTGCATAGGGATTTGTTCATAGTTTTTTTATAGTCCGGCCCTTCAATGGTCTGAGGAACAGTGAACTGACCCCCTGTGAAAAAAGCTTGGAGACCCCTGGTTTAGAGTGTCCTTGTCTTTATAACTAGTGTAAGGTGACCAGACGTCCCGCTTTTGGTGGGACAGCCCTGATTTTTAACAACTTGTCCCGCATCCCGAGGCGTTTTAAAAAAGTCCCAATTTTTGGAAAGAATGCACAAAAACTAGGGAACAGCAGGAGAACAGGAAAGGAATATACAGTTTTTGGCAGAGAGACCCCACCTCGACCTGGAAGCGCCCAGACTGCCGCAAGAGCTGGCTGCCCTGTGCGGGCCCTGAAACAAATAACTTTGGGTGGGACGTACCTGCTGATGTGGTGGCTATCAAGTCCCCTAACTACCCATAGGCCCGTGTCCTGGACGCCAGCGTGCAGCTCTGGGCTCCCCGAGGCACAAGCCAATTGGTCTCCAGCGGGCGGCGGGGCTGGATGCGGGGAGCCCGGCCACTGAGCACACCAGTGGCGCTGCCCTGCCTGCTCCCGCCCGCTCCTGCATTTCCAGCATCAGTTTCGGGACTGTGTAACCCGATCCCTCTGACTCACTCAAAATTTCCCATATAGTAATATTTCCGAAAATGATCTTTTTAATGAGGTATCATTATTAAAAATATATATTGATAAGGAAAAGGTTAAATCTTGGGCATCAGCAAAAATCACAATAGAGAAAAAATGCTTAGAAATATTTCATCATTTTGAAACAAACCATGTTCCATACAATAATGCACTAAAAATTGTGGAATACGCGCTGTCTTTACCAGGAACTAATGCTGCGACTAATGAGTTTTTTCTATAGTAAATAAAGTGTGGACATCAGAAAAATCACAATTAAGTGTTGAGACTTTGAAAGCCATTTTATGTGTGAAATATAATTTAACAAATTCTTGTGAAAAATTTCATGACCTTTTAAACAATGACAGCAATCTACTAAAAATAATTCACTCAAATGAGAAATATGCCAAAGAATAAAATAATACTATACATAATTTTTAATGTATTATATTTGTAAATTGTACTTATGTTGAAATTAAAAAATATATTACAATACTATTTTTGCATTCTATGAAAATTTTTTTTGCTCCAATTTTAAAATCTGGTCACCTTAAACTAGTGGTGCTAAGAGTTGTTCTCTGTTAGGAGATGTTTACAGTAGCATCATAATAGCAGCAACAAATAGGATACCTCAGGGAATTCATGTAATAAATGTACAGGGGAAGGCACTGCGGTAGTCTTCCGTTTGGACACAAGGATGCAGGAAGTTGGTATGAAGTGCATCCTGTGGAACATGAATACATACAGAGGGACTAGCAGTGTGCTCTATTGCGATGGACAGGGAAAGTTGGCCTGATTGTTCCACTTTCGGTAGGGCGGATTTGCCATAGCATCAGACTGGTTGGCGGGAACCCCTAACAGGTATGGGGTTCACCCAGGGGTGTGTTGTTGGTGACAAAGTCAATGAGTTGTATTTATATTTTTAAAAGTTTGATGTCCAACTGTCTGGGCCATTCTAAGGATGGTATTATTTTTCCATCTGGTTGCCTGGAGAACATAACTAAGAAGTTGAGAAAGAGTATATGAGAGGTCATGGTTCCTCAAGTATGCGGGTAAGCCCAAGGATGGTAGGGAAAGTAATTATCACCCTCCGGTTATGTGGATGTTCTGCCAGGGCGACCTTGACTCTTGTCTGGTGGATCCAATGAGGAGGTTCTTGAACACAGACTGCCATTGGTGTGCTGTAGACGACTGTGTGAGGGCTGGTCCACTGGGGTGGTACTTTGTCCAGGAACTATCTTATTAGAACCTTCTAACCTGTGAGGTCACCCTCAGATCCCAGCTGGAGTGGCTCCGAAAGGGAAATAAGATAGCAGCTTCACGAAGAAGAGACTTGGTGAGGTTAAGAACAGGGATGTAATCCCCAATTCCTCTTTTGATTCCAGTGGGGGGCCTAAGAGAAAAGATATCCCATACATGAATGCAAATGGGCTATAGAAGGTAGGGCCTTAGGGATTGCTCACATCCTTATGAGTGCCAGGGGGAGGACAGCTGTCCAGGGGCATCTTACTTCCTGGGTTAGCTTAGTGAGCTGGGACTTAAGGACGGAGTTGGTTTTCTTTGCTTTGCCTGATGATCGGGGCAATAGGGAATATGAAGGTGCCAGGTGATGTTAATGGTCTGTGCAATGGCCTGAATGACCTGACTAATAAAGGCAGGTCTGTTGTCAGACCAAACCTAGGAATGATATGATCTAATAAAGAACTTGCCACTACGCTGGCTCCTTCTGTCATAGCAGGAAATGCCTCACCCATCCTGAAAAGGTGTCAACAAATACAAGAAGGTATTTGAACTTTTTAACAGGTGGCATGTGAGTGAAATCAATCTGCCAATCTTACCCTGGTGTCAAGCTCCTAGCCTGATGAGTGGAAAAAGGTGGGTGTCATAGGGTACTCTGAGGGGAGACAGAATAACAGGTTTGCACTGTCTTGTTATTTCAAGAAACAAGGGGCCGGAGGAGGCCTAAGACAGGTTTGTAGCTGACATGAAAAGACTGGAGCAGGGCTTGGAGTACAGACTCAGCTTGCCATGAGGGAATATATACAAACTGTTTTCCAGATACTATAGGCCTTGCTTCCTGTATCCTTTGGTATTAAAGTCTGCTAGCTCAGCTGTTGTGTAAGATGGGGAAAAGGTGGAGAGAGAAAGGAATTGTCCAAGAAGAGCTTCCCAAGCAACTCACTTGGTGGTATCAATGAAATTTTTGCCTTGGGCTACAGGATTGTGCTGGGTCTGGTGGCCCCGACAATAGGTGATTGCTGCCTCCAGGCGTAGTTTGGCAGTTTTGAGGAGTTTCTTGATCAGCCTGCCATTAACTATGGGGGTTTTCTGGGTAGTGAGGAATCCCTGCTTCGCCCAAAGGATGGCATAGGAGTGGATGATATGGAAGGCATACTTAGAATCAGTATAAATATTAATTCACTTTTTTTCTGCCAATGTGAGAGCTCTGATAAGAGCAATTAGTTCTGCCTTTTGGAAGTGGTGCCCTGGGGTGAGGGGACCACCTCAGTGACTTGGGTGGCCCTTACAATGGCATAACCTGCATATGAAATTCCTTATTGGTGGTAGGAACTGCCATCAATGAACCACGTTTGTTTAGCATCCAGGGTGAGAGAGTCTAGGATGTGGGGAAAGGGAGATAGGTGAGTATCTGTAACTTCTAAACAATTGTGTGGACTGTTGGGGGAGGTAGTAGAAATTGAGAGGAGAGGGTAGGAGAGTCACAGGGTTTAAGGGACTGCAAGATGCTAAGGTTATCTGTGGAGTCTGAAGAAAGAGAGCATGGAGTTGTTGTATGTGAGACGGGGACACAAGGCATTCTAGGTGTTGCTATGAAAGCATGTCCTTGAGACTGTGGAAGCTGGCCACAGTAGTGTTTCCATAGAAGGTGATCTTTTGGCTCTCTAAAGTGAATACTGCAGCTGCCACCAGTGCCTGAAGGCAGGTGGGCCAGCCATGAACAGTACTGTCTAGCTGTTTAGAAAAGTAAGCTACCAGCTGCAGCATGGGTCCTTTATATTGGCCTAAGAGCACTTCTGTGACCCCTTTTTGCTCCTTTATGTAGAGCCGTTGGTCAAATCAGTTTGTAACAAGTGTTTTTTAGGTTTGCTCACTTGTATTGGGGCAGCTCCATGTGTGTATAGTCTATGGAAGGCTGCCAGTGTTTGCTCTTGGGGAAGCAAATTGCAAATTGTGGATTGCCTTCCTGCTTGGGAGGAGCCATTGTTTGCTATTGTTTTCTGGAGAAGCAGTTTTTTCCCTAAGCCTTTTTTGCTGGGAATGCAGAGAGAGAGAAGGGGAGTGCTGAGGGGTTTGGGAGCCCTGAGATTTTTGGCCCGGCCTATTTTGTTAGGGAATGCTATTTTCCTTGTGGGGGCCTGTGAGTTCAGGTGATTCCAGAGGGAGAAAGGGAAGCAATCTTCCCTGCCTGTTTGCTTGTCCGCCATTATGAGACTTTAATAAATGGAGTGGCCCACCATTTTCTGGCTCCCCAGTTCCTTTGCTGTCTGCCCAAATCCATTGTGAACCTGCCTGGCCGCAGCAATGGCCATTGGCCTCACAAGAGTGTAAAAGACTTGCATAAGTTGGGGGAGTGAATGCTGGGGCTGTTGTGAGGGCCTTTCGGAGCTTCTTGAAGGAGGCCTCCATGGGTGCTGTGGTGTCTAGAGGTTCTTCAAGGTCTTGCATGGCTGCCTGATATAGTGGATTGGCAAATGTAGCAAAGGTAAGAATCCACAGAGAGAAGTAGGTGGCTAGACCCAAGAAGGAACATAACTCCCTTTTAGTTTCAGGAGTGGGTAGACTAGAAATAAATGAGACTCGCTTTTTTGGAATACCGGGACTGGTTTCGGAGAGTGACAGTCCTAGGTAAGTCATCTAGGGGGTTGATAAATGGGCTTTTTTGGGGGCTTTGTATCTCTGGTCAGCCAAGAAATTCAGTAATTGGGTCGTTTGGCCCTTGATTCTTTCTTAGAAGAACTGCAGAACAGGTCATCAACATGCAGGAGCTGGTAGAGCTGCCTAACTTTAGAGCTTTTAAGTCTCCTGCTGAAGCCTGCCCAAACAAGTGAGGGCTGTCTCAGAATCCTTGTGGCAGCACCATCCAGGTGAGCTAGGATTGCCCTGAATCCAGATATGTCCAAGTAAAGGCAAAGAGGTCTTGGGAACTGGAATGCAGGGGAATAATGAAAAATGCAATCTTAAGATCTAGTACTGTAAAATGAATGGTGTTTGGAGGGATCTGAGACAGTATGTTATAAGGGTTAGGAACAACTGGGTGAATGGGTCTATCGCTTAATTAACAATACAAAGATCTTGTACTAGTTGGTAGGTTTCATCTGACTTATGGATGGGAAGAATGGGTGTATTGTAAGGGGAGTTAGTAGGGTGCAGTAACTCTTTCCTTACAAGACAGGAGAGCACAGGCTGCAGACCGTGCTGGGCCTCTATGGGGATAGAATACTGCTTTTGCGCAAGATATTGGGAAGGGTCCTTAAGCTGTATTCAGATGGGTTCATGATGAGCAGCAAGGGAGGGAAAGGTAGTGTCCCATACAAGGGGATTCATAAGTTCGGGGGATACCGGGAGGGATTCTTCCCCATGACTAGCTGGTCTTGTAAGAGGCAGAATAGGTGAGATGAACTGTTTGTCCTTAAGCTAAAAAACGACAAGGTGGCTTGTACCTTGGACATGATATCTCAGCTTAGCAGGGGTGTTGGGCAAGTAGGAAGCACTAAGAAAGCATGTAGGAAGGTGTGAGCCCTGAGAGTTCAAGCCAAGGGATGTGTGACTTGGGGTTGCGAAATGCGGCCATCAATCCCCACAACTGATGACCGGAGTGGACCCTGATATTCAGGGAAGGCAGAGTAGGTTTCCCCTTTGTCAATAAGAAATGAAACTGGCCTGCCTGCTACCATCAGGGTTACCTGTGGTTTGGAAATAGTGGTGACGGTTGGGGTATCTGTTCTCGGGCACCTTCAGTTTCAGTTGCTAGACCGATGAGGTCAAGGCCAAGGTTGCCTCCTCCACTAGCCTGTGGAAAGGATGAGGTCTGGCCCTGCACGACCTGTCCACAGTTCGATTTCCAATGTGGCTCCCCACACTGGGGACAAGGCTTAGGCAGAGGTCAAGGGTTAGTGCAATGTTTTGCCTGGTGGCCAGGCTGTTTGTACTTGAAGCCGGGACTGGGTTGTCCCACTGGAGTCTTTTGTTGCATGCCCTTCTTTTGCCCCTTCCAAGAGTTCTGCAAACGTTTATCAGGACTCCTGATGGTGGAGACAAACATTTGGTACTCAGCCATACACTGCCATTTGTCTTCCTTGTTCCAATTATTAAAGACCTTGAAGGCCAGGTTAAAGAATTCCCATTGTGGAGTTCAAGGGCTGTCTTCTACCTTTTGTAACTTTTGCCTGATGGCTGGGGCAGACTGAGAGATGAACCTCAGATTTAGAAAAACTGATCCCTTCAGGCTAGAGGTTCATGTACTTTCTCATGGCAACTGTTAGGTGGGTTAGGAAGGTGGCTGAGTTTTTGTGGAGGTCTTGGATAATTTTTGAGAGCTTTTCATAAATTAACTGCCTTATGTGAGGACTTCTTAGCCCTCAATGAGGCAAAAGATCCCTGTGACCAGCACTGTCATTCTGATAATTCCACTAGGGGTCCCTAACAGGGATGGCCTCATGGCATACCAGGTTATTAGGGGAAGGTCAACACATGGTGTTGTCATGAACCTGAGCATGTCCCCAAACTCAATCTTTCTCGGGATGTAGGGTTGAGGAGAGGATTACGTGCAAATCATTCCAGTTCAGCTCGTATGACTGGGTGAGATATTAAAATTCTTTAATATTGGTAGTGAGGTTCTCTGTGAAGAAGCCTAGTCTCTTGTTTATTTGGGATAGATCAGTGAAGGAGAAAGAGACATGTACTCGAACAATCCCCTCTGTTCTGGCCACCTTCCTGAGAGGGTACTCTAAGACAGGGGCAGAGGTGAAAGAAGGGTAGGGGCCAAAAAATAGTACCTGACCTAGTGTGTGAGAAGAAGAAGAAGAGGAAGAAGAAGAGGAAGAGGAAGAATAAAAAGAAGAAAGAAGAAGAAGGAGAAGAGAAAGCAAGGAGAAAAAAGAAAGAAGAACAAGGTGGAAGAGAGTATGACAGTGGCCCTCCAGAAAAGGCAGGAGGAGAGGCCATGGGTGGCAGGTGGTTTGCCAGATAAAAGATAGAGAGGTTCTCTTCCTTGGCCATGGGCCTTGGCTGCTTAGTGTGAAGAAGGAAGATTTTTGAGGGAGAGCAAGAATCACAGAGGTTGGGTCATTTATCTGAGTGCAAAGAAGGCCTGGATGTAGGGGATTTCAGATCATTTCTTCTCTCATCTGCAAAAGTTGTCAAGGTCAGTAAAAATGTTTAAATCAAAAATCCCATTTTCTGGCCGCCTGGACCCATTGTCTAACTTATATTGCAGCCAAGCTTTATTGCAGTAAAAATTTAGGTGTTTAGACCAGAGGTCTTGGGCCAATCCAAGGATTTATAAATT
The DNA here is from genome assembly GCA_037038555.1 of Rhynchonycteris naso. NCBI lineage: Eukaryota > Metazoa > Chordata > Mammalia > Chiroptera > Emballonuridae > Rhynchonycteris > Rhynchonycteris naso. The sequence continues at coordinate 248,164,702 of CM072998.1, forward strand.
TTTAAGGAGACAGCCCAAGGGTGTAGTTTGAGGAATAGGAGATGGAACATTCCCCATGGTGAGGAGAGTCTAAGCTTTCTCCTTCCTTAAATGGAGCACCTTACTCAGGGAAAGAGCACACCCATTCTCTAAGTAACTGTGGGGGGGGGGGGACAACTTCCCTATACCAAGTGTCCCGAAATGTAGGATGAGAGGGCTTGCTCAGACCAGTGCTGAATTTCTGAGGTCACTGCAAGTGATGCAAAACCTGGTCCCAGTTAAAAGACAGAGCAACCCAGATGAAAAGAGTAGGAAAAAGAAAGTCATCCCTGTGAATTAGTGACTGCTGTTGATGGGATGTAGGCAGACGAGAGGGAAAGGCTGAAGTCCTGGTATCCAGTGGTTGAGAGTCTTCCTGCTCAGTCCAAAGGAGACGTGGAGGGAATCTGGGGGCCTGCAATGGCCACCCAATCCACTACCACAGGTCTCCTTTCATTTCAGCATCAAATGAAAGGCTACTGGACCTGGCAAGAGTCACATCAACAACACAGAGCCCAAAGTGCAGAAAAGAGAGTTATATTGTAAGCACCTGGGTGCAGTTAGACTGAGTCTGATAAGTGAGTCAGCCCTGATCAGGGTGAGAAGATTAGTTTTATACTCTGCTGCCTCCTTCTGGCAGTTTCTGTTGATGCTGGTTACCAGGCCTCTAGCCGGGGCTTGTGGTATTCTTCTGTTTTCATCCCTGCCCTCATTGGCAACAGGCTCCTGTTTGGTCAACTTAAAGGTTAAATACAGACCTGACCTGTGGTGGTGCAGTGGATAAAACGTTGACCTGGAAAGCTGAGGTCACCGGTTCAAAACCCTGGGCTTACCTGGTCAAGACACATATGGAAGTTGATACTTCCTGCTCCTCCCACCTTGTGTCTCCCTTCTCTCTCTCTCTCTCTCTCTCTCTCTCTCTCTCTCTCTCTCTCTCTCTCCCTATCTCTCCTCTCTCAAATGAATTTAAAAAAATCTTAAAAAAAAAAAAGGTTAAATACAGTTCATCACATACTGACTTAGGAAGGGTTGGGAGGAAACAATTTTGAGCTCCGAGGATATGTTTTCCCCTAACAGTCCTTCCCCTAACCAGTCCATTTCTTAAATCTTATGGGATTCTGTGTCCCTTATCCAGTCTTTTCCCCAGACTAGACTGACAGGACTCTATAGTGGCCATCTTGGCTCCTACTGGGCATGCCTCAAAGTGGCAGCACCTCTCCCTGTGCCATCTTGGCTTTTACTGGGCATGCATCCAGCAGAGGAATTTCTCCTGCTGTTTTTATTCCTTCCCAGCTAATAATCCTTCCTGACTGCTTTGGGAATTAGGTCATGAGGGCAGAGGATGCCCTGGGGAGTGTGTGAAACTCTAATTTCCTAGTGAAGCAAGCAGGCTTATTGTCTGATTCAGCTCCCTGGTGAATTATGCTAAATAATGTCTGCTGTCTTTTGTTCCCCCCTTTTATTAATATTTAGCTACCTATAATAACAGGAAGAGAGGCAATCTGCATAAAACCCTTGTATTCCATTCTCCCCAAAATAGAAGCTGTTATGGCTTAAAAATAATTCTTTCTTTTCTTTTCTAAAAGCTCCCTTGCTCTACCTTTCTTCTTATAAAGATCTTTTATACAATTCCTCAGAGTCCTTCCAGTTGTTAGGTGGGATGCTGCCCAACTCATAAATCACATAATAAAGCCAATTAGATCTTCAAATTTGCATGGTTGAATTTTGTTCTTTAATGGATTTCATGACATTGTTGGGACCGAAGCAAAGTTCTAACAGTAATCAGGGACAATGAGAAATACAAGCGTGACTCCCATAAACTCCATTTTCAACCGTTTTCAATTTACTGTATTTCTTGCCATTTATGAGTGCTGTTGGGAAATCCCTCTCAGTTTAAACCCTTCTTTTTTTGTGTGTTTGAGCTCCCAATCTAATCGGCTTTTCTTCACAGGGCAAGTCAACTTGAACTGGTAGGTGGTTTTGCCAGGAACCAAGCCTCTATCCTTTTAGACCAGGGGTGCCCACACTTTTTCAGCTTGCAAGCTACTTATAAGATGACCAAGTCAAAATGATCTACTACAGTAAAAATGCAAAACATAAATTTATTTCTTCTATATTATCATTATTTAAGTTACTATTATTACTATTTAATATTGTGTATTTTTCTTTCACCTTTCTCCTTCTCAACTCTCTTTTCGGAGGAAAGTTAATGTCATAGTTTTTATGAATAGTCCAAAAAAGCCGCTCCACATTTCCCTTCCTTGGAATAGCAATGGCACACAGACAGATGAGGCAAATGCACTTAGAATATGACATAGTGAAAAAAATCCCCTCCCATTCTGTATGAAAGTGGTAGGTTTTAGGCTTCTTACTCGGACCAGCTATGGCACTCATTTTTATACCCTTTGTTGTATTTAGTTTAAATAAATTGAAGGCTAACTACGCAGCAATGTAACTGAACAAGTTAGCGTGGTTTAACACGCATGCGTCGGGTGTCAAAAGTTCAGACGTCAGATTGGCTACCCTATATGCCAATCAAAAGACAAATGTCTTTTTAATGTCATGTGATCTACCCACACTTCCTTCGCGATCGACCAGTAGATCACGATCGAAGTATTGAGCACCCATTTTAGACCATACCTCCCCCAGTAGAAGCCCCAGCCCTCAATCTCTCATTCAGATTAAGTGGATGAGCAGTTGATGAATTGGCGGACCTGCACACTCTGGGGCTCCCTTAGCAGGCCTTCTAACCAGTGGTGGGATTAAACTAATTTAACTACCGGTTCTCTGTCCTAATAACCGTTTTAAATATATAAAAAAACACACAACAAAACGATATGCCAAAAGGTAGCAATACTTAAATTAGAATGATAAAAGAGGTATACAAAACTAAATTATAAGAGTTTTGCAATGTTAATTAAAAATATTAAATAATACCTGACAAAAACAATAAAACTGTTATTTATGATATTTCCATATTGCTTCTTTTTATTGATTTTAATTTATTGTGTTTACATAGATTCTAGTGTTGCCCCAAATGCATCCTCCCTCCCCAGTATTCCCCTCAACATCTCCTTTGCCCCCATTCCCGTAGTGCCCTCCCCCCTTCCCTTCAGGTTTATCCCATCCTATCATTCCCTTTCCCTCTGTCCTCTTTTCCTCTGGTCCCTTTGGTCCCTCCTCTGTCTCAATTCTATTGCTCAGTTCTCATTGTTCATTGGATTCCTCAAATGAGTGAGGTTGTATGATATTTTTCTTTTTTTGCCTGGCTTATTTCACTTAACATAATAGTTTCCAGGTCCATCCATGTTGTCACAAAAGGTAAGATTTCCTTCTTTTTTGTGGCTCCATAGTATTCCATTGTATATATCATATTGCTTCTTGATTGGTGTCCTCACCTGCAATTTTCTTTGCTTTTATGCAAGCATTATCAGCTGTGTGATTTATCCTTAACCAATTTTTCACTGTAGGAGTAGGATCCAATTCCAGTAGAGGTAGGCTGATTAGACTAATAGTCACTGTGTTTGATACATTAGAAACAGGCGACTTCTCTTCTCTGAACATATTATGTTCATCTTTGAAAAATCCCTTTCCACTTTTGATGAACTTATAGCAATTCTTCTGACAATATTTTTATCTCTTTGAACACTTTCAGGAATTGCATAATTCTGGGAATTTTTTAAAACATTTCCCACAAAATCTTGATAATCATTAATATCAATTTGGTAATTAAAAATGTCACTAAATATGAGCAATTGTTCTTCAACTCCTTTCCATGGAACTAGTACTTCTTCAATATTCCAGTAATATGGCTCCAAAAAAATTGAGCAATTGTAATTTATTACTATCTTGAAATTGGCTACAACTTGCTTTTAAATGTTCACAATTCATTAGTTTTTTTTTTTCAAATTTGTTATGATATTTTCTAAAAGTGTGTATAGCCTATGCAGATTAAATACAATTGAATAATCTGTATCACAAACCTGTTTGTCATGGGAAAGTTGTGAACTTTCTTCCATGGCTTCCAAAATGGGCGGTAAGATAACCCTTGAAATCTATATTTCTATTGGTTCATTGTGTCTTAGCTTCCTATTGGTTTCCCTATTCAGAGAATACCAGTGCACTCATAATATTTCAGGGAAATTTTGGGTGTTAACACAAAGCTGAAACAAATGACAGCTTCTCACCCCCTGGTTGGTTGGCACTTTTTCTCTTTATGTTATACATTTGTTTACTGAAGTAACAAACATGAAGGAATTAAAATATAGTATTTCATCAAAGGTATAATGAGTTTTATAAAATGAATAAATAGATAAAAGAAACAGCTGGGAGCGGCAGGCAAGATGGCAATGGAGTAGGCGGATGTTCCAACTTCCACCTCCCAGAACCAAAGTGGATTACAACTTAATTTTAAGAACCATCATCTGGAAAAACCAACTTTGGGCTAAACCAACAGGAATCTATAACCAAAGATCACCAAAGAAGCCACACTGAGACTGGTAAGAAAAGTGGAAATGCGGAGAGGGCTGCCGAGCTCCCAGGAGTGAGCGGCGGCCCAGAGGGCCAAGCGTGGTGGTGGTGTTTTACCAGAGAGGGGAGGATCCTGGGCTCCAGCCTATAGCCCCAGAGCCTAGAAGAGGTATATGGGCAGTATTTAGCTGTGAAACAAGCCAGGATACGATTAACATGAAAGAGACAGATTTCTCAGACCCAGGATTTGTCTTAAAGGGACCACACAGAAAACCTCTTTCACAACCACTCACCAAGGGCTCTAGAGGAAGGGGAAAAAGGAGAGGACTGGAGCAGCGGGAGGAGAGTGTAATCTAGGAGGCACAGGCAGAAACAGTTTGAAGGACAACCACTCTAACCCATGGGCTGAGTTAGTCACCAAATCTAAAGAGAATATTCCTGGAACCAGCAATACCAGCAAAGGGAAGAAGGTCACCAGCCAAACGGAAGCTCTCCTGCAGCAGTTAGAGCAAAAAGTTGCTTAGAAGCAGGGAGCCATCAGGGATACAGGGTTGAATGCTGAGGTCTGAGCTACATTGCCACACCCACACTACTGAGTGCTCTCCAGAGGGCAGAAGCAGCGGGATGCGGGAGCAGGGTCCCGTCTGTGGAGGCAAAAACTGGTGGCTGATAAGGGTTGCGGACAGGGCACATGAAAGTGGCCACAGACTGGGAGCGCAAAAGCGGTCCCACCTGCTGTCCTGCCCGCAGGGGTGAGGCAGAAGCCGGGCAACCAGCTAAGGCTTGCAGCCAGGGCATGCGCCCGCAGTCCCACCTGTGGAGGTGAGGCGGAAGTCACAGTGACAGCGGAAGTCACAGTGCCAGCAATGCCTGTGCCTCAACGTCTGAGGCAGCAGCAGTGGTTGTGGTGGGCCTGTGGACAAACCACACCTTGGGAACACAGAGGCCACACCCATTAGACTCCTGTGGCCACACCCTTCTGAGGGCTAAAAAAGAAGAAAAATATAAAATAAAATAAAAGAAAAAAGAAGGCTGGATAGAACTACACCTGAGGCTAAGGGGCAAGTCACATCCAATACCTTACTTAGCCCCTCCCTGATTTGTAGCACTGAACCCAACAAGTAGCCATCAATTAGATGTGGCAGAAAGTGGATCTCAGGGTAACCTGAACATTAAAACGAATATCCTCTAGGCCAAAAGTAGATAAAAGCCAGCCTAAGAGTGCAGTTGATATGAGCAGTGGCACCTGGCCTCAGCAAAGGCAGCCACAGGATCTGGATCACCTGTTGCTCCAAAATGGTAGATAAGGGCCAGTCACAGGCAGTGACCACAACTGGTCTGTGCCAAATTCCAGCCAAGAAGGTCCAGGGAGGGCACATCCAGAGGCCAGATATGGAGAGCATCAGTTCAGGACCTAACAACCCTTGTTAGAGTGATATCTTAAGGAAGGGCTCCTCACACCTGACCCAGTTAAGATATAGGAGACACCAATATAAATAGCAAAAAGAACAGTGACAAGACAAATAGCCCACAGCAGTTTACAAACATCAGCTGATGCCAACCCAAAAAGTTCTAGAAACAACACAACTGGAAACTGGAGGCTGACAATACCAACCCTAGACTCAGCAAGCTACACTAACAACTCATTCAAAGGAGGAGTCTATACACAGACAAAATGGGAAGGCAGAGAAATGCAACCCAAATGAATCAACAAGAGAAATCCCCAGAAAAAGATCTGAATGAGATGGAAATAACCAAATTACCAGATGCAGAGTTTAAAATAATGATTGTTAGGATGCTCAAAGATCTTAGAGCAACAATGGATGGACATAATGTGCACCTAATTAAAGAGATAGCAAGCATCAAAAAGGACATCGAAATCATAAAAAAAACCCAGTCAGAAATGACAAATACAGTATCAGAAATGAAGACTACATTAGAAGAAATTAAAAGCAGAATGGATGAAGCTCAGGATCGAAGCAGCAATTTAGAAGACAAGACAAATGAAAGCACAGAAGCAGAGTAGCAAAAATAAAAAGGAGGCTCAAAAAGTCTGAGGAAACTCTAAGAGAGCTCTGTGACAATATGAAGAGAAACAACATCTGCATAATAGGGGTTCCTGAAGAAGAAGAGAAAGAACAAGGGATAGAGAACCTGATTGAAAAAATAAAATCATAGATGAAAACTTCCCTAAATTGATGAAGAAAAAAGTCACACAAGTTCAAGAAGCACAGAGTCCCATTAAGGATGGATCTAAAGAGGTCTACACCAAGACACATCATAATTAAAATACAAAAATTAAGAGATAAAGAACTAAAAGCTGTAAGAGAAAAGCAGTCAATTACCTACAGAGGAGCCCTCAGAAGGATGACATCTAACTTCTCAACAGAAACATTAGAGGCCAGAAAGAAATGGCAAGAAATATTTAAAGTAATACAGAACAAGAGTCTATAACCAAGACTTCTTTATCCAGCAAGGCTATCATTTAAAATTGAAGGAGAAATAAAAAGCTTCCTGACAAAAAACAAAAAACAAAAACTCAAGGAATTCATTAAAACCAAACCAATGCTACAAGAAATGTTAAGGGGCCTGCTGTAAACAGAACAAAGGGGGGGGGGAATCTAGTAAAAGAGAAATGTAGAATTAAAGAATAAAATGGCAATTAACAACTACATATCAATAATAACCTTAAATGTAAATGGATTAAATGCTTCAGTCAGAAGACATAGGGTAGCTGCGTGGATAAGAAAACAGGACATGTACATATGCTGTCTACAATAGACCCACCTCAAAACAAAAGATAGGCATAAACTGAAAGTAAAAAGATGGAAAAAATATTTCATGGAAATGGGAATAAAAAAAAAGCTGGGGTAGCAACACTTATATCTGACAAAATAGACTTTAAAACAAAGGCTATAGTAAGGGATAGAGAGGGTCACTACATAATGATAAAGGGAGCAATCCAACATCCAACAGGAAGATGTAACCATTATAAATATCTACACACCTAATATAGAAGCACCTCAATATATAAAGCAGATTTTGATGAAAATAAAGGGCGAGATCAAAAGCAATTCTATAATAGTGGGGGATTTCAATACCCCACTAACATCACTGGATAGATCCTCAAGAAAGAAAATTAACAAAGAAACAGCAGAATTAAAGGACACACTAGATCTATTGGATTTAATAGATATCTTCAGAACCTTTCACGCTAAAGCAGCAGAATATACATTCTTTTCAAGTGCTCATGGTACATTCTCTAGGATAGACCACATGCTAGGACAGAAAACAAGTCTCAACAAATTTAAGAAGATCGAAACCATATCAATCATCTTCTCAGATCACAATGGCATGAAACTAGAAATCAACTACAATAGAAAAACTAAAGAACACTCAAACTGTTGGAAACTAAATAGCATGTTATTAAATAACTAATGGGTTAACAATAAGATCAAGGAAGAAATAAAATATTTCCTTGAAAGAAATGAAAATAAACATACAACAACTTAAAATTTATGGGACACAGCAAAAGCAGTCCTGATAGGGAAGTGTATAGCATTACAGGCATACCTTAGGAAGCTAGAAAAAGTTCAAATAAATAATTTAATCCTGCATCTAAAAGAACTAGAAAAAGAACAGCACGTAAAGCCCAGAGGAAGTAAAAGGAAGAAAATAAAAAAGATCAGAGCAGAAATAAATGATATAGAGGCTAAAAAAACAATACAGAGGATCAATGAAACCAAGAGCTGGTTCTTTGAAAAAGTAAAGAAGATTGATGAACCTTTAACTAGACTCACCAAGAAAAAAAGAAAGAAAACTCAAATAAATAAAATTAGAAATGAGAGTGGAGAAGTAACTGACACAGCAGAAATACAAAGGATTGTAAGAAAATATTATGAAGAACTGTATGCCATAAAATTAGACAACCTAGGCAAAATGGACAAATTCCTCAAAACATACAATCTTTTAAAAATCAATATAGAAGAATCAGAAAACATAGACAGACTGATTTCATCAAATGAGATTGAAATAGTTATCAAAAAACTCCCAACAAACATAAGTCCTGGGCCAGATGGCTTCACAGGCGAATTTTACCAAATATTCAAAGAAGAACTACCACCTATCCTTCTCAAGCAATTTCAAAAAATTTAAGAGGAAGGAAGACTTCCAAACTCCTTTTATGAGGTGAGCATAATACTGATTCCAAAACTAGGCAAAGACACTACAAAGAAAGAAAACTATAGACTTTTATCCCTGGTGAACTTAGAAGCTAAAATTCTCAACAAAATATTAGCAAACCAAATCCAGGAATACATGAAGGAAATCATACATCATGATTAGATGGGATTTATTCTGGGGATACAAGGCTGATACAATATCCACAAATCAATCAATATGATTCAACACAAACAAAAGAAAGGATAAAAATCACATGATAATATCAATAGATGCAGCAAAAGCATTCGATAAAATACAGCACCCATTTATGATCAAAATTCTCAGCAAAGTGGGAATACAGGGATCATACCTCAACATGATAAAGGCCATCTATGACAAACTCATAATCAACATAATATTCAATGGGCAAAAATTAAAAATAATCCCCTTAAGATCAGGAACAAGACAGGGGTGCCCCCTCTCACCACTCTTATTCAACATAGTTTTGGAAGTCCTAGCCACAGCAATCAGACAAGAAGAAGAAATAAAAGGCATCCAAGTTGGAAAAGAAGAAGTAAAACTATCATTATTTGCTGATGATATGATACTGTACATAGAAAACCCTAAAGTGCCATTCAGAAAACTACTGGACCTGATAACTGAATTAAGCAAGGTGGCAGGATATAAAATCAATATTCAGAAATCAGTAGCATTTTTATACACCAACAATGAACTGTCTGAAAGAGAAATTAAGAAAACAATCCCCTTCACTATTGCAAGAACAACAAAAAATAAACTACCTAGGAGTAAATTTAACCAAGGAGGTTAAAAACTTGTACTCAAAACATTATAAAACATTGATAAAGGAAATCACGGAAGATACAAACAAGTGGAAGCATATACTGTGTTCATGGATAAAAAGAATAAACATCATTAAAATGTCTATATTACCCAAAGAAGTCAATAAATTCAATGTAATTCCCATTAAAATACCAATGACATACTTCAAAGATATAGAACCAATATTCAAAAAATTTATATGGAACCCAAAAAGAACACAAATAGCCTCAGCAATCCTGAAAAAAAAATAAAGTGGGGGTATCACACTTCCTGATATCAAGTTATACTGCAAGGCCATTGTACTCAAAACAGCCTGGTACTGGCATTAGAACAGGCATATAGATCAATGGAACAGAACAGAGAGCCCAGAAATAAACCCACATCTATATGGACAATTGATATTTGACAAAGGAAGTAAGAGCATACAATGGAGTAAAGACAGTTTCTTTAACAAATAGTGTTGGGAAAATTGGACAGGTACTTGCAAAAAAAAAAAAAAAAGAAACTGCATCACCAACTTATACCATTCACAAAAATCAACTCAAAATGGATAAAAGACTTAAATGTAAGTCGTGAAACCATAAACATCTTGGAAGAAAACATAGGCAGTAAACTCTCAGATATTTCTCCTAGCAATATTTTTGCTGATTTATCTCCCCGGGCAAGTGAAATAAAGGACAGGATGAACAAATGGGAATATATAAAACTAAAAAGCTTTTGCATAGCAAAAGACACCATTAACATAATAAAAAGACAACCCACACAATGGGAGAATACATTTGCTGTCTGATAAGGGGTTAATAACCAAAATTAATAAAGAACTTGTAAAACTCAACACCAGGAAGATAAACAATCCAATCAAAAAATGGGCAAAAGAAATGAATAGACACTTCTCCAAAGAGGACATACGGATGATCAATAGGGATATGAAAAAATGTTCAACGTCACTAATCATTAGAGAAGTGCAAATTAAAACCACAATAAGATACCACTTTACACCTGTCAGAATGGTGCTCATTAAAAAAACAACACATAATAAGTGCTGGTGAGGGTGTGGAGAAAAAGGAACCCTCCTGCACTGCTGGTGGGAATGGAGACTGTTGCAGCCACTGTGGAAAACGGTATGGAGATTCCTCAAAAATTTAAAAATGGAATGCCTTTTGACCCAGTCATACCACTTTTAGGAATATATCCTAAGAATACCAAATCACTGATTCAAATAAGAAATGCACCTCCATGTTTATTACAGCATTGTTTACAATAGCCAAGATCTGGGAAGAGCCCAAGTGTCCTTCACTGGATGAGTGGATTAAAAAGCAGTGGTACATATACACAATGGAATACTACGCAGCTGTGAGGAAGAAGGAAATCTTACCCTTTGTGACAATATGAATGGACCTGAAAACTATCATGCTAAGTGAAATAAGCCAGGGAGAGAAAGAAAAATATATGACCTCACTCATTTGAGGAATCTAATGAACAATGTGAACTGAGCAATGGAACAGAGGCAGAGGTGGGATCAAAGGGACCAGAGGGAAAGAGGTCAGAGGAAAAATGGAAGAGAAGATGGCATCAGAGAAGGGAAAGAGATTAGTGAAATTATGTATACATAATACAGCATTATAAAAAACAGGACAGCAAATCCTGGAGGGAAGGAGGGAAGGCATTAGGCAGAGGGGGCAAAGGGGTGTGCCGAGGGCAACACGGGGGAGGAGGGCAATATATTCGGTGGGACACTTGAATTTATGTAAACACAATAAATTAAAATCATAAATAAATAAATAAATAAAATGAATAAATATTAAAAGCACAGTTCCATCAAATTTTTTTCACCTATGGATGGAATGAACATTATTACCGATGCTTAGAATACGCTTTTGTGCAGATGAATATTAAAATAGAGTCAGGAATGTATATTTGTGATTTCCACATTGGGCAGCTGCCCAGGTGCCCACCTGAGAGAGAACACTGATTACAAGTGCCATTTTAACAACCAGTTTGCTGGATTCAATAAAAAATTAGGTACCAGTCTGCTGAATTGGTGTGAAACAGCTGAATCCCACCACTGCTTCTAACTCCTTCCTGATGCAGTGTGTTCCCTCACAGGCCAGTGAACTTCTGCAGAGGTGAAAACCTGCGGTGCCAATTGCCATGACTTTAGAAAGACTGCTGCTGTCACTCGTCACTGAGAGAACACCTCTGAGAACAGGGAAGGCTCTCACCTTTGGAAGGAGGTGATGGCAGTTGCTGATGTTGCCAGTCAACAGTCAAGGGACAATAAAAGGAGACAGCCAGCATTTGGGGATGACTACAGGAACAGAGACCTGTTGCAAGGTGATGGTGAAGCCACCTAGGCTGGACTGTGGGGGTGGAGGATGGGTGTGGACCCTCAGGTACAGGTCTGTCAAGGGACAGGAAGACAGAAGGCCCCTGTGGGAACATTCACCAAGGGCTCAGGCTTAGATTTTGATAAATGAGACAGTAAATACAGGCACAGAGACACAGTGACAGGATTGAATGGTGTTCATCACATAACCCCAAACTGTTGGCTCCTGGCATCCAACTCTCACAGTTGGGCAAGAGCAGCAGCAGCTGCTGCTCATAGGTAGGAGAACAGAGGGGTGTGTGTGTAAGAATATTGTTCAAGCCTCGTAGAACCCATTGTATAGTACACTATACAAGAAAAAATATATATACAGTTTATATATTTACATGTAATAATATATATAATATATGGAATGAAATCCTGTAATTATCACCAGATTATATGGATTGTACTTTTGTGTTAACATAGTTGTTTGCTCAATGTAATACAGGTTCTTCTTGAGGTACAATGGAGTTTTGTCATGATAAACCCATCATAGGATGAAAATATCATTAAATAAAAAATGCATTTAACACACCTAACCTACTGAACATGATAGTATAACCTACTTGGAATGTGCTCAGAACAGTTATATGCACCTACAGTTGGGTAAAACCATCCAACACAATGACTGCACTGTTTATTATGGTCGTTGACTCTCATGGTTGCGTGCCTGACTGGGAGTTGTGGCTCGCTGCCATTCCCAGCATCATGAGAAAGGATCCGACTACACATATTGCTAGCCTGAAAAAAGATCAAATTCAAAATCTAGGCATGGTTTTTTACTAAATATGTATCACTTACACATCATTGTAAATTAAAAAAATATTGGGTAGTAGAATTTGTGTGACTGTTTTAAGCCTTTATTTTCTAACTGGGAGTATGTGCAGGCAGACCAGGCTCTTCCCCAGAGGCTCTGGGGAGATGGCTGATCCTAGAGGGCCCCCTCTGCATGTGGTGGGCTCCCTGGTGTTCAGGCAGTCAGTGAGGAGTTGAAGTAGTCGCTGAAGAGCTTCCTCAGCTGTCTTCTTGTATCCTGAGCACAGAGTTTTGGTTTTCTCTACCTCTATCACCTGCCCCAGGTGAGGAAAGTACAACTGTATGTCAGGTACCATCCCTGCCAGGGGCTTCTGCACGGGGAGCACCATGGCCCTATCACCAGGTGGCTGGGAAAGGACTGCCTGAACTCTGCCCAGGGTTGTAACCTACACACCTATCTCTTTTTGGAGTATGACTGATTGGTTCCTCTTACTTTGCATTTCTCAAAGATTATTCATTTACCTATTTCTCCAGATCTCCCATTCTCAATCCCTGTCAACAGGAACCTTACAACAAAGTCATGTTTTCTCTCCCTTCCCCATGTCCAGTCCATCTTTTTTTCTACTAAGCATTTGGCTGAAGTCTTTGCTGATTGTGAGGTTATGGCTTACAGGCTGTGGGCAGCCTCTGGTAGTGCCAAGATTGGGACTGAGACACCTTAAGCGATGACAGAGATAGGAAGAGAGGCAGAGGACCAGCCAAAATATATTTTTCTTTTCCTTTTCAGTTCTGTGATCTTCAGAAGCTATTTAGGCAATAGAATGAAAGACTTAAGACTTCTACCACCTTATCTACAATTTGAGTTACACAATATGGAAAGGGAAGTTGGTAAGTGAAACGAGCTTGGGCTTTGAAGTTAAACAAATTTGGATTGAAATCTCAGTTTAACAACTTAGCTGAAAGGGACAATTTTCTGGAGAAAAACAACTACTAAATTTGACTCAAGAAACAATAAAAGTATGTATGATCAGTATGTCATCTTATTCTCTGAACTTTTTTATATGTTTGGAATATTTCATAATATAGTTTAGAAGGCTAATAATGCTCAACAAATAAACTCATTCCATTCCTTTACAATAAAGGACTAGTCACTCTCACCCACAGTTGATACTAATATAAACTGATACAATATTGTGATAGGATAATTTGGCAATATAATCTAAGTTAAAAATGTACATATTCTATGGTTAATTTTTTGGGGGGGCTTAAAACAACTACCATTTTATTACATCTCACAATTTTATGGATCATGAATTCAGACAGGGCTTGCCTGGAGCCATTCTGACCTCAGTTGGATGGCGGATGGGCTGAGATGGGGGGTCCCAGATGGCTTTGCTGAATTGGAAAGGCTGGGTTCTACTGGCACCATAAACCACAGTGCCTATGTGTGGCCTCTTCTGCATGTGGGTCAATCTCAGGTTAGCTGGAATTGTTACATGATGGACTACATGGCCAGGCTGCTCAAGATATGGTCCATAGACCAGCAGTACAATCTCCTGGATGCTTCTTAGAAATGCATAATATAGCCAGAAATCCCATTTTTAGTAAGGCTGCCCATAGGAATACACACAGACACACACACACGTGCGTATATTCACTAAGCATTATTTATAACAGATAAATATGAAACAGAAATCTCCCTAAAAAGAATGGTTCAATAAATCATGGGACATCCTGGACTGGAAAGATGTCTCTGATACATAATTTAGTAAAACAAGAAAATGGCAGGATAATATATGTATCATAATAAAAATTTCAATAAATATCATTCATCCACCCATCCAAATTTAGTAGTTGTTTTTCTCCAGAAAATTGTCCCTTTCAGCTAATTTGTTAAACTGAGATTTCATAAATATCATTCTTCTACCAATCCAAAAGTCCAGAATGTTGGGCACCAAATAAACACTGCAGAATAGTGAAGAAATTTTTGCCTTTTTATATGTTGTATTTCAATGCACAAAAAGTGAGACCTTAAAATAATTTTTATATATTTTTGCTTCTCTGTACATTATTTTTCTGAAATTCTTTTTTTTTCATTTTTATTTTTTATTTTTTAAATTAATTTTAATGGGGTGACATTAATAAATCAGGATACATATGTTCAAAGAAAACATCTCCAGGTTATCTTATCATTCAATTATGTTGCATACCCATTACCCAAAGTCAAATTGTCCTCTGTCATTTGAATAAACAAAAAACCTTAAAAATCAAATCAAATCAGTGTCTTCTGGAAATATCAGTGCTGAACAGTCATGCTCAAGGGTCATGAAGATATGGTTTCCTGGTCTTAGAAAGCCTGTCAGCACAACCTCAGTCAGCCTTGTGATTTCCTCAAGCCTGTCATCTTGATTTCCCATCATTTGTTGTAGGTGAGGAATTATTTTATTGCTCCTCTTTAACTTTTAGATCCCTGAAGTGCTTAAGAAGTTGCTTTTTGAAGTGAATCAGTTAAAATGTTTCACTTTCTTCCCAAGGTGGGTCCACAAGGTCAAGATGTCAAGTGCTTTTGCATAAACTTCCTGGGTAAGACTAATCTAGTGCTTTGGGGCCTATCCTTTCCTCCGAAAAACAAAGACAGATGGTTTAGACTAGGGAAGATTTGTATTTTCAGCCCGATAAAAACATTTAATTCCACCACTGAAGGATACTGTTAACAACAGCAGGTAGATATTGATGAAAAAACAAAAACAAAAACAAAAACAGATGATGTTTTAGAAAAGTGTTCTGGGCCTGACCTGTGATGGCACATAGATCCCACCTAGAATGCTGAGGTTACTAAACCCTGGGCTTGCCTGGTCAAAGCACATACGACAAGCAACTATTGTGAGTTGATGCTGCCCACTCCTCCATCCCTCCTTCCTTTTCTATCTCTCTCTCTCTCTCTCTCAAAAAATTAATAAAATTAAATTTAAAAAGAAAAGGTGTTCTGGGGAAATGAGATCAAGTCCTCAGTACACAACTGCCCCCTATGGGCTATATTTTCACCAAATCTGTACCCCGAAGCCAAACTTGTCCTTTTCCCCTTCACTGTAAGTAGCTGTGGCCCTGTACAGGCTTCTTCAGGACATGCTTCCTTTGCTGGGTCCGTCAGGCCTCAGTGATGGCCACTGTTGGGCTCAGAATGTGTGACTTGATGACAACAGCTGACCGGAATTGCAGTAAGAGTTTTACACTATAAAAGGGGAAGTTTAAGCTTTCCTTTCTCCCCTCTGGAAGCAATGTACGTTTCTAGCACAATTATTGACACACAGGCTAGCAGTTTCCATTTTGGTCATATTATAATAAGTGATAAACAAATGGTAGATGTCCAGAGTTGAATTTCACTAGGTTGTGAAATAGCCTAAATGTACCAGCTCTGCCTGTGGATGTCTGTTTTGATGATTGATATTGACCAAAATCAAAGACACTTAACATAAAAGATGAATAATTACAATTCCGTAGAAAATAGTGATTGCTCCTGTCTGATGACTAGCACGTTTGTGCCCTATTGCCAAAGCCCAGAACAGTGCAGGTGGGCACTTTAAGTGAAATGCACCTGTGCTTTGAAGCTTTCTTTAAAAGGATTACCTTGGGTTGTCTGTAAGATGAAGCTTGGTGGTATTAAAACATGTTTAAAGCAAAATAGGAAGAAAATTGAAGGGAGAAGTTTCTCTAGAATCATGACAGAAAGTTGTCTTTAAGGCACGCAGTTTTATATCGACAGAGATCTTAGCAAAGAATTCACACGTACTAAGTGCCAGGCACCACTCTAAATCCTTTACAGATACAATCCTTTACATGGATTATCTAATTCACTTCCAACAATTCTGTGAGGTGAGCATTCTTACAACCTCAGTCCGACAGGTGAGGGAGAAGAGGCTCTGGAAGGGTGTGACATGTAGGACATTATGTCTCCTGTAAATTGTGGAGCCAGCATTAAAATCCAGGCAGCCTGACTCCATCCAGGCCTGTGCTCCTACTCTCACCCACTACAGCAGCATAGTGAGGGCATGACTGCGGATTAAAAGGAGCAAAGGCATGAAGGGGCAGGAAGCCCCTTTGCTGAGCTTCACGAGTGTACACATCATCTACGTCTTTACAGGTGGGGCCAGACAAGTCCTTTCCTTCTCATTCCCTGGGCTTATCATGGACCTTGGATAGTTCAGAATAAATTTATGCCAGTATTAAATACCTAAAGGTCTTCCATAAAAGCTGAGTAGAAAGAAGCCCAAGAGGTTTTTAGCACATAGTCAGCTGTCAAGGGAAAGCAAAGCCAGAGGGAAGGAACTTGGGAGGTACCATATTTCCTTATGTATAAGATGCACCTTAATTTTAAGGCCCAAAATTTGAAAAAAAAATGTATTACATAAAGTTATTGATGATTTGTGATGTTGAACTTTTTTTCATCTGCCTATTGGCCATCTGTATGTCCTCTTTGGAGAAGTGTCTATTTCTTGTGCCCATTTTTGGGTTGGATTGTTTGTCTTCCTAGTGTGGAGTTTTACAAGTTCTTTATAAATTTTGGTTATTAACCCCTTATCAGATGTATTGTTGAATATATTCTCCCACTGTGTGGTTTGTATTTTTATTCTGTTCATATATGCAAATTAAAACCACAATGAGATACCACCTCACACCAGTCAGAATGGCGCTCATTAACAAAACAACACACGATAGGTGCTGGCGAGGATGTGGAGAAAAGGGAACCCTCTTGCACTGCTGGTGGGAATGCAGACTGGTGCAGCCACTGTGGAAAACAGTATGGAGATTCCTCAAAAAATTAGAAATGGAACTGCCCTTTGACCCAGCTATCCCATTTATAGGAATATATCTCAAGGACACCATATCACCGACTGAAAAAAAGAAATGCACCCCCATGTTTATGGCAGCATTGTTCACAATAGCTAAGATCTGGAAACAGCCCAAGTGTCCGTCAGTGGATGAGTGGGTTAAAAAGCAGTGGTACATATACACAATGGAATACTATGGGGCCATGAAAAAGAAGGAAATATTACCTTTTGCAACAATATGGAGGAACCTGGAAACTATTCTGTTGAGTGAAATAAGCCAGGCAGAGAAAGAAAAATATCATATGACCTCACTCATTTGAGAAATCCAAGGAACAATGAGAACTGAGGAATGGAATTGAGACAGAGGAGGGATCAATGGGACCAGAGGAAAAGGGATGATAGGATGGGATAAACCTGAAGGGAAGGGGTGAGGGTGCTGTAGGGATGGGGGCAAGGGAGATGTTGAAGGGAATATGGGGGAGGGGGGATGTATTCAGGGTGACCCTAGTATTTATGTAAACACAATTAATTAAAATTAAAAAATAAAGTTATTGAACTCAAGAGTTATTCCTCATAAAATTCATACAACTCATCACCGTCAAACTTCCATCCATTAGCTTGTCCTCATCCGTGTCTGATGATGAATCACTGTCTTCAACAATGAGCACAAAAACAAGTGCAAAAAGGCAGTAAATGCAAGTAAAAAATTCTACAACCACTGTATAAGATGCACCCAGTATTTAAACCCCAAATATTTCAGGAAGAAAGGTGTGTCATATACATGGGGAAATACAGTACTTTCTAAGATATGCCTCAATCCACTAGGAAAAACCTTATTTAATCCCTCATCCACCAAGAAAAATGTAGAAAGAAAGCATATTATTAGAAAGCATATCTTTAAAATTTTTCCTTACCCATCTTCTAAATATTTAAAAAAATCTTGAATGTAAGAACTTATATTAACATACTTTCTAGAGTCCTACTCTCTACTTGATATAGTTTAAGTGCTGCTCTCTGCAGTGGAAGATTGTCCAGTGATTCATTTTATGAAGGTCATGTGCTCTGAAATGCTTCTCCCAGAGGGGGAGCATTTCCATTATCCACATTTGAAGGTTGTTATTCTCTGTGTAACGTTAATGGGTCATTGTGAAACTCAAACCTTGAACTTGGTATTGATACCATGCTCTTTCTAGGAATGAAGAGAAACACTGATGACAATACACTCTGAACCCTAAATAAAATAATTATTTTAGAATGATTATATCATGAAAAGATTCATGACAATTTAATCCTAAAAGAGACATTAAAAATCACTTAGTATTAAATCTCTTATTTTTATATGCCCTTAGCAAATATTATTTGATTTTTTTCTAGGTGAGGATACTTAAGCCCAAAGAAAAATGTGACATGCCCTAAGTCATATTAGTCATATTGCTGCAAGTGGGTATCAACCCTGGCTTCACACGCTGGACCAACTACGGGAGTTTTTTAAAAATACTGATGCTTGGGACTTATGCAGACAAATTAATCAGAATTCTGGGCCTCTGGGACTGGGCATTGGAACTTTTTAAAGTTTCCCAGGTGCCTCACTCTGAAGCTAGAATTGAGAACCACTCAGCAAAACAAGAACCCAGGTGCTAACCTTATTCCAGTTATCAAATCCACGGTAATCTCTCACTGCTCATCCCTGAGCCCATGGAAGACTTAACTAATGGATTACAGGACTCTTTCCTGCTGCACCCAACCTGGTTTCTCAAACCTAGCTACACCTGGGCATTGTATCTTGCTTCCTTTAGTCATAGAAAATACCTGAAAGTAGTTTTTTCATAAAACTGGGGTTGTATATTCTTAGTTCAGTGTATTATCTTAGCCTGTCAGCACTCTCCTGGAAAAAACCAGGGTAAAAGCCCTTGGTTGCTTTACTCAGCTTCTACTCCTTTCCCATTATACACAGATGCAGAGTCGGGATGATCTAGGTTTGAATCCTACTCTACTATTTACAACTCATGTGACTTTGGGCAGGTTCTTTGTGCCTCAGTTTCTCACCTATAAATAAGAATAATGAAACTGTTTCATGGGTCTGTCTTTCTTGTCACTCCTCTGGTATTGATCTCTAGCAAAACTGCAGCCGGGCCCTCAGTCTAGTCTAGTCTTTCTTATCTATCTGAATCCTAATCCTCTCAGTCCCCTGGTAATAAACTTGTTTTAATAAACAAATTCTTGATGAGGAGTTAGTCCTTAAGCCTTGCTCATTAGTATTTAGAGTGCTGTAAAAGGCCTTCTGAAGACAATGATTACATTTCAATACATTTTTTCTTAGATACTTTGTACTCCTCTAGCCCAGTGGTTCTTAACCTGGGTTCTATCGAACCCTAGGGGTTTGATGAGTCGGTCTCAGGGGTTCGGAGAAGCCTCTACTGCGGAGGCCAGAATAAAGTAATACCGTAATTTGTTGTGAGTTCATGCACTTTGTTGGTTTTGTTCTTTGAGCAAGGTGATGTTCATGCATGGCTCATTTTGTGCACCAATAAAAAAACATATACCTATGTCTTGAATTTGGGGAAAAAAATCATATTTTATTTATCACTAAAGAAGGGTTCGGTGAATGCGCATATGAAATTGGTGGGTTCAGTACCTCAAAAAAAGGTTAAGAACCACTGCTCTAGCCAGAGATGAGCTTTGTAGTCTCCAAACAATTTGGATTTTATTAGAATCAATTCTATTCAAAACTGAGAGCAAAGTATGTAGACTACTGACCTGGAGGCAAAAAACAGCAATACAGCAGCATTATTCACCATCCAGGGCCCTGAACCTATGTCATGCGCTGAAACCACCTTATTTCTAGTTGGAACCAGAGTTTCAGTTAGATCCTTGAGAGCCGTCCTTCGCCCAGAGCTCAGAACACTATTGTTTCTTGGTTAAAATCTAAATACCTTCCAGGCTCTCATCTCAATGAGGTGCTGGTTGCTCTGTTCTTCTTCCCCATCTCTCACCACTCCCAGTTGCCCCATGTCCCTACTTTTGCCTTTTGGCCCAGTCCTTTCACCATTCACCATACTTTCTGAATCATCCATATGGAGGTAAACTCCACATGCCCGCAGTCTGCCTTAACATGCCCTTCTTGGGAATGCCTCTGTGAGGTCCTTTCATTCTCAGAATGTGGGATGTCACTCTTATCTCTTTGAGGTTAATAGGTGAGGATGTGCAGTCATCCTGGAAAGAGGGGAGCAGCAACTGTGGACAAGATTACCACATACACAGTACATGCCACTTGGAAAAATGTTTCCCTTTCAACTGCTTCTTCCAATTAGTTCAATTTCAGTCCCACAAGACTATATGGTACACATTTCTTAATTCAACCCTACTTAACACTCTAAAGCAGCCTCAAACCTTATCACCCCATTTTCCATATTCATTGAAAAAAACCCAAGCCAAATCAACACACTTGTAGTTCTTCAAACATATCAAGACAACTTCAGAATAATTTCTAACAAGGAGGAGGAACATTCTCCCCCGCCTATCATTTAAATGCCTATCCTCTATAAGAACCCCATTTACTTCTCTTTGACAGCACTCAGAGTCTCAGCAGTAAGTGGTTTGCTTGTTTCTTCCAATCAAGATGACACAGATCATATCTTTTAGAAACCCACATCTCACGGACCCAAGAATCTGAGCTTTTCCCTACAACATGTATCCCATTTCCCAGTGCATGGCTAGCGTAATACTGGGTCTATAAAATATTTGAAAAGGAACAGTATTCATATCGTTGCAAGCTGGAAGAAAAGTTACGTCATTAAATCCAACTCCCATTCTAAAGATAAGACCAAAGACACAGTGGCTTTCCCAGAATGTCCCAGGAAATCAGTGGTACAACAGTCCCAGATAGTTCCCTCTCTACTACTGAGATCATTCAAAGCTTTAAAGAGTCTCACATATAATCTCCAAGAAGAATAAAATAAGCACACAAATAATTATAATACAAAGTATTCATAAGACATAGAAAATTCAAAAGCAGATGAAAGGGGGAAAATTATACTCATAGGTTGGGATAGGTTGTAGGTAAGGAGGGTAGTCAGGATAGTGTACAACAGTTCTCAACCTTTTTAGTCTCAGGCCCCTTTCACATTCTTAAAAATTACTGTGAACCCCAAATAGCTTCTTTCTTGTGGTTTAATTCACTGATATTTATTGTATTATAAACTAAAATTATTAATTTAAAAAATAAACCTATTACATGTTGAATTTTTGTGAAAATATCTTTATTTTCTACAGAGTGACATTTGTTTTACATTTCTGCCAATCTCTTTAATCTCTGACTTAACAGAAGACAGCTGGATTCTCACAGCTACTGCTGCATTCACTCTCTGAAGATGTTTTGTTTGAAGCCTTAGAAGAAAATTTGGCCTTAAGTGCTTATTCATTTTTTAAATTTATTTATTCATTTTACAGAGAGAGAGAGAGAGAGAGAGAGAGAGAGAGAGAGAGAGAAAGAGCAAGAGTGAGAGAGCCAGAGAGCGAGAGAGAAAGGGGGGGAGGAGCAGAAAGCATCAACTCCTCCTGGAACAGGCAACTACAGTGTTCCAGGTCGTAGCTTTATCCACTGAGCCACCCCAGGTCAGGCTCAGGTGATAATTTTTCATTACTACATCAAAACTTGACAAGTACTAGTTTCTTAAGTTAGTTGCAACGTGGAAACTGAAATTGTATCAATGAACTTTTAGTATTGTTAATATTAAAATCCACTGGTCTATCTTGCATTTTATACATAGTTTTATATTATCATGCATTGGTCATTTGGTGATATTGGTTTGCTAAATTATATAGATCTTCCAAATATTATAATATTTCATTATATAGTATCAAAAATTTACTTATTCATATCACCAGGTGTTTTTTTTTTTTTTTCACCAGGTGTTTTATCAAAAATGTCTTTTAAGTATGGGGAAGACGTCATGGTCATAGTGGTCATAGTGGAATATAAGTTTTTAAAAATTTCAAATTTTGCTTGAAGACTTGATTTTTATCATTGGCAACAAATACTGTCAGTTATTTTCCTGGAGGTGACTCAGTTCACTTTTGAGAAAATGTATGGTAAATATTCAATATTTGAATACTCACAGTTTATCTCTCAATTACTTTATCAGGCAAAAATAGATTCCATGAAGAGAATTGTTCAGCTCACAACTCCACTGCACAAGTTATTTCTGTGTACTCCCCATATAGTCATATAGAATATTGGAAAAATGTTCTTGAAGGCTGAGATTTATAAAATCAATAGTTTTTACTGCCTTTATCTAGAACATTCTTAAGTGAAATTGGCTTTTTCTTCTACAAGTGCATGGTACCATTGCTTTGGTCATGTTAAGTAAGGCGCCAGCAGGTGTACCTACATTTGCATTTATGGTATATCGCAAATAACAACACAGTAAAAAAGGAAATTAATGTCTTAATGTCATAAAATACGTTTAACCATATGGCCCCCTGAAATACTTCTAGGGACTCCACTGAGAGTGGACAATACGCTGAGAACCACTGGTATACAAGATATAGTCTTTGAAAAATAAGTTGAATTTTGATAGGACGAGGAAGAGTAGCAACATTAAGAAGGAAGTAAAACATGAGGTATATCTAAGGGACAGAGGGTAGAATATAGGTTTGGTTGAAAAAGGAGGGAAGCAGAGGCAGATGAAGCTGAAAAGATACTGTGAAAGGCCTGGAATGCCTTCATGATAATCATTTTTTTCTTAATTTTTGAAAATTTTATTTATTGATTGATATTAGAGAAAGGGAGAGAAACACTGACTTGTTGTTCCAGTTATTTACACACTCGTTGTTTGATTCCTGTATGTGCCCTGATCAGGGATTGAACCCACTACCTTGGTCTATTAGTACGAAACTCTAACAACTGAGATAACAGGCCAGGACTGATCAATTAGGTTTAAACCAGACAGGAAGAGACTACAGTGAGCAGTTTTTTGTTTTGTTTTTGAAAACTGTAGTTTCAACTTACATAAAGATAAAGCTGGACATGTCTACATTTACTAGCATAGCTGCTTTTCTCATTAGGAATGTTTAGGGAATGAAATAAACATGGCCGAATGCTTTGCTGTAAGAAACATGGTGCACTTTTTACTGTAATTTACAGCATTATTTTCAGAAGGAAAAAGAGTAAGGACACATATAAGGACATATACTGAACTGAATGCTATGCCAGTCATTTTTCCTATGTTATATAATAAACAAACTTACAAAAGCAATGTCACCATTCATATAGATGTCACCATTTCATTTGGGCAAATGTAACCCTAAAAGTTAAGTAACTTCCCAAGGGATGTGACTTCAACTCTAATTTCATATTTCACCCATTATCTCAAAGCATTTGGGGAAAGTCTGATGTAAATTTATCAACTACATGTATATCTATATCCCATGCAATCCACTAAAATAAGGCACTAAATAGTGTCATAATCCCCCATACATATAAAATGTCAAATCTCTAAAGAGACTGTATATTTTGAATTTTTCTTTCCTTCAAGAATTATTTTAAATAACAGGCAAAACTGATTACAAGGGGATGTATACGGGCTGATAGAGATTTTGTTAAAACATAACTGAGGAAAATGAGTATTTGAAAATCACTGCTAAACTTCATCAGGGTACTTATTGGACACAAAGATTTATCTAGTTCATATTTTTAAATATCAGATCAATAAGAAAAAGAGGTAAAGAAATTCAAAATCATAGTATGATGCCAACTTCTTTCACCCAAGAAAAGAAGGTGCTATACCACATCAACATGGCTTGTTTTGTTGCACATGCATGTACACACACACACACACACACACACACACACACACACACACACACACACACAAACAGCTCCCTCCCCAATGTAAATAAATAAATTCCCTGTTCAACTGCATGGTTGGAAACTTTTTGTTGACATTTTGAAAGAAATTATCAAAATGATCTCAAATTAATCACAATATATTTTACTATACAATAAAATGAAACTAAATATAGAATAAAGGTATTTATTATTTATTCATTTCTTGGTAGGATAAGGGTCGAAGAGTATAATATAGTTCAAATAGAGTTGCTATCTAGTCTGACAAAAAACAGATTCTTGTTAAAGGTAGAAAATTATTATAAACATTGAAAACAAATGGGCAAAACATCTTGTAAGTCTTATAGATTGTGCATTTTAAAATTATAGTTCATCAGAAACTATGCTTTTCTTCTATACTGATACAAAAGTAACTGAATTTTGGCTTAAATTATGACTGGTAATAAATGATCCCTTTGTATATACACATAATATCCTTTCTATATTTTACATTAAAAATTGTATAACATTAAAAAGTTTATAAAGTAAATTGACAGTAAAAATGTGAAGTTATATATACATTTCTGACATTGGGGAATTATTACAATTACTATGCTATACATTGTCAAACATGGGAAATGTATCCAAGTTATAGAATAGGTACAATGAAATAAGAAAGTATATTTTAAAGTTAATAACTTAGTAAATTTGTTCATTTGAATAAAAAGCAGACGTCACCATCACGACTAATGTGCCAAGTTCCATGAGTTTCGCTGAATGTGTGACTCTTGTTGCTGTGCTATTTTTTGAAGCAGGTGACCAGTCCCAAATCCTCCTACATTTCTGGATATATTATTAGGAGGTAAAATTTGAGGGAGTATAACTTTTTTTTTTTTTGCAAGAGAGATAGAGATGGAAGAAAGACAGAGAGAGGGACAGACAGACAGAAAGGGAGAGAGATGAGAAGCATCAATTCTTTACTGTGGCATCTTAGTTGTTCATCAATTACTTTCTCCTATATGCCTTGACCAGGGGGCTACAGCCGAACCAGTGACCCCATGCTCAAGCTGGTGACCTCTGGGCTTTGAACCTGGGTCCTCAGCATCCCAGGCCAATGCTCTATCCACTGTGCCACTGCCTGGTCAGGTGAAGCAAAACATTTTTATTGAAAGATAAGATCTATAAACATATTCTTAACAAAAACGTAAGCATCTGCCACCAGCAGATTTGTTCTGTTGCAATGCTAGACTTACTAGTTAAGTTTTACACACGTGGAAATGTGTCATAGCTAAGAAAAGGATTTGCTTAAGTGTATATATATTTGTGTGTGTGTGTGTGCATGTGTGTGTATATATATAAATGGTACTTGCTAAAATTACAAGTGAAATAATTTTTAATATCTAAAGGAACAAAAGGAGGAGAAATAAACTAAATCCCGGAATACATACTTATCATTATTGCACATATCACTGTAGATTGGTGAGGTAAGATTAGATATATGCAGTGTATTTATTTACAGTATACTTGTACTCATAAAAACTACTTAGTCACTACTTACATGGTTTTTGCCACACCTAGATTATGATCTTTCATAATAACAGCTCTGACTGGACAAGATGCTGTATATACCCCTCAGTGACTTCTTTGTACTGGCTGACTATATCCCCTTTAAATGCTATAAATGAGAAATATATATGCTAAGTATATTAGCAGGCAGTAACACTGTAGTTCTAATGGACAGCTGTAATTTGGTATAAAACTCCTTAATTAAATTTCTATTACACTGGAGATAGGCTGGCAAAGAAGAATTTGGATAACTTGTTACCTTACTTACTATAAGGTAAAATGTCCATTACAAAAAAGGGATAATTCCAAAATGTTAGATAAAGCACATTATCTTCTTAAGTCTATTTAGTCTTTGAAAACTTATATAGTCGTCAAAAAAAACCCTGGACTTTTTCCAAAGGGTGTGACACTGCTATATATACCTTTACCTAAATATTATGATGATTAAATGGAGACTGCTGTCATGGATGCATTTGTTTGAATGTGAAAATCTGCACTCTTTTTTTTTTTAAGTGAGAGGGGAGATAGTGATATAGACCCTCACCTGTGCCCCAACTAGGATCCACCTAGCAAACTGTGTGATACTCAATCAACTGAGCAATTTTTAGTGGCTGAGGTTGACGATCCAAAGAGTTATCCTCAGGGCGTGGGGCTGACGCTCAAACCAATCCAGCCACTGGCTGTGGAAGTGGAAGAGGGACAGAAGTGGAAGAGGGAGAGAAGTGGGAGGGAAGCAGATGGTCGCTTCTTTGTGCGCTGACTGGGAACTGAACCAAGATGTCCATATGCTGAGTGATACTCTATCCATTAAGCCATCCAGCCAGGGCCAAAGTCTGCATTCTTAATGTTTACCACAAACCCAATGCAGTTGATGATCGCTCTGAAGGTCAGTCAGTTCTTCAATAGTTCTCCAGCTACACTGGCAGGCATATGCTCGTGCTCCTTTCTTCTTTACCAACTTTGTTTTTAATTTGTGGAATTCTGGCATGTTGTTCCTATTATTAAAACATGAATGTTTTAGAATAGTGGTTTTGTCAGTGCTTAATGACTTAAAAAAAGTTCTAATTGCATTAATATCCTATCTTTACAACACCCAGAACACCAAACACATCCTAGTTTCCCTCATACAAAAAGGAGAAGATACGCTTTGTGTTCTTTCTGCTGGTATTGCTTTCGTAATGAGTACTTTTAAATGGTAGTTCTCTAGGTCTATCTGTTAAGGCTGTTTAGAACTCAATGACCTAGAAAGCTGAAGAATTACTGACTTATCAGAGATGATATACGACATGAGAACAGAGTGAAAGGATGGCAGTTCATGTCCTACCCCAGACAGTCATTATATCATATTCTAAAGCCTACAATATGGCAAATGGAGGGGATATAACAGGCATACAAATAATTGGCTGCTGAGGGGTTAACTATAGAAAATTTTCATGTACAGAGAAAAAATGCCTGTTATTTCTACATCTTGAACTTATACATCTTTCATTTTTTAATGATGTTATTTACTTATAGTATCAGCAACAAAATAAATGCCTATCCTACATTAAATGACAATGTTAAAATAAATCAGTGGGGAGGACCATCATGAAAAGTGATAACCATCTGACTTGATGCAATTATAAAAAATGACTAGGGCAGTTAATTAAGTTTAATTACTTGAAAGTCAATTATGATTTTCATGATAATTCATGTCGTAGATTTATGTAACTATTCCATGGCAGAAGAAAAATGAAGAAATTCAAAATGAAATGATAAAAAATGCAAAGTAAAATGATGAAATGCAGTATAAATATTTAAAAAAGAGATATAGTCTTATCTTTGATTTTTATGTCACTGCAACAGAAGGCAGGCTGCAAAGTGCCCTCTGGTGGCCAATGGACACTACATTCAGTACTGTATTGTACAAAATCCAGACATAGTTTAGAAGTTTAGAACCTAACAAAACCTGAGAGATTTTTCAGATCAGTTGTTTGATTTCAGAAAACTGAGACTCTGATGAGCTAAGTGACTTAGCTGTAGGGAGTCAGGAGAAGAAATGAACCACCTAAGTTTTATGAGAGAAAAAAATCCACAAAACTAAATGTGTTCAACGAAAAACTAAATGTTAAAGAAAAAAATGTTCTTTATTCAATATGCAATATATATTGACAAATTTAACATCTGATACCTGATTGAATCCTTAATTAGAGATTTTAGGAGTAGGAATCATGAAATACAGGAAACTAATTAAGACATTTCAATTGCTTTTTAAGAACATATTTTAAAAGCTCAGAAAAAAATAATTTCCTTATTTCCCATACAGAAAATGATTTAATAGGAAAATAAAAACACTTTATTCAGCTATTATGGCACAATGATCAATTAAAGATTATACTTTTTAGAAAGTTCTGGAGTTT
The DNA here is from genome assembly GCA_037038555.1 of Rhynchonycteris naso. Classification (NCBI taxonomy): domain Eukaryota; kingdom Metazoa; phylum Chordata; class Mammalia; order Chiroptera; family Emballonuridae; genus Rhynchonycteris; species Rhynchonycteris naso. The sequence continues at coordinate 248,192,935 of CM072998.1, forward strand.
CACTCACTTATAAAAACAGGACAAAATAAACAACTGTACACTGTTTCTTTGTATAACCAACGTTCAGAATGATTCTACTAAAAATAAATGGCTCTTCATGTTCTGCTGGGCATTCCATGGCACTCTGCAAACCTTTTAACTTGCTTTTGGTTACCACGTACTCCTGAATTCCCTTAGTGACTATTCCCTGTCCTCCTCAAGTGTTTCATCTACCCTCCGTTCCTTTACTTTTAGCAGATCGCATCCTCACTCACAAAGCCAGACCATCAGATGTGAAAAAACTTCCATATCCTAGCTTTCCCCATGAATGCAATGAGTATCTTGCCTCCTTCCACCCAAAGAGATCCTTATTTCTTTCCCACTGGAGTATTATAACATCCTTCAATAATCCCCATGATTCTAAGCTGGCCTGGTTCCCATACATTCAAACTCTGTTCATATCTCTCCCCTGATTAAAAGCCTTTAGTGATAATCCACTGTCTAAAAAAATTAATTCAGACTCCTCTATTGCTTTCCTGGCTCTGCTCTTTTTGATCTTTCTTTCCTACTTTCATTTACTCTTTCCATCTCCTGCCCTTGAATCCACATGTGGCTGTATCTGTGTCTTTAAAAAATACCCCCAATCCCTGGCCAGTTAGCTCTGTGGTAGAGTGTTGGCCCAGCGTGTAGAAGTCCTAGGTTCGATTCCCAGTCAAGGCACACAGGAGTAGTGACCATCTGCTTCTCCACCTCCTTCCCCTCTCTGTTTCTCTCTCCCTTCCCTTCCCACAGCCATGGCTAGAATGGTTTGAGTGAAGTTAGCCCTAGGCACTGAGGATGACTCCATGGTCTTAGCCTCAGGCACTAAAAATAGCTTGGTTGCTGAGCAATGGAGATGTGGCCCAGTCAGGCAAAGCATCACCTCGTAGGTGCTTGTTGGGTGGGTCCTGGTTGGGTGCATGAGGGAGCCTGTCTCTGCCTCCCCAACTCGCAATTAAAAAAAATATCCCCTAAATAATACCAGTGTCCATCTTGTTTGCTAGGCAAAATCCTAATTATTCTTTAAGTCTCTGAGGCTTTTCCTGATACCTCAGGGTGAAGTGTATCCACCTATCCTTGGATATTCTCTTTTAACCTCCCTCCACTATTATAGTTATCACATGGTGTCACTCCCTTCAAACTGTATTACTTAAGCATAGAAACTGGGTTCTACTCATTTTGTGAGCCCAGTATCTAAGAATGCTAGACTAGGTGCTGAATAATGTCTGTTTGATAAGGAAACCTTAATAAACTCTACAACCTGTGCCTGATTCTGTGAAAATATAAAGCTTCTCTTTCTCATGAACAAATCAAACAAAACCAGGTTGCCACAGATCTACTGTAAACCAACTGACATTCCTGAGAACTCCAAGACACTGTAATGTTCCTCAAATACCAACTAAATCACCAAAAAGCTTACTTGATGCCTATGTTCACTCCAGTTTTGATATTACATGCATTCTATTATCCTAACTAGTTTTATAACAACTGATGGTTCATCTTGCTGACATATGGGGATTACTAATAAATCATTAGATTAACCAGAAGACAGTATCTTGCAGAGGCTTTAGAAAAGTCAGAAAAAGACAAGACAGATATAAAATTAAAAGTTAACTTTTCAACTATAGGATTAAAAATAGGCTAATCTGACCTGGGATTTTTGGACTACACTAGGCTTTATTTGGATTGAGGACTGTGAAATCTCTTAAATTATAATTTTCCAATGTATTTGTACACATTTCAATTGTGTGTGAATGTGTGTGTGTGTGTTTGTGTATGTATGTGAAGAGGATTCAAAGTTTAAATTAGAAGAGATCCCTAGGGATTTACATGAGAATGACTGTGGGAAAAGGTGTGGAAGACTCACACTTTTCTTTATGCTAGTAGAGAGTGCTGCAATATATTCTGATTACTTGTATCTGAAAATATTGTCTTTGTCTATGCACAGGTTAGAGGCCAAAAAATGCAATTTTTAACTAAGTTTTTATTTAAAAATGTAAATATACAATTTAAGTACATTTTTATAACTTATGACATCATAAAAATATTAGGTATCTGTAGTATATAAAAATGTATCAATTGCAAAAGTATGAGTAAGACTATCCTGACCACAAGGAGGGAGGCAGACATATATCAACCTAAGACTTTCAATCTTATCTGACACAACAGGTACTAAGTGCTGTGGACACACAAGAAAGGATGAATTTACTTCCAAATTGAAAATGGTGAGGATTCATGGAAGATACATAATGAATTGTACCCTGAGGGACTGGGAGGGTTGGGGCAGATATAATGAGAAGGTGTCCCATAAGGCGGAGAGCTTGCACAAAGTCATGGGAAATGGTAGTAGTGAGTAAAATCCTGTGAAGGTGAAAAGTATATAGTGGAAAGACAAAACTGAATGGTAGAAACGGGCTGGATCATGGAGGGTCTTGGATGCCATACTAAGAAATTTGGACATGATTCTGTAAGCAGACGGGTTTGGGGTGGTAGAATGGCATACGTTTAGTTATCCTTTAATTCTCAGTTGGGAAAAGATGGTCTAAAAGGAGAAAATGTAGGCAGAAAAGTCAGTGAAAAGGCTGTATCTATCTATACTCTTGTCTAGAAGTAACATGTCCTTACTCAGGCTGATAGTAGACAGATGAAAAAAAGGAGATGGATGAAATATTGAAGAGGTAGAGACCACATAATCTGGCCAAATCCACCAAGGGACATTATAGTGAAATAAGAAATATAAAGTTATACTTGGTACATTTTTACAGAAAAATTCTTTAGAAGCATACCTGAAAAACAGATAATCGCATGATTTGTCCCACATATAGTCATCATAGGTTACTACCCAGAAATCACATGCTATACAACGCAGATGGTCACACACTCTGTTCAGAGAAAAAGAACTGTATATTAAAGATGATTGGTATTTTTAAATATAAGAATATGATTTATTCATAGGATATACCATTATTACAAATTACTGAGTAAACAACAAAAAAAGTAAAGATTAGACTGATGATAAACTTTTATACTAATGGATGGATTATATACCTAAACTTTCAGGTTAAATTTCTACACAAACCTATTTCACTAACATCTTACACACTGATACATATATGCATTATACAGATAACAAAGAAACAAAATGGAACATCCTCACATTTGAGATCCAAATTTAATCTATAAATTCCCTCAATACCTTTTATTTATATAATTTCAACTTAATTATTATGAAACATTATTGAAGAGGCCCCTTAAGCCTGCTATTTATTTTGTTTAGAGATATTAATATAATTATATTCCAAAAATTCAAAGGCAGTTGATTTCATTTTAACAAGCATAGTAAATATAGCATTTCATAATTAAAAATATCTGTTCTTGGTTTTTAAAATAAAAGTGAGTATAATTCTCTGTTGCTTTAATTATAATTTGATAGGAACATAAGTATAATTTTACACAGAAAATAACATCACTAATAAGGCATTTGCACTTAATAATAATAATAATAATAATAATACCCAAATGCATATGTAGATCTTTTAGTTCAATGGTTTTCAAATTGTGCCTGAGAAAGATCTTCACTTAAGCCAGATTCTTTAAGTGCTTCCTTTCCTTTTGAAATTTTCAAGGATGCCTTTGTCTTTACCACAGATTTTGCCACATTATATTGAAAAGAATCTGTCTCCCCCTTAAGCTACTTAAATCCTGGGGCAGTATCTTGTTTGGTTCTGTTTCCCTAGCAGTTGGCATTGACGCAGTCATTCACTTATTTAAAAAACACGGTAAGGAAACACAGTTATGGGTATATGGAACAGTTTTTTGTATAATTATTAATTATTGTATTATTTTCCATATGAATAACTGTAAACCTACTTTTTGCCCCACCCTGTATTTATTGAAAGCCTCCTAAGTGCTACTGAGATTTTTGTCCTTATGGAGACTAGATTGTAATGAGAAAAGAAATAAACAATACTCATCACAATATTAGAATGTAAAATAATGCTTCAAATGAAATAAGTGGAGTAGGGAAAGTAAAATTGAGAGTATTAGGAGAGAGTGGTCTGCAAAGGCCTCTCTGAGAACATGTATTTGAGAGCTTTAATGGAAGTGGTAGCTGGTAAAAGAAGTAGCGTTAGAGAGAGTTAAGAAGGGAAGGGAAAATGCATGCTTTTATGCTGATGGCAATAGCGCAATAAAGAGTAAAACATTGATGATGCAGGAAAGAGGGCAGAACTTCTAGAATTATGCTTAGCACATAATGGGTAGTTAGTGAATAGCAGAATTCAAATGCCAAGCAATTCTCAAAACCTGTATACTACATAGTGACTTTAGGAGTAAAATGATAATATATGACAATTTCTGTGAATTGCTGCTGCAAACAATTTGATTTGTGTAATAATGTGATTTACTTTAGAGAAGCCTCCATTGCCTGAAGTATTTAAAAACAGGAATCAATAAAGATATATTTGGTTGTCTAAAAATTAAAAAAAGAGTTTTTAAGATTCCTAAAACAAAGTTAAAAATAGAGTGGAAGGACACATTTTAAGCACATGGTCTAATATGTATACTATACAAAAGTGTCTACAAATGACAACAAATAAAGAAAAAGCTTAAAAATTATTCAATCTCACTAACACAGGTATTATAGAATAGTAGTTAACATTTTAGATTCTGAACAGATTGTCTAGGTTCAACTAATTCTATTTACTAGCTGTGTAACTGTAGTCAAGTAACTCAGCTTCTCTGGGATACAGTTTCCTTGTATGTAAAATGGAGATACTAATAATTTTTACACATCTCTTAGAATTAGTACGACTTAATATTGGTAAAGTGCTTATAACAGTATCTGGTACATAGTGTTTGCAAAAAGGTAAAATATAACAAATAATTAAAATTCAAAGGAACAACAAAATAAATTTTTAACCAATTTAAGTTAGTAAAAAATAGCCTCTCAGACATTTCTGGTGACTGTGAACTGCTTTAACCTTTGTGATTATTTTAAAGTTAAAATTATCCCTAGCTATGGTACTAGCAATCCCAGTTTTGAAAAGCAACTGTATATAAATAAGAGCACCAATATAAGCATATATCTCATGAATTTCTACTGCAGTATTGTTGAAGTGGCAAAAAAACAAGATATCACTTAGATAACTACCAAAAAGGGAAAAGACTAAATAACACGCAGGATATTTATACTATGGAATATTAGGCAGCAGATAAAAGAGAATTTATCTACTGTCCTAGATAAACTTGCTTTTAGGATACTGAAAGCAAGGGGTACAAGCAAGGGGTACAGTAACGTATATAACATGATCCTATTTTACTAAAAACTACCAAAAATACCTATATAAATAGTTATAAGGTAAGAACATGGAGAAAAATGTGGAAGGTAAATATACTATGTACCCACACTGCTTGACTCAGGAATGGTGGGAACAGAGGGGAAAGAAGGAGATTATCATCTTTTTCTTTATACATCTTTCAAGTCTGTTTTTATTTTTTTCAATAAGGCTACAATCCTTCTGCAACTAAAAATAAAATAAAACCCATACTTAGATGTTTTTCACTTATTTCTCTTAAAATTCAAATATGGTAACTTCAGAAGTGCAAATCTTTTTGGACTACAGTTTCCTTTAAGATTAAACGCTTTGTATTCCTAATATTATTATTAATCATAACAATAACCAAACAAGTTGCATAAATAATTCTATTTCTTTTTCTTTTTTGATAAAGAGAAGGAGGAAGAGAGAGAGAGGAACATAGAGCTGCTTCTGCGTGCGCCCTGACCTGGGAATGGAACAGGCAACTTCTGTTCTGTGCTCCTGGACAACACTCCAACAGAGTTATTTGGCCAAGGTTTAATTTTTTTTTTAGAGACAGAGAGAGGAAGGAGAGGGGCAAAGGGAAGGAAGAGAGAGGGGATGGCATAGGGAAGCATTTATTTGTTGTTCCACTCAGTCCTACTTCATTGGTTGCTTCCCGTGTGTGCGCTGACTGGGGATCGAACCCGCAACCTTGTTGTTTCAGGACAACGCTCTTAACTGATTGAGCTAACTGGCCAGGGCTATATTTTCTTTTAAACTGTTAGCAATTTATGAAGTTGTATTTGTACATATGAAATTTAACACAATTATATTCATACACATTTGATTGGGATTTTGAATGTACAAGTCAGGAAATACAAAATGATGGTTCCCAAAGCTGCCATAACTTGCTTTCTTATGCATATGTAGTTTATTACATGATTGCACAGAGTGTTAACTTTAATGCCTTAATACATAAGTGCAATTTGGCTAAATTATTGCTGTTGTGGGAACCATAATTTTGAATTTCCTGACATTTTGTATGTGTAAAATCTCAACCATAATGTTAAATACAGCTTTTTAATTTAATTTAAAATTTAGTAGTTTATTCAAATCTATTCACACCACCACATTTTCCTACAAACACTGTCCTTTGAGAAAAATAAAACTAACTTGCAGCTAAGAAATCATTCTGCTGCTACGATTCAGTCTGTTAGATCATAATTAGTACCAGTCTATGGAATAATCCAGTCTTGCAAGTAGTTTAAAAAATAATTAGGAGTAAAATTCTATTTGGCTTGAAAATAACGCTTTGGTTTTATCTGTACCTTATTAATGCGACCACACTTCCTGCTACTACTCTTTATCCCTTCCACCAACTGGGTAAAAGACTCAAATCTTAACACTCTAAAATCATTGAGTATTATTCCCAAACCAGAACTCTACTCAGAAATCAAACAAGTAAAACACATGGAAAATAGGCAGAATAGACTCAGTTTCATTATGCCTTGAGCATGTAAATCAGTGTTTATTTTCAGAGCTTAAAAATATTTCTCTTTCATAACAATGTACAACTACAGCCTATCTATAATAAGTCATGATCCCAATGAAAAATAAACTGTCAGGTTTCTTTCTCTAAAATATGGAGGAACTAGAATATAAAGGTGTTAACAACAGCTTTGTCCCTTTGTCTAGCGAATAAAATCTTTTATTTATTTATTTTTTTTTGAGAGAGAGAGAAAGACAGGAAGGGAGAGAGAGATGAGAAGCATCAACTCTTCATTGTAGCACCTTAGTTGTTCATTGATTGCTTTCTCATATGTGCCTTGACTGGGGGGCTCCAGCTGATCCAATGACCCCTTGCTCAAGCTAGCAACTTTGGGTTTCAAGCCAGCGACCATGGGGTCATGTCTATGATCCCAAGCTCAAGCTGGTGACCCCATGCTTAAGCCAGTGAGCCTGCAGTCAAGTTGGTGACCTCAGGGTTTTGAACATGGGTTCTCAGCCTCCTAGGCTGACATTTTATCCATTGTGCCACAGCTTAGCCAGGCAATATAAAAATCTTTACTGAAGACATTAATACTCCAAAACAGCTCAAAGTAGTAGTCTTATGTCCAGACCCTGTGGTTCTCAATTAAAACTCAGTCAGATCTACACAGTAGATTAGGGAGTTTCGATGTTTGGACAGCTGAAAAATAATAGCAGCTGTAGTAGCAAATACAGTGAAGATCTTCCCTTCTCACAAAAGTATACATGGCCTTCTACAAACTGGTTTACTAGAAAGCAAAATGAAGCAGAAATCAAGTTACACATTTGAGTCCTTGCTTAGTAATACTTTATGTGACCTTAGACAAGGAACATTACTTGGGGGTCATTCTTAAGGTTCTCCCATAGTCATTTAATTCACTGATTTTTGTCAATTCTAGATTCTAAACAGCTCAAATGTGACACCTTTACTCTACAGCCACTGCCACCACTCAGATCACAGCTACCATTATCATCTCTTTCCTGTAAGTACTGCCTGCTGGCTGGTCTCCCTGGGTCCTCTCCTGTCTTGCCCCTCCACTTTCCAATCCATTTTCTATTGAGCAGCCAAAATAACTTTCTTTAGAAACACAAATAAGATTAGGTGACTCCCTCTGCTATAAACCAACCAACACACCACCCACCCACCAATGGCTTTCACTACATATATGACAAACTTTCTCTAAAATCTTCTAGAGGAATATGGGACCGCAAACCAAATGTCTGTCAACTACCTTTCCAGCCCCATCAGGAGCCATTCTTTTCCCCATTCTCTATGCTCTAGCTCACTGGGCTGCCCTCTGCTCCTCTAACACTCCTGCCCAGCTTACAGATAATTTAACCTGGTGTACCCTCTGGCTCCAATAGTCCCCTCTCTTAACTCCTACTAATTGTTCATACTGTAGTCTGATTTAATGTTACTTGCTGAGGGAAGTTTTTAACCCTTCACATTAGATAGGGTGCCAATTATCTAAGCTTATAGTATTCTGTACTTTCCCTCACATTACATATTATGTGAAAATTAAACACTTATTGGTGGAACTATCTGTTTAAAGTCTCACTCCTCATCTAGACTGAAAGCTCATTGAATGCAAGCAACTGTCCATTTATTTAAACACCATGATGTATTCACTCAAAACCTAAGACCTGAAAAAGAGGTAGTTAATTAACATGTGTTTGATGAATTTAACACCAGTGCCTCAAATTCCTCATTTATAAAGTGGGATTAAAAATTCTTGCTCTAACTGCAACTTGTCTTTTTCCCTGTGGAGTGGGTAAACCATGACGCATATATAAAAAGTGCTCTGGACAGTATAAAGTCCTTACACATAAAATGTTTTACATGCACATGAACAGGTATGTGCTTCTCTTTCTGTGGGTGCAGATCTGTGGCACAAAAAGGGTGACTGACAACTAGCATCTTTGTAACGGGTAAGGAAGAAATGATCTGTAAATACGAATATTGTGCATAAATATGCAAATAGTCTGTTTTCTGCTCTTGTAGCTGTGTAGAAGGTAGGAATGAGGTTTGATGGGTTTTGCCATTTTGGATCAATATTATATGCAGGACCCTCAAGATACATACATATATAAAAAGCAAACCATTCTTTTGCCTACTGAATTCTATCTAGAACAGGTTCTATGTTAGAACTAAACCAAAGGACATGGAAACAACCAAAGGGTCCCTTGATAGAGGATTGGATAAAGAAGATGTGGTACATATATACAATGGAATACTGCTCAGTCATAAGAAATGGTGACATATTGCCATTTACAACACCATGGATGGACATTGAGAACATTATACTGAGTGAAATGAGTAAATCAGAAAAAAACTAAAAACTATATAATTTCACACATAGGTGGGATATAAAACTGAGACTTATGTATGACAAAAGTGAACTGATTACCAGGGGGAAGGGTATAATGAGGGACAAAATACATGGTGATGGATAATAATTTGACTTTAACTCATGGATATACAACATAATGAACAGGGAAAATGCTATAGAAATGTTTACCTGACACCTATGTCCTCTTATTGATCAATGTCATCCTTTAAATATAATTTTTTAAATAAAATTTAAAAACAATGTCAAAAAAGAAAATCTTAATGAAATGTTTACTTTTCGGAAGAAAACAAAATTTACTGTCATAAAGGCCATTTTTAAAATCAGAAGACACCTGTCAGCCAACACTGGTACATATTTTCTGAGATAAAATGGAAAGGTAATAGCAGAATATAGGATTCCTGCTGCTGAAATATAATAATTTGCTTGGAAATGGATATAATTTAAATGAGTTTCACTGAGTTGACACAGGTAGGTCAGAATCGATAAAAACTGGGCTATGTTCTTCTCCAAGGGCAGTCTGTACCTTTAACTTTTTGTGCAGACAGGCAGTCCTCACCACATGATGATATAAGTACTCTCAATTCTTATTTACAACCTGTATAAGTAGGCAGTGCCCCAGTGGACCGCAATAGCCTGTCTACGGCCTGGTGTTTCTGATGCAGGCTTCCCCAGACTTCCAATTTCCCTTTGGTCCTAGTCTTTTTCCCCCAGGGTTCGTAGGCTCGGCCAACATGACCACAATGCTCCAACAATATATTTTCAGAACCTACATCTTCTATATATTTAATACTACAGTTACCTCTCCTGAAATGCGGTCAACATGCAATAATATATATTTTTTTTTACAGGGACAGAGAGAGAGTTAGAGAGAGGGATAGATAGGGACAGACAGACAGGAACGGAGAGAGATGAGAAGCATCAATCATTAGTTTTTTGTTGTGACACCTTAGCTGTTCATTGACTGCTTTCTCATATGTGCCTTGACTGCAGGCCTTCAGCAGACTGAGCAACCCCTTGCTGGAGCCAGCGACCTTGGGTCCAAGCTGGAGAGCTTTTGCTCAAACCAGATGGGCCTGCACTCAAGCTGGTGAGCTCGGGGTCTCAAACCTGGGTCTTCCGCATCCCAGTCCGACGCTCTATCCACTCCGCCACCACCTAGTCAGGTGCAATAATATATCTTAGTCTTCTCTTTCTTAACAAAAATTAAGTTTTATAAATAGACAAAAATATAATAATCTAAGTAATTAGGCCTCTGAAAAGATAGAACCAAAGTATCAGGACAGTAGAAAGATTTGCTTAAAACCATTCTGTCTTCCCAATATTTGACAATGATAATGGAATATGCTAGGAGTATGAGGCTTGGGTTAGGTAGCATCATGATCATAAGACTGCCTTGATTGAGACAATGAGAAAAGGAAGCAGAGGGGAAGAGATAAAGAAAGGAGGACGTCTACCTTTTAAATATGTAAAATTAAGTGACTATGAGAACTTTTTGGGTACTTCAGACCCACGGCTTCTCATGCTGACAATGGGGGCAACACATCATATAGCTTCCTGGCTGCATGACTTCGCCTCTCTTACCAACTGGCTTCCACTGCTAAGAGAAAAAAATGGCAAAGCAGAAGCTCACTCCCCTGGTGTCCAGTGGAAACCACACGGGGACTGGAGTGGTCCAGGCACTTAAAGCGAGGCTCAGAAAAAGGCATCAACACAATTAACAATACAACCCAACATCACAGCATTTAACAGCTATCACTCAAGAATAACAAAGATTTCAGTAAAGTGCTCTAGGATTGGCTAATAAAATATATTTCTCATTATGAAACAGACTAATGACAAGATAAAAACTATGTTTTAACAGCAGGTTACCAATCTAGAAAACTTAGTAAGAAAGTCTAGTATATTTCTGCTATCTTACCTCTGTGAAGTGGTTGTTCCAATACCACACGGAGCAGTGCTTCCCCCGAGGTACACAGGGCTGCAGCTAGGCATGTTCAACAGATGGGAGAAAAAGAAAATCCAACAAAAAAGAAATATGAGAAGTTAATTTAACCTTGTTGACTCTATGGTCTTATAATCAAATTATTTATTTTCCTGAACAAGCCAACTGCTTTAAAGAAGAAGTATTTATTTTGGGATCACTGCTTTATTGGATATAACCTGTATATTTAGGAACACTCAAGGAGTTAAAATGAGTCACAGAAAAAAGTGTTTGCCAAATAATATAAGGGACAAAGTAAATACTGAAGAATATAACAGAACATTAATTTTGAGAAACTGTTCACACTTTTTTTTCACATGGAAGAAAATTATTTACAATAGCAATAATCCCCCATTCAAGTTCCTTTACACTAAGGGGTCACAGACCATAAGAACACAGAAGACATTGCTATTGGTCTTTCTCCTGAAAGCCAACCAGTGCTTTGTTGTTCAATGTCACTATTGTTTATATGGTAATAAAATCTACTAGACTATGCTCATAGTGTTTGCTCACTGGTGTGTATAATTTACCAAAGCAGTATCAACTTACCTTTTACCAAGGCCTTGAATGGAAGCTCTGACAGATGTGTTACCTGAAGATTTAGATTTTAATTTCTGTTAAAAAAACAAAACAATAAAAGGCCAAGAGTAACTTAGATAATTGTAACATGAAAACTAATATTCTTTTTTTATAACAAGAATATTTTTAAATGACTTAAAAAAATGTGTATACTTTTAAAGTTTCTGAAATAAAACAATGATCAAAACCTTTTCCTTAAAGGCAAAAGGGAAGTGGACCTCCCTGAGGAATTTACAAATTACTTTGCTAACTTTTAGTCTAGGAAATTGATATACTGTCATTATTAGCATGCTAAGATTTTAGAGTCACTTTATAATTCTTCAATTAATACTAGAGTAAAATGATTTAATACGAAGGACCTTCTATTTAAAACTTCATCCTGGAAAAATTCAACTGAGGAGGAAAAAAACCCTCAGACCCCTTTTTAAAGTCCATAAATGGTACTCACCTGAACTAAAAATAAACTAACCAAACTCCTGGATAACTTCAGGAATATTAATTTTGATCAAATGGAAAGGTATAAACCAACAGGCAATCGAGGAAAATGAAGTACTACCTAGTCAAAACCATACAGTAGTTCCTATATGGTTACATAACATCATCATTAGCAGGCATTTATTAAGTGTTAACTGGTATATGGTACCAAACAACATAAACCAACCTACATACTAGGACCACCGCCAAGGAGAGGAAGTGAGATGGAGAAAATGCAACTTAAACTATGCAGAGACAGGCCTGCATTTTATCTAGTAGGTGAGGAAATTTAACGGAGGCAAAAATATTTCAATTTATTATTTCTCTTAACTTTTTTTTATCTCATGTTAAACAGAACTGGAAAAATTGGGGGTGCACGTTTCAAAACTAATAATGTGCATGAGTCCCTCTGTTTTACAGTATGTTTCATGTACCATCCAGGTTCATGCTCATAACGCAAAGCTGGCATACTGTGATGTTTAATGTTGTCTCTGGGCTTTTTCCATGTGCATCTAAGAGCAGTTCAGAAACACAAAATGGTTGAGCAGTGGGGCTCAACTCTCAAAAGCATGATCTGGCCTCTGAGGGGAAGGTGAACATGAACCAGCTATTGAGACACCTTTTTCTCATTCAGTCAATGTTTTGCATTGATCTGCCCTCTTTTAGAAATTTAATTGGGTTGCTTTCTCCCTTGCAGAGTGGAAAATTAGATATAATAACTAAAAAAAAGGAGCATACAGAAGTACATAAAAGTTTACTTCTTCATGATTTTAAGAGTTACTTTTATTTCAGATTTGTATATCTTAAAGTGAAGCCAGAGAAATACAGTGTGTCCGTAAAATCATGGTGCACTTTTGACTTTTGACCGGTCAAAAGTGCACCATGACTTTAGGACACACTGTATTTCCTTCTGCTTCTGAACAGCTTGAAAAGAACCAGGGAAATATGGGGAGAAACTAAATAAATATTGCCTCACATCCAGATACACATCCTGTAAAAATGAATAAGTAATAAATTGTTGAGATAATCAATGAATCACAAGAAAATCATGTAGTTCCCTCCTCTACCAACCTTGCTATTTGGCATTTATAATGCATTGTTGTTCGCACAGCATTCAACACCATTCTTATTGGGTTAACATATTAATTATAGGCCATCAACTTATTAATTTACCTCAGATGAATTAAAAATATTAAATTTAGAGAAATAAAGATCTTAAAATCTATACTAGTCATTTTATTTTTCGTCTGGTTGACAAAAATTTAAGTGGCCCATATTCATATCCTTACTATCACCACTGCCTAGTGATTTTCAGTCCCCTGCCTTGGTTTAATCTTCTCTACCTTTTAAAAAACCTTTTTCAGACAGTCAAAATGGTGACATAGGCAAATATGGTACTCAAATCCTCCTATAACCACATCAAAATTATAACTAAACTACAGAACTATCATTCAGAAATGCCTGCAATCTAGCTAAATGGAAAGCAGTCCTGTAACTAGGGATTAAAGGAAAAAGCCACATGAAAACTGGAAGGAGGGGCAGAAGACACTGAAGAGGCTGGGCCCATACTCATGTGTGGTGGTTTAAACTGGGAGAAATTTCTTGGCCATGCAGGTTCCCCCATAAGCAACAGATCCCAGACCCACCCAGGCCACCTCCCACCAGTCCAGGAATCCAGAGCTAGGAAGCAGAAGTCCCCATAACATCTGGCTATAAAAACCTGTGGGGATTGAGGCTTAGGGAGACAGAGGACTGTAGGAGCCCCAAGCAGCTCCTCTTAAAGGGCTTGTGTACAGACTTAACTGGACTCACTCATTCTGAGCTCCAGTGCTGGGCACTAGCTTGAAAGGAACCAGGGACATATGGGGAGAAACTAGATTGTCGGGCATCAGGGCAAGGGCTGGGGAGGCAGCTTTCTGCCAGACAAAAGTACTGGCAGAGGCCATTGACAGGCAGCATATGTGAGTTTCTATCAACCTGGCTCAGAATGTTCACTCGTCCTAGGTGATTTGCTGAGATCCCACCCCATCCAACTTTCTGGCCCACCTAAACTGTTTTTAGTGGCTTTACCATAAGAATGGCCTGTCTGGCTTATCCTTTGAACTTTCCTAAAATCTCTCAAACAAGCAGCATCTGGCCTCTGCATTCCCCATACCACTTGCTCAGTAGTCCCAGGTCTGGCACTAGCAGCAGCCGGCCTTGGTTCACAGTTTGGCCTCTTCTGGGTACCTCCAAGTCCAGCACAAGTTGCAGTCATCTGCTCATCGCTTTGTAGTTTGCGCCGGGTGGACCCAAGCAGAGCACAGGCAGTGGCTGACCTTGAACCTCCTGGGAGGTCCCAGAGCCAGTGCACCAGCTGGACAGAATTAGACCATTCCAGATTACAACCCTTCCAACTCCACAAGCAATATACTCAAGGGGTGTAACTGGTGAGCACCAAAGCCCCATGAAAGCAAGTCCTGCCCTGCAGAAGTGACTTCTGGACAGCAGCTCCTCTGCTGCAGTTGCAGCCAGTCCTCAGAGCAGACTGACCTGGTGGGGCAGGGGTGGGGATGGGGGGGAATCAATTCCTCCTAGTGATGCCAACCTCAACTATAAGGACAGTGCACAGAGCCCACACAGGGGCTCATCTGGAGTGCCCAGCTTCAGTGACTGGGGAAGCTATGCCACTGGGCCTATAAGACACCTACTACACAATAGACACTCTACAAAGTTTGGGAGATAATAGCAGCTCTACCTAATACATAGATACAAACACAGGAATGCAGAGACAAAGAAACATGTTTCAAATAAAAGAATAGGAGAAATCTCCAAAAAAAGAACTAAAAAAGGAGGTAAGCAATCTACCAAACAAAAAGTTCAAAACACTGGTTGTAAGGATGTTCAAGGACCTCAGTGAGAAATTCAACAAAGAAACACTAAGCATAAAAAAGGACATAGAATCCATAAAAAAGAACCAGTCAAAATGAAGGATACACTAACTGAAATAAAGAATAATTTACAGGGAATCAGTACAGTAGGTCAAGCTGATAATGAAGTCAGTTATTTGGAACATAAAGGAGCCCAAAACACCCAATCAAAAGAGCAAAAAGAAAAAAGAATAATAAAAAAATAAAGATAGTATTAGGAGTCTCTGGGACAACTTCAAATGTACCAACATTCGCATTATAGGGGTGCCTAAAGGAGCAGAAAGAGAAAGCAAGAAATTGAAAACCTATTTAAAAAAATGACAGGAAACTTCCCTACCCTGATGAAGGAACTAGACATACACGTCCAGGAAGCACAGAGTCTCATGCATGATGAACTCAAAGAGGCCCACACCAAGACACATTATAATTAAAATGCAGAAGGTTAGACAAAGAGAATCTTAACAGCAGCAAGAGAAAGCAGTTTGTTATCTACAACAGAACTTTCATAAGACTGTCAGCTGATTTCTCAACAGAAACACTGCAGACCAGAAGGGAGTGACAAATATTTAATGTGATGAAATGCAAGGACCAAGATTACTCTACCCAACAAAGCTGTCATTTAGAATTGAAGAACAGATAAAGAGCTTTCCAGACAAGAAAAAGCTAAAGGAGTTCATCACATCAAACCAGTATTATTGTCGTTCCTCACCATATCATGGTTCACTTTTCGCAGCCTCACTGTATCACAGATTTTTAAATTGTATGCATCTAATTTTGGATCGTGGATTTTTTACTATATTGCAGGATTTTGCAGTATATAGGTATTTTTACATATTTATTATTTTAATTATTTTTATGGTAAAATAAACATTTTCTAGCCTAAAAAATTAAAAATATAAAAATATTAATTAAAACATATTAAAAGAATATTAAATTGAAATAAAATACTGTAATGCTCTCCTTGGCTATGCAGTACATTCATGTCATCATTATCACATTCATTGATCGTCATCAGTACTGCATAGCTAATTCTTCATCATCTTCACCATTCAAGTTGTAGTATATTCACTGGTAAGTACCCATACAGAATTTTATGTGTTGTTAAAATTATGTAGGTTTAAGAGTGTAAAAAGTGTTTAAGAGCACATAGGAAGTATTTATAAGAGTATGGGAAAGGTTAGTAACAGTGTGGGAAAGGTTTATAGGAGTGTGGGATTTATAAAACCTTAAAAAATATATAAATAATAAAATAAATATAAGGTCGTTATTTTACAGATTTCGCCTATTGTGGGGGTTCTGGAACCTAACCCCTATAATAGATGAGGGACCACTGTATGAAATGTTAAAGAGTTGTCTTCTTCTTTCTTTTTGAGAGGAGGGGAGATGGTGAGACAGACTCCTGCATGCACCCAGACTGGGATCCACCAGGAACCCTGTCTCGTGCCAATGCTCAAATCAATCAAGCTATCCTCAGTGCCTGAGGCTGACACTTGGACCAAGTGAGCTATCCTATGCCCAGGGCTGATGCTTGAACCAATTGAGCCACTGGTTGTGAGAGGGGAAGAGGGAAAGAAGGGGAGAGGGAAGAAGAGATGATAAGCAGATGGCTGCTTCTCATATGTGCCCTGATTGAGGGTCAAAACCAGGATGTGTGCATGCTGGGCCAACACTCTACCCACTGAGCCAGGTGGCCAGGGCTGAGGGTCTTCTTTAAGAAGGAAAAAAACCCCTAAAAATATGAACATTAAAAAGGCAATAAATATTTATCTATCAACAATTAAATCTAAAAAACAAAATAAATGAACAAGCAGAACTGATACAAACCGATAGAGAACATTTTGATGGTTGCCAGATGGGAGGGGGCTTGGGAGGAATGAGTAAAAAGGGTGAAGGGATTAAGAAATACAAATGGGGTCATGGGGATGTAAAGTACAGCGTCGGGGAAACAGTCAATAATATTTTAATAACTATGTATGATGTTAGAGGGGTATGAGATGTATCAGGATGATGACTTAGTAAGTTATATAATGTCTAATCACTGGGTTGTACACCTGAAATGAATATAATATTATATGTCAACTGTAACTGAAAAATAAAAAAATCTCTTTGGTATATTTATTTTTTCAATTTTTTTTCTTTGTGGTCCTTGTAATTTAAACTTTCATTGGTCTCTTTCTTTAAAATTTAACAAATATATTTGGCAACTACCAAAATAGTAATAATTAAAGTATATAAATTCTCATACACTGATGGTAAGAAGAATATAAATGATATAGTACTTTGGCAATAGGTAAACAAACTGACAATGAGCACATCTTATAACCTAGCAATTCCTCTTCAAGGTTTTTGCATCCTAGAGAAACTTCGGTACATGGTAAAAAGAAGAATGCAAAGACAGTCAATGAGGCATTGTTTGTAAGAGCAACAACTGGGCATAATTTAAATGTCCATCACCAGGGAAGCGGATAAATAAATTGTGCTGGAATTATATAACAAGCTATTATACATCAACAAAAATTGTCTATAGTTACATACACATGCAATAAAAGTATGAATAAGAAGGATAGGGATTACTTCTGGGAAGAAAGACAACAGAGTAGGATTTGGAGAGTTCTTAAACTATAGCTATAATTTTTCTTTAAAAAAAATCCAGAAAAGCAAATATGGCAAAACATTAACATATGTTCAGTAAGAGTAAGAGTGGTATATAGGTGGCTTTTATATTGTTTTATGAGCTTTTCATAACATTGATATAGATACATAAGCATTTAACATAATAATTTACTCATGGATCACGTGATAACAGCAATGGCATTGCATCTGAGATGCTAAGCACATTTCTATATGAAAGCTGTTTGTTTCGGTCTTTCAGAAAAGCATTCTCTAGAATTTACAAATAAATACAGGTAACCAGCTTCAACTATGAGTTGACTGTTGTTCTAACAGCTTTTCTAATTTCACATTCTTGCTCAGAAATGGACAGCAAACATATACTGAGAGTTTCTAATAGTTTATTTTTCTATACCTTTAAGCAGAATAATTTATTTAGATAGTATTTCTCAGAATGCAAAGGAGTATAGATACTTATGTGTACCATAGGTTTTCAGACTATTCTACACATGCCTTAAATAATAAAAAAAAATACTGCATATTTATAACACTTGACTTACAAAGGATTTTTTATCAAAGTTGGGCTCCTCAAATATTTCACTAATAAGA
Source organism: Rhynchonycteris naso (assembly GCA_037038555.1). NCBI lineage: Eukaryota > Metazoa > Chordata > Mammalia > Chiroptera > Emballonuridae > Rhynchonycteris > Rhynchonycteris naso. The sequence continues at coordinate 248,211,293 of CM072998.1, forward strand.
CTGTCAAGATCATCTTCTTTTTTAAATCTTTCTGTTGATCTGAAAAACAAAACAGCTAAAGCTTAAGAGCATAGAAAATCAGCCAGTAACAAAAGTTTTATTTAAATAAATCTATTATTAGAGTTGATAACAGAAGAATAAATGTAAAATTAGTAAGTTTTTTCCTGCTGGGGACATAGCCCAAATTTGTTGAGACAAAAATATAGGCTGTCAGTTACAAATTTACATACTTCATAAAAGACATTTAAAACTATACATCATCTTTAAGAGAAAGCCGGGCATGTACTTTGAAAATGTCAACCACTTAAAGAATATAAAATATATACAATTGTAATCAGAACCTGAAAATTATACATAAAGATAATTTTAATTACTCATTCTAATTTTTTCCCTAAGGGTTTCAATGCAAGTCAAATAAATCTTTTCAGTAGAGGAGCCAAAGGTTATATTATCAAATGATTGATACAAACAAACAAAACAAAAACAGAACAATATTTATTTGGCAGAATGTTTCAACTACCTTTCTACTCTCTCTAGGTAAAGCCATCACAGGATTGATACAAACTGTTACTGCATGGAACTTAATAGCTACCATTTACTGAATATTTAGTATATAATGAAGAAACAGGGACTGAGAGATTCAGACACTCACTCAAGGTCATACAAATAGTGCAGAGGCTTGGAATCGAATCTAGGACAATCTGTATACCTAATACTAAGCAAAACAAACTCTCTTTAGAGTTTGTATGTTACAGATGGTGTACATCAACTTCATAACTTCATTGGGCAATTAGATTATTTTAGAAGACAGGTTTTATAGACAAACTCGAATTTTAGAAACATATTTACTCTAAAAAATGCTAAGCATTAGGACTATAGGCCTTCTCTGTTATTGTTTGTAGTAAGCTAATTAATCTGATGTAAGGAAATCCAGACTGCTGCCCAATAGTCAATGCCTGATTCCTTCTATTTATTTTCATGCTTTGCCTCTGCAGTGTTCCCTCTCTAACTTTTATCCTAATGTTTGCCACTCTGTACTGGCTTCTCTTGATTTATAAACAGGCTTAAGACTTTGCTCTTTAAAGAAACAATCCAAAAAACCCCAATAAAACCCTCTTGAAGGTGCCACTGTCTCTAACCTACTACTGAGGAGAAGTCTATCTCCATTATTTCTACTTCTTTAGAAGTATATTGGATTTAGCATCAGCTAGTGATCTGGATGTGGGTTTCTCAATCTTAGAACTGACATTGAGGGCCATACAGTTCTTTGCTGTGTGCGGGAGACAGAGAGAGGTGGGCTACTGTTCATTACAGGACGTTTTACAGCGTCCCTGACTTCTACATATTAGATGCCAATAGCACACCCTTCCCCAGTTGTAACAATCAAAAATGTCAAGAAACTACAAAATACCTCCTGATTGGTAAAATCATTACTGGTTGAGGATTACTAATCTAGCTAAAAAGATTTAACCTCTCTGAACCTCAAACATTTTATCTGTAAAAAGGAGATCTAGACAACTATTTAAAACTTCTTTCAGGTGTAATATTCTATTCACTATACTTAATGGCCTTTCTCAGTTCCAATTCTTTTTAATCTTTCAGAAGCATCTGACATTGTTGAGCACCAACTCCTTGAATTTCCTTTATGACAGCAGGTTCCTAAGATGTCCTCTTGAAATTCTCTCTTCCTTTGGTTATGATATGCTCCCTGGGTTCTGCTCTCTCAATTTCACAATTTCAAGAATCAGATGCATTCACATTCTACCAACCCAACCAGTGCTGTTAGGGATCCAAACTGTGAGCTTATGTACAATTCTGGCTGTTATTAGGTCACACAATTTCATGATGCCTATGTTTGCCTATGCTCTGCTACAAAAATGAAAAAAAGAAATGTTTCATTGAGAAGTCATACTAATGTTAAAGGACAGTGTGATATGTTTTCATTATTTTGGTCTTTTGATGCTGCAATAATCTTAATCAAAGGTTAATATATATTTATTAGTTCTTTCCCTAACTTTGCTTTTTATAGTCTAATCTTGATTTAAGATAGTTTCTGTCAAAAATAAAAGATATATTCTAAATCAAAGAAATATAAACACTTAAAACCCAGAATCAAATGTGAAAGGTATATCTTGATCTACAATGTCCTGGTAAAATTGAAAATATGAACTTGATCAAGTAACTTTTTCTGTCTTGGTTCGTTCAATGAAATGGGGATGAGAGTATTCACCTCATATGCTTGTGGAGGTTAAGTGAAATAACATATATAAAGCACTCAGCCTATAAAAAGGACTCAACCTCATCCAAAGCATATAAAATATTGGCTTTTATTACAGCTATTATCTAGGAGGTTAGGATATTATCTGTACATATTCCCATCTGTATTACCCTGAACCTCTTTATTACTATTGCAGTTTAACCTGCCTCCCTCAGTCCTTTTACATTCTTTTTATCTATTTGAACACTTAAAAAAATTGTGTGTTTTGACCACTTGTTCCTGGTATCCAGATGTAGCATGATTATTTTATTATTTTCAAAGCTATCATTTTAAGAGACAATTTCATTATTTTAAGTCATATAAGAAAAAGATACAGTCTACATCACTATACAATTGACAGGTAGTCTCCTGTTAATCAATTCATAATATAAATTGATTACTAATTTTTAAAGATGAATTTTGGCCCAGGACAAAATTTTAATGTTTCACATTAAATACCAGGTAGGGATTGAATCTGACTAGGTTTAGGGCCTTTGCTGCTGTTGCATATTTTACCTCTACAACTAGATTGCCAAATAAAAACGTTTAACACATAACAACAGGACTAGACTGCTACAGCTTCTGTAAATGTATTACTGAAAAATCTGATGTAATAAGGTGGGATGCAGTGCTAGAAACATTATGGATGGATTTTAGTAGTACAATAACAGACTATAGTGAGAGGCATAATAGGACCTGTGTTTGGGAGGGCATCCACCTTAGCAACCCTTTCCATTTTAAGAAGCCTGATGCAAGACATTCTACCCTTACATACAAGTTCTCCTAAGACAAACAGGCTCTGGAAGGCTTTTTAATACATTCTCTCCATTCCCTAAGGGAAAGAATAAAAAATAAAAGAAATCACAAGGTAACATTGCTGCGGGATAGGGACAGTAAATGTGCTGGGAATGAGTGCATAAGAACATCTAGCATTTAAGACAACAATATACAAATTAATGAGTGATATTTGTATAAACATTCAATCAAATGAGCGTTAGCCTATTCAAAGTAGTCACTTTAGTTGGCTCTACATTTATTTTTTGAGAATGCTGCCCAGTGTTAATTTTTAGAACTTGTATCTGAACTTTAGAATCTTTTCAATGTATTTATCTTCTAAGGGTGAATTTCTGTAAACAATTGTCATTAGAAGTAAGTCTGGTAAATTCGGAAACAAGTGGAGTAATAATACTTCTGGGAAATCACACATATGCACACCAAAACAATACCACAGATGCAGCCATAAATGAACAAGAATGCTTTTCTTGGATTGGTCCAAAGCTGTGTAATTTCTCAAGCGTTTCCAAGCGATTCCAGTAAGTTAGTGCAGAGGCTCCCAAGGCATCACTTTGAAGGACAATTCTCTTTCTGACGCAAAAATTTGTTTTTTTGGGACTGAGGGGAGGAAATGAGACGAAGAAGGAAGTCTTATTCTATAAAACCACTGATAAATTCGAAAGACAGCTTTTCGAATCGAAACCCAAAAGACAAGGAAATTTCCCAAATTCTCCGGGCTAAAATAAAGTAAAACAAAAAGTAGCTAATGACAACAGAACGGTATGATCTTTCCCCCCAACAACTGGTCCTAGTTTTACTCTGCTTGGGGAATAGAAACAGAGGCAACAGGCTCAGGTGCTGCGTGCTGGAACCTCTCCGGGGAATGAGAACCATTCTGTGGGCTAAGAAGAAGGCACGCCTCTTTCTCCACCTCCAGTAGGACCCCCTGGGCTCAGCCAAGGTGAGGCTGCGGGCTCCCAGAGGCGGGCCAACTCTCTGGGGCAGGCCAGGGGCGGAGTCGGGCCTTGGTAAGAGATGCCAGAATCCCCAAGGACAGGGCGTTGGAGTGTGTGCGGCCCCAGGGATAGGGCACTGAGACTAACAGAAAGAGCTGGAGGGGCGGCTTTAGGGCTTGGAGCAGGTTTTACCAGAAGGGCCCACCCTTCCCACCCATTAACCTGAGATTCTCTTTCTTCTCGGCTCCGTTCTCGTCGTTGCTGAGGATGCCGCCGCCGCAGCCTTTGGGCCGCTCAGCCATGCCCAGACCCTTTGGGTCTGGTCTGCAAAATTTGGACTCAACCTCATCCAAAAGCTCATCCAACTCCTTCGCCATCTTGAATGGCTACGTCTTCTCCAGTTGCGTCGCGGCAGCACCCCGTGGTTTCCAGGGGCAACGCGACGAACCGCGGCGCGCACCCTCAACCGCGCCCACACCTACGCATGCGCACGTCGTTCGAAGGGGACCTAGGCGTCGGGAAGGGTTGGCGCTTGATGCGCTCCCGCAGAAATAGGTGTTGGGTGGACGAGGTTTGACGGCCCAGGGCTTCCTGGGGAGGAGGAGTAAGGATCCGTACCTTCGGCACGACCTCGAAGTGATTTCCTGTAACTCGGTCCAGGCTGTTGGGCGCTTTTGGGTTCCAACTCCCTCTCCTGGACCCAGGTTGTCACTACAGTCACACTACTCGGAAACTCCTTCATCTGCCCCTCTTCTGGGACTATTGAGCCCGTTTTATTTCAGCCATTCACAAAGGCTTTTAATTATCTGTGGAAAAATGGAGAACTCTTCAAAACGAAAAGAAGTAATCGTAGCAAAAGATTGGCTTCCCGTAGTCGGCAGGATTCGAACCTGCGCGGGGAGACCCCAATGGATTTCTAGTCCATCGCCTTAACCACTCGGCCACGACTACTACTGGTGTCAGTTTCACCAGTAAAATCTATATGGAATCTGTGCACAGGTGTTTGCCTTTTTTTTTTTTTTGCATAAATTGGGAGAAAACTATTGCAAAGCTGGTCTGTCAGATAAGTTATTTGAGTGTTATATAATTTTAGCTTTTTGGAAGGACTTTTCAAATATTTTCCTCTCATCAGAAAGGCTGAGTACTAGTCAGTCTCTAGAGTTAGAGTCAGAAAACAGGAGAGAAGAAGGAGAGGCCAGTACTACTGCACACCTGCTTGCAGAGTGATGGAGCCATTTCTAGGAGGGAACCTGGAGCCTTGGTGCTGCTGACCAGCCTTTGGGCTTCCTTGTCTTGCTCCCAGTCCATTCCCCCAACTTTTTTCTTAGACAAACAGCTCCCAGAACCCTTTCTTTATCCACTAAGTTCTAAAATGCTATTACCTGCCGATTTAAATTCATTATGTCGGGTCACACTGTCCTGATAAAGCACTGTTTGAAAAATGTAATGCGGGAGACAAATATTGTATAAGATACTGTCATTTAGTGGTATTCCTATAAATACTATGCACGTAGTAACCTGAACTTTTGAGTATTTCTAAAGTGGAGTAGCAAAAAGATTGGCACACTTGGAAGCAGGATAGTTTGATCCAGAGGATTTAGTAGCTTAATTTATTTGGTTTGTTGTTTTTTCAAAATTAATGTCTCTGAAGAGCAACCTGCAGTGTTGTGCTGGAGCTAAGGGTACCTGCTCTGTTCATTAGAGCTCACCTTTAAATTTTTGCTATAATTGGTGTCAGTTGTTAAATGGAACCATTATAAAAAATTAAATTATATAAAATTGTAATTAAATTAACTATGTTAAAAACAAATAATATTAAAAAATCACCATGATCTAGTTATTTCACTACATTTACTATAATTTATGCTGTTGAGGTTATTTATATAGTACTTATTGTATCTGAAATACTATACAACGGCTTGCTATTGTGAATCTCTTCTTAATTTTCCATTCAGTGGTGTCACCTGGGTAACATGAAATCGGTCTTCGTGGGTGTATTTACACCAGGGAAATTGCAAATGCTACAAAATATGGTTTTTTCCCTTAAGAGCTGGCTGTGAAACATTTACCAGCACACCACTAATGTTACCATTAGAACTCCTTGAATATTCCCCGCAAGGCAAAACTCTCTTTATGCGCAGAGCTGCTCTGGTGATTCTCACGATGGCTTTGTTTTAGCCATTAGAATCCTGGCATATTGTGTGATTACCCACTTAATTTTTCAGTTTTTCTCCAAGTTGCCCTGCAGAGTGATTGTATTTGAATTGTTGTCTAGTAGAAAGATAGGAATAAGCCAGTTGTCCTTGCAACATGGTTCTGATGGGAATACATAGTTGCCATCCAGTTTAACAGGCTTAAGTTAATGATTTGATGTTTTTCTAGAATGATGAAATCTGAAGGTGGTATATGCTAATATAGCTGACAGTTGGACAACATGGGGGGTAGGGGATATTTGCGCCATGCAGCCAAATCTCCTCCAAAATTTTTGGTGGCTTCTGGTCAAGATAGCAGAGAAGGTAAATGTGATACTCACATCCTCCCACGACAAATTCAGAATTACAACTCAATTACAGAGCAACTACTATTGAGAACCACCTGAAGTCTGGCTGAATGGAAGTCCTAATGATATACAGAAGAAGCCACAGTGAGACTGATAGAAGGGATGGGGGCCCAGAATGAGCAGGTTGCACTCCAATATGTGGTGGTTAAAGATTGGGAGGGTTATCTCAGCTGTGGAGGTAGCACCTGAGGAGCGAGGGGTTCCAACACTACATGAGGCTTCCCAACCCACAATTTCAGTACCAAAAAGAGGAGTCCTCATAACTTCTGGCAGTGAAAACCAGTGGAGATTGTGTCTGAGTGAAATGGAGAGCAGCTGGAGTCCAGGTGTTCTTTTAAAAGGGCTGATGCATGGACTTACTTGCTGACAAACTCACTCCCTCTGAGCTCCACGGCTGGGCAGCAGCTTGAAAAGGACCAGGGACATACAGGGAGGAACTGACTTGTGTGGGTCCAGAACAAGGACTTGGGGGGGCAGCTTTCTGCCTCCCATTGATGTGCCAATGGCAATCAAAGCTCAACTACAGACAGAAGTGCTGGCAGAAGCCATTGTTCCTTTGCTGAGCCCTCCACCTATAGGCACAGGTGGGGGCCATATCTGAGTCTCCATCAACCTGGCTAACATTGTTCACCTCACCCTAGTGATTCCCTGAGACTCCTCCACCCCTCCACCCAACTTTTGGGCTCACCCAGGATGTTTCCAGTGGCTATTCTATACAAATGGCCTGTGTTGGCTCATGCTTTGCACTTTCCTAAAAGTCTCTCAAAGGTTCACAAACCCCAAACTCAGCATGCCCCGTACCTCTCGCTAAGTGCCACTAGTAGCAGCCAGCCTCAGTTTGCAGCTTGGCCTGTCCCAGTCTCTTCTAATCCCATCACAACTGGCAACCATCTGCAGATTACTTTGTATCTCATGCTGGGGCCCCAGGCAGGGCACAGACAGCTGCTGATGTTGGCCTGCACCTTCCAGGAGGCTCTGAAGGCAGCACACCTAGAATTCAGCTTCAGACCACGCTGGAGCACCACCAAACTATCTCCATGACTGGCACACTCAAGGGGCAGACATGGTGGGCAACAGAGCCCCACTGATGCGAATTGTACTCCATGATGTCAGCCACTGCACCAGAAACTCCTCTGCTGTAGCTGTGCCCAGTCCTTGCTGTTGATCAGCCTGAGGGTCAGTCCCTCACATTAACATACCAATGGCAATCAAGGCTCAACTATAACAGTGAGGCTACACACAGTCCTCACAAGGGGGTGTACTTGGAGCACCCCATTCAGGTGACCCAGGAAGCTGTGCCACTGAGCCTGGAAGACATCCACTACATAAGGCCACTCTATGAAGACTGGAAGATGTAGCAGCTTTACTTAATACATAGAAAAAAATCCAGGGAGTCACTCAAAATGATGAGACAAAAAACATGTCCCAAATAAAAGAACAAGAAGAAACTCCAGAAAAATAACTAAACAAAATGGAGACAAGCAAGCTACCAGATACAGAGTTTAAAACATTAGTTATGCCTTGGTTGGGTAGCTCAGATGGTCAGAGTGTTATCCCACTATGCCAAAGTTGCAGGTTTGATTCCCAGAAAGGGCACATACAAGAATCAACCAATGAATGCATGAATAAGTGGAACACAGATCGATGTTTCTCTCTCGCAAATCAATAAAGATTAAAGAAAAGGAAAACAAGACATATGTATGCTGTCTATAAGAGATTCACTTCAGATAGAAAGAAGTAAAGACTGAAAGTAAAGGGATTGAAAATATATTTTATGAAAATTGAAGCAAAAAAAGCTGTGGTAGCAATAGTTATACCAGACAAAACTTCAAAACAAAAGTTTTAACAATACACAAAGACAGATTCAACAATTCCACTTCTGGATATTTTTGCAAAGAAATCCAAAATGCTAATTTGAAAATACATGCATCTGTATGTTCATTGCAGCATTGTTTATAATAGCTAAGATATGGAAGCAACCTAAGTGCCCATCAATAGACAAATGAATAAAGAAGATATGGTACATACATATAATGGGATGTTACTTGGCCATAGAAAAGAATGAAGTTTTACCATTTGTGACAATATGGGTAGACATAAAGGGTATTATGATGAATGAAATAGACAAATGACATAATTTCCTTATACTATGTAAAATCTAAAGAAGAAAATAAAGGAACAAAGAAAACAGAAACTGACTCATAAATACACAGAATATTTTGAAGGTTGCCAGATGGGAGAGGGGTTGGGAAGCTGTGTGAAAAAGATAAAGGGATTAAGAAACACAAATTGGTAGTTACAAAATAGTCACAAAGATGTAAAATATAACATAAAAAATATACTAATGACACTGGGGAAAAAATTTTTGTTGCATCCACAAAATCACTTGTTCTTACCTAATTCGAGTGTGCTGATCTCAAATCTGACATTAGTTTTTCTCTGTAAGCTACAGGATTTTTTGCAATTCAAGATTTTAGCTTTTCATCTTATTGTAAAATTTTCAACATTTAGTTTAACATAATGAAGTAGAATGTCTTCTTGGGCATCATCTTTGTGAAAATATAATAATTCATATAATGCAGTAAATACACTAATACCCTAAAAGATATGATTGCATCAGAATTTGTCTACAATTTCAAAATAGAACATATTAAAACACTTATTTTAATCATAAAATTTGCGTAAAACTTATTTAAATTCTATTCATGCAAAAATTTGTGTTTGTAGCTCTTGCATTTGTGTACTTGTTGAGGACAATCTTGTTTGATGCTCCAGCAGTAGTCTGCCATCATATTTCTTTCCCATTGCCCCTGATAACGCTCTTCCATGATCTTCAGATATTGATGAAGGCATTCTCCCTGCTCATCACTAACGGCTCCAAGATTTTCCGAAAACTTATCAAGGTGACTGTTCAGGAAGTGATACTTAACACTCATGTTACATCCAACGTTGCAGAAATCCAACAGCATCCTTTGAACCAGAAGTTCATAGTTTTCTGCTTTTTTGTTGCCAAAGAAGTTCTTTGTAACTGCCACAAAAGACTGCCACACTGCTTTCTCCTCCTTATTCATCTTTCTGGCAAATTCTTTGTCACATATGAGAGTTCAAATTTGAGGTCCATCGAATACACCTGCTTTTATCTTCTCAAAAGACAAGGCAGGAAAAGCAGAAATAATATGTTGAAAGCATTCACTTTCTCTATTCAAAGCCTGAACAAACTGCTTCATTAAGCCAAGTTTAATGTGAATTGGGGAAAAATGATCCTGACTCAATTAACTACAGGTTTATTTACAATATTTTGCATCCCTACTTCCAGAGCTTTACGTTTCAGCCACTTCTTCTGTGTCCAGTGTTTCTCCCGACCTTGGCTGTCCCACAAACACAGAAAGCAAGGATACTTCTTGAAACCTCTCTGTTGTCCTAGCAGAAAATTTACCATTTTAAGATCCACACAAATGATCCAGTTATGTTCCTCATACTTCAGAAAGCTCAGGACAATTTTTATGTCATTATAATCTTCTCGCAGATGAGTTGAATAACCAATTGCAACTGCTGCATAAACATTACCGTTGTGCAGGAGAACACATTTCAGGCTCCATTTAGAGCTGTCAAGAAATAGCCACCATTCTGTTGGACTGTAAGTGGTAACACCTAGCTGGCCGAGAAGACTACTGATATCATGACGGTAACAAAAGTGTTGGCCTTTGGAAAAATAGTCCACAAAAATTTGTTCACGCTTCCTGAAAATGGGATACTTTAGCTGACCGGTGAAGTATAATCTTTTCTTGAAGCCCAGAGGCTAAGTACTCAGCTGCTTTCTTTGATAGGCCCAAATCTCCTACTAAGTCATTCAATTCGGGTTGGCTAAACTGCTGAGGGGTAAATGACTGCTTGGCATCGGAAGAAGACCCTTCAGATTCTACAACCATTTCCTCATGCATCTAATCAAAATACACTTGATCATCATGTTTGCTTTCTTCATCCTTAGAAGAAATAAAACCATTGAAATCTGGAACTGGAAGTGTCTCAGAGTGTGGGATAGGTCGTATTGCTGAAGGAATATTAGGATATGTGATCATATGCTGTTTTTTTCTTGCTGATGCCCTTTGTATGGATCAGAAAGAAATAATAGTCACTGCTGTGGTCCTTAGGTTCCCGCCAAACCATGGGAATACCAAAAGGCATTCCTTTGCATTTTCCTTTTGTCCAGTCACAAAGCATTTCCTCACAATTATGACATACAATATGAGGAGCCTAATTCTTGTCTTGATCGCCAAGTGGAACTTAAAAATAGGCTATATATGCACGTGTCACAAATGATGAAATATTGCGCCTTTGACGTTGAAATGTGTAACAGCCACATATATAACAGAAGGTGTCAGGACTATTCTTACATTTATGCCTACTCGAAGAAGCCATGATTCAATCTTAAAACAAAATAAGAGGGTGCTTTTATCAGAAAATAATTTTTTACATTTACAAACAACTACAATTATGTAAAAGTGATATTTGTAAAACATTAATTGCCTTGTGGTTATGTTCAATCCAAGAGTCATTGCCCTTTAACTCCAGTTTAAAAACCAATATATGCCATTGCCTGACCAGGTGGTGGCACAGTGGATAGAGCGTCGGACTGGGATATGGAAGACCCAGGTTTGAGACACCGAGCACACCAGCTTGAGCGCGGGCCCATCTGGCTTGAATAAAAGCTCGCAAGCTTAGACCCAAGGTCGCTGGCTCCAGCAAAGGGTTGCTGAGTCTGCTGAAGGCCCCGCGGTCAAGGCACATGTGAGAAAGCAATCAATGAACAACTATGGTGTCGTAACGTCAACGAAAAACTAATGATTGATGCTTCTCACCTCTTTCCGTTCCTGTCTGTCTGTCCCTATCTATCCCTCTCTCTGACAACAACAACAATATATGCCATTAACTGTAACAAAAATAAATTAAAATTGCATAAAAACTAGAGCATGCACCCAAAAACGGATTTCACATTTGGAATCAGCGATCCAGCATTATATAGAAACAGTTCTAAAACCTCATGCAACAGAAAATGAAAAAAAAATTGTTACCCAGTGTAATTAATGTATGTATGTTTAGTGCCAGGTGGGTACTAGATTTATCAGACTGACCACTTTGTAAATTATATAAATGTCTTATTACTAGATTGTACAACTGAAACTACAATGTTATATGTCAACTGCAATTGAAAATTAAAATTTATTAAAAAAACGATCTTTGTAACTTTTGACTCCTAAAGAACTTAGTTGTCCTTCAGTATTTGCAGGGGATTTGTTCCAGGACCCACACAGATACCAAAATCTGTGGATTCTTACGTTTCCAAATATAAAATCAAAAGGTAGGTTAATGCATACAGTTGGCCCTCTGTATTTGTAGACTTCCAAACCTGGTATAGGTGTTTACTGAAAAAAAATTCCCCATTTAAATGGATCTGTTTGGTTCAAGCCCATGTTCAAGGGTCAACAGTAGTTGAAAGAATCCGTTGATGTGTAAAAAATTTGCATAAAGGACTGTGAAAAGATAAAAGGGTTTCTAATTGTGTGTTTTGCTTGTATGACTATTAAAAAAACAATTGCTGCTTGTTTTCTTCTTTTTTCACTCGCACCCCTTATTTTAATAGATCATCTAGAGGTTGGTGTTTTCAGAATTTTTTTTTTATTCAGTGAGAGAAGGGGAGGCAGAGAGACAGACTCCCACATGCTTTTCGACCAGGATCCACCTGGCAAGCCCATTTGGGGGTGATGCCTTGCTCATCTGGGGCATTGCTCTGTTGCTCAACAACAGAGTTCTTCCATAGCACCTGAGATGAAGGCCATGGAGCCATCCTCCATATTTGGGTCCAACTTGCTCCAATTGAGCAATGGCTGCAGGTAGGGAAGAGAGAGAGAGAGACAGAGAAAGAGAGAAAAGCAAGAGAGAGAGGGAGGGGTGGAGAAGCAGATGGGTGCCTTTGCTGTGTGCCCTGACCAGGAATGGAACCCAGGACCTCTATACACCGGGCAATGCTCTACCACTGAAACAACCAACTAGGGCCCAGAATTTTGTTTATAGTTCATTCAACTCTCCACTGAGACTCTTGAATTCAGCTGTGTTGTGTTTCTGCTGTGCCTCAGAGATAGAAAAGTCTTCATTTACAAGGAGAAATGCCATATATCACATATGTGTATGACTGTGGGATAAACTGTAAAATAATAGTACGCTGTTAAAAATCTCCAGATGTCAGGAGTTATATCCAGTGTGCTTCAGTGGACTCTAAACAATGGAAATGGATGTACATGATTTGGATGCATGACTTTAGAAGGTTCTTTATTAATGAAAATTATATTGGAAGATAATTTAAAAAAACCCCTATATTATAGTAGTCCCTCTTAACTATGGGAATGTGTTCAAGACCTTCAGTGGATGCTTGAAACCACAGATAGTACTGAACCTTATATATACTATGCTTTTTCCTATCCATACATACATACATATATAAAGTTTAATAATATATGTGCCTAATATAAATTAGGCACAGCAAGAAATTGACAAAAATAATATAATAAATTAGTTATAATAATTATAATGACATACTGTAATAAAAGTTAGGTGAATGTGGTTCTCTCTCTGAAAATATCTTATTGTATTATACCCACCCTTCTTTTTGTGATGATGTAAGATGATAAAATACCTTATTGAGTCAAGAACTTTTACCTTTTTATTTAAGGGAAGCACTTTACAGCTTCTCTTTGGCATATCAGCATTTCCAGCATCACTACTCTTGTGCCTTAATAAGTAAAATAAGGGGTATTTGAACATGAGCTCTGCAATACCTGGACAATCATCTGATAACTGAGATAGCTACTAAGAGACTAAGGACAGAGTGATGATTCACATCTGGGATGGAATGGAGCAGATTGCTATGAAATTTCATCACACTACTCAGAATAGTGTGCAATTTAAACCTTGTAAATTGTTTATTTCTGAAACTTTTCATTTAATATTTTTTTGACCACAGTTGACTACAAGAAACTGAAACTATGGAAAGTGAAATGATAGATAAAGGGAAAATTGTGTGTGTGTGTGTGTGTGTGTTTATATTGCTTTTGTATTTTTCTTTTGTTTCTCAAAATGAGGAATCTTATTTATTACCTCTATAATTATTAATATGTGTAGACAATAATGTAAAAACTTGCCCCCTAATTCTTTACCCGTCTTGGAAAGCCTGCTGAAGTTCAGATGTTTCATAAAGGAGTATAGCCAGGTATTTTCAGATGATACAATTATTCAATATAGTAAAAGGGGCATGACATGTATCATTATATTTACTTAGTATTTCAAGGAGATATTTTAGGGAAAAGGTATCCAAATAAGAAAACAAAGCCCTGTTGGTTCTTGCAAGTAACTGCAGAATGGTCTGAACCTACCTTCCTGCTAGCACCGGAATTAGGAATTAGTTCGATGTGGTGATACAGCTGATTCTATTGTCCCACACAGCTCCAGGCCAATCTCTTCAGTTAGAAGGTGTTTTATAATCCTTCTGGCTCTTCACATAATAAATTGCAAGGCCTTTTGGAATTCCCATGTAGCTGAGTTTAATTTTCTCAGCCCTGCTTCTCTCCCCACACATTGCAGACCTTCTAAATAAAATACCCACTGCTGAGCAATGTTATTAGTGTGAGGGTAGGCATCCTCCCAGAACAGTTGCCTGCCTCCCAGCAGATGATGCTATGAAAAAAATTGAGTAGCGTTGAGGCAGCTCCAGTTCTTTTAAGTGGTCTCTGAGTTAGACCTCAATGTCGTGTAGGTAAATTCTGTCCAGAACATGCAGAATCTTTATTGGAATTTGTACATTCATCTTTCACAGCTGTGGAGAGTTTAGACTAATCACAACTCTCACTGGGATACTATCGTTTTCATAATTCAAAAAAGGATCAGGAGCCTGCAGGCTTGGAACATCTTGAGAAAACTCTGGCCCTGAAGTACATCATCACACATGGAGGACACCACTTGCAACATCATTGCAGAGCTTAAGAATGCTGGAATCAACTATTTCTCTGGCGTGATTTCAAGTGGGCTGAGAAATCTGAGAACTTTTTTTTTAAACTGCAAAACAGATTCTTTCCTCTTCCATCAACCCCATTGCTGTCAATGTGTCCAATGTTAGGTGCCAGAAATGAGCACAGCTTTTTAATGATAACAATGCCAAGGTTAACACAGCCACCAGGGACTCTCTCAAGAATCTGTTAGGGTGTATTTTGATCCACAGACATGTTCCAAAGGCATGCAACTTCTTAGTCTTTCTATCCTCAGTACATTTCTCTTCAACAGCCTGGATAAAACCTGTCACTTTTTGCCAGACCTCCTCATGCTTTGGGACCCCTTGGACATGATTTTTCATTGACCCCATGTGTCCATATGATAGGGCTAAGTTCAAAGTTGGTATTTGGGAAGCAGTCTCTGACAGTAGAGACCTAGTGAACTTTAGCCATTTGTTCAAAAGGCATTCACAGATGTGCTATAAGAGTATAATAAAATTGTTGACCCCACCCAAAAGGATATTTTAACACCATGTATATAGTAACCAAAAAACATCAGCTTAAGGAAGCAAGTGCTAATGTATATCTCTCAAACTAGTGAAATCTCTGAGGAGGTAGTAATCTAGCCCTTCTTTTTAGAGGTTTTAACATCAAAATGTTTCTTTCAATTCTACAGTTCTGTAAGTACAGCTCCCTCTTCCCTCCTTTTTATTTCATATTATCTTTTGCTTTATGATTTTCAACTTTCAGAAGGTTAAATCTAAGTCCAGAAAAAAGATAAATAAAGATCAGTTGCGGACTACAGAGGCGGGTGAAGGAATTTCAACTAGGCCAGTGGTTCTTAACCTTTTTTGAGGTACCGAACCCACCAGTTTCATATGCGCATTCACCGAACCCTTCTTTAGTGATAAATAAAATATGATTTTTTCCCCCAAATTCAAGACATAG
Organism: Rhynchonycteris naso; assembly: GCA_037038555.1. Lineage (NCBI taxonomy): Eukaryota > Metazoa > Chordata > Mammalia > Chiroptera > Emballonuridae > Rhynchonycteris > Rhynchonycteris naso. The sequence continues at coordinate 248,226,827 of CM072998.1, forward strand.
GTATATGTTTTTTTACTGGTGCACAAAATGAACCAAGCATGAACATCACCTTGCTCAAAGAACAAAACCAACAAAGTGCATGAACTCACAACAAATTATGGTATTACTTTATTCTGGCCTCCGTGGCAGAGGCTTCTCTGAACCCTGAGACCGACTTATCGAACCCCTAGGGTTCAATAGAACCCAGGTTAAGAACCACTGAACTAGGCGTTATAATGAAAGCAAAGTGAGGACCAAATTGGCGGAGATAGTTGGGTAATCGGGAATGTCTCACATCTCTGGGCTTAGGTTTATTGCCTATCAGTTTTGCATTTCCTCAAATTGGCCATATTGCCTCTTAGGGAGGAATTCAGGGTTTTAAGCATACAAGTTTGCTCTATTTCCTGAGTCACAGTTTTACATACTAACCAATCTTTATGGCCTGTATGTTTCTGAAATCTAAAAACTCTCCACCTACAATGAAAAGCTCAGGATAAAGTCAACAGGGAACTCTTAGAATGAATTTCACAAGAAATATTTGGATGCTGGAAAGGACTTTTGTGAATATGCATAAATCTCTTTCATTTTACAGATGAAGCAATCATGACCAGAAAAGTGAAACAAATGAGAAATTCTTTGATTATTAGGAAATTTTTATTGCAACCATTTATTCCATTGTTTCATTTCATTATCATGCTGGTTATTTGGGATAAAACTATTTCTATTGGCCATAAGTTGATATAACTTAATATCAGATTACCACATTTTGGAATCCTTGCATGTTTGGACTGGCATATCAATAAAAGGATGGCTCTTCCCCTCTGCTTTTTAAAAATTTCTGATTGTTTATGTCATTCTAATGTACCCAGTACTCTGTACTTTAGTGACTATGTCTAGACCTCATCTTACATGTGAGGGCATATTTTTTCTCTTATAATACCTAGGAAGAGAAGAGGAAGAGTATCTTTGAGAACATCTAAATTGAAATCCCATTATGGTACTGCTTTGGTGGGGCATGTAAACCCATTGTAGTGTTAACAGTGAGGCTGGTTCTCCAACCTGTGAGTTATAAGCTTGTAGAAATGGTAAGTTTTAGCTAACAGGGTACAGACTGGTCTGTTCTAGCCACAAAAACTGTTGACTGAAGGATGATGAGTCTCCTTGAGCACACAGGGAGGTCTCAGACTGAGGAGAGGCTGTGAGGGCTATTGAGGAAAGTCAAAGAAGACGATTAGTTCTAGGAGGAGAAAGCCTGAGCTCACCTCTGCACCCCCAGTAATGGCATGTGATTGGCTGGTGAATGAAGGGATAGATTCATTATACAGCAGGAACAGCGTATTTTCTGGCCTCTTGTTATTTTCTTCTGAAAATGACATCATCTCAGACTATATGTGGCCAGGTTCTTCAAGACATTATCATTTATTGGCAAAATGTCACTGATTGCTGTGTCAGTGCCTGTTTGCCTTGGTTGGCTGTAGCTTGACATAGTCTACCTGCAGGATGAAACCCACCAGCCCCTGAGTCAATATAAGATTTCCTTGCTTTCTTCCACAGTGTTTAGATCTGAATTAGTCTGGACAGCCTAAATCTGGTATCCAGTAAGCAAAGTGCCACATTGTTGTCTTCTCCATTGACTCCTGTGATGGACTTCTACTCTACCTTTAGAATGAACTCCACTTTTATTCTTGGGCTGAAACTGTGTCTAAACCTCAAACCCTTGTCCAGGGCTGTTGTAGTGTCTGAGGGATGCCAAAAATGAATCACCATAGTTTGTGACTTAGAACAATAGAAATTTATTCTTTCAGTTCTGGAGGCAAGTCTGAAATGGAGGGGGAGACGAGTCCACATTCTTGTTCTAAGAGACAATCTATTTCTTACCTTTTTCAGCTTCTGGTAACTATTAGCATTCCTTGGCTTATAGCCTCATCACTCTGATCTTTTCCTCTGCCTTCTTTTTTTGTGGATCTTCTCTGTGTATTGATTTTATAAGGATACATGTGATTAATTCTAGGGTCCATCCAGATTATTCAGAATAAGTGTCTTTTTTGAAGACCTTAATTTAATCACATTGCAAAAGCCCTTTTCCTAAGTGACTTACATTCCAGAGATTTGACATGGATATCAGTTTTGGGGATCATTTCTTAACTTATCACAAGGGTCCTGACAAATGCCTGGGTCATGCTGACCCCTCTTGGGGGATTGCCCTCTTGTCTCTCTTGGTTCTGGGTAAGGCTATGTCTCAACATGAATAAATCTGCCTCGAATCAGATGTGTCACCTACTGGACTATGAGTATATCCACAGCTCACACATTCTTACTGCCTTTTCAAACATTCAATTCCAACCACTTGGGTATAAATATCAGGCTAGATCAGATTCAAGCTTGCCTTTAGATACTGTGATTTTTCATGATGGATTCCTTTCCCACAAATAAGCCCAAGGTTGGGTCAGTTCTCTTAGGCTGAGCCATACTGGAATAGTGTCCATCATCTTGTCAGCCTGGCATAGAGGTCTCAGCATTCTTCATGGCAATGATCATGTCATTGGATGTAGTGTTCTCATGTTTATAATATAATTTATTGAACACTTAACATATTCTGGGCTCTTTATATAACTTATTTTATTTATTGTCACAACTGAAAAAATAGAGGCAGAGAGGTAAAGTTATTTGCATAAAGTCATACATTATGAATTTTGAAATTGGGTCTAAATGCAAAACTTGCCTGACCTGTGGTGGTGCAGTGGATAAAGCGTCGACCTGGGAACACTGAGGTCGCGAGTTCAAAACCCTGCACTGGCCTGGTCAAGGCACATATGGGAGTTGATGCTTCTAGCTCCTCCACCCTTTCTCTCTCTCTCTCTCTCTCTCTCTCTCTCTCTCTCTCTCTCTGTCTCCTCTCTAAAATGAATAAATAAAAATAAATTAAATGCAAAACTTATGTTCATTTTATGTGCCATACTATATTTTATGTGTTTTCATTATTTATCTTAAGGTTGTCTTCTCTTATCCTCTTCATTAAAAAAAAAACAAAAATAAAAAATTGAGGTGAGGGTACATTTTCTTCTTTAACTTGATTTTTTAATTACTTAAAGGGACTTGGCAGACAAATTTACTCAACCAGACACTTTAATTCTTAAATTCTTGTCTGTAGGGGATCTTCTTAGATCACGGTCTTTGAGTATACATAAATTTATGCTAATCTTGCCAGTTCACATTATTTTATAGTTATTGCAATTCCTCACTGTGAGTAGAATTTGTCTGTACTCTCTTAACATTCTCCAGCCACCATCCCGCATTCACAGAGGAGATGAGACGCAAGTGTGCAGGAACATGCCAAGTTCAACCAGCCAGGAAAAGCTTAAAAGTCCATATTCCGAGGAAGAAGTTCGGCAATGAATTTACATATTGGCCTCTCACTGAAATCCAGACCAATATCCACACTCTTAAGTACAGTTAGACTAAAATTCTGAGAACCAAAAGATATTTGTCACTTGACCTTGCTAGCCTAGATTTAATTATAGCTTTGTTATTGTATTGGATGAGACTTGATTTGTCTTGTTTTCCAATCTCCTTATGTGTAAATGGAAATGACTAGTAAATGCTTCTGATTTCCATACTTTTTATGTTATAAAAAACTAAAAAGAATTTAATTTAAAGGAAGCAGAATTTAATAAAAGGCAGTATACTAATGGTAGTGAACACATGGCTTTAGAAATCACATGGCCCTGGGTTTCAATCTCACTTTCCCCGTTTATTAGCTGAGGGTAGGTGGGGGATACGTGAAAGCATTGTTTATCTCGTCTGACCATCTGTTTCCTCATCTATTGAAAAATAGGTCGGATTGGTGGTGGCACAGTGGATAGAGCATCAACCTGGGACAATGAGGTCTCAGGTTAGAAACCCTGAGGTCACCGGCTTGAGTGAGGGCTCAATTGGTTTGAATGCAGGTTCACCAACTTGAGTGCAGGGTTGTTGGCTTAAAGTCCAAGGTCACTAATCTGAGCCCAAAGTGGCTGGCTTGATCAAGGGGTCACTAACTCAGCTTGAGCCCTCTGTTCAAGGCAGGTATGAGAAGCAATCTATGAACAACTAAAGTGCCACAACTATGAGTTGATACTTCTCATCTTGCTCCTTTCCTCTCTCTCTCTCAAAACAAAATGGGGTTAGTAATACAGTATTTACCTGTCAGGAATGTTGTGAGGGCTGAGTGGGAATCCAAGTTGGAGGCAACAGACTTGTGAAGCTACTGAGAGACCCAGGTTGGATTCTAACAGTGACCCTGAGAGGAAAAGGCCATCCTTACTGCTTTGCACCTCTGTGGGCTTGCCTAATGTTTTCTCTCCAAAGCCAGGATACTGCTTTGTGACAGAGGGATTACTGGACCAAGCAAAGAGGAGTTAGTTTTGTTACTTTAAAACAAACCCACACATCAAACACTACTTTGCTTAAGCCCTGGAGAGACATGTCAGATGGAAGTTAAATCTCCTAATTGTGAGGTAGTAGGCAGGTAAGTCAAAAGGGCCCTCTGAGGGATCCCACTTGAGGGCAGAGTATGTGTTCCAGTGTAGACCAAATAAGAGAAAACATGTACCTGCTGCACAAAAACCTTTCCGCTGAATCCTCCCACCACCCTGTTTAACATTCTCTACCTTTATGGAAATCTTCAAATATCCTTTAACTGGTTTCCCTACTCCCAGACACTTTCCCTCTAGCCAGACCTGTATAATTTCACTGCTGATAATCTTCTTAAAGCTGTGGCTTTTCATGCTTTTCAACTATGAATTGAAATAAGAAATACAAATAGATGATGGAACAGTATATGCATATGTCTCTCTGCTATCTATCTATCTATCTATCTATCTATCTATCTATCTATCTATCATCTATCCATCTATCATCATCTATCTATCATGTCTGTCTGTCTGTCTATCTATCCATCCACCCATCTATCATCTATCACCTATCTATCTATCTATCTATCTATCTATCTATCTATCTATCTATCATCTATCTATCTATCTATCTATCTATCTATCATCTATCTATCTGTCATCTAATCTATCATCTATCTATCATCTGCCCACATACCTACCTATCTATTTACCTGTATGTTATATATTTAAAGTGAGACAAAAGTTTTTCTTTCAACTTTTTTTTTACAAACCCTGGATAGCTTTTAAAAATATTTTTATTTAGTAAATTAAGTGTAATGGGGTGACATTGATCAATAAGAGTACATAGGTTTCAGGTAAACATCTCTACAGCATTTGAAATATGATTGTTTTGTATGCCCACAACTTTTTTTTTTTCTTAAGTGAGAAGCGGGGAGGCAGACTGACAGACTCCCACATGCGCTTCGACCGGGATCCACCTGGCAAGCCCCCTCTGTATCACCACAGGTTGAGATAAAAGCTTTATGAAATTGTATTTTAAGCTATGTGAGATGCATTCTGATACTTTTTACTTTATTCTATTCTATCCTTTTATTTGAAAAAAGTACTAGTCAAAAACAAAATATAAATTCTAGGAGAAGGTGGAAAAGGAAGAGGAACAAGGAGGAGGGGGTGGAGGCACTCATAGTTTGAAATATTTTGTTCTTGGAACATTTCTCTGATTATGTCCTTATTTTCTTACCAAATCTCTGATGCCCTTACATTACCTTCCTCATGAAGTTTAAATTTCTTAGCTTGGAAGGCTCCTAGCTCCCCCTCCTATCCATTTCCCATAACCCCTGGCAGGAGGTAGTAAACTGAAGTGGGAACTTTAGAGTCAGATGGGCCAGAATTAAAGGTTGCTCTATGGCACTCACCAGTGCTGTGGCCTTGGGCAAGTTAACTTAATTTTTTATGTCCTTGTACCCTCACCTATAAAAGGGAATAATTGTGTCCACCTCATTGGCTGTTTTGAGGGTCCAATGAGAGTGCACACAGTAAGTACTCAGTAAACATTAGTGGTGCTGCCCAGCACATGCTCTGGTTCCTAATATATTCCACTAGTGGTTCTTTTCCAGAGAATTTGATGCCCTCCTGTATCTGTGCCTTTTCTTATTTCATTACTCCTTCCTTGACCCTATTGCTTTTGTGGGGGAAATCCTATATATCTTTTATAACTGAACCAAAATGTCACCACCACTTTAGTCTTCTCTGACCAAAAATTGAGAAATGGTTCGCTCTTCCTCTGAGTAGCTGCAGCCCTACCATGATGTGGCACTAATGGTTCTTGTCTGTCATAGTTATTTCTAAATGTCCCTTATAAGAATGTGAGATCCATGAGAATGGGAAAAGGTTTCACTCCACGTGTACTTTCCCAGTGTGCATTTCTCAAAATATTTAGTGCAAATATCACATTGAATAATTTAGTGTATGAAATTTTCACTTTGCTATAGGAACCTGAGATGAGTATGGCTCCAAGTTTCCCAGTTAAAACAGAATGTCTGATATGGTATACCTAACTGAGAATACCTTGCCTATTATAGACAATGTGTCCGTAAAGTCACGGTGCACTTTTGACCAGTCACACGGTCAAAAGTGCACCATGACTTTACGGACACACTGTATTTTTAATTTCACCAAAAATAAAATAAAAATAATCCTTGGCTAATCTGAGTCCTTTATATATACACTGCTCATGTAAGTAACCAGTTTATAGCTGGTTTTATATCAATGATGTAAGTGCTGTTAATGAACTATCTGGAACTATCTGGTATGTGCATGTGTGTGTGCATGTGTGTTTGTGCACTCACTATAATTCTTGCATCAATGCATGGTAGGGGGGAATGATTAGAAAAATAACTGAATGATATTGTTCTAGAATGAATCCAAGCTTTAGAGTGATGGATATGGTCAGAGGCTCTGTATCTAAACCTCTTGAATTTAAACCTATTTAAATAAAAATTTAATTATTTACTTGGGCTAAAAATCTCTGTTCCTCTATTTCCTCATGTTAAAATAAGGGCTAATGACAATATCTACATTTTTAAGACTGCCATGAAGATTAAATGAGTTAGTATGTTTATAACACTTAAATAATATCTGGTAAGCATCTATCAATGGAGTATAATGCAAACCCTATGTCCTAGCAGTTCCACTTCTATGTATATACCCAATAGATATGAGGACATATATTTACCAAAACACATGCACTAGAATGTTTATGGTAATAGAATTTATAATAGCTCCAGACTAGAAGCTACCCAAATGCCCATCAAGGGTAGAATGTATATAGATGAATAAAAAGTAATCTCATTTAAATTGGAATTGGGAGGGCCTATAGGGAGAGCTCTCACACAGTATCACTCATCACCAACTGCCCCAAAGAGGAAGAGATGTATTTTCCATTTCTAACAGGAAGATGTTAATCTACTTTACTACTCCAGCAGGGAGAAGGAGGTTCTTTTCCTTGCCTGGCAACCACTTAGCTGATGAAAGACTGTTACAATTTAGCTAATAAAAAGCCACTACACTTTGAATGTCCTGTTTCCTCCAATAGACTATTTGTTTATGATAGTTTCTTTATTAAAAAAATTTCTCTTCTTTGTTCTCTGGACTTGTGGGTGATTTGCATTAGAATCTGCATGTCCTTAATTGCAATTCTTTGTTGTTCTGGAATAAACCCATTTTGCAGGAGAAATAAATATATGGCTGCCTACTTGTTTAAGGATAACAAATGGGTAAATTGCAATGTATACACATAATAGAATATTATACAGTGATAAAAATGAATAAACTATGTATGTACAACAACATGGATGAATCTCACAGACATAATGTTGAATGAAAAAAGTCAGATAAAAAGGGTAAATATTATATAATTCCATTAAACACAGTTCAAAAGCAGGCAAAACCAGAAAATTGAATAATTACCTACTTGAGGAGAATGACTAGAATGCAGCACAAGAAGTGCTTCCAAAGTGCTGGAAATGTGATTCTTTTTGTGGGTATATTTAGTTTGTGTAAATTCAATAAACTGTATACTTGTGAATTGTGAAGTTTTCTGTATGTAAATTATTTTTAAAAAGTTTTAAAAGTACATAATGAATAAAAAGTGTTTAATAAAAGTTAGGTATTATTATTAGCCTGAAGGACCAGATTAAAAAAGAAAACAACTATTGCTTGATTTTAGAGAAAGGGAAGAGAGAAAAAGAGAGAAGGAGAGAGAAATATTGACTTGTTGTTACACTTATTTATGCATTCATTGGTTGATTCTTGTATGTGCCCTGACATTGGATCAAACCTGCAACCCCGGCACATCGGGACTAGGCTCCAACCAACTGAACTACCCAACAAGGGCAAGACCAGATTTAGAATCTTTGTTCTACGGTTGTCAATGCTATGGAATCTCTTGAATTCTCCATTTCTAGAATGATAAACAGAGATAATGATACTTGCATTGATGAGATGTGAGCTGTTATTGAAAACTGGTGAGATGAGATTTTTAAAATGGTATCAGCTGGATGCTCTGGGCGACTGGAGGGGATGGATGAAAAAAACAAAGTTTGTTCTGTTAGGAAATAAAATGGGAAAGGATTCTGATGGTAGTAAACAGGTTTTACTCCAAACATTTAGTGCTAATTTACAGAGAAAAAACAGGCTTACGGAAGTTGAATGACTGCCCCAAATCTCCGTGAGGTGGGTGGGCAAATGGAGGCTTTTAACTACAAATCTGTTATCTACCTTAACAGAAGAACCAACCCAAGGTAATACTCAAAGCAGAAGTTTGTAACTTTTCCCTCTTCTCTTACTCCTATCCCCTCATCCTCTTTCCCTTATAATTTAGAAAACAAACAAACAAACAAACAAAAAAACACTCACTGGTGTTGTGTGTTCTCTCAGACTATAGATAGCAATGCTCTTGACTAAGAATGCTTGAGGTACTTTGTAGACTCCATCAGTATCATTCATAGGGAGCATCACAGACATTTACTCAAGCTGGGCCAATGTCGTTGCTGGACTGGTCCTTGTGGTTCTTATTATGATTGCAGGATGCACTTCAGCAAAATCATCAGGAAACTTTGAGAATCAAGATTTATTTCTTGCCTGATCTTTGCTGTCACAATGGATAAAGCATTGATTTGAATGCTGAGGTTGCTGGTTTGAAACTTTGGACTTGCCCAGTCAAGGCACATACAAGAAGTAACTTCTATGAGTTGATGCTTTCCACTCTTCACCTTCCCGACTTTCTCTCTCCTCTCTCTAAAATCAATAAATAAAATCTTTAAGAAAAAAAGATTTTTTTTTCCATGAGTCCTGGAGGGTATATGGCACAGCCAATGGTCATACAGTGAGGTCAGAGGGAGAGGGGAGAGAGAAAAACAAAGAGAGAGAGAAAGAGAGAGAAAGAAAGGAGACAGGGTTCTATCTCTGCCTTTGGTAGGGTCCAAGGTGTTACCTATGTCTAGGATTTTGCAGGTTCACTCTCTATTGGCTAATTTAAAGCATAAAAGTAGGAATTAGGGCTTGGGAAGGGAATGAGGTGAGTTATTAGGTTACCAACAGCTTTCTGAAATAGGGAACTTCATGCGTGATTATTTTGCCAGTAACTGCATTTAACAATGTTTATTCAAGATGGATTTCTTTTGAAATGGATGTCAGGCAGTTATACTACAGGCATGAAGATACCAATTTCTTTTTAATTTCTTTTTATTTTATTCATTTTAGAGAGGAGACAGAGAGAGAGAGAGAGAGAGAGAGAGAGAGAAAGGGGGGAGGAGCTGGAAGCATCAACTCCCATATGTGCCTTGACCAGACCAGTGCAGAGTTTTAAATTGGCGACCTCAGTGTTCCCAGGTCGACGCTTTATCCACTGCGCCACCACAGGTCAGGCGATACCAGTTTCTGCAATGTCATGAACCCTAGAAACTTGGGCACATTATTTTTTATTTTTGGGCTTTTGTCCTTTGAGGAAGATATTAGAACTATTCCATTTGCTAACAACTATACTTTTCATAAATTTTACAAATCTCTTCTTTGCCCCTAAGCCTCTGCTTTTCAGTGGTTTCAGACTTTTTTTTTTTAGTAAATACACATTGTAAGCTTATTATTTTATATAACAGCCCAATGCACACATGCACACAAACACCTCTGAATTAAAAGTGTCATTGAACCATATTTATTCTTAGTACAGAATGCAGCACTTTCTTCTAGTGTAGTCTAATGTAGTCTATTTTATATATTATCCTATTTCAACTTACCCTATACTATCTTATTTTGTTTTTTTAGAATTCTGGAGCAAAATGGACTACATTGATTTCCTAAATTTTCCATGAATCTCAACCCTTAGAAAAGCTTTCAGAGTCAACCTTCATTTGACATTTTGGGCTTTAGACTGCATTCTTCCAATTTCCCCATCTGTACCTGACAGCCAGCAAAGTTTTTCAGTCTTACATTTTATCTCTTTGGGATCCCAGCTTCTGCTTTCCCTGTGACAATTTGTCAGTTAGATGCACTGACATTTGGCTAACCAGCAAGCTAACACCTTTATTCAGCCCAACCCTCTCTGGCTCAATCTGTTATAAAATCTGCTGGTCACATCTGATTGAATCCTCACAGGGTCTTTAGTCACAGTTGGGACTCTATGATACCCATAAGTCATAAATAAAAAAATTATTCTTTTCTAGAATAGAGGTAAAGGACTAGAGCATTAAAAAAGTAAGTCATTTCTGACCATGGCCTATTGGCTCAGATGTGAAAATTCCAGGTTCAATTCCCAGTCAGAGCACACAGGAGAAGCACCATCTCCTTCTCCTCCCTCTCCCCGTTCCCTTTCCTCTCTTGCAGCCGTGGCTCAAATGGTTTGAACAAAGTTGTCTCTGAGTGCTGAAGATGGCTCCATGCTTGGGCTCAGGCACTAAAATAGCTTGGTTGCTGAACAATAGAGCAACACCCCAGATGGGCAGAGCATTGCCTCCTAGTGGGCTTGCTGGGTGGATTCCTATTGGGGCACACGTGAGAGTCTATATCTGCCTCCCTGCTTCTCACTTAAAAAAAAAAAGTAAATAATTTTTTCCCTCAAATTACTGTACAGTCTGATTATTTTATTCTTCTCTTTCTACCCCCTCCCCACCCCTTTTCCCTCTCGTCCATCTTTTTCTCTTCTCAGAGGGAAGTGTTTAAGTCTAAGACATGGTAATGGTTTGTTCTACTTAAATAATAAACTTCATCACCAGGAATGTTTGATGTTAGCTCTGCCTATAGAACTGTAGCTCTGCCCTGAATTCAGAAATGCTAGTTTTATGCAGGTTCATCAGCAATTTTCACCCCCAGAAATCCAGTCCAGTCTAGTTATTCCTAAGTACATAAATCATTTTAGGGAAGGTGAAAGTTCATCTGGCCCAAATTTCTCCTCTGTTTTTGGTTTATCTTAATTCCATTTTGCTATTTTTTTCACCACACCCTCAATCTTCTCTGTCTCCAAAAGAAGCATAACTGCTCCTCCTCAACTTTTATAAACTCTGTTAGAGCCACTTTCTTCAATAACTTATTCCATATGCTTCATACATGAGGTTCACCAACATCTCCCCTGCCCCCTTGCATTCTCATTTCTGCGTGGCATCCCTCAGTGTTTGAATCATTACAAGTAAAAGAAGACAATATTCTCCAGCTCCACCCCAGGGAGGCTTTCTCTTTGGTGTAATTATTCAATCATATAAAAAGTTTTGTGGCAGTTTTTCTAATTCAGTGAGAAAAAGTGGGTCTGCCTTCAGTGTCCTGTTTCTCCCTCTGAAAGACAGATGTAACTTGGGTAGTACTGCCCTTCCCTGCCCAGGACACTGAACTTCCTGGAATAAAGGACGGAAAGACCTTGCTCTTCCTTAGAGGGGTTTAATAAGAACCCTGAGGAGAAAGATGACACCTCTGGTATTCCAGTCAATTCTGCAATTCTGTCTGCAAACATATGCACAGATTTCAGTTGTTTTTAACTACAGCTGGACACAGGCTGATAATTTTTAAATATATGTGTGTGTGTGTGTGTGTGTGTGTATATATATATATATATATATATATATATATATATATATATATATATATATATATATATATACATATCCATTTTTCTACATTTTGTTTCTTTTCTAAACTGTGCCAGATTTGACTTCCAAAATACCTTCTTCTCTTTTTTTTGTTTTGGATTTTTGTTGTTGTTCTGATAGGGAATTTTTTGTTTGTTATATTCCAGATTGCTGATTTGATTCTCAGTTGTATCTACTCTACTCTTGATTTCTTGTAAATTATTCTTCATTTTAGTTAGTGTAGTCTTAATTTTTGACTGGTTCTTTTTATTAAAATTTTAATTTTCAGTCTGTATTTTAATTGAACATTTTCTTTCGTCCTAGATCAATCTTGCCAAATGTGTATGACCTAATGTTTTAACAAATTTTATTTATTGATTTTAGAGAGAGAGGAAGGAGTAGGTGGGAGAGAGGTATAGAGAGTATTGGGCAAATGAGTTTGTAAAATTTGTATTTTTTGAGTTTGCTCACTTTTATTGTTAAAAATGGTGCTGGCAATGCCAGGTATGTGATCTGTGAAATTGCAAATTACCTTCTTGCTTGGGAAGGGCAATTGTTTTACTAATGTGTGCAAGAGGAGGGGTTTTCATGCCAGAAAAGTTTTCAAAGAGGAGAAGGAGAAGGAGGAATAAGAGAGAAGCCAAGAGAAGATGGCAGGGAAAGAGAGAGAAGCCAGTTTTGTAGAGTAAGAAACCATGTTGGCAGATGGGGAGCCAGAGGTAAGGGGCTTTGGGACTGGTGAGACCTTTGATTCTAGGAAACACCAGAGAAGTTCTCCTAGTTGTGGAACCAGAGAATGTGTCAGTGGCTTTGGGAGCCCTGTGTGTGTTTGCTTGTCAGCTGGTGCGACTCTTGAATAAAAGAACGGCCCACCATTTTTTGGCTCCACTGTTCCTTTATCATCTGCCAAATAATCTAATGTGAACCTGCATGTGAATGACCACGATGAAGGCAGAGACTAGTGGCCATTCAGAGAGAGAGAGAGATAGAGAGCAGGAGGGAGGGAAGGAGGAAAGAACAAACATCGATCTGTTTTTGTGTGCTCTCTGACCAGGGATTGAACCTGCAATATTTGTGCATCAGGATGACCAAATATGCTATCCAGCCAGGGCTGACTGGTTCTTTTTTATGGTTTACATCTCTTTTCTTATGTTGTTGAGGTTCTCACTAAGTTTATTGAGCATCCTTATAACCAGAGATTTGAACTCTATTTTGTTTAGTTCTTTCTCTGGAGTTTTTTTCTGTTCTTTCATTTGGGACATCTTTCTTTGTTTTCTCATTTTGGCAGCCTCCCAGTGCTGGTTCTCTGTATAAGGTAGAGCTGCTACATCTCCTGGCCTTGGTAGAGTGGCCTTATATAATAGGTGTCCTGTAGGGCCCCATGGAACAGCCTCCCCAGTCACCCAAGCTCGGCTCTCCAGGTGCCCTGGCCTCTGCCCTGGATGGGCTGTGTACACCTTCCTGTTGTAATTGAGTATGATTTCTGTTGGCATGTCAATGAAAGGTATTTATCCCTAGGTTGATTGTCTGTAAGAACTGACTATGACCACTGACTGCCAGAAAGGATCAGCTGTGTAGGGGTGTACCCTACATATCAGTATTTATATTAGCAGGTATCTGGTGCTGCTGAGTCTACCCTTTGAGTGTGTCAATTGTGGAGGTAGTTGGGTGGTGCTTTGGTGTGGTCTGAAGCTGTCCACTGGGAGTCCTGGGGTTCTTGGGGGGTAGAGGCCAAGGTCAGCTGATGCTTCTGTTCTACCTGGGACCAACCAGCATAAGCTACAAAGCAATCTGCAGGTGGGTGCTACTTGTGCTGGGCTTGAAGGTGCCCAGGTGAGGCTAAGCTGGGAACTTAGGCTGACTGCTGCTAGTGTTTGGCCTGAAGCCACTTAGTGAGAGGTATAGAGCACACTGAAGCCAGATGCTGCTTGTTTGAGAGATTTTAGGAAAGCTGAAGCACGAGCCAAGACAGGTCATTCATATGGAAAAGCCACTGGAAATACGGTAGGTTGGGTGGGTCTGCAACTGAATGGGGAGGAGTTTCAGGGAATCACAAGGGTGGAGCAAACAGTGATGGAGACTCAAATATGGCACCTGCATGCTGGCTCTGTGGTGATGTGGTCTTAGAAAAGGAACAATGACCTCTTCTAGTACTTTTGTCTGGCAAAAAGCTGCCTCTCCACTCCCCTCCTCCCAGCCTCAGCTCTCACTCTGTAGAAAATTTAGTTCCTCTCATATGTCCCTGGTGCCTTTCAACCTGCTGCCCAGTGCTGGAGCTCAGAGGGACTGAGTCAGAGTGACACTTGGGACTCCAGCAGTCCTCTGTCTTCCTAAGCCTCAATCCCCCGAAATTATAAGGACTTCTATTCCTGGCACTGGAACCATAGTTTGGGAGGCCTGGTAAGGAGCTAGGACCCCCTTGCTCTTCAGCTGAGATATCCCATTTTTTTTCTGCCACATATAGGTGTGGGACTAGCCTCTTCCATATCTCTGCCAGTCTTACCAGTCTGCATGTGGCTTCTTCTTTAAATCTCTAGTTGTTGGACTTCCATACAGTTAGATTTAAGATGGTTCTGAATAATGGTTGTTCTGTAGTTTAGTTGTAATTTTGATATGGTTGTGGGCAGATTTGAGTACTACATTTTCCTACACTTTCATCTTAACCATCTTGACTGGAAGTCCTCCTTGAGTATTTTTTCCACAGTACCAGTTCTTTTCCTTTTTCTCCCTGTTCCCAATCTTTTGAAGATATCATTGGGTTTAAATACAGGTTTAAGTACTATAAACACTGAACTTATATACACTGACACCCATTATTGGAGGCACTTCTTCTAAGCCAAAGGGGACTGATTTCTTTGTCTCTTATTTGACCCCATAGTGCACTTCTTCAAGGGGTTCTTTGTTTGGCCTCATATTATAGTATTTAAGTAAATAAACTCTAATGTCATACTGTCTAAGTAAAATATCCCAGCTCTGCTAGCTATGCACTGTGGATCTTGGGGAACTTACTTAATCTTTCTGTGCCTCAGTTTCATCTGTAAAATGGAGCTGCTAACTATGCTCCTGAGAATTAAATGAGTTAATGCTTGAGAGTGCTTAGAAGGGTGCCTGGCACACAATAAGCACCCAGCATATATGGCTATTATTTATCACTTCTGTGTTCTAACTCTAGTCTCTAAACCCCCATCATAGGAAAACTTCCATGAATGGATAGCTAGGAGAATTCTATTAGGTCACATTGGTCCTTGAAACTATTGTGATTTTAGTTTGCTAACTTCTGAGATCCTAGATGTATGAATAGTATATTTTGCACCTGGAACTTTTCTAAGGGGCACAATGACTCCCAGCAGGGAATCACAAGAGGTGTTAGGCCATGTCTGTTGCTCCAGGGAAATGGCTTCCTAGGTCACTTTCCCAGTTGACCTTAGGGAACCAGCCTTATCCAATTATCTGTGACTAATTACTCTTATTACCTACTCTGATTCAGCTATTATTCTGGTATTTATTTATTATGCTGTGACAGACCTTTAAGTATGTCTTCCAGCAATTTAACCAAAATCACATTGATGGGCAATGTTAATTTTAATGATAATGGCAGGTGCCACAGCTTGATTTTCTAAACTCCTTCCATACCTAATTTTTAGGTTGCATTGGAATTTATGAAATGGTCTAATCATTTTCTAACTCTTGTATCTTTCTCTGGGTGAACTGCCATTTTTATTTGTTTGGGCAAGTGAGCTTCAGATTAAGGCTGTGATTATAACAAAATATGTTTTGCTATAAGTTTTTGACTAGATTGAACACAAAGTAAACTGAATCATTTGCTAAATTGGCAAGTGGAGGGACAAAGGCTGCAGATAGGCTTGCTCTCTTGTTTTCCACCTGAAATTACTTTACCTAATTAGTGATGTACATATGTGGCAGAAAGATGCGTTTGTGTGCAGAGCCTATCAAAGGCTACGGGTACTTTTCCTGACAGCGACTTTTCCATTTGTTCACCTGCTGCTGTAAGATGTGGTTTCCCCTGCCTGTTCACTCACCCACCTCTGTAAGAATTTAATAAATGGGAATGGATCAATGCCTTTCATCTCTGTGGTTCTTCAGTGGTCTGCGCAAATCCAGTGCAAACCTCCCTGACCTTAACATCCTGCATTACACCTGCTGTAGTTGGCAGGATTTGATTCAGACTGGTATGGAGCTGCCAGAACGCTTGAAGGGTGGAATAGAGGAGTGGCCATTCTTGAGCATGTGGAGCATATGGTTCCCTGTGGCTACCTTGTTGGGAGCTATGGGGTGGATATTTTTTACAGCTTTGTGAGGAGGGACTGAAAGCTCTTTTTGCAAGAGGCTTCCCAAGTCCGAGACCTCCAGTGCAAACTGGAGGCAGAGTGCCAACAGCAGCAGGCACTGGAGGACAACAAAGAGCTCCAGTGTGAGCTAGAAGCTGAGCATCAACAGCAGCAGGCACTGGAGGATGCCAAATAGTTGCTCGAGGAGGAGCTGCATGTGTGCCAATGGAGTGGCTTGGAGTTGGCTGTAGTAATTGTTTCTCACTCTGCTGCTGAGAAGAAGAGGAGGTTCAGGCTTAAACTATCTCTGGCAGATTGAAAACCCAGCTGGTGGTCACCCAGAAGTTGAAAACCCAGCAGCAGAGGATGCTGAGGGGCAGGCACAACCCCCTTTGCAAGTAGTGGAGACCTCTGTGTTCCAGCCCTCAACCCATATAGTGTTAATGGAGTAGGGGTGAAATTCAGGCAGAAACACACAGACTCCCTGGTAGCTTGGTTGCTGTGGTTGTGAGACAAAGGGGTGGATGGTATTATGCTCTCCAGAGCAGAGATGGAGAAATTAGTCACCATCACCATGCACTCCTTCTTAAGGCAGTGTCTTCAGAGCTGCCATAATGACCCAGGAGATCATAGCTTATTAAACTGATGATGATCTGACAGAAAGTTGGAGATTTACTAGGGGCAGTGAGTTGATAGCAGTTATATACTGAGTTGCAGCAGGTCTTCCGGGAACTGTGTATGAGGAATGCTGCTTTCAACCTGTAGTCCTGTTGGCCAGATGAGAAAGTATTTATGTCAGGGATAAGGGTCCTTATTCTCTGGAGCACCCTATCTTCTCTTTTAGGTCATTGGTGGCTATCTTAGGACCCTATGTGGGGCAGCACCTCAACATTGTTACACAAACAGTGGCAGATATGGGGGACGTAAAAACAGTGTGGCACCATAATGGTGTGTGAGCTATTGCCCATGCTACCCTCCTGACTGACAAGAGAAACGGGCCTGTATTGGTTACCAGAACAGAGATGTGGGTAGATCTGATTACACCAAGGGCACATAAGAAGAAATTAGATGGCAAATCTAGTAAGGTTCTTTCAGAGTTTAGCAGCAACTTCAGTGGGTACAGAAGTTCCAGCTACTGAAAAACCAGGGAAAATGAGGAGTCCTGGCAGCCGACAAGAAAATGGTTGGCACCCATGTCACAAGGCTGCATGATTAGATGTTAGAGGCAGCTGAGGGATAGGAAGATTCCCAAGCCCTGTTGCTGTTCTAGATTGAAAATGGTTAAAGCTGAGGGGCTCATCTAATGAGAACAGGCTTGGACTGTGGGACTGGAGGTCCCATGTGGGATTGGCTGGTATTCTTCTAATGTGTAGGGGGTTTTGGCTTTGGTAGATACAGGTGAAGAGAAGAGAGAATTTTTCCTCTTTTGTGGAAACCCAGAGCGGTTCCCTGGGACCCCAGTGGCCATTGACAGTAATGGGGGCCAAACTATTCAAGTGAAGCCAATAACTATTCAATTGGGGACAGGAAGAATGCCTCCTAGCCATACAAAATATATGTATCCCCTAACCCTAAATATATTTTGGGGGTAGATGTCTTACAAGGACTGTGGTTAAAAACCATAGCCAGTGAGTTCTACCTGTGGGTCTGAGTCATGGAGGTGGCATTGCAAGGGCACGCAGCACATCCCCCTTGGGAGTAACCATTCCCAGCATGTGACTAACACAAAGCAATACTTCCTGCCAAGTGGTCATGAAGAAAACATGGGTCAATCTTTGAACTAGAAAAGTTGAGGATCATCACCAGTGCACTACCCTTACAACTCCCTGGTGTGGCCTGTGTGCAAGTTAGACAGAACCTGGTGAATGACAGTAGATCACAGGGAATTTAATAAAGTTGTTCTCTCTTTGCACACTGCTGTTCCCTTGATAACTAACCTGATGGATCAGCTAAGCCATGAGTTGAGGACATACCACTTTGTGGCAGATTTAGTAATGCTTTTTTCTCTATTGAGATAGCTGTAGAGAGTCAAGACCAATTTGTCTTCACTTGGGAAGGGTGGCAATGGACCTTTAAAGTATTACCACATGGCTATTTGTATAGCCCCATCTTGTGTCATGGGCTGGTGGTTGCTGACCTGGTTAATGGAAATAGCCAGAAGTGGTTTACATGTATCATTACATTTATAATATCATGCTAACCAGTGATTCTCTTCCAGAATTGAAGGAATCAGTTCCTACCCTGCTGTTTCATTTGAAAGCATGTGGCTGGGAGGGCAACAAGGCCAAATTAAAAGGACCTGGATTTTCTGGTATGGTGGTCATGCAGTGTATAGAGAATCAAGCTGGGACACCGAGGACCCTGGTTCAAAACCCCAAGGCTGCTGGCTTGAGCTTGGGCTTACCAGCTTGAGCAAGTGGTCACCAGCTTGAGCCTGGGATCATAGGTGTGACTCCAAGATTGCTGGCTTGAGCTCAAAGGTCACTGGCTTGAAGCCAAAGGTCACGGATTTGAATAAGGGGTCACTGGCTCAGCTGGAGCCCTTCAGTCAAGGCATCTATGAGAAAGCAATCAGTGAACCAAAGTGCCACAACTATGAGTTGATGCTTATCATCTATCTCTCTTCTTATTTGTCTGTCCCTGTCTGTCCCCCCCCCTTTCACTAAAAATAAGTAAATAGATAAGTAAGTAAATAGATAAATAAAGAACTTGGATTATCTTTCAAGTTCTTGGGGGTTGTTAGGTCGGGTAAGATAAAAGTTATCTATGTTGTGGGTATAGTTAAGATTTAGGCGTTGACTACAGTAAAACAATTGCAGGGATTCCTAGGTCTTTTGTGATATTGGTGGGCATTTATGCCTCATTTGGCTCAGCTGCTGCACCCCCTATGTAACCTTATTTAGAAGAGGGGTCACTGGGATTGGAGTGAACAAACACAAGGTGATTTTGTAGCAGCTAAGACAGCTGTGAAGGTGGCACAGGCCTTGAATGTGTTTAACCCTTGCAGGCCCTGGGAGCTTGACATCCATGTGACCTCTGAGGGGTTTGGATGGGGTTTCTGGCAATGAACAGAGTGCTTATGCCAATTTATTTGATTTTTGTCCCAATTGTGAAAAGGTGCTGAGGTTCTTTACTCACTAGTGGAGAAACCGTTGGTGGCTGTGTATGTTGCCCTCTTAGCCACTGAGACTATTATGACCACAACTCTGGTTACAGTCAGGACAATGTACTCTATTATGCAGGATGGGTAAGAGATTAGACAACAAAACCACTTCGTGATATGGGCCACACCTTTACCCCGGCTAACTGAGGTACATAGTTGCAAAAACATTGTACTCTTAGCACCAGCCCATTGAGGGCAGAACTTCAGGAAGTCTTGGGTCCCATCACCAACGTGACGTTAGAGTTATGTATTGCTGGGATTCAAGAGGCAGGACTTGAATTTGTCTCTACCAGGAGGGGCAAATGCCCATCCCTGAGAATGTCTGGTATAGTGATGGCTCTAGCAGGAGCCAACCTGCCAGGTGAATGGCTATAGCCTTCTATCCAGCCACTGGTGCTATTTGGATGGACACAGGTATGGGGCAAAGCAGCTAATGGCCAAAATTAAGAGCTGTATAGCTGTATGGCTAGTTGCTTGTAACAAACCTTCACTTTTGGTGATTCACATAGACAGCTGGGCTGTCTATCATGGACTGACCCTTTGGAGAGCTACTTAGCACATTAACCAATGAATAATAATGCGCTGTCCACTATGGGGTCAGGCCATGTGGCAGGACTAATGGGAAGTAAAACATCAGAAGCTTCAGAGAATGTGAAGGTTGCAGACACATATTTTTTGAAGCAGAATAATGGAGGAAATTTAGAGGCAACAGTGGGACTGGCCGGAACAAAGACAGGCTTGACAGACTCAGCTCATTGCATCTGCAAGCAGCATTAGACTCTGTGTGCTTCTCTCCCAAAACAATGTGGGCTACATTTAACATGTAGGGACATTTAACTTTCCTGTGTTCTATGTCCTATGCAGAAGTACTTGCAGCTTGTGACCAGTGTGCAGTGTGTTCCAAGGAGCACCCTTGGGGACAACTAGTATCACCTGGACAAATCCAGTGGGGTTGTGTTTTGCTGACACAATGGCAGGTAGATGTCATTGAACACTTACCAAAGTCGGATGGGTACCAGTATGTGGTCATCTGTGTAGATACTGCCACTGGTCTACTTGCTTTCTACCCCATCCATAACCCAGAACAGAGGACAGTCATACAGGCTCTGAATGTCTTGAGTGATGCCTATGGGTAGTCATTTGGGTTCTTGAAAGTGACAATGGTATCCATTTCACTGGTTTTATGGTGAAGCAATGGGCTCAAGACCTGGGGGTGGACTGGAAGTACCATATTCCTTACCACCCATAGGTTGCTGGTATCACTGAGTGGTATAATGTACTCTTAAAGCAGAAACTTTGGGACACTAGCTCCCTTACTGGATGGACATACCACTTGTGGACAATACTCCAAAATTTTAACAAGATACCTTGATGGTGGTGCCTGGCTCCAGTGGAGGCTTTCCTGCACTAAGCAGCTTCTCCCATTCAGTTGCAGATACACATCAAGGACACTTTACTCAAGCTGGGCTTTGGGCAGCAGGGCAACAGGTTCCTTCCTGCCCCAACACCCTTTCTAAAGGCCAAAAACTTCAACGGACATGACCCTGGACTATATAGGCTCACCACCTATGATGGGTAGTCTTGTTGGCACTGTGTGGCAGGTGGGTTTCCAGGTAACTCCCTGGACAAGTGGCACCTGGCCACCTAAGGTAGAAGTGTATATTATCCCTTGAGTGTTCAGGGAGACATCATTGTGAAGGGCACCTTTGTCATTTCCCTATGGCCTTTGAGTTCCCCGATTTGTTGCACATAGAATCAGAAGATCCTGGTGTACAAGCCAATAAGGTTTGGTGTGTCCACCTGGGGAGGTCTCTGGTACCTGCTTGTGTGCTGTCTGCAGACAAAACTCTGACCTATATTCTACTGGAAGAGAAAGGTTTGCCTCTCTTGGTACTGCTAACAACTCTCTCTTTTCACCCATAGCTTAGTGCTGGCAAATGCATTGGTGGACAATGTAAGCCAAACCTTGAATGTCCTGGCAGAGGAGACCCAGGAGGTGGAGTGCCAAACCAGGGACACACTCCAAGAATTGTGGGCATCTTTAGCAGCAGGCTGGTACACCACCTTGTCATTTTCAGTATAGCTTGTGCCTTGGTAGTCTGTTCCTATAGTTTCTACTGTTTCTGTGGGATATGAATGCAATATACCTCACTCCTCGCATAAGGATTATCTCAGAAGATAATCTATCACGTTGACTGCGAAGTGAGCCAACCTAAAGGGGTGCACTGTAGGAATAAAAGCTGCCGTTAGGCTTGTTCTCTTGTTTTCCGGCTACAGTTACTTTGCCTAATTAGTGATGTAAGCGCCTCACTTTTTTTGTGTGTCAGAGACAGACAGAGAGAAGGACATATAGGAACAGACCTACAGGAAGGGAGAGAGATGAGAAGCATGAATTCTTTGTTATAGCACCTTAGTTGTTCATTGATTGCTTTCTCATATGTGTCTTGACTGGGGGGCTACAGCAGACCGAGTGACCCCTTGCTTAAGCCAGTGACCTTGGGCTTAAGCTGGTGAACCTTGCTCAAACTAGATGAGCCCACGCTCAAGCTGGCGACCTCGAGATTTCGAACCTGGGTCCTCCGTGTTGCAGTCTGATGCTCTATCCACTGCACCACTGCCTGGTCAGGAAGCACCCACTTTTGTGTGCATAACCTATATAAGGCTATGGGTACTTTCCCTGGCAGTAATTTTCTCCTGTTCACTCACCCACCACCATGAGAAATAGTTTTCCCATGCCTGTTTACTCATTCACCACTGCAAGAATCTAATAAACAGGAATTGCCCAATGCCTTTCAGCTCTGTGGTTCTGTGTTCTGCTGAAATTCAATGTGACCCTCTGTGGCCCTGACCTCCTCTATCAGAGCAAGTTAATTGAATGAATTGATTTATTAGTTCCTTCAGTCAACTTTATTGAATAGTCAGTCCATTATCACATAGATAGATCCCGCAATAGTTTCACTTTCCCCTAAGTGCATGCAAACACAAACAATTAACTGTGGTTCTTTCTAAGCAGTACTTGTTCTTAAAACCCTATACTGGGTATATTTTCAGGTACTATTACATGGATTATCTTTGTGACTCTTCTTCCATGTGTGAATCAGTTCAGCAGAATAACAGATTTTTCTGATCTATCAGGTTGTTTCTCTGTCTTCAATCACTTATTAAGTGGTGTTGACCTTGAAGAGATAACTTAGCCTTGGTTTGTACTTTTTCTTTAATACCAGTCAGATCAACTACCAGTACTATAGAGAGTTGGGAGCTAGAGAAGTCTCAGTGGGTGGCTTATTTCTCAGCTTGGGTTTGATAGTGTGGCAGTTATAATAGTTACATAGTTTGCCTCCCAGTTTTACAGTCCTTCACATTTATTTTATTAATTTGCAGGCAGTAATAATTACTACATAACCTGACAATGCACAGGAACTCTAGATACGTTTCTTCATTTAATGTTTCCAACAGTCCTATAATTGTAATTTTATTGTTACACCAACTTTATAGACAAGGAAACAAAACATGCCTCAGAAGGATGAGATTCTTGCTTGAGGTCCTACAGCAAGTAAGTAGTGATATCCAAGGTTCCAGAGCTGGTGAAGGTAGAGCCAGGATTTAAACTCAAACAGCCTGGCTGTGGAATCATAACTACTATACTAAGGGACTGACTTAACTCCTGCTGAAACCATTTGCCAAGTAATTCAAGACAGAGAAACAACCTGGTAGACAATACAAATATATTATTCTGCTGAACTGATTCACACATGTAAGGAGAAGAGTTGCAAAGGCAATCCACATAATGGTACCTGAAGATATTACTGGTAGAGGGTTTTAAGAACAAGTACTGCTTAGAAAGAACCACAGTGAATCAATACTTGTGTTTGTATGTGTAGGAGAAAGTAAAATTGTTGTAGTCTCTATCTACATGATAACAGATCAACTATTTAAGAAAGTTGGCTGAAGGAACTAATAAATCAATTAATTCACCAATGGAAGTTGATTTATTTATAAATAACTATGATAATAAATGCTGGTTATTTTCTCTGGTCATTCCTCCCTGTGAGAAAATTCACTTGAAAATCCAAATGATGATCAATTGTTGCTACATGAACATAAAACCAGAACAAAGACATTAAAAATAATTCATCAGATTGGATGAGTATGGAACCAGTGAGTATCATTGGTCCCTCTGCCCTCCAACCTTCTTTTTCAGAGACACATTAATTTTTGGAGCTGAGTTTTAGATGCCTAAGCCTTGCCCCACAAAATCTTAAGTCAGTGCCAAGAGTCTGGGGCACCATGATCAGCTCCACCCTGGAAAACAACAGAGAGAGGGAGCCAAGGTGAGGAGCCAAGAGAACTGAGAACCATGTGTGATATATGAGAATGCTCTGAGCAGGCTATGGGGAGGCATTCTGGAAGAATTTTCTGATCCAGGGTCCAGTGTTCGCTATGGCTTTTTACGTGTGCCGCTGGTGTGGGCATCCTGAAAGGAGTTAAAGTAGCTGCCAAGGAGGAGACATTATTTCTAGAACTTTGAGAAACCTACATGGAGCACCCTTCTAGGAATGTACTTAGAATTCTGAAAGTGGTCCCTGAATCAAACCACCTGTATCTTGGGTGGATCAGAGTAACAATACATTCCTTACTCTCAAATTCCTTTAAATTGTTTTTTTTTTTATTGTAAAATAATTACAGATTGATAAGAAGTATGTAAAAACAGTACAGAGAAGTCATTTACCCAGTTTCCTCTAGTGGTAACATCTTATGTAACTAGAGTAGAATATACTGGGGAACAATTATTTTTCACTTTATGTTGCATGAAGTTTCAGAACTGTTTCTATATATGTTTGCATCGCTGATTCCAAATCTGAAATCTATTTCTTGGTGAATGCTCTAGTTTTTATGCAATTTTAATTTATTTTTGTTACAGTTAATGGCATGCATTGGTTTTTAAATTGGAGTTAAAGGGCAACAACTCTTGGATTGAACATAACCACAAGGCAATTAATGTTATACAAACATCACTTTTACATAATTGTAGTTGTTTTTAAATGTAAAAAATTATTATCTGATAAAAACACACTCTTATTTTGTTTTAAGATTGAATCATGGCTTCTTGGAGTAGGCATAAATGTAAGAATAGTCCTGACACCTTCTGTTGTATACGTGGCTGTTACACACTTCAACGTCAAAGGTACAATATTTCATCATTTGTGACACGAGCATATATTGGCTATTTTCAAGTTCACCTTGGTGATCAAGACAAGAATTGGGCTCCTCATATTGTGACTGGACAAAAGGAAAATGCAAAGAAATGCCTTTTGGTATTCCCATGGTTTGACATGAACGTAAGGACCAGAGCAGTGACTGTTATTTCTGTCTGATCCATACAAAGGGCATTGGCAAGAAAAAACGGCATATGATCACATATCCTAATATTCCTTCAGCAATACGACCTATCCCACACTCTGAAACACTCCCAGTTCCAGGTTTCAATGGTTTTATTTTTTCTAAGGACGAAGAAAGTGAACACGGTGATCAAGTGTATTTTGATAAGATACATGAGGAAATGGTTGTAGAATCTGAAGGGTCTTCTTCTGATACCAAGCAGTCATTAACCCCTCAGCAGTTTAGCCAACCCGAATTGAATGACTTAGTAAGAGATTTGGGCCTATCAAACAAGGCAGCTGAGTTATTAGCCTCCAGACTTCAAGAAAAGAATATACTTCACCGGTCAGCTAAAGTATCCCATTTCAGGATGCGTGAACAAATTTTTGTGGACTTGTTTTCCTGAGACAAACACTTTGTTTACTGTCATGATATCAGTAGTCTTCTCAGCCAGCTAGGTGTTACCACTTACAGTCCAACAGAATGGCGGCAATTTCTTTTCTTTTTTCTTTTTCTTTTTTACAGGGACAGAGAGAGAGTCAGAGAGAGGGATAGATAGGGACAGACAGACAGAAACGGAGAGAGGTGAGAAGCATCAATCATTAGTTTTTTGTTGCCATCGCACCACCTTAGTTGTTCATTGATTGCTTTCTCACATGTGCCTTGACCGTGGGCCTTCAGCAGACTGAGACACCCCTTGCTGGAGCCAGCGACCTTGGGTCCAAGCTGACAAGGTTTTGCTCAAGCCAGATGGGCCGTGCTCAAGCTGGCATGCTCGGGATCTCAAACCTGAGTCAAGTCCGACACTCTATCCACTGCGCCACTGCCTGGTCAGGCATGGCGGCTATTTCTTGACAGCTCTAAACGGAGTCTGAAATGTGTTCTCCTACATGATAGTAATGTTTATGCAGCAGTTCCAATTGGTTATTCAATTCATCTGCAAGAAGATTATAATGACATAAAAATTGTCCTCGAGTTTCTGAAGTATGAGGAGCATAACTGGATCATTTGTGCAGATCTTAAAATGGTCAATTTTCTGCTAGGACAACAGAAAGGTTTCATGAAGCATCTTTGCTTTCTGTGTTTGTGGGACAGCCGAGCTCAGGAGAAACACTGGACACAGAAGGAGTTGCTGAAATGTGAAGCTCTGGAAGTAGGAATGCAAAATATTGTGAATAAACCCATAGTTAATTGAGACAGGATCATTTTTTCCCACTTCACATCAAACTTGGCTTAATGAAGCAGTTTGTTCAGGCTTTGAATAGAGAAAGTGAATGCTTTCAACATATTATTTCTGCTTTTTCTGCCTTGTCTTTCGAGAAGATAAAAGCAGGTGTTTGATGGACCTCAAATTCGAACTTTCATACGTGATGAAGAATTTGCCAGGAAGATGAATAAGGAGGAGAAAGCAGCGTTGCAGTCTTTTGTGGCAGTTACAAAGCACTTCCTTGGCAACAAAAAAGGAGAAAACTATGAACTTCTGGTTTAAAGGATGCTGTTGGCTTTCCACGACATTGGATGTAACATGAGTGTTAAGATTCAGTTCCTGAACAGTCACCTTGATAAGTTTCCTGAAAATCTTGGAGCTGTTAGTGATGAGCAGGAGAACGCTTTCATCAAGATCTGAAGATGATGAAAGAGCGTTATCAGGGGCGAGGGAACAGAAATATGATGGCAGAGTACTGCTGGAGTTTTATTATTAAAATAAGTGTTTTAATATGTTCTATTTTGAAATTGTAGACAAATTCTGATACAATCATATCTTTTAGTGTATTAGTTTATTTACTACATTATATGAATTATTATATTTTCACAAAGATGATGTCCAAGAAGACATTCTACTTCATTATGTTAAACTAAATGTTGAAAATTTTACAATACGATGAAAACCTAACATCTTGAATTGCAAAAACACTGTAGCTTACAGAGAAAAACTAATGTCAGATTTGAGATCAGCACACTCAAATTAGGTAAGAACAGGTGTTTTTTGTGGATGCAACAAAAATTTTGTTCCCCAGTGATATCAATAATCTACAGACTTTTTCAGAATCCACCAATTTGATATGTACTTATTTTTGTGTGTGTGTGACCACTTCTGTGCATTTTATCACATATGTAGATATTTGTAAACATTACTATAATCAAGATATGAAACTCTTTCATCGTCATAAATATCTTTGAGTTTCTTTAATTTTTACTTTTAAAAAGATTTTATTGATTTTTAGATAGAAGGGAGAGAGAGAGAGAGAAATAGAAAAGAGAGGAGGAACAGGAAGCATTAACTTGTAGTAGTTGCTTCTCATATGTACCTTGACCCAGCAAGTCTGGAGTTTTGAATTGGTGACCTCAACTTTTCAGGCTGACACTATATCTACTCTACCACCAGAGGTAAGGCTGAATTTCTTTTAAAGAGGAATAATTTATTCCTGAGAGTACTATTAGCTCATGCAACTACAATGCAATGGAGTGGGTTAAAGTTTCCTTTCTACCAATTATATTTTATTATTATTATTATTATTATTATTATTATTATTTTGTGTGTAAATATATCCTGTTCACTTCTGAAGACTTAGGAATCTTTTTGACTAGACCAGGAAGTTAAGTTGGTGAAGATTCAACACACCTTTAGGTGAGCCTCCTAAGAGGTGGGAGATTGGCTTATCTTGTTTACCATAGCACTCAGCACCCAGAACAGGGCCTGGGACGCTGCAGCTACATGATGAACATTTCTAAAATGAATTAACTCATTCTATGTGAATTCTTACTACTAATGCTCTCAGTGAGGCTGGGGTAGGGAGGTTTCACCCAGCCCTATACAATTCTATCTTAACTCCTTGACTGACTTTCATTTTGGGCTGATTCAATCCTAGAACTTTTACCATTAAAAACTTTGCTTGCCAGATATACCGCCGAATCAAAGCATGTCCTATCTAACATCAGGAAATAGAACTCATGCTTTCAAATGACGTCATACAACTAACGTTGGAAGACTAACAATTTTGCCATCTTCATATACAGGCAGTCCACGTCATATGCATGAGTATAATCAAGATGCAATTAAGTATGTTCGTCACTATGGGTGTCCAGACCTATTCATTACAACAGCAATCCAGCTTGGGATGATATACAACAGCTCTTACTCCTGGGCAATTGCCGGTGGATAGGCACCCCTTGCTGGAGCCAGCGACCTTGGGTCCAAGCTGACAAGCTTTTGCTCAAGCCAGATGGGCCCGCGCTCAAGCTGGCGAGCTTGGGGTCTCGAACCTGGGTCTTCCGCATCCCAGTCTGATGCTCTATCCACTGTGCTACTGCCTGGTCAGGCATTATCAATGTTTTATAATTTTCTGAGTACAAGTCTTTAACCTCCTTTGCTAAATTTACTCCTAAGTACTTTATTTTTTGTTGTTGTTGTTACAATAGTGAAGGGAATTGTTTCCTTAATTTCTCTTTCAGACAGTTTATTGTTGGTGTATAAAAATTCCAATTATGTCTGAATATTAATTTTATATTCTGCAACCTTTCCAAATTCATTATTCATTTATCAGGTCTAGTAGTTGACTGAGACTTTAGGATTTTCAATGTACAGTATCATGTCATCAGCAAATAATGACAGTTTTACTTCTTCTTTTCCAATTTGGATGCTTTTTATTTTTCTTCTTGTCTGATTGCTGTGGCTACGATGTCCAGAATTATGTTGAAAAAAAGTGGTGAAAGGGGGCATCCCTGCCTTATCTTAAGGAGATTTCTTTTAATTTCTTTTCCCACTGAGTATGATGTTGGCTGTGGGTTTGTCATAGATAGCCTTTATCATGTTGAGATATGTTCCTTGTATTCTCAGTTTGCTGAGAGTTTTGATCATAAATGGGTGCTGGATTTTATCAAATGCTTTTTCTGAATTTAAGATATAATTATGTGATTTTTATCCATCTTTTTTTATGTGATGAATCACATTAATTGATTTGCAAATATTGTACCAGCCTTCCCTCCCCAGAATAAATTCCACTTCATCATGATGTATGATTCTTTTTCATGTATTGCTGGATACGGTTTGCTAATATTTTGTTGAGAATTTTACCATGTAAGTTCATCAGGGATATTGGCCGATATTTTTTTTTCTTTGTAGTGTCTTACCTGGTTTTGTAATGAGAATAATAATTGCCTCATAAAAGGAGCTTGAAAGTCTTTCCTTCTCTTGAATTTTTTGAAATAGCTTTACAAGGATAGCTGTTAGTTCTTCTGTGACTATTTTGTAAAATTTGCCTGTATGGGCATCTGGTCCAGGAGTTTATTTTGCTGAGAATTTTTTTGATAACTGTTTCAATTTCATGTTTTGCAATCGGCCTGTTTAGGTTTTTTGATTCTTCCAGATTGAGTTTTGGATGATTATATGTTTCTAGAAATTTATCCATTTTACCTAGGTTGTCCAATTTTTTGGCATACAGATCTTCATAGTATTTTCTTACTTCTCCACTTTCATTTCTAATTTCATTTACTTGAGTCCTCTTTTTTTCTTGATAAGTCTGATTAAAGGTTCATCAATCTTGTTTACTTTTTCAAAGAACCAGCTCTTGGTTTCATTGATCCTCTGTATTATATTTTTTAGCTTCTATGTCATTTATTTCCACTCTGATCTTTATTATTTCCTTTCTTCTACTTGCTCTGGGCTTTATTTGTTGTTCTTTTTTCTAGTTCTTTTAGATGCAGGGTTAAGTTGTTTATTTGAGTTTTTTCTTGCTTATTAAGGTATGCTTGTAATGCTATAAACTTCCCTCTCAGGACTGCTTTTGCTGTCTCTTATACATTTTTAGTTGCTGTATGTTCATTTTCATTCGTTTCAAGAAATTTTTTTATTTCTTCCTTGATCTCTTTGTTAACCCATTCATTTTTAATAACATGCTATTTGGCCTCCAAGTGTTTGAATATGTTTTAGTTTTTCTATTGTAGTTGATTTCTAGTTGTATGCCATTGTGATCAGTGAAAATGCTTGATATGATTTTAATCTTCTTAAATTTATTGAGACTTGTTTGTGTCCTAACATGTGGGCTATCCTAGAGAATGTACCATGAGCATTTGAAAAGAATGTATATTCTGCTGCTTTGGGGTGAAAGGTTCTGAAGATATCTATTAAATCAAGTTGATCTAGTGTGTCATTTAAGGCTGCTGTTTCTTTGTTAATTTTTTGTCTGGAGGATCTATCCAGTGATATTAGTGGGAAATTAAAATCCCCTACTATTATATATAGTATTGCTGTTAACCTCACCCTTTATGTACATCAAAATCTGCTTTATATATTTAGGTGCTCCTATATTAGGCACACAGACATTTACAATGGTTATATCCTTCTGTTGGATTGCTCCCTTTTTTATTATGTAGTGACCTTTTCCCCTTACTATAGCTTTTGTTTTAAAGTCTATTTTGTCAGATATAAGTATTGCTACCCCAGCTTTTTTTTCATTTTCATTTGCACGAAATACTTTTTTTTATCTCTTCACTTTCAGTCTATGCATATGTTTTGTTCTGAGGTGAGTCTATTGTAGACAGCATATGTATGGGTCCTGCTTTAATATCCATCCACACATCTACTCTATGATTTTTGTTTGAAGCATTTAATCCATTTACATTTAAGGTTCTTATTGATATGTAGTTGTTTATTGCCATTTTATTCTTTAAATCTACGATCCTCTTTTACTAGATATCTTTTTCCTTTGTTCTTTTTTACAGCAGGCCCCTTAACATTTCTTGCAGTACTGGTTTGGTTGTAATGAATTCCTTGAGATTTTTCTTTTTCTGGGAAGCTTTTGATTTCTCCTTCAATTTTAATGATAGCCTTGTTGGATAAAGAAGTCTTGTTTGTAGGTTCTTGCTTTGCATCACTTTGAATATTTCTTGCCAATTCCTTCTGGCCTCAAGTGTTTCTTTTGAGAAGTCTAATGCCATTTTTATGGGGGTTCCTCTGTAAGTAATTAACTGCTTTTTTCTTGTAGCTTTTAGTATCCTTTCTTTGTCTCTTAATTTGGGACTTTAATTATGGTGTGTCTTGGTGTAGTCCTCTTTGGGTTCCTCTTTAATGGGACTCTCTATGCTTCTTGAACTTGTGTGACTTTTTACTTCACCCAATTAGGGAAGTCTTCAGGTATGATTTTTTCAAACAGATTCTCTATCCCTTGTTTGTTTTCTTCTCCTGCAGGAACCCCTATGATGCAGATGTTGTTTCTCTTTATGTTGTCACAGAGCTCTTTTAGAGTTTCCTCATACACTTTGAGCCTGTTTTCTTTTTGCTGCATTGCTTCCATGCTTTTGTTTATATTGTCCTCCTAATCACTGATTCAATCCTCTGCTTCATTCAGCCTGCTGTTAATTCCTTCTAGTGCAGTCTTATTTTCTGATATTGTATTTGTCATTTCTCACTGGTTCTTTTTTATGATTTCAATATCCTTTTTGATGCTTGCCTTCTCCTTATTAGGTGTTCCTTATGTCCATCCACTTTTGCTCTAAGATTCTTGAGCATCCTAAAAATCATTGTATTAAACTCTGCATCTGGTAGTTTGGTTTATTCCATCTCATTTATTTCTTTTTCTGGGGATTTCTCTTGTTGATTCATTTGGGTTGTATTTCTCTGTCTTCCCATTTTGTCTGTGTATTAGGTAGCACTGTCTGACTTAGAAATTTTTGTGGGGAATGTTTATGGCCAAACCAGCTTGAATGCACCTGATCTCATCTGAAATTTTTGTGATGTCTTTTTGAAGAAGATGGGCTCAGTGGCACTGTCCTCCCAGCCACTGTTTTTCCTTGTTCTAGGAATGCTTCTTAAGGGTAATATTTTCCCTTTTGTTTTCTGTGTGTATTAGATACAGTTGGTTTTCTCATGGGTATGGTTATCCCTTCAGGTTGGCTGGCTCTAAGGGTCAACCTTGATCATATGTATTACACACTGTGTAGTGTCTGTCCTGTTGGGTGTATTTATTTTCCACTGTGTCTGGTGCCTGTTAGACTCCACCTTTGGGTGTACTGCTTGTGTATGTAGTTGAGTCTAGTGTTGGTGCTGTCTGCCATCCACTACCAGTAGTGTTGGCTCTAGTTCTTCTTGGGTTGGTGTAACCTATTGTTTGTTACCCGCTATGGACTACCAGTCTGCAGCCACTGCACTTTTTGCTGTTTGTGTCTGTGTTTTCTGTGCCTGGGTACTGTGGGAGCAGACAACCTTTGTATAAGTATCAGCTTCCTCCTGCTTGGAGATGACAGAAGCTCTGTAAAAGCCCCATGCTTTGTAAGATTTGTCTCCATTTTTCAGCCGCTCCTCCTCCTCTTGCAAATGCCTGGTCCTCCCACAGAGTCTTCTGTAGAAAGACTGTAGTGTGGGCTCAGATTGGCCTAATTCTACCAACCCCTTTATAGGTTGCATACTTGGT
This sequence comes from Rhynchonycteris naso, assembly GCA_037038555.1. NCBI lineage: Eukaryota > Metazoa > Chordata > Mammalia > Chiroptera > Emballonuridae > Rhynchonycteris > Rhynchonycteris naso. Next base: position 248,259,053 of record CM072998.1, read on the forward strand.
GGTTTAGGGCAGCAGAGGTTTTGAATGGTTGTGAATACAAGGTTTGTGTAATCCCCTACTTCAGGGGTCTCTTGGTCAGGAACTCAGTACAAAGAATGTGGCCCCAAGAGCTTCATCCCTCAGCCACTAGTAGATACTCAAATTTTATTTCTCTCCAACAAGGTGAGCAGCAGGTTCAGACCGAGTGTGGCCAACAGTTGCCTTTGCAGAAGTTCTTTCAGCTGGTGAGGCCCTGGTTTCAGGGAAGAAGACTGAGAGAGTCCACTCTTGTGGCTGATTGTGCCCCACCCAAAGGTGGCTAAGCCCCTCGACCAGATCCAACAATAGACGCACACATTAAATGTCCATGCTCCAAGCCTCTCTCTTTTCCTTTTGTGTAATCTAGCCTAGCAGGACAGAATATCCAGTGCCAAGGCCAGCTGACTCTGAAGCTCCCCCCTAACCAATGCACATGAGCCGGTTTGCTGGTGCTGATCACAGAGAGTGGAACTCACCTCAGCTGGGCCAGGTGTGAGGAGCTTTTCCTTAGGATACCACTCTAGCAAAGGTTATTAGGTCCTGAACTGATGCTTTTTGCAGCTGGCCCCTGGATGTGTCAGCCTTGGGCCTCCCTAGCAGTAACCCAGTGTAGACCAGTAGGAGACACTATCTGTAACTGGCCATCAGCAACCTTCTTAGTGCTACAAGCAATTCAGAGTTTTTGGCTCCCTCTGCTAGGCCCAGGTGTACATGGAAATACCAAGCTGCACTCCTAGGCTGGTTTCTACCCACTTTGGTCCTGGGAAAAAGTCCACTCAAATGGCCAAGTTTCCCTGCATCTCGCCTGTTTCAGCCATTGTCTTCTGGCTGCTTTTTGGGCTCAGTCACTGAAAAAACCTCTGCTAGAGTCTAGAGCCTGTGCATATTCAGGGATTATAAATGGTGGTGGGTGTGGCTCCACCCCTCAGTCCCAGGAGTCAGTCTGTTCAAGACTTTTTTTACACACCTCAGTAGGGTGTGGCCCTAGGAGTCCAGTGGGTGTGTGCACTCAAACACAAAGGTGTGGTCTGCCCAATTTGGACAGTTTCAATTGAGTCTCCTGTGAGGTGGAAGCACCAGTCATAGACTCAGGAGAGTGTGGTTGGAGCTCCAGTCTCAGCACCAGAAAACTGAGTCACTGATGTGCCCTCCACTTCCTGGCCTCTCAGAACAACCCATTGCCATGACTGGAGTAGGAGAGACTTCTGAGGGTGGACAGCTGCTTTCCCCAGGCTTATGCCACTCAGAGGGAATTGCTCCACCCAAGAAAGATGGTCATCGCACTATTAGAGAATGTCTCAGCACAAGGGTTCTGGTGGCCATTCCTCACAGTGTTTCTGCCTGGGCCTCCAACTTTACGCTCTTCTCCCGCAACTCCAGTCCTCTCAGCTCTCCCCCGCCAGAACCCTGGGTAAGTGGCTGTGAATGAGCAGTTCTGCATGGACCCTTTAAGATGGAGTCTGCATCCGAGAGCTCTGTCTCTTTCTTGCAGACAGAAACCTGGCTCTTTTCACAGCTAAATGCTGTCTGGGTGCCTCTTCTAGGCTCTGGGACTCTAGACTGGGGCTCTGGGCCTGTGGCTGAGAACCCACACCTCTCAGGGCAACATTCCCCACAGTGAGAGTCCCTCTGGACCCTCCACTGCCCCTTGTTCCTGGAAGCTGGGAAGACCTTTCCACATTTCTGCCCTTCCTACCAGTCTTGATGTGGTTTCTTCAGTGATCCTTGGTTATAGACTCATCTTCATTTAGTCCAAAGTTGGTTTTTCAAGGTGATTGTTCTTAAATTGATTTGTAATCTAATTTGGTACTGGGAGGTGGCAGTTGGAATGTCTGCTTACTCCATTGGCATCTTTGAAAATCAAAATACCCTGGCTTTAATCAGAAGTTTATGTCTTTCCATTGGATTAAATCAAGAGATAACTCCTATAATGCATAGTTCTCCTCTTTAACATGACCTCTAACCCTGTGTCCTTGGGCTCTGTATACTGATTTGATAGCTTCTTCACACAATATTTAACCCCTATTAATAAATACAACAAGGGGCACACAATAGGTAATGTTTAAACACAAAATATTGATTTCCTAGGATTGCCATAAAAACTTATTCAAAATTGGTGGCTTAACATAACAGAAATTTATTCTCTCACAGTTCTGGAGTCTAGAAGTCTGAAATCAAGGTGTCTACAGAATTTAGGCTTTAGGGGAAAAAACTTCTTTATCTCTTTTGGTTTCTGCCAGGGTTGGGGGGATCAGAGGCAGATTAAGGTCAGTTGAGACCCCGGGTGCAGAAAAAAATATTGGGCCCCTTAATAAAAAGAGAGAAACAGGGAAAATAAAAATTTATTTTAACTATATTTTTAAATAAATAAAAAATATTATGTTTTATTAATGTTAAAATTGCACATATGAAACCAAACTTGGTGTCATTAGAAAAAAGTGTAAAGTTGGGGTTTTGTGGGGCCCTTCAGAAGTCGGGGCCCCAATGCATGTGCTCAGTACGCCCACCATCAAATCTGCCTCTGGGGAAGATCCATACATTTTTTATTTTGTGGCTGTACAAATTCTATCTCTGCCTTCATCTTCACATGGAATTCCCTTCTCTCTGCGTCTTTCTTAGATGTCTCATATAAAAACCCTTGTCATTAGATTTAGAACCTATCCAGGTAATCCAAAATGATCTAATCTTGAGATCCTTGAATTAATTACATCTAAAAAGACTCACTTCCCAAATAAGATTATATTCCATGTCTTCATGGGTTGGGATATAGACATATTTTTAGGAGTTACCACTCAACCTACTTCAATTAGTCAAACCCAAAGAGCATTAATTTTGAAATATCAACAACTGTTATTAAAACATCAGTAGGAATTTAGACAAAAATATAAAGCATGCTTATTAAATTTGTGCTGTAATGCTGGTGGTTGAGGCCAGGCAGGTTCACACTGAATTTGAGCAGATGGTAGAGGAACTGTGGAGCTGGAAAGCATTGCACAATTCTTGTTTATTAGTGGCTCATGGAGATAGGGGAGCAAATAAGCAAAGGAAGACCAATTTTTGCAGTGGAGGGCAAGGGATCAGGAAAACTGCCCCTCATGGTGGTGGCTGAGGGAATCGGGGAACCGCACCTCATGCTGGCAGGAGAGCAATCTGAAAGAATCACCACCAAGGAAAAACATTCATAGCTTTTCATAGAGACTCATATGTGGCTTTCTGCCACATACTCATGCACTAATTTTGCAAAGTGCCTGCATCCAGGAAACTAGGAAGCAAACCTAACACAACTGTTCCCCCAACACTCCATGCCTTTAGGGTGGCTCACCTCACAATCTATGTGACAGATATCTTATGCAATGGTCCCTGTGTGAGAAGTGAGGTACATTACATAAACAGAGACTACAGCAACAGCACAAGCTATACTGAAAATGACAATAAAAATGTGTGCCAGGTGTGCGGGTGTGCCAACCTGCTGCTATAGGTGCTCACCATTCTTGGAGGAGGTCCCTGATTTGGTGTTCCACCTCCTGAGTCTCCTCTGCCAGGGCATGCAATACCTGGGTTACAATTTCCGGTAACCTATGGGAAAAACCCAGAGATGTTAGTAGTACCAAGAGAGGCAAATCTTCTGGTAGAATACAGGCTAGAGTTTTCTTCACAGACAGCACACTTGCAGGTACCAGAGGTTGCCCCAGGTGGGTGTACCAAACCCTATTGGCCTACACACCAAGATCTTCTGGTTCTATCTGCAGCAAAATGGGAGAACTCATAGGCCAAAGGGAAATGACAAAGGTGCCCTTTATAATGATGTCTCCCTGAGCACTCAAGGGATAATACATGTCTATAATAGGTGGCCAGGTGCTAGATGCTCAGGGAGTTAACTGAGGGTCCAGCTCTAGATCTCTACCCCACAGTGCCAATAAGGCCACACATCATTGGTGGAGGCCTGTACAGTCCAGGGCCATGTCCATTGAAGCCATTAACTCTTAAGGAGGACTGATAGGGCAGACAGGAGCATGTTGCCCTGCTGCCAAAGCCTAGCTTGAGTAAAGTACTCTTGGTGTGTATCTGCAACTGAAATGGGAGCAGCTTCCTAATGCAAGAGGGCCTCCTTTGGTGCCAGACCTCTCCATCAAGGTCTCTCATTCAAAATCCAGAGTACTATCCATAAGCAGTGTGCCCATGTAGTAAGGGAGCTGGTGTCCCCCCTCATCATAATCCTTGCTTTAAGAGTTCATTATACCGCTCAGTGACACCTGTGGCCTGTGAGTGATATGCAAACATGGTACTTCCAATCCACCCCCAGGTCTTGAGCCCATTGCTTCACCATAGAATCAGTGAAATGGGTACCATTGTCACATTGAAGAATTAGTGGCCATCTGTAGGCAGAACTCAGGCCATCCAGAGCCTGTGTGACTGCCTTCTGGTCTGGGTTATGGGTAGAGTAAGCAGCAAGCAGACTGGTGGCAGTATCTACACAGTTGATTGCATACTGGTACCCATCCGATTTTGCTCAGGGTCTAATGACATCTATCTGCCACTGTGGAACACAACCTCTCTGAATCTGTCCAAGTGATGTCAGTTGTTTCTGAGGGTGCTCCTTGGAACACACTGCACATTGAACACAAGCTGCAAGTTCCTCTTCATAGGACACAGGCAAGTTCCATGCCTTAACTATAGCCCACATAATTTTCTGTCCTTCATGGAGCAGGCACTGGTGGTACCACCATGTCACATCACCTGTGGATGCAGTCTCCAACCATTGCACCCTTGCCAAAGTGTTTGTCTCATCATTCTCAGGATGGGCTAGAGGGGCATACCCTGTAACATGATATACTGTCACCTGCTTCTGGTGTCCTATTTCCCATAAGTCCTGCTTCTTGGTCTGACCCCATAATGGATGGTACATTACCATCCACTGGTTAATGTGCCAGGTAGCAATCCAAAGGGTCAGTCGATGATAGACCCAGCTGTCAGTGCTAATCACCAGAGGTAAAGGTTCATTATGGGCAACTAGCTATGTGGATCTTAATTTCGTCCATTGGCTGCTTTGGCCTGTACCTGTGCCCATCCAAATAGTCTCAGTGGCCGGACGGAAGGCTATAGCCATCCATCTGGCAGGTTGGGCCCTGCTGGAACCGTCACTATACCATCCTTGGGAATGCGTGTTCACCCCTACTGGTAGGGACTGACTCAGGTTCTGCCTCCTGAGCCCAGCTACACCTGATTCTAGTGTTGCAGAGATGAATGGACCCAAGACTTTCTGCAGTTCTGCCCTCAATGGGCTGCTGCTAAGAACCAACTTTGTAGCACTTGGCCAGGGTGGAAGTTTGGGCTGTACCGCTACATGGTTTTGTTTTCCAAGCTTTCACTTTTTCTGAAATGGGTTACACTGTCTTACTGTAACTGCAGTCGTGGTCCTAATAATCTCAGTGCTAGGAGGGTGGCATACAGAGCTGCCAACTGTTTCTCCAATAATGAATAACAGACTCAGCCTTTCCATAATTAGGACCAAAACCCAATAGGTTGCCTTAAATATCTGTTTGTTGCCACAAGCCCCATCCAAACCCTTCAGAGGTCACATGGATGTCAGGCTCACAGGGCCTTGTGGTATCAAGCACATTCAATGTCTGTGCTGCCTTGACAGCTCTCTTAGTTGCTACAAAAGCAACATAACCTTGCTCAGTCCAATCCCAGTGAACCTCCTTCCAAATAAGGTTATTAGGAGGTGCAGTAACTGATCCAAACGGGGTATGAGTGCTCACCAATACCCCAACAGACCTAGGAATTCTTATAACTGTTTTATTGTAGTGGGCATGGGGAATGCCTGGATTTTTTCTATAACCATGTCAGGGATACTTTCATTTTACTTGACCAAACAACCCCCAAGAACTTAATAGTTAATTCAGGTCCTTGTAATTTGCCCTCATTGACTGCCCAGCCACATGCTTTCAAATAGGACAGAAGTATAGGGACTGCTTTCTCCAATTCTGAAAGAATTATTGGTTAGTATGACATCATTAGTGTAATGGTAGATACAAACTGCCTCTGGCTGTTTCCATTAGGCACCAGCCCATGACACAAGGTGGGACTATGCAAACAACCCTGTAGTAATTCTGTAAAGGTCCATTGCCACCCTTCCCAAGTGAATGCAAATTGGCATTGACTCTCTGCACCTATGTCAATAGAGAAAGAAAAAAGTGTTAGCCAAATCTGCCACAAACTGGTATGTCCCAGCTCATGGCTTAGCCGATCCATCAGTTTTGCTATCAAGGGAACAGCAGTGTGCAAAGGGTGAACAACCCCATCAAGTTCTCTGTAATCTACTGTTATTTGCCAGGTTCTATCTAGCTTGTGTATGGGACACACTGGGAAGTTGTAAGGGTTGTGTGCTGGCTGGATGATCACCTTTTCTAGATTGAGGATTGTTTTTGTGATTTCTTCATAACATCCTGGCAGGAAGTACTACTTTGTGCTAGTCACCTGATGGGGAATGGTTACTTGCAAGGGGAGATGTGCTGTGTGTCCTTGCAACACTGCCTTCACAAACCTGGCCCACAGGCAGAACTCCCCAGCTGTGGTTTTCAACTGCAGTCCTGGTGAGATATCTAATGCCAAATATAATCAGGAATAGGAGATACATATACCTTGTATGGCTTATAAAGCAGTATTTCTATCCCCAATGAAATAATTATTGGTTTAATTTGGATGATTTAACCCCCATAACTTTCAGTGGCCACCAGCATCCCAGCAAACCACTCTGGGTTGCCATAGAGGAAGGAATATTCTTCACCTGTATCTACTAAGGGCAATGCTCATTGTATATTAGAAGGAAACCATTGGATTTCCGATTCCACATGGGACCTTTGGTCCCTGCCTATTCTTGTTAAATGGGTCCCTCAGCCTTCCCCCTATTCAAACCAGAACAATGGGTCTTGGGGATCCTCTTCTACCTCAGCTGTCTCCATCAGATAATTTTGCAACTGTGCCAGCCATGCACAAACCATTTTATTGGTAGCTGCTGGCTCCATTTGTTTCAGTGGCTGGAACCTTTGTTCTGGTTTAAGCTGCTACCAAAGCTTCAAAAAACTTTATTTGATTTGCCATCTAATTTCTCCCTATCTGCCCCAGCCTGAAATAAAATTTTTCCACATCTTTATATGGGTAACTCTTACAAGCCCATTCTTCTTGTCATTTGGAGAGATAGCATGGGCATCAACCCACACAGCCTTATGGTCTGTGCTGCTTCCACCTCCTCCAAATCTCCCACCATCTCTGTAACATCATGTGTGTGTGTGTATGTGTGTGTGTGTGTGTGTGTGTGTGTGTATGTATGTATACACATATTTATTTATTTATCTTTTTTTCCAACTAAGAGGATGGAAAATAAAGAAACAGACTCCTGCATGCTCCCAGAGCAAGACACACCTGGCAATCCCATCTGGGGCCAATGCTCTGCCCAACTGGGGCCATACTCACAACTGAGCTATTTTTAGCACCTTAGGTGGAGGCTCCACAGAGTTATCCTCAGTGCTTATAACTGATGTGCTCAAACAAACCAAGCCATGGCTATGTGAGGGGAATTGAGTGAGAGAGAAGAGGGAGGTTGAGGAGTGGAGACACAGATGGTTGTCTTTCCTGTGTGCCTTGACTGGGAATCAAAAGTGGGACATTCACACACCAGGCCAATGCTCTACCACTGAGCCTACTGGCCAGGGCCAGTGTAATAGTATTGATGGGTTGCCCCACATAGGGACTACAGATAAGCCACTAATGACCAAAAAAGGGCTTACCAGAAACTACAGAGAATACAGTCCCTCTATCCCTGTTGTAAATACTTCCTTACTTGGCCCACAGGACCTCAGGTTAAAAGGAGCATTCCTCATATCTCATTCCCAGAGGATCTGCTGCAGCTCTGTATACAACTGTCACTAACTCATTGCCCCCTGCAAGTCCTGGCATTCTGCCAGACTGTATGAATGCCAGCCATCATCCATTCTAATGGAGTATGGTTTCTTAGGTTGTCATGGCAGTTCTAAAGACACTGACGCAAGGAGGAATGCATGGTAATGGTGGCTAATTTCTCCATCTCTGTTTCAGAGAACATGATGCCATCCACCCCTATGTCCCACAATTGCAGCAACCAAGCTTCCAGGGACTTGGTGAGTTTCTGCCTGAATTTCACCCCTAACTCCATCAGCTCTGATTTGGTGTAGGGTCGGACCACAGAGTGCTTAACTATTTGTGGAGGGGGTTCTAAATTTCAAAGTGATGCTCTTAAAAGAAGTTGGCTTCCTTCTTCAGCAATTGTTCCAGTTCAAGCCATCACTAGTTCTCAGGCTGTAGCCTGAACTGGATGTTCTTGAATTCAGAAATCTTTCTCCAGTGACCATTCTACCTCATGTCATTGTTGGTGTTAAGTAAGAAGCTTATCCTGGAGTTTTGACCTCACCCAGACTCTCACATAAAGCTTTTACTTTCTTCTCACACAGTTGTAAGAAACACCCAGCCCACTGCCTCCAACAGGATAGCCACAGGAAACCATATGCTGGGGAACAATGGCCATTCCTCTATCCAACCTTTCAAGGATGTTGGCATCTCCACATCAATCTGATCTGAATCTGCTTACAGCATCATATATAAGGCCAGTGGTCAAGGCTAGACAGGTTTACATTGAATTTGGGTGGATGGTAGAGGAACTGTGGAGCCAGAAAGCATTGGCCATTCCTGTTTATTGGAGGCTTGCAGAAAAAGGTGAGTGAATAATCAAAGAGAAACTGATTTTTGCAGTGGAGGGCAAGGGATCAGGAAAACTGCCCATTATGATGATGGCTGAGGGAATTAGGGAACTGAACTTCCTGGTGGCAGGAAAGTGATTTGGAAGAATCACCACCAAGGGAAAGGACTCCTAGCTATTCTTAGAGACACGCACAGAGCTTTCTGCCATGCGCTCATGCACTAATTATGTGAAGTACCTGCAGCTAGGAAACCATTGAGCAAGCCTAACACAGCTGTTTTTCCAACATCAGGTGACAGTGAAACTGGGTTGAATAGTTACTCACTAGAAAACAAAAGCTCAGGTCTGAGGCTTCCCTGAGAGGAGTTTTTCCAGGAGACAGCACTTTCAGCTGTTCAGCTGCCCTTCCTGATGGCTTGTCCTGTAGATTTAGGACTTGCCTCACCAGCCCCACAATCTTATAATTTTTTTGCAATAAATCTCTTAATAAAATCTTCTACTGGTTTTGTTTCTCTGGTAGAACAAGGTTTTATACAGAGATTTCCAGGATCCCTGGCAAAGGGCTGAGTGCCTGGAGGGGACTTGGGAGGCAGTAGAGTGTTTATCAGTCTTCCTTGAACTTTAATGGGATATGAATCACCTGAAGATCTTTGAGTCAATAGGCCTGAGTGGACACAGGTAATGTCAATGCCTCTGTGGTCTACGCTTTGAGTAGCAAGAATGTATTCAGTAGTTTTCAACTCAGGCTATGCATAAGATCATCTAAAGAGTTTTTTTTTTAAAAAAAATACTAATGCCAGCTGATAGTGTCAGAGTAATGGCAGTGTGAGAAATACCCTTAATCTCTCCCCTTGAAAATTTAACAAATGAACAGGTATAATGCTGTAAAAGAACCCCAGCTAGGCTTACAGGCTTGCCTGATAAAACTTGTACATGGCATTGACTACAGAAGGGAACATTGAGAAGAGGGGTGGAAGATAAGACACATTCACAGGCAGCTCCAAAAAGTAGAGAACCCTAAACTGTCTAGGTTTATGTCCTCTGGGGCTACAGAGAGGAAAGAAGTTTGGACTGTCTGGGTTTTTGTCCTCTGAGGCTCTAAAGAGGGGAGAAACCTGGAGTGACTGCATCTTCTTCTGCCAGCAGGAGTGGTGAGATGGAAGGGCAGTGGAGGAGATATGAAAACAAGTAGGGGCAGAATAAGGGGTCACAGCAGGTGTTATCACAGTCTGCTGACAGCCCACACTCTGCACAGAGACAGAGAAAAACAAAGTGCAGCTCCCACCCCCAGCCTCCCAGATCTTACCTACCTCACCTTGAGGGTACAAAGAGTGGCAGAGACATACCTCACAACTAGATCTCCAGAGCTAATCTCTCCCCTGAAGAACAGAAGTGCTCTCTGTCTGGTCCTCTGGTTTGTTGAAATGTGGGGAGGAGCACCCAGAGGCCTAAGAATGCCATTGCTAAAGCCATAAAGCCTTTTATAAGAAACAAGTATTTATCTTTAAAATACTCATTAAAATGTGTTCAGAAGGAAATACCTCAACAACTAAAGGCAGGTAGTAACAAGTGTTGGAGGGATTGTGGAGAAAAAGGAACCCTCATTCACTGCTGGTAGGAATGTAAACTGGTACAGACATTATAGAAGAAAGTATAATGTTTCCTCAAAAAATTAAGAATAGAACAACCATATGACCCAGCAACCCCTCTACTGGATATCTACCCCCAAAACTTGAAAACATTGGTACATAAAGACACATGCACCCCCTGTTCATTGTGGCATTCCTCACAGTGGCCAAGACATGGAAACAAACAAAGTGTCTTTTGATAGAGAGTTGGATAAAGAAGATGTGGTACATATATACAATGGAATACTACTCAGCCATAAGAAATGATGACCTATTGCGATTTACAACAAAGGATGGATCTTGAGAACATTATACTGAGTGAAGTAAGTAAATCAAATAAAGCTAAGTGCTGTATGATTTCACACATAGGTGGGATATAAAAATTAGATTCATGAACGTTTATAAAAGTAAAATGGTTACCAGAGGAAGGGGGTTTTGGGTAAGAGAAATGAGGGGGAGGATAGTAAAAGAGGACAAATATATGGTGATGAAAAATAATTTGACTTTGGGTGATGGGCACACAATACAATCAACAGTTCAAATGATATAGAAGTGTTTACTTGCAACCTATGTGCTCTTCTTGATTAATGTTACCACATTAATTTTAATTTTCTAAAAGAAATACTAATGCATAGGCTACATCTCTAATAATTATGATTCAATTGTTCTAAAGTGCAATCAAGAGTATAGAAGCAAGAGTGTGGGCTAGTCTTTCTCAAAGTACATGTCCAGACCTGTAGCACTAGCAGCACTGGGGGTGGGGGGGATTATAACTTGTTAGAAATGCAAATGGTCAGATCTCATGCTAGGTCTACTGAATCTGAAACTTTGGGATTAGACTCTAAAAATTTTTGTGATTCCCTGGCTCTGATGCTCACTGAAGTTTGAGAACCATGGTGCAAGTGGTAAGATTTTTCGGTACTATAAGTCATACTTTCTTTTTCTTGGGCAGGCAGCTTAAGCTCACTGTACCTGGTTTTTACATCTGTAAAATGGGAATAAAAATATTTACATTATAGGGTTAGGGTAATTAATGTTGCCTACTCTTTTGGAGCTAGATCAGGGGGTTGATGCTGAGATTATTGTGGGAGAAGCTGAGGTTCATATGCTAGAAGATCATGTGTCTAAATCTATAGGGGTTAAGACAGAAATAGAAACAAGGTTTATCATAAGTGGGGACAAAAGAAAAAAAAGGAATTCTCTGAAAATTAAACTCATAGGGTGATCTGAACCTAAATTACTAATTGGGTAGGTCATGGTGGGTAGTGATACCCCAGGTATATGAATTTTTAGTAAAAGTGTTTATCTTTGCTTTACACAAGCCCTGTTCATTGTTGTGTGCATCTAGGTTTACACACCTTTGAAATAAACTATAACCCCCCTCAAGAGAGCACATAATTTTGTTAGCAATTCTGTAATCCAATCCGGGCCTCGCTTTCTTCCACCTCCATGTAATCTCCCTTGCTTGCTATTGGCTGACTCAGAACTTTTATTATTGCAATCCAGGTGAAGAAAGGAGGGCGGACCAGGATGAAATTCCTAGGGACCAAAGTCTGGAGGATAATTTCTCCCTCTGAGGCAGTGGAAGGAGCTGCTAAAGGGGGGAAATGCAAAACTGGAGCTGCAGGAGAGGAGAGGTTAGTAAGGCCTTCCAATTTCTGCAGGTCAAAGGTGGGGATTGGGAAGGTATGTGGGGGAGGACTAGAAAGTGAGCTAATTTAGGATTTACTCTTTGGTTACAACAAGAGGGTTGTGCCTAGGTCCAGGTTTAAAGACTCTTAATGTGGCAAACAAACCCACAAGCCCAAACTCTGGCCCTTCTGAGACTTACCTGGTACCAGAGCTGCTCCAAGTTCCCCTGCAAAACCAGGACTGAAACTCTTGCCAGTTTTCCTGGGGTCAGTAGCAGAAAGTCAGGACTAGAGGCAACTTCAGTGAACCCCGTCTCCAATTACTGCCTTCACCCTTATCCTCACTCCTTGGCATTTTTAGAATTCCAAACAGATTTCTGGGCTTCCATCTTGTAACAAAGGTACCTTGAATTTTTAGTTCTCTGCTAAGAATTCAAGAGGTTGGTATAAATAAGACAGGCCAGTGTAGGCCTATTTCTTTCCCATTTTTCTAGAGAGCCAAGACAGCCCTGACTAGGCTCTGTCCTGTCGCGTTTTCTATTCTAGGCCCTTTCTGTTTTACTGTCCCCTGCTTTAATAAACAAGTCACCTGGGCTTGTGTTGTGAGATCTTTCCTGTACAATGTCAAGAACTCACACACTACTGGCCAGCTCTAGGCAGACCTGAAGGGCCAGGTTCCCTTTCTGGTAACATAAGAGATGTATCTGGAGTGGTTGCCATGATATGGGGATAGGGTCAGGTCTTTGGCTATGAGGCCAGGGGCTGCCAGGAAGTGAAGATAAGTCTCTTTTGGAACAGGAGAGTGCAAGAAGAAAAGCTTCTGTTCTAGCCGCAGAGGCTTGGTATCTTAGGGGAATGGATAAGAGTTAAATGTCCTTCCTATCCTTTAACATTTTAACTTCTCTATATTATTGCATTGACTGTTTTTTTATTTTTTTACTTTCCTTTCTCCTTGTCCTTTTCTTCTTTCCCTTCCATTCTTCTTTCTGATAAAAAAAAAAAGGGATGAGCTGGAAAATAATTCAATTTAATAAAATTTGACATGCTGTTTGAGAAAATGTGAAAGTTATATCCCATACCTAAATAACTAAGAGTCATATATGATGTTAAATTAGTACAATGGGAACTTGTTATGGAAACAACATGTGCTGGTGATAGGAACTCAAGAGTTAAAACTTTAGCTTGAGTAATGGTGGCTTTGCTTATGGTCAGTTGGCATAATAGTTGATGCAAGTAAAAGCTTTGTTCCAGGAACTGGGATACCTGAACAGGCCTACATGACTTAATGAGAGGTACAAGCCTTCCACCTTTGTACCCCAAGGGACTGTAAGCAAAGCCTTTGTGCTCCAAGGACTAAATGCCCACTGATTATGATTCAATTAACTTTGACTATGATCTTACTAACTCTCTTGAAATTCCAAAACCCTTACCTACCTTTTTCTTCTCCTTGTAAAAAGGTTGGCTGTGAAGAGGGGGTTGAAGTGATTTTAGAATGTAACCCTCACCACCCCAGATTGCTGGCCATCTGAATAATGTACCCATAAATATTCAATCTCTTTTTCTAGTTTTTGGGTTGAAATGGTGACAGGCAGCATGAATTCCAATATTTCTGGTTTCACTGGAGTTTGTGAGTGTGAAAAATCCCTACCTCAGCTTTGAGGAACAATCACAGTTTATTGTGAGTTGTGAGTAAATATGGTGGAACACTGGATATCACGTATGTCACATATGCCTGTGCAATGAAATGATCTAGAGACTGAAAGCAGGCTCCAAAAGAAGAGGAAATGAATTAGAGGTTCAGAACTTGACAAGGTGAAAGGGACCTTGTTGGGCAAATAAAGTTATTTTTTTTTTTCACCCTTATTGTTAAAGATGGCCACTGCTCTCATGTGATACAGCTAGTTGCCCTTCTTGCTTGGAAGGGGCGTGGTTATGCTAACGTGTGTTGGGGGAGGACTTTCTCACCAAAAGGTTTTAAAAGGAGGAGCCAGGAGGCCATTTTGCGGAGAGTGGCCATATTCTTGTGGAGAGGAAGAGCTGAAGGTGTAGCAGGGTAGGGAGGCTACGTGGAGGAGGCAGCCAAATGTCGGAATGGGGGAAGCAGAAGCCAGTTTGTGGAGGAGAAGGAAATGAGAAACAGAGGTGAATAAGACTGGTGAGGTGGAAGCCTTTGATTCTAGGAAAACTCGGATGTGTCAGTGGCTTTGGAAGCCGTGAATAGAAAGAGAAGTGTTTCCTGCTGTGTGTATATTCTTGCCTGCCAGGTGCAAACTAGGATTAAAGGAAAGTGGACCACCAGTTTTTGGATCAATTGTTTCTTTGATCAATCCGAGTCAAACCTGAACCTGCATTGGCCAGGCAGCTTTGATGGTGGCCGTGAATACTGGCTCTACAGACCTTCTAATTGTGTTTAGGTAGTTGAAAATGATCAATTCTCAATAAGAGTGTTTTCGGAATTTAAGAAGATGCAGGAAAATCAGTATTTTTAGGGTAGTCTTAAAGAAACATTTATTGGCTGGTGGGCTTGGCTTCTACTATTTAGCTAGTAGATTATACTTATGAATTAGTAGCTAGAAAATAAATTACCAAATTCTCTGTGTGGAAATTCAGAATGAGCCATGTCAAGATGTGCCTCAGTAGTGCGCACATTACTTTGAGTTAACATCTCCTGCTTGTGAGGGTCTCTGAACCTCTCATGTATGTGGGGTTCCTATACATATGGATGCATTAAATGTGATTATTTTCCATTGCTAATTTGTTTCATGTTTATTTGATTATTGGACCAGCCAGAAGAAACTTAAGTGTAGAGAAAAGTTTGTCCCTCCTTCATATTTATACCCATTGGAATGTCCAGAATTTCCCCAGAAAAGCTAGAAGCTGAGTACCTGAACTCAATACACTGGAATCAGATAGGCTTATCTTCAAATTCACTCATTAGTGTGCTTAATCCCAGGCAAAAGTTACTTCTCTGAATCTTGGTTTTCTCATCTTTGAAATGGGAATGATTACACTGGGGAAAAGTTATTATTTCTTTTTCTGTTGTGTGAGGTTTTAGAACTGCTTCTATACATTTCTGCATCACTGATTTCAAATATGAAATCTGTTTTTTTGGTGCATGCTCTAGTCTTTATGCAATTTTAATTTATTTTTGTTACATTTAATGGCTTGCATTGCTTTTCAAATTGGAGTTAAACGGCAATGACTCTTGAATTGAACATAACCACAAGGCAATTAATGTTTTACAAATATCACTTTTACATAATTGTAGTTGTTTGTAAATGTAAAAATTATTATCTGATAAAAACACCCTTATTTTGTTTTAAGATTGAATCATGGCTTCTTTGAGTAGGTATAAATGTAAGAATAGTCCTGACACCTTCTGTTATATATGTGGCTGTTACACACTTCAACGTCAAAGGCACAATATTTAATCATTTGTGACACATGCATATATTGCCTATTTTCAAGTTCACCTTGGCGATCAAGACAAGAATTGGGTTCCTCATATTGTGTGTCCTAATTTTGAGGAAATGCTTCATGACTGGACAAAAGGAAAACACAAAGGAATGCCTTTTGGTATTTTCATGGTTTGACGTAAACCTAAGGACCACAGCAGTGACTGTTATTTCTGTCTGATCCATACAAAGGGCATTGGCAATAAAAAATGGCATACGATCGCATATCCTAATATTCCTTCAGCAATACAACCTATCCCGCACTCTGAGACACTTCCAGTTCCAGTTTTCAATGTTTTTATTTCTTCTAAGAACGAAGAAAGTGAACATGGTGATCAAGTGTATTTTGATAAGATGCATGAGGAAATGGCTGTAGAATCTGAAGAGTCTTCTTCTGATGTTAAGCAGACATTAACCCCTCAGCAGTTTAGCCAACCCGAACTGAATGATGTAGTAAGAGATTTGGGCCTATCAAAGAAGGCAGCTGAGTTATTAGCCTCCAGCCTTCAAGAAAAGAATGGACTTCACCAGTCAGCTAAAGTATCCCATTTCTGGAAGCATGAACAAATTTTTGTGAACTCTTTTTCTGAAGACAAACACTTTGTTTACTGTCATGGTATCAGTATTCTTCTCAGCCAGCTAGGTGTTACCACTTACAGTCTAATAGAATGGCAGCTATTTCTTGACAGCTCTAAAAGATGGCAGACTACTGCTAGAGCATCAAACAAGATTATCCTCAACAAGTACACAAACGCAAAAGCTACAAATGCAAATTTTTGCCTGAATGGAATTCAAATAACTTTGCGCAAATTTTATGATTAAAATAAGTGTCTTAATATGTTCTATTTTGAAATTGTAGACAATTTCTGATGCAATCATATCTTTTAGTGTATTTGCTGTATTATATAAATCATTATATTTTCACAAAGATGATGCCCAAGGAGACATTCTACTTCATTATGTTAAACTAAATGTCGAAAATTTTACAATAAGATGAAAACCTAAAATCTTGAATTGCAAAATAACTGTAGCTTATAGAGAAAAACTAATGTCAGATTTGAGATCAGCACACTCGAATTAGGTAAGAACAAGTGCTTTTGTGGATGCAACAAAAATTTTGTTTCCCAGTGTTATGGGAGTTGAATGAGGTGATAACCTATGTGAATGTAATTTGTAAAGTGTTATTCAAATACTGTTTGTTATTCTTTCCAAGTGTCATTTCCTAGCATGGAAAATTAAATGAGGTATCCTGTGGGGTCTCAGGTGTTTGCTTTTTACCTTCACTTAGAGGCATATACAGGCTGTGTTCCAGTATCATTATTATCCAACTACATTGAAACCTCTAGGATCTGAGCTTGTCTTTCTCTTCCCCCTCAATTAACGATAACTAAAGGAAAAGTCATAGTCATTGCAAAGTCTAGTTAAAGCAAAACTTTTGATTTCCCCCACCTCAGACCTTTTTGGCTAGGAGCCTCTGTCGGGATAAGGGGAGGGCTCAGCAGGCTCCTCTGTTTCTCCATTTTTCTCCATTTTTTTCTTTTCATTCTTTCTTTCAGTCTCTTTTTCTTTTTTCTTTCTTCCTTTCTTTTTATTTTTAAAAAGATTTTACTTATTGATATTAGAGAGAAAAGACAGAAGAGAAAGGCAGGAGGAAGGGAAGCATCAACTCACAGTTACTTCTTGTATCCACCTTGATGGAGCAAGCCTGAGGTCATGATCCGGGGATCTCAGCATTCTAGGTCAATGCCTTATCTACTGTACCACCACAGGTCAAGCATTGTTTTCTCTTCCTTTCTCTCTCTCTCTCTCTCTCTTTCCCCCTATCTCCCTCTCTCCCACCTCCCCTCCCTCCATCCTTCGCTTCCTCTTTCTTTCTTTCTTTCTTTCTTTCTTTCTTTCTTTCTTTCTTTCTTTCTTTCTTTCTTTCTTTCTCTTTCCTTTCTTTTTTCTTTTCTTTCTCTCTCTCTTTTTTCTTTTCTTCTTTCTTTCTTTCTTTCTTCTTTTTCTTTTTTCTTTTCTTTCTCTCTCTCTTTTTTCTTTCTTTTCTTCTTTCTTTCTTCCTCATTTCCTCTTTCTTTCTTTCTTTCTTTCTTTCTTTCTTTCTTTCTTTCTTTCTTTCTTTCTTTCTTTTTCAGCAGCACTCCCTCTGATAGCCTAGTGGGAAGCAGAAGAAGGAGCTTGTAAGGCCAGTGGCTACCACTGTCCTGGCCATGCAGATTCACATTGGATTCAGGAAGACAGTAAAGAAACAGTGAATCTGAAAAATGGTGGGCCATTCCTTTATTTAAGTCTCATACTGGCTGACAAGCAAACATACAGGGAAAACACTTTCCTTTTATTCAGAGCTCCCATAGCCCTGATGCATTCTCTGGTTTCACAACCAGGAGAATCTTCTCTAGTTTCTCCTAGAATCAAATGCCCCACAAGCCTCAGTAGGGCTCCCAAAGCTCCTCAGCTCTGGTTCCCCATCTGCACATCTTCTCTGTCTCTGCAAAACTGGCTTCTTCTTCAGCACTGGCATTCTCTTTGCTCTCTCCACAAACTGGCTGGACTCACAAAAACTGCTCCTCAAGCAAACATTAGCAAAATAATGGCCTTTCCCAAGCAGGAATGCAACCTGCAATTCGCAATCAGCTGCCCTGCTCTGAGAGCAAGCACACATGTGGCTGCCCAGCACTATTTTTTTAACAATAAAAGTGAGCAAACTCAAAAAATACAAATTTTATAAACTCATTTGCCCTACAGGGCTGGTAAGGTCTTAAGAATAGAACAGTTGTTTGTGATCTGGTATTGGGATGGTTGGATACTATAGTGCTGATATTTACTCTTGGGTGGAAAGAGGTTTCAGTAAGTTTTCAGGGACTCTGACTCTAGCAGTTTCCCACCTGCAGCATCCTGATAAGGGCAGTGGCCCCCGAAGCTGGACATTTTTTACTTTCTTCAGCTCCTGCTGACTTTCCCTCTTTTGGGATCACTTTGACCTTCTAGAGGATCCATTTATAAGAACCTTAGGTGATTGTCTTCCATAAGATTTATAGATACCCAGTGGGAGACCGATGGCATCTTTGCTCCACCAAACCCTAGAAAAGCTGGCTATTTCCCTTTGTCTTGCCTCTTTGCCACCTAGCTCTAGCTAGCTTCTCACCTTTAACACTTGAGGGATGAATTAGGTGTCCTTTATTCTCCAGCGGAAACAAATGCCCAAATCTCCAAGTTGTTCTCTTGAAGAGTACCATACTTGGCATAAAACATGACTGAGGTAAAGTACCACCTTCTCCTTGTTCATAGTGAGGAGGACTCTTGGGGTACCAATAACTCTCTTTAAAAAAAATCCCACTACTTCTTAGCTTCTTCCACTCCTAATGAATTCTTACATTGCTTTTTATATTGTCAGGAAGTAAGTAATGAGCTTTCTTTGGAAGAACAGATTTTTTTTTTTTTTGTCACACCTTTGCAAATTCTGCAGGGATAGCCTTGGGATCTGTGTTCTAAGCTTTGGGGCATAGCCCATACTCAGAGATGGAATGATCCTCATCTGAACACCCCTCTTCATTGGGATAAGATTAAGTGTTCAGAAATGTTTGTGAACAGAATTTCTTCATGGTCCTTCTGCTGCCCCTAGATACTCAGAGGCTGCTGGAACCCAGGCCTCTGGGTCTTCATTCTTGTACAATACCAAAGATATCACATTAACTCAAATTCGAAAGCAATGTGGTTAACCACCCCAGAGTTGTTCTCAGGTTGAAAGAGAAGGGAAACTCACCGGGGGGGGGGGGGAAATCCAAGGAGAATTTCAGCATAGAGTTTTTGCCAAATAAAATCAACATTATGTCCCATTGTGGTCACCCTGTCTGGACTGGAGACAAAGAGGCAGGAGCTCTTAAGAAGATTTGAGGCATTCTCTTTCTTTCTTTATAGGGGTTCTATTCTACCTTTCCCCTGTAGTTTGAAGTGCTGTTTCTTTCTATTGACACTGGGTTTTCACCAATGAGACTCATATTCTCTAAGCTCATGACCAGATATCATATGTACCAAAGGGACACCCAATTTGAAAGATATGTGGAAGAAAACCTTAACCTTACCCTATTATTATTCTCTCAGCACCATTTAGAAAGTCACTGCCATTCCTTCCATTGCCTCAATATCTTCTTAAAATGACCAGTAGGGGGCACTGCAGGGTGAGACACTGCCTCCATACTCACAAAAAGTTATTGGAAGGTAAAGTGTGGAACATAATACACCTATTTTAGAGATAACAGTACACTTTTAGCTACAGTAATACATGCTGAGATATTCATTAGCTATACATTTAAGATCTTAGTTGCTTTTGGGATATGCTTAGCTAAAGAAGAAAGTTTTAGCTTGAAGGATAAAAAATGCATTCTGACCAGGTATTAGGACATGAAGCACTAGGCCCTGATGATTGTGCCTAAAAGAATGATTCACAAACAACCACTGTGGGACCATGGTGCATTTGGCGAGGACACTGAAAGAAGGATCTGGCAGGCTGAGACTGGAGGATGTGAGGGAGCCAGAAACATGAAAGTGTTTTAAAACTTTAGGAAGCAGCTAACTTCTATACCTGATTTTGCTGGATACTGTAAACTCGGGCAATTGAACTTAAAACCAGCAACAAGTTTGTCATAAAATCAAATGAAGGGACACATAGTTCTTTTTGTCAAGAAAAGGAAATTGAGGTACCATGAAAAATAAAGAAAAAACACATAATAGATTTTAAGAGTCACAGATACTAAAACTAAAATTCAAGGCAAATTTTAAAATTGGGAATTAAAATTTAAAACAAAATTACTTTTCAGTTGGGAGTATGTTTAGTTTATTCAAATAAAAAGGGTACAAAGAGGCTGAAGATAAGAAGCCTCTCATTCTTTTCTACTAGTTACCAATTTCACTTCCCCAAGGCTTTCTGAAGATATTTATGCATATACAAACTATGCATCATCCTGTAGTTAAATTTAATATGACTAAAACTGAGAGATGATTCTTTTTAGTCATAAAGTATTTCCTCATTCTTTTTGTTACTGTAAAATATTCCATTATCCATGAATAGACACCTGAGCTATTTTCAGTCATTCCCTATTACAGAAGAGGGTTTGTTAGGTATCCACAGAAGCTGAGCTCTCCACAGTAGCCAATTCAGTATCAGGCTGCCTTGAGGGGGCTACCATAGAGAGGGTGCTTCACAGGTGGATACAAGGACCTCAGAAGATCTTTATATACCCACTAATCTAAGCTTGTAAAAACCTATGAATCTATGACCTCAGCTCTAACCCAGGACCATTGAAAAGGTTTACTTTAAAAGTAAGTTTTACTTATATGATCATGCTGTACAGATCCCAGTGAAATTTGACTTTGGACTTAATCCTTGGTCTTCTCTGGGTCTCAGTTTATTCATCTGTAAAAGCAGAGAAATCGACTATAAAATGCTTTTAAACTTTTTTTTTAAGCCATAGTGCTTTTATTATTATTATTTTAACTAGATGAAATTTAGGAGGGACTCCAATAAATGCTCCATATAAAAGTAAAAACATTGTATGATTTCATAGTTCCTTCATTATATTTTGACAACTAGTTTTATGTGGGACTCCTGAAGCACCTCTGAGAAACTGTGGGGATCGATGGGGAACTGATGAAAAGAAAGAGACACCAGCTGGAACGCTTTCTGTTCATGTCTATGACAACATTTTAATAATAGCTGGTTATCTTGACTCATTGGGGCAGAGTATTCTATTGAAATCTTACTATCTATCAGCTTATACATAAATTGTGATATTAGATGGATGGCCCGGAAAGGAAAAGGCCATAGACTGAGACCATGAAAAGTAGGTCTGGGTGGTAGGTAAGAACTTAGTTAGCACTGGCCAGTTAACTCAGTTGATTAGAATGTTGTCCCAATGTACCAAAGTTGCAGATTTGATCCAAAGTCAGGGCTAATATAAGAATTAATCAACCAATAACTGCATAAATGAGTAGAACAACAAATATCTTTCTCTTCCTTCCTCACTCTCTAAAATAAAACAATAAAAATGAAAATTTCCTAATTTGATGTGTGGAATGGTGTCTTTTTAAATTTAAAATTTCCTGATTACTACTGAATTTAACCTAAATTTATATATTTCTTCTCTAAATTGTATATTTCAAAGAAAATAATAGAAAAGTAGGAAAATAAAGAAGAGAAGAGATTCACATATCATTTAGATTTACGCATTGAAGAGTAAATCTCTTTTGTGAGCCAATCCCTGAATGTGGAATGCTTTGAGATTAAAAACGGATCATACACAGGAAGCAGAAAGTTTAAGAGATGCCTACAATTTGTTAAGATTTAAAAATATATTTAGATATTGATATTTTTCAGCAATATAAATAACTTCATCTGTGGACTTTAGACTGGTTGGAAATATTCTAAATGTGGTATGGTGTAATAGCTTGTTGCAAGCATAGTTCAATCTTATTACATCTTCTGAAGAAGGAATCATGATGTGGGCATGTCTTTGTCATGATACAGGCCAACTGCACCACCAGTGGTAGCCTGGAGATTTGGTACATTAGCCTCTTAGAAATGTCCCCTGTGGTTGTGCAGTGTTTAGGAAATTAGCTGTGACAGGCAGAGTTTAGTGGAGATTTAACCTTAAAAACACTCCAGAATGAATGCATGGGGTCTTGGTCTATCAAATGATAACAGGAGAATCAGAAAAGTGAATTGATCTTTGAGTCATGTCTAAAAGTCCTCAAGAAATCTCATTTCTCTCCTCAGTTAATGTAATTGTCCCCAAATCCAAGTTAAGAAAAACAATCAGCATTGATAAGTTAGTGTTAACTCTTTAAAAGAACTTATGGAAATGTGAATAAATATTGTATATTATAATAAAATCAGCGTTTAGGGGCCCATAATTCTTTTTGTAATTTTTAACATTATGCTAATGTTGTCACCTCTTCCCCATTTCTATATTTTACTATCTAAGAGCTTGTATTTGAATTTAATGTTAATCACAAAGAGGAATGGGAATACAAGAAATGTGTGTGAGGTATGTAGTAGGCAAAAAGGACTTATGGCTTCAACATTTTATTCAGAGTTCCTGAATTTATAAAGATAGCAGTAACAAAGTTTGATAGTTCAAATAGTCTGTATTCCTTGACTTTTAATACCACGTGAGATTATAAAAAATATTGTGACTCTTTTTTTTATTCCCAAATATCTGGGAAATTTTATGGATCTCTAAAGTAGTAATAAAAATCTGTTTTCTGTACCATCGGCTTTCTACCAAGAACCATCCTGTCCAGAACTCTCTCACCACAGAGGGGAACTTATGAAGTCTTATGATTGAAATGAGATTGCATAAACAAATGACAAATAACAGAGGCATGCAGGGGATAAACCCTCACTGAAAGATCATAAATTGGCTAATAAATCTTTTAACTTAATAGTAGGAAACTGACAAACCCAAGGGTAAGGGTGTGATTTTCCTAGAGGCTGTAAGTGGGTTTGCCAAGCAAGAAAAAGCCTGCTGTTACTAATCACAGAGGGGTAGGTTAAGTGAGAATCTCATCACTCAAATTAAAAATATAATTTAAAATTGTTACTAATATTGAACATCAGAGTACTGGCAGTGTGAAATACTCCTGATCTCTCCCCTTGAAATTTCAACAAATTGAACAACTATAACGCAGCAAAGAAATCCCAGCTGGGCTTGTAGAAACACCTGAAAGATCCATGCATTGAATCTCACATGAATGAGGTGGGATGAGTTGAAAAGAGGGGTGGAAGATAAAACATATTTAAGATTGGCTCTGGGCAGGTTGTTTCCCCGTCTGAAAGACTATGGGGAGGAGAGAAGCTCGGGCTGTTTGGATTTTGTCTGAGGGATATGAAAAGGAGGACCTGAAGTGACTGGGTCTTCTTCTGCTGGGAGGAGTGGTGAGATAGAGGGGCAGAGGAGGAGACAAACCAAAGCAGCCAAAGCACAGCATCACAGCCAGTGTTCCCACAGTGTACTTACAGCCTGCACTCAGAAGAGACAGAGAAAATTAAACTGCAGCCCCCTTGATTCCCAGATCCTGCATCTACACCTCTCAGCAGGGGTCCCCAAACTTTTTACACAGGGGGCCAGTTCACTGTCCCTCAGACCATTGGAGGGCCAGACTATAAAAAAAACTATGAACAAATCCCTATGCACACTGCACATATCTTATTTTAAAGTAAAAAAAAAAAACAAAAACAAAAACAAAATGGGAACAAATACAATATTTAAAATAAAGAACAAGTACATTTAAATCAACAAACTGACCAGTATTTCCATGGGAACTATGGGTGTGGATACATCCTGTGCTCCTCTCACTGACCACCAATGAAAGAGGTGCCCCTTCCAGAAGTGCGGTGGGGCTCAGATAAATGGCCTCAGGGGGCTGCATGCAACCCACGGACCATAGTTTGGGGACCCCTGCCTTTCAGTATGGAGAGTGGCAGAGACAAACCCTACAGCCAACTATCAAGACCTACTCTCTCCCCTGAAGAACAGAGGTGCTCCTTGTCTGGTTTCAGGTCTGTTGAAGACATGGGGAGAAGCACCTGGAAGCCTGAGATCACCATTGCTAAAGCTGGAAAGCCAAAGCCATAAAACCCTTACAACATGCCCCACCCACCAATGCAAATGAGGCCCTGCTTACATCATTGTGACAGCAATATCTCTGTAGAGGACAGCCCAGGAACTACACAGAGCTCAAAACTTGAAACACAGCAACACCTACTGGAAGAAAACTCTTAAAACCAAAATTTATTTATTTTTCTTTCTTTTTCCTTTTATTTTTTTTTAAAAAAGATTCTTTATTTTCTTCTAATAGTCTTTAATTTCTTTTTATTTTATTCATTTTAGAGAGGAGATACAGAGTGAGAGAGAGAGAGAGAGAGAGAGAGAGACAAAGGGGGGAGGAGCTAGAAGCATCAACTCCCATATGTGCCTTGACCAGAACAGTGCAGGGTTTTGAACTGGCGACCTCAGTGTTCCCAGGTCGACACTTTATCCACTGCACCACCACAGGTCAGGCTCTTTTTCCTTTTTAAATCTTTTTTCTTCTTTCTCTCTTTAAAATTTTATTTTCTTTAACTTTTATGCATTTTTGTTTTATTTTTGGATGTTTTTTATTTTTATTTATTTTTTAGTTCTTGATCTTTATTTCCTGTGGTTTCGCTTCTTTACTTGGCATAATTTTTTAAATTTTTACATTTTTACTGTTTTTTTTTTTACTTTTTTATTTATCTCAAATGCCATCAAGGGAGAAGAAATCAAATAATTTAGCTACACCAGACAGAGACATAATTTATAAAGAAAATGAAAAATCTCCAGAAAGAAATCTCAATCAGACGAAAAGCTCGGTGTTAAATGATAGAGAATTCCAAATTGAAGTTCTGAAAATAATCAGTTCTGGCTGTTTGGCTCAGTGATAGAGCATTGGCTTGGCATGTGGAAGTCCTGGGTTTGAGTCCTGGTTAGGGGACACAAGAGAAGTGACCATTTTCTTATTCAACCATCTCTTCTCTCTTTTTCTCTCACCTCTCTTCTCCTGCAGCCATGGCTCAAATAGTTTGAGCAATTAGACTCCAGGTGTTGAGGATGGTTCCATGAAATCACCTCAGGTGCTGAAATGGCTCAGTTGCCAAGCAACAAAGCAGTGGCCTTAAATGTGTAGAGCACTGCCCTGTAGGAAGCTTGCTGGGTGTATTCTAGTTGGGTGCATGTGGGAGTCTGTCTCTGTCTCCCTGCCCCTCACATAATAAAAAAATTATTAAAAAAATAAATAATAGATGTCCTGAAATTACTCAACAAGATGCAAAAAGATGCAAATAGGCAACTTAACGAACTTTGAAAACAAAACAAACACCTCACTAAGGGGATTGAAACTTTATAAACAAAAGGTTCATTGCATGAATTGAAAACTGAGGTAGCAAGTTTGGCTAATAGAACAAGCCAGATAAAGAAAAGAATCAGTGACATCGAAGACAGGCAACTAGTGATGCCACAGAGAGAAGAGAATAGAAACTGATAAATTAAAAAGATACCATACAGCTCTTCAAGAATTGTCTGGCTCCATCAGAAAGAGCGATATAAGAATAATGGGTATGTCTGGAGAAGGAGAGAGGGAGAAGAGAGTAGAGAACCTATTCAAACAAATACTTGATGAGAACTTCCCCAGCCTATGGAGAGTTAGAGCTTTGAACCCAAGAAACAAACAGAATACAGAATTACCTCAACCCAAATAGATTTTCTCCAAGACACATTGCAATAAAATGTCAAAAATAAATTACAAAGAAAGAATCCTGATAGCAGCTAAGAAAAAGTAAAACATAACATATAAAGGAAAGCCCACTAGGCTATCATCAAACTTCTCAGCAGAAACTACATGCCAGAAGAGAGTGGACCCAAACATTCAAACACTGAAAGGGAAAAATTACCAGCTAAGAATACTATATCCATCAAAGTTATCCTTCCAATATGAAGGAGTAATAAAAAATTTAAAGACATAAAGAAACTGAGAAAAATTATCACCAGATAACACCCAATGCAGGAAATACTCAAGGAGGTTATTCAACAAGACAAAAAGAACAAAACAAAAACTACAAAACAGTTCCAACAAAGTTACAATAAAAGCAAAGATAATTTGTGAGAAAAATAGCATACAAGGAGAGAGGATAAAGAAGGATGAAGTGCAGAAGTACTCATAGGACAAAGAACTCTTGTACATATGAACATTATTCTTTTAATAACTTAATGGTAACCACCCACGAAAAAGCCACTACTAAAATACATAGCTAAAAAGAAAAGAAACAAGAGAAGTATGGAATACTACCAACCAAAAACAACTAACTGAAACACAAAAGAGAAAAATCAAACATGACACAGAACTACTAGAAAACAAAACATAAAATAGCTATAGGAAATTCTCACGTGTCAATAATTGCCCTAAATGTAAATGGACTGAGCTCATTAATAAAGAAGTGCAGAGTAGCAGATTGAATCAAAAAGCAAAACCCAAACATATGCTGCCTTTAAGAGATACATCTAAGCTGTAAGGCCAAATATAGACTCAAAGTGAAAGGTTGGAAAATGAGTCTCCAAGTAAATAATACACAAAGAAAAGCAGGTGTAGCCATACTCATATATGATAATGCTGACTTCATGACAACAAAAGTAACCAGAGACAAAGATGGACATTTCATAATGATAAAGGGAACATTGTATCAAGAAAACATAACACTTCTTAACATATAATCACCATCCCAGGGAGCACCAAAATATATAAGAAATATACTAACTGATCTAAAAATAGAACCAGACAATCATACTTGATCATTTCAGCACCATTGCTGGCTTTAGATAGATCCAAACAGAAAATCAATAAAATAATATCGGTCTTAAACAACACTCTGGACTAAGTGGACATACTAGACATTTGTAGGGCATTTCATCCCAAAATGTCAGATTATATATTCTCCAGTGTGCATGGAACATTTTCAAGGATAGACCGTATATCAGGCCACAAAACTAACATCAACAAATTTAGGAATATTGAAATTATACAAAACATATTCTCTGACCATATAGCTTAACTGTAAAAAGGAAGTAAAGAAACCCACAAAAAGGTAAAAATTAAACAATGTACTTAAAAAAATGACTGGGTCAAAGAAGAAATAGAAGGACAAATCAAAAGATACATACAGACAGGTGATGGCAAGATGGCAATGAAGTTGGTGGACCTTCCAACTTCCATCTCCCAAAACCAAAGTGGATTACAACTTAATTTTAAGAACAATTATCTGGAAAAACCAACTTTAGGCTAAACCAAGCAAAGATCACCAAAGGTTACACACTGAGACTGGTAGGAAAAGCAGAAATGTGGAGAGGGCTGCCCAGCTCCCGAGAGGGAGTGAATTGTGTGGTAGTGGGGTTTTACCAGAGAGGGGAAGATCCTGAGCCCCAGGATCGAAGCCCCAACTTGCATCCCCGGAGACTATTCTTTTAATAACTTAATTGTATGGACAGTATTTAGCTACAAAACAAGTCAGGATACTGTTTGAGAGAAAGAAAAATTTCTCAGACCCAGGATTTGTCTTAAAAGGACCACACAGAAAACCTCTTTCACAACCACTCACCTGGGGCTCCAGAGGACAGGGTGAGCTGAGATGACTGGAGTAGCAGGAAGAGAGTGTAATCTTTTTTCTTTTTTCTTTTTTTTAATTTTTTTATTTTATTCATTTTAGAGAGGAGACACACACACACAGAGAGAGAGAGAGAGAGAGAGAGAGAGAGAGAGAGAGAGAGAGAAAGGGGGGAGGAGCTGGAAGCATCAACTCCCATATATGTGCCTTGACCAAACCAGTGCAGGGTTTTGAACTGGCGACCTCAGTGTTCCCAGGTCGACGCTTTATCCACTGCACCACCACAGGTCAGGCGAGAGAGTGTAATCTAAGAGGCACAGGGATAAACATTTTAAGGAACAGCAACCCTAACCCTTGGGCTGAGTCACTCCCCCAATCTAAAGTGAGTATTTCCCCTGGAACCAGCAATACCAGCAAAGGGAAGCAGGTCACCAGCCATACAAAAGCTCTCCTGCTACACTCAGAGCAGAGTTGCTTAGAAGCAGGGAGCCATCAGAGATACAGTATTGAGAGCTGAGGTCTGAGCTACAATGCCCCCCCCCCCCCCACTGCAGAGTATTCGACAGAGGGTGGGCAGCAGCCAGACGCAGGAGTGCAGTCCTGTCCTCTGGGGTGGAAGCTGGGAGCTGGCCGTGCTGCGGCCCCAAAGCATGAACACAGTCCCACCCACAGGGGTGGAGTGAAAGCCGGGAACCTGCCCAGGCTTGCATCCTGGGCCGTGGCAAAGCAGTCCCATCTGCAGGGGTGAGGTGGAGGCCAGGGAACTGGCCCAGGCTTGAGGCCTGGGTGCATAAAAGCAGTTCCACCCACAGGGGTAGAGTGGAGGTCGGGCTGGCCAGGGCTTGCAGACTGGGCACGTGCATGCAGTCTCACCTGCAGAAGTGAGGCAGAAGCCGCAGGGACTGCAGTGGTGGGCTGGCACCAGCAATGCCCGTGCCTGAATGCCTGAGGCAGCAGCAGCAGCAATGGGGGTGGGCCCATGAACCCACTGCACCTTGGGAACACAAAGGCCACAACTATTGGACTCCTGTGGCCACACCCTTCTTAAGGCTGAAAAGAAAGAAAAATATAAAATAAAATAAAAAAAGAGGTTGGATAGAATGACACCTGAGACTAAGGAGCAAGCCACATCCAATACCTTACCTAAGCCCTGAATTGTAGTACTGAGCCCAACAAGTAGCCACCAATAAGAAGTGGCAGAAAGTGGATCTCAGGGAAACCTGAACATTTAAATTAACATCCTTCAGACCAAAAGTAGATAAAAGCCAGCCTAAGGTGACATTAACAATGGCAGTTGGACTCAGCAGAGGCAGCCACAGGATCTGGATTGCCTGTTGCTCCAAAAGATAGATAAAGGCCATTCATCGGCAGTGATCCCCAGTGATCTGCACCAGGTTCCAACCAAGAAGGTCCAGGGAGAGTACATCCAGAGGCCAGATACAAAGAGCATCAGTTCAGAACCTAACAACCCTTCTTAGAGTGATATCTTAAGAAAGGGCTCCTCAGACCTGACCCAGTTAAGATACAGAAAATGCAAAAGCAGCTCGACTAGTTAAGGAGACCACAACTCGAACAAGCCTGCAAACAGAAACAACGGGAAGACAGAGAAATGTAAACCATATAAATCAACAAGAAAAATCCCCAGAAATAGATCTGAATGAAATTGAAGGAATAAAGTTACTGGATAGAGAGTTTAAAATAATGATTCTTAGGATGCTTAAGGATCTCAAAGCTACAATGAATGAACTTAATGAGCACATAAATAAAAGAAATTGTAAGCATCAAAAAAGACACTAATATCATAAAAAAGAACCAGACTGAAATGACAAGCACAATATCAGAAATGAAGACTACACTAGAAGAAATTATAAGCAGGCTGAATGAAGCAGAGGATTGTATCAGTGACTTAGAGGACAAGATAAGTGAAAGCACAAAAGCAGAACAGCAAAAAAAAAAAAAAAAAAAAAAAAAGAGAGAAAATAAAAAAATCTGAGGAAACTCTAAGAAAGCTATGTTACAACATAAAGAGAAACAATATCCGTGAAATAGAAGTTCCTGAAGGAGAAGAGAAATGACAAGGGATAGAGAAACTGAAGAAATTATAGCTGAAAAATTTTCTAAATTGATGCAAGAAAGAGTCATACAGGTTCAAGAAGCAGAGAAAACCCCATTAAAAAAGAACCCAAAGAGACCTACACCAAGACACATTATAATCAAAATACCAAAGCTAAGAGATAAAAAAATACTAAAAGCTGCAAGAGAAAAACAGTTCATCACCTACCAAAGAGCCCCCATAAGGATGACATCTGACTAATCAACAGAAACACTTGAGGGCAGAAGGTAATGGCAAGAAATATTTAAAATAATGCTGAACAAAACACTACAACTAAGATTTGTTTATCCAGCAAGGCTGTCATTTAAAAGGACAAATAAAAAGCTTCCCAGACAAAAGAACAAAACAACAACAATAAACTCAAGAAATTTATCACAACCAAACCAATGCTGCAAGAAATGTTAAGGCACCTTCTGTAGACAGAACAAAGCAGGAAAAATATCTAGTAAAAGAAAATGTAAATTTAAAGAAAAAAATGGCAATGAACAACTACATATGAATAATAAACTTAAATGTAAATGCATACATGCTTCAATCAAAAGACATAGGGTAGCTGCATGAATAATAAAACAGGACCCATACATACGCTGTCTACAAGAGACACACCTCAAAACAAAAGATGCACATAGACTGAAAGAAAAAGGATGGAAAAAAAAATTTCATGCAAATGGAAATGAAAAAAAAGCTAGGGTAGCAATACTTATATCTGACCAAATAGACTTTAAAACATAGATAAAGAAGGGATAGAGAAGGTCACTACATAATGATAAAGGAAGCAATTCAACAAGAAGAAATAGCCACTATAAATATCTTTATACCTAATATAGGAGCACCTAAATATATAAGGCAGACTTTGATGGACATAAAGGGTGAGATCAACAGCAATACTATAATTGTAGGGAATTTCAATACCCCACTTACATCATTGGATAGGTCCTCAAGAAAAAAAAAATAACAAAGAAAAAGCAGCCTTAAAGCACACACTAGATCAACTAGATTTAATAGATATCTTTAGAATCTTTGACTCTAAAGCAGCAGAATATACATTTTATTTAAGTGCTCATAGTACATTCTCTAGGATAAACCACATATTAGGGCATATAATGAGCCTCAACAAATTTAAGAAAATTGAAATTATATTAAGCATCTTCTCTAACCACAATGGAATGAAACTAGAAATTAACTACAATAGAAAAACTGGAAAACACTCAAACACTTGGAAACTAAACAACATGTTATTAAATAACAAATGGGTCAACAATAAGATCAAGAAAAAAATCAAAAATTTTCTTGAAACAAATGAAAAGTGACATACTACAACTTAAAATTTGTGGGATACAGCAAAAGCAATTTATGGGAACTACTGAGAGGGAAGTTCATAGCATTACAGGCATACCTTAAGAAGGTAGAAAAAGCTTAAATAAAACAACTTACCCCTGCAACTAAAAGATCTAGAGAAAGAAAAGCAAGTAAAGCCCACAGGAAGTAGAAGGACGGAAAAATAAAGATCAGAGGAAAAATAAATGACATAGAGGCTAAAAAAGCAATACAGATATTCAATGAAATCAAGAGCTGATTCTTTGAAAAAGTAAACAAAATAGATGAACTGTTAACCAGACTCACCAAGAAAAAAAGAGAGAGAACTCAAATACATAAATTTAGAAATGAGAGCGGAGAAGTAACAACTGACACAGCAGATATACAAAGGATTGTAAGAAAATACTATGAAGAACTGTATGCCAAAAAATTAGACAACCTAGGTAAAATGGACAAATTCTGTGGAAAATATAATCTCTTAAAAAACAATCTGGAAGAATCAGAAAACCTAAATAGACCAACTACAACAAATAAGATCAAAACAGTTATCAAAAAACTCCCAATAAACAAATGCCTTGGGCCAGATGACCTCGCAGGCGAATTCTACTGTAGATTCAAAGAACTAACTCCTATCCTTCTCAAGCTTTTTCAAAAAATTTAAGAGAATTGAAGACTTCCAAGCTGCTTTTATGAGACGAGCATAATTCTGATTCCAAAACCAGACAAAGACAACACACACACAAAAGAACTATAGGCCAATATCCTTGAATTTAGATGCTAAAATTCTCAACAAAATATAAGCAAACCAAATCCAACAATACATGAAAAAAGTCATACATCATAATCAAGTGGGATTTATTCTGGGGAGACAAGGCTGGTAAAATATTCACAAATCATATGATAATATTGATAGATGCAGAAAAAGCATTTGATAAAATCTAGCACACATTTATGATCAAAACTCTCAGAAATGTGGGAATACATGGAACATACCTCAACATAATAAAGGTTATCTATGACAGACCCACAGCCAATATCATACTAAATAGACAAAAGTTAAAAAGAATCCCCTTCATATCAGAAACAAGGCAGGGATGCCCTTTTTCACCACTCTTATTCAACTTAGTTCTGGAAGTCCTAGCTATAGCAATCAGACAACAAGAAGAAATAAAAGGCATCCACATGGGAAAAGAAGAAGTAAAACAATCATTATTTGCTTATGATTTGATACTGTACATAGAAAACACTAAAGTCATAGTCAAAATACTACTGGACCTGATAAATAAATTTGGAAAGGTGGCAGGAAATAAAATTAACATTCAGAAATCAGAGGCATTTTTATACACCAACAATTATCTGTCAGAAAGAGAAATTAAGAAAACAATCCCCTTCACTATTGCAACAACAACAACAAAATAAAGTACCTAGGAGTAAATTTAACTAAGGAGATTAAAGAGTTGTACTCCAAAAATTGTAAAATGTTGATAAAAGAAATTAAGGAAGATACAAACAAATGGAAGCACATAATGTATTCATGGTTAGGAAGAATAGACATCATTAAAATGTCTATATTACCCAAAGCAATTTATAAATTTAGTGCATTTTCTATTAAAATAACAATGACATACTTCATAAATATGGAACAAATATTCCAAAAATTCATATGGAACTAAAAAAGAACATGAATACCCTCAGCAATCTTGAAAAAGAAGAATAAAGTGGGTGGTATCACATTTCCTGATATCAAATTATACTACAAGTCATTTGCACACAAAACAGCTTGGTACTGGCATAAGAACAGGCATAGAGATCAATGGAACAGAACAAAAAACCCAGAAATAAATTCGGACCTTTATGAACAATTGATATTTGACAAAGGAGGTAAGAGCATACCATTAACAAAAGGTGTTGGGAAAATTGGACAGCTACTTTCAAAATAATGAAACTAGACCACCAACTTACACCATTCACAAAATTAAAGTCAAAATGAATAAAAGACTTAAATGTAAGTCATAAAGCCATAAGCGTCCTTGAAGAAAACATAGGTAATAAGCTCTCTGACATTACTTGCAGCAATATATTTGCTGATTTATCTTCACGAGCAAGAGAAATAAAGGATAGGATAAACAAATGGGACTATATTAAACTAATAAGCTTTTGCACAGCTAAAGACAATATGAACAAAATCAAAAGACTAACCAGACAATGGGAGAACATGTTTGACAATACTTCTGTTAAGGGGTTAATAACCAAAATTTATAAAGAACTTGTAGAACTCAACACTAGGAAGATAAACAATCCAATCAAAAAATGGGGAAAAAAATGAATAGACACTTTTCCAAAGAGGACATACAGAAGGCCAGTAGGTAGATGAAAAAATGCTCAACATCACTAATTATTAGGGAAATGTTAATTAAAACTACGATGAGATATCACCTCACACCAGTCAGAATGGCGCTCATTAACAAAACAACACATAATAAGTGCTGGCCCGGATATGGAGAAAAGGGAACCCTCCTGCATTGCTGGTGGGCAGGTAGCCTGGTGTAGCCACTGTGGAAAACAGTATAGGGATTCCTCAAAAAATTAAAAATGAAGCAGGTTTTTGACCAGCCATTCCACTTTTAGGAATATCTGAAGAACACCACATCAATGATTCAAAAGAAGAAATGCACCCCCATATTTATGGCAATATTGTTTATCATAACCAAGATCTGGAAACAGCCCAAGTGTCTGTCAGTGGATGAGTGGATTAAAAAGCAGTAGTACATATACACAATGGGGCCATGAAAAAGAAGGATATCTTACATTTTGGAACAACATGGATGGACCTAGAAACTATTATGCTAAGTGAAATAAGCCAGGCAGAGAAAGAAAAATATCATATGACCTCACTCATTTGAGCAATCCAAATGAACAATATGAACTGAGGAATGAAATAGGTGCAGAAGTGGGATCAAAGGGACCAGAGGGAAAGTGGACAAAAGAAAAGGAGATGATAGGATGGGATCAGAGAACGGAAAGAGATTGGTGAAAGTATATACACAAAACACTGCGTTATACAGAGCAGAAAAGAAAATCATGGAGGGAATGGGTGGGGGGATGTTGGTGGGAGGAGGTCAATGGGAATGCTGAGGAGAACATGGGGGAGAGGGGATGCATTTGGGGTGACAATAGAATCTATGTAAACACAATAAATTTAGATAAAAAGTTTTATACAGACAAATGAGAATGACAACATGACATATTAAATTTATGGGATGAAGTGCAAGCAGTAATAATAGGCAGTTTATGTCATTAAAGGCTTACAGCAAGAAACAAGGGAGATTCCAAGTCAACAACCTAACATCACATATTAAGGAACTAGAAAAAGTAGTATAATTGCAACCCAAAGTCAGCAGAAGAAAGAAAATAGTAAAAATAAGAGCAGATTAAAAAAAAACTGGAAAAATTAATACAACAAAGAGCTGGTTTTTTGAAAAATCAATAAAATTGACAAATCACTGGTTGAACTCACTAAGGCAAAAAGAGGAAAGACTCATAAACAAAATCCAAAATAAAAAAGTAGAAATTAACATAGATATCATCGATGTACAAAGAATCATAGTGGAATATAATGAAAGATTATATGCCATCAAATTCAACAACCTAGAGGAAATGGATGAATTCTGAGAACTATACAACCTTCCAAGACTGAGTCACGAAGAAGTAGAACACCTAAATAGACCTAGCAGCAGGAAAGTAATAGAAACAACTACAAAAACCTCCCCAAAGTCCAGGACCACATGGCTACACTAGTGAATTTTACCGAACATTTAACAATTTGGTATATTTTTCTCAAAGTCTTCCAAAAAATAGAAACAAAAGCAATAATCCCCAACACATTTTTATGAGCTAACATAGCACTCATACCAAAATCTTGCAAAGACTATACACAGAAAACTACAGATAAATATCTCTCATAAATACAAATGCAAAAATCCTAAACAAAATAGTATCGAGTTGAATACAACAGCACATTAAAAAATAATATAGCACTATCAAGTGGGTTTCATTCCAAAATCACAAGTATGGTTCAACATATGGAAATAGGGCACCATAATGCATCACACCAACATAACAAGGAAAAAAAAATGATCTCATGAATGGATGCAGAAAAGGCATTCTATAAGATACAACATCGCTTCAGACTTAAAATACTGAATAAAATTAAAAAGAAAGGAAAAGTACTTCAACATAATAAAGTCCAAATATGACAAACCATCAGTTAATATTATACTAAATGGTGAAAAAAATGAAGGCTTTTCCTCTAAAATTAGGAACAATACAAGACTACCCCCTCTCTCCACTCTTATTCAACATAGTTCTTGAAGTTGTAGCCAGAGCTATCAGGCAAGAGAAAGAAATAAAAGGCATCCATATAGGGAAAGAAGAAGTAAAGTTATTCTTTTTTACTAATGACATGATCTTGTATAAAGAAAACTCCAAAGACTCCACCAAAAAACTATTAGAAACAATAAACCAAAACAGTAAAGTTGCAGAATACAATATTAATATACAGGAGCAAGTCTATTGCTTTCCTATATGCCAACAATGAAACTTCAGAAAATAAAGTAAAAAGAAACAATTCTTTTTACAATTGCAACAACAAAAATAAATACCTAGAAATAAACTTAACAAAGGATATGAGGGACCTATATACTAAAAACTACAAAACATTATTGAAAGAAATTGAAAAAGACACAATGAAATGGGAAAATATTCCATGTTCATTGATTGGAAGAATCAAATAGTTAAAATGGCCATTTTACCCAAATAAATATACAAATCTGATGGAATTCCCATCAAAATTCCAATATCATTTTATAAAAAAATAGAACAAAAAATAACCAGGTGTGTATAAAACCATAAAAATCCCCAAATAACCCATCAGTCCTGAGAAAAAAGAATAAAGCTGGAGGAATCACACTATTTGACTTCAAATTATACTGTAGAGCCACAATAATCAAAACAGCATGGGATTAGTAGATAAACAGACCTACAGAGCAATGAAACAAAATCAAGAACCCAGGCATAAAACCACATATATATGGACAAATCATCTTTGGCAAAGAAGCCAAAAACACGCAATGGGGGAAAGAAAACTTCTTCAATAAATGGTGCTGGGGTAACTGGAAAGCCACATGCAAAAGAATAAAACTTCACTACATTTGTCCCCCAGAACAAAACTTTATTCAAAAAAATCAAAGACCTAAATATAAAATCTGAAGAAACAAATTACATAGAAGAAAAGATAGGTACTAAACTTTTGGACCTTGGCTGTAGAGAACAATATATGAATTTGACCCCAAAGGCAAGATAAATAAAGGCAAAAATAATGAGATTATATAAAACTAAAAGGCTTCTGCCCAGGAAAAGTAACTGACAACAAAACAAAAAGGCAGCCAACTAAATGGGAGGTGATATTTGCAAACAACAGCTCCAATAATAGGTTATTACTCAAAATATACAAAGAACTTAGAAAGCTCAGCATCAAACAAGCAAACAATCCAGTTAAAAGATGGGGAGAGGACCTGAACAGGCACTTCTCCCATGAGGACATACAAATGGCCAAACAGACATGAGAAAATGCTCCTCTTCACTAGCTATTTGAGAAATTCAGATCAAAACTACAATGATATACCACTTCACACTTGTTGAATTGGCTATTATCAACAAGACAGGTAGTAACAAGTGTTGGAGAGGCTGTGGAGAAGGAACCCTCATTCACTGCTGGTGAGAATGCAAATTAGTACAATCATTCTGGAAGAAAGTATGGTGGTCCCTCAAAAAATTAAGAGTAGAACTACCATATGACCCAGAAATCTCTCTACTGGGCATCTATTCCCAAAACTCTAAAATATTGGTATGTAAAGACACATGCACCCCTGTATTCATCACAGCATTATTTACAGTGGCCAAGACATGGAAATAACCAAAGTGTTCCTTGATAGAGGATTAGATAAAGAAGATTTGGTACATGTATACAATGGAATATTACTCAATCATAAGAAATGATGATGACATAGTGCATTTATGACAACTAGGATGGACCTTGAGAACATTATATGGAGTGAAATAAGTAAATCAGAAAAAGCTAAGAACTGTATAATTTCACACATAGGTGGGATATAAAAGTGAGGCTTATGAACATAGATAAAAGTAAAGTGGTTACCAAGGGGATGAGGGCATGGGGAAGGGGTACATGGGATTAGTGGTGAGGGGAAGTGTATAAAGGACAAGTATAAGGTGATGGAAAAGTTCTTGACTTTGGGTGATGGATATACAACATAATCAACAGTTCAATGCCTGACCAGGTGGTGGCGCAGTGGATAGAGCGTTGAACTGAGATGCGGAGGACCCAGGTTCGGGACCCTGAGGTTGCCAGCTTGAGCACGGGCTCATCTGGCTGAGCAAAAAGTTCACCAGCTTGGACCCAAGGTTGCTGGCTCGAGTAAGGGGTTACTCGGGCTGCTGAAGACCTGTGGTCAAGGCACATATGAGAAAGCTATCAATGAACAACTAAGGTGTCACAACGAAAACTGATGATTGATGCTTCTCATCTCTCTCTGTTCCTGTCTGTCTGTCCCTATCTTATCCCTCTCTCTGACTCAAACAAAACAAAACAAAACAAAACAAAAAACAGTTCAAATGCTATAGAAATGTTTACTTGAAACCCATGTACTGTTATTGATCAATGTTACGCTGTTAAATTTAATTTTCTAAATAGAATTTAAAAAGTTGTCATTGTTTCTTATGGCTGAGTAGTATTCCATAGTATATATGTACCATAGCTTTTTAACAAAATGGATGTACCTTGATAACATTATACGGAGTGAAATAAATAAATCAGAAAAAAAGAAAAACTGAGAACAGCATGATTACATACATAGGTGGGACATAAAAGTGAGAATATGAGACATGGACAAGAGAGTGGTGGTTATGGGATGGGGGGAGGGAGGGAAGAGTGGGATAGGGAGAAGGGGAGGGACACAGGGAAAACCAGATAGAAGGTGACAGAGGACAATTTGACTTTTGGTGATGGGTATGCAACACAATTGAATGATAAGATAACCTGGAGATGTTTTCATTGTACATATGTACCCTGATTTATTGGTGTCACCCCATTAGAATTAATAATAATAAAATATATATATATATAAAAGTTGTTACTAATATTTGGTCAATGATATTATGTTTGTATAATAAGTAGAAAATACTATTATTGAAAAGAAAAAGCTAGTCAAATGGCTTATTAAAGTCAGTGTTTTATTTGAGAAGTGTCTTACACCAGTTATAATAATTTTACACTTGATATTAGCTAAAAGGGAAAAGGCTGAGAAGCAATGGTTACAGTAATTTTAAACAAGCTAATCAAGTTTTATTTTTTGTTTTTTGATTTGATTCCTGTTGAATTATATACATCCTGGCCATTGGCAGGTGCTGGATTGGTATCCAATTGTGGCTGATAAAGGATATTAATCCACACTCCATCAAATCCTTACTAACAGAGAAGAGAGTAACTTCCCTTTTTTTCTGAGGAAAGTTTAAAAATCTTAATTTTAAAGGATTTCTTTGATGAAGAGATCATAAGCACCTAGAAGGGTATATGAACAGTATAATTATACACACACGTGCACGTGTGCACACACCCCCACATACATATACTATGTACACAATTTATATAATCTTGACCCCTCCTTTTATTCTTTCAGGTGTGTTTCTTTGGGCAGAATAAACACTACAAGTGTGATTAAAAATAGTGTTCTAGCTTTCAGTATTTGATATAAATCTTTAAAGATCTGTAAAGTGGCAGTGGTGATAAAGACAGTGTTATAAAGAGGATGTGGATTTTTAAAGGACTTTGAGAGTGTTTATAGGAGAGGCAAAAGCATCCTGGAAATGCTATAAAAAGAGATCCTGGACCAATTTGATCTCACTGAGCTATCTCTTCATCTCTGAACTGTGTGATTGTGGGAAAAGTGTATAACTCTCTGCTACCTTAGTTTTCTCATCTGTAAAACTGGAAGAATATGTATCTACCATATAGGGTTGTTTCAAGATTAAATGAGCTAACCTATTATAACTTGGAACAATGATAGGCAATAATAATTGCTCAATAAATGTCAACTATTATCATTACTTTTACTACAGATCTTGGGGGAAAAGATTAGCTTCTCTCTTACCCCAGAATATAAAATATTTGACCAACATACTTCAAATATAACATTCTTTTAACTTTAGTGACATCTTGGTGAACCTTCCAGCACAGTAGTTCACAAATGTGGAGTCTGTCCTACTTATCCTGTCACTTTAGCTTCTTTGGTCTCTCAAACTTTGTGGAACATGGATCGTGGTTTCTCTGCAGAAGAAAAGAAAGACCCGAGAGGCAGTGTGGCCAAATGGAAGAAGCCCTGAACATGAAGCAAACACCTGTTTCCAGTTCTGCCTCTGCTATTTACTAGCCCTGTGAGCCATAGGAGTCACTTAGCTTCTTATATATTAAATGGCATCTAGTGAAATAGATGTGAAAAAATTTTATGGGGTTTGAAGAAAACAATACATATGGGTTTATAATGAAATAAGACTGGAAATGCAACAAGTGTGGCTTTATAGACATGCAAAAGAGCATTGTCTCATTAAAATATATGGGTCTTGAGAGGTAAATGCCCTTAATGTTCAAAATAATTTGATACTTCTTTCAGCATTGTTTTCTGATTCATGGTTAAATTTCTTTTTATTTATTCATTTTAGAGAGGAGACACAGAGTGAGAGAGAGAGAGAGAGAGAGAAAGGGGGGAGGAGCTAGAAGCATCAACTCCCATATGTGCCTTGACCAGATCAGTGCAGGGTTTTGAACTGGCGACCTCAGTGTTCCCAGGTCGACGCTTTATCCACTGCGCCACCACAGGTCAGGCTGATTCATGGTTAAAAACCAGTTTCATAACTTTATATTATAATTTGTAACTTTTTAATGAAAAAATACTCTTTAGTTTAAAATCATTTCAGACTCACAAAGAAGTTGCAGAAATAGTTCATAGAGTTTTCATAAATTTTTCTATTCAAAATTCCAAAATACTGACATCTTACATACCCATAAAAGCAGAAAATTAATATAATTTAATACTATTATCTAATCTACATACCCTATTCAAATTTCACAAACTGTCTTACTCATGTCCTTTTCTGATCCAGAATTCAATTAAAGACCAGACAGTGCATTTAGATGTATGTCCTTAGTTTTCATTAATTTGGAATATTTCTGTAGTCTTTGTCCTCTATGATCTTGACACTTTTGAAGAGGGTTGGGCAGTTATTTCATAGATTATCTCTCATTTTGGGTGTGTCTGATGTTTCATCATAATTAAAGTTGTGGATTTTTGGCAAGAATACCATAAACACGATGCTGTGGTCTTTTCAGTACATCATTATCAAGAGGTTATGGAATGAATTTGTTTCATTAATGGTTACTGATAATATTAACTTTGCTTACTCAGTTAAGGTGATATCTGTTAGGCTTTTGCACTGTAAAGTTATTACTTTATGCTTTGTAAATAAGCCTTTTCTGGAGATATTCTTTGACACTATATAAATAGCTCTCTTCTCATTCATTCTCAAATTTTAGTATTGCATTAGTTCTCCAGAGAAATAGAAACAAAAGGATGTGTGTTCATGCTTGTGCCCATGTTTTTTTTTTTATCAGGTATTGGTTCATGCGATTATGGATGCTAAGTCCTATGATCTGCCATATGCAAACTGGGGGCCCAGAAAAGCTGATGGCATGGTTCTAGTCTGAGTCCAAAGGCCTGAGAAGCAGGGAACTGGTGATGTAAATCCCAATTGGAGAGCAGGAGACGACTGATGTCCCAGCTTAGGCAAGTAGCCAGGCAGGAAGAAAAAGCAGGCACATTTCTCCTTTTTTCCACTTTCTTGTTCTATTTACACCTTCAATGGATTGGTTGATGCCCACCCACATTGAGGAGGACAATCTATTTTACTGAATCCACTGATTCAAATGCTGGTCTTATGGATACATCCTCACAGACACCCCTCATCCTTCCTAAATAATGTTTAATCTGGGCATCTCATGGTAATGTCAAGTTGACACATAAAGTTAACCTTCACAAGCATCTATCTAGCATAATTCTTGCCTGGAACAGTTATTACTTAGTTGTTTGCCAAATGGTCACATTTTTTTTAAACTCCAGTAAGTCCAGATGGATGGTTCACTGCTACACACTTAAAGTAGGGTGACTGAGGTTGTTTCCACATTCAAATCAATGTTTATAAGTGCTATTCTTTCCTTCCACCACTTCTTCCCTGTGTTGTCATATTTTACAGTGCCTGTATAGATATTTCTCAGCAGAAGAAAGCACATGTTCTTTGATAACAGACAGCTCTGGATTTGAATCCTATAACGACCACATAACTACTTAGGAGACCCAATCAAGTACTGTAATCTTTGAATTTCAGATACCTCAAAAGTAAAAAGAGGATTTTACTTCAAGGGTTGTTTATTTTTCTTTAATTAGTTAATTAATTAATTAATTAATCTTTTAGTAAAAGAGAGAGAAAGAGAGAGAGAGGAAGAGGAAGGGAGATGAGAAGCATCAACTTGTAACTGAAGAAATTTAGTTGTTCATTGATTGCTTTTCATACATGCTTTGACCAGAGGGCTCCAGCTGAGCCATTGACCGCTTGCTCAAACCAGAGACCTTGGGCTTCAAACCAGTGACCATGGAATCATGTTATGATTCCATGCTCAAGCTGGTGACCCTGCGCTCAAGCTGGTGAGCCTTCACTCCAGCCAACTGAGCTTTCACTCAAGCTAGTGACCTCGGGGTTATGAACCTGGAACCTCAGTGTCCCAGGTCAATGCTCTACCCAGTGCTCCACCACCAGTCAGGCAGTTTATGTACTCTTCAAAACTACTCATGAAGCCTAACAAGTACTGGTACAGTGGATAGACCATAGATCTGGGACACCAAGGTGCCAGGTTCAAAACCCTGAGGTTGCCGGCTTGAGTGTGAGATCATAGACATGATCCCATGGTCGTTGGCTTGAGTCCAAAGGTCACTGGCTTGAAGCCCAAGGTCACTGGATTAAGCCCAAGATCACTGGCTTAAGCAAAGGGTCACTGGTTCAGTTTGAGCCCCATGGTCCAAGCATATATGAGAAGCAATAAACTAAAGTGACACAACTATTAGTTGATGCTTATCATCTCTGTTCCTTTCATTCTCTCTCTCTCTAAAAAAAAGAGTA
Source organism: Rhynchonycteris naso (assembly GCA_037038555.1). Lineage (NCBI taxonomy): Eukaryota > Metazoa > Chordata > Mammalia > Chiroptera > Emballonuridae > Rhynchonycteris > Rhynchonycteris naso. The sequence goes on from CM072998.1 coordinate 248,301,419, forward strand.
CATAAGCTAATATTTATAAAATTTTCTGCATCAAGTATGGTATATGTTAATTAAATGTTGCTTCCTAACCCCAGTGGAAACACTCAAATAAACACAATAAATACAGAGGCTAAATTTTGATTTCATTGGTCTGGATTAGACCAGCTTTTTAAAAAAATCTCTTCAAGTGCTTCTAATAATATTCACTCAGAGTTTAGAACCACTGAATTAAATGCTGGCTTAAGGTCTTACTAATTGAGAACTATAAGATAAAAGAGAATTGAATGTAGTTTTCCTTTTGTAATTTTAGCATGGTATTATTAAAGATATGCACAATAAAACAATGAGATATTGTCTAAAGAGGAAAATTTAGTTCATTCATCATATTGGTTCATTCATCCACTTAGGTAATTAGTGTTTTTTTTGTGGTCCTTTGTTCAGGCATTGTATTAAGCACTGGGCATATGAAGATGAAATGGGCACAATTAAGCAGCTATAACACAGTACAGTGTGATGTAAGTTATAATGGAGGCAGATACTATAGTTTAGGATGCCATGAACACTGTGCATGGTGTTTGACCTGCAAAAGAGTTCAGATTTTATTTCATCAGTGTTTGGTAACATATGAAGAATACTGAGCAGGTGGGGGGATAGTGATTACACTAGAAATATTACTCTGGTCTGTTTGAAATGGGTGAGGAAGGAAGTAGGGTGATGAGGAGGTGAAGAGGATGATGCTGAGTCTTTAATGCTGGGATATGACAGTGGGGATGAAAAGGAGGGTTAGACTTGTGAGATATGTTAGAGGTGGAATGACAGGACTTGAATACCAGATATGTGCAGGGGAGGCTTTCATGACTGCAAGGTGCCTGGGTAACTTGTGGCGTCATTCACTAAACCAGAGGAAGGTGAAGATTATAGGTGGGAATTGATGAGCTCAGTTTTTCCTCTGTTACATTTGAGGCAGTTGGGAACATATTAGATGGTGGTTGATGTATGGACTTGGAACTTGGGAAAGAAATCTTTGCTAGAGATAAGGATGAGAGACTATGCAGTTGGGATCCATAGCCACAGGTGTGGTTGAAATTGTTTAGATAGAGTCCTGGCTGGGCAGCTCAGTTGGTTAGAACATTGTTCCATTATATCAAGGTTGCAGGTTTGATCTCAAGTCAGGGCACATACAAGAATCAACCAATGGATGCATAAATAAGTGGAACAACAAATCAATGTTTCTATTTTCTCCCTCTCCCTCTAAAGATTAATTTTAAAAATTAAAAAAAAATTCTCCAGATAGAATATGTAGAAGAATAAGAGAAATCCCAGGGACAGAGCTCAGGAATCATTAGCATTAAGCAGTGGTGGAAGAAGGAAGAGCCAGAGAAGAGTCTGAGAAAGAAAGGCAGAGAGCATGAAGAGAATCAGCAGAAGAGAGTTTTGGATAAAACCCATTGCAAAAACCTTCATATAGCAATTGCTTAATAAACATTGTTATTGGGAAGTCCAAAGGTCAGATTCCAGTCAGATATGCTGGAATTATGCATCCAATGAGTGAATGATAGTATATAGTGGTCAATAAAATTTCTTTTTAGCTTCAGCTTTTTGATTAAAGACCTCTACATACCACATAGTCCTGACAGAAAGTTAGCTACAGATACAGGTAATTTATAGGTCTGGAACTCAGAGAAGTTCAACTCTGTAGCTTTACTTGTGGGCAGGTACTCTTCTAGGATTCACTATTAAAATTTTTTTTTAAATTTATTTTTCAGTTACAGTTGAGATACTATATTACCTTCTGGTGTACAACATAGTGATTAGACATTTATATACCTTAGTGATCACCATGATAAGTCTAATACACATCTGGCATACATAGTATTATAATATTATTAACTATATTTCCTATGCTATACTTACATCTCATGACTATTTTTATAACTACCAATTTTTACTTCTTAATCCCTTTCACATTTTTTTTCCCCTTTCACATTTTTATGGTTCACTATTTTTGAGTCTATAGCCATAGAAACCCACTTCATTTACATGTGATTTGTATATCAGGAGAATGGTAGTCTACGAGAAATTTGTAATGATATTCAGTGTAGAGTACATGACACATTTTAAGCTACCTAGCAACCATTCTTCCTTTCTAGAAACATACTGATATCCTTTTGAGTCAAGATCTTGTCCCACTGTGATGTCTTAGTATAATCTATATGTCAGTAGGCTATTATGGAAAGGACACAATTTTCTTCCTATCCTGGTATATATAGCCAGGAGTGCTACATGTTGTAGGCTTATATAATCAGATACATCATCCTGGAATTTTGATTTCTGAGTAATGGAAAAATGAGAAAAACAGTTGGAATTTCCTTAACCCAGCAGTGGTTCCTGATCAGTGCTCAGTTCTTATTCTGTATTCTGTGAAACTGTGTTGGAGTCTGCCTGTTAAGATCTAGTCAGTTCTGTGAGCTCTTCATTTCCTTTGCTTGGAGTTAGATAGCTGTCTTAGTCTTCTCAGGCTGCCATAACAAGGTACCACAGACTGTGTGGCTTAAACAATAGGAACTTATTTCCTCACAGTCTTGGAGGCTGATAAATTCCAAGATCAAGGTTTGGCAGGGGATGATTATTCTGGTGAGGCCTTTCTGCCTTGAAGACAGTTGATTTGGCCTCAGATAGTCTTTCCTCTAGCCATGCATGTGGAGAGAGTGGGTTTGCTCTCTGGAGTCTCTTAAAAGGACACTAATCCATACTTCAAATATAGCTACACTGGGGTTAGCACTTCAGCATATGAATTTTAGGGGGAGATAAAACATTCAGTCCATAACACTAGCCAGAGCCAGATTATTTTGTTTGTAAATTAGAAGCTTTAGCTAATTCATCTAAACATAAATTTGCTAATCTTATTTTTCCCTTTTGAACTCCAAAATGATTTTTTTTTTTTGCATGCTTGTTCTGTAAGACTGGCTTCATTCAGTTGGTTAAAATAGTTGTCTATTTAACAAAACATGAGAGCCTTTTGAACATTAGCTTCATCTCCTTTTTTTTTATTCTCGCTTTCCTGGCTTACCTGGCATTTCTTGAGCAAATCTGTCAGTTAAGCAGATGATTGGAGATTCTCTGATGTCATTCTTTATACTGATGTCAGATGCCAACCTGGGGTTTGCTGGGTGGAAAAATGACCAGCTTAGCCCTTACTGTTATGGCTCCATGTTGCATAAAGTTGGCATTTCTTTTCCTGCTTTTTACTTTTTATTGCTTGTTCCACAGTCTGGGGAGCAGACACAGCTGCCTGGCAGCTCTGCTCTCAGCTGTGGCATTCACCATCAAAGGCTCTTCTTACTCTGCTTGCTGCTTCAAACAGAAGGACAATGGCAAGTAATATTAAGCCAGCCCTTCCCCTAGGGGTCTCTGAGCTAGAAGTCTGTATGGAGCTTGTCAGAGGGACTTCTGCCTAAATAGTCCCCAAGATAAGGCTTTTATAAAAACAAGCAGCACACGGTGCTTTGTGATACATTTACATTTACGTGCAAGGAGTTACCAACCAGAATGTTGTATGTAAACATGACCCTAAAAAACTCTTGGTTCATGTTCACTTTTTATTCTGCTCCAGTATTCCCCTTCGCACCTGGAAATTGCTCAGGATGAAGTAAACTATAGCACTTTTCAGAACTGTTTTTTTGTGTTTGTTTTTCAACTGCAGATGTCCAGGAAACAGTAAACTCTTATTTTGTAGTTTTTTAAAACTGAGCTTTTGATTCCAAGCAAATGAAAATTGTTCCTGTTTAAACTTCTTATTGGTGATAGTTTAACTAGCTGGATTTTGTTTTTTCTGGATTATGGATTTTTTTATGGTTTTCCTTTAGGAGTTTAATATTTCCTGGAGCTCACTGGTAGCAGTGGAAAAAAGTATCCAGAGAAATTGAATTTCTTTTATGTCCACCGAAAAAGTGGCCAGTTTCCAATTATAGGGTAAACCTAGGGTTTTCTAACCAGGGGTTCATGGATTAGCAAGATTTGAGCAATATTAGTACCTCCTTTTTATGTTTTGTAAGTCCAGAGTATATGCTTTGGAAAGTATCTACAAAATTAAGTCAAGATAGACACTTATTTCTGGCATTTGTTATGGGATAATTATCCTAATAGTTCTTGACTCTTGTACTTTAGTAAAAGGGATATTTTACTCTTGAATTGTTCAAGTAAACATGACTTAAGTATATATCACTTATTAGACTATCTGAATCTCACCTTTTTAAATAAGTCTAACAGGTAGGTGTCTACCCTGCAGTATTTTCACCAGTTCTTTCTACTCTTACCAATTAAAATCACCCAAACAGTTATTGTGAGTTTTCTCTGTGCACATTCTTGGGCTCTGGGAAGAGGGCTGAAGGGACATCTGATGAAGAAAGTATTTAGAGATAATGGGCTAGCATTTGTGTTGGTCCAGACCGGATGGTACAAAGTATGCGGAAACCAAAAATGGCGATGGAGTGGCTTCGATACAATATATTTCTTACAGAAGAGTTTTCGAATTTTGGGGTAAATACACAATAGAGGGATTTCTGGGTCATATGATAGATCTATTCTTAATTTTTTGAGGAACTACCATACTTTCTTCCATAATGATTGTACTAGTTTTTTTTATATTTTATTATTATTAATTTTAATTGGGTGACACCAATAAATCAAGGTACATAGGTACAATGAAAACATCTCCAGGTTATCTTATCATTCAATTGTGTTGCATACCCGTCACCAAAAGTCAAATTGTCCTCTGTCACCTTCTATCTGGTTTTCCCTGTGTCCCTCCTATCCTCCCTATCCCACCCTTCCCTCCCTCCCCCCACCCTGTAACCACCATTCTCTTGTCCATGTCTCATAGTCTCACTTTTATTTCCCACCTATGTATGAAATCATGCTGTTCTCAGTTTTTCTTTTTTTCTGATTTACTTATTTCACTCCGTATAATGTTATCAAGATACATCCATTTTGTTATAAATGATCCGATGTCATCATTTCTTATGGCTGAGTAGTATTCCATAGTATATATGTACCATAGCTTTTTAATCCACTCGTCTTCTGACGGACACTTGGGCTATTTCCAGATCTTCGCTATTGTGAACAATGCTGCCACGAACATGGGGGCGCATTTCTTCTAAGTGTACTAGTTTTTATTCCCACCAGCAGTGAATAAGAATTCCTTTACCTCCACAGCTTCTCCAACACTTGTTATTACCTGTCTTGTTGATATCAGCTGATGTTAGATTGTTAGGTGTGAAGTGATATCATTGTAGTTTTGATTTGTATTTCTCTAATAGCTAGTGAAGATGAGCATCTTTTTATATATCTATTGGCCATTTATATGTTCTCTTGGGAGAAGTGTCTTTTCAGGACCTCTGCACATCTTTTAATTAGATTGTTTGTTGTTTGTTGCTGAACTTTGTGAGTTCTTAGTATATTTTGGATATTAACCCTTACAGAAGCTATTGTTTGCAAATACCATCTCCCATTTAGTTGGCTGCCTATTTGTTTTGTTGTCAGTTTCTTTTGCTGTGCAGAAGCCTTTTAGTTTGATATAGTCCCATTCATTTATTTTTGTCTTTGTTTCCCTTGCTTTTTGGATCAAATTTATAAATTGCTTTCTACAGTCAAGGTTCATGAGTTTAGTACCTATGCTTTCTTTTGTGTAATTTATTGTTTCAGATCTTATATTTAGGTCTTTGATCCACCTTGAATTAATTCTAGTGCAGGGAGATAAACTGTAGTCAAGTTTCATTCTTTTGCATGTGGCTTTCCAATTATCCCAGCACCATTTATTGAAGAGGCTGCTTTTATTCTCCACTGTGTGTTTTTGGATCCTTTGCCAAAGATGATTTGTCCATATATATGTGGTTTTATGTCTCGGTTCTCCATTCTGTTCCATTGTTATATAGGTCTGTTTTTCTGCCTGTACCATGTTGTTTTGATTATTGTGACTCTATAGTATAATTTTAAGTTAGATAGTGTGATACCTCCAACTTCACTATTTTTCCATAGGATTGCTTTGGTTATTCAGGTTATTTTATGATTCTGTACAGATCTGGTGATTTTTTGTTTTATTTTTTAAAAAGATGACATTGGATTTTGATGAAAATTGCATTAAATTTGTATATTGTTTTGGGTAATATGCCCATTTTCACTATATTGATTCTTCTCATCCATGAGTATGGAATATTTTTCTATTTCATTGTGTCTTTTTCAATTTCTTTCAATAATATTTTGTAGTTTTTAGTATATAGATCTTCCACATCCTTTGTTAAGTTTATTCCTAGGTATTTTATTTTTGTTTTTGCTATTGTAGAAGAAATTGATTTTTTTAAAATTCATTTTCCAAAGATTTGTTGTTGACATATAAAAATCAATCGACCTTTGTATATTGATTTTGTATCTTGTGAATTTACTGTATTTGTTTATTGTTTCTAATAGTTTTTTGGTGGAATCTTTGGGGTTTTCTATTTATAGGATCATGTCTTCTGCAAAAAGTGATTACTTTTTCTTTCCCAATATAGATGTATTTTATTTTTTTATCTTTCCTGATTGGTCTGGCTAAAACTTCAAAAATTATGTTGAATAAGAGTAAAGAGAATGGAGAGCCTTGTGTTGTTCCTGATTTTAGAGAAAAAGCCGTCATTTATTTTCATCATTTAGTACGATATTAACTGACGGTTTGTCATATACTTTCCTTCTATTTCAACTTTACCGAGTGTTTTATACATAAAGTGATGTATCTCATCAAATGCCTTTTCTGCATCTACTGATAAGATTATATAATTTTTATTCTTTGTTTTGTTGATGTGTATTACATTGATGGATATATGTTGAACCATCCATGCGCTCCTGGAATAAATCCCACTTGATCATGATGTATTATGTTTTTAATGAGTTGTTGTATTTGACTTGGTAGTATTTTGTTTAGAATTTTTGCTTCTATATTCATTAGAGATATTAGTCTATAGTTTTCTTTTTTGTGCGTTATCCTTGCTATATTTTCGTATGAGGGTTATGTTGGCCTCATAAAATGTGTTAGGGAGTACTGCTTCTATTTTTTAGAAGACTTTGAGAAGGATAGACATCAAATCTTTTTTGAATGTTTGGTAAAATTCATTAGTGTAGCCATATGGTCCTGAACTTTGGTATTTTGGGGAGTTTTTTGATAGTTGTTTCTATTTCTTCCCTGCTGCTAATAGGTATGTATATTTAGGTTTTCCACTTCTTTATGACTCAGTCTAGGAAGGTTTTATAGTTCTCAAAATTCATCCATGTCCTCAAGGTTGTTAAATTTGATGGTATATAATTTTTTATTATATTATACTATAATTCTTTGTATATCTATGATGTCTGTAATAATTTCTCTTCTTTTATTTCAGATTTTGTTTTTGAGTTTTTTCCTCTTTTTTCCTTAGTGAATCTGGCCATTGGCTTTGTTGAATTTATTGATCTTTGCAAAGAACCAGCTTTTTGTTGTATTAATTTTTTCTATACTTCATTTTTGTTCTTTATTTCATTCAGTTCTGCTCTAGTTTTTACTATTTCCTTTCTTCTGCTGAATTTTTGTTGCTTTTTTTCTACTTTTTCTAGTTTTTTAAGATGTGATGTTAGTTTGTTGACTTGAGATCTCTTTTGTTTCTTGATATAAGCCTGTAATAATATAAACTTTCCTCTTATTACTGCATCCCAGAAATTTTGATATGTCGTGTTGTCATTTTCATTTGCTTGTATATGTCTTTTGATCTCTTCTTCTATTTCTACTTTGACTCATTAGTTTTTAGAGGTATGTTGATTAATTTCCACATTTTTTTTGTTTTCATTACTTCACTTTTGCAGTTGAATTCTTATTTCAAAACCTTATGGCCAGAAAATATGCTTGGTATTATTTCAATCTTCCTGAATTTGTTGATGTTAGTTTTGTCGCCTAAGATATGGTCTATCCTTGAGAATGTTCCATGAATGCTGGAGAATGTATAATCTGACACTTGGGGATGAAATGTCTTATAAATATCTATTATGTCCATTTGGTTTAGAGTGTCATTTAAGGCCGATATTTCTTTATTGATTCTCTGTTTGGATGATCTATTTAAAGCTGTAAATGGTGTGTTGAAATCTCCAAGTATGATTGTGTTATTGTCTGTTTCTATTTTTAGATCAGTTAGTAGATGTCTTATATATTTTGCTGCTCCCAGTTTCGGTTTCTGTGCATATATGTTATGAAGTGTTATGTCTACTTGATTCTATGTTTCCTTTATCATTATGAAATGTTTATCTTTGTCTCTGGTTTCCTATTGTCTTGAAATCAGCAATGTCAGATATGAGTATGGCTATACCTGTTTTCCTTTGGATATTATTTGCTTGGAGAACTGTTTCCAATCTTTCACTTTGAATATACTTTTGTCATTGCATCTCAAATGTATCTCTTGAAGGCAGCATATATTTGGATTTTCCTTTCTGATCCAATCTGCTACACTGTGCCTCTTTTTTTTTTTTTTTTACTTTTTAATTTTTTTTTATTTTTCTGAAGTAGAAGCAGGAAGGCAGACAGACAGACTCCCACATGTGCCTGACTGGGATCCACCTGGCATGCCCACCATGGGGTGATGCTCTGCCCATTTGGGCGGCCTCATCGATGCAACCAGAGCCATTCTAGTGCCTGAGGCGGAGGCCATGGAGCCATCCCCAGCGTCTGGGCCAACTTTGCACCAGTGGAGCCTTTGCTGCAGGAGGGTAAGAGAGACATAGAGAGGAAAGAGAAGGGGAAGGGTGGAGGAGCAGATGGGTGCTTCTCCTATGTGCCCAGACTTGGAATCAAACCCAAGACTTTTACATGCTGAGCTGACACTCCACCACTGAGCCAACCAGCCAGGGCCCACTGTGCCTCTTTATTGGTGAGTTTAATTTATTTACATTTAGGATAGTTATTGTCACTTGAGGATTTCCTAGAACAATTTTATGTCTGTTTTCTGGTATCTCTGTGTCTTATTTGGGTCTTCTCTTTTCTGTTTCTGTCAGTTTTTATCTGCTGATACTCCACATTTCTTTTTCCTGTTTCTTCTTATTTTAAGCTGTGTGTTCAGTGATTTTTTTTATAGGTTGTTGCCATTAGGTTATTAAGAGAAAATGTTCATTTGCACAAGAGTCCTTTGTCTTATGAGTGCTTCTGTACTCCGTCCTTCTTTGGTACTGCAGATCTTTATTCTCTTCCATTTTATGTTATTGTTGTCACAAATTATCCTTGTTTTTTAATTATTAATTTTAATAGGGTGAAATTGATAAATCAGGGTACATATGTGCAAAGTAACCATCTCCAGGTTATCTTGTCATTAAATTGTGTTGCATACCCATCACCCAAAGTCAGATTGTCCTCTGTCACCTTCTATCTGGTTTTCTTTGTGCCCCTCCCCTCCTCCCTATTCCAACCTCCCCTCCCCCCCCCCCCCCCCCGGTAACCACCACTCTCTTGTCCATGTCTCATAGTCTCACTTTTATGTCCCACCTATGTATGAAATCATGCTGTTCTCAGTTTTTTTTTCTGATTTACTTATTTCACTCCGTATAATGTTATCAAGGTACATCCATTTTGTTGTAAATGATCCGATGACATCATTTCTTATGGATGAGTAGAATTCCATAGTATGTATGTACCAAAGCTTTTTAATCCACTCATCCTCTGATGGACACTCGGGCTGTTTCCAGATCTTCGCTATTATGAACAACGCTGCCACGAACATGGGGGCGCATTTCTTCTTTTCAAACAGTGCTACGGTGTTCTTAGGGTATATTCCTAAAAGTGGGATAGCTGGGTCAAAAGGCAGTTCGATTTTTAATTTTTTTGAGGAATCTCCATACTGTTTTCCACAGTGGCTGCACCAGTCTGCATTCCCACCAGCAGTGCAGACGGGTTCCCTTTTCTCCACATCCTTGCCAGCACTTACTTATTCTGTGTTATTTTGCTGATGAGCACCATTCTGACTGGTGTGAGGTGATATCTCATTGTGGTTTTAATTTGCATTTCTCTACTGATTAGTGATGTTGAACACTTTTTCATATGCCTATCGACCATCTGTATGTCCTTTCTAAAGTAATTTCTATTCATTTCTTTTGGCCATTTTGATTGGATTGTTTGTCTTCCTGGTATTGAGTTTTATAAGTTCTTTATAAATTTTGGTTATTAACCCCGTATCAGACATGTTGTCGAATATGTTCTCCCATTGTGTGGTTTGTCTTTTTATTCTGTTCTTATTGTCTTTAGCTGTGCAAAAACTTTTTAGTTTCTAACAGTCCCATTTGTTTATCCTGCTTTTTATTTCATTTGCCTGTGGAGATAAATTGGCAAATATATTGCTGCGACAGATGTTGGAGAGCTTGCTGCCTATGTTCTCTTCTAAGATGCTTATGGTTTCACAGGTTACATTTAAGTCTTTTTTCCATTTTGAGTTTGTTTTTGTGAATGGTGTAAGTTGATGGTCTAGTTTCATTTTTTTTCATGTAGATGTTCAATTTTCCCAACACCATTTGTTAAAGAGGCTGTCTTTACTCCATTGTATGTTCTTTCCTCCTTTATCATATTTCAGTTGTCCATAAGCTGTGGGTTTATTTCTGGGTTCTCTGTTCTGTTTCATTGATCCATATGCCTGTTCTTATGCCAGTACCAGACTGTCTTGAATACAATGGCCTTGTAGTATACCTTGATATCCAAAAGAGTGATACCACTGGCTTTATTTTTTCTTTTTAAGATTACTGAGGCTATTCGTGTTCTTTTTTGGTTCCATATAAATTTTTGGAATATGTGTTCTATATCTTTGAAGTTTTTCATTGGTATTTTAATTGGTATTGCATTGAATTTATAAATTGCTTTGGGTAATATAGACATTTTAATGATGTCTATTCTTCCAAACCATAAGCACGGTATATGCTTCCACTTGTTTGTATCTTCCTTGATTTCTTTTATCAATACTTCATAATTTTCCAAATACAAGTCCTTAACCTCCTTGGTTAAATTTACTGCTAGATAATTTATATTTTTGGCTGCAATAGTGAAGGGGATTGTTTCCTTAATTTCTTTTGCTGACAGTTCATTGTTGGTATATAAAAATGCCTCTGATTTCTGAGCATTAATTTTATATGTGCCACCTTGCTGAATTCATTTATCAGGTCCAGTAGTTTTTTGACTGAGACTTTAGGGTTTTCTATAAACAATATCATATCATCTGCAAATAATGACAGTTTTACTTCTTTTCCAATTTGGATGCCTTTAATTTCTTCTTGTCTGGTTGCTGTAGCTATGGCTTCCAGAACTATGTTGAATAAAAGTGGTGAAAGGGGGCAGCCCTGCCTGGTTCCTGATCTTAAGGGGATTGCTTTTAATTTTTGCCCATTGAGTATGATGTTTGCTGTGGGTTTGTCGTAGATGGTCTTTATCATGTTAAGGAATGATCCCTGTATTCCCACTTTACTGAGAGTTTTGATAATAAATGGACGCTGGATTTTATCAAAATCTTTTTCTGCATTTTACGAAATTATCATGTGATTTTTGTCCTTCCATTTGTTTATGTGATGAATCACATTGATTAATTTGCGAATATTGAACCAGCCTTGCCTCTCCAGAATAAATCCCACTTGATCATGGTGTATAATTTTTTTCATATATTGTTGGATCCAGTTGGCTAATGTTTTGTTGAGGATTTTAGCATCTAAATTCATCAGGGATATAGGTCTATAATTTTCTTTCTTTGTGTTGTCTTTGCTAGGTTTCGGAATCAGAATTATGCTTACTTCATAAAAGGAGTTTGAAAGTCTTCTTTCCTCTTGAAATTTTTGAAATAACTTGAGTAGGATAGGTGTTAGTTCTTCTTTGAATTTTTAGTAGAACTCACTTGTGAAGCCATCAGGCCCAGGACTTTTCTTTGTTGGGATTTTTAATAACTGTTTTAATCTCATTTGTTGTAATTGGTCTGTTTTGGTGTTCTGGTTCTTCTAGATTGATTTTTGGAAGATTATGATTCAAGAAATTTGTCCATTTCACTTAGGTTCTTTAATTTTTTGGTATACAGTTCTTCATACTATTTTCTTACAATATTTTGTATTTCTGTTGTGTCAGTTGCTATTTCTCCACTCTCATTTCTAATTTTATTTATTTGAGTCCTCTTTCTTTTTTTCTTGGTGAGTCTAGTTAAAGGTTCATTGATCTTGTTTACCTTTTCAAAGAACCAGCTCTTGGTTTCATTGATCCTCTGTATTGTTTCCTTAGCCTCTATGTCATTTATTTCTGTCCTGATCTTTATTATTTCCTTCCTTCTACTAGTCCTGGACTTTACTTGCTGTTGTTTTCTAGATCTTTTAGATGCAGGGTCATGTTGCTTATTTGAGCTTTTTCTAGCTTCTCATGGTATGCCTGTAGGGTTTTGAACTTCCCTCTCAGAACTGCTTTTGCTCTGTCCCATAAATTTTGAGTTGATGTATGCTCATTATCATTGGTTTCCAGAAACTTTTTTATGTCATCTTTGATCTCATTGTCAATCCATTCATTATTTAATAATATGCTACTCTGTTTCCAAGTGTTTGAGTATTTTTCAGTTTTTCTTTCATGGTTTATTTTTAGTTTAATGCCACTGTGATCAGAGAAAATGCTTGATATGATTTCAGTCTTCTTAAATTTGTTGAGACCATTTTTTGTCCTAACATGTGGTCTATCCTGGAGAATGTGCCATGAGCCCTTGAAAAAAATGTATATTCTACTGCTTTAGGGTGAAAAGTTCTGAAGATATCTATTAAATCGAGTTGATCTAGTGTGTCCTTTAAATCTGCTGTTTCTTTGTTAATTTTCTTTCTTGAGGATCTATCCAGTGTTGTTAGTGGGTATTGAAAATCCCCTACTATTATAGTATTGCTGTTAATCTTGCCCTTTATATCCATCAAAGTCTGCTTTATGTATGTGAGGGCTTCTATGTTTGGTGCATATATATTTATAATGGTTATATCTTCTTGTTGAATTGTTCCCTTTATCTTATGTAGTGTCCTTCTTTATCTCTTACTACAGCCTTTGTTTTAAAGTTCATTTTGTCAGATATAAGTATTGCTACCTTGGCTTTTTTTTCATTTCCATTTGCATGAAATATTTTTTTTATCCTTTTACCTTTAGTCTATGTGCATCTTTTGTTTTAAGGTGTGTCTCTTGTAGACATCATATGTATGGGTCCTGTTTCTTTATCCACGCAGCTACCCTATGTCTTTTGATTGGATTATTTAATCTATTTACATTTAAGGTTATTATTGATATGTAGTTGTTTATTGTCATTTTATTCTTTAAAGCTGTATTCTTCTTTTGCTATATTCTTTCCCCCTTTTGAACTGTTCACAACAGGCCCCTTAGCATCTCTTGCAAAATTGGTTTGGTTTTAATAAATTCCTTGAGGGTTTTTTTTTTTTTTGTCTGGGAAGCTCTTTATTTCTTCTTCAATTTTAAACATTAGCCTTGCTGGATAGAGTAGTATTGGTTGTAGGTTCTTGTTCTGCATTTGAATATATCTTGCCATTCCCTTTTTGCTTCAAGTGTTTCTGTTGAGAAGACAGATGTTATCCTTATGGGGGCTCCTTTGTGGGTGATAGCCTTTTTTTCTCTAGCAGCTTTTAAAATTTTCTCTTTATCACTTAGCTTTGGTATTTAACTATGATGTGTCTTGGTGTAAATTTCTTTGGGTTTCTCTTTAATGGAGTTCTCAGTGCTTCTTTAACGTGTGAAACGTTTTCCAGTCTTAATTCAGGCAAGTTTTCAGCTATGATTTTATTGAACAAAGTTTCTATCCCTTGGTCTTTCTCTTCTTCTTCAGGAACCCCTATGATGCGGATGTTATTTCTCTTCATGTTGTCAGAGAGCTCCCTTAGAGTTTCCTCAGATTTTTTGAGTCTCTTTTCTTTTTTCTGCTCTACTTCTGTGCCTTTGTTTATTTTGTCTTCTAATTTGTTGATTCAATCCTCAGCTTCATCCATCCTGTTTTTAATTCATTCCATTGTGGTCTTCAGTTCTGATACTCTATTTATCATTTCTGTCTAATTCTTTTTTATTTTTTCAATTTCCTTTTTTATACTTGCTATCTCTTTATTTAGGTGTTTGTAATGACTATCCATTGTCACTCTGAGCTCTTTGAACACTCTAACTACCATTATTTTAAACTCTGAATCGGGTAGTTTGGTTATATCTAATTCATTCAGGTCCTTCTCTGGGCATTTCTCTTGATTCATTTGGGTTACATTCCTCTGCCTGCCCATTTTGTCTGTGTGTAAGAAGGGTTTGGCTACTGAAGTCCAACAGGTGTTGCCTTTGTGTTCCCTAGGTGTGTTCTGTCTGCAGGCCCGCCACCCCCTCTGCTGCTGCCTAGGGCGGTTGGGTGTGGGTGTTGCCAGCGCTGCCGCTGCGGCTGTGGCTGCTGCTGTGGTCTCCACCTCGCCTCTGTGGGAGGGGCTATGTTTTTGTGCCAAGCTCTATAACCCTCAGATGGTCTTGGCCTTCATGCCTCTTCTACTGGTTGACCGTGCACCGCACTCGGGCCACTAGCCTGGGCACCAAGTGCAAGAGTGAGCACTTTTGCTCAGCTGCTGGTCCTTGTTCACCTGTTCCTCCTGCCAGGAGGGACTTATGGTGCACGCTCAGCTGCAAACTAGGCTTCTGCTTTGCCTCCACCTACCTTGGCTCCTCGACTGGACTGCTGGTGCACGCTCAACTGCGAGCCCGGGCTTCCACTCCATCTCTGCGGGCAAAGCTGGTTCGTGCAGGGTTTCAAGCTTTAGAGGTTGGGTGAGTATGCACACCCGCTTGCCCCTGCCCAGTGGCCGATCTCTACCCATTCCGGGCTCCCGCTTTTCCCCCACAGGTGGGGTTGCAAGCGGGCCCGCAGCCGCTGGACCACTTTCGCACTTCCCCTTCGCCCCAGCTGGGCTAGACCGAGCTCACACCAGCCGGCTCAGCCTCTGCCCCTGCCAACGAAACCATGCTTCTGTGTCCTGCCCCACCCGTCCTCCAGCAAGCCCTCAGCAGCATGGTTGGGGGCACTGCAGCTCAGACCCTAACACTCCATACTGTAGTCCTGAAAGCTCCTTCCTTTTAAGCGATTGTGCTCTAATTGCTGTAGGGGAGCCTGTTTGGCTGGTGTCCTGCTTCCCCTTGCTGGTTCCAGGGGAAATATTGTTTCAAATTTGTGGAGTGACTCAGCTCAGGGTTTAGGGTGGCTGTCCGTCAAAGCTTTTCTCCCTGTGCCTTCCAGACTGCACTCTCTTCCCTCTGTTTTGGTCCTCTGCTCTCTCCCTGTCTCCCGGAGTCCTGGGTGAGTGTTTGTGAGAGAGATTTTCTGTGCTGTCCCATTAATAAGAATCCTGGGTCTGAGACAACTGTCTCTTTCTCACAATCAGTATCCAAACCTGTTTCCCAGCTAAATACTATCCATATGCCTCTTCTAGGCTCTGGGGCTCTAGGCTGGGGCTTTGTTTCTGGGACCCAGGTCCCTACTCTTCCACTGGCCTCTCTTCCTGCCACACAAGTCTCTCCAGGCTGCCTTTCACTCTGGGGAGCTGGGCAGCCCTTTCCATATTTTGCTTTTCCTACCAGTCTCAATGTTTCTTCTTCAGTGTTCCCGGGTTAAAGAATCTTCTCAGTCCATTTCAACGTTTGTTTATCCAGATGATGGTTCTTAAAATCAAGTTATAATCCATTTTTGTTCTGGGAGTTGGAAGTTGGTACGTCTGCTTACTCCATCACCATCTTGTCTATCTATCCTTGTTTTTATTGTGACCTTTTCGGAGCTTTTCCTTGTAGTTTCATTTGTTTTGTTCTTTGTGTCTGGTCAAAAAAAACCCTTTAGTATTTCCTGCAGTGGGGGTTGTCTGGTGATAAATTCCTTCAGCTTCTGTATATCTGTAAATGTTTTTATTTCTTCTCCATATTTGAAAGATAACTTTGATGGATATAGTGTTTTTGGCTGGTAATTCCTTTCAGTATTTTGAATGTTTGGGGTCTACTCTCTTTTATTATATAGTTTCTGCTGAGAAGTCTGATGATAACCTGATGAGTTTCTTTTTTTTAATTTTTCTTTTCTTTTCTTTTCTTTTATTCATTTTAGAGAGGAGACACAGAGTGAGAGAGAGAGAGAGAAAGAGAGAAAGGTGAGAGGAGCTGGAAGCATCAACTCCCATATGTGCCTTGACCAGACCAGTGCAGGGTTTTGAACTGGCGACCTCAGTGTTCCCAGGTAGTCACTTTATCCACTGCGCCACCACAGGTCAGGCAACCTGATGAGTTTTACTTTATGTGTTATGTTCTTTTCCCTGGCTACCCTGAGGATTCTTTCTTTGTCATTGATTTTTAACAATTTTATCATGATATGTCTTGAAGTAGATCTGTTTTGGTTCAGGTAACTTGGCATTCTGTTTGCTTCTTGGATTTGAGGCTCTGACTCTTTTCATAGGTTTGGGAAATTTTCATCAATTATTTGTTTGAATAGGCTCTCCATTTCTTTCTCTCTCCCTTCTTCTTCTGATATATCCATTATTCTTATATTGCTCTTTTTGATGGAGTCAAACAATCTTGGAGAACTCTCTGCACTTTTTTAATTCATGAGTTGCTCTCTTCTTCTCTCTGTAGCATCTCTCATTGCCTGTCATTGGTGTCACTGATTCTTTCCTCTATCTGGCTTGTTCTGTTAGCTAAACTTGCTACCTCAGTCTTTAACTTATGTATTGAATTTTTCATCTTTGTTTTTAAAATTTCAATCTCTTTGGTGAGGTATTTGTTTTGTTTATTAATTTGTTTCCTGAGCTTATTTAGTTGCCTATTGGTATCTTCTCACATCTCATTGAGTATTTTCAAAACTTCAATCTTGAATTTTATTGTTTAACTCCAAGTTTTTCATATGATTGAGATTTTCTTCTGGATTTTTTTTTTTTTTGACAAAGAGAGTCAGAGAGAGAGACAAAAAGGAATAGACAGACAAGAAGGGAGAGAGATGAGAAGCATCAATTCTTTGTTGTAGCATCTTAGTTGTTTGTTGATTGCTTGTTCATTGATTACTTTCTCATATGTGCCTTGGCCAGAGTGGGGAGGCTACAGCAGAGCAAGTGACCCTTTGCTCAAGTCAGTGACCTTGGGCTCAAGTCAGCAACTTTGGGCTGCAAGCCAGCAACCATGGGGTCATGCCTATGATCCTACACTCAAGCCAGTAACCCCACATTCAAGCTGGTGAGCCCATGCTCAAGCCAGGTGATTCTGTGTTGAAGCTGACTCCTTGGGGTTTTGAACCTGGGTCCTCCACATTTCAGTTTGATGCTCCATCCACTGAGCCACTGCCTGGTCAGGCTTTTCTGGAGATTTTTAAAATTTTCTTTCTATACTTTGTCTGTCTTGTGTAGCCATAGTATCCAATTTCTGTTTCCTTGATGGCATTTGAGAGTGGTATTTTAAAGAATCCTAACAAAAAACAACTAAAGAAAATTAAAAAAAGAACATAAAAATACAACAAAAATATAAAATTTAAAAAATCATGACAAGTAGAAAAACCACAGGAAAAAGATAAAAAAACAACAAAAATTGAAAACGAAACACCACCAAAAATAAGAAAAAAATAAAATGTAAAGAAATGAAATTCAAAAGAGATAAAGAAAATAGAATAAGAAGAAAAAAAGGAAAAAGGGAAAGAAAAGTAAAGATAAATTTTGGTTTTGAGAGGTTTTACCAGTAGGTGTTGCTATATAAAACTTTTAGCTTTGTTAATTTCCTGGGCTGTTCACCATTGAGATGTTGTTGTTGCAATAATGTAGGCGGGGCCACACTCATGTTGGTGGGTGGAGTGTGTTGTGAGAGCTTTATAGCTTAGATGTTATGACTTTGGCTTTCCGGCTTTCTGGCTCTAGCAATGGTGATCTCAGGCTTCCGTGTGGTTCTTCCCAAGTCTCAGCAGACCTAGGGACCAGACGTGGAACACCTCTGTTCTTCAGGGGAGACAGTGGCTCTTGAGAGCTAACTGTAGGGTTTGTCTCGGCCACTCTCTATACTGTGAGTTGAAGCAGGAAGAATCTGTGAGGCTTGGGGCCACACTTAAGTCTTCTCTGTCTCTGCTGAGTGTGGGCTGCAGGCAGACTGTGGGAACACTGGCTGTGACCCATACTCTGGCCACTTTGGTTTATCTTCCTCTCTGCTCCTCTATCTCACTGCTCCTTCCAGCAGAATGAAACCCAGTCACTTCAAGTTATTTTTTCTGTACCCCTCAGAAAAAATCTAGAGAGTCCAAGCTTCTCTCCTCCCTGTAGTTCAGCAGAGAGAAAAAAATAACCCAGTCTCCACTCCAAAGACCACTATGAATGCATTTTATCTTCTGCCTTCCTCTTCAGCCCATCTCACCTTTAGTCCGTTTGGTGCATGGATCTTTCAGGCACACCTGTGAGCCCAGATGGGGTTACTTTGCTGTGTTATAGTTGTTCAATTTGTTGACATTTCAAGGAGAGAGATTAGAATTATCTCTCACACCACCATTACTTTGACATAATCTCAATACATTTTTAGTAGTTTAAGTTCAGCCCTAAATTCAACAAACACAAGACTCAGCAGGATTTGTTTTCCTCTTATCAATATGGTCCATGGTTTTTTTAGAAGAATATTTTGATTATGGCCTCTGAGTTTGTGGGTAAATCTTTATGAACAGTAATTTTCTTTTACCATTTTATTGATTTTCAGAAAATTTCCTGGTTCCTTTACATGATCATTGGTATCTGATTATCAGAATTTTATACATTGTTCCAGCTATTTTATATAGTTTTCATTAGGGCAGAATCAATTTTTCTATTTTGTTTGACTATTCTTCTTTCTTCTTAGTTTACTGTGGATTGTTTTTTGTTCAGGGGAACCTAGAATTTATGAAGCTAGAACTCAATCAGGAGAGGTAATTATCCCAAGTGACTGGCAAGATGTAAACCAGAGAATATTCATTGTGTTAGGAATAAAGGAGGCCAAATAGGATGTAGGATCAGAAAGAGAAGCCTTAATACAACTGCCATAAATGGGGCTGTGCCGTATGACATAGTTTTGAGGGACACTGGCCTCTGGTTTAAAAACAAGGGTTAAGGGAAGATGGTAGCAGAACATGGAGCCAATGATCTGTGGGAACAAGCTAGTAAATGCAAGGTTTGTTTTCTGGATCAGAGCCTGTTCTTCAGAACCATATTATTCTATATACATATTTTAAATAATTTCAAGTTATTTAATTAAAAAACATTTACCATTCTTTCTGTCATTCATAGAGACTTTTAACTCCAGTTTTTGACATATTTTTAATCTCATTGGCCTGCCTCTTTACCTGAAGGCTGTGGCAATCAATCCCAGTTTCAGAATTGGTCTGATTCAGAACAGTTATCAAAAGCTGTGATGCCATTGCTTGGCAGGGCCTAGAATTAAGTTTTCCTTTATGACTCAGAAACTAGTGGCTCAGTTGACATTGAAACAGTGTGGTACTATAGGAGGTGCCTGGGTTTTCAGTTTAGAGTCCTGCCTCCAGTTTCTATTCTGTCATTTACTAGTTGTATGTCTGTGAAAGTTACTCAAATTAGAACTCAGTTTCTATACTTTAAATGGACTAATATCTACTTTATGGGATTAATTTGCAGAACTTGTATTATAATGTGTACCTAAAGTGCTGATCTGTAGGTAGGTGCTCAGGAAATGGTAGTTCTTTTTTTTCTTTTTTTTTTTTAGGATGACTACTGGATTCCATATTGCTTCTTGAATTGTCCTATTATAAAAAATTCCTGAGATACTCTAGAAATGACTACCAGATGCTTGCTAACTCTGAGGAATAGAGATTTCTTTCTTTATTCCATAGGTCTGGGTTTGGCCTACAGGTCACTTGGGCATTTACTTATTCCCTATTCCAGTGTGCCTTTTTGTATAGGGGAGGTGAGTGAAGCCTCTGAGTTCTGGAAAATAATTTATTTCTACCAATTAAACATACTTGTGTGATATTTGAAACACTGCATGGTTATTTTCTACTGGAAAAAAATGTAGAGGAGATGTTGGTTTGCTTAGGAGCAGTGATTCTCTCACTTGACCGCTTGGTGAGGGTCCAGGGTGACTATAGTGACATTTACAGTGGTATTGTTTTTATTGCACTTACTGAAGCAGCATGTTGAACTCACTTCTTAGCTTTGCAGGGTCAAGAGCTTGGTGTGGAGGTGGTAGAAGCTTCTTGATTCCTCACCTTCTTTATTATGGCAGAAGAGGCTGTTACCCTAGCAGACTAATTTGTCAATATTGTTCCAGGAGTCATTTCTAGAATCTTAGCTCTGAGCCCACTCCTCCAACTTTTCAATGAAAGTCCAGGCAGCAGTTGCTAAATCCCTTTTTCATGAAAATACCTATAATGGTTTTGTCTCCTTCCATTGAATCCTGCCAGATATAATTACTACTTTATAAGTAATTTTGTTCAAGTTCTCTTGGTTATATGCTGAGACCTGTGATTGAAGACCCTGGTATCTTGTGTTCTTTTGTAACTTGCTTTCTGGGATTGAAACCTTTACTCAAATCTGTGCTGCTGATGTGAACAGATATTCTAATTGGCATTTGCTGGCTTGACAGAGCCCCAGAATTTGCTGCTGCTTGAACTCCTTGCTGGACTCCACCACTCTGAATGGACTGCCCAACTGCCCAGTGAAAACTGTTGCTCAAGGTATTCTAAACTAGAGATAGCCTTTGAGCTCTGTGGCTGGATCTTCTGAATATTTCCCTTAGAAGCTACTTAGTTCTGTCAGCCTGTAACTCAGGTCTTAAGCTGAACCCACTCTGATGGTCTGTTCTTGGTAGCCATGAATGATTCATGGCACTATATACCATAGGCCAGATCATAGATCTTCCAGTGGGTCAGCCTCATGGTACTCATCCTACCCAGGAGAGTTTATAGTCAGCCATTAATTTTTGATATTACTAGATACTTCTTTTAGAGTACATACAAAATTAGTAAATCTAAATAGCAAAAGTAGCAAGTAATCTGTAAGAAGAAAGTTGAAAGATGGTATTATGTTTTTAAAATGTTTCTGTTGAAGTCACCATATATTTTTACCTATATTATAGTTTATAGAAGTGAAAAAAAATAATTTTTCCATCTTCAAGAGGATCTGAATAGTTTTCTTACTATTTGAATTAATTGTAACAATACTATTTAAGCCAGAGGAGTAATTAGGTTAGACAGTGCTACACTAATAAAAATTTTCCTGTAACCAGTGAGTAAATATGTATTTTTAAATAACAAATAAGAAAATTCTATTGGCTCAAATAAGTATACACTATAATGTCAATGCTAAAGATTATATAAAACCATTATAATTAACTAGAATTCATAGAAGAATTTTTAATAAGTACTTAATTTTATTAGATATGAAACAGACATAAATTTGAAATGATAAGACCTTCACCTCATCCTGACTAAATTATATCTGAGAGACTGATTATACAAGTGGAAAATGGCCAGATTATATAAAATAACAGAGATTTGACCCACACCTGCAGCAACCTGCCCAGGACAGCACCCCACTTTATATAACAACTAGCCTAGGAAGCCAACATGTTATCAGTCATAGCTATCTTTAGTAACAGTCAAGGAAGCCAAACAATAACCCCTGTAACAGTTGTCCTCAAATGGCCGGGACTCAATTGATAACTAAAAGTTTCCTTAATTTTTGCCCCTACTCCAACTTAGACCAATGGGAGAAAGCCATATATACACCCCTAACCAACCACATAGCATGCCCCATTTCTAAGTAACCCCTGTATCTTTCCCAGGTCAATAAACTCCAAGCAGAGCACACTTGAAGACTTCATTTTTTTCCCCAGTATGAAGCTTCCCTGCTTCTCTGCTTGCTTTTGGGTTTCTGCCAAAATGCAAGTATTGATGGCTGACTCTTGCTGTACAGTAAACTCTAAGTAAATAGCCTTTGCTTATTCTTATTTGGTTGGTCTTGCTTTATTTTCACATATCCATATCAGAATCGCATAAAGATGTTCAACTTTTCCCTGATGCCTATAAGTGAGCTGGTGGTATTCACATAGTCCTTAGTCAATAATTTAAAGTTTCTTAATCTCTCAACTTTCCTGTTATTAAAAACCCATGTCCTCTGACTTGAACTTTTACTTAAGGCTGAATTGGAAAACTCAGTTTGTAATTTAAAATTTAATATTCTTTATCCATAATAAAATAGCCTTCTCCAATTGTAGATTGCATTATAACTAAAGATTTAACAATCTTTGGTGTAAAATTGATTGAACCCATTTTGAATGTTAACTATAAAACATTCATTAAATTACTTTTATGTTTATTCTTATGTTTCTCCTCTGAGAAATGCAAATAATTAAGCAGGGATTCAGAAACTGAAGTGCATGATTTTTCCTAAAGTGTTTCATAATCTTTCTTTGTTTGATTCTGCAACATCTTCTCTTCATTATTAGTTGTCATCTTTTTACAATCTGTTTTGCATTTTATTATCTCTCTTTTCCTCATATTACCATAAGTCATTGATTCTCCACATGTGGTTCTCAGGCCACCTGTATTACCCTACAAGCTTGTCAAAATGCAGATTCTTGGGCCTCATCCCAGATCTACTGAGCTGACTTTTGGAGTGTGTCCAGGAATTTGCATTTCAAATGTATTCCTAAAATGATTTCTATATATACATCATCTTTATTCTATGTATCAGTATATCTGTATATCTTTATTATGCTGTTTGTCTAAAGACTAAAATTTAAGAACTACTGGTCTACTATATGTCAGGATCCTGATAGACTTTATCTCTTTAATCCTTAAAATGGTCATAAATTATAATTTCTGTTTCATAGTTAAGAGAACTGTGGTTCAAGACAATAGTGATTTATTCAGGGTCATACAACTAGTAAGCTATAGAACTGGAAGAAGAAGCCAGATTGTCAATACAGAAATAATCCTATACATTAAGGGAAAACAATCTTTAGTACAGTGATACTTCAGTTTTTGTCAATAATCCATCTGAAAACAATTGGCGAAATCTGAAATGAACAAAAACTGAGGCAATTATTTCCATATGAATCAATGTAAATCCAATTAATTCATTCAAGGCACTTCAAAATACATACCAAAAACACATATTTTAGAGAATAAATGTAGTGTTTAATACTGAAAACAATAAGAATTAATATAAAATGAATATAAAAGACTAATGTAAAGAATAAATGAACAATTTAACATGGCATTTACCTTTCTGAAGACTTTTCTTGGTGTATGAAAGACAGCAAGGAGGGGAGAGAGAGGTGCAGATATTATTGTTTGGAAGGGGATTCCCCTCTCCATAAGAACCTTAGGTATCAAGGAACTATCTGGGGTCACTTCCCTTCTTGATCTTTTGGCACTAGGACCAGCTTTAGAGTCAGTGGACCCATGTCACAGAAGAAAGCTGTCCAAAGCTTTAAGATTTGCCTAAAGATTCTGCTGCTTCTTTAAGATTTGCCTAAAATTGGGCAAGACATTATCATTAAACAGTAGCAGACAGGGCCTGCAACAGCTTTTTTTGTCTGCGTGATTTTTCTTTACAAACCCCGGTACATTACTCCACATGGAGAAGATGTCCTTAATCTCTGAAGAAGGCACATTCTCCCCTGTCTCTTCCTCCTCTTCTGAAGCAACTTCTTCATCTGCCATCTGTTGCACTTCTAGGTGCAGGTCTTGCAGTTCTTCAGTGGTGAGTTCTTCACTGTAGTCATCCACCGACTCTTCCACATCCTCACCACTCACTTCAAAACCCATGGACTTCCCCAAATCAACAATTGACTGCACCACATGTGTAGGGTCATCAGGGGAAGGCTCAAACCCTTCAAAATCTCTCTCATGCACATATCCTGGCCATAATTTCTTTTAGGTGTAGTTCATTGTCCTGGATGTCACTCCCTGCCAAGCCTTATCTATGAGGCTAATGCAGTTAATAATGTTGAAATGTTTTCTCCAGAACTCTCCTAAGAACAAATCTGTATCTGATGTCACCTCAAAGCACCTTTGAAGCATTGCTTCTGTGTACAGTTTCTTGAAATTTGAAATGACATTCTGGCTCATGGCCTGGATGAGTGGTGTGGTATTAGGGGGCAAGAACTTTACTGTGATAAAAGTGAATGCCTCCAACAATGTGTCTTCCAAACCTGGAGGATGTGCAGGAACATTGTCCATTACCAGGAGGCACTTAGGGGACAACCGACTATCCTGGATGTACTTTTTTCACACTCAGGCCAAACACTTCATTCACCCACTCAATGAAAACTGGCCTCATGACCCATGCTTTCTTGTTTGCCTCCACATCGCACACAATTTACTTTTAATCACATTGTTTCTGCTAAACACTCTAGGCTTTCTGAATGGCACACCAGTAAGGGCTTTACTTTACAATCACCACTAGCAATACCACACAACAGAAGTGTTAGCCTATCTTTCATAGGCTTATGTCCTGGCAGTGCCTTTTCCTCCTGTGTAATGAATGCACTCCTTGGTGTTTTCTTCCAAACGAGGACAGTTTCATCACAATTGAACACCTGTTGGGGGATGGATACTTCAGCCTCTGCATAATCTTTGAATTTGGACACAAGTTTTTCAGCCCCAGACACGTCCAAACTTGCACCTTTGTCATGCCAGGTAACATGGTGTATTCCCAGTGCGCCTCCTGAATTTTTTTGAACCAGCCTTTGCTGGCCTTAAAAATCACTAAGTACACTAGCACTTATCCCAGGCATTTTCTTAATGAGATAAACATACAACAGTATAGCCTTTTCTCATATGATGGCTTCAGAAACAGAATTGCCATCTGTTTTTGCTTGATTCAAATTAATAGTAACTGTTTGACATCTTCAATTGTTTGCAATCTCTGTTTTATTAGCACATTCATGGATTTCACTACATTAGCCTCCTTTATTGCTTTCTTTTTTGCCACAATGGAACTTATCATGGATGGCAACTTCCCATACATGTGGCTGATTTTAGCAATCTTGAAGCCGCTCTTGTATTTTTCAATAATTTTCTTCTTCAACTTGATTGTGTTCCTGGCCTTGTTCTTAGAAGGGCTGCAAGCTGTGGAAACTTTGTTTGGTCCCAAGGTGGAGCTAAAAGGAAAGGGCTAAGTTATTAGCAAGGGAAACACTTAATGGGAACAATGAGATTTGAGCACATGTGATTTTATCTTATGTGCATTATGTACATTTTGAAACTGAAAAACACAAAATAAACACATTACATTGAATACTGTATATGCAGTAACCACATGTAATTGTAGTATTAGCACTTGCAATTAATAACAAAAGCACAGCCTGACCTGTGGTGGCGCAGTGGATAAAGCGTTGACCTGGGAACACTGAGGTCGCCAGTTCAAAACCTGCACTGGTCTGGTCAAGGCACATATGGGAGTTGAGCTTCCAGCTCCTCCCCCCTTTCTCTCTCTCTCTCACTCTGTGTCTCCTCTCTAAAATGAATAAAATAAAAATTAAAAAAAAATAACAAAAGCACAAAAACACTGGAAAGCAATGGAATTGTTTGGCTAGACGCGTGGGGTGGTGTTCACACAATGAGAAACAATGCCACACAGAGCAGAAGAATGCATGAGTAGCCCTTTGTTTTTGCAAAATTAGTAGTGAGGACACGTGGGCACACCAACAAAATCCAAGGCAACTGAAAACCGCGACAAATTTTTCGAAGAAAACATCGACAAAAACCAAAACCAACGATAACTGAAGTCAATGAAAACCGGAGTATTACTGTATTTTTATGGGACTTACCTTAATGCTTTGCTAAATTAACCATCCAATTCAGCTGCAAGAGTCTCTGGTAGTTGGGTGTAGACCAGTGATGGACAGTCTTTTGAGCTTGGTGTGTCAAAATTCGCCAAAAAACCAAGCATAACTCCGGGGGGTGGGGGGATGTCACTTTCAGAAAAACGACCTAACCGGATGTCCCAGAACTAGACACTCTGTGCTGAAGTTCTGTTGTTTTGGTCTACAGACCTCCGGCACAGAGTGTCTACACTACAGCAAATGTTTTATTCTTGGCTACTGCACCTGGCCATGCAGGAGCTGAGGATGAAATATCCTTCTCAGCATGTGGCCCCATACTTCTCTGGTATGTGGCCACATGTGGCCAAGTGCCATTGAAAATGGCTACACATGTCAGTGCTGACACGCGTGTCATAGGTTCGCCATCACGGGTGTAGATTAAATTGTGAGATAGGTAGTTGGCAATGCAACTTAACCATGATCCCATTTATGAGATAAGCAATGTCTCAGTGGGAGCCTTAAGCAAAGGTATAAGTGATGAGTTACACCCCAGGCAGCTGTGGATAATCAGCTTAAAGCGCAAGAAGTATAGTTTCAGCAGTGTTCTATCATGGTTTAGATTGGGAACGAACTTGAATTAGGGGGATCTAAGTTCATTTTCGGATGGCAAGACATTTATTTCTAAGGGAAGGTCTTAAAAAGGCTTATAAAAACTTAAAAGGCCCTTGGACATCAAATGGCTCCTACAAATTAATCAGAAACATATGGATTATATTTCTCATAAAATACATTTAGGTTTAAAATTATGGGAAAAAGCACAGGGAAAGATGTTTTTTAGTTTTGTCCAAACCAAACTCTAAATGCTTGGGAAAGGTAGGAAAGAGTTTAACAGCAGCAGGAGGACACTGAGTATATATGTGGCATCTTCAGGTAATGCAAGAAAATAGTCCCATTCTACTACAGTGGGGTGGGGCTGAACTCAAATGGAAATATGGAAGGTAGTACTGCCAAGTTTCTGTAATGCTAGTGGTCTAATAAGGGTGGCAAAAAGAGATGGGAGGGAGGAGGAGAATGTGGAGGATGAGGAGATTGTCTTCCATTTTTCCCAGGGAAGTCTGGCTAAGGGCATTCTTTTCCTTCCTAGGTGCTGACCCTTTCCAACCCTTGGAGAGTCTTCTAGGAGCAGCCTTGGTGTAAAGGGAGATATATAGCTGGGTAGCAGAAGACTTTCATTTAATCTTAGCTCTGCCACTTCCTAGCTGGCTCATGTTTAAGGCACCCACATCAAAATTCATAGGGTAAATAAATGCTCTCATGATCCATAAAGCTAATTACCCTCCATTTCTCACCCATTTAATGGGAGATAGCACAAACTTTGGAGTGCTGATGGGAAAATTTAGGTGATGATCTAGTCCACTTAACACATTGTTGACCACTCATAAATTAGGTCATGTTTGCACTTGCATTAGCTATTTCAATTTTTTTAAACTCAGTAATATAGTATTATTGTATTTGTGACTCTTTGCTCTGAGAGTTTAAGTTTGAAAAACAGCACACTGTTCTGTATTCTCATGCAGACTCCTTTTCTTTTTCACTCCTCCAGACGTGAGACTGCAAAATTGAAGGTTCGGTAAACAAAAGCAATCACAGTGTTGAGCTGTCTAAACTTGGACTATCTTTTAACTGCTCACAGTTTGAACATACATATCAAGAATATTGTAAAATCTTTCTTCGTCATGTTCAATTGGGTTCAGTTACTATAAAAGAAGTGACTTTTCTTGATATTTAGGTTTTTATTACAATTATAGTATTACAAAAGTTTCAACCATGACAGATCATAAAGGTGAATAACTTTTCAATGAATTATATGCAGACATGTTAGCTGATTGTCAGAGTGATTTTGAAATATACTGTAGTGATGTAGAAATTGATAGTTTATTGGAAGACAGTAATGAGTCAGATATTAAACCACCAAAATGACAAAAAAGAAATGTAATAAGATCTGATAGTAAAAGTGATTTTGAAGAAGAGTATATTGAAAATGATATTATATCAACTTTGGAGGATTATTCAAATATTTCAGGTGTAACTGCCGACCTTAGTTATCCACAGAGTATCAGAGAAGTGACAGAAGTTTCTTGGTTTGTTGATATTGATGGAACAAATGAGAAAATCACATTGGAGGAATTACTGGTCAATGGACCCTTTGGTTGAAGCTCCAATATTTCCTAAAACTATGAGCAGAATGAGGTTCAAGCAAATTCTTACATTTTTCCATCTTAGTGATAATTCAGAAATATATCTAATGAAGACAAACTGTATAAAATTAGGTTCTTTTGGATTACTTTCTTCAAAAATTTTAGTCTTTGTATGTACCTAAGCAGGAGTTATCCCTAGATGAAACAATGATATTAGATAGAGGATGTATCAGCTTCAAAACATATAATTCGGCAAAAATAATAAAATATGGGGTTTTAGTGAGAATGCTTTGTGAAAGCAAGAGTAAATACATTTGCAGCTTCAAGATATATTCAGGTGAAGGAAAAAGGCTACAAGAAATTATATTATCTGTCTAAGAGCCGTATCTTGATTCTTGGCATCATGTATATGAAGATAATTACTACAACAGCATTTCTACAGCTGAAATATTATTAGAAAAGAAAACGTTAGTCTGTGGTACCATAGAGAAAAGTGTGGCTTGCCAAAGGTACTAAAAGAAAAGTCAAAGAATCTTCAGAGAGAGGAAATGACATTTTTATGGGAAGGACCTATTGTCCTTATATCATGGAAAGAAAAAAGACTAGCGAATATGATATCAACTATCCACAATGCCTCTATGAAAACTGGAAAGTGAAAAAGAAATTCTATTGAAGATATAGTTAAACCTGCGTACATTTTAGACTACAGCAAATACATGAAAGGAGTCCATTGAGCAGACCAATATTTGGTGTACAGCAGTATCTTTTGAAAAAGTATCAAGCGGCCTAAAAACGTAGCATTCTTTCTGATCAATTGCACTTTATTCTATGCATTCAAAGTTTACTGTAATTACAATAGACAAAATAAAATAAGATACAAAAAGTTTCTACTTGAAGTAGCTAGGGAATGGATATCTGCTGGTTCAAACAGGTGCAGCTCAGAACCTAACCCTTCTTCTGGTACTTCTAAAGAGCTCCTTACATGGATTCACCTTTTAGGCTTTCAGGGCAACTAAAAGACCACGTTTTAGAAAAAATAGTCACTGGTATAAAATAAAATCCAACTAGAACATGTAAAGTGTGTGTTTCAAAAGGAAAGCACAGCACAACCAGATATATTTACAAAATGTGTTGCGTGCCATTACACGTAGGTGATTGCTATACAGTATACCACACCAAAAAAATTACTAAAATATATAATATGTATAAAATATAATATGTAGCAGATATGTACAAAGTGTTATTTAAATTCATTATGTATAAATAAAGTGTACTGAAGTTTAGATAGTTTCACTTTC
This sequence comes from Rhynchonycteris naso, assembly GCA_037038555.1. NCBI lineage: Eukaryota > Metazoa > Chordata > Mammalia > Chiroptera > Emballonuridae > Rhynchonycteris > Rhynchonycteris naso. The sequence continues at coordinate 248,330,725 of CM072998.1, forward strand.
ATATTCAATTATGAAAAATATAGCAGGTGACATGAGATAAGTTCTGCGTAAAATTGCTTGTCAACAATGTGTTAAGCAAAATGCCTGGCACCTTCTAATGCTCAATAAATGGCTATTCTGGTTAGTTTTTGGCATGATCCTAATATTTGTACTAAATTTCTAAGGAAAACGAAATCTGTTGCTATACACCATGCACCAGGGAGAAAAATGGATAAGTGGAAAGGAAAGGTTTTTCTTGCATCCAGAAAGAAGATAAATTTTAAAATTGAATTTAACACTAAATTTAGGAATAAATGCTCCCTTGAAGGGAGGGATGAATCTTATTAAGCATTTCTTCATTTGAATGAAAAGAGATTTTTGTTTTTCTTTAAAAAAAACAAGTACCAGTCATGAATGTACAAATAGTTATTTAGTCTTGTAGATTTGTATTTCTTTAAAAATAATCTGATTTTTGAATAGTACTATAAAAAAAGTCTTTCTATGGACTCAGTGCATTTTCAAACCAAGAAAGAATGTTATTGGAAATGGACAATTGAGTGTCAAGAAAACTATTCATTTATTTCCGTTTCTTTCCTCCTCTCTGACCTGTGCTTCAATATTTGCTACCTATCTGCCTACAGAGCACGAACCTCCATGACGACAACTCAAAGTAATGGAAAGCTGGCTAAATCTTTAGAAGTGACCACCTTCCTGTTCTGTTTTTCCCAGCTTCTCCCCTCTAACCCAACCTCACAGCTTACTCAAAGTTCACGAGACTGAATACCTGACTAAATTTATCCATTTGTAGAGGGGCTTGCCCACAAAAATGTTTTCTGGCCTTTGAAATGTTTTGGTTGTTATTTTCTATTTAGTTCAAAAGAGAATTTGAATCAAAATGCATGGATACAACCATCATATAGTTGAGTGTATATGCTGGAAATTCTATAATGTATTAAATGAGATACTTGAAAAATATATAAGCATATAAGTATATGTTCTGTTTATTAATTTGTGTCCTTATATACTCTACACTCATTTTTTTCTCATGTTTATTTATGTTCCTTTGTAGCACTATGTATCAAATAAAACATACCTGTCATATCTCAGAAAATAAGTGCAAATCTCTTTTGTTATTGGTTGCATAACCATTTGTTCATTTATGTGACTGCATACATATTTTATTTAATTACATATTTTAAATGAAAGAAAGAGGGCTAAAATGTAATAATTTAATGTTACCATGAGAATTCAATTTATTTTAATATCCTTAAATTTATGGTTAACTGTAGCTTTGCTTATACATTACATTGGTTACACATTTTAGGGGCATATCTACAATTGAAAAAAACCCATCAACTGCTGAGAACCTTTTGCTAAATCTGGATTGCATAAAGCCAGAGCAGTGCGTTACATAATAAGACAGTTTACAATCATCATAATAACAGAGGCTGTTTTCTGGAAAGAAAAGATAACAATATGTGTAAAACTGCACCTGCATGGAGGCTATAATTTCTGTGTGGCTGTGACAGACAAAGTGAATCATGGATTATTACCACTTTTAAGGGCTTCATGCATTCCCCATTATTTATTAAAGCTCCTATAGGACTTACCCCAGTATACTTACATGAATTGAAATAGATATATTTTCAGACACACAGATGTGTATATAGTTATATATTTATACACATATATTATACACACATTATGCTTGTAATTTATGGCAAAGAAAATAAAAAAGCTCAATGGCTAAATCCTTGCAAAACACTAAAACTCAGACAAAAGGAATCTTTACATCTGCCTTTTAAACTTAGGACTAAGTCCCTGGAAGGATTCTCAAAGCTGTTGCCCATATTTTTAAGGAGAAACCTCAATCTCGTTATTGAACCCTAGCCAAAGGCCATGGTTTCCTCTGGTGTACATGCACCCAGTGGCCTCATTTGTCATTTTGCTCTGGGCTCTGCTGAGGTGCATCTAGCCCCAAGTGCCAGGAATATGACTGATTCCAGCAAGGCCAAATGGAGCTCTTTCTTTGCACTTTCCTGTTGTCATCACAAGCTGTTTAAAAGTCCCATTCTTTTGGTGCCAAATGATTCCCTGTTGCAAATGAATCACTTCTATGAAATATTTATAGTTCAATCTGTGAGATATTTGATAATTGTACATGGCAACAGTCAGGGCAAAAATTAAAAGTGTTTTAATTTGATTTCAGTCTCCTTTATCTCTTTTGTGATAACCTTGACTATTTTCTGATATCTCTAGTCCATTACTCTTTCTGTAACATTACCTATTGCCACAATAATGCTTAGTAACAAGCAACTCTATAACCTCAGTGACATAATTAGCATTTATTTCTTACTCTGGAGTCAGCTGGGAATTAGCAAGAGGGGTCTGCTTATGTTGCTTGGGCTTGCTCACCTATCTGGGGAATAGCTAACTGTTCAGTGATCTAGGATGGCCTCAGCTGGGCCAATTGGCTTTGCCAGTTGCCCCTCATCTTCTGGCAGGTGAGTCTACATATGTTATGGTGTTGGTGAAGGTGCTAGAAAAAGGGCATACTCAATTGTGAAGCACTTTTCAAATCTTTGATCACATTGCCAACATCATATTGGCCAAAGCAAATCACTTGGATGAACCCAGAGTCAGAATGAAGGGCACTGCCAAATTATCTGGCAAAGGGCATGGATATAGAAAGGGGTAAAGAATTGGGATCATGCGTTTGATGTATTATACCCTTCTTGTCACAGAACTACTTCTCAGGAAAGGATCCAAACAACATTTTCCCTAACTAGAGTGATGGTTTTGTTCAAAGATAACATGTTGCTACTACCATGACTATTCACTATTATACATGTGATAAAAATACATAAGAAAAGCAACAAGACTGTGGTAAATTAAAAATGGTCACATACTCTCTTTTATTTTTCCCAGACACCAGGAAGCATCTACTTCTCTATCCCTTTAACTCTAGGCTGGACCAGCCATTGGTTATATGACTAGTAGAATATAGTGGAATTGACTCTTTGCCTATTTTGGGGACCAGCCTTTCAAGGATTGTCAAGTTCCGTATTCTATCTCTCAGAATATTCATTTTGGTAATAACCTCTTTCTGAACCTAGCTGCTATGGGATGAGAAGCCACATGTGGGCTCTATGGGCAAAAGTTAACCTCAACTGCCAGCCATGGATGTCAATGGTTCAGCCCTATTGGGATCTTGGTGATTGCAGCTTCAACTAATGTCAAATAAATGAGAAACCTGTTCAGCTCAATCCAGAGTTGTGAGATATAATAAAATGACTATTTTTTATTTAAGCCACTAATATTTGGGATGGTTGACTATGCAGCCATGGATAATTCAAATGCTCTATAGATGACATTCTAAGCATTAGATCAGGATGAAAGAGGGAAATATTTTGATTGTCCAACTTTGAAAATAATTTTCTAAAATATAAATGCACTTTATCAACTATCCTGACTTGCAAAAAGAAAATCACACAAACATTCTAAGTCTCTTAGACATTGTGGATTTTGCCACATCAGCACCGTGGGATCCATTCTCTATTCTCTTCTCCAGAGAGCACTGCAGAGAGCTTTTCAGAATAAGAAAGAGGGACTGCCCATTTTTTTGGTTATTTTTTTAGGCACAACCACACACACACACACACACACACACACACACACACACACACACACACACACACTTACTATTTTAAAAACTTAGACACAACTTTTCTGCTTCAGTGACACCCAGCATGGTTCAGGGCCATGTGTCTCACCCATCCATTGATGAATACCAATTTCTGCCCATGACAGTAATTTTGAAAGTATTTGCTGTCACAGCTGACAAATCACATTGTGTCTTTCCAGGACAAATAGCATCTTCATTTGAATTGCTACTTGCTATGAGTTCTTCAGCCTTTTTCTCTCTTGCTGCAGATGGCTGGAAGCTGGCTGTACCATTTTTAAACTCAGATAGTTCTCCCATCTTGCTGCAAATTCTTATCTTACCACTCCCCCTATCCTCAGCTTCACTGAAGTATAATTGACAAATATAATTATACATTTTAAGTATACAGTGTGATTTCATATACATGTACATTGTAATATATTTAATCAAGTTAACTAGCACACCTACCACCTCATATCGTTGCCTTTTCGGTGTGTGTTGAAAAAGCTTAAGATCTACTCTTGGCAAATTTCAAGTATACAATACAATGTTAAGTATAATCACAATGCTATAATTAGATCCTAAGAACTTGTTCATTTTATAAGTGAAGGTATGCAACTTTTGAGCAACTTTTTCCCATTTTCCCAATACCTAGCCCTCAACAACCATTCTACTCTGTTTCTATGAGTCTGACTTTTTATTTTTAGATTCTACATATAACTGATACCGTATAATATTTTTCTTTCTCTGTCTGGCTTATTTCACTGAACATAATGCTCTCCAGGTTAATGCTATGTTGTTAAAATGGCAGAATTTTCTTCTTTATGGCTGAATAACATTCCACCGTGTGTGTGTGTGTTTATATCTCACTTTCTTTATTTACTCATTCATTGACAGGCACTTAAGTTGTCTTTATGTTTTGAATATTGTAAATAATGCAGTGAACTTGGGGGTGCAGATATCCCTTCATGGCATATTTCATTTCCTTGGAAATATACCCAGAAGTGGGATTGGTAGATCATCTGACAGTTCTATTAAAAAAAATTCTCTCTCTATTTTTAATCATACACACCTGTCTGCTTTCCTTTGTGTTTGGTACCACTGACTCTGGAGCCAGAGCCAGGCAATCCCTGTCTGAGTGGGGTAGAGAAAGAAGATATAGGTTATTTCTCCTACTCTGCCCAGGCAGGGATTGTAAATGTAGAATTTCATAGCTGCCTCCTCTGGGGCTAGTTCTTCTATATGATGACCCTCTAAGAGGTTCTGTGAAGCAAATTGATGCAACTCTTATTGGTACTGTGACTTCCACGGGTTCTCAAATTCAATTTTTATAATTTCTCTTACTTTACTGTCACATATTATTCCTCCAACTTTGTTTTTCCAAAATTATTGTAAATATTTTGCCTGCTGAAATCCCCTCATTCTCTTTATGGCCTAATATACTTTTTGAAAATTCCTTTGCTGTATCTCTTTTTCCTATTAAAATAGAAGATAAACACGTTGTCGGTACTTCATGTGTAACCAAAACTCTTTCTTTGAATTTGAAATTATTTGTCTAGCAATGTTATGATGTTAATTTATCTTTAGAGAGACACTGCAATGAAGTCATCTATTTTTTATTTCTTTTTAAAAAGATTTTACTTATTAATTTTACAGAGAAAGGAGAGAGGGGTTGTGGAGAGAGAAGTATCAACTCATAGTTGCTTCACTTTAGTTGTTCATTGCTTGCTTATTGTTTATCGTATGTGCCTTGAATGGACAAACCCAGGATTTCGAACCAGCAACCTCAGTATTCCAAGTTGACACTCTAACCACTGCATCATCATGAGCCAAGCTTAATTTGTTGAGGAACCTTCATACTGTTTTCTACAATGGCTGTACCATTTTATATTCCCAGCAACAGTGCACAAGTGTCCCTTTTCTCCACATCCTCATCATCACTTGTTATCTCTTAACCTTTTGATAATAGCCATCCTAACAGGTGTGGGGTGCTATCCCACTGTGACTCTTAGATAAACCACCAAAGGGCCAAGGGCTAAAGGCAGACTGCTAGCCTGGTGTGTGAAGCTATCTTTGGGCTCAGGCTTATGAGATATGACCACCTAACTGTGTTATGTCTGCTAATCTCTTTAGCTTCTCTGGGTCTCAGTTTCCTCATGTGTAAAGTAGACAAAGATTTGAGACAACATTCCTGTGAGGCCCCTTCTACCTCTACAATTCTCAGATTTTACAGAGCACCTGGAGACACTGACATTGGCTTTTGGAAACTTCTTTGAGATTTTTATTCTATAATATAGGCAATAGAAGATGGGGCATAATAGGAAACACGTTTCTTAGGAAAATGAGCATGCCTATCATGCTTCAGATCCTTACCCCATGTTTACTTTCCATGTTTAGTTTCAAAATGAGATCCATGGTCTTATAGGACTTGTTGACTCACTGCTAACATTTGCTGAAGTAAACCAAGGAAAGTTTAGGCTAGAGTATAATAAGAGGGACAAATGACAAAAATACCCCTTTTACTTCCACCAATGCATTGAAACCATTATTTTCTTTATGGAGAGAAGTCTCCCAAGATATCTCTTGGATGTGGATGGCTGAGACCCCTGTCCCTTTCCCCACCACATACACTTCTCCATTTTCTGAGCTGTGGGAAATAGTCAATATCTCCTAGAATAGGTCTTTAATTAGCACATTCTGGCTGGACCCATTCCCTCAGGAGGTGCTGGCAGGGACTATACTCTGGATACAAGCTGAGGGGAGCATAGCAGATGGCCGGATGGAGGTCATATTGGCACTTGTTTTTGTGGCAAAGCTGTGGGGTGATGAATGGTGCACTAAAATGATGAGCATTACATTAGAAACTTGGAAAAGGTATATTCACGTACTGATGGCAAGCACAGCAATGACTTGGACACACCCAACCACCTTTCAAGTGCTATGGGGTCAGCAATAAAAGCCTAAAGCTTGTTTTGTCCAGAATTCCTTTCTCATAATTTTAAAACTCATGTGCATTTTAATGGAAATTTAATCATATGTTTCAGATTTATTTACAGTTAACTCATCAAAATATTGTTTTGCAAGAGGGATTCAAGGTCCAAGAAGCCTTTAGAGATTTTTATAAGCTTTTTAAGGACTTTTATTTTTTTTTTATAAACAGGAAAGCATGTATCACTGAGAGAAAACAAACTTGAACCCCAAAAGGTTCAGGTTTGGTTTGAAACTCAGAAGTCTTGAACACCAGGGATGCTCTGAAATAAAATGGATTTTCTCAAGGTTTTTTCATGGAAATTTATAGGAAAACAGGTGAATATTTCAGCAAAATACTATCAATTTTTCTAAAACTAGTAAATATCTTGAAGTGTAGCATAAAAATTAGAAACATTTTCATATTTTTTCTTTTTTACATAATCACTTGCCTTTGACACATTTTTCAATACTTTATTTCTTCATAATAGTTGGGTAAAGTGCAAAACCACTTCCTAAGGGGACATTTTATTACGTGTCAAAAATTTTAATAGCATTAATAATGTTATACCAAGTAAATAAATAAACACTGTCCAAAGAAGAGCAATCATTTACAAGAAAAACTGTTTGAGATCTAACTTTTCCCAATTATTTTGTCTGTACTGGCTGTGTCTATATAGGCAAAGTGAAGTGGACAGGTGATTGGTTCATTCGTAGATGTCCATACTAGTTTGTATTTTTCTCTCAAGGTGTTAAAACAATTTTCACAAAACATCTAAATATTGAAGAAATCATTGTTTTGATAAGCTGAATTAGTATTTCTATACTTTTATTTAATCATATACTTTAGGCTTATAGGCTTTACTTATATTCTTTATTTACTTTATGCTTATTACTTTCTTATACATATAAGTATATGTGCTTATATACTTTTAAGCTCTAAACATTTTATATACTTCATTTACTTTATGCTTATTATTTTACCTTCTATTCACAGACTTAAATATTCTTATAGAGTCTGTATTAGTACTCACATTAGAATTTATTTTTACTTGTGTAAAAGGATTTTGTCACCCTTTGACATCCATTTGTTTATTTCTCTTTGGAAAAAAACATCAATTAATTGATTGTAAAAAATAGTTTATTAAACTTTAGTGCTAGACGAGTTGAAATGGGAAAAATGAACTGACCATTCTGCTAAGAACTCATCGCCCAATCCTTGGTCTTTGCAGTGGCTGGAGAAACAGAAATTGACTAAAGACATTCCGTTAGTGCTTGCTGGAGAGGCACCTCTATAGACAGAGGCGATGCCAATAGGACCAAATGCAGAATGGAAAGCTTTTTCATGTCCAGTTTTCTGAACTATTGTAGTATGTAATATAAATTGTTCTTTTGTGAACCTGTCATTTTCTCTCCTAAATTTTTTTTTGTGTGTGTTTGTGTTAAGAATAGGTCTAGTGCACCACCACCTGACTAAGCTTTATGTTCCTTCTAATATGAATCTATCTGTAATTTAAAATATGGGTCAAAGTAAACTAGTTTAACAACTAATCTTAATATAGAAGCAATTCATCAGTTGAATTTTTCTCATTACCTACATGTAAAAAGTTGAAAAGTTCTGAAAGTGTTTTTTAACAATATCTTACGCATTAAGAAGTTTTGTTTATTATTAATATTTTATTGCAGGTAAAAATATTCATAACTGGCAGAAACATCCTTTTGAAGAAAGGAGTAGATTTAAAATAATGAACCACAAAATAAAATTTATCAATGCCCTCATCACAGCCAATGAGGTAACTGACTAGAAACTTCCGCAGGTTCACATCCTTTCTAGCTATTCAGAGGAACTCTATCAGATCTGCCTGGGAGAGCAATAAGGAAACTCAGTGGCAAAACAACACAAATAATTGCTCATCCTGTGTGAAATGCCTTCCATCCGTTTAGGGAAAACCTCCTTGTGGCAGGAAGAAGCCAGGCAGCATGGAATGAAAGGATCAGTGGTTCCTGCCAAGCAGGTACCCAAGAGCCAGCTGGCTACCAGGAATTTGTGGGCGGAGACCTAGGTTGGAATGGCAAAAGCCAAAGGAAAAACAAGGATTGCACCAGCTTCAGAAACCAGTACTTAATGGCCTCATCGAGGAGGCTGTGGGAGAAGTTAGCACACAAATAAAGATAAACAAACTTAAAAACAGGCTTTATAGGTCCGGTGTAGTGTGTTAGCTGTTATGAAGCTTCCGTTGGTGCCCAAGGATGCATCAGACGGTGGTTATGGCTCTTGGAAAAGAACTAGACTGGGCTTAGCTGGAGTGGTGCAAGTGGAGGCTAGACTTTTATGTGGTGGCTGAACTCTGATGATGATCCATTTGCAAATTGGGTCAGACTGTGCCCTCCTGTAGGCTGGTGACTGTGTGTGTGTGTGTGTGTGTGTGTGTGTGTGTGTGTTAGAGAGAGAGAGAGAGAGGAGGGAAGCTAGACAGAGTCCGACATGCACCCGAACTGGGATCGACCAGGCAACTCCTGCCTTGGCCTATGCTCAATCAATCAAGCTATCCTCAGCAAACCAATCAAGCCACTGGCTGTGAGAGGAAAAAAGAGAGAGAAGGGAAAGAAGGAGGGGAAGAAAGCAGATGATCACTTCTCATGTGTGCCCAGAGTGGGGACTGAACCCGGGACGTCAATAGCAGGCCAACACTGTCTCCACTGAGCCAGTGGGCCAGGGCCCACATTCATATTCACTTTGAATTTGACAGTCAATCTGCAACATCAGTGTTGTTGTTTAGTAATTATATAGCAACTCTTTTGTGGAATAATTCAGAAAACACAGATTATATAGTTACAAACTCTACATCAAAGTGGATATCTTCAAAAAGTATAATACACTCATTTATGCATATATAAGTAAAATTCACATTTAAATGCTCATGTTATGCTCTTTTCTTTTTTAGATTTAAAATTAAAATATTTTGAAAAAGAATAACATAGAATACATGTGAGAGGTGTCTTCCTGGAAAATTTTTGTTTGGAGTTTTTATCGTACAAATCTTTATTTAGGTTTAGTTTAGATTAACGATTACAGTAAAAAAATCAGAATTTTTCTGCTTTTTTTTGATTTTGAATTTGAGAGACAGAAGTCCACAAGCTTCCTCTCTCCACAGTCTGAACAGAATTGAAATATTTATTACAATTTTGTTTTATATTTAAAGAGCTCAGACGCCTCTATTTTCCCCCCAGAATACATTTGGCTTTGTTCTTTGCAGCATAGGCAATTGTTGTTAAAGAGACTTCAGTTTAAGTGTAATTAATAGTGTGGCATTTCCCCAGGGCTTTTCTGGGGACCCTTTTTATATCTGTTTTATATTATAGAGTTCCCTTGCTAAATATTTCCAGATCATATAGATTTAGATAAGACAAGTTCCAGAACTTAGAGTATTTTTTATTTTGACATTTACAGTGTTTATTAGTGCAATGAAAATAATACTCTGACAAGTCCTCAAATAATAAATGGCAATATTCTCAACCTTTGAGTAGTTTAGAGTAACTTTCAGTGGCTAGTGACCACCTGATATCCAACTGTCCTCCTTTCTGAGGTGTTAGCAAATTTGAAATGTCTTGGGATCAGTCCTTTTAGACTGCTTTCCCTTGATGGTAATTGTATTCCCCTCCGCCCCTGCCAAGACCCCCTGGGTGGTCGGTGGGTGTGATATATCTTGTTCCATATCTGTAAGAATTAAAGAGTTAGGAAAGGATGGACTACAGCTCTGGGCAAATCAAATTCTTTGTACTTGGGCTGAGCATGGAGCATGATGGGAGTCATGGTATATTGGGGAGCAGCCATTACCCCCAAATCAAATGTGTTAACCAGAGGGCAGAATGGGTCACTGTGAATATCAAGAGACATGATTTAATTGAAACATAATTTAAATCAACCTGGGGACTAATTGTGGTTTGCAGGGATGTTTTTTAGAATAGACTTCATTCAGTGAGGTGAGTTGGTGGGTTCTACTCATTCTCCCTTTCTCATTTCTCTACAGATCTTTGTCTTTCTTATGGAATTCACCTTGTTTTGTCTCAGAACATAAGGCATATGTTATGCTCTACTAGATTGTATGTCTCTATGCTCAAGAGCTGGGTTTGAGCCTGGGAAGGGACTATTTTTTTTTTTATTATTATTGTTTAATCTTCCCACCTCTTAGCATAGTGTTTTCCATAAATATTTTCCAAATTGAATTGAAGGTTTAAATCTCACAGGACTCTGAACTTCTTGTGGTAGTTAAGAGAATGCTATCTTCTTTTAACAAATAAACCACCAAATTTCAGTGGCTTTACTTAAGAAAAGTTCACTTCTTATTCATATAATATTCCAGCCTGAGTGTATCTGGTCAGTGGTGGCTTCTTCCATGTGGTGATTCAAGGACTCAGGCTCCTCTATGTTGTGGCTTTACTCCCTCTAGATCCTCAAATCCAGCCAGACATAGGGCGAGAGAGAGTGGAAATAGGACATCTGTGTCTTAATAGCCTTGCCTGGAAATGACATGCATCGCTTTCTCTCATATTATATTGGGAAGAGCTAGTCACATGATATCATCTAGATGTAAGGGTTTCCTTAGAGGCTGCTCCTTCCTGATGGAGAAGGGAAAGATATAGGAGAAATGAGCATTTTGGGGGGCCAGCTGTCTCAACCATCTTTACCATAAGGTAAAACTTTTAAAGAGTGACAATCATACAAAATTAGATCTGAAGAAACTTAAGAACAATTATAACCCCTCTCTCCATTTTGTAGTTGAGAAGACATGGACTTAAAGAGGTAAAGAGAATATTCTGGGGGGAAGGGGATGTAAGGGAGGAAGATGAAAAAAGGAGGTGAGGGGAATGGTGTAAGGAGGGACAAATGTAAGGTGACAGAAAGTGATCTGACTTTGGGTGATAAGGACACAACATAATTAGCAGTTCAAATGCTATAGAAATGTCTACCTGAGATCTGTGTATTCTCATTAAACAATGTCACCCTATTAAAGTTAATTCTCTAAATAAAAATTTAAAAATTCAAAATATAAAGTCATAATTTCAAAAGGTGAAGAAAAAGAGAAAATATTCCAATCCATACAGCTAGTTAATGCCAGAGTTGGGACTAGAATCTAGGTATTCTGGTTGCCAATTATTTCTGCAGCACTATGTCTAATCAGAGTGTTTATGATTTTTGTGCTACTCAGGAATAGTGATATATCAGATGTTTGAGAGCAGTGGGTGGAAAGTTGGGGTCATTGTGTCAGGTTTCCTTTCAGTTTATTTAATTCAGTTCCTGCTTTTTCCTTTTAGTATTTCATCTTTGACTTACAGAAGCCCCCTTTCCTTATGATAATCAACAATAGTAGTAAGTTGGCCAGGATTGGAGGTAAGAAATGGAAGCATGGTCTAGGTCAAAAGTGAGTGATCTTAGTACTGTAAGGTAAAGCATGGTGTGATTTGAAGTCTAAAACTTCCTAGTTGTCAACATGAATCTTCCCTTAGAATTTTCTTTATTTAATTACTAGAAAGTTCTTGTTAAAATTTATATAAATAAAAATCTAAATGTTCATTTGTTCAAAATCTTAAATCTTCGAAAGTTCTTTAGCAATTGCTTTGAAATTTTGAAACAATATTGCATTCAAATACTCACTCATTTTTATATACATACTATTATATAGCTATAGATATCACACCTGTGACAGGTAAAAACATGCATTTTTGAAAAACAGCGCCATCTGTTGGATGTAAAAGCAGCACATGCTATACTAAATATTTTATGATTCCATTTCAATGTTTCCAATTTATGATCCATTCATGTGCATCCAGACTTGAGGATGCATGGTTGCGAGCATGGCAATCGTGTTCTGCAGCTTCAGATCTGCTTCGTTGTCAACAGAATGAACATGACAGGCTGAGAGCGGCTGAAAGACATCAACAAGAAACAGCAGATCAGTGTCAAACATGATTTTGTACTCAGCAATCACACAATTACAATCACCTTGCATTCCAGTACAACCCAGCTAATGATTATAGTTTAAGCTGGCATGTTCTCATCGGTACTACGACTGAAGTGTGTCCTTATTTCAAGGCTCTGAAATTTAATGGAGAAATGAAAGGAATGTGTTGCGCCACCAGAAAAATTAAACTGCCTCAACTTGGAGAACCACCAGAGCCATTAAAAACTTTGCTTGCCGGATATACTGCCAAATCAAAGCATTTCTTATCTAACGTCAGGAAATAGAACTCATGCTTTCAAATGACATCGTTCAGCACAGAAATCATAACAGCTCAATTCATGCCAACTTTCAAAGTGAAAGGACAAATTTATCATAAAGCCAGCTCCCTGCTTCCTTTACCAGATGGTCAACATAAGTTCCTACAAATGTATTTTATTGGTGATGGCAATGATGAATTGAATGCACACTGCGGAATTTTTCCCGGCATAAAAAGGTCCATCATTTTCTAACTACAAGAGCTTCTTCATGAAAAAACAATTTAGTGTATTTGTTCAAAACACCAATTGACATGATGCTATCTGATACACACAAGATTGTTATTCATGCTGACAAAACAGCTGCTGGAGAACATGTGCAAAAATTCAAGGCTCCAAATATAGACAAAGTGGCAATTGTTATAGTTGGAGATCAATTCCAACCTAGAGATGTTGTTCTTCATCAGAGAAACAATCAGTTGACAAAAGTTGCAGAAACTCATCAATGCTACTATGCCTTGCAATATCCAATCATTTTTTGGAATGGAGCCGATGGATACCACTTCAACATTAAGATGATAAATCCAGTCAGTGGTGAAGAAACAAATATGAAATGCAGCGCAATGAACTATTATTCATACCAATTAATGATTCAAGGGAATGAAGACAATCACATTTGAAATGCCATCAATTGTTTTACCAATACATCATAGATATGTATGCAAAAATTGAAACAGAATGTTTGATATTCATCCGTTTGAATCAGACCAAGCTTCGCTCTGAAGAATACGTTCATTTGCGAGATGCAGTTGTAAATGATGGTAATACAACTAACGTTGGAAGACTAATGATTTTGCCATCTTCATATACAGGCAGTCCATGTCATATGCATGAGTATGCTCAAGATGCAATTGTGTATGTTCTTCACCATGGGCATCCAGACCTATTCATTACATTCACATGCAATCCAGCTTGGGACGATATACAACAACAGCTCTTACTTCCTGGGCAATAGTCGGTGGATAGGCATGACATCACAGTACCTGTTTTCAGACAGAAGCTGAAATCGCTGATGTATTTCATGGTAAAACATGAAGTGTTTGGGTCTGTGTGCTGTAAAAAATTAATGAGCAATATTGTAGAAGCAACAATCTTGACAGGACCTTTCAAAGGTGAAGATGTCCTCATTCCTTGCATTCCTATGATTCTAACGGATATGCCATTTCAATTGAGATTGCAATTTCCAACTCGATTGGCATTTGCAATCACCATCACAAAGCTCAGGGCCAAATTTTAGAATTGTGCGGTTTAGATCTAGACACGGATTGCTTCTCACATGGACAATTATATGTTGCATGTTCTAGAGTCAGCAAACCAGACAATCTCTATATCTGCACAGACAATGGAACAACAAAAAATATTGTATACCCACAAGCATTGTGAAATTAAACATATTAGAAACGTGCACTTTCTCTTTTCTTTCTTTTCCATTTAACCAGACTAAGCCACAGCAACACGTGGCCGGGTACAGGTAGTATACTTATAAAAATCATTTAGGTAATAGATAAGTATCCAAACATACCTCTTTACTGATTGGTTTGTCAGTATGTTTATCAGTAATGACAAGAGTCTTCTTTTAGTTGAATTTTTTTTGGGTGACATTGGTTAATAAAATTATACAGGTTTCAGGTGTACAATGTTATAATATATCATCTGTATATTGTGTTCATCACCCCAAGTCAAGTCTCCCTCAGTAATAAGAAGGGTCTTGAGGAGACCAGAGAGGGGGCAAAGAACTTTTGAGAGAGAAGAAGAGACTGAAATGTTTTGGAGGATGGGGCGGATAGACCAGAGTGAAGTGCTATGTTAGTGGTAAAGGGTAAATATTTGTCAGTCAAAAATTTGCATGAGGGAACTGGGTAACTGGGAGAGATAATGGGGGAAAATAGCATGAGCTGGGAAGGTGGGGGCATCATAAACAAATTTATTTCTTTTCACTCTTTATAATACCAGTGGACTGACAATCATCATCATGTAGTAGAGTATTGGGTTCTAGTCCTGGCTCTATACTCATCCTTGAATTTGGGTGGTGACTTAACCTTTCAGGGTTTCAGTTTCTTTACTTATATAATAGGAGGGAGGGTGTAGTTGACCATAAGTTTTTTAGCCATATTATCTGGAGACTCAGGGGTCTTGTGTTTGTGCTTCAAGGGTATCACTATAGGGAAGGTTATAAATAGCAAGTAAGTGGTTTCTGCTGGGCCCTGCCACCCCCACTCCAACCAAATTAGCTCTTCTCTATCTGTTTTGTATTGAATTTCTATAGAAATTTTTTGCTTGAAAGGCAGGTTCTGTGTCTGAAGAAGAATTTTGGAAAGTACTCAGCCTAGAAAATTTCTCAGGTTTCTTCTAGTTCTGATATTTTGGGAATCTATGATTAGGTATGCAAAGCTTTCAAGTCTTGGGGGCTGTCTACATGTCAAATTATAAGCTTCCAGGTTGCCTGTCTTCAGAACGCTATAACTAAAGAACACTGCACAGGACACACTATCAAATGCAAAACAGGGAAGACTCACTTACTGAGGTCTACTTTGTGTCTTGCTCTGTTCTAGGCATTTAACATAGTTGAATACTTAAGTCCTCCAACAATTTGATTAGATAGATACTGCTTTTACATTTACTATTTTAAAAATGAAGAGACAAAGGCTCAGAGAGAAAATGCAACCAGCTACAAAGAGCAGAATTGGGTGGTTCAATAGATAGAACATTGTCTTCACATGTCAAGGTTGCAGGTTTGATCCTGAGTCAGGACCCATATCAGAAGCAACCAATGAGTGCACAACTAAGTGGAACAAAGTGTTGATGTTTCTCTCTCTCTCTCTTCCCCTTTCCTCCCTCCCTCCCTTCCTTCCTTCCTTCCTTCCTTCCTTCCTTCCTTCCTTCCTTCCTTCCTTCCTTCCTTCCTTCCTTCCTTCCTTCCTCTGTCTCTCTCAAATCAATGGGGGGCGGGGGAAAGGAATAGGACTAAGATTTAAAATCAGTTCTGACTCCAGAGTCCATACTCTTTGGTTTTTGATCTCTGACCCTGGCATTCCTTCCCATGACTCTTGACTCTTTTGCAAATTTATTCTGTCCTAATGGTCCCCAAGTGGCTCTTCCACAGTGGTGATACTTCCTCTCCAGAGTAGGCATAATAGTACTGTGGCTGTCAAGGTAACTTAAGTTCTCACCTGGGTTGCACATCCTTTATTAAGAACAATGGCAGGCCCAGGGAAGTCTGTCTGGTGAATGAACCATCACTTAGAAGCTCATCAAGGTGGCAGAGTTCCTGAGGGACTGAGGACATAGTTCATGGGGCATAAGGGAAGGAGCTGGGCTGTTCTAGGAATACCACTCTGATTATTCCACAGCAAAGGTTGGTATGATTCTGGTTGTAGGCAAGGAGAAACCACTTAAACAAACAAACAAAAAATACATAAACAAAACCTTTAACTCTATAAAAAGCCACATGTTGAGAGGTATCTGAATTTTTCTCAAAGACATTCAAACAGCCCCAGCTTTTTTTTCTAACTCAGTGTATGTTTAATGGCTCTGTTAACATTAGTCCTATTAGTAAGTGCCACTCAACCTGCAAACTAATTATCCAGAAGCAAAATGAAGTCAAAGATGGGTTTGTAATCAATCCTGCCTCATCCCACTTCCATGTCTAAGTTTTAAGGTTTAGCCTATCTCTCTTTGCTGGTTCTTTGGCTAGCATAACCTGGTGATGAAGTCCAGATGTTGAACTACACAGAGTGCTTCAGGGCTTATAAACTGAAGTTCTGAGTGAGTATACACACACACACACACACACACACATACACACACACACACACAGATTTTTTTTCTTCGTGATTAAAAGGCTAAACAGTAGATCATGTGTACCTAGGCATGTAAAAGGGTATTTGTATTTTTGATCAGGTGAAATGCACCTGGGAACTGTAAATATCACAGATAGGTATAACATGATTGACTCTAAAAGTCTGAGTGACTGAAAAGACCAACTCTAGACCCACTCCTTTTCCTTTTTCCCATTCATTTTTCAATTCTCTCTTCTTCTTATCCCTCTCTGTTCCCTTCACTCTCCCTTTCTCCTGTTTCTCCCTCACTTTCTTCTTAAATACACTTTTGAAAACAAATGCCTTAGTGGATCACTCTTTCTGTTATCAGCAATGAACCTAGATAATTAGGGTGATGTGAAAATTGTTTTCACAATTCAGAAGAGAACCTGACCTATTAGAGTTTATTAAAAGGTCTTGTGTAATTTCAATAGGAATTACAATCTAAACTCCTGTAGAAGTCTGGAACCCACACTGTGGAGAGCATGGGCTTTCCATAATAATGCTTTTCTGAATACTGTTTTTGGAATGTGGTTGCAATAGGAGGGCTTTTCCCATGGCTTCTTATTTCTGAGAGAAGAAAGATCCACTAGATGAATACTACTGGCTTCCTGCTCCAGTGATTAAAAAGCTTTGGAGAAGAAACAGGGCAGAACAGCTTAGCTAAATGAGCCTTCTCTCCTGAAGATGTTGGTTATATCTATTATCTTGCTTGTGGTGACACTATCATGGGTATTTAGATATGTTCAAACATATCAAATAGTACACATTAAATATATGTAGCTCTTTGTAAAGAAAAAAGAAAATGCTGGACTAACAGAGAAAATTATTGGGAGAAAAATCCTACCAAAGGTCACAGCACTTTGCCTGTCTTTGTTCACAATTTTTAACCTCATGACTCATTTCTTTGATTTTGTTTTCCTTAGCTCCTAGAAGAGAGATTTTTTTGATCATTCTATTTTTTTTCCATTTTCTCATTCATTCGATCAGAAATCTTCAGTACTGCACCGAATGAATAAATTGGGACCACAAATGATACATGGGTGGGCCCTTTCCAAATGTCTAGTAGAGAAGAAAGATATATAAGGTAAGGATTGCCATAGAGAGTGTTAAGTATTCTAGTAGGGGAATCCCTTATGCACCATATAACAGAGACAATAGCATATGTGACTAGGAGGATTGTGGGATATTGGAATGGCTTATCCAGGTAAAGGAGAGTGGGCAGGAGGAAATACCAAGCACTGAGAATAGCATGAGAAAAAGCATTAATAGAAGAAATGGCATCCCTTATAGGTGAATTGAAGGAACCATGATTAGTTGTGTAGTGTTGGAGCTGAATGGTGTGAGGTGTTAGCAGAGGAGATGAGCACTTAGATATTTTATACTTACCCCCTTTGTAGTTTTATCATATATATACCAATTTGTTATTAACTTGTATAGCTCCCCCAAAGGACAACAAATCCTCATGTCTTTTTTTAGCACTGTATGAACCTAGCATCAAGCACAGTGTTTTGCATGTAGTGGGGAGACTCAGTAATTACAGTACTTATATTGAATGCCTGCTTGAGGAGGAGGGTGAGAATAGCATGCAACAGGTATAGTTATTGGATAGTTTCCACAATAGGCAAGTCATACCTTAACTACTTAGTCAGTCTTGGAAGTAAGTCATAAACCCAGCATGCTTTTCTAGTGCCTGGTTTTCTAGTGCTTTTCTTCCATTGGTTGCTGACTGGTCCACCCTGCTGCCTTTTCTAGGATCAGCTTGCTCATTTGAGTCAGTTCCGGCCAGAATTACAGTGGCCCTCAAGAGGAGGGCTCTGTCCAATCAAGTCTTCCTTCCCCAAATAATCACCCTTCCTGGAGTTCACCTGAGTATGACAACACTAACTTTATTTTTTGGCTTAAATAAATAAACATTATTAATGTTTACATTAATAATATCATTATGCTCAATGGTATTGCTCTCATTCTATTTCATAGTATTTAAAAATATTTATTCATCATAAAATAATGTCATCAGAAGTTTTATATCTGCTAGAATATGAGTTTCAGGAGGATAAGGAGAGTTGATTTTTTTCCTCTTGGGTTTCTAGTACCTAGCACAATACCTGATGTGTTCAATAATGTTCACACTTGTAGAGCAAATGGATGTTGCAAACTCCTGGAGAACTTACTGTCTATTGCACATATTGGGGAAGCGACTTATACAGTGTTTGCACAGTTGTCTCTGTTTCTATGGATTGATTTTTAGTTTTTTGAGGGTATATTGGTAACTTTCTTTGTGCCCCAGGAATATAGGGTAATACTGTATTCTCTTGGTGTTGAGGAGCTTTGCATTTCATTTCCATGGACTGTGTGGTATCTCTGAGTCTCTTTTAAAGCAGTTCCCATGTTCTCTCAACACTAGTCTGCTGCGCTGTGATTCTGCCTCCCTCAAGGCTTACAGCCTTCCTGGCCACACCCCCTACTTTGGAGATGGCTGATGTCAGTTCCAGCATGAGGCAATCTCTTAATTCCAGCTGCTGACCACTGAGGTTTTCCTTTGGCTGTGCATGCCAGCTCTCCTGGTCGAGTGGCCTCTAATATATAATTAATGATGATTCTCAGCATTTCACATTTTTAGAAGTCTTTCTAAGCATGATCTCACCACTAAGCTGTGATGCCTCACTGCTGAGGGGCTCCACATGGCCCCAGGGCAGGTTTCTCAGCCTGCAGATCTGATTTTTAGTAATATTACATGCTTAGAGAGTGTGCCTGAATCCAGCCTCTCATTCCCATGCTGCCCTGCTCTGAGGTTTTGACCCATAAAATATATACACATTGATTTAAAATGAAGACCAAAGTATCCACTGTCCAGGCTTCCAATAACCAGAAACCCTACAAATATTGAACATTCATTAGGGTGACTGTCTAGTTTGCTCATGACTGAAGGATTTCCTGGGAAGTGGGACTTAAATTGTTAAAACCAGGATGGTCCTGAGAAAAGTAGGATGGTTGATCACTCTAATTTCAATAGAGGTTTAGATTGAAGAATGTAGTGGGTTCTTAAATTGAAGAAAGCTGTACAAAGAAAGTAGATTTAAACTGATATGTCCACTAGGTTACAACTGAAGGTGGTTTTGATAAGCCCTTGAACCTAAAATTCGTGTTTGAAGTAAGGGCAGTCTTGTAGATTGACTGTCCCTCTAAAACTGTAGAGTTGGCTCCCTCTCCTTATTGGCCTAAATTGCTTGCAGTTTAGAAAGTACTGGAATCAGGAACTAAAACATAGCAGAAACTTAGTATCTTAGTTTGGGTTCACCCAGAAGCAGGGCCTGAATTAAGAATTCACAAGCAAATATATAGTTTACTTGGGAGGTGAAGGAAAATACTGTCCTGGGAAAGGGAACGAGTGAAAGCTGAGGGTAAAGGGCAACTTAGCAAGCTGGCGGCTGGCTCTGAGTGATGGGTACTTAGTCTTCAATCTTTTCCTGTAGAGAAGAGCTCTTCAACCTGGGACTATTGATATTTTGGGCTAGATAATTCTTCGCTGAGGGGGGCTGTCCTGAGCATTGTAGGATAATTTAGTATAGATGTGAGCAACACTGCCTTTCCCCCAGCTGTGACACTAAAAATGTCCCCAGGGGACTAAGTTGCCTTGGTTGATGACTAGTGTTCTAGAGCACACACTCAGAGTTATCCCACCTCTGGGAGTTGGGGTATTTATACACTAATTTCTCTCAGTCACTGGTTTAGGGCTGCTGAAGGAGACTTTGGAGGAAATTCTCACCAATGCTGGCACTTGGAAGTTGGCTAGTGCACACTAAAGTGGAACAAGGATTTGAGCGGGGCACTGACAGCATTTGTTTCTATCTGTCTGCTCTATTCTCTCTCTCTCTCTCTGCAGATCAGCTTTCCTCTTTTTCTGCCCATGTGCTGGAATATGACTTCTGAACTCTTCCAGACACACATATGAATCCCAGCAGTCTTTAAATTTTAATTTCAAGTATCCAGGACAAACAATATAATTCTCTGAATTTGGGTCAAGTGTTCAACCTGGGTTAATCAGCTGTGACCATACAGTACAAATATGGCATTTGAGAGGTCCACTCCTATTTCAGTTTAGTAAAAAAAGGCACCCGAGGAGACTGGACATTATGGATAGTTGGTTTGAGACAGGGATGGGCAATTATTCCAGTGAACACTTACCAGACATCTCCTATGTGCAAAGCTATATGAAAGCAGACAAATGACTTATCAATGTGCTCAGAAAATGTAAGCAGAATAATGAATTTAAAGATAGAACTGATAACTTTTTGAGATTTGCATGGTAGAAAACATTTTTTTCCTCTAATCCCAGGTGAATAATTGTGCTAGGAGAGCAGAAAGAAAAACTGAGGTAATTGTCTTTCCATGTGCACACATACTCTTAATGGTTAACAGTAAAGTGGACATTTCGGTGGGCTGGGTTCATTTTTCTAGTTAAACCTCAAGAGCAACGTAGGCCTCACTACCAAATACTTTGAGTTCTATTCTTGTCTTAGAGGAGGGTTGCATGACCTGGTGGTAGGTGGACTTCCAGGGCAAAGGGGATGGTAAATAACATGGTGGGGTAGGGGAAATCTGTGTCTGACAGCCTGGCCTGTCTGTTGTGCTATAGTGTAGAAGTAGGAGCATGCAGTTGGCTGACTGCCAGCCCTTGTCATCGCCAGCCCTGTTCTTTTCTTTTTTCTTTTTCAATCACACTTGACTTTCAATATTATTTTAAATTAATTTCAGGTACATAGTATAATGGTCAGATAACTACTACATAATCTGCAAATTGACCTCCTACCCCCACCCCATAACTCCAACATCCACCTGACACCACAAATAGTTATCACAACTTTATTGTCTATATTTCCTCTGTTGTACTCCACATTCCTGTGATCACTCTGTAACTACCAATTTGAACTTCTGAATCCTTTTGCCTTTCTCACCCAGCCCCTCAAACTCCCTCTCATCTAGCAACCATCAGTTTGTTCTCCATATCTATGAATCTATTTCTTATTTATTTATTGACTTAAATTTATTTATTGATTTTAGAGAGGAAGCAAAAGAGAGAGAGAGACAGAGACAGAAACATCAATCTGTTCCTGTATGTGTCCTGACTGGGAATCAAATGGCAACCTCTGTGTATTGGAACAATGCTCTAACTAACTGAGCTATCCAGACAGGGCTCTATGAATCTGTTTCTATCCCATTTATTTTGTGCTTTAGGTTGCACATAAAAATGAAATCACATGGTACTTGTCTTTCTCTGTCTGACTTATTCCACTGAGCATAACACCCTCCATGTCCATTCATGCTGTCACAAATGGTAATATTATTTTTTTTTATAGACAAGTAATACATATTTCATTGTATATATGTACTGCAACTTCTTTATCCACTCATCTATTGATGGACACTTGGGTTGCTTCAATATCTTGACAGTCACATTCTTTTCTCAAAACAGTTAAAGATATAACCAAAAATTGGGAATAAAATGATTCCTTATGACACTCCAGTGGGTGTGAGAGCCTTTACCCTTGGTGAGATGCTTGCTTGACTAGTGCAGAGTGGGTGGGTGGTCATATGCTTTGTGAGTTCTTCAGATCCCTCTGTGTGGGACAGCAGCATCTGAATATTGTTTTTTACTTAGAGTGTGCGTTTATTAGGGGCAACTTTCTGGAGGGTCTGATAGAGGTTATGAGGGTTTGACCAAAGCCCCTCCAGGTAAACTGTTGCCTTGCACAACCCAAGGAGGCATAAACATTGCTGTGTGACATTGCCCCTGGGGTTGCACAGCAGTGGCCCTGCCCAGTCACCACTAGTTCTTCCCAGAGAAGAATCACTGACCAAAATGTGATGGCACTTCTGCTGTGTTTTAGCTCTTAGTTAATCTGGACACTTCCCAGGCCTGTTTGTGGTGGGAGAAGGTGAATCATAGTTTGATTTAGCCAGTGTCCTTCTGACCACCTGGACGATAGTTGATTTGTTTGTCATTCCAAAACTTATAGCTTCATCTGGCTGAGAAGTAGACAAGATTTATAGCCACAGCAAGACAAAGACGATTAATAATTCCTTTCCTAAGTAGAGTGGCTGGGTGGCCATGAGGATGCACCTACCTTGCAGACCACCAGTCACAGGAAGGTAATTGACTAAGAACCTTAGCTCTGAATTTATCTGAGTATTTGTGCTGACGCCATGATTCCCACAGACTGGTCCCAGCCAGTGGCTGAGCATGTCAGGGAGACTGAGGCAAGCCTGACCTTGGTAGATATATGTATCCTCTGGTGGCCAGTGTTTACTCCAGAGCTCCCTGGCTATCTTGCCAGACCTTCCCTGATTGTTCGGTACACCTACCGCACTCTCTACACTTGCTTGACTATCTCCCAGCTTTACTTAGCTCCTCCACATTTCTTCTCGTAAAGATATTTCCCCTAATACAACCTTTGCACATATAATCTTATCTTGGTGTCTATATAAGTTACAGATGACCATGTAATTTATACTTTAAACTGAGATACTTTTGGAATGAAAGTAAAAGTAATGCTAAAATAACTGTAGTAATCCAGGCCTGGCCTAGAGAACTCTAACCAAAAGTTTTTGAAGATTTTTATTTTATTTTTTTAAGATTTTATTTATTAATTTAATATAATTTTTTAAAGATTTTATTTATTGATTTTAGAGAGAGAGGAGAGAGAGACTAAAGAGAGAGAGGGAGAAGGGGTGTGGGTAGGAGTGGGAAGCATCAACTCATAGTAGTTGTTTCTCATATGTGCCTTGATCAGGCAAGCCCAGGGTTTTGAACTGGTGACCTTAACATTCCATGTTGATACTTTATCCACTGCACCACCACAGGTCAGGCTTTATTGTTTTGATTGAGATTTTTAAAGTTAAGAGAGTAACTGATGGCTGGGACTTTGTTTGGTGAATGTAAAGAAATGAGAATTCAACCCATTTAATTCCAGAAAATAAGCAATTTAGTTTATCTAACGTTTGTAAAGAGACTCTTGTGTGCCAAGAAAGCAGCTGGGCATAGGAAAATTAATAAAAGAGTCTCTGCCACCCTAGCCGGAGAGCATGGTTGGGTAGAGCATTGTCCCAAACCACAGAGGTTGCCAGTTCAATCCCCAGTCAGGGCACACACAGGAAAAGATTGATGTTCCTGTCTCCTTCTCTCTCCCTTCCTCTCTCTAAAATCAATTAAAAATCATGTAGCTGGTGGTCTAGAAGGGGAGACCAACATAATTTGATAATTTTACTGAAATGTGATTCTTGTAAGGTAAAAAGTTGGCAATGGAACTAACTCAGCTGTGTAAAGACAGGAACCAGATCCACCTAATCATTCCCAATACATTTTTAGGAGGCAATGTTGGTGCACGTCAGGGACCTTGACAAGGCCTGGTTGTGCCAGGGATGGTGGGGGGTGGTGGATGCAGAGAGGAACAGCCAGTGATAAAAGCAAGGTAAATGGTACTTCCTTCCAGCTCAAGGTAAAGTGCTGTGTATCTCTAGCACTTTTTTTTTTTAATTAGCCAGAAAGCAGGATCCCTCTTACCCACAAATGTAGGTAGAAAAAGAGCTTTGTTATATATACAGTATTAGATTCAAGATGTGTTTTCTGAGAAATTCCTGTCATTTGTACATGTGTATCAAATCAAATCAATGGTGTGATTATGCATCCTCCAAGGCAGTTTGCATTTACCAAATACTAGCCAAATGAAACCTACTCAGACAAGCAGGCAGGTAATTGGCCTCCTCTGGGTTCTGTTTAAATGCCTCTCCTCTGAAGCAGCTGGTGCTACCAGGTTTTCTGGCAAAGCTGCTTTTTGTGTAAGTGGGGCTGGGAAATCACAGTGCAATGCAAAAAGAAACTTGAACAAAAACACTTGAATAAACAGATTCCTGGTTTACTCTCTAGCCTTTTCCTTGGCCTTGTGATGCCTGACAAAAATCGAGTCGAAAGTGATGGCTGGGCTAAGATGTCGCCAGCAATATGTCACCCGCTCAAGCTGAGACCTCAGGGGATGGAAAAGGCATTTAGCTCAAAGCTCAGCAATGGTGCTGCAGCAAGACAAGCGCCCTTGTGGCTCTGGCAGCTTCTCCTTCTTCCCTCCTCCTTCTTTCCACATGATCCAGTTTCATACATTTGTAATCATCAGACAAAAGAATGTTCCAAATGCCGGGCCCCTATCCTAAAGTACCCTTTGCCAGTGCAAGGAAGGAAACCCACCAGTCTTACGTGTTCCTGTGGTCACAGTCAGCCAGTATTGGTGTTTGAGGGTTGGAACCAGATTCTTGGTTTTCAACTTTTAACCCCAATGGGAAGAAAATCTCTTGAGCTTGAAAAATAAAGTTTTGTGCTTTTAGAAAGAATGTAAAAAAATAAAATGGTAAAAGCTTCTAGAAGCCCAGAGTTTATTTTTCTGTATCGCAGGGGAGCTCATAGCATTGGCCTCTATAACTACAGTCAGGTGAGAAAGTGCTGGAAACCATTTCAGCATAGTATCCTTACCTAACCCACGGGTGGGGTGGAACAGTAAGTATCTCAGAAAACCTCATAGCCCATTTGTGTGCCTGCTCAGTATCATCACTTGCCATTTATTGTGTCATAGTGTTATTCTTTCCATCATTTTTGGCATTAGTTTCAACCCAAGAGAGTCCTAAATGGATGTGGCCCTGGCTTCTGGAGCTGAGCCAGTATTGTCACCATTGGGCAGACATCTTGCAGGAATGCAGTGACTCTGGGGGGTGAGTGCCTTGGTAGTGATGGCAGCTTAAGAAGATAATGTTCTTGGTCCTTTAATCTGACATGTGGTCTAAGGATACCTTATGATGTAGTCCTAGCTTGTATTAGAATCCTACATTAAAATGAAACAGCAATATACTGTCATGATGGCACTTTAATTTCATTTGGATGGGTCATCTCCACACCAGAGTGTTGTGGACTCTACCTAAGCAGTTTTAGTGCAGTGCCAGGAGGCTGAGGCCACAGGTGAGGATGTAAATGAGAGGCAAGGAAAGGGAGACAGGCAGCGTAAGCTGCCTCTTCACATTTAAAAAAAATTTATTTATTAATTTTAGGAGAGGAAGGGAGAGAGAGAGAGAGACAGAAACATTCATCTGTTCCTGTATGTGCTCTGACTGGGGATCAAACCCCAAACCTTCACGTTCCAGGATGATGCTGTATGCCCCTTCAGATTTTTCTCACCTAATGTATTAAACTCCAAAAGGGCAGAAATAGAGGGAGGAGAAGAAGTTTTTTTGTGGGGGAGCGAAGGGTAGCAATAAGAGGAAACCTTACCTTCTTTATTTCTCTCATCTTCTCTCTTTCCTTCCTTTTCTTCTCCTCTCCCTCTTTCCAAATTAACCAATCTCACGTTTCCTAAAGAGAAATTTTCTGATAAGTGATGCTTTTTGTTTATCGAGTCAAGGGATGGGTGTAAGAATTCATGACTGGAGAATCTTGGAGAGAGCTAGATTGCAGAAGATAAAAATAGCAGCTGAGAATTGGGAATTTCCAGCAGGACATAGTGAAGATAGAAGATAGCAAGGGTGGGAAATCTGCATTGGAAAAAGCTCAAGAGGAAATAAGGTAACTGGGTACCAACTGGGACTTTGGAGGGTGTAGGAAAAACAGCTGTGGTTAGGCTTGCTTCCTTGCAAGCACTGCATGATTACTGCATGAGCATGTGGCAGAAAGCTACATGTGTATAGCCTATATAAGGCTATGGTTACTTTCCCTCAAGAAATCGCTTGTCCACGACCTCCATGGGTGGTTTTCCTGTTTGCTCGCCCTCTGCTGCAACAAGAACTTTTCCCCTGCCTGTTGTCTCTTCAACTTCTGTGAGAATCCAATAGACGGGAATGGCCCAGTGCTTTCAGGCTCCGCAGTTCCTCTACCACCAGCCAGAATCCAGAGTGAACCTGCCAGACCTTGACTACTGGCACTACAGAGGGCAACTATTAATAATTGATTTATTCTGGATTTTTATTCAATTTCACTGGTGATGTGTGACCTAATCTTCTTCATATTCCTCTAAAATTTTTAGCAAAAATCTGCATTAATTACTAATGCTTGGCAGAAAGGAATTTGCTTTTCGGGGCTGCAGTGACATCCTAAATTCTGCTTCATACAAGAACAGAGGATGCTTATTGTATTCTGTAGGATGGTTTTGGCTGTAAGTAACAGGAAAACCATGGGGTGATCTAACCAAAAGATGATTTATTGTTTGTTTGTTTATTTTTGTTTTTGAGAGAGAGAGACAGGAAGAGAAAGAGATGAGAAGAATCAACTCATAGTTGCTTCACTTTGTAATTGTTTATTGACTGCTTTTCACACATGCATGCCTTGACCCGGAAGAGTGGGGGATGCTCCAGCAGAGCCAGTGATGCCTTATTCAAGCCAGGTACCTTGGGCTTCTAGCCAATGACCTTGGTATCATGTTGATTCAGCGCTCAGGCTGGCAAGGCTGCACTCAAGCCAATGAGCCTGAGCTGTAGCCAGAGTCCTCGGGATTTCGAACTGGAGCCCTCAGCATCCCTGGCTCACGCTCAATCCACTGTGCCACCACTGGTCAGGTGATTTATTTATTTATTTTTATAGTTATTTCATTACTGTATCACAAAGCCTGGAACTTAAGAAAATAAATACTTGCTAAATGACAAATTAGAGATGAATATATTTTCTGAAAATGTCTGTAGTAGATTACATATTGAGATAAAAGAGGACAGTGGTAGCAGTAAAAGAAAAGTTGAATTTTTTTTCTGTCATGGTCTGTTCCTTTAAGAACGTCACAAGGATTGCAGTTAGCAGTAGAACTAGTGAAGTATTTGTAGGTTTGTTGCAAACACATGTTCATTTTTTTTTTTTAATTTAGAAGTTAAATTTAATGGGGTGATATCAATCAATAAGAATACATAGGTTTCAGGTGAACACCTTTATAGCATTTAAACCAGTGGTAGTCAACCTGGTCCGTACTGCCCACTAGTGGGCATTCCAGCTTTCATGGTGGGTGGTAGCGAAGCAACCATAGTATAAATAAAAAGATAGATTTAACTATAGTAAGTTGTTTTATAAAGATTTATTATGCCAAACTTAGCGAAAATTCGACATATAGTACTTGGTAAGTACTATATGTCGGATTTATAATCTGCCGGTATTATAAATCCCTAGAAGAGAAGCTTACACAAAGACAGCTATTCAAGATTTCCTCTGCATTTTTCATAAGAATGGATTTTTGTTTTCTTTTTCCAATGTCTTCTTCCCTTACAGGTTTGCCTCTAAAGTTTTAGAAAACACTCATTTGTAACCTGGTCCTTGTAAAGTGATTGAACTTTATAAAAATTCCTTACTTTCTTTTCCCAATAGAATATATGTCCCCTCACTGTAAGGAAACATAGCACTCATTGCAGGGCACAGATCAGACTGCAACCTGGCAGAGTAATGAATGAGGAGTTTATGGCCAGCATGGCCCAGGTTTAAGGAATTGTTTTGTGATTGTATAATTCTAAAGCACCAGGACCCTGGCTTCTAAGTAAGAATTTCCTTTACTTGGCTTTTTTGTTGTTGTTGTTGAAATAAGTAACTAAAATATAACTTTTTCAAAGGGAAAAATACACTTTTCCTTAGTTTTATTGTCAGTAGAAGACCAGTTGCTGATAATAAAAAGGCATTTCATGGGACACTCTGAAGAATGGCTTCCAGACCCAAGAAGATTGAATGCTGTGTTTAATGGTCACCTTCAGAAACCATTCTTTTATGTTCTTATGATGTATCATTTAATATCAAACTTCAGTGAGTCACATAACTCCTGGGGCCTTTCTTCTCCTGCTGGCTAAGTGTAAATCTTACAGACAGTGACCTCTCTATCTACTGGCCAGTTCCCAGCCATTGTGCAGGCAATGTGGAAGCACACATTCATTGTTGTTTTCTGAGTGTTTCCTTGAGCCTGGTAAACACATCTCCTGGCTAAAGAACCAATAATCTACCTTGGATTACACTGTTCAGTATTATTTGTAAGGGTTTGTGTTAAATGGTCCTTAGAAGCTTTGAAGCAGAACACTGCGTTTTGAGGAATTTGGAAGAGGGAGATGGGAAGTGTCACCTCTGCCAGGTGATTCTCCCTTGCTCTGTGCATGATGGGGAGCAAGCAGAATACTATTCATGCTCTGCGAACGCCTTGGTTCCCACCCGGCTGGTGCAAAGGGAGAACAATCCACCTGTCTTTGAATGAAACACTATTCTTTAAAGGAACAATCCAGAGGCAAATGCTGGGTTCCAGGAAAAGCAGGGATGTGGGTAACTTGGTGTAGAGGAGCACATCTGGAACCAGGTGTTTAGATGTTGGTTGTTTCATCCACTAAGTTCAGTCTCAGCAGGTGCCTTGATAATTTCCATTGAGCTCATGCCTGAGGGAAGGGACTAAATAAAATAAGTATACATAAAATCATTTACCTCAGTGCCTGGAATAGAGTAAATGTCCAAGGGATATTTTTTTCCTATTTCTCTTTATCTTTGATACCTCTTACACAATGCCTTTCCTCTCTCTGGGACCTCCTCCTCCTAGTTCTTACAGGCACTACAGGCCCCTCCCTTGTTCCGTTCATTTGTTCTCTACTTTAGAAAGCGATCTGAGATTCATTTACACTAAGGTGTAGGTGTTGGTAAAGGTTGACCTGTGGATTATAGGATATGTAAATTAGTCCGGGTATGTGAATGTAGCAGAGAGAGTTGGAGATGGGGGATGACATGTGTTAAGGGTGTTGGATCTGCAAGGGCGGGTCTGGTGCTGGGTTGAGCTGGGGTGGCACGCAGAGCCTGGTGCCTGGGTCTGTGTTAGTCTACCCAGCAGAGGACTTGGCTGGGGTGGGCCAGTTCTGGGGTCTGTGGTGAAGTTGGGTATTCACTTCACTCTTCTCCCATGTGAAGGGTGTCTGTCTCCATGTTGGGCTGTCCAGGCATGGGGATAGGAAGAGAGAAGTAATGTAAATCTTTCTTTTTCTCCTCAATGTGTCTTTTCTTAGTTCTGTGCTTCACTCAGGTGCTGTAATTTTTCACCTGGAATCCAGGGTTTATGTGAAGATATTTTCATGTATGAATAGTTGTTTAAATCAAAGTTTCTGGGGGGAAGAGGGATGAGTGCTAGAAATTCCTATGCTACCATTTGCTAATGTCACTCTCATTTCATCTTAATAACAATCCTCTGAGAGTGATATGTGTGTTCTCTTTATTTTGCAGATGGACAGACAGAAGCACAGACAGGTTTTATAATTTGCCAGAAGGGGTAGAGCTAGTGGCAGAGCTAGGGGAAGAGCTGTAATCTAAACCCAGTTCTGTGTAACTCTCTCAACTCATGCCCTGTGTAGTGATAAATGTAGTTAAGAATCTGCATTGACTTTCCAGGATACCTTTGTCACCATCACTTAAATAATTTTCTTAAAATGTTTTTTATTGTGCGTAAAACTTATATGTCTAGTTGAACAATATAGCAAATCTGGTGTGTTACTCAAGTCAAGAAGAAGAACATTCTGGGTCCACAAGCCTGTGCATTTTTTCCCAATCACAACCTGGCCCGCTTGCTAGAGTGACCCAGTACCCTGAGTTTATGTTAATTTACTTTTTAGGTTTTAATTGCAGTTTAAATTATGTTCTGAATGTGGTTGTACTTATTTTCTTTGATATAACTTTGAAAGTGTTTTTTTATTCTCCAAAATTTAAAGTTGATTTTTGTTTAATTTTTAGATTATATCATTATGATGAGAGAACAGGGCTCATTTGTTGTTACATTTTCAGATATTTTTCTTTTTAGGTTTACTATTTAGAAATATGCTTTTAATTTATCAGCAATTTAAAAACCTGGCTGCATATTAAAATCACCCGGGGAAATTAAGAAATATGCCTATTTTGGCTCTACCCCTCAAAATTCTGATTTAAACGTTCTGGAATAGAAGTAGAAGTTAGGTCTTTTGCATTTCAGAGAAGGGTTTCTCTCTACCACCTATAAGCATTTGATGGAGTATAAGTATATTTCTTTTTTGTATTAGTTAGGCCGTGGTCTAAGCTGCTGTAACAAAGGATTTTCAAACACAGTGGCTTATATTAGGTAAAAGTTCATTTCTCTCTTACATGAGTTTGTAGCTAAGAGGATCAGGGTGGATAGAGATACCTTATTGTTCTCAATACATGCCTCCATCTCTCAGCACCTCCCAGCCAGAGAAGAAGGGAGAAAAGGGCCAGGCATACCCACACCTTATCTTTTTAAGGACAAGACCCAGAGAGGCACATATCACTTGTGCTCACATTCAGTTGGTCAGAACATAGTTAAATGACCACACTGGCTTTAAAGGAGACTAAGAAATATATTTTCAGCAGGGCCGCCATGTATTCAGATACAATTCTACAACAATGGAAGGAGAGAATAGATTTTGGAACACACTATTAGTTGTGACCTGTCTTCACGCCTGGATCTCTTCCAATTATGACAATAATGCCACCAGACCAGTTGCCCCAGAGAGGGAAAGAACATGAATAGCTCAATCAGAGAAGAACTATGTACCTTAGGAACCATAAGGAGATAATAGCCCAGAAATCCAGGCTTTCTTGAAAGATAAAAGAGAGCTGTGAATTTTCAACTCTCGTTACATATTAGGAATAAATCTTAGTAGATTAGCACTTAAGGCATGCATGGAGAAAGAGTAGGATATGATGTAAATGAAGTGCTTCCACCTGGGAGTACATAGGAGATGGTAGGCAGGGAGAAAATACATGGTAGATAGGATAAGGGTGAAGCCCCTAAGCAGGACCTTGCAAGTCTTTGGAATTCCGTGAGGTTTCTGCCTTACAATGAGGGTTGATGTGGTGGAAATGGTAGCCTGATGGAGCATATCAACAGAAAAAGCTCCCGAGAGACTCCTTTAGGCTTCCTTTAGCTCATGTGTGGATGTAAGGGATTCAAAAGTTTCCCTTGTTCACTGAAAAATCATTTATTGAATTCCCACTAGATGTAAGGCCTTGTTCTAAGCACTTGAGATGTATTGATGAACAAAATAAAGATTCTAGCTCTGGAGGAACGAGGCAGGTGAGGGAGTAGGGAAGATAGTTTTATAGAGTGTGTTAGGTAATAAGTGCTATAGAACAATAGAAATAGAACAGGGTGAGGGGCTCTCCTTGTTGGGTTCAGAGGCTGTAGGAAGCAGATTGCATTATCAAGTGGGCAGAATAGACCTCATTGGAGAGGCTGAGGGCTGAACAAAGGTATGGAAGAGATAGGTATTTGGCCAAGTGAATGTG
Organism: Rhynchonycteris naso; assembly: GCA_037038555.1. Taxonomy (NCBI): domain Eukaryota; kingdom Metazoa; phylum Chordata; class Mammalia; order Chiroptera; family Emballonuridae; genus Rhynchonycteris; species Rhynchonycteris naso. Next base: position 248,362,728 of record CM072998.1, read on the forward strand.
GGGGCAGAGTGATAGGCAGAGGGACCAGCTTATTGGTGTTTTTTCTCCTTTGTCAAAATGCACTCTCAAACTAAATTCAGATGTGGTGTCTTTCCCCTGGCTTCTGATCCTTCTGACTAGCTTATTTACCCTTTCTGATTCTGCCTCTTATTTCCTCCTCCATTCTTTTCCCTCCAGCCCTAAGCGGAGCTCAGCAAAGAGGTCAATGTGATAAGTAGGATAAAACACATGCTGGAGTAAAATGAACAAGGTCAAAAAGGAGGTGAGAGTTAGCAGTGCAGCCTGGCATTCTGGCTTTGCCACTACATAAAGTGGAAGTCATTGGAGGATTTTGAGTCAAGGAGTGATAGGGTCTGAATTTTGTTTTAAAAGAATCATTTTGGCTTCCGTGTTGAGATTCAATGGTAGATGGCAAAGGTGGAACCAGAGAGACTTTCTGAGTAGCCACCGCAGTGATCCAGGTAATAGACCATGTGGCTTGGAGTGGGCAGCAGTGTAGGGGTGAGAAGTGGTCCAGTTCTATGCTTTTAGCGAGACTCGGAAAGTAACCAGAGGTGAGAACCGGAAAGCCTGTCCCCCTGGGGTCACTCTGGTAAAAGGCAGGGTGAGCACATCCAGAAACTCTGAGGCGGACACTCCATAGATCAGAGCAAGGATGTGGTTGATACTCTGCGGCACAGCAAGAGCCAAGTAGGGCTGATTCAGCCACTGAGATTCCGTGGGTCTTGCCTTGGCCTAGAAAACAGACCACATGTGTCTCCAGATGCCAACACTTCAGAAGGGTTTGCAGTAAGCAGAGGCTAACACCCAGATACTGGGAGACATCACAGTGCTCAACAGAAAAGGGTACCACGGGCACCCCTCCTTTCAGTGTCTGGAGAACATAATAATGTCACTGCATACTCACCTGCCATGTTAGGAGAGAGGCGTGGCGGGGCGGGGGGGAGGACAAGAAACACTTTTGAAAATAAGTTTGAGCGTGGAGGGATTATCTATCCCAAATGAAACTACTTTAAATAGGAAGAGACTGGGCAAACTAAAATAGCAAATTTATCATTTTTCTACTGTGCCCAGGCATGGGAACTTTTGAGCAGGCTGAGTTCTGATGTAGAAAAATAAAGTGACAGTTTTGCACAGTGGAAAGGTAGTATGTGAATTTTAAACCCTTGCTCAGGTGTTACCACTTAGAAAACATAATTGAGGTGTTTTTTGATAATGTTGATGAATTTTGGCTTTTAAATTTGTTTTGGTTAGCTCTCCTGCTTAAAGGACTTACTGACTGGTGGGTATTTCTAGCAGGGGGATTAATAGGCTAGGTGAGGAGAAATTTGGGTTCCTGGCCTATCGGGGCCCTTCTTATCAAACCAGGTAAGTCCTGACTGTGCTGGTTATGAACAGAGCCAGCCTTACTGCAGCGGAAGATTCTTTGGAGACTGTGGAGCAATCACATAGGTCCTTAGAAATAACTAGTCATAAGGTAACGTCCTTAGAAATAACTAGTCATAAGGTAACGTCCTTAGAAATAACTAGTCATAAGGTAACGTCCTTAGAAATAACTAGTCATAAGGTAACGTCCTTAGAAATAACTAGTCATAAGGTAACAACAGCCATACCATTATTTCTGTTTTGCACACATAAAGAAATCCACCATGGGTAAAGTTGATATAATAAGTCCTGAAACAAGAAGTGTCCCCTTTACTAGAAACTAGGTGACCCCCACCTCCTGGGAGCTGCTGCACGTGGGCATGGAGCTGCTATTCTCAAGCAGCCATTATACCCGGTTTATTTCCTGAGTGGAAATCCCAGTGAAATGGCTGAATGTTCTGCTCTCAGCTTCACAAACCCTGTAGCAGAGGGTGCATACCCTTCCTCAGGCTGCTCTGAGGGTCCAGTGAGGAAAAAAGACATTTTCTTGGAGCACGGCTCACTTATTACTTCACACTTTGGGCATGCTGTGATGTCAGACTCTACCCTGAAGTCTTGCAAAGGGGTGAAGCCACCCCCAGGAAGCCTGGAAGTGCAAGGGAGATGCTGTCAGTTTTAGAAGCTTTGGAGGAGAGGTTGAAGTTGAAGGCAGAGCTTGCATTCTGCCCCTAGTGGAAAAAAAAATCCAGCTCTACTGTTAATATCATGGAAGAGGCCGGGAAGATGGATGGTGGTGGTGCCCTGGTGCATATCTGCTGGTACAGGGAAGGCTCCTGCACAGTTCAATGAAACCCAAAAAGCAGGGTGCTGGCTGTCTGCTCAGGCCTCTTGAACTGTCAGGAGGGCAGGGTGGGACTGCAGCTCTGCCAGCAGAACGGGGTTGGATCTGTTTCTCAGTTTGTGCCTGGATATAATTTGCTTTTCTCAGTACCATACCATGGACTGCCTGTGATTTAGAATAAGAACTACTAGCAGAGAGCATCTTGTTAGGCTCTTTTCCAGACATCATTTTTGTGAGCCCAGCAGGGCTCTAACATCTGCTCTTCAGTGGTTAGAAAAAGAAAAGTCAGGGTATACCCTGCCGTGTTCTGGAAAGAATTTAAGGCCATTTGAAAAATTGCTCAAAACCCAACAAAATGACACATGACTTGCCATACAGGGAGAAATGATGGATAAATCAGAATACTGATAGGAGTCAGAAATGAAGGGAAACATGCCATCCTCAGTTTCTTTATTAGGTACTATTAAAATGTGGATAATAATTACAGCTGCCTTAAAAAGTTGTTGTGAGAATGGGGTGAGTTTAAGTGAGAAGTGCTTAACATGGTACCTTCACATGGAAGCATTAGATATATGTTAGCTATTATTATGGCAATGATTATTATTTATACTGTGAAGCAAATCAAGGTGGCAGTCATTCCTAGTGGTTAAGAACATAGGCTTTATGGTCTATTGAATGAAGACTTCAACCCTATGCTGGATTTACTGACTCTGTGATCACAGACAGATTATACGACTTCTCAAAGCCTCTGGTTTTATTCCTTTTACATGAAGATGATAGTACCAACCTCACAGGGTTGTCATAGAATGAAAAAAATGAGAATGTCACGTTATTGTTGTTTGGGCTGTCAAAACAAAGTACCACGGACTGGAAGGCTTAAACAACAGAAATTTATTTCTCACCGTTCTGGAGCCTGGAAGTCCAAGATCAGGGTGTTGGGAAGGTAGGTTTCATATTTAGGCCTCTTCTTTTGGCTTATAGGTGGCCTCCTCTCACTGTGTACTCACATGACCTTTGCCTGGTGTGTGAAAGAAAGATGGAGAGGGATAGATCAATCTTTCTAGTGTCTCTTCATGTAAGGACATAATGCTGGCAGTCAGGGCCCCATTCTTATGACCTCATTTAAAATTAGGTACTTCCTTAAAGGCCCCATCTGCAAATACAGCCACACTAGGCTTCAATATATGAATTTTGGGGGACACAAATACTGTATTCATCCCCAAACACGTCTGTCACAGATCATCTGGGTGGTTCCAAAGCTCAGGAGAGGTTTTATTTAGTGTTGCTAGATGACCCACTCTGTGCAAAGTGTGGGATTGAGGACTATGGACAGTGGATGAAACAGTGGGATGGCATTCTCAAAGGAGATAACCATCTGGTATAATAAGCTGACAATATCCAGAAAAACAGAAAGGAGCAGATAAAGTGGGCTGCTCTTGAGGGGGCCTAAGAGCTGAGTGGGAGCGCTGAGGTTCTGAATCCAGCCTGAGTCCTGGGTAAGACTGCTTTTCAGTGGTAAGACTGTGCACTAGCAAGGCCAAGTTTCAGTTGGTACACACCTGCGTTGCTGTTTTGGTCAAACATGGGAAAACTTCAGTCCTGTTTGTTAAATCAGTTGGACACAGTAGGGTCCTACAGGGCCCCCTGCCCAGCCCTTTGCTGAGCACTATCTGGTTGATTGATTGGGTAGTTAAGTATTTTAAATATCATGCCTGGGTGTGAGAGCACACTCTGGAAATAGTTTCAGATCAAGGGCAGTATTGGGTATGGGAGTGGCTTCTTTGTACTTAGTCTTCTATTGTTTTTGTTTCAATTAGTTTCTAAGTGATTATGTAAAAAACAACTATATGGGATATAATGCTTACATTTTCAAGCAATATTTGATAAACTCTCAATCTCTAAGACTGTATAATAAAATAAATGCAGGTGATATATAAAGAAATAAATACATAGATAAATAAAAGTATTAGGTTGAAGGCAGGGTTCAGGACCCATAGTAGGGCCTGCCACTCTTGACCCATTTAAAGGTTAGGAAGCCAATGGAATTGCAGGCTGCATGGAAACCAAAGGACATTATTGTTGAGAAGGTGACAGAGGTAGCTGGGGCTTCCTGGTCCTTCTAGTGGTGTGGAGAATGGCTCTGGACATTCTCTGGGTTTCTGTTATAGACTGAATGCTTGTATTTCCAAAACTTCATATTTTGAAGCTCTAACACCCAATGGAATGCTATTTGGAAATGATGTCTTTGGTAGGTTTTGATGTGGTCATGGGGGTGGGGGTCCTCATTTGGAAATTAGTATTCTTAGAAGAAGAAACACCAGAAAGCTTTGTTCTCTTTCTCCACAGTGAAAGCTTTCACCAGAAGCTGACCATGCTGGCACTTTGACCTTAAATTTCCAACCTCCAAAACTGTGAGAAAATAAATTTTTGTTGTTTATGCCACCCAGTCTGTAGTACTTTCTTACAGCAGCCCAAGCTAAGATTGGTTTCTCAGTTATTACATGTGGATGAGTCAGGGAAAGGTTTCATTATGTTTTCTGCACTTTGTCCACATGTCATGTGCTTTTATGATAATTCACATATGTGGGGAAAACAGCTGTGTTAGGCTTGCTTGCTGGTTTCCCAGCTGCAACCACTTTACATGATTAGTGCATGATCATGTGACAGAAAGCTATGTGTGTGTCTCTGAAAAGCTATGGATACTTTCCCTCATTGGTGATTCTCCCAGATTGGTCTCCTACCACTGCAAGGTGCAGTGCCCTGATTCCCTCAGCCACCACCATGAGGGGCAGTTTTCCTGATCCTTGTCCTCCACTGTGAAAAGCAGCTTTTTTGGGTTTATTCTGTCACCTGTCCCTGTAATGGCCTGATGATTTCTGGGTTCACATTTTCTCTACCATCTGTCTGAATCCACTGGGAACCTGCCTGACCTCAACTACCAGCATTACATCTGGTATAGTGAGCAGGATTTAGATCAGAGTGGTATGAAGCCACCTACCCACCCTTGAAGGGTGGTATGGAGGGGTGGTTGTTGTTCTCCAGCATATGGTTCCCTGTGGCTGTCCTATTGGGGACTATGGGCTGAGTGTTTTTTTACAGCCCTGCAAACAGAAACTGAAAGCTCTGTGTGAGAGTCTGCCCAAGGTCGGAAGCTCCAGGATGAGCTGCAGACTGAATGTCAACAATGGTGTGAGCTGAATCGGTCACTGGAGAAGGAGTTGCTGATTTGAGAACTACAGCTCAGGTTGCAGACTGAGAACCAATGACAGGATGAACTAGAATGAGCACTAGAGAAGGAGGTCAACCACTTTCAAGAGCTTCCATGTAAACTGCAGCTCTAGAACTGAAATGGCCTCTGGAGAAGGAATTACAGGTTTATGAGCTGCAATTTGCCCTGGAAGCTGAACATTGGTAGTGACAATTGTTAGAGAGACAACTGCAGGTTCAAGAGCTTGAGCTTCACCTTCAGGCTGAGAGCCAGCAGCCACAAGAGCTGAAAGGTTGCTGAAGGAGGAGCTGCATTTGGGCTGCAGAGTGGCTCTGAGTTAGTGGTAGCAGGTGTTTCCAACTCCTGCTTAACTGAGGAGGAGGTTCGGGCTGAAACTGCCACGGGCAGTCTCAGAGCCTGGCCAGTGGTCACCAAGAAGGTAAAAACCCAGTAGCCAAGAGCACCTTAGGGGCAGGTACAACCCTCTCCACAGGTAGTTGAGTACTCTGTGGTCCAATCCTACACCCAGACAGAGCAGATAGAGTTAGGGGCAAAATTCAGGCAGAAACCCACTGAGCCCCTGGCTGCATGGTTGCCATGGTTGTGGGACATAGGGGGCAGATGACATGCTTCCTGGCATAGAGATGGAGAAATTGGGTGCCATTGACTTGCACTTCTTGAGGCAGCATTTTCAGAACTACCATGACAAACCAAGAAACCATACCCTATTAGAATGGGTGATGGCTGCCATTTGTGCAGTCTAGCAGAATGCTGGAGACTTACTTGGGGGCAGTGAGTCAGTGGCAGTTTTATACTGAGCTGCAGCAGGTCCTCCAGGAACTGGGTATAAAAAATGCTGCTTTAAAACTGAGGTCCCATGGACCAGATGAGGAAGTGTTTACCACAGGGATAAAGGATGTTATTTTTGTAGTGCCCATCAGTTCTTTATGGGTCACTAGTGGCTATCTTGAGCTCCTATGTGGGGTAGCTCATCAACTTAGTTAAATAGATTATAGCAGATTTGTGTGAGGTGTGAAGGCAGCATACAATCATAAAGCTGTGCAGGCTATAAGCCATGCTGCTTCCCTAAGGCCTGTAAAGGTTACCCGGACACAGATGTGGATAGATTTGATTGTGGTCATGGCAGATAGGGAGAAATTAGATGGCAAATCTGATAAAGTAGTTTTGGAGCTTTGGTGGCAGCTTAAATCAGAACAGAGATTTCAGCTACTGAAACAAACAGCCCCAATGGCTACCAATGAAACAAATGGTGAATGTGTGACGTGGTCACAAGATTATATGATGGGGACAGCTGAGGGAGAGGAGGATCCTCAAGACCAGTTTTTCCAGTTTAAATAGGGGGAAGGCTGAGGGACATGTCTAACAGGGACAGATGGGGACAGAGGCCCCATGTGGAACTGGCAATTCACTGGTCCCCTTCTAATGTACAATGGTGGTTGGTCTTGGTGGATACAGGTGCAGAATGTTCCTTCTTCTATGGGAACCCAGAGCAGTTTTCTGGGACCCCAGTTGCCACCAACAGTTATGGGGGCCAAACTGTTCAAGTGAAGCCAATAATCTATTGGGGATAGAAAGAGTGCTTCCTAAGTTGTATAACGTATATGTATCTCCTATTTCTAAATATATTTTGGGGGTAGATGTCTTACAAGGACTATGGTTGAAAGCTAAAGCTGGAGAGTTCTGCCTGCAGGTCCAGGTTGTGAAGGTAGTGTTGCGGGGATGTGTAGCACATTCCTCTTTGCAATTATCTGTTCCCCAGTATATGACCAGCAGAAAGAAGTACCACTTGCCTGGAGGTTATGAAGAAATCACAGGGACAATCCTCAAACTAGAAAAGTCGGGGATCATCTGGCCTGTGCACAGCTCTTACAACTCCCCAGTATAGCCTATGTGCACAACAGGTGGAACCTGGCAAATAAAAGTATATTACATTACAAAAAATTTAATAAAGTTGGTCCCTCTTTGTATGCTGCTGTTCCCTCAATTTCTAACCTGATCAATTGGCTAAGCCATGAACTGGGGACATACTGCTTTGTGGCAAATTTGATGAATGCTTTTTTCTCTGTTGATATAGCTTCAGAGAGTCAAGACCAATTTGTCTTCACTTGGAAAGAGCAGCAATGAACCTTTACAATGTTACCACAGGGTTATGTGCACAGCCCCACCTGTGTAATTGGCTCATGGCTGCTGACCAGGCTGAAGGGAAACAGCTGGAGGGGGTTTTTATGTATCATTATATCAATATGTATCATGATATAATGCTAACCAATGACTCAGAATTGGAGCAAGCAGTCCCTAACCTGTTTCCCATTTGAAATCATGTGGCTGGGTGGTCAATGAGGGCAAATTATAAGAACCTGGATTAACTGTTAAGTTCTTAAGGGTTGTCTGGTCAGGTAAGACAAAAGTTATCCCTGATGCAGTTATAGATAAGATCCAGGGCCCTGGCCGGTGCCCTCAGTGGATAGAGCATTAGTCTGATGAGCAGACATCCTGGGTTCAATCCCTGGTCAGGGTGCACAGGAGAAGGAACCATCTGCTTTTCTTCCCTTTCTCTCTCCATTCTCTCTTTCTTCCTCTATCACAACCAGTGGCTGGTTTGGTCCAAGCATCATACTCAAGCCCTAAGTTTGGCTCGGTTGATTTGAGCATCAGTCACAGATGAGGGTTGCTGAGTGGATCTCGGTGGGGGCGCATGAGGGAGTCTGTCTCTCTACATCCCCTCCTCTCACTTATAAAAAAAAATAGATAAGATTCAAGCATTCCCTGTTCCCCCTATGATAAAACAGTTACAGGAATTTCTAGGTTTGTTGGAGTACTGGTGTGCATTCATACCCCATTTGGCTCAGTTACTGAGCCCCTTATATGAACTTATTCAGAAAGAATTCACTGGGATCGGACTGAGCAAGCACAAGGTGCTTTTGCAGCAGCTAAGAGAGCTGTCAAGGTGGCACAGGTCTTGAGTGTGTTTGATTCCACCAGTCCTTGTGAGCTTGATGTCCATGTGACCTCGAGGGGTTTGGATGGGGCTTCTGGCAACAAACAGAGTGCTTATGGCAATTTATTGGGTTTTGGCCCCAGTTGTAGAAAGGCGCTGAAGTCCATTACTCATTAGTGTAGAAACAGTTGGATGCTGCTTTCGCTGCCCTCTTGGTCACTGAGAGTATTACGAACACAACTCCAGTAATGGTCAAGACAACATACTCTATTGCAGGATGGGTGAGAGATTGAGTAACCAAACTATGTAGTGGTTCAGCCTCAACCTCCACCTTGGTCAAGTGGGGTGCACACTTGCAACAATACTGTGCTCTTTCACCAGCCTATCGAGGGCAGAAGCACAGAAACTCCCGGGTCCAGTCACTTATGCGACTCTAGAGTCAGGTGCAGCTGGGGCACAGGAGGTAGAACCTGAAGTCAGTCCCTACCAGGATGGGCATATGCCCATCCCCAGGGATGCCTGGTACACTGATGGTTTTATCAGGGGCCAATATGCCAAGTGGATGGCCATGGCCTTTCATCTGGCCACTGAGACTATTTGGAGGCAGGTAAAGACCAAAGAAGCCAATGGGTAGAATTAAGAGCGATAGGACTAGTTGCTCATAATCAACCTTCACCTCTGGTGATTTTCACTGACAGCTGGGCTGTCTGTCTATTGTAGACTGACCCTTTGGATTTCTCCTTGACACATTAACCAGTGGGTGGTAATGCACCATCCACTATTGGATCAGGCCATGAAGTAGAACTTAAGGGAAATAGGACACCAGAAGCAGGTGCCAGTATATCATGTCACAGAGCATGTCCCTCTAGCCCATCTTGGAAATGATGAGGTGGACATCTCAGCAAGGGTTGGAGACTGTGCCTGCAGGTGCTGCAGCATAGGGGACTGCTGGCATTTCAGGCAGGGCAGAAAATTATGTGGGCTACAATTAAGCCATGGAACTTGCCTGTGTCCTATGCATAGGTACTTGTATCTTGCGATCAATGTGCAGTGTGTTCGAAGGAGCACTCTTGGTGAAAACTGATATCACCTGGACAGATCCAGAGAGGTCATGTTCCACTGACAGGGTGGCAGATAGACATTATTGAACCCTTACCAAAGTTGGATGGGTACTAATATGCAGTTACCCGTGTAGATACTGCCATTGGTGTGATTGCTTCTTACTCCACCTGTTATCCAGACCAGAGGGCAGTCATACAGGCTCTGGACTGCCTGAGTAGTGTGCACAGGTGGCCACTGGTCCTTGAAAGTGACAATGGTACCTATTTCACTGGTGAAGCAATGGGCTCAAGACCTGGGAGTGGACTGAAAGTATGGTTGGGGGGCATGCAGAGATCTATTTGGAGGAGTTGATCTAGTAAAAGAAATTGATCTAGTAAAAGAAATAGGAACTTATCCTGGAAAGGAAAATAGAATGGGGCTGGAATATCAGGCTAAGAAGGACTTGGGACCAGAGGACATTTTTGAGTGACATGTAAAGCAGAGTACAGGGCACAACTCACCCTTTGTGAAGGTGGTCACCACAGTTTTTGCTGTCTGGAAGGCAAACAGTAGGACTTTCATATATTCAGTTGCAACTTGTGCCAGGCACTGTGTTAGTTCCTGGATATACAACGCTGAGTAAAAACAGTTTCTGTTTTTAATGAGTTTTGGGTTTAGGTATTTGGTAAAGTCCTTTGTAATGCCAGTGACCAAGGCCAGGCAAGTTCCCAAATTTGGATTTGGTCAGATGGTAGAGAAAATGTAGAGCCAGATAGCATTGGGTCATTCCTGTTTAATGAAGTCTAACAATAGCAGATGAGCAAACAAGCAGGGGAAAACCACTTCTCAGGGAAACAGCCAGCAAAATGGCCCATCACAGTGGTGGGCAGGAAATCTGCAATCTGCTCTGAGGGCAAGCGCCCAGAGCCTTACATAGATTATAGACACATGGCACTGCCATGTGCTCATGCTGTAATTAGGTAAAATGCAAGTGAGCAAGACTAACACAGTTGTTTTCCCAACATTCCACCACTTTAGGGTTGCTCGTCTTACCATCTATATGACAGGCATATTCTGTGATGGTCCCTGTGTGAGAAGTGAGGTACATTACAGAAACTACAGCAACAGTACAGGTTATATAATAATAAAAAATTAATTACAAAAGTATCCTTTACAATGTCTCCCTGAGCTCTCTGCCCAAAGTTAGCTATAGACCTGCCTCTAGCTTCCTATCCCATGGTAGTTGGGAGGGCCTCTATAGTCCAGGGCCATGTCCATTGAAGCCATGAAGTGTCCTTGGTACATATCTGCAACTGGGTGAGAGCAGCTTGCTGGTGCAGGATCGCCTCCACAGATGTCATGGCCCTCCCCATCAGGGTCTCTCATAGTGTTCACAAGTGGCATGTCCATCGAGCAAGGGAGCCAGTGCCCCCTTCTGGTCACAGTCCAAAAGTTTCTTCCACAACTCAATGATCAGTCCATGATAGCCCAACTGTCTGTGCAAATTACCAACAAAAAGGTTCATTACAGGCAACTAGCCATACAGCTCTTTAATAATGGACCTCAGCACCTTTCCATAAGTGCTCTGTCCTTTGATATAAGCTCCATCCAAACCCCTCAGAGGTCCAAGCTTACAGGGCCTGGCAGGGTCAAACACATTCAAGGCCTGTGATGCCTTGATAGTTTTCTTAGCTGTTGCTTCTGCTTCTGCAAAAAATCACTTATCTTCTAAAGCCAATACCTTCTGAATATTATCTTCTAAAGAAAGGGACCAGTGGATTGCCAGTTCCACATGGGGCTTCTAGCCCCTTCCTGTCCTTGTTAGATGGGTCCCTCAGCATTCTCCCTATTCAAACTGGAACAATGGGTCCTGGGGACCCTCCTTTCCCTCAGCTGTCTCCATCATATAACCTTGTAACTGTGCCATCCATATACCAATTATTTTATTGGTAGCTGCTGGGACCAGGTGTCTCAGCAGCTGAAACCTCTGTTCTGGCTTAAGCTGCCACCAAAGATCCAAAAGAACTTTATTAGACTTTCCATCTAATTTCTTTCTATCTTCCCAACTCCAATCAAATTTACCTACATCTGTGTTTTGGTAACCTTTACAAGCCCATTTCTTTTGTTAGTTGTGGGGGAAGCACAGGCAGCAGCCCTCACAGCTTTATGATTCCATGCTGCCTCAACCTCACCCAAATATGCTATCATCTGTATAACCTCAATGATCGGCTGCCCCACATAGGGGCCCAAGATAGCTATGAGTGACCCAAAAAGGGCTGATGGGGCACTACAGAGAATAAGGTCCCTCATCCTTTCCATAAACACTTCCTCATCTGGCTCACGGGAGCTCAGGTTAAAAGCAGCATTCCTCATACTCAGTTCCTGAAGGACCTGGGCAGCTCTGTATATGTCTGCCACCAACTCACTGCCCCAGCTTCTCCAGCATTCTGCCAGACTGGATGAATGGCAGCCATCACCCATTCTAATAGGGCATGATTCCCTGGGTTGTCAGGGCAGTTCTGAAGATGCTGCCTCAAGAATAAATGTGTGGTAATGGTGGACAACTTCTCCATCTCTATTCCAGAGAGCCCGATGCCATCCACCCCCTATGTTCCACAACGGCAGCAACCAAGCTGCCAGGAGCTCAGTGGGTTTCTGCCTGAATTTTGCCCCTAATTCCATCATCTCTGTCTGGGTATAGGGCTGGACCACAGAGTACTCAGCTACCTGTGGAGGGGGTTGTGCCTGATCCTGAGGCACTCTTGGCTACTAGATTTTTACCTTCTGGGAGACCACGGACTGGACTTGATGTTTGCAGATGGTAATTTTAACCTGAAGCTCCTCCTCAGAAGAGGAGGAATTGGAAATGAATGCTCCCTCTGACTTGGCCATTCCACCAGCATAAATGCAGCTTCATGTTCAGTGTCTGATTCAGCTCCTTTGGTTGCCAGCTCTCAGGCTGGACCTGAAAGCTTGAGCTTTTCAATTCAGTGCGTTTTTAAAGTCATGGTGCACTTTTGACCTGTGACTGGTCAAAAGTGCACCATGACTTTATGGACACACTTTATATAGTTGTTTCTCTAACAACTGTTGCTACCAATGTTCAACTTCTAGGGCAAATTGCAGCTCATGAACCCATAATTCCTTCTCTAGAAACCATTTCAGCTCATGTTGGTATTCAGTCTGCAGCTCACACTGGAGCTTTTGATCTCAGGCAGCCTCTCACACAGGGCTCTTGGTTTCTTCTCACAGGGCTGTAAAAAACACTCAGCCCATTGTCCCCAAAAGGACCACCACAGGGAACCATACACTGTAGACAATGGCCACTCCTCTATCCCACCTTTCAAGGGTGTTGATGGTTCCATACCAGTCTGATCTGAATTTTGCCTATATATACCAGATGTAATGCTGGAGGCTGAGGCGAGGCAGATTCTCATTGGTTTGAGGCAGATGGTTGCAAAACTGTGGAGCCAGAAAGTGTTGGACCATTCTAGTTTAATAGAGTCTCACAATAGTGGATGAGCAAACAAGCAGGGGAAAACCACTTCTCAGGAAAACAATGAGCAAAATGGCCCCTCACAGTGGCAGGCAGGAAATCTGCAATCCACCCTGAGGGCAAGCAGTGGTAGCCTTACATTGACTATATGCATGTGGTGTTGCCACGTGCTCATGCGCTAATCAGGCAAAGCACAAGTGAGCAAGCCTAACTCAGCTATTTTCCATACAGTATAAATGTCCTTTTTATGGTTTTCTTTGAGTTCTATCAATATCTCCTGTTATGTTCCAGTTAAATCTATAAGAACCTTTGAGCCATTCTGTCCCTTCAAAGTGACTGAATATTTTTGGTCTCAAGTCCAGTATTATGTGATGATTTTGTTGGATGACTCTCAGGGGCCAGCCTTATTTATCTCTAAATCACTCCATTGTGGTGCCCAACTACTGCCTCCGTACAGGTTGAACCAAAAGCTTGAAAGTCCAGAATTTCTGAAGTATACTATATATTTTGTACTGTTTAAAAATAGGTTCAGAAGTTGCTCATTTCCAGTCTTTAGATATCTCTTCCATTCTCCACATTTCATGTTGGTGACTGACTGTGGCAGCTTCTCTTTCTGTTGGGTATAAGCTTGATTCAAACCTGTAGACTTGGAACTTATTTAAAACTGTTAGATGTTATTTTTCTAGCTCTTCAACTATTATGGTTTTAGTCTTTTTCCACCATTATCATTACCACTGCCACCTTCATTTTTGAATGTTTATTGTTTGCTAGTAAGTGTACTAAAAATATATTAGTTCTAGGTAAAACTATATCTATACACCTTGTCATGATCCTGGAAGGTAGCTATTATTATCCCCATTATAAAAATAATAACATTGAGATCAGATTATGTGATTTGTTCCTAAATGGAGAAGATCTGAAAGCAGGTTTTTAGTCTCAAAGCCAAAGCTTGAACCACTACATCATACTCCCTTTAACTTTCTGTGCCATACTCATTTGTAGCCATATGCTACAATTTGTGGTTTCCTTCAGTACCTTTTTCTTTAGGACACATCTTTGGAGAAGAGGAATTGTTGGAACACTGGCTGGGTGATAAGAGTCAAAGAGTAGGAGTCAGACAGACAAGAGATTGAATCATGGATCTACCCCTTACTTGCTACCTTGGAGATATTACTTTATTGTGTTGAATCCATGTTTCCATATCTTTAAAAGAGATAATAACTACTATAGAGGATGTCATGAGGTTTCAGAGACACATGTATAGACCCTAGGACATGGCCTGTAATAAAAAGTGCTTAATAAATAAGTCTGTTGCTCACAAGGTTTGGATTCACAGACTGAAGAAGCCCCAATTCCTTGGTGCTGTTCCAGTAGTGCCATTCCTCCTCATTAACTCTCCCCTTTCTGCCAAGGTCTTTCACTCACCACCTCATTGCCTCTGGTTCTGCTGTTTTTCTATCTCAGGAAACTCTTTATTTCTTTTATGGATTTTTATCTAGGCCTGCGTTCGACATTTTGTCCCATTAACTGTAATGGCTTCTTAATTCTTTCATCTTCTTCTTTGGCTAAAGAATCACTCAGATGTATAGAACACATAATTGGTGACTGCCTCAAAGAATTTAAAAAAGGCAAACATAGTACATACCATAAAGGTCAATGACATCGACTTTTGCTGTAAAAGTCTTTGGATGCGTATGTATTATGCTTTCTCTAAATTAGGGTTTCCTGGACCAGCAACATCAGCATCACAGGAAAACTTGTTAGAAATGTACTCTTGGATTTTACCAATAGAACTCTGTTGGTGGTCTATTATTTGTGTTTTAACAACCCCTTCAGGAGATTTGATCCAGTAGTGTTTGAGAAGCACTGCTAGAACTCCCTTAAGAATCCTCCATGAATTGGTACCTTCATTGTGTATCTCCAGGTAACTCAGATACTCTCTTCTTGGGGATAGTCTTAGTCTGTGGTCAGGTTACTGGCATTCATTTGCATACTCTGATTTGTAAAATGTACTGAGACCTTTGCTTTGGTAATTCATGTGCTATATACCTTTGGTATAAACCAAATAGCTTCTCAGAACTTAATTCCTTAGAGAGGTTTATTTTATCTGATTTGGGTTAAATTTAGATTAATTTCCTCTTCTTTCTTTTAAAAAATTATATAACCTTTTAATTAGCCTAAACATATAGCTTTCTTTAATTAAACTCTTGAGGAGAGGGACCATGTACTATTTGCTTTTCTGTCATTTACTGAGTCCCTAATATGCATTAGGATTTGGGGTTATAATAATGAAAAAGTGGATGTGGTTTCTGCCCTTATAAAGTTTACATTATCTTGGTACTCAATTAAGTCATAATTTAATGGAAAACAATATGTTTTGTATTATTAAGGGTAACTAAGAGCACCTGGAATTTCTTGGGACCAGGATTGAGGAGAATCACCCAGTGAACAAAAGTAGGTTAATACAATACTTTAAAATATTCTCAGAGAAGCCATCACTGATGCAAAGACATGAAAATAGCTGTATTTCTTACAGCTAACCACATTTTTTGGATGCTTTTTCTTCTTGTTGTTCTGATTGGGTGTTTTTTGCTTCCTCATATTCTGATTTGCTGATTTGATTCTTGGCTTTATTCTACTGTTGACTCCCTGTGAATTATTCTTCATTTCAGTTAGTAAATTATCCTTCATTTCTGACTGGTTCTTTTTTATTTTGTTAAGGTTCTCACTAGGTTATTAGAATGTCCTTATAACAAGTATTCTAAACTCTGCATCTAGTAGATTGCTTGTTTCCATTTTTTTTTTCTGGCATTTTGTTCTGTTCTCTCATTTGAAACATGTTTCTTTGTCTCCTCATTTTGGCAACCTTCCTGTGTTTGTTTCTCTGTATTAATTAGAGCTGCTACATCTCCTGGGCTTGGTAGAGTGGCATAGTATAGTAGATGTTCTGTCGGGTCCAGTTGTAGAGTCTCTTCAATCACCCAAGTTGGGCACTTGAGGTTTACCTGTGTGTGGGTTATGTACACTTCCTCTTGTAGTTGAGCCTTGATTGCTGTTGTTATATTAGTGGGAGTAATTTACTCCCCAGCTGATCAGTTGCAAGGACTTTCTGTGATCACCAATCATTAACCTCTGACCACTGTGGAAAATCAGCTGTGTAGGGGATGACTACACAGAACAGGACTTACTTTAGTGGGGTTCTGGTGCATGCTGAGTTTACTACTTGAGTGTGTCACTGCGGAGGTGGTTGGGTGATGCTTCAATGTGGTCTAAAGCTCTCCACTGAATTCACTAGCTCTGGGGTCCCCCAGAAGGTGTAGGCCAAGGTCAGCTGTCACCTGTGTTTTGCCTGGGGCTAACCAGCATTAGCTCAAAAGCAATCTGCAGATGGCTGCTACTTAGGCTGGGCTTGGAGGTGCCCAGAGAGGCCAAGCTGTGAACCAAGGCCAGCAGCTCCTATTGCCAGGACTGGGACCACTTAGCAAGAGGTATGGGGCATGCTGGGGCCAGATCCTGCTTGTTTGAGAGAGTTTAGAAAAATCTGAAGGATCAGATAAGACAGGTCATTCCTATAAAAATGGCACTACAAACAGCTTGGATGGGCCGGAAATTTGGGTAGGGTAGGGCCTCAGGGAATCACCAGAGTAGGGCAAACAGTGTAAGCCAAGTTAATGGAGTCTCAGATATGGCACCTGCCTGCTGGTTTTGTCAGGCCAGGGCTTATTAAAGAAACAATGGCCTCTGCTAGCACCTCTCTGGGAGAAAGCTTACCAACGTTCAACCTGATGCTGGATAATTCAGTTCCTTCTTCTATATCTCTGGTGCTTTTCAAGTTGCTACCCAGTACTGAAGCTCAGAGGGAGGGAGTCTGAGTAAGTTCATATATGGACCCTTAAAGAGGAATTGCCAGGAACTTCAGCAGCCTTCTGTCTCCCTCAGCTTCAATCCCCACTGGTTTTTACAACCAGAAGTTATGGGAACTCCTGGCACTGGAATCCTGGGTTGGGGGGCCTGATAGGGGCTGGGATCTTTTGTTCTTTGGGGGGGACCTCTGTAGCTATCTCTCCCAATTTTTATCTGCCATACATGAGTGTGGGACCCACCCATTCCACATCTCTACCCCTCCTACCAAGTCTCAGTGTGTTTTTTCTTTAATTTCCTAGTTATAGGATTTTCATTCAGCCAGATTTCAGGCAGTTCTGAATGATGGTGTTCTGTAGTTTAGTAATTTTGATGTGGTTATGGGAGTAAGCAAGCACCACCTTTATTATCTACACTGCCATCTTGACTGGAAGTCCTTGTGTATCTTGTTAACAGGTAACAGAAATATTTAGTAAGAGGTTTAGGTTTAAACCTCCCCCATTTTCCTTATGTATAATACTCTAGCACCATGTGTGAAGCTTGGATAACATATGAAACTCTATAGGAAGTTTTGTCCATATACTAGGTCATGATATAGCAACTACAGAGGATATATCCATAAACAGCACCCTGAGTTAGGAAGGTAGATGTGTGAATATCTCTATGACTATCCTGTTCTTTTAGACTAGATTTACCCTAAATTTAACTAATTTTTTGCTTCTTATTAATATTACAAAGAAATATATATTAAAAAGCAGGTTCATGATATCATATTATTTTGCTTATTAACAGACATACAACTTATGCTAAATTTATGACATGTGCAACAGAATGTTACAGCATTCTTGAGCCACCACTGTTTTACAAATTTGGCATCTGCAAGCCTCAAAAGGCTGAAATGTTTTAAATTTACTTACACCCTGCAGTTTCCTTAGGGAACTGTTTTCCATAAGCTAATGAGGCGCTGGTGCAAGGCCTCTCTGTTATTTCTGGCAGGAACACTGAGACACATCGGCCTGCTGCCCTGCTTTTTTCCTCAGTAGTCCAGGGCAAATAATAAATATGGGAAAATACATCATCCCTTTGAATGTGAGAGCCAAGCTGCAAGGCTGCCAAGGTTAAAACAAAGGAATTGTGAACTTAGAATCTGTTCATGTCCTGTACTACATATGCCTGTGTTTCACAGGCACTCTGAGTGTGGCCTTTATCATGTCAGATTATTTATTCTGAGCACAAGAGGCAATCTTTTGAAATCTACTTTATAAAATTGGCCTTTTTGAAGAAATTTTATTTTAGTGATTAAATGCTATCCTAAGGTCAGAGAACTTATCTTTTCAATTATGGATCAAATGAAATTTATTGAGCACCTCCAAGGTACCTGACCCTGTGCTGATAATGACAGTGAAAAGAGAAGAATAAGTTATGACATGACTTCTTGCTTTCACACATGTCATGGTTGGCTCTAGTGGGTGTTTCAGATTACAGGGCTTGGTCTTATCAAGGGCAATAACCCTTAGATGTCCACCCAACTTTATAAGGATTTCAACACAGTGGAGACCTAGCTATACCCTTGACATGTAGTAGATACCCACTGAATAAATGAATGAATAAATGAAAGAATTGAGATTGCTTCTTTGTTTCTGGTCTTTCATGAGAGTAGTCCAGCTGGTATTTAAACTGGGAATTAAGCTGGCCTTAAATGATTTACATAGCCTCAGGGATTTCTGAACCCTTAGCCTCAGTCCCTAATGCATGTAAATATTCGCACCTCCAGCTGTCCTCTGTTATCACCCTTGTCTAGCTTAACTCCATATGGGCAATTAAATCTTACTGATTTAATTGGGCACATTCCCCCCCCGCCCCCACCCCCCTTTTTCTGCTTTGTTTCCTCTGCTTGTCAGTCAGAGCTGGTTGAGGTCAATTCCCATGTATTTCCTGAGTTTGGGGAGATAGTAAAGAGAATTAAAAAAAAATCCATTTGGCCTGACCTGTGGTGGCGCAGTGGATAAAGCGTCGACCTGGGAACACTGAGGTCGCTGGTTCAAAACCCTGCACTGGTCTGGTCAAGGCACATATGGGAGTTGATGTTTCCTGCTCCTCCCCCCTTTCTCTCTTTCTCTATCTCTCTCTCTCACTCTGTGTCTCCTCTCTAAAAATGAATAAATAAATTAAAAAAAGAATTATAAAAAAAGAATAAAGGCATTTAAAAAAATCTACTTGATGGCTCATAAGAAATAAAGACCTCTTCCATCTTTGCTATAGGTCTTAGGTAGTCTTGTGTCTGGGTGCAGAAGATGAGTGTGATGATTCAGAAAGTCTTTTTGCAGTTCTGGGACTTTACCAGAATAATGCTATCTTTGCCTGAGAAACACTGGCATACCGGTCAGGGCTGATCCACAATGAGGCTGTGCAGTGGGTGAGAGCTTTCTTTCTTAACAACTTGATTGCTTCCCCCAGCTGTCTATGATATATCCTTGGATTTTGCACTTAGCTTACTATCCTTCAAGGTGTTATTAAAGAATGAGCATGCTAGCTAATAAGGGCTAGAGTAAAAATGAGCCACAAAAGGGTGACTATGGGAGCTAAAGCCCAGGTTCTGGGTAATAGCAAATTAGTCAATGTGCCTGTGGCCTTTGGATATACTTTTGGGTTACACATGGGCCTATTTTGTCAAGTAAGACACACCTTTTGTCTGCTTCTATGAGACCACAATCTGAAGTCCAGGAGTTGCTTCATTCTACCAAGACTGGGAACATCATGTCAATTTAGAATCTCCATAAAGAGAGATGAAACTGGAGAGTAAATCAGTGTCTATCTAGGCAGTGCTCTGAGTTGACTACTCTGGGTTGTAGATGCTTTACATATGCTACCTCTATAATTGTATATTTAAAAAAACTTTATGAGATATATATTTTTATCACAATTGTATAGGTAAGGTGATGAGAAAACAGCTGTATTAGGCTTGCTTGCTAGTACTTTTTCTGATTAGCACACGAGAATGTGGCAGAAAGCCATGTGTGTGTTTCTATGAAAAGCTATGAGTGCTTTCCCTTGGTTGCAATTCTCCTAGACTGCTCTCCTGCCACTGCAAGTATGGTTTCCTGATTTCCTCAGCCACTACCATGAGGCAGTTTTCCTGATTCTTTGCCCTTCACAGTGAAAAGTGGTTTTCCTTTGTTTATTAACTTGCCTGTCTCTGTGAGCCTCCAATAAATGGGAATGGCCCATCACTTTCCAGCTCTGCAGTTCCTCTACTGTCTGCCTGAATCCACTGGGAACCTGCCTGGCCTCAACCACCAGCATTACATCTGGCATAGTGGGCAGGATTCAGATCAAATTGGTATGGAGCTGATGATAATCTTGAAGGGTGGGATAGAGAAGTGGTGGTATGCTGTGGCTGTCCTTTGGGGGTCATGGGCTGGGTGTTATTTTACAGCCCTGCCAACAGAAGCTGAAAGCTCTGTGTAAGAGGCTGCCTGAGGTCAAAAGCTTCAGGATGGGCTGCAGACTGAGTATCAGCAACAACATGAACTGGAAAGGTCACTGGAGAAAGAGTTGCTAATTTGAGAACCACAGTTCAGACTACCGGCTGAGAACCAATGACAGGTTGAACTGGAATGAGCAGTAGAGGAGGAGGCCAACCGCTTTGTTGCCGTGTAAAAGCAGGCTGAATAGCAATGGCACCTGGAACTGAAATGGTCTCTGAAGAAGGAATTACAGATTCATGAGCTGCAATTTGCCCTAAAAGCTGAATGTTGGCAGTGACAGTTGTTAGAGAAACAACTACAGGTTCAAGAGCTTGAGCTTCAGTTTCAGGCTGAAAGCCAACAGCTGAAAAAGCCAAAGTTGCTGAATAACAAGCTACATTTGTGGCAGAATGGCCCTGAGTCAGCAGGAAGAGGCATTTTCAACTCTCTTCTGAGGATGAGATGTGGGTTGAAATTACCATTGATGAACTCAGAACCTGGCTGGTGGTCTCCCAGAAGGTAAAAACCAGTAGCCAAGAGTGCCTCAGGGTCAGGCACAACCCCCTCCACAGGTAGCTGAGTACTCTGTGGTCCAGCCCTATACCCAGACAGAAATGATGGAATTAGGGGCAAAATTCAGGCAGAAACCCACTGAGCTCCTGGCAGCTTGGTTGCTGCAGTTGTGGAACATAGGGGGTGGATGGCATCGGGCTCTCTGGAATAGAGATGGAGAAGTTGTCCATCATTACCACGCATTTCTTCTTGAGGCACCATCTTCAGAACTGCCCTGACAACCCAGGGAATCATGCCCTATTAGAATGGGTGATGGCTGCCATTCATCCAGTCTGGCAGAATGCTGGAGACGCTGGGGCAGTGAGTTGGTGGCAGACATATACAGAGCTGCCCAGGTCCTTCAGGAACTGAGTATGAGGAATGCTGCTTTTAACCTGAGCTCCTGTGGGCCAGATGAGAGAGTGTTTATGGAAAGGATGAGGGACCTTATTCTCTGTAGTGCCCCATCAGCCCTTTTTGGGTCACTCATAGCTATCTTGGGCCCCTTTATAGGGCAGCCTATTAACACAGTTACATAGATGGTGGCAGATTTAGGGGAGCTGGAGACAGCTTGGGACCATAAGGCTGTGTGGGCTGCTGCCCATGCTTCCCCCCCACTCTTACTAACGAGAGAAACAGGGCTGTAAAGGTTAACTAAACACAGATGTGGGTAGATTTGACTGTGACTGGGGAATATAGGGAGAAATTGGAAAGCAGGTTGAATAGAGTCCTGTTAGAACTTTGGTGGCAGCTTAAGCTGAAACAGGTTCTAGCCACTGAAAAAGTGGGGAAGTGGGTGGCCTTTGCTGTTGCCAAAAAAAAGGTTGGTGTTTGGGTTGCATGGTTGCAGGATTATATGATGGAGACAGCTGAGGAAGAGGAGGATCCCCAAGACCTGTTGTCTCAGTTTGAATAGGGGAAAGGCCCAGGGACCTAACAGGGATGGGGTGTGTGAAGGCCCCCATGTGGGATTGGCAATCCACTGGTCCACTTCTGGGTTTTTTGTTTTTAGATTTTATTTATTTATTTTTAGAGAAAGGAGAGAGAGAGAGAGAGAGAGAGAGAGAGAGAGAGAGAGAGAGAGAGAGAGAGAGAGAGAGAAAGGGGGAAAGGGGGCAGGAGCAAGAAGCATCAACTCCCATATGTACCTTGACCAGACAAACCCAGGGTTTTGAACAAGCGACCTTAGCATTCCAGGCTGATGCTTTATCCACTTCACCACCACAGGTCAGGCCTGGTCCACTGCTAATGTACAGCAGGTGTTGGTATTAGAACATAATAGGTGCTTTTCAGCAGCAGCAGCTAAGAGAACTGTCAATGCAGCACAAGCTTTATATGTGTTTGACACCCCCGGGCCCTGTGATCTTGCTAAGGGGTTTAGATGGGGTTTGTGGCAATGTATGGAGTGCTTATGGAAAGGTGCTGAGGTCTGTTATTAAAGAGCTGTGTGGCTAGTTGCCTGTAATGGGCTTTTACGTCAGGTGATTTGCACAGAGAACTGCGCTGTCTACTGTGGACTGATCATTGAGTGGTGTAATGGACTCTTGAAGCATGGACTTAGATAGGAGAGGGGACACCAGTTCCACTGCTGAATGGACATACTGTTTGTGGACAGTATGAGACCCTGACGGGGGCCGCAGTTCCTGTGGAAGCCCTCTGGCACTGGGAAGCTGCTCTTACCCAAGGATACTTTATGGCTTCAGTGGACATAGGCCTAGACCATACAGGCCCTCCCACTTACCATGGGGTAGAGGGCTGGAGGTTGGCCTCTAGTTAACTCCCTGGGCAGAGTGCTCAGGGTGACATTGAGACGGGCACCTTTGTAATTGTAATTATTGTATAATTTGTGCTGTTGCTATAGTCTGTGTTTATGTAATGTACCTCACTCTGCGCACAGGGACCATTGTGGAAGATACCTATCACGTAGATTGTGAAGCGAGCAACCCTAAAGGGGTGGAATGTTGGGAAAACAGTTGTGTTAGGCTCGCTTGCTTGTACTTTGCCTGATTAGTGCATGAACACATGGCAGCACCATGTGTGTATAGTCTATGTAAGGTTCCAGGTGCTTGCCCTCAGGGACTATTACGAATGACATGGCTGCCACTGTGAGGCTTCATTTTTGCTGTTTGTTTGCCTGCTGCTGGGAGAAGTGGTTTCTCCCTGTCTGTTTGCTCATCTGCCCTTGTGAGACTCTAATAAACATAAATGGATCACCATTTTCTGGCTCCACAGTTCCACTACTGTCTGCCCAAATCCAGTGGAAACCTGCCTGGCCTCAACCACCAGCATTACATAAGGAAACTGAAGTTTTGAGAATTTAATTAATTGCCTCAAATCACATAGCTATTAATGGCCAAGCCAATATGCAAACTCTGGTTTTTGCCCCTCACCATACCTCATTTAATCCATCAGCTCTGCGAGGTGTTGGCAATCAATTTAATTTTTACTGACCTTTGTAGTTACAGCATCTAACTGAGTCCCTAGAGGCTCTTTTTCCAGCTGCAGTAAAATCAGTAGCATGGCTGTGGGTAAGGGCTGGGTGTCCTTTATTCAGAAAGAACTCCTGGACCTTCCCT
The DNA here is from genome assembly GCA_037038555.1 of Rhynchonycteris naso. Taxonomy (NCBI): domain Eukaryota; kingdom Metazoa; phylum Chordata; class Mammalia; order Chiroptera; family Emballonuridae; genus Rhynchonycteris; species Rhynchonycteris naso. The sequence goes on from CM072998.1 coordinate 248,386,094, forward strand.
CCTACAACTTCAAGCCTCTGCACATACTTTCCTTTTTGCCTGAAATCCCTTCTCTGCCCTCATCATTGAGAAAGTATTAGTCTTCTACAAATCTGCTTCCTTAAGGTCCCGTGTGTGACTCTTGTAAGGAGAGCATCTCTCATGTTGTACTGTTCTTATTTTCATATATGTCTATCTTTTTATATAGAATATAAGGTCTTACTCCATATCTGGCATAACAGATGTTCAATAAAGATTTAATAATGAATGATGCAGAGAGACAGAATTCTTATCACTCCTCTCTGTTTCGGTATAATGCACAACTAATTCTTGCCTGAGCATGGGAGAAAATGAGTCCTGTGGACATTACTGTCTATGTTCAAGCAAAGGCCAATGGAGAATGGGAGTGTTAGGGTATGTGGCTGATCAAGGTTTTTTTGTAGGTTTGACATAGGAGGAGTAAAGACTGTCCCTGCTCAATATAGCTCACCAATTAGCAATTCCTTTAGGTTGATAAAGTCTTTCTTAAAATAGAAGCACCTTGTTAAATCTACTGATGCTTCACTGACATTTATTTTCTTCATTTTACTTACTGTCATTTTAATCAGTAAAAAATATTAGATTCAAACTACTTTCAGCATATCTGAGGAAGCAACCTTTTTGAGAGGAACAGAACAAGAAATGTGATGGGGGACTGACTTGGGAGGTGGAACATGGAAATATATGGGAGACAACTTCTCTCTAGGATTATAGAGGTTGTAGGCATCCAGAAGCAGCATAGAGTCATAGGGAAGTGTAAAGAATGAGAGTGGAAAAGGAGAGAGAAAAAAGGAAGCCAGAGAATAATGGTTCTCTTTCATATAAAGAGAACCTTGCAAATAATGATTTCCTCCCATGGCAGATGACTGGATTAGAGCAAGGCTTGGCAGAGAAATGACAGTTTGTCACTGTAAGTAATTGCCATAGAAAAGGAGGCCTTCTGCTGGACACACCCTCCCACCTAGGAGGTGTCAATGAGCATAAAATTACCTATGCTCAAAGATACCTCAATTACCTGGAACATAACAGGCCAGAAATCAAAATTAACTGATATGTTTGGTATAATATACAATTAAGAGAAAGCAGCAAGTTAGCATCTAGTATTTATAAAGACTATTTATAGGGGCCATATTATAATGCTTTTATCTTACTAATGAGAACTGATTTTCAGAGTGAGAACTATGAAATCATGCAAGATTATGATTTATCAAAGTTAGATCTTCTGGTGAAGATGTGACTGGCAGGTTATGTGACTGTTCTATGGACAAATGCAACAGACCTTGCACTCACAAATGGGTGTTCCCACTAACTCAAAGTAGCTGATGTAAGAATCTGTACTACAGTTTTATCCATGTAATTCCCATTACCTTGTCATTTTCCATCAGGGTCTGTGGCACTTTCTTCTGAATATTTCTAACTAATTAAATACTCTTCTGTTGACAGTGGTTGGGATCTGTTCAAACTTCCCAGCATTTCTGGGTACCAGTTTTGGGGAAGAAGACAGTTTACTAGGCTATATAACATCAATTTTGATACAAAAGAATATGGATGAATTAACTACTGGAACTATGAATGCAGCTCACTATAGAACCCAGGGCTTTTCTGTTGATCAGGAAGGTTCTGAGCAGCCTTTCCCAATCATGTTCCAGATCATGCCCTAGCTCTGCTCTAGCACCACCATCATGGTGCCTTAGCAGCTCAAACCTTAGCTGGAACCAGGACCTTTTCTGCCCAACTCTAAGAAGACTACCATGCATAGGGGAAGGTCTTGGACCTACAGTGATATATATTCATGGGCTCCTGTGGGACTTGAGGGAAGTTGTTTTGCCCACAGAATAGTTGGAAATAAAACATGGACTGTGGGGTTTGCAGAGCTGACTTAAATCCTGAGCTGGTTCTTATGAATCACAAGATTCTTCATAGCCTCAGTTTCCCCATTTATTAGATGGAGATAACAACCTTAGAAGGTTATTAAGAAAGCCTGAAGGAAAAACATAGAAAATGCACATAGTAGGCTCTTGTTTTGACTAACTCCCTGTTGTCCTTAATAGTTTTGCTTAGACATGCTTTTCCTTCAAGAAATCTTCTCTGACCCCTAAATCTGTGTTAGGCGCCTCTTCCAAAGTCCCATTCTACCTTACCATACTCCTCAACATGCTTTAAAACATTTGTTTTCTAAGCTCCACGTTCAAAGTAAACTCTGTTTTATCCCCTAACACCTATCACAGTACCTGACATATTACAGATTTCTTTATACTCAACATTTGTTGAATGAATAAAGTAAATTAATAAACAGCAGATAGTATTTATTCCTGTCTTTTGATGACTGAGGAAAGAGGCTCTATGTTGTGGCAGGACAAGTTTGGGCATAATATTTTTATGGGTCCAATTTGGTGCTTCAAAACAATGGGGTGCTGGGCATGACCACCCATGTGAGGCAGCTCAGCAAGTGTCAACCTGGCCCCAGATCATTTGTTTCCCTTAGTTTTGGCTGCATAGTTGCAAAGGTAGTCACCCATGACAGGCAAGTCCAGAGGGGAAATGACACTGTTTTTTAAAAAATAACAAGTATTAAAATACTTGGTACATGTTGCCAGTGGTTAATAGTGATAGAAGAAATTCTAGATATTTTCTTTTAAGTCATCTTTAGAGGTTAATAGGTGGAATTGTTTATTTCAGGTTTCATTCTACTCACTGGGCTGGAAGTGGTACAGCTGTCAGACTAACATGGCATATGAAGAATCTTGATTTAGCGTGTATCAGAAACTCCAGACACTTTTACCTGTGCTTATCATATAGCAGTGTGTGTAGAGATGGACCTTAAGTCAAATGACCAGAGTTTACATGACATCTCATCCTTTGGCTAGCTGATTACCTAATCTTTCTGACCAACCAATTTGTGTCTCAGTATTTTTAATTTTTAAAGTGTATTGATTTCATAGACTTGTGTTGAAGATGAAACTAGTGCTGTATCCAGGTAAGAGGTTACATAACATAGTAATTGTCAGTAGTTGCTCAGGCTGGACCCAGGGAGCACTGATGAGAGTAATTTCTGTTGTGGCAGGTACCGAGAAACTTGGCCTTCCTCTGCTCTCCTTTCTCTGATAAAATCAGCCTTCAGGCTCTGGTTGATTTATAGGTAAATAGAAAAATAATATGAGCAAAGTAAACAAAAGTGGGAAATTACATTTGTGTAATTTAAAAATAGTTTATTTTTTAAAATTCATTTGTTTTCATTCAAGCCATTTCCTCTTGGTTTGAGTGGATTATTGCTTTGTCTTTAATTGCACTTTGCTTAACATTGCCCCCTTCTATTTCAAGACCAGATACAATTCCTTTGTTGCCATATCCACTGACCTTATTAAAATTTTGTCCAGATAAATCATGATTTTTAAGATAAGAGGGACATTAACACAAACATGGAAAGCTGGTCCCCACATGGAGGCTTGGAAAAGTAAATGCTTTACAATTGGTTAATGGGGAAACATTTTAGCCTACAATTCTGATTTGCCTTTAAATCCATTTGCAGACTCACTGAGAAATGGGGAAGTACTGAGAGTTTACTTGCAGATTTGCATGGAGTGTTACATTTTTAAGAAATTTCTAATGCATTTTGATTCAGACAAGCTTTTGTTGGCTGAGAAATTATATGATGCACCCAAAATACATTTGCAGAGCATAGTGCTGACTGCCATTTTATCCCCATGTACTGGGAACTAGGAATTGAGTACAAGAGGCCAAGATTGAGAAACGCCATCTGACATTTTATATACTTACATATATCTCACTTAGGACTGAACCACTCCTGAAAGTTAAAGTTTAAATATCCCAAGTATACTTTGGGGGGCCCCTTAAAACTTAAGAGGTGCAGAAACATTTCATTTGTGGAACTGTTCAGACTTTCTGTTCCTTTATTATGTGTGCATGATGTAAAGCTCTTTAATGTTAAAAGTAAGTAATGGCTTTTAAGGCATAAGCACTCAGATTAGTGAGTTTAATATTGTTATGTACTTGTAACTGTATCCAGATTATTTGATAACACCTGTCTCTGTCTATTATCAGAAAAACACTTGGAATGCTCTTCTCCTATTTCATAAGTTTTTGTTTCATAAGAGGAGGTAGATGTTATAATATATGGTAACAAGTTTATAAAATTTTGGTTTCAGTTGTAAAGAATGGTTGTTTGTCAACGAGAATAGCACATGCCCAAGGCAGAAAGGCTTTTATTATCACCATCCAGGATGACCTACTTTAAGTAGTAACAGCTGAGTCTTTTTTTTTTTTTTTAAGTGAGAAGAAGGGAGAATAGACAGACTCCCACATGCACCCTGACTGGGATCTACCCAGCAACCTCCATCTGAGGCCGATGCTCAAATCAACCAAGCTATCCGTAGTGCCTGAGACTGACATTCAGACAAACTGAGCCATCCTTAGCACCTGAGCCTGAGGCTTGCAAGCCAATCAAGCCACTGGCTGTGAGGGGGAAGAGAGAAAAGGAAGAGAAGCAGATGATCACTTCTTATGTGTGCCCTGACCAGGGATTGAACCCAGGATGTCCATGTGCCAGGCTGATCTCTATCCACTGAGCCAAATGGCCAGGGCCAAGTCTTTTTGATGCTAAATATGGAGGAGTGAGTGCCCTCTGTTGAAATGTAATTGTTTTACCTACCTTCCTTTGTCTTACTTATTGAGAATGTAATTTTCATGTTTATCTGCATTTTCTTAGGATATGGGGGGATATATGAGCACTTTTTCTTTATTCTTTTCTCTTATCAAGTCCTACATTCCACTCTTGTATTGGCACATGACTATATCAAAAATCAGCTTAATACTGACAAAGCCATCCTCTGCCAACTAGCAGAATACAAATGATCAGTTTTCAACTAGTAAATAACTTGAGTTTCCACGTCCGGCAGATTTTTACTTTGCAGCATCTAATGCTTCTGATCTCTAATTCAGTTTCTTTTTCAACATCACTGACTGGACTAACTGCTCATCTGTGTAATGCACTTAACTCACCACAATGCTGTCAGATTAACTTCCTCAGGTGACACTTTTCTCTCACCATTTCCCTGCTTAAAGTACCACCAAGTTTCTTCATTACCTGCTGAATAGTGCAAACTTCTCAATCTGCCATTTAAGCTGCTTATAACATGGCTCCAAACTATCACCCATTTGTTGAGAAAAATGATTCAGAGCCTTCTTTATGCATACTGATCGGTTATGAGTACATTGTGACAAGCAGGACAGGAAGCGCCTCTGCCATCGTGAATCTTATGTTCTAACAAAAAAAATAGATGTTAAAGAGCTTCTAACAAAATCAATTATTTATTGATAATTGTGAAAGTGACAAAAGAGAAGCACCATGTACTTGGGAAGTATTTTACAGGAATGTGAAGGGTCAGGCAAACCTAGCTGAACTCTGAAAGATGTGTGAGCAAAAGTTAATTAGATTGAATAAGGTTAGGGGGGTTGGATTAAGGAAGTGAAGCCTGAGGTGACGAATAAGGTATACATGTGAAAAATAAAAAGCAGGCTGTAATGCCAGTGGTTGAATGCCAGGCAGATTCACATTGGATTTGAGCAGACTACAGAAGAACTTCAGAGCCGAAAGGCATTGGGTCATTCTTGTTTATTGGATTCTTGCAACAGTGGGTGAGCGAACAGGCAGGGAAAATCCTCTTCTCTCAGTAGCAGGCAAGCAAACAGGAAAAACGTGCCTTGTAGTGGTGGGCAAGTAGTCCTCGCCAAGGGAAAGTACCAGTGGTGGGATTCAGCTGGTTCACATCAGTTCGGCCGTACCAATACCTAATTTTTTTATTGAGTTTGGCAAGCCGGTTGTTAAAATGGCACTTGTAATCAGGGTTCTCTTTAGGGTGGGCACCTGGGCAACCGCCCAATGTGGAAATCACAAATTTACAGTCCTTACTTTTTTTTAACGTTCATCTGCGCAACACCATATTTTAAGCATCAGTAGTAATGTTCATTCCATCCAAAGATGAAAAAAATTTGACGGAACATTGCTTGTAATATTTACTTATTCATTTTATAAAACTCATTATACTTTGATGGAATACTACATTTTAATTCCCTTGTGTTTGTTACTTCAGGAAACAAACATATAACAGAAAGAGAAAAAGTGCCAACTAGGGCTGACAACTTGTATTGTTTATCGTCAGGTATTATTTAATATTTTTTCATTAATATTTTAAAACATTTTTATTACATAATCTAGTTTAGTGTACTTCTTTTATTTTCTTATTTAAGTATAAAATACATGAAATAATAAACTGCCTTTCGGTATATCATTTTTTTATACTTAAAATGGTCATTAGGACAGAGAACCCCACTACTGGAAAGTACCTGTAGCCTTATATAGGCTACACACACACACACACACACACACGACTTTCTGTCACATGCTCACACACTTATTATGCAAAGTATTTGCAGCTGGAAAACAAGCGAGCAAGTCTAACCACAGCTGTTTTCCCTACACAGGCCTTGCAGAGAGTGAGGAGGTGAGGGCCAAGGGAGAGCCGGTGAGAAACAGGGGCTACTCTTTTAAAAATTTTTTTTCATTGATTTGAGAAGGAAAGAGAGAGAGACATCAATTTGTTTCACTTAATTGTTTCATTTAGTTGTGTACTCATTGGTTGCTTCTCATATGTGCCCTGAATGGGGATCAAACCCACAACTGCAGCACACTGGGATGATGCTCTATCCACTGAGTCACTCAACTAGGGCTGGAACAAAGACTACTTCTAAAGGTTGTAGAAACCTGAAAAACATTTGGTAGTTTTTGTATGGGCAGCAGGAAACGTTGAGTAGAATGTGAAATGACAAGATCTGAGTTTTTAAAAGTCACTCTGCAATGGGGGAAAGGTTTGGAGGCAGGTGTAGGTATGCACAGGAAGACCAATTAAGAAGCTCTTACAAAAGCCCAGGCGAGACATGACTAGCTGTTGGGTAAATAGCTGTGTTCAACTTGTCCGCTGGTTTCCTGGCTGCAAGCACTTTGCACAATTAGTGCATGGGCGCATGGAAGAAAGCTATGTGTGTAGCCTATGTATGATGACAGGTACTTTCCTTTGGTGCAGATTGCTTGCCTGCCACCATGAGGGTTCATTTTCCTGTTTGCTGACCTACTGCTGGGAGGGGTGATTTTTCTCTTTGCTTACCCACTGCCATGAGAAGAGGTTTTTTTCCTTGCCTCTTTGCTCACGGCAGTTGTGAGAATATAATAAATGGGAATGGCCCAATGCTTTCTGGCTCCACAGTTCCTCCGCTGATTGCCCAAATCCAATGTGAACCTGCCTGGTCTTGACCACCAGCATTACACTGGTGCTTGGTCTAAGGTGGCAGTAGCACAGAGGGGGAGAAATCAGATTCAAGAAATATCTTTGAGGTAGAATGAATAGGATTTGGAGGTTGTTTAGATGTGCAGGTATGGGAATAGCAGAATGGCTGTTGGGGTGGTAGTAACATTCTCCAAAATAGGAAATACTGGAGAAAGACCAGATTTGAGGAGAAGTGAGTTCAGATTTTAATTTCTAGAAGATATTCAGATAGTGATTTTTCAGTGAGCAAATATATGAAAAGGCAGTATTGTACAGTGGGTAAAAATGTGGTCTCTGGAATCTGATTGCCTCTCAGCAGCTATGTGACCTTGGGAAAGTTTGTTAATCTTTCTGTGCCCCTCTAGTTTCTTCATCTGTAAAATGGGGATCATAGAGATGTACCTTATAAAATACCTGTGAGGCCCAAATGAGTTTAGCATACATACAGCACTTAGATTGGTGCCTGCCATAGAGTGAGTCACTGTTATTATATTTATAATAAGAAAGCTCAAAGAAGTTTAGTTGCTTCTATCAATTTGTGGCTTGTTCATAATTGGTAGTGAAGCTATGTGGGTTTTTTGAGGCTGTTTTGGGATAGAGAGAACCAAGTGAGTAGTAAAAAGGCCTCCAAGTGTATACTGAAGATGATGAGGGAGCCAAAGTTGACTGAGAATGAGTGGGACAGAGAAAGAGAGAAAAAAAAAAAACAGAGAGAGGAAAGTGCTTGCAAGAAGAGGAGTCATCATTAATGTCAAATGATGCTAAGAGTGCCTGAATGCTCACCTTGTATAGCAAACCATCGAAAACTTTTGTAAGTTTTAGGTGTATAGTGGAGATTAAAGCCATCTTAAAGATTGAGAAAAAAGGGAGATATAAAGTGGGAACAAGTCATTTGAGAAATTTGGCTTTTCAGAGAAGGAAACTTCAGCCAAAAATACAGGGATACCTTCTTTAGCTGGATAGAGGAGTTAGTTTCAGAGGTGTGCTGCCTGGCTGAGTCCAGCACTGGTGGAAGCAGCCTATGTTGGCTAGGATGCTACAGGGTTCAGTGGTCTTGACCTTAGCAGAGGTAAAAAAAAAAGATCTCAAGTCTAGGTTAAAAATATTTTGTGGGAACATTATGCTTTTGGGAAATACTTTGTTTAATGTCCTCTTTGAGTGCAAAATGTAAGCTTTTCATTGTAGCATGCTGTGATTTGCTGGTGATTCTTGGAATGTGGAGGTGAACTATATAGAGTCATCTAGTCACAATTCCAGGCATCTAGGGGGTTCCAGGCTGACGGGATTCATAGCTGTGAGGTCACTGGATCTTGTAAGGGATTCACTGAGATTAATGCTATTCCCTTTCTATAGTTTCTCTCCCTGAGCACTATACCTGTTGTGAGAGAAAGAAGCAAATAATTGAAAATAAATTATATATTATCTGTCAAGCTATATTTTGTTTCATATATATTCAATTCTTATTGGTCATGGTAATTATGTTCTATAAAGTCTCTCTAAACACTGAATTAGGGAATTTTGAACCCTTGTTCTTGGGGATAGTTGCTGTGAAACTCTAGTCAGAACATGTTCTTCAGTGATTAATACAGAACCTTGGTTTATGTATGTTTCTATTTAAAAACACTGTATTTAATATATATTATTGATTCATTTGCATTGAACTCATAGCCAATAGCACTATAACTCATGCTTTGGTGAAGATTATCTAATACATACATTTTCTCTGTAAATTACATCACAGCTTTCTTGTGCTTGGAATCACTAGACACCACTTCAGGACTATGCTTGGGGCCATTTCAAACAATGAAATTACAACAAAAAACACAAAAAGTGCAGTAAGATATGGTACTAAATAGACCTTGGAAAAGATACTTGTGCATAGTACATGAGCTGAAACAAGAAGGCATAGTGTCACCTTGTTCAGCCTCAGCTGGGAATGTGCTTGTCAGGTAGGCCGCTCAATTGTTTTGCTTACTCTGTGCAAGTGCATGTTCACAAATGACCAAGAAAGTAGGATAAATATTGATGTTGGGGTTACAGATAATTTTTCTGAGTAACTAAATTTAAAAATAAGGAACCTATGAATAATGAGGACCTACTGTATATTAGTCTTTTCAAATTTCATGGATGTCTATAATTTGTAGAAGTTGATTATTTAACATATAATACAGTTTCTTACACTGAGTTCCTATTATTGTTGTGGGGGTCAAGAACAAATTAGACAAGAATGTCTACTTTCACCACTCCTATTCAACATAGTACTGGAAGCCCTGGCCACAACAATCAGACTAGAAAAATAAATAAAAGGCATCCAAATTGGAAAGAAAGAAGTGAAACTTTCATTATTTGCTGTCAACATAATATTGTACATAGAAAAACCTAAAGTCCCCACCCAAAACTACTTGGCCTAATAAATTAATTTAGTAATTTATCAAGGTACAAAATTAATATTCAGAAACCAGTCACATTTTAATGCACCAATATTAAATTGTCAGAAAGAGAAATTAAGAACACAACCCCATTTACTATTGCAACAACAAAAAAATAAAGTACCTAGGAATAAATTTAACCAAAGAGGTAAAAGACTTGTATTTGAAAAATTATAGGACATTGAAAAAAGAAATTGAGGACTTAACATCATTAAAATGTTTATATCACTCAAAACAATTTGTATATTCAACATAATTCCTATCATGGTACCAATGGCATACTTCACAGATCTAGAACAAATATTCCAAAAATTTATGTGGAACTAAAAAGGAACATGATAGCCTTAGTGATTTTGAGAATGAAAAACAAAGTGAGAGATATCACACTGATGTTATACTATACTTGATATTAAACTACACTCCAAGGCCACTGTAATCAAAACAGACTGCTACTGGCCTAAAAACAGGCATACAGATCAGTGGAACAGAACAGAGAGCCCAGAAATAAATACCTTTATGGTCAATTAGTAGATGACAAAGGAGGCAAGAGTACAATAGAGTAAAGTCTCTTTAATGAATGATGTTGAAAAAATTGGATAGGTACATAAAAAAATAAAACTAAATCACTAATTATACCATACACAAGTAAACTCAAAATGGATAAAAAAACTTAAATATAAGTTGCAAAAGCATAAAAATTCCAGAAGCAAAACATAAGCAATAGAATCTAATGCATCTCTGGTAGTAATATTTCTGGCAATATATCTCCTCAGGCAAGTAAAACAAAAGAAAAAATTAAAAAATATGAAACTACATCAAACTAAAAAGTTTTTTCCCAGCAAAAGGAATCATCAACAAAATGAAAAGACATCCTATTATATGGGAGAAGATATTCACCAATACATTTGACAAGGGGTTAATAAGCAAAATTTATAAAGCACTTATAAAACAACATCAGAAAGGAAAAAAATTGATTAAAAATGAATAGACACTTCTCTAAAAAGGACACACAGATGGCCAATAAGCATATGGAAAAATACTCAACATCATTTATTAGAAAAATGAAAATTGAAACTACAATGAAATACCACCTCATGCCAGCCAAATGGCTATTATCAACAAATCAACAAACAAGTGCTGGAGAGGATGTGAAGAAAAGGGAAACTTCATGTACTTCTGGTGGGAATGCAGACTGGTACAGCCACTGTGGGAAACAGTATGAAGTTTTCTCAAAAAATTAAAAATGGATTGGTCTTTTGACCCAGCAATCCCACTTCAGGAAAGGTATCTTAATAATCCCAAAACATTAATTCAAAAGAACATATGCACCCCCATATTTATGGCAGTATTATTTACAACAGCCAAGATCTGGAAAGAGCCCAAGTGTCCATTAGTGAATGAATGGATAAAAAGGCTGTGGAACATGTACATGATGGAATATTATGCAGACATAAAAAAGAAGGAAATCTTTTTGGGACAGCATAGATGGAACTGGAGATTATTATGCTAAGTGAATAAGCGATGCAGAGAAAAAATATCATATGATCTCACTTATATCTGGAATCTAATGAACACAATAAACTGAGGAACAAAATAGAAACAGAAATATGGACATGTCAGGGTGTGTGTGAGGGGACTGGATAAAAGAAGGTAAAGGGATTAGTCAAAAACATAAAGACGAGTGGATTAAAAAGCTTTGGTACATATATACTATGGAATACTACTCGGCCATAAGAAATGATGACATCGGATCATTTACAACAAAATGGTTGTACCTTGATAACTTATTTCACGGAGTGAAATAAGTAAATCACAAAAAAAAAACTGAGAACAGCATGAATTCATACATAGGTGGGACATAAAAGTGAGAATATGAGACATGGACAAGAGTGTGGTGGTTACGGGGTGGGGGGAGGGAGGGGAGGGTAGGAAAGGGAGAAGGGTAGGGGCACATAGAAAACCAGATAGAAGGTGACAGAGGACAATTTGACTTTGGGTGATGGGTATGCAACACAATTGAATGATAAGATAATCTGGAGATGTTTTCAGTGTACATATGTACCCTGATTTATTGGTGTCACCACATTAAAGTTAATAAAAAAAAAACATATATACATAGCACATAGATACCAACCCAGGATGGCAATAGCCAGAGGGAAAGGATGAGGTGGAGGTGGGGGAGGAGGGCAAAGGCTGGGTAAAATGAGAGTGGAAAGAGACTTTGCTTGAGGTGGGGGGGGGTGCACCATGTTGTGTGTAGATGGTGTTATATTGAGCTGTACACTTTAAACCTTTATGTCATCTCAATGAATTAAAATAATAATAAAAACCGATTGATCCAAATGCCTATAGATTTTATATCTAAGTTGCAACATAGTGAGGATATATTCAGAAAGATGATGTAAAGACAGCAGCAGCTTGTTTTTGGCTATCCTCCTTATGACTGTTGATGGTTATGACAGTTTGGGGCATCCATTCATCCACAAGAGAAAAGAAACTGTTTTTTCCCATGTGTCTGCCGTTAGTGAAGAATCCTTCCTAGAAGCACTCTAAAAGATTGCCACTTGCATCTTATTGTCTAGGAGTATGTCACATGTTTAGCCACTCACTGGGAAGGGTAATGAGGCCATGATAATTTACTTAAACCAATGCTAACTCATTTCCTGGGGGGGGGGGAGGAGGCACCGACTTCTGAAACACATGGCTTTGCAGAGAAGGTGAACAAAACTGGCTTTTCCAGGAGAGGAAAGGGAAATGAAAAGGGATTTGGGATAATTAGACAATCCTGTCTACTATTCCTACTTATGAAGGAGTGCCCACTAATGTATGAGCGGAATTTTAACCTTATATTGAGGTTGTGCTTGACTTTTTGTTAGAGTTTTTACCACCCCTTGGCACTGTCAGGTCACTTCCATAGTGCCGTCCTGAATAGTTAACTTCTCACAGAGGAGGTCTTTGGAAATTCATTTTATCTTCAGACACATATAAAAAGAAACTTTCACTAGAACCATGAGGAAGAACTTGTAGTGAGAATTTATGGGACTTAATCTATGGCAGAATAGCTATAACAATTCTGTATCCAATTCCAATGTGTCTGTGTGTGTTTGCCACACCACCAAGCAATACTCTAATATCAGCTTGGTGTCCTAGAATTTAACTCAATTCTGATATTATTTACCTGGAGACAGTGTCAGACCTTCAGGTTAGGGTCTCAGTCTTTACAAGATTGTCCTTTACTTCAGATGCCAATCAGAAGTCCAGGTTTTTACCTGTGCTTCTGACTGACCAGCTCTAGGTTGGATATTCCAACACCTTCCTTATATTCAGTTAATTTGCTTGAGTATCTCACAGACTACAGAAAACTACAGTTAATTCCTGAGCAATGAGGATTAAGGGGCTAACCCCACTGCACAGTCAAAAATTTGTGAATAACTTTTGACTCTTCCAAGCTTTGCTACTGATACTCTAATGTTGACCAATAACATAAACAGTCAATTAACAAATGTTTTGTATGGCATGTGTATTAAATACTGTATTCTTAAAGTATGCTAGAGAAAATACTAAGAAATTTATAAGGAAGAGAAAATACATTTACAGTACTGTAAAGTATTTATTGATACCATACATTTGTCATCTGTTTACAAGAGGAATCATTTGTCAGTACCTACATCAACATTGTCTTTTATGCTATAAAACACTGTAGATGTTATACATACATAAAACTAGACATCAAAAATAAAAATATAATGTTAAAAAAGAAACTAATATTTATTTATAGGCATAGAATTAAAATATGTGAAAAATTAATATTCACTTATGAGTATAATGATTTATACATTGATAATGAAGAAGCAGCAATATGATCACTTTATGGTAATCAATAAGATTGCTTCACAGTAGCCTAGCCAGATGAATAAGTTGTTATAAAACCCACTTATCTGTGATGATAGGCCGATAATGTAGTTTTTCCAATTACATACAAAACAGAAGCATACTATATGGCAATGTAATTTTTTGAGAACAAAGTTATAAAACAGTAAGAAAACTAACACATTATTAATTTTATATTAAATATTACCCACCTTATGGCTATGTAAGGATAGGCTATCTACTTTCACACAAGTACTACAAATAATATTTTACACAATACTTAGGCAATGATGATAAAATAAAGTCTTATACAATTCTTGCCAGTTATTAGATTTTCACACAAAGACATGAACACACATACACAACAGGTAAGTTTTTTAAGTGCATGGCATGAAGATTATCTACTATTCATTAGGTGGAAGTGGGCCATTATATAAGTCTTCCTCCTTGTCATCTTCACACTGAGGAGGTTGAG